>OW029936.1:5450478-8130718 GCA_932305915.1 Agriopis marginaria | reverse complement strand
TGTTTTTGTTTATTTTGTTTGGTTTTATTAGTGATTTATTTTCTTTTAGAATGTTGTAAATATGCGATAATAATTATTATTTGTAATAAGATTTCCTTTTTCACACTTTTTCTTTCCCCATTTCTTTCCATCAAGAGGCTTTTAGTTTAATAGTTTTCTTTCTTAATATAAATTATAAGTTATTTTAAGTTTTAATTTTTATCAATCCTTATTCCAGATATGTAAAATTTTCTTGTGTAAATATTTAATAAAATTACTGCCATTATACACTTAATTTTTTAATTCAAAATCGTGGGAGTAGTTTTCGAGGAATGTAACCAGTATATTTATAGGAAAAGTATGAACATGATTAGTCTGGGGTGAATTTATGAATAAATTGACCAAAAATATTATTTGAATATTGTTATACTCATACGAAAATAAAATTTCCTCTGAAGTACCTCCATAATATATAGCACGGACAAGCTCGCGCGTAATTCCAACAAGCTTACGAGTAGGGCCGGATCAAGATAGAAAAGCTTTAACGACTTGTTTGCGTTCTGAGTAGTATATAATTGGGGTTTCTGGATCAAAAGTACTTCAAATAGGCCCAGTTATAAACAACTAAATCTATTCACGCCATCTATTCAAATAGATGAATAAAGTAGTTATTGAATAGAGAAATAATTTATAAAAAACGATAGTTTTCGATAAGAAGTCATACCTGGCGCAGAGAAGCGCCGGTCTTCTTATCAAAACTCTCGTTTTTTATAAATTATTTCTCTATTCAATAACTACTTTATTCATCTATTTGAATAGATGGCTGAATAGATTTAGTTGTTTATAACTGGGCCTATTTGAAGTACTTTTGCTCCAGAAACCCCAATTATATCCATGTGATGAGAAAATACTACTTCGCCAACAGCAAACAAATCGGAAACTGATGCATTTTCATCAACGGGTAGGGAACTGGTGTGTTTCAGCACCAGTTCAACATAGCAGTTTACCATGGTTGTCTACATCAGTTCATCATATTCATCTAGAGTTATTTATACTCTGTATGCATTTTTATGTTCTGAACAATAAAGATATTGTATTCAATCAATCACCAACTTGCTAACTGTGTCTTTTCATATAGGTATTTATTTTAAGTAGCCTCCATTATTTATAAATAGTTCTTTTCAAATTAATGAAATTATTTATGTATGTATAAATTTTCGTAATTAATTATAGCTTACAGGCGCGGGTAGGTATAATTAAAATAATCAATTTATTATGTACTTAACTTTATATTTTCCATATACCACTTATTTAACATGGTTACATTTTTCATTGCACAAAAATTATAACCAGGCAAGTGAAGTTCAATTGGTAACCTGTTTATTAAATTATTGAACAGTCTATCGTTTACCATAACCACACATAGAATGATTGAGTCAAAACATTTTCATATAATTTATACATTTCTCGAGTTAAAGTATATTAGTGCTATCTATCCAACTATTTTCCGTAATTGGTAATCCAAGCCATTTTACAAAAACTTGATTTTTTCGTCTTTTTATAACTTTCTCTACGAGATAAACATCATGGTGTTTAGTTTTTTGAAGTTCTTGCTTATAAAATGCGCCTAAAATAGGTTGATGTTTTCTATCTTCTAATAAATAAGTTACAGGATTAGTATTCTGTAAGAGAATTATTTTAAATATTTCTGTTGACCAATTAGGTGTGTACCCTTTTTCGAAACAGCCTTTGTATTTACTAATTCGAACAAAATCTCCTAAACTAAATTTATTTTTATATTTTGGTTTTGATTGAGCGAGGGCTATGTACCTTCTTAAAATTTTATTTTTATTCTTTTCGCTTATCTTTGCAGGTTGTTTTCCTATAGTTCTATGAACTGTGTGATTATATTTATTTACGATAGACTCTAATATACCACCAATCCATCGATAACTCCCTTGAAGACTAAACTGTTTATAAAGTTTGCTCTTCAATGTTCTTATTAGTCTTTCTACAATTGAAGCCTTTTTTGTAGAGTATGTAGAATAATGATTTATATTGAAATGTTGTGTTATTTTTTTAAATTCATTATTATAAAACTCTTTTCCTAAATCCGTTTGCAAGTTCTTCGGATTACGCCCCCTTTTTAATATAGAGTTAAATGCATTGGAGACTATTTCTTTGGTTTTATTTTTTAAAGGAACAGCCCAAGCAAATTTAGAGAATGAATCAATCACAATTAAAACATATCTATAGTCTGCGTTTTCTTCCGAAAAAGATTGCATATCTATTAAATCAGCTTGCCACAAATCATCGATATCTTTTAAAATAACATGTCTTCTGGGAAAATTTATTCTTGCATTTCTATGGATTTCATTTACTACGTCCTTTTTGCTCATGTTTAGTCTTTAATAATTCACATATTTTTTCAAGCTTTGTTAATCTCTCATTCATTGCTATAACTCGTTCATTTAGAGACGAATAGCTTCTTGTATAATCTGCAAGTTGGCTGTCTACATACTCTTTTGTACAAGCATCAAATGATTCAATGGGTGTCAATAGATTTCTTATATTTTTATGCTGTACATCTAAACACTTATCACTCTCTGACAACTTAAAGTGACACCATGGGAATGTAATTGGTACTTCATTAGTTTTTTTTCGTTTAAATATATTTAGCCCGAATTTATCAACATCCATGTTCGATAAACAGATCACTACTAAGTACGTCAATCGTTTGAAACTGCTTTTATGGTTTTATTATACCAGCTTCTTTCAGTTCTTCTATTATTGAAATAATTTCATTGTCATGATTACAATTGCCAGCGTCTCTTGAAGCAACCAAAAGTTTAAGTCTTTCAACTAATTCGTTGGGATCATCCCAATAAATTAAATCAGTATTCTTTTTACACATTTTCAGACTTGGTAAACTACCTCCAGATTTCGTTGTAATTTCATAAAACATTGGTTTTATAATTTCACGATATTTTACACCTTTATCACCCCTTATTTGTTCGTTAGGGTTATAATTTCTTTTATGAACACTCGTATTTACCAAAATATCTTTGTAAATAAGTTTATCTTCCTCAGTAATTAATTTTAAATCTGGTGTTTTATGTAATAAAACCTCTTTTAAGCCAGGAGTTAATTCATATGGCACACCTTCAATTGTTATACATGTCTTTTCATAATCGTCATCTTTAACAGTAAATTTTGCTATTGAATTTCCGATAAAAATTTCATGACCCTTTTTTCTTACACCGAAAGGTATATTCATATTTTCATATAAATCGGCTAAATCATTTTTACTTAGTGATGTTTCCATAAACTCCTTGTTATTATACTTAAACGCTTCATCAACATCTTCTTTGTCATAGCTCTTTAACGATGAAATACTTTCATCCGAATCCACAGCATCTTCAAATTCAGATGATGGAAAAGATGTGTTATCAACGCTTTTACTTTCATTTTGTCGTTTATACATTTGATGGTTGTTATCCACCAGAACTTGCAAAGGTGCTGTTATAGGCTTAAACATTTTATTCATTTTTAAATTTGTATTTTGTTCTTCATCTCGCATTTGTTTCATCTTGTGTTTTATTGAATTAACCGATTTAATTAGCTGTTTTTTGATATTGTGTTCCATGATTTACAATCTTAGCAGAAGTAGAAACCACTGGTATGTTAGAAGTAACTAACAGTGATGAGAAAATAAAAATATTTCGACTTATATGTACCAATGAGATATGACACAGACTATGTAGTGTAATTAGTTAAAAGAAATAAAAGTGTCGAATGCTTTTCTATATCTTCCATTGTCAAGTTCACACTCTTTATTAACTATTAAAAAATTGTGTGGTTTATGCCATATACTAGAACACATGTTCTTGAATTGTAACCAATTCATGTCAGTGTTAACATGTTCTCTATAAATATGCTTTAAATTAATGTCATCCTGCTTGAATACTATCAGAAAGTTTACATTGTCTCTTAATAATTGTTTCGGAATTTTGGAATATGTTTGAGACAAATAAAAGCAATCTATCTGCTTATGCCTACCCATAGAAAAGTAATTACGAATGTTAGCCTGATTTTCACAAGCAATGTCATCAAATATAAAAACAGATTGTGATAAAGCTTCGTTAGGATGAATAACATATTTATCATCACTGATTGTAAAATATCTAACTCCTGGAACTCTTTTCAATACTTCATTCAGGAACTGGTATTTTGGTTGAAATGTAGTTTTTGAATACAAGTAAACGTTTCGAAATTTCAGCCCATTTTCATGCATTAGTAATGACAGCATTACATTAGTCTTCCCACAGTTGGATGGTCCACATATAATACATCGAATCCGGTTGGGTAGAAGCAAACTATGGTTTACATAATTGATAGAAGGTTCTAAATCAATGGCTTGTACTTCTAAGGACAGAGGTTGCTTAACCAACTTCATGGTAGCGTGTGAAACACTAAAAAAAGCCATCCTTTATATAAAGAAATATTATGGTTCCTAAATAGTTCGGTAAGGCAATGAATAAATAAAATGTTCTTAGATATTTATAATTTTTTTATTTATTATCAAGCTTAATAAAATATATGGTACACTTTACACGCTTATTATGTAATGCACTCATCTATTATGACTTTATAAAATATTTTAACTACAGAATCAAGACATCTCCATCCATACAATACATCTTAGATTTTAATCGATATTATTTTTTCTGATAGGTAATTCTCCTACCACGTTCAAGGGTAGCTGGGTCTAAAACGTAACTTTCTTAGTCCATGATATAAAAATATCAACAGCTACCCTTTTCAAAAATGTGTTATTATGTATGATGATGATGTTGCTGATGAACACACCTTCAAAATACAGTGTCACAATGTCCCCAAGGTAGCGTGTTAACTTGATTTGGAAGAATTTGTCTCTTATCATCGTTTCTATTCAAGACTAGCTTGTTAACTTCCTGCGTATATAAAATATGCTTTATGGATTTTATCATGTTCATTTTGCATCTCAAATTTGTATTTTTTACGAGTGTTTCATGATAATCTGTTAAGTTGAGCTTTTTAGTTACAGTTTTTGATATACCTTTCGCTTTTTTAATTTGAACCTTTACGCTTTTTATACAATAAAGTTTAGCTCTTAGTCCTATAAATTCAGCAATCACATCACCGCCTAATTCATCCTTGAACAGACCGGGAACTTTAGCATTAGCTATGGGTATATTGAAAGGATTATTAAGTTTGAAATTACTAGTATCAAATACAGACAAATCTTCTTTCATGTCTTCATAAAAATCATTGGTGTGAATCAAATACAGTAAGCTGTCTGTGTCGGTGTAGCATAATTCTACGTTGTTTTTATACTTCTTTTTTATAAAATTATAGTGGAACTGATAAAGGTGAGTCTTTGCATATTCCAGTACACTGAACCCAATATAGATGGGGCGATCTAGCTTTATTTTTTCGTGTTTAAGCTGGATTGCAGCAAAGTTTTCAGAAAATATCGTTGCACTGTGAAAGTTTGGCTTTGTAATAAGTACCTTTGCGCCGATTACTTTATTCGTTTTGTTATTACTATCACTCCATTGGGTGACCAACTTCACATTTACATGCTTTCTTTTGTTCTCGATAGTTTTGCCGAAAATAGCATTGTTAAGTAATTTGAAGAAATCTTTTTCAAAAGCAGACGAAGATTTTTGACGTAACTGAGTATTCAAATCTATGTACTTTTTTAAGTAATTATCTTGACGAAAGCTTAAAATTTTATGAATTTTTGTTAGTAGTAATCCATGTTTAATACATTCTTTTAAATGTGTATAATGGATTACATAATGATATTTATCATAGAGATTTGCTATCAGTTTGGGATTTTTACCACCAGGCGGTATGAGTTTCTCACTTGCGAATGGTAAATCGCTGTGAAAACCATGTAAGTAATCACTATATTTCAAATCAACTTCAAGAATGTATCCATAATCATCATCTTCTCGTGTATTCATAATATCAAAATCATTAATTTCGCTATTATTTAAAAATCGGAACTCTGCAATAGGCATTTTTTTTGTCATAGCGTATCCGTATAGATTGTTACAATCAAGGTATACTAAAAAAGAAGAATCTTTTCGTTCATCATAATGGGGAAGGTATTTATTGTTTGCTTTTGCATGTCTAAGTGAACACTGAGCTAAACCTCCACGAATACCTTTCTCGAGTAACTGATAAATTTCTATATCATTAATTAATTCCAAATGTACTTTTGAACATAACAACATTGAATCCCAACTAAGACCAGGCGAGGTCATATAATAAGCTGGATCTAATTTATAATATCGTAAACATGTATTTCGAAAATTCTCAAATATATCACAAAGAATTAAGACATCACTTTTTAAATACAAATCTGTGTATTCTCCAAGCGAGTGAATATTAAATATATTCCAAACATGTAAAGCTCGAGCATAGTCTTCGTCTGATATATGCTCTTGTGTTAAACTATTAAAAAACATATTTTTTTCTGGGAGTTTATCATTCTTATACTTTGACCATGAGTCTACATAATCATATGGATAAACTCCTTTCTTCTGCATTAGATCAAATTGATCTTTCTTTGTAAACTCTTGAGATAAATGTATAAAGTCTTTCTCGCATAAGGTTTTACACAAATTATCTAAACTCGAGCTGAGAAATTGAAAAGAGTCCAAAAATTTTATTTGAATGGTCTGTGGTGAGTTTTCCGTAGTCAAATACTTTGTTATACTCAAGTATTTTTCCTTTGTTTGGGGTATAATTTTAATTTCACCCTTATAGTTAGCTAATTCTTTTATAAATAGGTGGCTGTCATAACCGGATAAATTGTGAAAGACCACTGGTACGAAGGGGCAAACTCTATACAATAGATTACATTGGTTGTGAGCTGCTCCTCTGTATTCACCCGTAATATGATCATGATCCATCACTTTATCATCAAAGAGGAAGTTATTACAGATGTGACATACACTTTCCTTTTGATATTCTTCCTGCTGGTGTTTAGATAATTTTAACATCGATTTTTTACATTGTATAATACTACTTATCTCTGTCACATCTCTGATTAGATACTCTATGAAAACTTTGGCACAGTCGGAACCCCTATACGTTACATATTTATTCAGGCTTGAATCATGTGAACAGCATATGTAATACCCGAAACAAGAAGGTTCGTGTTTTTTAATCGTTTTGGTATTAATACTCAAATCATTATTTTCTGGACAATTAATTAGAATGCTTTCAAAATCCGCATATATTACAAAGTTTATTTTCTGTTGCCTTTCGTAGTGTTCAAATTTTAGTACGCTATTCTTTGGCGGTAAAACCGATAACACTTCAGAACAAGAATGTGTAGTATACTTAGAAACACTGGAAAAAAATTGCAAGCAATTTTCACACAAGTACATTTTGCCTTTGTGTCCGGAAATTTGTCTTCGTACAAGTTTCAAAAGATCTTTTATGAGACAGTAGTGAAACTTGCCACTTTTTTCTATGTACAGCAAGTTCACATGATTAGATTTTCTTGAATCAGACTTGTACAGAGGCCCAGTTACATTACACTTATTACTTAATCCATAGATATTTACACTCACATCAGAATTGTTTTTTTCTAAAATTCTTACATCACTTAATGTGGGAGGAAAATTCATGCCCTCGATATTTAATACGTTACTATAGTGTGGATAAGAACTTACCCTACAAGCATTTCGCTCGCGTGGGTGTAAGGCAGCCACTATAGACCATAACAGGCAGTGATTATCATTATTCTGTATGTTTATACAACTTTTTGTGTTTTTAACTTTGGCTGGTAAATCAATATAAGAACCACCTCGCATAGGGCAGTATTTGTTAATATTGATTTCTAGATGACTTATTGATAAAAAAGACCACCCGGACTCACAGTGCTCAAACTCTGTTAATTTCTGTTTTATCGTGCTTAATGCATCCATATATTTCTCTTTTAGATCCGTATGTTTTAAAATAACAGTATTTTTAGTATTAAAAGACTTGAGCTGCTGTTGGTCTGAATGTGGTAATATAAAATTAGCAAACAACTCTATATTCACTTTTAAGCAGCTATGTTTTGATTGAATCATTTCAACTAGTTTTGTCACATATTTCATACTGTCATATAAAAATGCTTCAGGTGTCTCAAAGTGTACTTCATACGGATTCAATCGGTATGTAAGGATTCGATTCTTAAATGCTGTTGCAATAATCTCAATATTTTTAAATACAGTTTTTAACAAGCAATTTGATTTATGCACATTACTTCTCAAATGATACTTGAATTCAGATTTTCGTAAAATCTGTTTACATTTGTGGCATAATATGGTTTCATTGCTTTGTGACTGATACTCGACATCACTGGTTGGGCTCGCTGTAATAAAAAAAAAATACAACATAATTAAGACAAGGAAATGATATTTATTCAATTTAACTTAAAACTACGATTACATTTTGATTACATGAGTATACAATTATAAAATGATAAATGAAGTATAAAAATTATGTATCTATTATTTTTACTAAAAATAATTTGATATGAATGTGGGTGATATGTTTTTAAACTCTTTTCTACTAGAACATATAAATTTTGTTAAATTGCTCCAGACTTCTGTGTTGTCATTAGTTTTATATTTTAATGACATCACAGCCTGCCGCCACCTATTCATAGGAGCAATTTTTTCAATATCCGAGACTTTGTATACTTTTAATTCGATATAATGCGTCCCCTCTTTATCGGGAAAAATTTGTCGAGAGACGCCGTTGGCTAACCTTCTCGTTATAGTAGATACCAAAGCGTTTGGTTTTTTTGAAGATGAAGCACAGGCCGCTTCCTGCGCTTCATCTTCACTATCCGTACCAAATAATTCCCTAGCCGTCGGCCGGGAGACAGGGTGAATCTGGGTTTTCGTTTTCTTCGAAACTCGCTGCGCGCTGCGCACTGGTGGGTCCGAAAGGCGTCGTGATGAATCCTTTGCAGTTTTTTCCTCCCGCCGTTTTGGCTTCTCTACTGGCTCCTCCGTTAAAGGCGGCATGCTTGAGCATGAAGAACGAGACTCGTCTCGGGATTGTTGCTTTGTCGCCTTCTTTTGAGGGCGAGTCTCTTCAATGCTTTCATCGGAAGAGCGCGATTCATCCCTGGATCGTTTCACTGCTTTTTTTGAATGGCGTGTCTCTTCAATTTCTTCTTCTGAAGGAAAAAGGTCGTCAGCGTTCGATGATTTTGACCTGAAAATAAGAAAAATAAACTATGAAATGATTTTTAAACTATATTATAGTTATTCTCTTTTTACACTCATATAAAATTTTAATACTATGAAATAAATTGTAACGACATGACTACAAAAAGATCGTACCCACTTCTAATAATGCTCGTTTGCTTTGAATTATTATAAACTCAATTGATTCACGGGCCTTTAGTTTTGAGATGCAACAGTGGGGCTGAAGCCAACAGGACAAGAGGCTCTGTTCAATATAAAATACTATTATGGAATGTGAATGGATATAAAACTATTGTACATAATAGGATTGACAATTGATTTGCTATTGTGGTGAGTGAGATGGAGTTGAATCAGTCTATGGTATGTGGTACTGTACGTCTATGTACATAATATGGTTACTAGGGTATTATTATTATTTAATAACTCGATACCTAAGTAAAAAAGGTCACATTAATTTGACTCTTTTAAAAAACTATCAGACTTGAAGTACTTACATTTTGTTTAATTTGTGGAATTGAATCACGCAGCACTGATGATTGAAAAACGAAGTGCAGCGTATAGGGCTGAAATGAAAAAAAATATGTTTTTATTCAGTTGTCAATACGAGCTTACTATTTATTATTTAGGAATAAGTTATTTTGGCTATTCATTCACTCAAGACAGTACAACTTTATCAAGACACAATTAATAATGAAGAAATAAAAAAATAAGGATGTCAGTAAGTTCGGAATACCTATGTAAAAAGTTGAAATTTTAATATGTTGAGAACATGGGATATTTCACTTATCAGAGTAGTCACATAAAGAAATTTTCTTCTATTATTTTTTATGTTTTTAAAATCAAAACATAAATATGCAATGATACTCACAATTTATTGAATAGATGACTTGAGTTCAATCCGACCGAGCAATCTGACACGCACCCACACACGAATGAAGATGACACTGAAAAAAACATTTAATAAATTTAAATATGTATAACAATTAAATAAAAAAGTGTTCTTTAGAGAATATGCAATTTGAACTAACAAATTGATGTCAAACATTCAAAGTCTTATCAAGATACAAATGATCAATGAATAAAATACTAGGGCAGCATGAATCAAATACAAAAGTTTAACGGATTTATAACTTCAAAAATGAGAACATTTTAATGAATCGTTAGAGTAATCACTAATTCAATTATATAGACGTTCATTTTCTTTTTATTTCTTAATCAAAACGTAAATATATAATAATAATAATACTCACAATTGATTGAATAGAAGACCAGACTGCAATCGTAACACTAGCACAAACACGCACAAAATACTTTTTCTACACCTGTTGTCCTTCAGGAAGCAATTACTGTACTGACTCAGGTTTTCTTAAGCTTTATATAAATATTAAGGATGTCAATGTGTACGTTCACATTGACGTTAGTGTTAAACAAAAATAGTTTGTCAGCAATTTTTCCATATCGAGCTAAATCAAACATTTTAAACTAGCTGCACCCTACAGTTTCACTTGCGACTTTTTGGTTAAAAATGGTACCTGTTATACATTATGATCTAGGTCTCAATACAATACCTCAATACCTTACGAAATCAATTCAACTATTTTGATATTTTAAAGACAAACAAACCAACTAGTATTTGCATTTTTATGTAAGGACAATTACCGCATTAACAGGACTGTTTAATCTGTGACACATACTTAAATAGTTCTCCGAAAATATTTAATCAATATGCAACTTTATTACTACTCTATAGAAAACAGTATTGTACCTACCGATATTTACAATTGAGATGTTTTGATAATCATTACTATAAACACAGACGGATCATCTGACGCCCGGCGCCTCGCTCAATGCATTCCTCCCGTTTAGGAAAACAACGGAATTATTTGGTTAGACATTTAAAAAATTGTCTAATTTTAGACCTTAAAGTCATTTTAAGCAATTATATAAAAGACAGATAAATTAATATTGTGAAATTATTATTTTTTCGACCTTTGCAAAGAACACAACTAACGGATTATGTCGGTAAGTTTAAATTATTTTACCTATTAAGTATAATAAATTAATTTGGCTATTTACATACTCAAATAATTTTATTCCTAGACATGATTTTAACGTAAATAGTAGTTCACTGTGTTGAATAGGTTTAATTAATTAAATACGTTAAAATAACTCACTAAGCTGCTTGTTTCAGGAATCTGGAGACCTATTCAACTTCTTGCCGAACAATCAAGAGAAATCGAGAAAAAGGCCACACCGAGATGACATGACTTACTCCTGCGTGAGAATGCCGTCGAAAGGAACAAAAATTATACGAATAGAGTTATATGACGTGGAAACAATACCTGAAGAATTATTAACATGCAAATGTAATGCTGATCTATGTGTACAACACGTCGTCAAAAACTTATACATGGATGATGTATATAGATCATTTAGAGATATAGTATCCCTTATAAAAGATAAAATCAATGTTACAAATTAACTTAGATTATAATTGTTAGCTTATTAAATATTAAATAATTATACTGAAGCATTAAAAAAAAATGATATAATTGGGGTTCCTGTTTTTTTTCGAAAATTTATACATACATAAATAATTTCATTAATTTGAAAAGAACTATTTATAAATAATGGAGGCTACTTAAAATAAATACCTATATGAAAAGACACAGTTAGCAAGTTGGTGATTGATTGAATACAATATCTTTATTGTTCAGAACATAAAAATGCATACAGAGTATAAATAACTCTAGATGAATATGATGAACTGATGTAGACAACCATGGTAAACTGCTATGTTGAACTGGTGCTGAAACACACCAGTTCCCTACCCGTTGATGAAAATGCATCAGTTTCCGATTTGTTTGCTGTTGGCGAAGTAGTATTTTCTCATCACATGGATATAATTGGGGTTTCTGGAGCAAAAGTACTTCAAATAGGCCCAGTTATAAACAACTAAATCTATTCAGCCATCTATTCAAATAGATGAATAAAGTAGTTATTGAATAGAGAAATAATTTATAAAAAACGAGAGTTTTGATAAGAAGACCGGCGCTTCTCTGCGCCAGGTATGACTTCTTATCGAAAACTATCGTTTTTCATAAATTATTTCTCTATTCAATAACTACTTTATTCATCTATTTGAATAGATGGCGTGAATAGATTTAGTTGTTTATAACTGGGCCTATTTGAAGTACTTTTGATCCAGAAACCCCAATTATATACTACTCATGCTGAGTTGGGGCTAGTTTGTGACAAAAAAATATAATAACTTTTTATTTATATTACACGGGAATTACTCACGTAAGATTAAACCGGTTACTCCGACTAAAAAAAAAATGAAAAAAAAAAAGTTAAATATAAGTAATTTTTTTCATATATTTTGTGTTATTGTATTTTTTGCCACGAATAAATTATGTCTATGTCTATGTAATGATGATGATAAAGTCACTTACGACTAATTACCTATTCAAATAATTCTCCTAAACCAACAAAGGATTCTGCTCCCATTTCCCAAGAAAATCATATCAAAATTCTCCATCTTGGAAATAAACTTCGAGATACTCCGTACAAACAAAACACCGAAAACCAATCAAGTAATTGCCAGGGGTCGATAATCTTCATTACTGGGACAAAAGTGGGACTTTCAACACAGATTACATGATAGCTACTTAGAGTTAGGGTTGCCAGGTAGTTAATTTTTGCTTGATATGTGGGATCCTCCAAAGGATATGAAAACATGACTCTGTTAAAGTTATATGATTATTTACTGGATATTTACCGTGGTAAGGTTGTGAAATGTCTTCCCGTGAACGTGGTGTATGTAACTGCGCCGATATATCGAGAGCTCATTCCACAACCTTACCACGGTAAATATCCCGTAAATAATCAAATACCTCTGTTACTCAAACAACGTTACAAAAACGAAGGAAATAAAAACCAAGAGTTTCCATCGCTGACAGTTGCATAATAAACTGTAGCTATCAGCAATTAACAGACAATAAACGGATAGATCTTTAGATAGGTACATATTATTAAGTATCAATATAAAAAAAAACGATTTCAAAACTATATAGTAAGCGCTCAAACAAATCTATTCATTTTATTAAAGCAGGATCAAAACTACTGAAAATTCATATAAAAAATGTGGTAAGTATCACCATGAAAGTCTATCAAAACAAACAACTTTTGTTCCATAACTTTTCGAAATTCAGGAAAAAATCCCGTCCCTCCCAAAAACAATTATTCACTCCCGACATACCTACATAATAATTATGAAACAGCAGTTTTTATTTTTTACGAATTTTTATTAGTTGTAGAACTAAAGTTGTTTCTTTTAAAGTATTAGGATACTAATTGATCACCAGTAACCCTGTATAATAAAAAAACACGTAGGCTTTTATAACAAACAATAGGCTTGCGTTTGACCACCACCTCGCCTGATGTTAAGCGATGATGCGGTCTACGGTGGAGCACACTTGCCTAAAAGAAACCGATTCACTCGTGATTTGAAGACACCCAGATTGTAACTATCGGGAAACACCCATGCAACGCATTACACAGACTAGCAGTTCGCACAATAAATGTGGAATCAAAACGCTTCGTACGGGTAAAATGTCACACATGTCGAAATAATCTGAAGGTGAATACACATATGGAAAAAAAATACGGACTGAATTGAAAACTTCCTTTATTAAGTAAGTAAGTCGATTAAAAAGGTCAGATAACACATAAATTTAAAAACAGACCACCACATAATAATATTATAATTTCCCCAAAAAACGAAGCAGCAAAGCCTTGGCACCCAGCCAGGGGGTCCCCCAGAGATACGTCCCCCACATGTAGGGTGGGTGGGGGTTACCCCCAGACATACATTCTTCCACGCCTGCGCCCCAATATGGGTCATATTGTCCTTACTTTCAAAGGAAGGCTTTAATGCTTGAGCTTTAGAAATTGTGCTTATTGTGGAAGATAAATAGAAACATTAGGTACTTAAATATGATTTCTCAAACATGAAATTTAATGCAGCAGATTATTTGAAGAACACAGTTCTACGAAATTTTGTATTTAAGGCGTGGTCTGATCACGATTTTAAATTCGATTTTCACCCGCTCACGCCATGATCTATTTGATATTTAAAAACGTAAAGATTTAAAAAAAATTGTTAGGTAATGACTATGGGCCACCATGCTGGCCCAGTTCATGTTGGTAATTGTTATACAAATCTTTGAACGATTTGGGGTTATTGGACATAGATACCTACTGGTTTCCTCACGAAGCTGATGTTTCCTTCACCGTTTTTGAATTGTCAAATGTTTACGAGCTGTAAAAGAAACACCCATGTTTTTTATATAATCCATTATGTAGTTATAATACGAAAAATAAATGAAATCATGAAAATTACCTAATAGTTACCCATAGGCACACCATAGGTATAGGTATATTAAACTGCACTAATCTAATAAGCCACTGTTCACTTCGTTCCCAAAATGCTGGTCGCATTGCCACGTTGGATTGCAATACTGCAGTGCTAGTACTGTTCTTTGACGATCGTCAAATTTGACAGTTGAGTTCGTCAAATTCGATAAAATGTCATTTTATCAGTACTCCCTATTATCGATTCTATGACATTTTATCGAATTTGACGATCGATAAAGAACGGTACGTACTTGCACTGCAGACCCGTTTAATGATGTTATATAAACTGAGGTAAAACCTCATTGAACCCGTTCCGCAAGACACCAACCAGCATGTCACGCGATGCCTTGACAATAATATACCTACTGGGTTACGCGGATAGGGTGTACTAAGTCAACAGTTTTCCAAATTGCCCATCATTATGAATAACTTTTACTATGGGAGCAACTCTGAAATCGCGTAAAAATATCAGCTGTTCCATAGAAAACGGTCATTTATACTCGACAAATGTATGGAACGGCTGATTTTTTTTCGTGATTTCAGTTTTAGTCCTATAATAGTAGGTATAAGTTGTTCACAATTATGGGTACTAGACCCCCTTTCGGTTTAGTACACCTTCTCCGCGTAACCCCGTAATAGTGTAATATTTATTTATGCGAAAGTGTGTTTGTTGTCACTTAATTTTTTTCAAGAAGTTTCTTTTCTTACTTGTCCATCTGGATTTATTTTATACCTAAGCATAGTATACTAAGTAGGCACGTATTTAGAGATTTACGCTAACAATGAAAGCAGAAGATCTAACAACCCTGAAGAGAATCTTATATGAAACTCATTCCAGTACGATGTGCCTATTCGTAGTTCTACCGCCACTGGCATTGAAATATCGCTGTTTATTTTATTCTATACTCTTTGCTTCGAATTTATCTGATATATTTTCTGATATTTACCGCTTGATCGATGGCTATGTTAATACAACGTGTACGCTCTATAAATATTCATATTGGTATCATATTTCGCCGGTGCGAGTTCAAAACGGAGTCGACAACAATAAGTAGTCGTGATATCGCCAATCACAATCGGACCGACACACAATAGACCGTTTTCCCAGGCCACGCCTCGCAGCACAATGGCACAACACGCCCAGTCGAACAACGGCTGAAGAAAGAAAATTTTCTCCACAAATACAAATGTAAGAGATTGTATTGACTTTTTAAACGCCCTCATAGATCGGGCTCACACCCACCTGCGTTTTGTGGTGTGCGAATTCATTTCACAATGCTCGGCTATTCTGTACGCACACTGGAGTGGAGTATAGAAAGACGAGCCTGGGCGGGGCCTAGAGAGAGACACAACCGCGCCTAGTCGCCCAGCTGACGGCCGAGCGAGCGAGCGCAAAACGCGCACGCACACATCACCCGCTAGAAAAGGATGGGCTGAACAGCTTTGTATAGATTCCACGGGATGAAAGCTGTTATTCCGCATAGACAATTGATTGTTAATGAACTCTTCAATGCAACATGGCCACTTTTTAACGTTTTCTAGTCGGAAATTGATGGTGTTTTTCAATATTGCAGTCGTTTTATAAGGTTTGATTCATTTTGTGCAAGCATTGGGCTTCGAAGGACGTCATTGTTCACAGGGCAGTGACATTAGTTCGGTGCGTCCTTGTCGCACGTGGTGCGGGGCGGGGGGCGGTTTATTGTAGCGCGCGCGTATTGTCGGCCCGCTTCGATCTGCCAGCATTGTGTATCGGCATCGCGCGGTCGCAAGACGTGTGTCGCGTTCCAATTTCGATAATCCGAATTGCGTTCGATCGCGGATTTACGAACTGTTGTTTTTGCGGACAATTTTTTTGTTTATCGGTTTTTGTGTTGGACTGTTATTTGATTTTTGTGTTTGTTTGTTTTTTGTGTGTTTTTATTTATTATTTGTGACTTGCAAACTGAAGATGATCCTAATAAATAATGCCAAAGATTCGGTGTGATCGGACGATATAGTGTGTTAAATTTCTGTTTATTATTTTGTTTTATCGTTTTTGGTTGGCCCGAATATTTTTGCTGATGTCTCACAAGGCGAGAGAAACAATGATAACTCACATGAAGGTATGTAAGTTATTATATTTTAACTATGTAAGTGATTTGGTCCTTCGAGTTCTAATTTCCTAGAGCGCATTAATTAATAAGAAATAAACGTAATATCTAACTATATTTAATTGACTATACAAATATCTTAAAGTCTTAAAAAAAATGGTCTTAAAAAAATGCTTAAAGGAAATGGGTTTTTATGGAATAACTAACCAAGCAAGGTGACATTTCTGAAAAATTTATGCGTAAGTACTGTCAATTGTCAATTTTATTTGGCATCTTAATGGTCAATATGAAAACTTGTGCTTGTCTTAAATTAGACTTTAAATAAGTTAGACTCCCAAAATAAGTTAGGAATTAGGTTCATAATCACTAGATAATATTTATTAACAAGAAAACATAGATAATGTCGATACCAGAATTATTTCATTTAAATGACATAATATTTGGTGAGTAACGATCTTTTCTGAGGAAGCAATGTGCGAGTTTTAACACGCACAGTGGTTTAACGGACAAATGTTTTTGGACAAAAGCTTTGCGAGATTTTTACTAGATATTTATATATATTATTTATATGAATAATATATTTATAAATCATATATTGTTGCAATATATAAAAGATCATTGTTAGATAATTGTAGCAAAACTGGTTAGTATGTCATTTCAATGGCTTTAGGTAGGTACCTATTCATCTATACAATAATATTATAAAGAGGAAAGATTTGTATGTATGTTTTTAACGAATTGGACCAAAAAGTACTGGACTGATTTTAAAAATTATTTCGCCATTTGAATGCTACATTATCACTGATTAATATAGACTATATAACTATACCCATGCGGAGCCGGGGCGGACCGCTAGTACCTAATATATTTTTTTATATATTATGACACGTAAGTACCATGTACCGTATACACGATAAGTACCTACGAGGTAGTGATATTTGTTTCTGTTCTTAGCCTATTTTGGACTTAGACTAAAATTATTATGACTACAAAGTGTACCGAGCTTTAGTAGATAACAAAATATTATTCATGTTTCTTTCTAGACTCTCGGGTTTAGGTGCGTAGCTAACACCAAGAGGCCATTGTTAAACATAAAAACTGGCTCAACGCATAAGCATTGCCATTCAACGTGGTAATGCCACCAGCATGCCGGGTACGCTGCCAACTGGCTTGAGCATTTGGATTGTCTTTAGACCTTAGACGGTCTATGGGCAGTCTAACTGTATTTGTACATAGTTTTAGCTTGTATTTTGTTAAGTTAATAAAGGCAATTGCCCATTTAAAAAATAACATAAAAATGTTTTAAATATTAAGTTTAAATGGGATATGAGACAGTATAGCCTTGGAAAATTTCGGAATATGGTGGTGAAGCCTTGATAGATATCTCTTCTCTACATAGTATAAATTGAAGTCGTTTTCCGCGTCTGTCTGTCTGTCTGTATGGCCGCCAACTCCTCCTAAACCAAGCAACGGATTTTGATTTTTTTCACCATCAGTTAGATACATTTTCAAGGAAGGTTTATATATATAACTAGCGACCCGCCCCGGCTTCGCACGTGATTACACCCGTGCGAAGCCGGGCGGGCGGGTCGCTAGTACGATATAAAAAATATATAATAACATTGCTAAACTCATCTGTTAGATTATATATATATTACCTACACGAGAATTACTCACGTAAGATTAAGCTGGTCACTCCAACTATATAGTTTCAACCGTATTAGGCGGTCTATATATCATATAAACCGCATATATTTTATTATATTTATCTGTTAGACTTTATTAGTATGACTACTCTACTATAAATATTGTTGAGATACTGAATTATTTTTGACACAGTTCTAGATCACATCTAGGATATTATGAAATTACAAAATAGAATAGGTATTGTTAATAAAATAATTCAACTTATAACCGACTAGCGATCCACTCCAGCTTCGCACGGGTATAGATTATAGCCTATGTCACCCGGGGATAGTGTAGCTTCCCGTCAGTGAAAGAATTTTTCTAATCGGTTCAGTAGTTTCGGAGCCTATTCAATGCAAACAAACAAACAAACAAACCAACAATCAAATCTTTCCTCTTTATAATATTACTAGCGGTCCGCCCCAGCTTCGCACGGGTATAGATTATAGCCTATGTCACCCGGGGATAGTGAAGCTTCCCGTCAGTGAAAGAATTTTTCAAATCGGTTCAGTAGTTTCGGAGCCTATTCAATGCAAACAAACAAACAAACAAACCAACAATCAAATCTTTCCTCTTTATAATATTAGTATGTATATTTGACACATTACTGATAAAATATTCCAAATTTATGCAATTCCAAATTATTAATTTGAATACTATTTACTTTGTCATGTCTGGGGAAATAAATAAAACTCAATTTGGTATCGTTTTTTGATAATCCTTTAAAATACAACCGAAAAGCAATTAAAACAATAATATTTTACAATAAATTATTGTAAAAAAATAAGATTAAAATCAAACGAGTTCAGATTATTGGCCAAAATACCGTCGCACATCCCAAATAGGTGTTTTAATTATCATATATTTTCTTATGCCACTATTATTTTAATTTACAATGCAGCTACTTACATTGATAATTTTAATACTGACTCTACCAAAGGAGAACAACACCTGTTACACTTTTAAAAGCATTTAACAAATTTAAAAATCTGCTTTAGTAAATTAAGCGCTGTATTTACAACGCCAATTTAACGTTTCATTATTAACGAGACGGAATTATTTAAACTTCAAGTCACATCACACATCACATCAGCAGCCATTAAACTTCCACTGCTGGACAAAGGCCTCCCTCTTAGAGAGAGGTGTTGCCATAATCCCCACGCTTGGCAGGCGGCTTGGCAAACTTCAAGTGACAATTGCTAATTACTGTAATTTTAGCCCAGAATGTACAATAAACTTTTAAGAGATGTATTGACGAAGTAAATTTACGTTCGAATTGCCACAATTAAAACTTTAAATTGAGCAGCCGGTATATTAACGTGAATTGATCTGTTGTCTCTTAAATTGTTCGCCGTTCGGGACAATGTTACTTCGTTCTTAAATTCGGTTTAATGATCTCGATTCTGTTTTAGAGTAATAAAAAAGTGTCAATTTGTGAACGATACTTTGAGGTTAAGAATTACGATTGTTACTCGCTTGAGGGATATAAAACTGTAAAATGTGGTTCGGAGATTTACCTAATTAGGCAGAAAACCTTTTAAAAGTTCTTGTTTTTAAATTGTGTTACATAATATAGATGAGATATATTTATTTACACGAAAATATTGAACACAATTATTATAATATGACGTACCTACCTATATACAAATGATTATTACAGTATACCTACCTTATAGGTACATTATACCTTAATGCCTACAAATAAAAATGATAAAAAAATTACTAACCTAAAAATCTCTCGGCGAAGGAAAAAGTGGCCAGAATGCTGGCAGCATTGCCACGCTGGATGTCAATGCAAATTTATTGGCCAAAGTAGGGTACCAGCATACCAGACACATGTTGCCTCCATCAAACGTTTGCCCAAGTCCCTGTATAATATAGATTGGTTATATAAAAGAAGATTTGTTAATTAATATATAAAAGGAATAGTTTGAGAATTAGGAATAAAATAAGCTTCTGAAATGTTTGTGTTCAAATTTGCCATATTTTTTAGAGTATTGTATAAAAGAAAATACGTCGCTGTGTCATATTTTGAGGGTAACGAGCGAGTGGAATGCGGTCCAGATCTATTTCAGTTTGTAGTGTGTTCTGTATAGGAAATCCGCAGTTTGTCAGTTGTCAAACGCAAGCCGTATCACCGGTTGATATTTGCAGGCGCGCTCATCAATTAGAGCCCTGTCTTTATAATGATTAACGTTCTATCAATGGTGGTTTTTGCTATGTGTATTTTGGGAATTTGATTGTGCGATAACATCGTATTAAGATGTTGTTATATAGACATATATGGATGTATAAACTTCATTGTTCACATCAAAAAGGACAAAACGGCTTTATCATCATTATTTCGATAATAGGACGTCCACTGCTGGACATAGGCCTCCCCCATCGATCTCCAAAAGGGCCAGTTGGAAGCGCCCTGCATCCAGCGTTTCCCTTTGGTTTCTTTTAGGTCGTCTGTCCATCTTGTGGGTGGACGTTCTTCGCTGCACTTATCAATTCGTGGTCTCCATTCGAGAACCTTTCAGCTCCATCGGCCATCTGTTCTGCGTGATACAAAACGGCTTAAAACTAGTAGCTTTATCGATAAAAGCGATCTCTTCCATGCAAGCTTTGAATGGAGATGTTTCATAAGAGTTACAAGACAGGGTGCTATATGTGATAAATGACATACCGACCATACGATAGGTGTATAGTTAATTTTATCGTGTTTATAATTTTCGGCTGAGAAGATGTTTGAACCCTTTACAATTATTCCTCGAATGTGAGATGCGCCTACCAATTGTTTTTAATAAATATTATTTCTGTTACTAACCAACAGGAAACCGTCTCGTATTTATATAAAACAGTGCCCGCAGTGAAAACAGTCGTAAATCCAATCGAATATAAACCTTAGCTAAGACCGGATGCGATGAATATTAAAAATGTAACTATTTAACCAAACAGATATACTAAATAGGCACCGTCAAAGTTACTGTACGCATGAAGTTGCGGTCCGAATTAATAACAAATTTATTACTTTAAAAAAATCAATAGGATGTGGTTTGTAAGATCTCGATGTTAAAATCAAACATTGCGGTGATCAGAAACAGGCGATATAAAGCGTTTACGATTGGAATGAAGTAATGCTCGTAATATTCCGTGGTAGCGAAGGCAACACTTCTTTAATCTTGCTCTACACTTTGACCAACTTATCTGTAGAGTTGAGTGAAGGAGCCACTATTGAATTATCTAAACAAAACTGAGAGCGAATTGCTGATTGTTTTAGTTCTATCATTTGATCGAATCTACAGATGAGTTTGTAACAGAAAGAGCCAGACGACCTTGCTCGACTAGTTAGAAATTGCCATCTTGCTTTTGCCGTAACTGGGTTTACGCTTTACGATGACGCTTAGTAATTTCGCAATTTTATACTAACGGTAGTAAAAGTAGTAGTTAAGCCCAGTTTGGCCATCTCTGTGTTGATTTATGTGTATTTCTGATGATTTGGTTATTATGTATGTAAATGGGCAGATTGTTATCTGGCGAGTCAATTTTTTAAGTTTATTGATGGAGCCAAAGAATAGGTAGCTGAATATGAAGTTTAATTAGTTACTAATCAACAAAATATACCTATACGGATTTGATATTAAAATATAGTAATAAAAGTATCGCAGCAAATCAATTGGTAATATAATTTAATTTGACTTTGTGTCATTTAATCATTGTCAATATGTATATTATTTTATATCTACTAAGTATACATTTACATATATATATTATCTACATTTGTTACTTTAGTTATGTGTATTAAGGGTCCTGTTTGTAATGTTACGATAGACACCATGACATGATTTTGTTACTTTTTGGAAATTCACACTCATTGATTTTATATCTTCAATAATGTTAAAATGTGCAAGCGAGAGAGCTGCAGAGGGTATACAGGACCCTTAACATTGTTTAGAATTGAGTTTAGATTTGTTTTAAAGTAATTTTTACGGTACTAGTTTTGCCATCTCTATTTTTATATGTACGCCTAATAGGCAAAAGATGATACAAAGTGACAAATATAGTTTTAACACCTATTATAGGTACATGCGCTTTTAAATGTGTGTATGATTTATTCGGGTATTGTGCAAATAAATTTTCTTTATCTTTTTAAAATACGAGTAGCGAAAGGAAATACGTGCGCTTATATAATTTTTTCCCATTCCGCCCATCGGATTTCCAAGACAAATCGAGTAAGTCGACGAAATCAAGTAGGTAGGTCACGTAGCCCGTTACAATTGTGACATCCAATTCATGTAACTCGAAGGGATTATCACCACCCCACATTTGCCCTCGATTTTTTTTAATAATTCTCGACACGTCTCCGACTCTGCTTTTGTTCGTCCCATTGTGAATACCGTGTGTAATAGAAATACGAACGTCGTATGCACATTGTATGGTTCTTTTTGTCCCGGATTCAGTGTGAGTAAATCCACTGTGCGGTAGATTTGTTAAGACCTGTATCTACAAGTTTTTTAGTACAAAAGACAAATTGCAGGTTATCGATTTCAGTGTAAACGTAGTAAGTAGTCTAGCTATTTATATTCAGCATCGTTATTTTAATATTAAAAGCGTGACTTTTGTCAGAGAAGAACTTTCATCATAGTCAGCCTTTTTAACAGTCCACTGCTGAACTTTTATGCTACCCCCGGAAGGGTGATTGGGCCATGTCCACCACGCTGGCCCAGTGCGGATTGGTGGATTCACATACGCCATTGAATTCCTTCTCCGTACGTACGTAGGTTTCTTCACGATGTTTTCCTTCACCGAAAAGCCGTTGTATGAAAATCCGTACATAAGCTCCAAAGAGCTCATTGGTACGGGCCAAGGATTTGAACTCGCGACCTCACGCTTTCAAGTCTAGCGGTCTCCCAAATGGGCTACCAGAGAAGAACTTTACTACAGGCTAAACAGTTTCCCCGCCAGGTTTTTCATCTCCGTGAACGTCTTGAGACAACAGAGCATCAAGAAGATACTGCGTATGTCTACATTTGCCTCTGTTTTTTTCTAAGTAGGCTTTTCTTGGCCTACCTCTATCTTTTTTATTTTATAATTTTCCTTATTATTATTTATCATGTAATTATCATTATTTAACATGTAATTTTTATTCAATAATTAAATAAAATTTTTAAGTGACGAGTAAAATCATGTAAGTAGTAAGTACAATTTATTTTTATTCTGCTAAAATTCTTGTCAAGTATTGTGACGCCAATATGAAAAAAAAAAATATGTCGCTTAATTTTTTTTCCTACTTGTATATTTTCAATTATTAATTTAGTTTAATTTTTTTTTACTGGGCTAGTGCCTTTATTAAATAAACAAAATACAAGCTAAAACTAAAACGACAAATACAGTTAGACTGCCCATAGACCGTTGAAGGTCTAAAGACAATCCAAATGTTCAAGCCCACTACAGCGTACCCAGCATGCTGGCGGCATTACCACGTTGAATGAGAATGCTTATGCGTTGAGCCAGAAACACGCCAGCATTTTGGTCACGCGTCACATTAACCAGGCGCTCTGAAACATTTAGTTTAGTGGACTCTTACATAATTAGTATTTGTGAACGTGCGAACGTCTCGATTGTGGATTTGATATAACGAGGCGAAACATGTATTTTGCACCCACTGTAAGCTATGTAGGTATAGGTTCTTTTGACGTTCCATCTCTTTCGATTCAATCTCAATCTCGTCCACTGCTTTCCCATCATTCTCGCATATTCGTCTCGATCAACTAGCTGCAACACTGATGGGTAGCAAGTCTGCAAAAAAATCGTTTAACAGACTTCATTGCAAGTCGCAACTTAAAAGACAATTCAATCTAAAATCTGTTAGCAAAATCACAAAATTCAAAACAAATTAGCACCCCCTTCTCGCTCACTAAAAGATTTTTATGCTAAATAAACCTCATTGTGTCGACAATAGACGGTGCCCTCTCGATTCGAACCCCTTAATTTGTCGATTTCTCTAGACAACGCTCTTCCGCTCCTTTCATTGAGTGGCCTTAGAAAAGGACAAAGAGTTTTCAAGATCTGGCGCAAGTTATGAATAACAATGAAGTAATGTAAAATATATTTCGGGACATCTATAAAAGGCCAGTACTTGTATCTAAAATTTTGCACATCCACAATGTGTTAGAAATTTTTACGCTCATGCGATTCGATCCACTGTGCGATGTTTTAGAATATTTGTTTGTGCGATCATCATCATCATAATCATCCTTTTAACAGTCCACTGCTGGACTTTTAGCCTACCCCGAAAACATAACCACCACCATTGGGCCATATCCACCACGCTGGCCCAGTGCGGGTTGGTGGATTCACATACGCCATTGAATTTCTTCTCCGTACATATGCAGGTTTCCTCACGATATTTTCCTTCACCGAAAAGCCAGTGGTATGAAAATCCGTACATAAGCTCCAAAGAGCTCATTGGTACGGGCCCTGGGTTTGAACCCGCGACCTCACGCTTTCAAGTCTAGCGGTCTCCCAAATGGGCTACCAGGGCTTATGCGATGTTTTAGAAAAATATATTCCGAATGGTGCAAAAACACCTATATATAAGAAAAAAAAATCTCGGTCATGCTTATGTGCGTGAGCTTTTTTTATTTTAACCTCAATGTTTTTGCTTCGATTTTTTGACATCGCTATTTCTAACAATCTTTACGCAACGGCCACAAAAGAAACCCTACCTTTTGTAATCTCATTGTTGCCCAAACCCCTTCTGTTTGCGTAGCACGTGTACAATTATTGAGCAATCATTGAAAGCGTTGATCTGAATGTTAAGGAAGTACAAGTAAAGTGAGGGTCTAAGAAGACGTAAATCAGATTAAATATTTGTTCTGAACTTTTCCAAGATCTCAAGTAGAATACCAAGTAAATGGTTCATCATCATTATTTTAGCCTATTAGGTCTGTACTCACTGCTGCAAGCCTTATCTCAGAGAGAGAAAGAGGATGGGCCGTAATCCATCACGCTGGCCCGGTGGATATTGGTGAATGTCATATGTCTTTTTTTCCTGGGCAAGCGCCTTTATTAACAAAACAAAATACAAGCTAAAACTAAAACTACAAATACAATTATACTGCCCATAGACCGTTGAAGGTCTAAAGACAATCCAAATGCTCAAGCCCACTACCAGTTGGCAGTGTACCCAGCATGCTGGCGGCATTACCACGTTGAATGGCAATGCTTATGCGTTGAGCCAGAAACACGCCAGCATTTTGGTCACGCGTCGCATTAACCAGGCGCTCTGAAAGATTTTTGAAAATGAGGTGAGCTCCCGGTCCCCAAAGGCCCAATGTCTCGACCCCAAACGCCTCAAATATGTAACCACTGCCGAGGTTAGCATATTTGCTTGTGCTGCTCTGCCGAATTGGCAGCCGTGCCAGCCCTACCCTGTGTCTCAGGAAGATGTGACGGCGCCAAAGTATCGACACAAGTTGCGTCCCATACAAGGGGCCGCCCCAACCTCCAGGGCACAAGTGTCATACCGTCAGGCCTCCTTCCATCGTATGTCTTTAAACTTATGAGGTTCTTGGACATACTTACTGGTTTCCTCACGATGCTTTCTTTTACCGTTTTTGAGCGATAGCATTAACACTGCAGATAATTTATTATAGTACTAAATAAGTCATTAGTGCAGAGCCGAGGATCGAACCAGGTGCTGTCAAATTGACTAAGCGTACATGCTACCGCTTGGTCACCATCGCTTTCATTATAAACATTTCACTTTTCTATTAAAACAACTTATTTGTTTTCGGGCATTTTAGATGCATAACTTTATTAGATACTTATTTATTTTTTACTTAACTATTCTACTTCTTAATGATCTTGCTATAAACATAGTATACAGGGTTATACGAGACGGTAGTACTAAGCCAAAAGGAGGTCATTGAATTTATTATTATGAAAAACTTACTATTTGAATGAACATGAAATCGCTTAAAGACAAACAGCTGTTCTAAAAAAATTACATTCACAATAAACGATAAATTAGTTAAAGAATTGCGATTTTATGGTTGATCCTTGTAAAATGATGAGTAGCGAATGACCTACTTTCAGCTTAGTACCACCAATCCATGTAACCCTACTGCAGTGCAAGTACTACCGTTATTTATCGATTGTCAATTTCAATATAAAATGCCATAGAATCGATCATAGCGTGTACTGTTAATATGGCATTTTAACGAATTTGACGATCTCAACTGTCAAATTTGACTGTCGATAAAGAACGGTACTTGCACTGCTGATCTTTTAATCTTAAACTGCACTCTCCATAGCGTGTCCTCATACGTCCCCACATATAACTGGAAGGGCGCACATTTACGTGCGAAGCCGGGGTGGGTCGCTAGTTATACATATCTATTACAAAAAACCGCTTCAAAATCCGTTGTGTAGCTTTAAAGATTTAACGGGCGGTTATCCGAGTCGCGTAGGCAACAAAACGCTCCCTCAGCCCCCGCCAAGTTATAGCGACGCCATGCTAGAGTCAGGACGCCCGCGGGGGGAGTGCAACGACAAAAACTAGCATAGGTCCGGCACTGAACGCGGCGCGCCAAAATTCTCGCGTCCGTTTTACGCTTTTAATTTCACTAAAAAACGACACTATTCACTATCAAAAATCTATCCAAATAAAAGAATATTTAATAAAATTTCCTTCCAGTACATGCAATTTCCAGGTTGTTACGAGCTTTCAATAGAGCAAAAAATGAAAAAAAAATAAACTAAGTCGACTTTGTTTCAGATTTTTTTTTATCAAGGAAAGTTTATTCCGTCGTGTTTTGAACCAAATCATAAACTCAAACACAGATGTATCTGTGACATGTATTTTTTTCCAGCTCAAATATTGTAATTTAACTGAAAAAAATTGATTTAAAACCGTCAAATTTGGTATAAGAGGCTCTTATAGGGACGGACAGACAGCGACAGCGACAGCGACTTTGTTTTATACTATGTAGTGATTACAACATGTAACTTGTATCGTATAAGAAAACCTCGATAATTTCACTTTCCCGTCCAGCTTTTTCCACAGTCTCCACAGTTTAGTTAACAGCTGCTTTGCTACCGGCTGGTATAATAAAAATCACCAGTTAGAGAGCTAACAAGTAACCGTGGGAATCCGCGTAGCGAACCACTCATAACCGGAATCAACTGGAATTAACCGGATTGTGATTGTGTAGATGCCTACCAGATAAATTATGCATTCTTGTTCTTCTAATTACTTTTGAGGTCAGACATTTCTAATGCAGATTTATGGTGGGCGATATTGAAATTTGTCGGTTTTGGTCCAGATATTTTGAGTGATATACTCCACTGTGCATTGTGACGTTTCCAATACAAACACGTATTATTTATGTGCTAATCCAAAGTGTAAGCTACATCCATACAAAATTTTATCAAAATCTGTCGAATCGTTTGCGCGAGTTTCAACAGTTATCAAAAAGTCTCAAATTCACATTATTAGTGCAACGCGTGACCAAAATGCGAATTTTCTGACTCATCGTTAAGCGTTCATTAATTTAGTGTAGTATTGCCACAAGCATGTTGGGTACGCTGCTCAGTTTAAACAAATGAGATATCATCATCATCAGCCAGAAAACGTCCACTGCTGAACATTGCCTCCCCCTTTAATCTCCACATTGAACGACAGCCTGCCTTTTGCATCCACTGGATGCCCGCGACTCTCACAATGAAGTCGGTCCATGTAGTGGGAGGCCTACCTACGCTGCATCTTCCGGTTTGTGGTCTCCACTTCAGAACCTTTCTTCCCCATCGGAATGAGAGATCTAAAGGAGATATGACTTAGTACAAATCATTTAGTATTCATTCATTAGTATCAATCGTATCCAAATGTCACCGTGTTTCGCCTTTTTCATCTTTTTCACTCACTGACTTTTTTCACTACACCGCTAAACTGCGTAATGCAAAACTGTAAAGGATTGAGCACATTAGGACGGGCCGCAGTGGGCCGGGGCGCATCGCAAAAATCGCGGTTATACCTACATTTTATATGGAAATTCGCCCGCTGCACCCCGGTATAATGTGCGATACTTCCACAGAACTATATCTAAGTAGAAGTCACATGCGGTTCAAACTGTATGAAAGCGATTTTTGCGATGCGCCCCGGCCTACTGCGGCCCGTCCTAATGTGCTCGATCCTTAAGAACGCACTAACAAATTTTTCACGCACAGTAAGAAACTTGCAGCCACACCAATAAACGAATAAAATTAATAATCCACATGCAAGGGTAGCGGTTGGCGGAACCCAGGTCGACCGAAGAGAGGTGGACTGACAACATCAAAAATACTGTCGGGAACGAGTAGATGCGAATAGCGAGAGACCGGGGAGAGTGGCATAAACAAAGGGAGGCATATACCCAGCAGTCGGTCACTCAGGGCTGATGATGATGATGATGATGATGAAGGGTAGCGAGGCCGTCTGCAGGGTAAGTACGACTAAAGACATCAAGCCGTATTAAGGCCTAATGCGTTCGCGCCCACCACTCCATCTTACCATATTATCTCCTTTTGTTTCACTGGTCGCTGAGGTGCGCTGCCAATAGGCATGATGACTAATCGTTTTTTATTACCTCATTAAAAAGCTGATCATAAATGGAGCACATAAACGAAAACAAAATTAAAATTAGTTCAAAAATAACTAAGATATAAGCATTTTAATTTAATGTTAGACAGAGAGCGCACTATACTGAGCCGTGACGTCACGCCTCAAGTGCGCCATACAAATGCTATACTAACACACGCTTTGTGAGAAAGGGATAGAGCATCCCCTCTCTATCCCCACCTAAAACTTTGAACACTCATATCTCAGAGATTTATTAGCCAATTTAAATATTTTTTTCAGTACGTGTAATGTATTTAGTTATATTCATCGCTAAGCCGGTTATTTGTAATGAATTAAACATTGGGCATCACGCCTATTGGCTTGAGCATTTTGATTTTCTAAAATTTTCAACGGTCTATGGGCAATCCAATTGTATTTTGTGTAATAAACTAAGTAGTTCAGTATTTTTTTATAAATTGAAAATAGGATTGCGCTTCACAGGGCACTCACCTGAGTACCTATGCGTTATATGATGGACCACGCTTGCCTAGAAGAAACCAATTCACTTGCGACTTGAAGACACCGAAATTGGAATGATTGCTTGGTTGTGAAGAATGGTGGTTGGTTAGTGTTGTAGATTCTAGTGTTTTTTGTTAAGTGTGATTGTCAATTCATCATCGTTATCATCATCATCAGCGAGTATAAAAGTATCGAAAAGCGTGCCAAGAGGCTCATCGGCAACGAATCCCTGGTTCAGACTAAGCTCCTTAGTCTTGAGCATTGGCGTAAAGTTGCTAGTCTATCGGTCTTTTATCGAATACATTTCGGAGAGTGTGCATCTGATCTTCATGATCTAATTCCCTCCTGCCCATTTTTCTATCGGACTGCCAGAGCGGGCACAAAAAATCGACACCGCTTTATGGTTGGTATTCCAAAAACCCGAACGAAGTGCTTTGGTTCCACTTTTATTGTGCGAACTGCTAGTCTGTGGAACACGCTGCCTGAATGGGTGTTCCCCGATAGATACAATCTGGGTGTCTTCAAATCACGAGTGAATCGGTTTCTTCTAGGCAAGCGTGCTCCACGGTAGACCGCATCATCGCTTAACATCAGGCGAGTTGCCGGTCAAATGCAAGCCTATTATTTATTTTAAAAAAAACAGTGTTAAATATAAGCCTGCTCTTATATTTCTACATTGAAAGACAGCCTGCCATCTGCATCTACTGGATGTCAAATGTCCACTTGTCAATTACTATGATTTTATTCTTCTGATTTCAAACAACCCAATGTCTGCGTAACTAAGTACCTACATATCCAAATCACCCCATACAACAGCGTCGAAATCCTTTCTCACACACGGCTCCACGTAATCGGACCACGTGTGTTCATTGTAAATCGACAATAGGCATTTCCTTTGGCACGAATGTACAGGAAACTCTTTATTCAGATCCGAATGCACGAGGAGATGGCACGTAGGGTACCTGTGCTCTGATTCGTCTGGATACTAGCTGCGTGCCATGGTTTTACTCGTGAATTTTTGGTTAGTTCCCGAATTAAACAGTGTCGGTACAATGTAACGATGGGCAGGCCACATCACTCAAAGAACCGATAACCGATGGGGAAGGTTCTTGAGTGGAGACCACGAACCGGAAGACACAGCATAGATAGGCGTTCCACTAGATGAACCGACGACATTGTGGACAGTTGAGAGCATCCAGTGGATGCAGATGGCAGGTTGTCGTTCAGTGTGGAGGTCTAAAGGGGAAGCCTATGTTCATCACGTAAATAATCATATAGCTTAAGAACTGAATTAACTATTGAATAGTGGTTTCCTTTGAAGATAATCGCCAAGCCGTCTAACAGTCGAGTGTTCATTCTATCACATAAGATCTACGTCTTCTAAATTCTCACTTGTTTTCACAGTCGTCGTTTCCTATACCAAATCAATCTAATAGCAGCACCGTACCAATATGTCAATCCATTCAGTCATCCAGACGTTTTTGAAAACAAACAGACGTTCAAACTAGCATGTTTATTTTGAACGTCATTAGTATTGTGTGCGTAAACTATAAGAAAATAACATTTGTCTTTGTTAACTCTAAATAGACGGGATTAGACTTTCTCGGAAAATATTAGTCTGCCTTTCGAAGTTTCTGAAGACAGGAAAATAGGAAATGAAATCCATTTTATTGTAAACAAGACTTGAAAAATGGTTGCAATTTTAATGATATCTATGGAAATTGACGGCAACGAGATGGTGGTATCCAACGAGTTGAAGGCCTATACACTATATGAGCAGTCCCATTGAAGTTTGACCAGAACCCTATACCGAGACACTGGTGTGGTGGTCCAAATTTTTATTTTTCGTTCATTCACGAAGTTATTTAGTTTAGTATTCAAAACACAAACATAAATGAAATTCAAAAACAAACGAATTGAGAAAAAAAATATATGTCGGGATAATAATAGAAAAACGAAAAACAAATGAATATTGCAAAAAGGCAGAAAGAAAGAAAATTAAAACAGAGAAAGCACGTACTCGTAAAATGCAATAAATAGTGACTATATTATTTTTATATTTTGAATGACTGCTATTTCTGTTCTAATGACGCTATAAGCGAGGTTAGTAACTCTACAAAAACCTCGTCCATTAATGAACGCCATGAATGGATTATAAAAACAATAAAAATTTACGACAAAGTTGATATGAAAGCAAACACATTGTTCTACAGAGACGCGCATGCGCATCCTGCGTTCGATACGTAAACTCATAAAATACTTTATTATGAATATAAAAACGATAGTCTAAAATGTAAAAAGATGTTATAAATTTATGGAAAAAGATGTTATAATAATAATCACAGCGTTGTTTTGGAACTTCCGTCCGACGACGGCCAAATGTGAATCTCGTCTTGTGGCTTCCTTTTTCTGTGTTGTAGGATAATATTTCGGAAGTCGTGCTAATCTTTGATTTCGTTTCTAACTGTTTAATTTCCTTTTAAGATTATTCTTGTGGTTCTTGTCTATTGACATAATTTTATCAAGTTTCTTCTGAAACATTATACAGCTATTTTAGTTGCTCCCCGCGGTTTCTTCCACTATTCTACAGTAACCGTAACTTTGACGGGATAGAAGTAGTGTTAATCAGAGTATCAGTAGTAATAAGTAGTAGTGTTATCAAGCGAGTTGGCAGTAAAAAGCAAGCCTGATATAGATTAAAAAAAAAAATATAGCTACCTACATACCAAATTTAACTTATTTGATAAAACTAGCTAGTCGTAGACAAATTTTTCTATCATTATACAATTTAGAAAACAGTTTTAAATTACCAATGACTTTCTGATCCCATGCTTTGTCTCCAGTTTTAAAGCTTCACTGACAGATTTAGTTTAACGGCTTTTCCAGACCCTTTAGTGCCACTTAGTTTCATTTTACAGTCTCTTAAACTATTGTTTGGGTCTGTTTCGTTTGCTATTTAATTATCGTGATTATTGACATGAGGATTATGTTTCAGTTCCTAAACATTTTTTGTTTGTACTTTTACATTAGGATGATTCTTTTACTGATATCGGTTATCTAGTTTTGAGAGCAAGTTGCTTTACTGCTTACCCTTTTGCTGTATTGGAAACGTGTTTTGCAATAACAGTTGCAATGATACCCAGAATAGAAGATATCATATTTCATAGCATAAGTGCTTTTGGTATACCTATATTAGACTAAGAAATTATTTTAAAGTAATCATCTTTTTTTAACTTATATTTTCCCACTTCTGGGTAAAATTCTCCCCCATTTACTTCCAGACAGTGCGATTACCCGCCAGACTTGACTATTCTATCTGGAACGTGTCGAGGTTATCGCGCCAGTGTTTTCTCGGATTGCCTCGATGCATTCATCCGTTTTGAGTCATCAATTATTACAAACATTAAAAACCTTATTGTTACAAAAGCAAATCCGAACAAAAGGGAATCTATTAATACAAAGATCATCCCATAATGGTAACCTGCACTCTACATTGTCGAAGATAAACCAACTGAACACAGAACACATGCAGTGCATTAACACATCTGGTTTTGGAAGGAACATATCAGATTCCCTTCGTGTTTTTGCAACTTTTTGCATTGGCTATAAGGGTGATTTGTCTATTCTTTTATTTAGGTGATGAGTATTATTGAATATGTACCTATTGTGCAAACGTGATGACGGTCAAGTTTCATAAAAAACACAGCTACTTGCTAACAAGCAGCAGAATATATCGTAGGTGTACTAAATCAGACCATGAGTTACAAAAAAAAAAAAACTGCACATTACATACTCTTGGTAAAACTAAGCTTTAGTAAAAAAAAACATATTATGCCAGTTCTAGTAGCGCAGCGTTGGCGTGAAAAAAATTAGAGACGTGTTCTTGAAAATAATTTTATTCAAACTTAATTAATTTTATTATTGAACATTATTTTAAATTAGCGTAGTGCTGACATAGGTTTTTTTTTACACAGAATTGATCTATGTTGGTTATGTCAGTCTAAGCGTTTGCCCACAGCTCATCTGATGGTAAGTAGTAGCATCGTTGAATATGGCAAACACCCCTGGGGCCTTACGGGTACCTGTTTTAAGCGATTCAGCTGTGCAAGTAGGTACCGTTCTTTATTGATCGTCAAATTCAATACAATGCCTGATAGAATCGATCATAGCATTTTGGCATTTTATCGAATTTGTCGATTTCAACTGTCAACTTGGACGATCGATAAAGAACGGTAATTGCACTGCTGTTTAGATAATGAAAAAGTTGGGTGACCGCAAACCGTATCTCGGCGCGTTAAGGTTCACGTTTGCGTGATTTTACGAACTGCGTTGTTTCAGCGCTAATTTGAGCACGCGTTAAGAGTTAGCCGTAAGGTCTAAGGAATGGAAACTGACTCTCAATTGAACACACCGTTAGGTACTTGGCGGCACATTTGCGATCCCCAAGCCGCCTGCCAAGCGTGGGGATTATGTCAACACCCCTCTCTAAGAGGGAGGTCTTTGTTCAGCAGAGGACGTTTACTGGCTGATGATGTAAGTGATGTGATGGTGCCAAGCCAGCCGGGGATTAGAAAGTGCCAAAGTGAAAGAATGATAAGGAAACTATATCATGCTATAATATGTACTTTCCTCGTGATGTTTTTCTTCGCCGCGATCTCAACCTTATTATTGGGATTTGAACCCGCACCCTGCAGTATAATTCAATCAATCAATCAATATATTTTCCTTAAATAATATACAATGCGTAGTTACAAACCTTAAATTAATATATATGACGAGTTTTTTTAGGTTTAGTAAGTATTAAATTAATATAGGTAACAAACAGTCTGGGTGTCTTCAAATCACGAGTGAATCAGTTTCTTCTGGGCGGCAGGTACTCACCTGAGTGAGTTGGCGGTCTAAAGCCTATGATTAAAAAAATAAACAGTTTTGGTATAAACAGTTTTGTGAAAGTAGTCAAGATACGTGATAATCTGTGGGTCCCAAACTAGGCTACGCCTGTATCTTGGTAACAAATTCAGACAATTCGATCAACCATTGATCTATCATCACCACGAATTTAAATGTCAACGAAGTTGATATTACAAAATGATAATTTTATCCGTTTTGTTTCAGGTAAAGCACCAGAATTATGATTCGTCCTTTAATAAAAACAACCCAACAAGTAAGAAATACTCAAGTTTTTTACTAAGCCGCCTAATTTAAACAAACCCGTTTTGTTCCTAAACAAGTTCTGTAAAACAATTCCTCGATGTGTATAAACTCGAATGATATCGTTACAATCAGACGATATTAATTAGAATCCATATTGGATTACTCGTGGCGCCTCGCATCAAAACATTACAAAGCCATTTTGTCTCTGGTCAAGTGTTACCAGACGTCTGCTGTCCATAGACAATAATATCTTTGTGGCTTCGAGCGGCCGCATAAAGACCATTGTGGCCGAATCAATTAGTCCATAATGTATCCATTGTAAAACGTAACCACTAACATTGTCTTAATGTAACATACATCTCTCATATATCGTAAAATAATTTTTATAGTTCTATTTATGGTTGAACTCAATTTATTGGCCAGATACGTTTCAGTAGCGCAACGGTTTAAAGTTACTTATTCAGATGCAGTGCCAGGGAGATTTATAGGTTTTGTTTCGTTCATCGTAAAACTATAGGGTGATAATGCTATATCCAGTGACGCATTAAGATATTTTGGGATACCTGACTTTATTTATGCGGAAAACTCACGAACATCACCTGTTGACGGAAAAGGTGTCGCGTTTCTCTAAAAAGCTCCCGAAGGTGAAGATCAAAGGAGCAATGACACCGAACAAAAATCTGGATATACCTACACGAATGTAATGGCTGGATATGAGAAACTTTGAAGAGGCAGTCGTTATTGTAGAGTAACCCAAAACCAACACATGTGTCACATATCGTCCAGGATTGCGATGCCACATGTGAAATGAAGAAAAAAGACAAAAATCTGTTGTCACTACTCCCTAAGGTACGAACAATGCCGCGCTCAGATCCGTTTTCATTCCACGAAATTAATTTGAGCTTTAAAATTGGGTTTGTAAAACATATTCTCCGTCGAATCAAAAGGGATTTACGGTCGATTTCTCTGGAACATAACGTGTCTGTGATGATTTTTTTGTACAACCTTCCATAACCTTTAGCCTGTGACATGGATTGTAGATTAGGCATATTGTTGACCTTTTTTGCTTCCATTTTAGTTGCACGTGTAGTCTTGTTTTTTGTCTCTGAACCCTCTGAAGCTCTGAAGGGCCTTTTGTTTTTATGCGAACAAGATTTGCATGTGTGTATAAGATTCGTTAACGCGATGTTAGCGTCTTCTTGATTTCCTGTCTGATTTAAAAAATGACACCGTTGCGACTTCTAGCGAATTAGATTTATGAGATCCCGAAGATTTCTGTTGTAATAAAGAGAACGGAAGTTCTAATATTGTCGCGACGCGCTCGCCCGTGGAGGCCGTTGACAAAATTAATGTTATATTATGAAACAATGAACAGAATGGTGTTTCTTATAAATAATGGGAATGTGGTCCGATGAAAGATGCGTCCAGTCATAATGGTGGCTGACCACTGAAATATAAATCCGAACATGTGGTCTGCTATTGATAAATTATAGCAGGAGATAAATTGATTTTTAATGTCAAATAAATGTGCTTTTAAAAGCAATAAAGATTTTACAGCCGCATTAACAATGGATGTAAAAGCAACAATCGGAGATAGTGATTCAGTAGCAGCATTAGCATTTAAAACGTAATTACTAGTAGATATCATTACGCTGGTCTGCAAGTGGGTGTGAAAGCACCTCGTGTTCCAGGAATCACATCTATACTGAAGGTAGAACTGCCATCACAGATTTATGGGCAAACCTCCGAGATGTGTTACGAATAAAAATAATAGAATTGTCGTGTCTAATAATATAGCGGCCGTTTCCGTTCGGCTTTTGGTTTATTTTAGTTGTGAACGCGAATATTATACGAATAACGTTCATTTTCATTCATGTGGCATGCTTAGATTTTCATAGTTTATTACTGTTTCACGACCATTATTGTTAATGGATGATAATGTAGGGTTGGTTTTAATTAGTTTTGCGTTAACTACCACTTTTACGGCTATTAACATTATTTTATTGCATACAAAACTGTTTTGTAATACGTCTAACATGTTCGGAGTCTGAACACACTGTTGAAATTATAGTTTGATTGGCTAAGTAGGTAATTGTTGTTACATCATAATTTACTATCTTCAAGTCGGAGCGAACATTCGAAATTATAATCTTGCTAATTGAATTTACGTTATTAGTGCGTCTGACATAGTTTCATACAGATATGTATTTTCACACTTTCGTGATAACGTAGACGCAATAATTGAAAGCATATTTATAAAGAGTTTTATTAAGCCAACTGGAAACTAAAAACATCAAATCTTGTAAATATTTTTAGCGATTCTAATAAGAAACCGCAAGGTCATTGCACCTGTAGATAATAAGACTAAAATTATTACTACGTGTATATAGCAAAAGCTTTACTTGACCTTCCATCATTAGGATTGTTAGTCAATTACCCACTCTGTTATTAAGTTAATAAATCGCAAAATATACCTATTACTTGACTTGTAGAGTTGTTGATGTCTTTTTAAAATTCGAGGAATGCTACAACAAACTTTTTTTTCTCATTTTTTTTCTAAAATCCATCACCACAACCGTTTTTCAACATCTGAAGGTCTTAATCCGCACAAACGAGCCATTCTCATGAAACTAAACGAACAACCGTGACTAATGTGTTCTCCTTCTCTTTCCCGCATACCAAATGCTCAAACAATAACACCATGATGGATGCTACCGGTGCCGTCTCAAAGAAAAAGAGATCAGATGTAGGCGATAATTCATAAAAAACAATAATAAAGGGGTAATTTTCGTCTAAACGACATTGTTCTTCTGATTTATACGTTTCAGACTCGCTACATACGATGTTTTGTTCTTTATTTTTTCACTACCGCTTTGTAGTATTTTCATTTTTATCTTGGAATTCATGATCACCTTTAAAATTATGATTAGTTGCTCAATTGTCTTTGTTGGGTCGTTAAAATTCTTCGTGTTCTGTAGATTTGCAGACATTGTCTGGTTTGTGGTCGTAAATAATTTTAATTGACTGCATTTTTGATATCAATGTCATACGTTTCGTTCTCATAATCTCAATTCTAGAACTGACACTATGGTGGAATTTTTGTATTATATCCATTCTAAATGGTTTTAAATTTCAATAGACTTAGTATCATTGCAAACTACAACATAGAAAAAATAAGATACATACCATGTGTAATGTAATATGTATAATATATATAAATTAATAGCCCGTTGGTCCAGTTGGTAGTAAACCTGCCTTCTGAGCTTGGGGGCGTGGGTTCGATTCCCATCTAGGACAAACATTTATGCGATGAACATTTGTGTTTGTTCTATATCTGGTTGTTAATATTTATTTAAGTATGTATTTAAAACTATATATGTATGTATATCAGTCTCTGGCAGCCATATCACAAGCTTTGCTTAGTTTGGGGTCAGATGACCGTGTGTGAAAAAATGTCCTGTCCTGAATATTAAATATGTATTGTACAGCCATCAGCGAGATGGGTCGATGCCGGAACCAAGAAAAAATTCACTGCGAGAAAGATGCCCATACTCAACAGTGGGATAAAGAGGGTTTTGGATGATGATGTTCATATCGTGCAGAAAAAAACGATTACAGTTAAAACATAAAATAATTGAACACAATAAAGATAATCCGCTGTTTTAAAAGAAATTAAACAGTGCTGTCATAAAACATCGCCCATCTATGAATATATAGCAACTCCAGTGTTGAAGTAGAGCGGAGCACTTCTGTTTTATTGTTGGAGCCATATTTTATGGCTGGATTGTTACAAATTTAGAATATTAAGGAGACTGTTCAATGGAAGGATAAACACAACCACGTAGTAGTTGTACAATTATCCACGTTAGATGCATCACTCTAAAGGAAAATCATTTTTCATTATGTGATTATTGATGTTAACTTTTGTACCTCAAAATATATTAGAAGCAACCTTTGTATAAAATATATTATATACCTATTCATTTAAATTAAGATTGGATTTAAAGAAACTGCTCCTTGAATCAGGAATTTATAATATTTCTATGATGACTATATTATTTTATTAGAGTTGAATGGAGTTGACAAACAAAATTACGAATCGCAATTTATTCTTCATAAAAATATATATGCAATATATTGTAAATTAAGATAATTTATGCTGTAATAATGGCTACCAATTAAGTTTACACCTGTGCGTAGGAGTTAGTGAAAATGGCTTCATTTGGTGACTAGGCGTTATAAAGCAAAAGTTATTTTGCATAGTAAATAAAACCGGTCAAAAAAATATAACATCAAGCTCAGGCTGTCCAAGTACCGACCGCCCTCGACGTTGCTTAACTTCGGTGCTCGTTCGTGAACAGAAATTTGTGACGGACTTGCACTTGCCCAGTATTTATTATGTGTAGTATTACTTTAGTGTTAACTATAATCATGCCAAGTTCGACGTTTTTTACGTAATACCGTTTTTACACTAAAGAAATTACAAAAATACGTTTAAAAAACGGTTACGGTTCGCAAGATACAGTCGTTCAAAGGTAGGACGGCCAGACAGACAACGTAGGCTTGGTAATAGGGTCCCATTTACATCCTTTGGGTACGGAAACCTAAAATGACTTTGCAGTGGCCGTGGTCATTATCATCACCAGCCAGAAGACGTCTACTGCTGAACATAAGCCTCCGGATCTTTAACCTCCACACTGAACGACAGCCTGCCATCTGCATCCACTGGATACCCGCGACTCACAATTTCGTCAGTCCATCTAGTGGGAGGCCTACCTACTGCGTCTTCCGGTTCGTTGTCTCCACTCAAGAATCATAAATGTACAATTTGTATTGAACAAAAATACAGATTAAATAATAACAAATAATCACACTTCACTCTTATTGCAAACGCAAAAAGCGCAAACATCTTTCTCTCTCTGTCTCTTTAATAAAAATTGATAATAAATTGGTTTATTTGTCAGTTTTCTTTCAAAGCCGATCTTAACCAAACATTATCGTATATCACTTAACAACGGAATAATTGTAAATGCAGGAATAGTAGAAATAGCACGGGAAATATTTCACAATTTGTGTTCTTCGCAGTCTCTAAGTTTCTGCCATTTCAGCATCATTGTTTAATACTGTCCTGTCCCGTGACCTTCATGTCTGTACTGTTCCAGTACTTACCAAAAATCTCTCCCACTTCCTTCCACAAATCCCGGTACATTGCTACCTCCTATCCATCTTCAGCTTGTGAATGTATAAACTTCTTTATATTTTAAGATAGTGGTACGCACTCCACAGCCACAGTGCTCAATCATACGACTGTTCTGCTATCTTTGAGATTATAATGAAACTTTTATGACTTCAGTTTTGGTTACGAACTTTATGTTCGTCGATCTCTTTTAAAAATATTCAGTATTTAGTACAATGTTATTCATAACAGTTCAGCATTTTACAGGAAGCTCTCGCTAATACGAAATTAGTATGTTTAATTCGAATTCTAAGAAGATCACCTGATTTATTCTCCAAACTTAACATATTAACGAATCTTATAAATATCTAATTAGCAAATAATCGATGCAACTTGTTTATCTTATCGACGTATTTATTGGTCACTAAAACATATCTCCGCAGAATAGAATCGACTTCCAATAACATTTTATTGTTATGAACTATAGTAATAAAACTCCAACTAAATATAATGACGATGTAAAATCTGAAAGAGTAACAATAACTATTGTGCTACCGGTTGAAATCATTAGTATTGATGACGTAAACAGTACAAGTATTACAACAGTCAAAAAAATCAAAGCTGAAGCCAATAAAGAAGGTACGGGAGCTGAGAATGTTGATGAATAAGATGCGCACAATGAAGTATTGGTTAGTTATAAAGATGAGGGCAAACACAAAGGTAAGGTACGTAATGATTTGGAAGCGAGTGGATGTAAGCGTGAATGTGTGTAGTGAGTGAAGCGTGGAAATTACAAGCTGGGCTCAATCGCAGCCGCGCTTTTGTATCCAACAATGGACGGTCAAGGACTCCCTGGTGGAGGACAAAGGGTTGCGAGACGAGAACAGCAATATGTTTTGACATGAAGGTTAAAGGAAAATATGATTTATGTTATAATCTATGCAAATTATACCATTTGTTTAGATATATTTTAAACTAAAGCTAATTTCATAATTATGTAATTAACGCTTAACTATTACACCGTTAACCGTTTTCTTAAATTTCTTGTCTCTTTAATTCGTAATGTAATTTGATTTTTGATGCTGACATCAAAACGCTTATAAGTTGGTTTCAAATATACTTTAACGAAAATGAGAAAAACATAGTTCATTAATTTAACATTATCATAATTATTACACCAAGTGAGATATAGCTGTACAAGTGTAACTAGAAGTTATTCTTGGTTAAAAGTGTTTATAATATTTCATACGTTACATACATCTTTTTGTTAGCTTAAAAAAAACAGATTATCTGCATAAAATAAAATAAAACTTTTGACCTTGATAAACCTTAGCCCTACAAGTGATTCATGCTAATACCTACAAATCTGTAGTGAGTCAGAACCTCACGGGGCATTGTACGTTCTAAGCATCAAAGTGAGACCCCAGCATAAAGGCTCCGAGATGGACCGAAGGGGTAGCACACAATGTCGGCGAGGCCCAAACAAAAACTGACAACACAATACCCAGTGGTCCAACAACAGTGGCCGCTCATAAATCAACCTCCGACAAAAGTAACAATAGTATTGAGGGACCTTATAAGAGATCTTAGCATTGTGTGTACTCTTTGATGTTCACTAATAAAACCATTGATTAATATCGTATACGAACCAGTTGGTATGCAAATAATGGTGTTCAAAAGGTCGGATTCTTCAGCCATAGTCACACGTGCTGGGGTGTAGACAAAGAGTAATGCTACATCTTCTTCACAATACTTTTGTTGATAGACAGTATTCTTATAAGAACGAAACCGACGGAAGGTAAACTGTAGAAGCTTTTTATCTTTGTCAGAGCGATGTTGCTAACTGTCGTTTATTTTTATGGGTCAGTTGTCAGATACATAAAACGGTCAAGATTGTATTAAACTTCCGAATATTGTGTTCCACCGTAGTTTCAAATGAGTAGTTTACTTTTTAGTGTTTATTTAGTGGGTCATAAAATAGTAGATTAATTCAATTAAATACATTTCCACTCTCATAAAGATTTATAATCATAGGTAAGTGTATTATGTGAGTTGTAGCTTAATAAAACCCAGCAGATATGACGAAATTAGAAGACTAGTTTTGGCTTATATAACAGCTTATTCTAATTTGAGTTAAATCTATGCAGTAAAATAGATCTAGAACTTGATAAATAATTAATTGGTGATGTATTTACCAGGTTCTAGATCTGCTCGAGTCAATATTTATTTATCGATTACCTACTAATTCTATGAACAAAATAATTATTATTCGATGAGTAGGCTAAACTCATTAGTCCATAGGTAATAAGCTGAGATATACTAAATTGTACGTAAAATTGCAATTTATTTTAAGACGACTCTTCTCGTATATTGTTCTGTTGTGTATTTGTTTAAATAATAATGGTTATCGTTGATTTCAATAAAGATATTTAAAAACCGTTTCACACAAATTTTTATTGTATAAGACTTGCGTTTTACCGCCACCTTGCCTGTTGTTAAGCAATGATGCTGTTTATGAAGAAGTGTGCTTGCTTAGAAGAAACATTGCTTACTAGCCTTGTATTATGTGAAGAGGGTGCCATTATGCATGTTATGCACAAAAACATAGACTACACGCGAATGTTTTTACAGCCTTGTCTGTTAAAACACTTGCGTTCTGTTGTTCAAAATAATCAATTTTGCTTTAATTTATCAGCTTCATAATGATCTTCCTTTCTTTTTTTCGACTATAATTATGGCGTGGGTTTTCATTTAAATGGCTATTCAGGGTCTGGATGCTAGCTAACACTCAGACCCTGAATAGACATTAAAATTCATCATTCAAACATCTCAGTGACTTGGAATCAAACCATGAAGAACCGCTAATGGGGTGAACTTGCTACCACTGAGCTATACTCATAGTCGAAAATAAGAAAGGAAGATTATAACGATGCTGATAAATTAAAGCAAAATTGATTATTTTGAACAACAGAACCCAAGTGTTTTAACAGACAAGGCTCTCAAAACATTCGCGTGATAATCTTCAACTAATGGACTGATAACTACTTGTTGTGTTTAAATAAAACTATTATATGGGTCAGACATACAACCAATCGGTGACCCGTTGATAATTCCCACTTTTTGAGGCTGAAATAATTTATTGTTTAAAATTTCGTCTTATCAATTAAATTGTCCGAAAATTTAGGTTGTTCTCGATAATAGTGCAGTTTTGGTGCCATAATATCGGAATTTTATCTCCTCATGGATACTAACGAAATAAAATATTTTTTTTAGTTAAAACCCGGCATTTATTATTATCTTTATATATTTCTGGCTATTTATATTATTATTATTTATATTTTTTATTACATTATCTATACTATAATATTAAAAAGAGGAAAGATTTGATTCTTTGTTTGTTTGAATTGAATAGGCTCCAAATCTACTGAATCGATTTGAAAAATTATTTCACTGTTGGGAAGCTACACTATTCCCGGATGACATAGGATATAAAAACCATGGACCTCCTGTTTTTTGCGGTTCCAAGGTTGGTACCATAATAAAAATTGTTTATAATAAGCACAATGATTTTCTTTCGGGCATGCAACCCTGTAGAAGGATTTGCAGTTTTAGCTTGAAAGATATTTGGTTAGTGTATCCTTTCCGCCCCGTTTAGTAACTGTCCACGCTAGTGAACCTGTAAAACCATAAAATGCATCTATCATTGTTTATTACAAACTACTACAATTACATTATCATTCCTTATCTCTGTTTCCTGCTTCCTATAAACCATGCTATTGTTGAGTTTTCACTATAAATATATTGTTACATATTTAGAGCTTCATTGTGCTTGTTACTAGATAGATAGATAGATAGATAGATATATCTATCTATCCATCTAGTAACAATAAATTAAACTCTCTAGTAGAAACTCTTTGTTGTGTACACCAGAAATAAAAATTACAAGATAGAAAACACTTACGAGCTGGTGCCACAAGTGTTACTTTTGTTTTTCATTGTGGTGTGTGGTTTTATCTTCGCCATTTTACATCATGTCTAGCTATATTTTAGTCCTAGTGGCTTTTTAGTAATTTTAGGGGCCAGTTAAAGGCGTGCTGCTATAATTAAATTTTCCAAGTTTTTTTAATTTTCTCCGGTATCCTATAAAAAAATTACCGGAAAGCGGCTTTATTCTATTTGCAATGTAAAACTAAAGATATTTTTTTTTCTCACTCAGTGATGTTATATTTATCATTAAAATATTGAAAATGTATAATAGTGATATTCTGGGGCTCGATATTTGAATCGCTCGTATGATTTCACACGAAAATATCATGCAAAAAAAAAAACTATTGATAGAAAGCAAATTCAAATGGTTCGTTGCGTTAGCAAGTAATATGATTATTTGAAAAAAAGTTACTTTTTTGGCATTTCATTTGAAAGTTAGTCACTTTGCATGATATTTTCGTGTGAAATATCATACACGCCATTCAATAACTGCCCCCTGGCTATTGAACGTAGCCCAAGCATTTTTCATCATACTAATAAAAGATCTTAGCTCTACACTAAAAATAAGTTTCTATACGTAAAAGCAGACCTGAATATGTTGATATAATTGAAACTAAGGAACAAAATCAAAGTAAAATAGAATAACATCCGTTTCCTAAAGTAATGATTTTTGTTGTTCTCGGTAAAATCTTGTTATTTGAAAGGATAAGTTCTGTACAATAAATATGTGTTCAATACTTCCTATCCTCTTGTTCCGATTATTTACAACAATCTTTCCATTTCAGTTTGGCCGTTTTGTTTTAAGAAACTTATAGATGAATGCATGAGACACAAGTAGTATTCAGCATCATCATCATCAGCCAGAAGACGTCCACTGCTGAACATAGGTCTCCCCCTTTAACCTTCACACTGAACGACAGCCTGCGTTTTGCATCCACTGAATGCCCGCGACTCTCACAATTTCGTCGGTCCATCTAGTGGAAGGCCTACCTACGCTGCGACTTCCGGTTCGTGGTCTCCACTCAAGAACCTTTCTTCCCCATCGGTTATCGGTTCTTCGAGCGATGTGGCCTGCCCATTGCCACTTCAACTTGCAAATTTTAACAGCTATGTCGGTGACTCTGGTTCTTTGGCGAATATCCACGTTTCGGATTCTATCGCGCAAAGGAACTCCGAGCATTGCTCTCTCCATTGCCCTCTGAGTATTCAGCATAGTCGATGGCTAAATTTAAATCCATTCATTTTTGTTATTAATAGATGCCTAACAAATACGACAATATCGGTATTTGCTTCAGATGTTTCCTATATTACAACAATGTTTGTTCAAATGTCACTGGGTGGCATGTCTTCAATAATTTTATTCCTTGCCTTTGTTCTGGAGATTGTGCCAACATCTAATTCTATTTGTATTAGATATTTCTTGTGATTTATTCGCGTAGTGAAAGGAAAAGTGCTAGTGGGTAACGATTATTTTAATCCACTGATTTTGATGAAGTGTTTCCGAGATATAAATCGAGACTAGATGTTTCATCCGACCACCATTGGTGTGGGATTTCAGCTGTTGTGTTTGTGAATCTTAACCACAGACTAGGTAAAGCGACTAAAAGTCCTGGTGGTACGTCACCTATGGTGGGGAATTCAAATTGCAAAGAGTTTTTTTTTTGTATCTAGGTTGAGTAATTATTTCAAAATGGCAGTGTTTGCGCAAATCATTAGTTATTCTTTAAATTATCATGTACAGTTATTTAACAGTAACGCACCATTACTTACATTTGCTAATAAACCGTTTGAAACAGCAAAAATTCGTTTATTGATAAATGTAAGTAATAATGTGCATTAGAGATAAATCGTTGTACATAATTTTGTAAAAAATAATAATAAATTTGCGCAAACATCATGATTGTTTACAATAATTACCAGGCCTAGCTACAAGGACGAGAAAACTGTTTGAAATTTAAATTTCCTGCAATAGGTGAAACGTACCACCTTAACAATAGCTAATCTTATCCTTTATATTTTTTCCAGTAAAACTTTATGATCCCAGAAACAAATTGAGCTTTTTTTAACTGATTTCAGGAGGAGGTTATCAATTCTACTTTGTTTTTTTGTATGTTTGTTATGCGATTATTCCGCCAATTGTGAATTGATTTTGACGATTCTTTTTTTATTGTTTGGTAGGTCATACATACCTCAAAGGTGGTTCCATATAAATGTTATTGAAGTTTATTTAGCAATTTTTGACAAATCAACACAAACAAAAAAAACCTACACCCGTCCTACACCTTTAGTTCTTCATCTGAGATTTACACAGATGACGTTTTAATTTGTCGTTATTTTGGAGCTAAATTTTTGACACTTCTCATACTCAAGTTGATAGAACTCTTATAAATTTTTCTTTCTCTCTCGTATCTTCTTATAACTCGTAGACTAGCTTATTGAATGTTTCTAAAGAAGAATTTAGTGTACATATAGATAGCCTAAATTCCTATAATTTTATGTTCATCCACTTAAGGCAAGGTTTTCCTACTTTTAAGCAACGCTTATTGCTACATGGCCATAAAGCTTGGTGTATTGTATTAAAATCGCATTTTCTTCTTCTACTTTCTTTCTTTCTTTCTACTTCTATTTTTGTTTTGTTTTGTATTTCTCATATCTTTCGAAAAATATAGCTGTAATTTAAAATGTACTTTTGCGGTTTACTTCATAATTATGAGTTTAGTATATCGTAGACATAATTTAATAAATAGGCATTATAATGAATCCAAAAGACAGCGCAAATCAGTGTAACTTTCATTTTTTTCTATCGAGCCAAATGTCCTCAATCGTGTTTCGGTTTTTGGGGTTTCTTAGGTAAAACATTAAATTATAATATCATTTTTATAATATTAAATTAATCTGGGTTGGTAGACACACTTAAAATAGAATGACCAAAATTGCAAAAAGTCTGAAAAGAGCGTCTTAAGTCATGATATTGTTAACACTAATTTTAAAAAGGCACTAAAATATCAGCGCTGAGTCAAAAAGGTGCGCCAACGATAAATCTCTCGTTAATAAAGCGTTGTAAACAATGTCTTATTTTTTACAATTTCAATTTGGCACTGCGCGTGCGTTTCATGCGTCGTTGCGTCCTAACATTGACCAATTATTGCAGTCACATTTCACGTTGCTTTGAAGTCGAAAACATAAAATTTGTAAAAAACTGCAAATGCTGCGATCATGCTTTCTTCAAAACCGTATGAGAAGAATAACAATAAAGAAAATTGTCGTAAATATTGCGATAAGCTGTGATACGGTAAATTTGTATTTGTATAATTTGTATAATATCAAAATTGTGGAGAGGTGCTGCTAAAGGTGGATGTCAAAAACGCTTTTAATTCGGTTGATCGCGGTGCCCTGTTGACACAAGTAAAAGATAAAATTCCTGATCTTTTCAATTTTCTCTGGCAATGCTATGGCAGTCCCACCAAATTGACATACCAAAACAATGTTTTGTTATCATCTGTCGGTTGTCAACAGGGTGATCCTTTCGGTCCCGCCATTTTCAGCCTGGCTATTCACCCAATTATTCAACGTCTCCAGTCCAAACTTAATGTTTGGTACTTGGATGACGGAACCCTAGGAGGCGACGTTGACACTGTTCTGAGTGATTTAAAAATTCTTATAGACGAATTTCGTCATATTGGTTTGGAACTAAATTTTTCGAAATGCGAACTTTTTGTTTGCGATTCATGTCCGGATAAAAATGTGGTTATTGAAAAATTCAATGATTTAGCTCCCAATATAAAATCATTAGACAGGTGTTCGCTCCGACTCCTGGGTTCACCGATATTAGATGAGTCCTTTTCACCTTTTGTTGAGGAAAAAATTCAAAATTTTATTGGTTCTTCCGACAGGTTACTAAAAATTAACGCCCATATGGCGTTTACAATTATCAGATACTGTTTGTTTGTTCCTAAATTTATGTACACTTTACGATGTAGTCCACTGTGGAAACACGGTGAGCTCCTTTCGAGCTTAGACAATGTCGTAAAGGAAACTCTAATATCGGTTTTGAATGTTGATTTGAGTGACAGGACATGGTCACAAGCCTCACTACCTGTAAGGTTAGGAGGCTTAGGGGTCCGCCAAATTTCAAGTGTTGCGTTACCGGCATTCTTGTCCTCATTTCATAGTACTCATAAATTAATAGAAAAAATCCTTGCACCCTCTTTAGGCCCTTCCGAAGTAGTTGTATCTCATTCGAAAGAGGCAATGAATGCTTGGAGGCTTGCTTGTCCAAATACCGATTTTCCCAGGAAGTTGTCTTCCCAGAGACTGTGGGATCGGCCGATCTGCGAACTAGCACGGAAATCGCTACTAGATACGTGTCCTAGTGTTGCAGATCGCGCTCGTATTCTTGCTGTCTCTGTTTGGGAATCGGGACTTTGGTTGCAAGCTATGCCCTCTTTTAACACGGGTAACCTTTTAGATCCAACCGCATTTCGTCTAGCTGTCAGCTTACGCTTGGGTGCAAGGTGCTGTGAGGCCCATCGCTGTCAGTGTGGTACTGCTGTTGACCAGCTCGGTCACCATGGTCTCTCTTGCTCGAGAAGCGCTGGTCGTATTGGCCGACACGCCAGCCTGAACGACATCATACGCAGGGCTCTTTCCACCTCCAATGTCGCAGCTGTGCTCGAACCGAGTGGTCTTGCGCGCGACGATGGAAGGAGGCCTGACGGTATGACACTTGTGCCCTGGAGGTTGGGGCGGCCCCTTGTATGGGACGCAACTTGTGTCGATACTTTGGCGCCGTCACATCTTCCTGAGACACAGGGTAGGGCTGGCGCGGCTGCCAATTCGGCAGAGCAGCACAAGCGACGCAAATATGCTAACCTCGGCAGTGGTTATATATTTGAGGCGTTTGGGGTCGAGACATTGGGCCCTTGGGGACCGGGAGCTCACCTCATTTTCAAAAATCTTTCAGAGCGCCTGGTTAATGCGACGCGTGACCAAAATGCTGGCGTGTTTCTGGCTCAACGCATAAGCATTGCCATTCAACGTGGTAATGCCGCCAGCATGCTGGGTACGCTGCCAACTGGTAGTGGGCTTGAGCATTTAGATTGTCTTTAGACCTTCAACGGTCTATGGGCAGTCTAACTGTATATGTAGTTTTAGTTTTAGCTTGTATTTTGTATTTATATTGTTTTTGTGTAAAAATAAAATATTTTGTTTTAACTCACCTAATAAGATCAGGCAATCCAATTATAGTTTTAACAGCATTCAGTGATTTTTCTTAACTTAATCTTTCTCGTTACGTTGTCTTCTCGTTTTACACTGCTAAAATTTATGACAACCACAGCAACTTAACGGAATAAGAAATAAATATTGTTAACAACAACATAACATGCTTAAAACTCTTTAAAAACATATGAGAAGTGACGACAGAATCAACAATGATGTAACATATTAAAGCTGCGTTGTTAAAATTAACCAACGAAGTATTCAAAGATGCATTGTATAACGCATCAGTCATCAATTCATCAAATCCACACATCATTGTCAATCAAACTCATTACGATAATAATGACAATCAAATTCCCATTTCATATTATCAAATACCTTTTAACGTTACTATTATTACGGAACATGCAGGAATTCTAATACTCCATAGAAACTGGAAGAAAATGTTGGAAATATTATTAAAGGCGCACAATAGACGCTCGGAGCTTTGATGTGACAAGGAACCTTAATCAATGACCATAGATGAAAACATAGAACCTTTTGATGTTTAGATTGAATGCTATAACATTATGTTTTCTAGATACTTGTTGGCAACTAGCTGTTATTGTGAGTTATGAGCTTTGTGAGGAAATGTGAATTGGGGAATATGCTTTGTAGTTGTCAACATTTATATTTTGTAGATTTATTAATATTATATTCATATTCTGGGACGATGGGCCTAACTATTGAAAATAGCGAATCATTTGCGTTATTATTCGAATCAGACTGAATAATTATATAATTAGAACTTTTCAGGACCTACTTCAGGTATGTTTCGCTAGATGGCATTAATGGTAATGTGTAAATGATCACTATTAAGATACGTGCCACAGAAAATATACACGTTAAGACATCGCCAAACCTTCTGAATCGGTTGCCTTAAATTTAGATCAGTGCTTTCTTTGGCAATGTCGAAGAATACTTCCTTAGTTCCCTCAGACACCGATACCTACCCAAATACAACGGGCTATATTTGAGCTAGATAGCGGCAGTTATTATTGCCATCTATCAAGTCAGCTGGAACTATTTACAATCGTATTTATTTTCTCTAATACTCATTATTAATTACTTATGGCACTTGTAATAGTCAGGACTTGTGAAAACTAATAGTATTATTCAGAATGTACAACAGCCCAGAAAAAAAATTTAGGTTTCTTTTTCGTGTGTCATAGTTAGTATTGGCTAAAAATTAACAAAGTATTTTAAAGCACAGTGCATAAATATTATTATCGGAAATTGTACTCCTGGAACGAAATCATAAAACATAATTAGGTATATCGATAATTCCTTTTATAAACTACAGCTGATAATAATTTTAATACCTTTAATTCGTTTGCGGATGTCTTGCTCTCGTATTTCAATAAGATTTACAACCGCCAGAATTGAACACATCACGGAAATCGATTCTAATCCGAATGCCACTATCGAATTGTATCGAGACGCAGCGAAGCCCTCTTGTTTGTCGAATCGATTATTCCGCCTCATCTCACAGTTATTGCCATCAAACAGGTCTGGAGAAAGCCTCTAGATCTGTATCTCGTCTGTGTTTGAGGCAGCTAATTAGGTGTGTTTCTCATGTTTTGAGGGTAATTGCTGGCCAATCAATCAAAATTAACAGTAAAAACTGACATTTCGATAATAAAAGAAGATATGCAAAAAACTTGCGATGCCAAAATCCTTTCAGGAAGAAAAAAAATATGAAAAAACAAAACAAAAATCACAATAATGACATTGACAGGTATATTTTTTTACAACTTTGGCTGTATGGTGCTAGATATGCAAGGACGTTTTATCAGCGAAGGTTTAAATTGAGTATAATCTTTAATTTTTGCTTAGATCAGGTAACATTTTTGCTATCTGTAAAATAATCTTCTGGGACATATCCGAGTAGTAGAATAATGAAGGACCATAATATAATTTTAATTGAAATTTGCACAAAGCGCAGACACAGAGTCCAAAATACGTAAACTATGTCCAGCACTATTAAGATATTGCATCTGCGAACTGAGCAATAATCTAAATTGAAATAGGTTGAGGCTAAGATGTGGGGGAATGGCTGAAAATGCTCAGAGATGAGATTGTTCCAAAAAGAAGTAATCGGATGATATTTTTTCATTCGAATGGGTGTATATATAAGCTATCGGACAGGTGTTTAATTTCTTTAAAATTACAAATTTAATGAAAATTTTAATTAACGTATACTGAATAAATTATTTAAGTTGGCTTATAAAGTTATGAGATATAAACATTTAAAGTTTTTGGTCAGATTAGGAAGGGATGTTCTGTCCCTTTCCCGTAAATTGTCATTATTAAATTTGTTTGACGTACTTGCAAGGTACGTCATTAGTCAATATAGTGCGCTTTCTGTCATGTAAGATATGGTAAGTCATAAAAATTTCAATTATTGTTACAAATTATGCATGATTTATTCGAACTTTTTACCTACTTGCATTTGATAAATTATTATTATCATTTTTACTACTGCATTTATTCCAAAACTTTAAAATGAAAGATACATTCCATGGTTTTGAATATATTCTCTCCAGAAAAAAATTATAAACTAGCTTACTATAATTATAATAAGATAATAAGACTTCCTAATGTGGTTGAAACTGTAGTCGGAGTGACCGGCTCAATCTTACGTGAGTAATTCCCGTGTAATGTAAATAAAATATAATAAGCTAGTTAGATGATCTTCTTTTTTCGAACCCATATAAGAATCGATTGCCGTTTTATTCGAATGATCGTTCTAAAACGTGTCATTTCGCCCATCTCGAGTGCCCCAATTCAGTATTCATTGAGAATGGAGGAGCTATGGAGAATTATAGTCAAGTCTCAGGGGCAAAGAGAGGTCGGGTAAGGGGTGATATGGTATTGATAGAGTCTGGTTTGTCTCAAACTCAAATAATCATTAGTCAAATCGTGTGTGAGCAGATTAAAATGATGCGGAAAATTATACTTTGACATACATGTGATAGGCTGATTTAATAAAACTTTACGTAACGTTTTTTTTAAATTTGCGTTTTCAACATTGGTAAAGACCTGTGCATTGCTTCAGATTAATTTGCTAAGATTGGCATGAAAAATATCACTTATATCGAAAATGCTGCCAATTGCTACCCTTTTTCAAATTTTCCTTCCAGTGTAAGTCACATCTGGTATAAAAATAAGGACTTTCAAGCTTTCTATTATCGTGATGCTGAAGTATAGAGAAAGATAATTCCTGAATGAACAAACTTTTTATGAAGTGCAGAAAATGTTCTGCATTCAAAATATATTTTGAAGTAGAGGGTAGCGATGAAAAACCTGCTTCTAATTAGTAAGCTAAATTTTATGTCTTAGAGTTGGTTAGTAGCTTATAAGGGTTTAGGATATCAACTTGGCCTAACAACGAAAGCTCCTTTTCTATTCCACGAAGTAAATTGCGATGTTTCAGCAACCCAGCGGGAAGGGGAAGCTAAGACGCTGTCTATTCCCCAAGGGGCGGTCACTTATTGTTACATCAGCAATGTCTGCTGACCTTTGGTTAACTCTATTAGGGAATGTGTCCGCGAAATTGAGGGGAATATTGGGAAAATGTAGTTTTTGGTTAAGTTTCGTGGCTGCGTAAAGAATGGGGGAGTTTGTATTTAATCTTTTTGTGTGAGTTTGTTGTTATATCTATAGTCACACTATTTTTTTTGTCTGATTTTAAAAATATCAAAACAAAAAACAGTTAAATAAAACAGGCATATTCAAAACAAAGAGGTAAAGAGATAAAGATGCATACAAATTTAATATCATTATCATTAATAAAAAATCAACCAAAACTTTACGATTCTAGAACACATTTTCATCGTGCGCAAAAATATGAAAGATTGTGGCGAATGTCAATAGTGAAAATCTCAAAAACCCCCGAAATAAACGTCAAAATATCGAATCGAATTTTATATATTATTCAAAGCTGCCCAGCTACAGCAGGGCCACTACACTTTTGTGAATAATTTAATCCTCAGACACGTATTATTTTTGCAAGGGCTGCGGTCGCCAATGTTTGTCCTATCAAATGTCATAAAAGGGGACGAATCCTTGAGGTTAAACGACGTTTGTATCAAAATGTATGAGCATTTTTTGCTCCATCGGTCAAGTGACAGCAATAAAATAACAATACGAAACACAAAAGTATTATTAAAAACTGAAATTGTAAGGATATGTATCTAGTATAATAATCATATTTATTTGTAGTAGAACACTGTAGTAAAATGACATAGTTGTAAAACCTGTAAAATACCTGTAAAAGCTCCAGGATTTATCAGGGCCTTAATCCAAACAACAAGCATTCGCAAGTAAATCATTGTATTCACACACATTCCCCATCCAAAACCAAATTTCCACACATGAGATTTAAATTAATCAAGACACTTGAATGCTGGCAAACAATCAGACCATTAATTGTCATGGCACTGGCTACAAATGACGTCAAATCAATTCTAAATTCGGTTAGATCGTAGCCAAAATACACTTAAGATTGAGAGATTGTAGCCAAATACACTCGGTTTGGCGAAATACAGCTGGAATCACAATGGCTCAATCTACACAAGAGGTGAGCTTTCTAACTGAATTATATCTGATGTAAGGTTGTGGTCAGAGTGAGAGCGATTAACGGACTAGTTTTATATTTACCGACTCCTACAACCTCTGAACCGATTTTGATTATATTTGAATTTCAACATTTAATTTGCATTAACTACTACCCTGCAAAACTTCAAGAAGATCTGATCGACGGATGCGTAAGTTATCATCGCGAAAATATACAAACCAACATACACACAAAACACAAACACTAAACTTGTTTCCATAGACTTGAGACTTTTGCTTCGTTCGATCAATAAACAAGACAAAGGTCGTAATGCTGACCAATTACATCTTGAGCCCCTGACAGAATCATGCTTTTCTAACATTCTTTAATTTCTTCTTGATTTCTTTCCATTTTTCCTTTGATTCTATGGACACTTTTCTTGCTTTTTTTGTTGGAGACAGTACTTATTTCAATAAATTTATACCTTAACTACAAATATATTAGATAAGATGAAAGTTGGCCACAAAAGTATAATTATTATTGTTATTCATCATTCAGCATACCTACCACTTTTATAAATATTTTACAACAAATTCTCATAGAAAACAGTTTTATGTTTGGCGATGATTTCGTCATTTTGTGGTGCGAAAAATAAAAGGTATATCTTTCTACAGTTTTGAAATTCTGTAAAACTTATTCCACCGGTAGTTTCTTAGCAAACAAACAGACGGCCCGTTTGATGCCAGCAAAGGTATTTGAATTTTGCCAAATGTTCTCGCTTTCCGCTACCAGTCGCACCACCTCGCCTTTCTCAGCGCAATCCCACGCCATTATTAACCCTTTCAAGGAGTCACAATCACAATTTGCGGTTGTTTGTCAAGCGGCCGCGTTAACTCAGAACATCACGTTTAACTGTCGTTTTAAAGATTTTCGGTTTAATATTGTCGGCGTTTAGCGCTGCGGTTACTTTATGATGGTAATCGACTCGAGAAACTCTTGTTTGCGGCGATTATACAATGCCGTTAACGATCTCGGTGGAAATGAGGCGGGTTTGTGCTTTCATAGGTTAGTGTTCTATGATTATAAAGGAAGTTATTATCTACGTGGTACTTACGAGACATATTGTCATAATTTTCTGTTGACGCGGTATCATATTTAATTTGGTTTAGTTATAAATTTTTGTTCACATTAAATTCAACCTATGCTCTTACCATCGGGTGAGTGACTTGCTCATCTCATTATACAGTTGTACAAAATATAGTAACTATTGATTACAGTTTATGTTCATTTTGATTTGAGCTAGTTTAAGATAGTATCATTTTCGGAGCATAAGTTTTGCTGCAAAATTTGTACGGATTTATAATTCTTAAGACAGATCTTTTCTTATATTTAAGACTTTAAATTATTAGAAATTAACTCAAAAATATGATTTTCCACATAGTTATCCACAAAATAATCCATTTAATCATCGGCACGAAATCAAAGCACAAAGTTGAATAATGAAATTGTACTGTATACTTTATTCATTGACCTTCCAAAATTAACAGAGATAACACTTACAAAGGATCCGTTGAAAGGTGCCCCTTTCAATGATTTCGCCACTCTTTAATCTAACATCGAAACAAAACTGGGATCGTAACAGGATTGTCTGCCCGTTCATTTACTTAGCAAATTATTCTTTGTACAACGGAACAGAACCTTTGAATCCATTAATTCCGTGATGGGGTCACAAAGAGGTGGTACGAATTAAAATAATGTATTCTATGACTTCAATGGAGCTCCCTTGGTCCGGTATTACAAGAATAATGTATTTAAATCAGAGTCTGCTTTCAGATGAAGATGGCTTTGAGTCTGCCGAATAAGTGATCACGTACAGTGCCATTAGGATGTGTTTTATGTGTAAATTATAGACTACCATTTTTGAGCGTGCTCGGGTCGGATGTTGGACCCGAGAACAATTTGAGTTCGTTAGAAAAGTTTAATACGAATTGTGTATCAAATATTGCATTTGTATGTTTTAAATGTTTATTAGGACTAAAACGGGACGGCAAAAAATATGTACCTTTCGCTCGACGTTAAAACATGTGTTCAAATCGCGAAAGTTAAAAAATTACTATTGCATTTGTAGACGTAAATTCAATCTATAGGTGTGTTTGCTGTTCCAAGCGATATACGTTTGGTATATACATATATTTATACGTAGTTTTATTAATTGCAAATCCCGACAAAGACAAATCAAATACACAACCGGCAAATTAATCCCACCCAAAAAGGGTTTGTGGAACTACCCCCATGTTAACAGATAATTTAGAATATGATCACCCCATCGTCGAATATTTCGGAACAAACATTTCGATGTATTTATTCTGGTGTTTATTTTGAAGCGTAATATGTCGTGTTCCACTTTGATGTCGTGAAATCGCTTCTGTTCTTTGTCAGACGCCCAAGGATTTACATCTATTACTATGGTCGTTTAATTCTCAGTTTTACTGCCATCTATTTTCGATATAGTTTCGTTTGTAACGTGATATGGGGTTGTTGCTTTCCCGAATTCGGTGTTGTTGGTATGGAATTATTGCGTATGGTTGGATGGAACTGTTTGGCAGTATGAATGGTTCATTATACGGGGATACTTTGAACGGCAGATAATGTTTGCGATGTAAACCATTGTTTATGATTTGGACAATTGTTTGTGTAGCGATGTCAAAGGATGTGCACTTGTTTGTTTTGAGATAAAAGGGGAGTAATGCAAACATTGTGAGGAATAAATTAGTAGCTACTGTTCATACGATTCCGATTGAAGATGTAGTTAATTATTGCAAATGTTACGGTTTGGTCACAAGGCCAGCATCATTATCATCAGCCTCATCAGTTAACTGCTGGATCTTAACTTCTCAAAGCACACCTCAAAGCACTTTCTTGATGCTCAGGTGCGTGAAGAAAATTGTATTAAAGAGCCTGACATTCTTATTTCTACTTCATATTATACACACTTACATGTGTAGCTGAAAAAATGGGTCTGTCAAATGCCAATAATATTGTAAAAATCTAACCAAAAACATTATTCTCAGATCTTCAAGTCCAAAGTGAATAACTACCTTCTTGATCTACAAGCTCCATTTTCGGCCACAACATTGCTTTTCATCAAGTGAATCGTTGGCCAAATGTACACCTATTTTATATATTAAAAATCACTTTTATTAGTCCTACTTATATATATTAATATTATAAACGTGAAAGTATGTATGGATGTATATATGTATGGACGTTTGTTCCTCCTTCACGCTGCAACGGAACAACGGATCGACCTGGTTTTTTGCATGGGTATAGTTCAAGAGCGAGACAGTGAAAAAGCTACTTTTCATTTTCATCATTACCATTTTTCTTCACTATGCGGGTGAAACCGCGGGGCGCAGCTAGTTGCTAATATAACAGGTCGATAAATAATATAAAAAAATGTTTTCATTCAAATTTTTACCATGTTATTGCAACTATCAGACTTAAGTATTCTCTCTAACAGTCAACCTCGTATAGGTAATAAATATATACATAAATATTATAATCTTATGAATGCGAAAATTTGTGTGTTTGTACGCAGTCAACTCCATAACATCTGAAGGTATTCAATTTGGTATAGAGGTAGTTTATACCCTAGATACAATATAGACTACTTTTAATCCCGGAAAAACATTGCTGTAGAATAGCGATTGAAACTGTGGCACGGTGCAAGTTATGACTTAAAGTACTACAAGTTACACTGAATGTAATATGTCCACCTTCTGTCTCCATCATCAGACCAGCTCAAAGGTACATTGCATTGTCACCAAACTTACTAATAAGTATGCCAAATTTCAGCTCAATAGGTTGAACATATCTGCTTCAAAATTGAGTTGTAAGATTTCACCCGAACAAACATAGTTACATACATGGATACACACATACATATACATTATCATCATCAGCCAGATGACATCCACTGCTATACATAGGCCTCCCCCTTTAACCTCCATACTGAACGACAGCCTGCTTTTTGCATCCACTGGATGCCAGCGACTCTCATTATGTCGTCGGTCCATCTAGTGGGAGGCCTACCTACGCTGCGTCTTCCGGTTCTTGGTCTCCACTCCAGAACCTTTATTTCCCATCGGTTATCGGTTCTTCGACCGATGTGGCCTGCCCATTGCCACTTCAACTTGCAAATTTTAACAACTATGTCGGTGACTCTGGTTCTTTGGCGAATATCCACGTTTCGGATTCTATCGCGCAAAGAAACTCCGAGCATTGCTCTCTCCATTGCCCGCATAGTCGATGGCTAAATTTAAATCCATTCATTTTTGTTAATAATAGATGCCCAACAAATACAAATATGGACCGACGTCCATATAGTGGGAGGCCTACCTACGCTGCGTCTTCCGGTTTGTGGTCTCTACTCAAGAACCTTTCTTCCCCATCGGTTATCAGTTCTTCGAGCGATGTGCATACATATACATTGCAAGTTAATAAAAGCTTCTAATAAAGGGAAATTCTTACCACTCGAGCGATAAACAGCCCTAAACTCTATTGCGCAACGTAACAGTGGAGTAATAATACAGCGGAGTAGGGAAATAGTCGAACAATTTCAACGTGAAATCAGTGAGGCTTAGTTGTAGAGGCACTAGTTAGAGAACTGAGAGAATGGATATAAATGTCGCTTGAGACTGTGGTGTACTATTTTCGTTAAATTAAACGGGACTATAAAAAGTCTAGCGACCCGCCCCGGCTTCCGGCTTCACACGGGTGTAATTTACGTGCGAAACCAGGGCGGGTCGCTAGTTATAGATGTAAACATACCATGTTTTTTTTTTAATTTTGTGGTTGTACGGAACCCTCAGTTCGTGAGCCCGACTCGCAATTGGCCGGTTTATTATTCTTTCTTTAAAACGAATTCTTACTTTCTACCATTGTGTGTGAGACCTTTTGGTACGACATAAGTAACTAACGCGTTTTCCTTTATATGGTCGAAGCTTTTTTTTTTTTTGATATGCTTCTTTTTTATTTTATAATGGTCTTAATTAAGTGGAAAACTTCTTATTAATCAGTAAATGCTTTATTTTATTATTTTCTTTCAGAACTATTTTTACGTTTTTCTTACATTATATTTGCGCATCGAAGATGCAACAATTAGGGCGTATACAGACATCATCTCGTTGGCTATTTTCCCTAAACAAGAGAGGCTGATGAGAGCGCCCATTGTGTACACGTCCTTAGGTCACTGAATGAACGAATTGAGAATGTAGAGTTGCTATTGAAACGTAAGTGTGTATAATATTTTGTTTACAGAAGTTTGCATTGGTATCTAATGTTTGGGTAGCTAAAATAGTAGGTATACATTTTTTTTATAAGTTGTCAAGAACTATACTTAGGGTTCCGTACCCAAAGGGTAAAAACGGGACCCTATTATTAAGCCTAAGGTGTCTGTTTGTCTGTCCGTCCGTCCGTTCGGTCGTCTGTCCTACCTTTAAACGGCTCTATCTTTTGAACCGTAATAGATAGCAAGTTATTTATTATTAAGTTATTCATACTATTACTCTTGTACGTATTACGTATTATCGTTTTCACATTGGAGCTAATAATACGTTTGTTATATGGGGACCCCCCTTCTTTTTTACTTTTAGACATTTTAATATTTTTTACTTAATTCATTACAACAAATTTCAACTGGCTATCTATTACGGTTCGAAAGATACAGCCGTTTAAAGGTAGGACGGATAGACGCACAGACAGACAGACAGAGAGAGAGACAGACAGAGAGAGAGACAGACAGACAGACATACAGAAAGACATACAGACAGACAGGCTGTGGAATTTTTCAAGAAGTCTATACCGTCAAAACACGTAACAAAGACATACGTAGATATATGACAGCTAAATATTTCCCTAATCCCTCCAAAACTCTAACCGCTCAAGAACAAAGAGGTCTGCCGGCTGATTGGCGCATTGTTCACGCCGTATTAAAGTATTGTTTGCTGCGACATAATCATAATGTCGTCTCGTTTCAAGGGGTCGCAAGTCGAGGAACGTTCAGTGTGAAGAAGGCTTCTTATATTCACAGGACTAAAAATAACGCGTCACGATCTCTCTGATTCCATAACTTCAAACGCGCGTAACGCGGCGCGATAAGTTACCCTCTAACCCCTTACTAATAAACGTGGAGTAGTCTTAGAATAGTTACACCGTGTTTTGTCCACTATTTACCATTATTTATAATTTGGTTTAGTTATACTCACAGAAGAGAAAAATTATACTTCTCTTTTCTGTGGTTATACTTTAGTGTGTGTACTGTAATCATGCCAAGTTTGACGCTTGTACGTATTAAGGTAGGACGGGCAGACGGACGGACGGACAGATAGACAGACAGCGTAGGCTTAGTAAAAGGGTCCCGGTTTTTCCTTTTGGGTACGGAACCCTAAAACGATAAACGATAGATTTCATACATGCAGGATATTCCGTCTCCACACTTTTGTACAGCACACCCACTGGGCTCGCGTTGTCGCTCTCCCAATGGGTAATTTCCCCCATTGTCAGTCACAAGAAATTGTGATACAACGATTTTGCTTTAACTAGATGTACCTACCTGCCTCCGCTGATGTTCGATACAGTGCATGCTAAAAATAATGATGAAGTGCCAATTAAGTTTTTGCTGCCGTTTATTGACACGTTAATAAATTGTAAAAGCAAAAAATTAATTAAGTCATCGTTTCATTATTTAAAATAGACCAAAAGATTAATAGATTTTTCTTATTAACACTGCAAAAAAGTTGCAATGAGTAAGAAACACAAATGATATAATGAAGTTTGGATTTAATTTACAAAGTTTCATACCACTGGCTTATCGGTGAAGGAAAACATCGTGAAGAAACCTGCATACGTACGGAGAAATTATATGGGAGACATTATATCGGAATTATATGGCGTATACAAGTTTCCTATGCAGGTAAAGGCTGATTATGATGATGATCTAAAGTGTGACAATCAAATATTTTGATCTAATTTAAAAAACACACACACACACACACACACACACACAAAACTTAGTAAATCAAGAAAATGTTCGCAGTAATAATTTTTTAAAGCTTTCTTTTTAAAAATAATACCAATAACCATTAAAAAAATAACAAATTGATATAACAGTTTACCGAATAGTAAAGTGGAGATCAAAAAGATCGAAAAGTGGTTTGTTATTATGGACATCGCCCCAATAGATTACTGGTGACAAATTATGCTGCCATACGTTTCTAATCTGACCGAATGTTTTGACGTCTACGAAAATGTTTATGCTATAATTTTCACAAATAAACTAATGCTTGGTTTTTAGTTCAATTCTGTTCAAAAGTTAAGCCAACACTGCGTGTTTGTGACGACAATTGATTTCTTACCATGTAAAGACCACGAACCGGAAGACGCAGCGTAGGGAGGCCTCCCACTAGATGGACCGACGACATTGTGAGAGTCGCGGGCATCCAGTGGATGCAAAAGGTAGGCTGTCGTTCAGTGTGGAGGTTAAGGGGGAGGCCTATGTTCAGCAGTGGACGTCTTATGGCTGATGATGATGAAATACCTACCTAAGATTTTGCTACACATTTTAAAAAAAATACAAAATTGCTACAAATATACTAGCTGAATCCCGCGATGTAACTGGCGAATTTCTAGTTTTCCGCATTTCTGGGGGGAAAAGTACCTTATATCGTTCATCATGACACACATTATTTTCCTGCCAAATTTCGTTATGATTGGCTTAGCCGTTTAGTCGTGAAAAGCGAACAAACACAGAGACAGACAGAGAGACAATATAACTGATAAACCAAACTGGGTTGCAAAGAATTCGCACTTAGTGATGACACCACTGATGAAAGCTTGTGAAACCTTTCCTTTTTTTCTTTATCATCACTTCCAGTATTCTCTAATTCTTTGTTGGTATAATATTTGTAGCTATATTTTTGTTAGTATGGGGAGTTTTCTTGTAATTTGACTTCGATAATTTTACCTCCCTTCATTTCTGTCAATAGAAGCCAATTGTACGTATGCAGTGCTGTTTTGACATGTTATTCCATGAAGAAAAATGTGGTCGAGAAAACCTTAAAAAATCAGGGTTTACTTTTACTTTTTATTTCACTCCTGAATTTCCATGACATTAAAACTATTTGGGTATCTATAATTTGTATCTAAATTTAAGCTACTAAAACGATCTAGGTAATAGAAGACCTCGTAGCACATTATAGCATATTAGACCTAGACATAATTATGTTGACTTTTTGATCGTTTGTGAATGAGGGAATCTTCTTAAACAGCACACAGAACGGTGGTCCTAATCCGAAAGGAAGTCATCTATCCTCTCCTATACAAAATTATTAACCTGAAATCGCGAGTAAAATGTCAGTCATGTTAGACTTTAGCTATTATGTGATTTTAGAGTTGATCCCTGGAGTAGTGTTTAATCAGACCAGTGGGCTTACTCTTGACACTCGATTTCAATCGTAATTTGGAATTGGGATCGAAAACATGCCATTTGGTACTCTTCAATCGCGTCAAGAGTTCCGAAAGCGTCGAGTTGAGTCGATTTTATTTAGTTCCATAAAATTCCACCATTATCGGTTCCAATCGTGCGCTAGTTTAGAATTCAAGAGTACCAAAATTGCATGTTTTCGATCCCAATCCCAAATTACGATGAAATCGAGTGTCAAGAGTAAGCCCACAGTTCTGTTTCATTCGTAGTTAAATGTAAGAGAGAAATGTACAATGAAAGACAGACTATCGCAGAATGAGGTTTATTGCGTATGCAATAACACACAAATATAATTAACAAGTAGGTAGTTGGTGATACTACAGACTACCCTCATTTATCTAATATAATTATTACAATCCCATCTATTTATTTTTATAATAAAGGTACGGACAGACGTGCTCATTACTAGCACAAAAGCATGCTTTTATTGAGCAAGTGCTCATTAGTTGCACGTGTGTAATGTAATGAGCATGCTTATTTAGAGCGTGCTCAAAAATCAAACGACGTTTGATTTTCGAGCATGCTACCTGAGGCGCGGGTAGGGGGGGGGGCGTGATCCGAGCACGTCCGAACATGTTTGCTCTTGCTTTGAGCATGCCTATTTAGGAGTATGCTTTAAAACAAGCATGCTTATTTTTGGCAAATGTGAACAGTTTTCAGAGCATGCAAATTTTAAGCAAGTTTATTAGCATGTTTTTTTTGAGCACGTCTGTCAGTACCTTTATAGCGGCAAAACCGCAAGCAGTCCGCCTGATAGTAAGGATAGTGAGGTATTTACGTTGCTTGTCAATTTTCTATGGAACAGCTTCATTTTACGATTTTAGAGTTGATCCCTAGTAAAAGTTCTTCATGATAAGAACAATGACCACTTAAGCTTAATCCCACTGTTCCAGGTAATCTTATATACGGAGTGTAAGGGGAACACTCTCGAAGCCAAAAAAAAGGTAATTGTACTCATTATTATGAACAACTTTTACTACGGGACCATCCCTGAAATCGCGAAAAAAATATCAGCTGTTCTATAGAAAACGGTCATTGCCACTCGACAAAATGTATGGAACAGCTGATTTTTTTTCGCGATTTCATGGTTGGCCCATATTAAAAGTGGTTCATAATGATGAGTACAATTACCTTCTTTTGGCTTCGAGACTGTTCCCGTTACACCCTGTATATCGTATAGTTTCCTAATGTCGTATTACTATATATAAAAATAACATTCTTCCATATTTTATGCAGGGTAGATATTTCAGGTTCCCAGAGTTATAAAACAGCTCAGAAAAAAGGCAGTTATAACAACCGTAACCCAATTTTGTTGCGCACAGCAGTCTCCGTCTTATTGTGAATAAAGTTATTATAGAATACGAATAATTCTTTTACTGGTCCAGAAGAAATCTGCTGGATTTTTCCAATGGAAAGGAAAAATGTTTTCACTCATTGAATTACTGTCGCCTCACAATATTTTGTATTTAATTTTTATTTTTCATTGTGAACGTCGAGACTTGTTACGGTTATTAGATTTGCAGGTTCTTTCTGCTTTATTGAAATATTTTCCTTGCGATAGAGACAGGCAATTTTGTTCTTATTGAAAATCTTTTCAGGAATTTTATTTATTTCAAAGTAGATTACATTTTGGACTTATGGTGTACCTACAGCTGTGGAGCTGCCCGGCGCAGAGAAACATATTGAGGATACAAAGGAAGAAGGACCAAGGCAGGAAACTTTCCCCGTCCTCCCTTCCTTCTTTTCCCTTCCATTTCCCTTGTTCAGCATCATTAAACCGCCATTTGTGACGAATTTGAGTTACAACTTCTGTGTCCCCGGTTTCACACACCGGGATTTTCAACCAAAGATTTTACCTATTATTTACTTTTTATGTTTAATTAATGAGATATAAAAAACTTAATATTTTTTGAGAATTAAACATTAGTAGATATTAAAATAATCACAGTCCGTTTATTAGGTCTTATAGGTACAAATAAACTTGACGTAGAAAAACTAAAATTTTTTTTATTCAATCAGTCTTTGTTAGTCTTAAGACACTAAAAACCCAATAAAAATTGTACCTACTCTTTCAAATTAAAATTATATTTAAAAATCACATCACAAATAAATGGTGGATTGAAAAGATATCCGATTATTTTGAACTACTCTCGTCTCTCAGACATGTACGTCACAAAAGGACACTCATTGCACCGCCATTTTTTTATTTTATTTTTTTAAATTCAATCAATTAATTTACATACACTAAATATTCTAACTAAGAGTCAATATTCAATACAACGTCATCGACTCCAATTAAAAAATACGTAGAAACTAAAAACTAACCCTAAAATTGAAACTATAAACAGTTGTACGTTGTTGTAAACATTTGTTGATGTTTTCGGTGTTGTGTGTCGTAGTGGAAACCTTGTGAGTTTTCAAAATCAAGTGAGGGTAGAAGAACAAAACACCCGCGCTTCCCGCCAGACCCGTTTGCAGTGTTCAGTTAGCTCGTGACCACGGCCATTGTAACATGTTCGAAACGTCGAGTGTAGGTACTTATTTTGACCTATAAACAAAACAATGCGCGATAAATCCCGATGTTGTGTTCAAATTGTGAATGTTTAAAAGTAACTTTTATAAACAGTTGCCCATAAACCAAGCTATCGCTTATACCAGATTTATAGATTGCAATAGTATACGCACTTGTACTGACATAGTTCGTCTACATGTTGAAGATCAGCTTAGAAACCTTAGTTTATCTAAGACGGGGCGTCAGCAATTTCCTTCGGCTGATCGAGTGGAGCTAGGCATTCGTTAGAATTACTTGGACGGTCCATCGATTAATTTATAGGCGGATGTTCTTGTACATATCCCGTGTAAATTAGAAGTCAGTTAACGTCTCAGTTAGGAATTTACGCGATTGGAGATTTCGATCAATTACAATTATCGTGTACCTATAAGTTTTTTTAAAACAGGCTAGTGGCTTTTTGCCGCGTTTGTACCAATAACCGATGGGGAAGAAAGGTTCTTGAGTCATCATCATCATCAGCCAAAAGACGTCCACTGCTAAACATAGGCCTCCCCCTTTAACCTCCACACTGAACGACAGCCTGCCTTTTGCATCCACTGGATGCCAGCGACTCTAATTATGTCGTCGGTCCATCTAGTGGGAGGCCTACCTACGCTGCGTCTTCCGGTTCGTGGTCTCCACTCAAGAACCTTTCTTCCCCATCGGTTATCGGTTCTTCAAGCGATGTGGCCTGCCCATTGCCACTTCAACTTGCAAATTTTAACAGCTATGTCGGTGACTCTGGTTCTTTGGCGAATATCCATGTTTCAGATTTTATCGCGCAAAGAAACTCCGAGCATAGCTCTCTCCATTGCCCGATGAGTGACTCTGAGTTGTTCCAAAAGGCCAACAGTCAAGGACCACGTCTCAGTACCATATGTCATCACTGGCAACACACACTGGTCAAAGACCCTCGTCTTGAGGCACTGTGGTATCTTGGACGAGATGATGTCGGGCAATTTCCTGTTCTTCTTCCTGTTCCATTTCCTGTTCGGTTCTTGAGTGGAGACCACGAATCGGAAGACGCAGCGTAGGTAGGCCTCCCACTAGATGGTCCAACGACATTGTGAGAGTCGGGCATCCAGTGGATGCAGATGGCAGGCTTTCGTTCAGTGTGGAGGTTAAAGAGGGAGGCCTATGTTCAGCAGTGGACGTTTTCTGGCTGATCATGATGATGATCATAGTGCCTTTTTAGGGTTCCGTACGCAAAGGGTAAAAACACCAATGGCCGCAGTGTAAATTGAAACGAAGTCACGTGAAAAATACCTCCTAATGCTGGTGAAACGATAGTTGCTAGTTTTACGTGAATCTTACGTGAAGTACAGTATAATAATATAGGTACACAATGTGTAAAAACCAAGCCAGCCTCCATAATAAAATCCATGTGTTTGTAAATCAATGAATTGACGTCATGAAAACGGCTAAAACAATTCGACAGTCGCAAGGGGAGGTGCGTATTTAGCGATAACAATTTGCCTCCGATTCGGTTATGGCATTGTTTCGTCCCCTACATTTCTAAATTGAAATCAGCTGTGCCCCATTTAACAATTTTAACGCTATAAACTAATGTTTCGACCTGATGCAAACTGCGTAGGGATATTTGATTTTAAGAGTTTTTTTGTGTTCCATACATCGAGATACAATACATATAGAGTCACAATCGTGCCAAAAAAATGTCCAAACCAAAACTCGGCGCACGCTACGAATTGCGCAGTTTGTTGCACAGTATGTTTTTTTCATGTTGGCGCCAAACCGACACCCTAGGATGTTAAATATTGTTTTTAAACCAATTTTTTTTTTTCATATTTCGTGATCGTTGTTTCAGCGTCCTTCATTTGGAATAATACACCATTTGGACACGGAACCATCGAGATATAATTCCTATAGAATCACAATCTCTCAGTGAAAACAGTCAAAAAACGTCCGAGGGTCATTGTTGGTATATACTTCGCATTAGTTATATATTTCACAATGCCACATTTACTCCAATTAAGACGTTACGTCGCTTGTATAGTGTTCAACGTTAGTTGTCCGCTATGTCATCGTAGCTCTGGCATCGCGCGGCGTTGTAGTCGGATCGCGGGTACCTTGTAACTAACCAAAAAGTATTCGCAATTCGTAGCGTGCGCCGAGTTTTGGTTCGTTTTTTTTTGACACGGTTGTGACTCTATGTGTAGTGTATCTCCTTGATGTCTTCTTGCTTTAGAAAACCAATTTGAACATGTCTCAATACAATTTATTGTACTCATTCTACACGGAATTTCTAAAAACTCTTACCAGCCATATTGACATGTCAATTTTCGCGCCAATCTGCCATATTGTTCCCGCCGCCGCGTGACGTCGTTGTATTCGCAATGAAAAGGAAATTAATAGTTACAATTTACCAAATATTTCCCTTAACTTCTATAAACTTTATCTGTTCACATACAAGGGTGAAATTCGTGTGGTTTAGAGTTCAGGAAACTTGGCAAGTGAGAAACTATTGAAAGATAGAGACGTGAATGAAATCGGAAAATCGATTACAAGATTTATTCGATGTTAAGGCGAGGTTTTCCGACACTTGAAGTTTTTTATACAAACCTAGATTAAATTTATAGTTTTTCTAAACTAAAAACCTGGACCGAAACGACTTTTGTCGATTTATGTGGGGTTGAAACTGCGATTGAAATCGGAAAATCGATTAAGAACTTTTAGTTCATTCATTTAATTGAAGACGACGTCGTTGTTATTTAAAAATGCGCAAATTGAAGTGAAAGAAATTTATCTCAGACCAAATATAACAATAGGTAGTATTATATATAGGTAAGCATTGAAGGTACTTATAAAAAAAATTAAAAGAAATTTGAATCGTTTTGCATTTTCTTACTTGCCGACAAAATATTGTTTCCCTTTGTCTAGACAAGGCTTCCTAACTTAATATTCGATCTTCCTGTGTCAACATTGTGTCTGTTAGGTAGTTATAGTATGTATTTATATAGGTAGCCCTGCTAACCCAATATTTGACATTTCAGAATCGATATCTACCAGCTATGGACGGTTTGATGTTTTCAAAGATTATATGAGTTCTGTAGAATTGTAATGAATTTAAAAATAACAAAATTTGGCATCATACAAGACAACGTCACACCCAGGCGGTCACCCATCCAAGAACCGACCGCGCTTTACGTTGCTTAACTTGGTAATGAACAGAAATTTGTCAATGACTCACCGTTGACCATTATTTATTATTTGTAGTTATACTTTTAGAGTGTGTACTATAATCATGCCAAGTTTGACGCTTGACGCACCTATGTCCGTTTTTACCATAGATAATGCACTATATACATGGTTTTTACATTAAAGCAAATACAAACATATGTTTGTTTTATGGGGACACTCCGCTTTAGTTTTTTTCTTATAGAATATTTATTATACTAGCTATCTATTACGGTTCGCAAGATACAGCCGTTAAAAGGTAAGACGGACGGGCATACAGACAGACAGACAGCGTAGGATCAGTAATAGGACCCCGTTTTTACCCTTTGGGCACGGAACTTTAAGAATAGTGCTGACAACTTTTTAAAAACATTAAGTACAAAAGAATTGTCAAATAGAAATAACTAAATAAAACTAGATTGTTTGAAAAACTTGAAAGCAAAGCTAATAACGATCCTATAGACTGCAGAAACTCTTATTTACTGACTTGACTATCCAACTTTACAGACGTAAGCTTGTTTTCAACTCAAATATTGTGTAAATATATACAAAGGAGGTATTTTTAAACGTCCAATCAGTTGGAGGTTGTAGAGATATTCAATTTATATAAACACACCTAACTTGAGCAATTTCCATACTTAAACGCAGACAGTAAATTGGAACCCAATTTTCTAACAAAAAATATCAAACAATGGACTTTGAAACAGGATCTATTATATTTAAATCGCAAAGTTTTACTTGTGATAGTGATAACTTTATTTATAACTAGCTGCGCCCCGTGGTTCCACAAGCGTGGGGATGAAAAATTGTGACGATGATGATAATGATGTAAAGTGGCTTATTTCACTCTCCGGTCATTGAACTATACCCATGCACAATATCAGGTCGATCCGATGCGCTGTTGCTGCGTGAAAGAGGAACAAACAAACCAACAAACAAACACACTTTCGCATTTATAATATTACAGTAGGTATGACTAGCTGACCCGACAGAGACATTGTCCTGTCTTAGCTATGAATGTCAAAAAATAAAAGTAAAACTGCTTTCTGGTAAATTCACATTCATCAAACACGCGATCTGTCAGATGCGGGGAAATTAAAATCGTTGTTAAGTTTTTTAATTTTTCCAATTTTCTACGCAATTTTATTAATTTTTCTTTCAGTTAGAACCTTCTACAAAGTATTAGAAAACATAAAAAAATTATGAATGAAATCAGTAAAGTCGTTCTCAAGCTATGGCGTGACCAAGTTAAATAGGAATTCATTTTTATATGTTTACAGATAATAATTACAAGTAAAAAATTAAAAATAAACCATAAATGTAATCAAATTTATTAGTAATAGGCTTGCGTTTGACCACCAACTCACCTGATGTTAAGCAAAGATGCGGTCTACGATGAAGCACTAAATTATAATTCGTTATTTACTCCACTTTTAGAATGAATTCCTCAACGCTATACGGCGCCATATCGGTCAGAAAAACCTTTGGTTAATTAAATTTTTTGAATAAATAAAGTGACTTGGCGTCTCTTATGGATTTCGATATAGCGTTAAATAATTTTATGCCAAATATATTTTGTTATCGTAGACAGGCCAGCTAGGCCATAGGTACCTAACCTAATTTAAAGTAAAGGTGTGCAAAGTGATGGTAAAAATAATAGAATATTGTCCTACAAATACACTTCCGTCCTCGTATTGTATTCGATTTCCTAGCCAAATTTCATCAAAATGGGGTCAGCCGTTTACTAGTAAAATGTAACAAAAAGACACATAGTAAGATGATACTTACGTTCGAATTACAGAACCATAAATCTATGATAATAATTGAAAAATAAGTGTCTATTTATTTGTCATATTTCAAACTTGTTTTTCTGATAGTTAAGGAAAATGTCAAGAGTGCAGTCACAGGTGGAAACTTTTTATGTAGGAAAATTACGAGACACCTGCGGTAAAAAAAATAAAAAACCAAAAAAATTTGTTATTTTTTTGTTGTGATCTATAAACAGGGTAAAACCGCTAGGCACAGCTTGTTTACAATATTGGTGTTAGATGTGTGAGTGAGTCATATGGCCGTACTTAAACGTAGCCTGTAATACTGCGAAACAGTGTGTATATCTAATCATGCCGATCCGAACTTCAGAAGACAAACACACTTCAAAGCAGGCCTCGAGACGCTGAGATTCGTTTGTTGGCACAACCAATGAGGGCGTCCCAATTTCGCATATTTGAATTAATGTGGGGATAAATACATACGATTGTCTAGTACCTACACCTACGGTCGTTTTTGCTACGTCAGACATCAATTTATTATAAATTTGCTAGTACATGTACAGTGACTGGTAAATATCTTGTAAAATGTGCCAAAAGTCGAGGGTTTTTTGTTGGATCGAAAGGAAATGAGAGCATTTCGACTGTTTACGCGATTAGTCGTATTGCGCAAACGATTTTTTTTCTGTTGTTCTGCGTATTGTGTATGCGCAAATTTTCCTTCACTTCGCCATTTTTCACACGCTTTTACTTAGTAACTATGTAAACAAATCTAGGAAACCAATTTTAACTTACTTTTAATTGAAAACTCGCTCTAAGAACCGATAAACCAATGGGGAAGAAAGCTTCTGGAGTGGAGACCACGAACCGGAAGACGCAGCGTAGGAAGGCCTCCCACTAGATGGACCGACGACATTGTGAGAGTCGCGGGCATCCAGTGGATGCAAAAGGCAGGCTGTCGTTCAGTGTGGAGGTTAAAGAGGGAGGCCTATGTTCAGCAGTGGACGTATTCTGGCTGATAATGAATTGAAAACTGTTTTCTTTGACGAATCTCTAGTGTATTTCCGCCTTAAAGTCGTATTAAGTATGTACAATAAGGAACCATTTATCCATTTATATGTACAACATTTAAGAGCGTACGTAACTCTTGTCAGTAGAGTAACTTCCAGGCTTGGCGGTCTTCTGTCAGCGTTTTCGCCCCTGTATAGACAATCTGACACTACGTGCATTGCGGGAAGTGGAAAATGTGATACATCATGAATGTGAAATGTCATTTTGGGACAAGACAATTTCGGGGCTCGACGACTTGAGAAGCTGGTCTGTTTGGTATATTAGTCGGTTTGATACTCCAGTTACCGAACCGAAGATGACACGTCTTGGTCTTCCCAATCCTCTCTTTCCTTCTACCTATCCCTTTATGAATGGTTTTCATAATTTGTCTATTTTTTAGTTAATAAACTATAATTAATTATTGCATCTAGAGGGAGGCCTCCCTACGCTGCGTCTTCCGGTTCGGTTCCGGACCGACGACATTGTGAGAGTCGCGGGCATCCAGTGGATGCAAAAGGCAGGCTGTCGTTCAGTGTGCAGGTTAAAGGGGGAGGCCTATGTTCAGCAGTGGACGTCTTCTGGCTGATGATGATGATGATGAATTATTGCATAACATGTTTTCCAGTCGCATTTGTATTTTGTATTTTACAATGGCAGGAATAAAGTAATGCTAAAAAATATTAAGTGTGCCGGTAAGCGCAGCGTCCGCTCACAAGATGGACGGATGACCTAAAAAAGACCGCAGAAAACGCTGGATGCAGGCCGCTTCCAACCAGCCCTTTTGGAGATCAATGGGGGAGCCCTATGTACAGCAGTGGACGTCTTATGGCTTGAATGATGATGATGTAAAAAGTATAATTTTTTCAAATTTTTGTCTGGTTCTTAAAGAAAAACTAGAAGAAAACACGTTGACAGTATATATAAATGGAAATTACTTAATCCAAATTTAGTTACCTGGAAAACAAATATAGACGTAAAATTGGCCAATCGAATAGCTTATAGGAGCCGCAGTGTCTACACTAAAAAAATTGCCGCTTATTCCAGGAGTATACCTCGCTGCTTGACTTTTTACCAAAACAGGACATGAGACAGTACATATTAGAAATGCCCGCATTGCTAACACCAGTAAGTTGCGTCATGGACTAACGATTGGACACCTTTAGACAGTATATCAGTATGAACCTTGTGGCAATTCTAAAATGCTGGTGAAATTCTTTGCTAAGTGAATAAGTCTCTAGACTACATTTTCTAACACTGCTTCAGAAATTGGATTACATGTGCATTTTACTAGTATTCGTACTCTAACTCTTATCTTTTATCTAGTCAGATTTTGTCTGGAAAGCAGTTTTCTCTCTCCCTATTCGACCAGTATTAACTTCAGAATTTTTTATTATTTTGATGATGTTATCTTTGGTATTAATTTTTCTTTCTTTCTAATCCTCTCTTTCCTATAGAATAATTTCAAACTTTTCTAATCTGTACGTTGTTTTACCTAGTCTTAGTTTTGAGTTATCGTCTATTCAATTTAATTCAAACGTTTGCATGATTTTCCATACTATCTATACAGTAAAGTTCTTACAGTCCAAAGGAGGCAGTGCTGCAATTAGTACAATTAGTAGAGCCCAATTAGGTGCTTTAACGAAGCAAGTTCCGTAACTAGTCAGGGTGTTTGGGTGACAAATACGTTTGGCGTCTGACCCGAGATCTGTATCAGTGTTTGGATTGTTGATGTTTGTATTGCGAGTCTTCCTATTGATCTGTTTGGAGAGACAAATCTAATCTTCTAATGACTGAGATATATTGGTTATAGTATCTTCTTCATTGGAAAGGATTAAATGTTTTTTGTCTACTTCCATATCTTGTTTTTACACTATTTGAACAGAGAGGATTTGATTATCTCGCTTATATACGTTAGCTATGTGTAAGAGTGCGCTGGAAATGTACATATTAAGTGATTTAACCTCCGACGCGAACAGAGGGGTGTTTTAATTTTAACGTGTGTATCTGTGTGTCTGTCTGTAGCATCGTAACTCCCAAACGGCTGAACCGATTTTGATTTAGTTTACATTTGTTTGAAAAATGACTTAATTGAGAGTTAATTTAGTTCTATAGTTTAAGAAAATCTGTACAGTCGTTTGAAAGATATCAGCTCTTTTGTCGGGAGTTTCACAATATTAATTTATACTTGTTTTTCGTATAAATCGTGTATTTTTTACCTCTTATAGAATAAGTACACGCGGCAACTTATTCATCGTAGTTGTCGAGTAAGTTTTATAGTATCTATCTAATAAAAAATATATTTGTCCACAGAAACATGTCATCTAAAAGAAAGTCGCCACCGTCGAAATTGCAAGAAGGTGCCGTAGAAACCGTGAAATCAGAACCGGGTCCGGCCACCCAAGACTTCGACCATCTGGAGTCGGACGAGACGGACCAGCAAAATTATTACAAGTTCTCTCCAAGTTCCTCAACTAGGACTTCTATTAGTGAAGAAGATACGTTTGAAGAAGAGCAGCCGACGAAAAAACAAAGATTTGATCAAACATTAGACATGACAAATAACCTTCTAGTCCCATCGTCGTTCCTAAGTCTTCATCAAGTGAATGACCTACAGTCTCGGCGGCGGGGGTCTTCGGAATGCAGTAGTCCAGGCCCAGAGGCGAAAGTGTTGGGACTGTGCAACAATAACAATTCGTTGTTAAACCACAACAGTGCGTTGTCACTTGCGCCGCCGCACAAGCGGTCTATGGACGACGTCTTAAAAAGACTGACATCCAAAATGAATAATAGCACGATTAAAGAAGAGAAGAGGCCGACGCCGTCAACGACGCCTGTGAAGCAAAACAAGTAAGTACCAATATGTTCATACAAGTTGCTGGACTCCAAAAATATATTGTTCTCATTTGAAAAGATTCAAAAGGAAAATATAATTCGCATTAGCTCTGAAGCACAAAAAGGGGGGAAATAAAAGTTGATGTACGAGTAGTACTCATGGTCACCATGAGTTGAAAAATATATTAATTAGAATTATTATTGATTAGAAAAGACATCGACTTGTTATATAAAAGGCTGTGGGTTCTAGTTCAAATCCTAAAATAGGCAAAAACGTTTCTGATTGTGAAAAAATCATAGCTTCATAAAGGCATTTTATAGGCCTTTAACATTTACTATTTCCAAAATGCAACTTATTTCTTCAGAAAAATTGTGTTATATAGGAAATAAAATATCTGTTTTTTTAACTTAGTTTGAATTCATGCCGAAACCACTCGCAGGCAATCACGTATCTGAACATTTCATGCTAACAGTACTAAACTTTATTTTGTTTTCACAATCGTGACGTCATTTGGTGTTTTATTTATCACGTTGGATTTCTGTATTTTACATTTTTATTACATAAATCAAAATAATATATTGTAATATTACTTGAAAATCATTCTAACCTGATTTTCCTTATTCTAAATCATACTATTTCAGTGTTTATTCCTTTTTTACCTCAAACTCTTACTTTTTTAGTGTGTAGTATTTTTTAAACTTTCGCGATCTGAACACATGTTTTAAATGTTTATCGGGACTTATCACGTATAATATAGGTAAAAAATATGTACCTTTCGCTCGACGTTTCGACCATGTTACAATGGCCGTGGTCACGAGCTGACTGAAAACTGCGGGTTTTTTAGTGTGCGCAAATTTTGCATACGTCAAATTCATTGAAAATAAAAAGTACCGTTTTTTTATAAATCTTGAAGTATATTCCAATAAAGATACTAATTCATCATCATCATCAGCCATTAAACGTCTACTGCTGAACAAAGGCTTCTCTCTTAGAGGGTACTGCCATAATCCTCACGCTTGGCAAGTGGCTTGAGGGTCGCAGTACTTTCACCGTGTACTAAAAAGGATGCTGCTGCCTATCCTGCGCTTCTGGTCGCAGCTTTAGGACATACCCCGATCCCGGAAGAAAGATTGTGATTGCGTGACAACAATTTACGCACTCTAAAAAATTCACCCTGCCCAACTGTTTGATCGTAAAGTTACACCATAGTTATCAATAAGATAAGTCAATTAAATGTCACCTTTCCATTATTGTTTCCAGCGTTACTTTATCAATGTTTTGTTTTAGTCTGTTTACAAAAATACGCGGAAATCATTATGAGACATATTATATTATTATATTCGCAATATGCGTTATCTCTATTATGTTATTGGAAGAAAGATAACAATGTACAATGTTAGTGTAGATAGATTCCATTAGACCTTTTTTTTAATTGTGATATTCGTAATTTTAAGGCAGACAGATTCCATTAGAAATTTGACGGTTTCCGGTTCAATCCTCGGTCCTGCCATGGCTTATAAAAATTGCAGTGTGCAGCTGAATGTAGAGTTTCAATGCCATCACTCAACAACGTTGAAGGAAAACATTGCGAGGAAACCGGTATGATCAAGAACCAAAAAAGTTTAGAGATATATGACATTTACCCACGTGTATTGGGCCAACGTGACGGATTAGGGCCCATCATCTCTCCCTGAAAGAAGACCTGTGTCCCAGCATTGAGAATATAATAGGCTGATAAAAATAACAGCTTCATTGACAAGAATATCAAAACGCAAGGGTTGCATAAAAATCAATCCATTTCAAAAACCAAAAACATCACAAGGTGAATAAAATAGAATTTTAATTTCAAACCCGTGACCAATTCGGAAAAAAGCGGTTTTGATGTTTGAAATTGTTTAACAGATTTCAATCAAATGTAGCTAAAAACCACCACAATGAACCTTGCTTTCAGAAACCTTATATAAAATCCCTTCCCTGTCTACTACAAAAAACACTCTAAAATAATGTTCATCATCATCATTTCACCCATAGGACGTCCACTGCTGGACATAGGCCTCCCCATCGATTTCCAAAAGAGCCGGTAGGAAGCGGCCTGCATCCAGTGTTTTCCTGCGGTCTCTTTTAGGTTGTCTGTCCATCTTGTGGGTGGACGTCCTACGCTGCGCTCACCGGTCCGAGGTCTCCATTCCAGAACCTGTAGAAAAACCCCGAGCATAGCCCTCCCCATAGCTCATTGTGCGACTGCCACTTCAACTTGCTAAATAAATATAATGTTAACTACTTTTTATTCCGAAAAATATGTAACAAAATAAAGCAGCTAGTTCCGCATTGTTTCTTTTTTACAACCTACAAGTTTTCATTAAAAAGAGTTAAGTTATATCTATGTAATTTTTAATTTAATTAGGTAAACATCACTACCAGTACAACGCAAGTAACTCTGTAGTAAAGCTATGTAGTAGCTACTAACCACTGAACTATTCCTGCATCGTCGTTCTACCAGAATTTAATTGGTCATATAATGGCCCCATTAAAAACAATGTTAAAGAGACCACCGCGGTTCGCAATAAACGCTAAACACCAGTTTAAGGACTTTTCTAGGCTTTTATAGATTGCTCTTTTAGTGCTTTGTCAAAGAGGAAATCATAAAATATAATGTACGTACAAGTAGATTAGATGTAAGATAAGATGATTTTATTGATTTTAGTAAAGGTTACATTTAAATACATGAACACTACATGACATGAAAACATTGTAATAATTTATAACAAAGTTCAAAACTTAGGTATGCAATTAATGAAGAATTTTTTATTTTGTTACGTAAAAAAATAACATGGAACTCAGTCGGATCTTGTTAAGTAAGGGATCATTTTTAAGGACTTATTAGATACTAGCTGCGCCCCGCGGTTTCACCCGCGTAGTGATGAAAAATGGTGATGGTGATGATGATGAAGAAAAGTAGCCTATGTCACTCTCCGACCCTTGAACTATACCCATGCAAAAAATCATGTCAATCCGTTGCTCTGTTGCTGCGTGAAAGAGGAACAAACAAACCAACAAACAAACACACTTTCGCATTTATAATATTAGTATGATATAGGTTAGGTTATGCGCGGGTTGCGCGATAAAATCCGAAACGTGGATATTCGCCAAAGAACCAGAGTCACCGACATAGCTGTTAAAATTTGCAAGTTGAAGTGGCAATGGGCAGGCCACATCGCTCGAAGAACCGATAACCGATGGGGAAGAAAGGTTCTGGAGTGGAGACCACGAACCGGAAGACGCAGCGTAGGGAGGCCTCCCACTAGATGGACCGACGACATTGTGAGAGTCGCGGGCATCCAGTGGATGCAAAAGGCAGGCTGTCGTTCAGTGTGGAGGTTAAAGGGGGAGGCCTATGTTCAGCAGTGGACGTCTTCTGGCTGATGATGATGAGGTTAGGTTATAAAATATAGACGTTTTATATTAAAATTTCACGCATTTAAGTTGAATAATAATAATTATATTTTAATTTAACAAATATTTTGAGCTTTCCTAATCAATTGTTGACAAAACATTTTTTTTCCATAGATGCTTGCTTTGTCACCAACTTCAAAACAGTTAGTAAACTTAACGATCTTCCTATTTTTTCAAGCTTAGGACATCATAAAAAGGTCATAACCGTGGCGATATATTAAACTATAACTAACCACATTAGCGTTTACGTGGGCCATTACGTTAACGCGCGTTTAAAAGCGCCTGCGCCAGTATTTATTGCCAATAATATTAATGCGTTAACTATTATAAGTTTAAATAAACATTGGGTGCACGCTCAGATCAGTCAAACAAGGGAGATATGGTAGAGTGGCATGGCGGGTGCGAACGCATCTGGCCTAAATCAGCCTTCAACACAGGTTTTATGCCTGTAGTTGAACTCACCATGAGGTTGCCTAAGGTTGTCTGGAAGATATCACTTTTAGCGACAAGGCCTCTAGTTGTTACACTGGTTTTTAAGAGTTTTCTGTCCTCTGTATCAAATTTAATGGTGTGAAGAATAAAGAGTTATTAAATAAATCAATCAATCAACCTGAAGATGGCCATGTTGCTCTTTTTTGCATATAATTATGGACTATTAGTTTACTGGTGTTGCTGCAAGTCTCATAGTGTGCATGAAACATGATTAGGTGTTCTGTACTTACAGTATTTGCGCAGTGTAGTGAAAAAAGTGAGAGACAAAGACATTTGAACACGTACGATAATCTTGTAGTGAGGCATATCTTCCTTGTTTGTCTGATCTGACACATATTGGCAAGCATTGCGAAAAGGAAATCATACAAATTTAGAGATGAAAACATCAAAGCGTATAACATAGAAGATAGATGAGTTGTTGGAGACATAAAAAGAATGTTGACCGAAAATAACAAAGAAGTTCATAAATAGCAGAGTGCGAAAGTCAATATTTTAGCAAAAAAATGAATTTAAAGAGAAAATATGTTTAGTTATCTTGTATAACATGGGCTACATAATAAAAAATCATCTTTCAAATTTATGGGTAGAAGAAAAGAGATGATGTCATCTCTTTCTTAGTAGAGCATACATAAGTAGATCAAATATAGGAGAGAAGAATGCTGTCGTACAAATAATTATGTCAGAATACTAATCGATGGTCAGAACTTAAATCAAGATTTTTGAACAAAATAATCTAATTTACACTTTTTCTGAAATAAATCCTACATCTGTATGTTGTTGGTGGTAGGTTAGTACGAAGTCTACGAAAGCTCTTTTATTGACAAGTATGTACTACCAATTCGCTATTACAAACCTATTTTCTTTTCAAATATTTAATTTTAACCTTTATTCCTTTAGTATTTTGTTCCGCTTGGCCTGTTTTGCCAGAGTCGCAACAGCTACATAATTTCTTTTTTGTAACAAACTAAACTTATATTCTAGCAGTTAGAATAACTATAATGTCGTCTCTGGAAGCCCACAAGAAGTGCTATTCTAGTTCATAATTAGAGTGATTTACGTCTAACTAGTGTTACTACAAAGCCGGTGTCTTTGTTAACATTCTACTACGCAATTAAAACAACGTCTAATTATAACAGTAAATCTACTAGATTAACTTCTGGGTATGTTTTGGTACCTACTACTACTAAATTGTCTTGTTAAATGTTCATTATGTCTTAGTCACTTCTAATGTTTGTATATTTAGTTATCTTTTATATTTTAATTATTCAGTTTTTATGTGTCGACGACCGCAAAATTAGTGCAGATTTTGCAAAAGATTTTTTTTATTTTCTGTTTAAAATGTGAGTTCATCTGTCGATATTTTATATTGTCTAGCGCCAAATTTCATCTCACATTCTTATGTTCTTGATTTCTCCAACTTCCATTAGCATAGTTTGTGTAATTCCCAATCATTTTTATTGATTGGCTCAGTTTTACATCCAGGACCAATCAGACGTAAAATATGTAGAATACTTTTTTACAATAGTCATAATTAGTGGTCTAATGTCGTTGACCCGGCAACTTGAGCAATTTTGTGTTGTTAGAATCTAAAATATGATTTTATTATCAAAATGGTATTGATTGAGATAACGAACAGAAGAAACGGGTTTTTTTATTGGCCTTTCTTCGTAATTGTTTGTGTGTAATTAGTGTTTACGATGGTTTATGGGTTCTATTTGGTCGCGATTAATCGAATCGAAATTAGGTGTGTTTTTAACAGCTTAGCTTTCTCTAGTGTTTATTATTATATTTCTTATAGCTGTAGCTATTCGAGCGCGGTGTTCAAAAATATTTTTTTGTTTTGTTCTTATAGTTTTATTTCAACGAAATTCCTACTGCAAGATTTAAAGTAGACCAAATTTATCTTATTTACATTTCAATAAAATTCAAAACTTAAATAAAACAGAATTATCATCAAAGTCCATAAATTTATCAACAAATCTGGAGACACAATAAACTTTAAAACCGTTTATATTTGATCCTTCAATATATGCATTCGATGAAAACTGAGAGGTCTTTGGGTTCTGGTGGTGTTTATAATAGAAACTAGATAATAGATAGATAGTTTAATAATAGGTGATAATTATCGGCGAGGTTAAGGCGGTGTCAAACGCGATCTATGTCAATATTTACTGAATGACTGATAACAGTGAATTAATAGCATTGTTGATAGTGACGATTGTTTTCGCGGATGTTAATACGTTGTTGCTATGTGATACAATGTCTCTATCAAGAGTGACTAGTTAACAGACTGAATTGGGTTTAAGAAGAATGACGACCTACATAATTTGTAATTATTTCCTGCACCAACCACGCGAGCATACTAAAGAAAAATCTATAAGTACATTACTGCAGCTGCCGGCAGCAAAAGCTTATATGGATGAACTTGAGCATACGTAAGCCAGTATTGATAAGTAGCCAACGTGGCTTGAATAGTACTTTTCTCAAACATTATAACGATAATGATTTTTAACTGTTCGACCGCATTCTTCAGTCTTCCCGTGAACATGGTGCATGTGACTGCGCCGAAATATCGGGAGCTCATTCCACAACCTTACCATGTTAAATATCCCGTAAATAATCATATAACTTTATTATAATGTTATTCACATAAAAAATTACATATTACGTTTGGGTAGTTGTTTGCCATTTTATCAAAAGATTGTCTAGAAACTAAACTTTGAACCCAACGAAAATCATTTTGAAGTGGCTTTAAAAGTCTTAAATTCAAATTTTAGTAGAAGCCCGTTTTTTAATCAGTAGATTATTAGTATTGTTAGTAAATAAATTGCTATATTTTGAGAGAAATTTAATAATAACCTAACCATGCATACTCTAAACTACTTCTCAAAAAACTGTTCACACTTCACGAAAAAATCAAATTCGTTCCCGTCATGTTATTGTTCATATGTTGTTGTTTTTTTTTTTTCAAATAAGTAACACGAAGATTTTGTCCTTGCCTTCTGGCAAGCGTCACGTTTGCTCATTATAATAATTAATACCACCAAAAATGTTGAACTTCAACATTCAACAACCTTTCCTTATATTGTACAAAGACTATTTATATTCCTTCTATGCCAGTTAATTGAAAGGAATATGAATTTGTTATTATTTCTGAAATCTATAAAATTAACATTTTGAAATTTGAAGAATTAATCATTAATGAAATAACAAAGGCAAAAACTAATTAAGAACGAACCCTAGCAGAACAAAACGCGGTAAATTAACGTTTCTATATTAAGACTTCGAAACACAATACCGGACCAAACATTTTCAAATAATATTAAGACAAATGTAAGCTTAAACAATGAGAGTACAGTATACGGCAGAGATAAAGATTCTAACAGAAATACCTAACACAAAAAAAAATATGTCGAATTATTTATGGTCAAGTTAATATAAAAAGTGTAGAGAAAACATACTTAATTAAAAAAAAAATAGGTAGTCGCATAATTAAATTACGATTATTTATTGCCCAAGTATGAGTGACAAAGTAATGTAAACCAAAACTTATTAACAACGAATTAGCAACACCATTAGGTACATACAGTCATAGGCAGCATTAGCAATAAATCTGCTAACAATATAAATCAATTAAAAAAAAAAAAAAAAACAAAAGGAGAGGAGCTAAAAAGATAGAGTCATGAGTTTATCTACCCATCCCATTTGTTTGTTAACTACTCATGACATATTAAAAGTTATTCTGTGACATTATTACTATTCTCTCTCCTCTATAGCTGTTGGGGTTGTTTTTGGTATAAAAATTACCATAATTCTAAGGGTCAAAGGATCTAGAATAACCAACAGTCAAGATGAAGTCAGTCTATCAAGAGGCACCTCATGTGCTGCTTTTTACAGCACACAAACAGATTTAGTCGAAACATTTGGGAGTGATATTAAGACGAACGCCAGCCTTTGTCCCTCGGGCGTGGCGGTAATTAAACGCGCAGTAATCGCCCGCCGAGATTAAGACGTGAACACGTAATGTACTACAATCCATCTCCTTTATGGACGACGGGAATCCGTCTTGTGATGTGTGGTGCAAGAAACTGCTCTATTTAAAGGGAACGACCACACTACGCGTTACGTAAATGCTACTATCAGGCTTAGTTATTAGTTCGAGTCAACGTTTTTTTTCTCGACCTGCTAACTTGCCTTTGCCCACAAAGTCTTCCCCGTGTCTTTCCACAGCTTGTTTTTTTTCAGACTACACTTTACAGCATTCTCATAAACTTCTTTCTACCCTTGTCCTAGTAAGTAGTGTGTAGGTACTGTCGGCACACCACATTTAAACATCTTGCCTAAAGTTTTACCTTCGTTTTTGTGACCAACCATCTGTCGGGCATCAGCTTTTCTTGGTAATCGACTTACAACAACCGTAATATATTTTTTGTAAACTGTGGCAAATTTCTGTTAAATTTAGTAATGATTTAACCAAAAATAAATAGTGATTATAAATCCTTCAGTACCTAATTTGAACTAGAGTAAGTAGACAAGCATTTTGATTCTTGTGCAATAATTCATGTATAGTTAAATTCAACTAGGATGAACTTTAAAGACTACATTTCAAATCGCTCAAATTTCGAAACTTCCACCAAAACCCAAGTCAAAACGTTAACAATGATCTTAAGCGTAATTTGTACAGTGATATATATTTTGAAAGCACTATAAGTGTTACAGATTACAAAAGACTTTGTTACATTAGTTAATATGAATTCATACGTCTTACTTATGATTGTTGTGGGCAGTTGACCTGAGGCGTAGTTTTTGTTCAATGTTATTAGACAATGGTTTGGAAACTTAAAAAAGTATCGTAGAAAAAATGATGGTGCTTTGTGTCGTGAAACATCCTAACATACTCGTAGATTAACTAATATAACGTAGCGAGGAATATTTGTAAGATCTATAATACTCCTAAAGAGAATTTCGCCGAACATTATTTTATTAAAGTTATATGATTATTAACGGGATATTTACCGTGGTAAGGAACCCGTGAACATGGTGCATGTAACTGCGCCGAAATATCGGGAGCTCATTCCACAACCTTACCACGCTAAATATCCCGTTAATAATCATATAACTTTAGTGAACAACCGTGATAGTTTAAAACAGTATTATTTTATTATATGAATATTAAAACTTAACATCAGACGAAATGAATACAAAGGCTGATCATGATAATCTTAAAAAAACTACAGTCAAAATATTTCATCAAAATCAATACCATTCTATCAAAAATTGTGCAAGGGTCCATTATAAACTGTGACCAAAACGGCTTACACTCACGTTATGTTTAAGCTGTCTTTTGTGAGTGAAAATATCATGCGAAATTTTTTTTTATTTTTTATTAAAAGCATATTTGAATAGTTCAACTTCCACTTGTTGCGTTAGCGAGTGATGTGGATACTTTAAAAATGCAACTTTTGTTTGGGATTTCGTTCGAAAATCAGTCATTTCGCATACATTTTCGTGTAAAATTAAAGCAAGTTACATATTTGAAAATCGATCGCCAGGTCATATTTTAAAATCAAAATCCATGTCATTTTGCCACAAGGCCTTCGGAGAATTATTGTTACTAATCAAAAAGATTATGAAAATACTCTCTGCACAACTATTCATTTTTGTGCAGAGAGTGTTTCCAGTATGTTTCCGTATGTATGTACTTGCTGGTTCTGTAGTTGAATAGTATTATTAGTTTTAAAATGATGATATCAAAATGATTTTAGTTTTTTGCGATTGTTACACATTGAAAAATCACTTGTAAATAATTTCATAACATTTCTATGGATATCCACCATCTAGTCTACTTGTGATTATGACTATTTAAAACGTCAGAAAAAAAATACACGCTATAAAATATTATTTATTCAATGATGATATCAAGCAAAATTATTTTAATAAAGTCTACAACAAACCTGCTGTATGATTTCTCCTTATTTCAAGTAACCATTCACATAACTTCTGCCAAAGGTCAGGCTCACAATTAAAACAATTCCTTTGCAATACAATTCTACTCTTCATATTCAATAAGCATAAACTTGAATAGACAATCCATTGTAAACTGTATAAGCGTCGCACACAGTGAAGGCAGTACGACTGGGACAGACAGATAAATAACTTCAATCTGGTTTGAGACAATATGGCATTCAATGCAAAATGTGAAGATAACGCTACCTTCAGTGGCAACGTTTACGAGATCTATGTCCCATCGCATGAATATCAACTGCTTTTCCTGAAGAAAACGCACAGGGAGTTCAGAAGACTTCATACTACATGCACCAGTTCTGTTCAGCTATCACACAAGTATTGATTTTTAGCAGTAAACCTACTCAAATGAATATTTTGGATACTAAAAATACTCCCTTTTCTTTTCATTCGACTTCCTCCCAGATAATTGAAATCAGCCCTTAGAACATTGTTTAACCACTTAGCTCTATCCTTCGTTAAGCTTGTATGCTGTGCGATCTTCCTTGATTCCTTTTTTAATAGTTAATTGTAACTATGACTAATTCTAATTCTTATATTCTTGTACAAAATTAATGATCATGATGGGAAGGCTACCCACCAAAATACAGGTGTGCCACACCTAGTTTGGTGGCTATGGCTGCAATCTTAATGTGTTGTACCTTAATGTAATAAAATGTTTTTTTTTTTTTATCGAGTAGCTTTGGAGCGTCCTTAAAGTTGTTTCCTTACATAACAAATAAGTTATTTCTATTATCATCTCTCTAAAATATAACACTAGTTATTAATAATTGATATATCTTATATTTATCTTTACTCTTCTTTATAAAATGATTTTCTGTGGTCATTTGACTGTCACAGTACCATGTGTGGGGCAAATCTTTGCAGAATGCCACTTTGTCATCCTCCATAAAGAGTTATTGTAGTATACAAAGCCTCATTGTTTTGGGGCCTTGTCGATTGTCCGCATGACATGTCTCATTGTAGGTTTCAGTTAGGTGTGCACATTTACCTTGAAGCTATTCTTATAATATTCATATGTGTAGCCAAGCCTTTATTGTATTTTGTTCTTAAATATTATGTTCCTTTTATGGTTACAGTCATATTTGTTTTGTTTCTTAATTGTTTAGGGTACCTGCTGATGTTTTATTTGATTTTTGGTTCACATTTTATGTTCTTACTGTATTGATCTGTATTAATTATCATCTTTTTGGGTTATGATATGAGCTTCTTTTTACTCTCTGACTATCGTGTCATTCAATCATGGCTTTAGGCATCTATAACAGACGATACATAATATAATTTGTGAGATGTCAGTGACACTTAAGATTAAGTTTACCTGGAAGAGATCGCTCTAAGCAACGAAGCCGCCGATTGTTGCACTAGTTAAGTTTTAAGATTGTTGCTTTTTTAAGCTGCGGTTTTTATCGTGTGTAAGTAATTTGAGGTGTGAACATCAAAGAATTTATCTATTTAGCTTTCTTTAGTGGCTATTACAAAAGCGACAAACACGTCCGTATTACATCTTTGTGGTTTATAAACTTAAAAAAAAACATAGCCGAGGCCGTAAGGGGACAGTTGTGGTCTTCAAGCAGAGCTGCGAAATGAATCGACGATATCATCAGCATCGGGTTTTTATTTATTTCGTTTTTTATGCAATATGTGGCAAACAAGCAGACGGGCTGCCTGATGGTAAGCAGTCACCGTTGCCTATGGATACTTGTAACACCAGAGGCATCACAAATGCGTTGCCAACCCTTTAGGACACGATTGACTCGTCTTTTGAAGAACCCCATGTTGTAGCTTCTCGGAAACACCGAACCTAGACCAAACCTACAACCTACCTGATTGGGTCAAGCCTAGGCTCGATTTACACAGGACCAAGCCATTTGGTATAGCAAGAGAGAAGCCATTACCCAACAGTGGGATAAGGAAGGCCGTAGATGATTATGATTTATGTATTTTAAATACCTACTTTATAATTTATCAACATTACTTGACAAACCATATCCGCCACTTCACACGTAGCCTCACAATCCATGAGCATGTTTTCAATTAATCGTGCCTCAGATTTACTCACTCCAGATTGTTTAAAGCCGTTCGTACACAAAGTGACGCAAATGGGCGATACGATATGTGTTTTCAGCTTGCGTTTTAAACTTTCGAGTGAGCGTGCAATAATAATAATATTTAAATACAATAAGACACAGATGAAGTTATTTCCTAATGTTACATGATTATTTACGGGATATTTACCGTAGTAAGGTTGTGGAATCAGCTCCCAATAATATTTCGACGCAGTTACATGCACCATGTTCACGAGAAGACTGAAGACTATAAATAGTTGGTCGAACAGGTAAAAAGTTAGGTGAAGACAAAACGATCTACCCTCATTCTTAGTCTTCCACATTCGACAACATTCCACAGCCTTACCACGGTAAATATCCCGTAAATAATTAGTGATAACCGTGATAGTTTTAAACAGTGTTTTGTTTCCTAAGTTCCTCCACTTCAATAAGAAAATATGCATCAGTGGAAAACGCTGTCATTCAACTAGTGACATTAATGTGTGCGCTTACAGTATAGTAGAAAGGGGATGGTAGTATAAGATTATGTAACACCAAAGCTCATTGCCTGAAATTAATCGTGTAGAAAAAATGGGATTGACCATGGCGGTTCACGCTTACACCATGAAGAAGCAACTTTGAAGTTGAAAGCACACAAGTGTAAATCTTACTTATAGTACGTTGTCGACTTTTGCTCGACTTGTGTAGTTACGAGAGTCGCTATTGCGACGCGACAATGACTTCACTCGAATTGATAACTATCTGATACCTTCATGTACGAACAGTCAAGAGACTAGCAAGGTAATAAAGTCACGTTGTTAGCGCCTATGTCATTAGTTAGTGTCAGCGATTACAATGGTCTAAGTCTTAATTAGCAGTTGTAGATAACCTTAAATCAACTTGATTGGCTCTACACTAAGTTGCTATGTTTACGTCTGGTGTTTGTACGTTAAGTTTTCTTTCTAATATAACGTGTTATCGCGGTATATAATTATGTGGTACATTTTCTTTTTCCTGTATCGTATTCATAATCTGTGACCGGTTCGATTTTCGAATAAAATCCTTTCAGTGTATTCTATTGTATTAATTTTTTTATACAAATGAGGTTACAAATTCAAATGACATCATTGTACAGCAATCAAATACAAATACTCTTACTTCAGTCAGCGTTAGGCTTTAAACCCGTTGCAGACGATGAGCTGAAAGCGCGGCAAGTAATACTTGCGCAAGTATTACGCACCGTCTGCAACAGGTACTAAACAACTTCCACTGCCACTGGCAATAAGCAAAAAGTGTAGTTGTTTGTTAAAGATGATGCGAAACAAACTGGACCGTATAATACTTGCGCAAGTAACACATCGTCTGCAACGAGCTTTAGAGTTACTTCTGCTAACAATGACAAGATTGTAAAGGTCAAAACAATATTTCGACTATTGTTTTAAGCTATTTTCGTCCCATTTAATACAATATCTCTTTGACATGTACAGATAGTGCCGGGGACAAACAATATGTAAGAACCAACGACATAATTCCATAGACACTTTACATAAGGCGAGCATTTTCAGTTCAGGCATTGGCACAAACTGTGCCTATCTAAATTCACTGCCATTGACAACGATTTTTATCAACTTGGTCGTACCCAACACTTTACGAAAAAAAAAACAATTTTTTTAATAACCCAAAATTGCGTTTGATATACGGATCAATGAGCAATAAAAAATATTAAACAAAATGTGGGTAGTATACAGTTTTTTGTATATTAGAGGCTGTTTCCAACTGACCCTTTTGGAGATCGATGGAGTAGGCGTATGTTTGGCAGTGGACGTCCTATGGATGGAATGATGATAAAGTAAATTGTATCTATGCTGTAATAAAATAATTTTAAATATTTAAATTTTACATTTGCTTATAGCAGTACATATAACTAGCGTTTCGTATATCAAACACTATTTTCCATGTTTTTCGCTACACTAACAAAAGTCATAATTAGACTGAACATAAAAAATCTGGGGGATCCTCTGAAAAAAGGAAAATCCGTAACAACTTGGTATTACTCCGATATTTGTCAACCAATTTACCTGGTTCTTTTTTTTACTATGTAAAGGAAGCTGTCGAGTTGCTCGTACTTTTTTATATTTTTGTACCTAACTTTATAAAAAAAAAAAAACATAAGTGTAAATAGATATACATAAAAACAAAATGCCTAAAATATGAAGACGCGATAGTCGGTGAGGTAGGTTGCAGAGATAAGGATGGATAGGTAATGTCTATAGAGAATCAAATCGATTGTAGGAACAGTAATTTCGGCTGTGGCAAAGGTTATCTCATTGTTGAGACGGGGCCGAAACTAAATCATTCGACAATTAGTGCAAGACAATAAATTGTACCAAAATATTGACGGAAATATTATAGATTTTTACATAGCAACTGATTAATTAGGTAGGGAAATTATGTTGTGATTCAGTCATAAAAAATAACTATATTTGATTTTCAATTGACTACAAGACCTTAGTTATTTGAAACTAGTACAATTACAAAATAACACAAATTCATAGTTTTAGTATGCCACGTTCAAATTTTTATAGAGCAGATGGCATGGGGCCGAAAGATTCTCGATGGAAACCACGGGCCGGTATGCGCAGTGTAGGACGTCCACCCACATGATGGACAGACGACCTAAAAGTGACTGCAGGGGAAACGCTGGATGCAGGCTGCTTCTAACCGGCCCTTTTGGAGATCGATGGGGGAGGACTATATCCAGCAGTGGACGGCGTCCTATGGCTGAAATGATGATGATGAAATTTTTATTAGGATTCCGTACCTAAATAGGGACCCTATTATTAGAAGCTTACACTGTCTTTGTTTTTGTAAGAAATTAGTTGTAGCCAGTTGCACCCATATAAACGAAACGTCAGTCATTCGAAATCATTAAGCAACAGTGATGTGAAGCTCGACGCGTTGATCTAAATAAGAATGTTCAATCAAGGTTCTGTCATAATGCCTGGTAACAGATTTTCCTTCTCATTTCTGTTCCGTACTTTTCTTTTCTGTGCTATAAGCTATCTCCGTGTACATTTCCTCCAAATCTATTCAATCAGCTAAGCACTTAAGTATAATAACACGGAGGAATAAGGAGTTGAGACACAAACATACACATTACACACTCTCACAAACCTTAGCATTTATAAAATTTGTGTGGTGTGTTAATGCGGCATTAATCTAAAAAAATCGCAAGCAAAACAATGAGACGCAGTTAGTTTGTGATAATAGTCATAGTCATATTTATTTATTTCCATTGGAACACATTAGATCACTTGGACACGTCAACGAAACAATTCAGGAGGTAAATAAAATATTAATAACAACTTAATAAGCGGCTGTAAAGGGGCCTTGTCATAGAAAACATACTTATAACATACTTTAACTAACAGTTTTTTTTAAAGCATTCAATTCGTTTCATTCAGAGCCAGACAAGTTCCAAACATTTTTATCTTCAGTATGATGGTAAAATTTATAATACGCCTTTTTTGTCAGATAGTGTTTAATGTAATTTTTAAAACTAGTTTCATTAAGATCCAAGATCTCTTTTGGAACTTTATTATAGCAGAGTATCGCATTGCCTACAAAAGAGTTACTACTTTTCTTAAGTCTGAGATGGGGAAAATTAATTTATAATTGTGATGACGATTTTGTGCTAGAGGACCGCCATGTTTTTTAAGAGTGTTTAAGTCTTTTCGAGCGTACATTATGTTTTCATAAATATATAAAGAGTGGACTTTAAGTATATTAACTTCTTTAAATATTTCTACTAGCGATGTTCTTGGGCTTAACTATAAACTCAGTGAAGTACCACATCATTTCGCTGTCATTCAACTGGTTGAATAAAATGCGGTTCTTCCGTGCTTCGCTAGTTAGTCCTGCAATTACGTACCCAGCGATAACATCCTGCTAGTTCGCAACGTAGAGTCCTTACATACCTGTCCTGATAACCAATTTGATTGTGTAACTACAAAATTATGCCTATTGCAGTACTATTACATTGGAAAAGAGGTTAACTTTGTCACAGGCGATTTCCCGCCTTCGCTGATTTCAAATTGGAATGCAACGTGAGCGCATAGAGGTGATTGGTTCATACAATATTCAGAGCGGCCAATCGCAGCGCGCCTGTGTCGCCAGTGCATCAAAAATTCCATCTGAATACACCAGTGTGGCGAGCACTAAAAATGATAATGCCCTAACATGGACAGCCATACAATTTCAAATGAAGAATTCATGCATCGTTCGTTTACATTTGGGATGTATTTTTATTGAACTCTGTGAATTGGACATTGGACAGTTCCATTTTATTTATCGGGCAATATTGACGGTCCTCTATGACTGCATGTGGGACTCTGATGGAACAATTTCGTTTTATTGCTGAAACGCAGCTTATTATTTGCATTGAATGGCAATATTTTGAAGTGTATTTAGGTAACTAGATTAGAAATAGAATACATATTAAGCTCAATATAACATGAATTTACTCCCAAGAAGTTCTTCTGGATTAACCTACCTATACGCATTGCCATTCACCGTGTTAATACCGCCAGCATGATGTGCTGAGCCAACGCCTACAACCTATACGCGTTGCCAACTGGTAGGGGGCTTGAACGTTCTGATTCTTTCTAAACCTTCCACGGTATGTAATCCAACTGCTCTTTGCATAATAAGCTAATCAGTTTAGTGTTAGTTAACCTGTATTTGGTCAGTTAATCCAAACAATATTCCTTCCTTATATGTCATCATCATCAGCCAGAAGACGTCCACTGCTGATCATAGGCCTCCCCCTTTAACCTCCACACTGAACGACAGCCTGCCTTTTGCATCCACTGGATGCCAGCGACTCTCACTATGTCGTCGGTCCATCTAGTGGGAGGCCTACCTACGCTGCATCTTCCGGTTCGTGGTCTCCACTCAAGAACCTTTCTTCCCCATCGGTAATCGGTTCGTCAAGCGATGTGGCTTGACCATTGCCACTTCAACTTGCAAATTTTAATAGCTATGTCGGTGACGTTTTTTGAATTTTGCTTGTGGACTATTGGTTCGTTCATTGGTGTCGCTACAAGTTAAGCCACTTGCCACTTCCCTTAAGCAAAACGATGCAGACGATGCGTAGTAGCTACTTGCAACTTGTACTTGCTACTTGTACTACGCATCGTCTGCAAGCGTGTGCGTGAAACATCAGTAAAGCCAACGAGCTACAACACTTTTTGCTTAGCGCCAGTGGCAGTAGAAGTTGCTTAGTACCAGTTGCAGACAATGTGCAGTACTTGCGCAAGTAATGCTCGCGCCAGTTTACTGCTCATTTTCTGCAACGGTCTTCAGAGAGCCGTACTTACAATGGTTTAGCGGTATAGTAAAAAAAATGTTGAAAAATTTAAACATTCGAACATACCTACTAAGGCACATCTCCCTTGTTTGTTTGGTCTGAGGTGCTAACACTGTTCACAATTTCTCGAAAACTCCGTAAATTTTAACGTGCAATCCCGTTCTTTTCCGTCCTTAGAACAGGTTCCTGTTGACCTTAACCTGATTTAAAATGCTATCAGTCCCAGGTCCCCTTCTCTACGCTCCAATGCTCTCACCCTTACACTCTATTCCCAAGTCATAAAGATCATAATAAAAATGTAAAAACTATTCAAATATCTGTATGGTTTAAGACCTTGATACGTTTAGATAAGGTTGGGTTTTGTGTAAAAGTATTGTGTAGGGTTGACACAAAAACGCAACTACATGACGGACTACGTCGGCGACTCGCTGTGAAATATTGATGGGTGCATTGTTGGTGGTAAGAGTAGTGTGGATATTCCAAATAGTCGTAATTGGACCAACAGGAAAAACACTGCGTTTGATCGGGTGAACTACGCTGTTGAGCCGCTTTTTTAAAATAGAATGAGTGACAAACAGGCGACGATTCATTTTTTGAAGTTTTTCTCATATTTAGCGAAAATTTTGCATTAGTTTCTTTTTAACAGCCTTTGTTAACTAAACAAAATACAAACTTTCAACTTTCAACTCAAACTAAACTCAAACTTTAAAGTTTAACACTTTCAACTTATTTTTAACTTTAAATACTAAATATACTTAGTCAATTACCTGTACAAAAACAGTTGGATTACCCATGGGCAGTTGAAGCACTTGAGACAATCCAAATGCCAGTACCAGTTATCTGCGCACCCAGCATGCTGGCGGAGTAACCACGCTAAAAGGCAATACGAGTAGGATAAACACCAGCTTTTAGGCAGCGCAGTCATTTTTAGGGTTCCGTAACCAAAGGGTGTAAACAGAACTCTATTACTAAGCCTACGCTGTCTGTCTGTCTGTTCGTCCATTTGCTGTACCTATCTTTCGAACAGTATAATAGATAGTTGAAATTTACACAGAAAAAGTAATGTTATAAAGCGAATTAATAATAAAAAAAGTCGAAAGGTTAAGCTAAATGTGGGTACCAATACATCACAAACGTTTTTAAATGTATTTTTGTATTAGCGTTAGTGTAAAAACAGAAATACATATAAGCAAATTCGGGTGCGTTCGATGTAGTTTTTTTGCACCACTTTTTTTTAAACCACCACTTTGGTAGTTAAATTTATGTGGTGGTACGGAAACCTCAGTTCACGACCCTGACTCGCACTTGGCAGGGTTTTCTTTGATTACAATTGATTTATCTCCGCCGACTCGAAGACCCCAGATTCTCTATACATTGCATACTGGTGGGCACAGGTGTAGAAAAATAATGCGTGTGGAAATTACGCCTTGGCGTACCTAATGTTGTCTTTATGCACTTCTTTTTGTATTTTGCTGGGTAAGGAAACCTGAGAGCGCGAGCCCGACTCGCAGTTTGCCGGTTTAATTTTTTGTGAGGTTATCCATATTTTTCTACCGTACCTGTCGCTAGGGGCGAACAAGACGGATACTACAGTTACCGTTGTTCGCGTTAAGGGATTTTTTATTGTTCCCGCAAATTGTATCGCGGCAACCCTACCGTTGCATACTTTATGTCATTCAAATGATGTGTGAGTGCTTGAGATGTCGGCGTTTGTTTTTGTAAGGTTTTTTACTGTGACTTTTTTACTGTGAATGACAGGTCAATGAACTAGCCTAGCCGTGACATGAAAATAGACGTGTCTACTAATATCCTACTAATATTATAAACGCGAAAGTTTGTATGTATGGATGTATGGATGTTTGTTCCTCTTTCACGCTGCAACGGAACAACGGGTCGACCTGATTTTTTGCATGAGTATAGTTCAAGAGCCAGAGAGTGAAATAGGCTACTTTTCATCATCATCGTCACAATTTTTCATCACTACGCAGGTAAAACCCCGGGGCGTAGCTAGTCTATTTATAAAGTAGTACGCGAAACTGCGCGTCGTACGCTGTCTCTCACTCTCGGACTCATAAAAAAGCTCAAAGTCACACTACGAGCTATGGAGAGGGCTATGCTCGGGATTTCTCTATGAGATCAAATCAGAAATGAGGAGATCTCTAGATGAACGAATGTTACCGACATAGCCCACCGGATTAGCAAGTTGAAGTGGCAGTGGGCAGGCACATTACACGCAGAACAGATGGCCGATGGGGCCGATAGGTCTCGAATGGAGACCACGGACCAGTAAGCGCAGCGTAGGACGTCCACCCACAAGATGGACAGACGACCTAAAAGAGACCGTAGGAAAACGCTGGATGCAGGCCGCTTCCAACCGGCACTTTTGGTGATTGATGGGGGAGGCCTGTGTCAAGCAGTGGACGATCTATGGCTGAAGTGATGATGATGATGACGCAAATCTGTTTGTTAATCATCATCAGCCTATGTGAGTCAACTGATAGACTTATGCCTCTACTAATTATTGTATGCCTCTGAGCTAGGGGTTTAAGAGGCACGTAAAGGCGTGTGGCTATCTCAGTCGAGCCTTCAAGATAAAAGATAGAAAAATCAAATTTTCAAGTTTTTTTTTCTCCTCCGTTATCTACTAGTAAAAGTTGTTCATATTGATAAGTATAATGGACCTCTTTAGACTTAGTAAACCCTTTCCGCGTATCCCTGTATATTATTTTTTATGTAATGCCTGTAGGATAGTGGGTAAAACCTGTTTGATAGCCCGTTGGTCTAGTTGGTAATGAACCTGCCTTCTGCGCTTGGGGGCGTGGGTTCGATTCTCACCTAGGACAAACATCTATATGATGAACATTTGTGTTTGTTCTATATCTGGGTGTTAATATTTATTTTCGTATTTAAAGAAAATATAATATTTATGTATATCAGTCTCTGGCAACCATATTACAAGCTTTGCTTTGTGTGCAAAAACACCCTGGGGCTCTGGTAGTTGGAAGTATATTTTTTTTTATTCATTTATTTCATATTAGCGGTCCACCCCGGCTTCGCACGGGTATATATATATATAGCCTATGTTACCCGGGGATAGTGTAGCTTCGCAACAGTGAAAGAATTTTTCAAATCGGTTCAGGAGTTTCAGAGCCTATTCAATGCAAACATACAAACAAACAAAAAAACCTCTTTATAATTTTAGTATAGAAGTATAGATAGTATATACATAATTGATCTTAATTAGTATCGCAAAACTAAGCTGTTTGTATCGATACTAATAGTTAACAACACGAACTGACACAAAAAAATATATAATTATATATCGCAGGACGATAGTCAAGCAATATTTCACAAACATTACCGATCTCTTTCTCTAAGAACTCAATCACAATTTAAATCGAAAGCAACAGCCCACCTGTGCCGTACAACTTATTATAAAGTCGCAGCCAATGAGACGCCACGAGTAGCAAATGCACAGAGAAACAACTATGAACCTAGTTCAGTACTACAAGCGCAGTGATTTATACGCACTGTAAATTTAATAACAAAAAAGAATTCTGAACCGAACGAAACGCTTTAATTCCAATTTTATTATGCAAGCCGCTTAACTGTGGAATTCCTGAGTTCCTCTTATATGGTGGTACGGAATCTTCAGTGCGACTCGCACTTGGCCGGTTTTATTTAATTGTGAGCGGCCATTTTGTAGTCAGTTTTTTAGCGGTATTGTTAAAGAATTACAAGGCGCGCATAATAGCCGTTCACAAAAAGGAGCCATATCTCTGTGCATTTGCTGCTCGGTACTGACGCGCCCACCTGCCGATATCATGATCGCGAAAAATAATGTCTTTTCACAACTTCATTCTTTTTAAAAACTTTCCTTTGATATTTCCTCCCCGCTTCGATTTTCCCCGATTTCGATCAAAATTCCTTATCAAAAGGAAACGAGGGTAATTGCTTTGGTATTATTTTCAGGTCTTCGGTATTGCAGTTCTTTATTATTCGCTTAATAATAATTGTCGAATAATTAGCCGGTCGTATTAATTTCTAAGGGAGAAAGAGAATGAATAAGGCTTATTGAAATAATTAGGAAATTTTATGAGGAAAAGATTATGGGGCTTTAGCTTGGGATTTTGTTGCATTCTAATTTAATTCTTCTCTGTATTTGTCTTTGAGTATACTTCTCAACGCAACGGTTTATTTTTTCTAAAAAAATATTCTTTATTTTTTCTTGTCGTTGGAAATCTTTTTACAAAAAAAACTTTTATGATATAGTCATAAATTGTGACTTATGAGCTTAATCAGTGTAGTATATATTACTATAGTAAATATGGTAAGTACCCTAGACAGTGGGTAACATTTTGAGCCTTTTGGGGTTGAAACCATGGGCCCGTGTCGATAGGGAGCCATTTTTTAAGATTGCTGGTAAATAGATATCCGCATTATTATTATTTTAATTAAACTGTGGCTTGCAGTTTTACTTACGATTTGATCCAAATTTGTGAGAAAACTGTTCTCCCATTTTTGTGGAATAGAAAGTTATTTCGTCCGTCTTACATTTCCTTATATAAACCTCGGTTCATCTATATAGGTAAACAGTATAGAAAGATTGTTATCGATTATTGATCGTTTGTTTAAATCTACCAAAAAACATTCGTCCTTCTAACTACACGATAGTGTAGTAAATTAGGGTTGTAGTGTGCTCCGAGTCGGAATAATCGAATCGAAACGAAACATCGAGTGGTATTCGATTGCTCTATTACTTCACCCTAGTTTGGCCGGACCCCTATTTTAATGTCGTTACAAGTTAATGTATTGTTTCAGTGCTTTTTTTATTGGGATGGGAACTACAACTTGAGAGAGGACAATTGTATTTAGAATCGTTTTTTGTTTTATTTTATTTGCATTTTTGGGATTCTGTACCCAAAGGGTGTAAACGGGATTATTAATAATAATACATACTTAAATAGATATTAACACCCAGATATAGAACAAACACTAATGTTCATCACATGAATGTTTGTCCTTGGTGGGAATCGAACCCACGTCCTCAAGCGCAGAAGGCAGGTTCACAACCAACTGGACCAACGGGCCGGGCTATTATCAGCCTATCATGTTTTCACTGCTGGTATACAGGCTTCCTAACACACACACACGCAGAGAGAGATAGAGAGAGAGAGAGAGAGAGAGAGAGAGAGAGAGAAAGAGAGAGAGAGTGTGTGAGAGAGAGATAGAGGGGAGAATGGGCCCTAACCCACCATGCTGGCCCAGTGCATGTTGGTAGTGTATTATGTCTTGAAACTTTGAGGTTCTTGGACCGGTTTCCTTACGATGTTTTCCTTCGCTGTTTTTGAGCGATGTCATCGAAATTGCACATAATTTTACTAAGTTCTAAATAAGTCATTAGTGCAGGGCCAACGATCGAACTGGGTGACGTCAGATTGTAAAGTGCACATGCTACCGCGGCCACCATCGCTCCATATCAACAAGTAATTAATTCAGCGTAACGGTTTAAAACTAGATAATACGATTGCGATATAAAAAACTGACAAATAGCTTGTGCGGCGAAAAATAATATTTCTACAAATCTACATGCTCCATCTTGGGCCTCAACTTCACTTACTATCAAGCGAGTCAGTAGCCAAATGTAGATGTACGGGGTTACGTGGTATGGATGAAAAAAAAAGGATTTACCGAGCCAAATTCTGTCTGTTATTCTTATAATTACTTTTACTACAGGACCATAAACTGAAATCGCAAAAAACCAGCAGAAAAAATATATCTATACATTTTGTCGAGTGTAAAAGACCGTCAGTTGACCTATGGGAAAGCTGATATTTATTTTGCGTTTTCAAGGTTGATCTCATGGTAAAAGTTGTTTATAATGATGGCTACAATGGACCCCTCTCGGGTTAGTACGCAGTAGACCCATTTTGCCTAACCCAGTACCTAAATTCATTTTAAAAAAACCTATGGACCATTTCAGTTATTATTTTTAAACATTTTAAGATTTATCACAAGTTAGTTTTCTTTTTCCTCATTTGTAATTACTTTTCTTCTCACCCTTCCATCACCTACAATACAGTTATTTCTGAGCAATAATATCAGTTATAACACAATAAATCATAAGTGGCAGTCTCATTGAACAGGAAAATGGAAGATGTAATTGTAAACGTCGTGTGTAAGAAATCGAGTTGGAATCTATATTGCTTTTATTATCGATTTGTGAGAGCTAGTGACAACACTAGTAGACTCTGTTAATCTATATTGATCTATTATATATAAATGAAGCCCTATTTACTTACCTTGGTCACGCCATAACTACTAGAGAACGACTTTACCGATTTCATTCATCTTTTTCTTTAGTAAATCTCTTGGTTCATTATACATTGAATAAAACAGTAGGAAATAATTAAATTACTTACATTATATAATTTTTTATAAACATTATGGGAAATTAAATACAAATATTACATATTATTTAACAATTAATATTATGGGATTTGATATTGGAAAAGGTGAAAGAGGAGGGAGAAAACACCTAGGGATATACCTAGTTTTAAAGCTACCTTAGTTGACGTGTTCAAATAGACGGGTCTTGGTAGATTTTGATGATATAGGTACTCTATAGCTCGCTTGAAGATTACATCGGGGAACTCTCTATTTTCCTGCTTTTGCAAAAGCATATTACATCTTCTGCTTCACCTTCTCTTACCGTTAGGAGAGTGGATCCAAACTTTAGTCCATTTATCGTAGAAAAAACATGACCAATCCAGGGTCATGGACTCCGCCAGCGTGGACACCGATAGATTAACTTGCACGTCGGCAACAGCTAGTAAAGCTTACTCTGTCATACTGTCATCTCTTCACCATCTTCGAATTCGAATCAAAGCTAAACTCAAAGTACAAAACCAGAAATAAAAATCTTCACTCGATAAAACTAGACTGCTAAACTGATTTTGACACTGTTAATTTTTAACCAACTTCCAAAAGGAGGAGGTTATAAATTCGTTTTTTTTTTTGTATGTATGTTACGCGATTAATCCGCCAATTTATAATTGTTTTTGATGATAATTTTTTGGTTGGTAGGTCATATCTCATAGGTGGTCCCATATAAATTTTATCGACATTGATTCAGCGCTTTTTGAAAAATCTACAAAAACATGACTATAAGCAACGAATTCAATGTACATTGTACAGTGCCACCAACTTAGCTGTTAAAGTGGGAAAAATTGGAACTACAGTAATTCTTGGAGTATTTCATACTTTGTTCTCCACTAGCGACGCTATCAACTGAACAGCAAACATAGAGTAAATTTTTCATAACCATGGATACGTACAAAGTATTTCAGTCGTAATATGAAACAATATTTTCTATTTTTTTTGTTTCAGTTTGTTAACAAATAGTCATAAAGTCGGTTCTTTTTTTTTTTCTAAAAATTATATTATTCATAGTGACGTCTTGCTATAGAAGCATCCAGTAATATCGACTCTGCCTGTATTCCACTATTTGAAAGCCTTGTTACGTGGTCTTGTGTTAGCCTAACTCGACAGGCAGACAGTTCAAGATTTAAAAAAATAACTATGTACGTAACTGTTGCTGACTTGCCATTTCCGAAGAATCAGAACAGTTCTGCAAGTTGCGACACGATATAAGGAAGAATTCACATGAAATAGCGCAACAAAAAACCTTTAATTAGGTCTCATTAATTTTATTTTTTTCTCGGAACAGGTTATACAATGTCCGAGAAAGTGGTCCAAGTCTTTTGTACCGAAAATAATAAATGTTACGAATGAGTGACAGCCGAAAGACTGTTTCGCAATTAAGAGCAGGAGACGCGGTATTAAGCGTACAGAGCGACCAACTTATATGTGGAGTTGGCGAACTGGGAGAACTGAAATTTTGCATGTGAGACCGCCAGTTTTATTAATAAATGCGATGGTGGCTCCCCTCTAAAGATATGTTTGTTGCGTTGTTCGGTTTTTGTTAGCCCGTTACCCGTTGTCTTCGAAAGGTTCCGACTTTTCCGTGTCAGCATACCTACCTACAATGCCTACCTGTTCGCTCGTTACGGTATTTAAAGCCGTGATTTTTGTGGTCAGCATCGCAAAAGGTGCCGAAAGCTCTGTGGCAGAAATACTTGTAGACCGACCCATTCGTATAAAGGAAATAACTTGACGTAAACATATTTAAGAGAGATAGTCAATGACTGTTTTTAAAAGGGGGAAGACGCGTGACATCCAAACATTGTACCCAATAAATATGGCTCTGTTTCGGCTCGAGTCAGCGGCGATGTTGACGTCTACACTGTAAACGCCAACTTCACCGCTCCATTAGACGCTACACTAGACTAGACCATAGAAGTGACATTTAAAGAAAATTAAGTTAATTGTTTTTAAGTATTTAAGAGTGAAAAGTAATGCCGTGAAACTTGTTTTTTGTCTTCGAACTGTTGGTGCACCTTGTGAAAACGCAGGAATTAATTTTTGCTGCTTTATTTCACACAATTTTGACAAGTAATTCACGTGCTATCAAAAAGCCAGTTCGATTGTGACTGAAGTGGATTGTGCCCCGGACCCTATATTGTGCGGTCCACGTCAGGGAGTTCGTCCCGTATCTTCTCCCTATTTACTTACATCAATGGAGATAGTATTATAGTAAGGGCAAATAACTTTTCCAATGGTAAGTACTAAGAGTCTAAGCATCAATGCCAATGACAGTCATTTGAAGGACAATGCACATTTTTATGTAGGTAGGTACTAAACATAAGTTCAGGGCTAATGATTAGAGCATCTAACCATAATTATACTATAACAAACAAACGAGCTTCCCAAATCGTCTAGTCCCAAAATTTCCAGTGCCTTAATATGACAAAGAACCCACCCTGAAGGCTTCTCCCCGTAGTTATATATACAAAAAACATCATCATCATCATCATCAACCATTCTCCACCCACTGCTGGGTATAGGTCTCCTCTTCAGCGCGCCATCTTTTCCTATCCTGTGATAGCCTTGTCCACTGCTTTCTTGCTGTCCTGAATACAAAACTAATTTAAAATTATTTTCACTGTTTAGTTTATAAGCACGTGTTTTTTAAAGTAATGTAATCTAGTACTGGATCGTAAAACATATCTAGGGTCCTGTAGTGCTGTAGGATCCAGCTCACGGCTCCGTCTTGAAAGAGAAGCAGAGCGCCGACATTAATAATTCAGGCGCGGCTTGCGATGCATTTGTTTGTGGTACCGAGGCATGGGGCTACTGTTGGTGTTATACTCGATCGTTATCTAGTACAAGAAGTTTCACTCAACTTTGAACCTCAATAATCTTGAGTCACGTACGATTCGCCGAAACACCTTTCGACGATACAACCGTACACAGAAAGAACGGTTCGCCGAAAAATTGTTGAACGAAAAAATTATTAGCAGAAATACTTTTTCCCGAAAGAACGTTTCGCCGAAAAATTATTCAACGAAAAAACTGTAGGCCGATACCACAGTTCATTGAAACACGCCTCAACGAAATAACTTATAGATAGCTTTACTACTTACTCTGCTGGTGCAGCGACCCGAAGTGGGTCTTGGTCACCGACACAAGAGAACGCCATAGGTCCCAGTCTCACGCTGTCTCTTGTCATTCGGCGACTTGAAGCTCGTGCAAGCCCGACTCTACGGCATCTTTCCAGAGATATCTAGCCCAGTCGACAGGTAGGCGAGAATTGGGAAGTGCACGATACACTTTTTTAAATTGCGACCTTCAGTAGCTCAGCAGGAGGCTTGTCTTGCTAAGGACCTGGGTTGAAGAGTCAGAACAAACGTGGAGACTGAGAAGCTTATCACCGAGAGAAATAATATCATGGCAGAGATCAAACTCCCAATCATAAAATAAAATAACATTGGAGTTAACAGCATGTCTTTAACCATAAGAAACTTGTACTTGGGATAAAATAAGATGTTTTTTTTTTTTACTTTTGACATCGGTCAAATGTCGAAGGCGATGGTAGAGTAAAAGCCAAAACCAGTAAATTCTAAACACTTTTACTAGCTTTGTGAATAAAAGATTGTAGCTGGTAGGCAATATAAAACAGTAAAATATTAAATAAAATGGTTTCATTCAAGATATTACTTAGGCAAGCGCCATCTGGCACCCACCAAGCACCTTATGACCTGGCCTAAAGTTTAAAAAGCTTCTATAGGCCAGGTTTAAGTGAACTTGATTCGAGAACCGCTAGTAAACCTTTCCTGTACAAAGTTCCTCATACACGAGCTTTGTTTGATATCATAGTACGCACGCCGCAACTCGCAAGCATCGCGTTCCGTTGTCATGAATTATTCAACTACCCTCATCTAGCCATCCGTTGTGTAACGACAACTCTATTTGGGTTATTGCTCGCTTCTGGAAGTTTAGTTTCATGTTCAGATACTTTGTGCCATATCGTAGTATCTAGTTTATACCTTGGAGCTTAATCTGCTTTAAAAAAGCAGATTCACACAGCACGAGTAGCGTAAAATTGCACAGTACCAGAACCCGCTTAAATTAGATGACTACCCGCGTATGCGTACGCGGGTAGTTATAGCATAGACTTTTATTATAAACTTTCAACCTCCGTTAATTTGACCTTCTTAATTCGGCCTTTCTGCAAATTCCTTTCCTAGCTGACTCCTACACCCCATGAAAAATCCAGCCAAATATAAGCTTAGTAAGTCATGTGTTTTTGAGATTTCTTGATGAGGCTGTCTGTGATTGAGAATAAATGCGCTTTTAAGTACTTATTTTTTTTAAATGCCATAGGTGGCTAACAAGCAGACGGGCTGCCTGATGGTAAGCAGTCACCGTCGCCTATGGATACTTGTAACACCAGAAGCATTACAAATACAAATAAATGTATTTTATTTAAACCCTCGATAAAAGAGCTGACACAAAAACACATAGATACACAGATCTTCAGCCAGGTTCTTACAGCCGCACTCAGAAAGGTTCCTTAGGTAAAGCAATGCTTAAAATTGCTCTGTCAACTTTTCGTTGACGGTAATTGTCACACATGAATACGAGACAGAGCAATTTTAAGTATTCCTTAACTTAAGTAACGTCTCTGAGTGCGGCTGCTAATCTTGAGCATCGGCGCAAAGTTGCTACCACAAATCCATGACATTGTGCTGACTGAATGTTTTATCTTTGTTCCCAGTGACAGACGAGGCATGCTGGAGGCAGCAGCCATCCAGGCGCTAGTCGGTGAGAGCGTTTTAGAGAAGGAAAGGCAACTGTCGGAGATGATTCTCCAGCTGCAGATGGCGAGGGAACAGCTGCTGGCTCAGCAAGAACATGCTAAGGTGAGTTTTTATCAGAATACAAAATTGTATCGATGATTTATTATATTATATTTTATCATTATTCAAGACCAACAGCACAAAAATATATACATTAGTTTTAATTAGTTATTTTAAAGTACAGCCATTAATAGGTCTACAAAAGTGGTCGTAACAATCTCGTGGAAATACACTACTAAAAATCATATATGTATTGCAAACTAAGCGCTAATGAGCTAAGCTTCAATAAGTTAATAAAAAAGGTAATTAACAAAATTAAGCACATTTATATTTGAAACACATTAAGCAGATTTATAAATACTATTTAAAATTATGGTTGGGTATCATATAAATGTGTAGGTAATAATATTTTTTTCCTATGCCATTACTCAAAAGCTGATGATACTTCATGATTTCAAAGATTATAAAGCTTTTTTTTCTTTAAGCCGAGAGAATCAGTTTTTTCTCATTGTCCACGGGAACAGATCAGCGTTTATAATTATGTAGGTTTGTGAGTTCGTATATTTATTTTATTCAATGATTACTGTGCGAAGTTAATCAGATCTTCATGATTGTAGCAAGTTGTTCGTTCCAATACAATTTTAAGATCTAATATCAACAATTTTGGTCCAGAGACTGCGAAGATTTAGCGGTAAACGGCCAAATGTATGAAATATAACATGGTTTATGAAAAGCTAATTCTTTTGTAGGTCAACGGTTTACGTAACGGTAAGATAAGTTACAAAAAGGGAAGTAGCCTTTTTTCAAAGTATAAATTGTTTTAGTTACCAATTTATTTACAAATTGCATTGTTAGACTTTCTAGATAACCAAAAAGAAATTTAAAAGTAAACTTTCTCTCGTACAGAACCCCAACCCCTTGACTGAGACATTTTGAGAACAAACCTTTTTTATTTCCTCCAATCTGATACGCTCAATTAGAATGGAGAGACACTTTGTTTCCACCTTTCGTCCCAGGGTACTTTGCATGCTAGGTCACGAATCGAAACCTCCAGAAACGTAGTCAGTACCATAGTTAAGAGGATATTGTAGATTATAGAATTAAGACTTTTTCGTAGAGTATTTTAAAGTCAATAATTTTTTCCACGCACCTATAAGTTATGAAATGGCTTACCTTCGGTTTTTCCTCAAAAATATGACCTCAATTGCTTCAAACGAAAAGTGAATAGAGCCCTCAAAGGTAGGCAACACATTGCCAATGCCCCGGGTATCGTAGGTGTCCATAAACGATGGTGACTACTTACCATCAGGTGGCCCGTCCCGGAAGCTTGGTTGTCTACTATTACATTTAAAAAAATACGCCAGATTGTGCTGGTCGGGTGATGAGGCAATAAATGGACGGTGACCATTTATTGCCACATACCACAACTCATCATCTTCATTATCAGGCTTTTATGTTCCCACTGCTGGGAAACAGGCGTTCTTTCAGAGATAGGTTTTTTTTAAATAAATAATAGGCTTGCGTTTGACCACCATCATGCCTGATGTTGAGCGATGATGCGGTCTACGTTGAAGCACGCTTGCCTAGAAGAAACCGATTCACTCGTGATTTCGTGGATATGCCCTAATCCACCATGCTGGCCCAGTGCATGTTGGTGAAAGTCATTATGTCTGCACTTTTGAGGATCTTGGACATACCGGTTTGTTCTGACGATGTTTTCCAAACAAACAAATCTTTGATCATTGCAGTGGTTTGACAGTAATATTCTCCATTTAACAATTAATGATCGCCAAAAAGCAACTTTGAATACTGGCAACAAAACTATGTAGAGGCAAGGAATGGAAGCCGCCTCCCTATTCGGCATTTCACATTTCTACCGTTGCTTATTGTCCGTACGTAGATGGCGACACTGGCTTTAAAGTGTCCATCACAAGGCCCTGGTGTCGGGCCGCTGATGTTTTTATTACTCACTGGTGTGTTTATTGTGTACCAATATGTATTTATTGGGTTTCGTGTGGGATAATGGCGTAGTGTTGGATTGTATTGAATGAGGTATGCAAGGGCGATGTTTGAATTCTATCAGCTTGTTAGGTTAGGTGATTGCTTGAAAAAAAATGATAAGGCAACTGAAATTGAAAAAAAAACGCGAAATTTTAATACAGAGGACAGTTAGGCTTGTTTTTTTGGATAGTAGGCTTGCGCTTGACCGGTATTGCACTTGATGTACCACCTGGATTGCGATTGCGTCATCAAATCAATATTTTAAGCCTGGGACTTTTTTTTTACATCGGACTAGGCTGACGTTTGACCGTGATCTCGCCTGATGGAAACCGATGATGCGGTCGTAGATGGAGCACGTTTGCCCAGTAATAATCTGTTAACCTTAGACTTAGGGCTATCTGTTTAAAGTAATCCAGTTTAGGTGATGAAAAAATGTTCGCGTGATTTTCCGAACTGAGCGGTTTTAACGTTAGTTTGATACCGTGAAAGCAGTTGGCCGTAAGGCCCCTGGTGCATTCTTAGTTCATTAGTGCATTACGAGGAAGTTTTTGTAATAATATCTGGTTTTACCACTTGTTTGATGGATAGTCACTTTTTCGAGAACAAACTCATACCGATGGTCCAGTTGGTAGTGAACCTACTTTCTGAGCTTGCGTGGGTTTGATTCCCACCTTAGACAAACATTTATGTGATGAACATTTGTGTTTGTTATATATCTGGTTGTTAATATCTATTTAAGTATGTTTGTAACTATATATGTATATCAGTCTCTAGCAACCATATCACAAGCTTTGCTTAGTTTGGGGTCAGATGACCGTGTGTGCAAAAATGTCCCGAATATTTATTTGTTTATTATTATTAATTGAGTCATGTGATTCAGTATAGTTCTAGAGATTAGCCCCTATAAATATACAAGGTTATATAAATATACAAACTAATACGTAAACTTTTCATTGATTTTCAAACACACGTGTTAGGCAAAGGTTAAGTATATACTTACTCATTTAATGTTAAATAATTTTTTTGCTCGGTATTGTAGACGGATAGCTCACAAAGACACTCGGAGCCTTACTAATGAATCAGCGATAAAAACTCGAACAACACTCGATCACATGCTGGGTGCAGGGTTGGTAGACACTTGGGTATTTTTTTGGCCAGTAAGTCAGAGACGGCATCAAAGTGGCGTAAGATATTTTGATGATTTTAAGGTCAAACTAGGGTCGCGGAACTCGCGGAAGAATGATAAATAACAATTAAACAACTTGAATTCACAAAATTTGTTAAAATGACGTGTACTTAGATGACAATATTATGTCCTCCAAGTCAATACATTTTCCAGTTATTCTGATTTAAAAACCAAACTACTTAACTGATTTTGATGAAATTTCAATGGGACGAATATAAAAGTATTAACTTATTAAATAAAAATAAAAAATCCAAATCGATTTAAAAAATTATGGAGATCAAAGATAACCAATAAAAAAATTGGACGCGCTCCTTTTTTGAAGTTTGTAAAAAATACGTAAAAACACATTATATCACTTTCCCACACTTGTGCATATTATCAATCACTAACAGAGAAAAATCACCCTTTACCTATTATTTCTTCAAACTTAACAAAAGAAAATTATAAATATTAACGATACACAATGCTTACATTTTATTATAGACTAGGGACCCGCCCGCCCGGCTTCACACGGGTGTAATTTACGTGCGAAGCCGGGGCGGGTTGCTAGTTATATATAAAAAACCTTCCATGAAAATGTATCTAAGTAACTGATGGTGAAAACCGTATCAAAATCCGTTGCGTGGTTTAGGAGGAGTTAGCAGCCATACAGACAGACGCGGAAAGTGACTGTTTAGAGAAGAGAAGAGAGGAAACGGCATGAAAGGAAACTCAGTACTAATATTGTGGTACAACAAACCAAGATATACTCCTGAGATCAATGACATGACAATTTAATGACATCATTGTATAGACTGTTCTGCAAAAAGTGACTAGGTATCCATCAAAATTTTGGTACACGATTCAATTTATAGATGCCCTTCCTAAACAAAATCATAATCCATTTATTGTAACACTGTGTTCATTTATATGCAAGGTTTAGTCAACAGCTTCGCCCTTAAAGAACATACAATAATTTAATAATATTTCTAACTTTATATAATAATAACAATTAAATTCACCTTAGTGTAATCAAATTTCAAACTACCTACTTAAAAATAATAATTATTAAGTGTTCAAATTCCGTACAATGTCAAAATACAATTGTCAATCTTAATTTACATTACTATATTTTTTAATTTGTCCTTAAGGAACTCATCTACTTTATAGTAACCCTTCGTTATCACGAAGTTAAACAATTTTCCTTTGAATGATGCCACGCTTTCCGATTCCAGCACTGATTTAGGCAAATGATTATAGATTCTTGGATATTCCTAACACACTTTTGTCAAACAGTGCGGTACTGTGACGAGGCATACTAATTTTATGTATGACTAAATACCTATATTTTGATATGTTACTAATATTATTGTTATGTGTTGTAACTCGCCATCGCCAACCCTACAATTGTTTACGGTATAGATTGAAGAGGCCCGTCTATAGATTCGCTGCAAATGGGAACGGCTAATGGCGGGCCACGTTCGCATTCGCGCGCTTTTTTATTTCAAATACAGAACGTCCCTTTGTTGACTCCATGCCGGATGCATTCCGAATGGCGTTCGATACCGGCTGGTTCGATTTTCTTCTTTATGTGTTTTGTTTTTCGAACACTGTTTACAGGCTGCTAGTTTTTGTCTAGTTTTTGTGTTATTGCGATTTTTCCACTGTTTTTACTAAATATCGTTCCTCTATTATCTTTACTTATACTGTAAGTAAATATCTACATTTTGTTCTAATTTCAGTGCTAAGTAACTGGGTTCTTTATTTTTAGCCACTCTTATTTATAAATGTGTTGCCTTTGAGTAGTTACTCCGTTGAGTCTTATTTGAGTAAAATATTTAAGAGAAATAAAGACAAAACATGGAATTACTACCCCAAGTACCCCAAGGATACAACGTGTTTATAAACAAGGGGCCTTTTAACAGTCCACTGCTGGACTTTTAGCCTACCCACGAAAGGGTGATTGGGCCATATCCACCACGCTGACCCAGTGCGGATTGGTGGATTTACATAATACATATGCCATTGAATTCCTTCTCTGTACGTATGCAGATTTCCTCACGATCTGTGGAAACCTGCAGGTTTCCTTCACCGAAAAGCCAGTGGTATGAAAATCCGATATCCGAGATTATATTGGTTAATTAACCATATTTTACATCGATTATATACTGATCCAAAGAATCAGAACTATTCTAATTAAATATACCTACGTGATATCAAATCAACTGGTTTAATCAATCAAATTCGGTCCCAAACAAACACAAATAAATACCTTAATCCGGCAGAGCACTCATCCGAATTAAAAATATCACTGGCAACACTGAATGATACAAGTACTATCAGCGCCCCAGTCCCCCTATATTGTAACCCCACAGCACCCAGACAAACGGAAATATGAAAATGAAACGTCGAAACGGAAAAACGCATCAAACACCCTCCCTCGACGGACGTTGGACAAAAAATGAACACAAACGAGCGCTTAATTCGCAAAAAGCCCGTTTGATGTCGCTAATTGACAATCAGTCGGGGACGCGTCTCATTGGTACGCTTCCTCGTTCTATTTTAAAAAATTAAACACAAATAAATCGGCGGGGTGGACATCTTTGATAATGTTAGGAAGGTACGTAGGCATTTCACTATCTGACATGACATAGATCCTAAGAGACGTTACTTAGTTTAATAGAAAAAAAAAATTAAACGCATCCTAATCAAACTTTATTATTTATTATTAATTTATTGAGCTTCATTTATAATCTGTATATCAAACTCAATTTTCATGACAAAATTTCTAGTCCGAAATTACCATACCACTAAATATTTTCGGGACATTTAGTATAAGTACATCAATAAAATTAACTGTACTTATTTTGTAAGGTGTTAAGGGCAAACTCTAATAAATATTGTTATTATTATTAATTACATAATTACCATACCAGACCACTGGAGTTATTTGAAGCCAACTTAAAAAAATATCCTAGTTAAATACCTACAACAGAATTACTTATGTGTTAGTGTGAGACGTGCGTGTGAAACATCACATTTTACAAAAAAAATACGCTAACCGTCTAAACTAAAATAGGAGTCAAAGAGTCACTCGCAATAAATGGAAAAAATATAAATATCAAATTAAAAAAAACGCGTCGGGGCTGAACGATGTCAGACCAATTAGTTAGTGAAAGAAATACTAGAGGACGCGACGGACACGACCGTGTGTTGACAGCTTTTGATTAAAAACTTTAAAAAGTAAAGTGATTTAACATGGCGTCGGTAACCTGTACGAGAACTGTTCGTTTATTTAAAACTGCGTTCCATGTTTGAAATTTTGCGTTCGAAATTAGATCTCTTTTTAGATACTTGTGATTTTTATTTTTATATCGATAAAAACTAATGCTACCTTTGATTTATTTTGTATACTTACTTACTTACACCGCGTCGTATTGTTATTTGAATTACCTACTATGATTAGATGTTATTTAAATAAAATAATTTGTTGAGCTTCTACTATTTAATGACATACATAAAAAGTATTTCTAAGAACACATGCTAAGATTTTACAAACAACTAAAGAAAATCACTTAACCGCGTTTCATAGTTTTTTCAGGCGCGCAATAAATAAATAGCTGTTACATTTTATAATATTTTCATTGCTATTAAATGGATCATAAACCACCGCCTACATTCGAGACACCAATAGACTTCTGGTCGGACTGAACTATATTCATAGCTACATCACTCATACCATTGTTTTCCCAATGATAACGACCGAATAAAATTATTGGCTGCATCATGCCTAAAACCGTCCACGGCGAACACGACTCTACGCTATAAACGTATAGGCGAAAATTGAATAGCAAGCTTTCACTAGGGCAGTACAAAACTGAGTGGTAGGGATAACAATTGTCTATTGTGACGCCTATCTCTTTTGCGCATCGGTCTTTTGCTAACAATAGAAAGAGATAGCGATGTATTGCTGGTGCGTTCTGGCACAATGATCTGTGGAAATGGGCACGCCTTTGTCGGATTTTCCACCGTTCGTTGGTTTATTGGTTTATGTAATAAAGTTCAGTGCGCATGTCTTACATTGCTGTACTAAAGCAATGTTGTTTGAGAAAATATTAATTGGATAAGCATTTTTATGTAAGAAAACATTATATGAGGAAATATTGTATGTTTTAACTGTTTAAGACTGGTAAAGATTTTGGGCATTAACATAAGTAGAAGTAGAAGTGTCCGTCTCCATTTTTAGACAACCTACAGACTGGATCAACAATCATTGTTTACTCATTATGTATGGTTTTTCTTATCCGTAGTTTTAATTTAGCATAAAGATTTGACATTCATTCATTAGTTACTAATTTAAAATATAATTTATTAATTTAAACAAATTGCTATTTAAATTTTAGCACGTGCGCATTATGACTTCGTATATAGGTTTGGATTAATCCATAATTAGCTTTGCTCCTCTATTTACCTACTACCTAACTACAAAAACCATATTTTTTTTAAAAATAATATTAAACCAGTCCTTCATCTTAGCCCGTTTAGCCGTTACTGAGTTAAGTGGTAAAAAATACTTACAAACAAATTTTCGCAATAAAAAGATTATTAACGTGGCTAGAACAGTTGTGTTGTGACTAGTGATGTATTATGGAAACAAAATATCGATATATCGATGACGGCAACACGCCAATCATAGGGTTGAACGTAGACTAATAGTGCTGTCAGTAATGTAATCGATAAATCAGAAAACCGATTGGATCTATGTCAGGCCTCTTCTAGTTACAAACTAAACAGATTTATCATTATTTTATGGTTTTCCTTATGTTTAATTAATAAGAGAGTATAATTTAATACCTAGTTCAGTATTTGCAATTCTTATTTAGTACATAATTATTTTGCAACTAAATTCCACAAATTTAAATTAGTAACATACATACACAATAGATATTCTACAACTGATACTATATTAAAAACGAGTATTCCGTTTAAATTGTACTAATTTCATGATTTTAAAGTTAAGACCACCTCATTTTTAAGGTTCCGTACCTCAAAAGGAAAAAATGGAACCCTTATAGGATCACTATTGTCCGTCTGTTGTTGAAAAACTTTAGCAAAATGTGTTAATATTTATGCACGTTTGTAATTTTTTAAAGATATGCTGTTATCGACAAAACATAAATTTCCATCAAGTTTACATTTCAATGTATTCTACCAAAACTTGGGTAGCAAAAGTGGGTTACTGACCTATTTTACTTGTTTTTCTTATTAAATTAACAATCAAAGTAAGATAAAATTAACATCAATCATGTAAGATGAAAATAATAAAAATAAAATGTATAGGCAGTGCTTGACAAGTTTACAAGATCTAAATTGCTTAAGTACAGAGAAAACATTAAAACATCTCATTTTATGGCCTCTCCACGCGTACAGCGTGAAATAATCTTGCTGCATTACCGACGCACGACTTCACCTTTGTCGCGTGCTGGTAGCTACAACACTAATGATTGTATCTGAAATGGTATCGTGTTACTACATTTGTACTCAAAACATGGAATAAATCGTCAAAATTTTAGTAATAATTGTTCTTATTTTAAAACCAGCAACGCACCCTGGCTTTGCACGGGTGTAAATCTTATTTTTTACACCTTGAGTTACATTATTGGAGAGATCCCTATTTAAAAAAATAATATAATATAGCCTATGTCATCCGGGGATAGTTTAGCTTCCCAACAGTGACAGAATTTTTCAAATCGCTTCAGTAGTTTCGAAGCCTATTCAATGCAAACAAACAAACAAACAATCAAATCTTTCTTCTTTATAATATTAGTATAGATATAGTATAGATTTAGGAATAGGTACCTACTAAGAGTAGATAATGCTATCGATACGGTATCACCACAACACTAATTTAAAAAAGATCTTGTCATAGGTTTTATTTTTGATCAGGACGTATACCTTTAATTAGAGTACCTAAATGTAATCCATATTATACCAACTACATTAACGTAATACATTGTAAGTACGTCGCATTGAAATAAGTGTCTACAACATTATCATAACAATTTTTTTTACCCACAGACTAAAAATATTTTTTCATCTAGATTCAAAAATATTCCATTCATATCAGCTGCACCTCCTTTCAAATTAACATTTTAGAACATTTTCTTTTGAATCTGAGAAGAAGCTTTTCAAAATAGGTATAATTCTCAATTCTTAAGAAGGTTCTTGGAGTTGAATGAAGGAGATGGTCCATAATTAAATAGTGCACGCTTAGTTACGCGAAGGAATCCAAACAAGGTTTTCCTCTTAATTTTTCCAAGAGAATTGCAGAAATAGTGTTATTTTCTTTTCAACTCTATGCACCTAGTTCATATAAATACTTACGTTTTAAAATTAGTATAGGTAAGAAGCTACTTATATTTATCACGGAAAATTTAGCAAAAAAGAAAATTACACCAAGCGCAGCTACTTTTTAAATATTTAATAAGTTTAAGTACCTACTAACAAAAAGGTTTCTAACTAAATACGTATTAACAAATGGTACGATACCGGCATATTTACCAGTTACTAGCACTATAGCAGTCGAAGTTATTTTACTAAACATTTTGAGAAAAATAACCTCTATTACAGCAATAGTAGATTTTTTGTTTTATACTACAACGGTTGTTCACTAAAGTTATATGTTACACTAAGAAAGAGGGTAGATCGTTATGTCTGCACCTAATTTTTAAACTGTTCGACCAACCAGCCGCATTCTTCAGCCTTCCCGTGAACATGGTGCATGTAACTGCACCGAAATATCGGGAGGTCATCCACAACCTTACCACGGTAAATATCCCGTAAATAATCATATAACATTAGTAGATTTTTTGGTCTCTTTGGAAGACTGAATGCAAAGGCATAGCGACGGGTAAATTTATTTTGCAAAAAGCGGCTAGAAGGGAAAAGTTAGCATGCGCGCGTAAACTAAAAACAATCGCTCGGACTTGCACGGTCGAAATCTCTTCGTATCCCCTTCAGTAAATAATAAATAAAATCCCCGGGTAATATAGGCTATATTACGTTTTCAAAAAAAATAAAATAGGGATCCGGCGTGTTTCTGGCTCAACGCATAAGCATTGCCATTCAACGTGGTAATGCCGCCAGCATGCTGGGTACGCTGCCAACTGGTAGTGGGCTTGAGCATTTGGATTGACTTTAGACCTCCAACGGTCTATGGGCAGTCTAACTGTATTTGTAGTTTTAGTTTTAGCTTGTATTTTGTTTAGTTAGTAAATAATAAATAAAGGCATAGCAACTGGCAAATTTCTTGTGCAATAGACAATAAACAATTTTTTGTAGAAAAATATATACTAGACTTACTAAACTAAATAATAACTAGACTAAACAACTTAAAAGTTCAACATACGTGCATTGTATATAATTATGTTGTTATTCCTACAAACCGTTAGGTTGTCTGATGGGAGCTTTTATTTTTATTTTATTTTTATCTATTAATTAAATCTTTAACTTAACGATTGTTTAGCTTGCACGCGCGATTTACTTCGTCAGCAATATAATGGCAAAGCATATTTTAGCTCTCTGAACATTTCTAAATAAGTCAATGAAAAGCTCACAATCAACAAGAAAACTCCATCATCGACTCTAATAAAGCCTTTCATTCAGTTTCAAACAAAACTCGAACCAATTCAACAGAACTGAAATAAAGTCCCGCGCGAGTTTACAACAAGCCCAACCGAATAACCGAACCAATAAACCAATCCAAGTCAACCTCTCGCTGGGAAACTCATTTATCGATACAAAACAACACTAGGCTATTGATGGAAAATACGGAACAAGACCGAAGTGTGTTGAAGAACGGAAACAAAAGACTATACATAACCAATAAGGAGAGTTTTAGTGCCAACGTGAAAAAACATCTCTCGTTGAATTATTTTCTTAAAGTTAAAGTGTTAATATATTCTGTAATAATGATGTATTAGTTATTAATTGTTCGTAAACGAGCTCGAGTGTGGGCAAGTGATATAACGAAGTGAAGATATAACGAGGTGGAACATGTTCCACACTCAAACATGTTCATGAACAAATAATAAATAAATTAAATAAATATTTCGGGACATTTTGCACACACGGTCATCTGACCCCAAACTAAGCAAAGCTTGTGATATGGCTGCCAGAGACTGATATACATACATATACAGTTTTAAATATATACTTAAATAGATATTAACAACCAGATATAGAACAAACACAAATGTTCATCACATAAATGGTAGTCCTAGGTGGGAATCGAACCCACGCCCCTAAGCCCAGAAGCGGATAAAAGTTAAGTAAGTAGTACCTACTTATTTAGTTAATAATATAATGAGGCGACATGTTTTAATACGTTGGCGCCATCGAAATACAATTCATAGAGTCACAATCGTGCCAATAAAATATCTGAACCAAAACTCGGTGCACGCTACGAAATGCGCCGACTTTTGGTTAGTTACAAGGTAACCGCGATCCTACAACGCCACCGCGCGATGCCGGAACTACGATGACATAGCGGACAACCAACGTTGTACACTAGTCTATGCAAGCGACATAACGTCTAAATTGGAGTAAATGTGACATTGTGAACTAAATAATATTATACAATGTACATTTATGTACAACGACGCTCGGACGTTTTTTGACTGTTTTCATTGAGATATTGTGCTGACTCTATAGGAATCGTATCTTACTTCAATAATAAAAACATAAAACTAACCTCTATAAGACGCGAAGTATAATACTTACAGATCTTCCGAATCTAATTCTCTATCTTACAGAAACGAGTGGCTTAATTACCTTTTATAAACGAAGTAGGAATATCTCAAGAATTTCCGATTCTAAATCCAACTTTTTCATACACCCTTTTGATTGTATATACGCGGAATGTACTATACGTAGAATCAACGTTAGAACTCAGCTCTTTGTCAATGGCATTCAAGCGCGAGCACACAAATGCTTTTCTTGGGCGCTTTCACAGTTTTCTATGGAGGCAATAAGGTTCCCACGGACACAATGAGGGAAGGAGTGATGAAAAGTTGGAAATCTGGGCCGAGTTCCCGACTCGTAGTGATGTGGTCCGTTTATCGACAACTAAAGATTTTACAGATCCGCAGGTGTCCTAAGACTGCGACCAGAACCACCGGAGGATGGGCAGCAGTGACCTATTAGTAGGTACACGGTGAACGTACTGCGACCTCCAAGCTACCTGCTAAGCGTGGGGATTATGGCAACATCCTCCTCTCCTCCTCTAAGAGGGAGGCCTTTGTTCAGCAGTGAACGTTTACAGGCTGAGGATGGATGTGTGAGAAATTTCAGTAAAGACTAAACAATTGAACAAGGTAAACAAATAGGAATTTGATAACATGCTAGCTAATCTATACTAATATTATAAAGAGGAAAGGTTTGATTGTTTGTTTGTTTACATTGAATAGGCTCCGAAACTACTGACCCGATTTTAAATAAAATTCTTTCACTGTTGGGAAGCTACACTATCCCCGGGTAATATAGGCTATATTACGTTTTCAAAAAAAAATAGGGATCCTTACTAAAACTCCAATAATGTAACCCAAGGTGTAAAAAAATAAGATTTTCAATTTTAACTTTACGTGTTTGAGAGTTCTAAGACAGGACAATGTCTGTCAGGTCAGCTAGTAACAAATAAATTTATAGTAAAATAATATTATTTTTATTTTTTATGTTTAATCAGACGGTACAAGGTTCACAATGAAATAAAGTAATTATGTAAGTAGATATACCTCTTTAGGTGGGATAATAATCATCAATTTAAACCACTGAGTGTATCCATAAAAGGTCTTAAATTAAATTTAATGCACTGTACCTAGTAGGCCTTTGGACATTGTTTTTTTAACTGTCCAAAATCATCTATCATTTTTATCAAGTCCTAATAGTTGACACAAAAAGCTACTAGTATCGATATTTATAAGCCGTGGTAGCCCATTTGGGAGACCGCTAGACTTGAAAGCGTGAGGTCGCGGGTTCAAACCCCGGGCCCGTACCAATGAGCTCTTTGGAGCTTATGTACGGATTTTCATACAACTGGCTTTTCGGTTAAGGAAAACAATGTGAGGAAACCTGCATACGTACGGAGAAGGAATTCAATGGCGTTTGTGAATCCATCAATCCGCACTGGGCCAGCGTGGTGGATATGGCCCAATCACCTTTTCGGGGGTAGGCTAAAAGTCCAGTAGTGGACTGTTAAAAGGCTGACTATGATGATCGATATTTTCCCCCAATAGGTACCCCATCTCTACTCTTAGTTATTCTCGTCACTTTCCAATTATTTTTGCGGGCTTTCTTGACTAGGTACTGTACAGAACAGTCCCATTCAAGCCCGAACAAAACGCCCGCTGGGTTTTAAGGAATTACCCGTTTTGTCCGCCTCCAAATGAGAGTACCGCTTAGTTTTTCCTTCCCCAACCAACTTGCGGTTAATTTATTTAATAAGTTGTTTTTGAATAGAACCTCCGCAGACCGAGCCGAGATGAATCAGACGTTTCTTTCTTCTTCTTAAAAAATACATTCTTATTTTAAAAGGAAACAGTGGCGGTTATTTATTTTTTCATTCTTTTGTGACAGTAGCTGGTTTTCTTTTTAGATGAAAGGGCTTGCTAATGAAATCTTCACTTAATTTTTGTTGTAAATAATATGCTTTTATGGTGTTTGTGTTTTACTAACGAGGTTTATCTACATTTTATTTGACCAATTCGTCAATGTCGCGGCGTCTTTTGACCGAACTTTCTACGTAAGAACAAAAATCAGTCAGCACAACCGCACGCTTTCTCGACCTTCTGTTTAAAAATAAAACTGTCCGTTTATAAACAGACAACAATTCGAAAACGGATTGGTGTATTTGAAATTCAAATACAACATTCTTAAAAATTATAAACGAGCGTAATCATCTGAAAAAACTAGGGATAAGTGAACATTTTTCGTAAATATTTAAACGTTGCGTGAAGTCAAAACGCCAATTATTCGTTTTATTGATTCATGTAAACAATTTTTTTTACTCTTTTCTTTCATTTATTAATTTTAATAAAAATAAAGAAATATTCAAGACATTTTTACACACATGGTCACTAACCCTAAAATAAGCAATAATCGTTCTGGCTGCCAGATACTGAAATTTATATATAATATTTTTATATACATTCTTAAATATTGTTATTAATACCTAGATATAGAACAAACAGAACATCACAAGAATGTTTGCCCTAGAAGGGAATCGAACTCACGCCGCCAAGCGCAGAAGCCAGGTTTACTATTCCAACTAGATCAACTATCTATTGTTGAAATTTCCAGTGGAAATATTTATTGCGCTTAAGAAAAACTATCTTTATGATAGTTTTTCTTTTATTAAGTTATAATCAAATTAAGAACACAATCATGACGATCTTTGTTTCTAAATCTGAACTTACTAAAGGTTCAATCACAAAAAGTCTCTACATTATACAAGGTGTTCAAAAGTTAGTAATTATCTAGAAAACGCCATGAGCTACTTATAGAGCGATATATTATTGAAACAAATATTAATAATTATCGAGATAAATCTATTTCTGTGTACATTAGGAATTTCTTGAAATATATTTTATAATATTTAGCTTTATACGTAGAGGTACCTTATAATATAGGTAATCTTTAAGAACACGACTCCCGTCCCGTCTTAGAAATTACTAATTGTTTGCCCCAAACTGAGACCTCGCGAATCCAATTTCTTCACAACCCTTCGACCGATATTGCCCATGTTCGAACTTAAACATTACTTTAAAAAGAAATGAAAATTGTATTGAAATTTAAAATTTCATGAAGATCGGATCCACGATACGCAAATTATCGTCGAACAAACATACCTACAAATATACATACAAACATACATACAAACGTCGACTTGTCCCATTAGAATCTCAGACTTCTTTTTGCTTGGTCAATAATGCCAACTTACTGAAATAAATATGACTGATTGTCATCTATATTTCTTTCATAATAAAGACTAAATAAAAGTCATATAATAGCACTTCAAATTTATATGATATATGGTACACGTGTAACCTTGATTTTCCACTTCGATATACAAATAGCCTACAAAATAATTATATTACAAATAAAACGGATATCTCCATCAAATGCACCAACAAAACTACCAATATTTATCACCACAGACAACAATAACGTTCAAAAACTACCGATTCTTGGCCAAGTTTCTAAATTTTAAACTATTTTTTTGACAATAAAAACTGTAAATAAGTTAACAGCTCGACCAATTGTTCCAATTTTTTTTTGTAACTATAACGCCGGGGAATAAATATGTCACAATAGAATGACCACAAAAGAAAATGTGTAAGAACGTGTGGTCTGACACACGAGCGACAAGCGATTTGGTATCATGATTTGCCTGAATGGGTGTTCCCCATAGTTACAATCTGGGTGCAACCGCAATTCGCACGGGTATAGTTATATAGCCTATTAAAATAGCCTATATTAATCAGTAGCATGTAGCATTCAAATGGAGAAAGAATTTTTAAAATCGCTCTATTACTTTTTGAGCCAATTTGTTACAAACATACGTACAAATCTTTCCTCTTTATAATAGTGTATAGATAAATGTACAGACTAGCTGACCCGACTGACTTTGTCCTGTCTTTGTCAAACGCACATCACATCACATCAGCAGCCATCAAACGTCCACTGCTGGACAAAGGCCTCCCTCTTAAAGAGGGGTGTTGCCATAATCCCCACGCTTGGCAGGCAGCTTGGAGATCGCAGTAAGTTTACCGTGTACTAATAGGACGCTGCTGCCCATCCTCCGGTGGTTCTGGTCGCAGTTTTAGGACATACCCGGGTCCAGGACATACCCTTTGGTAGGATTTGTCAAACGCGCTAAATCAAAATACTTGTTAAGTTTTCTGAAATTTCTAGTTTTCTGCGCAATTTTCTTAATTTTTCTTTCCGTATAAACCTTCTACAAAGTATTGGAAAAGTTATAAAAAATGATATCGGTACAGTCATTCTTAAGTTATGGCGTGACAAGGTAATAGGATAGGTAGGTGGGATTGATTTTTATATACAAGTACAGATTAATCAGATTAATCATAATCATAATCATTTTATTGGTAACTAATAATTACAAGTCATATTGTATCAATGTACTAAAGTAAATAATTATACAGATCTATTATAACTTAACTAATTGGTAAAAATGTACTAATAGTGTACCTATCATATCTAACAATTACAAAAACAAATAAATTATGCCAAAGTAATATAAATTAATAAATAAAGAAATAATAATAAAAATAATAAGCATAATGTTAAAAAATAATAATAATTAGCATTATGTCAAAGTAAACATATAAAAACACCATATCAATTTAAACATCATTGCCGTACATAATTAAAATTTTAATTTAATAAAGTCATCATAGCTGTAGAACGTCTGCTCGATAAGCCATCGTTTGAGTCGTGACTTAAAGCTGCCTAAACTGGGTGCCGCGGTGATGTGCGGATTGTGATGCGCAGTGATGTGATTATAATAAAGGTTTCACTTTAAATTATTGCAAACAGCTATATTTATTTAATACGCATTTCAAATTTACTAATTCTAGTCGCTTATAACTTGCAACCGCAATTTATCCATCGACAGGCGCGATGAACATTTCCACAATGACCGTATCGCCGATTTATGTAATAGACGGCTGGGCCTATAGTGGCCGTTATATCAAACATCATTTTGTTGTAGACGTCCAGATACCACGGTTTCTGTCTCAAACAGAACTATTATTAAGTTCTATCACGACTATTGAAATCAGTAATTGATCATTAGCAAAACAACAAGTTACAATCACGGTTGAAGATTTATCTAAATACCTACTCTTAAATATAATCTCCAAACTTATAGTAATCAGTAAAATAGAAGGAATGCATCAAGATATCCGAACCAAAACTCAGTGCACGCTAAGAATTGCGCCGACTTTTTAGCTAGTTACAAGGTAACCGCGATCCTACTACAACGCTGCGCGATGCCAGAGCGACGATGACATAGCGGACAACTAACGTTAAACACTATGCAAGTGATTTTATTTTTGATACCTTTTGTTTTATAATTTTTCATTAAAAAAAAACATATGATTTTGACCAAAATATAACCATTCTTCAAATTTCTAAATTGCATTTTCCAATTACTGCTAATTAATAAAACTGAATATTGTTCAAAAATATCTCCGAAACGCTAAGATTCACCGTCACCTTAACTTGCGCAACGATAATAAGACATTTGTCTGTCATCGGAGAGTTTATTCCGTCCCAAGCTTCACAGTTGAATAAAAGTTAATTCAGCCTTTATGACAGATTTACAGCCCGCCTCTATTGTGTTTGCGACTTTATTATTTCATCTTCTCCTTTGTTTATTATTTAAACTTTCCTTTTTTCTCTACTTCTGACGAGAGAAAAACGTTGCATAGATATATTACAGAAGAAAAGCGTTGCACAGAAATATTTCAAGAGCAATAATTCTTGCGGACGTAATTTATAACTTTATTGAGAAAAGCGACGCATTAAATTGTTAAATAATAAAATTTATTACGAAATAAATAAATTGCTAAGAATTTATAGACAAAGCTGTCGTCTAATTAAATTATTTTTAAATAAAAATATCTATAAATCTTTGTAATGGTTTAATACTGCACCGACAATGAACGAGAAGCTTTTAGTCAAAAATCAAATTATAGATTATTGCAACACGTTGATTGGATGTAATAAATTATAGAGAGCAACAATTAAATTATAATACATCCCAAAGTGGACCCGGGTATGTCCTAAAACTACGACCAGAACCACCAGAGGATGGGCAGCAGCGTCCTATTAGTACACGGTAAACTTACTGCGATCTCCAAGGCGCCTGCCAAGCGTGGGGATTATGGCAACACCCCTCTTTAAGAGGGAGGCCTTTGTCCAGCAGTGGACGTTCGATGGCTGCTAATGTGATGTGATGTGCGTAGCATCCTCCTACTTGAATGGTGGATCCTCCTGCGATCCCCAAGCCGCCTGCCAAGCGTGGGGATTATTGGCAACCTCCCCCTCATGCAACGTGGAGGTTAAAGGGGGAGGCCTATGTTCAGCAGTGGACGTCTTCTAGCTGATGATGATGATGACATCCCAAAGTAAAATTTGCATATAAAATTATATATCCATAGGTATTTTGATGAACAAACAGAATTGAAGATTAAAGTGAAGCGTACAGTTACCTACTTGAGTTACTGTTATCTTATAGAGAACTCGGAGCGGTTTCCATTTTCTTATATAAACGTTATTATTGGCCGGGGCAGTAATGGCTGCTTCTCTTTGATTACACTCTGAATAGATTTTTCTCAAATAACCTTTGATAAAATCGACTTTTGGGTAAGAAAAAGAAATTAAGCGATCGGTTTTTAGATTGACTTTTTTATTTTTCTTATTACACAAAATAGCGTAAGTAAACTACGATTCAATGAAATTGTTGTTTTCTTTTGCAAAATTTTGCGTGATTACATTAATAATTGTTACGGTCATCGTATAATTTAATGCAAAAAATGGGTATAGCTTAAGAGCCCGCTTTGCTCCACATTATCTCTTTCACGAGTTTTAACATTTTTGAGGATAGAAAATGACTGAGTGGCATTAAAAATAAACAGGTGTTATCTTTTTACGATAAACCTGTTTATTTTTATGTAAAAAAATAATTTGAAAGCTATTTGCATGATGATAATTTATATTTTAAGGAATGAGAATGGAAAAGCTCGAAAAAACTAATTTTCTTCGCCAAAATATAAATTTTCAATTGAAACATCATTCGCAACTTTATTATGAAGATAATGTTTTACCTTAAACTACAATAAAATAAAATGGATACTTCTTACCTCTGGCTTGGGGGAGCACAGCCTTAAGTAGACTTTGTAACATTGCAATGTATTAGGTGATCAACAAAAAAAAACAGAATGTCATGCTCATAATAATACTAGCTGCGCCCCGCGGTTTCACCCGCGTAGTGATGAAAAATGGTGATGATGATGATGAAAAGTAACCTATGTCACTCTCTGGCTCTTGAACTATACCCATGCAAAAAATCAGGCCGATCCGTTGTTCCGTTGCAGCGTGAAAGAGGAACAAACATCCATACATCCATACATACAAACTTTCGCCTTTATAATATTATTAGGATTTTTACAATGACGAATAATTAAATTCTCTGTGATAACTAAAACAAAAATCAAAAGAAACTTTGTAAAAATTATCAAGAATGTTTTGTTTGATCATTTTTACTACTATCACAAACCAGCCATTAAACACTACAAAACCCTTTCTACAATTTCATTAGTGAAATATATATTCCAAAACACAGTGGGCGGCAATGTTATGTGACAATAACTATAACAACAATAATTTGAGCTTTGATCTATGCTGTCATAAAGCGAAAATGACAGGATATTTAAATTTTCGGACGCGGCTGACAATTTGACGTTTTGCACGGTTGTTATTAAAATACTGGAACGTGAGGAATGGGTGTCACGTGTACAAGATTGATGGATACAGTGTGAGAGGTTACTATGCTAATAAATACAACATTATTCCGTCCAGCGCTAGATTTAACGCCGAAGTGTGGTGATACGGTGATAATTTTGGCGTTGACAGTAATGATCACTGGAGAATCCGTAAAATTCGTCTTTATTTCTCTAATGTGCTGTAAAATTCCACTATTGACTCCTGTAACATTGCAATGATTTTTGTAGTCAATAATGTGTTGTAGTTAGTGGATGCAAATGAATGCAGGCTTTCATTCAGTGTGGAGGTTAAAGGGGAGGCCTATGTTCAGCAGTGAACGTATTCTGGCTGATGATGGTGAATAAAATCAATTACAAAACCGACTTCATAATTTCGTTTACTAGGAAAACTCTACTTCTAAACTGATTTTGTCGAAATTTCTATGGTACCAATCTAAAAGTTATATCCTTTCAAGAATCAAAAAGATCTTTTAAGAATTGGTTTATTATAGTGACAGAGTTCTGAGTTAACAAACATAAAAACCAGACAAATTGAGAACCCCCTTTTTTGAAGTCGGCTAAAAGTAAGGAAAATTACAAATAAAAAGTTGTCTTAAATTTATATACCTATACCACTCTCTCACTGACTTAACAAGAAATCTCGAAACCATTATATTGTACCAGCTATTATATGGCAGGTAGTTTTTTATGGAGTGTATGTTAAGAAAGGATTTTACGAAAAAGCAAGAGGACAAAAAAAGGCTGAAAGTTTATGAAAAAATTTGCGCGTATAAAGTCGCGGGCAATAGATAGTACAATATAGTATATAACACTGGAAACGTTACACTGTAATAAGTGATTCAAGAAATTTCAAAAAAATGTTTTTAAATGAGTCACAATCATAAACATGACGACAACTACAATGACAATTGTCAACACAATAACTTGACACCAAATGTTGACAAGCAATGAAACAATCGATTGACACCGGGCAGGGGTCAGTAGTCTAATTCTTGAACAAACAGGGCCCGTGAACAGAGGTTACAATGTAAACTGGCGAGTGCGAGGTGCTTCTTTGATCTCACCGGTGTATAGGGTTGAGAACACCTGGAATATTTGAATATTTTCTGTCGTTTTTCGAAGTATTTACTGTTACAATTCAGTACTTCGTTATTATTCTGTAACTGATTTATGTTATGATTTATGTTTTGGTAGCGATATGTTATATATCATTTATTTGTATTAAACATAAGTAAAAACATTAAACATAAATAAAATATACTATTATATAATATAATAACTTTAGTTAGTGCTTATACTTATATTTATGATACAGTTAGACATATTATTATTTTAGTTTATTCAAGTTTACCAACATGTAGAAGCATTAGTTACTAAATTAATTTAATTTCTCACATAAGTGAAATTGTAAATATCTTGTTGAGAAATAAAGTTCTTTAACCCGAAAAACAATTCATTTCAACACCGTCAACACCGCTAGTGTTGCTGTTGGTGTTGCTATAGGCGGCAGTTTCTGCTTACGATGAAACGGGCCGCATGCTTGTTTGCCGCTCTTAAAAAAAAAGTTAATAATTATAATACTTTTTTTTTCTTTTGTTTTCTCCTTTATTGACTAAACAAAATACAAGCTAAAACTAAAACTACAAATACAGTTACACTTCCCATAAACCGTTGAAGGTCTAAAGACAATCCAAATGCTTATACGTTGAGCCAGAAACACGCCAGCATTTTGGTCACGCGTCGCATTAACCAGGCGCTCTGAAAGATTTTTGAAAATGCGGTGAGCTCTCGGTTCCCAAGGGCCCAAGGTCTCGACCCCAATTATAATACTTAATTTATTATGGGTATATAATATTATTTTGATTTTCAACTTCTGCTGAAGAAGCGTACAAATCAGAGATGTATTATTAACGTTATTGTTAATAACAATTAGAAATTTAAACATATTTTTTTACCTAGGTTTGTACTGCCCCTCCACAAAACCTCGAAAACTATTTGACATACGAACTTAAAGTTTGACAAGTAAATCCTTATGGGGCGCAAAGGTCCGCTAAGAAAAGATTTTGAATTAAGAGGGTCAAAATGGGGGTACAGGTTTAATTGTCGTGGGTAAAAGCTAGTTCATCAGTTCTGATTTCTACAATTTAGTAAATTTTGATTTAAAATTAAAAAAAAGTGTTATCCAAACAATTAAAACAAGCTAAGAAAGTATAACTATTAGACTAAATTAAATTTATTCACAAAAAAGGGGTATACAGATACACTGGTCTTAGTTATTTTATATCTTGTTCTCCTATTTTGCCGATAGTCGGCATGTCAGTTTGGTCATAATAATAAATGTATAGCATAAAAAAAATTGAATACACAATTCAATGTTCAATGCGTGGTCTAAATTTATATTAGTTGATTAAAACAAAGGTAGAAGTTGAGGCAACCCTAAATACCACAGAGTAACGCATAGATCAGAGTTTACGTTGGCATCATTCAAAATGTATGAAGTTGCTATTTACGTTTGACCAGAGCACTCATTACAGATTGTTATTGGAATAATAAAGAGAGAGGGATACACGCATCCGTCTAGCTGTGAGATCGTAACGCGTTTCCACGTATTACTCTATCTATTGCGAAATGCGATCGCTTTATTCTCTCCTACGGGTTTCCGCGAACTGACACTTCTGTTGTTGTTTATTAATCTATGTTTATTTGAACTAGTTTTATGGTTGATACACTGTTTGAAATCGGAAAGTGTTTTTTTTTCTGAATCTCATTTACGATGATCTTTATTTGTCTGTGACCGAAGTTTATTTAGTTATTCGACTAAATATACATTTTATAACACAATAATTTATTCTAATTAATTGACAATTTTAACAGTCGTTACCATCAGACGTGTGTCAAAGGTGGGTAATTTATGGTTAGTTTTATTATGGCGTAATTTTAGCTCGGCATACCTCAGCGACCTACATAAAAAACCTTTATTACTCACAAAAATAAGTAATAAAATTTTATTGTTAGGCTCGCGAACATAGATAGGCATGTCACTTAAATAGGTGTGCACACAAATCTGTTCACAGGGTGTCCTATAAACTGGGTGTCATCGCCATTTTATTTGTCAGCAGACGTACACGCGATAAAGTGTGAAAATGGAGCGAAGGGCGAACGTTAATATGTCTTCAGGTGTCCAAAGTGAGTTATTGACATAAATCACGATCGGTATTGAAAAGAGTAAATCACGAAAATTTCTTTATTTTTCTTTAAACTACACTATATTCGAGTAGATTAATCTTCCTTCCCCAAGAAATAGTTGCATAAATTGTGTTCTTTTTAAATAAATAAATAAATAGTATAAATTGAAGTCGCTTTCCGCGTCTGTCTGTCTGTCTGTGTGTCTGTATAGCCGCTAACTCCTCCTAAACCACGCAACTGATTTTGATGCGGTTTTCACCATCAGTTAGATACATTTTCAAGGAAGGTTCATATATATAACTAGCGACCCCCGGCTTCGCACGTAAATTACACCCGTGCGAAGCCGGGCGGGCGGGTCGCTAGTTTTAAATAAACGGCGAATACATGATGATATTTTAAATGATGACATCATTAAAAGCGTGATTTCTGTATTCAGGAAATTTAATATAATTACTTCAACTAGAGAAAACTTTATAGAAGCGTCGTGCGTTAAAACTTACATTTTACTGCGAAGTCGCAAAAGGCCGGTGCGACGACAAAGTGCCTTAAATTTTTTAATTGCGAACCGCCTTATGATTATTATTCTGCTTTGTGCATTCACAGGGCAACATGTGAGCCTTTGCAAAGTAATGTGCGAGCTCTTTTGGGTGAGGTCCGTGGTTTCAGAGACAGCGAATTAAAACAAAATATTTTTTCAATTAAATAAAAAAAAAAAAAAAACACGTTTTCACTAAAAACATTGAGCTCGTGTCAAATGACTAATTGCCCTTGTTGCAATGTACCTAAACAAGCATTTATTAAAAAAAAAATTTTTTTTTAATAAACCGTTTATTTAAAATAAATGATGCTTTTAATTTTTATTAAAATGTTAATTTTTTGAAAATATTACAATATTGGGTAATTATTGCATATTGTAATGTTGTAAATAAAATCTTGTAAAAATATTCGTATAGTTACATTATATATCAACAAGATCAGGCGAGTTGGCGGCCAAGCGCAAGCCTATTTATAATAAAAATAAAACAGACTGGAATAAAAACGGTCTTAACAATTATTATAGGTTAGTTTCTCGTTCAGATAAGTATAATAATTACAATCAATTACATACCTTTCTATATTATATATATTTATACATATCTATATGTTACCTAAAATGCAAAAACTTTGAGAATAAAAACCGCTTTCGCTAGTCGCTCCACACTTACTCCACAGTATTAGAATTTAATAGAGCCGCCTCCTTACGTACCACCTGTATGGACCATAGACCTAACAAGTCTCTTTTGAGCTTGTACAATATTATGAATATTACTCATTAGTGGGCGTTTAAAATGAAACCAGCATTTTTGTTGGGAGTTTGAGTAAGTCATTGTTATTATTGACACTAAACAAAATAATGGATTTAAGGTAACAGGTAAGATATTATGGAGAAATTTTTAGGCATTTTTTTGTGTACTTATGTGTAATTGGTTATAAATTATATTCCAACAATAAAAGTACAAGCTAGCTATATATATGTATAAGCGGGAGTTTTGCGTCAATGTGAAAAAAAAAACACGTCTTATTGTATTATTTTTAATATTTCGAATAATATATTGAATAAAAAGCTTAGATACGCTACCTGATCAAAGTTTCTGCGGCCAACAAAGTAATAAAAAAATGGCGGTTTTCCAGTTTCACTAATTATGCATCTTTTGTTTCAGGTAAGCTGCAAAAATCAAAGATTATACCATAAAGGCACAAGTAGGTAAGAATATAAATATTTACTTACTAGTCGAATCCCGCGGTGCTACCAGCAATTTTTCAATTTTCCCGCATTTTCTGGGAGAATAAGTCCATATGATGTATCATCCTGCCAAAATTCTTTAAGATCAGCTTAGCAGTTAAGTCGTGAAAAGCGAACAAACATCCAGACAGAGAGAGTTACTTTCGTTTTTATAATATTAGTAAGGATTGCTTTTGCTTTTGGACCCGGGTATGTCCTAAAACTGCGACCAGAACCACCGGAGGATGGGCAGCAGCATCCTATTAGTACACGGTAAACTTCCTGCAATCCCCAAGCTGCCTGCCAAGCGTGGGAATTATGGCAACACCCCTCTTTCAGAGGGAGGCCTTTGTCCAGCAGTGGACGTTTGATGGCTGCTGATGTGATTTGAAGGATTGCTTTTTGATCTCATTCCTGCGCTAGACTTCCACTACCGCCCATCCCGACACTGTCAAAAAGGTCACCTCCACATCTCGCAAAGCTGGAAATCTCATCCCGTCTGATTTTTCCGCTCCTTTCTTCCGTGGACCTGTAGGTGTGAAATGTCCTTTCCGAAGGTCTTCCCGCCGAGATACAACATGAACCATTTCAAAAAGGGTGTTTACAACCCTGCCGTCCAAATACTAAAAGTGGCATTGCCATAATCTCACTTAACGGTCTTTTAGTAATCGGACGGCAGAACCACATCTCCGGACTGGCAAAGCACTGGCAACACCGCTAGTGTTGCAGGAGGCCATAGACAGTGGTTTCCGCTTACCATCAGGTGGACAGCATGGTTGTTTGCCGTTCTTTTTATTAAAAAAATATGAACAGCGTGCTTGGTATCAAAAGATTGGATATAGAGTCCGCAACAGCGCAAGGCGTTCCATAACTGGTGTGGTCGACGTTGGCCGAAAACCCGCCAGATTAAAATGGGATTGGGTGGGACATGTGGTTGTGGCATATCAAAGACATGTGTTTATGGCCTCCAGCTGGCCTAGCACGGGCCGTGGACAAATTGTCTTTCCACTATTTTCATCCTGCAAGAAAAAGACAAACGTATCCATATTCTAGCTATGTCTCGTCTAGGCGTGGATAAAAACGGTGGAAAGACAATTTATCCACAGCCCATGCTAGGCCTGCACGAGACAGGCTTTGTCCTAGTGTGGACCAACAGTAAATTATTATTTTTAAGGTGTTACTTTTTAAGCAAAAAAATATATCTTAATCTTTTAACCATCATCCTAAGAAAAATATACAGGAGTTTTGCTTTTTTTAATTATATTTGCACAGCTATCAAAATCGTTAAAAAATCTGAATAAGGTAATTATTCTAAAGTAATCTGGGGTGATTATTGGAAACATTTGTCCTTAGCATTTTTTTTATAAATAGCAAACAATTTATAATGTTGCCATTATTTATGTTTTCGCATAATCTGAATCTATTGCGAGTAAATCGGGTACGAGTTGTTGATACAATGATATTTGTTACAATTATTTAAGCTTGCCACACCTTTCTTGTCTAACGGTAAGAAAAATCAGGAAAAGCTTACAATCAATTCCGTTAACCAAGGCTGATGTAAAAAAAAAACTTTTAATAGTCACCAAAGAAGTTACTACACATTCTAAATTCAATAAATAACCCCTTCAACAACTCGAAAATAAATTCCCAAACACAAACACCGAAACCAAATAAGTATTACCAGTAATCGATTTTATAATTCCCCAATAACCAACAGTCAAATCATTTAAACGTTTCTAAACGACCATAATGCCTATGAAACAGCCACTTTTTAATACAATCGACGTTTAACAAGCCACATAATTTTCACGGCTTTAGTTTCAACAAACATTATCATATTCATGTCGCATGCTTACCTTCCGAAAACGGAAATTTATTTCGCCTATAAACGCGGATACTAGTGTGACAAAACCGTCGGATGAGATTGGATTCCGATAGTCATGGGAATAACTCCAAACAGATTTCAACTTTAATGTTAGACGTTAGAGTTCAGAGTGCTTTATTTGAATAGTGAAGTGGTCAATAAAATATTCAAATAAAAATATAAATAATGGTAATTGCCAGTTCACACCATAGTTGTGGCGAGTCCCACGCTTGACTGACAAAAATTCTCAGCCCACTTGATCCGACGCATCACTTGTTTTAACTGAAACACATTATTAGATCCTAATCACAGGTCGTGGGGATCGTCGCTTTGGTACTTAAATCCAACGCAGCCCTATTCGTAGTGACGTTTTTATGGTTCTGTACCTAAAGGGTAAAAACGGGACCCTATTACTAAGCCTACGATGTCTGTCTATTTAAAGTCAAAGTCAAATTTACAACATAGATGTTTGCAGGTCCGGCAATTGTAATATTATTATATAAGAAATGTATAGAGATAATATACAACATATAAAACGTATTAAACGTTTAACAGTTAATGTTTTTTAAACGTATTGTTTATCTGTCCGTCCGTCCGTCCGTCTGTCTGTATCTTTCGAACCGTAATAGATGGACAGTTAAAATTTTCACTGAAAGTGTAATGTTATGGCGGATTAAATAAGAATGCTTGTGTTTTGTGGTTTTTTGAAGTACGTTTTATAAAAGATAATTTATTTTAGATTTTTTTGTGAAACACCTAAGATAGTAGAATGCTTAAAACTTTCTTTAACTCTGTTCGGGAAGAACTACTAGTTTATTTATAAATACGATTACACATCGGCGAGTTGCCGGTCAAGCGCAAAACTATTTATAATAAAAAAAAAAAAAAAAAAAAAAGTCATACATAAATACCTTCTTGTTTAGACTCGAACAAACGAAACAAAAGTATTGTAGTGATTTGCTATCGCGAAATTCGTAGACACTAGCAAAATCCATATTATTTGAGCTGATTTAAAAACTAATGAACCCTAATTAATTACATTTTTGTGGGACCACTTAGCGAGTTTATTCTACATGATAAAGGAAGAAACAGGCAAATTAATATACAGATGCCGACGTAATCACTGCACATATTTTTTTTTTTTTAATACGGGACGAATTGAGAGCCCTCCTTTTTCCCTTTCCTTTTCAAAGTACGTTAAAATCAGTTAAAATTGTTAAATTCCAATTCCGAATGCGACATTTATAATCGATATATATATATTTTGTCATCGACTAATAAAAAAAGCAATATATAATGTATACCTACATTGCTTCTTATTATTTTGACTGTGACCAATAAAATACTAAAAATAATATTTTAACAAAAAATATTGATACTATCTAAAGTGGTGGAGCTTTATTATTCGCATTTAGTATGTTACTCTACCGGAAAGATGGCATCTTGGAATCCCATGGTAAGCAAGTGTACAAACCGCGGTGTAGGTACTAGGACATTTACCGATACAGTCAGTGTTGTGTGTCTTAGTAAGAACCCTGTGATTTTCAAGATCAGGTGAGGGTAGAAGTACAAAACACCCGCTCTTCTCGACGAATTACCCGCAGTTTTCAGTCAGCTTCTGACCACGGCCATTGTAACATGGTCGTAACGTTGAGCAAAAGGTACCTGTTTTTACTTAAATAAAAAAATACGTGATAAGTCCCGATAAACATTAGCATGTGTTCAAATCGCGAAAGCTTAAAAATAAAAACTACTCCGTTAAAATCAGTTAAAAGCGTTTAATTTCACTATGTTGAATATAAAATAATTTATAATCGATCAAAAATTGTCAACGACAAATTATTTTCAAATTTGTCTACTAATAAAAAAACGATGTATACTTACATTGCTTCTTTTTATTATGACTGTGTGACAATAAAATATTTAAAATATTATTTTATCAAAAAATAATGATACTATCTCCACTACTTTATTCTTCGCACTCAGTATGTTACTCAAGTATGCAGACATAAAACTGTGTATCTATAGGAACTAAATAGAACATTACAATGAAACCATTAAACAAACTTAGTTAAGACCACTTTACATAATCCCAACCTGAATGCGAGCTTACATAAACATTCAAAGGCTGTCTTTTCATATGTCCGTCTGTCTGTCACACAATAGAGATGACAAAACATGCGATATTTTCCCATATGGGCTCACAATACGTCTTTGTCGAGCATACGCGCTTTACAAAATGGCGGACAGAAACCTGTAAGTATTGTTTTCCTATATTTAGGTACTAAAGGAATAAGCTTGATGATTCACATTGTAGGTAAACTAAACGGCCCCTAGCAGAAAAATTTATGGGTAACATTCCACTGAATCTGAATGGCTAAATTTTAACCAATAGTAATCTTGCACAAAATTAATAGGATAGACTTTACTTTAGACGTTTTAATATTTTGTTGCTTGATTCTGGTGAGACCTAAGCTTAATATCGTACCATTCACGAGATAATTTTCGATGATCAGCAGTGCAATTACCGTTCTTTATCGATCGTCAAATTCGATAAAATGCCATAGACTCGATTATAGCGAGGATTGATCAAATATTGTCATTGGTATTTTATTTAATTTGCTGTGCAAGTACCGTTCTTTATCGATCGTCAAATTTGATAAAATGCCATAGAATCGATCATAGCGAGTACTGATCAAATGGCGTTTTGTCGAATTTGACGATTTCTACTGACAAATTTGACGATTAATAAAGAACGGTACTTGCACTGCAGCTTCGAATGCAAGTCACATTTATTATTTGTTTCACCAGAGCCACACGACGGTGACATACCTAATTAGTCATAGAAAAATCTGCTTATAAAGTATTTTATGCTATGAAACGGTGTGAAAGCAGTTCAATTAGAGGAATGTCCAAAGATCCGGAAAGGGCCTTGTGACATGTTAATCACCCCTTAACCTAAGATTTAAAGGATATGTTTTATATAACAAGAAAATAAAATCAGCCAAGTGTGAGTCGGGCTCGCGCACTAAATGTTCCGTACCACGACAAAATACAATAATTAACAATAAAAAAACCGACCTCAAAATTAGTAAAATGTGGCATTTCGATTCAGAGAAAGAAATGATAAGGCCATCCAAGTAGCGAAATTACCAGTTAAAGTTTGGTAATGAACAGACATTGGTCACCGACTCACACTTGGCCATTATTTATTGTTTGTTGTTATACTTTACAGCGTGTACTATAATCATGCCAAGTTTGACGCTAGTCCGTATTACCGTTTTCAGACAGATAGACAGCTTATGCTCCCGTTTTTACCCTTTGGGTACGGAACCCTAAAAAACAACATTTTATTGTACACTAATTATGTTTATGAGATAGAATCATTGCTCCGAAGCTAGTATGTAATTTACATATTTTGTTTAACCTTAAAATGTCGTTAAAACTAAATTGCAATTTATTTCGCTATAAACTCTAGCTAAACAAATTACACAATCAACACCGTTACATTCTAGCAATAATTTAAGCAATTAAAAAACAGGATATTTACAAATTAATTTAGCATAAAAATGTAATTAAATACGTGTCTGTTACAAATATCCTCAACAATACATATAACTTTGCAAAATAACTCGTTTTATGCAACGGGGTTAATGTATTCATAAATAAAATAAAACACTATTTTATTAGCGTGTGAATTCCGCGAATTCTTGCAAAGCGCTTCACTTGTTCTCTTTTTAAATGCTTTTAATGATTCCGCCAACGCCAGACACGACAATGCGCCTCAACGGTCGACAAAAGAATGAACGAGCATAGACAACGAGGTTTTGTCTCAAGCCATAGACAAAAGCTCTTTCATCGGAACAATACGGTCTTCGCCTCATTTATCATACAGCCAGGTGAGCCAGGTTACTTTCATTCAATAATTACAATGTACCATCCAACCTTTGTAATTGTAAGTTTGCATTGTGTGAATTAATTACACAACTACTTATTATAACTCACTCCTTTGTAATCCAAGATGGCTATAAAGTATCTCCGATTCAGCTTTTAGCCTTATCTGTGGACATAAATCCAGTTGCCATTTGAGAAAAGAAACATTAATTATGAGTTGTATCAAGTTACATGAGTCGACAAAGCGAGATCTGGGGTAATTAGTAGCCCTGATGACGACTGCATGATAATGATAACGTATCGTAAATTCAAAAATGGAATGTCTTGATATTTTTGGAACAAACAATAGCAGCCAGTCTAAAAGAGCTTTTCTAGTGACTTTTTTTTAGTATTCTAGAGGTCAGAGAAAATTGGTCATTGACAGTAATATCTTAGTCTACATTACGAGCGTTTAGTCAAGTGACATTAGTGAGATAGTTTCTTTTTTCCAAGAATCGGGTTACATGAAGGCGGGAATGAACTGGAGATTGTTTTTTTAATTGTTAATTAGACATTAAGCCACCTCCCCATTAAAATAAAATGCGTTTTGTTATTACACCTTGTTCTCGGATTTTGGGGAATGTTTGTGGTATTTTTTTCTTAATGGTAACATTAAGTATTCAATTTGTTTAGTGCAATTAAAAATACTGTTGAGTTTGTCGGAACGTTTTTATGTTTCTAAGGAAGAATAATAATGATAATGGTTTTGGTGCGATTAAGTTAAACCATTCGGGAAATATTATAATTTTTCAGCCAACATTTAACTTCTTAGCTTAAAATGTAGGTTTCACATACCTAATTTTATGTTTTTTATTCATTCCACCCAAATATAATAAAATGTTTTCAGAATATAATTTTGTAATATCACAAAATTACATTAACACACACATAGACACATACTTACTCAATTACGCAATTTTTCAGCTTTTGTTGAAAAATAGTACGGAAATGTTGTTCCTATTTCAAAATAAGCTTTCATAAAAAGAACGTCGTATCATTTTAAAAGCAACACTGCAAATCAGCAGCATCGTCGTTGCAAAGGCAAAGCACTTGGTTGCATAAACATTTTTGCTGTTGTTTCAGCTGTTATTGAAAAAGAATACGCAATTGATATTCCAAATTCAAATTCAACTTTCGTATAAATAACGTCGCTTCAAGTAAAAAACAACACTGCAGGTCGACAGGATCGTTGTCGCAAAGGCAAAGCGCTTTGTTTTGGTACTAATTTTCGAAATTTTTCAGCTTTTATTGAAAAAGAATACGCAAATGATATTCCAAATACAAATTCAACTTTCGTATAAATAGCGTCGCTTCAAGTTAAAAACAACACTGCAGGTCAATAGCGTCGTCGTCGCAAAGGCAAAGCTTGGTTGCTTAGGTACAAATTTTCGAAATTTTTCAGCTTTTATTGAAAAAGAATACGCAAATGATGTTCCAAATTCAAATTAAACTGTCGTAAAAAGAACGTCGCATCAATTTAAAAACAACACAGCAAGTCGACAGCGTCGCCGTCGCAAAGGCAAAGCGCTTGGTTGCAGCCAGTCGGAAGCTTTCAGCGCTTGAAGCGGAGAGCCGCTGTATTGCCGTTGTTTTGAGTGCCACTCGCGCGCTAATTGTTTGCGGAAAGGGTTCCTCGAGTATTATTTTGTGTTTTTATGGTTAGCAAAAATAATTTAAAGTTAAAAAAGTGTGGAATTCAAAACCAACTTGAACATGTCAAAACGCAATTATAGGTTTTTGGTGGCAACATGAAAAAAAAACGTTACTTTATTGTACTATTTTCCTAAACTTCTATATTTTTTTACTGTTAATGTGAAATAATGGTGGATTATAATTATTACGTGTCATTATATTTTTAAGCTGTTTCAAAAACTCCATCGAAGCCTCTAGTCAAATATCTACTCCACTACTGCGGCATACTGTCTGTAAAATACGGTAAGACGGCATGGCCACAATGCCTTTAGCCTGCTCAGTGGATGAAAAAACCTGGATGACTTCAAATTACGAGTGAATCAGTTTCTCCTACGCAAGCGTGCTCCACCGTAGACCGCATCATTGCTTACACCAGGCAAGTAGGCGGTCAAACGCAAGCCTATTTCTAAATAAAAACGGAAAAATATCGGCTAAATTCATAGACTACAAATACAATATTTCTTTACTACACACCGAAAATACACTAAAAAAACAAACTAAAAAAATAACTAACTAAAACAATAATAACTAAATAAATAAAATAACTAAGAAAATAGACTATTGATAGACTATACAGCTTTGGTATCGTATATAGATATCGATTCCCGTAATATCGATTTGTTAATAAATATATCAAATTTGTTACCAAACATATCTAAGCGTTAACTCAAAAATACACAAACTTAAGAAAAGAATACAACGAGGAAATATTTTGTTCACGTTGCCGCCAAAACTCCATGTAGCCAATGGGATCTATTTAGTTACTTCACCGTTTTTTTTTAATATTTAGAACACTTTTTTTCGTACTCTCCACGCTCCTCGCTACCACTTGTGCATTTCGCAGCGGCAATTTTTCTCTAATTAAAATTATTCCGATTGTCGTGCTCACGGCAGCCGCGTTCGTTTGTTGTGGCCTGTGACGCGTGCTTTGAGAGACCACTCGTGCCTTTTAGTGCCCGTGTTTACCCCTCGCGTTCGAACTTTGAATTGTTGTTCGAACTTTGAAAGTCAGATTTTTATTTTCTCTGGCAAGGGTTAGTTTTTGATGGCGCTTTTTGACTTTGTATGCTTTTTTGTGGGGCAGGTTCTGCGACGTTTAGTGTTACCAGTTTTTATTTGCTTCAAACTGTTTATTACCCCGATTCTTTCAGGAAACGTCCGCTTGTTTTGTGGTTAATTTTGCATCAATTCCACGTTTGCCTTTGGGTCTCTTCAGAAAAACGTTAAATAACATAAAACTTGAAATAATAATTGAGAACTTATATATTATATACTATTACCAAAAAAAACACTTGTACATTTATTTTACAGATTGACAGCACACATAAAAAGTCCTTCAGTACTAATACAGTCAGAGTCAAGCAAAGTAAGTCACGGTCAATTCAAACTTATGCCCCAGTAGGTAAAGTGATGAAGGCTTTACAAGAGGCTTCTATGGAGTTTTGGAAACAACACGATAAGAGATGTTTCACCTCGTTAGATCACTTACCCACACTCGAGCACGTTTATGAGCACTTAATAAATAATAATTCACTATTTACTACACATAAACACTCGAAAATACACAAGTTTAGGAAAATAATCCAACGAGCCGACATGTTTTTTCCACGTTGGCGCCAAAACTCAGTAAGTGCCTACTTATTGAATATTGCCATTTCTGTTTTTAATTTTCCACTCAACTTAACACATTGATCATATTCTATACTAACTATTAAAAGTAATTAAGTACATAACTGATTTTTTATAAGAGATAATTTAATATTAGCAGTCTTTTAAAACGTTGCGTACGTTTTAAAAAGACTGCTAATATTTAATTCGCCGCCTACATGACTATCCGATTTCCGACACGATACGTCCGTCATATTCCTAAAGAAAATTCCATAAACAAAAAATCGCTTTTGGGCTTATCTCAAACTTCCCGCGAACACATTAGCTGGCTGGAAAAATTCACGCATATTGTGCGTGCGATAGGCGACGAAAAAAAAACGAGATAACCATAGACAAATCGTGTAGCGATGACGTTGCTTTTCGCCTAATGACGCAAAAATCTGTGACAGCGGCCAAGTTATCCTTGAGGGAGCCACCTTCGTGTTTTTCAACTGACTTTTAAAGAGAAACAACTGTATTTTTGTTTGTGTATGTTACGCGATATCTTCGCCTTTAAATGAAGAAAATATTCTACCTCTATGGGTGGAAAATTAGGAAATAAATCCCATTTATTGATCTTTCCGTGAAGCTAAAAATTTATGCAGTGAAGACACTTATTAAAAAAGGCTGCCGCAAGTGGCCTTATATTAGAGTCTAAATCAACTAGGCTTTCAATTTGACGTAGCCTTGTAAATAGGTAATGCTAAATTAAGCGTAATTATTGGTATGGGATATAATTTGCTAGACAGTTCACAAACTTATGTCGTCAACTTTGTATGAGCTGTCAAAAAGCGATTAACATAAATAGACAGAAAAACCTGCCTAAAGTTTATAACCCATGAAAACATACACAACTTAACAGGCTTCCGTAGAAAACTTTTAGTTCTTTCATTCGGCCACTTATATAGATAAGTTGGTCCTTCGTGACGATGACAAAAATGAAAAAGAAAAAATAAGGAGGGTGCGTTTGTGTCCAATCGTGTGGTTACAAGGCGACCAAAGTTTTTATACAATTGAGTAGGGGAGCCACTTTCGTATCTGGTGAACAAAATTGAAAATCTTCCATGGAAAATTTTTGGTTCTCTAATTTGACCACTTCTACAAATAAGTTGGCCGTTACGACGTTTTGTTTGATTTTTCTCACGTTGGGGGCCTTTGATAGTGGTTTAATTGGGATTGATGATTGTTTGGTACGATTTCGAGTTGTTTTGGATCAGTGCGGTTGAATGGGAAGCTTGTTAGGGAGTGTTCTAGCACGTGCTATTGTATCACGGACTCTTTGTTTTTCCATGATGTTTTTTTTAGAAATAGGTTTTCCTATTAGGCATTTTTAGGTTATAGTTAATCTGTATTGTTTGATTGTATACATCAACGCCATACTTACAATCAATTGATGATTGACATGGCAATAATACAAAATGATAATCATCTTTCGAATTTTGGCGCCAACGTGGAAAAAAACATGTCGGCTCGTTAGATTATTTTCCACATATTGTGTATTTTCGAGTGTTAATGTGTAATAAATGGTGAATTATTATTCATTAAGCGCTCGTAAACGTGCTCGAATGTGGGCAAGTGATATAACGAGGTGAAACGTGTCTTTTCGTGTTGTTTCCAAAACTCCTTAGGAGTCTCTTGTAAAGTTTTCACCACTTTATAGGGGCGTGAGTTTGACTTGACCGTGACTTACTTAGCTTGACTCTGACTGTGACTATGACTACTTGTTTGACGCTATTAATACAATAAATAAATAAATAAATACATGAAAATTTTAACAAAAAAAAACTTTCTGCGGTATAAGTTAATTTGAAGGAAAACATCGTGTTTGTGTGTGAAAAACGGTTCGTGAGGAAACCGGTATGTCCAACCACCTCAAAAGTTAAAGACATACCTACCTAATGACATTCACCAACATTCACTCAATGCACTGGGTCAGCATGCTGTATTACGGTCCATTATTGCTCTCTGAGAGATGGTCTGTGTCTCAGAAGTAGGTCATGATAGGCTAAAAATAAATAATGATGATAAAGTTAATTTAAAAAACTATACCATTAATTTTAAGTATACCCTATTTAATTGAAAAATATACCTACTCATTAATTTTATTTATTAATTTACTGAAAGAAATTGCACAGACGCTGGCTGGTTTCATGGTTCCAAAAACTGGCTTTAGAACAGCGAAATATACCTAGTTATTATTATAGGATGCTTTAAAACCATTAAATTTTATCCAATAAATATTTTGACACAGGGTATTTTTTTTTAATTAGCTGCTTTGTTGCTTAAAGCTAATGTCAAACAAACAAACCTAGTGTCAAAATTGTTGTACCGCTTTTCTATCTATTTCATGACCATGGATACAGAGTTCTTTAGTTAAATATTCACCCTAGTAAAGGTGTTATCACACTACACAATCTCACACAAATCCTTCCAATAATAACATAATCGAAAAACATAAGCCGCTCAGCGAATTATTCAACCGCACAATCAAAACTACCCTCTTTTTCACTCTGCATGCATTTGCATATCTCTATCTCGCTTCTTCGAAGACAAGACTATGTTTATTACCAGGGGTTAAAATCGTAGGCATCATCAACCGTATTAGACGATCCCATTAAATGGGCACCCCCGCACCCCTAAATAGGGGCAAAAGCTAACAGAAGGAGCTCCTTTGTTTATAGAGATAAAATCTCTTTGACAATTTTGTGCTTATTCAAATACGCTGTCCCTTGATACATAATGGCTTAATATCCAGTCGTAATGAGTCGAAGACAGAGATAGAGATATAGTTTGGTGCTTTTAGTCGGCAACATTGGAAAATGCTATTATGATAATTATCAATTGAAAAACATACTTCTAAATTAGTAAAATACGCATTTTACTGGGATGACAATAATTGTGTATGTAAACGAATTTCCCAGATATGTATTAAGATTTTTTCTACGGAACCGATTTTGATGGAATTTCTATGGGACTAATCTGAAAGTATACCTAATCCTTTCAAATAAAAAAACAATATTTTCCATATCAGTTTATACGTTTAAGAGTTCTAATGCAAAGATACAAAAAATAATTGAGAACGTCCCTTTTTAGAAGTCGGTTAAATAGCGATCTAAGGACAGTTTTAGAAGTCTTTTAGAAGACAGTAAAAAAATTGCCATTTTTTTTTAACAAAAACAAAATAAGGATCTTTCTCTTTCACCATTCTCAGACACAAAACAAATGCTGAATAATCATTCCCAATGCAAACACAATCTTCGTACCCATTTCGGAACACGAAAAACGCCGACAAACGTTGAAAATTAACAAAACAGATTACATTCGAGAGTTTCAAAGCGATGCACAGATTAAATATAGTCTCTATGTAACTGGGGTCCAAAATCCACAGTTTAAACACTAGTCAGTACAGGCAGAGTTGTTTGCCGCCGATTCTTTCAATTTACGCAACCGCGGAACTGGAAAGTGTACTTTATAAAACACCTTTGATTTGGCGCGAAAGCAATGTCACAGATAACAAAGGGTGTGGGTGGTTGTTTTTATTTTTTTACTTTAATAGAGTTTTTATTTTCGTTAGGTTCACAGAGGTAGATAAACGAAGAAAAGAGTTTAGATGAACCTAACTATAGGAAACAAACTGTGTTCACTCGTTATTCTATAGAATAGATAGGTACACGAACCGTTTTAGGATAAAAAGTAGCATATATTATAATCAAAGGTATACGCTATATATAGCCCATAGTAAAATTTCATCTAAATCAATTTTACCGTTACAGATTTTGATTTAGTAGGATGAAACGTTTGCATTTATACCTAGTTCTTATAATTTATAGTGGACATTCTAAACTAATATATAGTGGACAGTCATCTAGACGTCTAGAACTTTTTAAGGACAACCAATACGGATTTTTGGAAAGTAATGAATTAAATTTACCTACATCATACAAAATATGCGACACCAGCCACGTCTGGGAGAGAAAATAATTCGCCCAAATCTATTAATATTATTGATATTTTATTTTAACAAAAAATTACAAAAACCGCGTCAAGACTATATCTACATGTACCTACGTATAAATTTAAACTAAAATAGTAGAAAATGGCGTCGATTCTGTCATACTTACCCACTAAACTAAACCAATCTGACAGGACTAAAATTATCTCCCTCTTTTTTCGTTTTAATATGTGAGAGAAGGATGGCAAAAATTTTAGAGCTGTCAAATTTAATTTAGTTTAGAGTACATCAGATTCGATGCCATTAACAGTTAAAACTTGAAACTTGAATTGAAGTCCTCATCAAAACTTTTGCTGAAGAGAACCACAACCCAAAATGTCATCTGTATTTATATGTTTGGCTTTTGATGACTTTTACAAAAAGCGCTGAATCATATTTTCAATAAAATTTATATGAAACAAACTCTGAACTATGGCTGACCAAACAAAAAAATAATCATCAAAATCAGTTCATAATGGACAGAGTAATCGCGTAACAAACATACCAAAAAAAAAAAACATACTGTCGAATTGATAACCTCCTCCTGAAGTCGGTTAAAAAGGGGATTATCTTTGCAAATAAGGCAAATCTCAATATTTTGTTTCACTTTAGAACAAATTTGAACTTCAAACGTCGCCGTCGTTGACTTCCAAGCGATTATGAAGTGTTAATAAAGTCACAACTTTGTTTACCGTCTACCTCCCTCACTCTTTACACGGATAAAAGAGAGAGAGAGTAAACGAATAGAACACTGAAGCCTAAGTTAAATAAGCACCAAGCAAAGCAAACAGACAATCAGTTACAATTTTAAAGATGGAATTCAAAGTCAAGATGGCGGAGGGAGGGTAATTTGACAAACGCTTTGAAACGACTTCGAAATTCGAATTCACGTTTGAATTCAGAATGTTAATCTTTTGAAGAATTGCCGTTGATTTAGGTAATTTGTACGTTGCTTTTGTAGCTCCAACGAAATTATTTCCTTTAATGGTACTGTAGGTAAGTAGCTATTACAAAATAGCGGCTTTATGTTAAAGATATTTATTATTAAATATAGAGCCACTAATTGGGTTTCCTAGATACAATATATTTAATATTATTAGAGTTTTTATTTTCTACACTATTTGCGTCTACATTATGTAGAAACTAACATTTCAAAAAAGGCTAATACTGTACTATTGTTTTCTCATTGAAATAACTGCAGTTCAATCCACAACTATAATTATATTTGTTGTTATTAAAAAATGGCGCCCAACATGGTATAGATTTCTTAGGTGCAGAATAGCCTTATCATACATTGTCATAAATTGATTGATGTATCTATTTAATTTGATCTTTATTATTAGCATTTGAATTGTCTTTAAACCTTCAACAGCCTATGGGCAGTCTAAATGTATTTGTTGTGTAAGTATTAGCTTGTATTTTGTTTAGTTAACAAAAGCACTTGCCCAAGTAAAAAAAAAGTATCAACCTTTTTAAATATTTGATTGTTTTTCATAAAAGTATCCTTCATCGACTGACTAACAAATAAACCCGATAAGTCAGTCGACACTGCGCGTGCACATGGCATTATTTACAGAGATATTAACCTTTTCTATCAACAATGCTCAAGAAAACCAAATATTTATAAAACCGAGAAATGCCGAAAAGTATCAAGAATAGAAACAGTTACAATTAGAATAAACAATTGTTGTACGATTACAATATATGTATAGAGCGGCTCGCACCGCACACTTAATAAAATAACAAACATCGGGACCTGTTTAGTGTTAAGACAGATCTGTTAATACTTTTTCAATCTTAAACAGTGGGCTTTGTCTATTCAACATTCTGATAGACGATAAAACACAATGATCTATCTGTGAATGATTCTGAATCAAGGGTCTGGTGTGAATCATTCGATTAGTATCGCCATTCGATTTGAATGCGAGATGTAGAATCGAGATCGTTCAAATCTTAGAAAAATCCCATTGATGTTATGAGTCAGTTTTTAAGAGAACTCTTGAGGAAATGAGGTTGAGGCTTATTTAAGACTTCATATTTAATTTTTAAATACTGGCAGAAGCCACTGGCTTCCGAAACACAGTTTTTTACTAGTTCGGAGCCAGTGGATTCAATGGTTTTGTTTGTATTTTCCTTGTTGCAAATAAAGATTATGATTATGATTAAAGATTAAAATAACTTCTAATCTAAGAGCCTTGCTAATAAAACTAAGTAGGTATATCTATACTAATATTATAAAGAGGAAAGATTTGATTGTTTGTTTGTTTTTTTTGCATTGAATAGGCTCCGAAACTACTGAACCGATTTGAAAAATTCTTTCACTGTTGGGAAGCTACACTATCGCTGGGTAACATAGAATATAATATTATATTTTCAAAAAAAATAGAGATCTTTACTAAAATTCCAATAATGTAACACAAGGTGTAAAAAAAATAGATTTACAATTTTAACTTTGCGTGTTTGACAGTTCTAAGACAGGACAACGTCTGTCAGGTCAGCTAGTAATATATATACACAGTAATACACACTTTCGTACTATAATTATGTTTCACTTTCATAATTATGCAACTGTTATATAAAAACAGGAGGCAAAAGAGTAAAACAGCAATTAATTTAAAAGATATTAAAGTCTAAAGAGACATTTTTATTGTTTTATCTCCTATAAAATACTTATAAGTTGTCGTTACAAAGTTTGAGTCCTTTTCACTCTTAAATAATTAGCAACAAGCGCAATAAACACCAGTAATCTTAATTTGAGTCTCAATAAAATTAAATAATTGTCGGCCATTTTTATATATATCTCAAAATGGCGGTTGTCGCTTCAAAGATGCCCCTTTTCTTCAGTCACCACAGATTATAATAACATCTCGGCTCTTTATACTTGGAGAACTCTTTTAAAAAGTAAGTTTATTACTAGTCAGATCAGGAATTTCAATACCGCATCCTGCGCGCAGTCTTTGATGTAACTATAACGGTGTGGACAACTTTATGGTTACCAACATAGCGTCGAAATTAGAGTAGGTTTTTGATGCTTACGTCTTTTTGCTAGGAGACGCGTATCTGATTTGCATTGAGTGTGAATTGTGATATTTGAATTGGCAAACGAAATATGATAATGATTAAAATACATAACATTAAATTAGTTTGAGTATATTTTTACAATGTATCTATCAAAATCTTTGCTATAATAGTAACTCAAATCAAGAGAATGATATGTTATCGCATTTTATGCTTAATATAAAGAAGCATGGCTAAAAAAAACACGTGACTTATGAAATTTAAACATAATTTCACTGTACCTATTGTAGCAAATTATTTTTACCTTACTGCCGAAGAACGAGGGCAATGTTTTTTTTTTTCAATGTAAATAAGTATGTTTCTCAGTCTTTATTGACAGATTTGAAGACCAAGATGCAGTGTGCCGTTAGATTTGTCTTTATCACCGGATAATACATTTTGCAGCCTGGTTTTTTATTGTTTATTAATTAATACTTATCATCTTCATCATTACGAAAATAACATCACCTCGGTATATCATTTAGCTCGGTTACAAACACTTAAATATAATAATCCACCATTATACACAGTAAAACGCAAAACAAGTTTAGGGACACAAATACATAATATTATGTATAACTAGCGACCCGCCCGCCCGGCTTCGCACGGGTGTAATTTACGTGCAAAGCTGGGGCAAGTCGCTAGTTATATATATAAACCTTCCTTGAAAATGTATCTAACTAATGGTGAAAACCGCATCAAAATCCGTTGCGTGGTTTAGGAGGAGTTAGCGGCCATACAGACAGACAGACAGACGTGGCAAGCGACTTCAATTTATACTATGTAGAGATAGAGAAGAGATAGAGATGAAATGAGGCGACATGTTTTTTTCACTTTGGCACCGCAAAACCACAATTGTTACCTTTTCAAAATGTGGAATGAGCTACCTTCTGCGGTGTTTCCGAAAAGCTACAACATGGGACAACAACAACAAAAGACGAGAAGATCGGCAACATAGCTGTGATGCCTCTGGTGTTACAAGTCCATAGGCAATGAATGCTTAACATTGGGCAGCCCGTCTGCTTTTTTCACATCACTAGGCATTAAATGTCTACTGTTGAACAAAGGCCTTCCCCTTAGAGAGAGGTGTTGCCATAATCCCCACGTTTGGCAGGCGGCTTGGGAATGGCAGTAAGTTTACGTGTACTGGAATTTAAGATGCTCCTGCCTATCCTCCGGTGGTTCTGGTCGTAGTTTTAGGAGATACCCGGGCCTGCTTATTTATCACCTATGGCATGGAAATATATATCGCGAGGAAACCGTTATGTCCAAGAATCTCAGAAGTTTAAAGACATTTATTTTATGACATTCACCAACATGCACTGGGCCATGGTTGAGTAATGCTCATCCTCTCTCTCTGATAAAACGGCTGCATGCCAGCAGTGAGAATGTTATAGGCTTATTACGATGATGATTTCAATTTTTCACCCCTTAAAAACTCCCATACAACCCACTGCAATGTTACACGAAATCATTAGAGCCATTTACGAAAACGCGGTCATAAACAAATATATAAATGTTGCTGTTCAATTCATCAATTAATTTGTTAAATCCTGTCATTAAAATGACTGACTAAACTAAAAGCACAATCCGTCAATTCAGCCTGAACAGACCCTATTCATAGGACTATCGGGTTATCAGTAATCTGCATAAAGGCAACATTTGGGTTTACAAAGGGCATTGAGCAGCAGTGAACTGGACATGGCATAGGCAATTGTCATGTAGGGGTAAACATGAATGGGTAGTGATGGATTGCCATACCGGTTAGATATGGAGGTAGGTATTGATATAACCTTTTAATATCGTTCAATATTTAAGTGAGTATACTTTGTTGTTTCAAAAACACAAACTAATTAATTGTAACACTACACAAATCACACTAAATAAGCATTTCAAGTTAGATAATTTCTTTGTCTCTCTCTCTCTCTCTCTCTAAATATTTATTACTTATTCACGACAAAAAGGCTACACTGATCATGATGAAAAATGTTTTGTAAGACGAAGGGGGAAACGACGTTGTAAATTGAGAAAGGACATCCGTGTAAAAAGTATCTGATACTTAATAATTTTTTCGTCGCGGAAAACGCGTTATATTTTTTTTTAAATTATTAAATAGTCCCTTCATAGTAATAAATATATTGCTATTTAGATGAACTTTTATTTAACAAGTAAGTAATGATACAAAACATAAAATGTATGTAACGTTACCAAACTACAACAAAATCCAAAAATTTCAGTTACAACAAAAAGAAAACATAAAGCAATTTTCTCAACTCCCACTTCATTATTTCCGTTCAGTAGCATCTAATTAATCATCTTCATAATAGAGCTTCCGTTTCTAAAACCATAAAAAACATCTTAAATATAAAATATCAAAGACAAATAACGTCATTATCTCGAAACAGACATCAAAGAAACGTCGATACCGAATACAGGCTATCTCCTTTATAATTCATAATGGGTCTACGGAAAAAAGAAGAAAAAAAAAACAAATTAATTTTCCCGATCCCGATCTCCTTTTGTAACATCGAATCTCTTTGATAGCTTTCTTTTAGGAAGTTCGTACACGAAGTCTCGCAAGTCAGTGACTTGGATTCCGTCGCGAAACTTGGATAGAGCGCATCCTAGAGGAATTATAGGTACATAAAAAGCTAATTTCATAAATACAGTTAATCACGGAAGAACAATTCATTAAAAAGCACAGCATGGAAGTTTAACTTAGAAAAGTTGGGAATTGTCATGCACTTGTATGGCATTTAGCAAATGTCGCCTGCATTTTGTCACCTCCCCGGTGCACAAAGCTCCATTCGATCGCTTTAGAGTAGATTCGCGACTTGTCCAATACGCTGGTGCCCTCATGTACGACCGACCTTACAATAATTTTATGCAAGTGGTCAGCGAATACTGAATAGATCCCTTTTTAATCTCAAAATTATTTCCCTAAACTCTTGAATGGAAATTTTCTTTGGAAACGTTTTTAAAATGCAAGTTAATGGGAATGATAGATACCTATTATGTACGTAAGTAGATTGATTTCTTAACAAACTGGGGTTTCTGAATGTAATTGAATCACACAAGTGCTTGTTAGCAAATTAATTTCAGAAGGGGAATTATTGAAAGAAGTTCTAGAATGTCAAACTAAATTGTTGTCTTCCACTTAGTCTTGTTTTTCACGCGTGACATTTTTCGTCTGAGAAAAGTTGACAGCAGAGCTGCTGCTATCATTGATCGAGAGACCATACGGCTACCTGTTTTCAGCGATTCTGCTTAACGGCCGGTTTTCCGAGTCGCGTAGGCAACAAAACGCTCCCTCAGCCCCCGCCAAGTTATAGCGACGATGTATATAGCCACGCAAGAGTCAGGATGCCCGCGGGGGGAGTGCAACGACAAAAACGAAACTAATATAGGTCCGACCTCGATGACGCCTGGCGCGGTACTGAACACGGCGCGCGCAAATTCTCCCGACCTTTTTACGCTTCTAATTTCACAAAAAAACGACACTATCAAAAATCTATACAAATAAAATAAAAAAATACGATTGCCTTTCAGTACATGCAATTTCCAGGTTGTTACGACTTACGAGCTTTCATTAAATCATAATACGAAAAAAATAACTAAGTCAACTTTGTTTCAGATTTTTTTTGATCGAGGAAAGTTTATTCTATCGTGTTTTGAACCAAATCATAAACTCAAACATAGATGTATCTGGGACAGGTATTTTTTTCCAGCTCAAATATTGTAATTGAACTGAATAAAATTGATTTAAAAACGTCAAATTTGATATAAGATTCCGGTCAGACTGTAAGTTATTGAATAAGAATACAGAGCGCAGCAATCACGGTAAGAAGGAAGCTCTAAAAGACTTTATTTACTGAAATGCATCTGCTTTAATTCTGTTGATGGGAACTATTTTTACCCGCTGTTATTCTGAAGTGAAAACGGAAAGTTTCGATTGGCTATCAGCGAGTCCATTTCATGCCCATTACATTGTTTTAGGATTGTTTAAACAGAGATTTAGGCTAGGAGCTAGCTCAAATTAAAATTAAACCTATGTGCTCGCATGGAAGACACTGTTTTAAAACAGTGTATAACTGTAGAAAACAGTACTCGCATGGAATACACTGTTTTAAAACAGTGTCTTCCATGCGAGTACTGTTTTCTACAGTTATGATTATAAACGGGATATTTACCGTGATAATATAAATCACGATAAATATCCCGTTTTTTTTTTTTAATAAATAATAGGCTTCCTTTTGACCATCACCTCGCCTGAAGTTAAGCGATGATGCGGTCTACGTTGGAGCACGTTTGGCTAGAAGAAACCGATGCACTCGTGATTTGAAGACACCCAGATTGTAAACATCGGGGAAAACCCATTGAGGCAGCGCATTCCACAGACTAGCAGTCACATGAAAGAACTGCAAATCATAATAAAATTGCATTTATCAAAGTAATATTACGTGGATTATTCCATTGACTTATTTTGATTATACACTGTTTTTAAACTATCACGGTTGTAAAATCATTATAATCATCGGTGGTAACTGTATTTTGATTATTGTGATTAGTTCACCAATAAAGTATTTTCGTATGTGACGTTTGAAATGTTATTTAGGCATTAGGCGACATTTGCTAAAATACACGCGATAAAATCCGTTTAACTACAATCATGCTAATATTATTAATGGGAAAAGTATGCTGGTTTGTTTGTTCCTCTTTCACGCAGCAACATAGCAAGGGATCGACCTGATTTTTTGCATGGGTATAGTTCAATGACCGGAGAGTGAAATAAGCCACTTTTCATCATTATCATCATCGTCACAATTTTTCATCCCCACGCTTGTGAAACAACGGGGCGCAGCTAGTTATAAATAAAGTTATCACTATCACAAGTAAAACTTTGCGATTTAAATATAATAGATCCTGTTTCAAAGTCCATTGTTTTATATTTTTTGTATATGTACACAAATACTGCATGCATATAATACTAAATTTAGTTAATAGTTTTGTCAACATCTGTCACCATTACTTGGAAAGAACTGACTCCTATAATACAGGTAATCTACCTAGCATAGGAGTCAGAGATTCACATAGCTTTTATATCGGTTATTATGAGACAAATAAACATTTTTGCATTTGTATATTTATCACCATTTTTCCTCGGGTGAAACTGAGGGGCGCAGCTAGTGTTTAACAAAGGCAAAACCCTTAGAAATCGTTTATTCACCATTAATGACTATTTTACTAAATGGTTAGTAAATCATCATCATCATTACCAGCCTATCATGTTCCCACTCCTGGAACACAAGCCTTCTTTCAGAGAGAGAGAGAGAGAGAGAGTATGGGACCTTACCCTAATCCACCATGCTGGTCCAATGCATGCTGGTGAATGTCATTGTCTCTGAACTTTTACGATTCTTGGATATACAGTTTCCTCACTATGAAGTTTTTCTTCACCGTTTTTTGAGCGATAGCATCGAAACTGCACATAATTTATTTAGCTACAAAAAGCCGTTTGTGAGGGCCGAGGATCGAACTGGGTGCTGTCTGATTGTAAAGCGCACATGCCACCGGGCACCATCACTGAAGTGATATTTTTGCTGTTAAAAATCATGAAATTATTTTGGTGCTTAGGTTAGGTTTTTTTTTCAGTCGGCTTTGGGTCATCGGTACAGATTTGGCTAGAAGGAAATGTGAATTTAGGCCAAGCTTTAGATATTAGACCACTAGCTCTTAGCCCATAAGGCGTGACGCACACTCAGTCGCTTGAAGACTGACGGCTGCCAATCATTCAGGTTTTGACTAATCATTGTTTTTAGGTCTCTCAAGAGTTGCAGATTCAGTGTGCTACATTAAAATCGTTTTATAAAGTGTGTCTGTGTTAAAAGAAGCGTGAGTAGGCATATTTATAGGCAGAGTTTATACCATAGATATTTTTTAAGATAGACGCCGCAAGCACGTCAAATTGTATTAGAACCGAGCGTGCCGCATTATGTGCCTTCTATCATTTGTATTAATATTTATAATAAACTACCGATATTGCCAATAGAGCTTCCTTATGGAATGATCCGGAAAAAAATAAGACAGGGTTAACCGAAAAACATTTTTATTGTTTGAGACTTTTTAGTGACCCTAAAATCAACATGTACTCATCATTATAAACATTTTTTTTTTCAATCATAGGCTTGCCTTTGACCACCAACACGCCTGATGTTAAGAGATAATGCGGTCGCAAAGCACGCTTGCCTAGAAGAAACCGATTCACTTGTGATTTGAAAACACCACAGATTGTATAGTAAATATCGGGAAACACATTCAGGCAACGTATTCCACAGACTTTTTTTTCGCACAATGAAAACAGAATCAAAGCGCTTAATACGGGTTTTCGGAATATCAACCAAGAAGCGGTGTCGATTTCTCGTGCCCGCGTGAAAAATGGGCATGAGTGAATGATACATGCATGTCATGCAGATCCAATGCACACTGCGAAATGTATCCGTAAAAAAGTAAAAAACAAATACTGAAACCGCGAAAAAAAAACTATTCCATAATTATATTTCGTTGTGTGATTGACATGAATGTCTCTAGTTAAAGTTTAAGCATTTTAATGTTTTTTTTTTTCATTGTATATTGTGTTGTTTTGCCACAAATTAATGATGTCTATGACTATTTTTCTGTGAAACAGCTGTTTTTTTTTGTTGTCGAGAACAAACATTTCTTTTCTCAAGTTTAACTAAGTTGTATTCGACAACTTCGCTATCTTTGCTTTTGGACCCGGGTATATCCTAAAACTGTGACCAGAACCACCGGAGGATGAGCAGCAGCGTCCTGTTAGTACACGGTGAACGTACTGCGATCCCCAAGCCGCCTGCCAAGCGTGGGGATTATGGCACTCTCTAAGAGGCCTTCTTCAGCAGTGGAATTTTTTTTTTGATGATGTGTGTGTTTCTGTGTTCCTGTGTGTATTTGACAAGTTGTTCACATTGATTGGTAGATCAACACCCATAAATACATATTATAACTATACTTTTCTGTTACACTAGGCATATACGTAATTATATAAAGAAGGTATACCCATTACCCATCAACATAAAAAATATTTTTCTCGCAAATAGTTCACTGCTCTGATTAAATCAATTTCACATCAAAGTCGCCGACCTCAAATATTCTTGTCAACGATGTAATAACTGAAAAAAACTCATTTGAAATTCTTTGAAATGTTTATTATTTTTGCTGCAAGCCATGAAACAAGAGTTGTAATTATTATGATTAATTACCAAGATGAAAAGTGGGCATTACGTAAGATAAGACGTGATATTTTGTTTGGTATTTCTCGGTATTCTTAATTAAAGTGGGACATTGTTATTTTAATGTTCGTTCATGTTGAGGATAGGATTTTATAAATCTTTGAATAGTCAAAGAAAGTCTGCGCGAAGAATGAGCCAGTTCTCTTATCACCATCAGCGTCAACTGTTCGTGAGACTGAGAATATTAAAAAAAACTTAAGCATAAAAAAGTGATATTATAATCATCGATGGTCGTTTTAGAAGGTTCACAAACAATTCGGAAATAAACTTCTCTATCTCTACATAGTACAATACAATACAATACAATTCTTTATTAACAAATCCATAGTTACAAGTCAAACTTCTCCAGTACACTTTCTACATAGTATAAAGTTGCTTTCCGCGTCTGTCTGCATGGCCGCTAACTCCTATTTTATTTTTATTTTTTTATGCCATAGGTGGCAAACAAGCAGACGGGCTGCCTGATGGTAAGCAGTCACCGTCGCCTGTGGATACTTGTAACACCAGAGGCATCACAAATACGTTGCCGACCCTTAAAAACCACGCAACGGATTTTGATGCAGTTTTTACCATCAGTTAGATACATTTTCACGAAAGGTTTATATATATACATATATATATATAATTATTTATATATATATATATATATATAACTAGCGACCCGCCCCGGCTTCGCACATAAATTACACCCGTGCGAAGCCGGGCGGGCGGGTCGCTACTTAATATTTTTTTTTTTTAATAATAAGCTTTTTCATATTCTTCCCAGCAAACCATTTCATTTGATGATAAATGATGGTAGAGAAGAACATTTTGTCCGCCATCTTGGGGCATCCGCTATATTGAATTTGTCAATTTTATTATCTAAGATCAAAGTCCTTGGGAATACAAATCCAACGAACCCAAACTCGACAGGGCTACGTCGTTTCTTTTAGGAGTTCTTATGGCCACATTCTGTATCCATCATCAGACCACCTCGATTTTACATTTCAGCTCAATCAGACTGGTCCAAAATTCAGTTGCAAGATTTGTCCCACACATAAGCATGAACATACTAAGAAGATAAGTATTGGGGTATTTATTTACACGAAAAATATTTAAAACACAGTATTTAAAAACTAAAACTATCACTACCTTATTATTATTAAATAAAAGAAGCCAAGTTAAATAAAAGCTTGTTAAAAAAATTACTACTAACCTCAAAAGATAACACTCGAAATAATAATCGACGCAGAGATTCCCAACAATTTTGAAACCACAAAGGCATGGACGTCTTGAGAGCATGCGCTCTGCTGCATCCTCGTTACTGCAGGCTTGTTACCCGTGCCTTTTACCCGGATAAAGCGGGCTAACCTACCCTGAGCTAAACTATACTTACCTAACCTTATTTCTAAAAACCTTGTTTGTAGTTCTATGGTCAAAATCACCAATTTATACTTTTATTTTTAACAAACATGTAAACAATGAAGTGATATAAAGAATTAAAGAGGTGAAAAGCATGTTCTCGTGATGTAACCGAAACTACAGAAGCGTCTATAATATAGTAAAGTCTCCACCACTTTGCTGGGCTCTGACTATGACTTGTTTGAGTTATTTAATACCTTGCATACCTATTATTACTTCGACTGAAAGACTCTGAATCCAACGTCAAAAAAAATCGGTAACCCAATTTTAAAACTTCGTTTGCTTGAAATTGACCATAGACAAAAATATGGCCACTGTGAATAAACGCCTTGTGACTAAATCTGGTTTGACTTTGGTAGATTTGCTTAGTATCTTGCAGTGGACACTGCGCCTAGCGAAGAACCCAAGCAGGATATCCGGATAAGCAACTTGCTTTTGCTTGTTACACCCATCCGGGTGGTTAGCCTGAGTCCGCTCGAGTCTCCTTCAATTATATCCGGCTCAAACTGGCTGGAACCGGTTGCAACTTTTAATTTTTTGAACCCTTGAACAAATTCTAGACAGTACTCAAAGATATTCTGAAAAGGATGAGGTCTTTTATGGATTTATAAGGCTTTTCTTTTATATTTAGTAACTTCAATTTAGACAATCATATACCTACTAATACATAGTACTACCATATATTTTGCTTTAATAATATTATGAATAGCATACTTTCTCAACAATCTCATCATCATCATCATCAGCCAGAAGACGTCCACTGCTGAACATAGGCCTCCCCCATTAACCTCTACACTGAACGACAGCCTGCCTTTTGCATCCACTGGATGCCCGCGACTCCAACAATCTGGTCTGGATATTTTTTTTGATAAGATGGGCAAATTCAGTTTTGTCTTCCTTGCCCATTTGAGCTGCAGCATATAATGTTTTTGATTTTCTGTTAATTATATGCAGTAGTATAAATAATTGTAATAAAGAATACTACTGTTGATCTTTATACAATGTTATTGCAGCCGTCAAAGTAAATAAATGCTTGGACCGAGTTTCATATCAGACAGGTATGCTGTTAAATATTCAAATGGAAAATGGCAATGGGAAAAAACACAAATTCTAGATATTTCAGTTGACATGTAAAACTAGATAGTAAAATAAAACATAAAAAGTATAATTTTCTTACGAAATCTATACGTGTATTTACTAACATTCAAAACTTACTTAATATGTCAATGTACAAGCAAAAAGTAATTAATACCTAATTGAGAAAACTTAAATAACTAATTGAAGATCGTTTATACTATCTACCTATAAGCAACAAAGCTTTGAATGTGATATAATGCTTTAATTTTCTTGATTTAAAGCATGTCAAAATCGTGTGAATATTTGACACAAAGTAAGCCCTTAAACAACCATTTCGATTTGTAGCTGAAGATCCTAATCTTTCAACATTAAAAGAAATACTATTTTCTATTTTTACCACACTATTTCCCCCGAGATTAAGGCGGGGGTCCATTAGCTACAAAAGGACAGGTGTTGAGTGTGCGGTAAGCTTTATTAATCTTTTCTTTTTCACTGAGGTTTCGCACTTTTGTGGAATCACTATTGACGGACAAAGCTTATGTATTAATTTTTGATGCGAGTGCGGGGTGGTGCTTATTTTGTAAGGTTGTAAATACATCATCAAAAGATTATTAGCGTAAGGAAAATAAAGGAAAGGAAGGAATTTGAGAAAATTCTATATTTTATACAGAGCTGGAATATATTTAAATGGGACCACTTTTAAGATAAGCTATGGTGAAGGCCTGGCGGTAGCATGTGCGCTTTACAATCTGACAGCATCTGGTTCGATCCCCGGCCCTGCAACCTATGACTTCAATCAAATCATATATCGAAAACGTCGCGAGAAAACCGGTATGTTCAAAAACTTCAAGGTTCAAATACATAATGACATTCACCAACATGCACTAGCATGGTGGATTAGAGCCCATCTTCTGACAGAAGGCTTGTGTCCCAGCAGAAGGAACCTAGAGCCCCTCAGCATGCGCAGAGAAGTTGGGTCTCTATGTATCTTTTATCGCAATTACAACGAGGAGTGTTCTGAAGAACTGTTTGATCTGATGGCGGCATCTCGGTTTTACCATCGCACTAGCCGCCACCGCTTGAAGGCTCATCCACACATCATAGATCTGTGAAAATCGCACACTATGCGATTCACACGATCCTTCTAGCTTGCAAAATGTGAAATGAGCTACCTTCCACGGTGTTTCCGAGAAGCTACAACATGGAGTTCTTCAAAAGGCGAGTTAATCGTTTCCTAAAGGGTTGGCAACGTATTTGTGATGCCTCTGGTGTAACAAGTATCCATAGGTGACGGTGACCATCAGGCAGCGCGTCTGCTTGTTTGCCACCTATGGCATAAAAAAAGGAACATGATAGACTGAAAATGATGAAAAAAAAACTCTTGAGTTATAATAACCTATTCAACAACAAAAAGAATAATCAGTTCAAGTATCATCAAGTACCTGTATCGATCAAGTTCAAGTGACATTGTATTAAGAAACTTGTTTGACACTTGTCTTGGAAACTGGGGCGGCTCCTTTTATGGGACGCGACTTGTATCGATACTTTGGCGCCGTCACATCTTCCTGATACACAAGGTAGGGCTGGTGCGGCTGCCGATTCGACAGTGCAGCACAAGCGGCGCAAATAAGCTAACCTACACAGTGGTTACATATTTGAGACGATTGGGGTTGAGACATTGGGCGTTTGGAGACGGGGAGATCACATCATTTTCAAAAATCTTTCAGAGCGCCTGGTTAATGCGATGTGTGACCAAAATGCTAGCGTGTTTCTGGCTCAACGCATGAGCATTTTCATTCAGGGTGGTAATGCCACCAGCATGCTGGGTAAGCTGCCAACTGATAGTGGGCTTGAGCATTTGGATTGTCTAGGGACCTTCAATGGGCAGTCTTACTGTTTTGTATTGTTAGTGTTAGCTTGTATTTTGTTTAGTTAATAAAGGCACTTGCCCTATAAATAAAAAATTTGAAACTAGACATGAATTGATAGAGATAAATAGAAACTCTTTGTTGTGTACACCAGAATTAAAGTTCAAACAGATAGAAAACACTTACGAGCTAGTGCCACAAGTTTCAGCCATATCGCTAAAAGTGATGTCTTCCAGGCAACCATTTGACTTGACTATACTACATGACATTATATTTTTGTTATACCTACCAAGGATCCATCAGTCTATCTTTCTTGTACCTACCAATGATCCATCATAGTATCTTCCTTGTATCTATTAACATCGGCGCTACCATTCGCACGCATTCACAGAAAAGAGAAGTAAATAGAACGGAAATGAGAAGGAAAATCTGTAACCAGGCATTTTGAGTGAACCTTGATTGAGCATTCTTATTTAGATCGACGCGTCGAACTCCGCATTACAGTTGCTAACTGATTTTGACGTTTTTGTTTTCTATGGGTGCAACTGGCTACAACAAATTTCTTACAAAAATGCCTTGACAACCGTTATAATTAAAAAAATACTGCAATGCCATCTAGCTTAATTACCTACAAACTAATGCAACTTTTCTTCTTTTACACCTAGCCTATTTTCCTTCCTTCTTTCTCGTCTTAATTAACTTAAAAAGTGCAAAAATTACATAGATGTAAAAGATAAAAACCCCGTGTATTATCTAGAATAAGCCTCGTATTCATTAAGGCCTGCTACTTGTTTTAAAACCGCTGTAAATATAGAATTGAATGAGAGTTGGAATAATGACGCCACTTCACAGACTCTATCGCTTACAAAAGGTCATCTTGGGAAACAGTGAGGTCGGTGTGGATACGGCCTTACACAGATCTCGCTAGCAACTTGAAACAAGTAACGGAAAAAACACTTTGTAAATTGTGACAGCTTATGTAACATAATTATGGGTGTTCCCCGTCGGTTACAATCTGGGTGTCTTTAAGTCGAGAGTGAATCGGTTTCTTCTAGGCAAGCGTGATCCATATCACGCTTGCCGATAGAAACCGATACACTTGGAATCACAGAAGGTTCACTTGAAATCACCGAAGGTTCACTTGAAATCACCGAAGGTTCACTTGGAATGGTGGTATTAAGTCGAAGGGGTTACTCTTCTAATCTGTAATTCTACTATTTGATCAAACCTGAAATAGTAAAAAAACAGTTCCGTTGAAAAATTACAATCTTCAAAATCTTCTTTTATGGAGCAGCTGATTTTCAGGGAACTCTTTTACTATGGGACCACTAAAGTATAGTATAGGGATAGTAGTTAAAATATTTTCATGTCAATGTTTTTTTTATATTATAAATAGGCTTTTGTTTGGCCGCCAACTCACCAATGTTGAGTACATTGAACTTCTTTCAGCTTAGTACCACCGTTTCGTATAGCCTCAATAAAATAAATTACAAAACTGTTTTTTTTTATTTATTTTTTTATAATAGATAGGCTTGCGCTTGGCCGCCATCTCACCTGATGTTAAGCGACGATGAGGTCTACGATGGCGTAGACCTCATCGTAGACCTTACAAAAATTTGTCCATGATTTACAAAACCTACCATATTTATCGCTGGAAAAGGAAGTGCTGGAAGGAGGCAGCACTCCTGGTTGATACATAACCAGGACATTTATGACATTTAAGATTAAGGAACTTGTAATTGCCCTAACACTGTCCAACGTCCGATAGGAGTGGTTCTTGAAGAAGAAGATAATGAGGCAATATTGGACAGCAAAATGTCCAATATTGCCTCATATTGATTCAAAGACCAAAGCCAACAGAAAAACCTAACACAACACAGCCATTTTCCACTCTGCATCGAACATAAAGCAAAAAGTAATAAAAATCGGCCATCAAAGGAACATCCATAACATCCCATTGCTATTATTTCCACCGAGTAACGGAAAACAAAAATAAACATAAAAGTAGGCGAGTAATAAAAGAAAAGCTGAAGTGGGACGAGCAGCGGGGAGTAGGCAAGAGGCATAAGACAAGAGGGGGTAGGCAACTTGGGGGGGATGCCAGCTTCAGGGGGCCTACTTTGGGGGGTCTGGGTGGTTTACCCTGTTTTGCTGTTATCCCCCGTGGGACCGACGGCCGGTCTCCAGGTTAGGATCTCTTTTGTTTAAGTTCGTTTTATTTTACGCTTGCATAGACTTGCTTCGAGTGGTTATTTTTCGAGTTGGATATTTGTGGGGTATGTTTGTTTTTATTTGGGGGCGGACGCATATTTAATTCGGTTATGCGCGGTCGGTATATCTGCTTGACATGGTTTACAGCTATATAGATTTTTCGATAGGTATATCTAATAAGTATTAGGATCTCGGGCGAATTTGATACAATTTTGAGTAGTTATGCGTTTTCGAAGGCAAAAATCTATCTGAATTGGTCTCATCTTTAGGATACGTTTTTTCAGTATTTTAGGCCTTAATATTATTATTTTTTGTTCATATTTTTTTTGTTATTGTAAATAAATTTTGTATAACCTACCAATGAAAATGAGACTTACAAAACCGATAACCAACGACTAGACTTCATTCATTTAACATTTTAGGTCGAAGTTCCTGTCAGTGGAGTAACTTATCTCTATCTCTACATACTGCTTTCCGCGTCTGTCTGTCTGTCTGTATGGCCGCTAACTCCTCCTAAACCACGCAACGGATTTTGATGCGGTTTTCACCATTAGTTAGATACATTTTCAAGGAAGGTTTATATATATATAACTAGCGAACCGCCCCGGCTTCGCACTAAAATTACACCCATGCAAAGCCGGGCGGGCGGGTCGCTAGTTATTTATAAAAAATAAATTAAAAAAAACTTCCAGGCTTGACGGTCTTCTGCCAGTGTTTTCACCTCCCTGTGCGACATGAAATTTGCCTTCTCTGTTGTAGGTATCGGGTCTTTAAGAAGTATACTCTCCTTGGTCTGCCTGGTCCTCTCTTTCCTTCCACCTTTCCCCAAAATGAAAATTCGATAAATTTTCCTTTTATTAATAAATTTAAACAAAACATTGGTAATCTTCAGTATCAAAGAGAACATCACAACTCCACAACCTTGTTAAAATATAAAATAAAACCACCACGTGAATCAAACGCAAGCGCCCGGTTTATTGAAGGCGGATGTCTAAAAACTGCTTTGTTATTAGTTTCATTATAATAAAAAATAGTTGTAAAAGCAGCCGCCCTTCAGATGTGGCGGTAAAAGCTTAATTTCATGATTTACAGCCAGTTCTGTTGAAGTTAGAGGGTCTTTAGACTGAACATTGGCTAATTTTAGATTACAATGAAGTTATTAGAATGACTTATACCTGGATTAATAATAACAAGAAAGTTTTAAAAAAGCTTCCATATTAAGCTACCGCTAGAGTTAGCGATGAAAAGCTCTTGTTGTCACCTCAGATCAGAAAAACAAGGGAGATATACTAAGAAAGAGGGTAGATCGTTATGTCGGAAGCTACCAACCACCCGCATTCTTCAGTCTTCCCGTGAACGTGATGCATGTAACTGTGCCGAAATATCGGTAGCTCATTCCACAACCTTACCACGGTAAATATCCCGTAAATAATCATATAACTTTAAGGGAGATATGCTAACGTGGCGTTGCGGGTGCGAATGCATCTGGTATAAATTAGACTTTATGCCTTTAGTCGAATTCACTCAGCAGACGACTTTGTCGCCCTTTTGTTTTGCATAATTATGGACTATTAGTTGGTTCATTGATATCGCTACAAGATTTTTAGTGTGCATGAAAAATTAGTAAGTGAGCCGTAATAACAGTTGTTTTATGCGGTATAATGATTAAAAAAAAGAAAAATGAAGAAATTTAGTCATGAACGATAATTCTACGAACAATGAACAATGAATGAGGAGGAAGTTTTCCTCCGTAGGTAACCCAAGCTCATTGTTGAGGTTTGAATCCATACCCGGGTATAAATTCTAATGCACTACTTAACTATCATCACGACATTACCGCCAGGCGTGTCAAAATCAAATTAAATCAAAAAATTACTTACAACGGACAACATCAATCCCAACTCAATAATGCTCTTTTATATACACAAAACAATGCTCCTTTCAAAACATAACAAAACCGCATGCATCAAATGAAAATGCATTCGTGAAACGCATTATCAGCATTAGATACGATCAGCGGATCAAAATCTACAACTCATGGCAGGATATATAATGCGAAGTGTTCACGCACGCTCTTTCGCGCGTGATTGCAGAGAGCGTGATTGTAGGGTGAGAGTTTTTCCAGTTGCGTTTCAAACGTAAACTACGATTTGTATGAAATAAGAGCAATTTTATCTACATGGCGCCAGGTGGCTAGGCCCTCTGGTTACTATACACAAAATGCGCGTGGTGCAAACAGTCTTGCACGCGTCATTGTGTATCAAACTTGGCTTCAATAAGGTAAAAAATAATATCAATGAAGCTATCCTCCGCTCCGCTATCATAATTATATTGTATGATAGCGTTTCCCGCATTATTATCCCCCCACCTGCTTGACAAAAAATTACATACATGAAGGTACAGAACGCAGTCAAATAATGACATTATTTTTTCGCCTTAAATCTGAACACAATATTACCTTACCAAGGTGTACTTTCTCAATGTTTAGACAGTAATATCCGCAAAAACTCGATTAAAATAAAAAGTCACTTGGCTTTTTACTTATCAAAATGTCGAGCAGTTAAGACTTTGTACCCTGAAGAAATCACGTACTGCATTAAGTTATTAGTTATTAAAACTCACGAGCTTTCCTGATAGTTATTCAAAGCAACAAACATGCGCGAAAAACCGACCGTGCATGGCCAGTTTTAAGTCTCTACAATAAAATGCGCTCAACGAGCAGCCCCGTGGGGAAAGCCACGCGTGTTTGTATGCGTTGGGTGAAAGATGCAGACACTTTAATTGGCGGTTGTCATAATGTTTGATCTGGTTCGCTGTTTTTTTACATTGAGTAAAAAACAAGTTTACTTGAGTTTTTAGAAGCTCAGTTGGTACGCTTATAATATGCCGTGCACAATACATTGTATAATATGACGAAGAAAGAACGCAAGCAAACGAGTTTATGAAGACCACAGAAGAAGAAATTCTGTGATATAGACCACAGAAAAAAAAAAATCGGCATTCAGGGCATTTTTGTAAGATTTTTTTTGTAGCCAGTTGCACCCATATATAAACGAAACTCCAATTATTCGAAATCAGTTAGCCACTGTGATGCGGAGTTTGACGCGTTGATCTAAATAAGAATGTTCAATAAAGGATCACTCATAATGCCTGGTAACAGATTTGCCTTCACATTTCCGTTCTATTTACTTCACTTTTCTGTGATGTAGACGACGTAGACGTATCCTTGAACGAAAGATTTGCTCACCGAATTGTAGTACGTCTCTGGCGTTTGCTTGCATTTTTGGTGGGATCACTGTGTAGACACAACAACAACCGAACGTCTAGCGGCAAATTCACCGTATACTTCAGAGATCTCTAAAGTATATGCTCATCCAAACATATTCATGTATACTTTTAAAAAAGCACCACCTGTCGACATTTTTACCAAATACGTCGCATCTCTCTCAGTCACGACGTCCTACGCTATTCAACAAAGTTTGCGTGCGATTGAGTTCAGTGTGCCTAGTGCGAGGTTTTATTGTTTACTTTCCTACTCTTTCGTGTAACTATGATTTGTATGAAGTAAGAGTACTTTGGGACCAACCTTGATGTCGCGGTTCCTGAAAGAATTCCCAAGCGGCTGAAACAGCGGGGTAAAGTCTAGTCTCCAATAAATCCCTCGCCGATGAAGATACTCATTTGTATTACAATAACAAAATGAGGCTAGGTCATCGCCTAATCAGGCAGCCCGATCTAAAGCCAGTCATGATTGCAACTCGGGAATAATTAATTTGCAACCTTATTGTGCAATCTGTTGTCGGTATTAAAATGCATTTAGACAGAAAAAGGCTTGGAGCAGCTCTGAACTTGAAAAGTAGAACCCGAAAAACATAATTTTTATTCAATTTTTTTCTCATTTTAGAGTCTTAAACTTACTCGAGGGTATGGGTAATTATTTATAATTTATTGATACTTATTGTATAAGTATTGATTTTGAATCGTCTATAACAAAAATAATAAATCCCAAACAGTACAATACTTAAACATAAAAAAACATTCAAGTACGAGTAGGACTCGTGCTTTGAGGGTTCCGTTGGACTCAGTGTTTTTTTACAGCCGAAAGAAACCATAGACCCTGGTATTAAGTATAAATTTCAACTTGATACCTTTACGCGTTTTTGAGAAAAAGGGTCTTGACAGAAGGACAGACGGACAACGAAGTGATCCTATAAGGGTTCTGTTTGTTCCTTTTGAGATACGGAACCCTAAAAATATATCTAATTATATATTATTCACTTCATTTATTGTTTTTCGTGATGTGGTTCAATAAAAAGATGTAGATGTAGGTAGAGATCGTTCTACTAATTTTACTAAAGAAGAGTGTTCGCCAGACTCGTAACTGCACTGATTTGCTCACAAATCAAGCTTATTTTAACAAATCAAAATAAAACGTAGGGCACCATGACATCCATACCTTTCATATTCCGCACAGTGCATTAACGATTCATTTTGATATGTCATCGCTTGCACGGAACCCTTTGAGGCAGCCCTCTGCAACGCTCTTGTTCGACCCCTTTTTATATTGCATTATCTTTTATCAACACTTTGAATGAAGGTTGTCTGTGTCATACAGGTATGATGATATTTTTGTTGTTTAGGATGAGAGTAAAATATAAACAGAATCAGAAGAGTTTATTTTGTAATAATGAAATATAAATAAACACGACAAGAAATATTAAAAACATAAATTCAGGACCAGAACAGAACAGAAAAGATCCTAAACAACTGACCCTTACCATGTTCTTTTTAGGTCTTAACAGTTATTTTTTGAATTTGTGCCATGTCGGTGGCCTTCTTGCGTCCATATACCACTAGTTTTGACCCATAGAAACTTTCAGCCTATTCAAACCGGCGTATTTTTGCCTAGAATTTTGTTGATATCATGATAACTTTAGCCTATGGCTTTAGCAACACTGTACACAGCTTTCGTACTGTCGATTTGGCGCTTAGCGCAGCTTTTATTTGCTGGTCAATTTATGACACCCAACTGATTTGATGGCTTTCAGCACTCTTTCTTCTCACTGTATTTTTATAAATTCAACTGCGTTGTAAATTATTTTTACCTATTACTTTTTTTGGATGGGTATGTGCATATTAACATGACTTGCCTTAACAAAATAAAGCTTAATAATAACTAAACTACTTATCTGATTGTAGAAAAAAACGGTTGTATTGCCTATAGTCTGTTGCAGGACTTGCAGGTAATTCAAATGCTGGAGCCCAAATCAATTCTTTTTAATCGTTTTGTTTGTATCATCTTCAAATCCGTACCTAATAAAAAAAAACCTTATGCTCGGTAAAACTTTAAAATAATAATTTCGATCCTTTATCGTTAAGTGCTAAAGACACTTGATTCTTTTTAGCAAGCCCATTATCGTTTATTAGATTAGATTTTATCTCTCTGATGGTATAAAACTTTTATAGTATTAAATCTGTATTGAAGCTTTCCTCTAGAGTACTGGTATATTTGTAGTACTTGCCAACGTTAGTGGCATTATATTATTAGATAAATTTGTTTGATAAGACATTTTTATGTAGGTGACCAGATTTAAGGGAAATAGAGCAAGGAGAATTAGGTTTCTGGGTGTTCTTTTTAATTAAGCATTTTAACCAAATTATATGAGTAATGTACGTCATTACTTACCTTCAGATGCTACCGCTTTTACTTATCTTTCTGTAACACATTTTTTGCATGAAAATATGTATCACCTATCTCGAACTCCAGTCCCTGATCGAGACCATGACTAGACCAGAATAATTCGTCTCGAAGCGAATACACGTCAGTGACAGTAAATATTATGATTTCACCCCAGATCTTGCATCTCTTACGTCAATGTGACGTCTGTTTCATTACACATCTCCGTTATACCTAATATCTTAATCGATCTTAAGGTCTCCACCAGAAGAATCAAATTCCTTCATTCTGTCTTTAAAAAAACTTTGCACTATTTTGACTTCTGCGCCGGCTTTATAAATTACATCGTGGTATGTCCGGTGGACATCTCTGATCTCTTTGTCCAGATTAACTTCTTTAATGATATTGATACATGTTGTCACATCATCTGTTGGGTCATTTCAATCATCAGGTATTTGTTTCATGTCACTGTCGACAATAGTTTCATGTGTTCCATTTATTTTTAGGACGAATTAATCTGCGAAGCAAAAGATTTGTGTTAGATTAGCACTCAGTGTATTTAAATCTGTAGCTATGAAACTATTAATAGAAAGTGTTATTTTTGCAACGGCCAAGGACGAGTCACAGATGGTGTGCGTTGCTTCTTTATAATAATATTCGGTCATTATTACGAAGAATATAATTATGCCGAGCCAAATCATATCCCACTGTTGCTATTGGCACGACTTCTATTGTCTCAATCACCATAACGATATCGTTTCATCTTTCTTGTACATCTCCAGATCATACACCTTGATATTTATATACAAGACAAATACGTATATACCTGCGTTACCTCAACAATAAATTGTTCCGTCGCAGCTGCTGCCCTCTATCAAAAATCACATTTTTATATCATCTTCTACATTAATAACCCTATCAAAATGCGGTCGAAATGCCAAAATGACGGTCCGCTGTAAAATATAAGCGCCAATTGCTAGGACATCTCCGCAAAGCTATTAAATAAAAGTCTTTTTACATTAGATAAATCGCGTACGTTATTTGGGAGCATCTGTCCCTTGCCGATTACGCCCATACATTATGCTCAGTTTGTTGTTTTTAATAAAAAGTTTAATCCGTTCGGTTATGACGGCAATTTGTCAGGCCGATGGAAAAACTTGGTCGATTACCGGTTGGGACGTATCGGCAAAGGGACCTATTGCCGCCGTTTGCGTTTGCAGCTTTTTTACGCTCAATTATGTCATGTTTATTTATGCGTTCGCTTTTGTCTTCCATTAGTGCTTGTCCTTTTTTATCGGAGGCAGTGATTCACTTAAATGTATCGTTGCCGTCGGATTTGTGTGGCAAACTTTTTAAGACCGCAATTTCAATTCGCATCATGTGTCCGGATATCGTCATCAACGAGTTGTTTCCATTTCGTCACCTTATAATGTCTTACTCCGTACGCCCATTAACAATTCAATACTGTCTTAATGAAGAGCCGATAAAATGTATATTGTGTTATTCGTCACGAAATCCTAGCAATTAATTTGGATCCTTTTTTTCTGTATTTGCTTTATGGTCCTGGAGATTTACTGACCGTCGTGCCAGTTGATTTGTGCACACATTTAAATGTATTCTTTGTCGTAGATGGTGCTTAAGTGTGCAATATATTGGGAGGAACAAATTTTCCGTCGAGTGAGTCCTCATTAAGAGTGCCAAAGTTTCAACAGCTTAAGAACTGGTTTATTATTGGAGCGGATTTTTGAGGAAACGAATATATTAAACTCATTCTTTTAACTTTTTGGGGAATTTTGTTTGAAGTCTTTTTTTGCAATTATAATTTAAGTCAAGCTTTCAGTTTTAGGTGCATTAGTATTATACCTTTTGTAAAACTTATAGAATTGCATTCTCGGCCATTCATGCATTGGCATTCGGCTATCTGCATCATGCGTGCGAAATATAATAAAACCATAATATTTAAAAACAGTCGCTGCCAAACCTTTAATAACACTCCGTGAAGAGTTTGGTGAACTGGATGTTATTGGGTAAAATTGGTGCTAGTTTAAACATGACCGTGAATTAAGGTGACAATCGGAAATACACAAAAAATTCTGTGAAGTCAGTTTCCTCATGATAAAATATATCTACCTAGTACTTGTATAATGACCGACACAGGCCAGATTATTTCAACCAACCGAAATATGTATAATTTGCTTATATATTGGCATCCGTGTACAATGAGTTCCATAACAGCTTTCTACGAACATCATAATTGAACAAATTAGTATGTTGAGGTATTTTAGTTTAAGCTAACCCATAGATGTCAAGCGTTATAATGGAATATGAAGTTTATTTTTGATCTGCCTTAAAATTGGTACATTATCATCATCAGACCTTAACGTTTACGCCTTTTTCTTTGTTTCAGAGTATAGGCAACGTGCAAGCGGAGTTGGAGCTTCAAAGACTGCAACAGGAGCAACTGAGACGACAGGAGTTGGTGCGACGGAGCCAGCATGGCCTTTATCCTGGGCCCCCACTGTCACTGCTACCTTTGTTAGAACAGATGAGACCGCAAAACCAAGCACCTCCTAATGTAAGTTGGAGCTTAAATAACGATAGCGGAATTTGACGTCATAACAAATCAAAATATCGATATCTTTATACCCATCTGGACATCCTAATTACGATCGATGCATATGCGCAATAGATCCAATGTAAACTTTGGTTTTGTTCATGTTAAATCTGGTAATAGAGTTTTGTCTGTTTGATTTTAAACTGTTCAAATCGCGAGCGCTATGGATAATGCAAAAAAACGCATAACACGCATACAAAAAAATATAGTCAAATTGAAAACTTTTTCCTTTTTTGAAGTCGTTTATAAGCAAGCTACATACATATATTGATAATTTTAACAATTTTTTTTTCAACTTTGAACTAAACTTATGAAAATATCATTACATTTATACGCCGCAACTGGCTAGGGCATGAGATACGACATTTCAATGTGTACAACCCTTTATGCTACTTTGTATATGTACTTTCCATGTTTGGACAAATAAATGATTTAATTTGAAGTAGATACCACCAAAAACACTAAACACACTTTCGTTGCGTTCAAAGTCGAAGCAGCAGCTAGTATTCAGTATAAACGTTGGCCAATATCCTGTCCGATGCCATAAATTGACATTGTGTTTACGCTGCTCTACGGACGCGTGGCGCAATGCGTTGACTATAAAATTGGTCTTTGATTCAACATAGCGTATTTAGCATTAACGTATATTATAAAGATCGGCCCAATTGAACTTTTTCGCTAGTACCGACTCAGTCAAGCGTTCAAAGCATACAACAGCACCGGCTTAAAGTTTTCATATCCATTTTTAGTTTACGACGGTATAAGGCACAGAAAAGAGAAGTAAATATAACGTAAATGAGAACGAAAATCTGTTACCAGCCATTATGAATGAAACTTGATTGAACATTCTTATTTAGATCAACGCGTCGAACTCCGCATCACAGTTGCTAACTGATTTCGAGTGACTGCATATAAACGAAACGTCTAAAACGAAACTGGCTACAACAAATTTCTTATAAAAATACCTTGACAGTCGTTTTAATATAAACAAAATTAAACTTTTCTGTGGTATAAGGTACATAATATTTAGTGCGTAATCATAAAATTTTTTCCCCAAGATAATGTGAAAAAAGAAGTAGTTTAATCACACGCCAACTCGTTGGTGAACGATGTGAGAGATTTTAACGGCACTAATTTTTCAAGTACATCTGAGAGTCAAGTGTTCAGATGGACATATCTTCATATCCATATCTATGGTTTAGTGAAGTTGTAAGGTTGTTATCGAATCTGAATTGCTTACCCTGTGGAATTTACCTTTGAAGTATCTAGTATAGATGCATGTCATAATTGACGTAACTGTTTGTTAGAGATGACTTTGACGATTGGTTTAGCTCAGTGGTAGCATGTCTGCTTCATGGGTCGAAGGTCCCAGGTTCGAATCCCTTTTGATAGATTCGTTTTTTTAATAGTTTTCTAATACTTTGTAGAAGGTTCTAACGGAAAGAAAAATTAAGTAAATTTAGCAGAAAATTTGATAATATCAGAAAACTTAACTTATTTTTTTATTTAAATTTTTTGACTTTCATAGCAAAGACAGGATAACGTCTGTCGGGTCAGGGCGATGATTCTGTAATTACAAACACGCACATAACGCGCCACTTTAAGTTAACCTGTAAATGTTGACCTTTATTCCTAGGGAATAGAGTCCAAATTTTTTGACGTTAACTTAACGCGGCGCGTTACGTTCGTGTTAAAATGACGGAATCAGGGCCTAGCTAATTAAGAATAAAATACTTCAACGGTACATATTTGCAGGAAGTTTTGGTATTAGCAAGATTATTTGTTTAAAAAAAATTAAACTATAATTTGAAAAATTCTTTTATTGTCTTGGATCAAAAATGAAAGCAGTTAAGTTTGTTTCAATCGCTCACCAAAATATTATGTAAAATTATAATGAGCGGTAATTTATTTGCTCGTCATTCGTCACCCAGATTTTTTCCTTGGATTTTATTTGATGTTCTCGGCAGGAATTAATTGAAGCAATTTCCTTTAGTTTTCGAATGAACTTTTTGTCGTAATTATGAATAGTTTCGGTGTTTCAAAAGTTTTATTTTTTATGATTTTGTAGATTGTCAAAATATGTAAGTTACAAAGCGATAAAATAATATATTGGTAGTTAGGTAGTTTTTTTTCCTGGGCTAGTGCCTTTATTAACTAAACAAAATACAAGCTACAACTAAAACTACAAATACAGTTAGACTGCCCATAGACCGTTGAAGGTCTAAAGACAATCCAAATGCTCAAGCCCACCAGTTGGCAGCGTACCCAGCATGCTGGCGGCATTACCACGTTGAATGGCAATGCGCTAGGTAGTTAGGAACTGTCTTAATTTATTGTTATTATTGGAAAAAAGCCGTGGTACACCATTTGGGAGACCGCTAGACTTGAAAGCGTGAGGTCGCGGGTTCAAACCCCGGACCCGTATCAATGAGCTCTTTGGAGCTTATGTACGTATTTTCATACCACTGGCTTTTCGTTGAAGGAAAACATTGTGAGGAAACCTGCATACGTACGGAGAAGGAATTCAATGGCGTATGTGAATCCACCAATCCGCAATGGGCCAGCGTGGTGGACATGGCCCAATCACCCTTTCGGGAGTAGGCTAAAAATCCAGCAGTAGACTGTTAAAAGGCTGATTATATTACGATGATGATGACTGGAAATAGATTAACGTTTGGCCACCAACTTGCATGGTCGTAAACGTCGGTGTGGTCAAAGATGAAACACGTTGATCGCGTAGAAAATAATAATAATAGCTAAGCACGTTATCAAAACTGGCAATTTTCAGCATCTGTCGCCAAGCACCTGACGTTGTGTTCCAGTAGCCTTGCCTGTTAAAAAAAAGAACCTAACAATTAGGGTAATATATGATTCCAGGTTGTCCCCAACTCCTCGTGGCCCGCTTCAGCTCAGCTGGCGCAGCTCACCGCGCGGTCACCACCACCTCCCCAAGACCCAGACACACCTCTAAACCTCAGCAAGCAGCGGTCCCCATCACCAGCACCATCGATGATGCTACCTCGGTTCGTGCCATACCCACCGATGGAAGATACTCAGTACTCCATGCAGAAGGAAGAAGAATATAACGCTGCTTGCAACAGTGAGTTGTTTTTCTATTGCAAATATTTCTTTTCGTGGAAAAGTTACTTGATTAGTTTTAACCCCATCACCAGCACCAGAAATGATGCTGCGTCGGTTGCACTACCTACCGATGGGAGATACTTATGACTCCATGCAGAAGGAGGAAGAATACAGCGTAACTCGTAACAGTAAGTTATATTTGAGTCAGTAATTTTGATTTTGTTTAGTCTTTGTTGACTTCTTCGCCGCTAGATGGACCGACGACATTGTGAGAGTCGCGGGCATCCAATGTATGCAGATGGCAGGCTTTCGTTCAGTGTGGAAGGTAAAGGGGGAGGCATATCTTCAGCAGTGGACGTCTTCTGGCTGATGATGATGAAGAGTCTTTGTTGCCAGTGCCGGTCCTGTGCTTTATAGAGCGAGAGGAGTGGTCGCCTAGGTGCCAGAAAGCAAGATAGCAGATAACAAAATTTTGATGGTGACTCGTGCCTCAGGCCAGGACCGCAACTTAGCTGGCAACGGGCCACACTTGATTTGTTTGTAGAAAGCATAAAATTTTGATGTGGAAAAAGTTTATAATCCTGGATAACACATGGAATACTTATCCCAGAATTGACTTATAAATATATAAAACTAGCTGACCCGACAGACGTTGTCTTAGAACTGTCAAACGCGCGCAGTTAAAATTAGTCGTGACGTTTTCTGAAATTTTCTACGCAATTTTCTTAATTTTTCTTTCCGTAAGGATCTTCTACAAAGTATTAGAAAACAAAATTATGAAGTCGGTAAAGTCGTTCTCAAGTTATGGCGTGACCAAGGTAAATATGGATTCATTTTTATATATGTATTATAGAAGACTAGCGACCCGCCCCAGCTTCGCACGGGTTTAATTTTCGTGCGAAACCGGGGTGGGTCGCTAGTTATATACGTATATATAAACCTTCCGTGAAAAATTATCTAACTGATGGTGAAAACCGCATCAAAATCTGTTGCGTGGTTTAGGAGGAGTTTGCGGTTATACAGACAGACAGACGCGGAAAGTGATTTTAATTTATACTAAGTATGTACGATAGGTAGAAATAGAGATAAAACACGCCGAAAGACATTCTCGTTCTACCCTGATCAAAGACTAGGGCCGGTGCTGTTTGTTGCGACAACCGCGAGTGGACGGGCATTGCCAACATAAAGCAGCTTTCTTGTTTGCTACAGCATAGATATAAGTTTGCCGAGCTGACGGCCAAACTTTAGTAGTGAAGAAGCACCTGATGGCTTATTAGTTTGTACATTTATAACCTTCTGTAGCAGGTTGATCTGATGGTTGATCAGACAGATTACCTCTTAGGTAACCGTGTAGAAATAAATGATGCATTACTCACCTGAAGTTAAACGATGGTGTGGTCGCACATGGTAAACTCACCAAACCTGGAATTGGAACTGGCTATCAAGTGAATTAGCCGGAACTCATATTTAGAACTAGCTGCGCCCCGCGGTTTCACCCGCGTAGTGATGAAAAATGGTGATGACGATGATGATGAAAAGTAGATAGCCTATACCACTCTCTGGCTCTTGAACTATATACCATGCAAAAAATCAGATTGATATGTTGTTCCGTGAAAGAGAAACAAACATCCATACATCTATACATCCATACATACAAACTTTCGTGTTTATAATATTAAAAGTAGGATTATAAATGCCACGGGAATGATTTTTACAGTTATTCTCTAGTGTCATCCGCATTTTCTAAACGTAAGAAAAAACTAATTTTAAAACTTTTTACACAGTGGGTAGAACTATTTCCGTTACATTACGTCTGTTACTCTCACATAATATGCAAAAATTCGAGCCATCCGGAACAATTTAAGTCTTTAAAAACTCAAAAGCACTCACCACCGTGAATCACATAATATGATGACGTTCGAAAAGCGTCAAACGCGCGTAAGAGCATCCAAAAATACCTATTTGTACGGCTGTCTAATCAGATCATTTATTAGTTAAACACGATGTTAAAATGGGTGTCATTGACGATACGATGACATAAACTTAGAGTAGAAAAGGCCAGAGGGATAATTTTTGTAAAAAGGCAACAATGAAAAAAATATTGTGCCAAATATTTTCATCTCCGACCTATTCTACACACTTAGATTAAATATAGTCACAGTCTTTACACGGAACGAGTTAACTTACTAAGCCGAAACGAACTTCATTGTTGACTCTTTTAGAGTTGAAGCAGTTTGCAATGAGATCCTTTTAAATATTCGGCTAGAATATTCTTCCTCCGAAAGGTCTTCCCGCTTAGCTTCAAGATGAAAAGTTATTAAAAGGGTATCTAGAAACATCTCTTCTGGCTTCGACCACGCCGCTATTATTGCAGGCGAGCGCTTACCATCAGGCGGAAAGCATTTCTGTGTGCTGTTTTTTTTATATTAAAAACTAGCTGCGCCCCGCGGTTTCACCCGCGTAGTGATGAAAAATGGTGATGATGATGATGAAAAGTAGCCTATGTCACTCTCTGGCTTTTGAACCATACCCATGTAAAAAAACAGGTCGATCCGTTGTTCCGTTGCAGCGTGAAAGAGGAACAAACATCCATACATCAAAACATACAAACTTTCGCGTTTATAATATTAGTAGGATAAAGAACCGTCAATGTTTCTCTAGATTCCTAAATATATGTAGTGAATAGAAAAAAACAAAATCTTTAGATAAAATGAACCGCTATGATGCTTATTAATGCAGGGAAACAGCAACTGTCAAATTTTCTCACATAATATTAATAATTATTATCATAATTAACAATCATAGTCTTGCTATTTCAAAAAACACAGTCATAAACTTTATGTCAAAGATTTATGCTGTCGATAAAAGCGAATATGAAATGCAGTATCATTAAGCAAATTGTGATTATTTATAGTCATTAGTGTGCAACTATTATAAAATTATTTTAGTATAAAGTAATAACTATAATTTTACAATCTTTTAGTCTTTTAAAACACCTATAGCGTGCCTAAAAAAATTAAAAATAACCTACGCCATAAAGACAAGTGAGGAAGGAAGCTTTACCTAAGCAATTAATTAAATGACATAAATTTTCAAAGTCCATAGGGATAATTTGATAGTAGGTAGTCAATTTTGGTAAACAATAAAAATACAAAAGTAATAAATAGGCACGGATAAACATATTTACACAAAAGTTGACTGTGTTAATTGCGTAGCTAAAGTAGACCATGATGGTATAGGCAAATAGCTAGATACCATGATGAAGCAGATAAAACGCTGGCAAGAGACAGTGGCATCGATTCTGATGCTCTCTAAACTAAACTAAATTTGACAGATTTTATTTATATTACACGGGAATTACTCACGACAAAAAAACACAAAATCGAAAAAAATCGAAATCGAAATTTGACAGCTCTAAAATTATTGCCATCCTTCTATCACATATTAAAATGAAAAGAGAGGCAGATAATTTTAGTCCTGTCAGATTGGTTTAGTTTAGTGAGTTGTATGACAGAATCGACGCCAGTGAAAGATGAAAATTACTCCACTAACAAAAGAATAAATAAAGAAGAAATAAGTAAAGCAAATGTCCATTTCAATCTTGATAAAACGCATATAGTTTTTTTTTAATGTTCGACATCAGCTCTCAGCTCATCTGATGTTAAGTGATGATTATGTTAGATGTTATAAGTAGAGTTCTCCGAATTTAGACTAAAGTCGGTAACTTGCGAAGCGGATGTGTTAATCGACACAATTAAAGTTTGATCGCCAATTTGATCACTCGCATTGCGAAATTATCTAAAGTTCTAAACTAAAATACAACTTGTCCTGTAAATAGGTGATGTCGTCAAATGTTACTGTCGAGAACACGCTGTGTCGCAAACATTTTGATGTTGTTAAATTGCGAGATATTAATTAATACGTTGTGTGATATTCTGGTAAAGTGAATCGTTACATCTACTTCATAACTAGCTTTTGCCCGCGCCTACGCTTGTGTTGAGAACCAAACATAGCTTTTGTCTCTCAAGGCTAATTTAGCTTTCAATCAGTGAAAGTATTTTCAGAATCAGTTCAGTAGTTCTAGAGATTACCTCGTCCAAATATTCAAAGTTACAAACTTTATATCATAATAAATTTATATTACATACATACTTATCTATCCTATTCCAATTCTTAAAATATTTTTTTCATCATCATCAGCCAGAAGACATCCACTGCTGAACATAGGCCTCCCCCTTTAACATCCACACTGAACGACAGCCTGCCTTTTGCATCCACTGGATGCCCGCGACTCTCACAATGTCGTCGGTCTATCTAGTGGGAGGCCTCCCTACGCTGCGTCTTCCGGTTCGTGGTCTCCACTCCAGAACCTTTCTTTCCCATCGGTTATCGGTTCTTCGAGCGATGTGGCCTGCCCATTGCCACTTCAACTTGCAAATTTTAACAGCTTTGTCGGTGACTCTGGTTCTATATTTTTTTGCCTAAAATTAAATGTACAGTCAACCTTAAACTACCTTTTTAGATTAAATAATAGGCTTGCGTTTTACCGCCATCTCCACTGATGTTAAGCGAAGATGCGGTCTATGATGGAGCACGTTTGTCTAGAATAAACTGATTCATTCACTCGCGAATCGCCATTTGAAGTCACCTAGATTGTAACTATCAGCATCGACAAAAGGAATAACTTAGTACTTTTGTCTATGCTATCAGCGAACATGCACCCATTTAGGAAGCGCATTCTACAGACTAGCCTAAGCAAAGTTAAGCAAGAGGCATGTTTGAAGCCGTCTAAAAGAACTTTGACATTAGGGCTAGGCTAGTCTTGAGCCTACATGACTTGCAAGCTTTCTAACGTAGGTAACTATCGTTCCCAGTGCTCACAAGACTTTTAAACTGGTATCCAAAAAACTGAATAATTATGAGCTGGTAGCTCATCTGACATTAAGAGACACTTCTCCTACTGTGAGACGAGCTCGTCCCGTCTCTCAGTTTTATGTAACAAAAAAAAAATGAGTTTAAAACTTATGTTCTGAGACTGTGAAATGTTCAAATGTTCTGATTGTGAATAACCCAGCGATTGTTTACTTCAGACAAACCAAGTTTAGTTTTAGCAAATTGCTTTACAAACAGAAATAAAGAAACTAGAACCGACGGCTTAAGGGCACGTTCAACAGCCACTGCTGTCATTCCTATATTTACAACATTTTTGAAGATAAAAAATCACTGAAGAATAACAATATTTTTATTCTTACTCAGTGATGACAAATATTTGTCATTATCTGTAGAATATCATTGCAAAAGTTTAAAGTAATTTTCGTATTGATATTTTATAGAATGGTGGAAGAAACAGAAGCAATTTTTTTTAAGTTTTTTCGTTTTTTCCTATTGTCCAGCACTTTTTGTCCGCCACTGATCCATCTCCTTTAACATTCTATTAAATATTAATAAAACAATTACTACTATTTGCAATGTTATTCTAAAGATAATATATCCAATCGTTTTTTACATTATCACTTTTATCTGGTCATTGTTATTTTAAAAAAAAAACGTGCGAAAGAGATAACTGTGCCTGGTTAGTGCATTAGCGCGACCTTAACATGATCCTCGCAGCACGACATCTCCTTGATTCAGTTACAAAGTAATTTCTATTTGCAAATAAAATAGCGATGTTGAAGCCAAGACTTACGTAATTCACTCCGTGCTAAATTGTCATACGCAAGTTGCGTTTTCCTAACAGGAAATATTAATTATCCGAAGTTGATAATAATCATTGCGAAGCTCTCTAAATCTAACAGCGTCGTTTTATGGGACGGGTGAGACATTTTGTTGACCACTAACCTTTGAGTAATAGACATCTGTCTAAAATAACACGATAGGTCTGCAGGTATCTACCTACAGGCTTTCTTCTTTATCTGTAGTCAGATTTTGTAAGAAAAATATGTAAATTAATACTTGACATCTATTAGAGTAATTTAAAAGTCACAACACAACACAAAATACTCACAATTAAAAATACAATCACAACACAAAACACAAACACAACAAAAGTGTCGTATACAGCGACCAAGCGTAAGTAAGGACCCTTAATCTGAAAAATAAGCAATGCATAGACAATTCGGTATTGCATTAGCGGCGGTGACTAGTTACCATCAAATGAGCCACCTGCTTCTTTGCTACTCATGTGTGCGCCGAAACATCGATCGCGCGCTGTTAGCTGCACGGAAATTTTGCCATATCCGCAAAAAGCGGCAAAATAAAACCAAAAACTCATCAAATAACCATTTATTGACACCTATGATATCACAAGGGAAATTAAAAACAACCTTGATGATATTGAAGCAACGGAAAATTCAAAAACAAGAATACCTAGCTAACTGGCTGGCTGTAGGTTAATTTGTTATCGGAACAAATTTCCCGTCTTTTTTACGACCGTAACTTTGCGCACACTAGTGGCTACTTCTCTTTTATATAAATGAAGTAATAAAAGCGTATTACAAAAAGTATTATCTTGAATCAATATAATGTCAAGCCTAACTTGACAGTCACCGATAGATGAGACTCATCCTTGAGTGGAGACCGTATAGGCAAAAAACAAACCACCTGGCCGCCCATGCACCGAAATACGGGGCTGACGATGTTCAAAGACACGTAGGTCTCGACTTCATGACCAAAGCTAAAGATTACAGGTCGTGGAAGAAATTAGAAAAGGCCTATGTTCAGAAAATTGTCCAAGAAAGGCTAAAGAACAAGAAAAAATTGCCCAATTCGATCACAAATTGGCACATAGCATTCTAAAACAAAACGCAAATTCTTGGCGCGCTACCAATCTAGCAAACTCTCCTTTTCCTTTAAAACAAGAGGATCAAAATGTAAAATGGATGGTCCTCTCGACGCACGCTTCCGCTGTCGCAGCGAACGCCAAGAGAAATGACAGGTGCGATCTGTATGCATTGGCGTAAATCTAGATCAGGGAAATACTTGGCTTGGCTATTAGGCCGTATGAATGGGAGTGGAAATAGTGTTGTAGTATTTTGTAGCAGTAAGGGTGCTAAATTTCTTACAATAGTTTTTAATTTAGAATATGTATGAATGTTTTAGAGTAGGTACCTACCGTAATTCTACTACCTACTCTTTCGAAGTCGTACGTATCTGCACCTAGTTTTTTAATTTTTTTAATTTTCTGCATTTGCTGGAATACATTGTTTAGTCCAACAAAGAACTAGAGTCACCGACATAGCTGTTAAAATTTGCAAGTTGAAGTGGCAATGGGCAGGCCACATCGCTCGAAGAACCGATAATCGATGGGGAAGAAAGGTTCTGGAGTGGAGACCACGAACCGGAAGACGCAGCGTAGGGAGGCCTCCCACTAGATGGACCGACGACATTGTGAGAGTCGCGGGCATCCAGTGGATGCAAAAGGCAGGCTGTCGTTCAGTGTGGAGGTTAAAGGGGGAGGCCTATGTTCAGCAGTGGACGTCTTCTTAGCTGATGATGATGATGATGTGATGATTGTTTAGTCTAAGTGTCGTCATGATACAAATATTTCATCATCATCATTATTAGCCTATCATGTTTCCACTGCTGGAAACAAATATAAATACCGTTTAAACCTAATTACAGACTAACTTCAACACTAAGAACATTAGAATTGAAATATCATGAACACGAATTTCATGTCAAATTTAATTCAAATCGGCTCAGACGTTTTAAAAATCGACAAAGAAGCAGTTTATTTTCGCATTTGGTGTTAGTGTAAATAAAATTTAAGTGTATTTACTTACGGTATTTTTAGCTGGTTCAAAGCACATAATAAGTAGGTTGATAGTCAAACGAATACCTAATCAAATAAGCATCTTGTTATAAAATCTATTTTACTATCGCCACTAGAAAAATGGCATTATTTTGATTCATCGATAACAGTGAATAATACTATCTTTTTGTCACTGAGTGAATTTAAATTTGAAACAAACCCAAATTATACGAAATATGTTTTCAAAAAAACGTGCTGAAAGTACCTAGGTACCTATTGTATCTAATTGTAATTAAGAAAAAACCCGATGTTTTAGTTCGTCTTTTTTCTTCTGTTCTCCCGATTGTTTTATATGTAATTTGAAATGTAAACACTATAATACCTACCTATTTATTTTCTCGCAGTCAATGGTAAAAAGTAGAGTACATAACTCGTGGAAAAAACATCTCTGTCCTTCTAGGTATCCCTCGTTTTGCTCAGGATTCTCCTCTGCAATCCTTTGTTGCTCTCAGGAGCAGACTTAGCCCCTTGAATTAGATTAACTTTTTTTAATTGTTGCTATAATCTATTATTTCGCTAGCGAAAATTACGTCCTATAAACCTAATGTTTGATGCTTTCGCTTCCAACAATATCTAGCTAAACTCACAGAAATCTCGAATCGTAGGATGTTATAAATTATCAACCAGCGTGTCAAATTAATTCGAGAAATACCAACGATTTCCAGAGCTGGCTTATTAATTGTACGGACACTTGTCCCCAGATCCGTCAGTGAAATGCTAAGTGTTGGGTTTAAATCTGACCTACATATTTGTATAGATGTCGCGTTTTATTTGTAAAGCACAGCTTTATGTGAGAAATTATCTCTATGAGGTTGTGAGATTTGAGTTTCATATTGGCTCATCTATCTAATGTTTTAATTATAACTAAACCAGTTAATTTCGTCACAAACGGCAGGAAAATTAGTATGTAATTTAGATGACAACACTGAATGTACTCAGTGAAACAGTTTTACGTTTGGTTTGTTTGTTTGTAATTTATCATTGACAAAATTGTGGTCACAAAGAAATTTCTTGTGACAATAATATACCGACTTAACTAGGTATATAATAATAATGAGATGAAATGAGATGAGAGGTGCTTTATCGCGCTAAACATGTACCTAATACCTGTAGATTTTTGGTCTGAAAATCAGGGCTAGTGGACGGCCAGGGTGGGCTCGAAAAGGCGTCACCATATACCTAAAGGTCAGAATATTCATAATATAATATTTAGAAAACCCTTTTATTGTCCGAATCTCTAGTCTGTCGAATGCGCTGCCTGATTCCCTGATAGTTTTTGGGTATCTTTTAAGTCGCACATGAATCAATTTCTTTTTGGCGAGCGTGCTCCATCGTAGTCCACATTATCACTTAACATGAGGTGAAGTGGCGGCCAAACGCAAGCCTATTGATCATTAAAAACAGGAAAAGTAGATGCTTAGATTAGTTTGGTAAATTTTTTTACAAACCGTAAGCATTTCTAATGTGTTGCCATCTCATAGCTAAATTTTTTCTCTGATTTATCGTAGTAGGTACCTAAATATGAACAGTTAGGTAGGTACATAGGTACGTACTTCCTTGCTGAATTTTGTAAAATACTAATTTGTATAAAGTTACTAAGTTTTAGGTATAACTACAGCAACTAAGAATATTTTAGAGGTAGGTATAAGTACACTATAATTATGTTTCCCATTCTTTTTTTCTCTTGAGATATGCATAGCCGTACAATGACTACCAACTAGTTTTCTTTGACTTATCGTGAACTTCATGCCTAAACATTTTCTTCCTGAAATTCAACTGTTTTCATAATAATAACGTGATCAACGTGTTACATCCTCGGCCACGCCGTCGCTTACCATCAGCCAAGTTGGTGACCAAATTTAGATCTACTCTGTATTAAAAAAAATGCTTTAGAGAACTTTGACAGGCTAGCTGCCTTTGTAATTTTGGAATTAAATTAAGTAGGTATTTTCTTTAACAGGGCTTGTAAACAGTTATTTTTAGTTCGTCTTCACACATTAAAATCAAATAGACATCAATAAAATAGACGTCACTATTTCAAACATAATTATTGTAAACTTCACTAGGATAAGTTCTTAAAATTCAACGCATTCTATACGAGGTACGTTATTGTCGTCGTAATTTTTATTTTGTCGTCTAACTTTCCACGGACCGTGTTAGTCAATAAGTCATTCTTGTTTGACTTTTAATGCTATGGTAATCGAGTCTCTTTTTTTTCTAACAATGGTTTGTAGCGGTTGTAAAGTAGCCATTTTTTGTATTGTTATTTTTTTTAGCCTAGGTAAGTAACAGTGATAGGCAAACATCTTGAAAAATTCGCAGTAGTGGAAATTGGTGGACCGAAGGGGGTACGAAGGGATTTCGACCACTCGAGTCCGCGCAATTTAAGAGAGTGTGAGCATGTACATACGGCTACATTCTGCCAATACGCTGTTTACCCATAACTGTTATAGCTGTTTTATCATGTGTACGAAATGTGTGGTGTGAACAATAAAGAGTTTATCTATCTATCTATCTATCTAACTGTACTGACTTTATTTGTATCAACCGAAATCAAATGCCTCATAACATATAACCCATTCTGTAGGCCTAGCACGGGCCGTGGACATATATTATTGTCTTTCCACCGTTTTTATCCCGCGAGAAAAAGACAAACGTATCCATATTCTAGCTTTGTCGCGTCTAGGCGTGGATAAAAACGGTGGGAAGACAATTTATCCACAGCCCATGCTAGGCCTGCTGATCTGCTTACAAACTTAGTCATGCGCCCCACAACTTCCATTCCAAATTTCATCAAAATCGGTTCAGCTGTTTAGTCGTGATTTAGTAACAAACTGGCATGCTACTTTCATATTGAAGTAGGTAGGTAGTGTGCTTTTACCTTTATTGACATGGTCAGTTTGTCACTAATCACAACAATCGTCTCACTTATCCTCTGACCTTAACGCCAAAACTAATCCGAATATTTTCAATTCCAGCCTCATCATGGGCCCAGTCACCTCCCGAGGAGTCAGAGAAGGCCAAACTGGTCCGCCAGCCTAAACGGGATGAAGCCGGCAAGCCGCATATTAAGCGACCAATGAACGCCTTCATGGTATGGGCTAAAGACGAGCGCAGGAAGATTCTCAAGGCATGTCCTGATATGCACAACTCTAATATATCGAAGATACTCGGAGCCAGGTGGAAGGGCATGTCTAATGGGGAGAAGCAGCCATACTATGAAGAGCAGTCAAGGCTTTCGAAGCTTCATATGGAAAAGCATCCGGATTACAGGTAAGTTTCGAAATATTTAAAGTTAGACTGCAGAATAACAGGCCAAGAGCATGTCGAGACACGCATATGATAGGGTTCCGTAGCCAAAGCTATACCTACATAATTATAATTGTGTTGTATTTCACTTTACGAAAGGTTTTTCGTAAGGACATTTGAGCTAGAACATCTTGAATTTAGGTAGGTGTAACAGTTTTATCGCTATGACTCAAAACAAGTTGCAATCTAAAAGTTATCGAAATAATGTTGCATAGAGGTTTTTCATTATGACCTGAGCTGTTCCAGCAGTGACCGTGGATATCAAGGTCTTAATTCGCAAGGTTTTTTGTCTGCTTCGCAATGAAGCTCAAGTTGAAATCAACCGATGATATTGTTTCATCAGTTCACGAATCCGGATAACAAAACGTGGCTGCCTACATTTTGGACTAAACCGAAAACTTCACGGGATTAATCTATTTCTTTTGCCGTTTCAGATATCGACCAAGACCGAAGAGGACTTGCATAGTCGACGGCAAGAAGATGAGGATATCCGAATACAAGAATCTGATGCGTTCACGGCGACAAGAGATGCGGCAGCTATGGTGCCGCGACGGAGGCAGCGAGCTGGGCTTCCTTCCAGGACTTTCATCCCCTGGACCTAGCAATTCGTCTCCCCCTCCTAATGGAGGTGGATACCCCCAGATGGGAGCTTTTTCGCCCCCACTGTCCCCCAGAGAGGATGATTGAAATACGGCGCGCGGCTGGCCATACCCGCACGCCGCGCAGATGTCCCTACCGACCGCGCATCATCCATGGTAGGCTCCTAAACTCCTGGAAGTTATGGAACCCCGTGTTTTGTGTAAAGTGTGGAGTTCAATTGCAGAAGATACATAAACTTTTTACAATCAAAACTAACCACAAGCATGCCTGAGCTAAATGCTTGTCATGACAGGCATATCATGTTTAAAAATTGTTGCATTGTGAATTTACAAGTTATCTGAAACAAAGCTTGAGTCGTTTAATTCGTCAAGTCTACTTCTGCAGTCTGTAACAAATGCTGTTTGAATATCACAAGTTCTTGTAGCTTGTAAGTTACAGTGTTTAGTCCTAAGAGCCATTGGCCAATGTAAATGTAAAGAAATAACATCGTTTTCAAATACCCAGTTGTAGGTACAAACTGTTGCTGAAATACGGTCACAAAAACATTTTATCGTTCACAGGATGACTATGAAATATACCGGAGTTTTCCTAGTGGGGGTTTCTGAGTGATTAAGTTATGTTGACAAGATAAATATTGTCGTTGTAAATACTTGCTGTAAAATTCGTCAACATAATATCTGGAACGTGTAATTTTATGTGTATGAATGCAAGTAGCAATAGACCCTTTAGTTTGTAAGTCGTAGATGGATTGAGATAATCTCATTGGACTTTTATACGTAGGTTTGTATGCCAGTGTTTCGTATTGGATCTCTCTCGTTTTAATGACCTAATAACTTATGAGATTATTCCATTACTTAGTGGATAAAGGTAGGTAATCGTGGCGGGCACATCTTTACTTCATATTTTGTAAATAAATACCTATTTGCAATATTTAATAGCTTCAGCCCTGAAAAACTGGAAATGCATCTCTTTGAATCCCTCCTCGGTGTTTTGCCAGTCGCATGCACCAGTAGTTTTTTAATATCGTCTGACCACCTCTCATTCTCGTTAGGCCTTGGGCCTAACGGCTAACTCTTAACGCCGGCTCGAATTAGCGCTGAAACAGCGTATTTCGGAAAATCACGCGAACGTGAGCCTTATCGCGCCGAGATACGGTTTGCGGTCGCGCAACTTTTCTCACCACCTAAACAGAATCGCTTAAAACAGGTAGCCGTAAGGGCCCTGGATCCTCTAATAAACCAATGCATTGCGTACCTACTACATTATTATTTATAGGTGGATACCCAATGACTTTCCAAAAAATAAATACCTATATAAAAGTCATTAGTAATTAATTCAAAGTCTTTGGACTAAACTAACGATGGGATTGGTGTAATTTTGTTAGTCATTATTCCCATGCTTCAAAAATATTTTGCAGCGGATATGTTTTCTATTTTTCCCATAAACTCTGATATGATAGACCAGTTTAAGAACTAATGTTGCATACAAATCAATGACAATCTTTAGTACCTACCTATATACGTTAACAGTTTTAAGTTAACAAAAATAATTTTTCCGTTACCATAATTGCAACAATATGGAGGTAGGTATGAATATTCAAGTAACTTATATACAGGGTAACTGGTAATCAGCTTTTAGCATCTTCTTAGGAGCGTCTTCAATACGTCAATAAAAACAACTTTATTTCAACGACTTACCAAAATTCGCGGGAAAAATTCAGCTGTTTCATATAATTTGTCGGGAGGGGGATTATTTTGTCTGGAACGGCCATCGAGATACAATACCTACAGAGTCACAATCACGCAAAAAAAATCCGAACCAAAACTCGGCCGACTTTTTGGGTTTAGTTATAAGGCAACCGCGATCCGACTACAACGCCACGCGATGCCAGTCCTTGTATGGCATATCGGAAGAGCAACATTGAACACTGCAAGCGACATAACGTCTCAATTGTAGTAAATGTGGAATTGCCAACTATAGATGTCTAGGTGTACAACGACGCTCGGATTATTGATCCGATTTTTGACGGTTTTCACTCAAAGATTGTGACTCTATAGTATTGTATCTCGATGGGAACGGGATTTTTTTTTTTCGCGAATTTCGAAAAGTAGTACAAACGTTTGTTTTGATCACAGTCCTTTATCCTGGTCTGTGATTTTGATGTTTGAGGCAGCCCAACTGATTACCAAGTAGCCCTGTATACTAATAACTCTTTCCTTGATTCTATGTTTCATTGTATAAAATAATGGACAACTTGTGACGCCATGTACCTAATTGTAATGGACGAGTAGATAATTAAACAAAAATGTAAATAAATACACTTATGCAGTGCTGGGTAATTCTTCTTTGTAAATACACCCTATTCCTTTTGTAGATAGAGTTTTTGATTTGGCTAATAATAAGATCAATAGATTTGTTTAGTATTAATCGTTTTAGTGTCGGGGTATATCGTAGACTTTTCTGTGGCCATGTACCTATATTAACTTAGTTTATCTTGTAGCGAAGTAAGCAAATAAAATGTATCAAACCAAAAATTTGAAGCGAAATGCTTGAAAATTATAAGTGTTTTGAACACGGACTGTTTTGACAGACACTTAGGCACTCCACATCGCGTTTGTGACTGTTTTTTTACTCGAGTCCCGTAGTCAAAATTAATGCTTTTTATTATAGGCATAGCATTGCTTATTTAGAATTATTTATTCTGCGGTCATTGAAAGCGTAATTCTGGAGGCAGATGAAAATAAACCAAGCAACCAGCCTCGAACGCACTCAAGTTTGAAACTAGTTAAATAAAACGAATAAATGGAGGGCTTTTGGCGAAGTGAAACAGTGTTTTATAAATACTCATAGACTTAGTGGAGATACATAAATAGTACCTACGAATAATAAATATAAGTACATAATAATAACTTTTATAATAGCACAAATTATGACGATATCAAACATTAAAGTATGTAGATAACGTAGATGATGTAACATACATTGTAGGACATTTTTGAAAATATTAGGCAAAATAATTAATACATAATCTTTACATTGCGATTATATAAACGGAAATAAAAAAAAGTTGATCAGAAATGGTCAATTAAGTATTGTCAATTTAATTGTAAATATTTCCGACAACATTTTTATATATTTATCGGGATGGCAAAATAGATAATTTAATAATTCTAATGACTATCACTATCTCAAATTTTCAGGAAACTTGTATGCAAGAACTTGCCGAAGCAAGTGTTGTTAAAAAAATGCTTGCATTACCCTTTCTAACTTGCCTGTCTAAATATACATTTAAATAATAAACCTCATAATAAGGATGTAATTAAGATCAATCTGTCTAATCTTGAAATATTCTTGCAAGCATGCGAGAATAGTCTCGCAACTATTCTTGCAAGCATGTACCAGTGTACCTACATGGTTGCAAGAATAGTTCAATAATAACATTCTTACTGTTATTATATTGTTAAAGTACAATCACTAATCAGTCGATAGTATATTCCAATCCAGTGATTCTTAATGTAAAAATATTTAGTAATATGTAGTATCCTTGAGATTGTAATAGAAATAATTCTAATAGAAATAATTATACCTACTATCGCTTTATCGAATCGTGCAATTTTACTAAGTAGAATGTAGAATCTAGAGCCTTGCATAATATACTCGTAATACTGAATATTGTATAGATTTCATGTTTCTGAAAAAAAAAAAACTTGCATTGTTATCTTTTATTTTGTTATTTATTTTTCTAATTATAAAAATCGTTTTTCTTTTGTCTTCTATAGGTCACTTAATGCCAGTATAATGTAACAGTAGAATTTAGTGTAAGCTTAGTGTAGTACATGTTTTAAGCTATGAAAATTAGTGTTTTATTAGTAAATGTTTAAGGGTTTAGTTACTAAATTATTTATTTTTATGTTGAATGTAAATAAACGAATATTTCTGTAAGCGTTAGATTGCGGTTATTTGATGATTGATACTTAAATGTCTGTAATTTGTGTTAGGATCTCTTTTTTATTTATTGAAACAGTTTTAAAGTTTTTTATCCATCTTGCCATAATAAACATGTAAAATGCCATAATTGTTTTTCTACTTACATTAAATAAGTGTACAGTTTAAAGAATGTTATAATACAGCATGCTATTGTTCCTTAGATTTTGGTTACATAAAACAATGTGATTTTTCGATTATGTACTTAAATTGAAAATTTGTTATATTTTTCTTGCATTTTTTGTAAGTTTTTTCACTGTTTTAAATTCAATTTTATATACTTAACTCATTTACTTAGCATTCGACATTCAAATGTATAAGTAGGTAGATTTTAGGTTTAAATACCTAGTATAAACCAGGACACATTATTTAAAAATTGTGCCAAAACCCAAAATATATTAAAAATAAACCTTGAAAAAATATATTGTTTCATTCATCAATCGATTAAATACCTATATAGATAGTGTGATACTGCTTGGAAAGCGCTCATAAGCTCTTACTACGATTCTCTCTTTATAGGCGCATACGCAGGCATCACGAAGCATGCGCCACGATTACCATGCCACGAATGTCTGAGCCATAGTATTCAAAAACAAAGCATTCATCCGAACGGAATATTTTAGGTTGTACACGCAAACTACTCATGATGCTCGAGGTCCTCGTTAACATAAATGAGCGAAATGGCTTCAAGACAGTGGCGGATTCACACTCTTGCCGCCTTGCCGAAGTTGTGGCTGGTACAGTGAAAGCAACTGTTACGACGTGAAGTACCGTCGCACCTTCGATAGGATATTCAGATTTTTGGCAGCTAACTAAGTCTTGTTTTCAATATAGGAGCCAAAGTTGAGGGTAGGAGACAGCAACGCCCAAAAGCTCAAGCTGGTCAGTTATCGGAATTGATACGACCTGGAAAGTAGGAGCCAGTTGGAACGGCATCCTTTTTGCGGAGAACAGACACGCCTGGGTCTTGGTGGCATTGGACTTGACCAGGTTGGCATCGCCCCATTCGGAAACTGCTTTAAGGGATAAGTTCATGCGCTCGACCATGGCCTTTCTGAGACTGGATTTGTAGTCCGCTGGTTCATGCGTTAGATGTATAGCTCTCTACTACTGTGCTGTCGTCTGCGTACCCAAAGGTACCGGGAAAAAATTTCTTGTACACAAATCTCCACAACGGCTCAACTAATAAGTATGAAATTTGGAATAGAAACAGGCAAGCAGCCACATTGCAACACACACCACTTTTTATCCAAGAAAATTTGACTGTTCCCGTGGGATGGGACTGTTCCCGTGTTCCCCATCAACCATCTTCACAACGGCTCAGCTAATAAATATGAAATTTGGTACAGAAATAGACAAGGAGCCATATCAAAACGCACAATACTTTTTATCCCGGAAAATTTTACGGTTCCTGTAGGATAACTTCAATCACACAACTATGTAACTGTTAAACAAATTATAATGAAATTTGGTATGGAGGTAGATTAAACACTGAATAACACACACAACATAACATAACACACAACACACATAACACAAACATTACATAAGCTAATTCTGAGCCTGGGAAAATGAATGGTTCCTGTAGGATAACTTTGATAATTCAACACCGAATTTCGATGGAATTTGATATGGAGGTAGCATATTCCCTGCGTACCCAAAGGTACCGGGATAACTTTAAACCCACGATATTATATTCGGGATTTTTTATCCATCTATGTTTGTAATTCAATATGGGTACCTGTTATATTACTAGGTATTAAATAATAATATCAATAATTTAAATAATTAATACATTTATTATGATCATGCATAATATAATTTCATATACACATTAAATATCAGAATAAAAATTGTTATACATGATATGGCTTAAATATTTTGTGAGTACAAAAATATTTTTACTTTTTACACTTATTTTAAGTACCTACGCAAATTAAGTTTTTTTGGTATTATTTTATTTTACAACAAGAGATGAGATTACATTTTTCAATATCATTACAAATGTTCATAAAATTAGATTATGTTAGATCAGGGGCCGTACCACTTGTGTTAAGCGATTCTGTTTAGGTGATTGCGAAAAGTTGCGCGACCGCAAACCGTATCTCGGCACGTTAAGGTTCAGGTTCGCGTGATTTTCCGCGATCATCTAAACTAAATCGCTTAAAACAGGTGACGGTACAGCCCAAGGTAGGGTACTTACCTTGGGCTGTAAACATCGGGGGAAGAGGAAATATAAACCAAATTATATATTCTATAGAGTACGAGTATACTATAGTATAGAGTTTAACACTATGGTCACCAGCAGTGCGAGTACGGTAATTTACCGATTGAGAAATTGGACATTTTATCCTAGACAAATTCGGTTTTATCCAAGAACCCTCAATGGACGCGCCACAAAGTAACGTGATAAACATAATATTATATAATAAATTAATAACAAAAAAAAAAACATACAAATGAAAATAACAACAACAACATGACATGAAAATAATAAATAGCCGAAGTTTATGCACGCAAAATTTAAATTACATGCTTTATCACTGTAGGTCTGTAGTATTTATTAACCGTCTAAATACAGAAGTTAATAATACAATAATATATACCTATATTATATTAAAACAGCCATTTTATACGTCGTAAATTTATCGTTAGTTTGATTGTTTTAATATGTCAATGGCTGTTTGTTACAGGTGTACGATACGTCAACAACAAATCTTAGGTACTTGCCACTGCTGAGTGTAGACTCAGCAAGGCAAGGGAGATTACTTTAACCGGCTCAGTGGTCATAGTAACTGTGAACAGTGACCATAGTGTGACCAGTGGCCATAGTGTGACCAGTAGTCATAGTATGACCAGTAGTCATAGTGACTAGTGGCCATAGTGTGACCAGTGGCCATAGTGTGACCAGTGGCCATAGTATGACCAGTAGTCATAGTGTGACTAGAGGTCATAATGTGACCTGTTACTATAATGTAACCACTCATCATAGTGTGACCAACGATCATAGCGAACTATAGACCAGTCACCATAGTGTAACCAAAGACCATAGTGAACTATAGAGCAGTCAACATAGTGTGACCAACGACCATAGCGAACTATAGGCTACTTACCATAGTAAACTATAGTTTATTATCTATGGTATCCAGTTCCTGTTCTCCCAACGTTTCTTTTATCCCACCTGACCTTATACTATTTCCACAACACCTATACATCAATAGTGGATTATTATTTTAGCTTATTTAATTTGCATTTATTTACGCGAGGCCGATATTGTGTACCCTAAGTTAATAAAACTATAATAGGTACATATTCGAATTAGTACAAAAATAACATGCTTTAGCAGCTACCATTTCATCTATTTTTACTCTAAGTGCAGTCACTTTCATGGAGTCAAAACAGCGTCAAATTTTGAAACATCTATGGAGAGGATTACTTAAAAAATAAAGGTATACCTACGCCGCGGTGCCTACGGTGTGCGCCGGCGCATCATATTTCTCTACGCAACCCCACCCCCGCACCCGATAAGCAGCCGGTGTCATCACGTGCGCGCCGCGCGGCGGCCCGTAGTGCAAAGCGAGTTAGAGAGATATTGTTATAAGTATGGTATAGAGAAATTGTTTTTTTCCCCCCATTATTATGAATTTTTATTAGTCTGCGTGTTCTTTCTCTTTTATGTAATCTATACTAATATTATAAAGAGGAAAGATTTGATTGTTTGTTTGTTTGTTTGCATTGAATAGGCTCCGAAACTACTGAACATATTTGAAAAATTCTTTCACTGACGGGAAGCTACACTGTCCCCGGGTGACATAGGCTATAATCTATACCCGTGCGATGCTGGGGCGGTAAACCGCTAGTGTTAAATAAACGACCTAAGGTAAGAATAAAGCACTTAAACAAGTAACCTATATATTATAATAAAGCTGCTGTATCAAATTTGTTACCTTATTTAAATGGCAAGAAAAAAATCACTTAACTGGCATGAGAAAAATCACTTATCTGGCAAGCAAGACGGGCACAACTTAACTTTATTCAATTCCAAGCAAGCCCCGTGAAAAGTGTGTCCACACTTAAATACCCATAGTCCGCCATCTTTAATCAACACCTCATTTTGTAATGGCAACCCACAGAGAGCACAATCTGCCACACCTTTGTTTATAACAAAAATATTGGCTACTATTTCTTCTAATGTAGAAAACCTTACTTGATCAATTTCTTGATTATTTTGTTCAAGAATTTCTAGATTTTCTCCGAGTATTTCTTGGGTATTTTTTTCAAGAATCTCTAGATTTTGTCCAAGAATTTCTGGTTTATTTTTTTCAAGAACTTCTTGACTTTCTTTGGTGACTTTTAGGTTGTCTTCAATGTTCCACGTGACCAATTTCTTTAGAGGTGTTAGGCCCCAATGGTCAGAATTCGCCGCAACTGATATAGGCATAGCAGTATTCTTAATATCTCCATTGGTGCTGCTCCGAAGTAGTTTGCATACCTGAAAATATCAAAACAGATAAATTTATAGATTATCTGTTACTACTAGCAGTATGACCGGAAATCAACTCATTGGCGACCGGTATGGCTCAGATCTGTGGTAGTGAGTCTGCCCAATGAGCAGGAGATCCCAGGTTCGATTCCCGACCGAGCAGACGTTTGAACAATTATTTCTTAGGTTTAAGAACACTGTATAGAGCTCGAAATATCGGGAATTCAAATAAACCCCTTTTTTAAACTGAATTTTGAACCCCTTGACAAAAGACGTGGTAATCTTTAAGCGGCTGAACAGATTTTCTTAAATCATAGCTAAGAACACTCTCTATCTAATCAGATTTCAAAATAAAACAGACAAGTACGAGTAGGACTCGCACTCTGAGGGTTCCGTTGGATATAACACTCAGAGTATGAGTCCAAACAAAAAAACAACAACAATAAAGTTGAAATATTGAAACACAAACTTAATTTTGTAGTTGTAGTGAGTATATCCACCAATGTGTATGTGTGTATGTTGTAGTATGTGTGTGTGTTCTTCCATAAATTCCAACTACAAAACGTAAGTTTGTAATCGCAAAACAATATTTTTTATGTGACGTAACTTCAAATTAACAACTTTCGGATTTTTTCCTTTATATGTGCTGTAAAACCTTGCCTTTTGCCAAATTTCATGATTTTACGTCAACGGGAAGTACCCTATAGGTTTTGATTCGCTTGTGAAATCGCAAAATATGCGTAAATATGCGACATAAACGGGCATATCTTTTGATAGCTTTGACTTACAAATTTGTTTTTTTCACAGCAAAAAGAAATCGTAGACCCGAGTATTTGATACAAATTTCAAGTTAAGACCTCTACGCGTGCTTGAGAGAAAGGGTCTTGACAGACGGACAACGAAGTGATCCTATATGGGTTCCTTTTTTTCCTTTTGAGTTACGGAACCCTAAAAAAGTTAGTAGCCAGAAGTTGAGATGTGAACTCAAATTTAAGAAATATTGGTTGTTCAATTTAACTAGACAAAAAGTTATTTACCTCATTCTTTGCCTCTTCAAAGTCATATGAAGTATACAATGCATCCGTCAGCTGATTAGACACAGTTGTATCGATCTTTTCAAACATGGTGACTACCAGACACGTGTGGTAAAACTTCACTGTGATAGCTCCTGCATCAATTAAATTTGCATGCTTCTCCAACACTTTCAAAGCATTCCGTCCACCGATAGACTTGATCATTAGCGCTCCCAAATCATCCCAACTTAACATATCTTTTACGGATATATTCTCAAATTTCTTCGAGCAATTCAGACAGATATTTGCGTATAAAGTAGCATACAATTGTACAGCTCGATTCCAAATGTCTAAAGTAAACTGCGGTAGAAACGAATGCAGCAACTTTTCATCTAACATTTGCAGCAAAATCCTTAGAATGTTCATCAAATCTTCATTCCTTCTTAGATACAATATTTTTCTCCATAAGTAAGGCATTCGTTTGCAAATGTCGTAGCACTGATCTCTGGTTTGACTAGACCATTGCAGTTCAATAAATTTGTCGATCAATTCTGAAAATACCGGCGTTTGATTTGTTCTTGCGTACGGTAGCGGAAATCCACACTCGCAACCAATATTGGATAGCTTTTGCGTCTTCATATTCACTGATATACATGAATCTACAAAGTACTTGTACAAATCTTCATCCTTAATTATGTTGTTTAAATATTCTTCATTCTCCACCATGCTAAGGTAGCTGAGAAAAATATGATTCGGTATGAATTTAGATTCTTCTGTCGCTCCAATGTTTAGGCAATATTCTTCTAATTTGAACATAAGATTGTAGATTTCTCTAATATCACAGGCGTTGCTCTCGATTATAGAGACTAAATTCGATTGCTCTTTACTGACTAGACTTAACCTAAAATATTGGTACAATGATTTGCTGACAATATCCTTTTCTTCGATATTCTCTATCACTATGGCTTCTTGACTAGATTCTTTGTAAATGATATCATTATGAATCACTATTACAGGCTCGTTAAGATTTGTTTGTTCTAAAGACATCTTAGGAATGTCTGTCCTTATGATTTGTTTTTGAATGACAAAGTCTTGCGCTGGTGGCTTATCGCCTAAATGTTTCATTTTGTCCTCAAAATCATCCCATTTTTCTTTGAGTATTTTCTTGCTAGAGTTTAATTTGCCTGAAACACTCAAGCTGAGTTCTTTTAACGTCTGCATAGCTTCAGGCGGTATTGACGAGAATTTGTATTCGTCATTTTGTTTTGACATATCTTCCTCGTCATGTTCGTCATCTAAAGACGATTTTGCATTATATGTGTTATCAACCACATGAATGCCAGTCTTGGAAGTGGCGCTCAGTTTTAGACTTTCAAAATTATTTAAAACATCTTCTATTTGCTCAAGTGTGTCTTTGTCAATTTTATCTCTCAATCCAGCGACAGCATGCAATTTCGTGGACAATTTACTTGACATCAAGTAATCATTGTAAGCAGCGCATATATTGGCACACAATGAGTATTTTTCTTCAATGAAACATTTGAGTAAAAACTTGTCTATTTTCATAAATCTCAAATGTATTAGAGAGCCGTTGCTTAGCCAGACATATAACATGTTGTGGTACACTTTGCAGTCAACAATATCTTTAAACTCATACCAGACAGTGTCATCAACATTATCAATATTCAAAAAATACAATGCGTCTTTCCTAAAACAAAATATGGCACCATACATAGAAAATATCTTGGAGAAATTTATTGATTTTCCGTCACTCTCATTTACAGGACTTTCTATGATAAAATCTTCTTTATCATATGATTCTGACGTGACAGTTTTGAATGGATGTCTCGCTAAGACTTGTTTAAACTGATGAGTCCGTTTAACAGTTCCATCAACAGTTGATTCCCATAACCTTGAAGACGGTCTTGCACAAAAAATTAATGTATTTTCCAATTCCTTTCCAACTGCAAATTTTAGTTCGTCATTAACCATGTTAAAAGTCTTCACCTCGGAGAAATTTTGTTCAACTTTTTTTATAGTAACATCTTGATTTTTTTCTTTGTTCACGAAGCAGGCTCCAAATTCTCCGTCTCTTAGTTTTTGTCCGATCTGTCTGTATTGTTCCTGTGTAGTATCGCACACATAGCATCGAGTTAGAGTGGAAACCAACAGCATGCATGACCTTAGATCAATTTGACATATTCTGGAGTCCAAGCTCATGATAACTTGGGATGAACTTTGGAAGGTTTTGGCCTGGAATAGAAAACAGATAATTTGTAAAATTATTGTGTATCTGTTATAGTTTCATCCGCGTGGACATTCTCTCAGGTAAATTTTGTCACTCTCCGATCCTTAAACTATCGAGATGCCCTGCAAATATCAAATAACGAAAAAAAACTTAAAATATAACTCTATACTCCGTCTTGGTCAGTACCGCTATATGCTTTGCTCGTATCACACCGCTATACTCCGTTTTGCTCACCCCAGTCTGTACTGCTATACCCCACTCCGCTTGCTTCGCACCTCTATACTTTGCCTTGGTCCGTACCGCTATACCCTGTTCTGCTTGCATTGTACCGCTATACTTTGCCCCGTTCCGTATGGCTATACCCACTCGCTCGCATTGCATCGCTAACTGGTATACTCTGCCTTGGTCCATACCACTATTAACTGCTCTGCTCGCATTGCACCACTATATTACACCATAAAGGTATATTAAATTCTCAGCGTTGTGCTTTGCAAACTCTAAAATACTTACAAGAAAATTCTGCATTTGCAATACAGATATTTTTCCAACATCGTCACCAGAAAACATCATGTTGGTGTCGCTCCACATCATAGCCGTCACCTCGTTGCCTTGGTGGTCCCTTGATGTGACCGTGGAGTGACCGCCACTCAACGACTGATCACAAGCTGTGACCGTCATCGTGCCACGGCCATTTGCAAAGCCAATGTGCTTCTCGTTGGTAGATATTGCAAGTCGAGTTATGGCACCATCCTGAAACATTGTTAAGAAGATAATAAGCATGATGATCATTGGTGATGGTGATTGGTACAGTATAATATAGAAACGTAGAAACTGTTTCTTTGACGAATCTCCAGTTTATTTCAGATATTTTTCTGTGTGTATAATTTTTACTGAATAATTAGTTTCAAGTATAACAGATCTTCAAATCTTTTGTTTCAGTATCAAGCGATATTTCCAAGTATTTCAATAAAAAAATAACTGAATTTAAAACAAAAATAAAATACAAAGAAACCATTAAAAATTATTTTTTTGGTACGGATTATTTCGTAAAAAAAGTATTTGTGTCATCATTATATTGGCGCAAACAACTTAGTAAAAACCTGAAGATATTTTATTTTTTTCATTATTTACATACTTATCTACGGTTTATAAAAAACTGGTTTTGAACATAATCATGTGTTTCGGAAACTTGCATTGTTAAAATTTTTTTTTTGTCAAAACGTTCTATTTTTGAGACACAAATAACTAAATAGTTTTCTTGTTTTATGTTGGTTTATTATGGCCACAGACCTATATTTCTGTGATTATGACCCTGGGGGTCACCAGATTTTTAGGGTTCCATACCCAAAGGGTAAAAACAGGACCCTATTACTAAGCCTACGATGTCTGTCTGTCTTGTCTGTGTGTCTGTCCATCCGTCTTTCCTACCTATTACCCGGCTATATCTTTCGAACCTTAATTAGATAGATAGTTGAAATGTTCACAGAATATATAATATTGCGGCAGATTAACTAATAAATATTAAAAAGTCATAAAGTAAAACGAAAAGGGGTCCCCATGCAACAAACATATTTTTTAAACATATTTTTGTATTAGCTTTAATGTAAAAACGATTATATGTACAAGCGTCAAACTTGCCACGAGTGTAGTACACACTCTAAACACTCTAAAGTATTACAGCAAATAATAAATAATGGCCAAGTGCGCCTCGGTGACAAATTTCTGTTCATTACCAAGTTATTATACTCGAGCGCTTGTAGCAAACTGCATAGCAAATTACTCCGACGATTGGCATGCATTATAATAACTAGTAATTTGGTTACTTGGACAACCTTATTGTATTTTGTGGTGGAACGAAACCCTCAATGCGTGAGCCTGACTCGCACTTGGCCGGCTTTTCAACATGTAAAGGTGTCACATATTCAAGAAGGTTGAAAACAGTGACCTATTTGATGGGGTAGGGTTTTTATTTGTACCTGTTTCAGGAATTGACTATCCCTTGGAAAAATATTTTTAATCGTCACCATAAAAAAAAAACTTACTCGTATTTTCTACCTACCTGACATACACGGCATCTACTAACTAAAAGAGAAAACATAACCCTAGAGAAAACAGCCACATAACCCTACTATGACCTGCACCATCACAGACCACACTGCAGACCACATCCTCAGCAACAGAGTCGTTTTCAATTGGCACAGGTTGTCTGAGGATGTGGTCGCATCTAAATCAATAAATGTGTTTAAAAACAAACTGGACAGCTGGATAAATCCAAAATTTTGACACAGTGTTTTAAGCACATTAGGCTATGGTGCTCCCCGTATGATCCCAGCTCTAGAGATAGCCAGCAGATGTGGTAAGACGAGTCAGCAGATTAACCCGTCGAATGTGGGCGAAGGAGTTTTTTATGGCTAAAATGGGGAATTTCACCTACATTTCAGATAATTAAAAAAAAGCATAAAATATGTGCATCATATTAATATACCATTGGTATTGTGTATAAATCTTCTTACACACAATATGCACGTCGGAGCACTTTTCGCTAATGCCGACATGCGGTGCGTAACACATTCAACGGGTTAATATGCAACCTTTCTGTCTTATCCTTAGCAGCCTGTGTGCTTCTCTTCTAATGGTCATCGGACCACCATAAACACTGTCACTGATGTGGTGCGTAAGACTGAGGCCCTCAAATAAAATTATTTTATGAAACTTTTGCCTTACCTTGTGTGGAATAAGTTGTACAAATTCACAGGGATTTCGATTAAAGACATAGATGCCTCCACTGGTAGCACCAAACGCTATCAACGTCTTTGAGATATCGAAGCATGTGTACTGGAAAAGAGAGATAAAAGTAAATTTGACATGATAATTCTCCATGTCTTTATGAACAGATAATATTATGTTTATTCGATGACGGAGGCATCCTGAAGTTTTGTTCGTTTCGTAGGTACCTATTTTAGGAACAATTCATGAAGTACATGTATCCACAATGTTGGTTTGGATGAGTTAGTCATACAAACTAAGTACCTACAGTTGAGGAGCGGCCGAAATTGAAAAGCAGAATAAATACAACACCACACTTAGGTAAATACGTATTGCTCACTTGTTATTTATAAATAGGTACACTAAATTATATCTATGCTACGTGAATGCAGGGGGATTTGGGCCAAAATAATCGGAGAAGCACTCTGAACTAACCTTTATCCGTTGAACATTTTTAATAGGATAGTTTATAGATTCTGTGATATCTGGAAGTTCTTGCAGAATGTAAGGAGGCGGTTTTGAGTTAGACATTGTTCAATAGGACATTTTTTAATTTATGAATCGTGAAAACGCGAAGTAATTCACACTGCAAACCTAGCTCAACAAAAGTCGAGAAAACAATTTATTTTATTTTCTTGTCCGACGATCCGATCCGAAGAATTCCGAATTGACATGACACTCGTGACAGTCCGAACTCCGACCATGACAATGACAGCGACTTATAAACTTGTCATGACGTTGACTTTCACATAATTTTACCTTTTTTCTTTTAATTTTGGCTCGACATAACCTAATTTATTTAGCCAGATGTATGCATGCCACACAGATGCTTAATATTTGTGCCAGCGATCTTGTGTTCCTGTGATCTTGCAAATATTTCCATGCATTTTGCTTTTTGCCACAGATGTGACATGATGCTACACCTGCGCTCGCCAACCCGCCTGCCAAGCATGGCGACTAATAATATTGGCAGCCCCCCCTACATAATGAGTGCAAAAAGGACCAGGCCCCCACTGCCCCCAGTCCCCGGAAACTCCGCTATTTCTGGCTACGGAAGCGTTTACGGTAATGGCGGGGCAAGGGGTGCTAAAAATCCCCAGCAGACGCCCGGCTACCACCCCCAACGACGAAAAGAGGCCGTAGGAAAACACTGAATGCAGGCCGCTTCCAACGCTCTTTTGGTGATCGATGGGGGAGGGCTATGTCCAGCAGTGGACGTCCTATCGCTGAAATGATGAAGATGATGAATCTACAAGGTGCTGCTAGTCTATAGAATAGAACAGAATACATAAGTTAAGTTAATTAGTTTCAGATAACAACATCCTGTATGGGTGTTGTTTTCGCAAGTCGACTAGGACTGGAACCGGTTTCGGATGAGTGAATAGCGTCCGAGTTCGAATCGTACGCAACCTCATAGGTATATTTATGTTACATTGAAATTAAATTACGATGATATTTTTTTTTTTAATTTTTGATAGTTATAGTGGTTTAGCGATGACAAACAGCTGCTTCCTCGATCTATAAATATTTTAGTAAATTATTATGTATGCAAAGTTTTATATGTACCTTCTATTTTATTTTTTATTTTGTGAGCGCGCGGTGCATGTGAGCACCATGTCAAACCAACTGTGGTTTTTTGGTGCAACAATATGCAACAAACTGTATTATTTGTGTAAAGTAAATAAAAAATAATAAAAAAAAATAAATAATAATAATTGTGAAACTGTGTACAGAGATGGTAGGTAGGTACACTTAGGTAGGTATGTCAGTGTTAAAGGTTATAGATAAGATAACAGTATTGTTGAAATTGAACTTACAATAATTTTATGACTGTTGTGGTCTAAATCTTCTAACATAATATATAAACCTAATAGGCCAGCTATTAATAATAACAACAATGTAAGGATGAAGATACAGGGTTACTCGGAAAGGGCAAACTGAAATGTGTCCATAATACCTTCGACAAAAAAAATATGAATGGACGGGCCCAGAAGAAGAGCATTTTTGAAGATTTACCAAATGAACGCCAGCGCTCACTTCTTTTCAGTCGGAGCCGTAGGAAGTGCAACACGAGACTATTGTTACACGATAACGAAACATCTGACAAAATAATGCCTTCGTGTGCTTTCCCGAAGTATAAAATTAAATACACAACAAAAACCGCTATCTATTTTTTGTAACAAATGTACTGTACATGGTTATAATTAGGTGTTGAAGTTTGTCCGACAGTTTTGACTCGTTTTTACTCAGCAATTTCAATGGTTATGGCCCGTCTATTAATTTTATTTTGGTCGATGGCTAAGCCCATGGTGAGGGGCGCCAATATCACCGTGGCTGCCTATTATAGCATATTCCTTTTGTCTTAGTCATTAAAGTATTATTCCTCAATGGTCTAGTACATCCTTTCCGCGTAATCTTAGTACCTACCTATAGTTTAGGTACTGGGTAAACTATTGTGCTGTGCGTGCGCATGCGTTGTGCAGATAAAACATGGCATCAATGTAGTAAAGGAGAACGCCCTTGCTATTCCCAGCTAATATTAAAAGGTTGAAATGTTATCATTGTACACATCTGCTTCTGCTACATTATTGCTCTGTTAAGGGTAAGCTTGTATAATAATTAATGCACCAGGTTCTTTTTTGTATTTGGAGGCGATTTTGGAGTATGAATAAACCGGCCAAGTGCGAGTCGGGCTCGCGCACTGAGGGTTCCGTACCACTTCAAAATTCAATAACGAAATTAGTAATTACAACTTGGTATTGAACAGAAACTTGTCATCGACTCGCACTTGGCCATTATTTATTGTTGTTTGTTATACTTCAGAGTGTGTACTATAATCATGCCAAGTTTGACGTTTGTACGTATTGCCGTTTTTACATTAGAGCTAACACAAAAATATGTTTGTTGTATGGGGACTCCCTTTCGTTTTTACTTTTTGTATTTTTTAATAGATAGTTGTTAGATAATTTGCCATAATATTACATATTCTGTGAAAATTTCAAGTAGCTATTTGTTACGGTTCGAAAGATACAGCCGTTAATAGGTAGGACAGACGGACAGATGGACAGGCAACATCGTAGGACTACCTAATAGGGTCCCGTTTTTACCCTTTGGATACCGAACCCTAAAAATTATCAAAAATACCATGTTGTGTGTTAAGAAAGTGAAATACTTATAGTACCTACACACTCTAAGGTATAACAACAAATAATAAATAACGTTCAAGTGCGAGTCGGTGACAAGATTCTGTTCGTTACCAAGTTATAACTGGTAATTCCGTTATTGAATTTTGTGGTGATACGAAACCGTCAATGCGCGAGCCCGACTCGCACTTGGCCGGTTTATGTATAAAAATATAGTAGATAGGCTTGCGCTTGGCCGCCATCTCGCCTGATGTTAAGCGACGATGCGGTCTACGATGGAGTACGCTTGCCTAGAAGAAACCGATTCATTCTCGACTTGAAGACACCCAGATTGTAACTGACGGGGAAAACCCATTCAGGCAGCGAATTCTACAGACTAGCAGTTCGCACAATAAATGTGGAATCAAAGCGCTTCGTACGGATTCTCGGAATATCAACCATAAGACGATGTCGATTTTTTGTGCCCGCCCTGGCGGTCCGACAGAAAAAAGGCAGTAGGGAATTAAATCATGCAGATCTGATGCACACTCAAGTATATGATGAGTGTATGATGTATCTAATGGTAAAATCCCATTGCTATCCACCGGTAATGTGAGCTGCAGATGATGAGTTAGCAGCCTGCTGCCTCTACTAGCTTTATGCTCTGACAATTCCATTAAACGCAATACCACCCCTTAACAACAATGAGTCAGTCCTTGCATCTGAGCATTTGGACCGCATGCACTATTAGTCCGGGTTCAGACACCGCATCAAAATGTTCAAACTAATACTATTCCTGTCTATTTTTGCACAAAGTTCATGTGAACGAAGTTTTACCTTAGTTCTGGACACAACTAATTCCATGAGATATGAGATTTTAGACGTAAGAGCTAACATCGGGCAAGTTCTTAGTGGTAACTTGAATGGTTACGCCAACTTTGTTCTAGTGCCATTCAAGGATGATGGTAAGTTTACTCTTAAGGTTATTAAGCTTTTACTTCTTAGTCGTCAGTAGCAGTTTTGGCAGAGTGGTCGTGGTCATCAGTTATAGGGTGGTGGTTCCCTACACAATCGTCGCCATTCACGTATTACAGACTTTCTCGTGCCATGTCATGTTCATCATCATCGTCATCATAATCAGCCTTTTAACAGGCTACTGTTGGACTTTAAGCATACCCCCGAAAGGGTGATTGTTCCATATCCACCACGCTCGCCCAGTTGCGGGTTGGTTGATTCACATACGCCATTGAATTCCTTCTCCGTACGTATGCAGGTTTCCCCACGATGTTTTCCTTTACCGAAAAGCCAGTGGTATGAAAATCCGTACATAAACTCCAAAGAACTTATTGGTACGGGCACGGGGTTTGGACCCGCGACCTCACGCTTTCAAGTCTAGTGGTCTTCCAAATAGGCTACCACGGCCACGTGTCATGTTCACGGAACCGTTAATATAATTATGGTCGTTCCACCGTAATGATGATCAGCCACGTGGTCTCGTCCCCTAAATCTTAGCCTAAACCACAAGACGTTCTATGGAGTCAACGTCGCATCGTGATACATGCCCAAAGAAGGTGAGGATGCGAGTTTGAGTATGAGGATAGACACTGTGTGATGCCGAGTTTTATGGGCTTAGCCTTAGATATAAAGAGGTTGGTGCTTTAGATTAGACAAAACAAGGGAGGTATTGTAAGGTGACATGGTAGGTGCAAACGCAACTGGCCTAAATCAGGCTTGATGCCTTTAGTTGTACTCATCCTGCAGACGGTCTTGCTGCATGTGGACTATTACTTAGTTTAAGTATCACTGCAAGTCTCTTAGTGAGCGTGAAAAAGTGAATAAGTACCTAAGTGTGCTTCATTTACAGTTTTTGCGTTAAATGGTATAGTATGGCAGTATAGTAAAAAGGAAAAATATGGAGACATTTGTTGTTTTTTTTTTTTTAAGTTTTTTATTTCGTTTAAACACTGGTGTTGGTAACATTATTAGCATGTATACAGATATTTGCTTAGGTGTATAGTGGTGTACCTTTAGGATCACTATATCCTGCACTAGGTCTCGTTAGAGCCTGTATTGCAGTGTACAGTTCCTTCTGGCCCTCTGGCCACTTTAAATGATTTATCATTTAAACATTTGTGCACACTAATAAGAAAATTGGTACTTAGGGAATACAAGCAAACAAAAAAAGTAGGTACATCTTATCTTAATCTTAATATGTATATAATTATATATAGGTACACACAAACATAAATGTGGGTATCTATTATTATATTAACATTACAAAACTTAGGTATATTGATATATATATATACACTTTATTTTTGTTTTTATATGTTTTTATAGGGCTCCCTTGTTTTTAATCTGATCATACGTTGCGCGACGCGGTCACTTGCATTGCTTAGAACTCTATATAAATTCATACTGAGCAGTGGGTCGCGGTTGCCAAGATTGGATTGTGACCTTTAGACGCATGCGTCTCGATCGGCCGCAATGCACAGAAGTCAACCTTTACCAGTTGTTACAAATATTTCAGCAGTGGAACAAGTTTTCATCACGCCGTCAGTACAGGAGTACATATCGCGCCTGAATTCCTTATCAACCAGCGGAGGGGCAGACTGTCCAGAAAATTCTCTAGCTGGCATCGAAGCTGCACTGCAAGCTAGCGGGAAGCAGTCTACCATTTTCGTGTTCACTGATGGCTACGCCAAGGACTTTTACAACTTTCCCACAGTTGAAAGTTTGTGTAGAGAGACGCATAGTCAGGTCAGTAAGCTTTTTAGTAGCTAAGGTTTTGAAATGACGGCAGGACCTTTTTTTTTGTTGACGGGGGGAAATCTTCCTAAGATATCCAGCTGCATTGGGGTGAAGCCGGGTTATGTGAGATTGCGCCCACTAAACATAGGAACGCACCGGTATTGACAGCAGGTCCTACATCGCTATGGTTAACAGTTGGCCGAGAGCGAGTAAAATAGTGGCCCTACATCGTTGTAAACGAGACCCTATTACTAAATCTACGCTGTTTGTCTGGCCATCTGTCTGTCCGTCTGTCTGTCGAATTTTAGCATGCAGTAGATCTTCTTTGCTTCAAGCCGCTTTGGCAGTAGCCCAGTTAAGCTTTCTGAGTATAACTGTAAAAAAAAAAAGTACTAATTGGGTAATGCGTTTACTTGAGCGGGATAAATGGCGATGGACGCCAATCCCCGGCTTCCCCATATTCAGATTCCTTTCACATCCAATAGAGGCGCTGTTCAAGTTTTCATGCATTTTGCTATTAATCACGTAGGTAACTAATACTTTGTTGCAAGTTTTCCTAGTAAGCCCACATTTTCAAGTTACTCGTACGGAACGGAAGTGAGCTCATGTTTCCTGACAAATTTTAATATAATGAACTTCTTGTTTTACAACATAGTTCTGCAGTTTTATCACTAACAATAAGTAATATTATAATCTGTACATAGTATAAATTAAAGTCGCTTTCCGCGTCTGTCTGTATGTCTGTATGGCCGCTAACTCCTCCTAATCCACGCAACGGATTTTGATGCGGTTTTCACCATCAGTTAGGTACATTTTCACGGAAGGTTTATATAACTATCGACCCGCCTCGGTTTCGGACGTAAATTACACCCGTGCGAAGCCGGGCGGGCGGGTCGCTAGTATTGTATAAACACACTAGTAGGCCGCCCCTGCTTCGCACGGGCGAAGCCGGGATATATAGCCTATGTCAACCGGGGATAGTGCAGCATCCCAACAGTGAAATAATTTTTCAAATCGGTTCAGTAGTTTTGGAGCCTATTCAATGCAAACAAACAAACAATCAAATCTTTCCTCTTTATAATATTAGTATAGATTACGAAATATTGACCAAATAACCGAAGATCTCCATAGTATAATATAGTATCCAGGGTATAAATAATCTGTTCGGCGTTTCTATAAAACTGAAGAATGTTTCTACTTTCTAATATTCAATTTGATGATGAATTGCGACTTTAACGTTACCTAATACTTACTTACTTACTTTTACATGTATTTTTTGACTTATATTTTTTTATTGTTGACGGAAGAGTAACAAAAAGACTTGTCGCAACTTTTCACAGTCACCTAAACAGGCTCCTGGTGGATGTCTCCCAAAGAAAGAAAGAAAGAATTTTTTATTTTTATTTTATAACAGCAACACTCATTAACTTACGTATAGGCAGGTGAGGAATATTATAATGACCAGAGCTTAGTTATTAATGTTAGGTATGTGTCATAAAAATGACCTCCACTCAGCACATTGCTGTTTACCAAACAGCGCTGATTTTCCGTTGAAGCCGCACAGTGAAGTCACGAAAGGCTCAAAAACAGCGCAAGTTAATAACTACAGTTAGGTATCTAATACATTAAACAATATTAAAATAAATTTAGAACAAGCCCAACCTGTTAAGGGTCTCTTTATTTTTTTTCTTATGAAACTAAAGTTAACTTTAAATAGTTTGACAAGTATATATGTATAGGACGATACGTCATGTGACATTGACACGTTCCGTCGAAGCCTTCTCCTGCACACGCACTCTTAATTTCGACATGTCGATGTTGTGGTAAAACTGATGGTATGCGACGCTGTGCTTGTGTAAGATATTATCTGGCATTTGAGGATCGAACTTTTAATGATAGACTTCTCGTAGGAGTTGATTCAAGCAAGCGACGGCAACGAATTACCGCAAACTTGTATTCTAATTTCGCGTTTGAATTCAGTTTGTACAGGGTCATTTGACTGCTCGCGACTTGCGGGTGCTTAAAATGAACAGTTCGTATGTTTCAAAGTTGGCAACATGTCGTTCGGATACGCGAGTCGACAGCTCAGATCCGATTTTATAATACCCTGCTCTAGTCTCTTCTCTGCCCAGGTCACGAACCAAACCATGCGACAGTCGCAAGCCCAAGGATTCTTGTTTATCTTCAACTCTTGCAGTTTGTCTAACAGTTTGAGTGACAACGGCAGAAAGGTCATCGCATTTGCACTCATATCCAGATGCGTCAGCGATGGAGTGTCTAAGAAAACAAACGGTTCTATTTCACGTAGTAATACGTTATTCCTAATGTAAAGTCGCTGTAAGTTATGCAAGCCTTTAAAATTATAGTCCATTATTACTGCAATTTCTGTTTCCTCGAGGTAGATTGTGTTTAACCGTTCGTTATGCTGGAAGAGCGTCAATGGCAGCGCTTGCATCTTGTTGCCACCTATGTCTAGAATCTCTAGGCTGTGGAGGTTTTTGAACGCGTCGTGTGATATATTCTGGTACTGGTTGTGGCTCAGATTCAACATTTTGAGGTGTTCGAAGTCATCAAATATAGATTTTGATATGCAATCTAGTTTATTGCTAGATACATCTAGAATCTCCAACTCCCTCAGGTTAACTAGACTGTTACGTGTTAAGGTGACTAAATTGTTGTTATTCAAGAACAGCTTCTTTATATTTATATTGGGGTGGAAATAGAAATCTAGAAAAATCGCTATTTGATTGTGCGATATGTCCAGGTGCTGCAGATTAGTCATCAGGCCAAAGACTTGAAAGGGTATCACGCGCAGCTTATTGTGTGAAATATCCAGGACCTCTAAGCTCTCGAGGTCTGCGAAGGTGAACCGTGGTATGTCGTCGATGCGGTTGTTGGAGATGTTGAGGTACTTGAGGTGGGTCAGTCGCGCAAACTGACCGTGATTCATTCGTTCTATTTCGTTTCTGCTGAGGTCGATGTATTCAAGGTCTAGTAGACCGGTGAAGAGATCTATGTGGAGGATGGTGAAGTGTGAGTCAGTCCAAGAGATCGCTCGCAGCATTCTGCCAGTGGGTAGTTCTGATCGCGTGAGGTGGGTGGCCGGTACTGTAGCGCAGGGGCACGTTAGGCGGTCGGCCGGCAGTGAAGCGCCGGCGCACGTTACTCGCGTTGCTTCACACACGCACCCCGCTCGACATGACTCCACCTCCGCCGCTATTTCATCACCTCTCCCCACATTCACCACGGCCGAGCAAATTATTGCCAGTGACAATATTTCGAGCAACCGTTTCATTATATTACCAACGTCTTTTTTGCTGCAACAATAGAGTGTTTCATCGTTAGTTGGACGCGCTATCAGTCTATTTGCTCATTTTTATTCAGAGAATCTGCCCTAAGTGTTCGTTTTGTATCATGTACGAAATTATAATGTTTGAATTCAGATTACTGTGAATTATTCTATGAATATTTGCTTAATATACTTACAATAACGAAAAATAAAAATAAAAATGAAAAAACCCAAAGAAACCCAATTTAATCACTCAAAATAATAACCTAAAATTCATATTCGATTCCCATCTAGGACAAACATTTGTGTGATGAACATTTGTGTTTGTTCTATGTCTGGGTGTTAAAATCTATTTAAGTATGTATTTAAAAATATATATGTACGTATATCAGTTTCTGGCAGCCATATTACAAGCTTTGCTTAGTTTGGGGTCAGATGACCGTGTGTGCAAAAATGTCCCAGATATTTATTTATTTATTTTATATATTTAACTATTTATTTCTCAAAAACTATTGGATTCCGCAAGCTATAATTTTGTGTGGTTGTTTTTGATAGCTTATATCTATGAAGAAAAAAAAAATAGAAAGCATATCAGTTTTAAAAGACGAGTCAACTTCAATTCATAGCTTCGCAATAGATACCAACCGCGGCAGATTCTCAAGACATTCCCTCGAAAAATACTAAAGAATATCCATTCCATCTCGACTGGTATAAAAGGTTTTTTTTAATAGTAGATAGGCTTGCGCTTGGCCGCCATCTCGCCTGATGTTAAGCGACGATGTGTCTACGATGGAGCACGCTTGTCTAGAAGAAACCGATTCACTCTCGACTTGAAGAAACCCAGATTGTAACTGACGGGGAAAACCCATTCAGGCAGCGAATTCCACAGACTAGCAGTTCGCACAATACATGTGGAATGAAAGCGCTTCGTATGGGTTCTCGGAATATCAACCATAAAACGAAGTCGGATAAGTTATTTACCAAACACTAGTCCACATTTTCCTCCAACTTAATTCACGATTGGATGTTGATAACGGTTGCAACCAAGATGCAATAGAGGCACGTATGGCTCGCAGTTTTCACATTCACCTTTACAACTCTATCATTGTACTATCACAAAATACAACACACCAAAACACAAGAGTATGATTTTGTCAAAGAATTTCATTATACTAATAAACCAGCCAAGTGCGTGTCGGGATCGCATAGTGAGGGTTCCGTACTACCACAAAATACAATAATTATCAATTTATAAACTGACTTATAATTAGTAAAATATGACATTTCGATTCGGTGAAATGATAAAGTCGACGTTGAATGATAAGGTCGTCCAAGTAACAAACTTACCAGATAACTTGGTAACTTGGTAATAAACAAAAATTTGCAGTCAGTTTAAAGCTAATAAAAAATACGTTAAAAATAAATAATTAAATATTCGGGACATTTTTGCACACACGGTCTTCTGACCCTAAACTAAGCACAGCTTGTAAAATACTTTTGTTGTATGGGGACCTCTCTTTCGCTTTTACATTATGACTTTTTTATTATTTCTTAGTTAATCCACCGTATCATTTCATATTTTGTGAACATTTCCACTGGCTATTTATTATGGTTCGAAAGATAAAGCTGTTTAAAGGTAGGACGGATACACAGACAGACAGACAGCGTAGTCTCAGTAATAAGGTCCCGTTTTTACCTTACGGAACCCTAAAAGCGATAAAGCTCCGCGGGCAGTATATTTTATGATAAAAGACACTATCGCTGCGACCGCAACGTGGCCCTGTGCAGAGGCGAGCCAAAATCCGATACCGGGATCCGTGGATACAAACCAATAATAATATATTATTATCTTAGTATAGTGTCACAGAAGACATAACTATACATGTACAGAAGATTCACTCCGCAAAATAAATAATAAAAATAAATAAAATGTATTTATTTCAGGCATGGGACCAATATCGTTGAATAGGTATTTTTATATAGCGAGAAGTTGCCCCCCCCCCCCTTTATTTCTATTAAAAATTATACAAATTTGGAAAAAAAGAACGAATTAAAACTAATAACCATATCTACCTACTTAATTTTATCATCATCATCATCATCAGCCAGAAGACGTCCACTGCTGAACATAGGCCTCCCCCTTTAACCTCCACACTGAACGACAGCCTGCCTTTTGCATCCACTGGATGCCAGCGACTCTCACTATGTCGTCGGTCCATCTAGTGGGAGGCCTACCTACGCTGCGTCTTCCGGTTCGTGGTCTCCACTCAAGAACCTTTCTTCCCCATCGGTTATCGGTTCTTCGAGCGATGTGGCCTGCCCATTGCCACTTCAACGAAACTTTACACGCAACTTTATACAAAAGAAAAAAAAATTAAAAACCTTATTTAGAATTAAAAAAAATTGTAGGGAAATCTGTGTAACGTACATAAACTTTGAGTAGTAAAAAAAACCTTTAAACTTTTTTGTTTTTGTTAAACCTTTTTATTAACTTTTTTACCTGTTTTTAATAATATATATTTCGTACCTAAGGAATTATATACTCAATATATTCCGTACCTAAGGAATTATATGCTCAAAGTACCTACGCAAGTCTATGTAATTTGCAAATTTATAACGATATTCCAGGTGATTATCTTCTTAAGCGGCCACTGCATACCGTCCACAGAGAAGGCAGTCGGGAATGTGGAAGTGTACTATGATATAGCCAGGGCTTGTTCTGGAGCGATGCTCAAATGGGACTCTCTGGTCGACTTGAGAGAGGTAAGGAAAAAACAGCTCTCTAATAAATTTGTTTTTAATCACCTGAATGACCAACTTGGCCGGTGTTAGGCAGCATAAAATGTCTGATTCGAACTTGCTAAACTTTATACTACTTGCATGTAAGTAGCAAGTCCAAGAATTATAAATGGCATCACCAACCCTTAGATTGGTGAGGCGTGTCAAGAATTTGATTGACTAGGAAGCGACCATAGTTCAGGTAGCTAGTGATGGTATGCTTACACGGATCCTTGACCAGGTTAAAATCTTGCAGCTTGTCAGATTTTTAATTGTCTATAAGATCTAAATAGTAACTCGTAAATAATGAAATACTGTTAAATAAAATTACTTTCGATATTACTGAGCTGTCAAATCTCAGATTTCTCTGAAATGGTTTGAAATTGTCCTTCAATCAAAAACTTAACAAGCCCCTACTGCTTGGATTGAATACTTAAATAGCAAAGGTGTGCTTACCACAGGCGGGCTTTTCAATCTAGTCCTAATACTATTATTCATCATCATCATCATCGGCCAGAAGACGTCCACTGCTGAACATAGGCCTCCCCCTTTAACCTCCACACTGAACGACAGCCTGCCTTTTGCATCCACTGGATGCCCGCGACTCTCACAATGTCGTCGGTCCATCTAGTGGGAGGCCTCCCTACGCTGCGTCTTCCGGTTCGTGGTCTCCACTCCAGAACCTTTCTTCCCCATCGGTTATCGGTTCTTCGAGCGATGTGGCCTGCCCATTGCCACTTCAACTTGCAAATTTTAACAGCTATGTCGGTGACTCTGGTTCTTTGGCGAATATCCAGGTTTCGGATTTTATCGCGCAAAGAAACTCCGAGCATAGCTCTCTCCATTGCCCGCTGTGTGACTCTGAGTTTTTCCAAAAGGCCAACAGTTAAGGACCACGTTTCAGTACCATATGTCATCACTGGCAACACACACTGGTCAAAGACCTTCGTCTTGAGGCACTGTGGTATCTTGGACGAGAAGATGTCACGCAATGAATAATACTATTATTAATTGATTATAATGGAATTATCTCAAATATATTTTCTGTAAATATTGAATTTATTTTGCAGGCATTTAGTTTCATGAAAGAAATTGTGAACACGGATTGGACCAACGTTACCACGTATGAAAAATTTACAGAGCTCAAACAACTCTCTGTAAGTACCATACTTATAATAACTTTTATATGCTTCATTTACATCTAAGACTCATGATAGTATGGGGGATTTGTACTGTACCAACACAGCCACAGAATATATTATATTATTATAACCTCTACGCTACTGTAGTAAATGGATCAGTGCCTCAGAGCCTCACTCCAGTATTTCGCTGGGTTGGCTTGACTATTTTCTGGTAGTGAAACATGCACAATACATCCCAAGTGGGACATAAATGCAGGAATCATCGCCCCTATCTCGAATAAGGATAGAAGCCAAACTCAATTCAAGTTTGTTGGATTCCCGAGTTTGTTGGTATCTAAGTACAGGTTTGCACCGTATCAGACCAATTGCATTAGTTGTGATATGGCCATTGAGAATCGGATTTTAAGCATGACATGATGTCATCGGCACGCATCAGAATAGTAATTCTCTGTAACCTACAAGCAACTGCATTGGTAGTACCGACGGACTGATGTGCATGGTCTGGCCGTACTATATTATAAAATAGCTCTCATCGTCATCATCACCATCAGCCAGAAGACGTCCACTGCTGAACATAGGCCTCCCCCTTTAACCTCCACACTGAACGACAGCCTGCCTTTTGCATCCACTGGATGCCCGCGACTCTCACAATGTCGTCGGTCCATCTAGTGGGAGGCCTACCTACGCTGCGTCAATGGAGAGCGGGCAATGGAGAGAGCTATGCTCGGAGTTTCTTTGCGCGATAAAATCCGAAACGTGGATATTCGCCAAAGAACCAGAGTCACCGACATAGCTGTTAAAATTTGCAAGTTGAAATAGCTCTATCTGCATCGAATTTCTTTGATCTGACTGGTGCAGATCTGTGGACGCCTATCTTAGTGCCCAACGCCCCTTAGAGAGTAGAGGCAGAGTTATGGCATCTAAGAGGCCAGTCAAAGTGAACTCTTGAAAAAAATTTACTCTCGGTTTATCAGTTCAAAAGGGGAATAAGTTACTTTTTCACTACTACCTGTTCACTGCTAGTCGGTTTTGGGCCTTAGTTAGTGATAGATATATCATCATTATTCATCATTATTAGCTACAAACCACAAGCCACAACTGCTGAACATTAGGCGTCCCTTACGAATGCCACACTGAACGACAGCCTGCCATGTGCAATCACTGGATGCCCGCGACACTCACTATGTTGTCGGTCCATCAAGTGAGAAGCCTACCTACGCTGTCTTCTGATTCATAGATATAAATTATAATTATTGAATAAATATATGAAAATAAATGTTTTCGTGTTCAGTTTTCAGTAGACCGCTTCACAACAGATCTTATGATAGTTGCATCTGGATTATCACCAACTGTGGAGGTCGTGGGATCCAATTATCAAAATGTGGAGATGAAAAACGTAGTCAGAACTAGACAGCCATTGGTAAACTACTTTTTTTACAGTAATTGCATATATAATTTTCTACCTATTTAGAAAAACAATTGCTAGACTGGCTCGTCAATATCGCTGAGCAGAGCAGACAATTTGGCAGCATATCCGATGCACGTCCCTTATATAAGTGTATCTGTTTCAACCGCCACTTGGCCTAGACGAAAACGTTCTCATGCATTTCTCAGATGGCCAAGGAAACCATTGGGAGTGGAGGACTTAAAATTGTTCTAATGTACTCTAAGCTGTGAAGAATCGAAGCTAAAGAAGGCGACAGGTCCCGATGGAATACTGCCTGACCTGAAACAATAATGGAATACTGTTTTTTATTTATAAAAAGGCTTGCGTTTGACTGCCACCTCACCTGATGTTAAGCAATGATGCGGTCTAACTAGTCTAAATACTATGAAGACACTCAAGCCCCCGGGTCCCAAGATGTCTATCGGGCATTTTTATCCAGTCGCCGACCAGTCCAATGGCGTATAACGGGATTTTTCAGCATTTCATGAGCAGCTAGCTTACTACTTGGGCCTCCTACTAAATGCAGTTGGCCAGAGGTACGTTGTGCCTGTGATCCTACTACCTTCCGTGACTAGTAACCCAATGTAGTATAACAGTGCATGACATGACAGTCTTGCAGCAGTGATGTACCTATACCGACCCGTTTTCCCTAATGACGTCACCAGATATTATGCTAGAACCCGGCTAGGCCGCTTGACGACATAACTTTGTCTGGTGGGTCATTAGCCACGGCCATAGCCTATCACCAGTATATTGTCACCAGATTAGCACCACCAAGGGACTATGTTTAAGGTTTCGGAATTAATGGGTGCCTTTTCAAGAATGAGGGAGACTCAGTCCCCAAAAAAACTACTACGCATTGGACTCTCATACAACACGAAAAACCAGCATAAAGATGAAAGTTTTCTGATGACTTTTGCAATTATTCCAGGTGGTCCGTATTACACCAGAAGTAGGAGAATACACGGCCAACATTAGAGGACAGGGGGCAACATCTGTCACTTTCTATGAAAGGAGTTACTTGCTATTTGAGTTTGGGTTCTCTAACAAATCTCCCAGGAATATAAGAGAAACCAGTGCAAGACCTATAGCTGGTGAGTAAATATGGTACTCACAATCTTACCATTAAAAAGACCCTGGACACCTGTCATTTTAAAGACTAAAACTTCTGATTTTAATGGTTGGTACGTTTTTTTTTTGAATTGGCAAAACGCTTGTAAAAATTTACTCAACGATCTTTTACTTATACTACGTATGTCTATATGAATGAATTTACTCTTCTGAAAAATTCCAACTAACAATATTTATTTTAAAAACGGAGTAGTCACAAACTTCCATATTGTCAATTCCATCTGCATCCACTGGATGCCCGCGACTCTCAGGATGTCGTCGGTCCACCTAGTGGAAGGCCTACTTACACTGTGTCTTCCGGTACATGATCTCTCTACTCAAGAACCTTTCTTCCCAATCGGTTATTGGCTCTTCGAGCGATGTGGCCTCATCATCATCATCATGCATCATTTCAGTCATAGGACGTCCACTCCTTGACATAGACCTCCCCCATCAATCTCCAAAAGGGCCGGTTGGAAGCGGCCTGCATCCAGCGTTTCCCTGCGGTCTCTTTTAGGTTGTCTGTCCATCTTGTGGGTGGACGTCCTACGCTGCACTTACCGGTCCGTGGTCTCCATTCTAGAACCTTTCGGCCCCATCGGCCACCTGTTCTGCGTAATATGTGCCCTGCCCACTGCCACTTCAACTTGCTAATCCGGTGGACTATGTCGGTGACTTTCGTTCGTCTACGGATCTCCTTATTTCGGATTAGATCTCGCAGAAGAACCCCGAGCATAGCCCTCTCCATAGCTCGTTGTGCGACTTTGAGTTTGCATGATGTGGCCTACCCATTGCCAATTCAACCTGCAAATTTTAATAACTATGTCGGCGAATCTGGTTGATTGCAGTTTGTCGTTCAGTGTGGAGTTCTAAGGGGACCTATATTCAGCAGTGGACGTTTTATGGCTGATGATAATGATGATGATGATATTATCAATTTGAATATACGTGCCAAGTTTCGTTATTATCATAGAGTTGATTCAGAAAACCATTAACTAGTTTACTAGATAACCCTTGCCTGGAGGACAGTTTACGGAGCTTCCCGCATGCGTTCCACGCAAAAATCCCAGAGTTTTTATATTCTTGTTTTATCATAGTAGCACTAAAATTTTCGGTAAAAGCAGAAGCTAACATGTCAATCTATGCATAGTACTTTAAAAATACGTAACGTGCGATAGAAAAAATATTGCGATTAAACAAATGAGACCGATAGATAGTAACAAAGGCGAGAATAAAATAAGCTCAATGAGTAGACTTCCTTGGTAGAACGCCTGCGTTTTTTGTCATCATCATCATCATCATCATCATCCAGAAGACGTCCACTGCTGAACATAGGCCTCCCCCTTTAACCTCCACACTGAACGACAGCCTGCCTTTTGCATCCACTGGATGCCCGCGACTCTCACAATGTCGTCGGTCCATCTAGTGGGAAGCCTCCCTACGCTGCGGCAACGTACGTCTGCGTATGTTTTTTATGTGAATGGGTATAATTGTTACATACTTTGGCGATTTCTGGTGTGAACAATATTTTAAGGAGTCTCTAAGGAGGAGGTTCCATTTCTTTCAGGTTGGACAAACTACATCTTAATAAATGTGGATGATTCAATCAGGCTCCGTGCTGTAGAATGGCTCAACCTTGGAGACAGCACCATGCAAGTGTTGCTACTAAATCAGATTTCTTCAGGCTCTTACGTCTCGAGTGTCTTTGTCGAGCAAGGGAAGATGTTCAGGTTTTGGGTAAGTTTTTTTTTTGTGAATGAGTTTCGAATAGTCATTCTATGCTATGGGTCTGAATGAACTTATACGCGACTTACAGGTAAATGCGGTGTGCTAATTGTATTTTCGGCAAACGTGTCTTCAGCAACAGAGTAAAATTATTATCACGAGAAGACATAAGATGTATTTCACTAAAAAACATAATTTTTACGACAAATTTGACACTTAAAAGGCCTGCTTGTTCTGCCTAGCCTTGCTGCTGCTGTTTTCACTGCTTTTTTTAAGGTTTTTTTTTTCAGTCTACGATTAATCACGCTTTTCTAGAAGAAACCACAATTTACACTTGGCTTGAAGACACCCAGATTATTCCTGATTCCCAGATTTATTCTATGATGTCCCCATGTGAGATGATAATGAGGTCAAAATTGATCTCACACATACAAAAAACAGTTTAACTTGAGTTAACTAGCAGCTCGCCTGTTTGTAAACGTCGATGTGATCAAAGTTATGAGGCTCATCGTGACCTCATCCGCATCCAACAGTATTTTTAATTCCTCCTATAATGACGGTTTAACTTTAGTTTAGCTTTAACTTTTTTTTTTTTTAATAATGGCTAGTGCCTTTATTAACTAAGCTTTAACTACATTGAGTATTTTGAATTAAACTATTTTGTTATGTATTTCAGATAGTTGGCGAAGATGTCACTAATCAACGCGAAATCAAAGGACCGTCAAAGCTTTTAGCACCGCAAGTGCCGGGTAATTATCTATACTATAATATAATATTATAAAGAGGAAAGATTTGATTGTTTGTTTGTTTTTTTGTTTGTTTGTTTGTATTGAATAGGCTCAGAAACTACTGAACCGATTTGAAAAATTATTTCACTGTTGGGATGCTGCACTATCCCCGGTTGACATAGGCTATATATCCCGGGCCATAGGCCGCCCCGGCTTCGCACGGGCGAAGCCGGGGCGGCCTTCTAGTAATAAATATAAATAAAATATCAATTCATTTAATCTTTTTCAAGTAGGTATACTATGATACACTTTTGAAACGTCACACAAAGCTAAAACCTGATATCAGATGTGTCCTATAAAAAGGTCTTCCATCTGATGAAACTTAAAAACTGATATGTTTTTGAATAATTTAGTTGATTTCATACTGAAAAGTGTTTTATAATGATGGGTACTATGAACGTTTAGATTAGCACACCCTTTAAAATTAGAGCTTGTTGCAGACGATGCTCAGCACTTGTACAAGTAGGTATTACTCGCACCAGTTAATTTCGTATCGTCTGCAACAAGCTATACAAAAATTTGCTTAGTGCACGGGGCAGTGGAAGTACTAGCGCAAGTATCACTTGCGCCAGTTTACTGAGAAATATCTACAACGGGCTATCTCTGAATTTTGTTATAACATTACAGTAAACGAAAATAACGTTATATGGACAAAACCAGAGGCAGAAATATTGGACACAGATGTGGGGTTGGTGGATTTTGGAACAACTTTGACCTTGGCTGCTAGGGTGGAAGGGTTCCCAAAACCTGATGTACGCTGGCAAGATGAATTAAATCAAATTTTGACATCAGAGGTAAGTGACGCATAGATAGTATTAGAAGGATAATAGATTTTGCAAGATCTATTCAGGGTTCCAAGCCCAAAAGGTGTCCACGGGATATCTCCACCCCATCCGGATGTCTCTATTACTAAGAATACGCTGTCTGTCCTACTTTTGAACAGTTGTATCTTATAAACCGTAAAATATACCCCGTTTATCGTCCACATCCTTCCTTATCCCGCTTCTGGGTATGGGCCTCTCTTTTGCTATGCCATCTGCTTTAGTCTTGTGCTAATGTAAAGTACAACATACATATTTTTTACCTAATTATTGTCTTTGGTCTAGTGTAAAAATGGTGATACTACATACCTAGGTACAAGCGTCAAACTTGACATGATTACCTACATTACACACTAAAGTAAAACCCCAAAGAATAAAAAACGGCCAAATGCGGGTTCGGCGCGTGCTAAAGAATTTAAAGAACTGAATTAAAGGATATACATTTTAAGTACCCTTGGTGTGCGTGTTTGACCTGCTCTTGGCCGTTATTTATTTATAACTAGCGGTCCGCCCTAGCTTCGCACGGGTATAGATTATAGCCTATGTCACCCGGGGATAATGTAGCTTCCCAAGAGTGAAAGAATTTTTCAAATCGGTTCAGTAGTTTTGGAGCCTATTCAATGCAAACAAACAAACTATCAAATCTTTCCTCTTTATAATATTAGTATAGATAAAAAAAATACAAGTTTGTAGAACTCAGCGTTATTAGCCTAAGTAACAATTTATCTTATCGCCTTTTAAAACTATTTATATAAATTTAACATTAGAAATATATAGGTATTATTCAGTCTTAAAATGAGGGTAGTTCGAGAAAAGTTATATCGACCATAAAACGAATACGCCTTGGCCTTTCTGCTTCATAGACTCAAGCTAGACTGATCAAATAGAAATTGCGTATATAGAATACAAATATATATTATCCCATGTCGTACCGCTTGGTGCCAGAAGTTTGCTGGCCCAGTACTAAAATTAAATATACTTAGCTACCAATTTTAATGCCCGATATTTGTCCAATCATAAAAATATACTAAATTATTATTGTAAAATTTCAGATAATTCTTTTAGAAATACCATCTGTTTACATCTCCTATGTGACAATACCAAATGTATCGAAGAACTCTACCATATCTTGCCACGTCAGAAATGATGAGGGCGAGGTTGAAATAAGTATCGATGTTTTTGTTAATAGGACGTTTAGTTTGGATGTCATCGAAAGTCCTGCAGGTAAGTGTTTTTTCTTTAATCATAAAGTAATTTTTTGTGTTGATTATTTACTTCATTTCACGCTTAAACTAGGCTTACACTGAATTGCATTGACCAATGTACAATATATATAAATGGGCGTGGCTACAATTTGCAAAGGCGCCTGGCTACATTTATAAAGGCGCGCGACCTAATCTACAATATTCTACAATGGTTCGCGGCTAAAATGTTAAACGTTAGCAGCTACAATTTACAAAGGCGCGCGGTTACGATTTACAAATGTGCATGGCTACAATTTACAAAGGTAAGCGGCAACATATTACGAAGGCGCACAGCTACAATTTAGAAATAAAATACAAAAAAAAAACAATTACAATTACAATAGAAATAAAATACAATATAGAATGCACTCACGATACATTCTAGAATAGCGCGTGTATTTGTCAAATTTCAAGACTATACGATCTCAGGCAGCCCTTGAATGACAATAAAGTCTAGGACCCACTTACACGACCGATTTAAATGTCGATTTAACGAAGTTAAAATTTCAAATCGTATGGAAAAGTTATTAAAATCTAGATTTAAATCAAATTTAATTTGTGGTGCGACCCAACCTGTCATAAAAAATCCCCAATGGAATTGCCTGTTACTCCTTGATTTGTTAGATTTTACCGGTTTTCTTTCAGATGCTTTTGTAGAATTTGGCAGTGAGCACCGTCTCAACTGCCAAATCGATGCGTACCCAGAGGCCACTACAAACTGGTATTTGAACGACTCCCTGATCGACTCAACGAATTCTAGACTAACTATTGAAGACAATGCTATAGTCATAAAGGATATGGGGTTCGAGGACATTGGAGGTTATGAGTGTAGAGGTACTAACAGTGTGGAGTCGAAGAGGCTTATAGCTAACATAGAAATTACTGGTGTCGGTAAGTAGTATTTTAAGGGTAACAAACTCGGTAGAATGTCATTGTACTTGAATATATGGAAACATAACATGTACATCAGAGCTACATGACCTTATCCTGCCATCCCCTTTCTACTACAGGACAAGTAGGAAAACGGCCCAGTACCACCCATACATTGTGGATTTTCCTTGGATACGTACCAAACGTTTCGATTCTACGTTTCTAATCCGTACGGCCAAAGATTGGAACAACCTGCCCGCTTCCTTGTTTCCTGAGAGATATAACCTGGGCCTTTTCAAGGCCAGAGTGAATAGGTATCTTCTAAGTCTGTTTCATCTTTGACCACATCGTCGCTTACCAGGCGAGTTGGAGTTCAAAGGTGGACTTATCCGCGTAAAAAGAAGAACTTAAAAAGAATTATATAAACTAGCCAAATTATTTAACGGGTTGTGTTTACTTTTGTCAATTATAATACTTATTGTTTTTTTTAAGATATTTATTTGAAAGGACAATAATTTGCGTAGTAGGTATTTAGGTACCAGTTTAAGATAAAAGTTAATATGACACAAATTATTACACAATATAAGGAAAATTAATAATAGAAACGTTGTCCAAGTATAACTACAAGTATAATAATTATATACCACGCTGCCTGAATAATAATAATAATAATAATGAATGGGTGTTCCCCTATGGTTATAATCTGGGTGTCTTCAAATCACTAGTGAATCGATTTCTTCCAGGCAAGCGTTGTTGAAAAAAAGCAAAGCTCCAACGTAGACCGCATCATCGCCGTGATGGTGGTCAAACGCAAGCTTATTATTTATAAGCAGATCCGAGGTCCATTTGTGTCCGTAATAATGAAACCTAGATACTAAAATTTTGCCGCTTCTTTAAATTTCACTTATCCCATCTTATTAGTAGATTTTTGTGTTTCAAAACTGGCGGGAAATTCAAATTTCAAACAGTTTTCTTGTCCTTGTTGCTAGGCCGGGTAATTATCGTAAACGATCATGATGTTTGCGACAATTGATTATTATTCTTTACAAAATCATGTATTAAAGCTATTTATCTATAATGCACATTACTACTTACATTTGTGAATAAACTAATTTTTGCTGTTTCATACGGTTTATTGACAAATGTGAGTAATATGGAGTTGTACATTATAATGTAAAGAACAGCCAATATTTTGCGCAAACAGTGTGTTATTTAAAAATAATTAACTGGCCTGGCTACTAGGACCAAAAAAATGTATAAAATTTGAATTTCCCGCCGTAGGTGAATCGTACCACCATACTTATTGTCTAGTGTAAGCTAATAATATTGATTATTGCAGAAGCGCCAGAAATTGATGGAACTGAATCGGAGATTCACTTTGAGCCCAAAGTTTTATTAGCGGAGATTAAGTGCAGGTGATTTTTTTCTTCCTCACTTGTTAATTTCTATACTATTTTTTTTCTTTCTTGAAATATAAATACTATACTACTATTTATGTTATCGCAGTCAATGGTAAAAATTTGAGTACATTTATCATGAAAAAAAAAAACAGCTCGGTCCTTGTATACCTCGCTCCGCTCAGGATTCTCCTCTAGAATCCTGCGCTGCTCTCGGGATTCATCTTAATCCCTCCTCGGTTTTTTTCACTTCTACTAATACTGATTTTTTTTTCTAGAATAACAAAGGGAAAACCAGCACCAGAAATAGTTTGGATGTATAAACCTTTCCATGAGTCCAACTTCACCTTACTGCCTTACGGTGCTTCGAGTACTTCTCTTCATGAAGTTGTGTTCGAAGAGACAAATAAAAACCACGAAGGAGTCTACAGATGCATAGCTTCGAACGCTATGGGCGAAGCTGTACAAGACTTCAATGTGAAAATATTGTGTAAGAATCACAAGTAGTATGTAATTTTTACAGACACCTACCAGCTCGTTAGGTATGATGATGATGATGATGAATAAATACGAGTGACGTGTAGTACAAGAAAACCATTATCATCTTTAGACTATCATGTTCCCACTGCTGGGATACAGGCCTTCTCCCAGAGAAAGGATGGGTCCTGATCCACCATGCTGGCCCGGTGCCAGTTGGTGAATGTTATGGTTTTGGTCAGTGCCTCAAAACGAAGGTCTTTGACCAGTGTGTCTTGCCAGTGATGACATATGGTACTGAAACGTGGTCCTTAACTGTTGGCCATTTGGAAAAACTCAGAGTCACACAGCGGGCAATGGAGAGAGCTATGCTCGGAGTTTCTTTGCGCGATAAAATCCGAAACGTGGATATTCGCCAAAGATCTGGTTCTTTGGCGAATAACCACGTTCACATCACCGACATAGCTGTTAAAATTTGCAAGTTCAAGTGGCAATGGGCAGGCCACATCGCTCGAAGAACTGATAACCGATGGGGAAGACAGGTTCTGGAGTGGAGACCACGAACCGGAAGACGCAGCGTAGGGAGGCCTCCCACTAGATGGACCGACGACATTGTGAGAGTCGCGGGCATCCAGTGGATGCAAAAGGCAGGCTGTCATTCAGTGTGGAGGTTAAAGAAGGAGGCCTATGTTCAGTAGTGGACGTCTTCTGGCTGATGATGACGATGATGATGATGATGGTTTTGAAATTTTGAGGTTATTGGACATACCAGTTCCCTAGCGATGTTTTCCTTAACCGTTCTTGAGCATTGGCATCGAAACTACACATATTTTTTTAAATACTAAATAAGTAATTATATATATATATATATATATATATTCGGGACATTTTTTTTTGCACACACGGTCATCTGACCCCAAACTAAGCAAAGCTTGTGATATGGCTGCCAGAGACTAATATACATACATATATAGATAATTGGCCGAGGATCGAACCAGGTGCCGTTGTAAAGCGCACATGCTACCAATGAATGTATGAATTAAATTAAGATTTTCACTAAGTATCTCTACGGTGTATAATTATGTATAAAAATTGATGTATAGTGTATAATTATGTATAAGAGGATGATGATGATGATGATATAAAATAGCATTTTTGTCACTCTTCAACCATTGAACTATACCCGTCAGGTTGATCCGTTGCTCTGTTGCTGCGTGAAAGAGGAATAAACAAAGCAACAATCTAACAAACAAACACACATTCGCATAATATGTAATACTAGATGCGCTCCGCGGTTACCCCACGTATTGATTAAAAATGGTGATGATGATGATGATATAAAGTAGCCTATGTCACTCGCCGACCCTTGAACTGTATGCAAAACATCAGGTCGATCCGTTGCTCTGTTGCTGCGTGAAAGAGGAACAAACAAATCAATAAACTAACAAACAAATACACTTTCACATATATAATACTAGCTACGCCCCGCGGTTTCACCCGCGTAGTGATGAAAAATGGTGATGATGATGATAAGTACCCTATGTAACTCTCCAACCATTGAACTATACCCATGCAAAAAATCTTAAATCTGTTGCTGCGTGAAGGAGGAACAAACAATCCAACAAACTTTTCGCATTGATTATGTCTGTAAATGACAGTGATGATGATGTAATTTGCAATGTGTTTCTAGCTCCTCCCATAATAAAGAACGGTGAGCCCGAAGCAAAGACAGTGAGGCAAGGGTACGATGTGCAGCTACCCTGTGAGGTGGAAGCTACCCCACAGGCGACTGTGCGGTGGGAGATGTCGCAAGGTGACGTGTTTATTACTTTGGATCACCGGCACTGGACTGACGTTAAAAATACACACCAGTAAGTATCAATATTTATTTTCTGTAACAGACTTCGAAAAAGGTCCCTACGGCGCACTGCCAAAGTGACGCCAAAATCGCTTCCAAAACTAAACTAACCAAAAAAACTAACAAAACAAAACTTTCCCAATAAATACACGACTCACGCACACAGTCATATCAAAACTACGTGAATTTCTTGTCAGAAAGTCGTACTGTAAACATCCGTTTTAATAAGAAACAATGACTTCTTGCAGTGATAAGAACTGTAAAAACAACACAAAAGTAAATAAGAAGAAGGACCACTTATTTTGATGAAGATTAAAGTAAGTTTAGATTGTTTTGACCATATTTTGTTTTGTGTGCCAATAAACTAAATTACACGACACGAACTTCGACTACACATGTTTCAAAAAGTGGCTTCACTTTTCGTGTTCGCGGTAGTCCCTCTGTATATTTATTTGCTCGAGGGTCTCAATTCGGCCCGTATTTTTATTTTTAACCGACTTCAGGAGGACTTATAAATTCGACTGTATGTTTTTTAAAATAAATAATATGCTTGCGTTTGACCACCATCACGCCTGATGTTAAGCGATGATGCGGTCTACGTTGTAGCACGCTTGCCTAGAAGAAACCGATTCACTCGTGATTTGAAGACACCCAGATAGTCGTCAGCGGCACCAGTCGGTCGCGCTATGTTTATTTCACACTAATTGTGCGCTCATCAACTTCTCAATAAGCGCCCACGCACTGTCGTCCAAATGCACCTGACTTATCGCTGAGATGGCAAGTCCATCCTTTGTACCCCTATTATTTAAAGCTTAGTTTTAACTTTTTAAGTCACTCTATACCTACACTTATTGTAACACTCGCTTAATAAAAAAATATTAATTTAACTAGCGACCCGCCCGCCCGGCTTCGCACGGGTGTAATTTACGTGCGATGCCGGGGCGGGTCGCTAGTTTTTTTTTATTTATTTTTTATAAATAATAGGCTTGCGCTTGACCACCATCACGCCTGATGTTAAGCGATGATGCGGTCTACGTTGGAGCACGCTTGCCTAGAAGGAACCGATTCACTCGTGATTTGAAGACGCCCAGATTGTAACCATCGGGGAACACCCATTCAGGCAGCGAATTCCACAGACTAGCAGTTCTAGCATAAACCTTCTTTGAAAATGTATCTAACTGATGGTGAAAACCGCATCAAAATCCGTTGCGTGGTTTAGGAGGAGTTAGCGGCCATACAGACAGAAAGACGCGGAAAGCGACTTCAATTTATACTATGTCGAGATAGAGAAGAGAAGAGATATGTACACCCATAAACAAGTTTAGATAGTAACTATTTATTTACTGTATTTATTTTGCAGTTGTAGGGAAAATCACCACGAAAACTATTATATTATAAGAAATGATTTAGGTCACTGGGCCTGTTACATAATTAATAATTTTAAATTGCGTATAACAATTTATATTGTAAGTATATATCATAAGGTTTTACAAACCATGAGCGCATAGCTATTATATAGGTTGTGTGTTGTATAATGTAATAGATAACAAATAATCAAAAATCGTTAAAAATTGCTAACCGAGCAAACATTTTACAAATGAAAAAAAAACTCGAAAAAACAAAAAAAAATATTTAAAAAATTATGTTTATTGTTTTATTGTTTTTTTTTTTTTTTTTTCTTATTTTTTTTGATGAATTCTATAAACTTAATATAGGGGTAGCCGGACCGCTAGACTTGAAAGGGTGAAGTCACGGGTTTAAATCCCGGGCCCGTACTAATGAGCTTTTTGGAGTTTATGTACGGATTTTCATACCACTCTTTTCAGGGGTCCAGCAGTGGACTATTAAAAGGCTGATTGTAGGTACTTATAAATGTTTTGACATTTATTTTTGTGTTGTGGTTTAATCAAGACCGCTGTTTGTTTATCATGTGTGTCAAGCAAGGGGTTTTTAAAAGACAATAAAAAATAGTTCACAAAAATGCGATAGATGGCTTTGACGAGATATGGATCTGAAGATTTTGCAAAACCACAGACGAAGAAAGGTCAATAAAAAAAATAGTGCGTGGAGTCCCTCCGCGCGGAAGAAGTTATACTTCAACAAGGAGCCCTAAAATTATAACTAGGGCAAAAATATCGACAATTTAAATACATGCTTTTCTCGAGATTCGAACCTAGCTCCTTAGGCTTCTCAATCCATTAGCGACACAATTACAAGTCGCAGCGCGAAAAAAGGATACGCATTTTGCAACCATACGAGACAGAAAAATTCCCTCTCCATGGTAGCGTTAAACGTTTAACGCAACCTTGTTTGCAAGTCGCATAAGAAGTATAACTTCAGAAAACTTGACTATCTCATAGACATACAATATTTATTTGTCTGTCTACATGTACACTATCTGTCATGCTTGTTTCTGTGTTATTTTATTTCGTAGTATAGTATTTTGTGGCTGTTGTTCGCTAACAAACTAAGTACCTACTTACTAAAAAAACCTACTTACATATTTTATGTAGGTATATGGATAACAACGTTCCATGACATATAACAATTTTTTTACATCGGACTAGGCTAACGTTTGACCTCGATCTCGCCTAATGGAAAGCGATGATGCGGTCGAAGATGGAACACATTTGTCCAATAATAACCTAGACTTGAACACTCCAAGATTGTTATGCTGCAGAAAAACAGACAGGGGCAAGGCGTTCCATTGTTTTGCTGTTCTAATTAAGAAGGAGGAGTCAAAACGCTTGGTGAGAATAAATGGCATTTCAAACAAGTAAGGGATGCCAGTTCCTGATGCCAGTACCTACTTAGAGGCATTTTATAGGTCAATCAACGATCTACTACTATACTACGTAGTACGTACTATCTAAGACGCCAATAATACTATGCAATCTCTGCTAAACTTTGTTAACTTTAGTGGGAAATCCCAGTAGTGAATAAATATACTTATCACTATATCAATTATAATATTCCCATTTAACTTAGCTAATGATAAAAAGAAATATCAAAAATTACTTTACGTTCCGAATTTAACCCAAGCAAAAATTCTGATAAGTTCTCGGAGTTCTTAGAATTGATTATAAATTGCTCAGCTATCATGGCAACCTTCGCAACGACGCAATAATACGCAATTTAGCTCACACAGTGATGAATCACTCGGATGGGCAGCGTTCGGGAAATTGCGTGACATCTTCTCGTCCAAGATACCACAGTGCCTCAAGACGAAGGTCTTTGACCAGTGTGTGTTGCCAGTGATGACATATGGTACTGAGACGTGGTCCTTAACTGTTGGCCTTTTGGAAAAACTCAGAGTCACACAGCGGGCAATGGAGAGAGCTATGCTCGGAGTTTCTTTGCGCGATAAAATCCGAAACGTGGATATTCGCCAAAGAACCAGAGTCACCGACATAGCTGTTAAAATTTGCAAGTTGAAGTGGCAATGGGCAGGCCACATCGCTCGAAGAACCGATAACCGATGGGGAAGAAAGGTTCTGGAGTGGAGACCACGAACCGGAAGACGCAGCGTAGGGAGGCCTCCCACTAGATGGACCGACGACATTGTGAGAGTCGCGGGCATCCAGTGGATGCAAAAGGCAGGCTGTCGTTCAGTGTGGAGGTTAAAGGGGGAGGCCTATGTTCAGCAGTGGACGTCTTCTGGCTGATGATGATGATGATGATGAGTGATGAATGCCTAAAATTCACTTACTAATAAGCACGCCACGCGCACATTCAAATAGGTATGTACCTACCGAAAAAAAATCTAAAAAAAAAGTATGTGCCCAATCAATACCATGTCTTCTGTGTCAATACGCGCGAGAGCTTTTTTTGCTGAAGGCAGAATATTCGTACGAGTGCAAGCCTGCACTGCTTACTCCACCACAACCTTAAAAACGTTCCTGTAATAACCTCACATTGAATTTTGTCTTGCTCTATCATTAGCCGAGAGACCGAGACAAAGCTCTCGTAAAGAAGGGTTTTCGGAATATCAGTCATGATGCGGTGTCGCCTTATTATGCCTATTCTGGCAGTTCGATACTAAAATGGGCAGGAGGGAATTATATCATACAGATTGGTTGCACACTCTCCGAAATGTATCCGATAAAAGACCGATAGACTAGCAATTTTGCGCCGATAATCGAGACTAAGTAGCTTGGAATACTTATTGTGCAAGCACAGAGCAAGCTTCACACGAGGCACACTTGGTGATTTCGTTCTAAGTTTTTTTTAAAGCCTTCATTGTGTCATGTTTTCTTTTTAGCTTTAGAGCGCTGCCACATGACTCCGGCAACTACCATTGCGTGGCTGAAAACATCGTCGGCAAGGCGGAGAAAACAGTTACAATCAATGTGCTTGGTAATATGAAAAACTTCTTATACTTGTTTTGGGTGAATATTTTGTTCACCCATTGTCCTTTGTAAGTCTTAGCTGATGGCTAAAATTCCTTATATTAGAAGATGGTTTACCGTGTTTCACCCAATAAATGACAGGTGCACCACCTGTCATTTATTTATAGGGTAAAAACTGCTATTGAAGATTTCTACCATCCACTTCCTGACTCTATGATTAAATCATGCTATAATTATTTGTATTGTCATCCGGATTACATAATTATTATACTTGCAAAGTTTCAAATCGATACTACAATTTAGAATAAGGTTAAAATCGATCTTCAAGGTTTCTTTAGATGGTGGAGCTAATAAGCGTTTGAAATATCTCATCTCTTGTTTTCAGTTCCGCCATACATTGAATCCCAACCGGAACTGTTCTACGCTAACCCCGGCAGCAGCGCTACTTTGCCTTGTAACGTGCTACGGGGCAACCCTACGCCTGTCATCAGATGGGAGTTTAGGCCAAAGGATACTACTACATCCATAAGATTAACTAGGTAGTTACCATACAAATACTTGTAATATTAAACTCCATGTTTAAAATGTCTGTCTCTGATATTAAGCAGAAGAAGTTAGTTGTCAAGAGTATGTCGTGACAGCATGTGCATTTTTGTTAAATATTAATATTAATTACTTTCACAGCCATAAATACCCAATATTGTAATATTTTTCAATATGGCTGCCGCTACAAGGTGGCGGGTGGTGTATATTTTTGTCAAAACCTTGGTATCAAATGAAATGGCTTGAAGAGTAGAAGATGATATCACATTAATTCAATATGGCCGCCGGTCCAAGATGGCGTATTACATTATTTTTGCTAAAACTTAAATGCTTATTTAAAAAATTGTTTTTTTTACCATCAACTTATTTATTTGCAGAGACAACTCTTCAAGTGCACTAAAAATAAACGTGGTATCAAAGAGCGACGAGGGATCATACCGATGCATTGCAGATAACCAGTTTGGCGCAGACAGCATCGAATACCACTTAATAGTGCAATAATTATAAAATATACCTTTATAAGTAATTAATAATGGTGATAATTCTGCAGTTTCTTTCATAATTAATACAACTATCAAAATATCTCTTTTATCTTTATCTCTTTTATCCTACTTTAGGAGGAGAAAAAGAAGTTCTCAATTTGGCAATGGGCAGGCCACATCACACGAAGAACCGATAACCGATGGGGAAGAAAGGTTCTTGAGTGGAGTCCACGAAGACGCAGCGTAGGTAGGTCTCCTACTAGATGGACCGACGACATTGTGAGAGTCGCTGGCATCCAGTGGATGCTAAAAGCTGGCTGTCGTTCAGTGTGGAGGTTAAAGGGGAGGCCTATGTTCAGCAGTGGACGTCTTCTAGCTGATGATGATGATCAAACTGTCACGTGGAAATTAGTTCAAGGGCTAAATTTTTAATAGCTCGTATGATTTCGCACGAAAATATAATGCGAAATGAAAGTTTTTTTAATGATAGACAGCACATTCGAATGGTTCAAGATAACGAGTTACGCGGAAAAGGTGTACTAAACTGGAAGGGGTCCATTATAATCATCATTATGAACAACTCTTACCATAGGGCCGACCACAAAATCGCCTGATTCACACATTTTGTTGAGGACTGACATTTTTCTGTGGAATAGCTTTTTTTTCGAGATTTCAGTTTCAGCCACATAGTAAAAGAAATTCATAGTAATGAGGACAATAACAAAATTACCTGCCTTCGGCTCAGTACACCCTTTGTGCGTTACCCTGTACAGTCAGAATTACTGGCATAATCCTACGTGAGTAATTCCCGTTTATCATTAAAAAAATGTGCGTGGGTGGGTTTTAAAAATGTGGGTTTTACCAAAGTTATTCAAATGGTTTTGTATAATAATTTAATAAGATAAACAACTCCTATTTGAATATTTAGTCCAGTTGGTTCCCGAATAATTGGAAATAACGCTTGATTCATCATTTTAACCCACAGGTCAGCAGTATCAGGTATCTACTTCGTGGTACATAAGCATATAATAAAACTAGCGATTGTTTGAGACTTTACGTGTTACAAATTTTATATAAGAATAGGATTTTGACTGTTTTTTATTGTCTTATAAAAAAGCTCACCATAAATCTTTGGTAATATATAATTCATAATTAATTTATTCATTGCAAAAACATTAAATTATGATCTTAAATAATTATAGTTAAGCACTCTATTTTCGCTGATAAGGCATGCAATCAGTTTTTGTCATAAAAAATATTTACAATATATAAAACCACCAAACCACAAAAAATATATTATGTCAATGATTAATATGTTTATAGATTTTTGGATGCATATATCGAACAAGAAATAGTAAAAAAAACTATTTTATTTATTGAAATATAGAAATATATTTTGGAAGTACGTGCTAGTACCGAAAAAAGTCTGCTTAAAATGAAAGGGGGCGAGGTAAACACGTATTGTACACACTAACATTATTCTTACTAGTTCTACAAACGCACACGAGGTATGTTGCCCTGAGGATGGTCGGTAGCCGACAGGTACGTCCGTAATGAAGTCATCACCAGGTACGTTCGCATCAAGACGGTGGGGGAGTTCGTTGTCCAGCTATCGCGCGGTATGTCCAGGCTGACAATGGACTACAATATAGTGCCACAGCAAACATGCCCCCCTGACGTACGTACCTGGCGTGCTCTACCTCATGACTACCTGGCTGGCCCGTAAGAGAACAGCGAGAAAGAAAAGGACGACGCCGTCAAAAGCTAGTGGGTGAAACCCACGGAAAAGAAAAGTTCCATAAAGATAATCAGTGGAACCTACAGAAGCAATGAAGACCAAGAGAGAAAAAGATGACTACAAGACCTTCCCAGTCCACGGAGGGAGCTGAAACGCCTCCAGTAGGACAGTACCGGTTGGACTCTCGCCCCTCCACCCACCCCCTGGGGGCAGTTACCTCTATTGCCCAGCTTCGGGAGAGAGAATCATCAATGCCACCGGCCAATTGTGTACGGCTGCGTCTCGCTTTGCACTGACCGACTTAATCTTACGTGAGTAATTCCCGTGTAATATAAATAAAAGTTAAGACAGCATGAAAGCAGTGGACAAGACTACCACAGGACCGGAAAAGATGGCGCGTTGAAGGGGAGACCTATACCTAGAAGTGGGTGGAGAATGGTCGATGATGATGATAAATAAAATGTGTGAAACCACGTCAGTTTCCATAATAGAGCTGATAATGTTCAAACAGCTGAACAGGCTTTCTTGAATCATAGCTAACAACACTCGATCTAGTCACCTTTCAAGCAAAAGAAGATTAAATCAAAATTGTTTCAGCCGTTTGGGAGCTACAATGCCACAAACCGACACACAGATGTCAATGTCATTAAATTATAATGCCTCGTTTTGCGTCGGGGGCTAAAAATTATAACGTTACGATCCTAAACACTGTTTTAAACTATCCATAGGCGACGGTGACTGCTTACCATCAGGCAGCTCGTCTGCTAGTTTGCTACTTGTGGCATAAAAAAAAAACACGGTCACAAGAGACTGAGGGTAGATAGTTTTGTCTGCTCCTAACTTTGAACTTTTCAACCAACTACCCGCATTCTTCAGTCTCCCCGTGAACATGGTCATCATTGTCAGCCTGTATCAACCCACTGCTGGGTATGGGCCTCCTCACCCTTGCGGCCATTGATCCCTGTCTCGGGCTAATCTCAGCCACATATGACTTGCGATGGGCCTGGTGTCATCGACCCATCGGGCTGGTTGTCTGCCTACGGAACGCTTATCGGCTATTGGTAACCACTCTGTCAGGGCTCTACTCCACCTGCCATTACCACGTCTAGCCACGTGCCCTGCCCAGTGCCACTTGAGTCGCATGATACGGTTTCTGACATCCGTGACTTTTGTCCTTCGACGGATTTCGGTATTTCATGAACATGGTGTGTACACGTAAATATCCCGTAATTTTACAAACGTGCGGCTACGTATGTACAGACAGCGCAATTTTTTTATGTAATTAATTATATATGTACTCGTATGTTATTTAATCTGCCAGTCTAAGTACCTACCCATCGGCATTCGGCCGTTCGGCGTTATTATAAATATTTTCTACCATCATAGTATATTAAACTCAGTGTGATTCTTGACGCTAAGTAATAAAGTCGTGCCTCAATATGATTCCACACTCTTTAGTTATTATATTATTATTATTATCCTCAAGTGTTAGAAGTGAAGATTACAAAAGTAGTTTAGCGTTTGTGATAGATGACACTTACTCTATGAGTGATGATATCGATCAAGTTAAGCTCGGTGCCAACGCCATATTCGATACGGTGCTGAAACATAATTCGTCTCAGATAGAAAACTTCGTACTAGTGACTTTTAATGATGATGGAGCTGGTGATCCTGGTGAGTAGCATACCAGTGCATAGTTACAGATATACAGGGTGTAACACACTCGAAGCCAAAAGAAGATAATTGTACTCATCATTCTGAACCACTTTTAGTATGGGACCAACCCTGAAATCGCGAAAAATCAGCTGTTCCATACATTTTGTCGAGTGTCAATGACCGTTTTCTATAGAACAGCTGATATTTTTTCGCGATTTCAGGGCTGGTCCCATAGTAAAAGTTGTTCATAATGATGAGTACAATTACCTTCTTTTGGCTTCGAGTGTTTCCCTTGCACCCCGTATAGGTTATGTTTTAAATTGGTAAATAATAGAAATTATAAATGTGCGAACTGCCAGTCTGTGGAATGCACTCCCTGAACGGGTTTTCCCCGGTAATTACAATCTGGGTGTCTTCAAATAGCGAGTAAATAGTTTTTTTTAATACCTATTGCGTTTGGCTTGCGTTTGACCGCCAACTCGCCTGATTTTAAGTGATGATGCTGTCTACGAACTATATTTGTATGTATATCAGTCTCAGGCAGCCATATCACAAGCTTTGCTTAGTTTGGGGTCAAATGACCGTGTATACAAAAATGTCCCGAATATTTATTTATTTATTTACGATGGAGCACGTTTACTTATAAGAAACCGATTAACTTGTGGTTTGAAGACACCCAGATTGTAACTATCGGGGAACATCCATTCAGTCAGCGCATTCCACAGATTAGCAGTTTGCATAATAAAAGTGGAATCAAAGCGCTTCGTACGGGTTTTAGAAATATCATCGAGCGGTGTCGAATTTTCGTGCCCACTCTGGCATTCCGATAGGAAAATGGGCAGAAGGGAATTAGATGATGCAGAAAAAGAAATATATCAAACACAAATAAATTATGGAGAAATTACTCGTAACTCACAGTGAAAAATAATTGCCGCTTACTTTCTAAATTGATAGGTTATTCAAATAAACCGGCCAAGTGCGAGTGGGGCTCGTGCACTGAGGGTTCCGTACCACCATAAAATACAATAAGATCGTCCATGTAATTGAATTATATTGCTTAGGCATAACGACTTCCAAAAAAGTCAAAGCAATTGCTACGCATTCCACATAGTCTGTGGAATGCGCTGCCTGAATGGGTGTTCCCCGATGGTTACAATCTGGGTGTCTTCAAATCACGAGTGAATCGGTTTCTTCTAGGCAAGCGTGCTCCAACGTAGACCGCATCATCGCCTTAACATCGGGCGTGATGGTGGTCAAAGGCAAGCCTATTTTTTTTTTTTTAAGTTAATTATTTTGCTACAGTGACGCTCGAGTATAACACAATAATAACGTGGAACAGAAATTTATCACCGACTCTCACTTGGCCATTATTTATTATTTGTTGTTACACTTTAGAGTTTGTACTATGATCATGCCAAGTTTGACGCTTGTATGTATTACCGATTTTAAATAAGAGGTAATACAAAAATACGTAAAAAAATTAAGTTTGTCGTATGGGGACAACTTGTAGAACAACTTGTGTACAACATGTAGCAAACAAATTTGCTAAATTCGACCAAGAAAATGGGTACTCATGCAAAATTTTATCGCGAATTTTGTATAAGGTCAAAGTTTTTCCCTTGAATTTAGCAAAACTGTGTTTTTTTGTAACACAACTTTATGTTACGTTCCGTATAATATCACTTGCTTTTATGATAAGTAAAGTAGGTACTTCATATCAATTTAATAATTATATAGGCACCTATCTTAACAAAATAACATAATATTTAGATTTTCGTAGCGTGACAAGCCATGATAAGGAACACAATAAAAAATAATGAATTATGAATAAGCTTGGGGAAATCCAGACACAATTTTAAAATTGTTTTTAGTTTTTTAATGATTGGAATAAATAAAACGTTTGTTGATGTTAAGTACAGTCAGAGCATTGTACTTCACAATAGGTTAGTGGATTGATTAATTTTATTAACAGACTTCAATAAGGAGGAGGTTATCAATTCGACTCTATGTTTTTTTTTGTATGTTTGTTACGCGATTACTCCGCCAATTTAGCATTGTTTTACGTGATTCTTTTTTTGGGTAGTAGTTAGGTTATATCTCATAGGTGGTCCCATATAAATTTTATCGACATTGTAACAGTGCTTTTTGTAAAATCTACAAAAACATGACAATAAGCAACGAATTCAATGTACAATTGTACATTGTACAGTGCCACCAATTTAGCTGTTAAGGTGGGCAAAATTGAAACTACAGTAATTTCTTGGTGAATTTCATACTTTGTTCACCACTAGCAACGCTGTCACAGCAAACATAGAGGAACTGTTCCTAAAACAGAACTTCAAAAAAACAAACAAGGGTCACCATGGCAAGGACTGTGTATACCCTAAACTCCCTTAAGGGAAAAGCTCCATGGCGACCGGGCCCTGTTGTTTTTCGTTAATTTTTTCATGACCATGGATACAAAGTAATGCAGTCGTAATATTAAACAATAGTTTATATAGTGTTCAATAACGTCAAACTACTTTTTAGTTTCAGTTTGTAAATGTAGGTATATTCATGAAGTCGGTTCTTTTTTTTTTCTAAAAAATATTATTGTTTAAAAAAAAAACTGACAATAAATAGAGCCGATCACCGAAAACAAAATCTAAATGTATTGTGTTCAAAATTAAGGAAGTTATATACCTAAGGCATTTAAATGTTTTGCTAGACAGAAAGCACACTATTCTTACACATGACGTCACTTGTTAGTGCCCCATATAAACCATGGAGTTTGTATGGGTTACTAACAAGTGACGAGTGAAGTTCGAATGAAGATTATGGACTGACACTCATTTTCTAGGAAAGCGACAGAGCATCTATCTCAGACCTTTATTAGCAGATTGAAATAATTTAGTCGTAATTTATTTAATTTCGTAATTTAAGGTATTTTTATTACATTTATTATATTTTTTACTAAGCCTGTTATTTTTAATAAATTAAACACTTGTCCGGTAATTTATTACATTATGGCCCTGATGGAGAATACTAGGTTACATTTTGCTGTCTGGTTTTTTATTTAATAATATAGGTACTTGGCGCACATCTCGGCGTTTAAGTTTCATATTGGTATCATATTACTTTGACTCGGCATATCTTTTTGTTTTATTTTATTAGTTTTACTTAATCATGAAAATGAACAGTTAACAAAAAAGAATACCAAAACAAGTCCCTATTTAATTACTTTACTCAATTAATTACTTTATTTAATTAATTAATTACTTTTACTTTAAATGATACGGCATGGCCATTATTGAAAATGTAAAACAAAATTAAACAAAAATAATTTACTATTCAAGAATTTAAGGGCCAATGTTGGAGTAAAATTAGAACACAAATCGGTTTCTTCTAGGCAAGCGTGCTCCATCGTAGACCACATCGTCGCTTTACATCAGGCGAGTTGGCGGTCAAACGCAAGCCTATTGTTAAAAAAAACCAGTAACCTTGTTAATTTTTATCCACTTTCCCTACAGGTGTAGTACCCCGTGCTAATACAAGGGACCGCGAGGATTTCAAAAATGCCCTTTCTGCTATCGACGTCCATGGGGGTGACGACTGCCCTGAGTATGCTCTGGCAGGTATCAAAAGAGCTTTGGAGGACAGCCTGGATCGCTCTTTTCTTTACATATTCACGGATGCCTCGGCTAAAGACTACAAAGAGTTTGAAGAAGTGAAAGCCATCGCGCAGAAAAAACAGTCTCAGGTAAAAATTTAATCAGCTATCTTCGAGTTCTAAAGGATCGGCAACGTATTTGTGATGCCTCTGGTGTTACAAGTATCCATAGGCGACGGTGGCTGCTTACCATCAGGCAGCCCGTCTGTTTGTTGACCACGTATGGCATTAAAAAAAAAACTAACTAACTATTTGACTTACTTTTCTAGCCAAATTTACCTGACCTACGAAGCTAAAATTTGGCATATAGATTTCTTATCAACTATAGAGGTCCGCTAAGAAAGAATTTTGCGAAAGGGCTGGATTAAGGGGGGCAAATGAAGGTTGAAAGTTTGTATGAAAGTACTTTGTTTTTAATGTTAGGGAAATTAAATTTGGTATATAGGTTAATGTTTAAAATGAATAAATAGATACTGTTTAATGTTTTTTAGAAAAAGGCAAAATAAGGTGGAGACAAGTTTAAATTTTATACCATTATTAGTAAGTAGTATGTGCATTGTATAGTGAAATATGAGCGTAATGCAATGCATTTTTAGGGTTCCGTACCTCAAACCTACCTGTACCTTTGTAGGATCACTATGTTGCCCGTCTGTCCGTCTGTCCGCCTGTCTTTCTGTCAAGACCCTTTGCCTCAAGAACGCGTAAAGGTATCAAATTGAAATTTAAAAATAAATAAATACTTGGGTCTACGGTTTCTTTTAGCTGTGAAAATATCAAACCTATAAGTCAACGCGATCAAAAGATATGACTGTTAATGTCGCATTTTTCGCATATTTTGCAATTTCACAGGGGAATCAAATCCTATAGTACTTCCCGTTTACCTAGAATCATGAAATTTGGCAATAAGCATGGTTTCATTACAAAGGGAAAAATCCGAAAGTTGCATCAATTTGATATTACATCGCATAGAAAATCGTTTTTGCTATTACAAACTTACATTTTGTAGTTGGTATGTATGGCAGGGCCTGATTGCCAAGTTATTTGATTGATTGTTAACTTTGTAGTTAAGTTTGTCATTCAATATTCAATCTTCTTAACCTTTTTTTCGTCAAAACTCGATTCCCGGGATGGATCGACATAACATATTTATTACGTTTGTACACTCAGGGTGAGATTCTTACTCACACTTGTCCGGTTTTTTACAGCTTGTGTTTGTATTGACCGGGCAATGTATGGAAACAAAAAACTCGCCAGCCTACCTAGTGTACCATGAGATTGCAGAGGCCACCAATGGCGAAGTGTTCCATATGGAAAAAAAAGAAGTTGGCAAAGTAAGTATACTCTAGTACCTATACCTAGTTCCTACATTGAGCTCATCCTTTTTTCAAGGAATTCCCCTCACCTTGTCTACGAACATCAAAATTTTAGACGTCGAAATTTTTAGCGAGGTCTAGTTTAAGAGTCTTTTGAAGACCAAAGCTGGACAAACCCCTAGAATGGTGCCAAGCCAGCACCCAGCGTTTGTGCTTGAAATGGCAAGGATCCGGGCGCCGGTTTCCTGCCTATTTGTGGTGGGCTCTGCAATTTATTTATTTACGGAAAACAAACTGCTTTAACAACATATAACGTAGCAAAAAAATAAGAACAAACAAGCCTTAAAAGTTTTCACAAATAAAAGTTCCAGTTCCGTGAAAATGTTGAAATAACAAATACAATAAAACAAATAATTATCAAACAGAATAAATACAATTAATTTATATAATATATATATATATATATATAATCAATGGTTGAAATGGTTGAATGGTTGTATATATATAATCAATGGTTGAATGGTTAAATGGTTGGTTAATAAATATATATATATATATTTAATTAATAGTTAAAAGTGAAAGCCATATCAATCTATAAAAAAATATACTTATACAAATAAAAAATTAAGCTAGGAAAAATAAATCAGACTACTCAACAGAACTCAAGAAATTCAATCAGAAGAAGAAGAAAAGCTAAAAATTCATAATTTTTGAAGAAGTTTTGTCCGGCTGTAAACAAGTCAACGTCCTTGGAATATTTATAATTAAAGTTGTTATATACTCTTATAAAGTAAGACCAATTGTCAGTGTCAACTGGAAAATAGGTGCCATTCAAAGGTCATCCAGAAATCTCGGAGTACTCAATATACCCAAGCTTTATTGTATAAAGTGCTGGTCCGGTCACACAGAGTACTGCTCCCATCTCTGGAGTAGGTAGTGCACCGAAGCACCAGCTCGATCCTCTTGACTCCTTGTAAAGAAGATACAATCGAGTCCTAAAGGGTCGGCAACGTATTTGTGATGCCTCTGGTGTTACAAGTATCCATAGGCGACGACGACTGCTTACCATCAGGCAGCCCGTCTGCTTGTATGCCACATATAGCAAAAAAAGAAGATACAATACAATTTTAAACGCGATAATAACTTTTATCTTTCTGCTACCTTTTCACTTAAGTGGTTGAAACAGATCTTAGTAAAATTGTGGCATGTGCATCATGGCATCACAATAATGTTTTTATTATCCTCTGTCTTCTCCACTTTCTGCAACAAATCTCGGTTCATCGCTACATCCTGTCAAACCTCCAGGAATATGTATCAAGATCGTAATTTTTGAGTTTTATAGCTTTTCTCGGGCTACTGTTTTCCTTCAGATACCAAGTGACGATCTTGACCAAGTATATTCTGAAAAAAATTAAGGATTACTCATGCTCATACTATTTGCAGATTTTGGAGTACGTGAAAAAGACGATAACAGGTCGAAGAACAACTGTAGCTACCCAGACGCTCCCCGCTGGGAAACATAATATGACAGTAAGTAATTTCGCAGTCAATTATTATACAGTTACATGAAACGGTGGTATTACCATGTAATGAATACCAATCCTTCTTTTGGCTTAGTATCACCGTTCCGAGTAACCCTGTGGAATTTATACAATAAATATTTTCTGATTCTGATTCTAAGTAAGGTGCGAGAAAAAAATCGACCAATAGGATCGCTTCATTCCGTCTCGCCTCACCTCCTATTGGTTAATTATTTCGTCTCACACCGTTCTTCTTCGTCGTATATTTCTCGTGGGTTTCTAGAAGCATCGGTTTCTAGACTTTATTTTAAAATCTAGACATTTTCAGTCCTTCGATTTTCCATAGTAACCTCTTGCTATAGAAGAAGCACTTTGCAGGATAATCGACCTTGTGGTACGCCACCACTATTTGAGACTTGTGACAGGGTATTGTGGTGGCCTAACTTAACGGTTAGACAATTAATCATTTTTGTAATAATTAACTACGTGGCAGCCATTCATGTAAACCTGGAGTAGGGTTGCCAATCCACAAGATTTTATGAAGATTTTGAGTAGCACGGAAGCTCAAGTGTTTTTGACATTTGCTAATATATTTTGTCTGTTTCAGTTTAACGCAGATGTAATCATGGGAGAGCTTACATTGTCGCTTGCTTCCGACAAGTCTAATGATCCTTCTGTCACCATCACGGCGCCAGATGGAAGTAAAGTGTGGAATAAAATGCTTTTTGAAACGGATCAAAATCAGGCAAGTGCAAGAAAGAACTTACATATTTTAGTCCCAAAAACTTCAAAGGGAGCTTTTACGCGGTAGTATAATAATTTGAATTTTGACTGTCCGTTTATAATACAAATACTGAAAATTATGAGCATTAGATCACAAGATTACTTTATTGTAATATTATAAACAATTTGAGATGGTTTCGTTAAAACAGTAAAATACTAACGTTACCGTAATAAACTTTAGGACGTCCACCCACAAGATGGACTGACAACCTAAAAGAGACCCCAGAGAAACGCTGGATGCAGGCCACTTCCAACTGGCCTTCTTAGAGATCGATGGGGGAGACCTATTTCCAGCAGTAGATGTCCTATGGCTAAAATTATGATGATGATGAATAAACTTTGTCTCAGGTTTTGGTCAAAATAAGTAAAAATTTTGCCTCTAAAGAATTTATTTTCTTTTGAGAAAGCTCACATCAAATCTCTAATGTTGTTCTAGGTTTACTCAGTTGACGTGACAATGCCTGGAGCCCACACAGTTGAAGTGAACAGCAAGGCGGAAACTCGGGCCGTGGTCTCCGCTAGATCTGGAATTGACTTCCAGCACGGGTTCTCCGCTTATAAGCTCTCATCGTTGGTCGACACTAGGGCAAGACCTGCACCAGGTACTAATTATTGTCAAATTCAGAGACTCCGACAGCAAGGCACTTGGCATATACCAACCACTTATTTTTTTTGAAGTGAAAACTCTTTAGGCGCTTTGAGCACTTTATTTTGTGGGTATTGAATGAGACTAAACTCGATTCCCTTACAAATCATCAAAACATCCTTGAGCGATACAGATGTAACGCTCGTTCGGGTACAGTCAGCTCGAGTCTACTATAGCGAGAGAGGTATAGTTAACCTTGATGAAGTTTTCACTTCTATCGTGTGGTCTTAAGCAGACTTTTTTTTTTAATGCCTATTGCTGGGCAAGATTTCCCTCAACATCTTCTCATTTTTTCTATCCTGGGCCAGCACCATCCAATCCTTATTAAACTTCTAGAGATCGTCGTGCTATCTGAGTCCGGGTGTTTACGAACTTGCTTATCAATATTTTCATGATCAATCAGCCAACATCAATTTACTGCTCTGCTGCTGGAAAGTAGCGCTCGTGGCGAAACTTGACTACGCGTTCTTAAAAAAATCACCGAGAAGCAACAAACGACCCGGTTCGGGTGTTTGCATTTTTTATACGCATTCTTTCGCCTCTGGTTAGCGGCAAAACGTTTTATTTTACTACCAAAGGTAGAAAACAATCTGACGGTCCGCCTGATGGTAATCGATCACCGTCGCCTATGGATACCTGCAACACCAGGGGCATCACAGATACGTTGCTGACCCTTAAAGACTCTATTAACAGCCGTTTTGAAGAACCCCATGTTATAGTTACTCGGAAATTCCGCAGGAGCTTGTTCCACAACGTTCACAAAACCACACATTCGTTCAAAACGCACCGTGTGCAATTTCCACCAATCTATGATATGTGGATGAACTTTCAGACGTTGAAATATTTTACGCACGTGCAAGATAATTAATGGAGAAAAAAATACATTATAATAGAGAAATACTACACTTCCACTCTCTCTTCTTTTGTCAGGCACTGACTGACTCATCACGAAATAAATTTCAAAAACTACTTGACTTACGACGTTGAAATTGGCAGGTCAATTTCTTATGGGGTGCAGAGATCCACTAAGGAAGGATTATGCCAAAAGATGAATTAAGGGGGAAAAGGGAGTTGAAATATACGCACATGAAGTCGCAAACATCAGCTAGTAGAAGATAATGTCAGAGAAAATAATATTATTCTCGACAAACTTGTGGTTTCTCGTTATTCTGTTTAAATATAAATGTATTAAAATATATATTTATTTCCTCAAACAAGTAAATCATAAAGCATTATTTAACTTTATGTAATTTTCCATGCTTAATCATTCCTGATAACCGAATACCTAATGTCATTGTTTTCGAACTTATTTGTTTCCTCATCTCCTTTGACTCAGCTTAGGACTAGGTACCTACAGTATGTATAGTCAGTAGAAACAACTCATGAGGAATTTTTGATAAACTTGTTTTATATAAAGTAACTGAGGAGACGAGCAAGTACCTACAGCATATACCTACTGAAGTCTAAAGTGATGTTTTTTAACCCCTGACGCAAAAAGATGGGTGTTATAAGTTTAATGAGTTTATCAATATGTGTATCTGTGTGTCTATCTGTGGCATATAAGCTCCTGAGCGGCTGAACTAATTTTGCTTTAATTTGTTTTTATTTGAGTTGGTGAAGGTGAGTTGATCGAAAGTACTTAGTTTCTCGTATCATAAGAAAACAGTTCAGCTGTTTGAAGATTTTCAGCACTTTTATCGAGCGGTTAAAAAAACTAAGGCATTTAGGAGGATAAATAAAACTTTGACATAACGGCACTCACCTTATTCGAACTAAATATTTATTAAAACATTAATTTATACTATCACGGTTGTTCACTAAAGTTATATGATTATTTACGGGATATTTACCATGGTAATGTTGTGGAATGAGCTCCCAATGTTTTGGCGCAGTTACATGCACCATGTTCACGGGGAGACTGAGAATGCGGGTCGAACAGTTTAAATATTTATTATCAATTCACAGGCACAAAATCGCATCTGTCAATAAAAATCAACGAAGGTGATATTTTATTGCAAACGGCTCAAATCCTGGACATGAAAGACAATGTGATAATGGAACTACCCTTGGAAATAATGAATAACAAAACCAAGTTCTACACGACGAAAGCGTTTGATCCTCCAAACACCATGTTCAAAATAGCGGTAAGTATTGATTTGTGCGGTAGAAAAGGTAGAAACTAGAAAGATATGATGAAGCAGACCAAGAGCATATTAAAAAATCAGCCAAGTGTGAGTCAGGCTCCACCACAAAATTCAGTAACGAAATTACCAGTTATAACATGGTAATGATCAGAAACTTGTCACCGACTCGCACTTTGCCATTATTTTTATATTTGTTGATAAACTTTAGAGTGTGTACTATAACTATGCTAAGTTTAACGCTTGCAGATATTACTATTTTTATATTAGAGCTAATACAAAAATACCTTTCGCTCGAAATTTCAACCATGTTAATGAGCAAACTCACGAGTCCCGATATACATTTAAAACATGCGCGCACACACACATACACACACACACACACACACACACACACACACACACACACACACACACACACACACACGCGCGCGCCATTTATCTGATTCTTATATTATTGTGTATACCAAACATTATATTCCAAATTATTTCATTTTTTATCACATTTAGTATTCACATATTCCATCAGTTTTTGTCTTATAATATTTAATCGTGACTATATGTTGTATATTGTCCGGCGGAGGGTATTGTTACGCCATAACACAGGTTAATTCCTAGCTTGGGTAACAAGGCTCCTCACCATGGAGTATTTATTTAAGGAACAAACTATTGTAAAAATTTATGATCGATAACGTTTGTAGACACCAAATAAATATTTTCATTTTCATTTTTCATTTTCATTTTCATGTGTTCAAATCGCGAAAGTTTAAAAATTACGAGTTGCCACGAGTAAGGCAGCACGCGACCAACATTGGCATTAAACTTATAAATAAGGCCCTAGAAACCTTCAGCAGTGCAGTGCAAGTAACGTTCTTTATTGATCATCAAATTTGACAGTTGAGACCGTAAAATTTGATAAAATTCCATTTTATCAGTACTCGCTACCGTCGATTCTATGACATTTTATCGAATTTGACGATCGATAAAGAACGGCAATTCCACTGCTGAGTAGACAGAAATCCAGCCCTATATAAGGGTTCACGAGATCAGACCCAACTAGTGGTCTGAAATAAGGGTACTGATATAAGTACTTATTTTTTTATGCGATTTTAATTATGTAATTTTGATTTTACAGATTATAGGTTATGATCCCAAGACCAAATCTTACATAACCAGGATGACGCCTACTCCAGTGGAACCTCAAAAACTTATATCACGTAATTATAAAATTCAATACATAAGTCAATCTTAGGTACATCTTTCTATCCTATCTTCAAGACCGGATGCCGTTCTTTACTCAAATCAGACAAACAAGGGGTGATTATGGTGAGGTAGCGTTTTAGGTTGCAAACGCACCAAGCCTAAATTAGACCCTTTTGTTTTTACTTTTTTGTATTTTTTTAGTTCATCCACCGTAACATTACATAATATTCTGTGAAAATATCAACTAGCTATCTATTACGGTTCGAAAGATATAGCAGTTAATAGGTAGAACAGACAGACGGACAGACGGAAAGACATACAACGTAGGATTAGTAATAGGATCCTGTTTTTACCCTTTAGGTTTGAAACCCTAAAATACCTCAAATGTAATTATTTCATCGAGTGGTAAACAATTGTTGGAGTTTTTTGTGTGGAACAGCGATTTTTCTTCACGATTTCAAAGTTAGTTGTTTACAATTACCCTGTGAGAGTTTTTGCGTTATTTCGATGGCAAGTTGTAGATTCTCACCGTTAGTGAATAACTCCATACAGTAAGGTAGTGTTTTGATCAATTACAGGCGAAAAAATTGCTGAGAGAAGACCATTCGTTGATATAGAAGGTGAAACTGTAGTGAATGCTAAATATGACCAACCCTTACAATTGAAATGTAAAGTGAATGGATATCCCGCACCAAGTGTCGTTTGGAGGGATATAAATAGGGGAACAGACATTTCTGGAGAGGTAATTGTTTTTTCTTTTTTATACAAGATTCATAATATACAACAAGAAAAAAGTAATAGTACCTACATTAAAAAAAATCATACACAAAATTACTTATAACCTAGCACTAATGTATGAAACTAAACTTAGCCATAGACAGCTGTGTTAAGCTGAAATTTCATATGAACAATATTTTTATACTAACCAAAAAAAACTGTTCGAAATCGGAATATCGGCATCTCCTTCCACGACGGGATATTTACCACGGTAAATATCCCGTGAATAATCATATAACTGTCGTGAATAATTTTTTTTTAAATTATTTTTTAACAAACCTTTATTTAAATGCTTCTTTTAATTTTTACATAAATGGTTTTATTTTTGTTTAGGCGGCCATTTTCGCAAATATTACAACACTAGTTGCGCCCCGCGGTTTCACCCGCGTAGTGATGAAAAATGGTGATGGTGATGATAATGATGAAAAGTAGCCTTTGTCACTCTGGCTCTTGAACTATACCCATGAAAAAAAAACAGGTTGTTCCGTTGCAGCGTGAAAGACAAACAAACCAACAAACAAACACACTTTCGCATTTATAATATTAGTATGATTGTGTATTGCATATTGTATTGTCTCCAGAACTAAAGGTGCGTGCAAAATTTCAGCAAAATCGGTTCGGAGAAACTGGTTCTAATTCAGATTCCAAGATTTGACCTAACAAACTAACATGCAAACAATGCTGGCGTGTTTCTGGCTCAACGCATAAGCATTGCCATTCAACGTGGTAATGCCGCCAGCATGCTAGGTTCGCTGCCAACTGGTAGTGGGCTTGAGCATTTGGATTGTCTTTAGACCTTCAACGGTCTACGGGCAGTCTAACTGTATTTCTATTTTTAGTTTTAGCTTGTATTTTGTTTAGTTAATAAAGGCACTTGCCCAGTAAAAAAACATTGCAAATTAAATAATAATACCTCTTTCGTAGCATAAAATACGATTTAATTTTACAGGTAAGCATAGTAGAACTGCCATACGAATATATGAGCATACTCAATATTGAGAAAGTACAGGAAAACGTCACCTACGAATGTAGAGCAATTAATTCAGCTGGAATCGACGCGAGACAAGTTACTGTTACAACAGTTATTCTGAAGAAGTTCAATATCTTGGACACACCTAAAAGTAAGTTTCATCACTTTATTTAATACTAGCGGTCCGCCCCAGCTTTGCACGGGTATGGATTATAGCCTATGTCACCCGGGGATAGTGTAGCTTCCCGTCAGTGAAAGAATTTTTCAAATCGGTTTAGTAGTTTCGGAACCTATTCAATGCAAACAAACAAACAAACAAACAATCAAAGCTTTCCTCTTTATAATATTAGTATAGACCTTTACCTATTAACCTTATTGTGGCATAACTATAATTTTAGGTAATTTTTTTTACACCTTGGGTTACATTATTGGAGTTTTAGTAAGGATCCCCCAATAAAAAAAAAATTGCCTATGAGTTTGTTGGTTTCCATTTTTTTATATAAATATTAGGCTTGCGTTTGACTACCATTACGCCTGATGTTAAGCGATGATGCGGTCTCGTTGGAGCACGCTTGCCTAGAAGGAACCGATTCACTCGTGATTTGAAGACGCCCAGATTGTAACCATCTGGGAACACCCATTCAGGCAGCGAATTCCACAGACTAGCAGTTCGCATAATAAATGTGGAATCAAAGCGCTTCGTATAAGTTTTCGAAATATCAACCATAAAGCGGTGACGATTTTTCGTGCCCGCTCTGGCAGTCCGATAGAAAAATGGGCAGGAGGGAATTAGATCGTGCAGATCCGATGCACACTCTCCGAAACTAGCAACTTTACGTCGATGCTCAAGACTAAGAAGCTTAGCCCGAACTAAGGATTCATTGCTGATGAGCTTCTTTACAATTCAGTGTTATCATAGTCAGGATGTCACCTGGGGATAGTGTAGCTTCCCAACAGTGTTTTTTTTTTACAAATCGGTTCATTAGTTTCGGAGCCTATTCATGCGAACAAACAAACAATCAAATCTTTCCTAAAAAATTCCTAGTAATTAAAAAAAAACATCTTTCCTCCTGATAATATTAGTATAGACTTATTATTATAACATTCATACTAACTCGCGGGTCTAGCCCGGACATTTGAGAGGCATTGATGGGGCCGAAACCAACACCAAGAGGCCTTCACATCATCGGCCATTAAATGTCCACTGCTGAACAAGGCCTCCCTCTTATAGAGCGGTGTTGCCATAATCCCCACGCTTGGCAGGCGGCTTGGAGATCGCAGTACGTTCACCGTGTACTAATAGGACGTAGGCAGGTAATGACTTGCCACAAAAAATAAATGCCACAAAAACCAATAAATGGGCCCCCCCATAAAGGCTGCCGTATATTGGCATCGGAGGGGCAACATTGGCGTGGGTGGTTTAGGGTGTGGAGAGGTGTGTACCTTTCACTAAACGCTACCTACGGTGTTATGCCCTTTAACACTTTCATCCTGGAGCTTAGGTTCCACCCCCAGACGGCCGGTTAAGGCAAGCCAAGGGCCAGCCAAAGCAAAAGCAGCCAAACTAAGGGATCATCAGCAAAGGCCTCTCTTCCCTCCGCCCACTTTTCCCGGTTCTGCGAGTCTTTAATTTACTTGCGTTTGACAATAATTAAGGCATTTTATTCATATTAGACGGGAATTACTCATGTAAGATTAAGCCGGTCACTCCGACTATAGTTTCAACCGCATTAGGCAGTCTTTTTCAAGGTGAATGCACGTGCGCGGCTGCGTCTCGCTTGGCACACAAATTTAATATCCCGTGTAATATAAATAAAATGGGTGAAAACTACGTCAGTTTCTATAACAAATAATTAAGGCCTTTATTCTTATTTATCACCCCCTCGTCCTATTTATCGTTTCCCATTGGGGTGGCAAATGCTACTAAATTAGTTTCGTATGCCACTCCCTAGTTTGCTACAGCAGGCCTAGCATAGGCTGTGGATAAATTGTCTTTTCACCGTTTTTATCCACGCCTAGACGCGAGAAAGCTACGTTTGTCTTTTTCTCGCGGGATAAAAACGGTGGAAAGATAATTTGTCCACAGCCCGTGCTAGGCCTGCTGGGGTGGCTAACCCCACTACATACTACTGCTACTAAATTTGTTTAGTCCAGTCGGGGCAGACATTTAAATAGAAAAAATTCCGGGGAGCGATTTTTTTTTTTTAAACGTCGGTGGCGGTGGTTGGAAGTATAAATCTCGATTTTCTAACTAATCCCGGTAGAGCATTCGCCGCCATCTTGTTATAAAGTTCAATTTTTTAGTTTTTTTTTAAATAACTCGTTAATTTTCAACTTTAGAGCAAAAATGGTTATACTACCAAGTTTATCGAAAAAATCGTAGTCCTCAGCTCTCCGTCTATAGGGTCTGTATGTATATATACATGTATATGTAGTATAGTATAGTATGGTAATATAACTCTGCAAATATTGATCCTAGCGTAAAAATGATAATGACCAAACTTGTGGAAAATTAAATTTCCAACAACTTTGGATAGTACCATTTTTCCTCTAAAGTTGAAAATTAACGAGTTATTTCAGAAAAACGAAAAAATTGAACTTTAAAACAAGATGGCGGCGAATGCTCTATCGGGATTAGTTAGAAAATCGAGATTTATACTCCCATCCATCCCCCCCGACGTTTAAAAAAAAAATCACTCCCCGGATTTTTTTCTATTTCAGGCTAGTTTTATGTCTACCTCGACTGGACTATATGCCTATTATCTTTGTTTGCCACCGACTATTATCTGAAGTTTGTTGTCATTGACTTGGTTCAAAGCACTATGTAGGTACCGACGCAAACAAAAGGTATTTATACGTTTAACCTGAGTGTGGGTCTGTCTGTGGCATCCCAAACGGCTGTACCGATTTTGCTTTAGTATTTTTTTAAACACTGTTTTAAACTATCACAGTTGTTTACTACAGTTATTATGATTATGAGATATTTGCCGTGTAAAGTTGTGGATGGAGCTTTTGAATTTACGGCGCAGTTACATGCACCATGTTCACGGGAACACCTACCACAACCACAACCTTATCACGTTAAATATCTCGTTAATAATCATATATAATAATCTTTTTTGTTTGTAATATGATTTGACTGAGCTTTAGCTATGTTTAAAGAACATCTGTTAAACCCATTGATGTAGGTGAGTAAATAGAATTTTTACAATAAAGTCTATTCTGTTTCTGTTTCTGATTGATAGTCATTGGTTAAACCGTATAAAGATAATCAGATATGTTATCGGAAGTTAGAAAATAATTATTTATAAAACACTGTTTTAAACTATCACGGTTGTTCACTAAGGTTGTTCCTTACCACGGTAAATATCCCGTTAATAATCATATAACTTTAATTATTTATACTTATTCAAACTATAATAATTTTTGTTCTCAGGAATAAAAATAAAGCACCAAAAAGAAGGGAAAATGTATTGCATAGTTGACGCTTACCCACCCGCTGTCATCACTTGGTACAAAAATGGTGTAAGACTTATTTCTAATGATAATATTGATGTATCTGAGAACAACTCTGTTTTAACAATTAAACATGCGACACCTTCCGACAAAGGAAAGTATATTTGTTTGGCAAGGAATAGAGATACAAAAAGGACAATTTACAGATACGTGACCGTAACGGGCACTGGTAAGTTCACAGAATATTTTAGTTAATAATTTGTTTATAATTATGCATTCCAGAAATGTCGCGCATGATGACGGTTTACGCAGAAATAGTGTACTAATTGTGTAGTAAGGTTTATTATTACCCACCATAATAAAAACAAACAAAAAATAGCCTGAAATCTTAAAATTAAATCAGCTGTTCCAACGGTCAGTCACTAAGCTGATATTTTTTCGCGATTGAACGGTTGGTCCCATAATAAAAGTTGTTCATTATGATAAGTATAACAGACCCCTTTCCGCGTAACCCTGTATACAATGCTTAGGTTTTGTATACAATTCAAGCTTGCTAAAGCAAGAACTAAATTAGATAGAATCACTTCATTGTGCACACCAAGTATTTAAAATTACATACACAGAAAACGAGGGTATTATCACTGAAAGCAATCTCTTCCTGGGACCTTTGTGATGGAAAGAATTCACGTATAATTTTATTTTATTTTTACTTATAGTTATATCTCCTAGGTAATGTATAGAATAAATAAGTATTATAAATAATGCCAAACTGGTATTACACATAATCAAGGATAATGTAGTGAACTAAAAACGAAGAAAACAAAATCATATTTTTTTATTTGCACTTTGCGAAAAAATATACTATTAATAGCTGAATCCCGCAGTACTACCCGCAATTTTCCAATTTTCCCGCATTTTCTGGGAGCATAAGTACTCCATGTCCGTCCATGTGATGTACACTATCATCCTGCTAACATTCGTTAAGATCTGCTTAGCGGTTTAGTCGTGAAAAGCGAACGAACATCCAAACAAAGAGACAGAGTTACTTTCGCTTTTATAATATTAGTAAGGATTACTACTAGTTTTAGGTCACATGTGTGAAAATTAAGCAAAAATACCCTTAACATTGAAATTTTAATACATTATTTACAGAAATCCCAGAAATAGATAAAGAAACAAGTGACATTCCGGTCAAAAAAGGAGCCTCCGTTATAATAGAATGCAAGTAAGTATCTTGATATCTAAAAAGTGACCATCGATAGACTTATGTTACGTATTACGGATGTTTCACTCGCTATCATGAATGTCTAACTGCTTACGCCAACTTGAATCATGAGTGCAAGTTGAGGACATGCTAGTGATAGGGTGAAAATAATGCTGTAAATCATAAACGCGAGCTGAATATTGAGCAATATAAGTTAACACTGGCTAAACGCTCAAGACGCCTGGAGCAAATAATGAAAAAAAAACCTGGCCAATGGATTCCACGATTGCAAAACAATTTGCCAGAATATTAAGCAATTTTGCATTTGCTGACAAACCGTTCAAAATTACAATATAAAGTTTTGACGATCCATCGTTTTGCTAGTAGTCATTCTTATAACATTAAGGACGCATTATTACATATTTGAAATAAAACCAGCCAAGTGCCAGCCGGGACCTTGTACTGAGAGTTTCGTACCACTACAAAATATAATAATTATCAATTACAAAAACCGACTACAAAATTAGTAAAATATGGTGGCATTCCGATGGGGTAAGACGAAATATGATGAGGTCATGTAAGTAGCAAAATACGTTGCTTAACTTGGTAATGAACAAAAATTTGTCACCGACTCACACTTGGCCATTATTTATAATTTTTTGGTATACTTTAAAGTGTGTACCATAACCATGCTAAGTTCCACGTTTGTACGTAATACCGTTTTTATATTAGAGCTAATACAAAAATACGTTTTTTGTATGAGGAACCGTCACCGTACCTACCGTACCTTTGGGTACGAAACCATAAAAATGCTCAAGATAATTAGGTATGTGAAAATAATTAATATCTATTATGTGAATGCTTAGGTGTATCAGTGCATATTATTCTGTGATCAATAACCACCTCCAATTAGTGGGTAGGCCTCCCACTAGATGGACCGACGACATAGTGAAACTCGCTGGCATCCAGTGGATGCAAAAGTCAGGCTGTCGTTCTGCTGTGGACGTCTTCTGGCTGATGATGATGATGATGAATAACATGTCTATTGGGCGAATGGGCGCGTTCCGAATCTCACTCACAGCGCCAAATGCACTAATGGTACATAGATTCTTTATTAGCGCTGTGGGTTTTATTCGAAATGTGCCCTTGGATTCACTAAAATTAAATCACATGAACTTTTGTCTTAATTCTCAACAGACATCAACAAAAAAAATTCTCAAGCCGACTGTATTTTTGTGAAGCTACGCATTGTCTTCGCCGATTGTGAACCTATTTCAATGATTCTTTTTTTTATAAAATAGTTTAGATTTCGAGAATGGTTTTATGAAAGATTTCATTCTATATACTACTATAAATAATCTTAAGGTTCAATTATAAAAGAAAGTTGTCAAATTTTAAGTGTGGAAAATTAGGCGATATTCGCGAATTTCGTTTACTCTCATATAATCAGTTGTTATTTTTCGTATATATTATAAGTAACTTTTTCATGATTACAATTAATTATTGTCTTTTGCCCGCTGAGTGACTCTGAGTTTTTCCAAAAGGCCAACAGTTAAGGACCACGTCTCAGTACCATATGTCATCACTGGCAACACACACTGGTCAAAAACCCTCGTCTTGAGGCACTGTGGTATCTTGGACGAGAAGATGTCACGCAATTTCCCGAACGCTGCCCATCCGAGTTGGATTCTTCGGGCGACCTCTTTGCTTAAGTTGGACTTACCTAACTGAGAGAATGGAGAGAGCTATGCTCGGAGTTTCTTTGCGCGATAAAATCCGAAACGTGGATATTCGCCAAAGAACCAGAGTCACCGACATAGCTGTTAAAATTTGCAAGTTGAAGTGGCAATGGGCAGGCCATATCGCTCGAAGAACCGATAACCGATGGGGAAGAAAGGTTCTTGAGTGGAGACCACGAACCGGAAGACGCAGCGTAGGTAGGCCCCCACTAGATGGACCGACGACATAGTGAGAGTCGCTGGCATCCAGTGGATGCAAAAGGCAGGCTGTCGTTCAGTGTGGAGGTTAAAGGGGGAGGCCTATGTTCAGCAGTGGACGTCTTCTGGCTGATGATGATGATGATGATTGTCTTTTATTTCTTTTTAGAATTTTGAAAGGCACACCGAAGCCTAAAATTACATGGTATCATGCCAATAGCGGTAATTTACTAAATGTGAAAGAAATTAACGAATGGCAAGACAAAGAGAGGGTGATGGTTACTATCGCTAGCAAAAGTGACGCCGGCAGCTACCTGTGTGAAGCCAAGAATAACATTGGCTCAGATTATCACGAGACAAGCCTACATCTTAAATGTGAGTGTTAAAAATATTAATATCATGTGTAACCAGTGCTCGAAATGAACCGGAACGTACCGGAACGTTTTTCCGGTTCAAGAAATCACTGTTCCGTTTCGTAAAGTAATCCAGCGACACCTCACTCGTCAAAATCGGTCAAGCCGTTTCCGCTACAGGAGGTACTACAGGAACCCAGAAACATACTAACATGCTTATATACAACTCAAAAAGATTACCCTCCTTCTTGGATAATTTATGGCGTTTAGCTGATAATTTATTTGCATAACATTGCGAACATAAAAAAAATATTTAAAAAACATAGTAATTTTTTGTGGTATTGTCTCAGCAATCACCAGGTTAGATATAGTTCTGTGATCACCAGTCTTCGTTTTCGAGGGTGTTTCCCTTACACTACGTACAAAAAAGGTGCGAATTAATTTTAGTTTTTTTTTGACGAATTTACTTGACTTGATTGTAGCATCAGGTTTGTCCATAACAGTTCAGTGCGACCGAGAATTTATAACTTAAACAGTTCAAAATCATGCGATGCACTCGTCACCTTGATTTATATATGGGGACTGTAATTCTCGTTTCATCAATAGCTATTATTGTAGATCAATGTAGGTCCTTTTAGTAAGTCATATATTTACTTTCTGCCATACATTATTTTACTAGCTGCGTCTCGTACTTTCACCCGCGTAGACATTCCCCTACGCCAAAAACTGTACATTTATCTGGGATAAAAAGTCCTGTGTCCGGCCTTCCAAGCTCCAACTTAATCAATACAAAAGTCACGTGGATCCGTAGCTTTGTTGTTACGTGAAAAAACAAACACACTTTCGCATTTTATAAAATAATGATGCTTTTACAGATCCACCGACAATAGAAACAGGGTTGAAGTCAATCAGTGCTGCAGCCGGTTCCAAGATATCCATACCCTGCCGAGTGGACGGTGGACCCCCACCACAAGTCACGTGGTACAAAGATGGCGTAGAGATCACGCACAGTGACGCCTCTGGGGACCAAACTCTTAGGTATGTTTTTTTTTCTTTCCACTTGAAAGAAATTGTGGCGTCGCTCGTCTTGTGCATATAATATGTCAGTGTGTATTGAAATACTTTCAAGTTTTACTAGATACATATAAAGTCAAGCAAGTCATAATCATAGATTAAATAAAATAAAATAAAATAAACATGTACATGCTGTAGGTATGTAGGTAAATTCACAAAACGTAGGTACTAGTCACTTTCGATAATTACTTGATCTTTAAACAGACAGGGACAAATGAAACTAACCAACTACAAGGTTAAGTTTGTCAATCAATCTCAGCCTTTTTAACCTTTTTTCGTGAACCCGGATATGTCCTAAAACTGCGACTAGAACCACCGAAAGAGGGGCGGCAGCGACTTATTAGCACACGATGGCCGTACTGCGATCCCCAAGCCGCCTGCCAAGCGTAGGGATAATGGCAAAACCCCTCTGTAACAGGGAGGCCTTTGTCCAAAAGTGGACGTTTAATGGCTGCTGATGTTGAACCTTTTTTCGTCGAGACTCGATTTCCGGGATAGACAAACTCTATCTACATACATATGTATTTACAAAAAAAAAATATATAGATAAGGTTTTCGCTTAAGGCGATACCGCCCATTATACTGCCGTCTATTTGTTTTTTATGTTAGTTTAAGTTTAATTTGTATTTTCGGTGTGTAATAAAGAAATATTGTATTGTATTGTATATTTATTTAGTTTGTATGGAACCCTGAGGGTGCGAGGTCTACTCACACTTGTCTGGTTTTTTTTTTCAGGCTCGTTGCGCAACCATCCGTCAGTGGATATTATACATGCAAAGCTACTAACACGCTCGGATTCGTTAACAACACAGTCAAAGTGGATGTCAATGGTACGTGCCATAGATTGTTTCACCATTTTACACAATTAGTCTTTTAAATCCTATCGAAACCCTACGATTCCACATTTTCTTATATGCACAACGAGCATGAGAATTTTCTACAGGAATCTGTGCTTGTATCTGTGTACTTCAGAAAACAAGTTCTTTGTAAGTTAGCTTGCGTCATTCTGGTCCGCGTCTTTTCTTATAATCAGGTATGATGGGGACAAACGCAAGCCTATCATGAATGTAATATACCGGCCAAGTGCGAGTTAGCTTGCACACTGCACTGCATTACAGCGTAGAGCTGTCAGAATTGTCGACGATTCCAAGCTCACTGAACACCTAGAGGCGCTCAGCTTGCGCAGAGACGTTGGGTCTCTCTGTATCTTTTATCGCATTTACAACGGGGAGTGTTCTGAAGAACTATTTGATCTGATGCCGGCGTCGCGGTTTTACCATCGCACTAGCCGCCACCGCCTGAAGGCTCATCCACACATAATAGATCAGTGGAAATCGCACACTGTGCGTTTCACACGATCCTTCTTGCCTCATACCTGCAAAATGTGGAATGAGCTACCTTCTACGGTGTTTCCGAGAAGCTACAACATGGGGTTCTTCAAAAGGCGAGTTAATCGAGTTCTTAAGGGTCGGCAACGTATTTGTGATGCCTCGGGTGTTACAAGTATCCATAGGCGACGGTGACTGCTTTCCATCAGGCAGCCCGTCTGCTTGTTTGCCACCTATGGCATAAAAAAAAAAAAAAACACTGAGGATTCCGTACCGCCACAAAATACAGAAAGTATTGCAAAAAGACAACATCGCGCCTAGGTTTTTAAACTATTTTTGTATTTGCTCTAATGTAAAAACGGTTATATGTACAAGCTTCAAACTTGGCATGATTATAGTACACTCTAAATCTAAAATATAACAACAAATAATAAAAATGGCCAAGTGCGAGTCGGTAACAAATTTTTGTTCGCCATCAAGTTAAGCAACGTCAGGCGCGGTAAGTACTTGTGGTAAGTGTTATCTTTTTGCACTATTTGTTGTATTTTGTGGTGGTACGAAACCTTCAGTGCGCGGCTTGATTCGCATTTGGCTGGTTTATTTGACTAAATTATAATTTTACACGCAAAGTGTATATACGCCGAAAAGGGTCCATTATACTCATCACTATGAACAACTTTTACAATGGGACTTTTTTATCCTGAAATAATAATCCTCGAAGTAATATCCACGCGAGGCGCAGCTATTCTAATGATGTTTTTATCAGTTCCAGTGACCATTAAGGCACCGAGAGTAAGCAAATTATCTGTAGATGTGGGTAGTCGATTGGCGTTACCATGTGAAGCTAGTGGAGACCCCAAGCCTAATATTGAATGGGTCTACTCCAGATTTAGTGGCCCTAATCCAGCTATGAACACAGTTGGGTAAGTAATATCTCATCTTTCATAGTAAGGGAGTAATACTAAATTATTCACCGAGGGGATAAAGCAGTGTCTTAAGGTACGGGCGTTATATTGCAACCCGAGCGTAATGAAGGATTCGAGGGCTAACTCCCGAGCAAAGCAAAAGTTAAGCACAACGAAGATGAAGACACCTTTATGCGCAAATTAATCAATCATAGAATCATCATTTTTGTGGCAAAATTTCAATACAATTGTTACTATTTAGGCGTTGAGTTAGTTCTGATACACACAACAAAATCTCAAAAGAATTGTAACTGTTTATCGTTGAGTTAGTTCTGGTACACACAACAAAATCTCAAAAGAATTGTAACCGTATAGACGCCAAGTTAGTCATGACACACACAATAAAGTATCTAAAGAATTATAACTATTTATAGTCATTGAGTTAGTCCTGATACACACAACAAAATCTCATAAGAATTATAACTGTATAGATGTTGAGTTAGTCATGTTACACACAATGAAATATCTTAAGAATTGTAACTATAGGTAATATAGTCACTGGCTGACCCGAAAGACGTTATCCTGTCTTAGAACTGTCAAACGCATGAAGTTAAAATCGCCGTTAAGTTTTCTGAAATTTTCCAATTTTCTGCGCAATTTTATGTATTTTTCTTTCCGTAAAAACTTTCAACAAAGTATTAGAAAGCTTTAAGAAAAGATTAATGAAATCGGTAAAGTCGTTCTCAAGTTATAGCGTGAGCAAGGTAAATAGGGATGCATTTTTATGTATTTAGATGGAGTTAATCCTGATACTTCACAATAAAATCTCAAAAGAATTGTAACTGTTTCGACGTTGTTGTAATCTCCGATACACACATCAACATTTCAAAAGAATAAAAATAAATAAAAAATCGTGACAATTGTAACCGTTTAGACGTTAAAGTAAGCTCAGTGGCTTTGCGGCTACCTGTGTAAGCGTTTCTGTTTGGGTGATGCAAAAAATTGCGCGACCGCAAACCATAATCTCGATGGTTAACGTAATTTTCCGCAGTGCACTGTTTCGGCGCTGTTTAGAGGTAGCCGTAACTGCCGTAAGGGTCCTGATACACACAACAAAATCTCAAAAGAATTTTAACTATTCAGGGTTACAGAAGTACTGCAGTTGGAGAACATTCAAATCCCGGAAGAAGGTTACTACACTTGTATCGCAAGCAATGCCGGGGGATCCATGAATATAACATACGAAATACTCGTGTTCGGTGAGTGGTACTCTACATAGTATAAATTAAAGTCGCTTTCCGCGTCTGTCTGTCTGTATGTCTGTATGGCCGCTAACTCCTCCTAAACCACGCAATGGATTTTGATGCGGTTTTCACCATCAGTTAGATATTTTTTTTCGAAAGGTTTATATATATAACTAGCGACCCGCCCCGGCTTCGCACGTAAATTACACCCGTGCAAAGCCGGGGGGCGGGTCGCTAGTCATACAATAAATTGTATTCTTATTCTTATTCTAGATGGGGGCGATAAGTCCTGCATTGACGTCCCGCTTGGGGTGTATTGTGCATTTCCCCCTACCAGCACCTACCCGAGCCAACCCAACTCCTTGAAATATCGGAGTGAGGCTCTGGGGCGCTGGCACAGTTCCATTTTATACACATGCCAGTTTTTATTGTCACTTTTTTTTAAAGAACTATCTTTAGATAGTTAAAAAAATGCTTCTGTTCTAAAATCTGGTCGAATGCTGGTCGGTATCTTACGCGCGTTTATTAGATTAGTGTAGTTTAATATTTTTGTAGTTAAATTTTTCTTTATTTTAATTTAGGTATATGTATAGGTTATTTAGGTTATGTAGATACAACATAATACTTGAATTTACTTCATTCCATAATTGTATTTTATATTTAACAGGATCTCTTGGTGTTGGCTTCGGCCTTCGGCCTGACCAATGCCTCTTAAAGGTCCGGGCTAGACCATGAAGAAATTGAAACCCATTATCTTATATTTTCAGCACCTCCATTGATAAGAAATACAGATCCCAAAAAGCGATTCGAAGCAGTGGAACGTGACACAGTGCTACGGATACCATGTGAAGCCTCTGGACACCCCCCACCGAAAATAACTTGGACAAAAGATGGGCTGAATCTAGCTTTGGGTGAGTAATTATCACATCACATAAGCAGCTATTAAACGTTCACTGCTGAACAAAGATCTCTTAGAGAGGGGTGTTGCCATAACCCCCACGCTTGGCAAGCGGCTTGAGGATCACAGTACGGTGTTGGCTCTGGTCGCAATTTTAGGACATACCCGTTTCCGGGTAGTAAATATAAATTAAACCATTACAAAAGTGACTGGCCGGTCATGTTCGTAAATAATATATGGGCCATTTTAATAATAGAAAAACCAAATATTCATATATAGTCATAATCAAAGAATAAAAAAATAAAAAACATTTGATTTTCTGATTGTCTAGTGTTGTGGTTAATAAAACGTTTTTTTTTCTCGTTTGTTTCTTTCTCACTAATTCAAATTTCAAATGTTTTGTGCTGAAATGTACAAAAATCGATTTTCCGGTACAGATACCGGAAAGAAAAAAAAAAGAAAGTAGAGCGCATACCTAACCACCGAACCCCAAATTGTACTAACCTTTTCATAATAAAACATAGGCGATCCAATGAAAATCAAGGGGTCTACCAAAATTGAAGGTGATCTGATTTAGAATAAGCAAATACTCAAGCCTACAACCAGTTGCAGCGTACCCAGCATGCTGGCGGCATTACCACGCTGGCTGACAAAATTAACACGGAAACAACAATGTTTTAAAAAGCTGTGTTTGTTTCAGGTTCTACGTTATTCGTCGAAGATGGTACGTTGATTTTCAGACACGTCCCAAAGGATGCAAGTGGGATCTACATGTGTGAAGCCATGAACCCTCGAGGATCTGACCAACAAACATATGAAGTCACAGTTCATAGTAAGTAATATATAATTATATACCTTTACAAATAATAAACGAAAATATATATTATTATTGTGATTTATTTCGCAAATTTATACTTTTCTCTTCTAACACAGAGAGCTGTTGCTCCTTTGAAAGCTCGTTCAAGACTGCCTCGACTGAATGTTCACCCCACCCAGCTAAACTCGCCGATCGATTAACGCTCAGTCAAGGCCAACCAATCAGAGAAAAGCAAAATACAATGTTGATAAAAGCCTATGTGTTAATTCAGGAGTATACAGTCACACATACAGAGTCTTAATAAATATCGTTTAACAAGTCAGAGTCAAGCAAAGTAAGTTACGGTTAAGTTAAAATCATGCCCTAGTAAAGTGGTGGACAAGTCAGGAAACGGTATTAGAAAGACGGAAATGTTTCATTCAGAAAAAAAACTGAGGTGCTACGTGGAGGAAACCGTGAAGCTAGTATAACAATATTCTTATAAAATAACTTCATTAAAAGCTTAATAAATGCAATTTAATTGCAGAAATTCCACCGCCAAGTCCTCCTACATCGTACATAATGGTTGAACAAGGCAAGCCCGTTGAGATCAAATGCGATGTACCTCATGAAGATGTTGACCTCATCCGATGGTTTAAGGTAAATGCATACATTCCATGTTTTAAACAAGAATTTTTAACACATCTATTCATATTGATAACTACTATAATAATATACTCGGTCAAGTTTAATTCAGCTTTTAACAATCTACTGTAAATTCACACTTTTGCTAGATTTTTGTAAATTATACTATTATTGGATGATTGCAACTCCAAGCTATGATTACAGACGTGATGGATTTGATTGACATAACTGCCGTTGGCCAACGGGAGAAAGAGAAAAAAAAACTTTCTACGAAGAGACGTTAGAGACGTCCCGCCAAGCCTTCGGGGTCATTTTTGGGGCCTATGCCCGTCTTCAGGCACCTTATGCGTAGGACGATACTGATTAATCCCCTTACTGATTTTAGAACGGAGCATTCATAAAACCTGGAAAACTGACTCTAACCAACCCATCAGTGAGTGACTCTGGTGACTACACATGTAGGGTCAGCAATATTTTCAAGTCGGTATCCGGCACTACCAGGGTCATTGTTGGGAGTAAACCAGAGTTCACTAACTCTAAGGATGACGAAGATATAGAGTTTATGGAAGGGCCCTCAATAACCCTTAATTGTGAAAGCAGTGGAGAACCGAAACCAGATGTAAGTATTTTTAACCGACATCAAAAAAGGAGTTTTTTTTTAATACTTCTGTGCTTCGTCCTATAGAAACCGATATGAAACTGTTTATATTTTAGAAAGGATTTTTGAGTATGTTCTGAATTTTCAAAGGAAATGATAAACTCACAGATTGGTCCCATAGAAACTGGAACAAATAAGTTATCCAAGTATACGAAAGTGCGTATTTACTCATAGGACGACATTCCAAATGGCTCCTACTTTCCGGGATGTATCCATTCCGATAACTGACCAGCTTGAGCTTTTGGGCGTTGCTCTGTCTCCTACCCTCAACTTCGGCTCCTATATTGAAAACAAGGCTCAATTGGCTGCCAAAAAGCTGGGTATCCTATCGAAGGGGCGACGGTACTTCATGTCGTAACAGTTGCTTTCATTGTACCAAGCACAAGTTCGGTCGTGCATGGAGTACTGCTGTCACCTCTGGGATGGATCAGGTAAGTACCAGCTTGGGGCGTTGGAGTCTATTGAGAAACGTGCCAAGAGGCTCATCGGCAACGAATCCTGGTTCAGACTATGCTTCTTAGTCTTGAGCATCGGCGCAAGGTTGCTAGTCTATAGGTTTTTTATCGGATACATTTCGGAGAGTGTGCTACAGAGCCCATTTTTCTATCGGACTGCCAAAGTGGGCACGAAGAATCGACACCGCTTTATGGTTGATATTCCGAGAACCCGTACGAAGAGCTTTGATTCCACATTTATTGTGCGAACTGCTAGTCTGTGGAATTCGCTGCCTGAGTGGGTGTTCCCCGATAATTACAATCTGGGTGTCTGCAAGTCGAGAATGAATAGGTTTGTTCTAGGCAAGCGTGCTCCATTGTAGGCCGCATCATCGCTTAACATCAGGTGAGTTGGCGGCCAAGCGCAAGCCTATTTACAATGAAAAAAAAAACCCAGATGCAAAAAAGTGCGGCAAGGTAACTGCAGGGTGAGTTCGTAAAGAGTTCGTTCGCACCCCCCACGCTTACGTCTTTTCTTTATCCCTTTTTTGAATGATCTGAGGGATTACACATTTAAATATTATGTACAATTTAAAAAATACGATTAGCAGGATACTCATATGATATATGAACTTTATATATACAAGAATTGTAAATGTAATTATCATATATGTGTTCCAGGTCAAATGGTATCTCGATGGCAAAATACTGAATGTAACGGAAGCCGAGTTTAACTTCACGAATTATATAAACAGCCCAGGACAGTACAAATGCATAGTCGAGAATGCTTTAGGAAGCATCACTAAAAAATTTAATGTCACTCCAAGAGGTAACAACATACTCAAAACAGTTATATCACATTTTTACAAGTATACAGGGTTACACAAAACGGTGATACTAAGCTCAGAGAAGGCAATTGTTCTTCATTAAGAACAACTTACGTATAATATAGGACCAACCCTGAAATCAAAATAAACGCCATGAATACTCAACAAAATATCTAAAGCATAGGCAACGTTATTGTGATGCCACATGTTACAAGTATCCATAGATGACGGCGATTGCTTACCATCAGGCGGCCAGTCTGCTTGTTTGCCAACAATGGCATAAAACATATATGGAACAGCTTTATTATAGAATTGTTTTATTTATTAAATCAAGAAAAATGCCATATAATGAAATTTATGAAACAGCTGTTTGGTCTCATAGTAGTTTGCGGTTTAGTGCCACCTCTTTGTAGCCTCGTATGAATGAATTATATAAACATTAGTATTCATCATTACAATATGATGCAGTAAGAGTAGAGCTATGCTCAGCGGTTCTCTGAGGGAACGTATCCGGAACGAAGTTATTTGCCAGAATCAAAGTCACTTACATTTATCTCAATGTATCAGCAAGTTGAAATGGCAGTAGGCCAGTCATATCTGTTGCAGAACAAACAGTATCATTGTGATAGACAATAATTATGTTATGTATAATTATGTTGTACAGTAGAGACCACGTAACAGCAAAGTCAAGACATCCTGAGACTCGATGGAGTGACGTATACGTAAGACAGCTGGCAGTGGCTGGAATCGAAAAGCCAATGATCAAGCTGACTTGCATTCCTTGGTAGAGGCCTATGTCTAGCAGTAAAGCAATGTAGCTTCCTACATTGGTCTACTACTGGACATCAATGAAGTAATTCCTATTGATTATCTACTAATAAATTAATTTTATGATATCTCATAAAATATTAATATGTTTGTTTATAGATTGCTTCGTAAATACTAACAAGTTGACCAAGCTGCACCCATTGATGTTGTCATCGAGTCTAGAATGGCCTATATTTGAAAAATCCGAAGATTTAATGGTGTTTCTAAAGGGAGAACAGTTCATCTTATTCTGTCCTACTAGATTCAAAACGTTTCCGAATCAGTATGTTACTGCTTTCTGCGATGGTGGAACGAATATCCTAATTAATGGAGAAAAGTATGACTATTCAGATATTCAATGCACTGAAGAAATTAAACACACAGTAGAGAGATCAGATATCAAGTGCATGCCAGGAAATACAGAGAAAGTGAGCATAGGATACAAACTACTAGATTTCGAGAATGCAGAAGTTTATGAAATCTGTTTGAATAAAACGACTGAGACTCCGATTTACGCCAAACACAACATGCCAAGTGCCTCAGCTGATTATAAAGAATATGAAGGAGCTTTGTTGGATAAGAACCAGTTTCGAATAAATTTAGAAGAAGCATTTGATTGTAAGAACCAGATCAATACCATTTCGGCTCAGCTGGGTAGATGGTTTCACAAAGACGACGAATGCTGCTTCTCTAAGAGACAGCTCGTAAATCCTAAAGACGTATTCCCTGGGGCTCCACAAAAAAGTACCTTTAGCTATTTCAATTATGTACCACATTGGAGCACTTGTAATGTTGATGTAAGTATTTTTAATTCCCGATGCAAACAACAGAGAGGTGTTATAAGTTTAAAGTATTTATTTGTTATAAATATAATTATGTGTATCTGGTGTGTGTCTGTAACATCGTAGCTCCCATACAGCTGAACCGATTTTTATTTAGTTTTTGTTTGTTTGAAAGGTGACTTGATCAAGAGTGTTTTTAGATATGACTCAGGAAATTCTGTTCGGTTGTTTGAAGATTCTGTGATTTTTTTATCAGGGGTTTAAAAAAAGACAAAGTTATACTTGTTTTAAGATTTAAATAAATTTTAATAGTTTATTAAAATTGTCCTGAACAGAAGGAAATTTTTTGAGCCTTTTGGGGTCAAAACCATCGGCCCGTGCGGAGGAATCATAATTTATTTTAAATATTTGTCATCACGACACGTTTGAGATATGCAATACATGACCAAAATGCCGGCCTCTACTTTGCTCATGGAGTGAGCATTGCCATACAACGTGGTAATGGGGCCAGCATTTTTGGGAAAATTCCCACTGATAGCAGTTTAATTGATTAGTTTTTTTTTTAGTTATCTGTACTTATCTCTACGCGTCTGTCTGTCTGTCTGTATGTCTGTATGGCCGCTAACTCCTCCTAAACCACGCAACGGATTTTGATGCGGTTTTCACCATCAGTGAGATACATTTTCAAGGAAGGTTTATATATATAACTAGCGACCCGCCCCGGCTTCGCACGTAAATTACACCCGTGCGAAGACGGGCGGGCGGGTCGCTAGTTTTTTTATAAATATTTTTTTTTGTGCATAGTAAGGATTTAATTGATTTTTCTCTATTTCTACATACTTTTTTGTCTATACTATAATATAATAAAAAGGAAAGATTTGTTTGTTTGTTTATTTGCATTGAATAGGCTCCGAAACTACTGAACCGATTTGAAAAATTATTTTACTGTTGGGAAGCATACTATCCCCCGGGTGACATAGGCTATAATCTATACCCGTGCGAAGCTGGGGCGGACTGATAGTTTGTTAATAAAACGATTTATGTGTTTTAAATTCTGTAATTTAAATATACCTATACTTGTTATTTTAGAACTGGAACGAGATAGAAGAGAGAGTGCGGAATTTTGCGAAGAACTCCTTCGGTGCGCTGCAAGTATGGACCGGAACTGCAAAAGAGCTATCTTTGAGATCGTTTAGAGGCATGACTAGCAGTTTCTTTACTGATCAGAGAGCCAACAAGCGCCCGGTTCCTATGTTCCTGTGGAAGGTACAGTTTCACACCCTCATATTTATGAAAGCGAAAGTAAAGCTCTATCTTTCTGGCCCCCGAGTCTTACTAAACCAATTGTTTTTAAATTGTAATTGCTTTAATTTTAATTTTTAAATAACTGCCTCAAAATTGACAGTTCTTAATTTTATTTTATACTAGAAAAATACCACCACCTGATATTATAACTTATTATAAAAAAAAACTGTCAATTTTGAGGCAATTCATTAAACAATTAAAATTAAAACAATTGGTTTAGTACAGGGGTTCCCAAACATATTATGTCTACTTCCCACTTTGCGAAGAAATAATTTTTTTGCGTCTCCATTTTTTTACCTACTTAAAAACCACTATAACTTCAAACTTAACTAATATTAGTTGATGTTCACATGTTGTAGTTGAGAGTCGAGAGCTCATGCAGTCGGTGTCTAAGAGGCCTCCTAGCTAACTGAAATTACAAATCACCCCCCAAGCCTCTACACAATGTCCCCATTTTTTTCTGGGTCTCTTACCGCCCCCCTTTAGGCCTGCAGCGCCCACAAGTGGGCGTTATCGCCCACTTTGGGAAAGGCTGGTTTAGTAGAATCGGGGCCCTGTTTGCTTGATTTTCATAACTAAACAGCTAAGCCGATCTTAACGAAGCTTAGCAGAATGATAGTGTGAACACTATCATTCTGCTGCATTATAAGGGCGGACATAGGCTATTTTTCCTCCCAGAAATGCGGAAAAACTAGAAAACAGCGGTTAACACTGCGGGGTCCAGCTAGTTAAAATATAAAATGTTATTGTTATACTTTCCGGAATATTTCAGATAATAGTAATCAGTTGGAAAGTCCAACAACATACATAATAAAACAATTTAAAAGGTCATTGACCTTCAACGATAACGGAGTCTTATACGCAAAATTCGTATCAGATTTTTTGTCAACCTTGATAATATCCATTGAGCTATCTAGCACATTTATTTTATTTGATATACTTTTTATGCTTGGAGTTTCTTTGCGCGATAGAATCCGTAACGTAGATATTCGCCAAGAACCAGATTCACCGACATAGCTGTTAAAATTTGCAAGTTGAAGTGGCAATGGGCATGCCACATCGCTCGAAGAACCGATAATCGATGGGGAAGAAAGGTTCTGGAGTGGAAACCACGAACCGGAAGACGCAGCGTAGGTAGGCCTCCCACTAGGTGGACCGACGACATTGTGAGAGTCGCGGGCATCCAGTGGATGCAAAGGGCATGCTGTCGTTCAATGTGGAGGTTAAAGGTGGAGGCTTATGTTCAGCAGTGGACGTCTTCTGGTTGATGATGATGATGATGCTTTTTATGGCAAAACTGGCTCGATTGCTGGTCTATACTTTGGAAGATACGCTCTCAAACTCTCTCTATGTAACAGTACAGTGTATTTCAAGAGTTAGGTTTCGCAAAACGTGCTCCATAATAATAATTATATTTTGTCAAAACATAATAAAACCGGCCAAGTGCGAGTCGGGCTCGCACACTGAGCGTTCCGTTCCACTACATAACTTGTTAGATACTAAAGTATAAAAAAATTGTGCACAAAGGCAAAATTCCATCAATGCTAAGGCGGTCCCATCCAAGTATACCGACCGGGCCGACGTTGCTTTACTTCGGTGATCGCACGAGAACCGGTGGTGAACAGAAATTTGTCACCGACTCGCACTTGGCCTTTATTCATTATTTGTTGTTATACTTTAGAATATGTACTTTAATCATGCCAAGTTTGACGCTTGTACGTATTACCGTTTTTACATTAGAGCTAATACAATAATACCTACGTTAAAAATATACGTTTGTTGTATGGAGACCGTTAAGTTTTTACGACTAATACTATTTCTTAGTTAATCCGCCGTAACATTACATATTCTGTGAAAATTTCAACGCACTCAGCCTTTAAAAAGTAGGACGGATGGATTGATAGGCTTAGTAATAGGGTCCCGTTTACACTATTTTGGTACAAAACCCTAAAAACAACTGAACGAGATATTTTAAGGTTCTCTTAAATGATTTCAGGTGATTCAAGATTCAACATCGAAATCGTCACTGGCCATAATTCAAGTCAACGTACCAGATTTGACTCCCGTAGATGTCTCTAAATACATTCTTTGCAACGACCAATGTGACCGCACGGATTGGATGAGAAATACGGACTGGCACGATCTGAGGAAAGGGTACACTTACTGCTGCAATGTCGAAGAGTTTGAAACAGCTTTCGGATTTACTGGGTTATTTGAGCCAGATATGACGCGCCTTCTTACGTCAGACGCCTTTGATGGACCAGAATCTAGTTTCGCTATTATTTAAGCACACGTGTGTAATGGTATTAATTAAACTTTTGTATATCTTTATTTACATTGTTTTATTTTCGAACCTGCCTCGATCCCACTGACGAGCCCTATACCTCAGAATATGCATGAATAATTGAATAGCCCGCTCCCATTTTTTGACGAATAAACTAAATCACTGTGCTTTTCATTACGAATACAAGGAAACTAAAAAAAACATGAACTGACTAAAGAAAATAAATAGTGAATTTTATTTTACATATATTAAATTTTTTGGTGTGAAATTAATTTTTCACTACTGCCTCTTCTCTTATGAAATCAGGCGTTAAACCCATATCAGAATCAGACTCTACAATGAAGATCGGATTCCCGGCAATTTTTTTTTTTGATTATCCTGACTCAAATGCACGACAAGTGCGGAACTGTAATCCTCTTGAGGAGAAAAGTTAGAATTCTTAAGTAAGTTAATATTCTTGAGTTTTCTACCTCTTGATGAATTTGCATTCACATTTTACAACTGTTTCGGGCTCGTTACTAAAACACAATATCCTCACATAAAGTTTATCCTAATATAAGATTCACATCAGTCACAACAGTCGCACAACGAGCTATGGAGAGGGCTATGCTCGGGGTTTCTCTACGAGATCGAATCCGAAATGAGGAGATCCGTAGACAAACGAAAGTCACCGACATAGCCCACCGGATTAGTAAATTGAAGTGGCAGTAGGAAAGCTTGTTCTACAGATATTATAACGGGGAATGCTCTGATGAACTTTTTGACCTTATCCCTCCATCCCGGTTTTACCACCGAACCGGTCGCCATCGCCAGAAATGCCATCCGCACATTATAGATGCGTGGAAGTCTCGCACTGTTCGATTTGATCGATTGTTTCTGCCACGCACCTGTAAGTTGTGGAATGGCTTACCACCTTCGGTTTTTCCTCCGAAGTATAATTTGGACTGCTTCAAACGAAGGGTGAATATAGTCCTCAAAGGTAGGCAACGCACTGACAATGCCCCGGGTATTGTAGGTGTCTATAGGCAGCGGTGACCACTTACCATCAGGTGGCCCGTAGCTTGTTTGCCAATTATTCTATTAAAAAAAAAAAAAAAAAAAAAGGGCACATATCATGCAGAACAGATGGCCGATGGGGCCGAAAGGTTCTGGAATGGAGACCACTGACCGGTAGGTGAAGCGTAGGACATCCACCCACAAAATGGACAGACGACCTAAAAGAGACCGCAGGGAAACGCTGGATGCAGGCCGCTTCTAACCGGCCCTGTTGGAGATCGATGGGGGAGGCCTATGTCTAGCAGTGGACGTCCTATGGCTGAAATGATGATGATGATGAATATAAGATTCAGTGAAGTATCCAAAAATCCATTGAAAATTCTCTATGCAAAAAATCACGCCGACCCAGTTGCGTGAAAAAGAAACATTCAAACAAACAAATACACGTCTAAATTTTAAATATCAGTAAGATTAGCTTATAAATTATGACGTTTAGAAACATAAGAATAAAGGTAAGTACCCTAAGACCAAGACAACACGGTTTCTCGGGAGGAGCCGTGGCGCAGTGCCAAGGGCTTCGGTACGTTCCTCTGGAGATCCTAAAGCCCTCTTGTCAAGCACTAAGGCTGGTCACCGGGGGCACCCCAAATGCCGGGTATCTTTGGAAGATTGCCCCATCGAAAACAAGAAAAAAAAACTAAGGTCATACGAACGAGATAGATATGCCTTAGTACAGTTATCGTTCGTGTTCAAATTTTTTTCAAAATGTTCTCTATGTTTCTCTTACCTATACTATACCACTAAACCGCTTAACGTACCGAAGCGGCAAGGTCGTCCTACGACTAAAATCAACTAGCCTGCCCTATGCCTGGTGCGTTACCACCCGCCACGCTACCTTACCATATCTCCTTATTTGTGTGATCTGAGTAAGCACAAAATATAAATTGAAAAAGAAACCGCCCAAGTGCAAGTCGGGCTCGCGCACTGAGGGTTCCGTACCACCATAAAATACAATAAGGTTGTTGAATTAACCGAATTACCAGTTATTATGACGCCTTCCAAAATTGTCGGAGTAATTTGTTAGGCAATTTGCTACAGGCGCTCGAGTATAATAACTTGGTAATGAAAGAAAATTTACACCGACTCGCACTTGGCCATTATTATTTATTGTTGTTATACTTTAGAGTGTGTACTACAATCGTGCCAAGTTTGACGTTTGTACGTATAATAGTTTTAAATTAGAGATAATACGTTGAAAAATTACGTTTGTTGTTGTCCCCCCTTTTCGTTTTAACTTTTTGACTTATTTATATTTTGTTAGTTAATCCGCTGTAACATTACATATTCTGTGAAAATTTCAATAAAATTGTCTATCTATTACGGTTCGAAAGATATAACCGACGGACAGACAGACAGACATCGTACGTAGACTTAGTAATAGGGTCCCGTTTTTACCCTTTAGGTACGGACCCTAAAAAAAATATAAATAAGTAGTTATTTTTTATTGTTTATTTTGATTCTCCATGGACTCCTGGGTCCGTGCCCTTTGTCAACTTTTACAATAATTTTTTTAACTATATCTGATATAACATTTAAAAAAAAAAAGAAAAAAAAAGGTAGCTTCGTATCTCCTTTGTAGTCAAAGATAATATTGTTATAGGTATCTACTGTGTTTTCCAGCAATTATTTGACCACATCATGGATAAACCTTGATTAAACTTTGATAGGTACTCCAAGAAATGACACATCGATATCATGAGAGGAGATAAAAATTTTCCTGGGCAAGCGCCTTTATTAACTAAACAAAATACAAGCTAAAACTAAAACTACAAATACAGTTAGACTGCCCATAGACCGTTGAAGGTCTAAAGACAATCCAAATGCTCAAGCCCACTACCAGTTGGCAGCGTACCCAGCATGTTGGCGGCATTACCACGTTGAATGGCAATGCTTATGCGTTGAGCCAGAAACACGCCAGCATTTTGGTCACGCGTCGCATTAACCAGGCGCTCTGAAAGATTTTTGAAAATGCGGTGAGCTCCCGGTCCCCAAGGGCCCAATGCCTCCACCCCAAACGCCTCAAATATGTAACCACTGCCGAGGTTAGCATATTTGCGTCGCTTGTGCTGCTCTGCCGAATTGGCAGCCGCGCCAGCCCTACCCTGTGCCCCAACCTCCAGGGCACAAGTGTCATACCGTCTGGCCTCCTTCCATCGTCGTGCGCAAGAATAAGTGCCCCGAAGTGCCTCGAAGTGCGGTTCGAGAATAGCTGCGACATTGGCGGTGGAAAGAGCCCTGCGTATGATGTCGTTCAGGCTAGCGTGTCGGCCAACACGACCAGCGCTTCTCGAGCAAGAGAGACCATGGTGACCGAGCTGGTCAACAGCAGTACCACACTTACAGCGATGGGCCTCACAGCACCTTGCACCCAAGCGTAAGCTGACAGCTAGACGAAATGCGGTTGGATCTAAAAGGCTACCCGTGTTAAAAGAGGGCATAGCTTGCAACCAAAGTCCCGATTCCCAAACAGAGACAGCAAGAATACGAGCGCGATCTGCAACACTAGGACACGTATCTAGTAGCGATTTCCGTGCTAGTTCACAGATTGGCCGATCCCACAGTCTCTGGGAAGACAACTTCCTGGGAAAATCGGTATTTGGACAAGCAAGCCTCCAAGCATTCATTGCCTCTTTCGAATGAGATACAACTACATCGGAAGGGCCTAAAGAGAGTGCAAGGATTTTATCTATTAATTTATGAGTACGATGAAATGAGGACAAGAATGCCGGTAACGCAACACTTGAAATTTGGCGGACCCCTAAGCCTCCTAACCTTACAGGTAGTGAGACTTGTGACCATGTCCTCTCACTCAAATCAACATTCAAAACCGATATTAGAGTTTCCTTTACGACATTGTCTAAGCTCGAAAGGAGCTCACCGTGTTTCCACAGTGGACTACATCGTAAAGTGTACATAAATTTAGGAACAAACAAAAAGTATCTGACAATTGTAAACGCCATTCGGGCATTAATTTTGAGTAACCTGTCGGAAGAACCCATACAATTTTGAATTTTTTCCTCAACAAAAGGTGAAAAGGACTCATCTAATATAGGTGAACCCAGGAGTCGGAGCGAACACCTGTCTAATGATTTTATATTGGGAGCTAAATCATTGAATTTTTCAATAACCTCATCTTTATCCGGACATGAATCGCAAACAAAAAGTTCGCATTTCGAAAAATTTAGTTCCAAACCAATATGACGAAATTCGTCTATAAGAATTTTTAAATCACTCAGAACAGTGTCAACGTCGCCTCCTAAGGTTCCGTCATCCAAGTACCAAACATTAAGTTTGGACTGGAGACGTTGAATAATTGGGTAAATAGCCAGGCTGAAAATGGCGGGACCGAAAGGATCACCCTGTTGACAACCGACAGATGATAACAAAACATTGTTTTGTTATGTCAATTTGGTGGGACTGCCATAGCATTGCCAGAGAAAATTGAAAAGATCAGGAATTTTATCTTTTACTTGTGTCAACAGGGCACCGCGATCAACGAATTAAAAGCGTTTTTGACATCCACATTTATCAGCACCTCTTCACAATTTTGATCGAGAAAAGTTCGGACAGAATGAACAGCAGCCTTACATCCACCTCGCGAACCAAAACCAAGCTGTATTGGTTGAAAAAGGCTACTCAAAAGAGTGACCTTTTTCCTACAGCCTGCCTTGGCCGCGAGGCGACGATATATGGTGCCAAACGCAATAGGTCTGATACCACCGTCTTTTTTGATAAGTGCGCATAAATTAGCGCCACACAAAATTTCAATGACGTCATCACTGACCCGTCCAGATAACATGAGGTTTACCAAAGCTGTTAGGTCTTTTAAGAGGGACTCGCTAGCCTCACCACAACTAAAAGATAGAAGATCTTTTAGGTGTTGAGGCGTCAGACCATCTAGGCCTCCAGCTGAGCCACTCTGAAAAGATGCAACAGCCGCTGCAACCTCCTGGCATGTGGCTTCAATGGCAACGTCATCTGGTTGTGGTGGATCAGGGAGGTGGAGATTTGTCGCTGCAGGTGGATGTTTGTCACGTAGTGACTGAACCGTAACTGGTGTATAGGGGGCGATTGTGTCGCTAGAGAACAAGACACGTGCGGCGCCTTTGATATCGCCATCACTAATTTTGTTCTCTACTATTTTGAAATTAGTCAAAACCTCAGTTGTTTTGGAATTTAAATTATTCCGACTTTTGGGCGGAACAATATTTGCAAGATCTAAAGGGTTACCCTCCAATACTTTGTACTTTACGCAGTTTTCCTTTACTCTAGTAGTAAGGGACTTTTTGTTGGAAGGGTCAAAATGTACGTAAAGCACACTGTATGGAAAAGCAAGGAAATGTTCCCAGGCGTGCTTAGAATTTAGAGAAATAGCATTCCTAATTGCTGATGATAAACAAAGAGCAACCGAAACACGAGCACCACGCGGGATGCGTTTTAAAATCGGATAAGATTTTTTACATGAGCTTAGAACCTCCCAAAACGGTTTGGAAGGAGTAACAGCGCTCGTGGAACTGCTACTCGGTACGTACGAGCCCGAAATTGGAGCCGAAAGATTAATTTTGTGGCACCTAGTACTGTGAATTTTAAGACCTTTTTGACCTTTGAAGTAACGGGCCTGGGGACACTCCGGGCACCGTATCAGGTTTGTCTGCGACACAAAGTTAATTTCTGATGCCGCATTTCGTCCAGAAGGGGTGGAAAATGGCATGATAACAATATAGGGCTTATCTCACAGATATACATGCATGCTTAGTATTCCTATTTCCTATCTAGTGACGGCCTCGAGACGTCAGGCGGTGACGTCGCTCGGTGTGCGCCACAGTGTGCGCCGACCATCGACTCGCCGGACGGCGTTGACATGGAAACAAACAAACACTAATGAGCAAGGAATATACTACTCTCCAACGAGAGCTAATGAGCGGAAATCTGTCAAAAACTAAGATACGAAAAACAGATGTAGAGACTTTCCCTAGCTCTACAAACAATACCATTTAAGAATCCAGATATATTCAAGCGACTGGTATGCAGAAAAAGCTTCCAAAGTCGCTAAATCTGAAAAATAAAGCCCTGAAATTTCTTGCCAACCTCAGTTGACAAGTTTTTTTTTTTATTGGAGATAACGAGATAACTATCTAAGCGAATGACCTACCAAACCAAAGAAACAAAAAAAGAGAATCCCCAACGACGAAAATGAATACCAAAAAGTGAACCTAAGAAGAAATAAAAACCGGACAAGTACGAGTAGGACTCGCGCTCTTAGGGTTCCGTTGGATGGAACCCACAGAGTCAAGAAAGACAAACTTAACTTTGTAGTGGACAGTAAGGTTCTTCCATACATTCCAATTACAGAGTGCAAGTTAGTAATAGCAAAAAAAAATTTTTTATGATATAACTTCAACTTTAGGATTTATTCCTTTATATGCGCTATGAGACCTTGCATCTTGCCAAATTTCATGATTCTAAGGCAACGGGAAGTACCCTATAGGTTTTGATTCCCTTGTGAAATCGCAAAATATGCAACATAAACGATCATAATCTTTTGATCGCGTTAATTAACATTTTTTTTTTTAAATAGTAGATAGGCTTACGATTACTAACCGTAGGAAGTGCAACACGGGTCCATTGTTACATGATGACGAAACATCTGACAAAAGTATGCCTTCGTGTGCTTTCCTGAAGTGTACACATCAAGAAACCGCTATTAGGTGTTGAAGTATTATGTCCTCTATCCATTTTTTGTAACAAATGTACTATACATGGTTATAATAAAGTGTTGAAGTATTATGTCCGACGGTTTGACTCGTTTTTACTAAACAAGTTCAATGGTTATGGCCCGTCCATTCATTTTATTTTGGTCGAAGTTGTTACGTAAAAAAATATCATGGAACTCAGTCGGATCTTGTTAAGTAAAAAATAATTTTTAAGGACTTATTAGATTTAGGTTATAAAACATAGACGTTTTATGTTAAAACTTCTATGGCTTGCGCTTGGCCGCCATCTCGCCTGATGTTAAGCGACGATGCGGTCTACGATGGAGCACGCTTGCCTAGAAGAAACCGATTCACTCTCGACTTGAAGACCTTACCCCTCTATACGTGTGCGCTTTGGTCGCTGCGTCATCGAAAGAAAAGGTTTTTAAGCAAGGACTACAAGTTGCACAAAAGCAAACCTCAATTAAGGATTATTTCAAAACTAGTTAATTACATATGTACCTACATGTTAATTCAATTGTTCCATAATACATTACATACATTTATTCTCTCTATGAAATGCTTTATTTTATTTATTACCTATGACTTTTTCAGTATAACCCAGTAATCCGAACATTCCAATAATCCGGCACCCTCCGGTTTTTAATAGTGCCGGATTAGTGAGATTACACTGTACTACTATTCTGTGATCAAAGTGACTAATATTTTGCTCAAAACTCGAACGATACTATATCTATGTTTTTAACTGTTATTGAACTTTAAACTTTTATCTTGTGCGTCATTTTATTGATTTCAATTATTTCATGACTATTTAGTAAATCCCGAGCGATGACTACTCAACTTTTGATAAGTGGGGAAGTACATCTGCTTAAATTTTATACAAGGTGTTCACGGAAACACCGGACATTCGAGGATATTATAATTTAAGCACTCATTAAAATATTAACTTATAATTAAATAATATATAATGTTCATAAGTTCTAAGTATCCAAATAAAATAGGTGAACCGGGTGATGGGACAGGTGTCGGCGACTGACCGGACCGCCCCTGTACCATGAAATAGGACTACATGAGCCAAAGCGATGATATCGCATTACTAGTATAGAAGATATTTCTGTTAGTTCACGTATTAGCAGTGTAAAACATGTTAAGCAGTTTTGACCTTGAAACTTGGGTAGTATTATTAATTTAGGTAATTTTCTAAGTGGTATTTAAATTGCTCTACTTTTATGTTATTGTTATGTGTAAAAGAAAACTTATAATAGTAGTAATTTTGAACTAAACCAAAAAAAATTTTGATAGTGAGGCATTTTTTTTTAAGTTAGGCTGGACAGCTTTTGGGAAACTTATTCAAGTCTCTTCATCACCCATCCCATTCCACAGACTTAAGACAAAAAATTTGAAATAGTGCGTTCTACTTGTCATGACTTACAGTGCCAAAACGTCATCATCATCATCAGCCAGAAGACGTCCACAGCTGAAAATAGGCCTCCCCCTTTAACCTCCACACTGAACGACAGCCTGCCTTTTGCATCCACTGGATGCCCGCGACTCTCACAATGTCGTCGGCCCATCTAGTGCGAGGCCTACCTACGCTACGTCTTCCGGTTCGTGGTCTCCACTCCAGAACCTTTCTTCCCCATCGGTTATCGGTTCTTCGAGCGATGTGGCCTGCCCATTGCCACTTCAACTTGCAAATTTTAACAGCTATGTCGGTGACTTTGGTTCTTTGCCAAAACGTATGCACTTACAATTAGAGCAGTCAGCAAGATCAAGTCCACTCAGCGAGCCATGGAAAAGCTATGTTAGGCGTTTCTCTGACGGTACGTTATTTGAATTGATGCATGAGTTAAGTGCCGGAACGCAGCCTAAGAGCCAATCACTGATATGTCAACCGATATGTCTCAACGTATCAGCCAGCAAGCAATAGTAAGCAGTAGGCCGGTCATATCTATCGTAGATCCCATAACCGTTAGGGTGGGCCAGTCGTGATCTAAAGTGGAGACCAGAAATTGGCAAAGGAATTTAGGATGCTCTGAGACTCGATGGAGTGACGATATACTTATGATAAGTGGCACTATTTGGAAGCGAAAAGCCGAAAATCGGGCTGAGTGCTCATCTTGGGAAAAACTTTGTCCAGCAGTGGATTTTGGTCGGGTAACTTTGATTACATAACTTTGATATTTACATCTTTAACAGTTTTGAGCGACTTCGTCAACGTGCACAACTCCCGTGAGTGCCATGCAAAAACGGTCAGCCGTAAAAAGAGGTGACAACGTGCTTATGAGCCGTATTACAAATTGTAATCGTTCAACTTTAGGTAACTGGATTTCCGAGCATTAAAAAAAAATAAAGCTGTAATTGTGAAGGCGAATATAATACAAGTACACTATAACATTAAAATTGTTTATTTTAAATAAGTAAAATTAATAACAAAATCCACTCTCAAACTTTCCCTTTGAGAGTTTAACGAAAAACTACTTTTTTTAAATAGGAGGTAATAATAATGAAGTTAATCTTGAGTTTATCCAAAATATTAAGCCGTAATTTTTAATAAAAATTACAAATCTATTTATTACAGAAATTGAAATTTCTATAGATCATTATATTTGATTGAATCAGAACGCCAAAAAAACAGTTAACGTTGCTTATTTCGATAAAAAAATACTAAAAATAGTCACTGTCATCTCACAATTGGCCACCTCAGTCCGCAGATTGGCTGGATAGATCTGTCAGCTGTTCTTAATGCCCTCGCAGAATATCTGTATCCGTCATCAAACATCCTGTATAAACGAACTGTGTATCCGAAACGATTCCGGTAGAATCAATTTGTTAGTATTGCCCTAGACACCAAATCATGAAGAAGTATAGCAGCAATGGCATTAAATTACTGTTTGTTTTATATTTTATTCCGTTTTTCTTCAAAGTATTATATGTGGCTGGAAGTGACTTAAGTAGTTTGACATTTATAATAGATGATACTAGTTCGATGTGGGATGATATTGCTGAAGTAATGCATGGTGCTAATGCAATATTCGAAACAGTAAAGAATAATAAAAATGATTCACAAATAGATAACTTTATACTGGTCACTTTTAATGACCGTGGTCCTTTTAATGCTCACACTTGTACAGATCCAGGTGAGTAAACATAATATTATTCCTACATATTCTTACGTTATTTCTTAAAGTGGCATATGGAGTTTCACAGGGTAGTGTTCTGGGCCCACTTTCATAATTATATTAATGATTTGCCTAATGAACCAATTACGAGGCTGAAATTAGGCACGTATATTTTTTTGGGACGTAGATGACTGCTTAAAATATATTTTATGAATGGGCCGAACAACGCGGACATAGGGATTCAATATTTGTATGAAAGTTCTTTGTTTTTGACATTATAAATTTAATTTGGTACCTATGACTTAAGCATCTCGTAACCAAAATGCTGTATCGGTATCTTGCGTAACGTGTTACTATTGCAATCTAACGCGGCAATGCGGCTAGCATTTTGGGAACGATGTCTACGGACAGCGGTTTATTAGATTAGACAGTGTAGTGTAATATATTTATTTTAATTCACGTATGTTTATTATGTGTCCAAATATTAATACATTTCTTGCCGTATTTTTTTAAAAATAATTTGGTATTTCGGGTAATGGTTTAAAATAAATAAATACTGTAGTAAGATTATTACAAAAAGGGCGAATTAAGAAGGTGGAATTGAAGTTTGAATGTTGTGTTGAAAGTAATTTTTTTTAAATAAATTATTTTATTTAACTTGGGAAGTCGGTTCCTGATCGACCGATTCGGTTTACCATGAAATTATTTTGCAATAGGCCCAAATTAAGAAGGGCGTTTTTTTAAACCGGACAAGTACGAGTAGGACTCGCGCTCTGAGGGTTCGGTTAGATGGACCCTCAGACAGCGAGTCCAAACAAAAATAACAACAAAAAAGTTGAAATATTGAAAGACAAACTTAACTTTGTAGTGGACAATAAGGTTCTTCCATACATTACAACTGCAAAATGTAAGTTTGTAATAGCAAAACATAGGTATTTTTTAATGATAAAACTTCAAATTTATAATCTCGAATTTATTCCTTTATTTGTGCTGTAAGACCTTGCTTCTCGCTAAATTTCATGATTCTAGGTCAACGAAAAGTACCGTATAGGTTTTGATTTCCTTGTGAAATCGCAAAATATGCGAGAATAAGCGACATAATCAGTCATATCTTTTGATCGCGTAAATTTACAAGGTTTATTTTTTCACAGCTGAAAGAAACCGTAAATTTCAGTATTTGATATAAATTTCAACTTGATATCTTGACGCGTTCTTGAGAAAAAGGGTCTTGACAGACGGACAGACAGACGGACAACAAAGTGATCCTATAAGGGTTCCATTTTTTTCCTTTTGAGGTACGGAACCCTAAAAATAAAAAATCTTCGTGTTCAAAGTTGCTAGCAACAGCTAGTAACTAATATTTACGAATTGTTTTTCTGGTTTTCAGGTATAATAATTAGAAAAAAAACTAAAGACCGCGATTCATTCAAAATAGCACTAGCTTCCATCGTTCCAAATGGAGGTGCTCCTGACTGTGAGGAATGTTCAATGGCGGGTATTATACGAGGAGTAGACGAAAGTCTGCCAAAATCTAGTGTATACGTATTCACGGACGCCACGGCTAAAGACTACAATCGGTTTGAAGAAGTGAAGAGAATCGCACAAACGAAAGAATGCCAGGTAAAACACCTTTCTTACTTTGATTTTTACGACAGAACGGAAAAGGTATGAAAGGTAAGAAAGATGTTGCGTTTTAACACAGTGTAAAAAGCCATACAGTGATCCAACATCTTTGACGTAGCGCGTAATGCTTACGTCAACACATCAATGTACTCTCACCAGACAGCTCAGGGTTGACAACCGTCACACGGCTACCTCTGTAGTTACCTACCTACTTAACTAGCAACCATTCGTAACTACCAATTTTTATTATTTGTAGTGTTTTAAATAAATTAATTTTAATTTAAATTTTAACGGTCTATGGGCAGTCTAACTGATTTTGTAGTGTTAGTATTAGCTTGTATTTTGTTTAGTTAATAAAGGCACTTGCCCATATTCTTTTATTATATTAAATTACCTACGCAATATAAATTACAATCTATTACAGTGAAATCCCAGTGATTCAAACCAGATCCTGTCACAATATGAATCGTTGGATTTTTTTTCTCACATAGAGTTGCCACCTTTTTTCTGTGTGTGTGTTTTTTTTAATTTCTTTAAGATGACTCGTAATCTAACACAGCACATGTAGTGCGAACCATTTTGGTGTTTGCGCAAAACAAACACACTTCTGCCCTGAATTTTGTGTATCAAGCTGCTAAGACGGGCGATGTATCTGTGGATGTATGCAGCTTGGTCTGTATGGATTTAAAGACTGTAGTTTGGTGTGTATTTGTATGTATTTTGCTCCAAAACAGCTAAACCATTTATTATTATTTAAATAAGGTTATTTTATTTGAAAACAGATTTTACTGCAGTAGTTAGCTATGTTTGAACAAAATTAAATCTGAAAATAATAAGGTCGCCTTAAAATTGGCCGAAGTTTTTTTAAACTTATTTTTATACTGGTAAGTGCCTTTTTAACTAAATAAAATAAAAGCTAACACTGACGCTACAAAAACAGTTAGACTGCCCACTACTGCCCAGTGCCCCTAAACCGTTGAAGGTCTAAAGATAATGCAAATACTCAAACCCATTACCCAGCTGGCAGTCATAATGCTGGCAACATTACCACGCTGAATAGCAATGCATATACGTTGAGTCAGAAACACGCCAGCATTTTGGTAACGGTTGCATCAACCAGGCGCGGTGCTCTAGAAGAATTTTGAAAATTAGATGACCTTATTGTCTCCAACCGCCTTATTACAAAAAAGTCCATCAGTCCAGGTTTAAACCAGGACTAAAAAGTCCGAGTTTGTTACGGTACTAAGGCATTAAAACTTGACCTTATTACAAATCTTCGACTAATCGAGGACCTGCTGATACCAAAGATAGTCCATAGTTTCAATATTAGCCACAGATAAAAACAAAAATTTAAATCATTCATTCGTTCCTGCAGGTTTAAAACACACTTCAAAAGCTTAAATAATTATTTATTAATGCAATTTAAGATATTTAGCTATCTTAAATTGCTGTTTGTTTAGGTTTCAATCTATTAAACAAGCATAACTTATTATTTTGAGCACTTTTCAAATTCATGGCATAATACGATCACGCGCGACGCCAAAATCCTAACGTAGAAAAAAGCTATGCGCCTGTCCCGCGTAATTCGAGGCGTTCAGATAAATATTTGTAATTATCCAAAGATATTAAGTAGTTTAATGAAATCTTTGTAATTACGGTGGGAAAAATGTTCTTAAATTTTCTCATAGCTTCCTCCTGTTCATTTAATGTAGCTCGCAATTTTATAATTATCTATGAAATGGAACATCCCTTGCCATAATACCCGCTACATTTTTGCAAGTTTTACTGACTGGTTGAGATACACTATGCAAATCGGCTGTAATGTCTTGAATATACAAAGAAAACAATAATTTAATGCATCAGTATGTATATTTTTTACTTTTTGCGTAAGTACCTACCTATAGCTATATTGTAATCTACCAAGGTTATAAACAAGCACTTAATTCATGGCGAGCCCAATTGCATAAAGCGCAAGCCACTTGAACTTCAGGGCTTAATGGGCTTCCTCTAGGATCGTGGACCAGATCCTCACGTAAAACATGCACTATTTTTGGGCCAAAGCGTTTTGTGAACCTATATTTATATCTTAATTCTTCGTCACTCAATTCGAAAGGATTCACACGATGACGAGGTCTATTAGAACGCCGCGATGCCTCCAGCATGTCCAAATCTTCTGAATTCATCATGTCAATCGTGTTTAAATCCATTTTAAACGATATGTAAATAATAAAAACTCTAAATAAAATAATTATAACCTCAAATTTTATTAGTACCGAAGTTAGTCCATAGTTAAACTAGGGGTCTCGGCGGTCTAACTTTAGTACCATAGACAATCCGTGGTTTAGAGAAAAACTTCGTTTTATAATAACGTTTATTTTAGTCCATGGTTTAGACCTGGTACTAATCCCAGTACTAAAGTTAAACCGTGTTTTGTAATAAGACGGCAAGGGTCCAAAGTCTCGCCCCAAACGGCTCAAATATGTGAGCAGTGCCGAGGTTAGCATAATTGCGCCGCTCTTGTGCTGCGCTGCTTATATTTCTATAAGTGATACGATAAGTATGTACTCATAACTAAGGAAGAATACAATATGTGTAAATAAGTTTTTTTACAGATTGTGTTTGTATTGACGGGGAATTGTAGAGAAACTGACTATTCGCCTAAATACAAAGTTTATCAGGATGTAGCAGCTGCCACGGGTGGAGCTGTGTTTGATTTGAATAAAGGTGAAGTTAACAAGGTAAATGTTCCTTTTACTTTCCTTCTTTTAATTTGATTCCTTTTCGCTGTTTAATCAGAAAAAATCTTAAGAACAATATTAATAAACGAATTAAATAAAAAAAAAAAAATAAGTTTCTAATAAATACATTTATAATAAAAAACATTTTTAACAACAAGCTTTTGTAGCCAATCTTTAGTGCAGTAGCCATGTCATGGTGACATTCAGAATGGGTCATCATCACAGATCTAATAGTCATCATAATCACAGAAAAGAAAAAATTTCATCATAATTGAATGAGTATACAACATTACATGTACTGCAAAAAATTTAGGAGTTCCCAAGTCAGGACAATGTCATGTCATAGTAAAACTTGAAACCAGCTATAATAATATTTTTTTTACACATAATTTATGTCTGTGCTGTGGACCGTTGAAGAGTTTCTTTATTTGGAGCTAACCCTGGATGTCGATTCAGGCCATGCTTACCATAGCGATGCATTATCATCGGAACTGAACCAACAACAAAAAAAAAACAGCTTGGCAGCTTCAGAGGAAAGAAGGAAAGAGTAGAACCACTCTCTAAGTTATAGATAAAATCTGGGTGTTCTTGACCGACGAAAAAAAAAAGTTCTCTAGTCAACGCGCATATATTTTTTAGCCACGACAATTTTTTAATTCACTAGTTTTCCCTATTTTTTAAGGAACGAATAAATTGGTTTCTTTTCTTTAAAATAAGGATAGAATAAAATGTCTCAATTTAAATCACTATTGGATTTGTTATCTTAAGTATCATTTATTTTGTTACCTTTGTAATGTAAACTGGGTGTCTTCAAATCACGAGTGAATCGGTTTCTTCTAGGTAAGCGTGCTCCATCGTAGACCGCATCATCACTTTACATCAGGCGAATTGGCGGTCAAATGCAAGCCTATAATTAAAAATAAATTAAAACTATTTTTAATAATCACTAAATTAATTATTATTTATTGCTTTATCATTTCTTAGGTGAATATTTATTGACTCGTAAATTGCCATTTTATCAATAAATTACTTATGACTTATCGTGTTATTATAATATGAAAATTAATTTGAAAAAATGTTTTTACAGGTTTTGGAATATGTGAAGAAGACAATAACAGGCCGAAGGACCACCTTAACTAACACAGTTCTCCCGGCAGGTGTACATAGCATTCCTGTAAGTGGTTCCAATACCTGGTACAACCAGAATCGTACTAAAGACACCCGATAAACACTTGAATCAGCTCAGTTATAATAATTTATTCTTCGACGACTGCAGTATCCGAAATGATACTTATTGTGTCCATGGAACATGTCATGACTGTATTGTTTGGGGCCAACCTTTTGACTCTATGTTGCTAAAATTAATATTGCATCAGAAAGCCACTGAATTGCTTGATATTGCTGATGAGCTGTTTTGATATCTACATAGTATACATTACTACATAGTATATATTGAAGTGGCTTTCCGCGTCTGTCTGTATGTCTGTATGGCCGCTAACTCCTCCTAAACCACGCAACGGATTTTGATGCAGTTTTAACCATCAGTTAGATACATTTTCGAGGAAGGTTTATATATATCGTCGCAAGAAAGGCAGAATTACTGAAGCGCCAAAATAGGCATATTGAGTTATATAGATATTCGGAATCAGCATTTTTTTCTGCGTCGATCAGTCTGGTCGATCCCATAGCGATACGTGCACTATTTTGGCGTTTCAGTAAAAGGAAAAAAGGGGTTTTTTCATCAACCAGAGTCCTTAAACGACACTTTTTTGGCATTTTATTCGGGCCTGTCACCTAAGTAATTTTGTTTTCCTGCAATAAATTACAAGTAAATTTTAAGTAAATTTGGCTTCCGGCAATTTAACAGCTAATATTTTAGAGATATAAGTTATTTTGACTATAAATATTTTAATCAAATGGCGGTTAAGAAATTTTGCTTTACTGTAAATTGAAGTCATTTTTACTTAAGCGCCACTATATCACAAACCAGCAGTCCATTTATTATGGTTTGTACTTCTGGACATAGAAAATGACAAATTAATAAAAGTTTACCTTGACGTCATCGAAATTCTTGTGCTGGGATAAAATTATGAATTAAAAACGAAAAAAAAAACTTAAAACGGCTTTTTCTCGAAATGATAATTTGGAGCTTCAGTAAATTTGCCTTTCCTGCAACGATATGTAAAGATATATCAGTGACGATCATTTTATTTCCTTATATGTTTTATTTCCAATATTACAAAATATTTTTAATATTGGAATATCACCGAATCTACGGGAAAAATCAAGCGAAAAAATATTTCGCTAGCTGTTCCATTGAAAACGGCCATTCACACACAAAATGTATGCAGCAGCTTAATTTTTTTTCAAGATTGTCCCATGGTAAAACTGTTTATAATGATTGCGTGACCCGGTATATGTAAGTTTAATGTATTTTTCTGCATTATAAGATTTTATTAACTTTATTAACTATTTATATTACTATTTATAGCCTTTATTAACTGAACAAAATACAAGCTAACACTAACACTATAGAAACAGACTGCCCATAACACTGTTTTAAACTATCACGGTTGTTCACTAAAGTTGAATGATTATTAACGGCATATTTACCGTGGTAAGGTTGTGGAATGAGCTCTCGACATTTCGGCGCAGTTACATGCACCATGTTCACGGGAAAACTGAAGAATGAGTCATCATTCTTCAGTCTTCACGTGAACTTTAGACTGCCCATAGTCCGTTGAAGGTATGAAAATAATCGAAATGCTCAAGCCCACTACCACATTTTTTTTGTACGTAATTTTGTTTCAATAGTGTCAATAAAGAGATAAATTATTGTATTGTCAAAGGTCCAATTTAGAATATATTACGTTTCAAAATAAATAAGTGATAAATTTGAGATTTTTCTTTCTTCACCAGTTTACTGCCGACGCGCTCATGGGAGAGATCGTATTATCGTTTGCTTCTAGCGTAGCAAGCGATCCTACTGTGCATGTCAAGGCACCTGATGGAAGTGAAGTTCCCAAAGAAATAGTCTTTCACTCAGCGAAAGCTAAGGCAAGTATGCTTATTAATAACCTATCAGCAGGGCAAGTTAATAGTTTCAGTGTTTAGAATTGCAGGGGGACAAACTTTTTAGTAATTTCTCTGGCCATAGATTGACACCACAGATTCATCATTATTAGCATACCATGTTTCCACAGCTGGGGTACAGCCTTTCTCCCAGAGAGAGAAAGAGAGAGAGAGGATAGACCCTAATGCATTATGCTGTCCCAGTATAATTATATTGGTGAATGTCAAAAAAATGTCTTCTAACTTTTTGAATTTCTTGGACATGCCAATTTTTCACGATGTCCGTTTATTAGCAATGGCATTGAAGAAACTGCACATAATTTATTTACGTAATAAGTCATTGGTCAGGTTTGGCAGCGTCAAGATCGAACCAGGTGCCGCCGGATTGTAAAGCGTACATGCAACACATTCAGATAGTCCGCAATCGAGCGGCATTCTTTCTAGGGCGCCTCAGCCCCCTCCTTGGCGAGCGTAGTAAATTGTCACTTAGAAATAAGTTGACAATCTACAAAACTTGCATCCGCCCCGTCATGACCTACGCCTCCGTGGCGTTCGCCCACGCCTCCCGCATCGATCTGGACAAGCTGCAGGTCATTCAAAATCGCTTCATACGCAGAGCGGTCGGCGCTAGCTGGTATATGCGAAACGCCGATCTGCACTGCGATGTTGAACTCCCATCTATGATTCAATACATTAAGTATAGCTCCCGCCGCTACTTTGACGCGGCGCCTCATCACCCAAATCCTCTTGTAGTTAAAGCTTCAAACTACTCAACAGACGTGACAGACCCTCCTCCTCTCCGTAGACGCCCTAGAGACATCTTGGGCGACCCGGACGACCCCATCGCCGTCGTCACAGCGGCGGCGCTGGGGTCGCCCGATCCGACTGCTCCTAGCAATAGGAAATATTCAGTTTTTGGTACAGGCGTCGGTTACCAGAGGCACACACACACACAGCGATCCCGCCGGCGGGATCGTAGACCCTCGGGATCTGTTAGAAGATCGGTTAGATTCTCTCCAAATAATCATTCAGTTCAACAAACCGCTAGGGCTCCAGGGCACACCCCTTCTGGGGTGCCTGGGCAAGTCTGATTCCCACCCCCGGCGACGGCCCAAGCCGAGGTTCGTACCTTCGAGGTGCCCTTGTGCTAGTCGCCCAAAAACTTAAACCTTCAAGTTATGCCGAACGCACTCTGCGTTCGCTAACTAGTCCGGTCCATCTGTAGAGGCCAAAAGGCCAACATTACAAGTCAATATCAAAAAAAAAAAAAAAAAAGCGTACATGCTACCGCTCGCCCACCACCGCTAATTACTTACACCATAGATTACTTTAAATTTACTACGTTATGTGTACAACGTTGTAACTTTGAGGTTATTTGTGATGATTGCCACCCAATAAAACTATTCGTTAAAAATATTTTTGTATACCCTGCGTTAATTAATGTAAATTTTATTACTACATTAAAATATATTTGATATATTTATACAAGAAATAGAAAATGACTTGTTTTGTACCCAATTGAGGCAGTGGTTGGTAAAGAGTTCTTCTATGAAGTGGAAGAATACATAAAGAAAAAATCATGTCGTTTTAATTGCTATGATTTGGCTTGTTGACAAAATAAATTGCCATAGATATTCATTGTAAATTATTTATGTAATTATTTTGACATATTTATAATCTAATTAAATTTTTCAAGCCCTTTGGTTTTATTATTCTAAGACCTTGTAATACCAATTAGCAAGCTGTTAAAAACTCATCCACATTATTATAGATCAGTGCAAATAGCACACTGCTATTTACGCGATCTTTCTTGCTTCACACCTATAAAATGTGGAATGAGCTACCTTCCAGGGTGTTTCAAAGAAGCTACAGCATGGGGATCTTCAAAAGGCAAGTTAATAGATCCTTAAAGGGGCTGTAACGTATTTGTGATGCCTCTGGTGTACAATTATCCATAGCCGACGATGACTGCTTACAACCAGGCAGTCCGTATGCTTGTTTGCCACCTATGGCATTAAAAAAACTTTGACTTTGATCTTAATTTTATAATTTAGGCATACGCAGTGAACGTGGCGAAGCCAGGAAATTATACAGTGGAAGTGGAAAGTGCGGCAGCAACTCGGGCTGTAATCACCGCCAAGTCCGGGGTCGAGTTTGAGCATGGCTTTTCAGCTTTCAAGCTCTCATCGATTGAAGACACCAGTACTAGACCTGCACCAGGTACTTAAAAATACAAAACGCTATTTTTGTTCTCGAAATAGATCATCATAATTTTTAAAGTCATACAATTATTTACGGGATATTTACCGTCGTAAGGTTGTGGAATGAGTTCCCGATATTTCGGCGGAGTTACGCACACCATGTTCACGGGAAGACTTTTTGTTATGTTAGATTTTATAATATACTTAAAGATTGTTATAAATTTTGCATACCATGATGCTAGGCATGGTGGTCTATATTATGTAAATACATTAACATCTGCATGTAACCAAAATAAATATTTTGAATTTGAATTTGAAATGGTTGCCACATTTATTACCACTGCTCGAAGACTATTTTACTTATTTTTCTTAAATAGTTTAGTCAAAATTTAATTTTTATGAATTCTAATTATACCAAAATTTAAGTTAGATTTCAAGATACATGTACAAATGCACTCACAAATAAATGATTCCGGCCAAATGCGAGGCTAGCGTGCACTAAAAATCCCGAACTGAATGAACGAAAACACTTATTTTGGTGCGGAACCCTCGGTATGCAAGGCCGTCTCGCTGTTCTAGGCCAGTGTTTATTAATATTAAAAGACATAAACAGTCACTAAGTAGTTTTTTTTTTATTTTAAATACGACTTCAAGACTATTATTTACGTCATGTACAAACTTAAACGAAAAAGTAGAAAATGACAGTTAAAACAGAGATTAAAATTCCTCATAAAAACTTTTGCTGAAGGCAACCTAAACTAAAACGTCATTTGTGTATAATTTTTGTTATCGTTGTTTTTTTTCTTCAAAAGTGATGTGTCAATTTTAATAAAATGTATATGGACTGACCTACAAAAAAAACAATATCAAGTCATAATTGGCGGTGTAATCGTGTAACAATAATACAAAAAAAAAAAACATAGTCGAATTGATAACCTCCTCCTTTTGTCGGTAAAAAAAAACAACACAAAAATTTAAAACAATTGCAAATTTATTCAAAAGATACCCAGTGGGTTTTTTAATTATTCCACTCAGTAATTTTTCTCATGATGTATTTAATTTGTTTTCAGGTGTAAAGTCGCATCTGTCGATAAAACTAAACACAGGCAATGTCACGTTAAAATCTATACAAATATTGGAAATGGACGGCAATGTGAAGCTGGAACTGCCACTGCACATAGAAAATAATGAAACGAAGTTCTACACAACGGACGCATTTGATCCTCCAGTCACCATGTTTAAGATAGCGGTCAGTATAATATTTGCAGATTTAGCACAATATTGGGACCCAAAGGATTCTTCATACTATTGATACAAATGAACAAGTATTTTTTTGAAATGACCTAAGGAATATTTTACACGGATTTTGAAGGCGGGTGGGAACAACTGAAACTTTTTCACAAAACTTTTTGAAAAAGTTTCAGTTGTTCTTAATTTGACTTCAAAATCTGTGTAAAATATTATTTTGTGCTTTGTAGTGGCATTTTTTGAAGTCGTTTTTTTTTTAAAAGATAATTTATTTTAGCATATATAATAGTGGAATGCTTAACACCTTTACTCTGTTCGGGGTGAACGACTAGTTAATTTATAGCATAGAGAAATACACTATACTAGAGACGATTACACATCCATGGCAATAGAAAAAACAAAAGTATTGTAGTGATTTGCTATCGCGAAAATCGTAGGCGCTCTAGCTATTATTTGAGCTGGTTTAACTACTGATCCCTAATTAATGAGATTTTTGTGGGACCACTTCGAGGGTTTTTTCTACATGATAAAAAAATAAACCTGGTGTTCCTTCTTTTTCGAAGTCGGTTATAAATGCCGCAATGTAGTGCAAATAAAATATCAGCTGACGCTAGAGGTCAAAATATGAACTATGCCGCGCGCAGGCTTGTCCGCTTTACGTTGTCGGTTTTCTTAATTTAAGGCTGCGTATATGGCAAGAAAAATTTCTGATTTCACCCGCGCGTCTCGCATCACCCGCATTAATGTGAAACACAACCACGGCAGCGCGGCAGTCGCGCGCAGCTAAAGTGTACACAACTCGCGCACTCGACCTTGTAAAGCGGCAAGGAGCAATAACACACAGGATAAGCATAGTGTTGGTGCACTTGGTGTTTTGGCGATTAGCTGAGTTCGGTCGCGGCGCGCAACCGTAAATTGTTTATTTCACTTTTCAAAATTGTATTTGTTATTTATTTTTAGGTATTCTACAATATAAAAATAATAAAGTATATAAATTAAATTGATATAACCTAAATAAATTCTCTAATTAAAATATTACGCTGGAGACAGTTTCAGAAAGCTAAACATTAAACTAAACTAAACTAATCTAAACTAAACTAAACTGAACTATGCTATGCTATGCTTTGCTAGGTTGAACTTGCCGGGATAAGACCAAAAAACCCAAAAACCTCGTGGCACGGGGTACCCGATCCCGGGTCTCCTAAACCAGACCTTTAACCCAAAAAAATTACAAAAAAATATTTAGATTTTTACTTTTGAAATCAGTGAGAAATACATTTAAATAGAAATAAAGAAGGGTGAAAACCACCCCCTACCACGCCCAAATTTTGGCTCGAGGTAGTAAAGCTCATTTTAAATTTTAGTAATTTTTTGCAGATTTTTTAAGGCTGTGGTTTAGGAAATATAACTAGTTCTAGTTTTTAGTTTATATTATAGTCTAAGTTAGGTCTTAAGATTTTGACGACCTGAAATACCCGGCTCCTCAAACATTTTGTCCCAGGTCAATCCAGGCAAGAATAGTTAGCTTCACTGGCTATCCAACGATAGGTCATTTAGTATTTTAAGACTCGTAGGTACATAGTAACTTGAGTTACTAAGTAGCGAGGCGGACCCTAAATACCCGATTTTTTGAAGGTCCATAACTTTGGACACAAAGGTCCAATCAAAAATCTGACGTCATAGGCATCATTTTTTCTGGCAGACGAAGACGTTAAACTCAAAAACTCGGCTTTAGGACCTAGCCCTAAAGACCCCAAATTGGGTTTCAAATTACGTAACCGGAATTTCATGTTAAAAATAACAAAATTTTTCAACACAAAAAGTTCAGTGGTGTAATAAATAGACCATAAATTTTTTTTTGGCTTTCTACTCTCACAATTTCAGGAAATAAATAATATAAAAAAAAAAATGTGTTTATTTAGTTGGTAGGCATAAATAATAATAAAATAGAAACACTGTAAACACACGTGTGTAGAAAATAAAAAGACGCGTCTGATAAGCCCATACGGCTATTTTTGTGCAAAGGATGCCTTTCAAAATATTAGAGCGCAAAAATCCGGAAAATTTTCGTAATTTTTTTCAAAAAACATCGATTATCTCAGAAAGAGTACGTATGAGACCATTTTTGTAAAAAAAAAAAGGAAATCGGATGTCAATCCGGACGTTAGTTTATAACATTTCCTGAAACTTCCCCCCCCCCCCACACCTCCCAATTATTTCAAAATTTCGGTGCGTCGGAGACAAATTCTTACCGGATTTTGTGTATAGATCAAGACTTGGTCTTCTTACCCGGACCCCCCCTGCCATGCCATGCCATGCCATGCTATGCTATGCTATGCTATGCTATGCTATGCTATGCTATACTATGCTATGCTATACTATGCTATGCTATACTATGCTATGCTATACTATGCTATACTATACTTTGCTATACTATACTATACTATACTATACTATACTATACTATACTATACTATACTATACTATACTATACTATACTATACTATACTATACTATACTATACTATACTATACTATACTATACTATACTATACTATACTATACTATACTATACTATACTATACTATACTATACTATACTATACTATACTATACTATACTATACTATACTATACTATACTATACTATACTATACTATACTATACTATACTATACTATACTATACTATACTATACTATACTATACTATACTATACTATACTATACTATACTATACTATACTATACTATACTATACTATACTATACTATACTATACTATACTATACTATACTATACTATACTATACTATACTATACTATACTATACTATACTATACTATACTATACTATACTATACTATACTATACTATACTATACTATACTATACTATACTATACTATACTATACTATACTATACTATACTATACTATACTATACTATACTATACTATACTATACTATACTATACTATACTATACTATACTATACTATACTATACTATACTATACTATACTATACTATACTATACTATACTATACTATACTATACTATACTATACTATACTATACTATACTATACTATACTATACTATACTATACTATACTATACTATACTATACTATACTATACTATACTATACTATACTATACTATACTATACTATACTATACTATACTATACTATACTATACTATACTATACTATACTATACTATACTATACTATACTATACTATACTATACTATACTATACTATACTATACTATACTATACTATACTATACTATACTATACTATACTATACTATACTATACTATACTATACTATACTATACTATACTATACTATACTATACTATACTATACTATACTATACTATACTATACTATACTATACTATACTATACTATACTATACTATACTATACTATACTATACTATACTATACTATACTATACTATACTATACTATACTATACTATACTATACTATACTATACTATACTATACTATACTATACTATACTATACTATACTATACTATACTATACTATACTATACTATACTATACTATACTATACTATACTATGCTATACTATACTATACTTTGCTATACTATACTATACTTTGCTATACTAAGCTAAGCTATGCTATGCTATGCTATGCTATGCTATACTGTACTGTACTGTACTGTACTGTACTGTACTATACTATACTTTGCTATGCTATGCTAAGCTATGCTATGCTATGCTATGCTATGCTATGCTATGCTATGCTATGCTATGCTATGCTTTGCTATGCTATGCTATGCTATGCTATGCTATGCTATGCTATGCTATGCTATGCTATGCTATGCTATGCTATGCTATGCTATGCTATGCTATGCTATGCTATGCTTTGCTTTGCTATGCTATGCTATGCTATGCTATGCTATGCTATGCTATGCTATGCTATGCTATGCTATGCTATGCTATGCTATACTATGCTATGCTATACTATGCTATACTATACTATACTGTACTATACTATACTATACTTTGCTATACTATACTATACTTTGCTATACTAAGCTAAGCTATGCTATGCTATTCTATGCTATGCTATGCTATGCTATGCTATGCTATACTGTACTGTACTGTACTGTACTATACTATACTTTGCTATGCTATGCTATGCTAAGCTATGCTATGCTATGCTATACTATACTATACTAAAATAAACAAAACACGCGAAAGCCCGTTGGTCCAGTTGGTAGTGAACCTACCTTCTGAGCTTGGAGGCGTGGGTTCGATTCCCACCTAGGACAAACAGTTATGTGATGAACGTTTGTGTTTGTCCTATACCTGGTTGTTAATAACTATAATCTATTTAAGTATGTATGAATTATTTAATTAAATTTAATTTAATTTATGAAATTATTAATTTAAAAAAAAAAAAAATTGTTAATTATTATTATATTTTTTTATTCAACAAAAATTATATTTTACTTAATTATTTTGATTTTTAGTAGTCTTTCTGACTATCTCTCTCTATCTCTCTCTCAGCTTTCTCCGTCTGTCTCTCTCTGTCTTTCTCTCCCCACACGAAACACTTAGACTGTAATAAACTATATTACCGAGCGTACATAATAATAGATGCGTTAGGTAGGGCCTACTCGTATCCATAATTATTAATACCTGTAATTTTTTCATAGTAGCTTTACCTAGTCTGTGCTCTAGGTCATTGGCAACACTTGGTTGCGCATCAAATGGTCGCATTCGAGCCATAGATTTTTTATGTTATCCATTGTTTGAAAATACAGTAGGTGTTGATATAATCGCACTCGGAAGATAAATCTAGGCGAATAGCAAGCGCGTGCGTCCTTCCCCGTTGGAGCATAGTGCGGTACTGAGGTTGAACGGAGCGTGTTTCGCCATTTAGATACAAAGCGCAACAGAATAAGGTTGAATATCGGACTTGCCGTTTGACCGAATAGTTGCTTAGAACTAAAGGACGTAAGTCTCAAATCGAATATAATTTATTATGAGAGTACTAATTAATCTAGGTAAATTTTGTCTTAGCACTGGAAAACAAACTATATTTTCCTTCGATGAGTATTTATTTTAGATATGTGACTGAAGTTCTATCCAAGAAAAAATCAAAAAAATCAGAAAAAAGGCACCATTTTGAAAAAAATAAAGTATCGAGTAAATACTATGCTATTATGTTTCTGTCTTAGTGCCGGAAAGAAAATGAATTGAAAAATCACATATATCAATTATTACGTTGATAGGATATTTGGTTTAGTTAGACTATCATGGCAAATTAGCATAAAATTTCGGAGGCCCCCTCTTAACGGCCTGTTATACCAAATTTGTCGGTTTTAAATCAATTTTATTCAGTTGATCTACCAAAAATCTATCTAAATCAAAAATAAATTGAATAGGATTGCCTTTCAGTACATGCAATTTGATGACGGAATCACGACAGAACTACTGCGAGCGGGTGGAAAACCGGTACTTTTAGTCCTCCAGAAGTTATTTAATTCCGTCATACTCGTTGGTACTACGCCTGAACCATGGCACAGTAGTGTGGTGGTGCTCTTCTTCAAAAAAGGTGATAACACCTTATTAAAGAATTATAGACCCATCTCACTCCTGAGCCATGTGTACAAGTTGTTCTCCAGAGTCATTACGAACCGTCTCGAAAGCAGGTTTGATGACTTCCAGACCCCCGAACAAGCCGGTTTCCGTAAAGGCTGGAGCACCGTAGACCACATTCACACGCTCCGCCAGATTATACAGAAGACTAAGGAGTATAATCGGCCATTATGCCTAGCGTTTGTGGACTATGAGAAAGCCTTTGATTCAATCGAGACCTGGGCAGTATTGCAGTCCCTCCAGCGTTGTCATATCGACTATAGGTATATCGAAGTGTTGAAGTGTTTGTATGGAAACGCCATCATGTCGATCCGATTACAGAACGAGAGCACGGAACCAATCCAATTGCAGAAAGGCGTGAGACAGGGAGATGTTATCTCTCCGAAACTGTTCACGAACGCATTGGAGCACGTTTTTCAAACTCTTGGACTGGAACGGATTAGGCATCAACATTAACGGCGAATACATCACTCACCTTCGTTTTGCCGATGATATAGTCATCATGGCAGAGTCGCTGGAGGACCTAAATACCATGCTCAGCGACCTCAGTAGCCTTTCCCAACAGGTGGGTCTTAAGATGAACATGGACAAGACAAAAATCATGTCGAATGTCCATGTTGAACCCGTGCCGATAGTCGTTGGGAACGATGCTCTAGAAGTTGTTGACCATTACACCTATCTTGGACAGCTTGTTCAGTTAGGTAAGTCCAACTTAAGCAAAGAGGTCGCCCGAAGAATCCAACTCGGATGGGCAGCGTTCGGGAAATTGCGTGACATCTTCTCGTCCAAGATACCACAGTGCCTCAAGACGAGGGTCTTTGACCAGTGTGTGTTGCCAGTGATGACATATGGTACTGAGACGTGGTCCTTGACTGTTGGCCTTCGACATAGCTGTTCAAATTTGCAAGTTGAAGTGGCAATGGGCAGGCCACATCGCTCGAAGAACTGATAACCGATGGGGAAGAAAGGTTCTTGAGTGGAGACCACGAACCGGAAGACGCAGCGTAGGAAGGCCTCCCACTAGATGGACCGACGACATAGTGAGAGTCGCTGGCATCCAGTGGATGCAAAAAGCAGGCTGTCGTTCAGTGTCGAGGTTAAAGTTAAGAGGGAGGCCTATGTTCAGCAGTGGACGTCTTCTGGCTGATGATGATGATGACATGCAATTTCCAGGTTGTTACGAGCTTTCATTAGAGCATAAAACGAAAAAAAAAAAAAAAAAAATTACTTTGTTTCAGATTTTTTTTTATCGAGGAAAGTTTATTCTATCGTGTTTTGAACCAGATTATAAACTCAAACACAGATGTATCTGTGACATGTATTTTTTTCCAGCTCAATTATTGTAATTTAACTGAAAAAAAAAAAAAAAAAAAAAACGTCAAATTTGGTATAAGAGGCCGTTAACGTTGATTTACAGATTGTTGGTTACGATGCAGCGAGTGGATCTGACATAACCAGAGATATACCTACTCCAGTGGAAACTCATAAACCCATACCAGGTGCTCTAAAACGGGTCTCCCCTGTTTCACATAACAATGTTTTCTATAATTTCACTTGGCCTAAAAACGTTTGGTATAGTAATCATTATGTATATTTTTTGTTCACATAATTTTTCCTTTAAATAACATTTGTTTGATAGAACAACGGTAGCTCTAATATTCAAACAGTATAATATTTGTTCGAAATAATAGTCGTTTGATATGATTTTTGCTTGATCGAATCCTATTTCATATAATAATTATTTAATTGAATTTCCGAGAGGCAATAATGTACGACACAGATAATGTACGGCATGATATTGTACGGCATAATAATGCACAGCATGTTAATTGGTGTACATGTACATCGAATATCATGCTATGCAATATCGTGCCGTGCAATATCATACCATACATTATCAGCTCGGCCCAATAATGTACAGACGATAATGTACAGACTGATAATTGATGTACAAGTACATGAATTATCATGATATGCAATATTGTGTCGTACAATATTATGCCGTAAATTATTGACTCAGTTCAATAATGCACACCCCGATTTTGTACAGCATGATAATTGATGACCATAAAAATTAAAAACTGAAGCTTCTTAGCTCAAAATTAGTGACAGATCTGGCACACAGAGCTCCCCAACTTGAGTAGGTTAGGTTCGAAATGGGTCACAGAACCGACACAGAGCACCCCGACTCCACCTAGTCTTGTGGTCCCTACCCCTAGAGTGTATATAAAAACCGCGGGAGCCAGAAGCTCAAGGGAAGTCCTGAGTGTGGCGAAGCGACACTCAGGGGTGACCGTAAGAGCTTCTGGCGGGAGCCCACCCGGAGTCAGACTTGAGTTGGTTAGGTTCAAAATGAGTGACAGATCCGTTCAAACGATGCAACAGCCAATCAGAGCAGAGAGTTGGCGGTCAAACTCAAGCCTATTAATAGATAAAATAAAAATACTACTCAGCAATATTAGTCAATACAATACTATTAGGTCATCATACATTAGGTTTCATTAAAAAAAAAAACTTATCCTATATAAACATTAGGTCAAGCATATTGGTGTCAAATGAATATTCGGTCAAATAATATTATTCAAAGTGAAAATTACTTCAATCGTATTTATGTCAAATGAATTTTAAATAATAATATAGTAAATAAATATTAGGTGTGAAGTGAATAATTAAGGTTATTGATTTTATACTAACTGAAATTATACAAAGAAAATTTATATGAAAAGTTTTTATGTGAAACAAGGAAAAACCCTCTAAAACAATATTATCACCTTACAATATGCATGATGATTTAATTTCAAAACTGTTCTGCGATATCTTAATACTTCATAGGTTACTTATTTCTGCAGAAAAATAATGTTTAATAGTGAAAACTATATTTTGTTCCATCCAGTGGATGCAGAAGGTAGGCTGTCGTTCATTGTGGAGGCTAAAGGGGCGTCCCCCTTTAGCTATACTACAAATACAAATACAAATACTATACTATATGTTCACCACTAGATATTACCACTAGATGGACCGATGACATTGTGAGAGTCGCGGGCATCCAGTGGCAGGCTGTCGTTCAGTGTAGTGGTTAAAGGGGGAGGCCTATGTTCAGCAGTGGACGTCTTCTGGCTGATGATGATGATGATATGTTCAGCAGTGTCTATGTGTTCTAGCTGATGATGACGATATTTTGTTAACTTCTTTACAATTCGCGCGAAATCCACTTTCAAGCGACGACGGTTTACACGATCTTAAACTCTATTATTATCAAGAGAAATGAACTTTTGTCTCTCACTATGGGCCTCATTAAGCAAGCTCAAAGTAGCACAACGAGCTATGGAGAGGGCTATGCTCGGGGTTTCTCTACGAGATCGAATCCAAAATGAGCAGATCCGTCATCGACATAGCCCACCGGATTAGCAAATTCAAGTGGCAGTGAGCAGGGCACATATTACGCAGAACAGATGGCCGATGGGGCCGAAAGGTTCTGGAATGGAGACCACGGACTGGTAAGCGCAGCGTAGGACGTCCACCCACAAGATGGACAGACGACCTAAAAGAGACCGCAGGAATACGCTGGATGCAGGCCGCTTCCAACCGGCCCTTTTGGACATCGATGGGGGAGGCCTATGTCCAACAGTGGACGTCCTATGGCTGAAATGATGATGATGGTGATGAATGAACTTTTTGTGAACTTTTAAACAAAATGGTGTATGTATTTATAGCCGATACGTTATTCGCTTAGCTTAGTGTTTCAATTATCGTGGCGGATTGTTACTATTATATTATTTTATTAATATAAATGGTATATATTTAGTATCGCCTTTAACGTAAAACATGTACAGTTTTTTTGAATGTTTTTACATAGTACATCAATTAAATTAACAATTTCAATTACTATTTGTTACCGTTGATATGCCTCTTGTGCTACTAACGCAATTTATAGAAATTAAATTCAGTGTTATTCAGTGCACTTCGGCCATATTCGAAACCAAGTTTCGAATCTAGTTTCGGAAAACGAACAATTATTCTGCTTCTGAAACTGGTTGCCAAGTAGGAATTATAATTCTGTTTCCGAAACTCTTTTCGATATAAGAGTTATAACTCTGTTATTCTTCTAAGATTATTTATTTTCTTGTACATTTGAATTATTTCGAATGGATCATTTGAATTATTTGGATGGATGGATGGATAACTAGTCGGAAAATTTTCATATATATATATATATTACTAGCGACCCGCCCGCCTGGCTTCGCACGGGTGTAATTTACGTGCGAAGCCGGGGCGGGTCGCTTGTTTGTTTATATAAACCTTTCGTGGAAATGTATCTAACTGATTGTAAAAAATCTAAAAAACCGCATCAAAATCCGTATCGTGGTTTACGAGGAAATAGCGGCCATACAGACATACAGACAGACAGACAGACGCGGAAAGCGACTTTAATTTATACTATGTATAGAAGATAGAGATATAAAAAATATACATAATATATAGGGAAAAATCCGGAAGTTGTTAATTTGATATTATATCATTAAAATAATGGTTTTTGCTATTACAAACTTACATTTTGCGGTTGGTATGTATGAGCATTGAGCACCCATTCAACTACAAAGTTAAGTTTGTCATTCAATATTTCAATCTTTTTAACCTTTTTCTTCATGACACGATTCCCGGGATGGATCTACATACATATTTATTACGTTTCAGAACCCTCAGGGTAAGACAGTCCTACTCACACTTGTCCGGTTTTTTTTAAACTTTTTGGTTTAGTTTTACACTCTTTTGTTTCACAGTCTTATTAGAATGTAAAGGACTAAACTGTAAAAGTACTGAACTTTTACAAGTTTTTTTAAATATTTTCAGATGAAACATTTGAAAATAAGCTCCCTTCAGTAACAAAAATCGGAGATCCAGTCCAGAATCCAGTCAATGTTAATTATGATGAACGGCTAGAACTAATTTGTTATGTGGAAGGGTATCCAGAACCAGACATAGTTTGGACAAATAAGGACAAAGGAACAGTTTTTACTAATACGGTAATATGAAAATAATATTCCTATATATAAGGTGTTTAATTAATGAATGCAAAGCTGCAAGGGAATGATAGCTCAGGTTAGCGTTGCCAGATTTTTTTTGCCATGTCGGGATTTTGGAACTTTTTGAGTGTAAAAAGCGGGATTCTGTCGTCGAAAGCGGGACAGTAAAAAAACGTATATAATAAGAAGTTTTTAAATATTTCTCTTTTTATTTGAGTTAAAATGATGTTTACGTGACAATAGATAGTAAAAATAGCCATAAAATTCAAAATTCAAAATATTTACATTGCGGAAACATGGGAACCATGCAGATGTTAATCATATAATTTAAAGAACACCATGCTCTAGCATCATGGCATGCAAAATTTATAAATAGTCTATTATAATTTTAATCTAACATCAGAACAATTTGTTTTAACAATTTGTCATTTAAAAACTCCGTAATAGAATAGTAAGCCTTGTCAATTAGCAACTTCTTAAGTCTAAATTTGAAAATGTCAATATTACTTATTTCTTTTAAATGTTGCGGTAGTTTATTATAAACAGTCAGTCTCATTACAAACGTGCTATTACTATAGAGGGCAGTTCTGCGGTATGGCTCACGCAGCCTACTGTCATGACGCTTACTAACTAGAGTTTCATACTTGTTTACATTTACATAGAAAATGTATTTGACAAAAATAAGATATTTTAAATCAGATTTACCCTATCGTTAAATAGCTGAGTTTTAGCGCTTATCTTCATTGCGCGCCGGGCAGGCGGCCAGTCTACACTTTTCTGTGCCACCCGCCCGCGCTTCCTCAGCATGCTATATACGGTCGAGTATCCCCGAAAAGCGGGACTGAGCCTGTCCCGCGCGGGAAATTTACTTTTGATTTAAAAATCGGGATGTCCCTCCAAAATCGGGACGTCTGGCAACGCTGGCTTAGGTTATAGTATATCCATTATAATAATTGCTTTTTGACAGATTATACAAAATTGACATAACTTTGTAAAGCGTCTAGCAAATTATATTCCATACAAACTTTGATGTTTTTATATAAATTGAGGTAGAAACGTTATACTATCTACAATGACGCAAACGAACGATGCACGATTTTGGAGTATGACAAATAATAAAAATGAGATTTTGTCGGTTTTGATAGTGAAATACTTATTCTGGGTCGGCTGTAAAAGGCAGTAAGACTTTAAAGTTCTATGGATCCTATGTAGGTAGCTACATTAACATATCGCCATGTTAATAGTACTTTTTTAATGAGTATGACGTTTTTATTGGTTAAATCTCATTGCATAAAAATAAATAAGTTACATCGTCAACTTTTTATGCGCCGTTAAAAAGTAATTACATAATGGACAGTGCCCTTAGTCCCAGATTTGATAGTTTACGAAAACTTGTGCCATACATTGCTGGGCTAAAAGGTATTCGAAAACTTTTTTCGTGTTAGAGTGCAGCAATCTATACCGCCGATAACTGTCAAATTTAGTTCCTACACCGATAGAGGCGCTTTACTAAATTGTATGGTACAATACGTAAACGAAAAAAGTTTTCGTAAACTATCAAATCTGGGACTAAGGGCACAGACTGTAATTAGAGCATTATGAGTATATTACATCGATTTTTTTTTTATTATTTACAACCTCTCCTAGATATCTTCTCTATATTATACATAGCAACTTGAGTACCATAACTTTTTACAAAACAATATGTACCTACATTCAACAAAAAAATGGTATGATGAATTTTCGTTAGCTCTTTGCGCGTGATAGCTTAGTAAGTCATACTGCGAGCTTCCACAAGCATAGCAGATGCGTTGCAGAACCGTGGGAGCCACATCAGCATCCTGAAAGCATAATTGTATTGGACACGTCGAGGGATTTTTGGGTATACGTTTTCCACAAGCTACTCCCATAGAATTATTGGCAGTAGGACTTGAAAATAGTAATTTTAACTTCATTCAAGCAAGAAGAGAATCTTCTGTACAGCATATTTGCCCTCACCGTCAAAGCTACAATATGGCCCATAACAATTTGGCCCAGGTATCTAAAATGTCTCACTCTACTAAAAGAAGCCATTGAGCAATGTACATTACCGGGTCTTTTACTGCCCTTAGAGTACACCATATACTCGATTTTTTACATGCGCCTAATTTGGAGCCAATTTTTTATATAATTCCTTTCAATGCACGGTTGCCTGGAAGAGATCGCTTTTAGCAATAATGCCTGTTAAAAGCCTAGATAATATTTTTTATTGTAATGTTTATGTTATCATTGTTTTGTGGTATTTTAATAAAGAGTTTATTGTATTCTATTGTAAAATGAATTCTGTAGGATACATTCTACAGAAATTCAAATATTCATATTTATATACCTAAACGTTATGTATTGTGAATAACTAAGTAAATTCGTTTAAGTTAACAAAATTGTAGTCAAGTATAATAAAAGTCACGGACCCTGGAGTCCGTGGAGTTGCATTGTAAAAAAAAAACACAAACAATTCAGCGTGTAATATGTGTCACCACTTAGATAAACTTTTCTGATCATTATTGTGTAAGTATTATTGAGGCATAACTTACCCCGTCCTATTAGTAGTACATGACTGAACTTTTATTAGCTCAGAAATATACCCAAAAACTATTTCTTGTGCAATCGCATTTCTAAATTATTGGATTGTGAAAATAATCTAGGAACTGACACATCAATCCACTGGTTCACAACTACTACATTCATCATACTAATTAAGGGAAAACGGTGATGTATCTAGGACGATAGTGCACAAATCATAAAGTTATTAAAATGTTATTGAAAAACTATTTAACTAATATGATTGTGAACTCGAATCGGGGGTATCGAATTGTGAGGGCGGTAAAATTTGAACAGCCTACTGGCGGCGAATGTGTGAATCTGCCATTGGTGCCAGCAGCACCATGTCGTAGCTTAAATTATTGACACAGACTCCGTAAATCCAGCAGCCCGTCTACATGCTGCTGAATATCTTCATCAACTCATTTACATAGATGTGGAAGCAATCGAACGCCTTGCCCCAGTCTGTGTTTCCGCAGCATTACAATCTTGGAGTGTTCAAGTCTAGGGTTAATAGGTAATTACTGGGCATACGTGCTCCATCATCGATTGCATCATCGCTTTCCATCAGACGAGATCGCGGTCAAACGTTAGCCTAGTCCGAAGTAAAAAAAAAAACAACTTGATTATTAACATAGAGAAAGATAGTTTTAGCAAAGGACATTATTTTTATCCCGGAAAATGTATGTGTTCCGTGAGTGAAATCGCGGGGTGCAGATAGTTTTCAATAACCATTTATATTGCTTAATATTGGTAGATCTAAATTTTCATATATTATTTAGTAAAAAAAAAAAGATTTATTAAATAAAATTGCGTGTAAATGCTGTAACCCAACATTTTTTTTGCAGACATTGTCAGGCAAAACCATTCCCTACGAACATATTAAAGTTCTTACTATTGATAAAATAACTGAATCCGCAACATACTCCTGTGCAGCGAACAATTCGCTTGGATCCGATTCTAAACAAGTAGCGGTTGAAGTTATTCGGAGAAAGTATTTGAATATAACGTATATATCTGAAAGTAAGTATACCTACTATTAACCTGGCACTATTGTGCACCGTACTTCTTTTTGTATAGTTTGACTATCACCCCAATACAGTGTGCTTATATAATTTAAGACGAATACCCCTATACAGTGTGCATTTATTTTATTTTAGATTAAGACATTAATTAGTACGAATTCTATGGGTAACTACTGAGCATAGTAATAATAATTAGTAATAATTTTAAAATACATGGTTATTTACGGGATATTTACCTACCTTGGTAAGGTTGTGGAATCAGAACAATATTTAAAACAATAATTTGTACAGATCCAAACTTTTGAATCTTCGAATCTTGACCCTATCGAAACAATGATACATACTAAGTTAGTATAGATTATGATGTTTATATTTTACTTTTTTAAATATTATATTGCTTTTATTATGTGTTATCTAAAGTTCCATTTCAAAGCAGCAATTTTGATTTAAGTTATACGCAACTTAAATAACAGGCCAATTTTAACTTTGTAACTTAAAAATAAAAATAAAAATTTACTGAATAAAATACAAGCCAACGAACACTAAATACCTACCCTAGCCTACTTAGCATACAAATAAACAGTTTACTAATACTAGTTTTTACGTAAATGTACATACAAGAATTCACTTAACATTATATAGGACATCTTCCTTGAACAATTTGTACATAAAATACAGAAATACTACATAATTATCACTATTTTTTTTAATTATAAACTGAAACATCGTTTTAAACTATCACGGTTGTTCACAATAGGGAATATGCATGTGGTTTAAATTTCGTTGAAATACTTTTTTTCCGAAACTTTATTGTTCTGACTTTATATTCTATAAAATATTTTTTTATTTAGTTGCATTATAATTGCTTAAAATATCAAATAAAAAGTGCAAAATATAAGAGGGAAATTCAAATTTGCGATACCTCGAAACGAAACGTGACGTCAAAAGCCACAACATCTTCTTTATCGGCGTCGATATTCATACAATTTTAGTAGTGTTTGATAGAAAAATAGTTTTATGTTGAGTTCCTGTAATTTTTTCCATTAGCTAGTGTAATTTTTGCATTCTCGTGAAACTAGGAATCTTTAGGACGATGCCTGAGACTGGTTTTGTTAAAGTAGGTATGCACCCTATAAGTCTCGCCCAGGGCGCTGGTAGTGACTAAATCACACCATGCTATCAAAATGTAACATATTTACATTAAAATGAACTTCACAACAATGCAAACATGATGTTGCAGATATTTCATCTCTTCTCATAACCTTACACCAATGTTTACGTATTTTCACATCTCTTGGAATGGGAAAAAAACACTTATCGGGTGTATTTCTAATAGTGTTTGTACACTTTGGCACAAGACAATACCTATAAAATTGTTTTTAGGGTTCCGTGCCTCAAAAGGAAAAAAACGGAACCCATATAGGATCACTTCGTTGTCCGTCTGTCCGTCTGTCTGTCCGTCTGTGTGTCTGTCCGTCTGCCAAGACCCTTTTTCTCAAGAACGCGTAAAGGTATCAAGTTAAAATTTATACTAAATACTTAGGTCTACGGTTTCTTTCGGCTATAAAAAAAATAAAGTTGTAAGTCAACGCAATCAAAAGATATGAACGTTTATGTCGCATATTTTGCGATTTTACAGAGGAATCAAAACCTATAGGGTACTTCCCGTTGACCTAGAATCATTAATTTTGGCAAGAGGCAAGATCTTACAACACATATAAAGGAATAAATCTGAAAGTTGTTAATTTGAAGTTATATCCTATAAAAAATATTGGTAAAGAATTACAAACTTACATTTTGTAGTTGTTATGTACAGAAGAAACTTATTGTCAACTACAAAGTTAAGTTTGTCTTTCAATATTTCAACTTCAGTTAGTTTTTTTTTGGACTCGTGCTCTCTAAACGTTTCCGTCCAACGGAACCCCCAGAGCACGAGTCCTACTCGTACTTGTCCGGTTTTTTTTACCTTCTTCCATGGTCTGAATATCTATAAAACTGAAAATCTGTGCGAAATAACTGTATTGTCTATAGTAAACAAACAAAGAGTGTGGCTTATGACGTCAGCCAAAGCCCGCGAAAAATTGTGGCGTTCATACAGCTCAAATTTATTCGACGTTTTTAATATTTAAAAAAAAAAAATTTGAGCATTTCTAACTGTAATTATATTTTTTTACTATGATATAACGATGTAAACAGTTGATGATTAAAAATATTAAAAAAACACATGCATATTCCCTATTATTATGTACTGTTTTTTTTATATTGTGGAAATGGACATTGCTAGATGGACATAAACCAATATAGTAGATATTATATAAGCTTAAGCAGTAGATATTATATAAGCTAAAGCAGTGGGTTCACTTTAAACAAGTGAACAAGCCCTAATCAAGTGACGTAATCAAACGAGCGCTCCTTCTACCCGCTACGATATTTCAAGGCACACTCAGAGCGATAGTCGTGCGCGCTGGCCTCTTATAGCAAATTTGACGGTTTTAAATCAATTTTATTCAGTTAAATCACAATATTTGAGCTAGAAAAAAATACATGTCACAGATACATCTGTGTTTGAGTTTATGATTTGGTTCAAAACACGAAAGAATAAACTTTCCTCGATCAAAAAAAATCTGAAACAAAGTCGATTCGGTTTATTTTTTTCGTTTTATGCTCTAATGAAAGCTCGTAACAACCTGGAAATTGCATGTACTGAAAGGCAATTTTATTCAACATATACGCCGATGCGCCGCGCGTACGCGTTAGTGTGTGTGCTTTTGTGTGTATCTGATTTATTAATTAGTATTTTATTGTCAAGGTATAGCTTCTATACGATATGCAGAGATTTTTCGTAACATGTTTTATTATATGTTTTTGTAACGTATTTGATAACTTGTTTTGTAACTGTTTACTAACGTTACCAATATTAACAGATGCGACAGTTACGTACGGAAAAAAAAGCAATATTTCCTGTACGGTCGACGCCTATCCACCTGCTAATATTACTTGGTACAAAAATGATGTAAAATTCACACCTAGTAGTGTGGATATTGAAATAGAAACAAAATCTAACAGTTCCATCGTGTTTTTAAATAATTCAACACTTACGGATGAAGGAAAATACTCTTGTGAAGCAAGAAACGAAGACACAAAACAATCGGCTGATATGTATGTCACCGTATTAGGTAAGCTTATAAAGTTAAAACACACATTTTACTTTTAAGGTGGTAACTGAGCGTCTAATTTTTATATACGTTTGCCCATCCAGAAACTGAAATGTTTGCCTATCTAAGGCAAAAACCCTATGACACAAAACGTGGAAATACAGGCACTGTGAGTGTATATAAATGTTTCTATATCTCCACCGGCAGCCGACAGCCTAGGCGTGAAAAATACCTTCCAAGTTCTGCTGCCTTATTATAGATGTCTTATCGTGATTCGGATTGTGATCGTGATCGCGTGCGAGTAAGTGGATGAGAACGGGGCGGAATGCAATGTCGATGGGTCTTCCCTGTTTCACATAACAACGTTTTCTATAATTTCACTTGGCCTAACAAAGTTTGGTATAATAATCATTATGTATATTTTATGTTTACATATTTTTTTGTTTTAAATAACATTTGTTTGATAGAACAACGGTAGCTCTAATATTCAAATAGTATAATATTTGTTCGAGATAATAGTCGAAAGATATGATTTTTGCTCAATCGAATCCTATTTCATATAATAATTATTTAATCGAATTTCCGAGAGGCTATAATGTACGACACAGATAACGTACGGCATGATATTGTACGGCATAATAATGTACAGCATGATAATTGATGTACAAGTACACGAATTATCAAGCTGTGCAATATTGTGTCGTACAATATTGTGCCGTACATTATTGACTCAGTTCAATAATGCACACCCCGATTTTGTATAGCATGATAATTGATGACCATGAAAAATTCAAAACTGAAGCTTCTTAGCTCAAAATTTGTGACAGATCTGGCACATAGAGCACCCTGACTTAAGTAGGTTAGGTTCGAAATGGGTCACAGAACCGACACAGAGCACCCCAACTCCACCTAGTCTTGTGGTCCCTACCCCTAGAGTGTATATAAAAAGCACGGTAGCCAGAAGCTCAAAGGAAGTCCTGAGTGAAAGTGAGCCATACGAGACCAAGTGGAGCGAAAGGGGGAGGTGGCGCGCGAAGCGAGCCGGAAACCTCCGTAGCGAAACGAAGGTCAACTGTGACGAAGCGACACTCAGGGGTGACCGTAAGAGCTTCTGGCGGGAGCCCACCCGGAGTCAGACTTGAGTTGGTTAGGTTCAAAATAAGTGACCGTTCAAACGACGCAACAGCCAATCAGAGCAGAGAGTTGGCGGTCAAACGCAAGCCTATTAATAGATTTAAAAAAAGACTATTCAGCAATATTAGTTAATACAATACTATTAGGTCATCATACATTAGGTTTCATAAAAAAAAACTACCTATACTAAATAAACATTAGGTCAAGCATATTTTTGTCAAATGAATATTCGGTCAAATAATATTATTCAAAGTGAAAATTACTTCAATCGTATTTATGTCAAATAAATGTTTATTTCAAATAATAATATAGTAAATAAATATTAGCTGAAGTGAATAATTACGGTTATTGATTTTATACGAACTAAAATTATACAAAGAAAAATTATATGAAAAGTTGTTATGTGAAAGGGAGAACCAATCTCGATCACATTCAAACTTCTAACTATAATAAGGCCGCTGTTTAACCAAAGTGGTAATAAAAAAATTAGGCACTACCACCTTCATTTTCTTTATTATTTATTGTGTATCCTACGTTTATTTTTCTATGTTTTTATAATTAGTTCCAGCAACAATCACAACATCAAAAAACTTTAATAAGTCTTTGATAGTGGGCGTCAAAAAATCGACTCTACCTTGCAAAGCTACTGGAAAACCTAAACCAGAAATACAATGGATCTACAAAAGTTTTAACGGCAGTGTGCTACCATTAGATTTGTACGTATCTTTAATTTTTTGAAGTTAAACTTTTTATGCGACGTGCAAACAAGGTTGCGTTAAACGTTTAACGCTACCATGGAGTGGGAATAGAAAGAGACAGAGCGAGAGTTTTGAATGCCATCTATGAGGAAATTTTGAAACTTGTACATCCTTCTCATAGTTTATTAGTTCACTAATATTTGCATAGATGGCAGAACATGCGACTTCCAACAAAGTTGCGTTAAACGTTTAACGCTACCATGGAGGGGGAATAGAAAGAGACAGAGTGAGGGTTTCAATTCTTCCGCGCGGAGGGACTCCACGTACTATTTTTTTTCTATTAGTATTGCTACTTTTTTTTCTACTAGTATTGCTACCAAAAAACTGACAACTAAAAACTTTTAACAAACTAGACTGGAGGAAATTTGAAATAAACGGTTAAAATTCAGTTTTTATATTTTACTAGCAACGCACCCCGGCTTCACACGGGTGTAAATTTTATTTTTTACACCTTGGGTTACATTGTCAGAGTTTTAGTAAGGATCCCTATTAAAAAAAATATAATATAGCTTTTGTCACCCGTGGATGGTGTAGCTTCCCAGCATTGAAATAATTTTTCAAATCAGTTCTGTAGTTTCGGAGCTTATTCAATGCAAACAAACAAACAAACAATCAAATCTTTCCTCTTTATAATATTAGTGTAGATAGTATGGATAGACAATATTTTATAGACAACTAGCTGCGCCCGCGATTTCACCCACGTATTTATGGAAAATGGTGATGATGATGATGAAAGTAGTCTATGTCACTTTCCGGCCCTTGAACTATACCCATGCAAAAAATCAGGTCAATCCGCTACTCTGTTGCTGCGTGAAAGAGGAAAAAACTAACTAACAAAGCAACAAACAAACACTTTAGTATTTATAATATTGGTATGACTAGCTGCGCCCGCGGTTTCACCTGCGTAGTGATGAAAAATGTTGATGATGATGATGAAAAGTAGCCTATGTCACTCTCCAGCCTTTGAACTATACCCATGCAAAAAATCAGGTCAATCCGTTATTCTGTTGCTGCGTGAAAGACGAACAACTAACTTCACATTTATAATATTAGTATTATTTGTTCAGGCCTGAAGAAAATACGACGCAGTTAATGTTGCAAAACATTAATATGACACACGAAGGAAACTATACCTGCATTGCAAGTAACTCTGTTGGAACCTCGAATATCACTTACAGTGTTCATGTGTTTGGTAAGTAGGTATATTTTTAAAAATATAAATATAAGATTTGGATTCTAACACTCAAAGAAACTGCGAGTATAGCTCTCTTCATTGCCCGCTGTGCGACTCTGTCTACTGTTTACAATAGCGCAATTTTCCATTTTATGTATTGACGTCTGACGTGCAGTGATGACTAAAATCAAACTAAATGTGGCGTGTTATTTGGAACAAAGATCCAAATTAAGACTACAGAGTAGATGAAGGGTCTATCTTGATAAAAGGCTGTGATTGGACTTTAAAAGGCTCAATCGTGTACCCACTATCTAGGCTAGGCTTATTATACTTGCGCTTTTTAAGGCTTTATTGTAGTATAACTAACGTAGGCAACGTCCATATCATCATCATAATCAGCCTTTTAACAGTCCACTGGACTATTAGCCTACCCCCGAAAGGGTGATTGGGCCATATCCATCACGCTGGCCCAGTGTGGATTGGTCGGTGTCACATACGCCATTGAATTCATTCTCCGTACGTTTGCAGGTTTCCTCACGATGTTTTCCTTCACCGAAAAGCCAGTGGTATGAAAATCCAAATGAAAATAAGTCTAGCTGTATTTGTAGTTTTAGTTTTAGCTTGTATTTTGTTTCCATAATAAAAAAATGGTGTGAAAAAAAAAATTAAAAATTAAAATAAACCGTACATAAGCTCCAAAGAGATCATTTGTACGGGCCCGGGGTTTGAACCCGCGACCTCACGCTTTCAAGTCTAGCGGTCTCCCAAATGGGCCACCACGGCTATTTTAAAGTCTATATACAGCTGTGTAATTAACCATATTTTTGCTTTATACAATCCATTAATTTGGTTTCAGACTATCCTGAAATTGAAAGATCTAATGAAACCAAAGTTTCCGTAGAAAAAGGTTCATCTACAGTACTCAATTGCAAGTAAGTCTACTTACTGGTTATTTAAGATTTTGAATATGAGTAACTTCTTAATTTCGCTTTTATATCGAACTACTACATAATTATTATACGACATCAATTAAGTTTCACTGATTCCCCATCTTTTTATCTGTCTGCTCATTACCGTTTTACGATTCTACGTCATCAGGTGCCATCTTCACATTGAAATTCAGATGTGACTGGGAAAAGCTTCTATAATATTCTGGTATTTAGGCTATCCCACTGTTTTATCTAATCGAATTGGTGATGTTTTAATTTTAATAATTATTTCTTGGATAATAAATGTTGGTAGTTTAAATTATATTCTTATTTAGAATTTATAAGAAATTACTATGCTATAATTTTTATATTACATTATAAACAGAAAATTAATGAAAACATAAAATATAAACAACTAAAAACTACTTTAAAAATTACAAACTAATACTAATATATAAAACTAAACTAATCTAATAATCCGCTGCCAGCAGGCATCGTACCCAAAATGCTGGCTGCATTGCCGCGTTGAATTGCAATGCTTATACGCTGTGCAAGATATCGGCCAGCATTTTGGTCGCGAGATGCTTCGACCAGACGATTTGATAAATCTTTAAAAATATTTTTAAATTATTATTAATATTGCTATAATTTATATCAGAATTATAATAATTATAGCTGAAATAACTAAATGAGAGATCCTTTTAGATCTTGATAACCCGCCACAATAGCTACCCGCTTTGATCATCCAGCCATGACCATCTTAAAAATCTTTTTCTTTTTTTGGAATTCTGCCTTCGAGGAACTATTATCGAAAGTCACAAAACATCCTCTTATTATGAGTTTTTTTTTCCATCATAATATGCTTAATAATAAGACACAAAACCCCTTCACATTTCCACTATACTGAAAACTTGGTTTCCGCCACTGGAAGCAGGGAAAGGTTCCCACTGTTCTGGTACTTACTTACTCAGTTCCTCAGATTTTTTAACGTCATATCCGAGAATATAAAGATCAGCTATTTTAGAGCAGATTACATCATTTTCTTTTCAAACATTCATACAAATATTTGCAGGATACTAAAAGGCAAACCAAAGCCTTCAATTACTTGGTGGTTCCGATTGGGTGAAGGTTACAAAGACTCACCAGAAACATTCAAAGAAGTTATTGAATGGAAAGACAAGGAAAGTATTAATGTGAAAAATGCTAAGAAAAATAACACTGGGACATATCAATGCCAAGCCCAGAATACAATAAATGGGGAAAAATATCCAGTCTACATTGAAAAACATTTAGTTGTTGAATGTAAGTAAGATATTGTAATCTGCTTGTATACAAGGTGTTATGGAAATCGTGTCCGATCCGCTTTTAGTCGCAATTTAATTGGTTTACTATAGGAGCTTATTCTATCTAATAGCAGACGCATTAACGTTTAATATCATGCGAGATTGCAAAAAAAACACAAGCATATAATTATTTTATTTAAATAAAAACAAATCAGCGAAAGGCAAGGCAAATGGCGAAGTGCAAAGTTTAACAAAACTTAACAAGGCGATTACAATGTTTAACCAACTGTTTTGACAACTTCTTTAATATATTAATTTAGGCTAAAGACAATCCAAATTCTTAAGCTCATATACCAGTTGGCAGCGTACCCAGCATGCTTGCGGCATTACCACGCTAAATAGCAATATTTATTTGTTGAACCAGAATCACGCCAGCATTTTGGTCACGCGTCGCAGTAACCAGGCGCTCTGAAAGAATTTTGAAAATGAAGTGTCCCCCGAGGGCTCAAATGTCTCCACTCCAAAGGACTTAAATGTAACCACTGCCAAGGTTAACATATTTGCATTGTTTGTGCTGATATGCTGAATTGGCAGCCGCACTAGCTCAACCTTGTCTCTCAGATTTTTTTTACGGCGCCAAAGTATCGATACAAGTCCCATACAAAGGGCCGTCCCAACCCATACCCCGTAGTTAGTAACAAATGACACTAATAAAACAGTGATAAAATGATTAAAGTCGCGGGCATCCGGTGGATGCAAAAGACAGGCTGTCGTTCAGTGTATAGGTTAAAGGGGGAGGCCTACGTTCAGCAGTGGACGTCTTCACGCTGATGAATGATGATGATAATGAAAATTATTAAATCGTAAGTAAGCAATTGAAGTAAAATACTCGTAATAATACTTAAAATACACTTTATATTAATATTAAACGAGACTTGCTCACGTAATCACCTAAACTCACACTTATTTTCAGATAAACCAGAAATTTTGATTGATAAGACAAAAGACAAGGCACCGATAAAAGCTAATGTTGGTTTGGAAGTCGCTATACCTTGTGTCGAAGATGGAAGTCCTCCGTCAAATGTGACCTGGTTTAAAGACGGCGTGGAGTTAGTTAATGATGGCAAACCATATATATTTGGATTCCAAGTTCTGACGTAAGTATAATCGACAATAAATCTGTGAAACTGAAATTATAAAAGACTAGCTGACCTGACAGACGTTGTCCTGCTTAGAACTGTCAAACACGCAAAGTTAAAATTTTATAGTAAATCTTATTTTTTTACATCTTGGATTACATTATTGGAGTTTTAGTAAGGATCTCTATATATATTTTTTTATTATAATATAGCCTGTGTTACTTGGGGATAGTGTAGCTTCCCAACAGTGAAAGAATTTTTCCAATCGGTTTAGTAGTTTCAGAGCCTATTCAATGCAAACAAACAAACAATCAAATTTTTCCACTTTATAATATTAGTAAAGATGAATAAATGCGTTCTCCTGCACTATTTAAGAGGTACCTGCAATTAGGTCTTGAGTGGTAACAGAATGCTCCTCTGTAGTGCAAAATTCAGCATACAGATATAACGTTTATTTTATTTATTCGCCAAGGTATTTGTACCACCTTGTAGTTTTTACGAACCTCTTGTAACGGTACACGTTATAAGTTGAAATCTACAAGTCGGTAAAAAGACTCTGTTAGGGCGCATCAATAAGACATGAAACATTCGTTTTGACTGTGTAAATCATCATTGTCGGCCTCTCATGTTCCCACTGCTGGGAGACAAGTTCTTGGACAAAACGGTTTCCTCACGATGTTTTTCTTCACCGTTGTTGAGCGATGGCATCGAAACTGCACTTAATCCATTTAAGTACTAAATGAACCATTGGTGCAGGGCCGAGAATCAAACCGTCAGATTTTAAATTCTCTAATTATCTGTTAATAACTGAATTAAAATTCATATTTATTATCATATTATTTCTAACAACAGGTAACAAACAGTAGGTAACAACAATTTCTGACACGAGAGTTAAACGGTCACAAAATATGTGAGTCCACAGATTATCAAGCCAGTTGATGAAATGACAAGCATAAAAAGTATCGATAGCTTGTATACTCGATAACAAACAATGACCCATTTCTATAATATTTCATTTATTTTGACATTACGTTCTGGGGCCTTACGGACAACAGCTAATTGCGGCACCTAATCCACTCAGTTGGAAAATCACGCGAACGTGAACCGTATCGCGCCCAGATACGGTTTGCGGTCGCGTGATTTTCCAACTGAGCGGATTAGGTGCCGCAATTAGCTGTTGTCCGTAAGGTCCCTGTTCTCTGATCATTAGTTAGTTAGAACAGGGTCCATAGTATTATTGTGAGCCACTGACAGCTGCCTTATGCATATCGTCACTCTATCGAGTCATCCTACGCCATACAAGGTGTAAGGGGAACACTCTCAAAGCCAAAAGAAGGTAATTGTACTCATCATTATGAACAACTTTTACTATGGAACCAACCCTGAAATCGCAAAAAAAAATCAACTGTTCCGTACATTTTGTCGAGTGTCAATGACCGACGACCGTTTTCTATGGAACAGCTGATATTTTTTTCGCGATTTTAGGGCTGGTCCCATTGTAAAAAGTTGTTCGTAATGATGAGTACAATTACCTTATTTTGGCTTCGAGGGTGTTCCCCTTACACCCCGTATAAGAAAATAATTACGATAATTAATTTGTTTTTAGGTTTGCTGCCAAACTATCACACAGTGGAAATTATAACTGTACTGCCAAGAATAAGCTCGGATCTGATTCTAAGTCAGTAATAGTGGTTGTAACAGGTACTTACCTAATTTATAAATTTTTTAAATGCTGGAAATATCGGTTCTGTACTGAAAAGTTTAGTTATAATAATTCAAGTAAAAATATCTTATTTTACATCCTTTTTATAAAACGTTAGTTTTATTAAAACATGATTATTTCGACAATAATTCTATATACAAATATTTATACTCTACCTAAAACAATATTTTTATTATGTACGAGAAGCTTAACATCAAGATACGGGAGCTTAAATCCAGTGTAATGGACGCATCAATTGTTGTTAGTAAGTACTTTATTTGACCTCTTTTCCCACTTCTGGGCGAAAGACTCCAGTATCTCTTCCCAAACCGTGCTTTCTACCTCCAAATTTGACTAGTGTTAGCATGAAAAAAATCAACGTCATCGCGTCAGCGTTTTTTCATAACACACACATTTTTACCAAGCAATACATACACACCACATACCTACATTGCTTTCATCACATTCCCATATAAAAACTTGGCGTCCTTTGTGAGGCTCGGCGATGTTCAAGAAAACTAGGAATAAGGATACCTTGATTATGCCCTTACAAAGGCTAACCAAGTCCCACAAATGTACCCGAATAGTTGGCATAAAAGTATTTAACGCCTTGCCGAAATCCATAAGGAACGCCAAGTCGCTTTATTTATTCAAGAAGAAACTTAAGGGTTTTCTGACCGATATGGCACCGTATAGCGTAGAGGAATTCATCCCAAAACTGGAATAAATAACGAATGCCTAATTATGGTGGAAAACGCGGACTTATCAGCGTTAAAAAAAATATATGATTATTAAATTTATTGACATTGTATTAATATTATTTTTAATAATATAATTAGTTTATAGTTTATTTTTGAAATGTTTGACGTGTAATTATTATTATGAATAAAATTATCATTATCATATTTTTCAGAGCCAGCGACTATTGTAATACCACCAAACAAAACATATGCTGTACTAGTAGGAGGCAACGTAAATTTGGCATGTGAAGCCAAGGGTGATCCTAAACCATCTTTAAAATGGACATACAAAAGTTTCAGTGCTGTAAAACTATCTGACAAGATATTTAAGTAAGAGTATTTTCTCTAACAAATTAGGTTTTAAAATAGCTGCTGAAAACAAGCGTGTGATCCGTTTGATGGTAAGCAGAAACCACCACCTATGAACACCTGCATCACTAGCGGTGTTGACGGTGTTCAATATTCCTCTGTTGTAATTAAACAATTGAAGAGACACTTCAGGATTGCAATTTAAATGTTATAGACAATTCTTAAAATATTCTACCACTTCGATTCATACCTGCGTAAATTAAAGACCCGGGTAAACGTTCTTTTTGCGCTTAGCCTGATAGTTACAATTTGAATTTCTTCAAATCAAGAGTGAATCAGTTTCTTCTAGACAAGCGTGCTCCATCGTAGACAGCATTAAGCGAGTTGGCAGCTAAACTTATTATTAATATAATAATAATAATATAATTACAAAAAAAAAAAAAAAAAAAGTGCTGCCAAACTACAAACACGTCATTTTTTTCCGTTACCATTTTTATTAATTTTTTAATATATAAACCGTTTTTAATAGCTTATTTTACAACTCACAGAGCCACGGATCAAATTTACATTGTTTGAGAATATTATTTACGCAAAATCCAAGAAACTAAAATGTTTTCAATTTTACCGTTGACCAAAAAAAATTTGACATACGAGTGTCAAATGCATTCAAACAGAAAACCTCAAGAAAAATGATAACAAGATCGAAAACGACGAAAGAAGCAGCAGGGACAAGCACACGCCCTCCACCTCTGCCCTCCTCGTCATCAGATAATTCATCGGGGGAGGAATTTGTCACTCCCCCAGAAGCATGTACATCTAGTGATGAGGAAACGACGTTGCCGCCGCCGCCACCACCTGTGCGACGTGGACGTCCGCCGCTGCCGGCACGCTTGGGACCTGTGGGGCATCCTGCCTCACGCCCGGCCCCCGCTACCGGTAGTGTAGTGTGCCGCATGAGATGGACTCCAAGTGTTAATGAGAACTGCATGCGAGCATACTATGGGGCTACAGAAGGAGGAATTAACCTGACGGCGTACCGTCCCAGAATGCTGTCTCTGTTTCAGGACCTTGAGCCTACTGTCACCGTATCCGCCCAGCGATTATCGGATCAAGTGCGGGCTATCCACCGGTGTAAGCTGCTGGATGACTCTGTGCTTGATCGGCTCCGCCTGGAAGAACTACGTGCTCGCCCGTCTCCTGTCTTGACGCGGGATCCGCCTGTCGCGTCGTCTGCCCTGACATTGGCGTCAGTGCCGGCGTCAGTGGTGACACTAGCGGCATTGGCTGATCCCGTAGTCGACGAGGGGGATTTGGCGAGTGGTGTTTCCGACCAGGTGAGAGAGCAATTGAGGGGGGCTTTGGAAGACGCGATTTCACAGTATCGGTTCACACCTGATTCTAGGCCGCGACTACCACGTTTGCCCACCCATAGGCGTAGCTTGGCGTTAATGGGAGCCCTGAATGCTTTACTAGCTCCATATTTGCGGGCTAGTGAAGATTTAGTTGATACCCACTCGATCTTGTACTGCGGTGCCATCGCGGCGTGTCGCGTTGCATGTGTTAAGTTTCCGGATACTAACCATGCACCGCGAACCGCCGGGAGGGTACCCGCATGGCAAGTGCGGATCGAGCGGCGTATCAGCACGTTCAGGACTCTTATTGCAAAGCTAATCTGCTTCAGGCGGGGGAATAATCGCCCCCGAGTAATGCGTTTCGTGACTCAGGCATTCGCTGGGACCGATATCAGGCCCCAGCACTATCTAGCCAATGTCACGGAACGCATCGACTATCTGAAGCAGAAAGTCTATGCATGGGCAAACCGTATTCGCCGCTACAGAGAGCGTGTGGATAGATACTGGCAAAATCGCCTCTTCCAAAGTGACCAAAGGAAGGTGTACCGAGGCTGGGAAGAAACTGAGCAACGTGTGAATGACGGGCAGCTGCCAGATGCAAACGCCATGATTAATTTCTGGCGCGGTATCTGGTCGGTGCCCGTCGAGCACACGGAGGGTGATTGGATGCGTGTTGTCGAGCGGGAATGCGAGTCCATCGAACCCATGGGGTCTATTTTAATAGACTCCGTAGACGTTAGTTGTGCGATCCGTACGGCACAGAACTGGAAAAGTCCTGGGCCGGACGGGTTGCACAACTTCTGGATAAAATGGATTCGATGCTCGCATGATCGCTTGGCGACACAATTCCAAAAAGCCCTTGAGCTCGGTTCCCTTCCCAGCTTTATGACCACCGGTGTCACCTTCCTGCTCCACAAATCCGGTAGTACCACGGAAGCCAAAAATTACAGACCCATCACGTGCTTGCCTACCATCTACAAGCTCCTTACATCCATTTTGAGAAATAAAATTAACGCACACATCGTTGCGAACAACGTTTTGGCCCATGCTCAAAATGGATGTAGGGTTGGGTCCCGTGGTACTAAGGAGCTCCTCCTCATCGACACGGCCATTAGCCAACAAGTCCGGCGAAATAGAGGAGCCCTCTCCGCTGCCTGGATTGACTATAAGAAGGCCTATGATTCAGTGCCTCATTCATGGCTAGAGAGGGTTTTAGAGTTGTATAAAATTGATACAACTTTAAAATCATTCTTAGGCGCATGTATGAGGCAATGGACCACAGTCCTTCGTCAACCAGGTGGTGGGGATGGTGCCTCTGGCCCGCAGGACTTGTTAAGGATTGAGCGAGGCATATTCCAGGGTGACAGTTTTAGTCCATTGTGGTTTTGTCTGGCTCTGAACCCTCTCAGCACTTTGCTGAGGGATTCAGGACTAGGCTATCGGCTTCGAAGAGATGGTCAAGTCATCTCCCATTTGCTGTACATGGACGATCTCAAGCTGTTTACACCAAAACGCCAGGACTTGATGGAGCTGCTAAAAATCACAGAGGTTTTTAGCAGCGCCATCAGGATGGAGTTCGGTGTAGACAAGTGTGCGGTCATGCATGTACAGCGAGGGAAAGTTGTAAATTCTCCAAATTTACAGCTTTCTGAGGCGATGACTCTCAGATCTCTCTCCGAGGTCGAAACCTACAAATACCTCGGTATGTCAGAGTCGTTGGGTATATCGGTAGAGGACATCAAAAAATCGGTGAAGGAGCGCTTCTTTTGTCGCCTAACAAAAGTACTTAACAGTCTTTTGTCTGGCGGCAACAAGGTGCGTGCCTTCAACGGTTGGGTGATGCCTTTGCTGACATACTCCTTTGGCATATTGAGGTGGACTCAAACTGAGCTGGACGCCCTGGACAGGAGGGTCCGTCAACTGCTCACATTACATCGCATGCTACACCCACGCTCGTCTGTTATGAGACTGTACATTCCGCGGAAGTGGGGGGGTCGAGGCTTTTTAAATGCCAAGAACCTACACAACCGCGAAGTGTGCAGTCTTAGGGATTTTTTCCGTAACAGCGAGAGTGGGATGCATCGTGATGTTGTGGCTGTTGACAGGGGCCTCACACCGCTCTCCTTGGCAAACGAGAATTGGCGCAAACCATCGGTGCTGAGCATCGAGGATCGCAGGGACGTATGGAAGGGCAAGGAGCTGCACGGGCGGTTCTATCGGACCCTAACAGGGCCCGATGTGGACCTGCTAGCGTCGGTGAACTGGTTACGTTTCGGTGACCTCTTTGGGGAAACCGAGGGTTTTGCCTGTGCGATTGCGGACGAAGTTATCAAGACGAACAACTACCGGAAATATATCATGAAGGACGGTACGGTCGACATCTGTCGGGCATGCCACCGTCCTGGAGAGTCTCTCCGACATATCATTTCCGGTTGTTCGCATCTTGCTAACGGCGAGTACTTGCACAGGCACAACCAGGTGGCCAGGATCATCCACCAGCAACTTGCCCTTCGATACGGCCTTGTCGAGTCTGAGGTGCCGTACTATAAGTACGCACCAGCGCCAGTTCTCGAGAATGGTCGTGCTTTGCTCTACTGGGATCGTTCTATCATCACGGACAGGACTATTGTCGCCAATAAGCCTGATATCGTGTTGGTTGACCGCTCCCAGCGCCGGGCAGTGCTCGTCGACATCACCATCCCACATGACGAGAACCTCGTGAAGGCCGAGAAGGACAAACTCAGCAAGTACCTTGACTTGGCTCACGAGGTTACCGCCATGTGGGATGTTGACTCGACGATCATTGTCCCGATAGTCGTTACGGTGAACGGTCTTATAGCAAAGAGCCTCGACCAACACCTTAAGAGGCTCTCGCTAGACAGTTGGGTCAAGGGTCAGATGCAGAAGGCGGTAATTCTTGACACGGCTCGCATTGTCAGGAGGTTCCTCACTCTGCAGCCCTAACCACCGGTAGCTTGGGCCCTGCCCCGCTGCCGGCGGCACTCTAGGTTTAGGTTTTTTTTATAATATTTTGTTTTTATATTTTATTGTAAAAAAAACTTAAATTTAAGAACGAAAATAAATATATGTGCATAATAATAAAATCTTTATTTCGGACACTAGGTCCATATCACAGTTACAAAAAACACACAGTATTAAGAATAATAATTAATTAATTAAAAATTAAAATAAAATAAAATATATTTAGGTGGCAATTTTTATCCACCGTCTATAAGACTCCGTCAGCAGCAGCCTGTCGCCTAGGCTTCTAATAATGGAGTTCCTACACGTGTCAACTCTGGACATGAACGATGCTATTTTCTGTCGCTGTATAGCATGAAATGATGCTACTCGAGCTACTTATTAAATAAATAATATAAAACAATTTAAAAACAATCTATACTGTCTTATTGTAAATTTAGTTCGTCGTCGAATTTCTGATAGATAATGTACACACACGACTTTGAAGATGCCTATTTTTAATCCTTCCTCACAATTTTCAACTTTGATTTTTTGCGTGTGGCTATTGGTACCTTGTTACTTCCTTGAAAATCAAAGATGATTCTATTTGTGATTTACAACCGACTTCAAAAAAGGAGGTTCTCCATTCGACGCGATATTTATCTTCGTTGATTTTCAACCGTTTTTATTACTTTTTTGCCCACTTCAAATCCACTTGAATTTTTGAAATTCCCTTAGAGTAATTTTTTTTATTGTTATTTGTTAATAAAAATGTATAAAATGTTGTTTTTTTATGTTTTATCGATATTAATATCTGTTTATAAGTTTGTTTTAGTTGTTATTCCGCGTTTGATAGTGAGTAATAAACACTGTAGAATACGATTGCTACGGTAATGCCCATGTTCATCTTATGTTTTATCTCATATACACACTTCCTGCATTATCGCTGCCAATTTCCGTTAGTGCTGCTAATAGTTCTTTTACACTATATATTACAATTTCTACGTTTGGTATGCGGTCCAGAAGATAAATGCTTAACATGGTATGTTCTATATTTCATTATAAATCATTAACACATTTCAGAAATACAACGAATTTACAGTTAAACCATATTCAAGCACCCGAAGAAGGCTACTACACATGTACTGCGCTAAATATCGCAGGATCTATGAACTTGACTTATGAAGTACAAGTGTTTGGTAAGAAAAACCATATGTATGTAATGTCAATTTATTGCCAAAAGCGCATCGTATAACGAAACTCATCGTTTTAAATTTTTAAATTATAACTAATAATTTATTAATCGTAAAGATAATTGACGTGTCAGTCATAAATAATAAGTAAAGGAACGTTTTACACGTTTCAATGAGAGCTTTTCAGGGCTTTCTTCTGGTATGCTTCACTAGAACTTGTAAACCTTAAGCTGGGTATGCACGTTCGAACACAAACATCGCAAACACGAACATTTGTTTCACACTTATGGATGCAACTTAGCGAAGAGAACACCAAAACATATCTCATCAATTTCTCATAATCTTAGTATCAATAGCTATGGCTCCTTATGGTATAATATGTTGTTATGTGAAGTTTTTTGAAAGTTCTCATTTTTGTTCGTAAACATATTTGTTGGTGCAAACAATATTATTATGTTACGTTACATGATACGCAACAACTTTGTTCGCACGTCGTACCTACCACTTGGTACCGCTAACGAACATCGAACACTGTGTTCATCAAATATGTGCATGACAATTGTATCTTATGTATGGGCGGTTATCGGAGAACTTTGAATCTAACAACATGCCCTGTCTTGTGGATCCATGGCTACTGATACTTAGAGTTTTAGAACATGACGGTTGTGCGCGAACTCGAGTCAAACTGTGTTCGTATTCTAGACTGTTCTAGAAAAAATACTTACCTTACCAACTTGGAGCATACATTTGATGACGTGCAGTATTGCAATATATCATTATATGGAAAATGTTTTGCTTTTATTCAGTTATTTCATCGAAAAAGCTCTCTAGCTTTAAATTACTTGCTTTGATTCCACATTTATTGTGCGAACTGCTAGTCTGTGAAATTCGCTGTCTGAGTGGGTGTTCCACAATAGTTACAATCTGTCTTCAAGTCGAGAGTGAATCGGTTTCTTCTAGGCAAGTGTCGTCTATCGTAGACTGCATCATCGCTTAACATCAGGCGAGTTGGCAGCCAAGCGCAAGCCTATTTATAATAAAAAAAAATAAAAAACGAAATTCTTCAATTTTATGGCGCGATGTGGAACATTTGGCCAAATCCTCTTAAAACCAAAACATCTTCTTTCAGCACCACCGGCCATAAATAACATGTATAAAGAAAAACGTTTCGTAGTTGTGGAAGGAGATATCGCTCTACAGATTGATTGTAACGCAACTGGTAATCCCAGACCCACTGTAACTTGGACAAAAGACGGTTTAAATATTTCTTTGGGTAAGTAACAAATTAATATTATCATAACTGTGTTTATGAACGCAACAGAAACAAAACAATCGTATCAAAAATTTATATTAAACCAACTTTGGTTATTGCATTTAAATAACAAGCACAAAAATACCGGAAAAATATTATAACTAACCTACTTTGTAAATGTAAAGAAAATCGAAGACCTAAAGCTAAAAAAGAAAATTGCAATTTTTCCAAACACAAAAAATCTATTAATTTATACTTAATTCAATTTTCAGGATCAACTTATTGTGTTAAAAATGGAACGTTGACCATTGCGAACATACCAGAAGATGCTAGTGGGTCCTATACATGTGAAGTGAACAACCCTAGAGGAATAGACAATGTAACATACGAAATCGTTGTCCAAAGTACGTGATTGTCATTACATAATTTATCATAATAAGCTCTTCAAACTATATAGGTACCTAAATCATAGTTTCGCAGATGGCAGCATTTTTAGCGTACCATGCACAAAAAGTGTAAACGGGACCCCATTACTAAGTGTCTGTCTGCCCTAATTTTTAACAGCTTCCTCTTTCGAACTGTAATAGATAACCAGTTGAAATTTTCATTGAATTATGTAATGTTACGGCGGATTAACTAAAAAATAATGAAAAAGTAAAAAGAACAAATTGGGGTATTTTTTACGTATTTTTGTAATTGTTCTAATGTTAAAACAGTAATAAGTATAAGCGTCAAACTTTGCGTTATTATAGTACACACTCTAAAGTATAACAACAAATAATATTTAATGGCCAAGTGCGAGTCAGTGACAAATTTCTGTTCATTACTAAGTTATTTCGTTACTTGTCCTTATCATATTTTCCACCGAATCGAAATGCCACATTTTACTAGTTTTAAAGTAGGTTTTCAAATTGATAATCAATGTATTTTGTGATAGTACAGAACCCTCAGTCATCATCATCAGCCATTAAACGTCCACTGCTGAACAAAGCCTTCCCTCTTAGAAAGGAGGTGTTGCCATAATTCCCACGCTTGGCAGACGGCTCGGGGATCGCAGTACGTTCACAGTGTACTAATAAGATGCTGCTGTCCATTCTCTGGTGGCTCTGGTCGCAGTTTTAGGACATACCCAGGTCTATATCCAGAACCCTCAGTGCGCAAGCCCAACTCGCACTTGGCCGGTTCTATTAAAAAAAAAAATATAACGCCGCTAATGTTAACGTTCGTGTCAAAAGAATTTAAATTAAATAAATGCATCATCATTACTTTTATCATAACCAGCCTGTTTTAGTCCACTACTGAACATTAGCCCTCTCCCAAGACACGTGACTCAGACAAGTCGTTAGTTTTACGCTTCCAGCTACTGACTTATGTCGAGTCATCATCGAGTAACCGATGACAATCCATCGATTCTCAGATAAAATTGTCATACACACAACAGCAGCCATTAAACGTCCACTGCTGGACAAAGACCTCCCTCTTAGAGAGGGGTGTTGCCATAATCCCCACGCCTGGCAGGTGGCTTGGGGATCGCAGTATGTTCACCGTAAATAGTCATACAACACTATTTAATTTATTATTATAATTATAGAGTATCCTACCGTTCATCGAACTGCTTCCACCACGATCATTGAACTAGAGAAAACTGCTGAAATCAATTGCCCCGTGCCTCACAATAGTACTGACCCACTGCGGTGGTATAAGGTAAATAATTATATAATTAAAGGATTTGCGAACTGGTTACAAAGAGTAATAATAAATGTCATCAGAGCTAAGAACCTAAGCTTCAGGGCACTCATGGCTTTATGCCTTTAAAACTTCCAGTGATAAAAGCATCAAGCGATGTGTACCATTTAGTGAAAGTGCAGTACACCAGGTACAGTAGGACTGAAGAATGCGGGTGGTTGGTCGAACAGTTAAAAGGTTAGAAAGAAAAAAGGGGGCTAAGAAAGAGGGTAGATCGTTATATCTGCACCTAACTTTTTAACTGTTCGACCAACCACCCGCATTCTTCAGACTTCCCGTGAACATGGGAGCTCATTCGACAACCTTACCACGGTAAATATCTCGCAAATAATCATATAACTTTAGTGAACAACCGTGGTAGTTTAAAACAGAGCTTTGTAATAGTTTTATATTCCCTTTTATCTCCATTCAATAATTGTATTTATATGGAACAGAGCCTCTTGGTGTTGGCGTTGGTTCCACCATTGTTTCTCGTTTGAGAGACATTTATCCAGGCTAGACCTGAAAATGAAAATATACATCATTATGACATGGTAATGGCACAAAACCTCGAGTAGCGTTCATTGAAAGTCTCGTCATCCTAAGAAAATCACGACAATAAAGCAAAATAAAGTAGCTTTTATTAGGGCATATAGGCTACTTTATACTAAGACCAAAGAGGCAACAATTGCGTGTGTGGCTTGGGGTGTCAAAACTTTGCTGAACACGTGGCTTTATGATATACTAGCGACCCGCCCCGGCTTCGCACGTAAATTACACCCGTGCGAAGCCGGGGCGGGTCGCTAGTTATATATATAAACCTTCCGTGAAAATGGCTCTAACTGATGGTGAAATCCGCATCAAAATCCGTTGCGTGGTTTAGGAGGAGTTAGCGGCCATACAGACATACAGACAGAAGCGGAAAGCGACTTTAATTTATACTATGTAGAGATAGAGATAGAGAAGAGAAAAGATAGAGAAGTGAAGAGAAGAGACTGATAGAGAAGAAGAGATAATTATGTTGTGTCGTGAATATATAAATTTATCAATGATACATAAACCAGATTTATGTTGACAATAATTACAACTGCAGTAAAAATTACAAAATTAAAAATATCCAGAATAAGAAGATCGTGATAAATTATTATTTTCAGAATGGAGCATTAATACATAACGGAGTACTGTCAATAAAAAACGCTTCATTGAGTGATTCTGGTGTTTATATATGCAGAGTCAGCATAGCTAACAAATCATATTCCAATGCTGTTCAAGTTGATGTGGGATATAGACCTACATTCCAAACATATTCTATAGATGAAGATGTAGATATAATTAAAAATATGCCAATAAGTCTTAACTGTGAAACATATGGTAATCCGGAAGGAAACGTAAGTATATACCTACCTTTAATTTTTATCCATATTTATTTTATTGTAGAATTTCACAATGTATTTTCTTAGGTAGTACAGTATTTTTACCCAGTTGACTAAATTAAACTAAAAACCTCGTGGGAGCTGAATAATAATGTGTGGAACGATATCCAACCTCCAGGGAAAATGTGGCAAATATTACCTATACTTTGCACTAACCAAATATGGCTTCTGAAGGTTGAGCCTCTCAATATTTTTTCCACACGGCCTCGCTCGATACACCAAAAGGATTTGATATCCTGCCTGTGACGGCGGTGGCAGTAGCGTGACCTACTCACGTCACGGGCGCGGTAAAGTGAAAGCTCTAGAACTTAGACCTACCTACTTTAACAAGTTAGGTACATACACGTGCCGGACACAGGCGCTATAGCGTAGGCCACAAAATGGTTATCACAAGTTCACAAGTCGATGTTTCTCCGTGACATACATCATCATCATCATCAGCCAGAAGACGTCCACTGCTGAACATAGGCCTCCCCCTTTAACCTCCACACTGAACGACAGCCTGGCTTTTGCATTCACTGGATGCCAGCGACTCTCACTATGTCGGCGGTCCATCTAGTGGGAGGCCTACCTACGCTGCGTCCTCCGGTTCGTGGTCTCCACTCAAGAACCTTTCTTCCCCATCGGTTATCGGTTCTTCGAGCGATATACATTGGTGAACATTACACCCGAAACAATACCAGACTCAAAATTTCAGAAAACTTAACGATGATTTTATATTCGCGTGTTTCACAGTTTTAAGACAAGTCAACGTCTGTCGGGTCAGCTAGTTGGAAATAAATAATGAAGTAAAAAACAATGATTATGGAAGACCAGATGTTAAACTATTTTTGTTTTTTAGGTAACATGGTATCATGATGGCATAACATTGAATTCTACAGCAGCAGTTAATTTTTTCCCAAAGGGTCTAAGCGGTCCCGGAGAATACAAATGTGAAGTAAATAATAAATATGGAACAATATCTAGAACATTTAATGCTACCCAAAACTGTGAGTGAAGCTACCTTGTTACTATAGAAAAATAGTGGGAAAGTTCTTTAATTTAATGAAAAGTATTTAAATAGAAAACAGCTTAACGAAATTTTACCATTACACTTCAACCTGACTGAACAAAAGAACTCGCAACTTAGGCAAAAAGGTCGCCCGAAGAATCCAACTTGGATGGGCAGCGTTCGGGAAATTGCGTGACATCTTCTCGTCCAAGATACCACAGTGCCTCAAGACAAGAGTCTTTGGCCAGTGTGTGTTGCCAGTGATGACATATGGTACTGAAACGTGGTCCTTAACTGTTGGCCTTTTGGAAAAACTCAGAGTCACAAAGAGGCGGGCAATGGAGAGAGCTATGCTTAGAGTTTGTTTGCGCGATAGAATCCGAAACGTGGATATTCGTCAAAGAACCAGAGTCACCCATAGCTGTTAAAATTTGCAAGTTAAAGTGGCAATGGGCAGGCCACATTGCTCGAAGAACCGATAACCGATGGGGAAGAAAGGTTCTGGAGTGGAGACCACGAACCGGAAGACGCAGCGTAGGGAGGCCTCCCACTAGATGGACCGACGACATTGTGAGAGACGCGGGCATCCAGTGGATGCAAAAGGCAGGCTGTCGTTCAGTGTGGAGGTTAAAGGGGGATGCCTATGTTCAGCAGTGGACGTCTACTGGCTGATGATGATGATGAACAAAAGAACTATGTTAGTGAAATAACTTCGTAATAAACGATTCAAATGAGTACTAGTCATAAGCCTTGTACAAAAAAAAATTTGAATGCACATCACGTGATTTAAAATGTTTTTGCAAAATTGTTGGTTCTACTAAAGCTAGCTGTGTGGTTAGTAATCCGCTGCTCACCTTTGCACAAATATCCATTTAGCAAAATAGTGGTGAAATTTAATTTAGTATTCTTTTTTTTTCAGTTTGTGAGATTCTATCATCAGCGTTGGTTTTAATGAACAGAGTGTCACCATTACTACTCAATGCGAACCTTACTTGGCTTGTACCTGAGAATTCGCATAAAAATATAGTACTCCCAAAAGGCGAGCAGGTAATCTGGTTTTGTCCAAGTGGATTTAATAAGTTTCCTAAACAGCAGTATGCTACAGGTTATTGCGTCGGTGGGGCCAATTTTTCGTTTGAGAGAATAAACTACGACTATAAAGATATTAAGTGCACTGAAGAATTGAAACATGTTGCAAATAAAACAGGAAAAAAGTGTATGCCAGGAAATACCGAGAAAATAAAAGTGGGATACAAAGTAAACGATGAAGTGGACCCAGTCGTTTATGAAATATGTCTCAATACAACTAATGAAATTCCAATATACGCTAAACATACCTTGCAAACATCATTTGCTGACAATGAATATGACGTTACTTGGTCAGACGGTGAAAATTTTCGAACGGATTTTGGTAATGCGTATAATTGCTTGCATCAAGTGGAGATCATCATGCGTTGGTTAGAAAGATATTTCCACCATGTAGATCTATGTTGTTTTAAGAAAAGGCAGCTCGTGAGCCCTAGAGATGTGTTCCCTGGAATACCACAAAAGTCAACGTACAGCTATTACAATGCTGTGCCACAGTGGAGTACGTGTCATGTTGAGGTAATTAAATAACCTTATAATAATTATGTTAATATTATTTGCAGGCATGTTTTTCAATCCGATCGTTTAACCGAACATTTCTTTTAGGGTTCCGTACCCAAAGGGTAAAAACGTTACCCTATTACTAAGCCTACGATATATGTCTGTCCGTCTGTCTGTCCTACCTATTAACAGCTGTATCTTTCGAACCGTAATAGATAGCCAGTTGAAATTTTCAGATAATATGTAATGTCTTCATCAAAACTCGCGCGAGGATTCATTATAAATTATTATAACACCAGCTGCACTCACGACTATGTTTTTATCGGTCGAGACGATCGACCGATCGAGGATTCTTCTCCGAGGAAGGGGCTCTAATGGCTCCGAAACAATAAAAAGTTGTTAATGTTGATAAGTTGTTTTGTTAATTTTTTAACAAAAAGTTGTTTCCCAGTATCTGTGTTTGTTACAATAAAGTGGCAACTGGACAGTGACGTCATTGCTGTACATCTCCCAGAGTGCTAGACCTTGTTTTCTTGGATCATACTCAAGCTCAAAATCAGTTACCTTCGTGCCTAGCAAACTAGTGGCATATTATTATCGGCGGTGAATAGCATAATGCTTACATAATTACGATTTGTTTTGTTTTAGAACTGGGACGAAGTTGAGAAGAGAGTGAGAAATTTAGTAAAAACATTGAACAGCGATTTGTTGGTTTGGACTGGTACTGCAAAAGAGCTATCCATTGAAACAATCGACGGCGCAAAAAACATATTCATATCGAACAAACTGCAATCAGTGCCTTTGTATTTATGGAAGGTAAAATTTTTAATCTTTACATTGGTATTTACTTAGCTCCAACAACGATTTTCACAATTTCTTACTAAAATTTGCTTAAGCGTACATTGACTCTAGCTATGGTAATTTTGGGGTCATAGGATTTATCTTAACGAGCCTTTCATTCTACTCGGTATCCAAACCCTGAAAACGGAACTGGGAATTGACTCTATAGGATGGGTAGGTTTCCATTGGATAATTCCATTGTGCTTGGGGTCCTTAATTTTTTTTATACACATAGTACGTTACATTTCGAGTTAGTTATTAGTTTTATTTCACTGGCTGCATGTATGTAGGTTTGACTTGTATCTTCACTAATTGTGAGTATTATAACGTCCGTCATTAACTAAATAACGTCGTAATTTTTTACTAAACCTTTTTTTTTAGTCAAAGCTCCACATTTTATTGCCACATTACTATATGTTTATCGAATAACCAACTTTTTAAATATTTCAGGTGATTCAAGATCCGTCATCTGAATCGTCGCTTGCCATAATTCAAGTTAACGTCCCAGATTTGGATCCTTCAATAGTACGTAGGTACATTCTTTGTGAAGACTTATGTGATATCACTGGCTGGATGGACAATACGGACTGGCACGATGTCAAGAAAGGGTACATTTATTGCTGCAGTATCGAGGAGTTTGAAAATGCTTTTGGCTTTAAAGGAATATTTGAGCCAGATATGGATATTGTTCTCATATCTGATGATTAAATTAACAATTATTTGAGCATAAGTCTAACTTTTTTTAAATTAAAGTAATATCTATTTATTAACGAATGTTTTATTTCATACAATTTTTGCATGCTATGTTAAATATTGTTGTATTGTAAATCTAAGCAGGTGGTTATGTATCAGAAAATATAACATGACCATGACTTTTCACAACATTATGATAAATTTACTTTAAAAAAAACCGACTTCAAAAAACTACAGAATTGAATTGAAGTGACAGGATGTGCGCATTTCACCGAATACGAACAGGGAGCCATTTGAGTTTAGCGCGGAATTGAGAAATGCGGTTATACTTACGTAAGCCGAATACAAACTTTATACAAAAATTTTGGAGGCGCTCAAGTTTGTTAAATAAAATTGGTCTTCAGTAAGATCTAGGTAGGAGACGTCGGCATAATCAAGGATAGGAAGCAGTAAGGACTGCACCAACGCAAGTTTAGTAGTCATAGGGAGAAAGTTACGTAACCTCCTCAACGCACCAGCCGCAGCATATGGTTTCTTGCTGGTAACTTGAAGCTGCGGAGCCCACCCAAACAACGGACTATAGTAATGCCCAAGCTTTTACCTATATCGCTATATGGTATTGCGATCCCATCAAACATTACTTGACGAAGAGTTAACCAATCTTTTCTGGAAATAAGACCAGAACTTCCTACGATGATAACCTGCGTCTTAGTCGGATTAACTTTTAAGCTAAAAGTCTTACTCCATTCCAGAATGCGAGACAAGTCTGTGTTTATAACACCAGTTGCTTCAGGCAAGGGTGCATGAGAGTAAATTTGTAGATCATCGGCATAAAGGTGGTACGATAAAGAAAGGTTCTGAGAAATTGAGTAGATGAAAAAAGAAAATAGAGGAGGAGATAAAACCCCACCCTGCAGGACACCTGCTGACGTAGTACATCATGGAGGAAGAGTCTCATTTAGGCAAACTCGTTGCCTGCGCCCATAGAGTAAGCTATTAAACCAACCCACCACCGAAGGAGATACGGTAAAAGAGCGTAATAATGCTAGGAGAACGTCGTGATCGACTGTATCAAATGCGTTACTAAAATCCAACAAAGTTAGTACAGTAAGATTACGATTTTCCATAGATAAACTGATTTCATCTGTAATTTTTACTGGTGCGCTAAGAGTGCTGTGACCAGGACGAAAACGGATTGATAAGGGTTGAGTAGGCTGTTACAGGAGAGGTATCGGCTAAATTGATTGTGGACAAGATGCTCAAGAACTTTTGATAAGAAAGGGATAATGGAAATAGGACGATATTCAGAAAACTATTTAGGATTAGGTTTTTTAGGTAGAGGAATAATTTGAGCATCTTTCCAAGCAGCTGGAAATATTCCAGAAGAAATAGAATTATTGAAGATAATACAGAGCACAGGAAAGATAAAATCAAGGATAGGGACTATCATGTTATATTAATAATATGAATGTTATAATAATAATGTTGTGCATTATTGTTGCTATAATACTGGGTTACGTGGAAAGGGCGTACCTACTAAGGCGAAAGGGATTCGTTATACTGATCATTGTGATCTCCTTTACTCTAAGACCAAATCAATTCAAATTATTTATTTGTCTAGACCAACCCTGAAATCGCGAAAAAAATATCAGCTATTCCATACATTTTATCGTTTGTTAAATACCAGTTTTCGTGATTTCAGGATTAGTTGCATAGTAAGTTGTTCATAATGATGAGTATAATGGACCCCTTTCGGCTTAGTAAACCCTTTCTGCGTAACCCTGTATAGTTGATTGATCGACTAGTTGTGGCCAGTAAACGTGGTCCTAAAGTGAAGCAAATAAAACCCAGGGAACGTGTCAGTGAAGCTATAGCTTATCTAGGGTTAAGGTTAGACGTGTTCAAGCTCCACCGGATTTGAGTCTAAGCCTACGCCAATCACACTGATGGAAGATTATTTTTAGGGTTCCTTACCTCAAAAAGAAATAAAACTGGACAAGTATGAGTAGGACTCGCACTCACACTTGTCTGATTTTTTATGTTGAAATGGGCTTGCATTTGGCCGCAACTCATCTGATGGTAACTGACAATGCGGTCTAAAATGGAGCACGCTTGCCCACGAGGTGCTGCACTATCACTCTACTCTTGTCTTGAAGAGACCCAGGTTATACTTTATAGGAAACACCGAAGCACATAGTATCTCGATGCTTTACGTATATTACGACCATGAAGAAAAAGTACATATAAATTTGTATTTATATTTGTTTATTTAGCACGCTTAACACATAACACTAATGATAGATAATATTACAAAGTTCATTATTTAGACATATTACGACCATGAAGAAAAAGTACGTATAAATTTGTATTTATATTTGTTTATTTAGCACGCTTAACACATAACACTAATGATAGATAATATTACAAAGTTAATTATTTTAAATATCAGATTTACTAAATACAGAGAAACAAAACAAATAGACTCGTCCAAAGAACATCTTAAGGCGCGGTCTGATCACGATTTCAATTTCGTTTTTCACCCGCTTACGCCATGATCTATTTGCTATCTAAAGCGGCTTTGTTTAAAGTCGAAAATCGTATATCATCGTATTTGATGATTATGATGACTTTGTGCTTGTGTTTATATTATTTTGAGGGTTTTTATTTAATTTATCAAAATATATAAATGAATTTCAACAATTAACTGGTTAAAGTTTTAAAAGACTAGTATGGCTAAATAATTCGTACAAAAAAATATGTTGTTGTCGCTGAAAATTCAGAGTTCTTCAATTCAGAAGCTATTTTTATTACGCAATTTGTAATATGTTTTTTTAAGAGTCTAGACAATTTTTCAAAATTTTATTCGGTTAAGATTATTACCAAGGAGTTTTTTCTACTTGTAGTATTTTTTTTATCTGATCAGCTAATTTTGTCACGTCACACAAAGCGTTTAAAAACACTACTTTTGGTTAATTTTGCGATTGTACCGCGTCTTAATTATGCCATCCATCTATATGATATATACGAGGTAACGGTATTTGCTAAAAACCCACTTCTAAATCCTAATGACTTTAATACAATACGTTTTTAGAAAATACACACAGGAAAACTATCTAATTTAAAATGTAAAACACAGTCATCTTCTAAACACAATTAGTGTCTTTGAAATGCTACCAATAATTTATAATAAAATTCCATAAAATATAAGGGCTGAGGATGGCATTAACCTTTTCAAAGTAACTCTAAGTAAATTATTGTTAGAATATGTAGCGTTGACGAGTTCTTGATGGATAAAGATTTAGAATAAATAGAAGAAAAAACTGACTATTGGCAGGTTATGGAATTGTGATTGAGACATTTATTTTCCTCCTAAAATTTTAACAAGTAATAGTAATCAAAATTTCAATTATGATATAACAATAATAATAATTTATAAATTTATAAACAATAAAAGTAATCTTAAGGTTATCTATACCTACTTGCATGTTATATAGCTGAGAGGTAGTGTACTTAATTTAATTATAAGAGCACAATATAAAATTATCAGACAGCAGGTTGTCGTTCAGTGTGGAGTTCTAAAGGGGAGGCCTATGCTCAGCAGTGGACTTCTTATGGCTGATGTCTTGGAATAGTGTTACAACTAACATGTAGAGTTATTGGGTATTCGTATATATTAATTACATTAAACTAAACTGTGCCTTTTGTTTGCATAGATTTGGTTTAGAGGGCTTAAGTAATGTTCTCAGTCCCGTTAATACCGCGTCTCAGTGACGAGCACACATACCTCACCTCCTAATCAAAGTTAAGTAATTTCGACGTTTTAGGGAGTTTATCGTTAAATTGAGTCCCGCTATATAAAGTTTACAGTGCGTATACGAAGCACATTGTCATGTTAACCGAATGTTAACCAAACTCGTGTGATAAATACATAAGGTCGATTATCACAAAACGATTACGAGGAAACGTAGACATGAATGTGGGACATTTTGCCAATGAACGGAGCACAAACACAATTAGACTGTTACTGCACGTTCCCAAAAGTATTAGATCGTGACTCTGAAGGTATATTACACGTTTAAGTAGTCGGTATTATTTGAAACCACATTTCTGCGAATTGAGACAACTTGAACGATGAAAAATATCCTTGGTTTTGTTACAGGAACTAAAGTATTTAAATACCAAATTTCATGAAAATCCGTTAAGCCGCTTCGGCATGAAAAAGTAACAAACATACATACGAAATGAAAAAAATAGTATTTTACAAGTTGCTGCTATCAGGCGCATTATTTCAGCAGCCGGACTTTTTTAAATACGTTTAAGAATTTTCGTTTGTTTTATTAAAATTATTCAAATACTAGCTGTATCCCGCAAAAGGCAGAGCCACAATGTTGCATTGTTTACTATTTGTGTTTTCAATAAATAAATAATTATTATTATAAATTATTAATGTAAGCCGTGATTTTCTAGTTTTTCTGCATTTTGGGGAGAATAAGTACCCTGTTTATCCGTACGACGTAAACTATATTTTTTCCAAATTTCGTTAAGATCTTCTTATCCATTTATTTGTGAAAAGTGAACAAATAGGCAGGGAACAAACAGACCTACTTTTTCGCTTTTATAATATTAGTTACGAATTCTCACCAGTTTCCAGCACCAAATTTCCAAATCTCGTTATGTTCGTATTACTTTTTGTATCAACGCCCTGTATCTGAAATCATAGATTAATATTAGATACATTCAGGGGTACAATTCCACTTAAAAACGACAGTTAAGTTAATCTATAATATAATAATAAAACTAGGTGACCCGACAGACGTTGTCCTGTCTTAGAACTGTCAAACGCTCCAAGATAAAATAGTCGTTAACTTTTCTGAAATTTTCCAATTCATTGCGCAATTTTCTTAATTTTTCTTTCCGTAAGAACCTTCTACAAATTATTAGAAAAAATATGAAATCGGTAAAGTCATTCTCTACTTATAGCGAGACCAAAGAAAATAGGGATTAATTTTTATATAGATTACTCTCGTCAAATTGTCGCTGTTGATTTGGATCAAAATAAAATGGATGGACGGGCCTAAAAGAAGAGCATTTTTGAAGATTACAAAATGAGCGCCGGCTCTCACTTCGTTTCAGTTGGTCTCTAGCCGTAGGAAGTGTGGCACAATACTATTATTACATGATAATGAAACATCTGACAAAATCATGCCTTAGTGTGCTTTCCCGAAGTGTAAAAACACAACAATGGCTATCCTCTGGTGGTTCTGGTCGCAGTTTTAGGAGATATCCGGGTCCAAATATCTATCGCTCATGGCTAAAAATACGCCGATTCCGAATTCACAGGTGTGACCATATCACAGATTTCTTTTATAAAAAAACGAAATTATTTAAATTAGAGCTCTTAACAGCAATAAATTTACTCAGTCTAATAAAAGAAGGAACTCTGGCCCAGGCGTAGCAAAATATTATATGTTTATATATATTTTATGGCACCTTTTTTTTCTTTATACATGTTTGTGAAAATTTAAAGTAAGATATAGGAAAGTCGGCTTGCAATAAATAAGCTTGTACCAAACATTAGAAATAAGCTCGTATGATTAAATATTTTTAAATTTGACATTATTGAATGATAAATATTTTTTTAATTTAAGTTCAAAGGGATATCAAACGAAGCAAACAAAAAAGGCCTTAATTATAACACTTAAAAACTAAAAATCTAAAATAAGATGTTTTTCCGTGTGGTAAAGTGCCAAGAAAGCTGAGTTCCCGTTCCCGCGTTGAATTGCAAAAAAAAATTATCTGCGCGAGGAATGAGCCAGTTATCTTATCACCAGCAGCGTCGACTAAATGTGGCTAAATCAATCAATCAAAATTTGTTATTGGTACATGGACCCCATGGACCAAAAGTTTCTACGCCTAGCGACATAAATATATTATGCTCACTTAAAAGTGATGAATACTTGTGCCGCTTGTCGTCTTTTGTATTATTGTTAGTTTAGCCATAGATATAAAAGATTAGATGAAACATACGCATAAAATATTATATACTCACAACAATCCTAAACTTAGATGATGGTGGATCAAAAAGTCCTGTGATGTATAACTTTTCTCTGTCGTCTTCTGGTTTCAGGGGCAATTCTAATAATTTTTGATAACTTGGATTCAGTAATTTTACAGTTGTCAGTTGAACGTCCTCACCGAATAACTTTATAGATAAATAGTTTTTGGCAGCTGAAAAATAATATACGAGATAAATCTTAGTAGGTATTTTAATAACATAACAAACAAATTTCTTAGTAAGCAACTTTTTTAAGCCACTGCTTGCAAGCTTATTGCGACGAAGTATAAAGGTTCTGAAAAGAAAAAGATCAAAAATAGTATAAGAATTATACTAGACTTTCAAATCCAATTTTGCCTTGAAGAGTTATAACTTAGTATAATTTTTTTTTAATCAATTTTGAGACAATTATTTAAAAAATAAAATTGAAACAATTATAATTTAAAAACAATTTCTTTAGTAGAATCGGGGCCCAGGTATCAGGCATCTGATTTAGGCGACTTCTAAGGTAATGAAAACGGGCATAAGATAAATTTGTTAATTACTACACGACCAAAACAATCGCGTAAAAGTAGTAGGTAGTAGTTTCTTTGTGAACTAAACCAGCTCTATTACCATTTTTTTTAACTAATAATAGGCTTGCTCTTGACCGCCAACTGATGTTAAGCGATGATGCGGTCTACGGTGGAGCACGCTTGCCTAGAAGAAACCGATTCACTCGTAATTTGAAGACACCCAGATTGTAACTATCGGAGAACACCCATTCAGGCAGCGTATTCCACAGACTAGCAGTTCGCACAATAAAAGTGGCATCAAAGCGCTTCGTTCGGGTTTTCGGAATACCAACCATTAAGTGGTGTCGGTTTTTTGTGCCCGCTTTCGCAGTCCGATCAAAAAAGGGCAGGAAGGAATTAGATCATGAAGATCCGATGCACACTCTCCGAAATGTATTCGATAAAAGACCGATAGACTAGCAACTTTGCGCCGATGCTCAAGACTAAGGAGCTTAGTCTGATCCAGGGATTTGTTGCCGATGAGCCTCTTGGCACGCTTCTCGATAGACTCTAACGCCTGGCAACCTGTAACTCTAACGGTTTACCTGGTATTGGACTAATAACAGTATCGTTCAAGGACGAAACTACATTTTTAGAGAATCCATGACGAAACCTCACGTCTGATCGCGCTGTGACTACGACGTAAGATGGCACTTTACAACTAAATTCTACTAGGTACGTCCCAGGTGTAGACTCGCTGACTTTAAAAATCTGAAAAAGAAACAGGTATTTTTTGCTGAAATTATTACTCTTTTACGTTAATTAGTGGTAGGATTCTTTTGCATAGTCCGCCTGGGAAAGTACCTCCAAATTTTGGATAGCACTAAACTTCTACGGACAAGTTGTGGACGCTTACCATCAGGTAGAATGACTTACTCGTTTCTTCACTGAGCTGCATAAAAAAAGTTTTCTCTGCGAGTGTAATGTTAACTATATTTTTTTTTAACTGGGCAATTGCCTTTATTAACTAAACAAAATACAAGCTAATACTAACACTACAAATACAGTTAGACTGCCCATAGGTCGTTGAAGGTCTAAAGACAATCCAAATAAATAATTATGTCAATAATATCTATCACAAAGAAGATTGAGCGCGTAGTCTAACACTCGGTCTTTCCTATGCATCAACTGCGTGAATAAAAAATTTTATCTACAAGGTCTTCGGAAAAACAGTTATCTATGCTAATATTATAAAGAAGAAAGATTTGATTATTTGTTTGTTTGCATTGAATAGGCTCCGAAACTACTGAACCGATTTGAAAAATTCTTTCACTGTTGGGATGCTGCACTATCCCCGGTTGACATAGGCTATATATCCCGGCTTCACCCGTGCGAAGCAGGGGCAGCCTACTAGTTATACATAAAACAAAAATCGTTATCACAGTTAATAAACATCCGCGGGCCAAAAAAAACTCGACGAAAGCTTTGTCACCAATTTTTGTTTCTGTCAATTGATGGACTTAGCAAGTCACCAGTAGATCAAAATCGAGTATCCTCCCAAACAGTTTCCGTCGTCTTATCAAATAGCTTGTAGGACTGTAGGTATTAATTACCGGAAAAAACTCACAAATATTTGTCCTATTTTTTGCGTGCCTTCATCAATCGTATCTCCGTCAGGTCCTGTCACAGTGACTGTGATACCAGCCACGTCTGTTTTGTCCTCTGCAGATATTACTATGGTGAGGTCTTTGGTTTCTGAGTCAGACACAATCTGAAATAAATGTTTAATGATCATTACAACTGGCATACCCGAGAGTATGTCCTAAAACTGCGACCAGAACCACCAAAGGATGAGCAGCAGGGTCCTACGATGAAGGTACTGCGATCTCAAAGCTGCCTGGCAAGCGTGGGGATTATGGTAACACCCCTCTCGATAAATGAGGCCTTTGTTCAACAGTAGACATATTCCTGATGATTTAAATGAGTCAGTGTGATAAAACAAATTTGGTGCAAGGAATTTAATGGCATACCTAGACAATTTTTGAGTTTTGGGTAAATTTGGCGTTTATTATCAGAAATAAAACTTGCTTATATCATCACACAGTACAAAAACGTTTTGACAGTACTTACATCCAATGTGTGTTCACCAGAAGGGTACTTTTTAGAATATAAAGTGACTCTTCGTGAGGTGATAGAATGTTTGATGTACTCGAGAATCTGCAAGAAGATTTCAAACATTTTAAACACATTATATAGATAGAAAAACGAGGAGCCGTATACATAAAATCATGAATAGTTTTTGACGGACACATCACCTCACGCGGGGACGCCCTTACCAGGCAAATTGTAAGCCCTTGCTTACCGTGCCGCACTTAGGCACTGTAGATTTATAATATAAGCTAACTAAAGCAATAGTCCAAGCCGCCTGCCAAGCGTGGGGATTATGGCAACACCCCTCCCTAAGAGGGAGGCCTTGTTCAGCAGTGGACATTTAATGGCTGATGATGAATGAATGAATGATGAAAGCAATAGTTTGACTTGGAAGTATCCGTGAATGCAATGCCTACTGTCGGTCACTCGACTAAGGTTCTTACTATCGGGTTATAAAAAAAAAAAATATTTTGTTGTAGCCTTCTACGATGACGACACACACTCACACACGGCAAATCTTAATGATGCTTCACGCCTGACTGTTGCTCTGAGTGTACCGTGAAGTATCGTAGTAGGCAGGGGAAGGGGCGCTCGTTTAATTACGTCACTCAATTTGGGCGTTTGTTTGAAGTCTAACTACTGCTTTAGCTTATTCGTACTCTAAGCTAAGCTAAGTTAAGCGTGAGGGTTGCGTAAGATCATGAAGTATGTATGAGTAAAGCGCATAGTTCTTTTATACGGCATTCGCAGCATTCTACGCGTCTAAACGAAAAAATATATGTTTTCTGTGATGCTTAAGGATTGACGCTTTCTACGTCTGTCTGTCTATAGATCCGCTAACTTTTCCACGCAACAAATTTTGGTGCGGTGTTCACCAACAGTTAAGGTTTAAATAAATAAAATAAAACTTACACCCGTTCGAAACCGGGGTGGATCGCTAGAATCACATATAAAGCAATTACTATGCATTTATTTTTACATTAAACCCAGCTACAATCACAGCGTGAGACGCAATGCATCTAGTGTGCATAAATGCATACCTATTTTATCTTCATTCTATTTGTATGATGTATCATTATTTACTGAATGAACTGTTTGTGTTCAATGCATACGGTTGGCATTTACGCATAGCACTTATAATTACGTGTAAAAATGTTCTCAAATGGTTCATAATACGGTGCAATTAAAATATACAATCATTTACCGCTGGAATTCAAGATACTGGAAATAGCATAATTCAAACGCAAGTTAAAAGCCTGGTTCTATGCAGTGAAAGAATATTTTAATGATTAGTTGTAATATAATAATGTAAATAAATGTAGTTTTAGATGCCTAATGTACATATTATGTCAATGATACTTATTTTAAGCTACATACCTTCTGTATTTTATTCTTTTCTTTTTTATGGTATAATGGAAACAATGAAAATCTAGGCTAAGAAAATATTGTACGCCCGAAAAAGGTAGAACTGTGATACTCAATGATATATTTGTAACAACTCATGTGCCAGTTTGAAATAATAAAAGTTATTCTATTCTATTCTAAAAAAAGCGAACCGTGTTGTCCGCAAAATATTAACACATAAATTTAACACACAATAAAGAACAATGCGCTTCACGCAGTGTTTAACGTAAGCGTTTAATGCAAAAAATGCTGCCTATTTGCGATGCAGGCGGGACAATCGAAATGCGTTTATTTATAGTGTCTTCCGCTGCGATTGCTTCATAAAGGACCCGCGTGTTTGAAGCTAGAAACATTATCGGACGTGGCTGACTAACGTGACATAAAGGTATCTAGATAATGAATGTACACTAATCTGTACAAACTATCGGACGTAAGTCGTGGACGGAACCTCGGGCTGATCTTGAGCGTTCGGACGTCCGACAGAAATCTAGCGCGACGGATGTTTTAGTCAGCCGTTGTCGTCTTTTGAAAGACTGTGCACACTTATCAGTCGCGTCCGTGAGCCGCGTCCGATAGTTTGTTTCCAGCTTAACTTACCATATTTATGTCCTGCCTGTACATATGGAACACTTGCCCAGAAGTTGCCTCCGCAAGCTGAAGGTACACAATTGAATCTTCTGCAAGCATTGTTCGTTCTGCACATATAGAAGTTAGAACAAATACAATCTGAAACAATTTGAAATTTGTAATTACTTACTAACATTTTGATAAAGGCGCACCCTGATATTAACAACTTATAATTGAAATTTTAGTGTAGTGTACCCACTGAAGATTAGAAAGATGCTAAAATGTTTGTGTTTTGTAGATTTTCGAAGTCGGTATTTTAAAAGATGGGGAAGAAAGGTTCTTGAGTGGAGACCACGAACCGGAAGACGCAGCGTAGGGAGGCCTCCCACTAGATGGACCGACGACATTGTGAGAGTCGCAGCATCCAGTGGATGCAAAAGGCAGGCTGTCGTTCAGTGTGGAGGTTAAATGGGGAGGCCTATGTTCAGCAGTGGACGTCTTCTGGCTGATGATGATGATGATTTTAGAAGATAATTTAGTTTTCATTCTAAGTCAATAAAAAAGAACAAAATAATATTTTACACGGATTTTGAAGTCGGGCGGGAACAACAAAATATAATTAGTCTGTCTCTCTGGGAATGTATGGAATTAAGAAGATTGTATTTCCCAAAAAAAATTGGTACGTGTCTGGAGCCTTGCCCATAGTAAAAAGAAACAATTTTGAGTTTATCACGTGATACTGGTAACTAAATAATAAATTCACTCATAAAATTAATGCAATAATAATTTCTTGTAATCAATTTCGTATCAATTACTACAGACAGGGAGAACTGGCGAAAAATTATTAGAAGATATTTTTTTACTAACTCACTACAACAGTAAAAACTTCTACCTGATAAAATAAATAAATAAAATAAATATTTGGGACATTTTTGCACACACGGTCATCTCATCTGACCCCCAAACTAATCAGAGCTTGTGATATGGCTGCCAGAAACTGATATACATACATAATTATATAGTTTTAAATACCATACTTAAATAGATATTAACAACCAGATATTGAACAAACACAAGTGTTCAAACACTTAAATGTTTGTCCTAGGTGGGAATCGAACCCACGCCCCCAAGCTCAGAAGATGGGTTCACTACCAAATGGACCAACGGGCTATCTAATAATCACCTAGTGAGCAGTTTATATACATCGATGTAGAAATTGTACTGGAGAAGTTTGACTTGTAACTATGGAGTTATTAAGAATTGTATTGTATTGTATTGTATTGTTACATCATTTATTTGATAATCAAAGCCAGTTTCCAGTGTTGCTACTAAAAAACAAAAATAATGATATCATTAGCAGTACCAAATAAAACAAACCTATAAAATCTTTTTTTTTATTTTATATATTACTATTAATAATATGGGTACTGTCCCTAATAATTGGGCCACCGATGGTATATTAGTATATATTTTTTATGTTAATTTTAAAATGATAATTTTATTCTGTAACTGACGCCCTCAAGTGTATACAGAGTGTAAGGGGAACACTCTCGAAGCCAAAAGAAGGTAATTGTACTCATCATTATGAACAACTTTTACAATGGCAACAAACCTGAAATAGCGAAAAAAAAAATCAGCTGTTCCATACATTTTGTCGAGTGTCAATGACCGTTTTGGGTATATATAAAATCCTTGCCGTTTTCTATAGAACAACTGATATTTTTTTCGCGATTTCAGGGCTGGTCCCATAGTAAAAGTTGTTCATAATGATGAGTACAATTACCTTCTTTTGGCTTCGAGAGTGTTCCCCTTACACCCCTTATATTAGTTATATCTAAGGCCAGAAATATTTTAAAAGCAAGTTCTGATATCTCCCCCGCCTGGGGGAAAAATCCTGGTGTATAAAAATATTAGTTTTTAGTTTTGTTAGTTATTGCATACCTGACATTCTTTTTCCTGTGCGATTCGTTTGACTTGCTCAAATTTATTGAAGTCGTCAGCAGATGCGTCCGTGAAAACGTAAACGTAAGAGCCTCGTAAACTTGCATTCAGAGCTGTCTCGATGCCAGTCATAGCTAATTCGGGGCACAGAGCTCCATCTTCTAGTGTTATTGATTGTAAAGTGTTCTTAAACACTTCACGGTCTTTAGTAACCAGCGCGTCTGATACATCTGATTGAAAAACATAATAGTCATAATATATAATATAGTTATAATAGAAAAAAAGCAGTCTGTATCCTTACCAATATTATAAAAGCGAAATAACTCTGTCTCTCTGTCTGGATGTTTGTTCGCTTTTCACGACTAAACCACTAAGCAGATCTTAACGAATTTTGGCAGGATGATAGTGTACATCACATAGGGATGGACGGACATAAGGTACTTATTTTCCTAGAAAATGCGGGAAAATTGGAAATTGCGGGTAGCACCGCGGGATTCAGCTAGTATTTTTATAAATAACACACGTTTAATTCACGTTAAAACACTGTTTTCAACTATCATGCTTGTTTACTAAAGTTATATGGTTATTTACGGGATATTTTGTCTTCCCGTAAACATGGTGCACATAACTGCGCCGAAATATCCCAAGCTCATTCCACAACTTTACCACGGTAAATATCCCGTAAATAATCATATAACTTTAGTAATTCACTTTGATGCAAGTGTCGAGAGCTTTCTATACATAAAAAATATAAACCAGCCAAGTGCGAGTTGAACTCGTGCACCACGGGTTCCGACCACCACCACACCATAAAATACAAAAAGTAGTGATAAATACAAAAGACAACTTCACGCCCAGGCTGTCATCCATGTAATAGAAAGCCGATTGATATTTTCACAATATTATGTGTTATTTTTCGGATATCCAATTTTTTTACATTTAAGAGATTTGATACAGAAATCGTATTTTCTAGAAAGTGTTATTTGTTTATTGTGCAAACTCTATAAAACGCCAAAATGTAGGTATTACAAAATCGGCCAAGTGTGAATTTATTTATTATCATATTTATGTACATAGGTAGGTATAACAAACAAAGAAAATAAAAAAAAGCCTTAACTATTACTAATTAACACTAATATAATAGTGTGAATTGGGTTTGCGGCAAACATCTCGAAATGAATGAAAAAGAATAGATTAATTGAAAACTATTTAACAAAAAAAAGTTATAATGAGATTGTACGGAACCTTCGGTGCGCCAGTCTCTCATGTATATAGTGTATTATCTATGCGCCAGTCTTACATGCTCTTGTCCGGTTATTTTCCTTAGCTTGTTTTTTAAAAGAAACCAGGAAAAGGCATGTAAGTGTTTCTTGTTTGACATGGCTTTCTGAAATAGCATAGGTAATTATAATTGAAAATAATAAGAAATCACTTACTTGGATCCCCAAAAAACACCAACACAAAGTTTTCGATCGGAGTCTCAGGAGAATTTGTAACAGTGTCAAATATAGCATTAACGCCGTTCTTCACTTCTTCAATAACGGGACCCATCGATAACGTTTTGTCAATAACAAAAACTAAACTGCTTTTTGGTTCAATTTCATCACAAAATCCTATTAAAATCAGTGATAACACCAAACATACAATGATATTAAAACGGTGGAGAATCATATTGAGTAGTTAGTATCCGTTTCAATTTGTAATAGGCAAATTCTGAGATGTTTATAATGACACCAACTCAATGACAATTATTTTTAAACGTTTATCAAAATATACATGCAATTTTACGTATACAACATTTACCAAAAAAAGGTTTTAATTTGATTTACTTTACACTATAATTATTTATAATTAATATCAGCTAACTGTCTGTGCCAGACTAAAAGAATTAAATACTTATAATTGTTATTAAACTGCCCCTCCATATCTACAGTTTTCAAGATAAGTATTGGGTTAACCCGCCATTCGTGACGCACATGACCGAGAGACCGGGTGGTTTAAATAAATAAATATTCGGGACATTTTTGCACACACGGTCATCTGACCCCAAACTAAGCATAGCTTTTGATATGGCTGCCAGAGAATGATATACATACATATATAGTTTTAAATACATACATAAATATATATTAACAACCAGATATAGAACAAACACACATGTTTATCACATAAATGTTTGTCCTAGGTGGGAATCGAACCCACGCCCCAAGCTCAGTAGGCAGGTTCACTACCAACTAGACCAACGGGCTATCTAAAAGTCTTTGAAAAATCGAATAACTTTTTAATCCAGCATCGGTTTGTGTTGTGATTTCGAATAGCTAACTCATTTTACACCCTCTGCCGTTAGTAAGGAGTACTATTTTTGATTATTTTTATTAAGTTCATAGTGTCATAGCAACAAAAAAGAATAATCAAGATTAAAAAAAAAAACAGACAAGTACGAGTAGAACTCGCGCTCTGAGGGTTCCGTTAGATAGACGCCTCAGAGAGCGAGTCCAAATAAAAAATAAACATCAAAAAAGTAGAAATATTGAAAGACAAACTTAACTTCGTAGTGGACAACAAGGTTCTTCGATATATTCCAACTACAAAATGTAAGTTTGTAATAGCAAAAAAAAATATTTTTTAATGATATTACTTCAAATTTATGACTTTCCGATTTATTCCTTTATAAATCTGCTGTAAGACCTTGTCTCTTTATTTTCATGATTCTAGGTTAACGGGAAGTATAGGTTTTGATTTCCTTGTGAAATCGCAAAATATGCGAAAATATGCGACATAAACGGTCATATCTTTTGATTGCGTAAACTAAAAAGTTTGATTGCACACTTGTAAGGTAACGCAAGTAAGTTTTTATTTTCTCAGCTGAAAAAAACCGTAGATTTGAGTATTTGATATAAATTTCAACTCGATATCTTTACGCGTTCTTGAGAAAAAGGTCTTGACAGACGGACAACAAAGTGATCCAATAAGGGTTCCGTTTTTTCATTTTGAGGTACGGAACCCTAATAAGATCGTTAATTGAGTTGCAATTTAAAAAAAAATACTCCGCAGCCACACTATGCTCCTCGCGTTGACGCGATGATTCGCTAGACAGAAACGCCACAGAATAGGTACAGAAAATCGGCTGCATATGACATGCGTAAACAGGCGCACGCACATAAAGACACGAACGCACATCGATCTCGGATCAGTGGGCTTACTCTTGACACTCGATTTTAATCGTAATTTGGGATTGGGTTCGAAAACATGCCATTTGGTACTCTTCAATCGCGTCAAAAGTACCGAAAGCGTCGAGTTGAGTCGATTTTATTTAGTTCCATAATATAATTCCACCATTATCGGTTCCAATCGTGCGCTAGTTTAGAATTTAAAAGTACCAAAATGGCATGTTTTCGATCCCAATCCCAAATTACGATTGAAATCGAGTGTCAAGAGTAAGCCCACAGGTCGGTCGACGCCAGTCGCAAGTGCCCGCGCTTTGGAAATACACGTAATAGGCATGATTAAATTTTTTTTATTACCTCAAAAAAAGCAGATTATAAATAGAGCCCTTCAACGAAAACAAAATTAAAATTAGTTCAATAGTAAATAAGTATTTTAATTTCATGCTAGACAGAGAGCGCACTATAGTGATGTAACATATTATAGAATCGCTTAAACAGGTGACAGATGACAGGTACGGCGCTAGGAGAAAAATAGATGGAAAGAGATGGATGATGGATTTTGCCTAGCACTATGACAATACAGACTACAAAAATATGGGAACTAGTCACCATATCATACTCATCACACTGATATTATAAACACGCAATCTTGTGTGTGTGATATGTTTGTGTGTCAATCTATCGACACCTCATTTGTTAAAATCGATTGATGCATTGCACCTGTTGGTGTAGAAAATATAATACATCACTTTTAACTGTGGTTCTAAACCGCCGAAACGCGTCCAACAACGTCTGGGGCCTTACGGCTAACTCCTAACTCGGGCTCAAATTAGCGCTTAAGCAGCTCAGTTCGGAAAATCACGTGAACGTGAACCTTGACGCGCCGAGATACGATTGGCGGTCGCGCAAGTTTTCTTTGCTTACAACAGGTAGCCTTTAAGGTCCTTGGTATGACACAAAATAATGTGCTAAAACTTGTTGCATTTAACTAACACAGTGCAAATTCTTCTGTACATGTCTTTGTCATCTAACTCCTCTTAAACGGCTAGACCGATTTGGATAAAATTTTGTGTGTATATTTCAATAGTTTTCTGAATGGTTTGTAAACACAACTGGATACAATTGGATTGTTATTTAAAATATCGTATTTAATGTGGCGCTGCTTTTCCTGGCAGGACGACGTCTGCTGGGTTTACTAGTAATTTTATATAATTCTTAGAACGTGATATGAAAACTTAAGTATATAAACGTTGTAGATATATTAAGGAGGGGCAACGGACAAGCAATTGAATAATAAGTACTTATTTTTTTCCATAGTCTCGCACAGACAGCTATACTATTTTGTTGTCATTTTTCAAACAGTGATAAGAACTATATTTGCTAATAACTGTTTAAATACTGTACTGTTCTAATGACTATTTCGTTTTAATTTTATGCTTGGCCTTGGAACGGAATGTGTGTTTATTATTTGTGACTGAAACATCATCCAGTAGATAAGTTCTAGTGAAGTGTAGAATGATATTGTGAAATGTGAATAAAATTAAAACATTTGCTTGCCTATTTTAGAGAAAGTTAAAAATGGTTTATGAAATATAATATATGTTTTGTAAAGATTAAAACAAATAAACAATATTAATATATTATCAATAACAGATTGATATGGATGTTAAATATTCAATATGATTCTCTACCGTGCTATTTTTATTGTATCTATGGTGCTATCGCTGATTTTAATAGGAGTTTGTGATGAAATTGAATCAAAAAGCAGTTTCGTTTTTGTGATTGACAAAACGTTATCGATGGGTCCCGTTATTGAAGAAGTGAAGAACGGCGTTAATGCTATATTTGACACTGTTAAAAGTTCTCCTGAGACTCCAATTGAAAACTTTGTTTTGGTTTTGTTTGGAGATCCAAGTAAGTGATATTTATTGTTTACAAGAGTGTTTGCTATTCTAGACGCCTCAACGGACCATTTTAAAACAAGAAAATACTACAAAGGATGCTTGCTAACTGTTTTCTTATTTTTTATGTAAGTTGAGGAAAATAACCGAAGTGCAAGTCAGACTTGCGCACCACGTGTTCCGTACCACCTTGCTTTACTATTTACATACAAGTAAAAAAAGGCAGCTTTCAACACCTGCAACAGCCTGAATTACTCCTGCTTTTTACCAGACTGCGCAAGAGAGTTATGTTTTTAGAGTGTATATTATAATGTATGATGGTTCCTATGGCACGTCCTACAGCCCAAACAGCTTAATAAATTTCGATATATTATGAAATGTCATTTGATTTTTTTTTTATAATGGAAGTGACATAGGTTACAACAACGATCTTTTACTTATACTACGTATATCCAGATGGACTGTTCAATGAAAGCGCAGCGTTCATTTGTGAAGCCAATGTACGCCATCGATATGTTTCTGCGCATGCGCGATGTATTACCAGTGCATAGAGATTACCGCAAAATTTTGATGAAAGAAAAACCGGGGTAAATGAACTTGCAAAATTGTAATTGTTAATTGTTAAATAAGTGATGGGAAAATTCAATAATTAATGGAGTTGGGCGTTACTTCGCTAAAATTCATGATAATAACTTTGTGGTGGCTATAAATAAGAGAATTTTAATGAAAGCAAATGTTGTGTCATACAAAAAGTGGTAATATTAAAGTATTTGTTGAATCTGTATAAAGTTAGATGTGAATAGTTTAACATAAGGTTAGATGGAACCTCTTTGCTTATTGATCTGTGGCTGAGATTTGGCTGCCATTTTCAGTTGGTAATTAATGGACATAATACTTATCACAATTATAATAATGTTTGATTAAAAGATAATTTGTTGATAGTGATGAAACATAATAGTGTTAAAACATGGGTATATAAATTTCATGCCCTTGGCAATACCAAACAGTTTTGAAATGGCGTTGTTATATTTTCGTTGTCTTATAATTTTGCGAAGAATTACAGCAAGTAAATTGAATACTGTTTTTTGAAATGTGATGTTCGTAAACTTATCTTTTTTATGTGTGTAATTCTTACATGAATTAAAGACACAAATAGTGTTTTTTTTTTTAAATTAAATTTCATGACGTCGGAGGCTCCGATCGAGCGACCTAGATAATAATATCTAGCTTTTTTGGTATCATTTTACGATGCGCTACTAGGAATCTTGTACATATTTTAGCAATGGGCTACAATAATGCAAAACGGCGTCCGCGAAAAAAAAATGGTATAACTAAACAACTATCGAAAATCAGTTTTTTTTTTTTTTTTTTTTTTTCCTATATTATTTTTGTAAATATTAAAGTTATTTTGCTATTATCTATCGCGCAATTACTTATTTGTAAAAAAACTATTACTTACCTAATGAATGATTTCATTTTTACAGCATAACCATGCAACTATCGATTCCTAGTTCTATGAGAATAATATCGATGATCGAATAGGTTCATTAAAGATTATACACTACCTCATCTTTACTGTGAGCTATCAAAATGGTCATCCTATTTTAGACAAAGTAGTAAGTGAACTTTGCTATATAGGTCAATATTGCAGTAGTTATGCAGAGCTCACGCAGCAAGTTTCAAAAATATATAACACTCAGTAGTTTACGAGATAAAGAGGTATGAAAGAGCTCTGTATCTACTACAAATATAGGTATACGTACGCAGCGCACTGTTGTTACTTTTCAGTTATTTATATAATGCAGTCGGGTATATTTTTCTAATAATTTAAGTTAATTGTTATGTATTAAAACAACACTGAGAGTTTTTGTTAAAACTATTGTGTTTTTCAATCAGATGTATCAAACGCGCTGGTTACTAAAGACCGTGAAGAGTTTAAGAACACTTTACAATCAATAACACTAGAAAATGGAGGTCTGTGCCCCGAATTAGCTATGACTGGCATCGAGACAGCTCTGAATGCAAGTTTACGAGGCTCTTACGTTTACGTTTTCACGGACGCATCTGCTGAAGACTTCAAAAAAATTGAGCAAGTCAAACAAATCGCACAGGAAAAAGAATGTCAGGTACGTAATAGCTATATCGAAACATAAAACTAATATTCTAAACTAAACACTTTTATTCTCAGGTAGGGTAAACTGAACAAACAAACCTGCGCCATATAATTATATATAGGTATACATATATATATATAACCAACTAAATTACTTAAAATAATAGTACCTGCTGGTCGCTTTACTAAACAAAGCCTGTATATAGAAATGGAGGTTTCTATAGGTATACAATAATAGATCAATTTCTATGGCGCCAACTTATTATTTTTCTATAGATATATAGATAAACTATTTAATATTCACTCCAGAAATAACATGCAATACAACAATACAATTTCGCTTTATTATACATCGAACAAAATACTAGGTAACATACATGTGACAGAAAGCTTAAAACAAGTTGTGTTAAAACGAACGGCGCTATTTCTTCCAAGAAACTTTGGGATGGAAACGATTCAAAGGCTTTTTATAAATTATGCCGAAATTACAAGATAATTATATAATTAAATTGTGAAAATATATATTTTATTAATAATAGTAAAAGAACCTAAGCTCCAGGGTGGAAGTGTTAAAGGGCATAACGCCGCGAGTAGCTCTTAGTGAAAGTGCAGCACACCTCTCGACACCCTAATAGTGCTAACACACGAGACGTACATGGTTGACGAACCGCCGTCTAACGAACGGGTGCACGGAAGGAGCCTCCCCGAGTGTCGTTTAATTGATAGTACCTAAATCGCTAGAACGCCCGGCGCACCCTGGACGGTCAGTGCCTATTGCTTCTTGCACTGACTGACTAATCCTTCCACCACGATGTTTCGTACCAAAAACGGCCCTTTTCAGGGCCCTCCTCAAAACGGTCCTTCTCAGGGCCCTCCTCAAAACGGCCCTTCTCAGGGCCCTCCTAAAAAAGGTCCTTATCAGGACTCAACACAATCCTTGCCCTTGCTGGCGCCAAGCCAAACAGAATTTTCCAGACTTACAACAAAAGGTTCTTTAGAGAATCAACGCCAACTGAATAAACCAGCTTTAAACGTCATATCCATCAACATAGAGGGGTTCTCACATGACAAAGCTCAACTTTTAACCGAACTCTGTCGCAAAGCCAAATGCGATGTACTTTGCGTCCAAGAAACACACCGAGACCAAACACAACTCAGACCACAAATTTATGGAATGACACTTGCGGTTGAGATCCCTCACGCCAAACACGGCAGTGCCATATTTGTTAGGTCTAACTTAAAAGTAGTATCTGTCTCTAGTCAAGATAAGGATTGTATTGAAATACTTACAATAGATACTGGTGAGTGCACAATCACCTCTATTTATAAACCACCGAGCCAACCTTTTAAGTTTAACAAAACTGATAATTTCCATAGCCGAGATATAAGAATAGTAGCTGGAGATTTTAACAGCCATAGTACAACTTGGGGCTACCAAGATACCAACGCTGATGGAACTGCTGTGGAGCAATGGGCTGAAGCTGAAAATCTCTCTCTAATCCACGATCCCAAACTCCCATCCTCATTCAATAGCGGCCGCTGGAAACGGGGATATAATCCGGATTTAATATTCGTATCGAATAAAATCCGTCCTCTCTGTAGTAAATCAGTGTGCAATCCAATACCCAGAACCCAACATAGACCTATTTCATGTACCATCCAAGCCGCTGTAAAACCAGTAGAGGTGCCTTTCCGACGCAGATTTAACTTCGCAAAGGCAGACTGGGATAAGTTCTCTGCAAAAGCCGATGAAAAATTGCTACACATAGAACCAAAACCTCAGAATTACGAAAAATTCGTAGATATTGTATGGACTATTTCACGAGAATGTATTCCAAGAGGCTGTCGGTCTCCATATATTCCAGGCCTCAAACAAGATTCAACGAATCTTCTTAAAACCTACAGCAACCTTTACGCTTCTGACCCTTTCTCCGAGGAAACTATCATAGCCGGGGAAGAACTTATGAATAGCCTCAGTAATTCCCGTAGAGAAAAGTGGATGCAAGCAATAGCCAATGTAGATATGACGCATAATAGCAAGAAAGCTTGGTCCACTTTTCGAAAGCTCACCGATAATCCTCCAGAGGCCACAAATCATGGGAAAATAACGGCCAACCAAGTAGCTCACCAATTGCTCTTGAATGGAAAAACACCCAACCGCCTACCTAAAACCGCTAAGCTACCCAAAAACACGAGAAGTCTTACTGACATTAGCAAGCCTTTCACCTTATCAGATATTATCCCTGCAGTAAAATCGCTGAAAAATGGCAAGGCTGCTGGTCTCGATGATATCAGCATAGATCAAATAAAACACCTCGGTCCTGTAGCCGTGTCTTGGTTGCTGGCCCTTTTCAACTCATGCCTTGATAGCGCCAAACTTCCTAAGATCTGGAGGAAAGCCAAAGTTATTGCACTGCTGAAACCAGGGAAATCACCAACAGACCCTAAGAACTATCGCCCAATTTCTCTTCTATGTCACACATACAAGCTCTTCGAAAGACTCCTCCTTGAACGTCTCACTCCAATTATTGACCCTAAAATTATCCCAGAACAGGCCGGTTTCCGACCAGGAAAATCCTGCGCAGGTCAAACACTTCGACTCACCCAACACATCGAGGATGGATTTGAAGCCAATAAAATAACGGGTGTAGCCTTGATAGACTTGTCAGCTGCGTACGATACCGTAAACATCAAACGGCTTTTGTCAAAGGTACAACAAATCACCGAAGACCAATGCTTCACACAGGTCCTGGGTGAAATGCTACGTAACAGGCGCTTCCAAGTTCATCTCGGCTCCAACAAAAGTAGGTGGCGCTCCCAAAAAAACGGTTTACCCCAGGGAAGTGTACTTGCACCAATCCTGTTTAACATTTACACCAACGACCAAATAAAACCCCCTGATACAGAAAGATTTTTGTACGCCGATGACCTTGCACTAGCCGTCCAAACTTCCACATTTGAAGAAGCCGAAGAAAAACTTAGCAAAGCCTTGGATTCTCTCAGCTCATATTATGATCAGAACTCCTTGAGACCTAATCCATCTAAAACCCAGTGTTGTGCCTTCCACCTGCGCAACCACCAAGCTAACCGAAAGCTTAACATTTCGTGGCGAGGCACCAAAGTTCTACACTGCGACAACCCAGTTTACCTAGGCGTTACATTGGACAGGACCTTAACATACAGAAATCACTGCCATAAGACACGAATGAAAGTTGAATCCCGTAACAACCTCCTCCGGCGCCTCACTTCAACAACCTGGGGAGCTGCTCCACATGTTCTCCGGACTACCGGATTGGCACTCTGCTTCTCTGCTGGAGAGTACGCATGCCCAGTGTGGCATCGTTCTACTCATGCAAAAGAGGTAGATGTAGCCTTAAATGAGACATGTCGGACAATAACAGGGTGCTTGAAACCGACTCCTCTTAATAAACTGTACCCACTTGCAGGCATCGCACCACCAGCAGCTCGCAGAAGTGTTGCCTGCGCCGCTGAAAAGCGCCGTCAGGAAGCAGACTACCGGCACTCCTTATTTAACGTAGACACACGTAACAGCCGTCTCAAAAGCCGCAGAAACTTTTTAAGCCAAACAATAGCTCTGGACGGTCACCCCAAGGATGCTCGAATTGCCATGTGGCAAGAACTGCACAGTCCACCTCCAAACTACATTGTCCCTGCCGAAGAGCTCCCCCCAGGCCATAAAGAACCATGGCCCACTTGGAAAACCTTGAACCGACTACGGTCTCAAGTGGGCCGAAGTCGGGATAATATGGCAAAGTGGGGTTATATAAAGGGCTCAGACACCGAATGTCTTTGTGGTGTGAACCCTCAAACAATGACACACTTGATGAACTGTGCAGCGTGTCCTACAACTTGCACACAAGACGACCTGAATGAAGCCACGGAGAGTGCCATTGGGGTGGCAAAGTTCTGGTCTAGAAACTTGATTTGACAATAGAATTGTATTTTGCGGAACATCGACTCGAAAGAAGAAGACGAACGGGTGGGAAAAAAAAAATAAAAAAAAAAAAAAAAAATATGTTCTGAGATGAGACAGGATAAGGCAGGTGCCATTTCTCATCCTATAGGATCAGTTCTCCTATCCACAAGTTATTCACCTCAATAGCCCAGATTTTTTATCCTATATACTGTACAATATACACGATCTATTTTATACACAGTACACACCCCATAATATTTTTTTATACTCAACACCAACAGTGCCTCTTTATGTTGGCTTCAGTCCCACCAATGCCTCTCATAGGTCCGGCCTAGACCCGTGGAGAAATTTAAATAAAGATAACACTTACATAAGAATGATTTAAATGTATCGACCGGGACGTAACCCGGGTAACGCAGGTTCGTATCCTGAAGGTCGTAATTTTTTTGATAGTAAATTTTTAAGTGTATTTTTTTTTTAACATACAATAATATTTTTAGAAATTTATCTACCATTTATATCTCAAAAACGGCTGGATAGATTTTCATGATCTTTAATTTTTTGGATTTATCTCCGCCCGAATAGCATAACAAGTATTAAAATATCGGAAAATTTCTCGACATTTTTTTTTTAAATAATAATATGTCAGTAAACAGTAACTCAGAGTCACACAGCGGGCAATGGAGAGAGCTATGCTCGGAGTTTCTTTGCGCGATAGAATCCGAAACGTGGATATTCGCCAACGAACCAGAGTCACCGACATAGCTGTAAGGCAGGCTGTCGTTCAGTGTGGAGGTTAAAGGGGGAGGCCTTGTTCAGCAGTGGACGTCTTCTGGCTGATGATGATGATGATGATGATAAACAGTAACAGCGTCAACAAGGTGACAACTGCTACAGATAACGTTGTTTATCGTGCTCTTTGAAAACAGCAAGTGACTAACCGCTTATCTCTCGATAGCAAATAGCTGAGATGTTCGGTGTTTCCTATCCATTAAATGATAATTATATGGAATAAACGTGCACATTTTTTTTTATAATTCCTTTCAGTGCACGGTTGCCTGGAAAAGATCGCTTTTAATAAGGCTGCCTATCAAAAGCCTAGATAATATTTTTTATTGTAATGTTTATGTTATCCTTGTTTTGTGGTATTTTAATAAACAATTATTGTATTGTACCGTGTTTGAAAACCCATTTATTGTTTTTATTACGTTACGTTACAATACATAAAGTACTCGTGTAGTACATTGATCTGGCTGATCCGTGTATGTGTGTAGTAAATTAGATGCGTCACTCTAGTCTATGCTATACGCCTCTAGGGATGTAATAAAAAATCGTAAACTTATATACCTACGCGTACGCATTCACAGAAAGGAGAAGTAAACAAAAAATATTTTTTCTGTGTATGCATTAGTTATATTTAGTGCATAGTTATTTTTTTATGCCATAAGTGACAATCAAGCAGACGGGCCGCTTGATGGTAAGTAGTCACCTATGGATACATGTAACACCAGAGGCATCAATACGTCTCTATTAACTCGCCTTTTGAAACACTCCATATTGTAATCTAAATAATATGCTAAGCTAACAATTAGATTTCATAAATTTTATTTAAATGAGATAGGAGTTACTCTAGTATGATTAATCTGGTTACTCCGATAACAGGCTTAATCATACATACGTAAGTAATTCCCGTGTCATATAAATAAAATGTGTTAAAACTACGTCAGTTTCCATGATAAACATGGATTTCATTTTTATGAGAAACTAATGTACTTACTTATCTTAAAGTATTTCTTATATTTTGGCAAAACAATAATTGATTAAATCAGGCGCCACTTTGCGGTAGTTTAACTTTAAAACTTGCTTTAAAACAGCTTGTACGAGATTAGAATGGCTCTGAAACAGCTTAAGAACAACAAGGCGCCGGGTGATGACGGAATCACGACAGAACTACTGAAAGCGGGTGGAAAACCGGTACTTTTAGTCCTCCAGAAGTTATTTAATTCCGTCATTCTCGAAGGTACTACGCCTGAAGCATGGCACAGGAGTGTGGTGGTACTCTTCTTCAAAAAAGGTGATAACACCTTATTGAAGAATTATAGACCCATCTTACTCCTGAGCCATGTGTACAAGCTGTTCTCCAGAGTCATTACGAACCGTCTCGAAAGCAGGTTTGATGACTTCCAGACCCCCGAACAAGCTGGTTTCCGTAAAGGCTGGAGCACCGTAGACCACATTCACACGCTCCGCCAGATTATACAGAAGACTGAGGAGTACAATCGGCCATTATGCCTAGCGTTTGTGGACTACGAAAAAGCCTTCGATTCAATCGAGACCTGGGCAGTATTGCAGTCCCTCCAGCGTTGTCATATCGACTATAGGTATATCGAAGTGATGAAGTGTCTGTATAGAAACGCCACCATGTCGATCCGATTACAGGACGAGAGCACGGAACCAATCCAACTGCAGAAAGGCGTGAGACAGGCAGATGTTATCTCTTCGAAACTGTTCACGAACGCATTGGAGGACGTTTTCAAGCTCTTGGACTGGAACGGATTCGGCATCAACGTCAATGGCGGATACGTCACTCACCTTCGTTTTGCCGATGATATAGTCATCATGGCAGAGTCGCTGGAGGATCTCAATACGATACTCAGCGACCTCAGTAGTCCAACTTAGGCAAAGAGGTCGCCCGAAGAATTCAACTCGGATGGGCAGCGTTCGGGAAATTGCGTGACATCTTCTCGTCCAAGATACCACAGTGCCTCAAGACGAAGGTCTTTGACCAGTGTGTGTTGCCAGTGATGACATATGGTACTGAGACGTGGTCCTTAACTGTTGGCCTTTTGGAAAAACTCAGAGTCACACAGCGGGCAATGGAGAGAGCTATGCTTGGAGTTTCTTTGCGCGATAAAATCCGAAACGTGGATATTCGCCAAAGAACTAGAGTCATCGACATAGCTGTTAAAATTTGCAAGTTGAAGTAGCAATGGGCAGGCCACACCGCTCAAAGAACCGATAACCGATGGGGAAGAAAGGTTCTGGAGTGGAGACCACGAACCGGAAGACGCAGCATAGGGAGGCCTCCCACTAGATGGACCGACGACATTGTAAGAGTCGCGGGCATCCAGTGGATGCAAAAGGCAGGCTGTCGTTCAGTGTGGGGGTTAAAGGGGAAGGCCTTGTTCAGTAGTGGACGTCTTCTGGCTGATGATGATGATGATGAACTTTAAAACTGTTTCTTTATTTTTGTAGGTAGGTACAATAAAGATTTAGAAATCATTATGTTACATTTTTAAACTTTGTCAAATATACTAATTTAACTTATATATAAGCAGAAACAAAAATGTATCTAATCTGAAAAAAAAAAAAATTGTTTATTCGTTTTATCTGCCATAAATTCGTAATTAATCTGTCATGATAATAATTTTATGAAACTAGGTAAATATATATTTTAAAAAAACCACTAATCTTTTTAGGAGGTTCTGTAAAATTTTATGTGTGAAATCTTGCATTGATGCACCTTTTTTAAATTGTATAACGTAATTCCAAATTTGAAATTGTTTCAGATAGTATTTGTTCTAACTTCTATATGTGCAGAACGAACAATGTTTTCAGAAGATTCCATTGTGTACCTCCAGCTTGCGGAGGCGACGTCTGGGCAAGTGTTCCATATGTACAGACAGGACATAAATATGGTAATATATGTTAATTTTTTTATGTGGCATTTGCGGTTTAAGGCACTCACGGTAAACTCACTCCGTTGGGTATGCGTTTAAGTTGGCATTCTTTTTACGTTAAACGCTGCGTACGTCTGTATTTGTCATAGTAGTAATCACATGCCGCGGGCCCACATGCGTAGCCTGTAATGAAGCGTCCACATACATATTATTATTTTTATGTATGTGTTTTTGTTACAGCAGCAATCACAATAGGTAATCTGTCATGCACGCACAACGCTGCATTACAACGTTAAACAGACGTACCCTACGTCTTTCGTGAAGATCGACGTGTTTATAGCGAAAATTTCAGGCAAAAAAAAGAAAAACTACCCACACTTGTCGTTTTAAAAAACATTAAGATCAAATGCCAACCATATGCGATGAACACAAAATAATGGTTCATGTATTGCATGAACCGTAACAATGATACTACTAACTATGAATATAATAATATATTATAATGAAGATAAATTATTTTTAATATACGCTAGACGCACTGCGTCTCACTGGGATTTTAGCTGCGTTTAGTGAAAAGATCATAGCGTACCACGCTATTGTTATATAATTATGTGATAAAATAGTGCACGTCAATCGCAATGCATATAACGCTGCAAATGCCACATAACAGAGCCGTACGGTTTACTTACGGCCTGTAGCCAGGTGGAGTGACGACCTGCGAAAGGCGGCTGGTGCCAAGTGGATGCGAAAAGCAGAAGATCGTGCCTTGTGGCATTCTTTAGGAGAGGCCTACGTCCAGCAGTGGACGAATATCAAATAGGCTAATGATGATGATGACGGTTTACTTACACAAACATACAGCTGGTTTCATAGTTGCCCGAGCGGGTCGGCCGTACGCGCTCCTTGAGCGGAGACATACGTGACGCGTTTCACAGCGACGCGGATTGTTCCGTACGGGATTTGCCACCGCTTAGATCCCGTCTCCCGTAGTAGGTACGGGTGACGCACGGGTCTCCCGCACAGCTATGAAACCAGCGTCATGCGGGAGATTTCGCGTAACTCACACTCCTAAGTGCGATGCACTAAACACTTAAAACTCGGTGTGCACACTGGTCGGGTTGACCCCGGCATTAGATGAAGTGAGGCCGTGTACCAATTTACCCGTATGAGTAAACGTAGAGTAGCCTTGGTATAGTTACGCCATCTTGTATCTTTTTTGATCGAGCTCAAAATCTGAAAGAGAGAAAAAGACATAGGATGGCTTAACTATTCCAAGACTACTCCACGTTTATCTCAAAAACTGGTCATGATTTTTCTGGATACGACACGACACATATTATGTGTTTAATGTGTTTAAAAATCTTTTTACAGATTTTAGAGTACGTTAAACATTCTATCACATCACGAAGAATCATTTTATATTCTAAAAAGTATCCTTCTGGTGAGCACTCATTTGATGTAAGTTAAAACATTTTTATACTATGGGATGAGATGAGCATAAAAAATAATACACAGACGACGTTTTGGTGTGTGGTTCCCTTTAGCAAAAGTTTTGATGAACACTTTAAATATCTGTAATTTTTGCACTTTTTAGTTTAGGCTTGTACATGTAGATTAAGTCTTGAAGTCGTTTTTTTCTATAAAATTTTTATTCAGAACATTTGAACGTTTTTTTTTTGACAGGTGCCTTTATTAACTAAACAAAATACAAGCTAAAACTAACACTACAAATACAGTTAGACTGCACATAGACTGTTGAAGGTCTAAGGACAATCCAAATGCTCATTGTACTTTAGACAATCTAGTATAAAAATGTTCTTGAAAATTTATTTCAGATTGGCTCCGACTCAAAAATCAAAGACTTGACAGTAGTAATATCTGCAGAGGACAAAACAGACGTGGCTGGTATCACAGTAACTGTAACAGGACCTGACGGAGACACGATAGATGAAGGCACGCAAAAAATAGGACAAATATTAGTGAGTTTTTTCGGTAATTATACAAGCTATTCGTTTAGATGACATAAATTGTTTGTAAGGATATTTTTTACTCGATTTTCATCTACTGGTAGATTTGCTGAGTCAATTAGCTGACAAACGTGATCAGTCGTGTAAGGTCAGACTTTCCCGTCGCGTTGTATTGTCCACGGGTGTTTACAAACTGTAATTACGACTAAAATTTATTGTATCAATAAACTTAACACTTATTTCTTTCGTTAGTATATAAACATTATTAAAATAGGTATGTCCGATGTTTTTCCTAACACCTTGTAGGTATTAACTTTTTTGCGCAGTTGACTGTTGTAGAAAAGATCAAATGAAAAAGATACGCTTGATTTTCTACGCTATAGAACTTTACAGATAACATTGTGTCTCGCAGAGGCACTTTTTTTATGCAACGCAGTGATAAGACGAGCAAGTCATTCACCTGCTGGTAAGCGTCCACAAATTGGCCATACCAGTTCAGTGCCACCAACAGTTTTGAACTTTTGAGATATGTTCAATATTTTTAAGCCCGCTAATTTTACTGGCTAGTAATGCTCTTCAATCTGAAACACTACTGTTTGGTGATTGAAAAACTGGTAAAGGACTAGCAATTTTCCAGGCGACTATGCAAAAGTTTGCCACCACCTAAATACGTAAAAGAGAAATAATTTCTGCAAAAAAGACTTTCATTTCAGATTTTTAAAATCAATGAGTCTACACCTGGGACGTACTTGGTAGAATTTGGTTGTAAAGTACCATCTTACGTCGTAGTCACAGCGCGATCAGATGTGAGGTTTCGTCACGGATTCTCTAAAAATGTAGTTTCGTCCTTGAACGATACTGTTTTTAGTCCAATACGAGGTAAATATATCGATAATAGAGCAATTTTTTGCCGGGTCTTTGACCAGTGTTTGTTGCCAGTGATGACATATGGTATTGAGACGTGGTCCTTAACTGTTGGCCTTTTGGAAAAACTCAGTGTCACACAGCGGGCAATGGAGAGAGCTATGCTTGGAGTTTCCTTGCGCGATTGAATCCGAAACGTGGATATTCGCCAATGAAACAGAGTCACTGACATAGCTGTTACAATTTGCAAGTTGAAGTGGTAATGGGCAGGCCACATCACTCGAAGAACCGATAACCGATGGGGACGAAAGGTTCTTGAGTGGAGACCATGGACCGGAAGACGCAGCGTAGGTAGGCCTGCCACTAGATCAGCCTTTCCCAAAGTGAGCGATAACGCCCCCTTGTGGGCGCTGCAGGCCTAAAGGGGGGGGCGGTAAGAGACCCAGAAAAAAATGGGGGCATTTTGTAGAGGCTTGGGGGGTGATTTGTAATTTCATTTAGCTAGGAGGCCTCTTAGGCACCGACTGCATGAGCTCTCGACTCTCGACAACTACAACTTGTGAACATCACCGCTAATATAGCTCACAATAATTGATAAATTTAATTTGAAGTTATAGTGGTTTTTAATTAGGTGAAAAAAAGGGGACGCTAAAAAATAATTTATTCTCAAAGTCATTTAGACAAAATAAGTTTGGGAACCCCTGCACTAGATGGACCGACGACTTAGTGAGAGTCGCTGGCATCCAGTGAATGCAAAAGGCAGGCTGTCACTCAGTGTGGAGGTTAAAGGGGGAGGCCTATGTTCAGCAGTGGACGTCTTCTGGCTGATGATGATGATAGCTATTTTAGTCCACAAAGAAGTGCCAACTACTAGTTCTACTACTAAGCGATTCCTCTTTGCTCGTGTAGTAATTAACTGATTTATTTTAATGTGCGATTACAACATAAAACTGACATAGCCCACTGGATTAGCAAGTTGAAATGGCAGTGGGCAGGACACATATCACGCAGAACAGATAGTCGATGGGGCCAAAAGGTTCTAGAATGGAGACCACGGACCGGTAAGCGCAGCGTAGGACGTCCACCCACAAGATGGACAGACGACCTAAAAGAGGTCAGGCCGCTTCCAACCTGCCCTTTTGGAGATCGATGGGGAGGCCTATGTGGACGTCCTACGACCGAAATGATGATGATGATGATAACAAAACAAAACTAGTCAATTTATTGTCTTATACACCTACTCATACATAGTATGCGGGATATTGTTATGTTTTTCTTATACCATGTTATTTTGTGTCAATTATTAAAAAAAGTTTTCTTTAAATAATTGAACATTTAATTAAATGAAGTGTACTTCAAAGTCTATTATAGTTCTTATACCCACACTTTTTGCTCTATAATGTCTTCTGCGAACATAATTCTCGAAATTTGATTACCAAAAGAAGAATGGAAGAGTTCACAAACAAATAAATAATATTGACCTTTCCAGGTGACTTTAGCTGGTATCCTTTAATTGTACCAGCCGTAGGCATCTCTGGCAATATTTCACTTCCGACGTTCTTTGTAATGAAATGTGAAAATTATTCCAAAATGATTACTTAAACTTAAACAATTGTAACAATTTAAAACAGTGTTTTAAATTGAACACTCACATTTTTTTTTCCATTTGCCATTATTTCATAATCAAAGTCATATTATTGATGATTTTTGGCATTACATTTAATATTATATAATTATGTACATCAAAAAAAAAAAATTGTCAAAAATGTTATTCGTTACTAATATTTTTCTGCTACTTTAATTTTTCAGATACCAAAAGCTATCTATCTATAAAGTTAATCGGTGACGATGTTCAACTGACAACTGTAAAATTACTGAATCCAAGTTATCACAAATTATTAGAATTACCCCTGAAACTAGAAGACGACAGAGAAAAGTTATACATCACCGAACTTTTTGATCCACCTTCATCTAAATTTAGGATTGCTGTGAGTATATTTTAAGCTTGCATTTTTTGTCTTTAAAACCACGTAAAATGAATGCTGTTTAGAGTCTTAATTCACATAAATATTTTTTATTTTGTAATTAGGTACGTAGAAATATAAAAGAATTATCAACGATAAAGGAACAAAAGTTATTAATTTTGATGTACGAAAGCTGCTTGCGTTGTATGCTAGCTAAATTGTTAGCTAAATTATCAATCAGTTTAATTACTGTATTTGTATTTTTAGTTTTAGCTTGTATTTTGTTTAGTTAATAAAGGCACTTGCCCAAAAAAAAAAACGTAATACAATTCAATCAATAAACGTGAAAACATACCAAGTTTTAAAAATAGAAACTAATAACTGCATAATCTATACTTCTATACTAATATTATAAAGAGGAAAGATTTGATTGTTTGTTTGTTTGTTTGCATTGAATAGGCTCCGAAACTACTGAACCGATTTGAAAAATTCTTTCACTGACGGGAAGCTACACTATCCCCGGGTGACATAGGCTATAATCTATACCCATGCGAAGCTGGAGCGGACCGCTAGTTCTATATTATTCCACCCAGTATAGCACATTATATAGAATTATGCTATCTGCTATACAGTGTATATGGGGAACACTCTCGAAGCCAAAAGAAGGTAATTGTACTCATCATTATGAACCACATTTAGTATGGGACCAACCCTGAAATCGCGAAAAAAAAATCAGCTGTTCCATACATTTTGTCGAGTGTCAATGACCGTTTTCTATAGAACAGCTGATATTTTCTTCGCGATTTCAGGGCTGGTCCCATAGTAAAAGTTGTTCATGATGATGAGTACAATTACCTTCTTTTGTTTTCGAGTGTTCCCCGTACACCCCGTATACATGGTGGCTGAGAAATGGTCAACTCTTTTTATTGGGTTTAATTGTGTGCCTACAAAATCGGGCCCATAACTCACAAACAGTCTTGTTTAGAGCGTGTGTTAACTAAATTTTGCTATAACTCGTTAAAAGTAAGTAAAACTAATCTCTCAATGATCTTAACAGTAATATTAATCAATCATTTTAGGTAACTGGTGTTGATACAAAAGCAAAAACTAATATAACAAGATTTGGAAGTTTGGTGCTGGAAACTGGTAAGAGATATTTTATCCTAGATGGTGAAGAAAAGATAAAATAATGTTAACAGATTTTTTTTAAGATTTTTGTAATAAATGTTCTGTGTTTTGAATGCATACAATGAAGATCAAAACATATGCATTTTATAAATCGCTGCATGAAGAGATAAGACCAGCGTGTCAAACGACTTTTTGTCACAAAACGTATTGACGTGCTCTTGTATAGGGGCTTGGCAGCCTAACGTTTGGTGGAGGTGACTTGATTGAAACGCTGGCATCAACTTTGGCCAAAAACTAAAAACAGCCTAATCAGCGTGGCAATGCTCTCAACATTCTGACTACCCTTTTTATCCACCAAGGGACGTCCACTGCTGGACTTAGGCCTGCCTCTCCCACAAGGGTTAAACTATCTCAAATATATATTATAGGTTGTCTTTTAAATTATTTTTATTCTTCCACATCATATTTTTATAAATACTTATAAATCTATAGTTAAGTAAATTTTCATACGATTAACAATAAAATTATCAAAAGTATTTTTCAATGAAAATCACTTTTTGTGACTAATAAAAATTTCCAACAGAAAAAATCGAGGACAAAACCCTCACGGTTGACATAAAAGGTGACAGTAAAGTGGCTTTTAATGGTAAACTTCAATTAAATTGTACAGTTGAAGGATATCCCGCGCCTGATATTGTTTGGAAAGATTTAGCCACCGGAAAAAAACAAGTATCGGTAAGTACACATTGTGATTGTCTCACTTTTAAATCTATATAAAACCTTAAAGGTAGTTATTGTAAATCAAAGGGTTTAGGTTAGGGACTGCGAATAAAGATATTATTATAGTATCCAATGTATCTTTTTTACCGCAAAAAAGTTCCAGATTTGGTAAGAACACTGTTAGACAAGAGCCACTTTCTGTTAGCGTTAACACCCACGGAAAGATGAAACTGTATGAAAATGACATTAGCTTGAGAGAACATCTTTCAATCTAATGTCATTGTCAATGTCATTTTTCTATAGGCGGTAACGCTAACAGAAATAGGGTCTTTTCTAACCCCCTGGTCTTACTCAACGCGGTTTTCACTAGGTAGAAAGACTACAGAGTTGTGTACGATTTCCGCGATATAGACTGTCGATCTATATTTCCAAATAGTTTTAGTTCGCCCGATGCCTTTTCCTAAAATTGTGTTTTCCTAAAGTTGTGTGTGTGTCGGTGTATAATAATGGTGGATTATTATTTATTAAAGATGAATAAGTGATAATAATATAATGAGTTTGAAACACGGCATTTTCATGTTGTTTCTAAAATAATAATAATTATGTATTATTTACAATATCACTGTTTCATTTCATCGCAATTAAAGTGAAAAGTCGAGTGTATATAACTCGTGCATAAAACTTATTTTATCATCGACTTAAAAATCCGCCTTCCTCTTTGGCTCGGGCTGATAAATGTCTCGGCTAAAGTGACTTGTTTTATCTACTTGTTCCACAATCTACTATTCTTAATAACCCGCTATAACGCGCAGGCTGTATATCTGTTTTATTTTTGAAAACTTTTTATTTTATTTTATTATTTATAATTTAAAAAAAAAACTTAGATTATAATATCCTCGAATGTCCGGTGTTTAAGTGAACACCTTGTATAAAATGTAAGCGGATGTACTTGTACTTATCAAAAGTTGAGTAGTCAGACTCATTAACCATATCGCTCGGGATTTACTAAACAGTCATGAAATAATTAAAATCAATAAAATGACGCACAAGATAAAAATTTAAAGTTCAATAACAGTTAAAAACATAGATCGTTCGAGTTTTGAGCAAAATATTAGTCACTTTGATCACAGAATAGTAGTAGTTGTTTTCAAAAAACTACTATGTTGGGTACCTACTATTACCTACTCCAAGAGGTGTACCTAAGTAGGAAAACAGAAATACAAAATAGATTATTTCTAGGTAAGCGTGCTTCATGCTTCATTGTACTAGTCCGCGTCTAGCTAACATGTCAAACAAATCAAAAGCGTCTTCCAAATCGACTTCGACACTTTCGACTTTCGACTTTTTCTTTCTTTCAAATGGATACTACATTTTCTTGACAAACACGCAAGTTTTTTTTTATATATTATTACAAATAGGCTTGCGCTTGGCCGCCAACTCACCTGATATTAAGCGATGATGCGGCCTACGATATAGCACGCTTGCCTAGAAGAAACCTATTCACTCTCGACTTGAAGACACCCAGATTGTAACTATCGGGGAACACCCACTCAGGCAGTGAATTCCACAGACTAGCAGTTCGTACAATAAATGTGGAATCAAAGCGCTTCGTACGGGTTCTCGGAATATCAACCATAAAGCGGTGTCGATTCTTCGTGCCCACTCTGGCAGTCCGATAGAAAAGTGGGCAGGAGGGAATCAAATCATGCAGATCTGAGTTTTATGTTGTTAAAGCTGTTTGTTTTCCATAAATAAATAATGCGACACATTTTTTCTTTTCAGATAATAAATCGGACACCTCCATATTATCACTATAGTGTGTTAGAGTTGAACAATCTAAATAATAGTAAATCTTATGAGTGTACCGCTGAAAACAAATTGGGAAGAGTCAGTAAACGAGTTCTAGTAGAAGTTGAACAAGAACCATATATTAAAGTGATTCAGACACCAAAAAGTAAGATTTTTTATGCAACTGAGTGATGAAAAGAGCAAATCGCTAGACTGATAGTAAGCGTCACCTTTGCCCATAACAGTTCAGTGCAATCCAGAATTTAAAATTTGAAACCCTGCGTGGTATTGTACTGTATTTGTCACCCTAAGATATTAAATTTCAATCTCATTATGCCCAGTTATTGCACTGGAAACATTCATCGTCATCATCATCATAATCAGCCTTTTAACAGTCCACTGCTGGACTTTTAGCCTACCGGAAAGGGTGATTGGGCCATATCCACCACGCTGGCCCAGTTGCGGGTTGGTGGATTTACATACGCCATTGAATTCCTTTTCCGTACGTATGCAGGTTTCCTGACGATGTTTTTCCTTCACCGAAAAGCCAGTGGTATGAAAATCCGCACATAAACTCCAAAGAGGTCATTGGTACGGGCCCGGGGTTTGAACCCGCGACCTCGCTTTTAAGTCTAGCAGTCTCTCATATAGCCTACCATCACCTTTCAATAAAATTGGATACAGTAATTTTTGCACATAATTTTTTGGCAGTTGAATAAATGGAAAAGTTGTAGTACCTCCCCAATCCCGATGTGGACTCTGCAAAAGAGCCTCTTCTACTACATTTCATGCTGGGTACGCTGCTAGCTGCAGATGTGGGCTTGAGCATTTGGCAATCCATATTTTTTAATTATACTCTAAGTAGTTTATTTATTTAGTACTAGCTCACCTGACAGACGTTGTCCTGAACTGTTAAACACGCAAAGTAAAAATTGTAAATATAACTTTTTTACACCTTGGGTTACATTATTGGAGTTTTAGTAAGGATCACTATTTTTATATTTTTTTTAAATATCCATATAGTTTATGTTACCCGGGGATAGTGTAGCTTCCCAACAGTGAAATAATTTTTCAAATCGGTTCAGTAGTTTCAGAGCCTATTCAATGCAAACAAACAAACAAACAATCAAATATTTCTTTAAAAAAAATAAGACACCCGTGCGAAGCCGGGATGCGGTTACTGGCCATACAGACAGACAGACGCGGAAAGCGACTTCAATTTATACTATGTAGAGATAGAGAAGAGAAGATACATTTTATGATGGCTATTAATAAAGAAAGCCGTTTATAGGTAGGACAGACAGACAGACGGACTAACGGACAGGCAGACAAACATACATCGTAGGGTCGGTAATAAGATCCCGTTAATACACAAATACAAATACAAAAGCCGGTGATGACTTACCACCCACTAAATGGACCCCCCATTAAGGCTGCCGCATATTGGCACCGGAGGGGCAATGTTGGCGTGGCTTGTATAGGGTGTCGAAAAGTGTGCCTTCACTAAGAGCTACTCGTGGTGGTCTGCCCTTTAACACTTTCATCCCGGAGCTTAGGTTCTTAGTTCTTGGGGTTTCCACCCCCAGACGGTCAGTTAAGGCAAGCCAGGGGTCGGGGTCTCTAGGGTTTTAGCCCCATGTTGAATCGGGGTGCACGGTGTCGCCACTTACAAACGGCTCGCCATGAAGCCATCCCTGCGTTGTTATTATTTTATATTATTAATGTATAGGTAGATAGAATGTTATTTAAGTTCTTTTAGAATTAACAACAATTCACTTTTCTACATCATACTAAACAACTTTCGTTCCATGAAATTTATATGATTATTTAGGGGATATTTACCGTGGTAATGACAATGGACATGGACAAGACAAAAATTATGTCCAATGTCCATGTTGAACCCGTGCCAGTAATCGTTGGGAACGATACTCTCGAAGTTGTTGACCATTACACCTATCTTGGACAGATTGTTCAGTTAGGTAAGTCCAACTTAGGCAAAGAGGTCGCCCGAAGAATCCAACTCGGATGGGCAGCGTTCGGGAAATTGCGTGGCATCTTCTCGTCCAAGATACCACAGTGCCTCAAGACGAAGGTCTTTGACCAGTGTGTGTTGCCAGTGATGACCTATGGTACTGAGACGTGGTCCTTAACTGTTGGCCTTTTGGAAAAACTCAGAGTCACACAGCGGGCAATGGAGAGAGCTATGCTTGGAGTGTCTTTGCGCGATAAAATCCGAAACGTGGATATTCGCCAAAGAACTAGAGTCACCGACATAGCTGTTAAAATTTGCAAGTTGAAGTGGCAATGGGCAGGCCACATCGCTCGAAGAACCGATAACCGATGGGGATGAAAGGTTCTGGAGTGGAGACCACGAATCGAAAGACGCAGCGTAGGGAGGCCTCCCACTAGATGGACCGCCGACGACATTGTGAGAGTCGTGGGCATCCAGTGGATGCAAAAGGCATGCTGTCGTTCAGTGTGGAGGTTAAAGGGGGAGGCCTATGTTCAGCAGTGGACGTCTTCTGGCTGATGATTATGATGATGATACCGTGGTAAGGTTGTGGAATGAGCTCCCGACAGTTTAAAACAGTGTTTGGTTCATGACTTCTTAAAAACTCGATACATCCACCAAAAAAAAATTTTTTGTTTGTTCTTTATGTTGTTTGTTATTATTTTTGTATTTTCTGAATCAGAGTAAGGTAATACCACCTGTTATTTTATAGATGTTTATAAAAATAAAGCAATTCCGCACCAATAACATAGTGGTTATAATGAATACACTTTTGACTCTCAGTCGCTTATGGATTGGCAAGCGATCGCAAAGCCGAAGTAATCCATGAAAAGGTGCAAAAATAGCACCATAATAAAAAAAATGTCGTATCGTTATACCAATACGGTTAGTTTTCATAAATACCAATCAGAAATTGTGAAAGAAAGTTTTCATAAGAAACTTTACAGACAAAGGAATATTGTTGGATTTTGTCAATGTACGACAAACCAAGGCAAATTGTTGCCACTTTATACAAGACAACATGGCTTGAATGAAGCAGCTTTATAAATAAGGTCAATGTTAATTATGTTGGTAGGAATGTGTCTCATGCCTATTATTATTTAGTTTTTCGCCGAAGAACCGGCATCGGATGTGTAATTTGCAATTACAATACGTAATATATTGTATATTCTATTGTATTCTTCTGAATACAATGCAGTATAGTAAGCTTTTATTACCTACGTGATCATTAAGCGTAATATCCAAGTGGCGCCAACATATGAGGAAAATATTCTGGTTGGACTTTAGACTATAAAAATGGATTAGGTATCAAATTGGGGAACTCCAATGACTAGTTTTTCTTGAAAATTCAAGGTGACAAAGATACATATATTTATTTTCTACAGGTAAAAGTAGCAAATAGTAGTAGTTAGTAAACATGGCACGCTACTCGTTTGTAGAAAACTAACTGTTGCCTGCGACTTCGCACGCGTAGATATTGCGTCATAGTATTACTATAGTTTATTTTTTACTCTTCCAATACAGTGTCATCTTTTTCCTATACAATCATTAGCAATCCACTTTACTTTGTTTAGTCTAACATACATAAACTATATATAAATGATAATATTAATCTCTCTCTACGTATATTCCTCATCTATCTATCTGTATATATAAAAAATCAACCTATTTACCTTGGTCACGCCATAACTTGAGAACGACTTTACCGATTCCTTTCATCTTTTTTTTAAGTTTTCTAATACTCTGTAGAAGGTTTCTACGGAAAGAAAAATTAAGAAAATTATGCAGAAAATTGGAAAAAATTCCGCCACGGCTTCGCACTTAAATTACATCCGTGCGAAGCCGGGCGGGCGGGACAATAGTTATTAATAAATTGTTTATGTTTAAATGATCTAACATGTTCGTATGAAAAGTGAAAAAAAAAACACCTGACCAGAGGTCCTGCCTTCTTCACCGTGTAAAATAACAAGAGTAGGGGGCAATAGGGAAACTTTACTTTACAATTGGTCCTCTAATCAAAACTGTGAAGATCTCTTATTTGATATTTGTTCTCACGAAATGATCCAGAAACAGCGCGTGTGTCATCTTTAGCCACAGTTGTGTTGTTTGTGTTTGTTCTATATCTGGTTGTTAATATCTATTAAAGTATGTATTTAAAAATATATATGTATGTATATCAGTCTCTGGCAGCCATATCACAAGCTTTGCTTAGTTTGGGGTCAGATGACCGTGTGTGCAATGTCCGGTTTTTTTTTTTTTTTTTTTAAGTTTTCAGTTTACACCCCGCTCAACAAGGGCTATTAAAAACATATTGGAGTAAAAGACCAAGGATACTAAAAAGTTGCCGTGGTCAGATTAATCAAGTGATCTAACCACGGCACGGATACCTTTTGACTGTGGTGTCCCTGGTTAGATTAATACAATTTAACCACGGACACTAAACAGTGGCCGTGGTCAGATCAATTGACCACGGATACCTAACGGTCAGTTTTGACATCATTTTACGAAAACCGAAAACTGCCAGTTCGATTTCGTGCGAATATCGTTGGCTACGGACAACTTACGAGTGCTTATAGTAGGTATACTTAGTAAAGCATTTTGATTAACAGGTCAAGTGTTGGTCTACGGTGCAGAAGCTGTTCTAGATTGCAAAGTGCAGTCTTACCCGCCAGCTAAAATATCTTGGATATTTGACAATAGGAAAAATGCTTTAGTAAAGCGAGGCGATATTATATTTTCCCCTGATAATTCTACGTTGACGATCAAACACTTGAAGCCACGGATGGGTGGCAGATACGGTTGTAAAATTGAATATCTCGAAACCTCACGTATACTACCATATGCTACAATTACTCTCTCTGCAAGTAAGTCTTTCATCTTTATCATAAAAAACACAGAGCCGAAGATGGCGATGAAGATGGAGTGGCGTGCCTTGGAAGATTGTTAAGTAAGATAAAATGATGATAAACAGCACACTTATGTCCACAGCTAGACACATACGCATCAAGATATCCTACGCAACGTTCGTCAATTCATGATATCAACTGACGTGTTATAGAACACGTCGAATATCGTATCGGGTTATCATCTCAATGTAACATAGCTGCTGCAATTTTAGTTGTTCTGGGGGGTTAGACAAGACTTATAACTCCAGGTTCTTATAGCCACGCATCTACTCGGTAACTCCAAAGCTTTCCATGTTCTATTTTTGTATCAGAAATTAAAATAATTAACAAACAGAAAAGTTTAGATTAAGATAAAAAGAATACAAGTTCTGCCTCTAAATTCAATTAAATACACATACACCTATTGAGAATGAACAATGAGACGTAATAATGACTCCTTTTTATTCGATGAAAGAGAAGTCCTGCAGACTTTACTTACTTATTACTTGTTTAGCGGGCATTTTCCGTAACTTTGCCATTAATTGGCACGCAAAATGTTGCGTCACCCGACTGCAGTTAATTCTGCCAGCCGGTTTCCCCTAGGAAGTCCAGCAGCTCGCTGGTACCTGCGCAAGTTTCTCAGAGCGTCCTTGGTGATTCGAAGATAGTGTTTTGTTGTTCTGCCACGCTACTGCACTCGAACAGCATAACAACAGTTTGTTTAAAAGGAAGGACCTGTGACAACCCCAGCAGTCCCGCAGATCTTGAAATATAATAGTTGATAATGTGTATTTTCATCATATCCATATTTTCAGAAAAACCAGTATTTGAGAAACCGTTGTTTCTCGAAAGGTTTTTCAAAAAAGGTGACAACATCAATTTGACATGCAGGTTGGTATTTAATGAATCTTTTATGTTATTATCATCATTTCAGCCATAGGACGTCCATTGCTGGACATAGGCTTCCTATCGACCTCCAAAAAAGGCCGATTGGAAGCGGCCTGCATTCAGCGTTTCTCTGCGGTCTCTTTTAGATCGTCTGTCTTTCTTGTGTGTGGATGTCCTACGCTGCGCTTACCGGCTTTGCTTGGCTGGTTGGCGGTTTGCTGGCTTATCTTTTATGTGATAATTTAATTTTCTCACAAATTAACAGGATAGGTTTGCATGATGTACTTTCTAATGTCCTATGGCTGGCTATAACCCTCAAGTTGAAAATGTGTCAAGCACTCAAGTGTTCAAGCGGTATCACTTGAGAGCCAGATCCTATTTCCAGGATGGAAGTGTTTACTATCTCCAACCAAACCTTCACTTAGTTAAAATCAGGAGAGCTGTGGTGTGACTATTAGCGTGTCAAACTTAAAAAAGAAGAAATTGATTAACATGCACAAAAAACCTTTTACATTTGCAATTGTGTTTGATTGATTGATTAATTAAATCTTTATTGTTCACACCATCAAATTTGATACAGAGGAGAAAAAAAAAATGAGGTAATAACTGGCGGCCTTATCGCTTAAATCAATCTCTTCCAGGCCTTGTTTGCCTTCTGGACATGAGGTCCCGGGTTCAGTTCTTGGGCCAATCAGATAATTAATTATCAAATTTAAATAGATTACCATGTCTAAGTGCTCTGTGCAATGTGCATCTTTGTGTTTTATGACACAGCAAAACTTAGTGCCAAGTTATGTATTGTAACTGGAATGTCATATCTGTCTTTTATTTTAGCTTACTTGAAGGAAAACCAGAACCCAAGATCACATGGTATGGACAAATGGCAATGGACCCATCAAAATCGTACAAGAAACTAAAAGAAGACAGCAACCAAACCAGTAGCATCAGCATAGTTAACGCCAATAATTTCGACGCTGGAGTCTATACATGCAAAGCTAAAAATGTTATTGGATGGGATAAACGAGTCATTATCTTAAATATTGAAAGTAAGCCTTTAAAAAATTGCTTATAGTGGTCTATACTAACAAGTCAATTAAAGGATTGCTTGGCCAGAATACATTTTACTCGTCATTACGAACAATTTTAACCCTGAAATCGTAAAAAAATATGAAATGTTCCCTTCGACTGGAACAGCTGCAATATAAATATTTTGTCGCAAGTGAATGACTTTTTTGTAGATAAACTAAATTTATTAGCGCTGTGATATGATGTATAACGTGTTTTAAATGTTTATCGGGACTTATCACGTATTATTTAATTTAGGTAAAAATATGTACCTTTCGCTCGAGTCCCGATAAACATTTAAAACATGTGTTCAAATCGCGAAAGTTTAAAAATTACTATGATGTATAACCCTGAAATCGTATCGACTGGAACAGCTACAATATATATATTTCGTCACGAGTGAATGACTTTTTTTTTAGATTAGCTAAATTTATTTGCGTTGAGTTTATTTCTATGAGCTTTTTTAGTCGAAATACATTTAGATATTATCTGTGTAAAAAAAGCAAAAAAAAAACTTATTAATAAAAAAAATACCTAGATAAAAAAAAAAACACCTACCTAAACAAAAACAAAAAAAAAATACTAGATTATCATTGACACTTGTGTTTTTGATGTTGATATTTTATGATATATTATCTATTTGTGTTAAAGGCAAGGCGACAGTTGTACTGAATACCACAGAAAACATTTACGTTGAAAAGGATACTCGAGTAAACATAAAATGTACGGTCCAAGGTGAGCCTACTCCAAAAGTTGAGTGGCTTAAAGATGGAGCGCCACTCAAGATGGATGCAGCTATTGAAATCAAAAATTACAGTGATCACAGTTTATTAAGGTCAGTATTAAACAAAACATATATTTAGTTTAGACTGAAAATTAATAGGACGCAGCGTCCTATTAGTACACGGTGAACGTACTGCGATCCCCAAGCTGCCTGCCAAGGGTGGGGATTATGGCAACACCCTTCTTAAAGAGGGAGGCCTTTGTCCAGCAGTGGATTTTTAATGGCTGCTGATGAGATGAGATGAGAGACTGAAAATTATAGTTTTCTTCTTGGTTTCATGGTTTGAAGCAAATCATGTTAACCTTCAATTCACTAGGTGAAATTTAATGCACCTTAGCCCTGGCGCCGGGGCAATAGAATGCGGCACTGGTAACCCCTGCGTGTAGTAAGAGGCTACTGAGTTTTGGCGCCAACGTGGAAAAAAACATGTGGGCTCGTTGGATTATTTTCCTAAACTTGTGTATTTTCGAGTGTTAATGTGTAGTAAATGGTGAATTATTATTTATTAAGTGCTCGCAAACGTGCTCGAGTGTGGTCAAGTGATATAACGAGGTGAAACATGCCTTTTCGTGTTGTTTCCAAAACTCCATAAGAGCCTCTTGTAAATCTCTACCACTTTACAGAGGCATGAGTTTGACTTGACTGTGACTTACTTTGCTTGACTCTGACTGTGACTATGACTTGTTTGACATTTAATTATATGTAAACATATCTAATATTACGACTAAAGGACATTGAATCCACGGTCGTGAAAATTTTAACAAAAAAGTAAGAGGCTACTAAAAGTGGACCTCTGGGCTTGGAAGGGTCAAAGTCGGGGCTCTGACCTTCCACTAACGTGAGCCCTGGGGAGAACGACAACGTTGTGTGACCAACGGCGGGAGGACCGAGACAACACGCAGTTGTCTCGGGAGGAGATGGGGGAAAGCGGAAGAAAAATAGCCGCTAAATCGTACGAAATTTTTTGATATGAATGAGTCCCTCAGGGACTCAAAAAGTGGATTGAGGGTTAAGTTGAGAAAAGAGCTTTGCCAGGATTTTTAACATTGATGAATCTAAAAATTGCTATTAGCACTTCCTAATATTACTCTATGGCTCAAATTGAACAAAAACTATAATGACGGGCGGGCAAAAATTATATAAATTTAACCCAGACAGTAACAGTAAGAAGTTGTGAACGGTTTATTTGTTGGCGCTTACAGGTTGTGTTTTTTCTTTATTTATTTTTTTCCAGGCTAAAATCAAACCTTGACCACACTGGGAATTACACTTGTAAAGCAGTAAACAAATTAGGACCTGCGACCGGATTTGTGAACATTACGGTATACAGTACGTAGTTTTCCATCAACTTTCCTATACAACCACGTTTTCATAGTAAAAATTCAATACAATATTGTTATTTTACTCTGACAATTGCATTAATTCGTTAATTCGTCAAAATCAAGTAATCTACATTTCCATCACTAGCACACTATTGCATGTTTTTAAATCAAATTATATCTAATAAAAAAATATCTTTAACGCCTTGTTTGACTGCCTCTTCGCCTGATGTTAAGCAATGATGGGGTCTACGATGGGGCACGCTTACCTAGAAAACGCTGATTTACTAGCAAATGGAAAACAGCCAGATTATAACATTCAGGGAACACAATATCTTAGCATTCAGCCAGTTTTCATAATAAAAGTGAAGTCAAAGCGCATTGTACGTGTTTTTGGAATATCAAGCCACTTTTTCGTGCCAACTCTGACAGTATAATAAAAAAATAAGCAAGATAGCGATCCGATAAAAAAGCGATATATTGAGGCCTATTCTGTCATACCACTTATATGTCATACTACAAGTTGAGAGCTGTCAAATTTAGTTTAGTTTAGTTTAGAGTGCATCAGAATCGATGCCATTAGCAACTTTCCGCTGATGCTCCAAACTAAGTAGCCTAGAAAGTTTGTAATATTAGCATATTACAAACTAGCAACGCTTCGTGATTTCATATACATTTTTCTGTTAGTTCATCATCATCATCATCAACCATTCTCCACCCACTGCTGGGTATAGGTCTCCTCTTCAGCGCGCCATCTTTTCCGGTCCTGTGCTAGTCTTGTCCACTGCTTTCCTGCTGTCCTAACGATGTCGTCCGACCAGCGGGCTGGTGGACATCGTTTCTGTTAGTTAAATCGGAATAAAATACCTTTTTCTCCAGAATATGGGTACGTTGCTACAGAGTTGAGTGCAGCTGTTACAGAGTTGAGTGGGGGCAAAATGTGAAATTTATGTATCACATAATACAAACACAACATTTTACATTTAGAATATGGGTTGGATGTGATGCAGCGATAACTCTGTTAAAGTTATTTCATCGGGACTAACTACTCAACTAATCTTTCCTAAATTTGATGGAAAAATGCAAAATAACTTGAAGATCTGGCAGTCATGGAATGCTGCTCATACAATATATTTAATATTTTCAGCACTTAACGTAACTGACCCGTTGAACACAAAATATGTTCGTCAACTCAAACAGAATATAAATTTACCATGTAGAGACTACATTAAGGGTTATCCAGAACCGAATTTGGAGTGGATATTTTTCAGCTTTGATAACAGTATTCTTCCTATAAATTTAACGTAAGTATTTTGAAGATCACGTAGTAAGCAATTAATTATAAATTATTCATACACTGTATGTGTATTTATTTATGAGTTACAATCTATTTTTGTATGGTACATTTATTTCCGTATTCGTTTAATATAATATGCTTAAGTTTTCTGTAATATTCAAATAGTATAATGAAAATAGTATATTATGTAAATGAAATGAAATAAATTACTAGCCAGATTTGCATCCATAACTTATTAAATTACATTAATTACATAACTTAAAATATAATTTGTGTATTACAAATTGATTGTAATAAAAACTTGAACATAATTATATTAATTTAAAATATAACAGTCAATAAAGTTATACAAATCAATAAAATAAAATATACAAAATTTCATATTAAATCAACACTACGTCAATTTTTTTCAAATAATCTACACTTTGCTGTTTCTAGTAACATGAGAAGTGAAAATGTAATTTCCAATAATTCTTTTTTTACATTTTTAGATCAGAAAAGCTATTAAGCGATATGAATATACAAAACGGTAATCTTGCAATATCAAAAATACAGCAAAATCATCGAGGTAACTATACATGCTGCGTGAGAAAGAATACTGGTGACCCAGTAAATATTACTTTTGAGGTTGACGTACTGTGTGAGTTTTTTTTTTAATATTTGATGTTGACGCCTATGTGCCTGCCTATTCCGATAAATCTCAGTTTCAATGTTTTGCATTTTTGTTTCAAGATGAAACAGGAGTGTTTCTTACTTATCTATCTTGTTTGTATTAAAATATTTTCGACTATGGAAATTTCAAATGTCGTAAGGGACATATACAATAGAGACAAAAACAAAATTTTGCCTTAATTACATTTTTTTTTTCTGTGAGTACATATTATATATTTCTAGACAGATTGTTCCAAAAACACGTTTATCTATAGCAAAATATAGAACACAACATCAAGATTAATCCAATACTTTAAAAGATGATGTCCCATAACACATTGTGATTTGGGAAGAGATGTCCGTTACAACGTTGCAAAATGTTTGCGTTGATAACAGAGACTCAGGTATCATTTTGACATTTTATTAATATTAAGTAACTAACAAACAAAAGTAAATCTATAACTACAAATACAGTTAGACTGCCTATAGACCGTTGAAGGTCTAAAGACAATCCAAATGCTCAAGTCCACTACCTGTTGGCAGCGTACCTAGCATGCTGGCGGCATTACCACGTTGAATGGCAATGCTTATGCGTTGAGCCAGAAACACACCAGCATTTTGGTCACGCGTCGCATTAACCAGGGGCTCTGAAAGATTTTTGAAAATGAGATGAGCTCCCAGGTCCCCAAGGGCCCAATGTCTCGACCCCAAACGCCTCAAATATGTAACCACTGCCGAGGTTAGCATATTTGCGTCGGTTGTGCTGCTCTGCCAAACTGGCAGCCGCGCCAGCCTACCCTGTGTCTCAGGAAGATGTGACGGCGCCAAAGTATCGACACAAGTTGCGTCCCATACAAGGGGCCGCCCCAACCTCCAGGGCACAAGTGTCATACCGTCAGGCCTCCTTCCATCGTCGCGCGCAAGACCACTCGGTTCGAGCACAGCTGCGACATTGGCGGTGGAAAGAGCCGTTCAGGCTAGCGTGTCGGCCAATACGACCAGCGCTTCTCATTGGAATTTGAAGGATTGACATTTTTGTAAATATCTAATTTCAATTCCACTATTTTCGAGAATATAATGTCGTATGGGACTTAGTGTAGGTAGTAATTTGTTACTACTTACGACAATATTTTTTGCTCAAAATTTTGAAGATTCTTTTTAACTTTTATGTTGTAAAGGAATAAAACATTTTGTAGGTTCATTACAAAGTATAAATCTTACAGTTATATAGACGTTGCATAAAACTACAATTAAGTTATAATCTAAATATAGTTCTATACGATATAAAATTTTATTATTTTTGCCACTTACCTGTAACAAAGTGAATGTCACATTAGCTCTTTTATTTAAGATAATAACAAAATTCTAATAAAACAGATCGATGGAAAACAAAATTTGTCGTTCAATGATTATAGTCAGTGTACATTCGACAAAATGACACGAAATGTATTTGAAATTTCCACAGTCGATTAATAATTGATATCGATAATGCGATATTCTTCAACAACCAGGGGCCTTACGGACAACTGCTAATAGCGGCACCTAATCCGCTCAGTTGGAAAATCACACGACCGCAAATCGTATCTGGGCGCGATAAGGTTCGCGTTCGCGTGATTTTCGAACTGAGCGGATTAGGTGACTCAATAGCAGTTGTCCGTAGGGCCCCAGGGTCTTACAGCTACCTATTTTATGCGATTCTGTTTAGGTGATGAGAAAACTTCCGCGATCGAAAACCGTAGATTGACGTTCGCGTGATTTTCCGAACTGCGCTGTATCAGCACTAATTCTAGCCTGCGTTAAGAGATAAGCCGTAAAGCCCCAGAGCAACCGGTTTTCGTCTTGTTGCAACTATATTATGTATATTTTAGAGTAAATGTTTACAAATATATTATTATTTTATATTATGTTTATTAATGGAACTTTACTTATTTCAGTTCCGCCCACAAGGAATAACAGCCGAGTACATCTTACGTAAGCATCAAAGGGATGAGTGGAGAGTTTATTTTTCTTACTTTTTATGACAACGGGGCCGTTTGTAATTTATTTGTAGTAGTACGGGTACTACGGGTTTGTAGTTTGCTGATTACGTCAGCAGAAATCAACTATAATAAACGCATTACCATCTGAGTCGTCAGGTCATAAATCATTGCTCATCGCATCTCGCTCGCACCCACATGTCATATCTGACTATCTCGCTCGCACTTACAGGTCTTATGGTATGACGTTTATTGCTCGACGACTCAGTTGGTAACGCGGTGACTATAGTGATGTTGATTTTATAATCAAACTATTTCCCTGCCATAGCATGAATTGTTTGCAATATTGGCTTGCTGCCCGCACTGGCTTTGCTGTAAGCACAGCAAGCGTTTGAAATAAATAGTTTGGTAGATTTCGATGTATTACCTTCAAATTTTCCCAAAATAAATAGTAGCACGAATCGAATAATACATATTTATGGCCTTAACTATCTATGCAATAACTTTTTTTTTATATTGCTCACTTGCCTTCACGCAGTGTTATATAAATTATGTTTTAAAAATATTTGCATAGATAAGTTATATAATAATATTCATAAATAATAATTATCATATATATTCTGTACAAAATTACACTAATTCTTACTTAGCCTTATGAGGAACGGGGAGTGAGAGTTTTGCTTTAAGGGAGTTAAAATGCTAAAATATTGCTAATGTAATGTTAGAACAGCCCCAAATAAAAAAACAATCTCATTTCTTAGAGCTGTGGATGGTGATCGAGTAATGAAAATACTATGCAATGTAACTGGGAATCCGGAGCCAACAATTATTTGGCGAAAAGATGGACTTGTACTCACAATAGGTAATTGTGAGCTTATTATCTAAACGAAAGCTAAGTATTGCTATTACAGCGGGGCAACTCGGCCAGTGTTCTGGGAACCCTGCCGCACGGTGGTGATCTCGACGGCGTTTTTGTTTTGTAGTAGGTACATGTTTGTATATTTTATACATTCATCTTTTAGTACGTAATTGTAGCTTTTATTTAGTTATTTTAAGTTTTAGTTTTTAGTTTATATTTTAAGATTTCATTAGGAAAAACAAATAATATTAGTATTAGCCAATAAATAACTAAACGAAGTACAAGCTTATACTATTTTTCACTCAGTAACTCGAACGGTTTTGTTATTTGAAGTCTTTTAATAATGATATTAATAAAACGTGAAATTAAAATAAAATTAAACTTATATAATTAAGGTGGGTCAATTATTTTGTGTTTTTTTTTTTAATACATTTTCACCATGCACAAAATTATCCATGCCTTTGTTTGCTCTTTTTTTTCTCTTTGACGTAATTTAAGAAGATAGATTAAACTTAAATACTAATAAGTCGACCTTTTTTTTTTTCGTTTTCCTAGTATTTTTTAACAAAAATTTCGGAAAAGGGATATAATGATGAGGTTAATAAAAGAAAAATATTGGTGTTTTTTCTTTTGATTGGGTGTGCTGGTTGCGGAATATGATCCGCCATAAATATTGATGTCAGGTTATTAACTTTTTAGGGAGATAAATTTAGATAATATTTAGATAGCCCGTTGGTCTAGTCTAGTTGATAGTGAACCTGCCTTCTGCGCTTGAGGGTGTGGGTTAGACATACATTTATGTGATGAACATTTGTCTTTGTTCTATATCTGGGTGTTAATATTTATTCAAGTATGTATTTAAAAATGTGTATGTATGTATGTATGTCAGTCTGTGGCATCATTACAAGCTTTGCTTAGTTTGCGAGTCAGGTGACCTTGTGTGCAAAAATGTCCACTATTTTTTATTTGTTTTGACATTTTGTAATTTGTTTGTTTTCGTTTTAATTGTTTGTCACGTATGTGTTGTGTTTGTTTTGTTGTTTGTCATAACATATGAAAATTAGTTGCTGAGTAATAAGCTATTAATATCGTCATAGTTACATTCATGATCCATGAAATAAGGTCTAGCGCTCCGGGAGCTGACACCCAATTACGTCACTGTCCAGTTGCCACTTTATTGCAACAAGCACAGATATTGTTTTTTTTTTAAATAATCTATTAAATAAAGTACAAGAAGCCTTACAATTATCATTTGGTTTGTCTCTAGCAAAGCAATAATTAAAGTTAAGCACGAATTTAATATGTTAAACACATTACCCATTGATTTATTGGATTCCCACAGGTAATATAGGGAGTTATAATTTCACGCTAGTGGTAACACAGAAAATCAGCTGTCTCGTAGAGTTTCATGTATCGTCACCTCTCTCTCTTGTTGTAAATTACTTATTCTGATCTTATGCACGTGAACGTGTATCCATGACATCGATTACGTAGTTGCGTGTCACCCACGTGACTTTTTGTATAGGAACGCTATACCTGGCGGAGTATATTATTATACCATGGTTATACTGGGTGTAAGGGAAACACTCTCGAAGCCAAAAGAAGGTAATTGTACTCATCATTATGAACAACTTTTACTATGGGACCAGCTCTGAAATCGCGAAAAAAAATATCTGTGTTCTATAGAAAACGGTCATTGACACTCGACAAAATGTATGGAACAGCTGATTTTTTTTTCGCGATTTCAGGGTTGGTCCCATACTAAAAGTGGTTCATAATGATGAGTACAATAACCTTCTTTTGGCTTTGAGAGTGTTTCCCTTACACCCAGTATATTAAAAAAAAAATACTTTTTTACTATTGTTATTTTGACCTTTTTCATCATTGTTGTCATATTATGATGGCACGGATATTTATTAAAAGAAAGTGTAAAATAATTTAGTTATAGTTCAATTATCTCTAAAGTCTTAGTTATTATTTTATAATTATCTAACGTAGGAATATTTTTATCCGCAAATACTAAACTCAAATTATGTTTTACAGGAGATAAATATCTATTTGAAGGAAAATTTCTTGTCTTACTGAATGTAATGGATGGAACCACTGGGCAATATATATGCCTGGCAAAGAATATAATATTTGGTCGGTCTTCAATTTCAGTTAGGAGACATTACAGAGTTACCATAAACAGTAAGTACATATTTTATTCTAAATAGTTTTAAGAGACAATAGAGATGATAGTAATAGTTTGAACCACAACAGACTAATGAATGAGAAAAAATATTGTGATAGAGTTTAAGGTGTAAATCTATATATATAAAAATGAATCTCTACTTACCTTGGTCACGCCATAACTTCAGAACGACTTCATTCATCTTTTTTAAAGCTTTGTAGAAGGTTCTTACGGAAAGATTTTTTTTGAAAATTGCGCATATATTATATTATATATATATGTCGGCGCGTTGAAGTTTCAGCACTGTGACGCAACTACCGTCGGATAGTTTTTAAGGCTTAGATTATGTAGGTAGACGTCACCTAGCTTTGTTTTGGTGGACTAGTGATGGAGGTGGCGCCAACGCTGGTGTAACGCTGCAGTAACTTCCTCTGCCTGAAGTTCGTTGTGAAGTTGTTTCGTTGACAACCAATCAGAGTTTAGCAAGTTTGGGTACCGTCCGGCAGAAGCGCTAGTGAGCGTGCGGATACGCGTCGGTGGCGTGAGGCTCGGAGGAGCTAGCACTTTACTTTGTGTTTTGGAGGGGTACTGTTGGATGCTCGGTGGAGCTAACTTTGCTTGGGGTTGTGAATTTGGATTGTTGGTTGGAGAGTGGTAGCGTTCGTTACAAGGCGGAACACCTTGTCCCCAAGTAATTTTCAAGTAATTCGATATTGTAATTAGTAATCATAGCGCTTCGAAATAAAAACTGTGTCAATGTACGTGCGATGTCTCATTCTCCTCGGCCACTATACTCACGCCATAGAAACAAAGAATAATCTTATGAAAATCGGCCATCCATCGACGACCGGAGCGGCCCCCTATATCACGCAATCGAGGCCCTCGCTCCGTCATATATGTATGAATAGTTATTTAATTAAATAGCTGCGCCCCGCGGTTTCACTCGCGTTATATACCTCCTTCAAGTAACCTCCTTGGTAGCGACAGCAACCTTCTTTGACTTGGATGACAATAACTTTTTTTCTATAATCTCATCTTCTTCTTCATCAGCCAGAAAACGTCCACTGCTGAACATAGGCCTCCCTCTTTAACCTCCACACCGAACGACAGCCTGCCTTTTGCATCCACTGGATGCCAGTGACTCATTTTCTTTCTATAATGTAATATGGTAATTTATAAGCTTCCATCATGGACTTATCAATCATCAGGTTTTATTACGTCCATGACTTCAATGTATTGTTATTTTTTTTTTTGGTTGGGATTTAATTATTATAACACAAAAAAATTGTTTCGAACGTTATAATTATACATACCTATATTATATGTGTGGGCGCGTCAATATTTTCAAGTGGCACACAAATAACGGAACTGAGAGTTGACGTTTCGGCACTCGGGCGCAACTACCGGTAGATAGTTTTTAAGGCTTAGATTATGTAGGTAGGCGCCACCTAGCTTAGTTTTGGTGGACTAGTGATGGAGGTGGCACCATCACTGGTGTAACGCTGCAGTAACTTATCCTGCTGAAATTGTTTGTGTAGTTGGCGACCAATATGCGTTTAGCAAATTCGGATATCGTCCAGCACAGGCGCAGGTGCGTGGACACGCGAGGCTCAGTGGAGCTCAGTTTTGAATTTGGACTGTTGGTTGGAGGGCCAAGTGTTCGTTACTAGGCGGGACACCTTTTCCTTAAGTAATTTTCAAGTAATTTGATATTAACCGTATATACCGTATTGTTTGTTAACCATAGTGTTACGGAATAAAAACTATGTCAATGTACGTGAAATGTCTCATTTTATTTATGTTACACGGGAATTACTCACGTAAGATTAAGCCGGTTACTCCGACTATAGTTTCAACCGCATTAGACGGCCTTTTTCAAGGTGAATGCGCGCGCGCGGCTGCGTCTCGCTTTGCACTACGGGCCGCCGCGCGGCGCGCACGTGATGACACCGGCTGCTTGTCGGGTGCGGGGGTGGGGGTGCGTAGAGAAATATGTTGCGCCGGCGCACACTGGAGCTCTTCCTCACTCGAATCTTCCTGTGTGTCGGGAATACTCCAGCACGCGGAGCTCACCACGTCGCCACCAATCTCACGGTCACTCACACGAACTCCATGAAGGCACGGCTTCCAAGTCGGTGGCAGGTTCCATCCTCCATCCCTATTGAAGGTTGGACGTCGACTGATCTCGATGGCTTCTCTGACTTTCCGGGGCACAAAGAATTTCTCCCGTGCCAGCACTTTCGCTCTGTCGAACCTGATATAATGCTGTGCGCCGGAGCCCAGAGAATGTTCTGCCACCGCGGAACCGTTGGTGTCGAGCTTTTTCATGGAACGTATATGCTCCGTGAGCCTCGTGGACACGTTCCTCTTTGTTTCGCCGACGTAACATTTACCGCAATCGCAGGGGATCATATACACACCGGGAACCCCCAAAGGGTCTCTATCTTTTGGAGAGCGGAGCAGCTGTCTCAGTTGCCCTATAGGGCGGAAGATCGTCTTGATGCTGTACCTCCGGCGTAACAAGTTTCCGATACTGTCTGAAATGTCTCATTCTCCTCGGCTGCTATACTCACGCCATAGAACCACGATATCTGATGCTGATCGGCCAGCCCCTCTCACGCGCCGACATAATATATAATGATATATTACCGTGATACGTTTGCATGTCTACCCCTAAACATGGTGTATGCCTGCCAAAATGGCGGGAGTTCTTAGCACGGTAAATATCCCGTTAGTAATCCCGTAAAAAAATACATATAATGTATGCATAATTGCATAAACAAAAGTTAAAAACGTAGTACTTACCATGTTCGAAGATGGGAAAGGATCTATTAATATACATTTATATAAAGGAATACCACGGGAGGTACATGGTCATTAAAAGATTGATGAATTTGGTGGTTAAATAAGTGGTGTCATCATAAATACAATCAACGACATGGAAATTGTAATGAAATAATGTATTTGATATTTTAATGTAACTAATTATTTAGGTTAATGTTAGGTGGTTCCGTGACTAATAATAATTGTCGTAGCTTGGTTTGTTGGCGCAACGAACCAGGATGTGCTTTACCTCCTATAACAAAAGGATCTTCTCTCTCTCTCTCTCTCTCTTTCTGTCTCTCTGAGAGAAGGACTATGTCCCAGTAGTGGGAACATGATAGGCTGATAAAGATGAAGTAAATAAAAGAAAAATATTGGTGTTTTTTGTTTTGATTAGGTGTACTGGTTGCGCAATATAATCCGCCAATAAGATTGCTGTCGGGTTATTAACTGTTTAAGGAGATAATTTTTTTAGACAACTGACATGTGTGAATTGCTTTGTTTTCATTGTTAGTTTTTTTTGTCACTTAATATGTATTGTTGTGTGTTTGTTTTAATTTTACAGATATTTTCATGTTTGAAACTTGTTGTTTCTTGCTTGATTGACACTTTATTTTATTTTCAGGCTGTCCACCACCAGAATCGATAAAAAACACAACAACTGTGTATGTTGCAGAAGGAAACAAAGAAATTATTAAGTGCTTCTTGCCTTACACCAAGCTTGATGTGATTAATTGGTACAAAGTGAGTTAACCTAAAGCCAATAAGCCTGACATCGTAGTGGTCAACTGGTCTCAGCGTCTGGCAGTCATTCATGTTTTATTATTCTCCTGACAATAATGCATTTTTTTTTATAAATAATAGGCTTGCGTTTGGCCACCATCACGCCTGATGTTAAGCGATGATGCGGTCTACGTTGGAGCACGCTTGCCTAGAAGAAACCGATTCACTCGTGATTTGAAGACACCCACATTGTCCATAATTACAGCTACCTAAATTGGCCAATTAAATGTTAACAAAACAGAAAACTGCGTTAGCAACATGTTTAGCTTGACACGTCCCCGGCTTGTGTTGGGGGACGTACAGGTGGAACAAAAACAAAAATCATCTGGCAGTGCTCGTCGACATCACCATCCCACATGACGAGAACCTCGTGAAGGCCGAGATGGACAAACTCGGCAAATACCTTGACTTGTCTCATGATACTACCGCCATATGAGATGTATACAGGTGTAAGGGGAACACTCTCGAAGCCAAAAGAAGGTAATTGTACTCATCATTATGAACCACTTTTAGTATGGGACCAACCATGAAATGGCGAAAAAAAAATCTGCTGTTACATACATTTAGTCGAGTGTCAATAACCGTTTTCTATAGAACAGCTGATATTTTTTTCACGATTTCAGGGCTGGTCCCATAGTAAAAGTTGTTCATAATGATGAGTACAATTAATTTCTTTTGGCTTCGAGAGTGTTCCCCTTACATCCCGTATATGACATGGTCCCGATACAACAATGTCTTGAAATGAGGCATCATTGGCGGGTCCGTACCTCATACCATAGACAAGCTTAGAATTCATTACAATAGTCCAATTTTTTTAATCGTATTTCTATACAATAGTTTTATAGTTCCCATTCAAACACATTCAATATATTTATAGACAAAAAGGCCTCTTGTTGTTGTCTTATGCCCCGCCAATACCTATCAAAAGTCCAGGCTAGACCCGAGAACCCTATGATATAAAGATAAATAATAATATCAACTTTATTTGTACAATATACAATGCTCGTGAAGTTAGTAAATACAAACATATATGGCCTTACTTATAAACGTTACTTAAGTTAAACAATGCTTAAATTTACCTCTGTTTCGTTTTCATGTGTGACAATTTCCGTCAGCGAGAAGTTGACAGAGCAATCACATTTTAAGCATAGCTTAACTTACGTAACGTGCATAAGTAAGGCCTTAATTAATTAGTATAATTTTGATTCATATATTTTTGATTGCTGATCCAATATCCATAGTTTAAAATGTCGTTGATTGGAAAGAAGCAAAGGAATACTGATAAAATAAATCAAACTTTTACTTTTCAGGACAATAAAATGATACACAGAGGTGAATTGGAATTGCCTAATGCTACTAGCATGAGAAACAAAGGAATACTTATAAAATTAATCAACCTGTTTCTTTTCAGGACAACAGAAAGATACACAGCGGTGAATTGGAATTGCTTAGTGCTAGTCTGTCAGACTCGGGTAACTACACATGTAGAGTGAACAAAATAGACTCTCCGGTGATAGAATCTGCCAACACATTTGTGATTATCGGATCCAAACCAATTTATGTAACTGAACCACCGCCGCCGGAGAAAATTGAATTATATTCTGGAGAGGAAGTTTTCCTCGATTGCCAAGTTTATACTGAACCTAATCTTACAGTGAGTATTAGAAATAATATCACACCTTTTACAAAATATATAATATACATGAATATGTTATTTGCACAGATATAAACAATAGATCTATGGTTATTTCGTTTATTCCAATCTGTTAGACTGGCCAGTCGAACAATTTGGACACGCAAATTTTGCGTATTTTGACATGCTCAAATGCTCATACTATGTGGTTACTATGCTATTTTGTTTTCTTCTCGATTTTTTTTGTTTTTTTTTTTTGAAATTTTGGCGTCGCACGTCTTATACATTTATAAGTGTCAAATATACTCCGTGGGCATGTAATTTATGGTTAAACCTATATTAAATCTTCAAACATATCATAGTCATGGCTTCAGTCAGAGTCAAGTAGTGTAAGTCACGGCCAAGTCAAGATAATGCCCTAATAAAGTGATGAAGTCTTTACTAGAAGCTTCTATGGAGATTTGGAAACAACACGAAGTATATTTACACTTCGCTTTCCACACAGGAGCACATTCACAAATACTTAATTAATATAATCCACCATTATTACAATTTTTACATGCGAATAAACACAAGTTACAAAACAAAAATACAAAGACAATAATAAAACAATAACAATATATATAATACAATTTTAGTTTAAATAATACAATAAGCCATCATGTATGTTTTTTCTCGTTGGCGCCAAAACTCAGTAGCTTTGTTAGACATTTTTAGAAAACACACTTGTTAGAAACAACATACTGCAAGCTGAGTTCTTAACCCTTAGCCAGGTATTGGACCATTAATCATCATCATCATCATCAGCCAGAAGACGTCCACTGCTGAACATAGGCTTCCCCCTTTAACCTCCACACTGAACCATTAATGCCCATTAATGGCCACTTCATATTATATTTTTTTGTAACTGGCAGAGTACTCGTACAGTCCAGTTTCGTCTATTATGAAGTGGCCATTATTCGTCCAATACCTGGCTAAGACGTTGAAAATTGTGTTTTGGGTTTTTTCCGGAATACTTTTGTTAGACACTACCCGTAAAATTATATCTCGAAAACTGCTTGACTCTGGTTAGTGGTAATTATTGAAAAGTATTTTTAATCAATGTTATTTCTTTTTCTTTTCTTTATAAACAACAGAACTACATTCACTCATTATTCTTACATTTAGCTGAGTGTAAATTATATTTTTAACTTACTTGAAAAAACCAGGGAATTTCCTATTTCGATTTGTATATTTTTATTTTTTTCCTTTCTGCGATCTGCCTTTTTTTTACCGCGTCAACGTTCCTGTAGGAACCGTACATTTACCGGGATAAAATGTTTCTTTGTTAATTCCAATTTAATAGATATAATTGGCTTTCCAATTATATCTATTAAAATCACGTTGATCCATTGTTCTCTCACTGCGCTAAAGAAGAACAAACAAATCAATAAACAAACGTACATTCACGTTTATAATATTATATAGTATAGTATGATCACAAACCTTTAGGTCTTTGATTATGATTTTCTTCGTAACAGCATTTTTTAGTGTAGCGTTTGAGCCAGTATAGTAAAATAGAGGAGCAATGATGGCCGATAGGTAGCATGTCCGCTATACAATTTGACGGTACCTAGTTCGATCTTTGGCCCTGCACCAATGATTTATTTGGTACCTAAATAAATGATGTACAGTTTCGATGCCATCTCTTAAAAATGGTGAAGGGAAATATCGTGAGGAAACCGCTGTATGTCCTAGAACTTTAAAAGTTCAAAGCCATGTCATTCACCAACATGCACTAGGCCAGCATGGTGGATTACGGCCCACCAGCCCGGGCGGTTCCACTCTCTCTCTCTCCCTCTCTGAGAGAAGGCCTGTGTCCCAGAAGTGGGAACATGATAGGCTGAAATGAAAATGATGATGATGATAGTAAAATTGGTTCGAAATGATGATATCCTTGAATCACTATAGTATTACCTGCTGTAACCTGAATAGACACTACTTGGTTCATACTATAACGTCATGGAGTTCTTCAAAACAACTAGTAATTTTTAAACTTTCGCGATTTGAACACTTCATGTTTTATGTTTATCGGGACTTATCACGTATCAAAAGAACTGTTAATAGAGTCTGTAAAGGTAGGCAACGTATCTGTGGTGTTACAAATATCCAATGGTGATAGCTTACCATCAGGCAGCCGGTTTGTTTGTTTGCCACCTTTAGCATAAAACATTAATTCACAGGTGTGAGGTGTCGTTAGGTTGCTTGGATGTGTGAAATGTTTTTGGACCCGGGTATGTCCTAAAACTGTGACCAGAACCACCGAAGGATGGGCAGCAGCGTCCTATTAGTACACGGTGAACGCACTGCGATCTCCAAGCCGCCTGCCAAGTGTGGGGATTATGGCAACACCCCTCTCCAAGAGGGAGGCCTTTTTCAGCAGTGGACGTTTACTGGCTGATGATGTGATGAAATGTTTTGAGTATTCTTTTCATGTCTGTTCAAAAATCAGTTACTGCTTAAACAATTTCAATAGCAGCACGTGAAAAAATCCTTTATATCTGGATAATCTTTATCAACTACAATAACTGCAGGTTTTTCATAATATTTTTATGACTAATTTGTTTTTTTGTTTCTCTTGTAGTTAACATGGTGGCATAACAACAAAAGTTTACCGTATTCAGAATTTATATATTCATTTAAAATTAACACTACATCAGTTGGTGAATTCAAATGCGAAGTAACTAATAAATTTGGGTCCATATCTAGGTCATTTGATTTGGTTTTGAAAGGTTAGTATCCAAACAATAAGATGGAGGTTTAAAAACCAGCACTTTGCTGGTTACAAAATTAAATCTAATGAATTAAAAAATCCTTGTTGTAACAAATTATAAATAGAAATAACATCCAGACAACCTCCTTAAAAGAAGGGAATTATTTAACAATATTGATAAAATGTTGTGTAATATGTAATGCTATAGTAACTTTATCTCTCTGTCTATTTATGACAAACTTTAAATACTATTAAAGAATAAATAGATGAATCAATCTTTGAAAAAAATACTTAAAATCAGTACTTAATAAGATCCATAAAAAGAAATAACTAATATTTCATTAATTATTTCAGAATTTACAGAATGTCGTCTTCAAATTAATAAAGATGTTGAAAATCAACCACTTATACTTACACAAAATGGTACATGGCCAGAATACAAAACTACAGGCGGATTCACAACTATTCCTAAACAACAGATTGTAGTATTTTCTTGTCCGACGCATTTCACAAAGTTTGGTGAAACAGAACTCCAAGCTACCTGTTATGGAGAAAAATTTTTTTTTATTGGAGGGACTGTAAGCAATTATTCTGAAATAAAATGTAATGAAGACGTAAGACCATCCTTTATTGTCTCTTTGCGTGACGGAAAAAAGATACAGTGTCAAGGTGAAAAAACGACAACTGCTAAGATAGTATTTGGTAATGGTACCAAAACTATTGATGCAATTGAGTATTGTCTGGACAGAGACAACAATCCAATATATGCAAAATACATTATGAGATCTCCAGCTAATTATATTCCAAAAAACACTACTATGTGGGATAATGCGAATCTTGACAGCTACAGATGTGAAAAGCAAAAAATACGGTTTTCTAAATTCTTTTTTGCCAAAACCAAATGCTGTTTTGCCAAAAGGCATTTGGTGAATCCAAGGGACATGTTTCCAGGCCCATTACAACGAGCACCTTACAGTCGCTTAAATATTGTACCACATTGGAGTACGTGTCATTCAGAGGTAAAAAATGTAAAATGTTTTATATTTTACGCAAAAATACCCGAGCTCGAGTAATTTTTGCACTTTTCGAACACGATTTATATAATTTTATTGTTTTAATGCCTGTGAACGTTTTTATTTTTTAGCTATTTACGTTAGATTAAATTTATTGACGTTTGTATCAAAATTATTTTGCGTCGTTTTAGCTCTGGGATCCCAAATGCGAATTTGTGAGTATTCCAATTGAAATAAATTTAAATAATATATAAGTATGCAACATGTTTCAGAATTGGGACGAAGTGGAGCAGAGAGTGAGGACATTGGCCGAGTCGATCAACGAAAAATTAATTATTTATACTGGAACTGCAAGAAAATTGTCCTTACGTGATATAGGAGGCAGCATGATTGCTCTTACGTTAAAAAGGCAGCATATTGCTACGCACTTATGGAAGGTGGGAAAACATAACAAAATTTTGATTTTTGTAGTGAAAATCTTAGTAAATTATATAATTAGTATTTTTATAACGTTTCTGACGTTAAGTGACGATGTGCTCGATGTATTTTTACCCGACTACTTCAAAAAAAGCGAAGGTGGCCGAGCGTAGCATGTGCGTTTCATAATCTGAGGCACTCGGTTTGATCCTCGGTTCTGCACCAATGACTTATTAAATACCTAAATAAATTATGCAGTTTCGAAGCCATCGCATAAAAACGGAGAAGGAATACATCATGAAAAAACCGGTGTGTTTAAGTATCTCGAAATTATAAAGACATAAAATTATGACATTCGTCAACATGCACTGGACCAGGCCCCCGATTCTACTAAGGAAATTGTAATTGTTTCAATTTTATTTTATTAAATAATTGCCTCAAAACTGTGTTACAAAAAAATATACTAGAAAAATACCACCACCTAATATTATAACTAAGTATAAAAAAAAACTGTTTTTACAGATAGTACAATAACTTTTTTTTACAGATAGTACAATACCCAGCTGCCAACTCTGCTGTAGTTATCTTGCAACTGAACATACCTAAAGTTCTACCATCAGAAATAAATCGATACATTCTATGTAAAGACATCTGTGACAAGCTGCCTTGGATGAGAGGAACGAACTGGAGCTCTGTTGAAAGGGGATACACTTATTGCTGTGAACTTGAAGATTTTATTAAAACATTCCGTATCACAGACATTCCGTTTGAACCATATTTTAATTTACTCCGAGACTGAATAAACTCGTATGTTAATGCATTTTATATTATAATGACTTTAATTTGGTAAACTATAGTTATCGATATTTGTATTTTAAGTACGCGGGTAGAACCTGGACATAATAGGTCAGCATCATAATGCGTAACTATTCTGGTTAGTATTAGCTTTCATACAACTCCCTCTGGGATTCATAAAACCTAGTCTGAGTGTCATAAAACCCAGTCTAAGTTTCATGAAATCCAGTCTGTGTTTCTTAAAAATAAAGGCCATAACCAGAAAAAACTATGCAATGCACTAGTGGTGTACAAGAAGAAAGGGTCATGATCATCAGTGTACGGAAACGGAAAATGGAGATACTGACGTAAATATCGATATGAGATAAACGAATTTTATTTATAAATTAATATGATTATATTTTACTTTATTGAATTTTATATAATACCCGACAGACGTTGTCCTTTCTTAGAACTGTCAAAGGCACGAAGTTAAAATTTTCGATAAAATTTAAGTTTTTGAAAGTTTCTGCGCAATTTTCTTATTTTTTCTTTCCATAAGAACCTTCTTCAAAGTATTAGAAAACTTAAAAAAAAGATGAATGAAATCGGTAAAGTCGTTCTCAAGTTATGGCGTGACCAAGGTGCATAGGGGTTCATTTATAGCTATATAGATAAGATAATATATATATTCCTAGAATTATCTATACTTATAATAAAACTATAACAGGAAACAATTCTGTACATTGCGGATATTTTGAAAAATGTAGGTTGTCTGTGCCGGTTGTGAACATTATAGCCTTAGAACATTATTCTAAAATTATACCTTAAAAAATACTTTCGCATAATTTCTAAGTGTTCTACTCTATTATTTAGGATTATCGTTGTATTGTTTTTACATAGCAGTTTCTAGAACGTTTGTTTAAAGGAGATAAGAATAAAATAAATAACGATAATTAATTGAAGAATTAGATAAATAATTTTGCTTTGGGTTTCCTTCGTAGAGTCAATGATAATATTGTTATAGGTACCTTCTGTTTTATCCCCGGAATTCGACCACATTGACCCCGCACTGATAGACGTTTTTTAGGTTTATGTACTACAGGAAATGACACATCGAAGGCACGAGATTAGGTAATTGAATTTTCGGAACAGAGGCGTCACATTCGCATTACGCTCAGGGTATCAAAACATCACAGCAACGATACCCTTGATAGGGTATCATCTCTACATAGTATATATTGAAGTCGCTTTCCGCGTCTGTCTGTCTGTATGTCTGTATGGCCACTAACTCCTCCTAAACCACGCAACGGATTTTGATGCGGTTTTCACCATCAGTTAGATACATTTTCAAGGAAGGTTTATATATATAACTAGCGACCCGCCCCGGCTTCGCACGTAAATTACACCAGTGCGAAGTCGGGCGGGCGGGTCGCTAGTACATTATAAGTTACTAGCTGCACCCCACAGTTTTTTGCTGTGGTTATTCCCTCAGGAACCGTGATAAAAATTCACTTTCCTTTAAGTCCACGTTTGTAATTGAATTTTCGTAACCAGCTAGTAGCTGGTTACGAAAATAATATTAATATATATATATCTCTATGCAAAAAATTACGTTAATTTGTTCCTCTGTTGCCGCTTGCAAGAGGAACAAACAAACTAACAAACATACTTTCACGTTTATAATAAGTTAAGCTGCAGCCAGTGACGTGACTTAGTACGCGTAAATTTCATATGAAATTTCAACCCCTTTTTGCCCCCCATGATTCTGCTTTTTCGCAAAATCCAAGAAAGGATTATGATACCGAAAGAAAACCGGATCTCCCATACGGAATCTGCCTACTAAGTTTAGGGTTCGTAGAATAAGCAGTTTTTGACATTTCGTGATGAGTCAGTGAGTGAATGAGTGGTAATTCGCCTTCTATTATACCTACATAGATAAATAAAAATAAAACTTTACCTAACAAACAGACTGTATAACGAGCTGTGATAGTGTTGCAGGCTTATTATTTTAAGGGTGTGTCTACTATAGACTATGGGCTAAACATGTGATACGTTAGTTAAGCGAAATTGAATGATTATTCAGTTATGTATTTACTAAGATACAAAATTTAAAAAATCCACTTGCTTAACTAAAACCAGTTATTTCAAAAAAATGCTTGTGTAGACCTATTTGTTTTTTGGTTTTTAAACACGCCTTTATTTATTGTATACTGTGATATCATCATCAGCCCTGAGTAATAGCTGGGGGTTCACTCCGCTGTTTAGGTATGTTCGACCGGAGCTCCTTCCCAGAAGGAGTATGGCTGGGCAGTCAATGACCGCTCGGCTCGCACGCTAACCACGTCGCGCGTAATTAAGCATCTTTTCTGTGATTTTTGCAACGAACAATGACTTCTATACGATTTTATAATACGTATAAAAGGTACTGTTGTGCTTATGGCTGTTTATATAACAGGAAGAACAAGAAATTGTTTTTTTTTTTTTATATTCCAAAATATATAAACAGGGAAGTTATTTTGCTGTATGTAGACCGCATCATCGCTTAACATCAGGCGTAATGGTGGTCAAACGCAAGCTGTAAACCATAACATAAATACCTTGTAAGTAACTGTAGTTGGTACATAATGGGAAGAAGATTGTTATACATAGGCTGTGCTTGTGACATAGGTAAGCATTTTAGGATGTCTAAAGAAATAAATAGTCGTGCGAAATACTATTAATTAGGTACCTAAGTATTTGATAGATTTTCATATTGTTCAGAAATAAATTTCGATTTCTTTTTGATTGAATACCTTTTTGTTTACCTAGAAGTAAACGCTGTAGACCCATTTTAAAACAAATTATAATTGCATAAGTAAGTAGGTAGGTATCTACCTAGCCTAAGAATTTTCCAATAGCCTGAGTCGGTGTCCTTGCTTGTTAAGATGTTAAGGTTTGTTTATAAGTAGGTACGTAAGTACTATTATACAATTACTTGCATAAATAAACAGCAAAGCTCTAAGAGATGGTCATGCCAACACAAAAAATATCACTAAAGATTAAACATAGAGGTATCTACTTAGGTTTGTTTCATTTGTTGCCTGATAATTAATTAATTTATTTATATAACTATTAACCATTTTTATTATTTGTATCTATTTTTACAGGATAAACCTAATACAATAGTGTAGTTTATAAGTTAACATTTTAAGAAATTAATTACTATTATAAAATTAGTCAAGTAGTTAAATAATAATACATGCATTAGATTAAATTAAATTAGATTGTATATGTCATTATACTTATTATAGTAGTCCATATCAATTCCTCAAATATTAATTAATTCATAACATAAATGAAAGAAATAATAATGATAAAAAATAATGATGATGATTTTGTGTAAATATCAAGAGGACAACCCTAAGGTTACACGTGCCGCGTCAAGCAGGAGAGATGGAGCTACGTGTTAAGAAGAGGGCGGCTTTCTAGGTGAATATAGTAAGCGGTATCCAACGCTGTATGAGTTGAATTGCTACTTTATTGCCTCGTTGATAAAGCCCATATTTATTTAAATTTCTTCACAGATTGAACCTTCTATGTGCTATTATGTCTTTTGTGGTAATAGGCCTCCTTTTTATGCCTCTCTCTCCGGTCTCTGGCTATTTGTATCCACATGGTCAGACGTTTATTGGGATGTGTTTTTTATCGCAAAAAAGTCAGCGATTCGCTACCATCTCGCCTGTTGGTAAGCGACGATATGGTCGAAGATGAAGCACGCATTAGAAGATACCTATTCACTTTGGCCCTGAAAAGGCACAGATTATATCTCTCTAACTGAGAAACAGCACAGTAACAGCGTAGTGGTCGAGACTAGGTTAGAGAAGCCCCGGTTGATCGAGGATGATGTGGACCGACATCAAAATAATTGTTGGGAATACTTTGGTATGGTGTTAAAATATTCGTTAATTAGCATGACTTTTAAGCTTGATTAGACTCACTAAGGTGTACGTGTAGGTAGTAAAAACCAAAGTATCAGTAAGTGTACACATGCATTTTTTTATTGATACTGGTTTTACCTGACACAAGGGGCCGTCCCCTATATCCCCCCCTACTCTGCTACTCTTTAGCCCCATCCCAATTAGCGATGGTGGCCGAAGAGAAGCGTATGTGCTTTACAATCTGACGGCACCCGGTTCGATCCTCAACTCTGTACCATTCACTTATTTAGTGCTTAAATAAATGATGTGCAGTTTTGATGCTATTATAAAACAACGGTGAAAGAAAACATCGTGAAGAAACCGGAATGTCTAAGAACCTCAAAAGTTTTAAGACATTATGACATTCACCAACATGCACTGCGCTAGCATGGTGGATTATCTCTCTCTATCTCTGAGAGAAGACCCATGTCCCAGCAATGGGAATATGATAGGTTGAAAAAAGTCAAGTCAAGACACTTCAAAAGTTTTTTTTTTTTAGACGGAGTGTAAGGGGAATACTCTCGAAGCCAAAAGAAGGTAATTGTACTCATCATTATGAACAACTTTTACTATGGGACCAGCCCTGAAATCGCGAAAAAAATATCAGCTCTATAGAAAACGGTAATTGACACTCGACAAAATGTATGGAGGAACAGCTGATTTTTTTTCGCGATTTCAGGGTTGGTCCCATACTAAAAGTGGTTCATAATGATGAGTACAATTACCTTATTTTGGCTTCGAGAGTGTTCCCCTTACACCCTGTATATAAATTGTGATATAACTAGTTAACCATAAACTTTTACCTAACTATTGCATCACTTAATATAATATATAGCACACGTAACCTCTATAGACACGCACTTAAAAGAATAAACCTACAATATTATCACGCTGTATATAACAACTGTGGTAGAATTAATTTGTTAGTATTGCTCTAGATAGCAAGTCATGAAGAAGTACAGCAACAATGGCCTTAAATTACTATTTAATTTATTTATTATTCAGACTCTCTTCAAAGTATTTTATGTGGCTGGAAGCGACATAAATAGCTTCACGTTTGTAATAGACGACTCTAGTTCTTTAATGAGTGATATTGCAGAAGTAAAAAGTAGTGCTAACGCGGTATTAGACATAATACTAGAATTACTAAATAATAAAAATGAATCGCAAATCGGTAACTTGGTACTAGTGACTTTCAATGATCGTGGTAATAATGGCCAGTGTACTGATCCAGGTGAGTAAATTTTTACTTACGATTCTAACAATATATGGTGGCAACTTTAATAGAGATAGTGAAGACAGCTGCTTTAATTTTTATAAGTAAATTAGTTTCTTTTTTTAAATTAATTGTCGAAATTTAGCTTTTTATCACAACAAAAAATTATGGCAAAATATTCAAAATTCTCTATGAGATCAACTACAATTCGAGTACGATAAATTTCAGAAATTTCAGAAGAAAGTTTCCGTTTTTACAAGCTTTAATTTTTAATATCGCGGTATGTGTGGGACAAATCTTGCAACTGAATTTTAAACCAGTTATGCTCAACTGATTGTGCTGAAATTTGACATGTTTATGTAAATTTGGTGACAATGCAATTGTATATACCATTGAGCTGGTCTAATTATGGAGACAGGAGGTGTGGCCATAGGAATTCCTAAACGAAACGACGTAACCCCGTCGAGTTTGGGTTCGTTGGATTTGTTTCCCAAAACACATTGGTCCTATAAGATCAGCGGACGCCTAAAAGCTTATTTAAAAAAGTTTTTTTATTAATAAATTTTTTTCTACTTAGTTTTCTATCGAGACCGTTCTATCAGTTAAAGTATCCTTTATTATACTTTTCAAAGTTTCCACTCCTTAGACTTAATTATAATCAGGGTTGGCATTAAAAGCCGTAGTCAGTTGTAACTTATAAAATTACATTTTCAGAAATTAGTATAATATCGTATCATTTTTAACTTGCACTGACGTATGCACCTTGTTCTATTGGTAGAATAAACAGTAGTACAGGTAGTAATAAAGAAAATTAGAATGTACTTAGGTAAATATGACCTCAATTGCTTCAAACGAAGTTTGAATAGAGTCCTCAAAGGTAGGCAATCCACCGCCAATGCCCTGGTTATTGCAGTAGGTGTCCATACACCGACGACGATGACAGCGACGGTGACTACTTACCATCAGGTGGCACGTCGCTTGTTTGTGAGCTATTACTTTAAAAAAAAGTTATTTTACCTAAGAAGGATAAGTAAGTACAAGTAGGAAGGATACGTATCTACTTTCTGGTTTACAGATGTATTGCTAAGGGTAAAAACAAAAGACCGCAATGAATTTAGAACAGCTCTATCTAAAATAAGTTCCAGCGGAAGTGCTCCGGACTGTGAGGAATGTGTGATGGCAGGAATTAAACGAGGAGTAGAGGAAAGTCTGCCGAAATCTTTTATTTACGTATTCACGGACGCCATGGCTAAAGACTACGATCAGTTTGAAGAAGTGAAGAGAATCGCACAAGCGAAAGCTTGCCAGGTAAAACCCCCTTACTTATTTACGACAAAGCGGAGATAGTATGATATAGATTGTGTTTTGGTGTGTATGTGTTACTTTTGTATATCTATGAGATAGATTGTATTTTAATGTGTACTAGTGACTTGCCCCGGCTCCGAACTGGTGTGAGGTTTATTATGATAACCAATTCTCTACTATGACATGACTACTGAACTCAAGGTTGGCTTCTAACGAAGGAACTCCTTAATGGCTAACAGCACAAACACAAAAAGCTTGTTTTGATTTACAGATTGTGTTTTTATTGACGGGTCAATGTGGACATCCTCGTACTTCGCCTAGGTACAAAATTTACGAGGATTTAGCAGCTGCCACGAATGCACAAGTGTTTCTTTTGAATGAAGTTAATGTTACCAAGGTAAGTTCCTTTCTACTAGACTTACTTATTAATTAATTAAATTTATTTCATTTTGCGTTATATTTTAATTTATACTTACAAAATAACCGACTTCAAAAAATATTAAACAGTAAAAATAAAATTAGGCCTTTAAGGAATGTAGTAGAAATAAAAAAAATAAGTACTTATGTACTAAGTTTTGTGTTAGTATATTTTTTTATGGTGTAGTTCGGGTTCATGTGAAATTTAGTGTTTTAGGGGTAGATTGATTAACAAAGACTTGGATTAACAAAAATGCCATTATATCCCGGAAAACTCTCGGTTCTACATATTATTTGAATCTTCATATCAGGATTCCTGCAAGATATCTTTATAGGATCACATAGCTCCGTAATGGCGTAACAGAAGTAGGTTTTTTTTTAAAAAGAGATAGTTTGTGTTCTGCATTTTTACACAGCCGTGTGCAACAGCTAGTTGATTAATAAAATAGAACAAATATTTGATGTGATGTGATTAACGGGCTGTTATACCAAATTTGTCGGTTTTAAATCAATTTTATTCAGTTTTAATTAAAATATTTGAGCTGGAAAAAAATAAATGTCACAGATACATTTGTGTTTGAGTTTATGCGTTAGTTCAAAATTTATTAGAATAAAATTTCCACGATCAAAATAAAATCTGAAATAAAGTCGATATAGTTTATTATAATGGGTGTTTCCTGATAGTTACAATGTGGGTGTCTTCAAATCACGAGCGAATCGGTTTCTTCTAGGCAAGCGTGCTCCAACGTAGACCTCATCATCACTTAACATCAGGCGAGATGATCAAAGGCAATCCAATTATTTATTAAAAAATAAAATAGTTGAACGATTTGTATAATAATAAAAATAATAAAAAAATTATTTGCCACTATTAATATTAAGTACAATATTTAGTTTTAAGATTAATTAAAATTTAGTGAACAATAAAATTATGAATTATATTTAAAATTAACATGCATAATAAAACGAATTACAGTCGCTAGTTATCGCTATAGGATTCCCTGTGTCGCGATAACTAGTTATATAATATATTATTTAAGTTTAATTAAATTTAGATAATAATAAAAGAAATTGAATTAAAATGGAATAAAAATATTGAATTTGAATTGATTTATTGAATTACATTGCATTTATTTTACGTTAATAAGTTAATTATTTATTGGATACAAGTATGTCCGGATCAATAGACAATCCGCAACAACTCCTCCGTTTCATTTATGTTTAGACTATTTAAATATGTTTTGATTTTACTTTTGCAGATAAATTTAGTATTTTGTATTATGTCCAATTTTTTATTTAATTTCGAATATATGAAGCTCCCACGAAAACTGTAGCTTCTTTGTCCAATCAGAATTTTTGTTCTTATTACAGGCCAGTGAGGTGCTCGTTGGTGTCTCGACCTCTCGCCAGAGGCACCAACTTGCGTAGTAAGTGCAGTCCGGTGAAACCGTAGTGCTGTCGCCATAACATAAATTTGTCTCACTGACAGGTGTTTCGTCTCTTTGTAGAGTAGGTTACTTGAGAATCTGTATGTTTTATTATAGGCTACTTTTAGCACAGCCCTTTGGGCTCTTTCTAACTGCAGAATGTGGCTAGTGCAGGCCGAACCCCAGGATACAACGCAGTAATTTAACAGTGATCATCATTCAAGTTTTTGAATAATTAATTGCGAGAAAAATGAAATTCTTTCAACAAACAATGTTTATCTCTTCTCTTCTCTACATAGTATAAATTGAAGTCGCTTTCCGCGTCTGTCTGTCTGTCTGTATGACCGCTAACTCCTCCTAAACCACGCAACAGATTTTGATGCGGTTTTTATCATCAGTTAGATACATTTTCAAGGAAGGTTTATATATATAATTAGGACTCGCCCCGGCTTCGCACGTAAAATACACCCGTGCGAAGCCCGGCGGGCGGGTAGCTAGTATAAAATAAAACGATGTTGTCTTGTCAGAACTTGGGAGTTTTTTTTTTCGATTATATCTTTGCATAATACTAATAAAGAAACAAACACAGTAATTTAATTTGGCATAATAATAATACTAGGCATTTTTATATAATACTAGCTGTTGCCCGCGACTTCGTACGCGTAGACTTTCATATAATATTTAAGGAACCTGCCAAATTTCAGATTCGTAGGTCAAGTAGTTTTCTTGATTTTGTGATGAGTGAGTGAGAGAGTGAATTTCGCTTTTATATAAATAGTAGAAGAATTTCTCATAGATGTGAACCAACACTGCTCCCATTTTTAAAAATAGACACATACTAATTTATAAATATAAAAAAATTGCGAAAAATAACACACACAAATTAAACTTCTAAGACAAACTAAAAGAAAACTATAAGTATTAGTAGGTATACAAAAAACATCAACACAAACACATCGACACAACAAACGTCCCGGAAAGGCAGGCCGTGTCCTAAAAGTGCATAACCCTTCATATGAGGTACTAATATAGTAAGGTGACTTTCGAGACATTCCAAATTTAAGGAGTATTTGCTTATGTTTTCAAGTGAGTTAAACCTTTTTTGAATAAAATTGGATTTAGTTTTCAAACATGTGTCATAATAAAATGTAATTTAAATCAAAAGCACTAAGGAGTATTGATATCAACTTCGAAGCAAATCACCGCCAAAATAACTTTCTACCCATTTTTAACCCCGTCAGGGGATGAATTTCAATAAAATACGAAACACGTCTTCTATCAATTCTGTTAAAAATGGGTTATGCAAAATTTAAAGTAGATTGGACCAAGGAATCACGTTGTCCCATACAAACTTTGCCCCCCCTTTTCACCCCCTTAGGGATGGAATTTCGGAAAATCTTTTCTTATCGGATGCTTGCGTCATACAAAGAACACACCCTCCAAGTTTCAGGTCTCTACGATCAGTGGTTTAGGCTGTGCGTTGCTCCATCAGTCAATCATTCAGGACAAAGCCTTTTATATGTATAGATTTGGTATTTTCTTTTAGAACATTTTACCTAGAAATATGTGTTATGGGGACATTGCTGGGGTTGTTATGCCCCCTCTTGAAGAAGCCCCTGAATCCAGCCCTGTTTTTAAACAGCAACTTTGGTGGATTACGTCCAATACCAACTAGAAACACGAGACGGTTCAGCACCATACAAGCTACATTGCCATAAATCAAATTATTTCGGTTAACAGTATTGTCAATTTTTTTATTAGTATTCAAAATGAATATGAAATTGATATTTGTATATTTTTTTTCTTCAAATTAACGAAAATACGGTCATTATATCGATACCTCTCAGGGACATATCAAACTATACTTATGAGAAGGTAAAGCCACCTAATAGAATTGATATTTCGAAAGAAATAGTCTCCCACACGGCTGAAGCTGAGGCAAGTATGCTTTTTACATAATTAAATCAACTCATTTTGGCTAACACCATCGTCAAAGATTTAATTTAGATTAATATTCAAAATAAATACTAACTTGATAGTTGTAATGTTTCTTTTTTTTCAGTTTGATAACAAAGCGCCCATTGGGAATATGACAGTCTCATCCAGCGACATATCAAAATATACTTCTGTGAATTTAAAGGCACCTCACGGAACTGATAGTTCGAAAAAAATTGTCTTCTACACGGCTAAACTTAAGGCAAGTATGCTTTATACACAACAATGGTGGGCTATGCCCATCGCTAAGTAGAGAGACGAAAAGAGATTGCGACTTTCAATAAACATGCCATAAATCAACTGATTTCGGCTAACACTATCGTCGAAGGTTTAATTTAGATAAAGATTCAAAATAAATACAAACATGATAGTTGTAATATATTTTTTTCAGTATGATAACAAAGCGCCCATTGGGAATATGACAGTATCATTACCTTCCAGCGGCGTATCAAAAGATACTTCTATGAATGTAAAGGCACCTAATAGAACTGTTGTTTCGAAAGAAATAGTTTTTCATGCGGCTAAAGATAAGGCAAGTATGCTTTTTACACAACAACAATGTTGGGATATGCCCATCGCTAAGTGAAGTGACGAAAGGGCATTGCAACTTTCAAGCAACATTGCCATAAATCCGTTTATGACATTTATTTATTTATTGTAACCGTTAGGTCTTCAAGGCGTTTTCAATACAACGTGAAACTACTGCTTCCTGTCTCGTCTGAAAAGAGACTTAATGGCCCAAATAAATAATCTCATGGACATATTCAACCTTCACACCCAATGTAGATCTTGCATCGCATGCTGTTTGTCATCAACTTGGTTTTCGACATGTTGATCTTTAGTCCAACCACAAGGATTGCTTTGCATAGGTCTTGTAGCGTATATATAACCTCATTTACATATAACTTATCTTTCATATTTACGCAATAAATACATAACTGAAATTTCCTAATTTTGTAATTCAGGTATACTCAGTGAACGTCACAAAAGCAGGACATTCAGTTGAAGTGGATAGTGTGGCAGCAACTCCGGCAAAGAGCTCCGTTAAATCAGGACTCAAGATTCACTATGAAACAAGAGCTGGGGGACAAGAGGAACCAACTGAATTTTCCGATTTCAAAGTTTCACCGATTGTAGACACCAGTACTAGACCTACACAAGGTACTGTACAATACAGATAGCATTATTGTTTACATGGATATAGGTATGCAGGATAAATTTAATGTAGTCACGGCAATTTTTTATTTTATTTTAATTATTACCTATTGGTGTGTAAAGTTATTTATTATTTATTTATTTATTTATTATTAAAACACTTATAACATAATATTTTGTTATTTAAATAGTTTGCGCTTTGGTTTAACTGTAAGCATTCTGTTGATGAACAAATAAATAACACCATTACAGATAAACTAAAGCGATACTTTAACAAATTAAATAAATTTAAACTATTTTAATTTTAACCTTCTACACCTACTTTCAGTGACATCTATTGCGTCAACAATAGATGTCCCTAAAAGTATGCTTTTCACATATTCTGTGAGCAGTTTCTGTGAACTCTGCCAGGGGCCACAAGTAAAATTTATCAGAACTTTCTGAGACCAGATTGAGCAATATCAAAGCGCGGGATTTCGGGGCAAACCTGCAGTGCATGTACAGTTCTTTATCGAGCGTCAAATTCGATAAAATGCCATAGAGTCGATCATAGCAAGTAATGCTCAAATGGCATTTTATCGAATTTGACGACCACAACTGTCAAATTTGACAATCGATAAAGAACGGTACATGCACTGCATAGCAGGTTTGTTCTAGTCTGATAAATTATGGCAGTACATTGCATTATACGCCATGTTATGAAACTTATCTGTTAAAGTTATATCTTTTTCAATGTCAATATATTCGAGATCTAATACGGGAACAATGGTTGATAGTTCATCTATATCTATACCAATATTATAAAGAGGAAAGATTTGATTGTTTGTTTGTTTGCATTGAATAGGCTCCGAAACTACTGAACCGATTTGAAAAATTATTTCACTGTTGGGAAGCTGCACTATCCCCGAGTGACAGAGGCTATATAATATTTAAAAAAATGGGATCCTTACTAAAACTCCAACCATGTAACCCAAGGTGTAAAAAACCAGGCCACACCCGTGCGAAGCCGGGGTGCTTTGCTAGTATTTGTATAAAATTCTAACGTAGTGCGTATTAAAATGTGTCTTATGACATCATTTTGTGTGTGCAGGGACCTGCGCATAAAACTATATTTTTATTTTGCTAGCCCCAAAAATTTTAGACAGTATCTAGTACTTAAAAATATTAGTCAGACATGAAGATATTGATTTAAAAAAAAAAAACTATCCCGCATTGCTACAAATAATGTATGCATTACGTTGCAAAGCGAATAAGTCAATTATAGATATTTAATATTTTCAGCAATTGATGTAACTGTCCCGTTGAACACAAAATATGTGCGAAAGCTCAAAGATAACATACACTTATCATGTAGAGACTATATTAAGGATGTTCCAGAACCGATATTCGAGTGGATATTTCTTAGCTTTGAAACATACACACCTCCTTTAATTTTAACGTAAGTATTTGGCTTAGTTTGTACATACCTACATAAATAAATGATAAATTACCAGCAAATAATGTATGGCAGACTAATAACACCGGCAGTGCAAGTACCGTTCTTTATCGATCGTCAAATTTGACAGTTGTGATCGTCAAATTCAATAAATTGCCATTAGATCAATACTCGCTATGATCGATTCTATGGCATTTTATCGAATTTGAAGACAGATAAAGAACGGTACTTACACTTTGCACTGCAGAACTAAAAACAGATAATCATTATTCACCCTTAAAATATCTGCCTACCAAAAATGGATCTCAGGAGCTTTCAAAACCTTCACTTGATACACTAATAATAATTTCACATAGCTGGATAACGTCCATAAGGAAATTTATGTATATAATAAGCAATTAATTTCTTTTAATTATAGCTTAAAATTAAGGTAATTTAAATTTTCGTATTATTAGTAGTTATAAAATACTAGTTTCGCTACGCAGTTTCATCCGAATGGACAAATAGGACAACCCCTTAGGAATCAGGGACCGTATAATTTTCAACAATTAAAAGCATCCTAAGTCACTCTCCGGCCTTTCAACTATCAATATGCAAAAATAAACTACTTTCTGTTGATTTATTACTGCTCAAAAGTGGCATAAACAAACACACTTTCGGAATTATAAATATCGGTAAGTGTGAATATGAATGAAAAGGTAATTTATCCATAATTATTATTTTACTTCTTTAGACCGGGAAACCCATCATACGATGGGGCCATCACTGTAAGAAACGGCAATCTTACAATAACAAACATACAGCAAAAACACAGAGGCAACTATACTTGTTGCGTGAAAAGCAATATTGGCGACACAAAAAATATTACTTTTGAAGTTGACGTACTGTGTGAGTATTATCTTTAATTGTTTGATGATGAGACTGATGTGCCGGGATTGACAAAACACGATGTTTAAATTTTCTATCTTTTCTGTCTGTTTTCGAAGCATTTATTGATACTATGGCACCAAATATTCTATTCTATTCTATAAATGTTTGGCAGCATGTTCCAATAAGAGCTTTTTGAAGAGACAATTTAATGAAATTGTGTCTAAGACTATGGAACTATCTTTTGTTTGTTTGTTAATTTGTATCTAGGAAAATTAATATAAAATTGTTTGTAAAGTTATAACATGTGTGTACTTATTGGTAAAATTAATTGGTAATTCATAAAAGAAAACGTGTCGATTAGAGAACGTATTCCTAACCTAAAAGCTCTCGTTGTGAACGACTTTGTTGCCAAAGGTGTACGGTGTTGGCTAGTGATGATTAGTGCATCGTGGCTTTCTGACGTCAATGTGTAGGAGTTCAAGTTTATAATTATTATTTTATATTATATAATATTATAAAAATCATCCTGTGTATGTATATATATATATATATATATACATATATATATATATATATATATATGTATATATATTATAAGGTAAATTTTCATTTTGTCGTGTTTTTCTAAATTTCAATATATGGGTTCCCAAAATATAGAAAAAAACATATTAGTTGTTAAATTAAATCCGAAATCGAAGGAATAATTTACAGACAAGAACCATATTAGAATTAGAAAAGGTATTGTAATAAAAAAAAAAAAAAAAAAAAAAAAAACAGATATTAGCGTTATTGTGTTTCTTGCAAATTATACTTCTATGAAATGAATTTACAAAATAATAAAAATATTTACAAACAATGATCTGGAACTTAACAATATTATGCTGTAAACCATTATGAGGGTATAAAAATTCGAAAGTGTGATAGGTTACCTTCCGAATATCACTGCACAAATAGGGCATGGCAGATGACGTTAAGAATTACTGGTTAAGATGTTAGATAGTTAGATAATGACGTTAAGAATTAAATTATATATATTATTTGTAATGGAAAAAGGCCGAGATTGTATTTATAATATTGCCATTTTTCTATTCGTCATGGAATTCTCCAACATATACATTGATAGTTAAAGCCAACTGCTGAACCGTAACGTTTAACAAGTTATGGTGGTACCGCCTCACATCAAAATCCGTTTAAAAATATTATTTTGTTCTGCGTTATATCAGAATGTTTGCTTTGTGGTTTTTTGAATTCGGTTTAAAAAATATAGAATTTGTAGTGAAACATTACTTACGATAGTGAAATGTTTAAAACCTTCTATAACTATATTCGGGTTGAACTACTAGTTTATTTATAAATAACACGTCCAAGCATGCATACCTCTTTGTTTTGACTCAAACAAAGCGCCTGAACAGAACTATTTACAGTTATATAGTTTTTTACTATTGCTAAATTTGTAGGCGCTCGAGCATTATTATCCGTATTATTCGATTTGATTTAAAAACTACTGAGCCAAAATTCATGTCATTTTTATGGGACCACTTTGAAAGCTTTTTCTACATAATAAAAAAGAAAAATGCCAATTGGTTCACTGATATCAGCGTAATCGACGTACATTATATAAAACATAATAAAAACGCTCCGAATTGAGAACCTTCCTCCTTTTTCAAAGTCGGTTAAAAATTTAATTGAGAACCTTACTCCATTTCCGAAGTTGGTTAAAAATAAGGCACGACAATGTTATAAAACGTTGGTCATTTTCATTTACTGATGCACACTCATTGAACACTTCATTTCAGCTAGTATTCGCTGTGGTATAAGTAAGTTCCGAAGAAATACTGTCAAAGTCAGCTTTATGATAATTTAATTCAGGAGAAACCTGTGGACTGAGATACTTTGGTTCGCTTTTAAGTAAGGTGGGATTTGTGGGGTTATGTTCAAGTTTATTGATCTAGTGCTTCTGTCAGGAAATAACACTTCATGTGAATGGCAAGATCTAATGTTATGTCGTCTCCATTACATAAATCGATAAATTGAAACATATTATAAATGGAAATAAACTCTACCGATGCGTTTCACTAAGAATTTTCGTAGTTAAAAGGTTATGTGAAATTGACAAAGATCCACTTTATAAATGGTAAATTTAAGTTAAAGGTTAAAGTAAGTTTGAATGTAAAGTAAACTATGGTAACCTCATTGACCTGATAGTTAATAACTTTATCCAGAAATGTATTCAAAACATCTAATTTGGCTGAAGAAGGGATATCAACTACACAAATCGCAACGTTTTTAATTTTGTTCCCTATTTTCATCAGCTTTCCTTTATTATGATACATTTCCTTCATTCCTTTATTGGTTTTTACCCGCAAATTTTTTTTTCGATGCTAGCTCTATTAATGTACGTCTCGCTTGTCTCGTCTTGTCGTCGCTCTATGTATGTATTTACCTATGTATGTATGATATATTAGTTCGTATGTCAAAAAGTAGAAATCAATGTTATATGGTACAACATTTCGAAATTTGTAACCTAATGGACTATAAAGTCTTTTTAAGATCCAAAAAATTATTTTTGCAGTTCCGCCAGTTAGGAATTCCAAGCGTATAATTGTTACGTAAGTATTAAAGGGAAAGAGGGTTTTTTTGAAATTTTATAGTTAAAAGCAAAAAACAGTTTAATAAGTATTTTATAACCAAACTTTTTCTCTGCCATAGTGTGTAATCATAGCTCAATAGATTTAAATGTATTGCCCTTTAGTATTTTCCCAAGAACAATGGCATAGTTTAATTCAAATAAAATATAAAAAAACAACATCCACCATTTAATATCCATGCTCAAATTCAAAACGGAAGTTTGGAAATTCCCCATAAATCCATTTTCTTATATTTTGTTAAAATTGCTTACTTTTTCTCTCATAGTAATAATACATTAATACTCATTTATTCATATTATCAAGGATGATATACTAAGAGGTAAGACAATAGCGGAACAGTAGAGCGTAGCTCGGAAATTTGCCTAAAAACGGTATGAACTTAGATGGTGCCGTAATTTGAGCGTCGTATAGGTTGTCTCGAACTTCCGTAAGAGCTGCAGACAGATAATGTACGAAAGGGTTCTACAAATTACCGTAGCGCTAGTATCGCAGTCAAGTTTTGCAACATTTCAAGGGAATAAAGAAAGGCGCCATCTATTGGTATGAGTTGAGCTTCTCTTGAAATGCTGCGAAACTTGACTGTGATACTAGCGCTACGGTAATTTGTAGAACCCTTTCGTACATTATATGACTGCAGCGCTTACGGATGTTCGAGACAACCTATACGAAGCTCAAATTACGGCGCCATCTAAGTTAATACCGTTTTTAGGCAAATTTCCGAGCTACACTCTAATGTTCCGCTATTGTCTTTCCTCTTAATATAATTATCTTCCTTGATATTATGGAGTGGGAGGTAAAACCTTTGCTTAAAATGGGTTAAAATTGCTTACATAATCATTGTATAGCTCCAACTACAAAACTACCTAATGTTATATAGAGCTGTGGATGGTGATCGAATGATGGGAATACTTTGTAATGTCACTGGGAATCCGGAGCCAACAATCTCCTGGCAAAAAGATGGACTTCGACTTGCAACAGGTACAAGTGGAATAGACCTTTTGTCCTTGGCGACATAGATAATAAGATCCTACACAATTTGCATGATACCTGTTTCGTTAATCATAATTTAAACAGGGCCCTAATTCTATATCTTATATCATATTCTTTGCCATAAACGCGAGACATTGTAACCTGAAAATGTAATAAAAGGAGTAATGTAGTATATCTTTAATATCATCATCATTATGCTTCATCAAACCTTATTAATAATTTAATCTGAACTCTTTTTGTTATACATAGGCCACTGTACCTACTCTATTCGATAATTTTTAAATTCAGACATTGTAGTCTACAGCCTTATTTTCTATGACCACATAAACTAATAATGCGGCTGTGTTGCGTCATCTTCGTGGAATAGCCTTAAATTTGCTAATTATTAAGATTAATTTTGTAACTAGCATAGCATCCAATCGGAAGACGCGTTTATTTCGTTTGATGCGTTTGAATCTTGTGGTTGCAGTGTTTTTTTTATATGGTTACTAAGTTTCAACATGTTTACGCCATGTTATTGGCGTGTTATGTAGTACCATACAGAATTAAGACCCTTTATGGATTGCCGTAACAATTTAATCTAATTTTATAGCTTGCAAGTACTCAAATTAAGCTGATAACCCAGCACATTTTTTATAAATTTTGACTCGCTAAATGTTGATTGATATACAATACTGTTTAATTATTTTAACTAACTAGTTTAAAATAATCTCACACATACATGGGCATGTTGTTTTGCATTGTTGATTTTCCGATACGGTATGTCTTCAATAATATTATATTAGTAGGAATATAAAATAAAATACAGTTTTGGCGAGTCAAAGTTGTTTGGAAATTAGGTGCCGTAAGTAGCCGATAGTGCCGATAGTAATAAGCTCTTTATATCAAGATATTTATAATTCCAAAATTCATCGTTGTTTTGGTAATGTTATTTATTTCTTATGCATCATTATTATCATAAATATGATGATGTCGACTTGATGTTGACTTTATTTAAAAAAAACGTGTATATAAAATTATTTGGGTTTGGTTCAATATCTTTCTTTTAGAATCGCCTAGGAATATTTTTTTATTCGATAACCCTAAACTCAACTTATGTTTTACAGGAGGTAAATATCAATTTGAAGATAAATGGCTAATTATACACAATGTAGAAGATTCAACCATCGGACATTATATCTGCCAGGCAAGGAATAAAATATTTGGTCATGTATATACAGCTAGAAGAATTTACAAAGTCTATGTAAACAGTAAGTTTAGAACCAATTTTACCCTAAATAGCTATATGATTAAATAAAGATGAAAACAAAAGTTTGAATTATGAATGACTAATGAGTGTACGAAATTGTTAGCGTAGAGAGGTTCAAGTGTAGTGTAAATTATGTATAATGGTTAAAGATAAGACCGCATAAAAGAAGTAAGGAACGCTGCACAATATTCAAAGATAGAAAATGGAATACTACTAGAGATATGTGAACATTTTTAAAGGTGATGAACCAGATGGATGTTGGTCACTGGGTAAGAGATGTCAACATAAATAGGTATATGATGGTGACATGTAAGAGAGTGGGGAAGAAAAAATACAGGTTTTGCACGACCTGAAATGTATCTTGGCCCCGATACCAAAGGCACTCTATCTTGAGTAAGCACGTATCATAAGAATAGTTCATTAATATCATTGAAATGGTAAGATATAAGTAAAAAGTTGTTGCCAATGTTTTTTTTTTGTTTAGGTTTACCTTCAGATCAGACAAACAAGAGAGATATGCCTTAGTAAAATTATCGTTCGTGATTGAAATATCTCCGTGTTTCACCTACCATCTATATGGACATTGTTCCATCCTAGATTACGCTGACGCCTGCTTTCTTGATCTCACTGAGGTCCAGCTAGATAAACTTGAGCGCCTCCAAAATGACTGCATAAGATTTATATTTGGTTTACGCAAATATGATCACGTTTATCAATTTCGTGCAAAACTCAAGTGGCTACCTATTCGACTTCGCCGGAATGCTCACATGCTATGTCTTCTCTATAACATCCTATTTAATCCTTCTACCCCAAAATACTTAAAAGAACTCTTTACTTTCTGGCACACCTTTCATACTCGTCCTCTTAGATCAAAGGATACCCTGTCCCTTAAGTCCCCTTCAGCACGTTCCGAAACTTTTTATGGCAAATCGTTTGCATTTCAGGTTGTTCAATTGTGGAACGCGTTGCCCGTGCATATTAGACACGCTCCATCTCTCGCTGTTTATAAAGACCTTGTGAAGCAATTTTATTTGTTGGAATTTCCACCTTGTTGACGCTGTTGTTGTTAATTTAACTGCTCATATTAATAAATTTTATATTTTATGTATTAGTATATTATCGTAATTTCAAGTAATATAAGTATTAGTATGTATTGTTATTAGAATGTACGGTTTGTATTATAACCATCACATTATTCAATATTGCACGCCCCGCCTACTACCTCCTGTATAGATCCTCTCCATCCTAAGGTTGCCTGAAAGAGATCACTCTTAGCGATAAGGCCGCCGATTGTTGCACTAGTTTTTAAGCTGTTTTATCGTGTGTATGAAATTTGTGGTGTGAACAATAAAGAGTTTATCTATCTATCATGATACCACAAAACGCAAAAACTCTAAATGCGGCATACTGACCCATCTTTCACACACACAAGAAACTTGCAGCGGTATGACACCAATGAACTAACTAATAGTCCACATGCAGAAAAAGGGTGGCAAGATCATTTGCCGTTCGACTATAGGCATCAAGCCTGATTTAGACAATGAGTTCGCATGCCTCGCCACTTTACTATATCTCACTTGTTTGTCTAACCTAAAGGGTGTATTGCTTGTACAATATGATCCGCCAGAAATATCGCTGTCGGGTTTTAAAATATGTACTTTACAGAATTACATGTTTACTATCACTTACTACATTGATTATAAATAGCCACTTTATTTGATTTTCAGAATATCCACTTCCAGAATCGATAAAAAACACAACTATGTTTGTTGAAGCAGGAAACAGAGAACTGATTAAATGCTACTTGCCTCATACGATGCTTGATGTGGTTAATTGGTATAAAGTGAGTTTATTATAAATTTTTCCTGATATTCCTACATCTTCCATGGATTAACAATGTGATAAAAATAATATGGTACTCAGTATACAAACTACACATTAAAAAGGCATGATGAATAATTTTCTAGAACTGTTTCATGTTTCAGTTCTAAAACAACTTTTTCTGCATGTAATTATTGTTTATTTGTATCAAAAATACCGCATCCTTATGATGTCACGACCTCAAACTTTCAGACAAAACGATAGTTTCTTTGCGTGATCAAAATGCAGGCCTGTATTTTGGTCAGAAAGTTAGCCACGCAATCTAGCGAGGCAACACAGCCAATATTTTGGCCACTCTGCCTGAAATTAGGGATCGTTTGTACTATCTATAGGCCTTCGTTGCTATAGTATAAACAATCTTTAATAGTTTAGTTTTTAACCGACTTTAGGAGGAGGTTATCAATTCGACTGTATGTTTTTTTTTTACTTGCTTACTTGTATGTTTTTTTTAACTTGCTTGATACTTTGATTCTAATTTTAAATAAATTAAAAGTTTAAAAAAAAGATAGAAAACGATGTTTGATTCACATCAGTAAAGAAAAATTACTTCGGATACAGTACACTATTTCTGCATAACCTTGTCTCAATATCGCTTCCAAAATAAAAACAAATACTGTTCATACCATTTTAACCTATTTAATTATTCAAAATATTAGGAACGATTCTTTATTACATATTAAACACCAGTGCGCGTTCAGCATTTGCGAAGTAATTAGTGAATTTACCTAGCCTATCACCCATTTTTTTTTTGAGAAATAGGCTTTTCAGGTTATGCAAATAATACTAGGAAATAAATTAATATCTACTGTATTTTCAACAAAACTGAATGTCTGAATACTGGCCGGCTATCTTTAACTATTTGATTGGGTTTCCTTATTTGTTTTTTGTTTGGATTGTTGTTATGTCAATATCTAATTATGAGTAGCGTTTGGTTGAAAGCATATTGTAATTGACTTGATGAATTTAGCACAAATATCACAAAAAATTGTCCAGAGTTTATACAGGGTGTAAGGGGAACACTCTCGAAGCCAAAAGAAGGTAATTATACTTATCATAATGAACAACTTTTACAATGGTACCAGCCCTGAAATCGCGAAAAAAATCAGCTGTTCTATAGAAAACGGTCATTGACATTCTACAAAATCCATTCGACAAAATGTATGGAACAGCTGGTTTTTTTTCGCGATATCAGGGTTGGTCCCGTAGTAAAAGTACAATTACCTTCTTTTGGCTTCGAGAGTGTTCCCCTTATACCCTGTATATGTGTGTAAATTTATATACATTTTAGAGATACCGAATGACTAGTTTAATTTCCATGTCGTTATACCTAATAATATATTATTTAGCTTGTAACAAATATTTAATGTAAACTAAATGCACAGATTACCATAGTAGTTATAGTTTTAATCTGATTTTGTTTCGATTATTTTTGATTTGAATGGATCCATTGATCCATAGTTTAAAATTTCGTTGATTGGAAAGAAACAAAGGAATACTTATAAAATTAATCAAAGTGTTTCTTTTCAGGACAACAGAAAGATACACAGAGGTGAATTGGAATTGCATAGTGCTAGTCTGTCAGACTCAGGTATCTACACATGTAGAGTGAATAAAATAGACACTCCGGTGATAGTATCTGCAAACACACTTGTGATTGTCGGATTCAAACCAATATTTTTGACTAACCCGTCGCCGCCGAAGAAAATTGAATTGTATTCTGGAGAGCATGTTTTCCTGGATTGTGTAGTTAATGCTGAATCTAAGCCGACAGTGAGTATTTTAAATCATATTAATATAGAAAGAAAAACGAAAAAATATTATTAGTTGCGTATTGTGAGAAAAAAAAAACACACCTTAGAAACCTTTCCATTGGGGAAAGGTTCTGTAGCTATGATGTTTTTCCTCATGAGAGAATTTTAGCACTACATGTCTTGTACATTTGCCAGTGTCAAGTATTGAAAAGTTATAATTATAAAAATTGCAAAATTTGTCATAATAATAGTCAAGAAGAATAATAGTCACTGTTAAATCAAACCATGCACCCAATGTGCACGTAAAGTAGTGGTGGTGGTGGTAGATTTTACTATGGTCACCGCGTTACCAACTGAGTCGTAGGGCCATAAACGTCATACCATAAGACCTGTAAGTTCGAGCTAGATAGACAGACAATTGATTTGTAACCTGACGACTCAGATGGTAATGCGTTTACTATAGAGGTTTCTATGGAGATTCGGGAACAACACGAATATAAATTTTTCACTTCGTTCCCTACGCTGAAGCAAGTTCACGAACACTTTATAATAACTAGCTTTTACACGTGGCTTTGTCCGCGTTATTTAAAGAAACAGAAGTAGGCTTCGTCAGTAGAATATATTAATATAATACATATTAAGGATGAGGGATAAATTGTTAAAATGTATAAGTCTAGATGACCAATGAAAAAACTTACCGAATTGTCCAGGATTTGTGAAACAATAGCAATATATTATAGAGTGTGAAAAATAGATACTGTACGTTGGCTGTTAAATAACATCAAAGATTTTCTGTATTGAATTTTATGGACTAATAGGCAGGTATAATACAATTATCTCAATCCAAAAACATTTTACGTTTTTTAAATACAAACAGCATCAAATGTTAAGGAGCACTGCTGATACGATGTATTTTTTTTTTCATTCTCATTATTTGATTTTTATTCCACTGGTTCATTCCACGACATCAACTTGCTGACTTTGGCCTCCCCCATCGATCTCCAAAAGGGTCGGTTGGAAGCGGCCAGCATCTTGCGTTTCCCGTTCTTTTAGGTCGTCTTTCTATCTTGTGGGTGGACGTCCCACGCTGCGCTTACCGGTCCGTGCTCCCCATCGAAAACCTTCCAGCCCTATCGGCCATCTATTCTGCGTGATATGTGCCCTGCCCACTGCCACTTCAACTTGCAAATCCGGTGGGCTAGTCCAGTAACTTTCGTTCATCTATGATACTCCTCATTTTTGATTCGATGTCGTAGAGAAACCCCAAGCATAGCCCTCATTTTGATCATTTTATTTTGTCTAATTTTTATTGGAAGGAGAACTGTAGTCTTAAAACTTGCAACAGAAGTAGTTTTTCCTACTTTATTTTCATTGTAAACTGGCCCTTTCAGGCCAAAAGCGTGAATTTGATTAAATCAATGCCCCGGGTATTGTAGGTGTCCATAGGCGAAGGTGTCTACTTACCATCAGGTGGCCCGTTACTTGTTTGTCTATTATTACATTAAAAGAAAAAACGTTGTTTATATCTCAATTTATCACATTATCTAGAAACGCATCTTTGTAGTCCAACAAACAACGTGACCTAGAAAGAAAACAACAGTAACTTTTCGTAAAATATCATTGCTCGCAAATGGTTTTTGGAGACTGTTTGTAGCCCAGCAATCCTGAGCGGGCCACTTGCAGCCCAGGGAAGGCTCGTCGGTTTTTTTACCTTTGCTAAAAACTTCACTCACGTGGACTTGGACAGCTTTTTTTATATATTTTGTAGACTTGCTTTTTCCCGCGGCTTCGCTTCGTGTAGTTCTAAGGAGAAATAATGAAGCTCTTGTAAGCAGAGTAGCAATGTTTTAGGTATAGTACGCTGTGTAAGTGCTTCATCCCATTGATTATTGCTGAACAATATAGATCAGTGGTAGCGCGACTGCCTGTAGCCCGCCGCAAAGAGGTCCAAGGTTATATTATCGGCTAGGCAGATATTTAAGTAATGAATTTGTTGAAATATCTGCTTTGGGTATGGGTGTTAGTTGTTCACGACTTTGTATGTGTACCATTACATCCTCGATACACGAAATCCTACTGATAGTCTTATCAGCAGCTATTGGCACGTTTTTGTTTTAAGATTGCCCGAAAATTTCTTGTATGGACAACAGTAAATGAACCCATTATCGAACTCTCTACTTTCCTGATTTTTATACTTTGACTGCTTTAGATAAAATTAGAGTTTGTGAAGCTTGCGGGAAAAACAAAAATACAAATATAAGAATAATTGTCTAACCCGAATTTGAATTTGAAGTGCACCTTGTTGCTTGCAATGTTCTAACTTTTGAGCTTTTTCAATAGTTATCGTGAAACTCCGCTACTAAACTTCTTCCTTTGAACACTTCCACATAAAAGAAAATCGGCCTTGTTGACCTCATACAGCCCAGCGTACTGCGTAATTTCTAAAGAAATTCTTACCTTTTCTGTCTAAAAATGTTTTTTTTTGTAGGTAACATGGTGGCACAATGGTAAAAATATAAAGTTTTCAGGAATGATACATAAATTCAAAATGGATACTGAAACAGTTGGTGAATTCAAATGTGAAGTAACTAATGAATTTGGACACATATCTAGGACATATAATTTGGTTTTGAAAGGTTAGTATCCAAACAATAAAAGATTGTGCTCTAAAAATAAGTTGTTTTATAGTCACAAATCTATAAAAAAGCGTGTTGATATAATTTGATTGCAGTAATAGTTGATTACAGTACTATCCGGTGAACATTAAAAAGGGATAGATACGTTATTATGTTAATAGATAAGTATTGTAAATTTAATACGATCGTAAATTTGTCTCTCATTCTATCTGTTAAAGACCTTTCAACAGCTAGGTAAATCATTTTATTGAAAAATTACTTATAATCTATGTATCAGGATGTAATAAACATGATCTGTTATTATTAAAAATGTGTAAAACTAGTAATTATGTTACCTTTACAGAATTTACAGAATGTGTCCTTCAACTTGATGAATATGCTGAAAACCAACCACTTATAATTACAAACTCTAGTACATGGCCAGAATACCAAACTACAAGTGGATTCACAACTATACCTAAACTTCAGAACGTAGTATTTTTTTGCCCAACAAATTTTACAATGTTTGGAGAAACAGGTATCCAAGCTATCTGTTATGGAAATGCAAGTTTTTTTGTTAATGGAAAGGTACTCAATTATGCTGACATCAAATGCAATGAAAACTTAAGACCGTCGGTTTTTGAACCCGAACGAGACGGAAAAAAGATACAATGTCGAGGTGAAAAAACGACAACTGCTAAGATAGTATTTGGTGAAGGTCCCAAAACTATTGATGCAATTGAGTATTGTCTTGACAAAGACCACAATCCAATATATGCAAAATATATGATGAGATATCCAGCTAATTATATTCCAAAAAATACTACCATGTGGGATCGTACAAACCGTAGAATCTACAACTGTGAAAGCCAAAGAATTAGATTCCCCAGATTCTTTAATCAAATCAACACAAAATGCTGTTTTGCCGGTAGGCAACTGGTAAATGCAAAAGACGTATTTCCAGGCCCATTACAGAGAGCAACTTATAATCGCTTAAACATTGTTCCCCATTGGAGTTCATGTAATTCTGAGGTAAAAATTTAAAATGTTTTATATTTAACGCAAAAACTATATTTACGTATTTACTTTTGTATGGAAAAGTATCAAAATGCTTCTGGATCATTTTGGCTCTGGGGCCCTAAAATGCAAATTTATGAGTTTTTCAATTGAAATTAATTTGGATCTATGTATGCAACACGTTTCAGAATTGGGACGAAGTTGAGCAGAGAGTAAGAACATTGGCCAAGTCTATCAACGATGAATTAATTATTTATACTGGTACTGCAAGAAAATTGGCTGTACATGGACTTTCTAATGTAATAATAAAAAATCAGCGTATCGCTACGTTATTATGGAAGGTAAAACAAGTGAAATTTTTAGATTTTTTGTAATTTGAGATCCCTAGTTAATTATATAATTAGTAATTTTGAATTGTATATGAAGGTGTACTCGATGTATTTTTATCCAACAACACCAAAAAGATTGAGCGATGGTGGCCGAGCTGTAGCATGTATTGTGCACTTCTATCTGACGGTTTGATCCAAGGATGTAAGGATGTTTACATTATATAAATTGCAATTAATTAACTATTAATAATAATTAATTAATTAATTATTTATTAATAATTATTAATTAATTAATTGCAATTTATATAATGCAAATTAATTATTAATAATAATTAATTAATTATTATCTTTTTTTCTGGGCAAGTGCCTTTATTAACTAAACATAATACAAGCTATAACTAAAACTACAAATACAGTTAGACTGCCCATAGACCGTTGAAGGTCTAAAGACAATCTAAATGCTCAAGCCCATTAATTATAAAAGTCCAAGGCCCTGCACCAGTGACTTTTAGTACCTTAATAAATTATGAACAGTTTCGATGCTATCGCTTAAAAACGGTAAAAAAAACATCATGAGAAAACCGGTGTGAGTAAGAATCTCAAAAGAATTATGATATTCATCTACATTTCCTGGGCCAGCATGGTGGAATACGCCCCATTTTTTTATTTTTTTTTGGTAAAGTGTCATAAGCTTTATTTATATTTCGTGTTCCCCGTCTTCCCAAGAGACTTGCTTTTTTTTATAAAATTATGTTTGTAAGGCAGTTTGTATATTAGGTACATCCTGTATCTTTGTGAGTTTGAAATATATATATATATATATATATATTTTATAAATAATAGGCTTACGATTGACCACCATCTCGTCCAAGGGCCTTTCGGCCAACTCAAACTAACTGCGCAGTTTGGAAAAGAACGCGAACGTGAACCTTAACGTGCCCAGATACGGTTGCGGTCGCGCAACATTTTTTGGACAACGGGGATATTCGCCAAAGAACCAGAGTCACCGACATAGCTGTTAAAATTTGCAAGTTGAAGTGGCAACGGGCAGGCTACATCCCTCGAAGAACCGATAACCGATGGGGAAGAAAGGTTCTGGAGTGGAGACCACGAACCAGAAGACGCTGCGTAGGGAGGCCTCCCACTAGATGGATCGACGACATTGTGAGAGTCGCGGGCATTCAGTGGATGCAAAAGGCAGGCTGTCGTTCAGTGTGGAGCTTAAAGGGGGAGGCCTATGTTCAGCTGTGGACGTCTTCTGGCTGATGATGATGATGATAATGATCATTTTTTCATCACCTAAACTGGATTCCTTTAAACAGCTAGCCCTAATGCCCCAGAATGTTATATTGCGGTATTGGTTTTTCTTATAATTATATTATTGCTTCACAGATAGTACAATACCCAGCCACCAATTCTGCTGTAGCCATCTTGCAACTGAACGTACCTGAAGTTCAACCATCAGAAGTAAATCAATACATTCGATGCACAGACATCTGTGACAAGCTGCCTTGGATGAGAGGAACTAATTGGCGCTCTGTTGAACGAGGATACACTTATTGCTGCGAAATTAAAGATTTTATTAAAAATTTCAATTTCACGGGCATTCCGTATGAACCATATGTTAATTTACTAAGAGGCTAAATAAACTCATATTTTGATGCAATTTATACAATGTCTTTAATATAATAAACTAGTTATCGATCGGGTAAAACCTATTCAAAATATCAGCATCGTAATACGAAACTTTTCTGGTAATGGTTTTTGTTTTCACACAGCCCATTCTGGGATTCAGTGATGATGGAATTGGAAATTGGATGGAAGATAGAAAAACCAGTATTGGTGTCATAAAACCTAGTTTAGTTTTTTTTTTTTAATGACCAATAACTTTAAAAAACCAATAAGCGCTAACATTATGTCACTACCAAGAACAAAATCATATTTATACACGGATTTTGAGATCGAGCGGGAACTATTATCATATTTATATTTTAATTTTTTTAAATTTATTTTATAATTGGGTAGATTAGTTCTAAAAGTCACTAAGTCCCAATTTTGCCATTTTTATATTACCAGTTCAAAATATTCTACTTGTTTCCCTCTTGCGTCGGGTCTAGTCATTTTTCTCTATAATGACTCTAAGTACGTTATTCCCAATGACTAAAATCCCTAACTCCATTGAGTTCAATTCTTAAACTAACAAAGTCCAAAGTAGAACGTAAATTCTAACAAAAAGTAACTATGTTACTTATTTTTCATTTAAAAACAACTAAATCCTGTTTTTTGTCGTCTATATCCTTGCTACACTAGCGATCGTTTTTATCCACAGTTTAAATTAGTTACGGCAAAAACTTTGTGCAACAACTGTATTTAATTAGTTGATCAAAACTGGGGTAAATGGGCTTATTACAAGTATATCTAACATAATATGCGAAAATAGGAGCTAGTTGGAATGGCGTCCTTTTGGTGGAGAACATGCAGACATGCCTGGGTCTTAGCAGCAATGAACTTGATCAGGTTGGCATCGCCACAATCGGAGACTGTCTTAAGGGACAATTCAATGCACTCGACCATGGCCTCTCTGAGAGACTGGATATTGGTACCGCTGGTTCATTCGTTCATATTACTGTGCTGTCGTCTGCGTCCCCAAAAGTACCGGGCTTTAGCAAATCGTCGATGTGCAGCAGAGAGAGCACCGATCCTGGAAGACACCGGCATCAATTGCCTTTCAATCGCAAGAGCAGTCATCAGTGACAATTCGAATCGGTCTATCCCTCAGAAACTCCAATATCCACGCAATGAAAACAGCGGACAAGCCAAACGAGGAGAGCTTGCTAATAAGGCCGTCTTGCTAAGCCCTGTCGGAATCTTAAATATCATGTCAAGGGAAACGGCAAGCGTTTCTTCGTGTTTCTCGATGGCCTCACTCCACATGTGTTTGGCATAGGTACGCTAGAAGATTCCCAGTGGATTGGTTTCGGCGGAATCCGTATTGCCGGTCACTGAGCAGATCATTAGCTTCCAGATACGCCAGGAGCCTGTTGTTGAGGACACGTTTCATAGTTCTGCAGAGTATGGAGTGACCGAGACTGGCCTGTTGTTGGCAGGGTCGGCACGACTACTTTTTTTGGGCAAAGGTTGCACCACAAACTAGGTTAAGCTACTACGTAGCCGTTTTCGGGTTGCACGTTTGCAAGCTTCCGAGATTTCGGCGCTTGACTGGTCTCAAGCGAGAGATGAAAAAAGCGTGTCAGTAGGTACGACACGGATGTCTTTATGAACGGGCCATAACAATTGAACTTGCTCAACAAAAACGAGTCAAAACCGTTGTTGTGTGTTTACACTTCGGGAAAGCACACGAATGCATAATTTTGTCAGATGTTTCGTTATCATGTAACAATAGTCTTGTGTCGCACTTTCTACGGCTAGCCGGCTAGCGCTCATTTTGTAATCTTTAAAAATGCGCTCCTTCTGGGCCCGTCCATTCATTTTATTTTGGTCGAAGTCCACAACTTTAACACGGTCAATATTCAGTGCTAGACTATATAGTTACACAGAGAGCGCACTATACTTGCGTATGACGTCACATGTATGTACGCCATACAAATTCTATACTGCCACTCATCTTGAAGAAAGGGACTGAAAATCCTTTCCTGATCCAAACAAAAACTTTACATAATTATATCTCAGAACTTTATTAGCCGATTTAAATAGTTTCTTCAGTAGATAAGTGTACTAAATTTAATTATATTTTTACTAGGCCTGTTATTTGTGACCTTTAACCGACAGCATTTTATCAATAACTCTGTATATTTTTATGGGTAAGTAATGTTTATGGTTATTACTGAAACAAAATAAAAACTACTTTATTCTAGGTATTAATGTACACAAACATTGCTAAATTGCCCGTAGATAAAAGTCTAAATAATTCTGATTAATTAATAGCGTACTTCCAGCTACAAATATGGGAGTGCATGGTCACGCAAAAAGGGACTATAATTGAAAGCGGGAAAATAATTGATTGATGAGAAAAACACATTTAAATTTGAAACTTAATTGTAAAGATTGTCTAGATTGTCTGTCTGGAGTTTTTTTTTTTTTAAATATTCATAAAAATTATAACATTCACATATAAATTTTTCTTTTTCTGTTTGTTATAAAATGATTTGAAGGACAACATATTTAAAATCAGCAAAAAACAAAAGAACTGGGGCCTTACGGCTAACTGTTTAAAGCAATCCAGTTTAGGTGATGATAAAATGTTGCGCGACCGCAAACCGTATCTGGGCGCATTAAGGTTCAGGTTAGCGTGAGTTTACGAACTGCGTGGTTTTAATGTTAGTTTGATACCGCGTAATCAGTTGGCCGTAAGGCCCTGTTTCCATTCCTGTAAGGTCCCTTTTCGTGTGAACTTCACATTTAGGTACATAGAAAATAATAGAAGCGTGTCTATCGCAAAAAATGGCAACAAAAACTTTTTGTGAGTTTTGTTGAAAACACTTCAGTACGCAGATATTTGTAGCAAACATTTATAAATAAATAAAAAACAATGCATTTAATCCAAAAGATTTATCATTACATATTAATGAAATATTTTTGATAAATTTCTAATTTCTAACATTTATTAGGAAAAAAGTACTTATATTAGAGCCGTTCCAAGGCGATGTTGCTATACTATAGGCATTTACTTTACTTATTTATATAAATCATTAAAGTATATGCAATTAAATCTATACTACTTACTTATATAATAATGAGATATTTAATAACAATAATTATAATTTTTTTAAAAAAAATACATACATACCTACATTTACAAACTGAAACTAAAAAGTAGAAAATATTGTTTAATATTACGACTGAAATACTTTGTATCCATGGTCTTGAAAAATTTAACGAAAAACAACAGGGCCCGGTCGCCATGGAGACACTTTGTTTTTTTGAAGTTCTGTTGTTGGAACAGTTCCTCTATGTTTGCTGTTCAGTTGACAGCGTCGCTAGTGGAGAACAAAGTATGAAATTCACCAAGAAATAACTGTAGTTCCAATTTTGTCCACTTTAACAGCTAAGTTGGCGGCACTGTGCAATGTACATTGAATTCGTTGCTTATCTTCATGTTTTTGTAGATTTTTCAAAAAGCGCTGAATCAATGTCAATTAAAAAAATATGGTACCACCTATGAGATAAGACCTACCAACCAAAAAAAGAATCATCAAAAACAATTCTAAATTGGCGGAGTAATCGCGTAACAAACATACATAAAAAAAACATACAGTCGAATTGATAACCGCCTCTTTTTGGAAGTCGGTTAAAAATAACCATTCGCTCACCAATCAGAAAATGTCTACAATCTTGGTATAGCAAATCGCAAAAGAAACGAATTAAGATGAAAAAGTGGGTTGGAAAATTTGCATAAAAATCCTGTCTGTATAACAAATGAAACACTGCATTAAAGTAGGATGGACTACTTCACTATGCATACGAAGTCAGTAACAACCGCTAATGCTATTTATTTTTACATAATTATTAAAGTACTTACTACACAAATAAAAGCTACAAATTAGTTACATAATCAATATTTTTGTTAATCTAAGGCTTTGTTTTAGAATGTCTGGTTAACGTTCCGGTCAAAGGATTTATCTATTAAATAAACACACTGTGCTTGTGTGTCACAAGCATTTAAAAGGACTAACCATCAAAATAAAGATTCTTTTGATTAGTTGGTTAAGGAGTTTTTTTTTAACTTCCTCTTTGAGGAAAATGAGGATTTTGGCGTCGCACTTCTTGTGCATTTGCCAGTGTCAAGTATTAAGTTACGAAGTTTGACAATAAAAATTAAATATAACGTAAAATGCGGCGTTGCCAATTCCCTGCCCGAGTAATTTAGAACTAAGTATTGAAATTAGGAAAAAGGATTGTGAAACGCATAAGGAATGTGAGATCACCGAGCGTTTTACCTTCCACAAATTTCATGTAAAAGTTATCAACTAGGTACTTTAATATCACATTCTGAAACAAACCTACTTAGAATGGGGCAAATAATGGCAGAAAATTCATATCTGGCTCGAAAACTCCCCTAAATCCAAAAGCAGATTCAAAATCTTCAAGTCTGCAGCAGTAAATGTATCCTTTCTTCACATCGTGCCAGTCACGACTTTTTATCCATTCAATGTGATCACACTGGTCTTTGCAAAGAATATATTTAGGGACGTCAGCGGGTGACAAATCTGGTACGTTGATTTGAATTATGGCGAGCGACGCCATGGATACCGGATTTTGAATCACCTGGAATTAAAAGAACGCTGGTAAATCGATTTACGACATAAGAATGTCGGCCTTAACATCATCATCATCAGCCAGAAGACATCCACTGAACATAGGCCTCCACACTGAACGACAGCCTCCCATCTGCATCCACGCGACTCTCACGATGTTGTCGGTCCATCTAGTGGGAGGCCTACCTACGCTGCGTCTTCCGGTTCGTGGTCTCCACTCAAGAACCTTTCTTCTCCAACTGTTATCGGTTCTTCGAGCGATGTGGCCTGCCCATTGCCACTTCAACTTGTACATTTTAATAGCTATGTCCGTGGCTCTGGTGCTTTGGCGAATCTCCACATTTCGCACAAATTTTCGCATTTAAAATATATGTGATCGGATATTAATTTTAATATCTAATACGTTTTTACCTTCCACAGAAATAAAGGCACTGTTTGCTGCTTGCTACTGAGATCTGAGATGTAAATATTAGCACTTGTGCCAGACGCCTGAGGGAGAGATAGTTCTTGTGCCGTCCCTGTCCAAACCAACAACTCACTGTCCAATTTCTTTGCAAAATTTCTTACTCTCTGTTCTACGCTGTTCCAATTCTAAAATAAAATTAAACATTATTATAGTAATGAAAAAATCATACATTTTGAATGGCCGTATGACCATTTATAATATATAAGCTGGTCCGACATACGTTGTGTTGTCCAAATTTGCATAAATGTGTATTAATTTTGTTACAATTAGGTATATCACCATCGAGATACAATTCTTATAGAGTCACAATCTCTCAGTGAAAACAGTCAAAAAACGTCCGAGCGTCATTGTACATCATCATAATCCTCATTTCAGCCATAGGACGTCCACTGTTGGACATAGGCCTCCCCCACCGATCTCCAAAAGGGCCGGTTGGAAGCGGCCTGCATCTAGCGTTTCCCTGCGGTCTCTATTACGAAAAAAGAGACCGCATTGTACATAAATTGTATCAATTATATACTTCACAATGCCACATTTACTACAAATTTGATGTTATGTCGCTTGCATAGTGTTCAACGTTAGTTGTCCGCTATGTCATCGTAGCTCTGAAATTTCGTTGTAGTCAGATTGTGGTTACCAAAAAGTCTACGCAATTCGTAGCGTGCGCCAAGTTTTGGTTCGGACATTTTTGGCACGATTTTGACTCTATTTATGTATTGTATCTCGACGTATATCACACACAAAGTGTTTTGGGTAAAGTTGGCGTCGTTTTGAATTTTTAATTTATTCATTTACAAAATAAAGCTAGTGCTACAAAATCGTAGTAAAATAATCAATGGCCGCTAAAAAAAACGACGCCACATACAAGGTTACCCAAACCCCTTTAATGCAAATATATGAAATAAAATTCTTAGTCATGGGATATTACATTTTAGCTAAAATATGCATATTAATGTAGTATAAATAAAATGCACGAAAATCTTCATGCTAAAAAGTATTAAAATTGGTCTAGTAGGAAAAATGAAGTTAGATAATTCAATTACCTATGTTTTAACAATCTAAGCTGCGAAAAAACAATGTGTATAAATGTTAGTATGTATTTAGGTATTCTATGCACTCTGAAATAGGACCGATATTTATATGGACCGATATTGATGAAATTTTCAGGCATTCTTTAAAATTTGCCCAGCATATGATCCTGTAAAGTTTGGTAGCGATGGGATCAAAAGTTATTTTTAAATGTTATACGGGGTGTAAGTGGAACACTCTCGAAGCCAAAAGAAGGTATTTGTACTCATCATTATGAACAACTTTTAATATGGGACCAAACCTGAAATCGCGAAAAAAATATCAGCTGTTCTATAGAAAACGGTCATTGACACTCGACAAAATGTATGGAACAGCTGTTTTTTTCGCAATTTCAGGGTTGGTCCAATACTAAAAGTTGTTCATAATGATGAGTACGATACCTTCTTTTGGCTTCGAGAGTGTTCTCCTTATACCCTGTATAAGTACTTCTCTATGGTTATAATATCTTCTCTACAAAAAAAAAAACAAGAATTCTAAAGAAAGAAAAAAAAGTCTATACCACAGATCTACTACCTGTGGTCTATACATTGTACATTGACATATTACATCATAGTAAAAAAAAAACTATGTCAAAGGAGGTTACTGTCGCTACTAAAGAGGTTGCATTGTTTTCATGTTTCACTGGCAGATAGCTGATGACATGTGACAAGGAGTAATTTAGGCTTATTACAGATATAGCGCAGGTGAAACCGCATGGTGCAGCTAGAATTAGAATAAAGAATATATTTTTGATCGAAGGTACCTGCAAGTTTAATTTTTATGTTTACTTAATTACCTGCACATTACAAGTGCTCCAATGCGGAACAACATTGTAATAGCTGTAAGTTGACCGTTGGGGTACCCCAGGGAACACATCTCTTGGACTTACGAGCTGTCTTTTTAAGAAGCAACATTCATCATCATTGTGGAACCATCTTTCCAATGTATCAGAGATGAATTCAATTTGTTTTCTACATTTATACGCTTGCTCAATGTCCATTTCAAACTTGTCATTATCAGACCACGTGGTATCAAATTCATCATCGGCTAGAGAATTTCGCATGATGTTCTTTGCAAAAATTGGAGTTTCACTAATTTTATTGATACAAACTTCATAAACGACCGTTTCAGCAAAGTCCAATACTTTGTATCCTACGTTTACTTTCTCTGTATTCTCGCCATCATATCCTGGCATGCACTGTATTCCTGTTTTCTGTGCTATATGTTTAATCTCTTCAGTGCACTTAATATCTGAGTAATCGTACTTTTCTCCACCGATCAGAAAATTTGGTCCACCATCGCAAAAACCAGTGATATACTTATCAGTAAACTCGGTAAATCCGTTTGGACAGTAGAAGTTTATCTGTGATCCTTTTGAAAACACCATGTTACCATGTGATTTTTCAGGGTCAAGCCAAGTGTCATTTGAACTCTTCATTAATGGTGCTAATTTGTTCATTTTAACCAATATAGATGGCTTCACCACGCAATCTGAAATAAACATATAATTTTTCACTTTATTAACTGAACAAAATAGAAGCCAACTAACACTGAATCTAGTAGTTTAGGTAAACTACTATATATATTTTTATAAAAAAAACAATTGGATTGCTTATGGACTATTGAAGGCCCACTATCAGCTGGTAACGTGCGACATTATCTCGCTGAATAGCAATGCTTACACATGTTGACCCAGAAAAAGATAGAGTTATCTAGTTATTGGGATGTGTGACCACACACATCGCAATAACTAGGTACTCTGAAATATTTTTGATAATAAGATGAGTATTTTGGGATCTTGAAGGACCCCAATTATCGACCCTAAGCCAACCCTGGCTCAAATAATATAATAATAATAAATTCGGGACATTTTTGCACACACGGTCATCTGACCCCAAACTAAGCAAAGCTTGTGATATGGCTGCCAGAGACTGATATATATATACATATATAAGTTTAAATACATGCTTAAATAGATATTAACACCCAGATATAGAACAAACACAAATGTTCATCACACAAATGTTTGTCCTAGGTGGGAATCGAACCCACGCCCCCAAGCTCAGAAGGCAGGTTCACTACCAACTCGACCAACTGGCTATCTAATATTATATAATTATATTGTTACCACTGTCCAAGTTAGTGTATCTGCGCTGTTGATACTGCTATTCTGAATATGCCGCTGCACTAGCCCTACTTTTCGTCGAAAGATGTGATGAATTGTGATGGCGCCAAAGTATCGACATAATTTTGACCGTGATGTTAGAAAGCTAGGATCAAAGAGATTAAGGGGCCTGTATACCTTCTGCAGCTCTCTCGCTCGCATATTTTCACATTATTGAAGATATAAAATCAATGAGTGTGAATTTCCAAAAAGTAACAAAATCATTTCTTGGTGTCTATCGTAACATTACAAACAAAGAAAGTAAAAAAAAAAAAAAAAATTGTAAGTCAACGCAATCAAAAGATACGAACGTTTATATGTCACATATTTTGCGATTTCACAGGGGAATCAAAACCTATAGGGTACTTCCCGTTGACCTAGAATCATGAAATTTGGCAAAAGGCAAGGTCTCATAGCACATATATAGGAATAAATCCGAAAGTCACAAATTTGAAGTTATATCATTTAAAAAAAAAACTTGCTATTACAAACTTACATTTTGTAGTTGAAATGTATCGAAGAACCTTATTGTCAACTACAAAGTTAAGTTTGTCTTTCAATATTTCAACTTCAGTTAGTTTTTTTTTATTTTGGACTCGCGCTCTGAGGGTTCCTTTGGACGGAACCCTCAGAGCACGAGTCCTACTCGTACTTGTCCGGTTTTTTGGTTAATCTGTGAATGTATTTTTCATAATATTCTTTTGTACCTACCATGTAATCTTAATTGTTAAATTCTCGAATATTTCCGTTACCTATACAAAAATCAACGTCACAAACAGCAAAAACATTCATCGACATCATTTGTATTCAACAGAACTTTACTATTCATAATTAATTTCTAATACGTACATTCTTGGGTAACATTAAACGTTCTGGAAATATTTCCATATGTATTCCTGACTTCGCAACTGTATTGTCCGGGACTGCTTATACCCACCGGGAAATAATATATTGCATCTGTCAAATCTAATTTTTTGCCATCGTGATACCAAGTTACCTGAAACAATAAATTGTTTTTTCAACTAATATTTATTTCACCCTACTAATATTATAAACGCGAAAGTTTGTATTTATGGATGTATGAATATTTGTTCCTCTTTCACGCAAAAACTACCGAATGGATTTTAATGAAAGTTTACAATAATATAGCTTTTACATTAGAATAACACATAGGCTATAACGGGTTGTAGTAGCGAGGCCCAAGGCCGAGCTCTACGCGTACGAAGTAGCGGGTTTTCAGCAAGTTATTTTAATAAAATAAAGCTTTTTTTTTTTTAATTTTCTCTCATGTAATAGAAATCATCAAATAGGGGTCTGATCTGCATTGACTTCAAATTAGAAGTGTATTATGAATTTTAAAGAGACCGCAGGGAAACACTGGTTGAAGGCCGCTTCCAACCGGCCCTTTTGGAGATCAATGGGGGAGGTCGATATCCAGCAGTGGACGTCCTACGGCTGAAATGATGATTGTGAATTTGCCATTGCCAGCCTACCCAAGCCAGTTGAGCTCCTAAAGATAACGTAGCAATGTTTTGAGTTGCAAGCAAAACTGTTTTCAGCCACCCTATTTTCGCCAGGTATTGAGAAGTATGGTGGAGTTTCTTCAAGGAGTCTTGAATACAATGATATTATTTCTGAGGCCTTGCAGTGCAGTAGCATATTATTATGCTCTACGGTCTCGTTTAACTATAGGTTTCCTTGGCACATAGGTGACATAGGCCTATATATGCCTATATGTAGCATTCTATCTCAAATTTTAGTTTCAATTTATTAAATCAAAAATGTACTTACGTGTCCTTCTGGTCTACTATTTGATTCACAATTAAGACTCACTGGCCATCCTTCAGCCATTTTAACATTTTCATTTTCGATCGTTTTGAATTTTGGTCCATACCCGACGAACACTTCGATGCCTCTGGAGTATGATTTTGTAAGAGTGCTAACTCTACATGAGTAAAAACCCGAATCACTTACTGATGCATCCGTCAGTAATAGTTCTCCATCATGGATCAATACTCCATTCTGAAAGAAATAATAATGCTATATTAGAAATTCTTAAACTCACATTCCTACTCCATTTTCATATACGGTACCCGGATGAGATCGCTTTTTTTAAATATAATATTTATGGTAAACAAGCTACGGGCCAACTGATGGTAAGTGGTCGCCGCTGCCCTTAGACACCTACAATACCCGTGGCATTGTCAGTGTGTTGTCTACCTTTGAGGACTCTATTCACCCTTCCTTTGAAGCAGTCCAAATTACACTTCACATTTTGATTAGGCCGCTACTTGACTTGTGGCATTACTCGATAAATTATTACATATTATGAATTAGTATAAGTATTCACATTATATACCAGAAATTACGTAAGCTGTGTTTCCAATTCTGGGACACGGGCTTTCTTTCAGAGAGAGAAAGAGAGAAGATGGGCCCTAATCCATCATGCTGGCCCAGTGTATGTTAGTGTATGTCATATATCTTTGAACTTTTTGATGTTCTTGGACATACCGGTTTCTTCACGATGTTTTCCTTCACCGTTGTTAGCGATGGCATCAGTACTATAAGTGTTTGGTGCAGGGCCAAAGATTGAACCGGTGCTGTCAGACTGTACAGCGCACATGCTACCGCCCGGCCACTACCGCTTTCAAATGTTCAAAGTAAGGATATTACAATCCTTTAAATAATCATCATCATCATAATCAGCCTTTTAACAGTCCATTGCTGAACTTTTAGCCTACCCCCGAAAGGGTGATTGGGCCATATCCACCACGCTGGCCCAGTGCGTGTTGGTGGATTCACATACGCCATTGAATTCCTTCGCCGTACGTATGCAGGTTTCCTCACGATGTTTTCCTTCACCGACAAGCCAGTGGTATGAAAATCCGTACATAAGCCCAAAGAGCTCATTGGTACGGGCCCGGAGTTTCAACCCGCGACCTCACGCTTTCAAGTCTAGCGGTCTCTCAAATGGGCTACCACGGCTTTTTATGAGTTTGTAGCCTTTAAATAATAATTACCTTAAACCAACGGAGCTGGTCAGTATCTGTATAAGACAAGGGACACTTGATCTCTTCGGATTGGCCTTCTTTGATGGAAACGGTGTAAGCTGCTCGACGAAGCGATGGACACTCTAAACACAGAAATTATTGTTTAAATTTTTATCGGGACTTATCAAGTGAGGTTAGTGAGGGTAAAACACCCGCTTTTCTCGCCGGACTCATCCGCAGTTTTCAGTCAGCTCGTGACCACGGCCATTGTAACATGGTCGAAACGTCGAGCGAAAGGTACATATTTTTTTACCTAAATTAAATAATACCTGATACTTATCAGGTATTATTTAATGTCCCGATAAACATTTTAAACATTTGTGTTCAAATCGCGAAAGTTTTAAAAATTATCTTTAAAAAAAGTAACTTTAAAAATTACTACAGAAATTATTATCCATAAAAAAACCGACTACACAAATAGTAAAATACGCAATTTCGTTTACTTGGATGTTGACAACAATATGTCATCCAAGTAAAAGAATTATCCAGTTATATTGATTTAAAAACCAAACTACTGAACCGATTTTGATGAAATTATCAAAACCAATCTGGAAATTATACCCTTTCAACTAAATATTTTCCAAACCAACCTGAAGGTAATAAACCTTTCAAATGAAAAATAAGTTTCCAAATTGGACCGAGCATTTAGGTTACAAAAGAACATAAAAAACTACCAATTTGAGAACGCCCTGAAGAAGAAAAAAAAAAAAAAAAAAATTATAATAATAATAATAAAAACGCAGGGGCGGCTTTATGGCGAGCCGACGGTGAGTGGCGACACCGCGTACCCCGATTCCATGGGTCTAAAACCCCAGAGACCCTGACCCCTGGCTTGCCTTAACCGGCCGTCTGGGGGTGGAAACCGCAAGAGCTAAGAACCTAAGCTCCAGGGTGGAAGTGTTAAAGGGCATAACGCCGCGAGTAGCTCTTAGTGAAAGTGCAGCACACCTCTCGACACCCTAAGCCACCCACGCCAATGTTGCCCCTCCGGTGCCAAGATGCGGCAGCCTCTATGGGGGGCCCATTTAGTGGGTGGCAAGTCATCACCTGCCTAAATATATTTTGAGATGAGACAGGATAAGGCAGGTGCCGTTTCTCATCCCATAGATCAGTTCAACTACCCACAAATAGTTCACCTCAATAGCCCTGTTTTTTATTTTTTATCCCTTACTGTACAATAGTTTTACATTCCATTTTATACACATTCCATAAAAATTGTATTTTTTATTCAACAGGGCCTCTTGGTGTTGGTTTCGACTCCACCAATGCCTAACAAATGACCGGGTCAAACCCGTGAATTTTATGAAATAAAGAGTAATAATAAATAATATAATATAATAATAATAATAGCGGTTTTTAGCAGCGCCATCAGGATGGAGTTCGGTGTAGACAAGTGTGCGGTCATGCATGTACAGCGAGGGAAAGTTGTAAATTCTCCAAATTTACAGCTTTCTGAGGCGATGACTCTCAGATCTCTCTCCGAGGTCGAAACCTATAAATACCTCGGTATGTCAGAGTCGTTGGGTATATCGGTAGAGGACATCAAAAAATCGGTGAAGGGGCGCTTCTTTTGTCGCCTAACAAAAGTACTTAACAGTCTTTTGTCTGGCGGCAACAAGGTGCGTGCCTTCAACGGTTGGGTGATGCCTTTGCTGATATACTCCTTTGGCATATTGAGGTGGACTCAAACTGAGCTGGACGCCCTGGACAGGAGGGTCCGTCAACTGCTCACATCACATCGCATGCTACACCCACGCTCGTCTGTTATGAGACTGTACATTCCGCGGAAGTGGGGGGGTCGAGGCTTTTTAAATGCCAAGAACCTACACAACCGCGAAGTGTGCAGTCTTAGGGATTTTTTCCGTAACAGCGAGAGTGGGATGCATCGTGATGTTGTGGCTGTTGACAGTGGCCTCACACCGCTCTCCTTGGCAAACGAGAATTGGCGTAAACCATCGGTGCTGAGCATCGAGGATCGCAGGGACGTATGGAAGGGCAAGGAGCTGCACGGGCGGTTCTATCGGGCCCTAACAGGGCCCGATGTGGATCTGCTAGCGTCGGTGAACTGGTTACGTTTCGGTGACCTCTTTGGGGAAACCGAGGGTTTTGCCTGTGCGATTGCGGACGAAGTTATCAAGACAAACAACTACCGGAAATATATCATCAAGGACGGTACGGTCGACATCTGTCGGGCATGCCACCGTCCTGGAGAGTCTCTCCGACATATCATTTCCGGTTGTTCGCATCTTGCTAACGGCGAGTACTTGCACAGGCACAACCAGGTGGCCAGGATCATCCACCAGCAACTTGCCCTTCGATACGGCCTTGTCAAGTCTGAGGTGCCGTACTATAAGTACGCACCAGCACCAGTTCTCGAGAATGGTCGTGCTTTGCTCTACTGGGATCGTTCTATCATCACGGACAGGACTATTGTCGCCAATAAGCCTGATATCGTGTTGGTCGATCGGTCCCAGCGCCGGGCAGTGCTCGTCGACATCACCATCCCACATGACGAGAACCTCGTGAAGGCTGAGAAGGACAAACTCAGCAAGTACCTTGACTTGGCTCACGAGGTTACCGCCATGTGGGATGTTGACTCGACGATCATTGTCCCGATAGTCGTTACGGTGAACGGTCTTATAGCGAAGAGCCTCGACCAACACCTTAAGAGGCTCTCGCTAGACAGTTGGGTCAAGGGTCAGATGCAGAAGGCGGTAATTCTTGACACGGCTCGCATTGTCAGGAGGTTCCTCACTCTGCAGCCCTAACCACCGGTAGCTTGGGCCCTGCCCCGCTGCCGGCGGCACTCTAGGTTTAGGTTTTTTTTAATAATATTTTGTTTTTATATTTTATTGTAAAAAAAAACTTAAATTTAAGAATGAAAATAAATATATGGAAATAATAATAATATATTTATTTTTTTATATTATATTTATTATTATTATTTTTTTATTTTTTTTTTTAATAATAGGGTTGCGTTTGACCGCCAACTTGCCTAATGTAAAGCGACGATGCGGTCTACGACGGAGCACGCTTGCCTAGAAGAAACCAATTCACTTGTGATTTGAAGACACCCATCAGATTGTACCGGGGAACACTCATTCAGGCAGCGCATTCCATAGACTAGCAGTACGCATAATAAAAGTGGAATCTAAGCACTTCGTACGGGCTCCATCAAGTCAGCTTAATTCAGATATAAACCAGCCAAGTGACAGTCAGACTCGTTTAGCCTTTTCGTTAGGCCTATGTTTAGCAGTGGACGTCTTCTGGCGGATGATGATAATGATGAGTAATGGGGTTGCATCGGGGAACTCTATAAATGAAACGGTAACGTACTTTCAACAACGACTTCGTATGTTTCTTGATCTATTGATCTGGGATTCTGCGCCTCACATGTGTAAAACCCACTGGCTTCAGCTGGTACTTCTGTGATGAACAATGTTCCTTCTTCCACGAAGTATGTTGACCCTGAAATCAATAACAAATTAATGTTATATAATGTTAGCACTTACTTTTTAGGGTTCCGTAGGGGTCTCTCCGTCTCTCCTACCTATTAACGGCTGTGTCTTTCGAACCGTAATAGATAGCCAGTTGAAATTTTCACTGAATATGTAATGTTACAGCGGATTAACTAACAACTAATAAAAAGTCAATAAGTAAAAACGAATAGGGGGTCCCCATACAACAAACGTATTTTTGTATTAGCTCTAATATAAAAATGGTAATACGTACAAGCGTCAAACTTTGCATGATTATAATGCACACTCTAAAGTGTAACAACAAATAATAAATGACGGCCAAGTGCGAGTCGGTGACAAGTTTCTGTTCATTACCAAGTTATAACTATATTTTTTATTGTATTGTATAATATTGGACTAATTTTATAATTTGTAATAATGTTAATTAGATAATAAGTGTAAGTGGCGTTAGCCGTTCTTATTATTATTCAATAAATAAATAACTGGTAATTTCGTTTTTGAATATTGTGGTCGTACGGAACACTCAGTGCGCGAGCCTAGTTTATTGGCCGGTTTATTTACTGGTATTGTTACTTACAATTGAAGCTAATAAAAGCGTGCTAAGAATAATCAGTTCTTCGTTACTCACCCAAAGTAAGGTTTAAGCCGTCTTTTGTCCAAGTTATAGTGGGTTTGGGACTACCAGTTGCGTTACAGTTAATCTGTAGCGCAAGATCTCCTTCCACTGCGACGAAACGTTTTTCTTTATACGTGTTTACTATGGCCACTGGTGCTGAAAATTGACATTGATATTTTTGAAACATTGATGTTGACACCGATTTCTAGCTTGACCAATTCATCATCATCATTTCAAGCTAAAAGTCCAGCAGTGGACTGTTAAAAGGCTGATTATGATGATGATGTATATAGGTCGGCCACATAACTAAGATATTGTCCGTAAAGCTGCAGGTGCAGGAAAGAAGACAAAAAATAATAAGAGAGTGGACGTTTTCGTCTTGCTTTGCGTCGCTACAAAATTTGTCGGCACTTTTTATACGATATTGATAAAAAATCAAAGCGTCGTATGCGGCGTTTATTTCTAACGCTCAGTGGACAATCCAGGCGGCTTTGTGACGACCATTAGGTTCAAAATTTTACCTTTTAACCGTCTTCAAAAATGGAGGAAGGTTCTCAATTTGATTCGTTTTTTTCTACAGTTTAGGCAAGGAAACGCGGTGAATCAGTTTTAAAACAACGGTTAAAAAAAGAGAATGTGAGTGTAAATGCTGATCGCTGGATGCAGGCCGCTTCCAACCGGCCCTTTTGCAGATTGATGGGGGAAGGTCTATGTCCAGCAGTGGACGTCCTATGGCTGAAATGATGATTGTGAATTTGCCAATTTGCCATTGCCAGCCTACCCAAGCTAGTTGAGCTCCTTAAGATAACGAAAAAATGTTTTGAGTTGCTAGCAACCCTAATTTCGCCAGGTATTGTGTTATTGAAGAATTATGGTGGAGTTTCTACAAGGAGTCCCGAACTCAATGATTTTATTTCTGAGGCCTTGCAGTGCAGTAGCATATTATTATGCTCTATGGTCTCGTTTAACTGTAGATTTCCATTATCTTATCCTATATCCATTAGTGGAAGCTTATCATACAGCTGAAATGATGATGATGAGTGAAAATAAAGAGTTTCCATATATCGAAACAAGACTTGACTTTTTCACGACCGCGTGTACGCTGCTACGTCGCCACCTCAACTCTCCATATTTTGAGCGGTGGGAAACATGTTATTTTTTTATTTATTTTTTGGATTAAATATTTACCAAATACTTGTATTTCGTAAGTCACGTTCATAGAGCCTCCGGTGTTCATCGCAATACACGTGTAGTACCCTTCTTCAGACACTTGAATGTGCTTCAAATCCAGCGAGTTATCCAATGCATATCTAAAATAAATAAATATATGTAATAGTGCGCATACAAAACTAATACGCGACGGGTTGGTAATGGGTTTAAAGTAAGATGCATGCATCGCTCCCCGCGCCTCGCGTCCGCCACCCGCGCGTGCCCTGTCGCTACCGCCGCGGCTCGCTCCGTAGTATGATGTATACCTCCCTCCGCGGACCCCGCGAGTTCAAGCAGTCGCTCCCGCGCCTCGCCACCGGCGCGCGCGTTTACTATATGCGTAGAATGTACAACCGCCGCCGAGCTGCACGACCTTCCGTTTCTTACATTGCGCCCAACTAGTGGCCATAATTAAAAATGGACTCGCCCTAGCTCCTTACAACGAAAGTATTCGTGCGTGATTTTGTGTGTTCCGTCGCTCGTTGGAGTATCCTTTTGACCACCGCGACGTGCTTATATTCATCAAAAAATGCCGCCTAAGACGAGAAACAGGCAGAAAGAAGACCGCAATGACGAAAGCAGTGATGACGAGCAGCGACGACGCGAAGAGGACATTGACCCCGCAGCTGCGCGCTCGACTCTCGCGCCAACGATGCTAGCCACCGGCAACGCGCCTGTGGAAGCGCGCCACGACGTCATTGCCATAACCGAAGACCAGCTCGCGAGACTCATCTCCAATGTTATGAGAAATGCCGCAGCCGTTACGTCTCCAGTGAACAGTGACACTGGATCAACGCCGACCCCATCATCCAGCAGTATGTTCCCGCCCGCGCTGACCGGGAATTTCTCCCGTTGCACCGCGCGCTTTGACGGTGTTTCCCGCTCTGCTGATGAGTTCGAGACCTTCGTCGACGCCATCACGGTTTACAAAGAGTGCACCGCAATAAGTGACGAGCACGCTCTACGTGGCATAGCACTGCTACTCACCGACCAAGCCGCCGTGTTTTGGCGCGGCATCAAGTCTTCGGTGACTTCGTGGGAAGATGCCATTCGTCGACTCCGCGCCATGTACGGTACACCGCGCCCGGCTCACAAAGTCTTCAGGGAAATCTTCGCGCAGGAACAAAGTGCTGACGACCGTGTCGAGTCATTTATTTCACAAGTGCGTGCCAAATTCGCGCAGTTACCCTATAAAGTGCCAGTGATAATGCAAACAGACGTGATATACGGACTGTTAAATCGGAAAATACGGAAAAGGTTACCGCGAGATTCTGTTACGGACCCGGACCAGCTTCTTGAGCGAGCGAGGTACGTGGAGGAATCATTGAGCGAGGTAAATCATGTCAATCTATCTAACGCGCCCGTGGTAGCGATGCATGCTAGTAGTCGTTCCATCAGTAAGGTTTCTAAGATGAATAATAATAGCAACCAATCTAACCCTTTAAGTGCCGACTTACGTATTGCTAACCCGTCGAGTGCCGACGTGCGTACTCTTACCCCCTCAAGTTCTGTCATGCGTAGTGTTATCGACTCGCGTACTAATAACGACCCTTCACTGAACGTTGCGAAGAGGCGCGAACGACCGCGTTGCGCAACGTGCCGTCGTTTCGGACATGTTGCGGAAGACTGTAGGACCACTTTTAGAACCCGACCAAATGCGAATGCTGACCGCGCCGACTTGTCTTCTTCTGATAGAGGCAATGCTTTATATTGTTACGGATGTGGTAAACCTGGTACAGTTCGTTCGAAGTGCGAGACGTGTAGTTCTAAATCCAGCAAGGTCCCCAATGATAAAGCTGAGTTCCAGAACGTCGAGGTAGAATGTTTGGCTTCAGACAGATCACGTCCGGTTGTACGCGTCGAGGTGGCTGGTCGTAAGGGTGTCGCTGTGCTGGATACAGGCGCTACCCATAGTATCGCCAGTCCCGGCCTCTACGCTATACTTACTGCTAGCGGCGTGAAATTCACTGAGACGAGCCGCGCAATGGTTCTTGCCGACGGAACTCAACAGGTAAGAAGGGCATTGACCTGCGAGACAATAGTCATTTTACAGAGACGTAGGATACTTACCACGTTTTTAGTCTTACCAGGAGCAAACAACAGAACACTCCTTGGACGCGACTTCATTGTGTGCGCTGACGTCATACTAGACCTTCCACAGAGCACCTGGTGTTTCGCTGACACACGCGATGTAAAGTTCGACTTTGTCGACTCGTATGAATTGCAGCCACCAGCGTTACCCCCCGCTGTCGATGCAGAGCTGATGCACATTGACGTCGAGAACCTGAAGCTGAGAGAAGATGAAGGATATACGTTGACACCTGCTCAAAGGACCGAACTTAACGAACTGATCGTAAGTAAAGCGGACCGGTTTGCTTCAGAGGGACCTCCCACTACCTACGCTACTCACCGGATCCGTGTGGATGATGCACAGGAACCTGCCGCTTCGCCGCCATATCGGCTCTCGCAGAACAGGAAGGAGATTCTAGACATGGAATTACAGAAGTTGCTGCAAACAGACGTAATTGAAGAGTGTGAGTCTCCCTGGGCCGCGAACGTAGTCCTCGTCCCGAAGAAAAATGGAGGTCTGAGACTATGCGTAGACTATCGGAAACTGAACGCGGTCACAGAACCAGATCGTTACCCACTGCCCAGAATAGAAGACGTGCTCCATGCGGCTAAGACCACCAATTTCATGTCAACTCTAGACCTCCAGTCAGGGTACTTCCAGGTGAATGTGGCACAGGAAGACCGAGACAAAACATCCTTCATAACACCCTCCGGGACGTTCCGTTTTAAAAGGATGCCTATGGGACTCAGAAACTCGGGAGCAACATTCCAAAGGCTTATCGATAGGTTCAAGTCGAATTTATTTGTAGAAAAAAAAGAAACAGGATTGGAGACTGAGACTGGAGCGCCATTTAACCTCCAGAACGGTAGACCAGTCTCTATCCTAGCATATCTTGATGACCTGATCATCCTGTCCAAAACCTATGACCAGCACCTGGAAGACCTGGAAGCAGTTCTGGACAGGCTAGCGTTGTTTAACCTGCGAATTAACCGCGAGAAGAGTTGCTTTGCCTGTGACGCCGTGAAATTCCTAGGCCACATCATCGTTCCCGGCGGACTCCGAGTAGACCCAGAGAAAACCGCTGCTGTTGCAGACATGGCACCTCCGAAGAATATCAAACAACTTAAAAGTTTTGTAGCGATGACAAGCTGGTTCCGCCGCTTTATTCCCAACTTCTCTGCCGTCGCGAGGCCTTTGACTAACTTGCTGAAGAAGAACAGCATTTGGGAATGGCGTAACGAACAGCAATCCGCGTTTGAAGAGATCAAGCATCTGCTAGTGGCTGCGCCAATCCTTCGACAGGCTGATGAATCGATGCCCTTCACACTCAGAACGGATAGCAGTGGCTATTGCCTCGGGGCTGTTCTGATGCAGGGGGAGGGACCTGACGAAAGACCAGTAGAATACGCTAGCCGATTACTGGAGCCAGCCGAACGGAACTACACTACCACCGAACGCGAAGCCTTAGCGGTCGTCTGGGCAGTGACGAAGTTCCGAGGCTACATTGAGGGCTCCGAAGTAATAGTGAAAAGTGACCACCAGCCATTAAGATGGCTCATGAGCTTGAAGTCCCCCAGCGGCCGCCTAGCGAGATGGGCGTTGACGCTGCAAGCTTATAACCTAAAGATAGAGTACACACCTGGAGAGTCGAACGTCGTTGCCGACGCCCTGAGTCGTCCGGCTTGCTGCGAGGAAAATACCGCAACGTGTGAAGTGTGCGAGGTCATAGTTGATATACCGCACAGAGATGCTGTCGATACTCGCGACAATCAGCAAAAAGATCCCGAGCTCCGGAAGATAATCGACGACATGGAGGCAGAGGACGTCGACTTTAGGGGGAGAGGCTGGTCGAACCGTGGTTACGTTCTCTCCGACGGTGTGCTATACCGCTATGGACCTGAGCCCGACGGAGACGACGAAGCTCGACTAGTGGTCCCCCGACATGAACGCCAGCAAGTGTTGTCAGACTTTCACGATGCCCCCACTGCAGGACATTTAGGAGTAGACCGGACCTACCAGCGGTTAAGCGCACGGTACTATTGGCCCGGCATGAAAACGTCTGTGATCGAACACGTAAAGAGCTGCACTAAATGTCAACGATACAAGGTTGGAAACCGAAAGCCTGCTGGGTTGCTTCAGACTCCAGCTCCTGCCCGTCGGTTCGAAGTAGTCTCAGTAGACCTGTTTGGTCCACTCCCGAAGACTGCCAATAACAACCGCTGGATATTGATTATAGAAGATATATGCTCCCGTTGGGTTGAGCTCTTCGCACTCGAGGCTGCCACAAGCGCCGAGTGTGCCAAAGTCCTTACTGAAGAGGTTTTTCTAAGATATGGCGTCCCGCGTCGCATGATTAGCGACAATGGTGTACAGTTCGTGGGTGCAGTAATGCAGCAGGTGTGTCACGCGCTCGGTATCAAGCAGAATCTCGCGCCGTTGTACCACCCTGAAGCAAACCCCATAGAACGCAAGAACCGGGATCTAAAGCCGCAGCTCGCTATACTTGTGGGTCAAGACCATTCCACGTGGGATATGCATTTATCAGCGGTCCGATTTGCCATGAACTCGGCTGTAACAGGTAGCACTGGTTTTTCGCCTGCTTACCTGACGTTTGGCCGAGAGCTACGCGCACCAGCTGACGTTCTTTCCGATATGAAGGCCATAATGGACGCCGAGACAGTACCTACTGCTTTGACCCCGTATTTGAAATCGCTTTCGATGAGACTTCTCGAAGCGCGTGATATGCACGAGAAAACGCAAGCCCGTTCTAAGCAGTACGCCGATGAGGATCGACGTCCGGCCCCAGGTTACGACGTAGGTGATTATGTTCTCTTAAAGACACAGGGGTTGAACGATGTTGACCGAGGCCAAACCGCGAAGTTCATTCCGCGCAGAGACGGCCCCTACAAAGTGAAGGAGGTCGTAAGTCCCGTCTCGTTCGAACTGGAAAATCCATCGACGGGTAAACAAATAGGGAAGTACCACGTCTCACACATCACTCCGTACATCGGTCCCGTTACATCGCCCGTGAAGGAGAAAAGGCGCCGTGGTCGGCCGCGCACACTTAGACCCTAGTCCGAACGCGAGGTCGCCATGTCCGGACTAGAGGGGGAGTGTGTAATAGTGCGCATACAAAACTAATACGCGACGGGTTGGTAATGGGTTTAAAGTAAGATGCATGCATCGCTCCCCGCGCCTCGCGTCCGCCACCCGCGCGTGCCCTGTCGCTACCGCCGCGGCTCGCTCCGTAGTATGATGTATACCTCCCTCCGCGGACCCCGCGAGTTCAAGCAGTCGCTCCCGCGCCTCGCCACCGGCGCGCGCGTTTACTATATGCGTAGAATGTACAACCGCCGCCGAGCTGCACGACCTTCCGTTTCTTACATATATATATATTTTAGGGTCCGTACCTCTACAGGAAAAAAAGAAACCCTTATAGGATCACTTTGTTATCCGTATGTCCGTCTGTCCGTCTGTCAAGACCCTTTTCCCCAGGAACGCGTAAATATATCAAGTTGAAATTTATATCAAACTAGTAACCCGCCCGCCCGGCTTCGCACGGGTGTAATTTACGTGCAAAGCCGGGGCGGGTCGCTAGTTATATATATAAACCTTCCATGAAAATGTATCTAACTGATGGTGAAAGCCGCATCAAAATTCGTTGCGTGGTTTAGGAGGAGTTAGCGGACATACAGACATACAGAAAGACAGACAGACGCGGAAAGCGACTTTAAATTATACTATGTTATTATATTATGTACAGATACAGATACGGTTTCTTTCAGCTCTGAAAAAATCAAACTTGGAAGTTTACGCCATCAAATGATATGACCGTTTATGTCGCATAATTTCGCATATTTTGCGATTTCACAAGGGAATCAAAACCTATAGGGTACTTCCCGTTGACCTAGAATCATTAAATTGGGCAAGAGGCATGTTCTTACAGCACATAATATAAAGGAATAAATCCGAAAGTCCTAAATTTGAAGTTATATCATATAAAAATAAAAGTTTGGCTATTACAAATTCACATTTTGTAGTTGGAATGTATGGAAGAACATTATTGTCCACTACAAAGTTAAGTTTGTCTTTCAATATTTCAACTATTTTGTTGTTGTTTTTTTTGTTTGTTTGAACTTGCGCTCTGAGAGTTCCATCCAACGGAACTCTGAAAACGCGAGTCCTACTCGTACTTGACCGGTTTTTTTATTTGTTATCGAGTTTATTCGTCCAATACAGGCTTAGTCTTACGTGGATTGAAAACTGCCTTTAAAGTGAGTTGCCAAAACACACTTGAACACTAAAACACCAGCAGTTTTAGACAAAATTTGTTTTATGATTTCTACTACCATCCAGGTAGGCACTAGCAAAAATATAATAAGCTAAGTCAAGAAAGTACCCCTTAATAGTTTATAAAACATAGGTATTAAAAAAAACATGACCAATTCGGAAAGCTGCTTTTGAACCGCAAAAGCAAAAGCAATTTTTCTCAATCTATATATCATCATCATCATCAGCCAGAAGACGTCCACTGCTGAACTTAGGCCTTCCCCTTCAACCTCCACACTGAACGACAGCTTGCCTTTTGCATCCACTGGATGCCCGCGACTCTCACAATGTCGTCGGTCCATCTAGTGGGAGGCCTCCCTACGCTGCGTCTTCCGGTTCGTGGTCTCCACTCCAGAACCTTTCTTCCCCTACGGTTATCGGTTCTTCGAGCGATGTGGCCTGCCCATTGCCACTTCAACTAGCAAATTTTAACAGCTATGTCGGTGACTCTGGTTCTTTGGCGAATATCCACGTTTCGGATTTTATCGCGCAAAGAAACTCCGAGCATAGCCCTCTCCAATGCCCGCTGTGTGACTCTGAGTTTTTCCAAAAGACCAACAGTCAAAGACCAGTACCATATATCCAATCTATATATATTGTTAAGTAAACTATGCTTGACAAGCTGTGTCCCGTGGAATCACTCGCTTGAATATTCCATCACGAACCGTATATTTTTCTAAGAAAAGATAATAATTAATTGTCTGCCTAAAGATAATAATTATTATAACGACTTGATTGTGAATGGTGTCATAATTCCCTTTTGCACGAGTAAGCCACGTCGGTCACAGGAGGGGTTATCAGCGTCTTGTGATTGGAGACTCAAAAGTCATTCATTCAATTCGCGCCAAAGATTGGCCCTCTCGAAAAATATTATGCTGAAAATTATGTACCTTCCAACGCGCGGGGTAAAATATGAGCAGTCAAGTGGTTATATGGGTCATTACCTATATCTTTAGCCTTCCATCTAATTCTACGCAAAAAATCACAGATCTTTTGCACTGTTGCTGCGTGAAAGAAAAACAAACAAACACACTTTTGCATTTATATTATTAGTATGGTTGGTTGTTATTGGTATAACAGATATTATTATGCACCAACGTAATAAAAAAACAAATCAGTCCAGCCTTTTTAGAGAGAGATTTTTTTACACATAACCTCTTTTTTGACCTCAAACGCATTGTTCATGTTACAAGTGAGTTAACAAATATCCAAGTATGTTTGAGAATATACCTGATTAAACTTACCTAATTCTTTTTTCCTTAGATGGCTTTCGGTCTCCGAATCGGCGGTAAGTCCATTTTATGTTAGGTTTAGGATCTCCACTGCTTTTACATGGCAGCGTCACATCACTTCCCACTGGTAAAGTATAACTTCTTTGCCGTGGTATGAGAATGGTCGCCGGCACTGAAACACATTTTTTTTTTAGATTATTCACCAACCCCCCTGTTAATAAACGTAGAGTAACCTCGGAATAGTTACACCGCCTTTTGTCTTTTTCGATCGAATTCAAAATTTTAAAGAGAGAAAAAGACAAAACACGGCGTAACTATTCCAAGACTACTCCACGTTTATTATTAAGAGGGTAAGGGGATAAAGCAGTGTCTTAAGTCACGGGCGTCACATTATATCCTGAGTGTAATGAAAGATTCGTGAGTTAACTCTTGAGCATAGCGAGTAGGGAGGGAGTTTAGAGTTACAAGGGAGAAAAGAGTTTCAAGAAAAAACGTATCCTAGGCCTACATACAGGAAGGGAAATATGGGATGTAAAATGAGGAGAGCGCTCGACAGTCGCCAAACACAACTCCCCGAAAATAGTGAAGCGGAATCGGTGTGAGGGAGACTGACGGACCGCCGTCTGACTCATCATCATCATCACCACTATCATCATCAGCCAGAAGACGTCCACTGCTGAACATAGGCCTCCCCCTTTAATCTCCACACTGAACGACAGCCTGCCTTTTGTATCCACTGGATGCCAGTGACTCTCACTATGTCGTCGGTTCATCTACGGCCTACCTACGCTGCGTCTTCCGGTTCGTGGTCTCCACTCAAGAACCTTTCTTCCCCATCGTCTGACTAACGGGAGAGAAAGAGAACGTTTTCTCCTTCTCTACCGTTGGTTGAACAGCGGTCCGTCAACCAAATCCACACGTCTGCTAGTACTTCAAAAGTGCTTTTAAACTATGAATTTGGTTGACCTCAACCGTGGTCTGATCAACGGGAGCGAAAAAGAGGGAAATATGTTATTCTCACTTTTTCTCTCCCGTTGGATGGACGGCGCCGGTAAACTAAATCCACATCTCAGTCAGGGCTTTCAGATTAGTAAAAGTATAGAAATTAAATATGTGTTGGTACCTGTTACGTCCACTTTTACTGTCTTAGAATCCGAGCCGAGCTTGTTTGTAGCATTACAGGTATAATAACCTTTGTGTGACAATTGAGGAACAAACCTAAAAAATGCATTAAAATAAAACGCCGAGATTACAGCATAAACTGCAGTACAAGTACCGTTCTTTATGGATCGTCAAATTTGACAGTTGAGATCGTCAAATTCGATAAAATGCCATTTGGTTGGTACTGGCTATGGTCGATTCTACAGCATTTTATCAAATTTGACAATCGATAAAGTACGCTGCTTGCACTGCTGGCCTTAAAGAAAGGGTTTTAAATGCACTATTGTTATCGCAAGAAGTCGGTCTCAAAAACGTTCCGTTTAATTTAGGAAACAAGCAAACTGGCGTTTTGGTATATTTCGAAAAATATAATGTTGGAGATTCAGGGTGCTCGATTGGGTATGTATTTATTTTATTTTATTTTTTTTGTTATTTATTGAGGTACACAAAACAGAATACAGTCATAATAAAAACTAAATTAAGTGTGTTGACAATTGTGAACTAAACCATATCCCAAAACATGCGTACTCATCATGGTTTTTAAAAAAAACAGTATGATATAAAAAAAAAAAAAATTATATTTGGTAGCATAAACATATATGTGTTACTTTTACATTTTTATCACTTGGTATAATACTAATCCAAATATCCTCAAATTTAGAATCCCAAGATGTCTGACGGACGAAATTTATCTGCTTTTTAATAGCCAACAATATGCCGCCGCCGTCCTTTTTGTGTATTTGTGTAGTATGTCTATCGCGTCTTACCACAATTTAGTTTGTAGATGATTCACAAATACAATAACATTAGATTAATTTAACTAAAATTTAACTGAACCAATTCGCTGACAGATTCTGGTCTGCAATTATTTTTTATCAGCTTTTATTTAACTTACTTTGTTAGTATGGGTATGAATGTTGCAAGTGAATTTTAAAACAGTTATCCCCAACCGAACGAGATGAAATTTGCATACACGTTTAGTTTGGATGACAGTGCATGGTCAGTGACGTCATTCTAAATCCAATATGGCTGATCAACATGGCTTTTTTATGCCATAGGTGGCAAACAAGTAGCCGGGCTGCCTGATGGTAAGCAATCACGTCGCTTATAGATACTTGTAACACCAGAGGCATCGCAAATATGTTGCCGACCCTTTAGGACTCCTCACCTTCTAAAGAACCCCACGTTGTAGCTTCTCGAAAACACCGTGGAAGGCATTTTATTTATATTACACGGGTATTACTCATGTAAGATTAAGAAAAGAAAAAAAAACAATTAAATAAATAAAATGTGTGAAAACCACGTCAGTTTCAATAATAAAACCGTGGAAGGCAGCTTATTCCACATTTTGCTGGTGTACCACGTTAGTGTGATAGTAAGGAAGTAAGGATTTTACTAACTTCAGGTTATATGATCCAAACGTGTACGGTTCACCATCATCAACTAGCTCCACGTTGTCCTTAAGCCATGTCAGGCTTGGTGGAGGACTTCCGTCTGCATAGCAAGGAATAGAAAGTTCCACTCCAGCTTTGGCTCTTATAAATTCCTTTCTTCTTCTCTTGTTCAAAATCACTGGTCGGTCTGAAAATAAAAAATAGTGCGTGGAGTCTCTCCGTGCGGAAGAAGTGAAACTCTCGCTCTATCTCTTTCTATTCCCCCTCCATGGTAGCGTTAAACCTTTAACGCAACCTTGTTGGAAATCGCATAAGAAGTATCACTTCAAAAAAGTATTATTTAATTTCATCATCATTATTGACTTTGGCTAGAGATGGTTTATGTAGCGTTCGAAATACAAGTTTACGTTCTTCGATTTCTCGATACAGGTCGATCATAACGATGATGTACCTAGATATCCTTTCAGTCGCGAGAAAAAGTAAACCAAGAAAAATTGGTCAAAAATGCCAATTAATTACGGTTTTTGACGGATTTTGAAAGAAATTTGTGTGTTTTGTTAAAGATGGAGAGATCGGACACGAAGACCTTTGTGGAAAGGTGCCTGTCAAAATATACAATGATTAAGTTAAGAAAAGCCAAAAATATGGAATTTAAAGAAAAATTAGTATGGATAAATCTTAAAAAAAAAAATTTGGTTAAGAAACCCAATTTGGTGCCACTTATGTGGAAACGTTTTTTGGCCAATATAAGGTTGATGATGGTGATGATGATGATCAAGTACTTCAGTCAGCTCTTACGACACCTAGTATTAGAGCAAAATATACAAATACAACACATAATTATTATTTTAATATTTATATATTAAAAAAGCTGCAATTATGCAAGCGGCCACATGATGGTAAGCGTTAATCAACGCCTGTGCACACCTATAACACTAGTGATGTTATCGATGCTATGCCAGCTCGGAGAGATGTTACACACAAAATTGTGAATCTATAAAGAAAGCAAAAAGGCTAAAAAAACCTTTTTTTAAAAGGCTCCTTGATGAAACTCGGCGAGTAAATCTTCGGGGTAAGGATATTCTGCAGATCCGTGAAATAAAAGAGTGGCAAGATAAGGGGTGAGCCTTTTGATGGTGTTGGGAAATACTTAATCTATGTAATCAGTTTTGGTTTTAATGAAAAGTATGGGAGATCAGTTTGTTACTTACACTCAACAAGTAAATGAATGTTGAGGTAGTCCGTTGAAATATCATTCTTGGCTTGACATTGGTATGTCCCAGTGTTTCTTTTGTAAGCCCGTTTCAGCTCAACACTTTCTTTGTCTTTCCATTCAGGAACTTCGTCGAATTTTTCTGGTGCATCTTTGTAACCTTCTCTCAGTCGAAAGTACCAAGTTATTGAAGGCTTCGGCTTGCCATTTAGTATTCTGCAAATATGTATTTAAGTCAGATAAGATATGGTTATCCGAACGTATTTCACAAGTAGTAATAGTGAACAAGGAGAGTTTCAACTATTTTTCTCTTAGTTTTAATCTCGGATTTGTAGATGAGATAACATTTACGAGAGTAATTTTGAATATAAAATAAACTAGCCAAGTGCGAGTTAGGCTCGCGCACTGAGGGTTCCTTACCACCACAAAATACAATTATTATCAGTTTAAAAAACCGACTTAAAAATTTGTAAGATATGGCATTTCGATCTGGTGAAAGTTCTTTGTGCCCCTTAAAATTACAGAAGACATCAAGTTCAACAGACATCCGACCTTCAATACAGACGGAGCATGGAATCTGCATTCGACTTGGAAACCTTGACTTTATGGAGCTCGTTGGAGTGACTCTGAGACTGGGAGCGACGTGGTGAGCTTCGTGTGTTGAAGTATTCCTAACACACAAGAGGTTTCTAGTGATGAAGAGCTCCATTGCGCACCGGTGCAACATGATTTTCTACCTAACCCACACCCTGTACCTTATCAGTAGCATCTCTCATCAGGTGTGCAAAGCGAGACAGAACTGCGCGCGTGCACTCACCGCACTACCTTTAAACGACTTTTTAATCTTCCGTAAGTAATTGTCGTTTAATATAAACAAAATGAGTAACACTTACTTGCATTCGAGTTTCGCTGATTTGCCTCTTATAACTGAAACTTCGGTTTCAATCGATCTATCAATACGAGGTCCCTCTGTAATAAAAAAAAATGAAGATGGCAAAAATGTTTTCCTAATAAACGTCCACTTAAAATTGAATCTTTTAATCATTAACTTTATTAACTCTATCTAAGTTTGTCCAACGTCATGGGCGTTTGCCAAATGCACATGTCACAGTCTATGCCATTTGAGGCCTTAAAGATAATCATATTAAAACTTAATCATAATTAAAAAATAACCCTATAATCGTACTTAAATCACCTAAGATGTTCCTACCGTAAGTTTTGCGTCACTACCAACAGGCGAGTTGAGTGTCAAACGCGAATTTGTTCGCGTTAAAAATAGATAGTAGGTAGTGTATTTTTATAGAATATGTAATGTTATAATGGATTAACTAAATAATAAAAATAAACACGATATGTAAAAAATTTAGGTCTCCAATACAACTAATGTATTTTCATCATATTTAAATTTTTGCTTGCGTGTAAAAACGGTAATACGTACATGAATCAATTTCGGCATGATTATAGAACACACTAACATATAACATATATAATAAACAACGGCCAAGTGAAAATTGCACGCGCTATAGATCCCGACCTGAATGACTCACACTTGACCGGTTTTTATTAGGAAATAAATACTCACCGAATACATTAACATTGTAAGTAATTTCCGATGATCCAGCAAAGTTACTTGCACTACAGGTATAGTGTCCTTCGTGTGTTAATTGAATATTTTCCAACTTTAACAACGTTTCACCTTTGTACCTTAACAAAGTAAGCAGATAACATTAATAAACATTACACTCCTTCTGAGCTAAATTTTGGCAAGTTAATTCTTTATGAACGTTATTAGTCCACTTGGAAAGTTATTTGCAAAAGAGTTGAATTAAGAGGGCGGGTTTTAAGTTTCAATGAATATCTTTTTTTTTATATAATTAATAGGCTTTCGTTTGACCACCATCACGCCTGATGTTAAGCGATGATGCGGTCTACGTTGGAGCACGCCTGCCTAGAAGAAACCGATTCACTCGTGATTTGAAGACACCCTGTTAGTATATACCATATTGTAACCATCGGGGAACACCCATTCAGACAGCGCATTCCACAGACTAGCAGTTCGCACAATAAATGTGGAATCAAAGCGCTTCATATGGGTTAAATCTACGCGTACAAAACGGTGACCAAAAGCTAGTTTTAAATCTGAAAATTAAAATGTGGAATCAAAGCGCTTCGTACGGATTAAATCTACGCGTACAAAGCTGTGACCAAAAGCTAGTTTTAAATCTGAAAATTAAAATCATATTTACTCAATTATCTCCCGTGATGGTTCACTGGTGTCCAAACTTTGGTAGGTCCACTTTATTTCTGGTTCAGGTACACCTGTGGCTCTGCATGATAGCGTCGACAGTTTTTGGTCCACCAATAAATTCTTATTAAGCTGTTTTGGCGGATTGATAGTTGCTGGAACTAGGAGAAAAAAAGACAAGGTAATAAATACATTCTAGTCTAACATAATTATAACATTATATACATAAAATATTATTTATGTTTCTCCACGTGCTTATATACATAATATACTTCCCCACGTATTTTGTTTATTTATATTTTCTGATGTGTTGTCCATGTTATTTGTATGTTTATTGTATGTACATCATATTACGAACTTTTTTTTAAAATTCCATTTGTAGTTCCGTGCGTCTCAGAAGGTCAGTGCTGCAGAGAAATCTGTAGCATTATCGCTGAGCACTGCATAGATAATACACTATATACATGAGAGCAATGCCCTTTTTTGTCGCACTGGACACTACAGCGACAACTTAACATGCATTATTTACAAATTTATTTTCCTTCTAAAAATTTACGTTATTTTACAATATTTCCTATAAAAACAAAATATTATAAAAAATCTTAACCTAGAGTGCCGCCGGCAGCGGGGCAGAGCCCAAGCTACCGGTGGTTAGGGCTGCAGAGTGAGGAACCTCCTGACAATACGTGCCGTGTCCACGATTACCGCCTTCTGCATCTGACCCTTGATCCAACCATCTAGCGAGAGCCTCTTAAGGTGTTGGTCGAGGCTATTCGCTATAAGGCCGTTCACCGATACGACTATCGGGACATTATTATTATTGTCTCATACATTTATTTTCTTTCTTAAATTTAAGATTTTTTACAATATATATACAAAAACAAAATATTATAAAAAAAAAACCAAACCTAGAGTGCCGCCGGCAGCGGGGCAGGGCCCAAGCTACCGGTGGTTAGGGCTGATTATTATTGTTATTATTACTTTGTTGTTTCTGTTTTGTGATGTTGATGTTGTAGTGTTTTGTGCAAATATTTTTTTCTTTCTTTCTTTCTTTCTTTCAATAAAAGATTTGTCTGTCTTGTCTGTCTTTTAGCTTGGAAACATTAATCTTCATGCTTTCAGCTTAGTGTGCCTTACCTCGTGAAATGTATATTATCATAAATTTGTTAAAAAAATTGTTTATTAATACTGGTCTGTGATAATATAGGCGTATAGCAAGTCTAAAACGTTATACGATTTGCCATCAAAATAGCACAAACCTTAGAATAGTTTGTTTAAAATTGGGAGTACAATCGATTCCCTCCTGCCCATTTTTCTATCGGACTGCCAGAGCGGGCACGAAAAATCGTCACCGCTTTATGGTTGATATTCCGAAAACCCGTACGAAACGCTTTGATTCCACTTTTATTATGCAAACTACTAGTCTGTGGAATTCGCTGCCTGAATGGGTGTTCCCCGATGGTTACAATCTGGGTGTCTTCAAATCACGAGTAAATCGGTTCCTTCTAGGCAAGCGTGCTCCAACGTAGACCGAATCATCGCTTAACACCAGGCGTGATGGTGGTCAAACGCAAGTCTATTATATGTAAAAAAAAAGATATAACTAATAATATGAGGTGTTCTCTTTTTTTAATTTGATTTTTATAATGTCGTTTCTAAAACATAGCGCAAGCGACGACATACATTTCGAGCAAATACCCACTTGCCATGCAATTGTTATTTTAATAATAATGCAACGCGAATGTTGGTTAAAAAGAAGCAACATCAGCCCTCAACATATTATGCTCTTACGAAATCCAAAATCTTAATACAACAAACTATTTAATGTTATACTATTTTGTTTAACTACAGTGGATTAACTTATAAATAAATAGCGACCCGCCCCAGCTTCGCACGGGTGTAATTTACGCGCGAAGCTGGGGCATGTCGCTATAGTTACTAACTGATAGTGAAAACAGCTTCAAAATCCGTTGTTTGGTTTAGGAGGAGTTAACGGATGACAGACAGACAGATGCGGAAAGCGACTTTACTTTAGTGACTTTAGCGACTTTAGCAACTTCCATACGCATTAATATTGGAATGATTATAAACTACACTCTGTAGTAAAGCAAATAAATAAAAAAAAACACCGGCCAAGTGCCACGCGACATGAATAAAAGGAAATTCATTCTTGGCTGCGAAACTCTCAGTGTCTTGCACTTGGCCAGTTTTTATTAGGAATAAAATACTCACCAAATACATTAACATTGTAAGTAACTTCCGAGGATCCAGCAAAGTTACTTGCACTACAGGTATAGTATCCTTCGTGTGTTAATTGAATATTTTCCAACTTTAACAACGTTTCTCCTTTGTACCTTAACAAAGTAAACAGACACAATAAGGCCATGTAAAATAATCAAAAAAAAAAAAAAAAAAATTTTTACAAAATAAAAAACTCTGTTACAGATTCGAATGCAGACTAACAAACACACTCATAATTTTTAGAGTTTCAGGTAAGCCATTTATGGTGTTGCAGGTATCCATAGATATCTATTGTTGCTTACCATCAGGAGGCCCGTTAGCTTGTTTACCACCTATGGCATTAAAAAAAACTTCCAGTGAAACTTCCGCATTTATAAAATTATTGTGATCTATATTTTTCTAGATTTTTAGTGGTATTTCGCTTTTACAAAATACTTACTCACTGACTCATTACGAATTTATCTTCAAAATTACTTGATCTACAATACTGAAAATTGGCAGATATATTCCTAATGAAGTGGAGAGGTGAAATTATTTTGCAAAAGGGTCGGAATAAGTAGAGCAAAAAAAGGGTTTTAAGTTTGGATAACAATCTACGCGTACGAAATCGTGAGTTCGTAAGGAACTGAAGGGTCCACTGCAATAATAGATGAATGTCAATTTTTTTTAAATCTTAACTAGTAATACCATTCGGTCACATGAAATTATATTTAGAAATCTTTTAGCAAGCTTAGCAATATCGCTTGCAGTCTCGTGATAAATATTTTTTTAATATTTTGGCTACACGGCTAGAACCACAGAAAAGAGAAGTAAACATTTTTTTTTTTCTTTTCTGTGGCTAGAACGCTCAACGTCACTAGTGTTCACGACAATAATGTTTTTTTTACACTGTTTATAAATTTAAAACCAAATTATCTTAAAACAACAGATAAAGGACATTCACCATTATTGCAGTGGACCCTACAACTGTTAGTTATAAAAACGAAAGTCCATAAAAAAGAAAGAAAATTATTTACTCAATTATCTCTCTTGGTGGTTCACTGGCGTCAAAACTTTGGTAGGTCCACTTTATTTCTGGTTCAGGTACTCCTGCGGCTTTACACGATAGTGTCGATAGTTTTTGGTCCACTATCAAAGTCTTATTAAGCTGTATTGGTGCATCGATAGTTGCTGGAACTAGTAGAAAAAAGTCAGGGTAATAAAAGAAGGAATTTGCTGTCTTATTAGCCTGTAAATATGAATCGTTATGCTTCGGCTTACTATTCCGTATGCGTAAATAGACAACATCAGCTGACAACGTATTATTTTACGAAACAAAATTACAAACATCTTTTACAATCATCATCAGCCCGGAGAATTCCACTCCTTAACATAGGCCTCCCCCTTTAACCTCCATACTGAACGACAGTCTACTATCTACATCCACTGGATGCCCGCGACTCTAACATGTCGTCGGTCCATCTAGTAGGAGCATTACCTACGCTGCGTTTTACTGTTCGTGGTCTCCACTCAAGAACCTTTCTTCCCCATCGGTTATCAGTTCTTCGAGCAATGTGGCCTGTCTATTGCCACTTCAACTTGAAAATGTTAATAGCTATGTCGGTGACTCTGGTTTTTAGCGAATCCAGAACGTTCCAGATAATATCGCGCAAAGAAACACCGATCATTCCTCTCTGCATTGCCCATTGTGTGACTCTGAGTTTTTCCAAAAGACCAACAGTATTTAAAATGAAAAATAATGTTTATTATATTACTGCGTTAAAAATGTGACGGAGTTTCAGGTTTTGCGTTATTTCGATGGCACATTAAATATGTTACTAGAAATTTGTTAAATGATATTATTAGTATAGGGTGTAGATGACAGACAATATACGGGGTGTATGGGGAACACTCTCGAAGCCATAAGAAGGTAATTGTACTCATCAATATTAACAACTTTTACTATGGGACCAGCACTAAAATCGCGAAAAAAATATCAGCTGTTCTAGAAAACGGTCATTGATACCGACAAAATTTATAGCTGTTTTTTTTACGTTATTTCGGGGTTGGTCCCATAGTAAAAGTTGTTCATTATCACGACATACATTTCGATCAAATACCCACTTGCCATGCAATTATTTTATTAATAATAATGTTACGGGAATGTTGGTTAAAAAGATGCAACATCAGCCCTCAACATATTATTCTCTTACGAAATCCAAAATTTTAATACAACAAACTATTTAATGTTATACTGTTTTGTTTAACTACAGTGGATTAACTTATAAATAAATAGTGACCTGCCCCAGCTTCGCACGGGTGTAATTTACGCGCGAAGCTGGGGCATGTCGCTATAGTTACTAACTGATAGTGAAAACAGCTTCAAAATCCGTTGCGTGGTTTAGGAGGAGTTAGCGGTTATACAGACCTTCAGACAGACGCGGAAAGCGACTTTAATTTATACTATGTAGGTAGAGATAGAGAAGATAAACCTTCCATGAAAAATTATCTAACTGATGGTGAAAACCGCATCAAAATCCGTTGCGTGGTTTAGGAGAAGTTAGCGGTTATACAGACCTTCAGACAGACGCGGAAAGCGATTTTAATTTATACTATATAGGTAGAGATAGAGAAGATAAACCTTCCATGAAAAATAATCTAACTGATGGTGAAAACCGCATCAAAATCCGTTGTTTGGTTTAGGAGGAGTTAACGGATGACAGACAGACAGATGCGGAAAGCGACTTTACTTTAGTGACTTTAGCGACTTTAGCAACTTCCATACGCATTAATATTGGAATGATTATAAACTACACTCTGTAGTAAAGCAAAAAATTAAAAAAAAAAACACCGGCCAAGTGCCACGCGACATGAATAAAAGAAAATTCATTCTTGGCTGCGAAACCCTCAGTGTCTTGCACTTGGCCAGTTTTTATTAGGAATAAAATACTCACCAAATACATTAACATTGTAAGTAACTTCCGAGGATCCAGCAAAGTTACTTGCACTACAGGTATAGTATCCTTCGTGTGTTAATTGAATATTTTCCAACTTTAACAACGTTTCTCCTTTGTACCTTAACAAAGTAAACAGACACAATAAGGCCATGTAAAATAATCAAAAAAAATAATAAGATTTTTACAAAATAAAAAAATCTGTTACAGATTCGAATGCAGACTAACAAACACACTCATAATTTTTAGAGTTTCAGGTAAGCCATTTATGGTGTTGCAGGTATCCATAGATATCTATTGTTGCTTACCATCAGGAGGCCCGTTAGCTTGTTTACCACCTATGGCATTAAAAAAAACTTCCAGTGAAACTTCCGCATTTATAAAATTATTGTGATCTATATTTTTCTAGATTTTTAGTGGTATTTCGCTTTTACAAAATACTTACTCACTGACTCATTACGAATTTATCTTCAAAATTACTTGATCTACAATACTGAAAAATGGCAGATATATTCCTAATGAAGTGGAGAGGTGAAATTATTTTGCAAAAGAGTCGGAATAAGTAGAGCAAAAAAAGGGATTTAAAGTTTGGATAACAATCTACGCGTACGAAATCGTGAGTTCGTAAGGAACTAGAGGGTCCACTGCAATAATGATGAATGTCAATTTTTTTTTAAATCTTAACTAGTAATACCATTAGGTCACATGAAATTATATTTAGAAATCTTGTTAGCAAGCTTAGCAATATCACTCGCAGACTCGTGATAAATATGTTTTAAATATTTTGGCTACACGGCTAGAACGCTCAACGTCACTAGTGTTCACGACAATAATGATATTACACCGTTTATAAATTTAAAACCCAATTATCTTAAAACAACAGATAAAGGACATTCACCATTATTGCAATGGACCCTACAACTGTTAGTTATAAAAACGAAAGTCCATAAAAAAGAAAGAAAATTATTTACTCAATTATCTCTCTTGGTGGTTCACTGGCGTCAAAACTTTGGTAGGTCCACTTTATTTCTGGTTCAGGTACTCCTGCGGCTTTACACGATAGTGTCGATAGTTTTTGGTCCACTATCAAAGTCTTATTAAGCTGTATTGGTGCATCGATAGTTGCTGGAACTATTAGAAAAAAGTTAGGGTAATAAAAGAAGGAATTTTCTGTCTTATTAGCCTGTAAATATGAATCGTCATGCTTCGGCTTATTATTCCGTATGCGTAAATAAACAACATCAGCCGACAATACATTATCTTACGAAACCAAATTACAAACATATTTTAGAATCATCATCATCAGCCCGGAGAATTCCACTGCTGAACATATGCCTCCCTCTTTGACCTCCACACTGAACGACAGTCTGCTATCTGTATCCGCTGGATGCCCGCGACTCACAATAACATGTCGTCGGTCCATCTAGTAGGAACCTTACCTACGCTGCGTTTTATTGTTCGTGGTCTCCACTCAAGAACCTTTCTTCCCCATCGGTTATCAGTTCTTCGAGCAATGTGGCCTGTCCATTGCCACTTCAACTTGCAAATGATAATAGCTATGTCGGTGACTCTGGTTTTTGGCGAATCCAGAACGTTTCAGATTATATCGCGCAAAGAAACACCGATCATACCTCTCTGCATTGCCCGTTGTGTGACTCTGAGTTTTTCCAAAAGACCAACAGTATTTAAAATGAAAAATAATGTTTCTTATATTACCATATTACTGCGTTAAAAATGTGACGGAGTTTCAGGTTTTGCGTTATTTCGATGGCACATTAAATATGTTACTAGAAATTTGTTAAATGATATTATTAGTATAGGGTGTAGATGACAGACAATATACGGGGTGTAAGGGGAACACTCTCGAAGCCATAAGAAGGTAATTGTACTCATCAATATTAACAACTTTTACTATGGGACCAGCCCTAAAATCGCGAAATAATATCAGCTGTTCTAGAAAACGGTCATTGATACCGACAAAATTTATAGCTGTTTTTTTTTTCGTTATTTCGGGGTTGGTCCCATATTAAAAGTTGTTCATAATGATGAATACAATTACCTTCTTTTGGCTTCGAGAGTGTTCCCCTTACATCCTGTATATTCATGGATCATTTCAAAATATACATACTATTTGTATATATCTATATATATTATATATATATATGATTATACATATTCATCATCATAAAAGCATTAAGCATAAGCCTAGCTCTGAAATCGCGAAAAAACAACAACGGTTTCATAGAAAATGACATTTTACTCAACAAAACGTATGGAACAGCTGATTCTTTCGCCACTTAAGGTTCAAGTTGGTTTCAGGTTGACATTTACCAACATGCACTGGGCCAGCATGATGGATTAGGGCCCATTTTCTTTCTGAGAGAAGGCTTTTGTCCTAGCCGTGGGATTATGAAAGGCTGATAGTGATGATGAAACGTACTTACCACCTATTACTTCAACTGCTACTTGTTTAGAACCTGATCCATATGGGTTGTTCGCTTCACAAGAGTACATTGCGTTCTCAGTTACTCTTTCAATAGAAAGAACATTGACGTGATCGTACGGGTAGGTTGTTCCTGGTAATGTCTGCAAAAATAATGTTTTTTTTTTAATATGCAACTCCACTGACACCAGGATCCGTGACTTTTGTTATATTTAACTACAATTTTGTTAAACGAATTTACTTAAGCTATGAACAATATTGGGAAAGTTGATTTGAAGTAAGGTTAAAACAATTTAATCGTGGTCTTGCTAGTTTGTGTGTAGGTATACCGCGAGCAGACCAGTGACCCGCAAGCAGCACCCGATCACGAGTATGACACATGTGCCAGCCATCGCCCTCCTCAACCATATCTTAGGGAAGAGAGCGACCCGACACACGACACCGCAACAAGAAGGTGCCTTCACTGGTGAGCATGAATACTCGTTTTTTTGTCATAAACAAATTTTTATTTTCTCGTAAGTGGATATTAGTCGCGCGTACTAACACACAACACTGTGAGGCTGATTATCTGTGACACGGATGTTAAAGGAAAAAACTGGACAAGTACGATTAGGACTCGTGCTTTAAGGGTTGCGTTGGATCCAATACTTTGTAGTAAACAATAATGTTCTTCGATACATTCCAACTACAAAATGTAAGTTTGTAATAGAAAAACAAATATTTTAAAATTATATAACTTCATATTTATAACTTTCGGATTTATTCCTTTATATGTGCTGTAAGACCTTGCTTATTGCCAAATTTCATGATTCTAGGTTAACGGGAAGTACCCTATATACGTTTTGATTCTCATGTGAAATCGCAAAATATGCGACATACACGGTCATATCTTTTGATCATGTAAATTTACAAGTTATTTTTTTCAGAGCTGATAGAAACCTTAGATTTAAGTATCTGATATAAATTTTAACTTGATATCTTTAAGTGTTCCTGAGAAAAAGGATATTGACAGACGGACAACAAAGTGATCCTATAAGGGTTCCGTTTTTCCTTTTGAGGTACGGAACTCTAAAAAAACAATAATAAATTATGTTTTTAACTCATTAGCTATCTCTTCTAGGGCTCCCTGTGTTGGGGAACACACAGAAATACATGGGTCAAGCTTCAAAGCTTGGTCGTGATTGTAGCCCTTGCTGTCTTATTCCAGCTAGTCCGCAGTGCCGGCTTTAGCACCACCAGCGCCCTGGCCGATATTACTACGCCCCCTTCCTCCTCCCCCCCCCCCTCGTCATGTGCCATTAAAAAAGGCAAAGAATAGATTTTTTTAATGCATGCAGCACAGTAAAACTGCGCCCTCGTCCTGGATATTTTGGCGCCCCTTTGTGTCTAGCGCCCTACCCTAATGCCGGTACTACAGTCCGTCAAGGCCTCTAATGCTGACCGCGCTGTGATGGCCTGGACCTGCGCCACGCTGCGCTTTTGGCCATCATCATCGCTGCCAGAAAAGCAGTATTACATAAATATTATTAAATAAATAAATAAATAAATTACATACTACGACAGTCATGTACTATATTAATCACCTTGCTTGAAAAAACTGTTCCTTTGTCTAAGTTTTTCCAAACTATGTTTGGTTCTGGATACCCTTCTACTTTACAAGTTAAGGTCAACGGTTCCTTATAGTTAGAACTGACTTTAGCTCCACCGTCAATTACAACTGACGGACTCCTGTTATTTATTGGTTCACCTGAAAAGGAAAAAAACATATTCAATAGTATACTGGGTTACGCGGAAAGGGTCAATTCAATTTTCAATTTCAAAATATATTTATTAATCATTGGTGTTACAGTTATGTACAATTAGCAGTGTACATATGGATCCTGGTAGTACAGTGCAATGTATTAAGTTTTAAGACAACTTAATAAGGTAACTTACTAAAATGACAAAGTAAATAAAGTACGGTGTGTTGTTAAACAAATTAAAACAAAAGGAAGTATCCCTCAGTGGGCTTAAGAAGGCAGTGGATGATGATGATGATGGAGATATATGTATTTCATTGTGTTTTTAACCGACTTCAAAAGAGGAGAGTGCTATCAAGTCGGTTTTATTTTTTTGTTTGTTATCTCAGAACATCGTCTTATATAAACCGACATGGTTTTTTTTATTTGAAAGGATATTTACTTTCAGAATTCCCTTAAAAGTTGATTCAGTAATTTAGTTTTAAATTAAAAAATAACTTTTTCATCTTTTAAAATTTGTACCAATGGCAAGTTAGTGTTTCAAATGTACCTGGTAAGATTTTTTTACGTTCAAATGTAGTAAGCGGCATCCGTGTGATGTTAGATGCACTTTCTGCATGGTAACCAATAATCTGAAAATGTACAGCCACACAAAACAGTTATTATTTTTGTACAACAGTTAAAAAGTATAAAAATTTGTAATTTGATAAATGTATGCATGCCTTGCTATGTTTACGATATAAATCAAAACGAGACCAAATATAATTATGGTATATTTAAGTCCAGCATAATGGTTTTAAGTTTTTTGGGCTAACACAACGGATTTTTTGTCCAGTATTTTTTTTAATATAAAATGGGCTTTATTTCCAAGTTATAGGTACACTCTACACTTTAATTGTGAAAAAAGAAGGTATGATTTGTTAAAAAAAAAAAAAAATATGGTTAAATTTTATGACAAAAAATTTGTCTGGGTCCGAACCACGGGTGTGGCTGGTAGAAGACTGAGGCAAACCCTCTACATTAAATATATTACAAACTTTACTTTGAGCAGTTTTAAATAGTATTTTTTTTTAGGCACTGGTGCATAAAGAAGACTGCACTAGCAAATATAGTAATATTTGCACGGTTTTGAGGCCCGCTGCAGATTTAACCACCAGCCTTTACTCTTGTGCGGAAAAATGTGAGTCGCGTTCCACACTAAAGGATTGCCGTTTGACTGCAGCATTGCGTGATGAAAGCGATGATGTGGTCAAAGGTAGAGCACGTTTGCTTTTTTCGTCCACGGAATTAGTCACCCCTTCCGTTCTTTTGCTATCTCGACGTACTAGGACGTACTTGACTTGAGAACAGCTACGCAGTTGGCGGTGGTAAAATTCAATTACTACTAGTTGGTCTAGATTTATCTACTTTTATTTGTTCTATGACATACTAACCGCTATCTTAAACGGTACGCTTGGAGGGTCGAATTCTTGCGTTGTGTAGAACTTCGTTGCGTTATTTGTTATTTCCAGTGGTAGTTCGAAGATCACATTGTCATTAATGTCCAGAAATTTAACGCTTTTCAACGCAATGTCACCTTCGGTAAGCTTTATCATCAAATGCGTTTTAGCATCTATAAACATAGAAATAATAAAATATTTTAACCGCCTTAAAAAAAGGTACTTTTTAACCAAAACTCCATAGGAGCCTCTTGTAAACCTCCACCACTTTACGGGGCATGAGTTTGACTTGACTGTGACTTACTTTGCTTGGCTCTGACTGTGACTATGACTTGTTTGACGCTTTGAATACTATGTAAACATGTTTAATATTACGACTAAAGGACATTGAATCCACGGTCATGAAAATTTTAACAAAAAAATATAGATTACCTGGTGCAGGCATAGCACTGCTATCTAGAAGGGAGTCGAGCTTGATGCTGGAGAACCCATGCTCAAAGTCGACGGCAGACTTGGCGGAAACCACAGCTCGGGCTTCCGCCGTACTGCGAATTTGAATAATGTGAGTTCCTGGACTTGTCGCGTTAAATGCATAAACCTGCAATTAGATTTGGCTAGTTAAAATATTTTCCTTGAAAATAAAATAAAAACAAGTAAAATAATACGTTTATTAGATACTAGCAGTCCGCCCCAGCTTCGCACGGGTATAGATTATAGCCTATGTCACCCGGGGATAGTGTAGCTTCCCGGCAGTGAAAGAATTTTTCAAATCGGTTCAGTAGTTTCGGAGCCTATTCAATGCAAACAAACAAACAATCTAATCATTCCTCTTTATAATATTAATAGTATAGATTAGCTTTTGCGCGACTTCGTGCGCTTATTATTATTATGCACATATATTTATTTCCTTTCTTAAATTTAAGTTTTTATTATTATTTATTTTTATTATTTCCCTTTATTTCTTAATAGGCTTGCGTTTGACCGCCAACTCGCCTGATGTATAGCGATGATGCGGTCTACGATGGAGCACGCTAGCCTATAAGAAACCGATTCACTCGTGATTTGAAGACATACAGATTGTAACCATGGGGGAACACCCATTCAGGCAGCGCATTCTACAGACTAGTAGTACGCATAATAAAAGTGGAATCAGAGCGCTTCTTACGGATTTTCGGAATATCAACCATAAAGCAGTGTCAATTTTTAGTGCCTGCTCTGGCATTCTGATAGAAAAATGGGCAGGAGGGAATTAGATCATGCAGATAGGAATAGGATGCAAGCTTAGAATTTCTTAAAAAAAATACTCTTGATGACACTGCATTAGGTTCATAACGTCACAAATTTTATTCGCGGCATTTTTCCCTTTTTTGTAATAAAACTTCAAAATATTTAGAAGTTCTTCGTTAGATTCACTCATTTTATCGAACAAAAAAACAATTGAAAAATGGCGGAAAATTGTTTTTTACTTATTGTATTCCTTTTTTTAAATGTCATGTTTTTAATGGTATCAAAATCAGCCAGATACAAACAGTACCTACAACTGAGGAGATTTCACTACAACTTCATAAGTACATATAAAATACGAAAAAACTTTTTCCCCGACCTATTTCTTTATGTACCCACAGTTAATTGATATTTTTCAGTATAAAACGGTTTGAGCTAAACAATTTCTTTTATTTCCTCTGTTTCATCATTATCTTTCTAAAGTTCTAACCCTGTAAAGTGAAAAACGTACCTTATTTTTTTCTGTGCTGAAGATGATTTTTTTCCATACGTCACTTCCATCAGGTCCCTTAATAGTCACAGAAGGATCATTTGTAACGTCAGATGCGATTGAAAATAACACTTCTCCCATAAGTGCGTCAGCGTTAATCTGTTACAAAAGAAAGTATAGTTTTAATGGATAGACCAAACTAATTAAAACTGTATTGCTACTCTAACACTGCTTCGAGTTTTTTTTCTTTTTTTGTTTGCGTTCCGTCCTTATGTCAGTTACTTACAGTAATTTCATTTGTACCAGGCGAGAGCGTTTTGCTATTCACAGGGTACATTCGGCCTTTTATTGTCATTTTCACAAATTCCAAAACCTGTAAAAAGCATTACAATATTAGGTACATCATCTGCATATTTAAACTGGCAAGTGCTTTTATTAACTAAACAAAATACAAGCTAACACTACAAAAACAGTTAGATTGCCCATAGACCGTTGAAGGTCTAAAGACAATTTAAATGCTCAAACCCACTAACCTGTAACCAGTTGCCAGCGTACCCAGCATGCTGTCGGCATTACCACGCTGATTGGCAACACTTATGAGTTAAGCCAGAAACGCAAGCATTTTGGTCACGCGTAGCAGTCTAATATTATATTTTTGCTCTCAAGAATGACGCCACGTGCAAAGACTGAGCACCAACGCAGTTACGAAGCAATGACGATATAAATATTATCTTTGTCAAGAAGTGACTGACTTTACAATAGTGCGCAATGTACTTGATAACACCACTGAGTTATTACCATCGCAAACGTTAATTCGCTCCGTCCTTACTATATACGTCATCATCGTCAGCCAGAAGACGTCCACTGCTGAACATAGGCGTATGGAGGACAGCCTGCCTTTTGCATCCACTGGATGCCCGCGACTCTTACAATGTCGTCGGTCCATCTAGTGGGAGGCCTCCCTACGCTGCGTCTTCCGGTTTGTGGTCTCCACTCCAGAACCTTTCTTCCCCATCGGTTATCGGTATCGTTCGAGCGATGTGGCCTGCCCATTGCCACTTCAACTTGCAAATTTTAACAGCTATGTCGGTGACTCTGGTTCTTTGGCGAATATCTACGTTCCGGATCCTATCGCGCAAAGACCAAGACTATATACGTCAATGTTCCCCAATTAAGGTTCCAATTGAAGCAAGAAAAGAATTAAAAAAATCACGTTACTTACCTTGTCAACTGAATGTTTATCTATATGAAATACTTGTCCTCCCGTAGCTTTTGCCGCAGCTTCGTAAACTTTATACTTAGGAGACGTTGTAGATTCACCACATAGGCCCGTCAATACAAACACAATCTGTGAACACAAAATGTGTAGATTTATAGTTATATGATTATTTACGGGATATTTACCGTGGTAAGGTTGTGGAATGAGGTACAGATATTTCAGCGCAGTTAAATGCACCAATTTCACGGGAAACTGAGAATGCGGGTGGTTGGTCGAACAGTTAAAAAGTTAGGTGCAGTCTTTTGCTAAGGTTATCACTGGAACTCGAACTCGATCCTAAGTCCCGACAAAACACACTCACTGTATCACTGCGTATAGTATTTTGAACACCTTTTGAACGCGGGCTTTTATTTTTAAAACAACCCAATACTGAATTCCACGCACTGGCGAGTTGAAAACCATCAACACAAAGTGTGTGACTTCAAGAAGTTTTCTTGTAATTGTAAAAATACGCGGTAAAATCCGATCAAAGTGCTTTTCGATGAATCATTATCAATACTTAAATTCCGCGCTTGAACAAAATTATTCGTATAATTGGAGCCGACTGGCTAAAAACCACTTAGTCACTAAGTCAATGTATTTTTTTTGGACTACATCGAGAGCTTCCTCCACCTAGTAAAAATGTCTTGTAGTTTTCTATTGTTTTTTATGCTATAGGTGGCAAACAAGCATACGGGCCACCTGGGCCCCGAATGCACTAAAGAAATTGTTTTAAAATAGTAATTGTTTCAATTTTATTTTTTAAATAATTTCCTGTTATAAATTATAAACGAGAAAGTTTGTATGTATGGATGTTTGTTCCTCTTTCACGCCGCAACGGAACAACGGATTGACCTGATTTTTTGCATGGGTATAGTTCAAGAGCCAGAGAGTGACATAAGCAATTTTTCATCATAATCATCATCATCATCATTTTTCATCACTACGCGGGTGAAACCGCGGGGCGCAGCTAGTGTATAATAAAAATTGAGTAATATAAACACGAATTTTACCTGACATTGTTTTTCTAGTGCGAGTCTTTTCACTTCTTCGAACCGTTGGTAGTCTTTGGCCGTGGCGTCCGTGAATACGTATACGCTGGATCTTAGCAGACTCTCTTCTAATCCACGTCTAATACCCGCCATGGCGCATTCTTCACAATCAATAGCGCCGCCACCGACACTTACTCTAGCCAGAGCTGCCTTGAATTCTGTTTCATTTTTCGTTTTTACCCGTAGTATACCTGTATAACAGAAATCAGATTAAAGTCAAATGATTATTTACGAGATATTTACCATGGTATCGGGAGCTCATTCCACAACCTTAGTAAATAATCATATAACTTTAGTGAACAACCGTGATAGTTTAAAACAGTGTTTTAGAAATCAGATTATTAAATAAAGGGTAGTAATATAAATTCAAATTAAAGTTGAAGTCAAAAATACTATGTATGACTTACTGAATAACAATGAGTTAATAACTAGCGGTCCGCCCCAGCTTCGCTTGGGTATAGATTATAGCCTATGTCACCCGGGGATAGTGAAGCTTCCCGTCAGTGAAAGAATTTTTCAAATCAGTTCAGTAGTTTCGGAGCCTATTCAACGCAAACAAACAAACAATCAAATCTTTCCTCTTTATAATATTAGCATAGATAGTATAGATTAGAATTTTTAGAAAAAAAAGAACCGACTTTATGACTATACCTACATTTACAAACTAACACGAAAAAGTAGAAAATATTGTTTAATATTACGACTGAAATACTTTGTATTCATGGTCATGCTTTTTTTTTAACGAAAAACAACAGGGCCCGGTCGCCATGGAGACGCTTCTTTGTTTTTTTGAAGTTCTGTTGTAGGAACAGTTCCTCTATGTTTGCTGTTCAGTTGGACAGCGTCGCTAGTGGAGAACAAAGTATGAAATTCACCAAGAAATAACTGTAGTTCCAATTTTGCCCACTTTAACAGCTAAGTTGGTGGCAGTGTACAATGTACATTTAATTCGTTGCTTATCGTCATGTTTTGTAGATATATCAAAAAGCGCTGAATCGATGTTGATAAAAAAAACCATCTATGAGATATGACCTACCAACCAAAAAAAGGATCATCAAAAACAATTCTTAATTGGCGAAGTAATCGCGTAACAAACATAAATTTTAAAAAAAACAGTCGAATTGATAACCGCCTCTTTTTGGAAGTCGGTTAAAAAATAGAATCGATTCTGACATACCAACCAAACTAAACCACTAAACTAAACCAATCTGACAAGACTAAAATTATCTGCGTGTCTTTTCATTTCATTGTCTGAGAGAAGGATGACAACAATTTTAGAGCTATCAAATTTTGTTTAGTTTAGATAATGGTACAACAGAACAGAATCGACACCATTATATAAAAAAAATTGCATAGGTATATTTTACTAGCCAAGCAAGAAAAAAGCCGTGGTAGGCCATTTGGGAAACCGCTAGACTTGAAAGCGTGAGGTCGCGGGTTCAAACCCCGGGCCCGTGAGTTCTATGGGGCTTATGTACGGATTTTCATTTCATACCACTGGCTTTTCAGTGAAGGAAAACATCGTGAGGAAACCTGCATACGTACGGATAAGGGATTCAATGGCGTATGTAAATCCACCTACCCGCACTGGGCCAGCGTGGTGGATATGGCCCAATCACCCTTTCGGGGGTAGGCTAAAAGTCCAGCAGTGGACTGTTAAAAGGCTGATTATGATGATGATGATATTTTATTACATGAATGTTGCGTTATATCCTAATTGAGGTAACCTTACTGACAGCATTCAAATCTACCCTGATTTGATATTATCGCCCACTCAGTTATTTCAGTCGGCCCATAGATAATAAAATTATTTAAATTGTATCATAAGTAATTTTTTGTAGCAAGTTTTCAACATAAAAAAAAGTTGTAGGTTTACCAGACCACCACCTTTTTTACACCGTTTTCCTGATCACCAAAACCTTCTAGAGGCAAACACAGCCTGCTACAAATAATATAACACTCATAACCAACGAAATTAAGAATATTGTTACATAAATATTTGATAAAAATAAACTGAAAATTAACAAATTAAATATAACGAATAAGAAAATTTTGTTTGAATTTTTTTTGTTGTCATATGCAGTTATGTCGTATACAGAGTTACACTCGACAAAATGTATGGAACACCCAAATTATATTTGTCTTCATCATAATCATGATTTCAGCCATAGGACGTCCACTGCTGAACATAAGCCTCCCCCATCGATCTACAAAAGGGCAGGCTGGAAGCAGCCTGCACTGCATCTAGCGTTTCCCTGCGGTCTTTTTTAGGTCGTCTGTCCATCTTGTGGGTGGTCCGATGTCTTCATTCGAGAACCATCAGCCATCTGTTCTGCGTTCTATGTGCCCTGCCCAGTACTACCCTTGTCACTTCAACTTGCAAATCCGGTGGGTTATGTTGGTAACTTTCGTTCGTCTACGGATCTCCTCATTTCTGATACGATTTCGTAGATAAACCCCAAACATAGCTCGTTGCCGTTGTGCGACTTTGAGCGTAATATGATATTTATCTTTCTGAGCGCAAACTGCAAAGAGTTCCGTTCTCACGGTCAGCTGTACGCGTTTCATTAAAAAAACACTTACCAGGATCAGTGCACGTGGAAGTCTGACTATGGTCATTAAAAGTCACCAGTACGAAGTTGTCGATTTGAGATTCTTTACTATTCTTCACTGTTTCGAATATTCCGGTTGCGCCACGTTTTACTGAATCAATATCATTCCACATAGAACTAGTGTCATCTATCACAAACGTCAAACTACTTAAGCTGGTTCCAGAAACATATTGCGAAGAAAGAAATACTAAAACATACCACAAGGAGTAACACAATGTCATGATTGCTTTACTACAGACTGTATTACTTGCTACCCGGCACAAGAATGACCAATGAATTATTCCACAATCGTTATTTAAATGTAAATTGTAATTGACAGACGTGTTTACCAAAATTTTCGGGAATTACGAATCACAATGTGAAACCATTTTAAGGGCCTTGTTCATCATTTTTTTTACTTTTTAATATTATTTTAAAACTTTCAGAATTTGTTGTAGCGAAAAATGTAAATAGAGCCCCAGGAGTCACTTTGTTTCAGCATTTCAAATATAAGGAGTAGGCGGCCATTCTCCCTCAAAAATCTCAACTTTTTTTACGTCGGACTAGGCGAACGTTTCATCGCGATCTTGCCTGATGGAAAGCGATGATGCGGTCAAAGATGAAGCACGTTTGCCCAGTAATAACCTATTAACTTGAACACTCCAAGATTGTAATGCTGCGGAAACACAGAAAGGGGCAAGGCGTTCCATTGTTTTGCTGTTCTAATTAAGAAGGAGGAGTAAAAACGCATGGTGCGAATAAATGGCATTTCGACCAAGTAAGGGTGACGCCTTGCCATTCGTCTGGACGTCCGGTAATGAAAAGGTGATGGGGGAATAAGTTCGTGAAGTTCCGTTGCACACTCTCCGTGAAAAATCCTATAAAATACCGACAAGCTAGCGACTTTACGCCGGTGGTTCAGATTCTGAAGTTCAACTATGGTGAGTAGCCTACTTTTTAAATTTTAAGGGTTATTTCAGCCATTGTGTGAGATTTTATTGACTGATGAGTTGACTACTCCACTAATTTGGTAGGGTTTCATTCCACAATAATAATTATTTTTTGCTAATTTACAAGTACTTATCCGTTTTTTCTTCACCTTCACATTTTGGTCATCTGGTATTCATTTCTTTATCCGTTATTGATTTGTGTGAATATTTTTTTTGTTCTTTTTGTAGTAACTACAGCTATCGAACCGGTATCGGACAATTAATAGTCCTATAAGGAACCCTTATACGTTCTTCTGTCCATCCGTCTATCTGCTTGTCCGTCTGTCCTGATCATTTAGAACCCTCTAAATACTATAGTTTTTAATATAAGTTCATGAAAGTTTGCATAATGGCATCGATTCTGATCTTCTCTAAACTAAACTAAACTAAATTTGACAGCTCTAAAATTATTGCTATCCTTCTCTCACATATTAAAATGAAAAGAGAGGCAGATAATTTTAGTCCTGTCAGATTGGTTTAGTGGTATGCCAGAATCGACGCCATTGAAAGTTTTAGAATAGATCTTAATTTTTAAAACAAGTAAATTATTATCCCCTTCTGCAGACCTAGGATAAATTGTCTTTCTGCCGTTTTTATCCGCGCCTAGACGCGATAAAGCTAGAATATGAATACGTTTGTCTTTTTCTCGCGGGATAAAAACGGCGGGGTAAAAAGACAATATGTCCACGGCCCGTGCTAGGCCTGCTGCATTTTTAAACCATTACATAGAATCTTGTTACTCACAATACTGATAGGCTATATTAAAATACCTTAATTCAAAATTATTTCGAACAGTGTCTGAGTATGACTTATTGAGATAAAGATAATGACCTTCCCTTAAAATAATCTTAGCAAAGAACGTTTCACTATTGGTTTTCTTATTGACTTAACTATAAAAAGCATACCTATTGTGATAATTTCGGGATGATACATCTTAGAAATTTGGCTAAGTCCATAGAAACAAACAAACAGAGTAATTTATTTTGACATAAATTTAGTTTTACATAACGTTTTACGTTTTCCATAGGCTCCCGAACTAGTCTGGGACTGTGTGTCGGGTGCCAGTGGCTTCTCTTATTATAACAGTAAATTATGCCAAAGCAAATAGTTATATCATGCAAAATACAAAATATAATTTAGAATTTAGAGCTGCGTTCGTTCGAATTTTTAAACAAAAAACACACAATGCTATGGATTTAGTTACGGAACCCTACTATATGCATGTCTCGACATGCTCTTGACCAGTTATTTTATCCCAGATATCCGCGTTCGTCAAAAATAACACAGAGCCTAAAGACAATGGTCTTTAACGAGTGTATATTATCAGTGATGACATAAATGGTACTGAAAAGTGGTCCTTAACTGCTGGCGTTTTGGAAAAACTACTCATAGTCGCTCAGCAGGCAATGAAGAGAGCTATGATTAGAGTTTCTTTGCGTGATAAAAACCGGAACGAGGACATTAACACAGTCACCGACATAACTGCTAAGATTTGCTGCTAAGCTAATACTAAGCTAAGTTGAAGAGGTAGTCGGTAAAGGACCGGCTACATCACTCGAAGAACCGATAACCTATGGAGAAAAAAGGTTCTTAAGCGGAGATCACGAACTAGAAGACGTGGCGTAGGTAGATAGGTAGGACTCCTACTAGATGAACCGAAAATATCGTGGGAGTCGTAGGCATCCAGTGGATGCAGCAATGGACGTCTTCGGGCTGACGTTGACGATGATTTTTATCTTCAAAAATTTGTGATAGACTAGCTATAGCTGATGAGAGTGGTAATAATTTTAAAGAAACAACTTCAAGAAGGATTAATTAAGGATTAAGCGAGATCATTCAAAGAGCAGGCTTCCGCAAAGTGAGATCCGCGTCTCTCACTGAGTAGGTAAAGATTTGGCTTCACTGCGCCCGCCTAGCCTTTAAACTTACTGGTTTTTTTGAATGATGTTATGATAGACGTGGTTTGAAAAGCGCTGTTGTATTATTTATTAATTCCCAATATTAATTAAACATTCAATTAATAATGTATGCACTAGGTGGTGACATCGTCGTACCCTATTACTTAGTCCATACTTAATCATTAGCTGGCTGGGATTCCCACATACTAATTTATATTCATCAGTGGCTCATTTGAATCAAGTCTACAAAAGAAAACAAAAAAACCCGACTGCAAATTGTAACCATTGACACTTTGGACAGCAAAATGAATCTAAGGCAAGGACGCAAGGGAGGATGCACAACATAGTAGCATAATATTTATTTTTTTACTAGTTATTTTTCGTATTCCTTTCAGCAAATCCATTCATTTGATGGCACGATGCGCTTACTGCAGCCAAAGGCTTAATATAAACAGTGAACACTTTCATTCGTTGAACTCGCGAGTCTTGGGATGAGCTGCACCACGCACTCTGACCCTAGCAAGCGCGCAAAACGGACATTCAATTTTAGAAGCCATTTTATATTTTTGTGAGTGACTTGGTTTCGTGGCTTTTTTCTTTTGTGCCAGGTAAGTGATTATTATATAATTTTTTTTTATTATTCATGAATAATATTAATCCGTCATAAGGCAAATACAATTATAGGGATGCAATCTGATATTATTAGTGTTTTTTGTGTTTTCACGTAATTTTTTTTGATCAAAATTGTATTTGCAAACCGATCTTAAAAGACGAGTTATTAAAACTAAAAGAAACCACATTCATAAAAACCTTTCTTCTTCTTCGTCTTTCGGAAGCGGCTTCGGCACTTATTGATACTTGACCGAGACTGTCGGTGATAAGGGTATTTTTAATCAACGGCGATATAAACATTAAATCTAAAATAATCGAATTTTTCTATATATATTTAGGTATTTTTATTGTTATTAATAATAGGCTTGCGTTTGACCGCCAACTCACCTGATGTTAAGCAATGATGCAGTCTAAAAAAACCTAAGAAACCGAGTGTGCCTAGAAGAATCCGATTCACTCGTGATTTGAAGACACCCAGATTGTAACAATAGGAAAACACGTATTCAGGCACCGCTTTCCGTGTTTTCGGAATATCAACCATAAAGTGGCGAAGATACTTCGTACCTACTGGGGCAGTCCGATAGAAAAATGGGCGGGAGGGAATTAGGTCATGCAGATCCGATGCACACTCTCCGAAATGTATAAAAAACCAATAGTCTAGCAACTTTGCGTCGATGCTTAAAACTAAGAAGCTTAATCCAAACCAAGGATTTGTTGCTGATGTCTCTTGACACGTTTCTCAATAGACTCCAATGCCTAAAGCTGGTACTTGGCTGATTCATCCCAAATATGGGAGTAGTGGTCAATGCACGACTGAACTTGTGCTTGGTACAGTGATACCAACTGTTCCGACATGGAGTACCGCCGCACCTTCGATAGGATACCCAGTTTTTTGGCAGCCAATTGAGGCTTGTTCTCAATATAAGAGCCAAAGTCAAGGGTTGAACAATTGTAAAATTAGCCATTACTAAAAATTTTGTATGCGATAATATTGAATACCTGACCGAGTTCATTCAGCGTTTTTTTCATAGCGTTAAAAATTTAAGACTTAATCAGACCACTGACCAAACTCTATTACCTATCTATTAAAAAATTCATGTATTTATTCGCCAAAGGAATAAACCTGTTATTTATAAATGTCAAGGCCTAGTGAGTATGTAATAATGAAATTCTTTTGTATCGATCAATATGATGAACGAAGTTAGAATTTATAGATTTTTAGTGTAGTAAAATTTTAATTTGTATATGACAAATTTCTACTTTAATTCAGCTTCTACGTGGGTTAAAAAAAATCTTGTACACGAAACGACGTAGCAGCGGAATTACAGTAGAAATTCGTCATATACAAAATTAAAAATGGACTTCCGCAATGTAACGCTTGATTCAAACAACAAGTAATTTTTTTTTTTACTATGAATAAACATTACATGAATAAGTAACAACCTGCAAGAATACCGAATGCAGCAATCTCGCCCGCGCATTTAAAGTTTTTATTAAGATATAAATTAACTGCCTATTTTTAAAAAAAATGCTTTAGTTATTTTACGACGTTAATATTTGAAAATATTAATAACCAATTTTTTATTTAATATTTTAACCGGCTTCGAAAACGGAGGAAGGTTCTCATTTCAGCCCGTTTTGTTTTTAACTCTTTAATGTTTATGCAGTGATTACGCCCGTCTGTAAACCAATTTGTATGTAAAAAAAAATTATCGTGTAGAAAAAACCCTCGACGTGGTCTAAAAAAATTTCGTTAATTAGGGTTCAGTAGTTTTTAAACCAGCTCAAATAATAGCTAGATCACCCACGAATTTCGCGATGACAAATCACTACAATACTTTTGTTTTGTCTTTTGTTCGAGTCAAAACAAGGAGGTATTCATGCATGAATGTGTAATCGTATCTATAAATAAACTACATGTTCGCCCCGAATAAGCATTCCACTACCGTATGTTACCACTATTTTTTTTAAATAAATTATCTTTACAACTCAAAACACAAACATTCGAAGTTAATATGCCACAAATAATCCAAAGTGCGTGCCAAGTTTGACGCTTGTACGTATTATCGTTTTCACATTAGTGTTAATACAAGAATACATCAAAAAATACATTTGTTGTATGCCCATTCGTTTTAACTTTTTGACTTTTTTGTTAGTTAATCCGCCGTAAAGTTACATATTCTGTGAAAATTTCAACTTAGATCTATTACGGTTCGAAATATATAGCCGTTAATAGGTAGGACAGACAGACGGACGGACGGACGGACAGACAGACAGACATCGTATGCTTAGTAATAGGGTCCCGTTTTTACCCTTTGGGTATAATATAAGTCTATTTATATAATTTTGCACAGGAGGCACAGATTTATTTTTGTTACAGGGCCCCAATGCGTATAGCGGCTCTTATCGCCCTAGTGCAGGTAATTCAACAGACATTTCATCTTCATTTCCCCACTAAATTTGTAACAATAATATTACCGATGCGTAGTTATGATGCTGTCTAATTTATATTTATTGTCAAGTAAAATACTAAGTCACGTACTACTATTTGTTCTCGTTTAATATATTAACACTAGATAGCTGATAATATAAATTTATAGATTTTCAGACAAGTGCAATGATAACTCCGCAGCATTTTGAAGTTCATAATTCAGCAAAATACTACTATTCTATTGCTTGCTTACAGTGGGCAAGTTTGGTCGTAACCACCAGGTGAACGACGTGCTTGTCTCTAAACGAAATATATAAAAAAAACATGAAACCATACCTATTTTAAGGACTTAACTCAGCGCTTAATGTTCTAAAATACTAACCCGGAAAAACTTGAAAAGTTTCTCTTATTTGCTTATAGTTTTATAACCTAATAGTTTTGCGTAACTAAATGCCTACTCAAAATCATTTTCAATTCACTTCAGATTTCAGATTACGCCTTACTCTTGATTATAAACTAGTAGGATAACAAACTATAATAGTAAATTATTACTATTTACCTTTCATGTTTTGGCGGGTGTGTGAAGATTAAGTTCTGAGTTACTAAGTTCATTAAAGCAAAAAGGAACATGTCTAGTTTTTTGTTCGTTTTTAATTTTTTTTGAGCATAATTTTTCCTGTAGCTGTCTCTAGCTACAGCTGTTCCAGGTGACACCCTCACTGCTGCCGAGTTAAATCTCCATCTGGCCGGCGAAAATGCACCCTCTCCGTTCTACGAAAGCTCTGAAGATGCTGGGGTCATCTACATGCGAGGCGCCAGAGCTATCGACTCGTCCCTCGCTCCTGATATAGACGTGCAGTGTGGCACGGATTTTATCGACGTGTCGGTTGAATTCAACGATGTGTTCGACGGTATTATTTACAGCAAGGGATTCTTTAGCGATCCTAAGTGCAAGTAAGCTTTAAAGTCGATACACACATAAACGTTATTACCTATACAAAATTATACGAGGCAACGTTAGATAAAGGAAAGGTTGCTAAAACTTTAGTACTCTTCCTCATTTGAGACTCTGGGTCAAACATACTAGTAACCATTGGTACAGGTGTATCGTTTGGTTTTTGAACGACACTCTTTAGTATATTTTTGCTTTGCATGTCTTGTGCATTTCCCAGTATCAAGCATATAACACGCAGAATAGATGACTGATGGGGCTGAAAGGTTCTTGAACGGGGACCACGGATCGGTAAGCTCAACGTAGGACGTTTACCCACAAGATATACTGACGAACAAAAGAGACCGCAGGAAAACGCTGGATGCAGGCTGCTTCCAGCCGGCCCTTTTGGAGATCAGTAGGGAAGGACTTCGTACTGCAATGAACGTCCTATGGCTAAATTGGTGATGATGATGATGATTAAGCATTCAAATATTTTCAAGTAGTAAATATAGTTAAACAAGTCATGGTCAAAGTCAGAGTCGAGAAAAGTAAGTCACGGTCTATCTAAGCACATAAAGACTACAAACTACTACTTTTGAGACAGGGTGTGCACTAGCACGGCTGTGGGTCAACTAAGGAAGCTGGGGAACTGCGTGCTATACGCAGAGAAAATTATATTTCGTTAGCGATACGCAAGCGCATTATCGCTGCTTTCGCATCTCTAGCCCCACAACTATTAATTCTGGTACTGAAAATGATCTCAATTGAGCTGCTTTTATCTCCATACTAATAATAGCACCTACTACATAAAACTAAATATCACCTACTACAATTTCTAATGTGGTTCCTTCAAACTATTCTAGATACGTCTCGCTCGGAGGCAGCCAGTCCCGCTACTCCTTCAGAGTACCGCTGAATGGCTGTGGCTCCCGTCCTCTCTGCAATGCCTGTGGGACTGTCGACAATGTGCTAGTCTTCCAGGCTGACGATCTGGTGCAAGGACCTTTGGATTTCGCTAGGAAGGTATAGTAATTTTGTAGTGAACATGTATTTTAGATAGGATAGCTAATGCATATCATAAATACCGGTCACTGGATAGCAAGAGACACTGTTATGTTATTTCCCTGATGTCAAAGATCCTGTACTTTGGTATGGAAATTCTACACCAATATTAAAGAGAGGTAAAGTTTGTATGTTTTTATGTAGGAGATAAACTCCGAAACTGCTTAACCGATTTCAAAATTCTTTCACTAAAAGAAAGGTACACTATTCTTGAGTGCTGGTCTATCGCTATAGCCACTGGACTACAGTCACCTTTTTTCTAAACACTTAAAATGTCAAGCTTGGCGCAGAACTGCAAGACCTAATAGCACCGTGAGTGACTAATGCGTACGTAATAATGTTTCGATTAAATAGTTGGCATATTCAGAATCATTTCATGACATTTTCAAAGACATTCATAGTCCCCTGACCCTGATAGACACAGCAGTGTTAGAAAGACAAAGAAAAGACAAGTAAAAATGTATCTTTTCTGTGGTTTGGAACAATTATCATATTATGTGTAAAACTCTTTGGTTCGAAACTTCAGGAATTAAAATAATAAGTACCTACACGCAATAAAATCCGTTAAAGGTGTTCAATTTTAAACTATAGCAATTTCTGTGATTTAGGGACTTGTTCGAAATATAAATTTGCTTTATAGAGATTATAATATAAAACACGTTGTAACAGTTGCTACATAAATATGAATATGTGCTATATGAAATATTCCAGGTGTCATGCCCTCGTACTTCTCTCCAAGTGTCAGCTGGCGGTAATGCTATCGCGTTACGGAAACAGCACATCTTGAAGCTAAAACCGTTTATAGTGGACATGCTGGAGGAGGTCACGGTCGAAAACCCTGCTGGAAGCGTCAAGTACTGGATGGACATCCAGAAGGGAGATTTCCCAAACGTAAGGATTACTTATTATTTCACACACACATCATCAGCCATTAAATGTCCACAGCTGAACAAGGCCTCCCTCTTAGAGAGGGGTGTTGCCATAATCCCCACGCTTGGCAGGTGCCTTGGGGATCGCAGTACGTTCACCGTGTACTAACGGGACGCTGCTGCCCATCCTCCGGTGGTTCTGGTCACAGTTTCAGGACATACCCGGGTCCACTACTCGATTCGGGTACTTATTATTTATCAGCATTTAATCGTCATCATCATCATCATCATCAGCCAGAAGACGTCCACTGCTGAACATAGGCCTCCCCCTTCAACCTCCACACTGAACGACAGCCTGCCTTTTGCATCCACTGGATGCCCGCGACTCTCACAATGTCGTCGGTCCATCTAGTGGGAGGCCTCCCTACGCTGCGTCTTCCGGTTCGTGGTCTCCACTCCAGAACCTTTCTTCCCTATCGGTTATCGGTTCTTCGAGCGATGTGGCCTGCCCATTGCCACTTCAACTTGCAAATTTTAACAGCTATGTCGGTGACTCTGGTTCTTTGGTGAATATCCACTTTTCGGATTTTATCGCGCAAAGAAACTCCGAGCATAGCTCTCTCCATTGCCCGCTGTGTGACTCTGAGTTTTTCGTCATCATCATTATCAGCCTATCATGGTTCCGACTACTGGATATCAGGACTTTTCTCAAAAAGCCCCTGTTTAAAAAAGCATGCAACTTTTTTTACAGACAACTCCTTTGAAAGGTTCACTCAAGATCGGTGAATACCTTACAATCTTAATATACTTGAAGGATGTGAGGAACCAATTCAACCTACGTATTCGTGACTGTTGGGCCTTCGACAATGAAGACTATGACAGCTCGAAGACTAACAAGATCCAACTTACTGACCAAGATGGATGCCCAAAGTAAGATAGACTGCCAGACAGTGGACTACGTTGCCTATATATGTGTTCCCTGGTAGTTATTTGGCTTCAGTGAATCGGTTTCGTTTAGGCAAGCGTTTTCTATCTTACACATCATTGTTTAACATCACAGGCAAGATGGCTGTGAAGCGCAAACCTGTATTTCAATTTACAAAATATAATTTTTACTAGTCTATACTAATCTATACTAATTATATATATTACTAGTAGGCCGCCCCTGCTTCGCACGGGCGAAGCCGGGATATATAGTCATGTCAACCGGGGATAGTGCAGCATCCCAACAGTGAAAGAATTTTTCAAATCGGTTCAATAGTTTCGGAGGCTATTCAATGCAAACAAACAAACAAACAAACAAACAAACAAACAATCATTCAAATCTTTCCTCTTTATAATATTAGTATAGATATTATATTATTATAAATCGGTTCAGTAGTTTCGGAGCCTATTCAATGCAAACAAACAAACAAACAAACAATCAAATCTTTCCTCTTTATAATATTAGTATAGATATTATATTATTATAAATATTATAAAGAGGAAAGATTTGATTGTTTGTTTGTTTGTTTGTTTGTTTGCATTGAATAGGCTCCGAAACTACTGAACCGATTTGAAAAATTCTTTCACTGTTGTAATTGAATTGTTATTTGACTAAAATTGTCTGCTTGTCAAACTACTGTCTAACCTTCGATAGCGCCATCTGTGGCTATTTTCATACAACTCAAAGTATGTTGATCAGCGACCTTATTATAGAAGTTTGATTGTGATCGAGATTGCATGCCGTCCCGTTCGCATCTACTTACTCGCACCACGTGCGTAAGTGAGATGGCACGCGATCACGATCACAATCCGAATCACGATAAGACATCTATAATGAGGCATCAGATATAATGGTCTATCTATAATAAGGACCAACAGCAAAACAATAACTGTTATCATGCCTAAAAACGGCTCGAAAAAGTTACTTTTTTTAGGGACCGCCTCTAAACAATTTAAATTATTAAAATTCCAGGAAAAATTTGATTGAAGGCTTTGACAAGTCAACCAACACGGGCAGAAGTGGAGCAACTTTGATCGCCTACAGCAAAGTCAGCGCTTTCCGCTTCCCTGGGACTGATCAGGTCTACTTGACTTGCAACGTTGAGGTGGGTAAAACGACTACCATGACAATTATATTTTGACCATAGTCTAAATAAACATTTATAATGAAAATTATATGCTTTTCAGCTTTGCACAAGTGACTGCGATGCCAGATGTAGTGGAATCGAGACGGAAATATCGACAACAATCAGACCTCAACAGTGCTATCCAGGATCTCGGGACCCGCAATGCCAAGGGTTCACAACTCCATCTCAAGTTAGATGCTACCCTGGTTCAAAGGACCCTAGATGCCTTAGACCCACAAAACCCGCGCCGCCAAGGTGTTATCTAGACAGCACTGACCCACGTTGTCATCAGCCGATAACACCTGCACCGCCAAGATGTTATCTAGGAAGCACGGACTTGCGCTGTCCTGGGCCTACTACTCCTGCTCCACCGAACTGTTTCCCCAACAACACCGACCCCCGTTGTCCAAGACCCACCACGCCGGCTCCTTCTAGATGTTTCCTTGGAAGTACAGATTCCAGGTGTTCTAAATCCACCACACCAGAGCCACCAAGGTGTTTCCCTGGAAGCAAAGTTTCTCAATGCTCCAAACTAACTACTCCTGCTCCACCTAACTGTTTTTCCGGTAGCACAGATCCTCGTTGCCCGAGGCCAACAACACCTGCTGCTCCCAGCTGCTATCCTGGAAGCACGGACCTAAGTTGCTTTAGATCCACGACCCAACCAAAACCAGTTTGCTACCCTGGATCACCTGGCCCTAACTGCCTTCAACCATCTCATCCCACAACATTGAATCCGCCCCCATATTTACTTCCTACAACAGGCCAAGTAACTACACCTTCACCGCCTAGATGTTATCCAGGCAGCACGGACCCTCGTTGTCCCAAACCGACGACACCAGTCGCTTCAACGCCTTTTTGTTACCCAGGTCTGCCAGACCCTATCTGTCCAAAGACGCCTACAACTCCGGCACCTCCGCAGTGTTTCCCGGGCAGTACAGATCCCCGTTGTCCTAAACCTACTACACCTGCGCCACTTAGATGTTACCCGAAAAGCAGTGACCTACGATGCCCTAAACCCACTACACCTGCTCCATCTAGATGTTACCCAGAAAGCACTGACCCACGATGCCTTAAACCCACCACACCTGCTCCACCTCACTGTTTCCCTGGAAGCACAGATCCTCGTTGCCCCAGACCAACAACTCCAGAGGCACCAAGATGTTACCCCGGTAGTACTGATCCTCGATGCCCGAAACCTACAACACCCGCACCGCCTAACTGTTTCCCTGCAAGCACAGACCCTCGATGTCCCAGACCAACTTCTGGTAAATTACCTAGTAGTTTAGTAGCTACTCTACTAGGTTAGTTTTTTCTTAATTTTGCGGTCGCACTCACTCGCACACCTCATTTCATGATTAGGTTCTAATCTACACCTAATTTTCTATAGAGGTTAAGTTTGTTTGTATGAACTAATCACCGAAACTACTTATACTTATTTGTTGTTTTTTTTAATATATATATTGAAGATTTATAGATGTATGTGTGATTTGTTATTTAAGCTACTGAAATATATTTATTACCCTTACCTACTCCTTACCGTTACCCTTATTGATTGCCATATAAGAATTAAAAAAAAAAAAAACTATTAAGAAGTTACAATATTCTTGAGTGCCATAGGCTAATAATATAATATATAATAACGGTTTATACTAAATAACCGTATTAATAAGACATGTCGAAGAAAAATAAACAAATTGGCTCCTTTACGCCGGCATACGCCGACCTAACGGTTTAATTAAGATAAGTAAATACTAAAACATTAGTTCTAAATAGAAGTCCGCGGTAGCATAATATAAATATCGCAGTTTTATAAAATTGGATTATATATGTGCAAAAATGTCCCGAATATTTATTTATTTATTTATATATAAATATGTGGCAACAAAGAGTTATCATGGGAACACCAGGAATGGACAGCGCCAAGAACCCGCAACAAAGAAAGATTATGAACAGCAATTCAACACCAAAATTGAATTAAAAATTACTGTTGGTTAGAACAAAGCAATTATCGACTACTAGAATATTTTCTCTACTAAGTCATTCTATCCAACAGCAACTTCTTCAAGGCAACCTTATATCCAATCCTGGTCCTAAACTGCTCCTCAAACTCCTCCGGCAGATCATTACACAATCTTGGAACTATCCACCTCCTAGTACGCGTCCCATTAAAATTCCTATTTCCATGATGCACTTTAAATTTTAACCTGGTTGCTCGCGGTTCATTACAATATTTTGTAATTTGTTTCATCATCATAATCATCATCATCAAACACTGAAGACGTCCACTGCTGAACATAGGCCTCCCCCTTTAACCTCCACACTGAACGACAGCCTGCCTTTTGCATCCACTGGATGCCAGCGACTCACTATGTCGTCGGTCCATCTAGTGGGAGGCTTACCCACGCTGCGTCTTCCGGTTCGCGTTAATTTATTTAAATTTGTTATTTTTGAATTATTCTAATAATATTAAATAGTTTACTTTAGTTATAACTCATCATCAATTCATCTATTTGAAGTATATAGTGTGTAGTTGAGTACATGACAATATTTTAGTTTGTTAACTTACACAGCAATAACGCCTGCACAACTTCTCTTCACGTTGTAGTAATTTAGTGACGGCATTGATAGTCTGAAATGAAATCCAATTCTCAATCGAAATTTTAAATGTTTTTTGGTACTTAAATAAAATACTATAACTACCAGTAACGTAACCAACACGTATTGTCATTGGAACTGAACCAACGTGTAAAAATTTAACTCTGTAGGATAAGAGGAAGTGGTTCTAATTCAGTTTGCAAGATTGAGTTAAAGTTTAGACTATGTTCCTTTTTATTTTTTTGGTCCTAAACAAAATCTTTCACGCGTGACCAAAATGCTAGCGTGTTTCTGGCTCAACGCTTACACCACCGTGTCATTCACCGTAGTAATGCCACCAGCATGCTGGGTATGCTGCCAACTGGTAGTGGGCTTGAGCATTTGGATTGTCTTTAGACTTTCAACGGTCTATGGGCATTCTAACTGTATTTTTAGTGTTAGTATTAGCTTGTATTTTCTTTAGTTAATAAAGGCAATTACCCTTAAAAAACAAACAAATTAACATACAAACATTTCAAGTGAAATTAAAGCTTGTAAAAAGTGCAGCCGTTTGATCAAAGTTTTAACTCGCTCTTTCTAACTATGACTATCTGTATTATTCTTTAAAACCGCATTATTTCCATCGCATCAAGATTTAGAACCACTTAATTCAGATAGTCAACTTTGATGGAACACATCAACGGTCCATCAAAGCAACAAAATGAGCCATAAAACCCAAATAGGTGCAAAGTAACGTATAAAGATTACATAAATTAGCATCATGACAGATTATTCAATAGGACCGAAGGACAACTGCACTGATTAAACGCCATCTAGGAAGAAAAATGGTCAAAACATTTTTTTCTAACGCAATAATAAATAAAACTTTAGAAACTGAAAACCATAGCTCATACATTTTTAACCACTTGATAGGTTTTGAAGAAACAAAGCAATGAAACTGAAATGATACCTGAATTCAAATATAAAAAATGCATACAATTGGTCCAGCAGTTTTAGGAAATAATTATTAACGACATTCAAGTAAAATGTACATTACAACATAGCTCTACATTTTGTTTGATGCGTATTAAGATCTCTTCATCAAAAAAAAAATACATATATTAAAATTGTTAAATTAAAAAAAAAACTAAATTTTTTATTTTATTTTTAGTATTTGCCACTTAGTGATTTTTATCTTCAAAAATTTTGCAGCCGAGATAGCTGTAGCGGGAAGAAAGGTCTTATAGTTGGATTTTATACACCCTTTTTATGCCGTAAGTGGCAAACAAGCAGACGAGCTGCCAGATGGTAAGCAGTAACCATCGCCTGTGCATACTTGTAACACCAGAGGAATCACAGATACGTTGCCGAATTTGTAAGACTTTTAACTCGCCTTTTTAGCTTCTTGGAAACAACGCGGAAAGAAGCTCATTCTACATTTTGCAGGTGTGAGGCAAGAAAGATCGTATGAATCGCACGGTGTGCCATTTTCACTGATTTATCATATGTGGATGAGCTTTCAGGCGGTAGTGGCTTATGCGACGATAAAACCGTAACGCTGGCATCAGATCAAACAACTCGTCAGAACACTCCCCGTTATAAATGTATTAGATTCAGAGAGACCCAACCTCTCAGCGCATGTTGCGCATGACTTTCTCCAGTTGTCCCTCTGCAATAATCTGTGCTCGTGATGAACCACCACATTTAACTTTCAAGCACTCGAAGGCTATGGCATTGACATTAACGCTGCATGCATCACTATGTTTACTCCACAATGATTATTAAGACAATGTAATGGGTAAATATTAAATAATTCCATGCCATAGATTAAAAAAAATCGCTGATGTTGGTCTACACCAAAACGGTCAAACGGCTTGAGCAAAGTGAGCAATAGCTGGTTGTATTTTATAGTGGTACAAAACCCTCAATACGTGAGCCTGACTCGCACTTGGCCGGTTTATTTTACATGTTGCCTATTAAGTAGGTGTCAAAACAAGTTTTTTTTAGTGTGCGTGAAAAATTAGTAAGGGAGCCGTACAACTTTTTTTTTTCCGAGGGGAAATTATCCAAAGATACCCGGCTGCATTGGGGTACAGCCAGGTTACGTTATGTGGGTTAGTAAGTGAGCCGTACGCCTAATCTACAGTTTTTAGTCGTTTGTCGTCAGTTTTTTTTTAGTCGTAGCAAAGTTTTTCTTTAAGAGACACATTTTTTTGCGTTCTGATTCTATCAAACAGAAAGATCTCTATGAACTGACAATAACATTCACCAACATGCACTGGGCCAGCATTGTGGATTAGGTTCGATCCTCTCTTTCTGAGAGAAGGCCTGTTTCTCAGCAGTAGAAACATGATAGGCATAATGATGATGATAAATATTCGAGTGGTTAGTTTTCAGACAAGTCATACTACCTGCCAAGCGTGGGGATTATGGCAACACCCCTCTTTAAGAGGGAGGCCTTTGTCCAGTAGTGGACGTTTCATGGCTGCTGATGTGTGTGTGTGATACTACCATTCGGCCACCATTGCTCTTTAGTCTTGGTGTAAACTACTTGCTGGCAAGTAGTTAATTCCAACCATCGATATACATTACTCACCAAATAATGACCAAAACTCGGCGCACGCTATGAATTGCGCAGACTTTTTGGTTAGTTACAAGGTAACTGCGATCCGACTACGACTAACTGCACTATAAAATCTGCCAGAGCTACGATGACATAGCGGACAACTAACATTGAACACTATGCAATCGACATAACGTCTAAATCGGAGTAAATTTGATATTGTGATGTATGTAATTGATACAATGTATGTACAATGACGTTAGGACGTTTTTTGACAACTGTTTTCACTGAGAGACTTACAGGAAATTTTTCTCAATGATTCCAACACAATTTTTAAGTTTAAATATGAGCAAAATGGGCAAAATATGGGCGGGGCCGGCCGCCCATGAGATATATAGGGACTTGGCCAAACGCTTGATGGACCAACCAACCAATGTGGCAATGCTGCCAGCATTCTGGCCACTTTTCCCTCCACCGAGGCCTGTTAGATTAGTATTTTTAATGATTTTAAGTAAAAAACAAAAAAATATATATATATCTAATAATTAGGTAGTGATAATTTTAGTTTTTAAATACTGTGTATATTTATACTGTGTAATATTTTTCGTGTAAATAAATACATTTGAGCAAAATAGATTTTGCGAAATTATTTCGCCGCGAGGTCACGGTTGTCTCGATCTAGAATTAACTATTTAACTCTAGATTGAGACAGCGTGCCTGTAAAACACTTAAATATTTCCTATAATATTACAGGTTGCAGTTAAACTGTTAGATTTAAAATGTACTTCACTTTGTGTGATGGCTCGTGAAATTCCTATTAAAATTGAGTGTGCAAATGTTTCAATAGCGAGTTCAGACGCATTCCACACTAACGACGTTTGTCTCGCGCGACCACGACTTTGTTTCATAAGTCGATGAAAGATGAATTATTTTCTTGATTTTATTGAATTAGCAGTATAAAGTTATGATAATTTACGGGATATTTAACGTGGTAAGGTTGTGGAATGAGCTCCCGATATTTTGGCGCAGTTACATGCACCAGGTTCACGGGAAAACTGAAGAATGCGGGTGGTTGGTCGAACAGTTAAAAATTTAGGTGCAGGCATAACGATCTATCCTCTTTCTTAGTCTTTAGCTACGGTTATCACTGGAACTCGAACCTAAGTCCCGACAAAACACACTCACAGCATCACTGCGTATAGTATTTTGAACACGTCATGTCATGTTGAATCCGAACTTTTATTTTTAAGGCAACCTAATACTGGATTCCACGCACTGGCGAGTTGAAAACCATCACCTCGATTGAAATTCTGGCATTTCGAGATCTCAGTAGTTTCCTTTCATATAACTTTAGTGAACAGCCGTGATAGTTTAAAACAGTGTCTTATTATAAAGTTATATGATTATTTACGGGATATTTACCGTGGTAAGGTTGTGGAATGAGCTCCCGATATTTCGGCGCAGTTACATGCACCATGTTCACGGGAAGTCTTCCCGCGCGTCTAACTGCGCCGAAATATCGGGAGCTCATTCCACAACCTTACCACGGTAAATATCCCGTATATAATCATATAACTTTAGTGAACAACCGTGATAGTTTAAAACAGTGTCTTATTATGTTTTTTAAATCGATTACTGATGAAAAGTCGTTCGTCTGCAAGGATCTAAACGTATTGCAAGCAGCATGCCACCTAATCCGTGTAATGTCAAACACCGACGACATCGTTTCACAACGTTTCATAAAAATATTCTAGGAATTTCACATCGTTTTTGCAAAGTTCACCTTACACTGAAAAAATATGATACTTATTCGTATATTGATCGTTATTGCTGTATTGCATACAGCCTATCTGCTCGTATTTGCAATATGCAATTGCAAAAGCCATGCAACTTGCATCAAATAGTTGTTTTAACGGTTTGGAAGACTTTGAGGTATTGAGACAGCTTTAGAGAGCTATTCGATTACAGCCAGGTTAAGGAGATTGTACCTCCACTCTACCAGCCAGACTTAAGGACACCGGGATCTCCAAAGCAACGCGCTGAATTGTGAAATTCGGCGCATTACTTTGGAGATCCTGGAAAAATATATCTAATTTAACAATAGGTCGTAATCTGTTGCTATACTATTCGAACAATTTGAATTTTTATTGGATTATGTTTCTCTGGAAAACAGTGCATTCCACAGACTAGCAGTTCGCACAACAAAAACATAAACAAACACATTCGATTCGTTTTTTCCCCCGCAATAAACGCGTTCTTTCATTCACTGATAAAGACAACCCACACCCTAAAACGCTGGGTGTTTTTCACGCGTGTTCCTTATACAATGAATTTTTTATTTATTTAATTCCCTAAAGAGGTTTATAATTAAGGGATGAAAGTTTGTATGAAATTTGAACACTTAAAAAAAATAAGAAGCATGGAAATTGGCGTACCTGTTACCCGACTGCAAAAATCTTAAAACGTTGGCTCCTGAAAAGTTGCTAATTGGAAATCACATCGGGCACATGTGTAAAATGATAGTCAATAGAAAAACTAGACAAATGCACGAAACGGTAATAGGCATTTTTTTTTTATCGCGGATAAGTCCGCGTTTGACCACCAACTCGCCTGTTAGTAAGCGACGATGTGGTCGAAGATGAAGCACGCAGACTTAGAAGATACCTATTCACTCTGGCCTTGAAAAGGCCCAGGTTATATATCTCAGGAAATAAGAAAGCTGTCAGATTGTTCCAATCTTTGGCCGTACGGATTAGAAACGTAGAATCAAAACGTTTGGTACGTATCCAAGGAAAATTCACAATGTATGGGTGGTAGTGGGCCATAAAATATAAATACTTCAATTGTATCGACACGACTTATCAATCAAGCAAGTCAATTTCCTCCATTGTTCGTTAATAAATCTTTAAGCATACTTCAACTAATTTTAAAACAAAATGTCAATAGTAATCAGTTTCGATAACTAATGTTAATACTTAAGATTTAATCGAGTATAGCTGGCAGGTATAGAACTTCCTGGGGTCACGGTTAAGAGGATACATATGTATGTATTTCACAATACAATCGACTATTTAATAGGTATCTTGTTTGATTTTTCCTTGAAGACAGGCTCAGATCAGACGACGAAGGGAGATATGGTAAGGTGGTATTACGGGTGCGAATGTACTAGGCTGCTTTTTATCGAAATCACCTAATATACTATTTAACACTGCGTTATACTATCACGGTTGTTCACTACTGTTATATAATTATAGGGATATATGCCGTGATAAGGTTATTTATAGAGCTTATATATTATAACTTATAGAGCAGTTACATGCACCGTGTAAATCGTGTTCATGGGCAGACAGGAAAATGCGCGTGGTTGGCAAAAAGTTCTAAATTAGGTGCAGACAAAACAGAACTTTTTTCATTACCGGACGTCCAGACGAATGGCAAGGCGTCACCCTTACTTGGTCGAAATGCCATTTATTTGCACCAAGCGTTTTGACTTCTCTTTTTTAATTAGAACAGCAAAACAATGGAACGCCTTGCCCCTATCTGTGTTTCCGCAGCATTACAATCTTGGAGTGTTCAAGTCTAGGGTTAATAGGTTATTACTGGGCAAACGTGCTCCATCTTCGACCGCATCATTCCTTTCCATCAGGCGAGATCGCGGTCAAACGTTAGCCTAGTCCGATGTAAAAAAAAATAACTTTTAGTCTAAAAGAAAGTGGGTAAATATCATCTTTCTTTATTTTTTTGGTAATCTTAATCCTAAATAATCTATACTTATATTATAATGAGGAAAGATTGTTTGTTTGATTGCATTGACTATTCAATGCAATCAAACAAACAATCTTTCCTCATTGAGCCTATTCTCCGAAACTACTGAACTGATTTGAAACATTCTTTCACTGTTGGGAAGCTACACTATCCCCGGGTGACATAGGCTATATTATATTTTCAAAAAAAATAGGGATCCTTACTAAAATTCCAATAATGTAACCCAAGGTGAAAAAAATAAAATTTACACCCTTGCAAAGCCGGGGTGCGTTGCTAGTATAGTATAAAAGCGAAAGTAACATGTCTCTCTGTCTGGATATTTGTTTGCTTTTCACGACTAAACGGCTAGATCTTAACGAAATTTGGCAGGATGATAGTGTACATCATAAGAGCGGACATGGGGTAGTTTTCCCTCCAGAAAATGCTGAAACCTGGAAAACCGCGGTTAACACCGCGGGATTAACCTACTAATATACATACGATCTTGTCACCTTTTTTATTCCATACATTCATTAGTTCGTTAGTGTCGCTGCATGTTTCTCGTTGTGGGTGAAAAAGTGTGCCGTACAAATTTTTTTGGAGGTTAGCTGGTTTAGCGGTATGGTGAAAAAAGAGGGTGAAACATCTGAATACGAATTATAATTGTACCGAGACATATCTCCTTTGTTTGTCTGATCTGGGGAGGCAGGTTATTGTTGATGGGGCCGGAAATAATGGCGTGAATAAGAGGAAGTTTAAGTCTACAATTTTTTTTATTATTGAATACGCTTACCACCACCTCGCCTGATGTTAAACGATGATGCGGTCTACGGTGGAGTATGCTTGCTTAGAAGAAATAGATTTATTTGTGACTGCAAGACACCAGATTTAACACTATTGAGGAAAACACAATCAGGCAGTCTAGCGGTTTGCACAATGTAAGTGGAATCAAAGCAATTCGGGTTTTGGATTACCAACCATGAAACAATGTCGCTGATTTGTGCCCATGTGTAGCAGGGGGGCTATACCATGAGCTATCAAACTCTATTCAGTTTCGGTGACCGCGGGACATTACCTGAAGGTGAACTTTGACGAGTTGCTGTTTTCGGTCGCGTAACTTTTCACAGTCAAAAAGTAACGGTACGGCCCCAAGCCATCCAATAGAAAAATTGGCTGAAAGAAAAAAGTTGGCCTGGAAATTAAATCAGTCAAATATCCAATTATCCTTGAATTGGCTTAGCAAATTATCGAAATGCATATATTCCCAGCAGTGGGTGGAAAAATATTAAATAGATTGATTGACGTTTCTTATAGTTTACGGGTGAGGAGCACACTACGGTGTTCAGGATTTTGAACTACCGAATACAAGTTCAACATTAACGATGGTACAAAATGGTTATAAACATATCTAGCGCTTACCATCGGGTGAGCAGCTTGCTCGTCTCTTCCCTCCGTAACGTAAAAAATACGCTAAAATAATTAGCTTTTAAAATGGACAGATTTAAATATTTACTACGGTTTGTCTACTTTTGGTTTGAACGTTTTTGAGCAATTTGAAATTGGAATTGAATTTCAATTTGAAATTGAATCGTTCAAATTATGAAACTCTATTAAAAATAACAAATCATCGTATTTTTGCACAAAAGTGCCGTAACTAGCTAAAACCAAACTTTCAGCTTTTGTAAGCACTACGGAAGAACATTCATCATCATCATCAGCCAGAAGACGTCTACTGCTGAACATTTGCCTCCCCCTTTAACCCCCACACTGAACGACAGCCTGCCTTTTGCATTCACTGGATGCCAGCGACTCACCATGTCGTCGGTCTATCTAGTGGGAGGCCTACCTACGCTGCGACTTCCGGTTCGTGGTCTCCTCACAAGAACCTTTATTCCCCATCGGTTCTCGGTTCTTCGAGCGATGTGGCCTGCCCATTGCCACTTCAACTTGCAAATTCACCATAAACAACATTTTGAATAACATTATTTACCCTTGATCCCACAATTTACCTACATCAATGCCCTTGACAGTTAAAAATTATGGGTTTAATATGGATTAGTCCATAAAAACAATTTAATTTATATCGCCGCACCCTTCCCAGAAAACTGTTGCCAAAATAATATTTACTTAGATCATAAATCACGTCTTCAAACATGAACTTTATAAAAGAAGCCGTAAAGACTAAATTAGCAATCCATTGTGAGCCTTTACATAATTTTGACGCCTATTTCACACAGTTTAACTAGATAATTCTAGCGAATAAAAATGTCAAAGGTAGAAACTATTGACAAATGTTAAGTTAGGCATTTAATAAATAGTTTATGAGACACAAATGATAATAGTAAAGGCCTTTAGAGTCATAATTTGTATTTAATTTTGCTCTGGTCGTAAATACAACAATAGCGGCTTAGCCTTCTGCCTATTATTGCCAAAATGACTTTTTATCGTCATCAGTACCTAATTGTGCAAAAGGTTGGGCAATTCTTCTTTTAGGTTTTTAGAGTTGTTTATATATTTGGCATTTTATGATAACACAGGAATAAAAACACCGGCGGCAAGGCTTTTCAAGGTTAGAGTGAACAGATATCTTCATTCATTCGCTTAACGTGTTCCATCCTCGGCCACATCGCCGCTTACCATCAGACGAGTTGGTGGCCAAACGTAGATCAATATATATAAAAAACCGGCCAATTGCATGTCGGGCTCGCGCACTGAGGGTTCCGTATCACCACAAAATACAATAAGGTTGTCCACGTAACCGAATTACAAGTTATTATAACGCCTTCTAATCGTTGGAGTAATTTGCTACGCAGTTTGCTACAGGCGCTTAAGTATAATAACTTGGTAATGAACAGAAATTTGTCACCGACTCGCACTTAGCCATTATTTATTATTATACTTTAGAGTGTGTACTACAATCGTGCTAAGTTTGACGCTTGTACGTATTATTGTTAATACAGCTAATGAGCTAATACAAAAATACGTTTGTTGTATGGGGTCCCCCCCATACAACAAACCCCCCCTTTCGTTTTTCTTTTTGACTTTTTTATTATTTATTAGGTAATCCGCCGTAACATTACATATACTATGAAAATATCAACTGACTATTATGGTTTGAAAGATATAGCCGTTACCTAATAGGTAGGACAGACAGACGGACGGACAGACAGACAGACAGACATCGTAGGCTTAGTAATAGTAGTAGTTCCGTTTTTACCTTTTGGGTACGAAACCCTAAAAAACGAGTGCCTGTCCGGTAGCCTATTATGCAAAAACACGTCGATCCTTTGCTCTGCTGCTGCGTGAAAGAGGAACAAACATACCAACAAACAAACACACTTCGCATTTATACTTAATATTAGTTTGATAGATAGGTCACCCAGGTAGATAACTAGGTAGCCGTGGTAGCCCATTTGGGAGACCGCTAGACATGAAAGCGTGAGGTCGCGAGTTCAAACCCCGGGCCCGTACCAATGAGCTCTTTGGAGCTAATCTTCGGATTTTCATACCACTGACTTTTCGGTGAAGGAAAACATCGTGAGGAAACCTGCATACGTACGGAGAAGGAATTCAATGGCGTATGTGAATCCACCAATCCGCACTGGGCCAGCGTGGTGGATATGGCCCAATCACCCTTTCGAGGGTAGGCTTAAAGTCCAGCAGTGGACTGTTAAAAGGCTGATAATGATGATGATGAGATAGGATACCTTGCCAGTCCTATTTTTGAAAATTATCTCATTTAGATTGTACCATATTGTTTGCAACATAATATATATTATCATGTCTAAAAACCTGTTTAAGAACTCATAGACCAGTCTCACGACCTTCCTAATATCGTCCAAGATAAAGCAGAATTCGAGAAACGGATGTACCTACATTAATATTATCCTTAGAAGCCACTAAATAAGCCGTTTGGATTGAAGTTGAGTGGAGACCGCAAAGCGGTGAACTTAGCGTAGGAAGCTAAGCAGTAAGCGTTGGAATATCAGTTCTTGGGCTCTAAAAAGTGAGGATTGGGCCAAATGGGTATGCTTTATAAGAGACCTATAGCCAGCAGGGAACCGATTTCATAACATATAAATAATCGTTTTCCTGATCTTTTACTTTAATAATTATCAAATTAAATTATCGATATAAAAAACGAACAATTTTTTTTTAAATACGCAGTTTCGCTTACTTAACCGCCAATTTTTTTTTCTTCACTTGTAATAAATAAATCATCTGATCTCACATTATAAGAAGCGGTAATTTCATTATTTAGTTGTTTTTTTTTGGTTATATTTGATTAAAAATCAAACTACTGAACCAATGACGTAAAAAAAAATATGGGACTACCTCTAAAGTATAAACAACCAAACAAAAAAGAATAATCAAAATCAATTCATGATTAGCAGAGTAATCGCGTAACAACCATGCAAAAAAACATGCATCGAATTGCAAACCTCCTTTTTTGAAGTTTGTTATAAAATCACGTTTTCTGCGTTTTTCTTTTCACGTCATATTCATATTCATATTCATATTCATTTATTAATAAAATGTTATTTTACATGTCAAACTAATCAAATAATAAATTATATCAATCAAATAATAAATTAGATAAAACAATAATAATTTAGACTAAAATAAAAAAATTTGATTAATCAATTAAATAATAAAAAATTAAATCGGTTATAAAATAAAAATTACAGTTAATGTAATAAAATCCATTAAATACAAAATTAAAAATTAAATTATACATTTATAAAATTCGTCAAATGTGTAGAAAGATTGCTCGATCAGCCATTTTTTTACACGTGACTTAAAGGCGTACAGGCTGACGGCTGCAGTGACGTCGTCTGGCAGGTGATTGTACACGGTGGGACCCATGACATGTGTTAACTTAGAGGACTTCACCGAGGATCGCGGAATGGACAACAACTTGTGCCTACCGCGAGTCGGGTACTCGTGCTTAGAGCCGCGCTCCGCGTACGCATCCAGGTTTACCCTGACGTACACTGCCACTTGATAAATCAAAATGGAAGGTAACGTCAGGATACCCAGCTCTTTGAAATGTGGACGAGCTGGAGTGTCCCAGGGTACACGCGCCACGCTCCGCACCGCTCGCTTCTGCATGCGGAACGCTCGCTCCCAGTCCGCAGCTCTAGCCCACATTTCTGCACCGTACTGCAGCTGAGAGTGAACCGTTGCAAAGTAGCATGCTCGTGCTACCTCTCTCGGAACCACTCTCGCCACCCTACTCAGTGCGAAGCACGCGCTTCCAAGCCTTCCACAGACCTTTTCTATGTGGTGGTCCCACTTTAATCCCCGGTCTATTTCAAACCCCAGGAATGTTGTAGATTCCTGCTCTTCAATCCTCACTCCATTCACGAGCACTGTCAAAGGTCGCAGGGACCTACCCGACAGACTAAACTGAATGAAGTGAGTCTTGGAAAGGTTAAGAGCGAGACCGTTTGTGTGGAACCACCCCGACAGCTGTGAGGTCGCGTCATTTAACTTCCGCTCCAGCGCGTCCACCGTCGGCGCCGTGACTACTGCAGCCACGTCATCCGCGTACATCAGTACATCGGCAGCAGTCACGGCGTCCGGCAGGTCGTTCAAGAGCAAAGAAAACATGATGTTCGACACTGACGATCCTTGTGCCACGCCCATATCAGATTTCATGGGATCAGATTTTACCGATCCACCACATCCGACTATCACTTGAGATCTCTCCTGCATCAGACCCGTCAGAAGAGCGTGTGAAGCACCCACCACGCCGTAATGCTGCAACTTAACAGCAAGCACGTCGTGGTCCGCGACATCAAACGCCTTTGACAGGTCACAGCAGAGGATCGCCACCTGCAGTTTGGGTCTGTGGTCTCGAGCTGCCATAACCCGGCGAACCACTTCGCGCGTTAACGCCGTGGTCGAGCGCCCCTCGCGGTACGCATACTGCCTGTCGGATAGCGCACGCGTATCGGACAGAAACTGTACGAGACGAGAGCTGAGGCCATTCTCAAAGATTTTAGCGACCGCAGGGATAATGGAGACCGGTCTATAGCTGTCGATGACATCACGCTTCCCCTTTCCTTTATACAGGGGAGAAACCTTGCTGATTTTAAGGGAATCAGGAAAAGAACCTTCCATCAAACAGCTGTTAAAGAGGTCCGCTAGTATCGGCGCGAGTGATATTATTGACATTCTAATTAGACTCATAGAGATGTCATATACATCCTTCGACGTTTTTGGTGGTATCCGAGTCATGACAATACGATGTACTTCGTCCGCGCTAAACCTACGAAATCTTAGCGATCGGTCGGGTGGCGGCCAGTGAGCAGTCAGCAAACTGCGAGCTCGCGTGACGTCAGCGCGGGGCGCGCCGCAAGCGGCGGCCGCACTTACGAACCTAGTATTCATCGCATCGAGGGCGTCTTTATTACATTCGAATTTACTGCCATCGGGTTTTCTAAGCAAGTCTGTGAAGTCAACGTGCGGGAAATTGTTTTTTCCTCTTTCTTTATTTACTACACTCCACATAGCCTTTGATGCGTTGCGTCACAACCGCCAGTTTAAAATTGATTCTGTTATTATTATGTAAAAACTAGCTGCGCCCCGCGGTTTCACCTGCGTTATATATTTTTTGAATGAACCATTTGGAGCGACAGTAACCCCCTATGACTTAGATGACAATTTATTTTTATTATGTACGATATAATATCTGATTGTATGAGATTTTTTTTCATATTTTTTTTTCTTGTATTATTCCGATACTATAATGCTTATTCTGCTATTCGGGGCGGAGAGAAATCCAAAAATACAAAGATCATGAAAATCAGTCCAGTAAATCTTAAGTTAAAAATGGTGTAACATACACGCCTTTGTTTTATAATGATCGCCTGCTTAAACACACCTATGTTGTCTCACTATAGAGATAAAATGTATCACCTAGTCTAGACTTTCAACACCAACAATAGGAGTCTTAAAAAATCACGACTTGCGACCCATCAATGTGTAGGAACCTTTGACCCCTAATTTGGAAACAGATTGTTTAATAGACAATGTGCATTCGAAACGTGGATGCGACGGCACGATCTGCTTAGCCGTTAGAGCTAGGAACCAATGAACTCTGCGGTTGGTGAGACAAGGCTGTGGGAAAACGATTTGATGTCATGTAGTTCAGGGAACCGATGTGTTCTTAGATAGAACATCACACTTGTAAAATTGTTATTAAACAAGTTTTTATTGAAAAATATCCTTTTCAAACCAAGCTTTAATGAAATTAGAAAGAAGAAAAGAACGAAAAAAAATACATTTAATTTTGTGGCCAAATTTTGGTGCGTTTTTAAAAATAACTAAAAGACACAGATTCATCATCATCATCATAGTCAGCCTTTTTTAACAGTCCACTGCTGGACTTTTAGCCTACCCCCGAAAGGGTGATTGGGCCATATCTACCACGCTGGCCCAGTGCGGATTGGTGAATTCACATACGTCATTGAATTCCTTCTCCGTACGTATGCAGGTTTCTTCACGTTTCTCCTTCACCGAAAAGCCAGTGGTATGAAAATCCGAACATAAGCTCCAAAGAGCTCATTGGTCTTTCACGGGCCCAGGGTTTGAACCCGCGACCTCACGCTTTCAAGTCTAGCGGTTTCCCAAATGGGGTACCACGGCCTTAAGATTATAAGGTCACAAATCGGCCCCAACTCAACGTAATGCAGGCTGTTAACCAGCGCTGGTCTTCCGTTGGAACAGTTTGGTGATGTCTCTGTACAAGCACACATACAGTACAACACTACAAAATAAAAATAATAATTAATAAATAAACCAATCTAAAAACAAATACTAAGTAATAATGATGAAAATAAGGTAGGTATAGTTTACAAATTTTATTGTAATACATTTGATTTTGAATACATAATTACTTATATTGCACTCATGTCATGCTTTTGAGTTTCCTTTTGTTGTTGATGTGCAGACAGACAGACACCGGAATAGGTGAAACTTTACCGTAAACTAAAAAGAAACAATAGTCTAGGCCAATAGTCTTTCCTATACCTAAGGTATGATATTTTACGAGTCCTTCAATGAAAGTCTCTGGTACTGGCATTTTAGTACTGGTTTATTAAATTATATAGAGGCGATTTAGATTATATAAAAGAGGGTGACGACTGATGTACTCCACTCTCAGTTTTTTGTCCTCTGTATCAAATTTAATGGTGTGAACAATAAAGAGTTAATCAATCAATCAATCACTGGCGTTATGCATCACGATCACTGGAGTCAGCAATTAGTGTGCAAATTCAATAAATGTGTCGCTATAAAACTTAATAAAAGCTTGTAAAAACACAAATTGTGAACCTGCATTGCAAAGTTGTAAATCGTACACCGTCCTGTTTTTCCGCTACTTTCTTCTGCTGACCTGTAAAGTGTGGATGAATGTGTGAATGTCCTTCCCTCGATAGTCTACCCGCAGAGTTTCAACATAGAGCGTTACAAAAAGAATGTATAAAACCATCTCTCTGAGCTGATAAAGCACCGAAAACACGGCTAACGTTGCAGGTGTCCATAGGTAGTGGCTTCCGCTTACCATCATGTGGATCGTACGGATGTTTGCCACTCTTCTCTTCTCTATCTTCTCTTCTTCCCTTCTCTATCTCTTGTCTATCTCTTCTCTATCTCTTTTCTATCTATTCTCTATCTCTTCTCTATCTCTTCTCTATCTCTTCTCTATCTCTTCTCTATCTCTTCTCTATCTTCTCTATCTCTTCTCTACATAGTATAAATTAAAGTCGCTTTCCGCGTCTGTCTGTCTGTATGTATATATGTATGGCCGCTAACTCCTCCTAAACCACGCAACGGATTTTGATCAGTTAGATACATTTTCACGGAAGGTTTATATATAAATAGCGACCCGCCCCGGCTTCGCAAGTAAATTACAACACCTGTGCGAAGACGCGCGGGCGGGTCGCTAGTTTTATATTAGTTAATACTTTGTTAAGTTTTTTTCGATCCGGCAAAATGTTATTATCAACACGACAATGTTTTGATTTTCTAGCTTATCCAATGAGAAATAGATGCGACATTATTAATGTTTAAATTTTGTTGGGGTAACGTGTTGAATACAAATCTCTTAAAATTAGGTTGCAAGGATGAAACTAACACCGTATGTCATGGTCGCCATGTAAAGAAGTACCCAAAATAAAAACAAAGAAACACCAATGATAATCTTAGGTTTTCTCAATTGTTGCAAAACGCTTTTAAGTGATTTCATTGCGTGTATTTTACACGAATTCCTGAAAAGACATATAATAAAAAAAATATAGAAAAATTATGCTTAATTGATACTTTTTTTATATGAATAAATAAACATAACTGTGTTTTTACTTAATATTATAAAGAGAAAAAATTTGATTGTTTGTTTGTTTGCATTGAATAGGCTCCGAAACAACTGAACCGATTTGAAAAATTCTTCCACTGTTGGGAAGCTACACTATATCCGGGTGACATAAGCTAAATTATATTTTCAAAAAAATTAGGGATCCTTACTAAAACTACAATAATACCCGTATAGCCTATAAGTATCAATGATAATGTAACATTCAAATGGTGAAAGAATTTTTTAAATCGGTCCAGTACTTTTTGGACCAATTCGTTACAAACATACATACAAATCTTTCCTCTTTATAATATTGTATAGATGTATCCAAATTTATATGTACACGAAAACCTTTTTTTCGTAGATTTTGTACAAGATCCAACATCCATGGTTTTGTAAATCGATGGCTTTTGCTTAGCCCTTGGCCAATCAAGAAGCTATTTGATTATTATTATGATTTCATCAATTATAACATAATTATGTTATTCGTAACTTTATTAGGTGGCCATGTTATTTAATTTGATGAACACTACAGAGCTATAAATCTTTGCCTCACAAAATGCAAAATAAACGTCAGAAGGTTGTTAAATATTAAAAAATATCACACAAGCGGATTAACATAATGAAATCCACATACTCGTAAAATTATAATTATATTCAAATCATAAGTGTTCGCCTAAAACGTATTTTTGATGCTATTCTCATTTAAGTTAATCAAATTATTAGGTACTAGCGCCCCGCCCACCCGGCTTCGCACGGGTGTAATTTACGTGCAAAGCCGGGGCGGGTCACTAGTTATATATATATATATATATAAACCTTCCGTGAAAATGTATCTGACTGATGGTGAAAACCGCATCAAAATCCGTTGCGTGGTTTAGGAGGAGTTAGCGGCGGAAAGCGACTTCAATTTATACTATGCGAATAGATAGATAAGATATATAGATAAGATATATAAACCTTGCGTGAAAATGTATCTAACTGATGGTGAAAACCGCATCAAAATCCGTTGCGTGGTTTAGGGGGAGTTAGCGGCTATATAGAGATACAGACAGACAGACAGACGCGGAAAGCGACTTCAATTTATACTATGTAGAGAAGATAGAGATAGAGAAGATATAGAGTAGAAATAGATATTTAAGAATTATAGACCCATCTCACTCCTGAGCCATGTGTACAAGCTGTTCTCCAGAGTCATTACGAACCGTCTCGAAAGCAGGTTTGATGACTTCCAGACCCCCGAACAAGCCGGTTTCAGTAAAGGCTGGAGCACCGTAGACCACTTTCACACGCTCCGCCAGATTATACAGAAGACTGAGGAGTATAATCGGCCATTATGCCTAGCGTTTGTGGACTACGAAAAAGCCTTCGATTTAATCGAGACCTGGGCAGTATTGCAGTCCCTCCAGCGTTGTCATATCGACTATATGTATATCGAAGTGATGAAGTGTCTGTATAGAAACGCCACCATGTCGATCCGATTACAGGACGAGAGCACGGAACCAATCCAACTGCACAAAGGCGTGAGACAAGGAGATGTTATCTCTCCGAAACTGTTCACGAATGCATTGGAGGAAGTTTTCAAGCTCTTGGACTGGAACGGATTCGGCATCAACGTCAATGGCGAATACATCACTCACCTTCGTTTTGCCGATGATATAGTCATCATGGCAGAGTCGCTGGAGGATCTCAATACGATGCTCAGCGACCTCAGTAGCCTTTCCCAACAGGTGGGTCTTAAAATGAACATGACAAGACAAAAATTATGTCCAATGTCCATGTTGAACCCGTGCCAGTAGTCGTTGGAAACGATACTCTCGAAGTTGTTGACTATTACACCTATCTTGGACAGATTGTTCAATTAGGTAAGTCCAACTTAGGCAAAGAGGTCGCCCGAAGAATCCAACTCGGATGGGCAGCGTTCGGGAAATTGCGTGACATCTTCTCGTCCAAGATACCACAGTGCCTCAAGACGAAGGTATTTGACCAGTGTGTGTTGCCAGTGATGACATATGGTACTGAGACGTGGTCCTTAACTGTTAGCCTTTTGGAAAAACTCAGAGTCACACAGCGGGCAATGGAGAGAGCTATGCTCGGAGTTTCTTTGCGCGATAAAATCCGAAACGTGGATATTCGCCAAAGAACCAGAGTCACCGACATAGCTGTTAAAATTTGCAAGTTGAAGTGGCAATGGGCAAGCCACATCGCTCGAAGAACCTATAACTGATGGGGAAGAAAGGTTCTGGAGTGGAGACCACGAACCGGAAGACGCAGCGTAGGGAGGCCTCCCACTAGATGGACCGACGACATTGTGAGAGTCGCGGGCATCCAGTGGATGCAAAAGGCAGGCTGTCGTTCAGTTTGGAGGTTAAAGGGGGAGGCCTATGTTCAGCAGTGGACGTCTTCTGGCTGATGATGATGAGATATAGAGATAGAGAAGATAGAGAAGAGAAGAAGAGAAGAGAAGTAATAATTTTACTATTGCTAATATTTTGCTAGAAAAATAAGCTGGCCAAGTGCGATTCGGGCTCGCGCACTGAGGGTTCCGTACCACCACAAAATATAATAACGAAATTAGCAGTTATAACTTGGTAATGAACAGAAACTTGTCACCGACTCGGACTTGGTCATTATTTTTATTTGTTGTTATACTTTAGTAAAAATGTGTACTAAAATCATGCCAAATTGGACGCTAGTACGTATTATCATTTTTACATTAGAGATAATACAAAAATATGTAAAAAAAAAATACGTTTGTTGTATAGTTTTGAACCCCTTTCGTTTAAAATTTTTGACTTTTTTATTATTTCTCAGTTAATCCGCCGTAACATTACATATTCTTTGACAACTGTTTCCTACATTTTGTCGGAATTGGATGTATTTTTAGTATGAAACAGTTGATTTTTTCCCCCGCGAATATTGAAAATTTGTAGAACAAAGGTTGTTAATCTTGACGCACCAAAGTCGCCCTTAAAAGGTTTTGCGTTAGTTACTTTTGACCCTGAATAAGTGTTGTATATTAATTGTCTGAAACATGGTATATAAAAGGGACACTATTTTAAGAACCCTCTGTTCTTAAAATAGTGTCCCTTTTATATACCATGTTTCAGACAATTAATATACAACACTTATTCAGGGTCAAAAGTAACTAACGCAAAACCTTTTAAGGGCGACTTTGGTGCGTCAAGATTAACAACCTTTGTTCTACAAATTTTCAAAATTCGCCATGATTTTATTCAATGTTTTGGAGAAAAAATTCCGTTCACTCGCGGCACCACGACTGTCGCTTGTCAAAACGTACCATTGATGAAGTTTTTTTTCCCCCTCATAATTTAAAACCAATTTGTTCTTTATATCTAAGTGTACCATGATCTTAGTTATCAGCTTTCAAATCTGCAAGTGGCCAAAACTGGGGTGGGGGCCACAACCGGGGCTTTGCCAATATATCAGTCTCTGGCAGCCGTATTACAAGCTTGCTTAGTTTATGGTCAGATGATCGTGTGTGCAAAAATATCCCGAATATTTATTATTATTAAACCGCGGCGCTCTTTTAATATGATAATAAGTGTTGCGACTAATTAGATGTACCCCAATGCTAATCCAATTAAGTCATAATTAATTTGCGAAATAGACCGTTTTCATAATATATCCATAACAATTGTTACTCAATACGACCTCTGACCTCCTTGTCTTCGACAATGGAATAACATTAACGGGTATCACATTCCATGCACGGGTGAATTAACTTCTTTAGCATAAATTATTGTTCTCGAATTTCCAAACTTGTATTTCCAATAAGTATCATAAACATCCACTCTTAAATGTATTGACTACAAACATAAAAGCTAATAGGTATGTCATTCACCATACAACTTTTAGGTGCAATAAATAATGCTATTAATCATTATTTTAGTAACAAATAATGTTTTCAGTTAAAATGCTAAGAATAATATCAATCTTTTTTTATCGCACTTAAGTTTGCGTTATGCTTTTGATAATCGATGGTTTAATCGAAGATGAAGCACGTAGACTTAGAAGAAACCTATTCACTCTGACCTTGAAAATACCTATATTATACAAGAAATAAGGAATGTGGCAGGTGATTCCATTCTTTGATAACACGGATTAGAAATGTAGAATTAAAACTTTTAGTGTGTATCCAAGGACAATCGAGAATGGTTGTAGGCCGTCTTTCTTATTGTCTTTTTATTGAAAGGGAAAGAATAAGGTCGTGTAGCCTTGATGCACCTTCTGCGAAATAAAATTATCATACAATAAAATAAAATAAAATAAAATAAAAAAATATAAGTACTCGTATCAAAATAAATAAAAATATTATTAATGCAAGGTTATTTAATACAATCTATTTCTTTAAAAAAAAAAATTACTACACATCAATATAGACTATCGATTTATTATATTTATCGGTACTGGCACATCACTAGTGAAACGGATGCGGTCAGTGGTGGCCTTCACTCGTGCCCTTTCAGAAGAAGCGCAAGAGGCCTAACATGACATGACCATTCAAGGCATCCGTTATTACGTGGGCACTGTGGGAAAATAGTCTCTTACATGGTTTTACAGGAATGTAATACGAAAAGCTTTTGATTTCATATACCGGGGAAAAACTCGGTAAACTGAAGTGGGATGGGGTCGATTAATTTAATCGAATTTAAGATTATATGTGGCCTAAAATCACCACCACATGGCTCTCCTAAAAGTCATACGTACGACCCCGTGGCAGGCTGAGGCAAAGATGACGCCTAAGTTCCTTATTCTGTAGATGTCTGCTAAGGAAGATTGTTTGCGATCGTTGTATGAAAGAGATCGCTTCTAGCGACAATACCGTCAGATGTTTCACTAGTTTTAAGTAATTTTTGTCCTACGTAATAATTTCTGGAGTGAAAAATATATCGCATATGAAATAGATATATATATATAGATATAGATATGATCTATATTAATCGTTAATATAAAATGTTATTTATCAATCTATGCTGATTTGACATATAGGTAATAACTATATGTATACCAAATGACCATACCATACAAAAATCTATCTAAGTACAACTCACTTCATCAAAATCGGTTGAGGTGTTTTGGCTGTAGGAGGTAATGAGAACATAGGTACATATATCGCAGATGGATTGCAAAATCAGCTATTTTAAAAAACCACTAGTTAAATTGTGACTCGACATTGTGAGAGTTGCGGGCATCCAGTGGATGCAGATGGCAGGATGTCGTTCAGTGTGAAGGTTAAAGGGGGAGACCTATGTTCCGCACACGTCAACATCTACAATGCAGCTCTCATGCATCAACATGATCTAGCTATGTTGTCAGTGGACGTCTTCTTGCTGATGATGATGATGACTAGTTATAATACATAACGGATCCGTTATGTAATATCTGCGACACATATATACCTTCTTTTTGGTGTTGCAACGTTGGATAAGAAACCTGATTAAAAACACCAGGCATTGTTTTTAGGTCACGTGCTCCATCAATGTATAGTGTATGTATATCTATAACTTAAATAGAAATATATAAAAACTCGTAAGTATGAATACTTTTTAACCGAGTTCGAAAAAGGAGGAAGGTTATCAATTCGGCCCGTATTTTTTTTTATGTATGTACAGTGATTACGCTGGCGTCTGTAAACCAATTTGTGTGTTTTTTTTTTCTTGTAAACGAAACCAAACATGGTCTCACAAAAATTTCATCAATTAGGGTTCAGTGGTTTTTAAACCAGCACAAAATATGATATGGATTTATGCTAGAGCGCCTACGAGTTTCGCGATAACTAATCACTACAAAACTTTTGTTTTGTCTTTTGTTCAAGTCAAAACAGGGGGAGGTATTCATGCATGGATGTGTAATTGTATCTATACTAATATTATAAAGAGGAAAGATTTGATTGTTTGTTTGTTTGTTTGCATTGAATAGGCTCAGAAACTACTGAACCGATTTGAAAAATTCTTTCACCGACGGGATGCTACACTATCCCCAGGTGACACGGGCTATAATCTATACCCGTGCGAAGCTGCAGCGGACCGCTAGTCTATAAATAAATAACATTTTTTTATTTTTTAATAAATGCCTTCGATTCTGATGTACTCTAAACAAAATTAAACAAAATTTGACAGCTCTAAAATTGTTGCCATCCTTCTCTCACATATTAAAATGAAAAAAGAGGCAGATAATTTTAGTTCTGTCAGATTGGTTTAGTTTGGTGAGTGGTATGACAGAATCGACCCCAATGTCAATCTAAATTGATAATAAAATATAGTTCCCGCCCGACTTTAAAATCCGTGTAAAAATCTTATTTTGTTCTTTGTAGTAGAATGCTTGTGTTTTGTCGGTTTTTTTTTAAGATAATTTATTCTATATCTATCATCTCGCAGTTTGTCAATAGTAATGACAGCCTCTGAAATGTAGCGTTCACAGAATAATAGTAGCATTAATCTTCCAAAATACAGATTCGAGTTAGCATTTTCAATATGTATTAAAAATCCAGATCAAAAATGTCATTCTAAAGATTTATCACCTTATGAAATATAAATCTATATTCTAACAGATATTAGTAACGAGTATAATGCAGTTTTCTGATGAGTTGCTACATGTTTGATGTACATAAGATTCCAACGACTTGATATTGTATAGACATCAAATCAAACTTATTTACAATGCAAACAACTTAAACAAGTAGGAATGGGTAAAGTGCGTGGGCATTGGATATTAAATTCTGATTGTGTCATGGTCCCAAAATCGATACCATTATGACATTGGTGGGCAGAACCTTTCTATTGGCATATTTTTTACCAATGTGTTGTCTCAAACTGCTCGCTATATGTGAGAGGGTCTATGACGTGAAAGTCATTGCTATCCGCTTATAAATACCATGATATGATTAATGATTCCTTTAAATGTTTTAACAATCAGATTTTATTGTATTGTAATGATTAGAATTCATTAGCCACAAAACGTGAATTATAGTTGTCTGTTAAAGTTCGAAAAACACGTAATCGTTTATAAATTTTGGTATTCACGAAACTGAATTATTGTTAGGTGGCGCTAATAACTTAACTATGTACAGTCCAAAAGTAAACTTAGTTCTATATTTCTTGTTGGACTAAACCTTCATTTAGTTACGGTTGTATCACCATAAACACAAAATTAAATATAAACATAACAACAACTCTAAATTTAAATAATTGAAACTCCATAGAAGGATAATGTAATATAGATTTTAGAAGTTATGAAAATTATTAAGAAGACACAAACTTAACTAATTTATAATAAAAGTATGTTAAACTACACCAATCTAATAAACCGCTGCCCGTAGGCATATAATTCATTCAACATTTAAGATCGTAGTTCTTATTGGTGGAATGACTTCCAGGCTAGATGGTTTTCTGCCAGCATTTTCACCCCCGCGTGTTGTACATGACATAATATGTCTTCTCTTTTATTTGGTCTAAGCATACTCTTCCGAGTCTTCCCGGTCCTTTTTTTCCTTCTGCCTTTTCCTCTATGATGGTTTTTATTCATTGGTCATGTCGTACAAGGTGGCCAAACATCTTGGCTCTTCTAATCTCTATACTCGCTAGTAGACTTATTTTCTGATCGACAATAATATGTAGTACTTACTGATGCCCGTAGGCATCGTTCCCAAAATGCTAGCTACATTGCCGCGTTGTATTGTATTTAAATTTTAAAAAAATAGTTTAGTATTCAGCAGGAAACATTTCTTATTAAATCGTCTCCTTAAGAAACTCTCCCTCTGTTTGGAACGGTCATTATGTTATAAAAGTAGTGATAACTTTAAAAAAAACTGTTTTTACTACAATGGTGTGCAATAAAAAAGGTATTCAATGAAACAAGGAAGCTCTTATCAAAAATAAGATGCAATAAATATTTCACACACATAATTAAATGTATAGTCCATTGGAAAAGTAATAAACGCCAATTTATTACTGATTAAATTACAATTGCAAGTTTTATACGATATTCATATTTCGTAATTTAAGGCCTTCCAGCCGAATGAAAATATCTTGTAAACTTAAAAATTTCAATTAAAAAAAACTGCAGTATTGAGTTTTGTCTATTTTTTTTTTACATCGGACTTGTCTAGCGTTTGACCGCGATCTTGCCTGATGGAAAGTGATGATGTGGTCGAAGATGGAGCATGTTTGCAAGTAATAACCTATTAACCCTATTACCCCTAGTTGTATTTATAAATGTTTTTCGGGGGGGTTTTCACCCTCTCGGGGTTAGGCTAAAAGTCCAGCAGTGAACTGTTAAAAGGCTGATTATGATGATGATGATGATAAATGTTTTTGTGTCAGAATTGGGTTTAAGCAAAAAAAAAAAAACATTTTATAAATTGGCTATTCTATAAGTCTAATATTTAGTCTGAAATTTTATTCACCAACCAAAGTAATTAATTTATTCAAATGTTTCCAACTAAATTGATTCATTTAAATATTTCTAAGCAAATTTTCTACGCAATAGTACAAAACTGAGTCAACACCTATTGAATTTTCCTGCATCGCAGCCGTTAAATATGCCAATCATAGTTAAACCACAGGTTAAACCATCACGTTTTTACCATATTTCTTACTGATATGGGTTTCAGATAAGTACTTTAACTTTTTGTTGATTGGCTTAACTAAATATCCGCTTACAGCGTATCCGGCAGGCAAATCAGTTATTAGTGGAACGAATCAATAAATTACAATTTATTTATACGGCATGTTTTTATTCATGGGAATAGTAGGCTTGAGTACATTTTTTTTATTACCTTGTAAAAAGCTGATCATAAATAGCTCTATTTATGATCATCAACTATAAAGAAACAACGAAAACTTTTTTTTTTAAATAAATAAGTTGAAATATTTTAATATCATGCTAGACAGAGAGCGCTCTATAGCACGTTATGACGTCAAGCCGTGCATGCACCATACTAATGCTATACTAACTGCTATGCTATGCTATGCTTTGCGGAAGAAGGATAGAACATCCGTTCTCTTTCTCTGCCAAGAATTTAAACGTTTCTATCTTAGAAATGTATAAGCCAATTCAAATTATTTTTTCAGCATATGTAATGTATTTAATTATATCCTTCGCTAAGCTACATCTCTTCATATTAATATAAAATAAAGTCACAAAGTATAATCACGAAAACACAAAGAAACCATATTTAATGAATGTGTTAAAATTTATATCGTAAATATAAAGGTTTGTGAACGTTTTGTGTCTCAGTTCTCCGTAGGCGGTGATAACCATTTGTACCATCAGATAGTCTGCCTGCTTATTTTTTACTCTATTTAAAGAGAAAAAAAAGCTCGCAGTAAATTCCAACTGATAACTTGAATAAGAAGTAGTCTCTATTCAATAACATAAATAAGCTGCTGAAATATCGACATAATAGTCACTCGTCAATAGCTCAATGGCCAATGGTAGGCAAACATCTACTCCATATTCACCTGGCTTAGGTGAACTCTTTCAGTCAAGACATTAGCACAAATGTGTTTATAAACTTACCAGCAATCAATAGCACATCATTGTGAGCGGGCTAATCAGAATACAGTATCCCACCCAGGGCATCTCTGCTAGCGTATACCTTTGGTGTGATATCTTCCTGTAGATGAAAAGAAAAACTAAAAAGGCTACACCGAAAAAAGCATATTTACACAGACCAAAGTGAACGTGATGTACAAGGAAGTCAAATGGTGGCTAATGATTAAAAAGGCTGGAACACAAGCCGCCGACACGAGCAAGGTTCTTATCTAAGAAGAATAATGTCTGGTATCAAGTCGCTGGCATCAATAGAGTCAATGGTAGGTATTTAGTCTCATTATTCGTGTCTTCATTGGCATACCAGATGGAATGCACCTTTGTTTTCGCACAAAAGGACATTAGATTCTATCTGAATGTGGAATCCTATTTTTCTGAAGCCAACTAGGCCCTGTTTTACATGCATTGTAGTAAATTATGACTATTGATTTCAACGAAATATTGACATTTATATAATTTATGAAATCAGTATTTATTAAACTAGTTGTTTTCCGCAAAATGAGACCTTGCAACCCCCATATCTTCGCAACACGTAGGCTGATTTTATTCATATTCTAACTTAGAAATTGTATTGAATTAACCTACTTGCTTACAAAATTACATGAAAATCAACAGTACTCATCAAACAAATATACAAACAGACATAGGAATGCATTGTCTCATAAATCTGAGATCTATTATCTTCGCTTAGTCTATAGTCTTCTCTTTTTCTGTAACCACAGTAGCGGGAAGGAATAACATAAAACTGAAATAAGCATGCCTTAATATATTTGCAGGTATATTAGATATTTGTAAATTTTGCATTCCAGTATAATACACAAGACTTTAGGACAAGTTAGTCAATAAAATTGTAACATTGCGGCAACTTGTCAACTTTGTAGAGCAAGCTCCATTTTCTAAGAACCGGAGCGTGACTTTAGTGTTTATTTTTCCTTTTCATTATGATCTAGTTTCTATGGCTTTATGTTTTTATAGATCACTTGATCTATAAGGAATGCATTAGGATTCGAACAAGATTTATACTAAAAAAGAAATTAAACAGGACTGATACCTATACCTACCCATAAAGATATTTTTCTATTCAAATAAAAATAAACAATACTTACCTTTACTTAACAAAATGGGTAGGAGAAAAAAAGCAAAGGTTAATTGTTATTTAATAAGCGATATATTTACTCCATACAAATTAATTGACCGAGCGAAGAGAGGTCTCAGATTCTAATAGGACAAGTTCAAAGTTGGCGTTTCTATGTAGATATAATTATAATAATGAATAACATGAGACGAGCAATTCTTTATGGGCAAGTGCCTTTATTAACTAAACAAAATACAAGCTAAAACTAAAACTACAAATACAGTTGGATTGTCTTTAGACCGTTGAAGGTCTAAAGACAATCCAATGCTCAAGCCCACTACCAGTTGGCAGCGTACGCAGCATGCTGGCGGCATTACCACGTTGAATGGCAATTCTTGTACCTATATAAGAATATGATTTTATTTCGTGTATCTTAAAAAAGGTTCTAACGATTTGGATAAAATTTTGTATCTCGATAGTGATAGTGAACGTCTTTTCGTCCAAAATGCCTCAGTGCCTTAAGACGAAAGTCTTCAACCAGTGTGTTACCAGTGATGACATACGGCACTGAAACGTGGTCTCTTACTATTTGGCCTCATAAGCAAGTTCAAAGTCACACGAACAATGGAGAGGGCTATGCTCGGAGTTTCTCTACGAGATCGAATCCAAAATGAGGAGATGCGTAGACGAACGAAAGTCACCGACATAGCCCACCGGATTAGCAAAATGAAGTGGCAGTGGGCATATCATGCAAAGCAGATGGCCGATAGGGCCGAAAGCTTCTTGCGTATCGTTGATCCAATATTCATTTGTTAACAAGTGGTTCATTCCATTGCAAGTAGTGAATCGTTTTTTTCTACGCAAGTGTGCTCCATCGTAGACCACATCATCGCTTATAATATCAGGCGAAGGGGCGGTCAAACGCAAGCCTAATAAAAGATCTCGTGTCACGTTGTTTGTGGTCGCTCTCATAAGAAACGGCTCGTCCGATTTTTAAGAATTTTTAATGTATATTTGGTAGGTATGAGAATAGGTCGTAAAGTATATTTATACCGCACTAGCAAACCCGGCGAACTCCGTTTCGCCACCAGATGAACCAGATTCTATAAACCTCACGGAGCCCGAGACCTTTCCAACGAATGCAAAACCGTGGAAATCGGTTTGTGCATTCTGGAGTTATAGCGTCAGGAAGGAAAACCCGACTTATTTTTATATAGTAGATAATATGTGATTAGGTTGTCATAGTACCGAGGCCGAAGGTAGAGCTCTACGCATACGAAGTAAAACGGAAATCAACTATTAATATAAATAATAATGATTTTTTTGAAATAAAAATAAAAAACAACCCACTTCAAGATTATACTTACATAATTATAGTTGAAAGTCTATAGTATTTATGATTGAAAGTCGTTTTTCTGAAGGGAATCACAAACCAAAACATCATCTGTATATATGTTTATTTTAATGCGCTGAATAAATTTCGATATTATTTATAATTATGGCAAACCAAATATATTTTTTTTATCAAAATCGAATAATAATTGGCGGAGTAATCGCATAATAAACATTATGCGATTATTGATAATCTATCCTTTCGTCGGTTAAACATTTAAGTTCTTTTCGAGATGCGAAGTTATACAAGTCGTGAGATTTCAGTTTGGTGCGAACAACTAGCAAATTATTAAAGTTATATGATTATTAACGGGATATTTACCGTGGTAAGGTTGTGGAATGAGCTCCCGATATTTCGGCGCAGTTAATTCCACAACCTTACCACGGTAAATATCCCGTTAATAATCATATAACTTTAGTGAACAATCGTGATAGTTTAAAACAGTGTTTTAGTAAATTATTATTGTAATATTTTATATCTTCATACAACATCAATTGTACTACATCAATTTAGTTGCTACTTTTTATTTATTGTTTATACAGGTTCATAGCTTGCAATCAATAACCCTGTATTTTGTACTATTATTTATTATACAACCCAAATTACAATGTGTAAAGGCAAATCTACATAATATAAATATAAAAGCGAAATTCATCTACTCACTTACTCAATAAACACGAAATCTCGAAAACTACTTGACCTACGAAGCTGAAATTTGACAGGTAGATTTCTTATGGGGTGTAGAGGTCCGCTAAGAATTTTACGTAAGGGCCGAATTAAGGATGACAAAAGGGGGTTGAAAGTTTATATGAAAGTCTACGCGTACGAAGTCGCGGGCAACAGCTAGTTGTACATAAACCTGCAGACCATACGTCATATCTGCGGAAAGTATCGCAGGTGCGCGCACTTGCATGATTATGTTATGTATATGCCTAGACCATCACTAAAACCGGATTTTACTGCATTTCCATTCTAACACAAGTGTACAGTAGGTCGTAGCCTTTACCCGTTTTAAATATATTGAAGTAATTCACATCACACAGAAACCATCAGATTTGTACTTATGTCGAAACAGTCAAGTGAGTTTTCGTTTGCATTGTTTAGACACCGACCGACCGCACAAGTTAGCGGTCGGGCGATAATTGAAAACACATTGGCTAAAAGATTGTATCTTCGTGTAAAAAGTGTTGCCTAATCCCGATGTACCTTACAATATCTTCAGTTTACAGATCGACACAGTTTACAATAAACAGCTGCCATCGTAGAGTTAATAGTAAAAAAAACTTTTTTGAAGTTATAATTCTTATGCGACTTGCAAACAAGGTTGCGTTAAACGTTTAACGCTACCATGGAGGGGGAATAGAAAGAGACAGAGCGAGAGTTTCACTTCTTCCGCGCGGAGGGACTGTCACTCGACTCAGAGCACGAATGAAATGAATTGAAATTAGAAACTGATTATTTAAGAAATATGTCACTTTGAGAATGACAGCTGGATTGATTTTCTCCACAGACAGTATGTTCCGAATTACACAACGAGCCTGCAGCCTGAAGTTTAACTTCTTCCGCGCAGGGGACTCCACGCACTATTTTTTTTAAACAATCTTTTAGCCTTAGCATATTTTTTTTCCATTTAAAATATTTTAATACCCTATTAAACTTCAGTAGTTCTTCTGACTACTTTCCATCATCATCATCAGACCTTGAACCAACCAACCTACCTAGTTGACCTAGAGGTATAGTACTCATCAAGAGCATTCCAAAGAGCCCAAACAAGATGAGCTTATCTTGTTGCGTTCAGTAGTTCCTATGACCACCTTCCAACTCCGTCATCAGAAAAACTCCATGGTACCATATGAAGGGTCCACTGCAATAATGATGAATGTCCTTTATCGTTAGTTTTAAGATAATTGCGATTTAAATTTATAAACGGTGTAAAAAATTATCATTATTGTCGTGAACACCGGTGACGTTGAGCGTTCTAGCCATGTAGCCAAAATATTTAAAACATATATATCACGAGATTGCAAGCGATATTGTTAAGTTTGCTAAAAAGATTTCTAAATATAATGTCATGTTTCATGACCGAATGGTATTACTCGTTAAGATTTAATAAAAATTGGACATTCATCATTATTGCAGTGGACCCTTCATATTATTAATGCATTGTCATCCAAATTACATAGGTAAACCAAATTTCAACTCAATTGAACGCCGGGAAGTGGATCGCATTAGGCTTGCTAGATTTGACCTAAACAAACAAACTAGCATACAAACATTGCAAGTTAAATAAAAGCTTGGTAAAAAAGGACAAAATATAGTAATAGCGTCCCAGCAGCGCCTTCTTCCACATTCTTTCTAAGATTTGTCGCTCTATATTTTTGCTATGGTTTACGTATAATTTTATTGTTTGGGAAACAATCGCATTGTCGGAACTACTCGATTTTGATCGTAATCTTTCCCAAGTATGACTATAGGGTGACTATAGGAATGTTTCGAGCCCATACTTGGGTTATAAAGAGATTATGTAAAAAAAGTTTGTAAGTGCAGTTTGGTGAGCAACTTTTTGGTAACACAACAGAATACCTACAGTCAAAAATTTGATCACTTGCCATGATTTCACAATGCATAGGTTATATTAATCTTGTAAAGAAGATTCGAGAAAATACTCGGGCACAGTAGATATTTATAGCAGTAGTTTGACTCTAAACAAAAGCCCGAATCGAGTGACGTAATCAAATGAGCGCCCCTTCCCCCGCCCGATACAATATTTCACGCGCGCCGCATCATTGAAATATGCCGTGTGTATGCGTGTATGTGTATGTGTGTGTGTGTAATTATGTGTGTGTGAGAGAGTGAGTGTTTGTGTGTCGACAGCGTAAAACTATAAAAAAATAATGAATATATTCTTAAAATCCAATAGTAGCAACCCTACGCGACGATAGACAGAGAGATTAATATAACTGTAGGTAGTTAGCGCCCGCACGTCCTGAATTGCACTTTATTGTGTAGTAGCAAGAGTCGCAACTTATTTAAGTGATTTTGGGTGAATATTCTGTATTTGTACTAATATGTATTCTGCGCCCACGTTAAGGCGCAGTCTGATCACGATATCAAATTCGTTTTTCACCCGCTCACGCCATGATCTATTTGCTATCTAAAACAGCTTTGTATAAAGTCAAAAATCGTATATCATCATATTTGATGATGATAATGGCTTTGTGCTTGTGTTTATATTATTGAGGGTTTTAATTTAAACTATCAACACATAAAAATGAATATTAACAATTAACTGGTGAAACTTTTAAAACACTACTCTAGCTATTACACAAATCGTACATACAAAAATTTTTGTTGTTGCAAAAAAATTTGAGTACCTTAATTCAAAAGCTGTTTTTGTTGCGCAATTTGTAATATTTTTTTAAAGAATTAGGTAATTTATCAACATTTTATCGGTTAAGATTATTAGCATGTATTTTTTCTACTTGTGGTATTTTTTTTTATCTGATCTGTCAATTTCGTCACATCGTACTAAGCGTTTAAAAACACTTCTTTTGATAAATTTTGCGATTGTTCCTTGCCTTAAGAATTAACCGGAGGGCATAAGGCGGAAAGCGGGCTGTTACAGTTTTTGATCTAAGTGTTACAGTATTTCACAATAAACAAATCCTTAATCCTAAATCTTGCCTCATTATTCTATCTCGAATCTCAGTTGATATCATCAACGTGTCAAGTGCGACAAGCTCTAATCGATGCCACAGAATAAATGATAGTCTCTACGTCAATATGTTGACAGTACCAGTGTTTGTATGTCAGATAAAAATAGCCGTATTAGGTGTATTATTTTAATTAATTAAAGATTGCGTTTGAAAAAGCATTGGTGTGTGTTAACATCTTAACATTTTGACTTTTTTTTGACGTGACATGTTGACGGATTTATGTATGATAGATAAATAAATATTCGGGACATTTTTGCACACACGGTCATCTGACCCCAAACTAAGCAAAGCTTTTAATATGGCTGCCAGAGACTGCTAAATATACAATCATACATAAATATAAATTTAAATACATACTTAAATAGATATTAACACCTATATATAGAACAAACACAAATGTTCATCGCATAAATGTTTGTCGTAGGGAATTAAATCCACAAAGTAAGTAAGTGGTAGTCTAAATTTATTAGGCATCGGATTCCAATTAATTTGTCAGTATTTTTGGTAAAAAAATGTGTGTAAAACAAAAGCTGGGATGCCATTTCTTAAACCAGTAAGTGACATTTTTAACCGACTTCAAAAAGGAGGTGGTTATCAATTCGACTGTATGTTTTTTTTTGTGTGTTTGTTACGCGATTACTCCGCCAATTTAGAATTGTTTTTGATGATAATTTTTTGGTTGGTAGGTTATATCTCATAAATGTGGTCCCATAAAAAATTTATTGGCATTGATTTAGCGGTTTTTGAAAAATCAGCAAAAACATGATAAGTAATAAGCAACGAATTCAATGTAATACATTGTACAGTGCCACCAACTTAGCTGTTCATCATCATCATCAGCCAAAAGACGTCCACTGCTGACCATAGGCCTCCCCCTTTAACCTCCACACTGAACGATAGCCTGCCTTTTGCATCCACTGGATGCCAGCGACTCAATTTAGCTCTTAAGGTGGGCAAAATTGGAACTACAGTTATTTCTTGGTGAATTTCATACTTTGTTCTCCACTAGCGACGCTGTCAACTGAACAGCAAACATAGAGAAACTGTTCCTAGAACAGAACTCCAAAAAAACAAAGAAGTCTCTCCATGGCAACTGGGCCCTGTTGTTTTTCATTAAATTTTTCATGATTATAGATACAAAGTAATGCAGTCGTAATATTAAACAATTTTATATAGTGATCAATAGCGTCAAACTACTTTTTAGTTTGTAAATATAGGTATATTCATGAAATCGGTTCTTTTTTTTTCTAAAAATTATCGTAACCATAAACATTTAATATAGAGATGAATATATAACAGACTCCTTACCAAAGGTTCAATAAATAACCTCTACGTGTACCAACGCTTACCTAATAGTTATAATCACAATTATTATTTGACATAATAATAACACGCCTGTAGATATAACCGATGACATTCACATCATAATAGATAGGTATCAGATTGCAAACACCACCTTAGATGGTCGAAAATCGTTGTTACGACCTATGGAGTAATACATTTATTGCTGTACAGTCGACGATGAAATTTGTTGAATTTATTAATCGTTGTTAATGAACATTAAAATAATGTTGCAACATTTTTTTATGTTCATCAAGAACGGTTAATTCAACAAATTTCATCGTCGACTGTACAGCAATAAATATATGATTACTAATTACCCTATATATGCCAATCCGCTGGTATGTAAACACAGAAGACGTCACCAAAAATTTACCAATAAAAAAATACAAGATTAGATATAAAAAAAAATATAACTCCGTTACAAACTATCACGGTTGTTCACTAAAGTTAAATTATTATTTACGGGATATTTACCGTGGTAAGGTTGTGGAATGAGCTCCCGATATTTCGGCGCAGTTACATGCACCATGTTCACGGGAAGACTGAAGAATGCGGGTGGTTGGTCGAACAGTTAAAAAGTTAGGTGCAGACATAACGATCTACCCTCTTTCTTAGTCTTTGGCTACGGTTATAACTGGAACTCGAACTCGATCCTAAATCCCGACAAAACACACTCACTGTATCACTGCGTATAGTATTTTGAACACATTTTGAACGCGGACTTTTATTTTTAAAAGCATAAAGCATATTTTTAAGTAGCTCATTCCACAACCTTACCACGGTAAATATCCCGTAAATAATCATTTAACTTTAAAAAAAATATATGTATTAATTTTACCTTTAAATAAAAAAATACATATTTAAAGTTTCTAACGTACATGAAAGTGTCGCATCAACCATATATCACCAGATAGATATTTAAAAAAAAATGCTCTTAGCAAAGGCACTATAAAGTTTATTCTTCTTCTTCTCTCAGTAATTCTCCATTAAAGAAGGTCGGTAGTCAGCTTCTTAAAATGTTCCTTATCCAGCGCAATTCTGAACAGTTGTTCAACCGTCTTAATCCCCGTCAACTCCCTGATATTATAGAGCCACGACATCTTACGTCTTTCGGCCTTACGCTTCTCTGGTATTTTGCCCATTATGATGGTTTGCTGGAGAAAATACCAGTCATGCCGCAGAACATGTCCGACATAGGCAACCTTTCGCTGTTTAATGGTCCGGATAATTTCCAGTTTTTTCCCCCATATGGTTTAAGACCTATACATTGGTATATTTATCCGTCCAACGAATGCGAAGCATGCGGTGGTAAGACCACATCTCAAATGCCTCAACCTTTTTTCGGACTCTTTTCATGGGCTACGCTTCACATCCATACATTACAACGGGCCAGATGTAGCATTGGAGGAACCTGGTTCGTAATCGTAATTCAATGGAGAGTTGTCGAAAGTATTTTTTTGTATATTTTGCCAGTAAATATTTTTTTTTATTTGGTGAAAAGGTTGTTAAAACGTAAATAATTCTGAATAGCTTTAATTTTGTTTGAGAATTAATATAGACATAACTATCTTGACTTTCAAAATTTGAGTTTATTATGTCGCTGAATGTACAATATATTTTTCTTGCAAACGTACATGCTTCAAAGATTTTATTACAATTATTTATTTTAGAACTATGTTTAGTAAAATAATTGTGTTAGGTTCTCGAATGGAGACCACGGATCGGCAAGTGCAGCGTAAGACGTCCAAGATGGACAGACGACCTAAAAGAGACCGCAAGAAAACGCTGGATGCGGGCCGTTTCCAACCGGCCCTTTTGGAGATCGATGGGGGAGGCCTATATCCAGTAGTGGACGTCCTACGGAAATGATGATGATGAATGGTGTTTTTAAACATGTTCATTATATACGCTCGTAATGATAGCAATATTCACAGCATACTAAAATTAAATTATCATTAAGGCTTATGAGGGTTCATGGTCAGGCTAATAAAGGCGTATGTGTTCAAACTTGCGGTCAACCGCATATACGGCATTAAATCTGACTAGACGCTTAAAAAATCAACTGATACATTACATTTTCAGACCCGTTAAAACTTTTCAACAATTCATCATCATCATCATCATTTCTGTCATAGGACGTCCACTGCTGGATATAGCGCACCCCTATCGATCTCCAAAAGGGCCAATAGGATGCGTACTGCATCCAGCGTTTCCCTGCAGTCTCTTTTAGATTCTCTGTCCATCTTGTGGGTGGATCTTGTGGCCCTATGCAGCGCTTACTGATCCGTGGTCTCTATTCGAGAACCTTTCGGCCCCATCGGCCATCGTTCTGCGTGCTTTGTGCCCTGCCCACTGCCACTTCAACTTGCTAATCCGGTGGGCTATGTCGGTGACTTTCATTCGTCGCCATAAAATGTGTTACAATATAACTGAGCCCACTGGATTTCCTTCAAAAAACCCTTGCAGGAAATCCAAATGGAAAATATTTTCCCATGGTTATATAGCTCTTTGCAACTATCATGGGAGATGTGATGTGTTCTTTGATTGCATTGACCAGCCGGTTTCATCCGCCCAATCTTGATAAAATCTAGATCTTAAGTTTCGTTGGCACGAGCGATTTTTACCGGTCATGCCCAGCATTAACTACCCCACATCTGTTCTCCGCTACACAGTATATCAGTAGAATCACAAATGGATAATAAGCGACCATTGTTCGGCGGAAAAAGTATTGGTATGCCTCACAGGTTTTCCTAGTTTGGGTACCAATGCACTTCCACCAGGAATGTAAGCATGGCAATCCGTTTTTAACAGCAACATAATCGTAGTTTTTACTTTTCCTTTTCATCTGTTTCCATTTATTACAAATAACAGGCTTAGCTAACAAACATAACTTACTTAGCTTAACGCTTCCAACTGGCTCTTTTGGAGATCGATGGGGGAGGACAATGTCCAGAAGTGGACGTCTTACAGCTGAAATTATGATGACGATGTTGATGATGAACAGGCAATAATATTTAAGCAATATTAAACAATATTTTAGCAAAATATGTGACTAAATACAATTTAAAATACTGAATAAAATAAATTAATTTGGCTGGTAAATTTGTGAGATATGAGTTTTTTTTTATAAGTTTTTGATGGGGACAGGGAGCGGATACTCTTTTTTTCCGGAACGCGTGTATTATCATAGCATTTGTATTGCACACACACGGTTTGACGTCACCACCTGCTAAAACGCTCTCTCTGTATATGAAACTAGTAGGCCGCCCCTGCTTCGCACGGGCGAAGCCGGGATATATAGCCTATGTCAACCGGGGATAGTGCAGCATCCCAACAGTGAAATAATTTTTCTAATCGGTTCAGTAGTTTCGGAGCCTATTCAACGCAAACAAACAAACAATCAAATATTTCCTCTTATAATATTAGTATAGATAAAAATACTTATTACTTATTTATTTTTGAACAAATTTTTATTATGTTTTCGTTGATGGACTCTATTTATGATCAGCCTTTAATAAAAATTAGGACACAGGCTTATTGCGATCAACTCGCTCGTGGAACTAACGCCTAATCAAATACATCATGTATGTTATAGCATGTCAAGTAGATAATGGCAATCGATGATGGAGGTTGCCATTGTCTCGACGCACTATGGCAACATTATGTAACGAATTGAGTACAATAAAATGATTAATCTTATGAATTGAGGTGGTGAAATGCAGGTTTGTAGGCACAATGTGACTAACTTTCTATTGTGTTAAACGGGGGAGCCACTATCGTATTTTTGAACAAAGCTGATAGCCCCCGCTCTAGATTTTTTTTGGTTCCATAATTTGGGCAACTCTATTGATAAGTTGGTTGCTCGGTAGATGAGCTTTTAGTTGCACATGATTTTTGTCTAAAGAATTATTTAGGTGTTATTAAGTAATATAATGAACAATAATTCGAACTTTTGCATTATAATGATAGTGATTAGAGCAAAAAAGTGCATCATACTAATGTTGAAAAATGTATAATTTGTCTCTGTCTGTAGCATGTTATTTTTGTGATTACTCTAACTTACGGGCCGAATTTCAGGTGCAGCGATCTGGCTCGTGCATTAGAAGTTTTTATTAGGGTTCCGTACCCAAAGGGTAAAAACGGGACCCTATCTATTACTGAGCTTACGATGTCTGTCTGTCCTACCTATTAACGGCTGTATTTTTCGAACCGTAATAGATAGCCAGTTGAAATTTTCACAGAATATGTAATATTGCGGCGGAAAGACAAAAAAATACAATAAAGTAAAAACTTAAAGGGGGTCCTGATACAACAAATGTATATTTTTTACGTATTTTTGTATTAGCTCTAATGTAAACACGGTAATATCTACTAACCGTCAAACTTGACATGATATAGTACACGCTTTAAAATATAAAATAAATAATGGTCAAGTGTGAGTCGGTGACAAGTTTCTGTTCATTACCAAGTTATAACTGGTAATTTCGTTGTTGAATTTTATGGTTGTACGGAAACCTCAGTGCGCGAGCCCAACACGCACTTGTCTGGTTTTAATTTTAGTTATAAAATTACTGTCTACTTTTGACAAATGTGCATCGGTAATTTTTCGAAATTAATACTGCAAAATATTTAAAACAAATTTTATTTTAATGCATTGTAAAATTATCTGAATAAATTGGAATACTGTGTATCCCATTATTTCATATTCTGAGCCTAAAACGGCTACTAATGTCAATACAATTTTGTTCTACTTAAACTTATAAATATGTAATTTTTAGCTCTAATTTTTCATAATATTTGTTGTAACTAATTAAGGCGGTGGATTAATTGGGTAGCAAAAAGTGACACAACAAAAAAATGCCTCACATAACATTAAGCGTCATGTTTTCATAAAACAAACAACAATTAGTGCCACCCCGAGATTTGAACACCGAGAATTCAAATCCCTTGCTTGGCAAGTAAACAAACTACAAAATGCAAAAGGTTTTAAATGTCGTAATTGCATAACATCTTGACAAAGATGACCGATGTCCAGGTGGGGCTCGTCACTCGGACATTGCTGGTGACTAAAGGAAATGCCTCGGACATGAGACGCGCAGACGCTGACGAGCACCGCTTACCGCTTTATCTAGGTCACTTCGTAAAGTCATTTAAGCTACTTGCTGAGAGAAAAATAGACTGCTGTTTCCAAATAAAGCAATTTTTTTTTTCTTGCCCGCAGATTTATGTATTTTATGTACCCTAGGTGGTATACAAACTAACGGACAGCCTGATGGTGTAAGTAAGCGATCACCGCCGCGTAAGTAGCTAACAGACAGACGGACTTGGCTGACGGACCGCCATCTGACCAACGGGAGAAAAAGAGAAAATTTTCTCTTTCTCTTCTGTTGGTTGGACGGCGGTCCGTCAGCCAAATCTGTCACGCCTGTTATGGTCTTAAGGATACCAGTTATTCAAGTGCTAAGTGCAAACTTTTTTTTAAAATAAATAATAGGCTTGCGTTTGACCACCATCACGCCTGATGTTAAGCGATGATGCGGTCTACGTTGGAGCACGCTTGCCTAGAAGGAACTGATTCACTCGTGATTTGAAGACGCCCAGATTGTAACCATCGGGGAACACCCATTCAGGCAGCGAATTCCACAGACTATCACTGTGTTATGGATGACGACGCAGTGTTTTAAGTGAAATTACTATGCATAAAGAGATCAAATGTCTCAGGGTAACGAGCGTTGTGCATTGCCGCCAGGAGCCCTAGTTATTAATCGCTCGTATGATACTTCGCACGAATTTTCAAAATATCATCCCAAATCATGTAAGATGACTGAATTTCGATCGAAATCCCAAACAAAAGTCAAATTTTTAAGTACTCATATATATATTAAATCACTCACTAAAGCAACGAGTGGTACAAACCATTTGAATTTTCTTTTTATCAATAGAAAATCTTTCATTTACGATATGTTTATACTAGCTGAATCCCGCGGTGCTACCTGCAATTTTCTAATTTTTCCGCATTTTCTAGAAGGATAAGTACCCTATGTCCATCCATATGATGTATTTTTTTCCTGGGCTAGCGCCTTTATTAACTAAACAAAATACAAGCTAAAACTAAAACTATAAATACAGTTAGACTGCCCACAGACCGTTGAAGGTCTAAAGACAATCCAAATGCTCAAGCCCACTACCAGTTGGCAGCGTACCCAGCATGCTGGCGGCATTACCACGTTGAATGGCAATGCTTATGCGTTGAGCCAGAAACACGTCAGCATTTTGGTCACGCGTCGCATTAACCAGGCGCTCTGAAAGATTTTTGAAAATGAGGTGAGCTCCCGGTCCCCAAGGGCCCAATGTCTCGACCCCAAACGCCTCAAATATGTAACCACTGCCGAGGTTAGCATGTTTGCGTCGCTTGTGCTGCTCTGCCGAATTGGCAGCCGCGCCAGCCCTACTCTGTGTCTCAGGAAGATGTGACGGCGCCAAAGTATCAACACTCCATGTATACTATCATCCTGTCAAAATTCGTTAAGATCGGCTTAGCGGATTAATCGTGAAAAGCGAACAAACATCCAGACAGAGAGACAGAGAGACAGAGTTACTTTCGCTTTTATAATATTAGTACGAAATCAAACGGGCATTTCAAAAATCGAGCCACAGGGGTTTAACCTGTTAAAGTTAAAAGTTCTGGGTTGCACTCCAATATTAAAGGCAAGCGTAAAGTTTTTTTTATTAAAAGCGCCACATGTGCAAGAAAGATACAAGAAACAAAAGAGAATAGCCTAATCATAATTTATCTAAAATATTATTAAGAGCGTATAATGAAGCGCTCTAGCGTACAATTTAATATTTCCTTCCTTACTTAGTTGTTTATTTGTTGTGTGCACTGAATTGAATAATTTTATAACATTTGTACATTTTAATTAATTTGTGCGTGCAAGAAATAAGAAACTTCTGTATGAGTAAAACTGATAGTATTGCGAGGAAAGTGGCTATGCCACACGCGCTGTTGCAGACGCCGAAAGAGCAATACGCTTTGCAAATAGCAAGTTTTGAAGAAAACAATTGAACCGACAGTGTAATTCCGTGGCCAAAATATAAATCCAAGTGGACAGAGTCTTTTATTAAACACGAGTTTTATTTAGAAATAAGAAGTAAAGTGTTCAAATGTGTTAAAAGACTTAAGTGATAATTGTCGACTTTCAAATAGTGTAAGTGTTTATAAGTTTACCTGACTTTGTGTAAAGGATCTGGCACATGGCGCATCCAACCTGCGCAAGTAAAGAAAGATGCACACACAATTTTATTCCTGTTTTTGCACGCGAACTCTTGTTCTAATTTTATCAAGTTATTTGCATCGTGTGCAAGAAGCATATAAGTTATCCCGATGTTTTATGGATTTTCAATGGCTCTCTCAGAACTTTAGTGCACCAATTATATTTATGCCATCGATAACATAGCCATGAATGTTATCACCTCAATCTTATTCATTAATTTAATTACTTTCAATAATTTTAAAATAGAGTCATCATCAAAGTCCTAATCACAGAAATTCAAAGTCTCAAGGTCATCCACCCTAAAGCTCGACTGCATCTATTCAAAGTTCTTTATTATTTTTTCTTCCTCAACGTTAAATCCTCCAGGTGATTTCGTTCAAATGTTCGCTAAGTTACCATTATTATAATAAAAACCATCCTGATTAAATTAAATTAGTTTTTAGTAAACAAAGTTAAAACGCACCATATCAAAATGTCAAGGTCACCCACCCTAAAGTTTGACTGGTCATTCATTGTTATTGGCACACTATGCGTGTGATATCCATAGTCTCACTCAGTTTCTATTTTCTTAATATCCCTTTAAATCTTCGTGTTTTAATTAAACTATTTAAATAAATTTAAATTAAATTAAACATTTTTGTGATATACATAGGCTCCCCCCTGCTGCTGCTGTTTTATTACTGAGTTACCATGATTGCTATATCTCTCAACACCTTCCTGATTAAATTAAACTATTAACAATTAAACAAAAACAACAATTAAGTCTTAAACGCGCCACATCCAAATCTCAAGATCACTGACTGGCCCTAAAACTTATTTGCATTCATCGTTATCAACACACCATGCATGTGATTTCCATCCATGATTGCAATCAAACTCGTCCTGATTAAATTAAATTAGTTTCTATTAAACAAAGTCTAATCGCACCATGTTAAACTCTCAAGGTCACCCACCCTAAAGCTCGGCTGCACCAATTCATTGTTATCGGCACACCTTGCTTTTGATATCCATAGGCTCATTCCTGCTGTTGCTTTTTTTTACTGTGTTACCATGATTGTAATATCCCTCAACTCCTTCCTAATTTAATTAAACTAGTAACATTTAACAAAGTCTTAAACGCGCCACATTGAAGTACCAAGGTTACCAACCCTAAGGTTTCGTTGCACCCGTTCATTGTTATCAATTCAATTTACCAATCGAATTCCATTTTATGCCATCGATAAAACAGCTATTAGCGTTATATCACCTCAATCTTATTATTTAACTTTATTTCATTCCTTACAATCATTTAAACATAGAGACATCATCAAAGTCTTGAGCGCACAAATTTAAATTCTCAAGGTCATCTACCCTAAAACTCAATATTACATTATTCATGTGATTTCTAAAGATTCTCTGAGTATTACCATGATTGCAATGAAACCCATCCTGATTTAATTAAATTAGTATCTATTAAACAAAGTCTAAACGCTCCACGTTAGTCTCAAGGTCACCCACCCTAAAGCTCGGCTGCACCCATTCATTGTTATCGGCACACCATACATGTGATATCCATTGGCTCCTGATTCCATTGAACTACTCGTTGTTACAATTAAACAAAATCAATGCACCATGTTAAAGTGTCAAGGTCACCAACCCTAAACCTCGGCTGCATATATTCATTGTTATTGACACACCGTTTATGTGATTTCTACCAAGAGCTCACTAAGTTACCGTGATTGCAATAAAACCCATTCTAGTTTAATTAAATTAGTTTCTAATAAACAAAACCGAAACGCACCATGTTAAAGTCACACACCGGTTGACACACCGTTTATGTGATTTCTACCAAGAGCTTACTAAGTTACCATGATTGCAATCAAACCCATCCTGTTTTAATTAAATTAGTTTCTATTAAAAAAGGCCTAATCATACCATGTTAAATTCTCAAGGTCACTTTGGCTGCACATGTTCATTGTTATTGACACACCGTTTATGTGATTTCTACGAAGAGCTTACTAAGTTACCATGATTGCGACAAACCCCATTCTGATTTAATTAAATTAGTTTCTATTAAACAAAGTCTAAACGCACTATGTTAGTCTCAAGGTCACCCACCCTAAAGCTCGGCTGCACCCATTCATTGTTATCGGCACACCATGCATGTGATGTCACGATGAGCTTAGTGCAGCCAAAGGCTATATAAACACTTTCACTCGTTGAGCTCGCGAGTCTTGGGATGAGATGCGCCACGCACTCTGACCCCAGCAAGCGCGCGAAACGGACATTTCAATATTAAATTTAAGAAGCTTGTATTTTTTTTGTGTGAGTGACTTGGTGTCGTGACTTTTTTTCTTTTGTGCCAGGTGAGTTATTATTAATTGTTATTTATTTCTAATTTAAAAATATTTTCGATCATGAAGATATCCTAAATAAATATATCCTAACCTAAGGGATGCAATCAGATATACATATTTTTTTAATACGTAATTGCAATGGATGGTCGATGTAACTCGTGACCAAAATGCCGGCCTCTACTTTGCTCAAAGGGTGAGCATTGCCATACAACGTGGTAATGGGGCCAGCATTTTGGGAACAGTTCCCATTGATAGCGGTTTAATAGTCTTAGGTTTTAATTTGTTGTTTTTTTTTATTTTAATTATAATGTTTGGTAGTTGTTAAAATCTATTAAAGTATGTATTTAAAACTATATAACTCTAGCAAATAAAAAGTATAAGTTATCAAAAGTGTCATCCACATCCTATTCACACTTTTAACCTAATTCGTAATTAATTCAAATTTTTCATCAACATTGAATCTGCTTACCGATCTTAAATGATGAGTTATTAAAATTAAAAGAAACCACATTCATAAAAATTCATTATGATAAAATGCCCGCATAAATTACCTACGATAAAAGCAATACAGTCTTTCGGAAGCGGCTTCCGCACTTATTGTTACTCGACCGTGACTGTCGGTAATAAGGGTATTTTAATCAACGGCGATTTAAGCATAAATTCTATAATTAATATAATTTATTATTTTTTTAGGTACTTAGTTGAGTTAAGTGGTCATAAAAAATTACTACTTTATTTTAAAAAACAAAATCGTATAAAACGGTCCAAAATCATGTCTATGATTCGACCGTTCAAAAGACTTCAACGCACGCGCTTATAACTTTTTAGCCGACTGCCCTAGACAGATATTTTTTTTATGAATTTCTAGTAAATTTTTCCCTTCAATATAGCATAGTAACTGGTCCCCGTGGTTTCACCCGCGTAGTGATGAAAAATGGTGATGATGACGATGAAAAGTAGCCTAAGTCAATATCTGGCTCTTGAACTATACCCATGCAAAAATTTGGTCGATTCGTTGTTCCGTTGCAGCGTGAAAGAGGAACAAACATCCATACATCCATACATTACATACAAACTTTCGCGTTTATAATATTAGTAGGATTTTGCAAAAAATCTAAGTTTATAGAGTAAAAATATTGTACATGCGTTTTTAATTGTGTGATTTACTAGTGGTCTGTGCAAAGTTAAATCATCTTTATATAATCTGTATCTATTAGATATTAGACTTTAAACGAGAAATTCTTGTATATAAATTTATTTAATGTATCTAGGAAATGGGACTAATGATTTGGTTTTTTTTTTATTTAGGTAAGGTTTCGCTTTTTTAGTTTATCTATATAAGTGAATTTTATGAAAAAATGCCGAGCGAAGGTCGTTCGGCCAGGTACTGGGCCCGTTTTTACCCTTTGGGTACGGAACCCTAAATAATATCTCTGTAAAACTGAACCAATTGATAAATCAGCCCTAATAATTATTAAAAAGTGGATTCTCAGCAATCGTGCAATACGGATATTACCTACGCATCTAACTAATAATTATTTCGATAATTATAACACGCAAGTCTTTAAATTGCTCGAACCGTAAAGTTCACTCGAAGTCCCTTCTCTTATGTTCATCTTAATGTAAATTAATTTCCGTATTTCATATCACGTAGCGTGCATTCGAAATATTTCAATGGTGTGAACATTACTACATTGATAATTACTAACTCGAGGTTTGTAGTACCGGAAAGTATGTTTTTATTTCTTTGAATAAAACCTGCATTTAGTCATGTTCTTACTGTTAACCTTACTTTTTTTGAGGTAACGAAGCTATGTATTGTTTCTCAATAAACTGCATAATATTTAACAGTTAAAATAGGCTGGTGAGAAAAACAAGAATAATATTACAAGAAACTATGTATCTGACCGCCTGTTTTGGTATTGCATTCAAATGCGCATTACCTAAATATTTTTTTTCCATTTAATTTTGAGCTAAATCGTTCAAAGAATTGAACATATATGAATCTCGCTTCAGTTTTGGGTTTAAAAATATTATTTGTTTATTCAAATATGAATGATATATATATATATATATATATATTATATATATTACTATATCATTATATATTTATATTATATATATATTATTTGTTTAATCAAATATGAATGATATATATATATATATAATAGAAAATACTTTCTGTAGGGTCCAAGGTGAACGGCGAAAGTTTGCGCTTAGAGAACCTAGACGTCTCTATTTATAGGATAGACACACACAGAAATGCAGTAAGTTAACTTAAGGCAATACATAGTCATGTTTTGCAACATGAGTTCTGTTTCACCTACTAAATTTTATACGCATTGCAATAAAAGACAATTTTAGATACATATTTTATGCAATACATCCTCAACGTTTATAGCTACGTAAAAGCTAATTTACCTGTAGCATTATAAAAACACATTCAACCTAATCGAAGTGAATTAACCTTGTTGTATCATCGTACACCTTTAACCTAACATCTTAAATGTTACATCAATACTTGGGTATGACTTAGAGTTAAGTTACTTGTTATTAAGACACGTATTCACTAGGAAGTATATGTGGGGAACTACAAAATTATAGTCGTACAATGTTGTCCATCACCGTAAAGGCACCGTAAGGCGCTGATTTCAAAAAGAGATCTGAAAGGTCTTGGCTGGGCAAGAATCGACAACACCCCTAGTGGTGTTGTCGATGCTTTTGTATTTTTTTTTGCCTTGCTAATGCTCATATTCCACAAGGAGCGGTTTATAGATTTTTTGCGAGTTTCTCCAGAGATCGTTGCAGTCTGCCCGATATTCTGTCTATATACCACCAAAGCATCGCATACGTTACAAAGAACACAGAACGCTCGCTGTGGAATTAGAGTCTTTTTTAGGGTTCCGCAGTCCTACAAGGAACCCTTATAAATTAATTCTGTCCGTCCGTCTTTTTGTCCGTCTGTCCGATTTTTTTTAGAATGTTCTATCTTTTATATTTATTAAGGCAAGTGCATGAAACTTTCCACAATTACAGTTTTAATATAAATCTCAATTTTTTTAAAGAAATATCATGGGCCACTAGTTCTAGTAGTGCTGCTGATTCTTTGCCACCCAGAGACCTCTTAGACCTATATTTGAAATATGCACACATATAATATATGCATATATATACTTACATATACATAAACTAACAACAAAGGTTTATAAAATAACCCCTAGTCAAGCGATCTACATGCATTCTGTACATAACTGATGTTGATAAATACATTCCTTAGGCGTCATGCTACCAGTAAGTATACTAAACAGTAGGTAGTAATAAGAATATTTTTCTCCCCGTCATACTACTGACCTTTTCAGTAGTATTGTGGGTTTTTTCCTTTGTGTCACTGTTTGTCGTCTGTCTTATTAGCAAGTGCTTTAATTAACTAAATTAAACACAAGCTAATTAAAACTCCAAAAAACACTGAGACTGCCCATTGACCGAGACAATCCAAATGCTGCCCACTACCAGTTGGCAGCGTACCTATCATCTCTGTTTTTTATTGCCTTTTGTGCATTGTTTTTTTGTGCTAATTATGTAAAAAGATATCTTCCAATAGAGTACAGTGCGTATACATACTTCGGTGGAACAAGAAGCATTAACTTGGAAGATTCGTGGTTTGTTCCATTTGTACTCCAGTGAATACCATGGCTTAGAATAAGTTACGTAGCTTAATAACATATTGATATAGCTATAACATATTTTTAGTTTAATTTAGGTGTTGAAATGTTGTTCATATTCTTTCTTTGTTGCGGATTCTTGGCGCTGTCCATTTCTGGTGTTCCCATGATAACTCTTTGTTGCCACATATATTTATATATATAATCCAATATTATAATTATATAATTAGTATGTCTAAAATGTTATTTTCCTACTCGTTGATGATGAAATTTTGTAAAGAGAGTAGACATATGTCTAAAACCTGCTATGCAGTTTGGCAGAGTTGTGTAATAATCAATAAAATGTATGTTATTCAATAAGAAAATGGGATTAAAAAAAATAAAAAATCCCGTTAAACATCAATTAATCATTTATCTGTTACTACAGACTTATATTCTAGTATTTATGGGTATCGATAATTAGTAATTTTTAAACTTTCGCGAATTGAACACATGTTTTAAATGTTTATCGTTAATGTTTATATTGTTAATGTTTATATTGTTTTTTACCTATATTAAATAATACGTGATAAGTCCCGATAAACATTTAAAACATATTGATAATTGTCTGAGAAAAGTCTATCGATGTTTCAAGAACTGACAAAGACATGCATTCCAACTAACGCATTGGCAAAAATATTTTCCAGATTGGTTTATAAATGACGGAGCTCTGAGGAAACAAATATAAAAAAAAAACTAATCAAGAACTTTTTTTTGAAGTCGATTAAAAAAAACATAAAACTCCGCTTCAGTAATGAATTTGAAATACGTTCTTTAAAACGCAACTTGAATTATACAGATAAATTCGTGGAAACATTAAAAACACCTAAAATCTATTGTTATGTCTAAAATAATGTCCATGTCAAAATGTCCTCATAAAATTGAATTTGTATGAGCCGTTTCAACACTGCTCAGGTCAAGAACAGTCCTTAAATCTCAGTAAAATCAGAGAATCAAATGACATTTGACCCAAATTTCGCATAATTTTAGTTTTATTAGGTACGTCTACGTACTATACGTGATTGTTAGTGACAGATTTTATCGGTCGTAGAGTAGCTCTGTTTTTTTTCCTCTTGAAAGGATTTTGACGTCACACGTCTTTTGCATTTGCCAATGACAAGTATTGAGGATTTGAAAGGTTTTTTTTTTAACTAGTTGCACCCCGCGGTTTCACTCGCGATAAATCTGGGATAATAAAAAACAATGCAACCTCCTTGAAGCATTCTCCTTGGTAGTAACAGCATCCTCCTTTGACTCAGAGGATTTTTTTTACTATTATGTAATATTTCAATATATTAAACTTCTATAGACTTCAACTTTGATTTTTTTTTTTTTTGTAGAAGAAATACTAAAACACCAAAACAGTCTATCTATTTTAACAGGTTCGTTTCCTGGCTAGGAATATTGATTTTTCAAAAATCCAATAATTCAGTTTTAGTTTTTAACAAAATCGGACCCTAGACTCCTTTGAGTACTTTTTACTATTCCTCACAGTTTCGGATTTGGCCATCCACGCCCACTTTAATAATCACCCTGTATACGCATAATAGGCAGAGCTACCGGAATGATTAATCATTCTTGACAACGTTTTGTTGGCAGAATGCGGTAGTATTCAATCATAGTATTAATTATTTTGCGATCTTGATAAGTCATCTTATTGTTATTTCTAGTAATGGTTCGTATACTACATTTTATTAATTGTTTGTTACTCGAATGACATTATTGTAATAGCGATTGAGAAAAGCTCTAACAAAAAAACTCTATTTCTATTAAATTTACAGCGTGGAAGTTTTAGGGGGCGAAATTGGATCTAACTAGGTTTTGTCTCTTAAAAAACTGGCTTTGAATTAATTTGTTACGAGGGTTTGATAGCCAAGGGAACGGATAATTCACGTGATTTTCAATGGTTCTTACTTTTTGAATAGACATGAATTTTATGAACTGTTATGATTACAGAGTTATGATTCATAAACGTGGTCCATAGTCGGCTATACCGTCGCTTACCATCAGACGAGATGTTGACCAAATGTAATATTATTCTATCCAAAAAAACTTAAAAATTTACATTTTATGTGATATTTTTTATCAAACGACTTCAAAACAGGAGATTTTTAATTTTATTCCATTTTTCGTTTTAATATTATATCTTCACGGATTGTGAGCCAATTTTTTTATTGAATAGGCTATATCTTTAGTGTTACGGGTGTGTGAGGGTGACCATTAAAATTATAAGAAATTATTCCACACATTAAATGTTGGATTGTTGGTTTATTGAATTTTATCTATTTCCCGTGATGTAGATATTGTTTTTTTGTAAAAAAAATTACTTATAGACAATAATAGAGAAATATAATAGACAAAATACAGAATCACGCCCCAATAAAATGTATCTAGCAAAAACCCCAAGCACACATTCTCCTTCTACATTCTACAAAGTAGAAGGAACTCAGAATACATTGAAAACCCTTGTATAACTAAAAATAATGGTGCAAGAAGTACCATGTAAACAGCGATTTCACAGATTCTCTCCTAAGTTATACAACAAGTGCTTGACAATAGTTTCTGCATATTTCATGTTTGCGCCGAGGGCCGCAGTGTCAAAGCGTGGAACAATCACGTCCAACTTGTCGCCACTTATTGATAGAGGGTATGATTTATTACTATACTAGGTGCGCCCCGTGGTTTCAGCCGCGTTATACCTCAAGCAACCTCCTTGGTATTGACACCAACCTCCTTTGACTTAGATGACAATTTCTTACGATACGATGTTATATTATTATGCCAATGTAGACTTCAATTCTTGGAAAATGAATTTTCTTCATAATTTTTTCCGTGAATTTTTCCAATATTTTAAATACTTATTCGGCTATCCGGGCGGAGAGTAATCCAAGAAATTAAAGATCATGAAATCGGTCCAGTTGTTCTTGAGTTATAAATGGTCTAACTAACCCGACTTTGTTTTGATATAATTTAGGTAAAGAAGAGATTGACAATTTACGGAACTTTAATCAAGTCACAAGGTGTCCAGGATTACTATGAATACTCCCTATTGCATACTACTTTCCCGATATTAATGATTTTTTCACTATGGTTATTTTAACCGTCTTCACAAAAGGAGGAGGTTATCAATTCGACGGTATATTTTTTTGTTACGCGATTACTCCGCCAATTATAAATTGATTTTGATGATTTTTTTTTTATGTTTGGTAGGTAATCAGAGGTTGTTTCTCTATATATATTTTATCAAAATTTATTCAGTTTTTTTTTAATCGACTAAAAGCAAACACAGGTGACATTTTGGTTTGTGGTTCCCTTCAGCAAAAGTTTTAATAAGTTTTAATAATTTAATCTATTTTTAACAGTATTTTTTCAAATTTTAAGTTTAATTTTGTTAATGTAGGTTATTCACTAAGTAGGTTTAAGCATTATTTTTTTCTTTTTCTATTTTTTTTTTATCAGAAGCAAACAGCGGGAAATATAAACGTTATTCATTGTAAGCCTCAAAGTAAAACGTTGTCGACTAGCCAGTTTGAAGTAGGCATACTTCTGTTACATCACACATGCTAATTTTGGAGTGTAGAGACGTCCAATAATTAGCAATTGTAATGATGTTTTTATTTTACCAGACTGTTACTGAGCGTAGTGTGCTTATTACTTTCGCTTGTTTTCTTCTGAGATAGTTCCCTGGGCCTGATATGGACAACGCCCTTTGCTAAGATTAAGATTAAAAAAAAGAGTTTTAAAAACTTACTAAAAACTTCACCAATTACTGTATATAATTTTACACATTCTTTCTGCGTCAGAGTACTTGCGTTAATTACAATTTTCTATGCTTAGATTATTTGTGTTTGTCCTTTGAAACATTTCAAGCATTTGGTTGCCAAAAGCCGTGGTAGCCTATTTGGGAGACCGCTAGACTTGAAAGCCTGAGGTCGCGGTTTCAAACCCCGGGCCCATACCAATGAGCTCTTTGGAGTTTATGTACGGATTTTCATACCACTGACTTTTCGGTGAAGGAAAACATCGTGAGGAAACCTGCATACGTACGGAGAAGGCATTCAGTCTTAAGGCGTATGTGAATCCACCAACCCGCAACTGGGCCAGCGTGGTGGATACGGCCCAATCACCATTTCGGGGGTAGGCTAAAAGTCCAGCAGTGGACTGTTAAAAGGCTGATTATGATGATGATGATGAAGTATTTGTTTCATTTTTTGGCTCAAGGTATTATCAACATCTTTAAATAAGCTGCCAAACAAGATAGACTTATTTTCGACTACTTCGAAGAGTCTCTGCCTCGGCAGGTGGTAATTTTATGAGCCAAATGACCTCCGGCTTATGTAATTACTTTGAGATTTAGAGCCAGACATAAAAAGACTCGGTTTTGTTCACATTCCTTATAAAGGAGCAGGATTAACTAGTATGCTAGATGTTGAGATTTGTTGTCCATGGCTTTGCCTAAGCCTCAGATTACATCGTAACTAAAGAGCAAATTTTATCATCATTCGAGCTGTTCATTTCTGAACTTATAATCGATGGATTTGCCTGATTTTTGTAAATTAGGATGCCGAACACGTCGTCCATTGAAACCACTTTTTCTAAGAGAGACAGAGTATATTTCTGTTTTTTGACAAGTGACAGTAAGTTTGACAGTACAATTTTATGCCATATTCAAATTGGCTTGTTGGGGCTTGCGTATAAGCCGGGTTGCGGCATCAAGCACTACGAGCTTTAACACGAGCAAACGTTTGACATCGATGTAAACACATGGATTTCGTAATAGCGCTTAAAATTTACAGCAACTCAAAAAAGTCATAGTAGCCTATTTGAGAGACCACACTTGAAAGCGTGAGGTCGCGGGTTTCAAATCCCAGTTGCCCCCTGGGGGAGCTCTTTAGAGTTAATGTCCGGATGTATGGATTTTCGTACCCGTGGATTATCGTCGTACATACGTACGGAGAAGAAAATTCAATGGCGTATGTGAATCCACCAATCTAATCGTACTATTAAAAGACTGATTATGCTTAAAATTATCGAAACCAACGCCCGAAACCGCTAGACATAAAGACGAATCGATTCAATTAGACGAAAACATGCTTAGATCTAACAAATTACATTAAAAACAAGCAGTTGCCCATACGCGTAGATTTTCATACACACTTTCGACCCCCTATTACCTTGTTTAATTCGGTATTTTCAAAAAATCCTTTCTTTGTACTTTCTGGACAGCTACAATAAAGAATCTACCTACTTGCCAAATTTCAGTTTCGTAAATAAATCAAAATCTCAAATAGTTTTTGAGATTTTGTGATGAGTCATTCAGTCAGTTAATCAGTAGTATTTCGCTTTTACATTATATAGTGCTGCGTACGACGCAGCGTAGGTAGGCCTCCCACTAGATGGACCGACGACATAGTGAGAGTCGCTGGCATCCAGTGAATGCAAAAGGCAGGCTGTCGTTCAGTGTGGAGGTTAAAGGGGGAGGCCTATGTTCTATAGTGGACGTCTTCTAGCTGATGATGATGATGATGATTATATAGTGATGTTTTGAAATTCAAGTGTGAGTACTCTGGTGACCTTTTATTAATGAAATTTCATTCATACATTTACTAAAGCACATTTAAATAAACACGTACCTACACGTTCATTTATTGCTATTGAAATGTTGTTTTGTCAAATAAAACCAATAAAATCACTCTTATAAAACACTTGAGTGAAGTTAAGTGTGTGATTCAATGTAACAAAGTGCTATATCGAGAATTTTCATTGCTTAATATTCGTCATATTCGTCGTTATCGATTTAAAAACCTCTTTGCACGTACTTAATATGATTCGTTAATGGTTTCAATTTCTATAATAACTAGAGTCTATGCAAAAAGAGACTGTTATAGAATTGAGAGTTGCACCTGTGAGAAGTTCATCATCATCATCAGCAGCCTTTAGCTGTCCACTGCTGGACATAGCCCTTTTCTAATGCACGCCACTGAGCTCGATTGGCAAAAAAGTTGCTTTGCTGTATGACTACAACAAATCAACTTGTTTTAATTGAATTCATCCAGATTGTAACTATTGGGGAACACCCATTCAGGCAGCGCATTCCGCAGTCTAGCGGCTCGCACAGAAAAACACAGTTAATAAATATTAGTGACCTTCTGGTGACTTTTAAAATTAGGGCTGCTCAATTGGCTATTCAGCCGACAAATTTACGTATCTCCTTACCCGATCGAAACCCTAAACCATACAATATTTATTTTTAATCTATAGCACCAAATCGAAACTAGAAAACCAAATACTTAATCAATGGATTTAACAATAATAAAGAAATATGTAGTGAAAGGTCGCAAATCGTTGTATAACATTATGTATACATGTATCTATTGTGTCTACAAACATTAGCACCTATCCGTAAAAATCCGGCTATTTGCATAAGCCATAAATCATAGAAGATGCGATCGTCCGGCGCGGCCGCACTAATGCCAGAGGTCGCCGCTTGGTATTACGTGTATGTTGTACGGATGGCAGAAAAAGTGTTGCACTTAGTTATTGTCAAATAATTTATTCATTAACGTTAACCATTAAAAAATGACCAATATTCGTCATTTAGTTTCATTGTTGTAATTGTGGTGTGGTGTTAACTGGCCGGATTTGACATGATTTAATGCAGAGCCTCTCTTTAACAAAAAAAAAACAATAAGATGTATTCGTATCATACAAGTAGTTTTAGAACTATGTATTGTTTTGTACTATGAGTAGTATCTGGGTGTCTTCAAGTCGAGAGTGAATAGATTTCTTCTAGGCAAGCGTGCTCCATCGTAGGCCACATCATCGCTTAACATCAGGCGAGTTGGCGGCCAAGCGCAAGCCTATTTATAATATAAAAAAAAAGTTTCTGAAAAGTATTCGAAAAAAAATACTAAAACGTTTGTAGCGAAATGGCCGAATTTCGGTACTTTCCCCCTTTTTCCCCAGCTGTAAATATTTTTGCTAACCGTACCTTATGCAATGATGACACGGAATAGGACATCTGATTGTGTGTCGGGTCAGTGGGTATCACAGCAGTCGTGGAACTAAACAAACTAATTACGACGTTTGTTGGTGCTAATGCGAAGAAGCGAAAGTTTGCCAAAGTAAGCAAATGTAGGTGGCACCACGATTTGGAGATATCATAATGTTTTGTGACTCTATTAAAATTGCATTTGGAGTTTGTCATGGTGACCTTTTATATGCCCTTAGTTAGCAGGGTCGTCCACAACGAACATAGCCAAAATTTGTTCTTGAATAAATAGATTTTAAACGCAAAGTTGCAGTCAAAGGTTCAAGTCAAAGTTACAAGTCAAATGTCTAAATTGTGCTTTATGATTCGGGAGCACTTAGAACTTAGGGTTGGGGTGCTAAGGGTGGGTAGAGCATTCTGGCAGTAGGTTCTCATTATTATCCACTACAAATTGACACTAGTACAAGAAAAAATTTAGTTAATATCTTAAAGGGTCGGCAACGGCAATTTGTGATGCCTTTGGTGTTACAAGTATCCATAGGCGACAGTAATAACTGGTAATGCTTACCATCAGACGGCTCATCTGCTTGTTTGACAACTAAGACATCAAAAAAACCTTCATTTAAATTATGTTTGTATAAAGTGCGCAAGAACTGATCTTTATTATTTCTAAGCATTTTTGTCGTATTTTACTCATCTTTGTCTGATTTAATAATGATATTAAATTGTGCAAAATGCTGTATTTAAATCACCTGATTGGTTAAATTACTAATTCAATTCATAATAATAGACCAATTCATAATCAAATAGAATTTCAAATTATCAGGAAAACATATTAAATCATTGATAAGAACGCCAGCCATAGGTAGCTAGACAAAAATGGTCGATTAATTATGTGTGAGAACCGTTTATTTGTTTAAATTAATTGAACTTGACACACTTGCATAGAACTCTTTTGTGTAATGTGTAAACACTCTTATCTAACTGTTGGTATAATCCTTTCATTATTTAGCCGCCACAGTAGTGAGTCAGTCGGTCAAATTCGTTTTCTTTCAACTACGTAGTAATATTATCATTAATCACTACAAAACCAAACACAAAAAACGTATTTTTAGGGTTCCGTACCTCAAAAGGAAAAAACGAAACCCTTATAGGATCACTTCGTTGTCCGTCTGTCTGTCCGTCTGTCAAGACCCTTTTTCTCAAGAACGCGTAAAGGTATCAAGTTGAAATTTATACTAAATAATTGCGTATACGGTTTCTATCGGTTGTAAAAAAATAAAACTTGTAAGTCAACGCAATCAAAAGATATTATGAACGTTTATGTCGCATATTTTGCGATCTCACAGGGGAATCAAAACCTATAGGGTACTTCCCGTTGACCTAGAATCATTAATTTTGGCAAGAGGCAAGGTGTTACAGCACATATAAAGGAATAAATCTGAAAGTTCTTAATTTGAAGTTATATCATACTAGCTGACCTGACAGACGTTGTCCTGTCTTAGAACTGTCAAACACGCAAAGGTAAAATTGTAAATCTTATTTTTTAACACCTTGGGTTACATTATTGGAGTTATAGTAAGGATCCCTATTTTTTTGAAATTATAATATAGCCTATGTTACCCGGGGATAGTGTAGCTTCCCAACAGTGAAAGAATTTTTCAAATCGGTTCAGTAGTTTCAGAGCCTATTCAATGCAAACAAACAAACAAACAAACAATCAAATCTTTTCTCTTTATAATATTAGTATAGATAAAAATATTGTTTTACAATTACAAACTTACATTTTTTAGTTGTTATGTATGGAAGAACCTTTTTGTCAACTACAAAGTTAAGTTTGTATTTCAATATTTCATCTTCAGTTAGTTTTTTTTTTGGACTCGCGCTCTGATGGTTCCATCCAACGGAACCCTCAGAGCACGAGTCCCACTCGTACTTGTCTGGTTTTTTGCTTACAATCATTCATCGTTTTATAAGATCAAACGGTTCTTTGTCAGTTTTTATTCCATAGCATCCCCAATATTATGGAATCTTTGTAGGGACTAAGGAGCTATGAGTATGAAGCGTTACTTATTTATGTTCATTTTGTAATCAAATCAGTTTGAAACGCACGCCAGTACGTAACACACAAAGTGGGTAAGTAGGTTGCGCCGGAGCATCTTCCGTGAGAACCGCCCTACAACAATCACAGTAAACTCCAACAATGGTAGATAAAATTCGACCGAACTGGTTGATTTATGGCGCGCGCCGAAATTGCTTTGAAATCGGAGTTGCGTGGAGTGCTATGGAAAAAATACTTTATGTATGTGCGGATTTATTGTGCCGAAGCCTTTTTAATAAGAAAGTATTTTTTTAATAATTATTATTTCGTATAATTTGGGAGATCCGTTAACTTGTTTACCACTTATGACAAAAAAAAGCTTTTAATAAATGCATATCTTGCATATTGATCTTCATTGCGGTTTTAAATGCCAGCCACATCCTGTTACCTAAACTTCAAAAAATTCATATTATATTAATAATTAAACCAATATCAGCTAATTCCTCTTTGGTAACCTTTCGTGATCACTTGACCTCATTAAATCTTAAAAGCCTGTCTAATACAAAAAGAACTAACATTGTTTTATGACATCATAAATTAAATATTAACGTACTTATGTATGCCTAAACTAAGACAAATGAAGCTCTACTGTTTAATAGTAGGTTTATTATTAATTGAGTGAATAAAAACTAACTTTGCGATTTAAAATCAAAGTAGTAATTAATACTTGAGGGGTTATTAATATTTTTTGCGAAAAGTTAAATAAACAGTCGACTAATATTGAGTAGTAAAAAAGTTGAAAATGAGTTAGGTACTAATAGATATTTCAAAAACCACCGAATCAATAGCGATAATAAAAATATGGGACCACCTATGATTTATGGCCTACCTAATATAAAAAAGAAAGGAATCATCAAAAACAATTCTATATTGAGAGTAATCGTGTAACAAACATACAAAAAAAAACATACATTTGAATTGAAAATTACCAACGATGCATATAAAAAACCTAAGGCAGGAAAACAAACAAAGTATCTAGTTAGCCTAGATTTGTTAATCTGTACTAACTAATTAATTATTTTAACAAATAAAAAATGTAGTCCGGGGAAGACCGGCCTCGATTTTGTGTCATTCCAAGATGAATCCCGAGATTTATGAAGTTAGTACGAGACTAACCTCCATATTCATATACGTAAATAAAGGTATCTCGAATTCTCATGGTCACCCTCCAGTGAACCACCAGTTGTTTTGGTAGGTATATAAAAATATCAATAAAAATTTGCAAGTTGAACTTGCAATGGGTAGGCCACATCGCTCGAAGAACTGATAACCGATGGGGAAGAAAGGTTCTGGAGTGGAGACCACGAACCAGAAGATGCAGCGTAGGTAGGCCTCCCTCTAGATGGACCGACGACATTGTGAGAGTCGCGGGCATCCAGTGGATGCAAAAGGCAGGCTGTCGTTCAGTGTGGAGGTTAAAGGGGGAGGCCTATGTTCAGCAGTGAACGTCTTCTGGCTGATGATGATGATGATTGAATGGCAGAGCAGATCCAAATTCTGTCAGATAAGTTAAAATACTAACGCCGTAGCGAAGCGAAGCAAAGCTATGCGTGCGTACTTGGGGTTCCCCAAGTAGCATCATTAGCACTAAAATTAAAAATAGATTAAAAAAAAGTTTTTTTTTTGTTCGCCATTGAAATTGTTCTTTTCTGCGAACGAATATGTAAATTGCTTTACTATTCCAAACGCGTAACTTAAACTAAACCAACTCAATGTTTATAGATTCGCTAACTGTCAAGGTTAAATTACCATCTTTATGTAACTAAACTGGAAATGATGGAAATTTTAAACTTAACAGCTTATATTAGATGATTAACATTCTTGCTATCGTTGTGGTCAAACCCTTAGAAGAAAATTTATTAACAAGAATTTATAACCGGTTATTTTTTATATTAAAAAGATTGATGAATTTTGGCACTGAGACGTGGTCCTTAAATGTTAGCCTTTCGGAAAAACTCAAAGTCACACAGCGGGCAATGGAGAGAGCTAAGCTCGGAGTTTCTTTGCGCTATAGAACGTGGATATTCACAAAAGAACCACAGTCAACGACATAGCTGTTCAAATTTGCAAGTTGAAGTGGCAATGCGCAGAATACATTGCTCGAAAAATCGATAACCGATGGGGAAGAAAGGTTCTTGAGTGGAGACCATGATCCAGACGACGCAGCGTAGGTAAGCCTCCCACTAGATGGACCGACTACATTGTAAGAGTCGCGGGCATCCAGTGGACGCAGATGGCAGGTTGTCGTTCAGCAGTGGACATCTTCTAGCTGATGATGATGACAGAGGATTACAAAACAATATTTTATGGTTACCAATAAAATGTATTTGATGGGAATTATTTAATGTTAGATTTCAATGCGTAGTTTGACATTTGAATTTTGAAATATTGGCGTCAATTCTATCATACCACTCACTAAACTAAACCAATCTGACAGGGCTAAAATTATCTGCCTCTCTTTTCATTTTAATATGTGAGAGAAAGATGGCAACAATTTTAGAGCTGTCAAATTTAGTTTAGTTTAGTTTAGAGTATATCAGAATCGATGCCATTAGCAAATTTATCACCATAAAATTATGGTTGTATATTTTATTATAATGACTATCTACTCAAAATTATAATAATATTTATAACAAATATGGTTGAATAACAAGATAATTGCAGCAATTAATTCTATCAAAAGAATTTAATGAAAGTGATTTTAAAGCCGTTCATTAATAATAAAACACTAATATAATGATATTTCGATTTTAATTATGTACTTGTTTATGATTTTATTGGGGTAAATAAACGTTAAGCATTTTTAAACAATTTTTGCGTGTCCAAATGTATTTTTCACAATCCTCTAATGACATCATTGACATTTGATTCTAAATGATGTATCAAAGCAATCATGCGTTACGTTATTTTTCACTCTAAATAACAATATTGTGTAGCAACTGCTATTGTAGCTGTTATTAACGAATTAGCATTAATATCCCACGCTCGCGTCCAACTAAATAACTAACTTCGTACTGTTTTCTCAAGTTACAAGATACTTTACAAAAAGGCTATTGTATTTCCGAAACTAGCATAGTTTGGCGGGGTTTGTTTGAAAATAATTAGATAAATATTTGGCATCTTAAAAGATGTGGTTTTTAAGTCACCGGTATTTAAAAATCTTCTCTATCTCTACATAGTATAAATTGAAGTCGCTTTCCGCGTCTGTCTGTCTGTCTGTATGTCTGTATGGCCACTAACTCCTCCTAAACCACGCAACGGATTTTGATGCGGTTTTCACCATCGGTTAGATGCATATTCAAGGAAGGTTTATATATATAACTAGCGACCTGCCCCGGCTTCGCACGTAAATTACACCCGTGCGAAGCCGGGCGGGCGGGTCGCTAGTTAATAATAAATGCAATATCCGCAAGAGTGTTTAAGTTTCTTACAATAATTACCATCACATTAAACAAATCATCAAGTTATCTGTCGTAACATTTATATTGGACAAGATACTTCAGAAAATTTAAGTTAAAAGGTCGACAAAAAAAGCCCTGACCTCTAAGTTGAGATGAATGAATGTAATTTGTATTTAAATCAATATTTATGATTGCCCTTGAAGTCACAAGAGCCATCTTCATGTTAATATGAACGTTTTCCGCGGTCAGTAAAATTTAGGGTGCTTGCGCACTAGCAGGTCAACTTGCGAAAGACCAGGGAACGCACTACTTAGTATTTTGTGTCGAAGAATTGAAGTCGAAGATAATCGCGAGCTCTCTGAAAAAAAATATGAAAACCATAACTGAGTGTCGCCTTGTCTCATTACAGACGGAAATGTAATATGAGTTCTACCCACTGAATTTATTTCATTCAATCACTCTTAAGATTTTAATTTATTTAATTTTAAATCACTGTGTTTCTTTCACACGTTGCATGTTATGACAGTACTGTGCATATTTTATAAATTTTATGATTACTTTTAAAATTAACAAAAAAACTTTAGCCCTATTGATATAAAGTCGATAACTAAAGAAACTCAGGTATCTTCTAACCAATGCACGAGCGTAAGCTTAAATCAAGATTTTATTTTCCTGAATGTTGCCTGAGCTTTTATATTTGAACGCTACATTTATTTAGACTGATACAAGCATTGCAAACAAAACAGTACTACGAGATAATTTATAATAAGGCACGTAGAGATGGTCTTGGCCTTCATAGTGCGCGAATACCCTTACCGAATGACGGCTTTATGTAATGTCTGTCACGGAAATATGTAACCGGTCGTTCTAAGAATACGGACGTGACTTCTTCTGATGTTGATGAGATAGCTTCGATTATAAAGTTTCTAAGTGGTTTACGCATAATACATAAAGTTATTTTTTAGAAAGAAAAAAAAACTACTTCAAGTATGTAGATACATAATATGTATGTTTGTAAAGTACATATGTATTTAAATTTTACATATGTATGTAAAAGTGTATACTTTGTAATATGTACAAACTTAAACAAAAAAGTAGAAAAATTACAGTTAAAGCAGGGATTGAAAGTCCTCGTCAAAACTTTTGCTGATGAGAACCACAAACCAAAACTTCATTTGTGCATATATTTTTGATATAAGTAGATTTTTTCAAAATGCGCTAATCAATTTCTACAAAATTTATATGGGACCACCTCTGAACAAAAAAGAATCATCAAAATCGATTCCCAATTGGCGAAGTAATCGCGTAACAAACAATCGAACTGAGAACTTCCTCATTTTTGTAGTTGGTTAAAATACGACAAGTTGCGCCTCGCGGTTTTACCCGTGAGGACAATCCTTCAAGAACCGTACGTTTTTAGGATACAAAGTATCCTATGTTTCTCTTCGGCGCACTAACTCGATGCAAAAAATTCATTATCGTCGATCCCATGTCAAGTTGCTGCGTTAAAGAGAAACAATGAAATAAACAAACACACTTTCGCATATATAATATTAGTATGAAGTTAGTGTGAGGACGAGCACAATGATCTCCTTTCGGGTTAGTACCACTGCTCTGCGTATCCCTGTATTGTCCGGACTATACGATCTCGGGATCAAGTAATAGGTTGTGTTCATATTACATAAGTTCAATGTAAAAAACAGTTCGCAAAAGCTCTTCAATATAATTATAGACGATTTAAATGTTGACCCACAAAATAGTGTTGTAAATTTTACCGTAATTACGGATTATCGATAAACAGTGCCGTATTCCAAGCCTGTAATTTAATCGGTACTTTTCGAATCGATTACAAATGCGATAAATTCGCAAGACAAAGATGCGTGGGAAAGATTACGTTATTTGCAGGTTACCCTTGACTTTAGTTAGTTTATTAGGTATATGCAACGACTCGTATTAAATTAAAAAATATCATATTTCGATAATAACCTTTAACTAGATATGGCAATGATTGGCAATTGGTAGAGCTAATTCATTAATTAGTAACACAGATTAAAGTATATGTAAATATTCAATTTAACTAACATGAATTTAATTAAACTATATAACTAATTAGAAATCGTTTATAGTATATTCATGGCCTACGGATAGTTTAATCGATATCTAATTTCAGGCAACGTGCTCAAAATGCTACATTAATATTAATAAAAGAAGAATAGACATTACTAAGGCCGCCCATTGTACTGCCGTAATAATAATTAATAATGTTGTATTAATAATTTATCATCATCATCATAATCAGCCTTTTAACAGTCCACTGCTGGACTTTTAGCCTACCCTCGAAAGGGTGATTGGGCGATATCCACCACACGGACCAGTGCGGGTTGGTAGATTCACATACGCCATTGAATTCCTTCTCCGTACGTATGCAGGTTTCCTCACGATGTTTTTCTTCACCGAAAAGCCAGTGGTATGAAAATTCGTACATAAGCTCCAAAGAGCTCACGGACCCGGGGCTTGAACCCGCGACCTCACGCTTTCAAGTCTAGCGGTCTCCCAAATGGTCTACCACGGCTATACGACTATACGTATGAATAATTACTGATGTCAATTTAAGTTTAATTTGTATTTTTAGTGTAAAACAATTATATTGTATTGTAAAATTATCAAAGCGTATACTTTCGTGTGTAAAAATGTTTGTATGTTTGTTCCTTACTTACTCAACTTAATACTGCCCAAACAGATTTAGATTAAATTTGGTATAGGGGTAGCTTTTTGTCTCAAAAATAGCGGTTTAGTAAAAAAGGCATTTTCTTTTTTGTAAATCCGGGAATTACTTACGTTATTAAATTAATTAAGCTTATCACAAAATGTGTAAATAGCACTACAGATTTTGTAATAAAATCTACAGTAAAATAAAAAGTATTTCTTTATTCACTTGTGCTTGGAAGTACGGTCCTCAACGGAAATAATTTACAAAAACATCATTTTCAGAGAACAATGGCTTGGACCCAATTTTGGGCGTAATTGAGAATAAGCCACTAAGATTATACTGGATTAGCAAATAATATTTGAAACAAAAAGCAGTTTCTTTTTATTTATCACACTTCATACATAATCGTTGTTGGGGTCATTTCACACCAGGTGCCTTCGAAGTGTTTAAACAAGCAATCCCTTAAATACATTTACATTATAGCACCATGTCATTATAAACATTTTACTTGTATCCTTTGTTTCTCAATGAAAAACTGCTTCAATTATTGCGCCTAAGTAATAAAAGCTAGATGTTGTAAATTGTATGGCAAATTGCTATGGCAATAACAGAGCTCGTGCCGGACCATTAGTGTTTCATCATTTTTACTGTTCGTAAATAGAAAAACCGCAATGTGTGGTCACATGTAGGTAACTGGTTTTTATTGAAAGTGCAAGCAAATTTTTGAGGAAAAAAAAACGTTTTTTTGATCGTATAATTTTGCCATGGATAAATTCATTATAGATGGTAAATTGCATTTGATTCTGTCAAAATCACTTGAATCTAAAATCTTTGATGGTAATCATTATTCATCAGCATTTATCGTCGATAATTTTCCGTATTTATGATGGTGCTTTAAAATCTAAGCACGTTGTTTATGCTCAATGTCAACTTGATTCTGCCCTATTCGTGTGTGTCTTGCTACTGCTAATCTGTATAAATATATAAATAATAAGTGCATGTACAGTAGTTTGACATTTAGCATCGATAAAGGTATATTTTTTCAATGAACATTGCCAAATATGACATTTAGAATCGATAAAACGACGTTTTTGTTCACGACAAATGTCAAACATATCGATTAATACAATACCGTAGAGTACTACAGGTGTAAAACAGATTCACTGTTTTAAACTATCACAGTAGTTCACTACAGTTATATTATGATCATAAACTGATTTTTTACCGTGATAAAGTTGTGGAAAATAAAATATCCAATATTATGTGTTCAGAATACCGTTCGTAGCGATATAATAAGTTTAGTATTTGCGACATAAATTATAAGTATTTTCAGTAAAGTATTTTCTAGTTTCATCAGTATCAACTATTCTTCGGTCGGGTATTATATAGTATTTTACACAATTAAGCACCTATGTACTTGGTTTCACGCATCTAAGTATGCCGTAACTACGGTAAATCTGCAGTGACATAACTCTACCGGAAAGCTTAACACGTTTGTTCAACCCACGCTTATTTACTTACGATCAGTTTTCAAAATAAAAGCTTCAGATTATTCTTGTATGATTAATGTAAACATGGCGATTACTTAAAGCAAACGGAGATGATCGGCAATGGCGTGCCTTCGCGTGCACTTGCGACACTGTGACATTATAAAATACGTGGGCGCTTAACCCTACTGTATGTTAGATTATTACTCATAAAAAATATTTTTTGTTGTAGTCGTAGACAAATGGCGATTTGTCAATGTTTTTTTTTTGTTTTTTTTTTTTTCATTCGTTATTATAAGATTTAAGTCTATTTTTGTTTTTGTCATAATAATGACTATCAATATTATATGGGGAGGGGGTCCAATATAGGATCCGAAATTGTAAATAAAATACTTTTCTACCACCTAAGAAACATTGTGGAATGCTAAAGTAAAATTAATATAAAATATGTGCACATACTTGGTATGTTACAATACCTAAGGAGACGTAACCTGCTACCTTTGTAGTTAATTATTTTTTAAACTTTCAGAGATGGAAAAAAAAACTAATAATTTATACATGAATATTATAATAAACCAGATACAATAAGAATTTATTTAACTTTCCGTTGCAAGGCCGTTGTCAATACTATTAAATCAGTTATACCACACGCACATCATTTTTCTTTTAGAAATCAAAATATAGTTTCTCTAAAAGAAACTGTAAAAAATTGAGAACAAGTTATTTTATTCCGTTGTTATTAAATCTATACGAATAAGTAATTTATGTAGCTGAGATTTCACACCGATGAGTTTCTAAAGTCAGTCTTCAATAAAATTTAAATGAAGTTTTGCATACTATTGTTTGGGCAGAATCAAGTAACTTTACTTCTATACTTCGAAACAAGATTTAATTACATATGGATATTTTTTTAAGACAAAAAGCTTTTAATAAGCTTCACATTTTTTCAGTCCATAAATATTGACCATAGAGAGAGATAGAAAGAGAAAGTGAGAGAGGACATGTGCCCTAGCAGTGGGAACAAGATATAGACTGATAATAAGCTTAATAATAAATTAAGAAAGGACATATGCCCCAGCAGTGGGAACAAGATATAGGCTGATAATAATGATGATGATGAAATATGACAAAAATACAAAGACGAAATGATCTTAAAGTCGACTGCGGTACTGCTATTAGCAAGCTTCAATGCTCAGGACACCCTTTCATAGCCAGATCAGCTTAATCATACCAGAGAAAAATGTGCAGTTGAAATGTACAGGTCAAACTGAATGGTAATGCTTGATACTTTGAGTCAAAAAAATTGACAGCATTTGGTCACGCATTGTGCTAAGTTTTTTGAAAACGAGGAGAGTCCTCGTTCTTCTAAGCCCAATGTCTAAACCCCAGATGGCTCCAATAATTATGTAACTTCTGCCGAGGTAAAGCTTAATTGTGTAAAATAACAGCGAATTTCGGCGACACACATAGGTATTTACAATACAGAAATCATATAATAGTATCCGTAACTGATTCTCTTCCGCACATCCCTATTTGAGCACAATCGGAAACAAAACTGCTTTAAAGAGATTCGTCTCAGTCGTCAAACGCTTGCTAAAAGCGAAAGTGACGTATTGCTTAGTTCTTTGTCTTAAGTTGTGTATTTAATAATTGTGTTGCAATAGTGAAAACCATACGCTATTATAGGTATTTCAAGTAATCTGCGCTAACCGGAATTTTTTGCAATTTTACACTTTTGATTAATTATTAGTTAACATTTATTTATTTACACGGTATGTGGGAAACCATCATTTGTAAAAATATTATTATAGTATTCGTAACAAAGATATGCATTAGTTTTCAATTGTGGTTTAATATAGTCTATTCTTTTTACATAGCGAAACTTTTTTTAAATTTGCAAAAAAACTCCTTAGTAAAATTACAATCTAGCCTCAGACTTTTGAATATTTTAACTTAAACTTTTAGTCCAATAACACTTTTATTTTTGTCCTGTTGAGGCAAAGACACAGTGTAATGTGTTTTTTAGAAGGAACATTACTTTAATCTGGCACTTTATCTGGATGAACTTGAATGTTTTTTCAAAGTTTACTTTTACCTGACGTATTAATAATAAACTTTTTTTGACTTACCAATAACTTCTTTTTACGATAGTTTTTAATAATAGTTCATTTATTAATTTAAATTTGTAGCTTTTGTATTTGTTTGTATGTATACGAGTTTTCAAAAGTCGCTCTATTTAAAATGAAAAAACAGAAATTCTATATCCAGAAAATTTTAATTTTTGTTCCGCGCAGTTATCAGTCTTTAGATGATATAAAATCAAATACTAGATGTATTTGTTACAAACAGCACTGTAATTATCGATTTGCCAAGTCATGGGTCCTACAATAAGTTATAGCCATTATTATATTGTAGCACTGTGATCAGTAAAACATTATTTTGCGAAATAGCCGAGTTGAAACGTGGTCATCACTAAATACAGTTATTTTGAGCGTTGCATCAATTGAAAATTTACTGCTTTGGCTCTGAAATGTGCATTGTAAAAACACAGGCGTAAGTTTACGCAAACTCAAGTTATTGGCTATAAGCACAATTTGGTTTAAGCTATAATAGCTCTGGTGCATGCTAAGTTGGCACCGCAAAAATAACTTAATTTGCACTGAGACTGATACAAAAATTGGGTGTGTATTTTATATAAACAAATTAATCCAATTGTTTTTATGTTATAAATACACAATTATTAGAAACAGAAACTGTACAATTTTAGTAAACTAGACATTAAAAGAAGATGACGAGATTGGCACAGGGCCGGTAAAGATGGCACAATAATAAAAATACAAATAAAATGCAAACCCAATTAAAATTTGTAAATAACAAAACGACAACAAATATCTGTCTTGATTTAAAAGTATATCCAAAGGTTGAACATTAGCATGTTTTACAAATAAAATCTAATTTAATTAATAAGCCCAAAACAAAACGCATTTACAAACCAATTTGCATAAAATAGGTTAGTTGGGGTTCCGTCTAATTTTACACAATATTTACGTATTGATTTGTTTAACGCATCGAATTTCAACACTAGTAGGACTCTAACTGAGACTATTACAAAATACGAATGAAATGTTAACTAATGGTAAACAACTCAAGTACTTCTGTAAACACTCGGTGGTCAAGCCAGCGGTCAGCAAACAGCTACCGAGGACGATCCCAAAAGGATTACTTAGAATATCTGTCACAATAAATAATGAAATTGACATTGAATTGGACTTTCATTTTTATCAACCGACTTCACGACGAGCTATGTAGAGGGCTATGTTCGGGGTTTCTCTACGAGATCGGATCAGAAATGAGGAGATCCGTAGACGAACGAAAGTCACACAGTAGAAGTTACAAAGTAATCATAATTTGACGCAGTTAATAGTATTTCAAAAGAAATTTTATTAAAAAAGTATTAAATATCAAAATAAAGTGACTTTTTTGCATATTTATATTTGTAGCAAAGATGCATATATCACTGTGCAAACTAGATTATTAGAATAAAATATAACCGCGGATTCATCTATTTCTTCCTATTTAACATAATATTTTCACATATTATATTACAGCAACAATATACATAATCAAACGAAAACAAACTATTTAAACAAATCCAAAAACTAAACTGATTTATATTGGACACAGATATTTCACTAGAAATCATAAATTATGCTGAATCGCGCTTGACATAATGTCACCTATACGATTTGACATTTGACCTTACACATGCCATTCTACAAACAAAGTGGACATCCGTTAACATCTTGAGCTAACTTAGTAAAAATTTAACCCTGACTTAGAAAAAAAAACGATTATCATGTGTCCAAATGTCTAAAGGTGTTAAGTGCAATAAATTTTAGGCTATAGACGGTCATTTGAAAAAACTGAAGTGTTGTAAAAAATATGATTAACTGTAATTTTAAGCTTTATTAAAATAGAGCTTAAAATTGTATGCTAAAATAAGATGACTTCCTGTTCTTTATTTGCGTCGATTATATGAATGTAAATTAAATTATGCAAATCCCGGAAAACATAAATGTGTACTAGTTGATGCAAAAATAATATTGAAACTTTTTAAATCACTATGAAACAAAGTTATAGATTCTGAGTTGCCATGATTATATGCCAAAGGCAAAAAAATGAATAAGCTATGCAATTAAATAGACCTTGTGGGCGTAAAATATTATCATGTGAATCAAACGGCATTTTTTTTTTTTTAAATTCCTTTTTTCTCTGTTATCTATATTTCTACGACGTAATTTAACATAATTTTAAGTCGTGTAGGCGTTGCTGCACCTAGAACCTACATAAATATTCAAATCGCGACAACACAACTATTAATAGTTATTATTTTTATAAAGATGATCACATGTTTCTATTATTATTGGAAAACAATACAGAACGAAGATTTCATATTCTAAACTTAAAAAATATGTGTAGAAAAAAGTGACTCTAATAAAAAAAATTGTACGTGGAGTCCCTCCGCGCGGAAGAAGTGAGACTCTAGCTCTGTCTCTTTCTATTCCCCCTCCATGGTAGCGTTAAACGTTTAACGCAACATTGTTGGAAGTCGCATAAGAAGTTTCACTTCAAAAAGTAAATAAATAAACCACAATTAACTATAAACGTAACTATGTTACGGAATGTTAACATCCATTCATAATCGTCAATCGAAATTTATTAGTTACAATAATTATGACACATGTTTTTATAAGTTACAATAATATGACATAACTTTATGCATTCTTGCGTACTACAACCAATTTGTTATTTAATTCATATGTCATACCGAATCACAAATTTACGATGGACCCGACCTTCACCTGTAGTTTTCTGCGGTTTCAAAAGGTGAATTGTAATAAATAAGTAATTTATTGTATTGCTGACATCTCATGCGTCAATGTCCGTCAAACTTGAGATTACAGGTTGTTCGATTCTATTTTTTAACATTATAAAGCTTTTAACGTTTGAACTATAAAGAAAGAGTGATTACTTCAACTGGCGTAAATTTAATTGCCTTTATTAATAAAATTGTCTGTTGTTCTAATTTCTTTTGATCAAGTTTAAATTTAAGAAGTATTAGTTAGAATGATTTAATTTCGTTTAAAAGATTTAGCGAGGCAGACGGGCAGGAGGGGTTTCTTTGCAAAGAAACTGGCAGGGAATTAAAAATTTACAATATACGGAACCTAAAATAGTTCATTGACCAAAGTTAGTGACTACCACTTCTCATTTTTTTTTTAGATTTTGAGATCAGATGAAAGAGAAACTTCCTCAGATTTAGACAGTGTTACGTCTGGATGGGGCACGGAACGATCGGTCGCTGATAGATCTCATCTTAGCAGTCGATCACGAGAGTGAAAGCTCTATGTCACTGTGGGAAATAAGCTATTATGCCGATGAAATCTATTGTGTAGGTTATTTGAGTAGACAATACTGTATTAACTATAATTTAATCTGCTGCTTTGTAAAGGTGAGCTATGAATATAATGGTATTGAAAGATGATGGATGTCACTGAACCAGGTTTAATTGTAATGCACTTATTAACCAAATTTTGGAATATGTACATAAATAAATTTCTGTTTTAGAACCGACAATTAATAATTACAAATAACAGTGCGATAATGTATAGGCTTTCAAGCTATCCTATCGCAGCAATGTTATAAGTATTTCTTACAAAAATACTGTATATGACCCATTTGAAAACGTCCGCTGAGCACCAAAGTTCTCCACTTAGTGTCCTTTTAGGCACTTTATTATAAGTTTTCAGAGTTTTAGTTGTGTCGCAAAATTATATTTCTATATTTTATTAATTGATGAATCTTTCTGATAATGTAAAGAGTCCCATGTTTAAGCATCGGACCTCTGTCCATAATATGGTTGGTATCAAAAATTACCTGGCACCAGAGAGCGTCCTCTTCTTTCATAGTCTGATTATCACCCCTGTACGGTTTGCTTATATAATTTAGACTAACACTCTTGTGCAGAACTAATTTATTTTAGATATTGTTTTTTAGAGTAAGGTTTTAGTTTGTATTTCTACGGCTCAAGTTTTCCTGAATGAAACTATTATTATTATATAAATTTTCCAGAAATCTGTAAGATTACAATTAAAGACTAGTCAAAATAGTTTTTATTCGTAAAACTATACTTCAATTGATTATTTAACCCTTAAAAGAGCTATTGGCGTGTAAAACTATTTTAACCGCTTAAAATCACAACCACATGTTCAATAAAAGGGTTATCGACATCCAAAGCGTTTAAATTATAAACGGTTTTCTTTTAAACTTTAAGTTACATAATATCACAAATAGTATTGTTAAGTTATTAATTTTGTATGTTAATTATACAAAAAACTGTTTGGTTAAAATTATAGACTAGTCAAAATAGACCATGCTTCAATTGATTATTTAACCCATAAAAGAGCTATTGGCGTGTAAAACTATTTTAACCGTTTAAAATCATAACTACACGTTCAATTAAAGGGTTATCGACATCCGACGCGTTTAAATTATAAACTGTTTTCTGTTAAACTTTAAGGTACATAATATCACATAGTATTGCTAAGTTATAACAAAAACCATCATAAAGTTCAAACATTATTATGCAAGGTACTTTCAGCATTGAGTAACAGAACATCTTGTCGAAACTAATAATAATAGCTACTTTTGATGTGTTAATTTTTGTTTGTGAAATTCAAGTTAATTTCTGTGTCATGATTTTGTCGTTATGAAAGAGGACAACGGACTTTGACGGATGGAGTTAGATTGCGAATGTATTATTATACCTAATACAATAAAGTGTCACTCGGTGATTAAAAGTTTTGTAATGAAAGTATCTCAAGAAATACTGAGAGCTTTTTGATATAGAAGAAACAGATATTGCAATGATACCAATTACTTATTTGAATCGAACCATAAAGTAAAGAGAATAAGAGTTGTATTTTGCTACCGAGTATAAATTTAAAAGCTCAGTGCTATGCATAGCACTATAAAAGTCATGTTGACTCATTAATACATTTTGTCATAACATTTCATGAGAAAAACAAATTGATGTCACAAAAGGAAACTCAGTGTGGTCAACCGGTAAACCTAACGTAATGTTGACTGTTGATATCACCGACAATTTTTGGCAATCTTCTAAGCTGGTACCTACTCACCTAATTTTCATACATCTTTGACCTACCAACATTTGAAAATTCCAATATTGTTCCATTTTGTTATTTTAATGACTTTTCTAGCCAAAACTTTAGAAAATCTCAAAATAAATAGTAAATAAAAGTGTTTTAACTTGTTTTTAACTCATTTTTATTTCTAGTGTACACAGTAAAGAGTTTCTATCTGAAATAGCAAAAAATATTGTTTTAAACTATTTTCACTAAAGATGTGATTATTAACGAGGTATTTACCGTGATAAGGCTATCGATAGAGGTCCCAATATGTCGGTGCAGTTATATGCACCATGTTCACGGGAAGACGGAAATATCGGGCACTCATACCAGAACTTAAAAGGGTCAACAAAGTATCTGTGATGCCTCTGGTAATACAAATATCCATAGGTGACGGTGACTGCTTACCATCAGGCAGCCCATCTGCTTATTTGCAACCTATGGCATAAAATGCCTTATCGCGGTAAATATTAATAACCATATGACTGCCACTAAAAATATATTTTTAATTTGAAGCATGTCTATAATTAGGTGAACCTTATTCAAATGTTTATTATATTATAGTGTATGAAATTTTCTATATTCATAGACCTAAATAAAGGTACTTGAAATCCTCACGTCACCCTCAAGTGGTGTTTTGGCATATAAAAACATCACTTGAGGGTGACGTGAGAATACGAGGTACCTTTATTTACGTCTATGAATATGGGGGTAAGACTGAGTATCCACCTAAAAGTTCTGCGCAAGAAATGCAAAACTCTTACCCGTTGTCACAGCAGATGACTTCACAATTTTGTCTTTTACCAATACAAACTTAAAGTCAACCAGTTACCATTTGCATTGGCTTTCGATTCTGACATTTGGCGCACACGCAGCTCCCACATTGCAATGGCAACGATAAATAGTGATCATCATATAGAATTGTACTTTGTGATCATCACGTGGAATGGTGTAGACTAGAAATAGACAGATGAATAACTTTCAAACGATGGTAAAACACCAATCTGAACAAACGAAGAGTGAATAGAATCCTTTAAGGTAGGCAACGCACTGACAAGAACCCGAGTATTGTTGGTGTCTATAGGCGGCGGTGATTACTTACCACCCGTCGCGTCGTTTGTTTGCCACTTATTCTATTGAAAAAACTACACCATAATATATATTACAATGTAATATTATTTATTCGTGTAGATAAATCGAAGTAACTATACTAAACATGCCTGTACGTAGTATTTTCACTATCCTACGTTGTTTTACTGTTGGTCAAAGCGTATTCTCAGAATATTCTACAAATAATTGGCAACAGCGTTATAATAACTTTTCTACATACCAGACTAATTCTCCAGTATAATCCTTGAAAGAGAAAATTATTTAATTCTGACAAAGGTAAATAAGCTGAGCATGCGACGTGTAACTTTTAATTGTCACTTGTAGCACTTTAATCTTTCTCATTTTATTTACACTTCATTTTATTTCTGAAGACATAACTATTTGAAGTATTAATTTTTATTTGTGACTATATTGTGTGAAATGTGACCGGAATGTTATACATTATCTACTGTTTTGCTGTATATGGGTTATAAGTACCTGAAATAAATGATTTATTATTGTTTCTTTGGAACATTTCTTCTGTAGTTTTTTACTCTGTGACAGTACGTTCTGATCACCGCATAGAGCAACCTGTCAGTAGGTTATATTGCTATTGTATTCGATATTTGTGCTGTTATGCAATCGATTTGCATTGCGTAGATGCAACTTTACCTACTTCTTAAGTATGACAGTTGAAAGTTCGTTACTATAAAATGTGGGCGTTACGAATGTGTATGTTAAGCTAAAACTTTCCAAAATCTCAAATATGAGACAATAGTTATGTAAACCTTCTTCATGTCTAGACTTCTACAAACAATGAAGACTACAGAAAAGTGTAGTAAACAAAAAAAAACTTTTTGTGATGAAGACGTAGCATATTTTGTGGTTAATAAAAAAAAAACAAAAAAAACAGTTATATTTAGTCATTACGACACATGTGGTTTTTCATGGCTGCGTGTTACCCGATAGTTACAATCTGGGTGTCTTCAAATCACGAGTGAATCGGTTTCTTCTAAGTAAGGCTTCACCGTAGACCGCGTCATCGTTTAACATCAGGCTAGTTGGCGGTCAAAAGCAAGCCTATAATTAAATTTATAAAAGAATATTATATATGTATATTTATATATTTTTTAAATCCGAAACGTGGATATTCGCCAAAGAACCAGAGTCACCGACATAGCTGTTAAAATTTGCAAGTTGAAGTGGCAATGGGCAGGCCACATCGCTCGAAGAACCGATAACCGATGGGGAAGAAAGGTTCTTGAGTGGAGACCACGAACCGGAAGACGCAGCGTAGGTAGGCCTCCCACTAGATGGACCGACGACATAGTGAGAGTCACTGGCATACAGTGGATGCAAAAGGCAGGCTGTCGTTCAGTGTGGAGGTTAAAGGGGGAGGCCTATGTTCAGCAGTGGACGTCTTCTGGCTGATGAAGATGATATTTTTTATCTCTGATTTATGAGCTGATATTGTTCAGATGACTGAGCAGATTTTCCTAAATCATAACTAAGAACAGTCCCGATCAAGTTACATTTCAAACAAACAAAAATCAAAATCGGTTCAGCCGCTTGGCAGCTACGATGCCACAAACAGACACACAGATCCACACGTTAAACTTATAACACCCATCTTCTTCTTTTGCGTCAATGGATAAAAGTTAGATTCACATTTCATTATAATGATATCAGTAGCTTGATACTAAAGTCAAAATTGAATAAGAAATATCACCGTATATTAAAAACGTTTTATAAATAGACTTAATTATACGTCTAATTAAGTAGTAATAATTATTATTATACCAAATATGTATGTATACTCATCTGTTAATGAATAACGTAGTAATTGGCTTCATTTAGCAAACGTTTAGAAGGTGAGAATAATTAAGACATTTAAAGTAACTGGAGTGCCATTTATAAACAAGTAGTATTTATAAAATTGCATGAAGACCACGCAACGTTCTTAGACTTAGGTTTAGATTTATGTGTAAAGGTTACATTCCCAAGAAGAATAACACAATTAGACGTTGATTAAAATAATGAGACTAACTAGGCTCAGTCGTTCAATCAATTGAACTTTTAACTGAACCTCTGAGACTTTTGAGTCTCACTAGTTCAAACAAATTATTTCATTGAACTAGTGAGACAAAAAATCACAGTAGTTCAATCAATTCAACTGTCGATGGAACTACTGAGAATAGACAAAATTTTATTATCACTAATTACTTATCGAAATTTTTCATATTTTTTTATACCAAGCTAGGTACTCGTATCTTATAATATAGGGTAGGTAAGAAAATATTTATTTAACGAAACATTTTGTACAAATATCATTTATGTAAGATTTTTTTTACATAATAATTTTATATTAACTGTTTCGCACTTGAAGTCATAAATCTTGGATAATTTTCGTATAGTTTATAATAATATATTAATTAAATTGACAAAAAAAATAACGATTGTATATTTTTGTTTCAGGTAATTATTCAAGCAACGTTGACAGCAAATCGGAGAGTGTGGTCAAATACCAGAATAAGACTACCAAGTCTTATACTTACACGTATTTTTCTTATAATGGCGAGGTTAAAGATTTAAATTTAGACCCAAAATGCTAACTTCGTCTTATAAGCATCATCATAAGTATCCCACCGTTATCCACCGCTGGGCAAAGGCCATCAAAGGTACCCAATCTTCGATTTTTCGCTTCCAGACACTGTCAGCTACCTCGCGTATAATTATCGTCACTCCATCAACTCCAAGGTTTCTCAGGGACGCCCAAAAATCAAGGCTATGAACTGCAATATAAAGACGACATTGCTATTTTGGTAGTTTTCGGTCAACTGTTGTCAGGTTGTCTGATCAATTTCAACAACTTTACCTTGTCAGCTTCTGCTTGTTTGTCACCTATGGCAAAAAAAACCGTGTACACATGCTAATAACCTATCATCGTAGTATCCATAAACACAGAATTTTAGCGATTTATTACAATGCTAATTAAACACATCAAACCTTGTAAGGCCCATTATACCTACCACACCCACGAATATTCGCACAAATTGCATAAAAATATCAACGTAAATTTCCACGATTCCCACAGTGCTCATAAAACCATTAATATCATCAAAGACATTACAACACCACGCCAAATGTTAGCCACAAGTGATTTAAAGTGATTGCTACTCCATTGCCCACTAAAAAGCGTAAATGCCATACCGGGCAAAGGCCATGGCATGCGTGAATCAGGTGTATGCTCTTGAATTGAAAAATGAGAATTTGAATTCGTAAACGATGTATTGGCATGAACTGCTAATGAGGAAAAACCAAGTAATTTTGAAATGGGGTTGGCAACTGTCATAGTGGCTCTACTTTTTACGTCGCACGTCTTGTGCATTTGCCAGTATTAAAATATTTTCAAGTTTTAATAAATAATATCAAACAAGTCATAGTCACCACAGTCGCGTCAAACAAAATAAGTCATGGTCAAATTCAAGTTGTGCCCTAGTAAAGTGATGGAGACGTTACTATAGGGAACTTCTATGGAGTTTTGGAAACATCACGAAAAGACCTCGTTATCTAACTTGCCCACAATCAGGCTTGTTCACTTACACTTAATAAATAATAATCCGTACACATTAACACTGAAATTAAAACTAAAGCTTAGAAAAATAATACAATGAATATCAATAAAACAAATAATTCTTCAGTGGCTCTGGCTGTGAAAGAGCAATTATTTTTTAATTGCTATCTATGATGTATACAATGAAATGTCACCCTATGTCAATGTCAAAGTGAGAGTTCAAGTGTAATAAACATCTTTAGAAAAATGAAAATAGTAAAAAATGAGGGTATGACTATAGGAAATGAGTATCAGTATATAAAGTTAATTATACCAGCGATGTCACCGGTTCAATATTTTTTTTTATTGCCTAAATATGTTTAATTATTCAAAAATACATTATAAAATATTGGTTAAATATTCTGTGTTATCCAAAAAGCTGTTTTATTAAATTAGCATACAAATAAATATAAAAAAAAACTTTATACTCTACTCAAAAATTAACAGTAACTTTTCAGTAACGTTTGTTATGGGAATTTTGTCGTACTGACATTTCTCGTTTGGTATTTTCTAAATACAAAAAAAAAAACCGTTTAAAAATATTATTAAGTACCTACGCTAATGCCAAAAACCAAAGATAAAGTCGTAACTTTGCAAATGTTACGGAATAGTCATAAAAAATAACAAATTAAAGTTTATTAAAACAACTGCCACATTCTTCATCACATGACACGTTTATATTTTCCAGCTAAAATATAATTTTATGATCCTCTTAATTATCACAAAATATAACCTGTTACGGTCATAAAGAATGTCCTTGAAGTCGAAAGCTATCATCACCATAGCGACAAAATTTTATGATGAAATTTCTTCACTGCCCACTATAAAACCGGATGTTCTGCGAATGACGTAAAATTAATGTTATAAAAACGTAAAAATTTAAGACTACATAAGACCTCTGACCCAACCCTATTATTTTAAAATTCATGTATTAATTCACCAAAGGAGTAAACCTGTTATTTATAAATGTCAAGGCCTAGTGAGTTAATAATGAAGTTCATTTATAGCGATCGATTTGATGAACAAAATTAGAATTTATAGATCTTAAGAGCAGTAAAATTTAATTAAAGTGTGAAACATCACAAAAATGTGTAAAAATACAAAATAAAACTAAGATAAATATTTACCTAGTATTAATTTTAACGACATTATAAAAATGTGACATTCTAAATTGGGTATTTTAAGTGAACTTTTTTAGATTTATCATCCCAAATACAATAAAAACAAAATGCCTGTCTCGTCAGATAAAAGATCCCTTTTTGTTTGTGTGATTATATTAGTGGTGTGTTCAAATTATAAGTTTTATAAAAATAATCTTTTAAAAATTAGAAGGATAAAAATGCCTTAAAAACTAATGGCGCAAAGCTAGTGGCCGCAACGCCAAAAGCGATATGATGTGATCATTCAGCTTAACCTGTTCATTGCTGGTCATAAACTTCTGACAAATATCACCACTCAACCTGGTTTTGTTCCACTAGTTCGGTTTTTTGTCCAGGATGTCCATTTTTTGCTTAACATTTCCAGGTTCTGTCAACTTTACATAATATATTACTATATAACTAGGTATTTAAGGAATAAATCATATATTTATATGTGTTATTTAGGTCAATTAATACATATTATTAATATTAAATAATTAATATGTCACTAGGTATTGAAATAAACATAATCCTTACGTAACAACAACGCCAATATTAAGTAGGATCAAGTCCATTTGAAGGGTGCAATTACCCTACAATACATGTTTGCACATCATGGCTTGTTTTATTTCCTATAGTACTCGGTATCGGTTCACATCAGTGGCATAAATATTCATGCAGCAAGTTATCTGTCCAATGTTTTTATGTAATTATTTGTAAAGTCGTTGAAAATTTGATTATTTATGCAATGACTTTATAAACATTCTTTTAGTTAATTTATTTTTCTAACAAACGCGCAAATAACATTTCTTAACGCACTCATATCATAATTCCTTACTAGGTTATTATGTCTTGGAAAACATAGAATTACTAATTACACCTATTATCTAACAGACCGAAACTCAAATCCAGGGATTCTGGATCAGAAAGCAGACGCATTACTAAGCCAGGCCAGTAGTAAAATCTAGATTGCATCATATAATATTTGAACATTCATTCAATAAATGAGACAATTTCTTTTGTTTGAAAAATAGACCCACCTCAAACGAATACCGTATAGTAATGAAACTCATGTCGATTTGTTCCTCATAATCTCTAGATTTAGTGGTAATATTAGCTATATCCGATCAAACCGGAATATTGACAAAAGCCGATTACTATGGCCACTGTTGTAAAATATGGTCTATTTATTTTTGTATAAAAAATCCTAAGCATGCATCCTTTTTCGTATTAAAAACGTTCCGATCAAGTGACTTTATAAGGGAAATGAATGAATTGTGGCAAAAATCAAAACAACACATATTATTCTTTATATTATTATTCCGGTTTAATTTTAACCTTATCTTTCGTCCGAATGGTACAAAAAAAACGATGAATTTTATAGTGTTATACCCATCAATATACGGTAAATTCGGTGGGCCTAGGAAAAATTGTCTTCTTTAACGCCATGATATGTCAGAACTTTCAGTTAAAGACGATATATGACTATAATAATGACAACTGAATGACGCACCGTGTCTAATCCGTGACACCATTACATTGTACGCCATTATTATCAGATAATCAATTATTTAAATGCCAAAATAATGTTCTTGCAATATTAATTAAATATTACGAGTACACAGTCGATTGTAATGCTTCATGGATACGAAAGCTATTGGCGTCGCGCGTCGCTCAATCCGTTCAATCTTCGGAAAGGTGACTGAAACTGGCATTTAATAATTATAATACGTAATCAATTTTAATGCGTGATACTCAATTTTAATGCGTGATACAAAAGCCAGTCTAGTGCTTATCACGGTACGTTACTAGGTGATCCTCAGCTCAGCAATAACCTACCAGATTATAGGATGCAACAATCTCGCTCGCGTTTGTTTTTTTTAAGATATAAAATGACTGTTTGAAAAATGTGTTTCGGTCATATTACGACGTAATATTTTTTTTTATACAGGGTTTACTAACTCAGCTGGTACAAACGTTAAATTACAAAAACAAATACAAATCTAGAAAGGTTTTTTTAAAATATTTTTTAGGACAAGGCTTACATTTTACGGCCAACTCGGCTGATGTTAAGTGATGATGCGGTATACGATGGAGATCACTTTGGTTTTGGAAAAAAAAGTTTGTCAAAAATATAAACCTTAATCAAAACATTATGTTAATCAATATTAATAATAGAATATAAATTTGTTAGAATAGCTAAAAACTTGATTAGATTCTGATGCATACTGGTTTTACAATTTTAATAGTATATACATTTGTATTTTACACTTGTTTATTGGAAGGTATATGATGACCAGTTTTTTTACAGATATTGGTAAAACTAACTATTAATGATGGTATTGTAGAAATCTCGTACTTTTTCTTCTTGTGAAAATCTCTTGGCCAATAAAATCGTTTGGTTTCTTGAGTATGTGTAAAATATTTTGAAAAAAAGTAGTAAACAGGCTTTCTCACAGATTATTTCAAAATATAATATAACTATAGCTTTTTTTTTATGCGAGGCCAACCACAGAGGTCCAAAGTCCGATCGCAATTTCCGCTTGCGCTATCATTATCGTGCCATGCGCACGAACGATATAGCACGATTGTGATCTCGAGTGATAGTTAACGTAATCAGGCTGCCAGTCAGGCTAGTTTTTAAGTAATAATATGGTCAAAAATCCTCGAAATGTCAGTGGTGATAAAGCGACAAGATCACGGCATGTTTTTTTGGGCAACAACGTTTATTTTAGATGTCGGCAGAAGATATTCTAGTCATTTATTGGTACCAGTTTTAAAACAAAATTAATTCAAGCCGTTGAGAAAAAACGTAGATGCCTCGGATCAGACAGACAAGGGAGATATGTTAAGGTAGCGTAGCGGATCAGGCCTAAATCAGGCTTGATGCCGTTAGTCGAACTAAAGGCCATTGCAGACCATGCTTAGTACAAGTAGCAAGTGCCTACTACGCGTCGTCAGTACTTCCTCTGCCACTTGCACTAAGCAAAACTTGGCAGACAAAGTACTTCCACTGCCACTTGCACTAAGCAAAACGTTGCAGACGATGCGTAGTAGGCACTTGAAGCACTACCTCTGCCATTTGCACTAAGCAAAACGTTGCAGACGAAGTACTTCCACTGCCACTTGCACTAAGCAAAACGTTGCAGACGATGCGTAGTAGGCACTTGAAGCACTACCACTGCCATTTGCATTAAGCAAAACGTTGCAGAGAAAGTACTTCCACTGCCACTTGCAATAAGCAAAATGTTACAATAAGCAAAATGTTACAGACGATGCTTAGTAAGCACTTGCAACTTGTACTTGCTACTTACACTACACATGGTCTGTAATGACCTTTACAGACGAACTTGCCGCTCTTTTTTACATGTGGATAATTAGTTCACGGGTGTCTATGTTTTAGTGTGCGTGAAAAATTAGTAGGTACTTAAGTGTGCCGTACTTACTTACAGTTTTTGCTTTAAGGTGCTACGTTTCACCTATGGCGGGAAATTCAAATTTGAAACAGTTTTTTTGTTCTATTAGCTAGGCTTGGTAATTATTTCGAAATGACACAGTGTTTTCGGTAATCGTTGGTTGTTCTTTACATTATCATGTTCAGTTATTTAACAGTAACGCACCATATTACTTTCAATTGCCAATAAACCGTTTGAAACAGCAAAAATTAGTTTATTGACAAATGTACGTAATAATGTGCATTAGAGATAAATAGCTTTACATGATTTTGTAAAGAATTATAATTAGTTTGCGCAAACATTATGATCGTATACAATAATTACCCGGCCTAGCTACAAGGACAAGAAAACTGCTTGAAATTGGATTACCCGCCTTAGGTGAAACGTACCACCTTAAGCAGTTTAATGGTATAGTGAAAAAAGTTGGGGAAATAGGGTACTAAAGCACATCTCCCGTTTGTCTGATCTGAGATACTAATTTAAAGGTCACTGTTATATAAAACATCACATTGATAGGCACAATTTATTAACGACCTCTAATAAACAAATGAGAATCATAATGGCTAGATATATAATATTTAAGTCAATGACACTGCTTTAATAATGACCTTGGCAAGTCCAGTACCTTAGTAGTTTCCCTGTTTTTTTTTTATTCATTCCAATATCTATTTATTAAATTATATCTACGATATCTTAATATACATATTTCATAATTATGGAGGGAACCAATAGGTGATAAAGGTACATTTTACAATACAGCTATACTTTTCTAAAAATATGAGAAAAATCTCAAAAATAGAATTAGCGAAATTCAAAATTGTGGTTTTGCTACACTTTTTAAGATTATGAGATAACCCCGTTGGTCAAGTTGGTAGTCAACCTGCCTTCTGCGCTTGAGGGCGTGGATTCGATTCTTACGACCAACATTCATGTTTGTGATGAACCTTAATTGTGTTTGTTCTATTAAGTAGTGTTTAATTATGTATTAAAAATATGTTTCGCTGGCAGCCATATTATTACAACCTTTGCTTAGTTTGGAGTCAGAACACCGTGTGTGCAAAAACGTCCCAAATATTTATATTTTTAATCTATACTAATATTATAAAGAGGAAAGCTTTCATTGTTTATTTGTTTGCATTGAATAGGCTCCGAAAGTACTCAACCGATTTGAAAAAAAAACACTGTTGAGAAGCTACACTATCCCCGGGTAATATAGGCTATATTATATTTACAAAAAAATAGGGATCCTTACTAAAACTCCAATAATGTAATCCAAGGTGTAAAAAAATAAGATTTACAATTTTAACTTTGCGTGTTTGACAGTTCTAAGAGATGACAACGTCTGTCAGGTCAGCTAGTACCATATACGGTGCGTTCGGATAGTCCCTTGGTGGCAAAAATAACTGTGTTTGTAAATGTACAAAAGTGGCATTATTAACTGTTTTCGCTCACCGTTCGGATAGGTCGAAAAAAGCTAAAAATGCCTTCGTAATCTGCCACTTTTGACCCACCTCACGACATGGGATCGTTGTGATCGTTTTTTGACATTAAGATATTGACGTTTGTTTTTCGCGGTGTTTTCGTGTTTTGTTTGCGCGCGACTTTAATAATTCTTCAGTTTCTCATTTTACGACTATAGCGCTGTTTAGGGTAGGGATCAAAACTGGCAAAAATTGCAAAATTCTCAAACCGAACGCTTTTCATCAACGCCAATTTTGACAATGCTAAAAATGCCATCATAGCCGATCCGAACGCACCTATATTAAGCCTTGTGGTCATATGTAACAACAAGTGTTCTTAAAAGTGGGAAAACTTCGTCTAATAATTAATCAAAACAAGACAGATCCAGCCGCTCGTCATTGCATTACCTTCCAGAACCTGGGAACCATTGTTCGTACACGACAGTTGCCTCACTGCTATTGTTTTATACAGCCTATTCAAGTAAGCACACGCCCTTGAAATATGCCAGAATTATAATTAAAATCTATTGAGTTATGTATTAAGATCATGTGGGAATGCCGAAATTTGGTTTTAATGTGGTAAAATTTGTATCTCAGTGATTTGTATCACATAGATGGGTGTGGGAATGGTAACAATGTTTTAACGTTGTTACACTTCGGAGAATGCAGGAAAATTTGTATTTTTACGGTCTAGTACCTTTATTAAGGGTTCACCGGCCAAAGCGAAAGAGATATATCTGTACTATATATACTATATATAATATTACTAGCGGTCCGCCCCAGCTTCGCACGGGTATAGATTATAGCATATGTCACCCGGGGATAGTGTAGCTTCCCGTCTTGAAAGAATTTTTCAAATCGGTTCAGTATTTTCGGAGCCTATTCAATGCAAACAAACAATCAAATGTTTCCTCTTTATAATATTAGTATAGATAATATGGAAAGATTTGATTGTTTGTTTGTTTGCATTGAATAGGCTCCGAAACTACGGAACCGATTTAAAAAAATCTTTCACTGTTGGGAAGCTTCACTATCCCCGGGTAACATAGGCTATATTATATTATCAAAAAAATAGGGATCCTTACTAAAACTCCAATAATGTAACCTAATATGTAAAAAACTAAGATTTTCAATTTTAACTTTGCGTGTATGACAGTTCTAAGACAGGACAACGTCTGTCAGGTCAGCTAGTCCTATAATATATACAAACACGAAAATTGCTTTACATATTATTAAGCAAATTTCGTGTTTGTTCAATGGTATTCTAAAAATAATGTCTGATCGATCTGAAAAAGCGAATCTCTAAAAACCATTCCTTATTTTTCTCTATCTTAATGTTATCATTTATATTATTACTTAGTTAATCCACCGTAACATTTTGTGGAAATTTCAACTGGCTATCTATTACGGTTCAAAACACAACTGTTAAAAAGTAGGCGCACAGCGTAGGCGTATAAAACTCTAAAAACAGAAAATCAATTAGCATCCTACAATTTACCTATCAACTCTAGATGTTCATAACAAATACTACCACGCCTACAATATCAGTTTTCAATGTAAACTTACTTGACGACCTATGTTTTATAGGCGAGTAATCGCAAATCACAGGGTGTCACGGCCTAGTCTAAATGTCAAGCTATGGATATGGATGAGGCATGAAAACATGCTTAGAATCTATTACACACTAACAGCTGAATAGATCTCGATGAGGTGTAGACGTAGCTTTACTTAGAATCAAGACAACGGATAGGAATACCTAAGTACTTATAATGACGGATTTATTCCATTATTTTTTTCAAACGAAGTATATTTTTATAATACTGTATATAATACTACGCCCCGTGGTTTCACCCGCATATTGATGAAAAATTGTATTGATGATTATGATGGTGATGATGAAAGCCTATGTCACTCTCCAGTCTTTGAACTATACCCATGCAATAAATTAGGTCGATCCGTTGCATGAAAAAGGACAAACAAACTAACAAACCGACAAACAAACAAATGCATTTATTTGGAAATTAATTGTATAAACAATTAGAACTACAAACTAAAATAGCTAAATAAATACGAAACCAAATTATATGTGAATTCAACTGACTATTTAAAACGAAAAATAATAACTGCATTATGGTCCCAGTCTTCGGGTAATTTTTAGCGTACATATGACAAAAATTTTGGCTTATTATAGTTGTGTCGCACACAAATTTATAGGTAGATAATATAGGTAGACAAATCTATCTTCAGTTGGCTGTAGCAACAGTATTATAGGAGCAAAGGTCTCAACTATCATTATTATAAAGTTATAACAAATGTTAAAGATCAACGCACAATAACTTTATATTCGGAATTACGTTATTACTTTATGAAGACGTATGATGAATGATACGCTACTTTGTTGCAATATGACGGATATGGTGGATACGAGACGTGATGATGGAGTTGATGTGGCAATAATAAGGCCACCTCGCTCGAAGAACCTATAACCGATGCGGAAGAAAGGTTCGAGTGGAGACCACGAACCAGAAGACGCAACGTAGGTAGCCCTCCCACTAGATGGGCCGACGACATTGTGATATTCGCGGGCATCCAGTGGATGCAGAAAGCAGGCTGTCTTTCGGTGTGGAAAGGGAAGGTCGAAAAGGAAGGCCTATGTTCAACAGTGGACGTCTTCTGGCTGATGATGACGATGATGAGGAGTGATGGTGGCCGAGTGGTAGCAGGTGAGCTTAACGATCAGACGGCACCTGGTTTGAACCTCGGCCCTGCACTATTGACTTATTTTATATTCAGGGCGCTTGCAAACAATGCGTAGTACAAGTAGCAAGTAGATGATGTAAGCAGCTACTACGCATTGTCTGCAATGTTTTGCGTAGTGCATGTGGCAGTGGTAGTGCTTAGTAGTAATTTCTCTACCACTTATTTTATTTTCTCAACAAATCATTGCAAACCTTTCTAAACAATAAGTAATAAATATTAAGATTGATTTTAAAAACTCATACGTCATATCAAACATCACAGCTCGGAAACTTACTACAGAACTTAAGCAACACTAGTTAGTTTTTCGAAATTAAATACTCGAGATTGCAGAATGGCCGATGTGACCTTTTATAGGAGTACAAGTCGCGATGGGACCTATTAAATATCATCTAATAAATTGACTCATACGCTGCAAAAGGGAATGGATAACTGCTATTTGCAGAATTTGATATTAATACTAGGTAAATTGGGGTTTTAGTGGGTATAATCCCACATAACCTGGCTGCACAATGCAGCCGGGTACCCTGGGAAGATTTCCCAGTCGAAAAAAAAAAGAAAAAAAAGGTTTTTTTTTTTTCTTTTGTTTTTCTTCGTTTAATTAGGTTGTGAGCAAAGATAATACAACCACTTGATCGCGCATGTAGTCAAAATTCCCTTTTGCAAAATGATGCTACGTAGGTCGCGGGGGGCAGCTTGTGATTGGAGAATAAAGTCATTCATTCAATTCGCGCCTAGGAATTGCCCCGCTCGAAATATTTTAGGTTGACATGTTAGAACCTTTGGCTTATGCGGGTTAAAGAATGAGCAGTCAAATGGTTATATTGTCATTGGTTGTGAGGGTGTACGAGCTTGTACAGGTTTCCTGTCTCCTTTTTCTCTTTCCATATTTATTTTCCTTCACATCACATCATCAGCCAGTAAACGTCTACTGCTGAACAAAGGTCTCTAAAGTATCTACAGACGTGTGGATTCGGTTGACGGACCGCCGTCTAACCAAGGAAAGAGAAAGAGAAAAAATATATTTCTCTCCCGTTGTTTGGACGGCGGTCCGTCAACTAAATCCGTCTCGTTTGTTAGCTACTTTAGAGAGGGGTGTTGCCATAATATCCACACTTGGCAGGCGGGTTGGGGATCGCAGTACGTTCAGTGTATAGTAATAGGATGCTACCGCCTATTCTTCGGTGGTTCTGCTCGCAGTTACAGGACATATCCGGTTCTTTTCCCTATTTTCTTTATTCTCTCTTCTTTTTCTTAAGTGACGGTTCAGGAGTATGCAATTTTTTTTTGTTTAAATACCCCATAATTGAACACCACGTTTATACAATCAACGTACTTACTCTGCTATAATAGTTAAATAACATACTTCTCATTTCATAAAAATGTATACGCAAATATAAACAAATAAACAATTTAATGAACACATCAATTAAACACCAGTTGTTCAGTCACGCATCACTGATGGTATGTCATTGTACCAGGATTCCATCTTGATTGATGCAGTAACTGCAGAGGAATATTTACGAAGTCTGTCAGGCATTTTCAAGGCGTAATTAATTCATGAGTCATATACAAACATGTTAACCCTTAATACTCGCACGAAGAAAATCACATAGCAGCTTACACGGGGTCTCCCGGGACCCCATTTGTTTCGAAAATTTCTGATAAACCAGTAATGTACTCATATTTTTTTAATTTAGTATTAGATAAATGCAATATTTTACTAAAACGTCAAAATGACAACTAAAATAAAAAGGAATAGCAAATTTTAAAAATCACAGTTTAAAATCTTCTCTTAGAATTTAATTTTTGAGGCACAATGAGATCTACGAATTCTTTTGAACTCATTGGACTCGTTTTCATCACAGGTTAGATAATAGACCCTGGAGTGATCGTTTCCTGCGAATTTTAATCGGAAAACCCAAAATTCATGCATTACTTAATACTTCGGACGAAAAAATAAACGCAATTACTTCCACGGGGATACACACAGAGTGCAACAATATGTGCGTATTCTCCAACGTCTTGTGAGTCACTAAAGTGTCATCTTTGGGGCAAACTAGGTAGCTACTGTTGGCGGAAGCGGTGTCTGACCGACCCAAGTAATTTTTTTTGCACGTGTATTGACCGCATGTGATTAGCTAAGAGTTAAAAAAGTACAGACACAGCACACAACATTCTGACTTAAGCTATAACAATTTACTGCAATTTGTTCTGCTGACGCGAAAAAGGAGACTAACAAAACATTCTCATTTATAATATAAAATTAGACATAAAGGCCGCCAGCATGCTGGGTACGCTGCCAACTGGTAGTGGGCTTGAGCATTTGGATTGTCTTTAGACCTTCAACGGTCTATGGGCAGTCTAACTGTATTTGTAGTTTTAGTTTTAGCTTGTATTTTGTTTAGTTAATAAAGGCTCTAGCCCAGGAAAAAAGACATAAAGGACAACAGATATAATTATGATATATTTGACTCCATAATACTTAACAACAACAATAACAACTAAACTAATTGAAGATCGTTTATACTATCTATAAGCAATGAAGGCTTATAGATAGTACAAACGATCTTTAATTTCAGGCAGAGTGCCCAAAATGCTGTCCACGTTGCCTCGCTGGATTGCGAGGCTAACTTTCTGACCAAAATACAGGCTAGCATTTTGGTCACGTAAAGAAACTTTCAGTCTCTTAATATCAGACATAAATAGATAAAATAATAGAGAAGTAATATAAATAGATATAAAGTAGATAATAGTCATGAAGAAGGCTGTCAGTTTTAGTTTCCATTCTCAGGTTAAAATCATAATTTATAATTACGTGACATAAGCATCAGTAATGATCATGTAAATACCACTTATAGTTTATACAATACCACCGCTGTCTTGCCATAAATAGAGTAGATTGCTATTAACTTTGTTGCTTTGAACAACGGCTACTGGTGTTCAATTGATTACTTGACAACTATTATGCAGATAATTAATAAGTAACGGATAATTAGTAAGTAAACATCAGCCATCATTAGGTGGTCCGTCGCTTGTTCGCTAATTATTTTATTTTAAAAGGAAATATTTATTTAAATCCGTACTACTACCCCAGAAAAGAGATATTTTGCATTATAGAAACGGACAAGAAATACTTTTTACTCCGAATAATTGTAGAGAAACATTAAAAATCATAAGTTAAAAGCTGGTTTCTAGTCACAATTCTATAAATTACACTCATTTTATATTGAAAATAAATATCACATTCTACGAAATAATCAATAAACTATCTATTTATCCTCTTTCTTCAACTCACAGCATCATTAACATTCAACTAAAAATATATTTGAATTAATAAACTTAAACACATTATTAATCTAAACGAACCAGTGATTAATCTACAATGACCATAATCAAAATCATCATCTAATCAACAGTCCATCCCATACGACTCAAATTAACTAATTATTTTCAAATGTTGCAAAAAAGTGGTGAATGGATATGAATGGTTAAACGATGATAGACGTTGCCTCAATATTGTAAGAGATTAGGTTGTAACCTTTTCAACTATGATGTATCTTATGAAGTAAGTAATAGTTTAAAGGTGCAATTCACTTACCAAAGTTTTAAAAAATTGTGTAGAACTGTTAATTATGGCTTAAACAGGAATACAATATTGGTATCTTCAAATCTAGTTCCAATTCTCAAAATGACAACTGAGTACAAAGGTTCAATTCTCAAAACGATCAATAATTTTCCGAATGCCTATAATTCCTAAAATAGTCAATTCGACAAATACCTAATTCTCATAATGGCAACTACTCAAACTTTGTAAAAATCAACATAAACATATTTATTTCTGTTGAGGACGCGTCTTTGCTTAATCAGCAAAACGCCAGAATTTCTTAGATATTTTTTGAGTCTTTTAGACTTTAAATAATAACTGGAACAATACATTAACATTTTATAAGCACCAGGACTTTATTAGAACACAAAAGAAGACACATAAAACACAAGCCTTTCTTATGGTGTTAATTTCTGGTAGAAAAAAAATAACTTTTTCGAATAACACAAATCTAAGCATTAGGTAATTGATTTAAAAACATGGAATTAAAATTATGTAAGTAAGTATCATTTCACCCAATCAATAAAGACGATCAACGCCCAATTACAAAACAATCATAACAATACATCAAACAATTATACCGTCGACATTAATTGTAAGTTAAACGCATACGATGAACAATATGGGCCCGAGCACAGAAACTTGTGCAACTCCACTCAAGGTGATTGAGCTCCAGAACGGATTATAATAATTAAGGGTAAAGATGATTCTTGACTCGACACTTGTAAGTTGTGAAATAATGTTGCGAAATGCAAGGAATCTTCTGAATATAATAATTACGTCCAACTTTTGATGTTGCTCGATGATAAAACTGTGTCACGTCAGGTCAACAAGTGCAAATCGGTGGATGTGTCAATTTAAGTGCTTACTTCAAAAAGTAAAGTTAAGAAATACAGACAGAAATATATACGGACAAATAATATTTACTATTACTATTTTGAAAATTGTGAGGTAACCAGAACACTGCGCAGGCAACACTACAGAACATAAATAATAGTATTAAAAAAGTCGGACAATGATTATAAAAACAATAGGGACACAGGCACAGGACACAGATTATTAACACCATAGAGTGTAGATTGTAAAGAAGCTGGGTTCAATTGTTTACAATTCACATTTTGACAGATTACGTATTGTTGCGTTTTATAGTATTAGGAATATTGTTTTAAACATGCACAAAAGTTGGAAAAGTTGCCAGCATTTTTTTTTATAAATTTGCTTTTTAACTAAGCTATAAAAACTATAATTTTTATTCACCCAGATTGCATACGACAATCTATAAAAAGGCACATTTCAGCATCACAACACTTAATCGTAAACAGCTTGCAACATTGTTCCCACGGGTTAACATTTCAGTTAAATTTAACTAACACGCAATAAAGTTGGTAATTAATAAACTGATTGTTATTCGTATACACGATTACTGACGCAACAAGGCTGCTTATAAATTAGTAAGACATATTACAGTGTTCAGTGACTAACCCACGCATAAGCGCTTACGCCCTTAGTGAACATCCTCTTGATTTTTTTACTACGTGATAAAAAGTCTTAAAATATTATAATGAGGTAAAGTTTGTAATAAAGTTTTATGATTGTATGTTTGTATGAGGTAACTTCTAGAATAAAGACTTTAGTAGCTTTACCTAGTCTGTTTCCTAGAACTTCTAGTCCAATTTTTAAATTATACTTATTTGAGTGACATAATCTATGTTTTGTTTACAGCGCAAGCGTAGTGGCCACCATAAACTATAATGTTTACAGTTCTAGGCGCCATTTTATTTGTCAGTTTAGTTTTGCATCATTAGGTTTATAATCAAAAGCGAGCATATAAATAGTGCGTGTATATATAGAGCATATATATAGTAGGTTCCGTAGTAGTTTCAAACTTCAGTTTCAAATTTCGAATGCTATATGCCAGTAGCCAGTGAATCTGCAAGTAATTTGGTCATCTTGTCACGCAGTTCTATATATAAAAAGATGAAAGGGTATTAAGCTGTGAATACATAGGTAGAGGAAAGCTACTTCTCATAAAGTCTAGATGCAAAAAAGTGTCAATGCCGCATAATGTATGTGAAATTCTTTTCAAATTGAGACTAATTGCATGTATCATGATCGTCCTGTGTTCTAAAAAGGGATGTATCATGCAACCAAATGCCAGCAAAGATTGTCATCTTGTGCTCTTTAAATAGCAGTGGTGAAGTTAGTGACTGCAATACTTATTGGATTTTCTATCGCAAATCGCATTGTAGCTCTGCAGTTTCACCCGTGCAGTGAACAACATACATATAACATATTATGTCACTCAAGGATAGTGTCGCTTTTTACTAGGGAATTCGGATCAGTGGCTCTGGAGATTACCTCAAACATACATACAAACTTTACCTCATCATAATATTAGTGTAGAAGTGTATATAAGTCTAATGATATAGAAAAGCATTCAATAATATTTTCAGAAAAGTAAAAACATTTAATTAGTGTCAACCACTATTATGGAATTGAATCACGTTAAATCCAATGACATCACGCCTAGACAAATTATGGAAAGAACCGTGGACCATATTCCAAAATGCTTATACATTTTATAGCAGAAAGAAACGATAGCAAAACGACGAAAATACTTTTGAAAACGCCATTCGTGTCATATGTGACTTCATGCATTATCTAGCGTAAATTCATACTTCATTGAGCCGCATTACAGACGAGCTATCTTTCCTCATAAAATCGCGGGTCATCAAATATTTGCAAGTTACATAACTTTGGTGGATCTCCAATAAACTGCGATGAAGATCACGACCAGTCTGACCGGTCTAGGGCAGAGGGTTATGAAGTCATTTTGACCATGGCACACTTTAAACTACCCACACGACCGAAACACACGTTAAAGTAAATGATAAACATCTAAGTTTATTGACTTTTGAGCATATATTTAGGGATGCGTAATACAAAGAGTCAAGTGATTATTATCTGCATTCATAATTAAACCAAAAAATAGCCATAAATAGAAAGAAAGGAGAATGGACAAATGTGGTCTAATTGTCTAATTTGTATATTTTAAGGTAAACTGACATTTTTAATATTATTTTCATTGATATTATTGTAATTAGTTTAAGTAACTGCTTGTATGCTGACAAAGCGGGACCTGGAGAACTTTAATTTTCTTACACATATAATACCAACTTTGTAACCCAGGCTCACGGGCCCAATAAATTGTATTTTAATTTGAATTGTCAGTTTAAAGAGGCATTCTATACGACAACAAAAAAAACTTTCAGTAAGAAGTTATAGCAAAATAAAAAAAGCACTGTTTTGTGATAGGCAAACGCGGTCTGTTCATTGAGCAACTTAAATGTAACAGGAAAAAATACAAGCGGTAAAAAATAATTATGACCTCAAAAAATAAAAAATCTACAATAATAATACCGATGATTAAAATATATCTACCTATTTGTAATATAAAGACTAGTAGCTACTCAATTCTTAGTGCGTGGTTAGTGGTGGAAAATCAGACCAAACTCCATATTTTTTTCCCCAATGTCTTTTATTTTACTTCTTACTCCCTGTACCTGCCAAATTAGAAACACATGAAAAATGACGCTGTGATGATCCTACTTGCGTAAAAGAATCTGTTAAATTTGTGTCTAAATTTTAACTCCATAATCCATATTAACCGTTAAACACTAACCATAAAAAGTTAACGTTAAATTTGAAACAGTTGTGATTTATTTTAATGCATTCACAGTGAGTATGGCTCCAGCCTTGAACTATACTAAAAATAACACATCGAGTGGCAATTACTGTGGTTAGTGACCTTTGTTTTGGATTGTTGTGTCTAATATTGAATAATTACGTGATTAATTAAAGATGGTCCATCTTGACTTAATGTAGGGATTATAGAATTAGTAATGCTTAACTGGCCCGCTGTTTTGTGAAAAGATGCAATCACTGCGATAGATACCTAAATACGCACACGCACAGCACAAAACTAACTTAGTATTCCACAATCAGTAGATACTTCTTTGTTTTTGTGGGACTAACTAAATGTTCGCAACTTTGTACGTATAAAGCTTGGCCTTCGGTCTCTCCAACGATGATACGAATGACTTTTACTAATAAATAAAAGTATAGGTATCAACTTCCACGTTTCTAACTTAAAAAATGGCGAAACTTTTTACAATCTTTTATTTAACACTTTTTTAAACTATCACGGTTATTCACTAAAGTTATATGATTATTTACTGGATATTTACCGCGGTAAGGTTGTGGAATGAGCTCCCGATATTTCGGAGCAGTTACATGCACCATGTTCACGGGAAGACACAGAATATCGGTAGCTCATTCCACATCCTTACCACGGTAAATATCCCGTAAATAATCATATAGCTTTTATTTAACCCCCTTTTTATTTATTAAACAAACTAAACTTGATCACTGTTATAGGTCGATTCAATTTTGAGTGTGTAAGTATTTCATGATAATTAAGAAACATTGTACCAAAACACCGCGCTAGCTCCCTTAATCGATCTTCGTCGAAATCCACAGACAATACAAATTATCGTAGACGAAAAAGCTTGGGAACTATCGGTGTCACCATTGTTTTAGCTAATAAATTTTGGAACGATGTAATTGTTCTATTGATACCAAGTTTGTGTTATACAATGTAATAAAGACAATATTGTGAACAACTATGGCACGTTGAATTTTTTGTGGTTCTTTAATTTTACGTGCTATAACAGATTAATAAGTACAATGTACCTATGTGTACCAGTGTGGTATGTTCATGTATTGAAACTTATCACGTTTTTCCATAAGGACCACTCTTCCTAAATTCTTGGAACCGCCCGATTTCACCCGCTATTTTTTTTAGGTTAAAAGTATAAGCCAATGAGCTAGTTTAACAGTTACAAAGTTAAGTGCCGCCAAACATATTTACACACAAACTTTTATTACATATTAGTTTGATGTAAACAAGACAAGTCAGCGAACACATAAATACCATCCAATCCATACGGCCATTTCTAATCCGTACGGCCATGGATTTGAACAACCTGCCAGCTTCCTTGTTTCCTGAGAGATATAATCTGGGCTTTTTCTATGCCAGAGTGAATAGGTATCTTCTAAGTCTGCGTGCTGCATCTTTGACCACATCGTCGCCTACCAACATGCAAGTTGGTAGTGCAACGCAAACTTAACCGCGATTAAAAAACCCTACATAGTCGACCTACCACCGGCTCAAACTAGCCGGTTTGCTTCCGCGAACATTCTGCGAACCTCTAGGGACTGGTATGCTATGCAACCGTCCTTGTTTCTTGAAAACTATACCCTGGGTATGTTGTTAACGTGAATGTTTGTCCTAGGTGGCAATCGAACAAATGCCTCCCAAGCGCAGATGGCAGGTTTACTACCAACTCGGCTACCGGGACAGTCATAAAAATAAAATAAAAACTCTACAGAGTGGTTTTCCAAATTGAGTCCTAGAATTCTTGTCACTTCAAACACAATCTAAAATACTTACAAATTGTCGTTAGAAGGGAATGACCTGAAGGTACAGAGATTGCTTCAATTTATCTGAGCGAGCGTGACTGAACATCTTCGAAAAGGGCACAGAATGATCAACGATTACATTAGCCAGATTTGTTTATATACTAAATATGTTGCTTTAATATTAAATTTTACATCAATCAAGGCTATATTGATTATAGAACTTATTATAGTTTGGAATAAGAATTACTTTAATGTAATTTAAATAACAGTTTTAGATTTATTGAGTAACACAATTTTCGTTACATTGCAATGTCTATTTAATGCTAAAGTCTAACGGTGTTTGTGTTACTTGCGAGAAATAGGTACACCTTACTGTGTTTTCAGCATAATAGTTTCTTTTATTAAAAAATCTTTATTGAAAGTGGATAGGCCTGTGTCCCAAAAGTCAAGACCACCTTTGGTTTTTCCTCCGAAGTATAATTTGGACTGCGTCAAACGAGGAGCGAATAGAGTCCTCAAAGGTAAGCAACGCACTGACAACGCCCGAGGTAGTGTCTATAGGCAGCGGTAACCATTTACCATCAGGTAGCTCTATGTTTCTTTGCCACTTATTAAATTTAAAAAAAAACATGATAGGCTGATACTACTGGTGATGAATATGCTATTCGTGACAATTAATAAAATTATATGCGTTGTCTTTCAATGGACAACGCTATTCAAACAACTGTAACTGTTTCGATAAAATTAACATAAAGTAGGGAGGAGGGGGTAAAAACTCAAACTAGCCTCATCTGTTTTCAAACGGAGTCTATTTCGATAAAAATGAACTCTAATTACTCTCACACATTAAACATAAACATTTGTGAAAGAAATATCTAAATACTTAAATATAAGCATAGAGGCTTTCGAAAGTAAAAATTTGGTTTAAAATTAGTCTCTTCTCTTAAGGTGGAACGTTTTACCTATGGCGGGAAATTTAAATTTCAAACAGTTTTTTTATCCTTGTAGCTAGGCTTGGTAATTATTTTGAAATAACACAGCGTTTGCAACAATAGTTGGGTGTTTTTTATATTATCGTGTACAGTTATTTATTAGTAACGCACCATATTACTTACATTTGTCAATAAACCGTTTAAAACAACAAAAATTAGATTATTGACAAATGTAAATAATAATGTCCATTAGAGATAAATAACTTTACATGATTTTGTAAAGAATAATAATCAATTGTCGCAAACATCATGATCGTTTACAGTAATTACCCGGCCTAGCTACAAAGACAAGAAAACTGTTTGAAATTTGGATTTCCCGCCATTTGTGAAACGTTGTTAACTACGAAAATTGAATTTTTTGAGTTTCCACGAGCAAAGGAATATGGGGTTTTCTGATAGGCAATTGCAAAAAAAAACATAAAAATGCGATAGATGGCGTTGGTCAGTGATGGATCTGAAGATATTGCAAAACCACAGACAAAGATAGCCGGATCAGGATGTCTCGTTAGTGCCATCTATCGAAGGTTGCAGAACTATGTTCCTCCAGCTGTCATAAAACTTAAAATGTTGGTCTAATATTTATACCTATTGGGTGACATTTCGTCAGAAAAGCTACTGTGCGACAGATTTAAAGTAAATTAATAAAAACGATTCCTTACCCCCAATATATGACTAAATACTGTGACGAAATACAATCGCCGCCACCCAGGTTCTATAGCTTAATTGGTAAATGACGAAACCACGGAACCATCGGCCTGGGTTCAGACGGCGACCTCACGAGTCCATGACGGATGCAACCTCACAATTAAACTCGTCGTGACCCATCATTTACACTAATATGTTAGCTGTATCTTCTGAATATAAAACTGTTGCGTTTTGATGACTGCTACAAGGGCTTTGAGACGCAGATTGGTGTCTTTTTGTAAAATTTCTTACGTTTGTTTTTGTCAATTTTAGTTGTGGGATTTTTATCAAACGGTTCGATCTTTGCTGATGCTTTCATTAATTACTGATTTCACAGAAGACACTACCAATACCAAAAAAATATAAGCTTGGTTGAAAGAAAGAAAGAAAGAAAAATATTTATTTATGACAGAAACAAAGATATAAGGTTGATATAAGGTAAGGTTGGTTGTTTGAATTATTTTTCATGGCTGACAGACGAGGCATTTGAACACAACACCATCTGGCGTTCATTAGGGTTGTCCCATATTCATCCTATGACGTCTCATCCTGTTATTATTTTTTTCTATATAACTCAACCGATTTTTGTTCTTTACTCAACCTACAGCGATTTCGTGATTTGATATTCTTAATTCATCCAATGACTATTCCATACTCAACCGATTGCTAAGCTACCAAATATAATTTATCATATGACGTCTTATTCCACTATACTTACTTAGCAAAATCAGCCTTTTAATAGTCCGCTGCTGGGCTTAGGCTTACCCCCGAAAGGACAATTGGGTCATATCTACCACGCTGGCCTAATTGCGGGTTAGTGGATTCACATTAAAAAAATCCATGTCATATTCGGCCTTTTTCGGCTTCTGTAGGTAGGCCTCCCACTAGATGGACTGACGACATAGTGAGAGTCGCTGGCACCCATTGGATGCAAAAGGCAGGCTGTCGTTCAGTGTGGAGGTTAAAGGGGGAGCCCTATGTTCAGCAGTGGACGTCTTCTGGCAGATGATGATTCGGCCCTCTAGCTATCTTTACGTAAATCACGACAATCTGTTGTTCTGTTGCTGCGTAAAAGAGAAACAAAAAACATACATTTGCAATTTTACATTTATACAATAGAAATAAGTCACGACCACAGACCGGTAAACGCAGCGTAGGACGTCAAGATGGACAGACGATCTAAAAGAGACCGCAGGAAAACGCTGGATGCAGGCCGCCTCCAACCGGCCCTTTTGGAGATCGATGGGGGAGGCCTATGTCCAGCAGTGGACGTCCTATGACTGAAATGATGATGATGATGATGAATAGAAATAAGAAGTAAGATACGTTTTGTATCGTAGTTTCCAGCGAATAATTTACCTATACTTGAATGGGTATTTAATTTATTAAGTAGACACGTCCAATGCTTCAGGAAGTACGATAATTGATGGATTGTGAGAATCTGATAACAAATGGTTATTTTTTATGGCTTCTTTTCGAGTAACTATAGGTAATGATCTTTTGATATTCGTTATTTTAAATATTGATGCATGATTTTAAAACGCTGAACATTATTATAAAAATACTCTTCCTCAATATTTTCAATGATAATATTAAAATAATATAGCTACAACACTGTTTTAAACTATCACGGTTGTTCACTAAAGTTATATGATTATATACGGGATATTTACCGTGGTAAGGTTGTGGAATGAGCTCCCGATATTTCGGCGCAGTTACATGCACCATGTGAAAAATGCGGGTGGTTTGTATTTTTTATTTGTTTATTGTTTTATGTGGTTGGACGAACAGTTAAAAAGTTAGGTGCAGACATAACGATCTACCCACTTTCTTAGTCTTCCCTGTCTGTAATATCAGTAAATAATCATATAACTTTAATATAGCTACAATTTAATATAAAATGGTAAGTACTAAGTGTTGGTATGTCGGTAACTTAGGTTGCATCAATTTGCGCGGTTATGACAAATTGGTTATAAATCGTTGAAAGAGAGTTGAAGGTTAAACTTTTCTTAATATAATAATTCGATGAAAACAGGCCTTCTGAAATACGATGTTAGTTTTTTCTCCGAATTTAGAAGTTTGAAGTTTATTTATTCCTTAAATCCAAAAATAAAAGAATTTATATCAAATTACATAATATAAACATAAGCCATCTATTTAATTTGATGTAAATCCTTTAATTTTTGATCGAGATCTTGTTTTGTTTGTTTTCGGCCATGTAATTGTATGATTATTTAACATGATACTTGAGTAATCAGGAGTTTCTTATCATTATTTTGTCGCATATGTTATTTAGTTCTGAGATGTACGCTGAATCGTGCCTATCTCTTCCTGCAGGCGTAGATCGCATAGACTGTTTCACATGAACAAAAATTGAATTTTAACTGATAACATGGTATCAAGTATCGATTTTTAATGCATAATTTCTTTTTTCTCAAGTCTACTACTAACTAAAATTCAGGAAAACTACCTAAAGTATGTTTTTCTAACGCCAGGCTAAGCTAAAAGACCACTTAATGGGCACTTAAGCGTGCTTTATGAAATAACTTAGTTAATCCCAACTTGATGAGAGATTGTCCTTGAATTCCTCAGAAACTATTTAGACTTTGTGGCTACTTCGCACAAAGCTAATCGATATTTAATTTCAAAGTTAGCAAAGCAAGCTGTTTTGCAATACACCTTGATTGCATGGAATTTATAAACATGTGGAAATTTCAGGAACATACAACCTTGCAATTGGAAGATTTACTTAAGGTGAAGAGAGTGCAAGAGTGGTCATTTATAAAAAAAACATAACACGGATACTAAAAGATTAGACTCGGCGGGAATGTAATGTATTTTGAGTAGGCACTTGGTATTTCTAGTAACTAACGTATCTTTACTAATATACTAATACTAATATACAAATAATAATAATATTATAAAGAGAAAAGATTTGTATGTCAGAATGTTTGTAACGAATTTGCTCAAAAAGCACTGGACCGATTTTAAAAATTCTTTCACCATTTGAATGCTACATTATCACTGATTAATATAGGCTATTTTAATTGTCTATATAACTATACCCGTGTGGAGCCGGGGCGGACCGCTAGTAGGTTATAAAGCACAGATTAGTAATAGCAGTAGGTGATAAGTTTTATAACTATATGATACCTTACCTAAAATATTAGTCCAATAAATATTTCATCCTTCAGCCTTCTCTAATGACTATGGGAGTAAATTTTTGCGATTTTTGAGTTCATCGTAAAAGTTATTCATAATGAGGAGTATAAAGGACCCTTTAGCTTAAGGAAGCTTAGTATATTATTTCCACGTACCTACGTAGAAAATTAAATTTACAATACTTATGAAAATCACATTTACGTCAACCGTTAACATGAGAATTAAGAGGTCTTGGTACAGAGTCATAGGCAGAAATTACAGACAAAATGTTCTCTCAAATATTGTGTAACATTTCCCAACTTTTCTTAGTTCGAGTGCTAAAACATTTGACACTTTAACGTTTGTATTGCATCTCGCAAACAGATTTTATCACGTATCGAGATGCCAATAATCGATGATGTAAATAAAAGAGTAGGTGTCGGTCAAATCAACGGTCGTAGATAACATTTCACGATTTTACCGAAAACCATACTAGAGTCTGATAAGTATCTAATGTTGAGTTGAGTGTAGCAAAGTGTCTGATTGCTTAAACAAACATTAAATTTAAAATTAACTTCGCGTTTATTGTACTTTACTGAATATCTTAATAAGGTTAAAAAAATAAAAACATCAAATTTAATAAAAAAAAATAATAAAAAAAACTTTTATTTAATGGAACTTAAAAAACAGAAAATTAATGAAAACTTAAAATATAAACTAAAAAAAAACATAAAATATCTATATAAAAGCTAAAATTAAACTAAAAGATGATTAAAAACCTAAAACTATTACTACAAAACATTAAAATTTAAATTAAAAAAATAACTTTTTGCAATCAAGCCATCGAGGTGTATAAAAAATAACTAGTCCGCCATCTTTGGGAGTCCGCCATATTGGATTTAGAATGACGTCATTTAGCTAACAACATAAACTAAACGTGTATGCAAAACGTGTATGTAAAATTTCAACTAAATCGGCTGGGGAAAGCTGTGTTAAAATTCAATTGCAAGATTTGACCCATACTCCGGCGATCTCACTTGATAGCACTGCATGTTAACAGTGGTATAATAACAGTACATTTTAATAATTTATCAATCATTCAACTTCAACCTATTTTTTAACCTTAGGTGCCTTTATTAACTAAAAAAAATACAAGCAAACACTAACACTAAACAAACAGTTAGACTACCCGTTAGTCCGTTGAATTTCTAAATACTATCCAAATGCTCAAGCCCACTATCATTTGGCAGCATACCCAGCAAGCTGGCGGTATTACCACGCTGAATGACAATGCTTATGCGTTGAACCAGAAACACGCCACCATTTTGTTCACGCGTCGCATTAACCAGGAGCTCTGTTTTTTTTATGAGGTGACCTTCCGTCCTCCAAGGGCCCAATATATCGACCCCAAACGGCTCAAATATGTAACTACTGGCGAGGTTAGCGCCGCTTTTGCTGCAACCTAGCACGGTAACCGAATTCCATAACCTATAATAGGCGCTGAAAATGACGAATGACATAGTAGTGAGAACTACCGAAGAACTGGAATGTGGGATTCAGTGTATATGCAAAACAATGAACATAATTACGATATCTGTTACTAATAAGATTAATTGAGTTTTTTAATTAACCTGATAAATTTGTGCAATTAGGTACTTACGATCTGTTTCACACAATGATAATTTTAATGATAGTGACTAATCACTTTCTTGACTAGGTAATTGTTTTCTCGTATATTTTATGAGAGTTAAGCATAAAAAAAAAATCCCTTAAGAATTTCATTGAGTGCAAAATCCCGCTTCGGCCATATTCGAAACCAAGTTTCGAAACTAGTTTCGGAAAAAGAAAAATGATTCTGTTTCTGAAACTAGTTGCTAAGTAGGAACTATAATTCTGTTTCCGAAACTCGTTTCGATAAAAGACTTATAACTCTTCTTTCGAAACTCTTTAGTCCTAATGAAACAGAATAAAAACACTAACGAGAAAAAAACTTAAAATACAAATTACTAGCTTTCCCATCGCGGCTTCGCCTCCGTACACTAAGCAACTCTTCACTTTTTCATAGTAAAAAGTAGCTTAAAAATGTCACTCGGGAATAGTGTAGCTTTCTATTAATGAAAAAAATTTCAGAAACTTACAAATTCTACCTCTTAATAATATTAGTATAAACAAATAAAAGAAAAATGGGTTATATTTTTTTTTAAGTAAAGTGGTGTATTAAAGTAGCGTATTATTAAAATTAAAGAATGATTTATTCTAGCAACATAACTTTCTTAAGTACTTCTGTTTGAACAAAAAAAAATTACTTAGTTGAACGAAAAAGGCGAAATAATTTCTATGCAGTGACTGACGGTAATTTTCTTTCGTTGTAGGAGTTCAATTGAATATTTTATTTTCTTATCAATCTCCATATAGTTTTGGCTACTTTTAATACTTGTGACGCCAACACCTGTTTAATTTTTTAAGACGTCCAAAACTTGTCCAACAATACACCACTTTACTTTAAAAAAAAATATAACCCATTTTTCTTTTATTTGTTTATACTAATATTATTAAGAGGTAGAATTTGTAAGTTTCTGAAATTTTTTTCATTAATAGAAAGCTACACTATTCCCGAGTGACATTTTTAAGCTACTTTTTACTATGAAAAAGTGAAGAGTTGCTTAGTGTACGGAGGCGAAGCCGCGATGGGAAAGCTAGTAATTTGTATTTTAAGTTTTTTTCTCGTTAGTGTTTTTATTCTGTTTCATTAGGACTAAAGAGTTTCGAAAGAAGAGTTATAAGTCTTTTATCGAAACGAGTTTCGGAAACAGAATTATAGTTCCTACTTAGCAACTAGTTTCAGAAACAGAATCATTTTTCTTTTTCCGAAACTAGTTTCGAAACTTGGTTTCGAATATGGCCGAAGCGCAAAATCCATAATGAATTATTTTCCCAAACTTGTATATTGCATAATATACATTAAGTCTGGAGCCCAAACTGAAAAATTATACAGCTGTTTTAAAAAAAAAAAAATCTAGAGCTTTTTTTTTTTTTTATTGACGCGAAAAGCTACTTTAATTTATACTATGTAGAGATATAGCTTTTCGCGTCTGTCTGTATGACCGCTAACTCCTCATAAACCACCCAACAAATTTTGATGCGGTTTTCGTACGGCCATCTGACCCCAATCTATTTGGAGTCAGATGGCCGTAAATCTTTAAATACATACTCAAATAGATATTAACACCAGATATAGAATAAACACAAATGTTCATCACATGAATGTTTGTCCTAGGTGGGAATCGAACCCACGCCTCCAAGCGTTGAAGGCAGGACTACCAACTGGACCACCGGAGCAGTCAACATTGCGTTAACCATTATTTATTTTTGTTACAGGGCCCCATGAAGCGGCCGTCATGCGTATAGCGGCTCTGATCGCGCTAGCGCAGGTAAATATCTTCAGACTTTCATCTCCATTTTCACACTGAAGTTGTAATAATTATCAATGCGTATACAGCAAATCCCGGACCCGGGTATAAAACTGCGACCAGAACCACCGGAGGATGGGCAGCAGCGTCCTATTAGTACACGGTGAACTTACTGCGATCCACAAGCCGCCTGCCAAGCGTGGGGATTATGGCAACACCCCTCTCTATGAGGGAGGCCTTTGTTCTGCAGTGGACGTTTACGGGCTGATGATATGATACAGCAATACTCGGTCTAAGTTTTCCGATAGCATTCTTCATATTTTTCAAGTTTTCACGAATAAAGTATTCATGAATAATTTAATTCAATCGGTTTCCGATATAATCGGGTCTACTAACAGGTTCATCGTCGTCATAAATAAACCGACCAAGTGCGAGTCAGGCTCGCGCACTGAGGGTTCCGTACAACCATAAAATTCAATAACGAAATTACCAGTTATAACTTGGTAATTAACAGAAACTTGTTTTAACTCGCACTTGGCCATTATTTGTTGTTATACTTTAGAGTGTGTACTATAATCATGCCAAGATTGACGTTTGTACGTATTACCGTTTTTACATTAGAGCTAATACAAAAATACGTAAAAAAACACGTTTGTTGTATGAGGACCACCCCTTTCGTTTTTACTTTTTTAGTATTTCTTAGTTAACCCGCCGTAACATTGCATATGCTGTGAAAATTTCAACTGGCTATCCATTACGGTTCAAAAGATACAGCCGTTAATAGATAGGACAGACAGAAAGACATCATAGAGTTAGTATTAGAGTCTCGTTTTTACCCTCTGGGTACGGAACCCTAAAAATAGCTCATTAACGACCTAGTCGCAATTGCCATGCGTACTAAAGTCATGCTTACCTTCCAGTGGTTGCTAATTGACTTGCAAATGCCGCAATGTCTGCGGCGTAAAATGATTCATTATAATAACTGTAGGACTTTAGCTGTAACTGTAGCACTTTATGGATCCTATCCTATTTTACAACAGACTTCAAGAAAAGAGTGAATGGACCTTTATCTCATGGACTTGCCCAGAAGAAGCGCATTTTTGAAGATCACAAAATGAGCGCCAGCTCTCAATTCGTTGCAGTCTGTCTCTAGCCGTAGCAAGTGCGACACGAGTCTATTGTTACATGATAACGAAACATCTGACAAAATTATGACTTCGTGTGCTTTCCCGAAGTGTAAATACACAAAAAACCGCTATCTATTTTTTGTAACAAATGTACTGCACATGGTTATAATTAGGTGTTGAAGTATATGTCCGACTGTTTTGACTCGTTTTTATGGTTATGGCCCATTTATTAATTTTATTTTCTACGAGGATCTCAATGGCAATAATTTAAGTTAGTCTGCCTCTGATCTTGGAAAATAAGCAGGTGAACCTCGTTTATTAAAATTTTACCCACTTTCTTTGAACCTCTATCGGTCTTTTATCGGACACATTTTGGTGAGTGTGCATTGGATCTGCATGATCTAACTCCCTCCTGCCCATTTTTCTATCGGACTGCTAGAGCGGGCACGAAAAAAGTCATTATTATGTAAGATAACTTTAAAGAAGATTTATATTAAACTAAGAATCCGTTACAAGGTGGTCATTAAATACCGATTTTACGTAACTGAGGAGGGCGGTATTCGTTTAAACCGTAATTGAAGCGATACTCGACTTTATTACGTAAAATATTTTTAAAATTTATAGTGCGGTCAAAGAGTATGTTAAGATCTCGGGAGTTTGGTAACTCATCATGTTACCCATTGCGACTACCATACGCGTAACTAAACGTAATGTTGTGAAAACGTTTAAAAAGGTATACAGGGTTATAAGGAAATTGTATGCTAAGCTGAAAGGAAGTCATTGCGCTCATAAATATGAACAACTTTTACTATGGGACCAACCCTGAAAACGCAAAAAAATATCGGTGGAGAGATATTAGTTCTAATTCACTTTACGAGATTTGACCTAAACAAACAAAAATACTAACAATGCAAGTTAAATAAAGCCTTGTAATAAAAAATATAAATTCCAACTTGTTCCTTTAGAGTCTCAGACATGCTTTTTGCTCGATCTATAATATAATACGCTCCAAATTCTTTTAAAACATCAATCTGCCATCTTCCTTTTACGCGTAAAACTGAAAGCATTTTCTTTCAAATTGTGTAAAAAGACCACCCACTACGTTTTAGGTAAGTTTCATTTAACAGTAGAATTTCCAAAACAATTTTGTATTTTTAACGTACCAAATTACATTTTTTGTGCCTTTACAAAGGTTGTCTACACGGAAACGATACCTATAGAACTAAAGAAGTTACACACGGAACCGACGTCTGTGTTAAAATAGACTGTTGCATAAATTAACATCTGACCTAATGCAATATGGCAACTGTGTTCTCAACAGTTTATGAAATAATAGGTACCTACGTGAGAGCTAAAAAAGGCATTGTGCGCGCCTTAAACAATAAATTATAGATTTACCGATTACATGTCTGATCCTTACAAGTCTCATTGTAAGTGCTTAAGTAATTATTTTATTAAAATCAACTTCGCACTGTAAAATAAATAGCAAATCTAGTATATCTAGACTTCTGGAGTGTAATTTTATTGTGACAAGAGGAGAAAAGCCGATAGAAGATAGAATAACGTGCGACGCCAAAATTCTCTCAAGAGAAAAAAAAAGCATATTAATATTTTTAATTTTCTTTTTTGCATTATCAATTTAGAAACACTTTTTTAAAGCATTGTGATTGTTTTACAAACATTGTGTAATTGTGTGTAAGCTGCAATAACATTGTAAAAAAAAAAAAAACATTTAATATTTCATTGTCGTATATTGGCTACCAGCTATCAGCTACAATTTACGTTCAAACCTGTTATAAATTATTAGTTTTCAGTTTGCTTTAGATATACAAGGTTTTGATATGGTAGGGCTCTATGGCGAAGTAATTACCTATTGTTAGTTATTTAACTAGCAAGCAGTAGTGTTGCACACTTTGACATAAAAATATCACAGTGATGAGCGCAGTGTAATCTCTTCAGGCACAGTAATTTCACAAAAAAAAATTGCCTTTTCCAAAACACAGTCGTTTCCACACTACTCCTAATATCGCCACAAAATCGTGGCAATAAGCCACGCAGGGTTTTTAATTGTTATGAGCAAGCGTGAGCGCTTACTATCAGGTGAGCACCTTGTCGGTCTCATCACTCAAATGAATAAAAAATCTGTCAGAGCCTTGTCAGAGCTAATAAAACTTGGACCTAGTATTATAGTTTAATTTTTTTTATTTCCATTGCCAAAATATTTCTTGATTCGTACAAGTTCGTCATCAAAAATACAAGCGCCTGATTTAATTAAAATAAATAGCCTTCACATGAAGAAACTGATGAATTTATCGGCAAAAATTTGTTCTAATGTCCATGGTAATCCAAAATCACGACATGCAAGGCTGTGGTAGTCGTGGATTCCGTAAATTTCAACAGAGTTCATGATGTTGCATTACCTAACAAGCCTTCTATTGAAAACACGCAAGATTACTTTAAAATATTTTATATATGCATACTGTCGCTTCAAACACTGATAATATTCATGTCAATCTATTGAAAATTCACTTTTCACGCCATTTGAAGTAGGAACTCCTATTCGGTAGTTCACGACACTACAGTCTTATTTAATTAGAGTACGTACTGATATCAGCGTAATAATTGCAAGTGAAAACTCCTGTTCCTACTAAACTAAACTCCTATTGCTTGCTTGAATTAGGCAGTATGGTCGTAGCCTTCAGGCGAACGACTTGATTTATTCAAAACACTAAATTATAACAAAAAAAACATGACACCATAACTATTTAAGAACTTAACTCAGCGCTTAGTGTTTAAACATGTTTGACCCGCAAAACTTAAAGTTTCTCTAATTTTAAATCACTTATTTATTCAATTCAGATAACGACCTACCCTTGATTATGTAAAACTGGTTGGATAAAAAACTAAAATAATAAAATAAATTAGAACCTATTTACCTTTAATATTTTGGTAGGTGGGTGAAAATTAAGTTTTGAGTTACTTCATTACGCAAAATGGAACCCATATAGTTTTTATGTTTATTTTTATTTTGTTTAAGTTTATGTAATTTTTCCTGTAGCTGTCGCTAGCTACAGCTGTTTCAGATGACACCCTCACAGCGGCCGAGTTGAATCTCCAGCTGGCCGGCGAAAATGCGCTCTCTCCTTTCTACGAGAGCTCCGAGGAAGCTGGGGTCCACTTTATGCGAGGCGCCAGAGCTGTCGACTCCTCCCTCGCTCCTGATATAGACGTGCAGTGTGGCACGGATTTTATCGATGTGTCAGTTGAATTTAACGACGTGTTCGACGGTATCATATACAGCAAGGGATTCTTGAGCGATCCTAAGTGCAAGTAAGTTTCGGTTTCATAATTGAGGTCAATTTTTACATAAATATTAACGTTATGATACAAAATTATACGAGGCAATATCAGATGAAGGAAAATTCGAAGAAATTTTTAGTACTTCTTCCTCATTTCTGACTATGAGTCAAACATACCTACTCGTATCACTTGGTTCAGGTGTATCGTTTGGTTTTTGAGCAACATTTTTTTCTTTGTTCTTGAGTAGATTTTGGCTTCGCATATCTTGTGCATTTGCCAGTGTGAAACTAAATTTCAAGTTTTACTAAAATTAAATATAATCAAACAAGTCGTAGTCACAGTCAGAATCCAGCAAAGTAAGTCCCGGTATATCCATACATAAAGTCTCCAAACTATTACATTTTGAGAAAGGGTGCGCTCTAGTGCGGTTGGTACAACTAAGGAACTGCGTATAATACGCAGTGAAAATTATATTTAGGTAGCGATACGCCAGCGCAATATTATATCACTGCCTTAGCATCTATAGCCCCACATATTTCAATTCTGGTACCAAATTTGATCCAAATGAAGCTGCTTTTTAATCCATACTAATTATAGTACCTACTACATGGAACTAAAATTAATATCACCTTATATAATTTCTAATTAGATTTCTTCAAACCATTCTAGATACGTCTCTCTCGGAGGCAGCCAGTCCCGCTACTCCTTCAGAGTACCGCTGAATGGCTGTGGCTCCCGTCCTCTCTGCAATGCCTGTGGAACCGTCGACAATGTGCTGGTCTTCCAGGCTGACGATCTGGTGCAAGGACCTTTGGACTTCGCTAGGAAGGTATAGTAATTTTATGGTGAACATGTAGTTTAGATAGGATAAGTAATGAATAATCATCAATACCGGTCACTGGCTAGCAAGAGACACTGTTATTACTATAAAAACGGCTTACATTCACTATTATGTTTATCGGTCGAAACGATCGACCGGTTTCGGAGCCATTAGAACTCCTTCATCAGAGAATACGCACGATTCTGGAGACGGTCGCCCGTTGTTGCTATAGTAATTTATAATGAATCCTCACGCGAGTTTGGATGAAGAAACACTGTTATATTATTTTCCTGATGTCAGAGATACTGTACTTTGGTTTGTTATGAAAATTTAATTTCAAATTCGACAACCGCCACGATTTGAACCTGTGTAATGATCTTGGTAAACGCCTCATCTCTCTAGTCAAACTGACTCTGTATACAGCCATTTTTCTCCAAGCACTTTGAATCTCAACCTTGTCGCAGAACTGCTCGACCTCTTAACACCGTGAGTGACTAATGTGTACATAGGGAACGTATTAATTAAATGATTGGCACTTTGTAAATCATTTCATAACATTTCACGCACACTACATTGTTCGAAATGTCAGGAATTAAAATAATATAAAGTAAAACAGTTCGTTTAAAATCCGTTAAAAAAAATTAATTTTAAACCATTACAATTTCTATGTTGAAATAGAAGTTCGCTATAATATACAGATTATGAATTACAACACGTTGTAGTCAGTTTCTATACAGATACAGTATCTTTATTCATAAATTTAAAAATTTACGCGTCAGTAAGTTATAAGGTACCGATAACCGATGGGGAAGAAAGGTTCTGGAGTGGAGACCACGAACCGGAAGACGCAGCGTAGGGAGGCCTCCCACTAGATGGACCGACGACATTGTGAGAGTCGCGGGCATCCAGTGGATGCAAAAGGCAGGCTGTCGTTCAGTGTTGAGGTTAAAGGGGGAGGCCTATGTTCAGCAATGGACGTCTTCTGGCTGATGATGATGAAGTTATAAGGTACATCTAGGTACTTATTACATAATTATAATTTATCATTAATATACTCTTTGACAGAGTGATATGCTTTATCGATCAATAGCTGTCTTAATCTGGCCTTAAATATGTTGTTGGAAGCTGCATCTTTCATGTTACCGGGCAGATGGTTGTATATAATAACGCCACATATATACACTGATTTAGTCGAGCTTGTAAGTGCGTGAGCAGGTATTCTCAGTCTGCCCTTGTGTCTTAATGTGTTATGATCTCGTTTCAAAATTATCCAAGTTTTATTGGATGAACACACATACCTGGTATACGGGGTGTAAGGGGAACACTCTCGAAGCCAAAAGAAGGTAATTGTACTCATCATTATGAACAAATTTTACTATGGGACCAACCCTGAAATCGCGAAAAAAAATATCAGCTGTTCCGTTCTATAGAAAACGGTCATATACACTCGACAAAATGTATGGAACAGCTGATTTTTTTTCTGCGATTTCAGGGTTGGTCCCATACTAAAAGTGGTTCATGATGATGCCTACAATTACCTTCTTTTGGCTTCGAGAGTGTTCCCCTTACATCCTGTATATTAATATAGAGACTCTTTGAAGTAAGGGTTGGCAGAGACATCCCACTTGACTCCATATGAATATGTGCTATTTGAAATGTTCCAGGTATCATGCGCGCGTACTTCTCTCCAAGTGTCAGCTGGCGGAAATGCCATCGCGTCAAGGGAACAACACATCTTGAAGCTAAAACCGTTTATGGTGGACATGTTAGATGTAGTCGCTGTGGAAGGTCCTGCTGGAGGCGTCGAGTGCTGGATGGACATCCAAAAGGGAGTTTTTCCTAACGTAAGAATTACTTATTATTATTTCATCATTAATAATCTATCATGGTTCCCAATGCGGAGGTTTTCTCTAAAAAATCCAGTGTTAGAAAAGGCGTGCAATAGTACATTGTTACCACAGGGGTGAAAGTAATTTAGTCCCGAGACGGGGTTTGGCGCCTGAGCGTAGCGAGGCCGCTAATAGTTCTAGGAACTAAATAAGTATTTTACCCCGAGGTGTGCTTTTCATTAAGAATAGAAGGAAACTAAAAATAAAAACATGAACTGACTAAAGAAAATATGAGTAAAATTTTATTTCACAAAAATCAAAATTTTTGGTGTGTTTTTTTTTTCCACTTCTGCTTTTGCCTCTTCTCTTATGAAATCAGGCGTTAAATCCATATTGGAATCAGATGAACTCATTGTGTTAATACAAATCTGCTATACGGACTAAACAAAACTCTACAATGAAGATCGCGGATTCCCGCCAATATTTTTTTTTAAACATTTGACACTGGTATATGCACGAGAAGTGCGGGACTATAATCCGCCGAGAAGAAAAAATAAAAAAGTTGGAACATGGTTCAATACAAATGTGAAAATGGAACAAGTTTTTTTTTTAAATAATTTGAGTGTGTCAGTTGACAACTGTCACTGTCAGTTGAAAGTGATTCTCTCTAGGGCTGAAATATATTACTTTCAACCCGCTCCTCAGGCACCTACAGACCTACTTTCCAAGTATGAGTAATGAAATATATTTTTTGTTTTGTTTTACAGACAACTCCTCTGAAAGACTCGATCAAGATCGGTGAATACCTCACAATCCTGGTATACCTGAAGGATGTAAGAAACCAGTTCAACCTACGTATTCATGACTGCTGGGCCTACGACAATGAAGATTATGACAGCGCGAAGACTAATAAGATCCAACTTACTGACCAAGAAGGATGCCCGAAGTAAGATAAACCGCTAGACTGTGAAATACGTTGCCTTTATGGGTGTTCCCCGATAGTGACGTGGGCTTCTTTTAAGTCGCTAGTGAATCGATTTTTTTTGGGGCAAGCGTTCTCCGTCTTAAATAGCATCATTGCTTAACATCATGCAAGACGATCAAGCGCATGCTCGTTTTTTTTATTTTTTTTAAATAATCTAATATATATTTCTTGATAACTGTAATAAACGTGAATTGATCTTGTCTAAAATGTTATAGTGGCAAAATTTGCCAACAGGATATCAAATTAAACAAATGATCCGATTTACTCCAATCGTTTCTCTCTCGAAATTGAACTATAGTTTTCTTCATGTCAAACTTTGCAATATTTGCGTGTAACCTTCGGTAGCACCATCCATCTGTACCTTTGATCATACACGCCAAAGTGTGAAAATACCATTTGTCAAACAAGTCAAATTGTGTTGATCAGATAATAATTATAATTATAGTCGTCTATTATAAGGACCAACAACAAAACAACAACTGCCATGTTATGCCATAAAACGCTGACTTTGCGGCTTAGAAAAATCTATTATTAGCTGCATGAAGTGACGCGGCTATAAACTGACTTATTTAAGGACTGCCTCTTAACAATTGAAATTCTTTTAATTGCAGGAAAAAGTTGATTGAAGGCTTCAGCAAGTCAACCAACACAGGCAGAAGTGGAGCAACTTTGATCGCTTACAGCAAAGTCAGCGCTTTCCGCTTCCCTGAGACTGATCAAGTCTACTTGACTTGTAACGTTGAGGTGGGTAAACATCTACCTTAAAAATTTATTTGGGCTATAATCTAACGAAACCTTTACAAAAAAAATTTCATTTTTCAGCTTTGCACAAGTGAGTGCGATGCCAGCTGTAGTGGAATCAAGACGGAAATATCAACGACAATCAGACCTCAACAGTGCTATCCAGGATCTCGTGATCCGCAATGTCAAGGGTTCACAACTCCATCTCAAGTTAGATGCTACCCTGGCTCAACGGACCCTAGATGCCCTGGACCCACAACACCCGCGCAACCAAGGTGTTATCCAGGCAGCACTGACTCACGTTGTCCTCAGCCAACTACACCTGCTCCTCTTAGATGTTACCCTGGTAGTACGGACCTGCGTTGCCCGCAACCTAGTACTCCTGAGCCACCTCGTTGTTTCCCTGGCAGCACAGATCCCCGTTGTCCCAGACTGACCACTCCTGTTTCACCTAACTGTTACCCTGGCAACACAGACCCCCGTTGCCCAAGACCACCAATTACACCATCTCCTACTTCTCCAGTACCAATACTCACTTCTCCTGGTTGTTACCCAGGCTCGCCTGATGCAAGGTGTCCACAACCGACGCGCCTCACAACGTTAGTTCCTCCAACCTACTTACCACCTTCGACAACTTCACAAGCCCCACGTTGCTATCCTGGCAGCACAGATCCTCGATGCCCTCAACCTACAACTCCAGCCCCTCCACGGTGTTTCCCAGGAAGCACTGACCCAAGATGTCCTCAGCCTACCACTCCCGCTCCACCAAACTGCTTTCCTGGAAGCACAGACCCTCGTTGTCCTAAACCCACAACCCCAGCATCTCCTCGCTGTTACCCAGGTAGCACTGACCCGAGATGTCCTCAGCCTACCACTCCCGCTCCACCAAACTGTTTCCCAGGAAGTACTGACCCTAGATGCCCTAAACTCACAACGCCTGCACCACCCAGATGCTACCCAGGCAGCACAGACTTACGTTGTCCAAGGCCAACGACACCTGCTCCTACAAGACCTGCTTGCTACCCTGGCTCTCCTGATCCCAATTGCCCACAGCCATCAAGGCCGACCACTTTGAACCCACCAACATATTTACCACCCCAGACGATTCAACCTAAATGTTTCCCTGGATCTACAGATGCTAGATGCCCGCGACCTACAACTCCAGCTCCACCAAATTGCTTCCCAGGAAGTACAGATCCTCGTTGCCCAAGACCTACAACGCCTGAACCTCCAAGGTGTTTCCCAGGCAGCACTGATCCTCGTTGCCCTACACCAACCACTCCTGCTCCCCTTAATTGCTTCCCTGGAAGCACAGACCCTCGTTGTCCTAAACCAACAACCCCAGCACCTCCTCGCTGTTACCCAGGTAGCACTGATCCAAGATGTCCTCAGCCTACCACTCCCGCTCCACCAAACTGCTTCCCTGGAAGCACAGACCCTCGTTGTCCTAAACCAACAACCCCAGCACCTCCTCGCTGTTACCCAGGTAGCACTGATCCAAGATGTCCTCAGCCTACCACTCCCGCTCCACCAAACTGCTTCCCTGGAAGCACAGACCCTCGTTGTCCTAAACCAACAACCCCAGCACCTCCTAGCTGTTACCCAGGTAGCACTGACCTGAGATGTCCTCAGCCTACCACTCCCGCTCCACCAAACTGTTTCCCAGGAAGTACTGACCCTAGATGCCCTAAACTTACAACGCCTGCACCACCCAGATGCTACCCAGGCAGCACAGACTTACGTTGTCCAAGGCCAACGACACCTGCTCCTACAAGACCTGTTTGCTACCCTGGCTCTCCTGATCCCAATTGCCCACAGCCATCAAGGCCGACCACTTTGAACCCACCAACATATTTACCACCTCAGACGATTCAACCTAAATGTTTCCCTGGATCTACAGATGCTAGATGCCCGCGACCTACTACTCCAGCTCCACCAAATTGCTTCCCAGGAAGTACAGATCCTCGTTGCCCAAGACCTACAACACCTGAACCTCCAAGATGTTTCCCTGGTAGCACAGATGCCCGTTGCCCCAAACCAACTACTCCAGCTCCTCCACGCTGCTTCCCTGGAAGCACAGATCCTCGTTGTCCTAAGCCAACTACACCTGCACCACCAAACTGTTTCCTTGGAAGCACGGATCCACGATGTCCCAAACCGACTACACCCGCGCCACCAAGATGCTACCCTGGAAGCACTGATACACGTTGTCCTCAACCTTCGACACCATCACCGACTACTCCAGTACCCACAACTGTGTGTTATCCAGGATCGCCTAATCCAAACTGCCCTCAACCGTCTAGACCTACCACTTTAAATCCACCTACGTATTTGCCGCCGGCAACAATTGAACCAAAATGCTTCCCTGGATCTACGGATGCTCGTTGTCCAAGACCGACGACTCCAGCCCCACCAAACTGCTTCCCAGGCAGCACAGATCCACGTTGTCCAAGACCAACGACTCCTGCTCCACCTAACTGCTTCCCTGGTAGCACTGATCTTCGTTGTCCCAGACCCACAACACCAGCCCCTCCGAGATGTTACCCTGGAAGCACAGATCCTAGATGTCCTCAACCAACGACACCTTCGCCACCAAGATGTTATCCAGGAAGCACGGACCCACGTTGTCCTAAACCTACTACGCCCGCACCTCCAAACTGCTTCATTGGAAGTACAGATCCCCGTTGTCCTAAGCCAACAACACCAGCGCCTCCTCGCTGCTATCCCGGTAGCACAGATCTAAGATGTCCCCAACCTACTACTCCCGCTCCACCAAAATGCTTCCCTGGAAGCACTGACCCTCGTTGCCCTAAACCAACTACTCCTGCCCCACCTAACTGTTTCCCCGGTAGCACAGATCCCCGTTGCCCGAGGCCAACAACACCAGCTCCTCCTCGCTGCTATCCCGGTAGCACAGATCTAAGATGTCCTCAACCTACTACTCCCGCTCCACCAAAATGCTTCCCTGGAAGCACTGACCCTCGTTGCCCTAAACCAACTACTCCTGCCCCACCTAACTGTTTCCCTGGTAGTTCAGATCCTCGTTGCCCGAGGCCAACAACACCTGCTGCTCCCAGGTGCTATCCTGGCAGCTCAGACCCGCGTTGCCCCAGACCCACGATCCCACCAAAACCAGTGTGCTACCCTGGGTCACCTGACCCGAACTGCCCTCAACCATCTCGTCCTACGACTTTAAATCCTCCCACATATTTGCCCCCTACAACAGCTCAAGTGACCACACCTGCACCGCCAAGATGTTATCCAGGAAGCACAGATTCTCGCTGCCCCAAGCCTACCACGCCTGCTCCACCTAACTGCTTCCCTGGTAGCACTGATCTTCGTTGTCCCAGACCCACAACACCAGCCCCTCCGAGATGTTACCCTGGAAGCACAGATCCTAGATGTCCTCAACCAACGACACCTTCGCCACCAAGATGTTATCCAGGAAGCACGGACTTGCGTTGTCCTAAGCCAACTACTCCTGCTCAACTGAACTGTTTCCCCGGCAACACTGACCCCCGTTGTCCAAGACCCACCACACCGGCTCCTGCTAGATGTTACCCAGGAAGCACAGATCCCAGGTGTCCTAAACCTACCACACCAGAGCCTCCAAGATGTTTCCCTGGAAGCACTGACCCTCGATGCCCCAAACCAACTACTCCTGCTCCACCCAACTGTTTCTTTGGTAGCACAGATCCTCGTTGCCCAAAACCAACAACACCTGCTGCTCCTAGGTGCTACCCAGGCACCACGGACCCACGTTGCCCCAGACCCACAACCCCTCCAAAACCAGTGTGCTACCCTGGGTCACCTGACCCTAACTGTCCTCAGCCATCTCGTCCCACAACTTTAAATCCTCCTACATATTTACCTCCTACAACAGCCCAAGTGACAACACCTTCCCTGCCTAGATGTTATCCAGGAAGCACAGATCTTCGTTGTCCTAAGCCCACCACGCCTGCTCCACCTAACTGCTTCCCTGGTAGCACTGATCCTCGTTGTCCCAGACCCACAACACCAGCCCCTCCGAGATGTTACCCTGGAAGCACAGATCCTAGATGTCCTAAACCAACGACACCGGCTCCTCCTAGATGTTTCCCTGGTAGTACTGACCCACGTTGTCCACAACCGACGACCCCTGCACCGCCAAGATGTTATCCAGGAAGCACGGACCCACGTTGTCCTAAACCTACTACGCCCGCACCTCCAAACTGCTTCTTTGGAAGTACAGATCCCCGTTGTCCTAAGCCAACAACACCAGCGCCTCCTCGCTGCTATCCCGGTAGCACAGATCTAAGATGTCCCCAACCTACTACTCCCGCTCCACCAAAATGCTTCCCTGGAAGCACTGACCCTCGCTGCCCTAAACCAACTACTCCTGCCCCACCTAACTGTTTCCTCGGTAGCACAGATCCTCGTTGCCCGAGGCCAACAACACCTGCTGCTCCCAGATGCTATCCTGGCAGCTCAGACCCGCGTTGCCCCAGACCTACGATCCCACCAAAACCAGTTTGCTACCCTGGATCACCTGACCCTAACTGCCCTCAACCATCACGTCCCACAACTTTGAATCCGCCTACATATTTACCTCCTACAACAGGCCAAGTAACTACACCTTCGCCGCCTAGATGTTATCCAGGCAGCACGGATCCTCGTTGTCCCAAACCGACGACACCAGTCGCTTCAACGCCTTTTTGTTACCCAGGTCTGCCAGACCCTATCTGTCCAAAGACGCCTACAACTCCAGCACCTCCACGGTGTTTCCCGGGCAGTATAGATCCCCGTTGTCCTAAACCTACTACACCTGCTCCACCTAGATGTTTCCCTGGAAGTACCGATACTCGTTGCCCCAGACCAACAACTCCAGAGGCACCAAGATGTTACCCTGGTAGTACTGATCCTCGATGCCCGAAACCTACAACACCCGCACCGCCTAACTGTTTCCCTGGAAGCACAGATCCTCGATGCCCCAGACCAACAACTCCAGAGGCACCAAGATGTTACCCTGGTAGTACTGATCCTCGATGCCCGAAACCTACAACACCCGCACCGCCTAACTGTTTCCCTGGAAGCACAGATCCTCGTTGCCCCAGACCAACAACTCCAGAGGCACCAAGATGTTACCCCGGTAGTACTGATCCTCGATGCCCAAAGCCTACAACACCGGCACCGCCTAACTGTTTCCCTGGAAGCACAGATCCTCGTTGCCCCAGACCAACAACTCCAGAGGCACCAAGATGTTACCCCGGTAGTACTGATCCTCGATGCCCAAAGCCTACAACACCGGCACCGCCTAACTGTTTCCCTGGAAGCACAGATCCTCGTTGCCCCAGACCAACAACTCCAGAGGCACTAAGATGTTACCCCGGTAGTACTGATCCTCGATGCCCAAAGCCTACAACACCGGCACCGCCTAACTGTTTCCCTGGAAGCGCAGATCCTCGTTGCCCCAGACCAACAACTCCAGAGGCACCAAGATGTTACCCCGGTAGTACTGATTCTCGATGCCCAAAACCTACAACACCTACACCTCTTAACTGCTTCCCTGGAAGCACAGATCCTCGTTGTCCCAAACCAACAACACCCGTTTGCTATCCTGGTTCACCAGATCCTAGATGCCCACAGCCATCTCGCCCTACCACTCTAAATCCACCCACTTATTTGCCACCTGTAACACCTAGTCTTAAGTGCTATCCTGGTTCTACAGATTTAAGATGCCCAAGGCCAACTACACCAGAGCCTCCAAGGTGCTTCCCAGGCAGTACTGATCCTCGTTGTCCCAAACCTACAACACCTGCTCCACCAAGCTGTTTTCCAGGTAGCCAGGATCCACGTTGCCCCAGGCCAACCACACCTGAACCACCAAGATGTTATCCAGGCAGCACCGATCTAAGGTGTCCTCAACCCACTACACCTGCACCACCACGTTGCTTCCCTGGAAGCACAGACCCTCGTTGTCCCAAACCAACAACTCCTGCTCCACCAAACTGCTTCCCAGGAAGTCAAGACTCACGATGCCCCAGACCTACTACACCACAGCCACCACGCTGTTACCCAGGTAGCACAGATCCTAGATGCCCTAAACCAACAACTCCTGCTCCACCAAACTGCTTCCCAGGAAGTCAAGATCTGCGTTGCCCTAGGCCAACCACACCTGAACCACCACGTTGTTTCCCAGGCAGTACAGATCCAAGGTGTCCAAAACCAACAACTCCTGAACCACCAAGATGCTATCCTGGTAGTCCTGACCCAAGATGCCCACAACCTTCTCGTCCTACAACTTTAAATCCTCCGACATACCTTCCACCATCAACAGCGTTACCTAAATGTTACCCAGGATCTACGGATCTACGTTGCCCGAAACCAACCACACCTGAACCTCCAAGGTGCTTCCCAGGTAGCAATGATTCTCGATGCCCTAAACCAACTACACCTGTTCCACCAAACTGTTTCCCAGGAAATCAAGACCCACGATGCCCTAAGCCTACCACACCTGAGCCACCGCGTTGTTACCCAGGCAGCACAGATGCTAGATGTCCTAAACCAACCACTCCTGAACCACCACGTTGCTTCCCTGGAAGCATAGATCCACGATGCCCCAAACCTACAACTCCTGCTCCACCGAACTGCTTCCCGGGAAATCAAGATCCACGGTGCCCTAGGCCTACCACACCTGAGCCACCGCGTTGTTACCCAGGCAGTACAGATCCTAGATGTCCTAAACCCACCACACCTGAACCACCACGTTGCTTCCTTGGAAGCACAGATCCACGATGCCCTAAACCGACAACTCCTGCTCCACCGAACTGCTTCCCAGGAAGTCAAGACCCACGTTGCCCAAGACCTACTACACCCGAACCACTACGTTGTTACCCAGGAAGCTCGGATCCTAGATGTCCCAAACCCACTACCCCTGAACCACCACGATGCTATCCTGGCAGCCCTGACCCAAGGTGTCCACAAACTTCTCGGCCTACAACTTTGAACCCACCCACTTACTTACCTCCATCAACAATAGCACCAAATTGTTATCCAGGATCAACAGATTCTCGATGCCCAAGACCTACAACACTTGAGCCACCACGTTGCTTCCCTGGAAGCACAGATCCTCGTTGTCCCAAACCTACTACCCCTGCTCCACCAAACTGCTACCCTGGAAACACCGATCCTCGTTGCCCCAGACCTACCACACCTGAGCCACCGCGTTGTTTCCCTGGAAGTACAGATCCTCGCTGCCCCCGGCCTACTTCTCCATCCCCACCAAATTGCTACCCTGGAAACACCGACTCTCGTTGTCCCAAACCAACCACTCCTCAACCACCGCGTTGCTTCCCCGGAAGTACAGATCCACGTTGCCCTCAACCTTCACCGACTCCAAGCTCTTGCTACCCAGGATCTCCAGACCCCAAATGTCCTCAGCCATTTAGACCGAGCAGCACCAACCCTCCTTCTACATACCTCCCACCATTCCCTGCTGAGAACGAAGTGAACTCCCCCAGAGTAAGCAGATTAGCAAACCCTGAAAAAGCTGATAATGAAGATATCTCACAAGATGATATTGGTAAGGGATATATTTTATTTTGCATATAATTGACTAGCCTAGACCAAAACCTACAGTTAAGGCCAACAAACTTATGTTAGTGTTTAAAAAAAACTTTTGCCTTCCATGAAAACCAATAAATACATAGACACCATATTATTATAACGATATGGCTTAAAACATGTGTTCAAATCGCGAAAGTTTAAAAATTACTGATATGGCTTCACCTTGATTTATTCATAAACAACACTTTTCATCATCATCATTTCAGCAATAGGACGTCTACTGCTGGAGATAGGCCTCTCTCATCGATCTCCAAAACGGCTGGTTGGAAGCAGCCTGCATTTGCAGCGTTTCCCTGCGATCTCTTTTAGGTCGTCTGTCCATGTTGCGGGTCGACATCCTACGCAGTGCTTACCGGTCCGTGGTCTCCATTCGATAACCTTTCAGCCCCATCGGCCATCTATTCTGCGTGCTGTGCCTTGACCACTGCCATGTCAACTTGCTTATCCGTCACTCTTGCACATATGCACATAACAGTTCAGCCATGCAGAATTTTAGAACGTCCACATTTCAAAATCCATTGCGGCAATGCACCTGAATTCATTTTTATTTTTATTAAATAGAAACTTGTTTCATGAGATTATTTTATCAACAGATAGCTTCGAGTCTTCAAGAACCAAGCCAAGGTCGAGAAAGGAAAGAGACGTTACCAACGTAACTGCCGGAGTCCAAGCCAACGACTCTTCTAACTACATTGCCCTCGGCTCTGTCCTCCTATTGATGCTTACGACCTTCTTTGGACTCTACGTATACACCAGACACATTAAGCGAAGAAACGAAACGCAAGCCATCAACGCAAAAACCGAGAGCGCATGTTAATTGTAGTTACAAGTAAATTATATGGTAATTATTGTGATATTATAATTAATGTATTACCATTTTTCTACCAATCTTTTTATGAAATGGCTGCGATGATAATTGAAGGGATAGTTAAGTTAAATTGTACTTTCACTGCCTCTAGCTTTACTGTATCATGCGTTTTAGTGAGCATGCCTATTTTATGCTATAAAATAGTGCCATATTGCAATATTTTGTTGATTTTGTTGCATACAGATATTGTGTATTTTCTTTTATAATCACTAGTCAATGTATGTATTCTATTCTGAAAATTGTAATTCTTTCGGGGTATAATTATATTTTTTATAATTTACTAACATGATCGATATACTCATTTGTGATATTTTGTATTGTAAATATATAATTTTGCCAATACACTTGTGGCCATTCATTGTGTAGAGTTTATTGTTTATGACTTTGAGTACATTTTGGTATGAAAGCGGAACATTTCATTAATCGATTGGATTTGAATTGTACAGAATGCACTCACTGTCATAGATTTTTTTCCATATGTAATGTTAGAAAGATTGCTTTTTCGAGACAATCTAAGTAAAACATTCTATGAATGTTATAATTCTTATTGTATAATTTTTTATTCCTTCTCTTCTTTTCCTGTCTCCTTGGGCAAAGCGCTCAAGAATTGCAATGTTTTTCAAGAATGTTGAAAAAGGAAAAATAAAATAAATGAAAATATATAAATAAAAGTTCTTTATTTATTCATCCACAAATATCATCATGGAAAACATTTAGGTAGTTACTTGCACAATAACAATTAAGAATTGACAAAAAAAAACAATATTTGTATTCGCTAACAGTCTTTCGCCTGCTTATTATTTCAGTAAATCATTATTGTATTTTTGACATTTAATATGAATTTAAATTCGTTCGTTTAAATACTACTACTTATAAAACTACCCTGATATCATTTAAATAACATTTCTTCACTAAGTATTTACATATTACATGATATTATATTATTCACAAATTAAATAACTGTCCGATAGCTTACAACGCTAACTAAGCATTTATCTTCCTACTTAAAAAACGTAAATACAGTAGGTATAGTAGTCTTAGTAATCCGGCACTTATATAGATAAGGAAGCGTCGGATTATTAGAATATATGGATTACTCCATAATATTGGGAAATTCAAGGTAAATAATATATTATAGAGCATTGCATATATTATTATGTAGGTAGTATGTATTTTACAAAATCTATGAAAACTATCTTACGTATTCTGGGGGAGGAGAGAGCGGGCGAGTGTAGGTACACAAAATAAATAGGCACAGAAGGTCGGCTGCATATAACGAGCGTTAACAGGCACACGAACACAAAGATCCGTAAGTACAACGTTCTCTGATCAAGTCCGTCTGATCAAGTAGAACGCCAATCGCGAGTGCCCGTGCTTTGGCAAACGTAATTATCGTTTCGTGTGACAATCATTGTCATAATTTGTAATGATTTTTCTATTGTCATATTTCAAAAAACTTTTTAAGAATGAGGATTTAATAAACTTTTAAATATAATAATTGTGCTTTTCGTAGGTACCGTTATCGACATACTTCGAAGTACTTTTCGGTACTTAACCAAATTATAGAGTTTTATTTAGTTACCCTTTTCTATTAGAAATCAATGTATTTTAAAGTAACATATTATGCCCGATAGTTTTTAATTGAAACTCCCAAATCTAAGCGTTTTACAGAACATTATTATATAGTAGCTTTGCCCTAGCGCTATAATTTGCGCGTAGGTTAATAATATCAAGGTTAGCCGAAGCCGGCTTCCTGTACTTATTTATTTAGTAACAGGTAGCGGCTGAGGAAAGGGACTGGTGCGGGTGGAAAGAGCGGGGGCCGTGGGTGTAGAGTGTCGGACTACTGGACGTACCGATGTACTGAAGTGCTGGATTAGTGAGACTACTATAGAATGTTGATTAAAGAGAGCAACCTGTGTAAGTGCATTCATTGAAACAATGTTTCAATGTCATGGTTTATTCTATCTTATTCGCCTAAGACACAAATTATTTAAGAACGTAACAGGTACCTAGAGGTTATTTTACCACCTTTACCGATTTTGATAAATGAGGTGTCGATAGATTTATCGTACTGTAAATGCTCAGTTGCCTCCAAGACTTTCACTATGATTTTCTCAAATATTTCGAAGATTTTCTTGTAAAAATATGATAAAAATTTTGGGATTATTTTCACATTTGAATAAGAAGTTCCTGGCAACTAAACATAAAAAAAAAAACATTTACAAATGCCTGAGCGAATCACAAAATATCATTTAAAGATTTTCGTTTATTTTTCTGTCTGTAAATTCTAATGTAACCTCTGTACGTTCACCTTTTTAGTGGAAAAGAGTAATCAAACCCTTTTACAAATTTAATATTGTACGTACATACAAGAAAATTAGACACCAAATAGGAAATTATCTATGGTCACCAATATATTTATCAAAGGTAAACCTGAAAATCCAATTTACGTAGAATTGTGTTGTCTATATTTCGGACGTATTAAATACCATGTTTGAGAAAAGTTACATTATTTAGATAGGTACATTAGTAGACTAAATTAATAAATCTCATCGCTCGGTAAGTTTGATTTTGATTGGTCCATTAGGTGTGTACATCGGGTGGATGTGGTAGTCCATAGGTTCGTGGTTGTACTCCATTTTGAAAGCCTGAACAATCTGGAAATGGAAATAAAACTTAATGAACGTAACATACAGGGACAGCTTATACAAATACAAATGCAAAATCATTTGCAGATAGCCCGTTGGTCCAGTTGGTAGTGAACCTGCCTTCTGAGCTTGGGGGCATGGGTTCGATTTCCACCTAGGACAAACATTTATGTGATGAACATTTGTGTTTGTTCTAAATCTGGTTGTTAATATCTATTTAAGTATGTATTTAAAACTATATATGTATGTATATCGGTCTCTGGCAGCCATATCACAAGCTTTGCTTAGTTTGGGGACAGATGACGGTGTGTGCTAAAAAAAAATCGGGCATAATTTATGGTAAGCTATAGTATTGATCCCAGAGGCTCCCGAACTAGGCAGATACTGTGTGACGGGAGCCAATGGCTTCTCCTATTAATGTATCAATTAATTATACCAAACCAGCAATACAATATTTTAAAATTAGGTAAAAAATATTTAAAAGTAATTTAAAATTTAGATTACTATGCCAATAAGTAGCCAAAAGAGAAATAATAATAAAATAAAAAAATTTCACGGTTCACGCGATTTCAGGGTTGGTCCCATAGTAAAGCTCGTTTATAATAATAAGTACAATACCTCTTTTCGGCTTAGTACAATGTATATGCGTAAGTTATATAGTATATTTCTCTATGGTTATATATAGCCTTGCACTACTCTGCAGACAAGTTAATGACAATTCAAATCGCGACAGTGGAATTTATTACAATTTTTTTTGGCAGGTATAACCACAGAAAAGAGAAGTAAATAGAACGGAAATGAGAAGGAAAATCTGTTACCAGGCATTATGAGTAAACCTTGATTGAACATTCTTATTTACGCATCGAACTCCGCATCTCAGTTGCTAACTGATTTCGAATGACTGACGTTTCATTTATATGGGTGCAACTGGCTCTTACAAAAATGCCTCTACAGCCGTTCTATTTTTTGTATTTTCAGTGGGTATAACGTTTAAATCTTTTATCATACCTTAGCTATGACAGTATGTATCTCAAGCTCGGCAAATCGCCTGCCTAAGCACATACGCTTGCCATATCCAAACGGTAGTGAAGCAAAAGCGTGGTGATTCTGCCCCACTGTCCGCTGCATCCACCTCTCCGGTCGGAACTGTGATGCGTTTGAGAAATATTCTTCGCTGTTGCCCATCACGTAGTGTTGGAAGATCACTTGCGTCTGGAACATAGAGATGTCATAAGCAACTGATCAAAGTACCGTGACTTCCAAGTATCAATGTGTTCCTCACAAGGACTTTTTACACCCTTTATGGGGTATACAACGTCTTTGGTCCCTCATAGGGTTTTGCATGGTATAAAAAAATAGAGACGCCTTAGAATAACTACTCAGAGAAGGTAGGTTTCCAAACAACGCCTTCTCAAAACGTAAGCTACAAATTCGCTTTGTAGCTTACGTTTCGATTAGTATTTAAAAAAATTAAGCAAGAAAATTAATGGATTACCTGTGTCACACCATAACTTTTATGCTGCTTTTCTGATTTGTTGTGGTATGATTTCACAGCGCAAATTGTCATAGTAAAATTTTTATTTTTTTTTGGAGCCATATGTGACACCGTTTGAATGGCTTAAATTTTGCGAATGTACTTGGTTTCTTTGTGTAGTTATTCTAAGAGAGACACCTATACTCTAAAAAAAAACTTTGATGCTTTTAGCCACTACTCAGCACAATAATGGTCAGTGTAAGTATTTTGCTCTTGGTAATGAAAATAGGCTATCCTTGTGCTTGTTCGAATAATGTGTTTTTTTTTCGAACGCAAAACGAGATAAATTATAAAGTACTTAAAGTATTAGACTTCAATGACATAAATTATTTTGATTCCTTGTATGTAGAATAGAATAATACTACAATAATTATAACTTTTTAGGAACTTACTCCTTTTGGAATATTATAGCCACAAATAATAGTATCTTTACTAAGTTGTCTTCCATTGCCGATCACAACTGGATACATTCTGTAAAATAAGAATAAAAACGCTATAATTTCTATATTTATAAAAACGTAACGATACTTCATAACCGATAAGGAGATAGTTTTTATGTTTTTGTATAATTATGTATGTGCGAGCGATAGTGGCGGTAGTGGTGGTGGTAGCGGTAGCATGTGCGCTTTAAAATCTGATGGCACTCTTCTCAGCCCTGCACCATTAGATGCCATCGCTCAAAAATAGTGAAGGAAAATAACGTGAAAAAACCAGTATGTCCAAGAACGTAAAAAAAACAAAGATATTTGACATTCGCCAACACCGCTTCACCGGGCTGGGTCAGCATGTGGATTAGAGCCCATCCTCTATCTCTGAGAGAAAGACTGTGTCCCAGCAGGCTGATAATTATGATGATATCTGAATGTCATGAAGAACAAGTTGCTCGCCTACTCACAGTAATATATGGTTACACACTACTGCTTGGCAGTTGAATAACTAGCAAAGCCGTGGAAAGTACTTCCCGAGGCGGACTCAGCAAAAGAGTCTTACCAGTTGTTTTTAATAGAATTATTATGAAATTGTTAAGGGATTTTACGTATTTACCTCATAACTTCTTTGACACAAGCTTTTAAATAAGGCATTTGGTTCATATCTCCTGGTTTCATAGGCCTTCCGTCTAGAGCTTTGGTAATTTCATTGTAGAGCCTATCTTGTACTTCAGGTCTGTGTGATAGCTGGTACAAAATGGATGCTACCGCATTTGAGGTCTGAAACAAATAAGTGCGTTTTTTGTGTACATAAACTCATAATCGAACTTATTGTGCTAACCTCAATCAAAGAACAATGGAACACGTTCCCCGATGGTTACAATCTGGGCGTCTTCAAATCACGAGTGAATCGGTTCCTTCTAGGCAAGCGTGCTCCAACGTAGACCGCATCATCGCTTAACATCAGGCGTGATGGTGGTCAAACCAATTATTTATAAAAAAAAAAAAAACTATAATTTTTACCGCACCGCTCGTTACCAAACGCTACTAATTTAGGCTTTACGAAAGCGTCTTGCCTAGGTTTAATCTCAGAGCAAATAAAAATACCGAGGGACTACCGCGAACACGAAAAGTGAAGCCAATTTTTGAAACATGTGTGCGTAGTCAAAGTTCGTGTCGTGTAATTCATCAAAATAAGTGATAATATAAATACTTAAGTGTGGAATTATTCCATCCTTCTTCTTATTTACTTTTGTGTTGTTTTTATAGTTCTTAACACTGCAAGAAGTCATTGTTTCTTTTTAAAACGGATGTTTTCAGTACGACGTTCTGACAAGAAATTCACATAGTTTTGAATGCGTATGTGCGCGTGAGTCGTGTATTTATAGGGAATTCACGTAGTTTTGGAAGCGATATTGGCGTTACTTAGGCAGTGCGCCTTATGGACTCTGTATTTTTATTTGCTCTGAGGGTTTAATTAGGAAAGTTGGCAGACACTTTTACTCTAAGAGCCACTACAAGTGTCTGCAAACTTCCCTAATTAATTATAAATAATAATTTAATTTTCGACCTCAGCGGGGATGGTATGATAACGGAATCGAAGTGGTGAAGATGATCCAATATAATTTTAAGTATATTAACTATTCATTTGTTTGGGACCTGCTCTCGAAAAATGCGGCAGGGCGACTAAACAGAAATGAAGTCGCTCTTCAGCTGCCGCTACCACACATCTTACCGTATCGATGCCAACTAGGAACATGTCTAGCGCAGCGACGGCGGCGACACGTGGTCCAGCTGCAGCCACCAGGTCCTGCAGCAGCGACTTGCTGCTACCGCTCACTCGGCTCTCCTCCAACGCCTGCTCTACGTGGCTCAGAGTTACTCTGGAATGAATTGATGTCACGTTTTCATCAGGCGCTTATGTGGCTAATTTGTAGACGAGCTAAACGTTTGATCTCCTGTTTGATTAATTATATATTAGTATATACCAGCAGCGTAGAGAGGCCTCCCACTAGATGGACCGACGACATTTTGAGAGTCGCGGGCGTCCAGTGGATGCAAAAGGCAGGCTGTCGTTCAGTGGGGAGGTTAAAGGGGGGGTTATGTTCAGCAGTGGACGTCTTCTGGCTGATGATGATGATAATATACCAGGAGTCGACAAACTGTTAAATTGGGAGAACAAACCACAACCAAATTATTGATCTCATGGATTTCAAAAAGCCAAAAATGCACTTCCTTCCTGTTTGCCTTGAGCTCTTTTAAAGCTTGAAAAGTTACAATTGTCTCCTGAAAGATGCTTATATGGCTCTACCTTTGCAAGAGCGTTACTAGTTATGGGGAGAGGGGGGGGCAGATGCTCCCCTTAGAGAGGGTTGGAGTTTAAAGAGCCACCAACACACATAGGCAAGAGTAAATGATTTTAAAGGACAATGCATTCATTTTATTTATATAACACGGGAATAACTCACGTGAGATTAAGTCGGTTACTCCGACCACCGTTGCATTCATTATGCGGGCGGACTAAACACAAGCCTTTTTTGTGATAAAAATCCCTCTTCAATCATCAGGATACCCTAGGACATCGGAGCGGCTAGTGGTTTTATCCCCAGATGGCAAATACATTTAAAGAACTTACTTGAGGATAGTATCAAGTGCAGCTACATATCTCTTAAACATAGCGGTAGGGTATATTCTCCACCAGGGTGCCCTCAATTCCAGTTCACCAACGCTGATAAAAAACGTGTGGACAGCGTCGATCAGACGCTGACTTTCTGAGCCTTCGGGCGCGTCAAAACAACCCAGGCGTGTATCTAGAGCAATGAGGCCGAGAGCTGAAAAAACATTTTACACATTTAAATAAATAAACTGGCAATATCATAATTATTATTATTATCTCCTTATTTCATTTTCTTCACGGGTCTAGCCCGGACCTTTGAAAGGCATTGGTGGGGCCGAAGCCAACACCAAGAGGCCCAGGGTTGGGTACAAAATGTACAATTATGGGTATAAAATGGAATATAAAACTATTGTACAGTATTGGATAAAAAAATCTGGGCTATTGTGGTGAATTCTTGATGGTATGTTCCTGGTCATACATACATAGGTCATGAAAATATCAGCTGTTCTATAGAAAACGGTCATTGACACTCGACAAAATGTATGGAACAGCTGTTTTTTTTTTCGTGATTTCAGGGTTGGTCCCATCGTAAAAGTTGTTCATAATGATGAGGACAATTACCTCCTTTTGGCTTCGAGAGTGTTCCCCTTACACCCCGTATATGAATCTGAGTTTGAATCATTATTACTTACATTCCAGCGACCACTTATGGACTTCGTTCAGGAAATCATCAGGTGTTTCTTGATTTTCATCTCTCATATCCCGTAATCTGAAAAAAAAACCTTAGGCGTTGCAAACAAGCATGAAGAACTCAGTTGTTCAGCAGTGGACGTCTTCTGGCTGATGATGATGATGATGATGATGATGAAGAACACAAGTAAAAAAAACAGAAGGGTGTCGTTTTCGAAAGGATTGTAAAGTCGGGTCAATATTCACATTCCTCCGGTCAAGATTGTACACTTCCTAACTTGTCCACTTCCAAAGATATCAACTTCCATTTGTCATTTGTCAGTCAGCAAAGTAAAATCAAAGTAAAACGTTAATTATTGCTATAAATTATGTATTTTTACTTTCGGTGGTAGGCTAAAAGTCCAGCAGTGGACTGTTAAAAGGCTGACTATGATGATGTATTTTTAACGTGAAAAATTTAAGCAATTGTCCAATTCTAACGTTGAAAAAATAAATAATTTCGTTAGGTTAAGTTGTTGAATTTTGATGAAGTGTCAAATGTGATCTATTACAATAAATAATTGGCCCTTTTATTATTAATTGGCCCTACTTTAGTACCTTCATACGATCATCATCATCATAGTCAGCCTTTCAACAGTCCACTGCTGGACTTTTTGGCCTATCCCCGAAAGGGTGATTGGGCCATTATCCACCACGCTGGCCCACTGGGAATTGGTGGATTCACAAACGCCATTGAATTCCTTCTCTGTACGTATGCAGGTTTTCTCACTATGTTTTCCATCACCGAAAAGCCAGTGGTATGAAAATCCGTCAGTCCTCAGCGGGCAATGGAGAGAGCTATGCTCGGAGTTTCTTTGCGCGATAAAATCCGAAACGTGGATATTCGCCAAAGAACCAGAGTCACCGACATAGCTGTTAAAATTTGCAAGTTGAAGTGGCAATGGGCAGGATCGCTCGAAGAATCGATAACCGATGGGGAAGAAAGGTTCTTGAGTGGAGACCACGAACCGGAAGACGCAGCGTAGGTAGGCCTCCCACTAGATGGACCAACGACATAGTGAGAGTCGCTGGCATCCAGTGGATGCAAAAGGCAGGCTGTCGTACAGTGTGGAGGTCAAAGGGGGAGGCCTATGTTCAGCAGTGGACGTCTTCTGGCTGATGATGATGATGATGATGATAAAAATCCGTACATAATCCTTCATACGATACTTACACCCAGTTTCTGAAAGCCTGTTGAATTTAATGTATTGTCAAACCTCATATCAAGTGACTTGATTGACTATTGTTTTTTCGTTCAACCAATCACGTCAGTTGACATGAACGTTTTAGTTAATTTCTGTGTTGATCAGTCTTTCAGAAACCGGGTGTTAGACAGTGCAATTTACAAACCTTTGAACAAATGTGTCGGCAACTTCTGCGACCGGCACCGTGTATTGGGCTGCAGCACCAGCGCTCAAAGCGACTCTGGACACTTTAGTTCTAAACGCTGCCCAAGAGTCTCCATGCCTATTACAAAAATAACAAAATGAAAAATCAAGATGAACTTTAATATCTGCTCTAAGTCTAGGTGTTAGTCGTCCGTGTTTTTCTGTAATCTATATCATCCCCAATACATGAAATCCTCGTCGCTAGTCTGTGGAAAGCGCTACCTAAATGGGTGTTCCCCGAAAAGCGAACAAACAGACAGAGAGACAGAATTACTTTCACTTTAATTCATTTATTTGAAGTGAATAGTAGGTATGTAGTTATGGACATTACATCATAGTTAACTTACACAGCAATAACGCCTGCACAATTCTCTTCAGCTCCGAAAAAATCTTTCCGCAGTGTGTGTTTGTAATAATTTAGTGACGGCATTGATGGTCTGAAATCAAATCAAATGGTGAATGTAATTTTTTTTTTTCTAATATATTTATTATTCATCACTAGTCGCTCAATACAGTGGTTCATTAATTAAATATGCGGGCGGTAAATATCATTTTTCTATAGGTAAATTAAAGTACTTTAAAAATATAACTAGTCCCATGTCAAAAAATACCAATTGGCTTATTTTTTCATTTATTTTGCCATGTAGGTCGGAACCATGTCAGAAACTTTTCCTCAGTGAAATGATCGAAGGTAACACTATGTAAAACCCCTGTGGTGTGAACCTGGTTTTTTTCCGGGTAATTATAATAGTTTTATAAAAATTCCTAATCGTTTCTTGAATCATAGCAAAGAATAGTCTAGATCAAGTGAAGTCTCCTCTAAAAAAACGAAATCGATTTAGCCGTTTGTTACAATGCCACAGATAGACAGATATACAATACATATATGATTATATGTGTGACATTTTAGATATCTATCGTTATAATTTTTTTGTAAGCGAGCGTAATGGGAGCATCATGTTAAACCGTGTTTTTGATGCAACAATATAATTATTTAAAATAGTATTGTTATGTGTAAAGAAAAAAAAATTACACACATTAACTTATGACACCCCTTTTTGCATCGCTGGGGTTAAAATAGTTGGATTGCCACAGACCGCTGAAAGTCTAGAGACAATTCAAATGCGCAAGCCCATAACCAGTTGGCAGCAATATTGTTACCTATGCGGTGCAGCGTCTTCTCCACGAAACACCCTTTCTACTTCACTGGCATCGAAGACGAACAGCATATCGGGCCGGCCGATGAGCCCCTCCATCTTAACGCACTTTCCGTACTGCTTTAGCAGCGACATGCAAACTTTGTCGATGTGCTCTACTGAGTATCCACCTGGAAATAAAATACCAAGTATGATAAGTTTTTTTTTTTAAATAAATAATAGGCTTGCGTTAGAACACCCATTCAGCCAGCGCATTATATTATAACTAGCTGCGCCCCGCGGTTTCACCTGCGGGGATTACTCCTTATAACATCCGCTATCTGCCAGCGACAGTACCGTCAAAATAGGTCCAGCCGTTTCGGAGTTCATACGGAACATAATATATACATACACACATCGCCTTTTATTATAGACTAGCTGCGCCCCGCGGTTTCACCCATGTAGTGATGAAAAATGGTGACGATGATGATGCCTATGTCACTCTCTGGCTCTTGAACTATACCCATGCAAAAAATCAGGTCGATCCGTTATTCCGTTAAAGCGTGAAAGAGGAACAAACATCCATACATACAAACTTTCGCGTTTATAATATTAGTAGGATTTATACAGATTTAGAGAGATTTTACATTATAAGATTATAGAGTCAAGAGTCTAGAGACCGTCAGGAACCATCAACGCTTATAAAACAAGCATAAATAAAATAGAATAAACCCTTAAAAAAGCTGGTAGGTAATCTTCAAACAGCCCCCGATAAAAGAGCTGATAATTTTTTAAAGGCTGAACAAATTTTCTTGTTTGCTCAAATTATCTCTCGATCAAGCCACCTTTCAAACAAAAAAGTAACTAAATCAAAATCGGATCACCTGTTTGGGAGCTACGATGCCACAAACAAACAAACAGATACACACGTCAAACTTATAACACCCCTCTTTTTGCATCAGGGATTAAAAGTAGTAATTAACTCTTCTCGCTGCTCACTACCAGTCGCAGAGTCACTTGGCTTTAAAATCGTGTTTATTGCGCCTCGCCATATTGAGTTAAGTGTGACAAAATTTTATTTTTAAGTATTGTATACCCTCTGCAGCTTTCTCTCTCGCACATTTTCACATTATTGAAGATATAAAATCAATGAGTGTGAATTTCCAAAAAGTAACAAAATCATGTCATGGTATCTATCGTAACATTACAAACAAAGAAATTGTCAATTTGATATATTTTAATTTGACACAGTAAAATGGTAACAAGTGATTTTTATTTCTCGTGTCATTTTATTCCGTCAAATTACATGATATCGAATCAAACATTTCTTTGTTTGTAATGTTACGATAGACACCATGACATGATTTTGTTACTTTTTGGAAATTCACACTCAATGATTTTATATCTTCAATAATGTGAAAATGTGCGAGCGAGAGAGCTGCAGAGGTTATACAGGACCCTTAACCGACTTCAACAGGAGGTCATCAATTCGACGGTATGTTTTTTTTTGTATGTTTGTTACGCGATTACTCCCTCAATACAGAATTGTTTTTTTTCATATTCTTCTCAGCAAACTCTGATCATTGGTTATTGATATTATTTGATACCCATAAATCATGCATAAAAATTACTGGTCCGCCATATTGGATTTAGAATGACGTCACTTAGATAACGATGCATTGTTATCGTAAACGTGTACTTATGCAAAATTTCAGCTTTATGGGTTGGGGATAACTGTTTTAAAATTAAGATGCAAAATTTTACCCAAACTAATAAGGTAAGTCAAATAAAGGCTTCTTTAAATAATAATACAGACCGGCAATGGCAATGGCTTGTATTTTGAGCAACGAGCCTAACCAAACAAAATGTCAATAATATTTTTGTCTGTAAATTCCAACATAACCTCTTGCATTTTACCTTATTATGTTGTGAAAAAATTTAATCAAACCTCTTTGCTCATAGAAATATACAAAACATCAGAAAGGTCGAGATGTTAAAGTCAAATTTTCGTCAAAGGTGTGTTCTTCAAATAATGGATACGAGAAATCATGTTTAAGAAAAGGTAATTTAAATATTTACACACAATGAATGTCTCCGTTAACTGATACCGCAGACCACAGCTGACATTGTCTTTACTCACGGAATCCCTTTCCACTTTCTCGGTCACGAACTCAGATCAGACAAATAAGGAAGATAGGCTAAGGTGGCGTGGTCGGTGCGAATGCATAAGCATAATCACCCTTTAATAGTCTACTGCTGGACTAAGGCCTACCCTTGAAAGGGCGATTGGGCCATATCCACCCTACGACCAACATAAAATGAATGTACGGGCTCAGAAGAAGCGCATTTTTTAAGATTACAAAATGAGCACTGGCGCTTATTTCTTTTCAGTCGGTCTCTAGCCGTAGGAAGTGCGACACGTGACTATTGTTACATGATAACGAAACATCTGATAAAATTATGCCATCGTGTGCCTTCCCAAAGTGTAAATACACAACAACAAACCGCTATCTATTTTTTGTAACAAATGTACTGTACATATTTAAAATTAGGTGTTGAAGTAAATGTCCGATACGGTTTTGGCTCATTTTTACTGAGCTAGTTTTATAGTTATGGCCCGTCAATTAATTTTATTTTAGTCGAAGTATCCACCACGCAGGCCCAGTTGCGGGTTGGTGCGGATTCACACACGCCATTGATTTTTTTCTGCGTACGTATGCCTCCTTTAGGTATGTTCGTGATGTTTGCTTTCACCAAAAAGCCAGTGGTGCAAACTCAACACTGGCTTAAATTATGATTGAAATGATTTTTTTAATTAATAATAAATAATAACGGCCTAAATCAAGCATATTGTCTTTCGTCGAACTTACACTGCAGACAACCTTGCTGCCCTTTTTTGCATGCTATTAGTTAGTTCATTGGTGTAGCACACTGACCTATAGCTGCAAGTTTCTTGGTGTGCATGAAAAAATGTGTAAGCGTACCGTTTTCACAGATTTTGCGTTAGCAGTTTAGCAGTATATTGATAAAAATAGGTGAAAAACTCACACGAACAATAAGTGTACTAAGGCATATCTCCCTTGTCTGCCTGATCTGAGGTCACGATAGTGTAGAGTTACAACCTTAAAACGCAGGTTACAAGAGAGAGCTCTCTCACGATTTTTGAAAACAAAACAGTAATTTAACACACTTTTGATGGCATACGATAATAAACATAACATAATAAATTTATTTCCAAAAAATTTACTTACTCAAAAACCATAACACACAAAAATTCTAAGTTAATATGGACAAAATGATATTTTTACACGGATTTTAAAGTCGGGTGGGAACTATATTTATTATCTAACTTAGATTAAAATTTGAAGTTGTTGAACCCGACTTCAAAATCCGTGTAAAAATATTATTTAGTTCTTTGTTGTGGCATATTAACTTAGAATGTTTGTGTTTTGTGGTTTTTGAAGTCAGTTTTTTTTTAAAGATAATTTATTTTAGCTTTTTTTGTGAAACACCAATTATAGTGAAATGCTTGTACTAATAGTTTATTTAAAGATATGTAAATTTGTAAATTTAGTTAGTTAACATTCATTCCAGTAAAGGATATTATAATGTCAAACATTATGTGACGATAAATCTGGATGAATGTGGTTCTGCACAATAGCAATAAGATTGACAAGAATAAAAAAGATAAGAATAATACTTAAATATTAATGAACAAAAACAAACAAAAATAAACCGGCCAAATGCAAGTCTGCATGCAAGCACTGAGGGTTCAGTACCACTGCAAAATACAATAAGGTCGTCCATCATCATCATCATCATCAGCCTCTAACTGTCCACTGCTGGACATAGGCCTCTCCCAATGCACGCCACTGAGCTCGGTCGGCAGTTCCTTGCATCCAGTTTTTACCCGCCGTTTTACGCAGGTCATCACTCCATCTGGCCACAGGGTGTCCTACACTACGTTTGCCTAAACGTGGTCTCCACTCCAGAACTCGTCTACCCCATCGGTTATCGGTTCTTCGGGAAATGTGGCCGGCCCACTGCCACTTCAGCTTGCTAATCCTTTGAGCTATGTCGGTAACTTTGGTTCTATGTCGAATCACTTCGTTCCGAATTTTGTCCCGTATAGAAACTCCAAGCATAGCTCTCTCCATAGCTCGCTGAGCGACTTTAAATTTGTGGACCACCTTAACCGTGAGTGTCCACGTCACGGCACCGTAGGTCATAACGGGTAGGACACACTGATTAAAGACCTTTGTCTTGAGACACTGTGGTATGGACGACGTGAAGACTTGACGAAGCTTACCGAATGCTGCCCATCCCAGCTGAATTCTTCTATTGGCTTCTTTCTCGAAGTTGTTAAGGTCGTCCAAGTAACCGCATTACCAGTTATTATAAATTCTTCCAAAATTATCGAAGTAATTGCTATGCAGCCACAGTTAATTTTGCTACAGGCGCTCGAGTATAACACAATTATAATGTGTCATCGACTTGCACTTGGCTGGTTTTATTTAATCTTCATAAAAAATGCGCAAAAGAGAGTTTTGGTAGGTGAGTGCGACGTTAATAAGAAAGATCTATGCATCTTTTCATTACTATATTAATAATAATTATGCTGAAGTCTATAAATATTTAATGAAGTACCTAGCCACTGTGCTATTCATAAAACCGGTTCGTCATATAATTTTCGAGATTTAATCGTGTCTGGATACTTTCTACTAGGTTTTATATTCATAGACCGGTTTTACATTCGCTAATTATTTATCTACTGATATTAAGCCAATCTCTAATATCTGAATAACCGCTACTAGCTGCGCTCCGCGTTTTTACCCATCCTAAAGTATCTGTTCATATGTATTTCGGTTTCCGGTCCTTAACTATACCTACAGCCACCTCTTTTAGCACTAGCTCGTAGCTATTTTCTATCTGTTTTTTGCTGCGTTGCTTGTGTACACAATAAAGATTTTCTATCTTGAACTGTATCAGAACAATATAATCAGCCTACATCATCATTAGCCAGAAGACGTCCACTGCTGAACATAGGCCTCCCCTTTTAACCGCCACACTGAACGACAGACTGCCTTTTTCATCCACTGGATGCCCGGGACTCTCACAATGTCGTTGGTCCATCTAGTGGGAGGCCTACCTACGCTGCGTCTTCCGGTTCGTGGTCTCCACTCCAGAACCTTTCTTCCCCATCGGTTATCGGTTCTTCGAGCGATGTGGCCTGTCCATTGCCACTTCAACTTGCAAATTTTAATGGACTTACTTACTGACTTACTGGACTAAACAAAGTGCGTGGCGGGTGGCGCGGCTATCGCGGCTGAATGCCCGAAGCGGCGCAAATATTCCAGCCTTGGTAGAGGTTACTTAATTGCGCCGTTTAGGGTGGAAACACTTGGACCGCGGGGGCGAAGTGGTTTCGAATATTTTAAGGATTTTTCGGGGAGGCTGAAAGTTTCTTTGCGTGACCAAAATGCTGTCTGTATTTTAGTCAGAAAGTTAGCCTCGCAATCCAACGAGGCAACGCGGACAGCTTTTTAGGCACTCTGCCTGTAATTAGAAATCGTATAAACTATCTATAAGCAACGAAGGCTTATAAACGATCTTCAATTAGTTACCCTGCGAAGGAGTTTATTGAATTTTTTGTCTAGAAATCCCCTGTGTGTCCCATTTGATTTCCGGAAGGGGATTATCGGACAAAAAGTCCGTAGTTAGTAGGAATTTCCCCGTAGATAGTAGAATTAATTGGACCCGGTTATGTCCTAAAACTGCATCCAGAACCACCGGAGGGTGAGCAGCAGCTGCTTATTAGTACAGTGAACGTACTGCGATCCCCAAGTCGCCTGCCAACCGTGGGGATTATGGCAACATCTTTCTCTAAGAAAGACCTTTGTGCAGCAGTGGAAGTTTACTGGCTAATGATGTGAAGTGTGAGTAGAAATTTCAACAGTTTTTTTTTTAAGTACTAGACATCTGGGATGCAAATATTCGGATGGGCATATCTTGATATCTGCATCTATGACATAAAATACATAATTATATTTCTACTTACACGGTCTTTAGACTAAATTCAAACTACTTGCTCTTGTATGAAGTCTGCTTTTAATTCTCTTTAAATCACTTCAGGTCACGCACACTCGGTCCTTCGTCTGCGCCGACCGCGCAATGCAACAGTATTGCGTAAACAAGAAAAATGTTCTATCGCATGTCCAAACTACTTATTACTTGAGCACTTATGTTGTACATACGTAATTATGTACGTATTATGTCTCTTCTGGGACAGCAGTCAAACTTTATGGTCCGTGACAAAATTGGCAGAGACTTTTTGGTGACACGAGGAAATCTTGTAAAGATCTTTGAAGAATTGGAGTGCAGCCAAGATATAAATGGGACCACAGTCCACTGCTGGACCTGCAACTCAGCCTGACTTTCAGTTTTTCGTGTCCAACCGGTGCCAGCTATCTTAAGAGCCGTATTAAAATATGAATCGTTCTATTTTAGACATCTGGATTTTAGGGGCATAAAACGAAAAACAAGCATACCATAACATTAAATTTGTTCATTTTATGTCAGTAATTTAACGAAATCCACTCTAAAACTTTCCATCCGAGAGTTATACGAAATATTATTTTTATAAATTGGTGTGATTATCTTAAGTTTTTCCAAATTTTGAAGTTGGTATTTTAAATCAAAAATGCAGAACTGCTTATTACAGATATTGAATTGTGTACAGATCTTTTTATTTGATAGAATTTACCGGCCTAAATTAGGCTTGATGCCTTAGCCGAACTCACCCTGCAGACGACCTTGCCACCCTTTTTTAGCCGACTCCAAAAAGGAGGAAGTTCTCAATTTGACTGTATTTTTTCCCTATGTTTGTAACGCGATTACTCCGCCAATTGTGAATTGATTTTGATGTTTTTTTTTTCTTTGGTAGGTCATACTTTAGAGGTGGTTCCAGTCTCTTGTAAATTTTAACGAAATTGATACAGCGCTTTTTGTTAGTTACCAAAAACAAAGAAAATATAAACAGATAACGTTTTGGTTTGCGGAAACGTTTTGATTAATACTTTCAATCTCTGTTTTAACTGTAATTTTTCTACTTTTTGTACATGTAGGTACAGTTTTAAGTCGGGTTTTGTTTAATTTTAATTGCATAAGAACTACAATAGTTCTGTTGGTACCTAACTGTTAACATAACATTGCCATAACCGCTTTATGGTTGGTATTCCGAAAACCTGAACGAAACGCTTTGATTCCACTTTTATTGTGCAAACTGCTAGTCTGTGTAATGCGCTGCCTGAAAAGGTATTCCCCGATAGTTACAATCTGGGTGTCTTCAAATCACGAGTGAATCGGTTTCTTCTAGGCAAGCGTGCTCCACCGTAGACCGTATCATCGCTTTACATCAGGTGAGTTGGCGGTTAAGCGCAAGCCTATTATTTATAAAAAAATAATTAAAAAAAAAACAATTGTTTTGTTGGTAACTGTAAACATACATAGAGAATAACAACCATAGAAAAACATAGAGATTGTTAAACAAGAATTTGCCGGACAGTTTATTTTGGTTTATTATCTAACAAAAATACCTCGAAGGTTAATAGCCCATCGTATCATCAAGCTGAGACTGCAGTGGAATCAAAATGACGTCCTTGTCCGACATTATTATTATTTTTCGTAACGAAACGTAGATTTGTATGCTGAGAACATCGCGCAGATAGTTACGAAAATGACATTGTGAATAAAATTACAATGTATTATTCAATAATTTTTAAAATATATAGGATCAGTAGCAAACTTTAGAAAAAATATATATAGAAAACATTCTTTGTTTTAATCACAGACCTCGCAATTTTTTTAATCCATGGTTGTAATGTTTTTTATTTTAGTTGTTTTTTTTTCTTCTGTTGAACACAGAATATTTACAAGCTCTAAAACTAACTTTCTTATTCTATGTAAATATTATCTAACGAAGGGGCAATGATTATATGTAAATACCACAGAAAAGAGAATTTAATAGAACGGGAATGCGATCTACGATGCAGCACGATTTCCCAGAAGAAACCGATTGACGCCTATTTTAGGGTGAATCACATAGTAAAAGTTGTAGGTACATAATGATGAGTACAATGACCTTCTTTCAGATTAGTACAGTCCATATGCGTAACTCTATATAAAGAATAGTGCGCTTATAGCCGAAAAACAAGATACCTAGCTAGATAAATATGCAGTCTAAGTTTTGAGCCTATACCTACTGACTAGTATAATATTCCTTACGTGTTAGCGACTCCATGTTCCTAAGTGGCGTTTTATGGGCCATGATTCAGACACCAGAGTTACCAGTTACCACATACTACTGTAAATATACCTACAGATTGCTACACACGAAGTTACGAGTTTTGAGGGAAATGACGAAAACTTCCGACGTTTAAAGCCATTAGCCGTTGTTTCCAACTATGAAATAAATGAGATGTACTCGTAACAAAGTAAGACTGTCATTGGTAACGTTTGAGAGTTTGAGACTATGGACATATTGTGCACTACCCAGATAATCGACCAAAACCTACGACCGACCAAGCTGCTCATATTAGAATCTTGCTAGAGAATCGCTTCAACTTTTTTGAGGTCATCTCTACACTAGAGTTTGTAATTACAGACTCGTTCTACGCGAAAACTAATCGGAGTTTATTTTATTATCGAATTTGTTTCAATAGCACTTAAGTATCGCAAAAGCAAATACAAAGTTGCAAAAGTATAACAGTACTGTCAAAAAAACGCAACGTGCAAGAGAATCAACGATAAAACAAATAAAGCCATTGGAATTAGGCATCCAATCACGAACTAAATGTACGAGGTCCATGGCTAAGTCAAGCGCCAAGCGTTTGACTACCTTACTGTGATCGAAGATGGTAAACATGCCTAAACTGTACATGAGGTCGTCATCTTCGTTACATGAACGATATTTAGTAAATTTTGGATGATGTCTCTGGTATTTTTATATCATACTAGCGGTCCGCCCCAGCTTCACACGTGTATAGATTATAGCCTATGTCACCCGGGGATAGTGTAGCTTCCCAACAGTGAAAGAATTTTTCAAATCGGTTCAGTAGTTTCGGAGCCTATTCAATGCAAACAAACAAACAAACAATCAAATCTTTCCTCTTTATAATATTAGTATAGTATAGTTATTAGTATAGATAGTATAGATATAGTATAGACAAGATACGAGAAAATCATTACATTGTAAACAACAAAAAGTATTTTCTTGTTGAATAGTATCTAGACATTAAATCCAAGTAAACAATGAAAATCGTGCATTGCGGCATGGCCACGATCAATGCTCATTGGCCGGTGCAACCACAACTCGTGATGTAATGCACGATATTCTTAGAAGTAATTTCCACCGCATTCGTGCCACAGACCACATTAGTTACCTGTGCTTTCTCGTAATCTCCGTAGCATTTAGAGCGATGGATGTAAAAAATCTAAAGGGCTTAATGACCACTCCACTGATGGACTCCCATAATAACTAGTCGAGAAAGTGATGTGACAGACAGGGTTCCATATCCAAAGCCATAATAATTGTGGTCACCTTCATATTTAGGAATTGGTGATTAGGTGCACGGTTGCCTGGAAGAGATCGCTTTAAGCGATAAGGTGTTAAAAGCCTAGATAATATTTTTTTGTTATGTTTATGTTATTCTTGTTTTGTGGTATTTTAATAAAGAGTCGTTTTATTGTATTGTGTTGTAGATGTAGAAAAAATCAAACGTACGATGGTCTATGGACTTAGTTTCTGTGAGAAGGCCTGTGTCTCAGCAGTGAGAACGTATCTCATCATCATCAGCCAGAAGACGTCCACTGCTGAACATAGGCCTCCCCCTTTAACCTCCACACTGAACGACAGCCTGTCTTTTGCATCCTCTGGATGCCCGCGACTCTCACAATGTCGTCGGTCCAACAAAAGTAACAGAACATATCTAAAACTGCCCTATCATATTTTCTCGACACAAGCCTACGACCTTCTTAGACCAAATATTTACGCAGTTTTCAGTCTCATTCTTACCAATATAAGGCGTGAATCTCCAAGTATTTCCGAGAAAGGGTAGAGGCTTTGGCCCTGGCACCTCCTCCCAAGACTTTATAGATGACACAGTCTCGAACATCGGCGCTTCGAGGGCAGCGTCAGTGGACCTGGCACGCAGACTACGTGCTGGACAGGATTTAGCCGTAGGTTTGATTCCTGTGAAAATAAAATAATGGTAAGTTATTACTAAAGTCATATAATCAAAAGTCCTTCTGATTTGTTTTGAATGGCCGGAATGTCTTAAGACGCCTTCTGCGCCAGAGAGCCAGGCCGGTATTCTGAGTCTCTTAAAAAGGCATATTTTTTGTGATACTACCAGTATCACTGTTACAAATATTATGTGTAATGTTATGTTTTAATTTTTTATTTTAAATTGTAGCTCCAGGTATCTTGTCTATTTAGCCAATGTAAAGTATACCTAAAAGAATTGTCAAACATGCAATAGTTTAAAGTTTTATATAATACTCTAGCTGCGCTCCGCGGTTTCACACGCGTAGTGATGAAAAATGGTGGTGATGATGATTAAAAGTAGCCTATGTCACTCTCTGGATCTTGAACTATACCCATGAAAAAAATCAGGTCGATCCGTTGTTTCGTTGCAGCGTGAAAGAGGAACAAACATCCATACATCTATAAATACAAACTTTCGCGTTTATAATATTAGTAGGATAGGATATTATATTAGAAGGATTTTTGTTTAATAGCACAACAAAAAAAAGCATAACATTAAAGAAAACTTAAAACAAGTTAAAATAAGTCATAGTCGCAGTCAATATCAAGCAAAGCCAGTCACGGCAAAGTATAGATCACGCAATCGAATCCAATCAAAAATCACAAACTTTACTAGAGGTTTTAATTATAGTGATCCACAAAGTTAAATGACTTTATACTGTTATACATTTACTCACTGAAAGTGGAACGATTGAACTTATGTATTTATTATTATAATGGTAATTCAGTTTAAATCGCAACTCGCATTGCGCATTGTTAGCAACTATACAACAGGAAGACGTTAGCACCCGAGATAAAGATTATTCTTGTTCGGGCATTTATCTCTAGCACGATGTATTCACTAGCCCATTTTTAAAACATGTTATATGTAAATTGCACGCCCACTACTAGGCAAACATGTTACAATGTTAGTAATATTTAAACCCACCTATTGTGCATGCGTTTTTTAAATGTATAATTTACTCGCGCTTTGTGCAAATAAACTATCTTACCATAACATAAAACTGTTACGTTGGCTTTGTCCTTAGACCTCAATGTTAAGAGTTTATATGTCGTCAACATGGGTTGTTGCGTTGCATCGATTTGCTTGGTTATGACAATCAGTATCAAATGCATGTTTTGTTTATGAATACTTGAAGATATAATTAAGTTTAATGTAATTTTTGACATAAACTTGGTGAAACTTTTCTAGATACAATAATTCGGCAAAAACAGGCCTTCTAAAACACGATTTTAGTGTCATCTTCAAATCTAGAAGTCGTTGACAATAATTTTTTTCATATCCTAATGTTAATTTATGTAATGTAGTTTAATGTAATTTTATTTATTTATATAGTTCTAATAGTAATCCGGAGTTTTATCATTTGTCGCTTACGTTATTTAGTTCTAGGGCGGGCGCCGACTCGTGCGTATCTCTTCCTGCAGCCGTAGATCGCATACATTTGTCACTGTTTCGCGCAGGGGCAAAACTCTGATTTGAGCTGACAACATATCGACTCTTAAAATCGTTCGTTCTATTTCATATATTTTGTGTAGTTTATAAAGATAGTACTTCATCTTTGATCCAGCAATCTACAATCCGCAAAGTTTCTATGTTTAGTAATATACAATGTTTTGTGGTTATATGAAAGAAGCTAAGTAATTGCACTTGTTATTATCTTCAAAAATAACTTACTTTCACTCGGCAGATCTCTAAAAAGATTATACGATAAGGCAACAAAATTATAGATAACATACCAATGTCGAGTCCGTTGTCCGCTTGGTAGCACCGCGAAGTTGTCGACAAGTGTCGGGTCGAAAACTTTAGAGGCCATTTCACCGCTGCAATTCTACTTTTCATTTTTATAAGACCTGTGGAAATTGAATACAAACAGTGTAAGAACGTATTTTCCTCTCTTCATAAAAACTAGACACGTATGTAAAAAAAATTTAATGGGCAAGGGCATGTGCCCTTATTAAGTTAACAAAATACAAGCTAATACTAACACATCAAATACAGTTAGACTGCCCATGGGGTCTAGAAAAGAGTCACTTTCTGTTAGCGTTTACGCCTGCGGAAAGATGAAACTGTATGAAAATGATATTGACAAAGACATTAGCTAGAGAGAAATTATCTCAAGCTAATGTCATTTTCATACAATTTCATCTTTCCGCAGGCGTGAACGCTAACAGAAAGTGGCTCTTGTCTAGACCCCCATAGACCAGTTGAAGGTCTATAAAAACAATCCAAATGCTAAAGCCCACTACCAATTGGCAGCGTACCCAGCATGCTGGCGGCATTACCACGCTAAATGGTAATGTTTATGCGTTGAGCCAGAAACACGCCAGAATTTTGGTCACATAAATAGTAAACCGGTTTTTGGTTAGCTGTATTATTTTTACATGTTTGGGATAGCTAAAGTGCCAAAAACCGTTAGGACGAAATTAGTAAATAACTTTTTTATGCGTTACAAGCTAACGGGCCGCCTGATGGTATAAGCGACTACCGTTGCCTATGGATATTTATAACACCGTTGCCGACCCTTAAAGACTCTATTAACAACTCTTTTGTTCATAATGATGGGTTCTATGAACCCCTTTCGGTTTAGTACACACTTTCGCGTAACCCTGTATAATTAAATCAATGTTTTTATTCGTTTATGAAGTATAGCTGCGCCTTGCGTTTACACCCGCGTGGAAATTTCCTGAAGAACTGTTATTTTTTTTAGGATAAGATTCCTATGTCACTCTCCGGCCCTTCAACTATATGCGAAAAATCACATCGATCCGTGTCTCTGTTGCTGCGTAAAAGAGGAATAAACAAACAAATCAAAGCTCTTGAGAATTATATGAGATGTTCTGAGCGGATAAACTTAACTAGTATAGTAGTTAACCTCCCGGTACGATCTCACCATTGTTTCCTGTTTATAATTATAAAAAGAAACTTGTATTTAGATGTATGTTTTAAAATTAAGAATGGTTAAGCCTTATTTTAGGGTTCCGTACCCAAAGGTTAAAAACGGGATTCTATTACTAAGCCTACGATGTCTGTCTGTCTGTCCGTCCATCTGTTCATCCGCCCTACGTATTAATCTGTCTATCCGTCTGTCCTACATAATAGCGGCTGTATCTTTCAAACCGTAATAGATGTGCCAGTTGAAATTTTCACAGAATATGTAATGTTACGGCGTTTAACTAAGAAATATGTAATAAAAAGTCAAAAAGTAAAAACGAAAGGGCCCGTTATGTGGTGGTACGGAATCCTCAGTGCGCACATGGCCGGTTTTATTATTTGGTATTGTTGAATCCATAGTTATAAAGATCGTTCATCATAACTCATTCTACGTATTTGGCACATTAAGGTGTGGCCAGGTTTGTGTCTTTTGACTTGTATCGCATAACTCTATATCCTTATTATGAATATAAGGTGTCAGGAAAATGATACGCGGCAATAATTATATTTAACTATATAAATATAGCTCTATATAAATATAGCTATATATTATAGCTCTTTGGAGTTTATGTACGGATTTACATACCGCTGGCTTTTCGGTGAAGGAAAACATCGTGAGGAAACCTGCATACATACGGAGAAAGAATTGAATGGCGTATGTGAATCCACCAACCCGCAACTGGGCCAGCGTGGTGGATATGGCCCAATCACCCTTTCGGGGGTAAGCTAAAAGTCCAGCAGTGGACTGTTAAAATGCTGTTTATGATGATGATGATGATGATATAAATTTTTTGCTGTGTACGTGTGTACACGTAATGACAGACACAAAAAGAGACAAAGTTACGAAACACAACGTTTGTTTAAGGTAGGTAGGGATATTATTAGAGATTTTAAAGGATGGTAACGTATATACAAGATTATGCATATAGACTGTAATAATCAGAAAAGAGGTCATTGTACTCATCATTATGAAATTTTTTTACTCAACCCTGAAATTGCGAAACTGAAATAGAAAAGGAAGAGTAATTTCCAAAAAATTTACTAGTACCTACCTATGTTCATATGAAAAGTGTGAAAATGACTCAATGTCCAAGGGAACCTTAAGACTGCCAATTGATGCTCTAGTTTTTAGTAGTTTCATCCTATACAAATAAGTTATTTCTGGTGTCGAAAGAAATAGTTTAACTGTCTAACCACCATATTTTACTCATTAAAATAGTATGTATGTATGTATGTTCCCTATGGACTCCAAAACGGACCGAATCTGGACCGATTTTGACGAAACGTTCACTGGCAGATAGCTGATGATATAAGGAGTACGCCACGGTTGTGGGTGAAACCGCGGGACGCAGCTGGTTACTCATAAATACAGATTAGAGACATCGATATAATTTCACAGTGTAAAAGACATAAACGCGCGTCTCGGAATTTTGCTAAATTTTCAAACGAGTTTTTAAATTATAATTTTATGTAAATAGCAACTTTATGAATTTGGTCGAAGTGCTTTATTGTTTTAATTTATTACTGACTAGATTTTCTGGTTTATAAGCAACTGGGTTTAAATCTCTACATTTCAGTTGCTGGCTAATATTTTATACTAAAATTAATTTCATTCTTAGGTTTCAGAAATTTGTTGAGTTATGATCATTTTTGATATGGTTATCCACTAAGAATGATAGTAATAATTACAATAACATTTTACATGACATTTTCTATACATTTATGCTGATTTATAAGTACGATAAATTTAATAATTCTTGTATTAAAAACGTAGGAACAACACGTTTTTTTTTTTTTTGAATAATAAAACAAATTAAATCCTTAAACAACAAAAAATTCATATTGTTTTAAATTGACTCTAAAAGCCCCTCGGTGAAAAGAAACTTTAATTACAGTTACTGTGAATTTTACAGGTAATTTACAGGATTTTTTTTTCTGAGTACATTTTGTATTTTGTTTCATTTCAGCGAGTGCTTATTTCTTCTAAATCCCCTTAAAATTTTCCGTTGCTTAAATAACATGTACATTTAGATAATATTATGGTTTTCCAAGCTATATATATAATTTGTTAAAATGTTTTGGATAAAACGAAAGGTGTGCTTCTATTAATAAAACTTTTCTTACTTTTACTAAAAACAAAAACCGTCCTACCTTCACTTCTCCAATAAAAAATCCAATAGGTTCCGAGATCACTTAACCCATAAATACAGTCACTGACACACTTAAAACACTGTTTGTTTTTGTACCACCCTTAGGCCGGTCACACACTGACTGAACGTGCGTTCCTTTGAACCAACCCGCGCGCTATCAGAGTGCGTGCCCATTTGGTGAGCAACCGGTTTTGCTTTTTTATTTAGAAGGCAGGAAGCGATCTCTCGAATTTTAAAGGATGTTAGGTTAGTTATTACTTTATCCAATGCGAGTTTCGTTCGTTTGTAATTTTTTTGTACATTTAATATATCATAAGTAAATAAACATTATAATACTACACTGTACAACCAGACATACATAGTATTATACTCGGACCAAGTTTTTCGCTCTGACAACTGCAATAACATTGTAAAAAAATAATGAAAACATTTCCTTTTAAAATCTATCTATACTTCAGTAAGCGCTATCAACTATCTTATATCTTACGTTCAAAAACCTAGCATAAGTAAATAAAATAAATAAATATTCGGGACATTTTTGCACACACGGTCTTCTAACCCCGAACTAAGCAAAGCTTGTAATATGGATGCTAGCGACTGATATACATATTTTTTTTAAACAACAGCAGGCAGTTTGGCATTGTTGGCAGTTTAAAAAAACTAGCTTTCTCTACTTGCCAGAAACCACAATAGCTTCACTCAACATTGCATATTACCATACCATTTCATATTAAATAAATAAATTCAGAATAGTATTTCCAGTGGATGCAAAAGGCAGGCTGTCGTTCAGTATGGAGTTTAAAGGGGGAGGCCTATGTTCAGCAGTCGTCGTCTTCTGGCTGATGATGACGATGAGTATTTAACAAAATATATACACTAATAAAATAAAGTATGTAAAAGGAAAAAAAACACTTATATGAAAGTTTGTGCAATTTTTCTATTTTCAAATTAGGTCCTAAAAAAAAACAACAACAAAAAAGGTAATAAAATTTACAGAAACTTGCTTATATTTTATGATCGCAAGATTCTTTCTTTTCTTTATTTCGAACACAAGTGAAAGACTGACTCATTCGCAAATTTCGGAAGTGCGGAAACGAGGATTTATAAAATAAGGTAAAACAAGATAAACTGTTAAGCATTAAGTTCTGTTAAGTATTGCATTTATACATTTTATTGCTAAAGTGTAAAGGGCAAGGTGAATAAAATGATCTTCACATATATTTTTTTCATTCTGTTTGTTACTTAAGAATACCGTTCGAACTATTAAGCTATCATAACTCAAGCTAGGGTCTTAAGCTAGCTCGAGGCTAGGCTCAAAATTTAGATCAGATAAACAAGGGAAATATGCCTTAGTACAAATTATCGTTCGAGTTCAATCCCTTTTTCTTATTTTTTTTCAGTTAACTGCCTAACGCAAATACTGTAAGTACTACAGAAACTTGCAGTAACACCAATGAACTTAGTCCACATGCAAAAAAAGGGGTGGCAAGGATCTCTGCAGAGTGAGTTCCAAGCTTTATTTAGGCCTGATTCCCTCGCACCTGACACGCCACCTTACTATAATCTCCACCTTTGTTTGTCGGGTCCACAGAAAAGAGAAAGAAACTTCTTTTTTCTGTAGGTGTGCGCTCAAATGGTAGCTCTGGGTTGGTTTCAGGTAAGCTTTAGCTCTAGGCTGGGCATTCTAGGTTTATACGACTGCACTTTTGCTGTCTTTTTCGTCTACTGAATTTTTAGTCTATGGAATTCGCTGCCTCAGTGAGTGTTCCCCGATAGTTACAATCTTGGTGTCTTCAAGTCGAGAATGAATAGGTTTCTTCTAGGCAAGCGTGCTCTATCGTAGGCCGGATCATCGCTTAACATCAGGCGAGTTGGCAGCCAAGCGCAAGCCTATTTATAATAAAAAATAAAAAAGTGAAAATATCTTCTCACCCTACGTGCTTCATAAACCTTATTATTCTATTGTCTATTTGCCGTAGTAAAATGGACACGCTCTTTCCTGTGAGAATCGGCTACTTTACACCAGAAACAGCCAGCAAACGAGATCGAAAGTAGCCGCAGTACCGCGTGCTAATCAATGGTAGTGAAATTCTACGCAAACAATACATAGAAGGCACTCGCACACAATGGACAAAGGGTACTAACAATGCTCCAAAGTTACTAGAAATTGGCATTGGAAAATAAGAAAATGCGTTTATGGAATGTTTTTTCGTTTTATGGAAAGTACTCACATTTTACAGCATCTCTTCTCTTCTCTTCTCTATCTCTTCTCTACATAGTATAAATTGAAGTCGCTTTCCGCGTCTGTCTGTCTGTCTGTATGTTTGTATGGCCGCTAACCCCTCCCAAACCACGCAACGGATTTTGATGCGGTTTTCACCATTAGTTAGATACATTTTCAAGGAAGGTTTATATATATAACTAGCGACTTGCCCCGGCTTCGCACGTGAATTACACCCGTGCGAAGCCGGGCGGGCGGGTCGCTAGTTATAAATAAGATACAAAAAAAGATTGTATTTTATTCCACGGAATACACGTTTATAAAAAAACAGAATATACGGGAAGTTCAACAACTGAATTCATACCTCAATTTTCCATTATCTTTTCTCTACATAGTATAAATTGAAGTCGCTTTCCGCGTCTGTCTGTCTGTATGTCTGTATGGCCGCTAACTCCTCCTAAACCACGCAACGGATTTTGATGCGGTTTTCACCATCAGTTAGATACATTTTCAAGGAAGGTTTATATATATAACTAGCGACCCGCCCCGGCTTCACACGTAAATTACCCCGTGCGAAGCCGGGCGGGCGGGTCGCTAGTATTAAAACAAAATGCAAAAAATAAGTTTGTATTTTATTCCACGGATGACGGAACATGTTTACAAAAAAGGAGACTTTACGGGAAGTTCAACAAACTGAATTATTACCAAAATTTTCTACAATTAAAGGTGAAACATTTTCTTTACATTAAAAGTAGAAAGTGGAAAGGGTCCGTAAGTAAAGTCAATGTCAGCTGTGGTATCGGTTAACAGAGACTTTCATTGTGTGGACGTACTTAAATTTCCTTTTCCTAAACATTATATTTGCGTTCATTATTTGAAGAACACTTAGACGAAAATTTGACTTTAATCGGTTCACAATTGGCGAAGATATCTCGTAACTTAAACCCAAAAAACAACATATTTTTTTGAAGTCGGTTGATAATAGAATCATATTTGAAATGAAAACACTAAAATAAAATGATAATATTATGAACAAAGCACAACATGTCTATATATTTATGGCATACCATGTGGGTAGGACCGCGGACAGGCACTAGTTAATCCGTAGGCTTGAGTTGCAATTACCATCTACTTATGTAACTACTCTCAGAGTTTAAACAAGTACTTTGACCTTCGATATTATGTCAGCCTTGGCATTCAAGTTCCTATATTAAATTGACCACAGTGTCACAGTAGATAATATAAGCTTAAGCAGAAGTATGACTTCAAAAAACGCCCGAATCGAGTGACGTAATCAAACGAGTGCTCTTTCTCTCGCTCGCTACAATACTTCAAGCTACGCTCAGGTGCTTGATTTATTAATTGCTCGCATCATATTTCCCACGAAAAAATCATCTGAAATTACTTACTTTCGAACGAAATCCCAAACAAATGTCACTTTTTTGTTATAATCATATCACTTGCTAACGCAACGAGTGGTTCGAACCATTCGATTTTGATTTCTATCAATAGAATTTTTTTCATTTCGCATGATATTTTCGTGCGAAATCATACGAGCAATTCAAAAATTGAGCCTCTCGGTGTATGTGTATCAATTGTCAGCGTAAAAGTAGCGCACAAAATAATGAAAACTTTCTTAAAACCTGATAGTACAACCCTAGCCTTGTGACCGACAGTAGGCATTGAATTCAAGGGCACGTCCAAGTCAAACTACTGCTTTAGCTTATAATATATGCACTGTGACAGTGCAATTAATTAAATGAGACACACCTCATATTTTTTCCCAACTGCCCAGAAAAAGGGTAAAATTTATCGGATGTATGTATATTTCTATGTACAAAACCTAATCAGCTGACAGATTTTGGATTAATTTTTTTATGGAAATTCATAGGCTACATTTTCCAAATGGCTTATTTTTAATAATTTTCTTTTAAAAATACGAATGGTTAACTTCATCATCATGATCATCAGCCAGAAGACGTCCACTGCTAAGCATAGGCCTCCCCCTTAGAACTCCACACTGAGCGACAACCCGCCATCTGCATCCACTTGATCCACAGGATGCCCGCGACTCTCACGATCTCGTCGATCCACCAGTGGGCCTACTTACGCTGCGTCTTCCGGTTCGTGGTATCGTCTAAAGAATCTTTCTTCCCCATCGATTATAGGTTCTTCAAGCAATGTGGCCTGCCCAATGCAACTTCAACTTGCAAATTTTAATACCTATGTCGGTGACTCTGGTTCTTTGGCGAATATTTACGTTCCGGATTGTTTCGCTTAGCATATTGCTTTTATAGACACCCCCTTATAAATTAGTAAACCGGCATCACCATCAATGAACTCAAGAACCTGTACTCCATTAGATACTTTAGTTACTTTCTAATCAAATTATAAGTAAATTGAACACGATTTTAATCTCCTTTGTCTATTATTGAGAATAATAAAAATGGCGTAGGTCTAAATTAATATCTAAGTATCAGCCACTCCTACAAACAGGTTTATGATTCGTAGTATTGGGCATGACCATAAATTATCGTAACGGGTTTTCTAAACTCATTCCGAAATATATGTGATGGCTGCCATCAAACCATGGTTGATGAGCCATTTTCTTACCAAAGCTATCTAACAAGCAGATTTTTAACATTTTAAAGATAAAAATCACGAAGTGAGAATCCTAATCTTAACTAATATTAATAAAAGCAAAAGTATAACTCTTTGTCTGTTTCTCTGTGTATGTCGCTCTTTCTGTATCTCTGTTTGTCTCTTTGTCTGTTTGTTCATTTTTCGTGACTAAACGGCTAAGCTGATCTTAACGAAATTCGGTAGGAAGATAGTGTGCATCATGAGGAAGGACATAAGGTACTATTCCTTCCAGAAATACGGAAAATCGAGAGTAACACCGCGGAATTCAGCTAGTAAAAAGTAATTTAATAAATTCGGGCCAAATTGAAATCGTCCCATCTGAAATCAGTTAAATATTAAGTACCTGGGCGACCGATATTCGCATAGTATTTTTAAACTATATAGGTATACATAAAAATCAAAACGTAATCTAAAGAAAAAAAATCCAAATTGTTAGAGCCGTGTCCGAGATGAATTTATATACAAGAATTGCTTGTTAATTAGATACTAGCTGACCTGACAGACATTGTCCTGTCTTAAAACTCTCAAACACGCAAAGTTAAAATTGTAAATATATTTTTTTTACACCTTGGGTCACATTATTGGAGTTTTACTAAGAATCCCAATTTTTTTTTGAAAATATAATATCGCTTATGTTAAAAATCGGTTCAGTAGTTTCGGAGCCTATTCAATACAAACAAACAATCAAACTTTCCTGTTTATAATATTATTATAACACTTTATTTCAATATAAACACGGGTCTAGCCCGGACATTTGGTAGGCATTGGTGGGGCCGAAGCCAACACCAAGAGGCCCCGTTGAATATAAAAATACAATTATGTGATGTGTATAAAATGGAATATAAAACTATTGTATATAAAAAGAAATTGATATAAAAAGTCTGGGCTATTGAGGTGAACATTTTGTAGATGGGAAAACAGGTATTATTATTATATTGTATAGAAGAATAAATAAAAAATCGTACATACAAAAGTTAATCATTATAATTTCGGTGGGTATCGACAGCGTCAAGGTTCGTGGAAGAATCTTTTAACATAGTGTGTAGTGTATGTATCTAAATTATTGAGATAACTAGTAAAAAAAACCTTGTGAATTTGCAACTTACATTCGCTCACGTCCTCAATTTTTAAATCTGTCTGGCATTGGGCAGTACGTTCACTTCTAAGCAAGAGATTAGTATTTTGATAATATCGTAATAAAATTTTGTTAGCGGCATATAAAATAACTGTACCTTTACTGACTCTTGACTAAATAATCTATGATAATTACAGAAATATATACTTACTCAGCACAGGGGGGTTAGACAAGACCCACTTGCTGTTAGAGCTTGAGATAACATCTCTCAAGCTAATGTCAACGTCATTTTCATACAATTTCATCTTTCCGCAGGCGTTAACGCTAACAGAGATTGGGTCTTGTCTAACCGCCCAGGGATTTAATGTTGACGTTTTTAGTACCTACTTAGTTGCATGTCGCGGTTTTATTTGCGTGAATATTCCCTCTGGAACCGTACGTTTTCCGAGATAAACAGTATTCTAAGTCACTCTCGGCCCTTTGACTATCTGTATCTAAAAAATCTCTCTGCTTTGTTGCTCGGTTGCCGTGTGAAAGAAGAACAAATAAACACGCTTTCGCATTAAATGTGTTTTATTGTATAACTAGCTGAATAAACGTTGTCCTGTCCAAATTTCAATTTCATACAAAAATCACATAGAAAAAAGCGCTTTAAGTTTTTCCCAAATTTTTGTCAAATTTTCTAATATTTTTTTACCTTAGACCGACTAAATAAAGGCTCCTGTAAACTTCTGTAGTAGAAAGGCACCACAAAGAATGGCAACAAATTGTGAAACAAGCCATGTTCCCTAACTGATGGACACTACCGCTCCGCCAAGAGTGATACGACTAAAAGAATATAAGAACTGCCACCTTTTATGATGCCGATCCTGTAACCAGTGACTGCTACTTATAATAAGACTGTACTATAATCAAACACGGTAGATAAGATAACTTATGGTACTGAGATGTATTAACTGTTATCCTTTTGGAAAAACTCAGTCACACAACGGGCAATGGGGGTAGCTATGCTCGGAGTTTCTTTGCGCGATAGAATCCGGAACGTGGATAATCACCAAAGAACCAGATTCACCGACATAGCTATTCAAATTTGCAAGTTGAAGCGGCAATGGGCAAGCCATATCGCTCGAAGAACCGATAACCGATGGTGAAGAAAGATTTTTGAGAGAAGACCACGAACCGGAAGACGCAGCGTAGGTAGGCCTATCACTAAATGGAACGACGACATCGTAAGAGTTGCGGGCATCCAGTGGATGCAGATGGCAGGCTGTCGTTCAGTGTGAAGGTCTAAGGGGGAGGCCTATGCTTAGCAGTGGACGTCTTCTGGCTGATGATGATGATGATGATGATGATGAAAGTTAAAGATGTCAAGAACTACTAAACACCGTAGAAATCATCACAAAAGCCGCAAATAAAACTATGGTAACCACATAAGCATGAACAAAAAGCATTTTGAACGCGCGGCTATAGCGAGCTTTTCTCGACACTTTGAATTAGTAACGCACGAATTTCATAAGACAGGTATTTTCGAAACGTTTTATCGGTCAAACCTATGTTTTGTTCGTTTACCTAAAGACTTAATTTATCTACCTAAAGAGAGCAAGCTAGGCGTTTGAACACTGTTCACTTTTCATCAGATATTATTTGTTTGATTTTGAATAACCCAGATATTGTTAAGTTTAGGTGTTTGATTTTGAATAACCTTGTTGAATTCTACAGATTGGTTTACCGTAGCTTTAAAAGGATGGTGCAGAGACGTCACGAAAGGCATAAAATCAGCGCGATGTAGAAACTTGAGTTGTTTAAGTCAACCCTGATTAGGACCCTGATTAACAATTGTTTGTCCTTAATCGGACTTAATGTTTAAGCTATAAAACATTAGAAAAGGAGTCCATCAAAAATATATAAACAGAATTACTGTGACGGTTACAAAATTAAATAGAAAAGACAAGAGTTGCAATCCAGGCATTCGAGCAAGCATTCATACGTGTCTCTACCATAGAGACCTGGCTAAGAACTGCCGGTGGGAAGGATCGCCGTTGTCCCAAGCATCAGTGAAAGATTGAGTAGCAAAATATCTTCAGAAACCTTTTTCAAATTTTATGCCATGAACTGTGCATGAAGACTCCTTGCACAGATCAAAGATCAGACCAAAATGTATTATTGGTCGTAGTTCCGACCAAATTCGTTGTAGAATCAGTGTAGGAAAATGTACGGTTCGGTCAGAGTTATATTGTAGGTAAGCACCTCAAAATTCACACACAATATTTCGGTTCTATATGTCAATAGTGCCTACCAAGAACTATGCCGTATTTTTTATGAACGAGTAACACAAAAATTTAGCTTGCCATTCAACGTGGCAATGCCGCCAGCATTCTGGAGACCTTTCCTTCCACTAATGGTCTTTTAGTTTAAGTTTTTATTTCGTTATTTCATGTTTTAGTTTTTGTTAATATTTTAAGTTTTCGTTAGCTGTTAGGTTGAACAAGTAACTATAATATTTTTGGCCATCTTTAATATCCAAATTGCTACTCCATCTTTGGCGTTACTGTTGCTTACCATCAAATCAGTTGAGGAACAAACCTAAGTGTCACTCTACACGTGTTGTTTGAAAACTCTAGCGTTTGTGTGCTTTGTCAATTCTCATACGCTTCAGTTACCTCTGTAATCAGTTCTTTACGACTAGATAGTAAGTAAATAGACAGTATAGCATCCACGGTCGAACGATTCTTACAAACACTCATGTTCCACTAGCACTTTCTATTTCTACACACGCGTCTCAATGCAATAGACTGGTGTGCGCAGTAGATAAGATTTATGATTTTGAAGTTTTATAGGGTTCCGTACCCAAAGTGTTTAATGGGGACCCTATCAATAATACTACTGTAGGGCCTGTGAGTCCCACTTACATCACGTCATATTATTATTATAAACATTTTGATGAAGCGCACCGACATTCCAATTAGGGCTCCCTTACACGGGCCACCGGCCACAACCACAAAACGCCGCCACTGGCATATTTCCTGTAATTTTCGTACATTTTATATGGACTCGCCGCACACGGTTGGCGCCGGTGGCGGCCACACGCTACAAATCGTCACGTACAATCGTCGCGTTTGTGGCTGTGGCCGGTGACCCGTGTGCGGCGACACTTAGCCAGTCACTCGCTGGCGCTCAAATGAAGCGCACGTACTTATTCCATCTACCCGGAGTTTTAATTACCCAGACACACACTTTTAGGAGAGCTGTCTACATCAAATCTAAGTTAGATCACAATCAATTATAATCAGATAAATACCAACCAACAAAATATCCTAAATTGGTGACCCCGACGTGATAAACTGGTGACCCCGCTGTCTGTCTGTCCTTTACCTTTTAACAGCTGTATCTTTCAAACCGTAATAGATAGCCAGTTGAAATGTTCTCAGAACATATACGATGGGTTAACTAAGACATAATAATAACGCCAAAAAGTAAAAACTAAAGGGACCATACATCAAACGTTTTTTTTTAACTTGTTTTGCTTTTTGTATTTGCTCTAGTTTAAAAACGGTAAAACGCGTTATATAGCGTTAAACTTGGCATGATTATTATATAGTACACGCTTTAAAATAAATGATCGGATTTTTAAGTTCCACTCTTGAGGATATACTATTTAAATGTTCTAGACCGCTCAAAAATGTATGATTGACTGATTTTTAATACAAATACAGAAATGTCTATTTTTTTCGTAGAAACGGGTAGAAATGCGTAGCGTATATTTATTACAAAAATTTTACTACTCAATCCGTCTGTTTTGTGATTAACCGGCTAGGCATTTGACCACAGCGCATCTTATTTTATATGACAATTTGGTCAAAGATGGTTAAAACGCCTAACCTGCAATAGGAACTGTCTCTCAAGCTGTCTGAACAATCGAGTGAATTGGTTTCTCCAAGCGGGCTCCATCGTAGACCGCATTATTACTTAACATCAGGCGAAATAGTGGCCAAACGCAAGCCTATTATTAAAAAACCTTACTGTCTGGTGCTTAGCGACATATTTTTAAATTGTTTATTGCAGCTTGACAACTGCAATCGCAGTCAGCGAACGGACTTTAAAAACTAGCTATGGTTTTTGTGTGAACTTCGATAACTGCATTCCACTGCCTGTATCGTGAATGAACTGGTGTGAACAACCTCACTCCAATGGAGCTAGGCGACTAAGTAAATAATAGTATTTGCAGTTTGAATAGGTACGTAAACATTGCATAATCAAGTGAACTTATAGAGCGTGCTGAGTTTAGGTAAACATACTTGATGAATAACTCTCATCGAGATTAAATTCCTATTCAGGGTGTAAGGGGAACACTCATGAAACCAAAAGAAGGTAATTGTACTTATCATTATGAAGCACTTTTAGTATGGAACCAACCCTGAAATCGCGAAAAAAATATCAGCTGTTTCATACATTTTGTCGAGTGTCAATGACTGTTTTCTATAGAACAGCTGATATTTTTTTCGCGATTTCAGGGTTGGTTCCATACTAAAAGTGCTTCATAATGATGAGTACAATTACCTTCTTTTAGCTTCGAGAGTGTTCCCCTTACACCCCGTATAGTCACAACTCACAATCTCTCAGTGAAAACAGTCAAAAAAACGTGCGAGCGTCATTGTTAAGTTCTTCAAAATTTTTCAAGTTTCTTACGTTTTCAGCGTAGAGAAAATCTACTTACGAACTTTACCTACAGGAACTAGAGATATGTTAAAAATCATCCAAATTATATTCAGCCTTTTTAATTATTAGAGAACATCCAAGGTTTTTAAACTGCTTAAAGGGACTGATGAAAATGTCAAATTTTACTGTCTTTTTTTTATTGTAGCAAAGAAATATCTTTGCTAAACTTAATCAACGTTGTGGCAATTATTTTGCGAAAGTTCCGTTATGAGTTCTAACCAGGTTGTAAGCTTAAATTGGGCTCGAAAACTAGTTTTCCGTGACCTGAAACATACTTAACGGAAACTGGACGGAAGGTATTGCCTGACAACAGCATGTTAAACAAGTTGAAGGCTTTATTATTAACTGACTTCAAAATAGGAGGGGGGTTCTCAATTAGGTTGACGGTTTTTTATTGTTATTAATTTTTATGTTTTTTAGGGTTCCGTACCTCAAAAGGAAAAAACGGATTATAGAATTCTCTTATAGGATCACTTTGTTGTCCGTATGTCCGTCTGTCTGTCAGTCTGTCTGTCTGTCCGTCTGTCAAGACCCTTTTTCTCAAGAACGCGTAAAGATATCAAGTTGAAATTTATATCAAATACTCAAATCTGCGGTTTCTTTCAGCTGTGAAAAAATCAAATTTGTAAATTTATGCGATAAAAGGATATGACCGTTTATGTCGCATTTGTTGCGATTTCAGAAGGAAATCAAAACCTATAGGGTACTTCCTGTTGACTTAGAATCATGAAATTTGGCAAGAGGCAAGGTCTTACAGCACATATAAAGGAATAAATCTGAAAATTATAAATTTGAAGTTATATCATTAAAAAATAATAGTTTTTTCTATTACAAACTTACATTATGTAGTTGGAATGTATCGAAGAACCTTATTGTCCACTACAAAGTTAAGTTTGTCTTTCAATATTTCAATTTCAGGTAGTTTTTTTTTTGGACTCGCGCTCTGAGGATTCCATCTAACGGAACCCTCAGAGCGCGAGTCCTACTCGTACTTGTCCGGTTTTTTTTATTATGCTCGCGAGAGAGCGCGTAAACTGCCAAAGCGACCCAACCTGCAAAAAGGATATTTTCCTTCGCTACCAATATTAGCTAGGTACATCTCTCAAATATTACATCATCTCACACGCGTGGGTGGACAAAGATAATGCTGACAAATAATCCTTCACTGATAGCATCTAAACGCACAACTTCACGAGATGTTGGCAAGTAGTAAAGAATTTTATGGCTTCCAAGAAGGCCGATTTCGAGACACGTCCTGTGTTTGAAAGTTGAGTAAAGTTTTGTGTTGCTCATACAAAAACACTAAACAATTGTTTAGTTATTTTCACTGATAACTAGACATTGACATTTGTATTTGTATTTGTATTTTGTATTTGTTTATTAAATTAGCACGGCTTTACACCAATTACACTAATTACATTTATGAATTACATACATTAATATTAAATAAAGATTTTAAAAAAAGAATACAATTTATAAATAAAAATTATGTCAAAAAGAAAAAACAAAATTGTCAAACTAATAAAAAAAATTATACAATGTCAAACATAATTAAATTAAAACAAATGTAAATGTAAAGTCAAGTTTAATTGTCATTCACACGCTAGTCTCACAAAACTTCATGCATTCAGACAGTATCACCTTCCAATCATCGGCAAACACATCACAGTTTGGGTTGGCGTTCAAAAGGGCATTGAGTGCGGCGAGAGTACGCGGTATGGGGGATCTCGAGCGAGCAACAGTTCGATTTATAGAGGTTGCAAACAGCTTATGATGTCTACATCGGTTGTAGTTATCGGGAACATACAAACGACAAAGTTTACTATTCAGATCAGGTGCATCAATATTACCTCGTAAGATCTTGCACATTGTCACTAGTTGATCACACGATCTTCTAACTTCTAAAGAGTTATACCCCAGGTTTCCTAAAAGAAAATTGGTCGGGTACTTAAATGGATAATACCCATACGTGCGCTTATATAAGTATCTTAAGAAGGCTTTCTGGACTTTCTCTAGAAGAAGAGTATAGGTGCTTTCATGCGGGTGCCACACACATGCGCTGGCCTCTAACTTAGTGCGGACGAGGGTACTGAAAATTAGTTTAATAACTCCAATATTGTGGAAGTCATGAGAGTTGCGGAGAACAAAACCCAATCTTTGGAAGGATTCCTTAGCCAACGCCGTAAAATGACCATGGAAAGTAAGCCTTTGGTCGAATGAGACGCCCAAGTCTTTAACGGTAGTAGATTTGGAGATAAGCTCAGAACCAAGTGTATAGGAAAATTCAATTGGACGTCGCTTTCGGCCAAAAGTCATAGCGGAACACTTTAAGACGTTAAACTCCATTTTGTTTTTAATACTCCATTGGTATACGGCATCGATGTCCTGCTGGAGAAGCAAACAGTCTCCTGGTGTTTTGATCTCCCTATATAACTTCAAGTCATCAGCGTACAGAAGGCATTTTGCGTGTTTGATAACTGTCGGAAGATCGTTAATCATTGAGATGAATAGAAGCGGACCCACAATTGAACCTTGACTCACCCCGGAAGGCGTAAGATAAGGCAGAGAATCGTACAAACCAAGTCGCACATACTGCTGGCGATCGCGAAGATAGTCAGCGATGAAATGTAGTAAACCTGGTGCGAAACCCAAAGCACTTAACTTCTCCAGCAGTATGTCGTTATCAACCCTATCAAAGGCCTTCCGGAAATCAAAGTAAAGGACATCCACCTGTCCCCCGTGATCAAGACTAGAAGAGATGAAGTCAGTTATGGTTAAAAGATTACTGTTGACTGATCTCTTCTTCCTAAATCCATGTTGCTCATTACACAGAAAAGGCTCAAGTTGTTGATAGATTTTCTTATGCAAAATATGCTCAAATACTTTGGGAAGGGTTGAAAGAATTGCTATTGGGCGATATTCTTCAACGCATGTTCTGTTAGAACCTTTAGGGATAGGAATTACCCTTGACACCTTCCATTGTAAGGGATATTTTTCAGTACCCAGGGCCAAGTTAAAAAGGTAGCACAGAGGCCCGATCAGGCAGTTTTTCCCTTGTTTAAGGAACCACGGCGGAATGCCGTCATGCCCAACTGAGCTATCCGACTTAAGATTCATGATGCCCGAAACTACATCAGCATGAGTAATCTCGCGAATGAAAATATTGTTGGCTGTGAGGTGGCTCTCATTGGTCAAGTTATTTATATCCAAGGAAGGTACATCAACCAAGAAGACACTTGCGAAGAAATCCGCAAAGGCTTTAGAGGCATCTACCTAATTTATTTGTGGCAAAAGAACACAATATACTAGTATGTAGCATATATTATGTATGTATTTAGTATAACAATAAATACATACATACAATTTTATGTCTATGGTTTATATAAGTACTAACGACCCGCCCGGCCGGCTTTGCACGGGTGTAATTTACGTGCGAAGCCGGGGCGGGTCGCTAGTTATATATATAAACCTTCCGTGAAAATGTATCTAACTGATGGTGAAAACCGTTGCGTGGTTTAGGAGGAGTTAGCGGCCATACAGACATACAGACAGACAGACGCGGAAAGCGACTTTATTTTATACTATGTAGAGATTACCTAATTTCTCCATAAATGAGAAATGGCGGAGTATGCTATTGCACTTCTAACTCTTCTATGAATAATTTATATTCGTAAAGTTGTCTGGATGACGTTGCTCATTCATATCGATAAGCTCGCCAGTTGCTTATTAATCCTATGTTTGTAATCTTGGCTGCAAACAATAAAGAGTTTATAATTTTTTTGCAATACAATAAAGTTGACCAAATGTTCAAATATATTTTTTTAATGATTTTAATCCTTTCCGTTAAAATACAAATCATCAACATGCAAAATTGCTTCAAAACATCTGCTATGATTTTTTAATGACATTGCACTAATGTTGTATTTTTTTTTGTGAAAACATCCATATTCGCAGTTTTTAATACAATTTTAGTACGAATTTGGGTAACATCGGTCGAGGGGTTGCGAAGATATGGGGGGCAAGGTCTCATAGCAGAGCAAACGACTTTTCATTATAAACGAGTTAATAAAAACTTGCACTAAAAAATTCACAATTTAGTATTTAATTTGTGTTTGTCGTATTACTCATTCAGTTGGCTTTCAAATTCTTTCTTTTTAATGTTTCTTACAGGTAATTACATAGTTTTTAGCGTCAATTAGTGCCTTTGTGTCACACAAACAATTAACACCTTGTGCTTTGTATCGTGTGTCATTACAATAAACTGAAGGCTACAATGGTCTTCAAATTGTAAACTTTATTGCCAATGTAAGTTTTTTATGACACGCGATGAATAGTGCAAAGCTTAAGAGCCCGCATACGGCAAATAATATAAATATAATATTCTTGAGAATCTATATTTATTTACTAGCTGACCCGACAGACGTTGTCCTTTCTTAGAACTGTCAAACGGGCGAAGTTAAAATTGTCTTTAAGGGTCCTGTATACCCTCTGCAGCTCTCTCGCTCGCACCTTTTCACATTATTGAAGATATAAAATCAATGAGTGTGAATTTCCAAAAAGTAACTAAATCATGTCATGGTGTCTATCGTAACATTACAAACAAAGAAATTGTCAATTTGATATATTTTAATTTGACACAGTAAAATGGTAACAAGTGATTTTTATTTCTCGTGTCATTTTATTCCGTCAAATTACAAGATATCGAAGCAAACATTTCTTTGTTTGTAATGTTACGATAGACACCATGACATGATTTTGTTACTTTTTGGAAATTCACACTCATTGATTTTATATCTTCAATAATGTGAAAATGTGCGAGCGAGAGAACTGCAGAGGGTATACAAGACCCTTAAGTTACTGAAATTTTCCTATTTTCTGGGCAATTTTCTTAATTTTTCTTTCCGTAAGAACCTTCTACAAAGTATGAAAAACTAAAAAAAAAAGATGAAATCGGTAAAGTCATTCTCAAGTTATGGGGTAACCAAGGTAAATAAGGTTTTTTTTTTGTGTTAGTGCCTTTATTAACTTAACAAAATACAAGCTAATACTAACACCACAAATACACAATAAAATAATATTTTATATAATTATATAGATATAGATAAAACAAAGTCTTGTTAGTTACACCATTTATAACTCAAGAACGCCTTGACCGATTTTCATGATCTTTGACTTGTTTAATTCCTTTCCGCCCCGAATAGATGAACAAGTATTAAAATATCGTAATGATTTACGAAAAAAATATTATGAAGGAAATTAATATTCCTATACATTTTATCGTAGTATTTATATTCTCTTTGCATTTTATATGGAACGGCAACAATAGAAGTCTATACATTGACATGTCACATCATAGACAAAAAAAAATTTTCATCTAAGTCAAATGGGGTTGCTGTCACCTCCAAGGAGGGTGCTTCAAGGAAGTGTATAATGCGGGTGAAAAGCTGGTAAATATATAAAACATTCAATAAGTCTTTAAATAAATATTCGGGACATTTTTGCACACACGGTCATCTGACCCCAAACTAAGCAAAGCTTGTGATATGGCTGCCAGAGACTGATATACATACATATATAGTTTAAAATACATACTTAAATAGATATTAACACCCAGATATAGAACAAACACAAATGTTCATCACACAAATGTTTGTCCTAGGTGGGAATCGAACCCACGCCCCTAAGCTCAGAAGGCAGATTCACTACCAACTGGACCAACGGGCTATCTACAACAATTTCAGACAATGTTCGTCTTCTTCTTTTATATAAAAGGGGATGTGTGTATGTATGTATGTTCCCTATGGACTCTAAAACTGCTGTACCTATTTTTACGGGACTTTCACAGCTGATGATAAATATAAAATAAGTAATCCACGAGGTAAAACCGCGGGGTGCAGTGGAGTCCGAAAAGTAAGCACGTAGTCAAGAAGGATCCTACTTCTCACGTGGAGCCACGTTATTTGCAAATTAAATATTTGATAAAGAACTTTAGGCTAAAAACGGCGTGAATCCGGTCTCAAGACAATGAAATTCCATCTCAGATCAAAATCAAATATTTGTTATTTGAGATGAAAACATGTGTGACGTGATTATAATTTTTAATGAAGAGGCCATTGGTTTATACAACATCACCATTATCATGTTTTTAATATATGTACTAACTATGGATTTGTTTGACGGACCGCTGTCCGACCAACGGAAGAGAAAGAGTAAGAAAAACATATTTCTCTCTCTTTCTCTCCCGTTAGTCAGACGGCGGTTGAGGTCAACCAAATCCACACGTCTGTTAGGGCTTTAAGATAATGAGCATCCTGTTATTGTAGTGTTAGCTAACTCATATTTTATGTGTTTAAAAGCACTTTCCTGAAAAAAGAACTACATGTATTATTAAAATATACTAATTAAAATACAAGCTAACAAAAAAATATATATAGAAGCTAAAATATAATAGAAGCTAAAAAATGCTATGGCCAACCTTGTGGAAAGGATGGCCAGTGTTATGGGCACCTTCGCACCAGGTACAGGTTACGGATAAGTTTTTATTTTTTTATTATAATGAATAGGCTTTTGCTTGGCCGCTAACTCGCCTGATGTTAAGCGATGATGGGGCCAACGATGAAGCACGCTTTCTTAAATATTTTTTTATTAAAATATTGTTTTTATTTATTTAGATTTAATTTTAAGTTTTATTTTTTAGTTATTATTTTAAGTTTTCGATAATTTTCTGTTTTATAAGTTATTTTATAAGTCGATTCAATAGTTTTTTAGTTAACTTAATACCAAAACCACTTAGCATATTTTGCAAAAAAACGGTTGGACTGCCCTATCTAAAAATCTAAAGATAATGAAAATGCACCATAATGCAAATGTAACCAGTATACTGACAGCGTTACTACGCTGAATGGCAATGCTTGTACGCTGAGCCTTCGACCAAAATAAAATTAATGGACGGGCCATAACCATTGAACTTGCTCGGTAAAAACGAGTCAAAACCGACATAATTATACTTCAACACCTAATTATAACCATGTATAGTACATTTGTTACAAAAAAATAGATAGTGGTTTTTTGTTGTGTTAACAATTCGGGAAAGCACACGAAGACATAACTTTGTCAGATGTTTCGTTATCATGTAACAATAGTCTTGTGTTGCACTTCCTACGGCTAGAGACCGACTAAAACGAAGTGAGCGCCGGCGCTTATTTTTTAATCTTCGAAAATACTCTCCTCCTGGCCCGTCCATTCATTTTATTTTGGTCGAAGCGTCAGATAAACGTTAGCATTTTGTTCCATAGTTATTAATCAAGTAAAATGGCATCGTTAAGCCCTAGAAAGTTGAGAAAATGCCTCCGACCTTAAGCAGCATAATCACATAAGCCATCCGCTTTCCAGCCACAGACCGGGTATCTCACAGTTTCACCAACTGACTGTAGAGAACTGGTAGAGTTACTTTTTTGCAACTCGCAGAAAAGGCGACGCATAAAATTATAAGAGGTTGATAGAAGTGGTTGGCCTAGATTCTAGATGATGTGGGAATATTCACGTTTTTGTAGGTTTAGAGAAAATAAGCATGAAACATAATTTGAAACTATCGCTCTGACCTGGCTTTACGCGTGTTACAATAATTAGATCTCTATTCTTCGTTTATGAGACAGATATTTTGGCGGTTGTGTGCAATATGCAAGTTAGTAGATAGGTTAATAGATAAGTAGTTATGTCAATCAAATCGTACATATATTTAAATTCGCCGTAACACATTACTTATAATTATATTCTGTGAAAATTTCAATTGGCTATGTATTACGGTTCGAAAGATACAGCAGTTTAAAGGTAGGACAGACGGACAGACAGACATCGTAAGCTTAGTAAGTAGTAAGCTGTTTTTACCCTTTGGATACGGAATCCTACAAGTAAAAACGAAAGGGGGGTGGATACATCAAACGTATTTTTGTATTAGTTCTAATGTAAAAACTACCTACAAGCGTCAAACTTGGAATGATTATAGTACATACTCTAAAGTATAACAACAAATATATATAAATAATGGCCAAGTGCTAGTTAGTGACAAAATTTTGTTCATTAAAAGTTACACCGAGCGTCACTGACGCCGTAGCAATTGCTTGGCTATTTTGGTAGGCGTTAAGTCGGACCAAACAGTTTTATTTTAAATTGATAATTATTGTATTTTGTGGTGGTACGGAACCCTGAATGCGCAGTTTTTCTTTTATGTAATACAAGTTCTTGTATGTCTGTCTTGTGTGTAATCTGTATGTCAGATATTGAAAAAAAACATATTTTTTGTATAAAAGGTATTTATTTACAAAATTACATTACCTCATAACTGTTTAATTTTGTAGATACCTGAACTGTTCAAGGACTATCTAAAGAAATGTTAACATAATATCATCTTTACATAATTTTATAATCTTACTCTATAATGGTTTTACTCAAAAGTTTATTAAACTATTTATGTCATGATTTATATACCTTAAGATTTTATTGGCTCTTTCTCTTTTTTTAAATATTAACGAGTTTTTTGTAACAGTTCAAAACAAATCCCTGTTTTTTTTTAAAACAATATGTTTCACAGAAGGGACACCAACTCAGCAGTACAAGTACCGTTATTTATCGATCGTCCAATTTGACAGTTGAAAACATCAAATTCGATAAAATGTCATTTGATCAGTACTCGCTATGATCAGTTCTATGGCATTTTATCGTATTTGACGATCGATAAAGAACGGTACAGCAGTGCAAGTATCGTTCTTTATCGATAGTCAAATTCGATAAAATGCCATAGAATCAATCATAGCGAGTACTGATTAAATGGCATTTTAGCGAATTTAATGATCTCAACTGTCAAATTTGCCAATCGATAAAGAACGGTACTTGGACTGCTGATCAGACAAACAATAAGTAGATATGGTAGATGGCCTGGCGGGTGCGAATGTATCGGGTAAAAAATAGGCTTGATGCGACCTTCCTTTGTTCAAACCATTTGTGGACTATTAGTTAATTCATTGGTGTCGCTACAACTTTCTTAATATGTGTGAAAAAGATAAGAAACTGTGTCGTACAAACAGTTATTGCCCTTGTTATAACAAAAAGTGAAAGAAACATGGAAATATTTAAACACGAACAAAACTTGTACTAAGGCAAATATCCCTTGTGTTTGTCTAATGATCTTGTCGATCTTTAGCGATCGACAAATTTGTCAGTTGAAATCGATAAATTCGATAAAATGCCTTATAATCGTTAATAGCAAAATTTATCGGTTTCAACTGTCTAATTTGTCGATCGATAAAAACAGTACTTGCACTGCTGAGGAGACAAACATAATGAAACTTTTTTTGTGAAAATTATGCGGTGACAAGCTCTTGTGTGTTACACAATCTATGCAGTACAATAATTTGGTATGATCATTATACACATGCTTTATTTTAATCAATTTAAACATTTACTTTGCGAAATTAAGCCTTATGTGAATAGTAAAGATGATGTTAGTCTATCGTTGTACCATGCGCAAGCGCAGCGGCCCGTCCGGCGCGTACATGAATGTGACGGCGTATTCCAGCGGCTCGTGGTGGTACTCCAAACGGTAGCGACGGAGCAGCTGGAAATTTAAAATAATAATTATCAATTTCGGCACTGATGCGTGGTCTCTCACTATGGGCCTGATAAGCAAGCTCAAAGTCGCACAACCGGCTATGGAGAGTGCTGTGCTTGGGATTTCTCTGCGAGATCGAATCAGAAATGAGGAGATCCGTAGTCCCATAGTAAAAGTTGTTCATAATTATGGGTATTTAGGACCCTTTCGGGTTAACATACCCTCTCCGTGTAACCTTATTGTTGCCTTATAAAACATAAGCCATAAAAATTTGTGAGATCTCTAGCTAACAGCCCATTAACAAAATTGCTCTTGGCCATCTAAGGTACAAATAGCTACAGTGCGGCCAACTACTTTGTGGACTTGACAAAAATAAGAAACCTTTTTCGACGGTTAGCTGTCTTTTTTGTCAGAAAATACGATAGTGGCTCCACCACTCAATTTTGCAGATAAAGTGGTGTGCATTTTCCTTACCTTAGCCAGAAGCACTTGAATTTCCAGATCAGCGAATCGTCTTCCCAAACAGATCCTAGCTCCGAACCCGTACGGTAGCGATGCGAATGGATGAAGCTTCCCATCTGATTCCAACCACCGTTCAGGTTTGAACTCCTCAGGGTTTGAGACGAACTGTTCCATGTTGCCCGTCACAATCGTCGGGAATACCACTTGAACCTGTTTAAAAGACAATTATAAGTTACTATCTTCACTATCTTTCTTGCAACCTGCAAAATGTGGAATGATCTACATTCCACGGTGTTTCCGAGAAGTTACAACATGGGGTTCTTCAAAAGGCGACTTAATAGAGTCCTAAAGGGTCGGCAACGTATTTGCGTTGCCTTTGTTGCTACAAGTATCCATAAGCGACGGTGACTGCTTACCATCAAGCGGCCCGTCTGCTTGTTTGCCACCTATGGCATAAAATACCTTACTACCCGTGGCTTCGAACTCGTACACATTAATACAAACATTCAATCCTTTTTTGCCCCTTTTAATTCGGTCCATCCATAGTGACCTGGTTTTAAAACATGGCTTCTAAATAATACTTACACCTTTAGGAATATGGTATCCGCAAATGACATCATCCTCTTGCAGCGTCCTTCCGTTGCCGATAACTGTTGAATACATTCTGGAAAGCAAATAAGCATTTGGTGCTCAGATCTTACAAACAAGGAAGATATGCCTTAGTATAACTTAGTATTCAAATGTTTCTCATCTGCTGAATAAAGGCCTCTCCTGTTTCTCTGTTATCCATGTTCAGGTTAGAACTACCTTTATGTAATATGGTCAACCCACTGAGCGGCTGTGTATTTTACTTAGAAAATATATAATAATATTGTAAATCATATTATTCTTTTGTGGAAAAAGGTGTCTAGAATGTTGGTCATTTCGACGCTGAATAGCTACTTATGCTTAGTATTTCACCAATGTTAGTGGCAGCGTTCCAGATGTTACTCACTTCCACCAAAATTTGGACAGATCAGATGGCTCCACGCTCCCAAAGTCTCGACCCCACCCAAACGGCACAAATATGCACAATATGTACCTACATCCTGTCTTATTGTCATATTTTTGTGCCATTTGAGGTTTCCAGCTTTAGTTACGTTAACACCAGTCCGATCCATTGCAGGAACATGAGTGCTTTTGTGTCGCTATCATGTAGCATCCCAAACGAGAGGTCACAATCTAACAGGCAAAGGGAACGATCCTATGGCCACTTATAGTGATAAACTCTCCAATTTTTTGCTATGGCTATGATCTCTTTTTCCTTTAACCCCCCCTACCCTTTCTGACCTTTTTCAATATTTATACATACCTAAAGACTTCTCTAACGAAAGCCTTAGTATAATGCAGTTTGTCGAGATCAGCGTATGAGATGGGTTTGCTGGGGTCCGGAAAGACTCGACGGATTTCCTCCGCCATCTTGTCTTGTTGCTTCAGTCGCGTCGCCGCTTGGTACAGAATGGAGCATACTGCCATTGATATCTGGATCACAGGAAATACTTTGGTATTCATGATTCTGTTATTTATCCAAAAAAGCTACTAAGGCCATTGTGACGCATAGGTCTAAAACCTGACTCACTGTCTCTTTGACTCATCGCTCATGAACTAAGTACATGGTTTTTCCCCAAATTCAATAGGTTCTCACTACTTCCCGTTTTCATAGATGCCAAAGAACATGCTTAGACATTTATTTCTAGCGACTTTCTACATTTTTATGTACTAGCTGCGCCCCGCGGTTCTATCCACGTTATATCCGGAATAAAACTGGCCTAAGTTTATCTGTTTGTCAGTGAAAGTTCCGTCAATATCGGTCCAGCTGTTCTAGAGTCCATACACACATCGATTTCTATATTTAGAAGAAGAAAATTATTATTTTAACAGACTTTTCTATAGATTCCCGCGTATATAGATTTCCATGATTATGCTGAAGTTCTATTTCTAAATCATGAAAACTAAAATGGGCAAGCATTTACGAGTATTTTCCTGGGAATAAAACTTGGGCGTAAACTTTTAAAGTGGAACGAAAAAATATCTTATTGATCGGTTCTGGTTACGTAACGAAGTAAAATCTTACTACAAGGTCACTTACCGTGTCAATGCCAACGAGTATAAGGTCAAGTGCCATAATAGTGGCTATCTTCGGGTCGCCCTCACTCTTCAATACTCGCTCCAGTAAGGACAGGTCATCCTCCGAGGTCACCTTCTTACTCTTCAACCGTTCGAGGGCCTCGTTGATATAGCGGCTACATAATCTATATGAAAATAATAGCAGTTAGTAAAGCTTTTAGCTTGTACTTATTCTACAAAAAATATTGATTTCCTATAATTTATTTACAATTTTCTAGGTCCTCTCTCATTATGGGCAGTCCAAAATTCTTCAAGTCATTATACACAGTACAGAGTCATCATCATCAGCCAGAAAACGTCCACTGCTGATCATAGGCCTCCCTCTTTAACCTCCACACTGAACGACAGTCTGCCATCTGCATCCACTGGATGCCCGCGACTCTTACAATGTCGTCGGTCCATTTTGTGGGAGGCCTACCTACGCTGCATCTTACAGTTTGTGGTCTTCACTCAAGAACCTTTCTTCCCCATCGACTATCGATTCCTCACTGTACCTACAGAGTAAAAGAGTGTAATTGGCGGTAGGTTCGAATTCATGATTTTTAAAAGTAAAACACTAAGCTTTTTGCTAACAAAGAATCTTTTGTCATTTTTTATTGATACGGCGCCCGTTTATAATGGTCTTAGCTATGGAAATATTTTTCAAAACTTATTTAACTACGTTTGTATTCTATTTAAATTTTCAAGGCTTACACAGCACCAGAAAGCTTTTTAGTCCAAATTCGACTTTACATAGCTTTGTCGAGAAATAGTTCGCTTTCCATTCCTTTTGTTTTACCGTTAACAGCTAGCAATTAATTTACAAAGCTCTCAACATAATTGCTGCGTCTGATAAACGCTTCACAATTTTAACAAAAATGCTACTTACTCAACGAAGAAGTTCATATTGTTAACGTATTTGGTCCACAGTGGCGTCGGAAAATATCGCCAGTAAGGTGCCTTCAGTTCTAGTACAGCAACGTTTCTCAGCGCGTACTTCGCTGCATCGATGATTTTCTGAGGCTCCGAGTCGCTGGTGAGATGAGGCGAAAGGCAGCCCAGTCTGACGTCTAGTGCTACTCGACCTATGCCTGGAATATATTAGAATGGGTATTTTGAAATAGCAGTAAGGATAAAGTCGTTCTGGGTTAACGACCGGCTTTTATTTGTGTGAATGGTGATAGTGATTAGGTACCACAGGGCTCTTTTCTCAAGCAATTTATTTCCCAATGCTAAAAAAAAATTATAATAGACGTATTGTGCTATCATGCTAATCATCATCAATCATCATCAATCATCACACTTCATATACTATCATTACTAATATTATAAAAGCGAAAGTAACTCTGTCTCTTTGTCTGGATGTTTGTTCGCTTTTCACGACTAAATGGCTAGGCCGATTTTATTGAAATTTGGTAGAGTGATAGTGTGCATCATAAGGACGGACATAGGGTTACTTTTTCTTCATACAATGCAGAAAAACTGGAAAATCGCGGGTAACACCGCGGGTCTCAGCTAGTAATGTCATAATTAATGCGAAAACTTTGTTGGTGTGTTCGTTTGTTTGTTCCTCTTTCACGCAGCAACAGAGCAACGGATCAATCTGATTTTTTTGCATGGGTATAGTTCAAGGAATGGAGCATAGGCTATTTTTTATCACCATCATCATTTTTCAACACTACGCGGGTGAAACCGCGGGGCGCAGCTAGCACTCAAATAAAACTGAATTAGCCGAAAGGTTCTCGAATGGAGACCACGTACCGGTAAGCGTAGCGTAGGATTTCCACCCATAAGATAGACTGACGACCTAAAAGAGACCGCAGGGAAACGGTGGATGCAGGCCGCTTCCAACCGGCCGTTTTGGAGATCGATGGAGGAGGCCTATGTCATGCAGCGGACGTCCTATGTTTGAAATGATGATGATGAGATGAAACGAAATTTCCAAAATCATTTGATCAAAGAAGTTTAAAATTGGCCGGTAGATTCCTTATGGGGATTCCTATAGGTGGGGTGTAGAGGTCCACAAACAAAGGATTTTACGAAGGAGACGAATTAAGGGGGGAGCGAATTATACGATGGGCGCTAACTCATATTCTGAAAATTTCAACCGGCTACCTATTGAGGTTCCGAAGATAGGATGGACAGACAGAAGGATGTCGTGTGGAGCCTGGTCCTGTTGGACATGGAACCCTGAAAAAATGTAACTTACATTCTAATGACCACCGATGTATATCATTATCGAACTCGTGTGGCAGGTCTCCGTTCTCGTCCCTGGCGTCTTCCATGTATTTGATGAAGTCTTCTGTCACCAGCTCGATAGGAGCTACGTATTTCTTCACCGTTTGTGGCTGTAAAATGGGGCGTTGGACCTTGGAACGGAAGCGACGCCATTGCTCACCGTGTCTGAAAAATAAAAGGGGTTTTTGAGATATTTTGCTTTTATGTATACGGGGTGTAAAGGGAACACTCTCGAAGCTAAAAGAAGGTAATTGTACTCATCATTATGAACAACTTTTACTATGGGACCAGCCCTGAAATCGCGAAAAAAATATCAGCTGTTCTATAGAAAACGGTCATTGACACTCGACAAAATGTATGGAATAGCTGATTTTTTTTCGCGATTTCAGAGTTGGTCCCATACTAAAAGTGGTTCATAATGATGAGTACAATTACCTTCTTTTGGCTTCGAGAGTGTTCCCCTTACACTCTGTATAGATTTATGATTATTGCTTTCACCCAGTTCAGCTATTTGTCCTATCAAAACCAAAAGGAATTTTGCAAACATTTATCTGCATTAGCTCGACACGGGTAGCAAGTAATGGTAACCCCATTTCCAGGTATTCCGGCAAGACACCGGCATTGCTACGTAGAAATCGCGCACAGAATTAAAATGGGTATAGAAACGGAGTGCGCGCTATACGCTATCGTGAGAGTATGTGCGGAATACAAACACACTGATCTGGTGCAGAAAATGAACGCATGAATTGTGTCAAGCGTGATGATTATCTACCTCTGTATGTGTTGACTACCTGTCATAATTTTAAATGGCATTTTTACTGGCATGCATTACTAGGGAGTGAATGGACATAATACAAGGTAAGGAGGGTAGAGGCTAGGAGAACCGTCTCTGTGTATGAAAAATCTCCATCGAGGTAGGGTGACACTGCAGTGCAGGGCTAAAGAAAGCGTCAAAAGTTATAAGAGTAGGATAGATAAATAAACAAGGAAAGAAAAACTTCGGCTTTAGTAAAAAAAAAAAAGGTTAATATTTCATAAAAAAACTATTATCATGACCTTTATCTAAGCTAGTGCTATTCTGGAGGGTGTTTGAACTGTTTTTACAGTATGTGTTTACAGCTTACAGTGGACATTTTTTCAACTTGTCCCTATAAGACTCATATAAGACGTTTCTCCTGACGTCACTCTACCTTTCATGCTAGAGAGTGAATGGACATACAAGGTAATGTTGGATATCATCATCATCGGCCTATTATTGTCCAGGGCTGGACATAGGCTTCTCCTAATGCACGCCACTGAGCTCAGTCAGCATTCTCTACATCCAGTTTTTACCCACCGTTTTACGCAGGTCACTCTACCGCAGGATGTTCTACACTACGTTTGCTGGCTCAATGCATACGCATTGCCACTCAGCGTGGTGATGCCGCCAGCATGCTGGGTACGTTGCCAACTGATAGTAGGCATTTGCATTGTTCAACGGTCTATGGGCAGTCTAATTATTTTTTTAGTGTTAGTCGTGTTATCGTATATTAATAACAAGCGGCCAGACCCAGCTTTGCACGGGTATTTATCAATAAAAAATAGGTAATTTTTTTTACACCTTGTGTTACATTATTGGAGTTTGAGTATGGAATTATTTTTTTTAATTTAATAGCCTATGTCACCCGGGGATAGTGTAGCTTCCCAACAGTGAAAGAATTTTTCAAATCGGTTCAGTAGTTACGGAGCCTATTCAAAGCAAATAAACAAACAATCAAATCTTTCCTCTTTATAATATTAGTAACGTAAAGGCACTTGCCATAAAAAATGAGGTATCAAATAGTGCTAAAACAGTATTTTATGGGTAGAGTTAAATGCCTACATCGCATCGTGGCATTTTCTTCCGTAAACCGTTGTGGAGATAGATGGGACTTTCACTCGTCATTAAATCTCGATACAATGCGAGGTACCGTTTTACACTTCCTCCTGACGAACATAAATCGATTTTGATGGTAACGGTATTACATTGAAACGTCTGCTAAGCTTTAAATTGCTTTGACAACTTTTCGCTAACGGGATTGCCACGCGTGAAAAGGTTGAAAAGGACACAGCAAATATTCGTTTATTTGACGTTTATAAGTGGTATATTGGGTATTTATAGTAGACAACACTATAAGTGTGTCAACGAACTAAACTTTCATAGTCTGTGGAAATTTTTAGATACTTTTTAACTTTGAATCCCACAGATCTAATTTGAATCCTCAAATAATCTGTTGAAAATCTTTGCTTTGAATATGATCACAGTGATATAATAATTTTGTCAAAGATAATAACATGATAAAGTACTATAAGATTAAATCGAAAAGAATATGTACACGTTACTTGTCAAGCATATGCGTGCAAACATTAATGTTTCGGATTGAAAGGCGATGTTTCAAGTCAAATTTCGTTCGGGATATTAAGAAAAAGAAATTTATCAGCTACTATATTGCAGAGACGAGAGCAGTACAATGTAGAGTAGGATTTTGAACTTTATTTCAAAATTCTGGGTGGCACAAACTGTTATGAGCAAGCTTAGCATCAAATGAATGACATGCCCGTCTCGCTTTTCAGGCGCATCAAATATCGATTCGCTATATTTGTTTAAAATTATCACCTGAATAGCGCCCGTTAGATTTAAATACATTGCTTTTTTATCAGTGAACATTTTCATCATACGTTGCATAAAAAGGCAAAAACAAAAACTGTGGACATTGAACTTAACTCAAGAGTTGCGCTACACCATTGACCGAATTTGATCGTACTTTCACTGCTTACAACGGTTTGCCTAAAGAAGACGCTGACGGTATAAATAAAACTGCACATAATGAGTAAAATAACTTTTGCTAAGATTACTGTACAATGTATGTTTTATGAGCCATATACTTACTCACCTATTTCATATCTCACTAGTGAAAATAAAATTTTTGAATCTAGTTAATTATTAAATGAACTCAGATATTATCATTGTATTAAATTATGCTATGGTTCGGTCAATTAAAATCTGTATTACAAAATGAAATCGTTAAATTCAGGTTATCTGAGTTTTCGAGCATAACAAGCTGTAATTGTTAAGACTATTATAAAACAAGTAAACCATTATATTAAAATTGTTTGTTTTATCTCACAAATTTAACGAAATCCACTCTCAAACTTTCCCTCCGAGAGTTTTACCAAAAACAACTTTTGTAAAATGGAGACTTTGAAAAATGATTGATAGAAGATTGGAGGTAATAAGGTGATATATAATTATTATGCTATGTAAAATTTGAAGCAGTAATTTTTTATACAATAAATACAGATCTATTTACTACAGAAATTGAATAAATATTTCTATTTGATCGAATCAGCAGTGCAAGTACCGTTCTTTATCGATCGTCAAATTCGTTAAAATGCCATAGAATCGATCATAGCTAGTATTGATCAAATGGCATTTTATCGAATTTGACGACCACAACTGTCAAATTTGACCATCGATAAAGAACGGTACTTGCACTGCAGAACGTCAAAATTCAAGTTTTCGTTGCTTTTTTTTGCATTCGCTTTCGTCAAAAAAATTTGTAGGGCTCCCTAATTCCACTTTTAAATATCTTTGACATATTGGACATATTAGGTATAGGTGGCCTTCAAATTTATTGAGCTAGGCCATTACTTGACCCGCCCACGCACGATTAAACTATTTCAATTCAGGATACGACTTAAACACCATTAAAATGTGACAAATGTCTCATCTCAGATCTGAGAACAAACACTGTATACAAAGTGTTTGCTTATTCAATTCTGAGGATGTTTACCTACTCCACCCACTCCACTGTGGAAGACAGTTTGTAGAAACAGATAGTCCATAACATCGTTTGTAAACATTATCCATCTTCATGTATTTTTTTTTATTCAACTTTTTTTATTAGTAACTGCCCGACCCGACAGTCATTGTCCTGTCTTAGAACTGTCAAACGCACGAAGTTAAAATCGTCGTTAAGTTTTCTGGAATTTTCAAATTTTCTGTGCAATTTTCTTTACGTAAGAACCTTCTAAAAAGTATTAGAAAACTTTGAAAAAATGATGAATGAAATCGGTAAAGTCGTTCTCAAGTTATGGCGTGACCAAGGTAAATAGGAATTAATTTTTATATATGTAGTCAAAACTCTTAACCAGTCAAAACTACTTTTGACCAACAAAATCAGTCATAAGAACGACAAACACGCACGTAACGTCGAATTTGGTCTTTATTCCTAGGGAATAGAGTCCAAATTTTTGGAAGTTAACTTAACGCGCGTCACGTTACGTGCAATGTTAATGTTACGGAATCAGGGCCCTGATGGTAAGTGACGGTGCGATCTAAGATGGGGCACATTGCCCATGAGGTGCCTATTCACTCTTGTCTTGAAGAGACCTAGGTAAAACTTTATGGGGAACACCGAGGCATGGGAGCGCATTCCATTCCTGTGAAACAGCGACGGCTCTATCCTTTGATCTGGGTGAAGTGAGATTGGTGTCGATTCTGTTGTACCATTCTTTGAGCAAACTATATTAGACAGCTCTAAAATTGTTGCCATCCTTTTCTGACGTATTAAATTAAAAAGAAACGCCGATTATCATTTTCCGGAATAAAAAATAGCTACTGTGCTAATCAAGGATGTGAACTATTTCCACATCAAAAATTTACGTTGGTTACAATGTTACAAACGATTCAAGTGTGCCTCACAGTCTGCCACGCTACCCAACAAGGTGCCATCAAATGTGTTTTTTTTTCGCTCGTTTTTTTCGCTTTTGCCATTTTGGCGCTCCTTGCTTTCTGACGCCTAGAGCGACCGCTTTTCTCACTACCCAACGCTGGCGCTTTGTCATTCATCGTGGTAACGCCACCAGCATTCTGGGTACGCTGCCAACTGATAGTGCTTGAGCATTAGGATTGGCTTTAGACTTTCAACGGTCTATCTAACTGCTTAATTGTAGTGTTAGGTTTAGCTTGTATTTTGTTTAGAATAAAGAAAATCGACAACCAATATCTGTTTAAATTATTAGTTACAAATAAAGCTGGTAAAAGCCTGTTAAAAAAGCTTGGCCAGATTATAAACGATAATGCGGTAAAAACAGTCTCTGTATCTCTTTTACTCAGCATAAAATGTACGCCGGCTGACCTCAATGACACAAGTCTTGATCAACGGGATTTAACTGTAGAGGCACTACAAAAACTCATTCAGGGCTCTGCACCGGTTTTTGCATAGATATGACCTCAGATTAGACAGGAGAAGATATGGTGAGGTAGCGTGGTGGGTGCGAAAGCATCTGGCCTAAATCAGACTTGATGCCTTACGTTGAACTTACGTCTTTGTCACCCTTTTTTGCATGCGAACTATTCTTAATTGGCGTCATTACAAGTTTCTTAGTGCGTGAAAAATTAGTAACTGAGCCGTACGTGGCCGTCCTTAGTTCGTATCGTTCTGGTTTGGCAAAAAACCTAGGCAAGTACCAAACCTTTAGTTTGTTTGGAAATACTCGGAAAAAAGCGGAAAATGTAGCCTAAGGCACTCTGGAGGTAAAGAGGACAACCAACCACACCTCAACCAACGACTAAGAAATCTAACGACACCTTACTCGGCAAAATAGGTCAAGCCGTTTAGGCTACAGCAGGCCTAGCACGGGCCGTGGACATATTGTCTTTCCACCTTTTTTATCCCGCGAGAAAAAGACAAACGAATCCATATTCTAGCTTTGTCGCGTCTAGGCGTGGATAAAAACGGTGGAAAGACAATTTATCCACAGCCCATGCTAGGCCGGCTGGAGGTACTACAGTAACCCAGAAACATACATGCTTACATAAAACCCAAAAACCTAACCCTCCTTCTTGGACAGTCGGTTAAAAGTTCGCAAGGTTTGAAGGGAAATGCGTTCCGGTTCGCAACTAAGTCCAATTCGACCACTGCCTATACCACAGAAGACAAAATCCTATACCCACTATGCTACAGTCTTACATTAAAAATCCTAGCAAAAGTGATCAGAATTCATGATATTCATTTAGCTTTTTACAATGTTATTGTAGCTATCAGAGCTAATAAATACATGAACCTAGTTTAACACTAATGTCTTAAACGCACAAATACCTACAAAGCTTACTTCGCCATTACATAGCAGTTTTACAGCCTACAGATTATGTTTGTTTGCCTTTACCTTTGTTTGCCTTTGCGTATGGCGTGTACCCCAATGTTAGCAGAGTAAAGGAAATGAAAAGTTGTGTTGGCAAGTCACTTTATTTACTTAGTTAAGTACTCGGACATTACCTACTGATGTTCATTTAGCTAATTACCTTCTAACTAAATTTCGTATAGGCTGAGTGGCTAGCCCTATTGCCAGAGTGGTCAGGTCGCCCGATTAGGCGGTTGTTTTTATCACTATCACTACATAGTATAAAACAAAGTCGCTGTCGCTGTCTGTCCGTCCCTATGTATGCTTAAATCTTTAAAACTGCGCAACGGATTTTGAAGCGGTTTTTTTAAATAGATAGAGTGATTCAAGAGGAAGGTTTATATGTATAACTAGCGACCCGCCCCGGCTTCGCACGTAAATTACACCCGTGCGAAGCCGGGCGGGCGGGTCGCTAGTAGTCAATAAACTGGAAACTAAGTTTCACCCGACCCATGGTAGCGCACTGTTGTAAATGCCACCGACGGTCATCCATTTAAAAACTGAATAGTGGAATACGCCACGAGCACTATAGATATAGGTACGCCACGAGAGCTACAAATATTTATATGCCACGAGCGCTACAGATATAAGCCACGAGCGCTACTGAAGTACACCACGAGCGCTACTGAAATACGCCACGAGCGCTACAGATATACGCCGCGAGCGTTACAGATATACGCCACGAGCTCTACTGAAATACGCCACGAGCGCTACAGATATCGCCACTAGCGTTATAGATATAAGCCACGAGCGCTTCATATCTGAAACGCTCGTAGCTACGCTAGGCCACTAGGTAGGTACGCCATGAGCGCTACAAATATACGACACGAGAACTACAAATATAGGCCACGAGCGCTACTTTTCTTCTATAATTTTTAATATCTTATGTAAAAAAAAACCTTCAACCAACGAGTACTAGAAGAAAAAAAATCTCTTAGATGGTGATTAATATTTTTTGTCGGAATTGTTCAGTCAATATTAGTAGAGTCAATGACCGATGATTACCTACTAATGAAGGATTTATTACCAGAAAGTACATAACTATAAAGACAGTTTTCAAACTGTAGGAAAACCTTAGTCCGCCTTTGGTCCAAACTCACAATAACAATAAAAAACTAAATGAGAATCCCTCCTTTTTTATAATCGGTTAAAAACAAGTCTTGCGCGTTCTTATTCTTTAGCTAGGGCTAAAGAATAAGAACGCGCATGGAATGGATTATTGTTTTGGTCGAACCCACTTTCTCTTGCCTTCTGGAACCTCCAGTTCAAAGCCTGTTTAGAGATTTGGTCTGGAGTTCCATTTACGGCATAAATATCGATATATCAAGTGAATCGGTTTCTTCTAGGCAAGCGTGCTCCATCGTAGACCGCATCATCGCTGACATGGCGGCCAAGCGCAAGCCTACCTATTACTTCACATCATCAGCCATTAAATGTCCACTGCTGAACAAGGCCTCCCTCTTAGAGACGGTGTTGCCATAATCCCCACACTTGGCAGGCGGCTTGGGGATCGCAGTGCATTCACCGTGTACTAACAGGACGCTGCTGCCCATCCTCCGGTGGTTCTGGTCGCAGTTTTAGGAGATATCCAGGTCCATCTATTACTTAAAAAAATACAATTCACAAACCCCATCTCAATTCGTCTAGCCTCGAAATTCAATCGTCGCTTTTAAATTGACGTTCGTGTTTTGACCAACCGTGAAGGTCTATGGAACTTGAATAAAATTGTCATTATTTAACAAATCCCCATGGTCATACCTCAGATCAGGGAAACAAGAGGGATATGGTAAGGCGTGGCTGGTGCGAATGCGTAAATCAGGATTGATGGCTAGTCGAACTTACCCTGCAGACAATCTTGTTACCTTATTTAACCGACTTAAAAAAGGAGGGGTTCTCAACTCAGTTGTATTTTTTAAATGTTGTTACTTCAGAACTCCGTCACTTATAAATTATAAAATTAATTATGATTTATAACTTATTATAAATCGATTTGGAAAATAGATTTTTTTTATTTGTAAGGGCATAATTTTAGATTGGTCCCGTAGAAATTGCAGTAGTTTGGCTTTTAAATCAAAATAACTAGGGAATAAATGGTATAATACTAATTTTAGAGTTGGTTGTTTTAAAAGATTACTATGTTGCATGGGGACTATTAGTTAATTCATTGGTGGCGCTTATCGAGATACAATACATATAGAGTCACAATCGTGCCAAAAAAATGTCCGAACCAAAACTCGGCACATGCTACAAATTGCGCTGACTTTTTGGTTAGTTACAAGGTTGCCGCGATCTGACTACAACGCTGCGCGATGCCAGAGCTACCAATGGCGGACAACTAACGTTGAACACTATACAAGCGACATAACGTCTAAATTGGAGTAAATATAACATTTTGAACTTTAATAATTGATACAATGTATGTACAATGACACTCGGACGTTTTTTGACTGTTTTCACGGAGAGGTTGTGACTCTATAGGAATTGAATATCGGTGGTGTGGCTACAAGTTTCTAAGTGTGCGTGAAAAATGAGTAAGTGAGCGGTACGTGGCCGTACTTAGTTTTTGCATTGAGCTGTTTAGCGGTATAGTGAAAAATACGTATGATACACGTAGACATTTTGAATACGAACAATAATTTTACTAAGGCATATCTACCTTTTGTGATTTGTCTGATCTCTTGATCTATCTATGAAGTTGCGTAAACGCAGTTTGTGGGAACGAACACCTATTCGCACGCTGTCACAAACTGTCGTAAAGCTATCGATAAACCTGTCAAAAACCGTCATGACGAAATTTGTGATGGGGCTCGGGGTTAGTCATCATCATTATCAGCTTATATTGTTCCCACTGCTAGGACACAGGCCTTCTTTCCGAGAGAGAGAGGGGGTGGGCCATGATCCACCATGCTGGCCCAGTGTATGTTCATGAATGTCATATGTTTTTGAAGTTCTACATAGGACTTACCGGTCTCCTTACGATGTTTTTATTCACCGAAAAACCATGAGATCAAAACTGCACATACTAAATAAGGCATTGGGCAATGTCGAGGATTGAACTGGGTGCCGTTAGATTACTAAGCGCACATGCTACCACTAGGCCATCGCACGGGGTTAATACAGTCAAGTAATATCTGGGCCTCATTCCAAAAAATTGACCTTGCATCTACTTATAACAATTTTTTTTTCTGGACAAATATGCACTGCCAGTTATAATCGAATTGTCACTTAGGTGGCAGTGAATAACAGGTGAAAATTGGCACTTTTAGCATTATCATGTTTAACATCTTGTTAGCGATGCGGCAAGGCCTTTGGAGATTCCAACTGACGTTTTTATGCGCTGTCATTCTGATTAAGACAAGTGTAAGGTACAAATCATTGTCTGAGTCTTGACCTACAACACAAAAGAGTCAAGTCAATAGACATGTGTCCTAACTTTTTTTATTACCTCATTAAAAAGCTAATCATACGAAAACAAAATAAAAATTTATTCAAAATAAATAAGTATTTTAATTTATATTTTATTTTAATTTGTATATTATTATAATAATTAGGTAGTAATAGTTTTAGGTTTTTTTTTTGAATTTTTTAATAGAGATCGCACTATTAAAAAAAAATGTCATTTTATTTTATTTTAATTTGTATATAATAATTAGGTAGTAATAGTTTTCGGTTTTAAATATCTGTGTTTTAAATATTTTTCGTGTAAATAAATGTACTAGTAGTAATAAATATTTTAATTCCATGCTAGACAGAAAGCGCACATTATGACGTGAAGTCTTCGATCAATAAATTATCTTTTAAAAATACCGACTTTGAAAAACCACAAAACAAAAACATTGTGCTACTACAAAGAACAAAATAATATTTATAGATGGAATTTTAAGTATGTATGTACCTACACAAATCGAAGTCGTCGTAGTTAAGTTACTGGTTTGGATTAAGCAGGTGCGGCATGTCCTATTAAATCTTTAATGAGGAGGCCAAAAATAATTATGAAGATGTTTCTTTCTTATCATAGACCAGTTATTTAATGTTTCGCAATATCGCCTCCAACCAATATATGCCAACATTATCATCATCATTGGGTTATATGCATCTATAAAAGATGATTTACGTAGCGTCCGAATACATAATGTACTCGTGGCAAATATTTTTACAAGGACATTTCCTTGGACATTTCCATTCTTCGGCATTGAAAATGAGGTTTTTCTAAAGAGGTAATGTGTAAAATACGCATCGAATTCCATAGAAATTTCAATTTCGAAATTCAAAATTTATATGAATATCGATACGTATAATTATTACGTATCGAAAACTCGTACTTCGCCCACTGGTATACGCATGATCGTTTTTAAATCCTTGAGTGAAGGGAAACGGTAAAAATGTTTAGTTGCCTAGAAAGTTGTATCAAGTTTGGTGAATGAGTATAGGTAAGTAGAGACTCTTCCACAAATCTTGACGGGGCTATAATTCTCAGTTATTCCCCCTTATAAATAAATGGATACCAACGGTAGTTCTCTTCCGTACTATCAAAATCAAATCAACGTTTACTCTAAGTGACTGCATTTCCCACACTCTACATTGGCAATTCTGTTCATTCTCCCATAGTTTTCCCTGCGCAAAACCTTCAATGTATAGAACATTTGATACCATGCCATATATAATATACCTACTCGTAGATAGTAGAAGCTGATACTTGACATATTTGATAAACAGAGCGTAGCGAAAGCGACGGGTAACGTGAGTAGAGTCCAACAACGACAACTGGTCGTTTACAATCAATTAATTAGAAAATATATACACCTAGGAATACCGGGTGCATCTATATTATATGACGGTCATATTCAAGGGTGAAAATTTGTACACCTAGGAATAACGGGTGTTTCTATATATATGACGGTTATATTTAAGGGTGAAAATTTGTACATCTAGGAATACTGGGTGTATCTATATTATATGACGGTCATACCTATTCAAGGGTGAAAATTTGTACACCTAGGAATAACGGGTGTTTTTATATTTATATGACGGTCATATTCAAGAATAAAAGTTTGTACATCTAGGATTACCGGTTGAATCTATATTATATGACGGTCATATTCAATTATATCCTTGTACTTATCATTATAAAAAACGTTTTACCAACCCTGATATTGCTAAAATCGGCTGTTCCATATATAACGTGTTAATGAAATTTTTCTATAGAATAACAAATATTTATTCGCGTAGCATTATGTCATTCAGGGATTTATTTATAACTTTCAATTCATGCATGAATTTTCAGAATCGGTTTCATAGTTATGTATTTTATTAGAGCATACAAACAAACACAGTCACAAGGTCTAAATGTAGGTAGAAATGAAGACGATGCCGGCAACATTGACGTTTAATGATATTGACAGTTGTAATTTTTTTAACGGGCAATTGTCTTTATTAACCAAACAAAATACAAGCTAAAACTAAAACTACAAATTCAGTTAGACTGCCCATAGACTGTTGAAGGCCTAAAGACAATCCAAATGCTCAAAGATATTATAGGTCTCATATTTAGAGGCATTGTACACTTCATACATTTATACCCATAGGGGGTTGACTATATAATTCCTTTGATCATGTAATTATATAGTTTGGATTTGCTTTAAACTTGAGCTAAGTAGATTAACACTTATTGCACATACTGATATATTTTTACTAGTTCTACAAACGCACACTTCAATAATGAGCGGCAAAACTGCAAACGAGATGCCGCAGATGCATAGCCGTGGTAGCCCATTTGGGAGACCGCTAGACTTGAAAGCGTGAGGTTGCGGGTTCAAGCCCCGGGCCCGTACCAATGAACTCTTAGGAGCTTATGTACGGATTTTCATACCAGTGGCTTTACGGTGAAGAAAAACATCGTGAGGAAACCTGCATATGTCCGGAGAAGGAATTCTATGGCGTATGTGAATCCACCAATCCGCACTGGGCCAGCGTGGTGGATATGGCCCTATAACCCTTTCGGGAGTAGGCTTAAAGTCCAGCAGTGGACTGTTAAAAGGCTGACTATGATGTTATCAGAGGATGAGGTGGACTGACGACATCAAAAATGCTGTCGGGAACGAGTGGATGCGAATAGCGAGAGACCGGGGAGAGTGGCATTAACAAAGGGAGGCCTATACCCAGTGGGTCACTCAAGGCTGATGATGATAATGTATATCAGTCTCTGGCAGCCATATCACAATCTTTGCTTAGTTTGGGATTAGTACCCTTAGTACAAGTTTTGATATTATTCGAAAACATTTTTCGTTTTCGTATTGTTCCATACATTGCTGGGCTAAAAGGTATTCGATATTTTTTTTCGTATTAGAGTGAAGCAATCTATACCGCCGCTTAGGTACTACCGATTTTAGTTCCTCCACGTTTCCGATAGAGGCGCTTCACTAAAATGTATGGAACAATACGTAAACGAAAAAGTTTTTCGTAAACTATCAAATCTGGGTCTATACTGATGAGTGTGTGTGCAAAATATGTCCCGATTTTTTTTCTTAGGACTAATTCTTACGTGGCTCATAACTCTTCGCCCGTCGCTCAGACATCAGTCGTGCGTCTGTGGTCGTGCGCGTTTCATTGTTTTTAGGTCTAGGATGCTTATCCATGCTCGTGGACGCGTAACGATCAGTAAATACTTGACACACTGCCGGCGTAATTAACAACACAGTAGTACTGATAATGTCTAGAATAGTAAAAAAACAGGGTTCGCCGATATATATCAGCGGATAATTAATTATATCATGATATAATTGTATAAATTGATTTTTTCCTGTCTTCTGAAACATTTTGGAGATAAATGTTTAGATACCCTGGCAACACGTAGCGAAAAACTACAATTCAAAATAATTTTGATTGTGTCCCAAAATGGGAAACTGAATAGATTTTTATCACAAACAAATGAAGATTATTTTAAACAGGTGCTTGTTTTTTTAAGTGTTCATTAAAAAGTTCTTTCTCAAATAACCACTAATTTTTTTTTTTTGTTTTTTGATAAAAAATGTGGTAATTTGACACATATTATTTTACAGATTCCTTTAACATTTTTAAGTGTTTAATCCCCTTACAGAATAAAATTCGCTTCTTTTTCTTAACCTGGATATATATATCCGATTTATATTTAAAAATCGAATTTTTGATATTTATTATAAAAATTGGATTTTTTCGAACTTTGATTAGTACAAAATATTTTTTTTCAAACAAGCATATAAAAACGTAAAAAATACGTATACAACATTCGTGTCTGTGCAGAACCGTTGGGGAGTTCCCTCGTTAGGAGCCAAAATAGCCGTCATGATGATGACTATCTTATGGCTAAAATGATAATGATGAAAGACAGAAGTAGTGTACTTTCTTGCCCGCTTCCTTGTTTCCTAAGATATATAATCTGGCCTTTCCAGAGTGAGTCTGCGTGCTTCATCTTCGACCACATCGTCGCTTACCACCAGGCGAGTTGGTGGTCAAACGGGTACTAATCCTCATAAAAAAAACTTTCTCATTTTAGCGTGAAAACAAGAAAATAATGTTCTCTCAGAAACTGTAGCTCAGACTTGACTACGATGAACTTGCCGAAGTCTCTGAAGAACTACAATCATAAATTCATTTCGTTTGCTGCACCGAGATTTTGTTGTAATATTCAAGACTCTATCATATAACTACAGCCTCATAGCGGCAACTGTTTCGTAAGCCATCATTATATTAATCACGATCATTAAGATTCCGTCTTCGTGGACTTTCGCAACTTTTTAAACCAGTTTGCCTCCAACCTGACTGCAACTCTGAGACTGTATTTAACTTTTCCTTGTACTTAGGATCTTTCCAACGGATCATTAAGTATTAGACTCCGAAATTATATGCTAAGCATTTTATCAACAACATTGGTACTTGATTATGTTTATTTCGTTTTACAGTTACCTAACAATATTATTATAGGTAGAGCAAACAAGTTTTGCACATAGATTCACTAAACCAAAAAAAATATCACATAATACATTATATTGCGTCTATTCTGTCATACCACTCACTAAACTAAACCAAACTGACAGGAATAAAATTATGTGCCTCTCTTTTCATTTTAATATGTGGGAGAAGGATGGCAAAAATTTTAGAGCTGTCAAATTTAGTTTAGTTTAGAGCACATCAGCAGTGCAAGTACCGTTCTTTATCGATGGTCAAATTAGATAAAATGCCATGCCATAGAATCGATCATAGCGAGTACTGATTAAATGGCATATTTTCGAATTTGTCGATCTCAAATGTCAAATTTGCTGATCGATAAAGAACGGTACTTGCACTGCAGGTGCCATTATCGTATTTTATTTGACGATAATGTTATGTATACCTACCTAGTAAGCAACAAGGGAAAAAAACAACAAATTAAAACCTAAATACATAACTAATACATTAAAATCCGCTAGGTACAGTGGAAGTAGTTCCCAATAAATTGGCTCCATTACTACGTTGTTTAGCAATGCTCACCCTTTGAGCAAAGTAAAGACCGGCATTTTGGTCACGAAATGCATCGACCAGACGTGATGACAAATCTTTGATTTTTTTTGTCTCCCAATTCCTGCGGGACCGTCGTTTCAACTCCAAAAATCTCAAAATTGTACCCGTTGTCTCAAAAGTGGACAGTTCCACTATATTTGCGCCTTTGAGGACTTCTTATTAAACTTTTGGCATTACAAAATAATACCAAGAACGCCCTCGGTTTTACGAGTTTAATTTTAGCAAGGTGAAAGCGACTCTCTACTACCGGACCTACTACGGCATTCAAGGTTAAAGATATCTGAGAGAGATTTTTAATTAAATACTTGATATTTAGCGATAAAGTCACAGAGCAAGGAAATCATCATTGAAAAGCTTGAATACAGGTAATATAGGAGGAACACCATGTAAAAATAATTCTCACTTGAATTCCCATCTAATATCTACTATAAAAAGGGCTCTGCCCGCATTGCCACATCACACTCTACTCGTCTTCTGAAGAAATAAAATAAACTTAAAAAACTAAAAGCCGACAACAAAAAATATCACAAAAACCAACAAAAAAGTACCTACTATTAAACAAAAAAAAAAAAAAAAAAAAATTTTTTTCTTGTTTAATAGTAGGTACTTTTTTGTTGGTTTTTGTGATAACGGTTAATTTTTTCAAAGAGTTTTAAAATGTTTATAGCCGATATTATGATACTTTTAATATTATTGAGGAAGAATGGGACTTTGCTACACGGTACGAGTATGCAATATCTTCAATTGAATTAAATTAATCAATTGCATGTAATTGCATGATCGTGCAAGCTCTTGTGCTCTAATAAATGATAGATACACGAATTCTAAATACTAGTCTTACATTCGAAAAACGGTTGCATTGGGTTACCATCCTTGAGCTAAAAACTGGACTATACACGAGATGTTTTCGTAGCGTTTCTTTGTGTAAAACTTCACTAAATAAATTGATCATCATAATCAGCCTTTAACAGTCCACTGCTGGACTTTTAGCCTACCGGAAAGGGTGATTGGGCCATATCCACCACGCTGGCCCAGTGCGGGTTGGTGGATTCACATACGCCATTGAATTTCTTCTCCGTACGTATGCAGGTTTCCTCACGATGTATTCCTTCACCGAAAAGCCAGTGGTATGAAATAAATTGAAAATAAATTGATGCCAACGCGTAATTCGAGGGGAACAAAATGGGAAATATTTTCTCAAGTCTGGTTTCTATTGAAAAACTTTCATACTGCTTTCACTTGTTTTTTTTTTCTTTATAATTATTACTTTTACGTTTTCCTGTCTGTTTATACATTTATTTGCTAAAAATAAATAAACTGATTATAAACTACCTGACTAATGAGATAGACTTAAAACTTTAAATATAGATAAGAACTGGAAGAAAATGCTGTATGTTATACAGTACAGTACCTATTTACTACCTTTAGAAAATATGTATTATATAGCTTTAGAAATAAAAAAATTATGTCTATATTTAGGCGTATGTACATATTTTCTTCTTCGTCATAAGTATAATTAATATAGAAATCAATTCGTTAATCAATTCGGTCGTTAATCTCGCTATAACGAAAAGGCTAGAAGGATTTATTTATTCGCCGCAATTCAAGGGTGGTTTAAAAGAAAAATAAATTTGGAAAATTTCCCCAAAACAGTGTAAAATTCGGGAACTCTTTTCTATGAAATTTTGACACGCCAACGTTTGTCGGATCGGCTAGTTATAAAAAAATATATGATTATTCGTTTTGAAATGTAGGTATGAATTCTAGGGGTATGTAGGTATACCTATTGAACGTTCCAATGCAGTTTTTCTACTAATTATAATAAAATTAGAAGGTACTTACACTCCAACAACACCAGGCAGCTCTCCAAAGAAGTCCTTCCTGACCTCAGACTTGTATTTCACCAAACACGGCATTGCAGGCCTGAAAGGCGTCGGCCCTTCTCTCCTATACATCCTCTCAATTTCATCAGCATCATAAACAAACAGCAGATCCGGCCTTCCGATCAAACCACCCAAGCGAACTATTCGCCCGTATCTGTCCAGAAAAAGCTTCGTAACTTTTGCGAATTCTGATATATCGAACTGCCCAATGATAGGCACCATACGCCAGGTGTTCCCTAAAATCGGAATTGGTTTAGGTCCCGGTACTTCTGAGTAGGGTTTTGCATTTGCGAAGACTTCTTCACTAAGTTCCGCGGTGGGGGCCACTTGGGATTGTTGCCGTTTGGAAAAGGGGCACGTGGAGGCGAAACGGGCATTTTTTACGAACGGACGGTACGCGGTGAAGGTACGGAGGCGACCCATGGCGGTTAAGGCCGCAAAGACGACTGCGCGAGCGCTGCGGAGATTTACCGTTCGAGTGCGCGAGCGTTCGCTGTTTGCGGTTTGCGGTTTCTGCTGCAGTGGCTAGTACAGGGGCCTTACGCCTAGCAGTTTAGGTGATGAAAAAAGTTGCGCGACCGCAAACCGTATCTGCGCGCGTTAAGGTTCACGTTCGCGTGATTTTCCGAACTGCGCTGGTTTAACGTTAGTTTGAGACCGCGTAAGGAGTTGGGCGTAAGGACGTACAGCGACGAACTTATTTATGGAATTGAGTGCGACACCACTATCGTATTTTCTTACCAAAAATAACACAGCTCGATCGAAAATTTTAGTTGTTACATTTGGCCACCTCAACTACCTCAGCCACCTATGTTCGCACTGAATATGTACTTTTCTTATTTATTTTATTTGAGTATGTATTAGTTATTTTAGTAATTAAGGTTTCAAATTGATATTTAAGTAGGTACATTATTTAATACATTCACTATTATCATAAACATATATTATTAGGTATTATTATTATCTAAATGTGATAACTATTAAAGAAAGCACTGCATGCATTTCTTATGTTGACCTCCTAAATATTATGTAAATAGGTAGGAATATTACAAAATTACCTATTAAAAATAGATTTCGTAATTACAAAGAAAAAAAGTTAAGCGGTAGAGCCCTTTCGGTCAACCTTGGTTTAAAATTTAATTTTGAATTTTGTCATTGTCTCCAAAAATTTCCAAAATTGTATGTTTCTGAAATTAATTGATTCTTAAAGATGTTATGTGATGTGTCCATAATTTGAAAAACGGACTTTGATGATAATCAGATGATAGGGTCTCCCAAGCCAAAGCACAAAAGACATAATGCCCAAGGGCTTTAAACCTTCTACCAAAATAAAATGAATGGACGGGTCTTAACCATTGAAATTGCTCAGTTAAAACGAGTCAAAACTGTCGGACATATACTTCAGCACCTAAATTATAACCATGTACAGTTACAAAAAATAGATAGTGATTTTTTGTTGTGTATTTACACTTCGGGAAAGCACAGGAAGGCATAATTTTGTCAAATGTTCCGTTATCATGTAACAATATAGTCTCGTGTTGCACTTCCTACGGCTAGAGACCGACTGAAACGAAGTGAGTGCCAGCCCTCATTTTGTAATCTTCAAAAATGCGCTTCTTCTGGGCCCGTCCATTCTTTTTATTTTGGTCGAAGGCTTTAACCACATGCAGACTAGGTAAAGCTACTACAAATCTTTGGTTTTGAGGCAAATTTTTGTATCCTTTAATAAGTATCTTGTAGGTACGTGGAAACAATAGTTCAATGCACCTACTTTGTAAGATAAAAAGCTGCGAATGTGAAAGCTCTAAAAAATACAGACAAAAATAAATGACATTTCCAGATGGTTATGGGGTCCTTGTTTGGCTCCTAGCACTTAGGTAGCAAGCATTTCTTGGCTTACGTGTGCTTGCCTCGGCTACGCCCAGGCCAACATTTTCACGTTCGTCCATAAATACTTGTATTGCTGTTGCCGTTGCAGTATTGTACCCACGTACACTACTTACCTACCTACTGTGGTATCGCTGGCTGACATGACATTGCAGTCATGGACGTTTGTAGCCCGTTCTCTTTTATGTATGTCGGCGTTGCTTGAACTTTGAACTGCGAAACTATTAATTTAGGTATGTAGGTACCTACGCTTAATTGTCTAAGTTTTTTTTGTTGGTTCACAGAAAGTGTTATTGATGCAAGCAAGTCACAAAATTATTAGCTAGAGCCATTGGGATACAATTAGACCTATAGTTACCTCAACATCATCATCATCATCAGCCAGAAGACGTCCACTGCTGAACATGGGCCTCCCCCTTCAACCTTCACACTGACCGACAGCCTGCCTTTTGCATCCACTGGATGCCAGCGACTCTCACTATGTCGTCGGTCCATCTAGTGGTAGGCCTACCTACGCTGCGTCTTCCAGTTCGTGGTCTCCACTCCAGAACCTTTCTTCCCCATCGGTTATCGGTTCTTCGAGCGATGTGGCCTGCCCATTGCCACTTCAACTTGCAAATTTTAACAGCTATGTCGGTGACTCTGGTTCTTTGGCGAATATCCACGTTTCGGATTTTATCGCGCAAAGAAACTCCGAGCGTAGCTCTCTCCATTGCCCCCTGAATGACTCTGAGTTTTTCCAAAAGGCCAACAGTTAAGGACCACGTCTCAGTACTATATGTCATCTATATAGTCACTATATGTCATATATATAGTTACCTATAGACTCACGAACATGCCAAACAATATTCTGAACCAAAACTCGGCACACGCTATGCGTTGTAAGGCAACCGCGACCCGACTAATACAACACCGCGCGATGCCAGTGCTATAGCAGACAATCAATGTTGAACACTATGCAATGGCTTTAGTCCAAGGACTTTATATATCCTAAATGGCAAATAAGCCTTGCTTTAGTCCGCTTATTAATGAGCAAAAAGCAAAAAAATTGCAATGTTAAGTTCTAAAAGTTTTTGCCTCAGTGTAAAAAAAACTTCGCTGGCACCTTATTGTATTCAAGGCAATTTTTTTTTTTTAATACCCTAAAGGGGTAAAACCTATCCTACTAATGTTGTGCTATTATTTGCTATTATGTCTTTTGGGCCTTACGGACAACTGCTATTGCGGCACCAAACTAATGTTAAATCCGCTCAATTGGAAAATCACGCGACCGCAAACCGTATTTGGCCGCGTTAAGGTTCACGTTCGCGTAATTTTCCAATTGAGCGGATTTAACATTAGTTTGGTGCCGCAATAGCAGTTGTCCGGAATAATATCACTTGATACTTGTAAGTTTTTTTTTTTTTTTTGTATTGTAACACAGTCAGAACACAGTAATTTTTGCATTTAATATTAATTTTGGGGTTGCAATGCGGATTTTTTTAAATTTGGCGGGCGTTTTCAGTCTCTACTTTCATTATCCAGACTCTATTAATGGTGCATTATTATATAATTTTATTATAAGTGTTTGTGAATGTATCGAGTATATTAAGAAAGTGATTTATTGAGGTGAAACGTATATTTTCGTATTGTTTCCAAAACTCCAAGCCTCCTACTACAGTCTCCACTACTTCACTGGGGCTTACACATAGTAAAATATTTAAGAAGTGGAAGTATGGCCTTGATAACTCTAGCCTGTCCAGCAAAAGGTGAAGAACCAAAAAAAAACATTGTAAAAGTCAAATTTCATATTTGTTTCAATTTCAAATAAAAATCAAAATCAAAACTTGACCGCGAACGCGCTGTGCGATGCCGAATAATTTATAATAACAACACACAAACAAAAATATTTATTGTAGAGAAACAATTTGAATTTCTTGTCAAAACGTGTAAACTTGTTTTTCAGCGTAAAAGAGAAATCCAGAGTTTCTAAAAATGGTATCAGAATTTGCCAAAGATAAAGTGTACTGGACAAAAGGTATGAACTTGGACTTGGCTAAATACATGGAAGATAAACCTTTCATTTGGGATATGAAAAATCATCAGTTTTCCAACATAGGCCTCAGAGATGAAACTTTCGCTAATTTTGCGGCTAAATACGAATTAAATTGGCAAGCTGTAAAAGACCGGTGGACAAACATAAGATCAACTTACGGATTTTATATGAGAAAAGTGCTTGCTAGGAAAGCTAAAGGGGAGGTATGTAATTACACTGATTATAATAAAACGCTTAACTCTGCCCACCTATTTTGACTAAATAGTTGAACCGATCTTAATAAAAAAACAATTTGGAAAAGGAATAAACATGGCTACATGACAATAATCTTTTAAGCCGGCAATACACGTAGGCCATAGCACCGAGCCTCAGCGAACGCGAGGCAAGTGCTACTGTATACATGTTAGTCAAGTTTGATCAACCCAATTAACTTCTGGACACGTCTTGCTGAGCAGTAGAGCACCTTTGATTTGTACAGAAGAAATGATACTGATCAGTAATGGTACGAATCGTGAAAAGCGATCCAGAACGGTGGCAAAGCACATAAACCGTGTAGCCATCCCGATTATTATGATAGTGGCCCGCGCCACGATAACCTGTAATTTTATATCATGTGACGATCTCTTAATTTGTTCAAACTCACAGCACATTGACGCATCGGAAAGTTTTTGAAACCCCCCAAATGAATGACAGATCGATCCCGACTTTTTTTTTTAAAAGGTGGCAACCCTGCTTGTATGCCTGTATTCATAATTACACAGTTCCCACTTGAGAACTCATTTATCTGCAGCTTAAGGCCACTCGCTGCTACTTTAGCTTTCAAATTAACCAGTAATGTACCATTGTATTATTTACAGAATTTCAAAGTGAACTGGTTTATGTGGCAGCCCTGCAAATATCTATACAAAGTTCACAAATTTGTAGACAAGAAAGGAAAATCAACAAAGGCAATTAAAAACGACAATAGTGATGTAAGTAACTCCCATCAGGGACCTTAAAGTGTAAGTCTGGTGACAAATGGTCTGGTGATTGCGTGCTATCCTGGTCGTGCAAAACTTACACGCACCACCCACAGGTGCAATGTTGCGCAATCTTGCAAGATTTGCGAGATCGTAAACACAAACACATTACCATTTCAGATTGTGATCAAAGAATGAATTTTTACGGAGAAGCATGACACCGCTAGAAGTTTGTTGTTTTTTAGAAGTTTCTTTCAAACTCTATTATAATTTAAAATAAATAAATATTCAGGACATTTTTCAACACACGGTCGTCTGACCCCAAACTAAGCAAAGCTTGTGATATGGCTGCCAGAGACTGATATACATACATATCTTAATATATATAAATCTCGTGTCACAATGTTTGTCCTCAATGGACTCCTAAACCACTTAACCGATTATAATAAAATTCACACACCATGTGCAGTTCGATCCAACTTGAGATATAGGATAGTTTAAATAATTATATAACTAGCGACCCGCCCCGGCTTCGCACGTAAATTACACCCGTGCGAAGTCGGGCGGGCGGGTCGCTAGTTATTATATAGTTTTAAATACTTACTTAAATACATATTAACAACCAGATATAGAACAAACACAAATGTTCATCACATAAATGTTTGTCCTAGGTGGGAATCGAACCCACGCCCCCAAGCGCAGAAGGTAAGTTCACTACCAACTGGACCATCAGGCTATGTCTTTAAGGCTTTCTTTATTTCTTTAAGGCTGCGCTCACCGCACATGTTCAACACCTGAAGAAAAAAATCAATGATTGATTATTTTAAAAAACCAATGGTTATTATCTTTAGAATAACAACAATTGAAACATTGCATGTAATATAAAACAACTTTCATATTTATATTTTAAAGGATGGCGGAGACATACAAAAAAACTATCTCCTCTGTCATCCTGTAATTTATATAAACACGAAAATAGCTTTGTACTATTTGCTGTTATCCAGAAATTAAGGATACAATCAATTTTTCAATTTGTTGGTTACAATCTGGGTGTCTTCAAATCACGAGTGAATCGGTTCCTTCTAGGCAAGCGTGCTCCAACGTAGACCGCATCATCGCTTAACATCAGGCGTGATGGTGGTCAAACGCAATCATATTATTTATTTTAAAAAAAAATATTTTAATAATAAGACATTTTTTATCATCAAATAGGTTGAAAACTTGAAAGAGTGATTGGGCCATATCCACCACGCTGGCCCAGTTGCTGGTTGGTGGATTCACATACGCCATTGAATTATTAAATGATTGAATATTTATAAGTTTGAATTTATTATTTCGCCCTTACGACATACATTTACTAAGTAGCTATGTTACTATTCTTATTCGAGATGGGGGCTGCACCTGGGGGCGTAGTCCTGCACTGACGTCCCGCTTGGGGTGTATTGTACATTTCACCCTACCAGCACCTACCTGAGCCAACCCAACTCCTTGAAATATCGGAGTGAGGCTCTGGGGCGCTGTCACAGTTGCTCCAGTACCGTAGATGGTAGTGTAAGTAATGATGATGAAAAGCATTCTAGCTGTTGCGGCGACTTAAATGAAAGAAGCAACGGTGCCCCATGCAACCCAGTAGCGATTCTAGTTTCTTCTGTAGCTTCACAATGCCACAGCACATGCTCTACAGTTTCGTATGTTACTATTGTTTTTTTAAATAATAAATATGTGGTTACAGGTTTCAAATGAGCAAGCGTCGAGCAGCGACGAAGGCAACAATGAGTTGGTGGATGAACCAAACATGTCATGTGAAGATGTCGTTGAAAATATTGTTACGGTGTTCAAGGGAGTTCAAAACGATGCGTTTGGTGCTGACAAAACGAAATATGCGGCGGTAGGACAAGCAGTTACGAAGAAACTGTCAGAATTAAACTCATATGATGCCGCTCAGCTATCTCAGAAAATACTAGAAGTTTTAGCTCAATACGATGAGAATAACCCTATGAATCCTAATAATTTATGAATTAAAGTAATTTTTATATTAGAGTGTTGTTCAACACTTTAGCATTTACTATTTATGCTGGGTGTATGACGCCAGGTGTTTAATTTTTGAAAGTAACACGTAAAAAGGTGTTTTTATGCCTCCGTACCTAAAAAGGAAAAACGGAACCCTTATAGAATCACTTCGTTGTCCGTCTGTCTGTCCGTCTGTCAAGATTTCTCAAGAACGCGTAAAAGTATCAAGTTGAAATTTATACTAAATACTTGGGTCTAAGGTTTCTTTCGGCTGTAAAAAAATAAAAGTTGTAAGTCAACGCAATCAAAAGATATGAATGCTTATGTTGCATAATTTGCGATTTCACAGGGGAATCAAAACCTATAGGGTACTTCCCGTTGACCTAGAATCATTAATGTTGGCAAGAGGCAAGGTCTAACAGCACGTATAAAGGAATAAATCTGAAAGTTGAAGTTATATCATGCTAGCGTGCCGCCCGCCCGGCTTCGCAAGGGTGTGTGTTCGCAATTTACGTGTGAAGCCGGGGCGGGTCGCTAGTTATATATATAACCCTTCCTTGAAAATGTATCTAACTGATGGTGAAAACCGCATCGAAATCCGTTGCGTGGTTTAGGAGGAGTTAGCGGCCATACAGACAGACAGACAGACGCGGATAGCGACTTCAATTTATACTATGTAGAGACAAGAGACCCGCCCGCCCGGCTTCGCACGTGTGTAATTTACGTGCAAAGCCGGGGCGGGTCGCTAGTTATATATATAAACCTTCCTTGAAAATGTATCTAACTGATGGTGAAAACCGCATCGAAATCCGTTGCGTGGTTTAGGAGGAGTTAGCGGCCATACAGACAGACAGACGCGGATAGCGACTTCAATTTATACTATGTAGAGATAAAAGATATTGTTTTACAATTACAAACTTACATTTTGTATATGTTATGTATGGAACAACCTTCTTGTCAACTACAAAGTTAAGTTTGTCTTTATATATCTCAACTTCAGTTGGTAAGCGACAATTTGGTCAAAGATGGAGCATGCAGACTTAGAAGATACCTATTCACTATGGCCTTGAAAAGGCCCAGATTACAAATATATATTATATCTCTCTCTCTCTCTCTGGATATAGATAAAAACTTTTTAAGTAGGTACCTATATTTAAAATGGAAATTCTAGGTATGGCACAGAGGTATGGTGTTTTTTTTTTAATTTATGTTCTAATGTCTTGAGTTTAAAAAAAACACCAGAAATTCATTCTTATTTAAGATTTCCCACTTCGTTAGAATAAGATTATAGTTCAAGTTAAATTAGTTTTTATTAGAAATTCATACTACCAATTTAAATATAGTTACCAAAAGTTTTATCAAAATCGTAAGAGCAGTTTGAAAAAAAAAATTATGAAAATGACCTGAGTTTCGGTCCCATAGTTTAAAATTCATTTAATACCTACTAGAAATGTTTGTACTATAGTTATGTATGTGTTTAGTTGTGTATATTTTGTGAGTTTTATTTGCGTTTCATACTTTGATAAATAGGTAGATACTACTTGATAAAAGATTTTTAAAACAAAATTATGTTTTTATTGCTTTAAAAAAACGACGTTCTTAAATACCAGTTGGGTATGGTTCACTATTCAGCAAAACTTAAACTAATCAAAGGCTAGAAATAATCTAGTCAAGAACTGCCAAATATGGAGAGTTAATAATAGTCTGTTTGCTATAATTTAGACAATACCGTTCAGCAGAAGAATGAATCAAATACTCTGTTAGTTCAGTGGTTCGTGCGTTCGACTGGCGTATTCAAAGCCTGAGCTGCTCTTGAGGGAAAACATCGTGATAATGGGAACCTTATCATGGTGGTAGGGTACTTTCTAGTCTACTACTCTACTGGTTAGCTACCACATAATGTTCCTTGGCTACCACCCTCAAGTTGAATATCTCTCGCAAAGCACCTAACAGTGTTCCGGCAGCATCACTTGAAAACCAGTTCCCATTAATTCCAGGCTACATTGTGTTTCGCATCTATATCTACACCCGTCTGGTTGTGGTCAAATGCCTATCCTGCCAATCAAACAAAAAAAATTTTTTTTTCATAGCAATGAATTTGAATTGCAGCAATTTAATAAGATTATGATCCAGTTAATATTATACCATGATTATTATATTCGAGTCAAAGATCTAGATTCTAGACAAATTTAATATTATATTCTAGATCTGTCTGGCTAGAGCCATAACTAACAGAAAAAAGTACTTGGCGTTTTAAAATTAATATTCTATTACTCAGATAGTTCTTTATCTGAGTTCTAATACTAGACACTGGCAAATGCACAAGAAGTGCGACGCCAAAAAATCTCAGAAGAAGCCGTTAGCCCGCTCAGCATTAGGCGAAAAACTGCAACAAGAGAAAACAAATCAATCAATGTCAAAGAAGTTTACGCTTTACGCGGCGAATTATTTAAATTTTATTAGTGTAGTTAAATTTGTTTGCAATTTTGCGTTATTATTTAATAAATTCACAAAACTATTTCTAAAAGAATAAGAAATCATCTATCCACCTAGAGCTTTGATTTAATTGTAATACAATGTTCAAACTAAGTGATTTTAGTCAAGATAATTCTAGTAACTTGCCATCCTTAGTTATGCTGCTTAAATCAAAATGGGACGAAATCCACAGCGACCCCGGCGTTTTTCGATATAAGATAAATAACTTACAACAGAAAGTTGTCGACGGAAAGTATTTACTTACGGTAAGAAAACTTCATAACCTATATATTTTCTAGAGCATTTATATTCTTAACCTATCTTAGCTTTTTCATAAACAGAGGTACAGAATCGTACTTTCATACATGCACTTTCACCTGTATATATTAAAATATGGGCAGAGAATGCGAATTGACACGGGCAAGGAGTTAAAAAAAAATCTGTAAAAAACGACGCATTAGGGATCTCAGATTTGATACTCTGAAAACTCGATTATTGGGTTATTACATATTTTGTAGTACAGGCCATAGATACCCAAAGAAATTTCACAAAGTTTCTTAATTTGCTTGGTTGGTTCTGCTCATAGCTGTTGGCTTGGATTTAGAACTCATTCTTTATTGAATATGTGAGAAGTCTCTTTGGTGCCTAAAATGTTCTTGGATCATATCTGCTGGGTCCCCCGCACTTAGAAAGGTGTTTTATGCTGAGGCAGCAAAGTATTATAATATTTAGTAAGCACATTTTCATATACTTAGTACAAATCTTCTTTTCAGATAAACACTGATCGTGGCACGAACCGAAGAACACCCCAAGATATAGTTAGTATTTGCCAACCTTTTGATGATGGACGTTTCAATTTTACCAAAGTTTCTTCAAAAGAAATTATGTTCTCTATAACGTTTCAAGGAGATGGTAATTTAAATTTGATGACCACTGGGCTAGCCTAAATACCACCCAATGGAAAAATCAGTAATATTTAATGTTGAACGAGAGCTTTTCAGGGTATCATTTTCAAACAAAAAATTATTCCAGCTGCCAGATGATGTTTTTTATGGTTGATAGGGATAGGTGTTTTGACATTTTACCTGATGTTAATTGGTTGAAGATGGTAAAGACGCCTGTTTTTCGAGAGTAAATCTTCCAAAGATACCCGGATGCATTGGGGTGCAGGCAGGTTATGTGGGATTATACCCACTAAACACACCCCGGTGACCAGCCTTAGTGCTTGACAAGATGGCTCCGGGATCTACAAAAGAACACACCGGAGCCTTCAGCACTGTGCTGAGGTTCCACCCAATACAAATGTGTGTTGTCCCCGGCCCTCTGCCCGTGACAACGTCGATTACACATCATTATCATTCTCACCTGGAGCTTGTGTAACTGGATGGTCAGAGCCCCAACTTTGACCATCCAGAGCCCAGAGGTCCCTTTTTAGTAGTCTCTTACTACAGGCAGCAGGTACCGGTGCCGTACTCTGTTACCCAGCGCCAGGGCTTATGGTAAACACACCTAGCCTGGAATATAATCATCTATCATAATAATCAACTATCTACCAAAATTATAGCCTGTCGAATTCCGATATAAACAAGATGCAGATGCTACGGGATACCACTGAGGAGATAAGCACTACCAAGAAAATATGCACTGTTCTTTGACATTACGAAGAAAGTGGTAACACTGGTCAAGCAAAGAGTGAATAGAGTCTTCAAAGGTAGGCAACGCACCGCCAATGCCTGGGGTATTGCAGGTGTCCATAGGCAATAGTGACTACTTACCATCAGGTAGCCCGTTCTTTGTGTGTCTACTATCATATATTAAAAAAAAAAACTCGCTTTCCTCAGTAATATATTTTATTATAGAAACTGATGTGGTTTTCACACATTTTATTTATATTACACGGGAATAAATCTTAAGTGAGTGATTCTCGTGTAATATAAATAAAATGAGTAATATATTTTATCAATATGTTGTTTTAGAACATGCTGTCCTAGTAAATGTCAGTCCAATATTGCGGTATCACACTCTGCTATGTCCATCTGTAAACAAGAAACTTCCGCAAGTGGTCACCGCAGACAGTTTAGTGCTGGCAATTGAAATAATGTTCCTAGCTACAGACAGGTATGTAAGTAAACTAGCCAAGTCTATGTCTAACTATGTATAAGCTAACAACTGACAACCATTGGGGTAGACGGGTGCTAAAGTGGGGACCATGTATCGGCAAACATAGGGAAGGATTCCCCGCAGGCATGTAAAGGAATGACCTGCGAAAAGCAGCTGGTGGCAAGTGAACGGGATAAGCAGAAGATTGTGCCAAGTGGCGTTATTTAAGAGGCCTTCATTCAATTCCAACAGTGGATGAACATGAAATAGGCTGATGATGAGGTCATCTGCTCCCCTCTTCAATAGCTACTAGAAAAAACCTCGAGTTAGAGATAATTTGCGGTTTAAAGAGACCTTTACTATGGCTCCATCATCAGACCCTTATAATGACCCTTCGAGTTTGGACTGGTATGTTTTAACGCGTCATATAAGTAGAGTTACCATAAGTCCGGAATTTTTCCGAAATGCGGGGAGAATTGCAAGGCGTCCTGAATTCTAGAAATGAAGTAGACCGCCACACGAGTTCATTATGCCGCGAAATATGAATTTTGAAGGAAATTTCTTTGAACGTCCAGGTTTTCCCACGAGTATTTTTTTATTTGGTTAATCTACAAAGAAGCGTGTTTTCTTTTAAAACTTTTTATGCTACATAATAGTTTTTTTTTTTTGCAGTGACTTGAGGATAGTTTTCAACAGTTTGTGTGGGCTTGCATCAGTTAATCACCTGCACTATCACCTGATACTACAGGAGAAGCCATGGCCGGTGGAATTAGTGGTAAATAAAATAACAATGTTATTTTATGTAAAAATAAACCCGCCAAGTGCGAGTCGAGCTCGCGCACTGAGGGTTCTGTACCACCACAAAATACAATAAGGTTGTCCAAGTAACCGAATTACCAGTTATTATAACGACTTCCAAAATTGTTCTAGTAATTGTTATGCAGTTTGCTACTGGTGCTCGAGTATAACACAATTATAACTTGGCAATGAATAGAAATTAGTCACCGACTCGCACTTGGCCATTATTTATTATACTTTAGGGTGTGTACTACAAACACGCCAAGTTTGACGCTTGTAAGTATTATCGTTTTTAGGGTTCCGTACTCAAAGGTTAAAAACGGGACCATTATTAAGCCTATGATGTGTCTTGTCTGTCCTACCTATTAACGGTTGTATCTTTCGAACCGTAATAGATAGCCAATTGAAATTTCACAGAATATGTTATGTTACGGCGGATTAACTAACAAATAATAAAAAACCCAAAAAGTAAAAACCGAAAGGGTACAACAAACATATTTTTTTACGTTTTTTTTGTATAAATCTAAAAACCTACAAGCTTCAAACTTTGCATGTTTGAATTACACATTCTAAAGTATAACAACGAATAATTAAAAATGTCCAAGTGCGAGACGGTGACAAGTTTCTGTTCATTACCAAGTGATAACTGGTAATTTTGTGGTGGTAGGCTACCGCTGAGGGTTCCCTACCGGTGGCTCAGTGCGCGAGCCCGACTCGCACTTGACCGGTTTTTTTTTTTCTATGCATTTTCTATACAGCATGTAATTTTATGAGCATAATACTGTCAGTAATTAATACCTTATATACTTTATTTCAGAAATGGAAACAAATAAATGGGCCACTACACTGCATTCAAGATTACCCGGTAGATGCATTCTGTTTTGAAGTGCAAAAAAACTCGTTACAAGTAGATGTTGCAGGAATCTACAAGCTTATTCAGTATTTATTAGATGACTGTATAGCACATAATATTCTTATTACAACGCGAGGGGAGAAAGTAGCTGTTTATGTGTATCCTAGAAAAAGTGCTGCGGGAGTAAAAGAGTTTGGAGACTTTAATGTGGCTGCTTTAGAGCTAAGCGGGTGGATTCCTGTTTACTGTGAGTAGCATTTTGGTGACATTTTTTGTAGTACATTAAAGCCGAAGAAACTTCAAAAAAACCGGACAAGTACTAGTAGGACTCGTGCTCTGAGGGTTCCATTGGAAGAAACACACAAAGTGAGAGTCCAAAAAAAAACTAACTGAAGTTGAAATATTGAAAGACAAACTTAACTTTGTAGTTGACAATAAGGTTCTTCCATACATAACAACTACAAAATGTAAGTTTGTAATTGTAAAACAATATTTTTTATATCTCTTCTCTTCTCTACATAGTATAAATTGAAGTCGCTTTCCGCGTCTGTCTGTCTGTCTGTCTGTCTGTATGGTCGCTAACTCCTCCTAAACCACACAACGGATTTTGATGCGGTTTTCACAATAATTTAGATACATTTTCAAGGAAGGTTTATATATATAACTAGCGACCCGCCCCGGCTTGGCACGTAAATTACACCCGTGCGAAGCCGTGCGGGCGGGTCGCTAGTATGATATAACTTCAACTTTCAGATTTATTACTTTATGTGTTGTAAGACCTTGCCTCTTGCCAAAATTAATGATTCTAGGTCAACGGGAAGTACTCTATAGGTTTTGATTCCCCTGTGAAATCTGAAAATATGCGACATAAACGTTCATATCTGTTGATTGCGTTGACTTGCAACTTTCATTTTATTTACAGCCGAAAGAAACCGTAGCCCCAAGTATTTAGTATAAATTTCAACTTGATACCTTTACGCGTTATTGGGAAAATGGGTCTTGACAGACGGACAACGAAGTGATCCTATAAGGGTTCCGTTTTTTCCTTTTGAGGTACGCAACCCTAAAAAATATTATTTCCATAAGGCTATGATTTGCACTAGGAGCCAACCCGTACGATACCCATTCTGATTCCACTTTTATTGTGGGAACTGCTGAATGGGTGTTCCCTGATAACAATCTCGGTGTTTTCAAATTGCAAGTAAATCAATTTCTTCTAGGCAAGTGTGATCCATCGTAGACTGTCATTGCTTAACATCAGGCGTGTTGGCGGTCAAACGCAAGACTATATTACTAACCTTTTTTTTTATACAGGACACTCAGCCATTGCCATCAAGAAATGTCAATTCTTTTGAATCTGTGAATTCTAGCCCTCTGTACTTAGTAGAAAATGTAATTAAACTTGTACATCAAAAATATTGTACGTACCAGAGATAAAAAAAATTGCAACATCTTAGATTCTATGGTACGCACATACCTACAAGATATTTAGAAGAGGCAAAAATTTGTCATCAATTACTAAGGTCGAGACTATAAAAAACTTCATCGTAGTCAGCCTTTTTACAGTCCACTGCTGGATTTTAGCCTACCCCCAAAAGGATGATTGGGACATTACCACCACGCTGGCCCAGCGGGTTGGTGGATTCACGTACGTATGCAGGTTTCATCACAATGTTTTCCTTCACCGAAAAGCCAGTGGTATGAAAATCCGTACATAAGTCCAAAGAGCTCATTGGTAGTATTGGTACGGGCCCGGGAGTTGAACCCGCAACCTCAAAATACCATGTTTGAGATTTTTTTTTATAAATTATGCATAAATTGTATTTGATTCTTGTTGCAGCTACTGAAGCATTCCAGAATGTTCAATCACAAGATATTGAGGTTGAGCTGAAGAAATGGAAAATAGATAACTTTGATGAGCTCTGTAAGAAAGTTGAACTACTCTATAAGCATATTATTTAATTAATTAATAAAGTTCTGTGAGACTTTCCAGGTATCGTTAGAATTCTCGCATTATTCAGAGTTATCATAGGCTAGTTTATTTTTATTTTATTACATGTTGTTTTAAATTAAACCTCGGATCTTTTTTCTACAATTCATATCGAATCAACAGCCTAAAAAATAAGTTACAAGCTTCTTGCTCTAAAAATGACGATACTTCCATACATCTTTTCATCCCCACCTTGCAACCCTTTTTTCGTATTCAAAGTACGTCACTCGTAGTGTCACTCTCTGGCTCTTGAACTATACCCATGCAAAAAAATCAGGTCGATCCGTAGTTCTGTTGCAGCGTGAAAGAGGAACAAACATCCATACATATATACATACAAACTTTCGCGTTTATATTATACTAGCTGAACCCGCAGTGTTACCCACAATTTTCCAATTTTTCCTCATTTTTTGAGGGAAAAGTACCCTATGTCCGTCTTCATGATGCTCAATATATCCCTGCCAAATTTCATTAAGATCGGCTAAGCCGTTTAGTCGTGAAAAGTGAACAAACATCCAGACAGAGAGTTACATTCGCTTTTATAATAGTAAGCATATAGTAGGATGTGCATCATACTCCTATCTTGCATCAGTAATTCATGAACAATATTATCAAAGCTTTCAGGCCAGTGAAGAAAACTGCTCTTTTCCACACCACCCTAGAGGTAGAGCACAAGGTGCGTTTTTTTATAGTGGTCTCCCCAGTAGGCCTAATCCACTTCAATTCAATCCAACGATACAGATCTGATTAGAATGGCCAATATACTCGAACTCAGTAGTTTAGAAACTGCAGATCTTTTTGTTGAAGTCGCTTATCATCAGGTAAGAATTTATGGAAAAATTTGTTGCTGTAGCAACAATCTGTTGCCTAGGTTTCGCCTATATGAACCTAGTTGCTCTAATGTTTTCAGGGGAAAGTGCATTTCAAGAGCCCTATATTAGGGGTACTTGCCCATAAACCGGACAGCTTTACTCTTTACGAGACTTGACGAGAACAAAACGCTTTAGCGTAGTACCCAGGGCACCTGGAATGCACTGGATAAAGAACGGAATAAAACAAGACTGAAATTTTTCAGTAATGCCTCATTCAAGGTCTCAGAACCCATAGTATACCTTCTAACCCTTTCCTGATGGGGACCATCCATTCCATCATCCATCCATCCATTGTTTTTTCAACTTGGACTTGTTACGTAGAATCTTGATTCAACCTTCTTCGAGTTCTGGAAACTTCCATTGCGTCTCATAATCTTGATGACGACCGCTCACAAAACAACCTTGAAGTTTAGTTGGTTATTTTAATATGTTTACCTTACCACATCCAAAACATGAAATATATCAACGGATTCTTTTTTTATGTTTTCTCCATTCACTTACCCATCTTCAAATTTGGACACAATGGATGATTGCTACTATAAATTACGCTATATGTATTTTTGCAAATCAAAACTTCCAACTCAATCAATGAAATGAACTGCAATGCATTGAACAAATTATCGAAATAAAATGAATGAAAAGAACGAGTAACAACAGAAGTCGACAGTACAAACTGTACAAATGACAATTGACAATCCTGAATCCAAATCCAGTCATGTCATCACTTTTTTTTTCTTCTTCCCCGTGTTGGGGCTTTTGGCTCCGCATGATTGACGCAGTTGCCATATAATATGTCATCACTTCAACATAACATATGAACAATTTGTTGATGTCATTTTTTTTATCATGACCATGTACAGATACACAGATATGTTAGATTGTTATACAGATTCCTTCGGTCGTAATATTAAACAAGTGTACATAGCGTCAAACAAGTCAGAGTCAAGCAAAGTATGTAGCGGTCAGGTCAAACTCATTAACTCAAACAACACGAAAAGACACGTTTCACCCCGTTATATCACTTTTCCACACTCGAGCACTTTTACGAGCACTTAATGAATAATAATTCACCATTTAGTACACATTAACACTCTAAGATACACAAGTTTAGGAAAATAATGCAACGAGCCGACATGTTTTTTCCACGTTGGCGCCAAAACTCCCACTCCATAATAATATTATAACGAAAGCAGTGTGACCAGGTAAAATTTTACGAAAAGATCAAAATTATCTTGTAAAAACCTTTGATAAAATTTTAATTTAATATAATTATTTCTTCTGACACTAAATGCAATTTTAAAAATACGGTCCGGTCATATTTGTAGTTTCTCCTCGGAATGGCCTTCATTTTGGCATTTTAAACTAAAAGTTGTCTCATTAGTCTCATAAAATCTCGAGTCTGCGTCATAGTTATTCAAGGTCACAAAAATCAGTTTTTCGCGATCATATAAGTTTCTATAGCTCCAATGATGTTAACATCTATTTTTTTAATTGTAAAACATAAAATTTGAGCATGGCGAAGAGCGCACAGCGCGTAGCTTAGCCATACATATTGCAAATATTACAATGCAAGGTCAACCGTGAATCTCGGTGAATAATTAATTTTCTAAAGTTATTAATTAAAATATCTTTAACAATGAATAATTTGTATTATATTTTACATTCCCAAACAAACAAAAAAGTCATTTTTAGAGTTCCGTACCTCAAAAGGAAAAAGGAACCCTCATAGGGTCACTTCGTCGTTCTGTCTGTCTGTCAAGGCCTATTTCCTCAAGAACGCGTAGAGGTACCAAGTTGTAACAAATACCCAGGTCTACGGGTTCTTTCAGCTATGAAAAAATCAAGCTTGTAGAATCAAGCAATGTCTTACAGCAAATCAGCAAATGTAATGAAATTTGTTATTTTCTGTTAGTAGTGTCATCAACCTGGATAAATTCCCACTGTCCCACTATCTCACTGTCTCCTCCCTCACTGTTGATGGCAAAATTACCCAAAGGAGTAGAAGCCAATAGAAAAACTCAGAAATTAATCAATTTGAGTGCAGATAAAATTTATATCTATAACTAGGTACTGATATTTTTTTCTGTGTTTGAACATACAAACAATAACTACTATTATGATATATTCAAATTTATTTATTGGTAGTTCTTGTATAATTACCAATAATTGTCAAGAGTTAGTAGTTATTTATGTCATTCGTTTTAGTAAAATTTTGAAAATTGATTATAACAAAAACTATTACTTATTATGGTACTAAAGTGGAAAGAGAGTATTTTTTTACATCATCATAAAATGTAAACAATCCAAGCCCATTTAATTTTGTCCTCTAAAAATAGTAGGTACCTCTGCTTTTTAACCATAAATTTTCAAATTGTTGTTTTATAATTTGCCATTTATACTTGTCAAACATTCGGGTAATAAGCTATAATAAAAACGCACACAGTTGTTTCTATGACATGTTAAATCTTCCTCTTTTTTGAAATCGGTTAAAAATAATCTAATTGAGAGCCACATCCTTTATAAAGTCGGTTAAAAATAATTTAATTGATGAACATCACACACAATATTGGCAATCATATACGCAAAAGTGTGTTTGTTTGTTTTTGTTCCTATTGCAAGAGATCAACAGATGACGTGTTTTTCGCATGATATTGTTATTTGTTGTGTTGAAGGGTCGGAGAGTGCATAGAAATGGCTCACTTTATATCCCGGAAAAGTATGGCTCCTAAAGAAATGTCCATCCATAGAGCGTGCAAGTGAAATCACGTGGACATTTCTTTAAGAGCTGTACCCGCTGTTTACACAGCTATATACGTATATGGGTATAATTATAACGACCCGGTTAGTGTTATCTATACTAATCTATATCTATACTAATATTATAAAGAGGAAAGATTTGATTGTTTGTTTGCATTGAATAGGATCCGAAACTACTGAACCGATTTGAAAAATTATTTCACTGTTGGGAAGCTACACTATCCCCGGGTAACATTAGGTTATATTATATTAAAAAAAAAAACAGGGATGCTTATTAATACGCCAATAATGTAACCCAAGGTGTAAAAAAAAATACACCCGGGCGAAACTTTCGTTGCTAGTATTTAATACAATACACACAAATAATACAAACAAATATTATCAAGGAAATGTTTCAATAATTATTCACGCAAGCATAATAGTTTATTTTTACATGACTCATAGAAACTCTAAAGTCTACACAGTTTGTTTATCACAATACATTCAAGCATGTTTGTAAACTATGGCTCGATTCACGATGTGGTTGATTCACTGGGCCACTATTCTGGCGCGGTCGAGATTATCCAACTGGGCTTCACTTTCTCTCACAGACTCACACGTACCTACTACCAAACAAGGTAGTAATTAACCTTGTTTGGTAGTATTAACTTAACATAGGACAGATTTTAGGCGGATCATGTTTTGCAAATGGTATAACTTGTTTTTTTACATGATTGATTTACTTGTCAAAATACCAGCTGTTTCTCATCGTCACACCTCCTGCTAAGACCTCAGAGTGAGTGAGGTTTGACAACTAAGCTTGATTTGTATACAAAAGGTTATAAAAATAATTTTATTACTTGATTTTTATAACAGGGTTATAAAATCTAGTTATAAACTGAACATAAAAAGGTACAGTCAAATTTATTTCACTTCTCATGCTCGTAAAGTTTTTTTTACGTGATTTGCCAAGATACCGGGTATTATGAGCGGAATAAAAATAGCCTTTTATGCTTCAGTGCATAAAATTCTGCTTTTATGAACATTGTTAAAAAAAACATTCAAACTTATAAAAAATTAACATGATGTGTTAAAATATCAATTTTAATAAAAAAAACTTATTTTACTTATTTCATTGTTTCATATCCTCGCAAATCGCAATATAAGTGAAACATCGAGTGTATAACTCAAGCATAAAATCCATTATATCCTCAAATCAAATATCCGCCAGTGTGATAAACGTCTCGCTCGGCCAAAGTGGCTTGTTTTATGCACTTATTTATCTACTATTTTCATGTCCACATGCTGCTGATGGCCTATATTATATACATTTATAAAAATCTATCAACACCTCTTTTATCAAAATTGGTTTAGACGTTTATTCTGCAGGTAAGGAACAACACGTATTACATACAACGTACAAAACAAACACGTTAAACACAATATCCTATTTTGGCTTTGTGTTATCAGCTAATAATATCGATCGCACCATAATAGCCCTCTGAACGCTTCCCCTTGACCTCTTGAGGGGGATAAAATTACATCAGTGCGCAATATTTAGTTCAGTCTATTGAGCGTGTCCCGGGAGTGCACAGCTGCTACGCGTTCAAACATGAAGCTTCCGATATTTCTAGTTCTAACTTTACTTACACTAGTAATTCATGCAAGTGAGTGCAAAGATAGCTCCTGGATTCCGAACATTCTCGATAAATTTACAAATAGAACGGCGCAATTAACGAATTATGTGAAAGAAAAAGGTCGCAGTTTGAAAAATTATTATGTAGATACAATGCGAAGCAAAATAACATCGTATTTTGGAATGAAAGCAGATAATAATAATGATGAAGTATCTAGCGATATAAAACAGGCGAGGGTAAAGAGGAAGTTTAACGAGTACATTAATAAAGCTGAAGTGAATGATAATGAGATTTTTGATTCGATCGCTGCTAAGGAGATGAAATTTGAATGTGTAACAGACGATCCTTCTATTCACATGACTACGCCCCAGCTTATTGCTCTTCATGGATACTATGCAGAATCACATACGGTTGTTACAGATGATGGCTACATTCTCACGATCCACAGAATTCCTTTTGCCAGAAATACTAAAAAAGATACTCCTACCAAGACAGTTTTGCTTCACCATGGCCTTTTGGGCAGTTCAGCAGATTGGATAATTGCCGGACCACAGAAAAGCCTCGCCTATATCTTGTCTGATGCTGGATATGATGTCTGGTTAGCAAACGTGAGAGGGAATACTTATTCGCGAGCTCATGTATCCAGAAATATAGATACATTTGCATTCTGGAATTTCACATTCCACGAAGTTAGTCAACACGATTTACCTGCGGTCATTGACTACATAATGGAGATAAAAGGTTGGGACAACAAAATAGATTACATCGGCCACTCAATGGGGACGACAGTTTTGTTTGCACTGTTATCTACAAAAACACAATACAACAAAATCCTGAGAGCTGGCTATGCTTTAGCTCCTGTAGCGTTCATGTCAAACATAAAAAGCCCGATAAGGTTGTTAGCGAGATTCAGCAATAACATCGAGTATTTGATAAAACTTCTCGGGGCTAACGAATTCCTGCCTCAGAATTCAGTTCTGAGGTGGTTATCTCAACATGCCTGTGAGATAAATCACTACGAAGAGGCGATCTGCGAAAATTCGATGTTCGTTTTGTGTGGCCATGATGATAAGCAGTTTAACAAGACTCTTCTTCCACTTATCCTTGGCCATGTCCCTGCTGGCGCGTCAACGAAGACACTGGTTCATTATGCTCAAGAGATCAATAATGATGGTCGTTTTCAACAGTTTGACTACGGGCTTGTAGGAAACTTGAAGCAGTACGGGACTGATGCCCCACCCGAGTATCAGCTTGATCGGATAACCTTACCTATCGCTTTGTTTAGTGCTGATAATGACTGGCTCGCAAGTGACGTGGATGTCACAAAGTTATACATACAACTCGTGAACCCGATAGAGCACTACGTTGTTCCGCTTAAGGAATTTAATCATATCGATTTTCTGTGGGCCATAGATGCACCTAGATTGGTTTATGACAAAGTTTTGCAGTTGTTAGCTGAAGGAGCAAGCAGTGTTATTTCAACTGATATGGATAGTTTTGAGACCAATGTTATAAGCGTATGAGCGTAAATCATATTAATTCTTGTATAATTACTGGCAAACATTTTGAGCAAAAAGTGCTGTAGTGGGTAAAAGTTGGCGCACGTACACTGACTGACACAATTATGTTATGTACACACTACAATAAATCATGCGGAGTCATGTGGTCGAAATACCCTCGTACAAGGTCACGAGGTGATTTCGGTCGGCCAAAAGGATCTAAAAATCGATTAATTATTAATTTTAAGTCAGACATTTGCAAGAGGTTTGCCAATTACTTAGTTATTATATTACTCTATCCAGTTTTATCAAGTACAGTTTTAACTAATTTTGATTTTGACTTTATTTTTGTTTTCTTCTCAGATGTAAGCACAGACGTATAGTTCTGTGGATGTAAGCGTGGATAATTATTTAGATCAATCATCAGAAAAATGCGTTGAAGTCGATTGTAATTTTCTATGATATACACCTTCTCAGCATCACTTTTTATGATAATTTATAGAAAAGTAGCTTGATTTGATAGGATTGAAAGTAACACTAGTAATTTGCATATTTTGTACTAATAAACAGAAAAAAGATACAAATTACTTACTAAAGAGTAAGGACTCACAAATAAGAAGCTCTGTTTTCATAAATTCTACAAAATAATTCAATCTAACGTGACGTTTTAATCTTACGTGAGTAATTCCCGTATAATATAAATAAAATGTGTGAAAACCACGTAAGTTTCAATAATAAAATAATTCACTTCCGTAGTATAATATAATTGTGCGTAAATAAATGTATTTTTATCATAATTATGTATTTGAAAAAAAAAAATGTTTCATTAAAAAATTACCCGTTTAGATAAACCCACGTGAGATAAATAAATATATATTTATTTATTTACAAAATTACTATCACCAATAAATATATATTTATTTATTGGTATAGTAATTTTTAAAAATCAATGAAAGATAGCAGATGACGGTATTTTACATTACAGAATAGTTGAGAATAGGTATATAAAATTAACTAATTGTTGCCAGTGAGTTTGTAAGCGTACTTAGTACACTTTCAACCAGCCATTAAATGGTTTAAAATCAAACAAAATCAATCATTTGCACCATAGCTGTGGTGTAACTTATTGATTATAAGGAAGATACACATTTGACAAGTGCAATAATTTTTTAAAAGTAGAATGAAAATATTGATCAGTAGGGATTCGTGGTTTTCATTACCTACGCTTTTTTCTAGTGTAATTCAAATAGAAACTTATTTTAATTGTATAACGACGCTAAACATTTTTCGCATTATTTTATTAAAACAATTTAAAAAACTTGGACTTGATAGGTACCTAATCCAGATATTTTTTTAAAACCAAAAATAATATTCATAATTATTACATATTGGTTACATTAAAACGACTGTTAGGTGTCTAGTGTCTATATTTTTTTTTATATTGACTTGTAATGTTGGCCTTTTGGCCTCTACAGATGGACCGGTCTAGCTTGGCCTCTACAGAGTCTAGTGTCTACATAATTATGACAGTGTTATCGTAACTCACTAACTCTTATTGAATTCTCTAAGGTTAAACTGAACAAATTACAAAAGTTCTGTGGGCCACTGTGGGTAAAGCAGGTAGAAAGTATAGGTTCTAGGTAGGTAGTTAGGTAGGACGATTCGATACGTAAAAACTTATTAAAAAAATTTATGGTATTATTTTTATTACGTATCTATTTTTACCTGTCGATTATTCTTATTCTTACGTACGTCGTCATCCGCTGACCATGAGTCATTATTATTATTTATCATAATAGATGTCGTTAGTCTTGACTTTACAGGATCATGACGCGTTACTTTTGGGCTGAGCTTTTGGGTCATTGCATTATTTGCATTGATTGGGGTTAGGACAAGCCAGCAGTCCAAGTACCGTTCTTTATCGATAGTCAAATTTGATAAATTGCCATAGAATCGATCATAGCGAGTACTGATTAAATGGCATTTTATCGAATTTGACGAATTCAACTGTCAAATTTGTAAGTAAGTAGTTCTGCTGGCCTAGTAGTCAATATGAAAGTTAGAAAACGAACTACGTGAAATCTTAATAATGGAAACCAGCATAAATTCACATAAGCCGAGTGGTTTTTGCAGTAGGTAATGATGTAAGATAGTTATGAGTTACTGGCTGTAACGGATTGAAATGTCAATCGGTAATTTACCTGTTCATCTCTCTGAATATCTTGGAATACAATCCATCGGTCCAATCTCTTGTAACTGGATCTAGAATGCCGTACAGTTCAATGACAGAACAATTACAATTTACAGAGGTACTTGCACTGCAGTTTAGCCAGTGCAACTTAGCGCTTTTTCGTGCGCCTTTTAGCTCCTAGCGCTAAATCCCGCGGATATCAAAACGAATCACTATAATAAAGTATTTTTTTGAACTAGCAACACTGAATTTCTGCTGATTGATGCCTTTTTTATTGTTTACTAGCTGCGCCCCGTGGATTCGCCCGCGTGGATCACTCAACAGCTATATGCCAGTGAAAATCCAGTCAAAATCGGTCCAGCCGTTTTGGGAAAAAGTGCATGAAATGAAAATTACAGCAAATAAATGCAATGGACAACATTTCATTTTTGCAAAGAGTCAAAAATTCGAAAACTATTTGGAGATTATCCAATGAAAACACCATAAAAATATAAAAAAAATATCTATCCACTATTTTTCAAGTTATTTGAAAAATAAATAAATAATGGAAAAATAGGATTACCGAGCAATAGTTAATTTGCCAAAAACTCGAATTAAAAATATGAATCTATCTTGCCATCTATCTATCTTTTACCCCGTATATGTTCAAAAATTTTAAATTAACAGGTAGTCATTAATGGCATAACATCGTGTTCCATCTACATAATATGCGTAATAAGCGTAGGTGTTTAAAAAAACATTAGATTGTAAAGTATCATAATAATATGATTAAATCGCATAAAATACTAACGCCATCATTACCTTATTTTTATAAATAAACTAGCGGTCTGCCCCAGCTTCGCACGGGTTATAGCTTAAGTCACCCGGGGATAGTGTAGCTTCCTAACAGTGAAAGAATTTTTCAAATCGGTTCAGCAGTTTCGGTGCCAATTCAATGCAATCAAACAAACAAACAATCAAATCTTTCCTCTTTATAATAATTATTAGTACAGATTAAAGCCCCTCACTCACTCAGCGGGCAATGGAGAGAGCTATGCTCGGAGTTTCTTTGCGCGATAAAATCCGAAACGTGGATATTCGCCAAAGAACCAGAGTCACCGACATAGCTGTTAAAATTTGCAAGTTGAAGTGGCAATGGGCAGGCCACATCGCTCGAAGAACCGAATGGGGAAGAAAGGTTCTGGAGTGGAGACCACGAACCGGAAGACGCAGCGTAGGGAGGCCTCCCACTAGATGGACCGATGACATTGTGAGAGTCGCGGGCATCCAGTGGACGCAAAAGGCAGGCTGTCGTTCAGTATGGAGGTTAAAGGGGGAGGCCTATGTTCAGCAGTGGACGTCTTCTGATGCTGATGATGATGAGATTAAAGCCGTGGTAGCCCATTTGGGAGACCGCTAGACTTGAAAGCGTGAGGTCGCGGCTTCAAACCCCGGGCCCGTACCAATGAGCTCTTTCGAGCTTATGTACGGATTTTCATACCACTGACTTTTCGGTGAAGGAAAACATCGTGAGGAAACCTGCATACGTACGGAGAAGGAATTCAATGGCGTATGTGAATCCACCAATCCGCACTGGGCCAGCGTGGTGGATATGACCCAATCACCCTTTCGGGGGTAGGCTTAAAAGTCCAGCAGTGGACTGTTAAAAGGCTGATTATGATGATGATGATGAACACTTAAATAAATGGAAAATCTAATTTGCGACCTGGCATCCCAGTACATGTTGTTTTGCTATTTGATGTTGACAAATTTGACTTTTTCCTTGACATAAACTTTTTTCATATTCGTCTCGCTATGGTATAAACAGCCATAAAGCCTATAATTTATAATTTTTTTTTTTAAATATTTTAAAAATAACTATTAGGTTAAAAATAAAACTGAAAAATACGTGTTCAATATTTTTTTCATAATCTATCAATTAAACCAATAAAAACTGGTAGTAAAAAAAAATTAAACGTTGTCCATTGATATGTGAATAAAATTAGGCACCGGATACATCGAGTTAATAAACATTTAGAGTCACCATCGTCCCAAAAAAAACGAACCAAAACTCGGCGCACGCTACGAATCGCGCAGACTTTTTGGTTAGTTACAATACAAAGTAACCGCGATCAATGGGATTCGTAGGCGCTTTTGGTGTAATTCAGACCACGCCCTCTGTGCACTGTCACTTGTCAGATCAGTAGTGTCACTGTCTCCGTCACGGTCAATCATTCATTCACAATGTCAATTTGTTTTGACTTTTGTCGTTAAGTGAAAAGTGAAAACCAAGGTGAAAACATAACCTCATATTGAGACTTGTCTGTATGGATTTTATTATAACTATTCAAAGAAGAGATCTTACTTTGGACTTTTATATTTTGTAAAATTGCAACAGGATTACAATTAAAACACCAATGCACAAAACTGATAAAAAATAAATTTGCGATGGCCTTCTACAAGGGTTGGCGATACGCCGCTTTTCTATCTGGTATAGTCGGATTCATAGGACTGGCTATGTACCCTATTGCCATAGCACCTATGATGGACCCTTCGGAATATAGTAAGTTGTTTGCTTGTCTATCGTGTAGTGGCTAGACCCAGTGTCAGACCTTTGTGCTATCCAAAGTTGTCTGACTTCGCCAAACTATTCGCGATTGTTACATAAATTGAAATTAAACTTTTAATTTAATTTATCGCGTGTAATTTACATTATTTTAAACACTGATGTTTCAAACACTCAACAGTGTCCGTGGTCACAAGTGGATAAGATGACTGAAGTTTAGAGAAATGCTATGAAATTATTAACAAGTATAGTCAGAGATTTTTAATCAAAACGTTCCGTATGCAGGTAGTAAACACTCACGGTGTCCCGACTAGGGGATATATGAACATTCCGATTCTGTCTTCAGTTCTTATTCCGACAAGACAAATTTAAAAACTCATTTTCCGACTTCGGTTTCGATTAAACACTACACACAACAGTTCGGACTAAACACAAATGAATACCAACAACCATTTGCTTTATACTTGTTGTTTTTGTGGTTGTTTTGTTTTTTGTTGTTGTTGTACAAGCATGTGCGGGATGTCGGTTGTTAGTTAATTTCTAGAGTCGGCAGATATATTTTTAGCATAACAAACAATAAAACCACCAAAGAGTTTTAATATTACTTAGAATAAAACTCTTTGGTAGCATGTGGCCGTATACCACACCAGTATATCTCTATATTTGTTTTGCAGAGAAAATCCAAAAGGAAGCAAGAAAAAATATCAGGCAAGAAGACGTTCAGCCAGGGAGTAAGTAACAACATCAATGTCTCACTACAGTAGAAGTAAATTGAAGATAACTTTACATATAGCAATCAATTGCTTATTGACATCAATGCAACGTCACCAACAATTTGATTTCATACATAGATAGATACTACATGATACTATGAATATAAAATAATCATTATTATAATTAAATAAGCATACACATACACAGTTCATATATTTTTTTTAAACCGTTCAACAGTTGCACGGTTGTACAACATACAATTGGTTGTACAACGGGCGTAACAGTTGTTACGGTGTAGTTGAAACCGTAGGACGCTCCTAGAAATAAATGCTCTACAGGGTTATAGGGAAAGGGTATGCTAAGCCAAAAGGGGTTCGTTATACTCATCATTACAAAACAATTTTACTATGAGATTAAATCTAAAATAAAAATAAAATATCTGCTGTTTTATAGAAAACGGTTATTTACACTTGACAAAATGTAATCTTCAGATGCATGATGATAGCTGTTGTTTGGTGTGGAATTGTAAGACCTGTGTTAAAAAAAGTTGCTGTTCCATACATTTTCTATAGAAATAGCTGATATTGCATGTCTGGGCAGGGTGGGGCACAATCAGCCCACCCTGGCTGGCATGATTTCTATCCAACACCACATTTTTTTGATGAATTTTAGAATTTCCTGTGAAGTTTTTAGTTTTTTTTATATTTGATGAAATATAATTTAATTGTTAAATTGCATTTTTTTTTTCAATTTCAGATATGAAAGTATGGACAGATCCGTTTGGACGCAAAAAACCAGAGAGTGAAGGTTAAAGATGTTTAAAATGTAATTAGATTATTTAATTTATGTACATGTAGTTAAAAGAATACATTATGTTGTTAATAATTTAACATGACTTTTTTACTATACCCAAGTCACGCTTAAGTCTCCTAACAGCAGTAAACCTTGATTTCTGATAGCTTTTTGTTAATTTATTGAACTTAAGTAGTTAAGACCTGGCTTATGTTATAAAAATAAATAAATAAAATAAAAATAGCCTTTATTCTCTGATACTAAACTCTACAATACTATTAGTTAATTTTATGCTTAACAACCTTATATATATACATTTTTTTTTTTTTTTTTTTAACTTAAATATACACATTCAGACTGTATCACCAGCACCATTTCCACTATCAGGTTGTCCTCCCTGGACATAGGCCTCCTCTAGAAGTCGCCATTCTTTCCTATCCCTTGCTGTTCTACGCCACCCCTTTGGTAGGTCGTCCTCCCACCTTCTTTGTGGTCGTCCCCTTGCTCTCTTCCCATCTCTGGGGTACCAAGACATGACTTCTTTGGTCCATATTTGGCTTATGTTAAATATATGTAAATAATTGGTTTTAACTTTTTTTATTATAGGCTTGCGCTTGGCCGCCAACTCACCTGATGTTAAGCGATGCGATCTACGAAGGAGCATGCTTGCCTAGACGAAACCTATTCACTCTCGACTTGAAGACACCCAGATTGTAACTATCGGGGAACACCTTGGGAACACCCACTCAGGCAGCGAATTCCACAGACTAGCAGTTCGCACAATAAATGTGGAATCAAAGCGCTTCATACGTTCAATTTATTTAATAACACACAAGTGGGTGGCCGAGTGTAGGCATAATTGTGCTTTACAATCTGACGGCACCGTTTTGATCTTCGGCCCTGCACCAATAACTTATTTAAATAAAATTATGTGCATTCACTTATTATTTTTCTATTTAGTTATGAAGATTGAATTATTTGGAAAGAACGAATGATTTCGAATATCTGAGCGTTCATTGTATCAGCTGTAAGGTCGTAAAAATAAGATTTAAATCGTACTGTTACAACGCAGCTCAATATACGGCTACCTTAAAGCGATTCTGTTTAGGTGATGAGAAAAGTAGCGTGATCGCAAACCGTATCTTGGCGCGTTAAGGTTCATGTTCCCGTGATTTTCCGAAATGCGCTGTTTCAGCGCCCATTGGAGCCCGCGTTAAGAATGAGGCCCCAGTAATAGACAATCTAGCTTTGTCATAATAAAACAAGAAAATATTAATGAACTTTTTATTGATAAATTTTCCACTGACCCTACTGGGTCGTCCACTTCTAAAGCTTAATTTTTACAAAACTGTGGAGTAATTTGCTTTAGATCCCATAAAAAAATAATTTTGCTTCATTCTTTATTTACAGTTCAAAATATCACTAAAGCATTATCTGAGATTGAATTAAGCAAAGTACCATCACTAATTTAATTTACTATTTCTAATATCCAGTACAAAAACTAAGTTTTCTAATATATTTACATAATTATACATAAAACTTTACATTTTCTTAGAAAGGGTAATTAATGAGTCGACAATTTATCATACAAGTTTGTGACTCAGTTAATAAAATCTATTTATAAAATAAACCATAATATAGCTATATTATCATTTAAAAACATAATATGTATGAAATGACTAAACATTTAAATAAAATTCTAATAAATTGCTACAAATTCCCGAATTTTAGACAATTGGCAAATGCAAAATAGGTACAACAAGAGTATTGAGCGATACAAAAACAATATTCTAGTTTGATTCTAGTTTTTTTCTTCAGAAAATCGCAAACATTCTCCTTGGAAGCCACATAAATAACCATTAGCTTGAATTTCATCATAAACTTTAATTTGATGTTTGGTCATGAATGCATTGATTTTTATAAAGTATGTAGTACATAAATATTAATAAAACACTGTTTTAAACTATCACGGTTGTTCACTAAAGTTATATGATTATTTACGGGATATTTAACGTGGTAAGGTTGTGGAATGAGCTCCCGATATTTGGGCACAGTTACCACCACCACCACCATGCACGATGTTCACGGGAAGACTGAAGAATGCGGGTGGTTGGTCAACAGTTAAAAAGTTAGGTGCAGACATAACAATCTACCCTCTTTCTTTATAATCATATAACTTTATAAATATGAATATAATAATTTTGCACATTATTTGGTTACAAAATGGTATTTAGAAATGTCTGTAGCGGGGGCCCCTTTTGTAGCCCCAGTTTCCTTCCCCTAAATCCGGCCCTGCTACTAATTTGTAAGTAAATGCTACCCTATTACATGTCATGTCTTCACTTTTCCCACAATGGGCATTTTTTAAATAGGTCCAATTTATAAGAAAAATTATGAAAACATTGTCCTAAGCACTTCCAACAATGGGCATTTTAAAATAGGTCCAATTTATGGGAAAAATTATGAAATCAAACATTTGTGCATGTACAATTTTACCTCAACTCGATAATTTTGATGTGCAGTGTTTTCTATTCAATAAATTGAGTCTACGTCTGAATATGCAATCTATATACTATATATTGAAAATATATAATTGGAATATTATCTAACTAAACTGTTATTCAATATTATTAACGAAACCATTGTTCAATAATTCCCACGCAATACATACTGATCAATTAAAAAAAAAAAACATACATTTTCCAAATGTTTCAGACAGTATTCACCATACCTACTGAAAATGACTGGTTACGCATATAAAGCGCGATACCGACTACAGTTATAGCATAATGTTCGTACAAGACGCGCAACTTGTCACACATCCTAACATTTAAAGCATTTGTACGGAGCAAAACAGTGTCACGTCACTTATGTGGACACCAATCGTTAAGTAAATGTATTTATATAGGTAATACGACTTTAGTCATTATACAGTTAGATTCACAAGACTGCATTTGTGGTCTATAATTCTTAACTACTATATTTATATAAATAAAATGCAATTTAGTGCCCTCTGTCTTTTACTGACATTTTATATGAATGGATGTTATAGTTTATGATAATAAATAGTTATTTTTTAGAAAGATATTTATGAGAACTCATAATTATGATTGTAACTCGTTATGGACATCATTTGAGTATATTAGAAAAAAAAATTGTAATATTAAATAATTGAGTAAGAAAAGAAATAAATATATAATAAACAAGAATGGTTAATGCCGGTCCAACAAAGTACAACAATTTTAAACACTGATAACTTTGTTTATTCATTTCTCCAATCTTATTTATTTCTAGCAATAACAATAATATATTATAGTAAGATAGATACAATTTTAAACCTACTTTACTTTAGATTTGTTTTCCAAATAAAAATATTTCACAAGATAATGTAAATGACATTAACGTAAAAATTATGACTAAAAAAGTTTTTATGATAAAGATAACATGACCTTTTGCGCAGTCAGCTAAAAATAAATATATGATATTGTATATCTCTACATAGTATAAATTGAAGTCGCTTTCCGCGTCTGTCTGTATGTCTGTATGGCCGCTTACTCTTCCTAAACAACGCAACGGATTTTGATGCGCTTTTCACCATCAGCTAGATACATTTTCACGGAAGGTTTATATATAACTAGCGACCCGCCCCGGGTCACACATAATTTACAACCGTGCGAAGCCGGGCGGGCGGGTCGCTAGTTATGTAATAATTTGTAGCTTCCTATTTCACACGCTTCTCCAAATAACTATATTATTTAAAATAATAGAATTAGAAATAATATTAAGAAATATTTATAGCGATTTGTGTTATCACTAAATTATTATTATCACCACTTGTCACTGTATTATCACTTATTTTAGGCAATGTGTATTATTCGGTAAGTAATGTATTGTAACAACGAGAATTGAGTTCATTGCAGAAATTCGTCGTCATCTCCCACCTGAAACCAGAATACGTGATTTTATAAAACAAACAAAATATAATTACCAACATAAAAAAAAATAAAAAAATACACAATTTTAAATTTAAAAAAAAAACGAAACAAGCAAAAATACACGCAATTTTTTTAATAATAAATATACGCCATTTTATTTATATTACACGGGAATTACTCACGTAATCATAATCATAATCTTTATTTCAGGATAAAAAAGCCGATATCACAAAGAGAAAATAGAAATATCCTAAAATAAGTAATACATAGTAGCATATACTATGTATATAAAGGCTTAAAAATAAGGCTTTGATAAATGCAAGATATTCGGTACAAATAAATCGGCTTCTGGTAACAAATTGGTTGGTTCACAGAACCTACACTAAGCAGAGCTTGTGTTGCAGGTTACTGTATACCTTCATGGAACAATAAAAAGCAGACTTTTTGAAACAAAATCTAGATAATAGTATGATTACAAATTTCTGTTCATAACCAAGCCTGATTTTTCTGTTCATAAAATCCACCTAAAGTTGGGTGAAACGTTTTTTTGCCCTCCTAAATATTTAGGTATCTGATTTAGGCGACTCCTATAGGGTTAGTGAAAACGAGCATTAGATTAATTTCAGTAGTAGTAAAGAAAACCTCTACATAGTATAAATTAAAGTCGCTTTCCGCGTCTGTATGGCCGCTAACTCCTCCTAAACCACGCAACGGATTTTGATGCGGTTTTCACCATCAGTTAGATAAATTTTCACGGAAGGTTTATATATATAACTAGCGACCCGCCCCGGCTTCGCACGTAAATTACACCCGTGTGAAGCCGGGCGGGCGGGTCGCTAGTATTGTATACATCAGAAACGTACTTGCAAGAAATATTCAAAGTCGCTGCGATGGCAGGCTCCCTCAGCTGCAAATGTAAATTTGTGAAACGTGCCATCTTCGGATATAACTGGAAAAGTGAAACAAGGCCATATAAGCAACAAAAAAAAAAATACAAAAGTTTATAAATTCGATATAACTTTTCAGAGGCAGTGGTCAAATAGCAAAAAAAATTTATTTTTGGCGACTGTATATCGTTTTTCCTATACGTATATATTAGTTACGCAGAAAGGGGTCTATATTACCCATAGTACCCATCATTATAAACAACTTTTACTTAGGGGAGAAACTCTGATCGCGAAAAAAAATCAGTTGTTCCATAGAAAATGGTCATTGACACTCGACAAAATGTATGGAACAACTGATATTTTTTCCCGATTTTATGGTTTGTCCCATAGTAAAGGTTAACTTTACCATCCATGTACACAGTTTATACTATAAATATTTTCTGATTCTGATGAGTAAACGTTAAATCCTACTAATATTATAAACTCGAAAGTTTGTATGTATGGATGTTTGTTCCTCTTTCACGCTGCAACGGAACAACGGATTGACCTGATTTTTTGCACGGGTATAGTTCAAGAGCCAGAGAGTGACATAGGCTACTTTTCAACATCATCACCATTTTCGGGTGAAACCGCGGGGCGCAGTTAGTAATAACATAATATATAACCCCTTTCGACTTAATACACCTTTTCCAGATAACTCAGTACAATTTTTATAAAAAAAATTTTTGGCCACTTTATGTCCTTTTCCGCTAATTATTAATATTGACCCACGTCACTAGTGGCAGATGAGAAGGCACAGGAGGGTAATTCTAAGACCTGCTGCGATACTAGTTTTGAAACCGTCACCTCTTATTCGAATTGACATAAGTGCGACAGGGACAGAAACAATATCGCATGCACAAGAATAGCTGGCCTGATATTGACCCACGGTACTAATGTCAGACTATAAACTACTGATACTTGCCTAAATAATATTTTTATTGTTATGTTTATGTTATCCTTGTTTTGTGGTATTTTAATAAAGAGTCATTGTATTGTATGGATACTGACCCACTGCACTTGTATCGGAGGAGAAGGCGCAGAGTGCGCGCGCGCCTGTGGCTGGGTGTGCTGCACAGAGGTGTGGGTAGGAGCCCCGCGCCGCCCACACGTGCAGAGTGCCCTTGTCCGATACACAGCACACTAGCGCGCCGCTCGGGTTGAACGTTATACTAGAAAAAAGGATAGAAACTGATTTAGTAAGCAAACTTTTTTGGAGGGTAGTCAGAAAATTTTTAAGCTCATTAGTCGATGGACCACCGATGCAATACATTCTCGATACTCCGGAAGTCGCAGCTTAGGGAGACCTTCCACTAGATGGACCGACGACATTGTGAGAGTCGCGGGCATCCAGTGGATGCAAAAGGCAGGCTGTCGTTCAGTGGAGGTTAAAGGGGGTTGAACTAAACACTGTAATAACTATAGAAGTTAAAAAGTTCTATAGGGCTAGGACGGACGGATAGAGTAATTGAACGTTCTTTTAAGGGTTCCTTGTAAGTACTACGCTACTCTAAAAACTACTATCATAACATTACAAGGCTTACCAATAAACATCAGCGTAGTCAGACCCTCTCCGCAACTCTTGTAACATTTGCTTACTGCTGGTGTCCCAAATCCGGATGATAGTTCCCCGTTCAGACGCCGTGGCGAGTTTCGCGCCGTTTGGCGATAAGCTGATGCACACTAGGTCCGTTTGGTGACAGCCCACGACTGCTGGGGAACTCGAGTGGGCGCCTTTTACGGCTCGGGAGACGTCCTGGAAAGATGAGAAGAGGGTATTGTTAAAAACTATTATGGCTTAGATTTTTTTTACACACGGTCATCTGACTTCAAACTAAGCAAAGCTTGTGATATGGCTGCCAGAGACTGATATACATATATGTATATATTTTTAAATACATACTTAAATAATTATTAACACCCAGATATAGAACAAACACCAATGTTTAACCAATTTAACTTGCCTTGTTAGTATGGGTCAAATCTTGCATCTGAATTTTAAAACAAACACCAACGGATTGAGCTGAAATTTTGCATACACGTTTAGTTAATCATGGTTAGCAAAATGACGTCATTCAAAATCCAATATGGCGGACTCCCAAAGATGGCGAACCAGTAATTTTTTATGCACCCCCATGATATGGGTACCAAATGAAAGGGTTGGCTGGGAAGAATACAAAAAAAAAACGACGTCACATTAAATACAATATGGCGGACGCCAAAAATATTCGTTTAAAACTTAAAAAGAAAAAGTTTTTTTTTTTGTAATTTTAGGTAAATTTACTTTTGATATTTGTATGCCCGTATTCACTAACCACGAACAAGGCAACACGCCTAACTATAACGTCGAAATATTTAGGAATCTGATTTAGACGACTCCTGGGGTTAGGGAAAACTGGCATTAGGCTTATGTGAAAAATTGATAGATTGGTGACTGAGCTAATTACAAGTTCCTGCTCATAGAAAAATAATAAAAGCGAATCGAGACGTACGTTGCGCAGGCGCAGTTAGTAGTTGCGCGCTGCTCGGCTCAGTCGCTATAGGGTACAGCAGGCGTGCGTGAGCCGGCGTGCGCAAGAGTGCCACTCTGTAGTGATGACAAGAGCACTGCGTAAATGGTGAACATACCAGTAACTGCAGCGAACCGCGACGGTGCGCAGGCGCGGCTAGGAGCTGCGCGCCGCTCGGCTCGGTCGCTATAGCGCACAGCGGGCGTGCGTGAGCCGGCGTGCGCAGGAGTGCTACTCTCTGTAGCGATGGCAGCGACACCACTTGTACTGATGATGACAGGACCACTGCTACCCTAGAATAGGCACGTTGACTTATTATTTTTATTACCTCAAAAAAAACCGGCCAAATGCGAGTCGGGCTCGCGCACTGAGGGATCCGTACAACCATACAATTCAATAACGAAATTACCAGGTATAACTTGGTAATGAACAGAAACTTGTCACCGACTCGCACTTGGCTATTATTTATTGTTTGTTGTTATACTTTAGAGTGTGTACTATATAATCATGCTAAATTTGACGTTTGTACATATTACCGTTTTATACATTAGATCTTATACAAAAATACGTTTAAAAACTCGTTTGTTGTATTGTATCCCTTTCGTTTTTACTTTTTGACTTTTTTATTATTTGTTAGTTAATCCGCCGTAACTTTACATATTCGGTGAAAATTTCAACTGTCTATCTATTACGGTTCGAAAGATACAGCCGTTTAAAGGTAGGACAGACAGAGAGACGGACGGACAGACAGACAGACCGACATAGTAGGCTTAGGGTCCGTTTTTACCCTTTAGGTATGGAACCCTAAAAAAGGAGTTTGTCATTTAAGGTGGTTTGTTTCACAAACGACGGGAAATTCAGATTTCAAACAGTTTTCTTGTCCTTGTAGCTAGGCCGCGGGCAATCATGATGTTTGCGCAAATTGATTATTATTCTTTACAAAATCATGTAAAGCTATTTATCTCTAATACACATTATTACTTACATTTGTGAATAAACAATTTTTTGCTGTTTCAAACGGTTTATTGACAAATATAAGTAATATTGAGCGTTACTGTTAAATAGTTGTACATTATAATGTAAAGAACAGCCAACATTTTGCGCAAACACTGTGTTATTTAAAAATAATTACCTGGCCTGGCTACTAGGACCAAAAAACTGTTTAAAAATTGATATTCCCGCCATAGGTGAATCGTACCACCTTAAATCAAAATAACTGGAAAATTTGTTTACTTAGATGACATAATATTGTCAACCAATACCTTTTATTCCGAAAAAATCACGGCTCTTATGGAATAGCGGATGAAACTGCAGGACCCATAAATGATGCATATAGAACCTACTTGTCTTTCCTCGCCCGTAGCGCTCGTATCGGCGACTTGAAGACCACCTCAGCTCTGAAGGCACGCTGCTGGTCATCCAGGAGCATCAGGCTGCATGGCTTCCTAGCCTTCACCACGAGGAGCCAGTTGGTGCGGAACACCATTTCGCAAAGGGATACCTCGCCGAGTTCTTCTTTGTCTGGGAAGCAAATTATTTAAGGTTAACAGGTTACGTGTTTGACCATTGCTGATGTTAAGAGTTTATATGTCGTGAACTTGGGTAGCGTTGCATCAATTTACGCGGTTATGCATTAATTTAAACAGCAACAAATTCATATTTTGGTTATAAATAGTTAAGTATAAAATAAGTTAAAAGTAATTTTGGAAACATGATTGGTGAAACTTTTCTCGATCGAATAATTCGGCGAAAACAGGCTTACTAAAACATGTTTTAAGTTTTTTCTCCGCGTCTGGAAGTTCGTAGCAATTTATTTATTCATATTCTAATGGTCATTTGTATAATGTAATTTAATGTAAATACGTTTTATTTAAAATAAAAATAGTTCTTGAGTAATTTGAAGTTATTAGCATATGTCACTTCCGTAATTTAGTTCTGAGGCGGGTGCCGATTCGTGCGTATATCTTCCTGCAGGCGTAGATAGCATATTTTTTAACACTGTTTCGCGCAGAGGCAAAACTTGAATTTGAGCTGACGACATATCGACTCTTAACTGACAGTGTGGTTGAAGATAGTGAACTCAGCTACCTAATAAAAAACAGTTATTAAGTTGCTTGTAATGTTTGCAATCTTTAAGTAACTTAGGTAAGTAAATAAAATAAAATAAATAAAATAATAAAACATGTATTTTCTCACCTAAGTGAATTACCTATTGTTATTTAGAAATTTATTAATTTGGCAGGATATGATGGGGCTGACATAGACAAAAATAGAACATAGACATACCTAGATAGACAAAATTTATAGCATGTCTAGGTTGAGAACTAAGTCAGCTCACATCTTCGGAAGTTAGTACAACGGAACGTTTCGGAATGCAAGGTCAATGGTACGGTTAAAACGAATACAATAGAATTAACACGAGCACTCTTCCTGAATTATTTAATTAGTATGCGTTTATTCGTACGTACAGTTGAAACCGGTTTTAACAACTTCGTTTCATCATCATCAGCCTGAAGACGTCCACTGCTGAACATAGGCCTCCCCCTTACAACTCCGCATAGCCTGCCATCTACATCCACTGGATGCCCGCGACTCACGATGTCGTCGGTACATCTATTGGGAGGCCTACCTACGCTGCGTCGTCCGGTTTATGGTCTCTTCTCAGAACCTTTCTTCCCCATCGGCTATCGGTTCTAAGAGCGGTGTGGCCTGCCCATTGCCACTTCAACTTGCAAATTTTAATAGTTGGTGATTATTTGGTGAATATCCACGTTCTGACTTCTATCGCGCAAAGGAACTCCAAGCATAGTTCTCTCCATTGCCCGCAGTGTAACTCTGAGTTTTTCGAAAAGGCCAACAGTTAAGGACCTCGTCTCAGTACCATATGTCATTACTGGCGAGTGGCAGCACACACTGGTTAAAGACCCTTGTCTTTAGGCACTATGGTGTTTTGGAAGAGATCATCATCATCATAGTCAGCCTTTTTAACAGTCCACTGTTAAAACTGCCGCTAAAAAGTCCTGCTACACTCATTGGTACGGGCCCGGGTTTGAATCCGCGACCTCACGCTTTCGAGTCTAGCGTTCTCCCAAATGGGCTACCACGGCTCTGGAAGAGATGTTGTCACGCAATTTCCCGAACGCTGCCCATCCGAATTTCATTTTCATTTTTTTTTTTTTTTTACAATGTAACTGCAGCTATAACAGATACAATTTGGACCGAGAATAGAGTATTTCTATAGTAGTACCTATAGTATTTGATTCATTATCGGGCGGTGCACAATTAGTCGCAGTTTACTTGGACGTCCGACATTCCTAAGAATAGATTTCGACCGCACTATGGTCTGCTAATTTTAGAAGTTCATTCACACTTCTAACATCCTTCCAACACATTATACAGTTTTCTATAGACATATCAGATATGTTTTCATCACTAGCGCTCGGTAAGTGGGTCATTATTGACTCAAAATGCGGGCGGTAAATATCACTTGCCTCCCTAGGGAGGTAAAGTAATTAAAAAATTTAACTAGTCCCATGTCAAAAAATACTACCTACACTGAGCTTACTTTTTTCTTTTCTTCGACCATGTAGGTCCGCAGAATGTCAGAAACTTTTCACTCTTTGAAATGAAGTTAACCACTATGTAAAGCCTCTGTGGTGCGAACCTGGTGCTTTGATATATATTATTTTTTGGCGGGAAAATAAAATTAATAATTTTTTTTTTGTCGTACCTTTAACACTAATGATGAAAAGTATATTATTTAAACACGCGAGAAGGTGATCTTTTAAACTACTAATTTTGTGAAGACTGTTTTTTAAATTTATAATTATAACCAAAGCAGTCACAGAATGGTGGGCGCGGAACGGAAAGCGACCACCGGGCAGACCACCAACCCGCTGGTCGGACGACATCGTTAAGACAGCAGGAAAGCAGTGAACAAGGCTAGCACAAGACTGGAAAAGATGGCGCGTTGAATACGAGACCTATACCCAGCAGTGGGTGGAGAATGGTTGATGATGATGATGATGAATTATAAGTAAAACTAAGTGAATGACTCACTGTAATGAGCCTTTTCGACAAGTGGCTCCACATTGTAGACGCGCAGGCCGGTCTTCAGGCAACAAGTGAAGCAGCCTGGAACAAACAATAAAATAAGATTATTTTATTTTATTTAGTACCTAAATAAATTATGTGCAGTTTCAATTCCATTGCTCAAAAATGGTGAAAGAAAACATCGTGAGAAAACTGGTACAAAAAAAATCTCAAAAAGTTCAAAGACATATTATGACATTCACCACCATGCACTGGGCCAGCATGGATTAGGGCCCATAGTCTCTCTCTGAGAGAAGGCCTGAGACCCAGGGAACATGATAGGCTGAAATGCTGAAGATGAATGGTTACAGATTGCAGAGAAGCAATATCTTCAGTGGTCTCTCACTATGGGCCTCATAAGCAAGCTCAAAGTTGCACAACGAGCTATGGAGAGGGCTATGCTCGGGGTTTCTCTACAAGATTGAATCCGAAATGAGGAGATTCGTAGACGAACGAAAGTCACCGACATAGCCCACCGGATTAGCAAGTTGAAGTGGCAGTGGGCAGGGCACATATCACGCAGAACAGATGGCCGATGGGGCCGAAAGGTTCTGGAATGGAGACCACGGACCGGTAAGCGCAGCGTAGGACGTCCACCCACAAGATGGACAGATGACCTAAAAGCGACCGCAGGGAAACGCTGGATGCAGGCCGCTTCCAACCGGCCCTTTTGGAGATCGATGGGGGAGGCCTATGTCCAGCAGTGGACGTCCCATGGCTGAAATGATGATGATGAATATCTTCAGCCGACAACTAGCCAGATATGTTGATGACGTCAGAAACAACCCATTGTGGGACATGGTGTGGATGAGATTGGCCTGATTAATGGTACAAGGGAGAGTAGGCCTATATAGCAGTCAGTCGATACAGGCTGATGATGATAGGTCGGATGACACATTAAATTGTAGGTTCCATTTGTATTTTTTTGTTCATCAAATATATTTTTTACATAATTTTTTTTCCCTTTTTTTAAAGCAATCTGTGTTTTGAGCTTTATTTTGAACTGTTGTCCTAAGTGACGCGTCTTGTGTGGAATACGCCCATTGACGCACCCATCCCCATAATTTTCTTATTTTGTAAAATCAAGCATATCTTGAAGTTCCTGCAGGCTGCTAACCTGTCAGGCGGTCTAGTTATCGCTGGAACAATGTAGTAGAGTCGGATTTACACGAGCTTTAGGTTGCCGACTGGTGATAGACAGCGCAAGATTGGGACTGATGACATTCTCTAGTGTTGAGGCCAATACCCACTTCGGGTTGCTGCTCCAGCAAAGTAGTAAGTAAGTTAATAGCAACTTATTAAATAACAGAGATTTAATATTAATTACAGTTACAAAAAACTTCCTATATGTAGAAACTAGCATCGCACCCCAGCTTCGCACGGGTGTAACTCTTATTTTATTACACCTTGGGTTTCGTTATTGGAGTTTTAGTAAAGATCCCTATTTTTTTTAATGCATAATATAGCATATGTCACCCGGGATAGTGTAGCTTCCCAACAGTGAAAGAATTTTTCAAATCGGTTCAGTAGTTTCGGAGCCTATTCAATGCTAACAAACAAACAATCAAATCTTTCCTCTTTATAATATTAGTATAGATTAGTACACAACTGTTGCATTCTCAGAGCAGCAGCCATTCTCTATTACGAAGAAATACGTTCATATTAATTGCCTCGAACCTGTGTGTCATTACTCTTGGATAGCATTGTCTATGACAATGGCATAGCAAATAACGTCTAGCAAATTTAATTGACTATATGCATCTAGAATAATATAATTATGTAATGAAACATACATTAGAAATTACTGTGATTAGTAAAATTTGGTTATTATGCTTTCTTCATTTTATACTAGCTGCGCCCTGCGGTTTCATCCGCGTAGTGATGAAAAATGGTGATGATGATGATGAAAAGTAGCCTGTCACTCTCTGGCTCTTGAACTATATGCATGCAAAAAATCAGGTTGATCCGTTGTTCCGTTGCAGCGTGAAAGAGGAACAAACATCCATACATACAAACTTTCGCGTTTATAATATTAGTAGGATAAGAAAGAAAAAATACTCAATCCCTTGAGTTTTATAATAAAGAGTTACACAGGAGATGTATTGTTAATTATAGCCCGTTGGTCCAGTTGGTAGTGTACCTATCTTCTGCGCTTGGCTTGGGGGCGTGGGTTCGATACCCACCTAGGACAAACATTTATGTGATGGACATTTGTGTTTGTTCTATATCTGGTTCTTATATCTTTTTAAGTATGTATTTAAAACTATAAATGTATGTATATCAGTCTCTGGCAGCCATATCACAAGCTTTGCTTAGTTTGGGGTCAGATGACCGTGTGTGCAAAAATTTCCTGAATATTTATTTATTTAATTAGATGATTTGCATAATTACACATTTTGCTACATATGAGTATTAGTCACAACCCATCTAAACAGTAACATAATAACAGATACATCTATTAATGTTGAAGCAGAATCTTTTTAGATAGTCATTCTATAAGTTACCTAAACTACTTCTATACTTACCTATAATAACTACGTCAACAAAATTAAAGTCATTCTAAGTTTATTTAGTCACAAACGCACTGCCAACGACGAAAAGCATACTACATTATAGGAATAACAAATACCAAGCAAATAATAACGAAAATTGCGTTTTACGTTACAAGTACCTACTTATGTACACAGAAGCCTGTCCGAACAATAGTCTCTCAATCACGTAGAATGTTAATTGCGTGGGTACTATACTAAAAATATTTACAACACGTGGAGACGAACACGCGTGGTAAAATGTGTTTATCGCGACGCATAAACATTTGAGGCGACTTACAGACATCATAAAATTAAGCTACGGTATCCTATAACCTAATAAAAGTCTTAAATCACAGTCTTTTTCACAAAACTGGTCAGAATCATGAATAATATACCTTCTCAGAACAAAGAACGCGGGTTGACGAACTAGGAAGTGCAACAAACAAACCTTGGTCCTGGTTAAACCCCAGGCTTGTGATCCCGCTGCTTCTCCGCCGCGCCATTTTTCACTAACAAATTTATCATAAACATTTAGTTAACTTTTTATCAGTTGTCTCAGTGGACATTTTCACACGAATAATTTTAATACGCACATTTATTTGTACATGTTCCCTGTGTATGATACACAGCTGATTTGATTTTTGATTTGAGATGACATTGAGAGAACAGAATGACAGTATTAGATAGACAGCTGACAATTTTATTTTTTTATTTTGTCGTTATGGAAGGTTAAAAGCATTAAGGCCATACTGCCTCATTTTATGTTTTATACAGACCATGCCCCAGTAAAGTAGACGAGTCTTTATGGCTTCTGTAGAGTAATGTAAACAACAAGAAAACGTGTATTTACAAGTTGTTACACCACTTTCCCACAGTCAAGCACATTCACCAACGTCACTAAAACAATTCGCCATTATTACACAAATTTAGGAAAATAATAAGTACAAACTGACATGATGTATTTTTCACATTGGCGCCAAAACTTGATGACAAACAAAATATAATAATGAATGACAGCAAAAGTAGTGCAACAATTTTTTTGTAAGTTTTTTTTTATAGCTATGGATGCAGAGTCCTTCGGTCGTAATATTAATCAAGTTTACATAGTTCTTTAACCCGGTTATGTCCTAAAACTGCGATCAGAACCACCGGAGGATGGGCAGCAGCGTCCTATTAGCACACGGTGAACGTACTGCGATCTCCAAGCCGCCTGCCAAGCGTGGGGATTATGGCAACACCCCTCTCTAAGAGGGAGGCCTTGTTCAGCAGTGGACATATAATGGCTGATGATGTGATGTGTGATGTTACATAGTCTTAAATAGCGTCAAACATGTTATAGTCACTGTCAGAGTCCAGCAAAGTCAAGTTCAAGTAAAACTCATGCTCCAGTAAAGTGGTGGTGGCTTTACAAGAGGCTTCTAGGGAGTTTTAGAAACAATACGAAAATACCCCTTTCACCTCGCTATATAACTTGTCCACGCTCAAGCACGTTAACAAGCACTTTAATGAATATTAATCCATCATTATTACTCAGCACTTAAAAAATACACAAGTTTAGGAAAATAATACGAGCCGACATAATATATCTTTTTCACGTTGGCGCCAAAACACCCCTACATTATTAAAAATTTAAATGTTGCCTATTATCGTTTTCTACCGATTTGGTAGAAAACTTTATAATATATCATTATAAAATATGAATTTAGCGTTACTTTGGTGATTCTGACTTGGCCGGAATTTGACTGCAATGTAAAAGAACAGTCAAATTTGACTCTAGAAAAAATGCAAAACTTCAAAAATGTTTTTATCTTCCCTCATTGAAGAAATTATCCAACAACTAAAATTTTTGGCTTCAAAAGCTTTTTTAAATTATGTAGGGTGTCAACTAGCAAGATTAGTAATAGTAAATCTAAAAAATATCAACTTAATTTAAATTAAACAAACAAAGCATACACAGAAAAATAGAGTGACAAGAAAACATCACATATTATTTCAACAGATAATGGATTTCAAAACAACAACTACCACTGATTTCACATGGCCGTTTCCAAAGCCCATCGTGGGAAGGTATGTCTATTGGAATCAGTTTATTTTTCCTACTAAATTAAAATAGCAATTCACTAGTAGCGTTTCGTTTATATTAGGCTCTTTGACTGTGTTAGGTTTGTTTACCCAAGGCGCGGCTGCGCACGTTCCGTATCGAATAAATCAGTGCGTAACCAGCCAGTGGTGATGATGAAATCTTGGACTAGACCACGTCTATGTCTTCTAGGTAGGATCATCGTCACGAATTACTTATGTAAAATTTGTCAACTGCTTGATGTTGCTCTCTTATCCTTCATTTTTCTTTTTATTTCTTCAGGCTTGGCCCTGAAAAAAAAGAAAGAAATGGAATGGACTGGGAAGTTGTTCATAATGGACCCTTTTTGGCTTACTAAAACCTTTACGTGTAATCCTGTACTACTTAAGAAAAATTTGTGATTTTCTCTGGTTTCATCAGACCATGCGAGCCCCCCAAACCCAACACAGCGCCGCCCCGTCGGCCAGCTCCCGTGGCTCCGTACTGCCACTGCGATGTCCACTCCTACTCCCCAAGAGTGGAGCAATACAAACAGCTGCTGGAGAAGGAACAGAAGCTGTGCCAGGACTACGAGACGTTGAGGAAGCAGGTCAGTCACCAGGGCTATTGATATTAGCTAACAACTCTATATAGCAGGTAGCTTCCTAAACCATACCTGATAACTTTACAATATCAGCACAGGCTATCTCTCAGAGAGAGAGAGAGAGAGAGAGAGAGAGAGAGGATGTGCCCTAATTCACCATGCTGGCCCAGTGCATATTGGTGAATGTCGTTATGTCCCTGAACTTATGAGGCTCTTAGACACCAGCAGTGCAAGTACCGTTCTTTATCGTACGTCAATTCGATAAAATGCCATAGAATCGATCATAGACAGTACTGACCAAATGGCATTTTATCGAATTTGACAATCTCAACTGTCAAATTTGATGATCGATAAAGAACGGTACTTGCACTACGGTTTCCTCACAATATTTTCCTTCACAGTTTTTGGGCGAAGCATCGAAACTGCACATATTTTATTTACGGCAAAATACGGTAAATTGGAAAATTATGAGTAAAACTGGACGGCGTAGCAGTAGGTATTTCTATTTACTATATATAAATAATACTGAGACCTAGGTCACCTAAATCTAATTTTGGCGGTTTCCCTTAACAATACAAATCGTACATGAAAATAAAGTAACATAAATAAATAATATAATTATGTCATTTTGCAGATGATAGATGTCACAAACGATATCTTGGACCACCCATGCGATGACCTCGACAGCAAAATGATCACCATGTACCAAGCCACTTACAAAAAAAGATGTAAGTCTGTAGTTATTTTATAATTTGCCCAGGGACTGATGACTGATTAAATTGATTATGATCGTAATAGGCAAGTCGCAGGTTGAAAACTCTTTGTAGAAGAGAGTCCCGTATCGTAAAATTCACCCTGTGCGCTACCCTGCTATTTGTAGTTTGTACAAGTTTTGATAGTTTTCAAAAACTTTTTTCATTTTCGTATTGTTCGATTATATTGCTGGGCTGAGTGAGAGCTATTCGAAAACTTTTACGTATTAGAGTGATAGGTAGATACTGCCGATTACTACCTATTTTAGTTCCTCAACTTCAACAATACGAAATCGAAAAAAGTTTTCGAAAAATATCAAAACTTGTACCTAGTAATAAGGGTACTGGTGCCTGTAGGCACTTTCGTAAACTTCTTGCTATTAGGGTTAATTCACCTTTTTTGCGTTCTATTCTCTCTTATTTATAATTCTAGATAGGTACACACCTATTAGTTAGGTATATTCGATCCCGAGCTCATGCAAATGCGTTTGCGTTGCTGTTCGTACATCATCATCATCATTTCAGCCATAGGACGTCCACTGCTGAACATAGGCCTCCCCCATTGATCTACAAAAGGGCCGGTTGGAAGCGGCCTGCATCCAGCGTTTCCCTGCGGTCTCTTTTAGGTCGTCTGTCCATCTTGTAGGACGTCCTACGCTGCGCTTACCGGTCCGTGGTCGTGGTTTGTTCGTACGAGCGATGACTAATACGACGTCTTTCTGTTATAGCGCTAAGCAAGGGCGTATAGTCTAAACCCGTGATTTTTTATTCATGGGAAATGTATCCAGTAACACATAATCGAAGGCAAAATGTATCTAAATTATGATTTTCACGAAAAAAAAAATTGTTTTAATTTCGGGTTATACATCATCCACACTTTTTTTACATCTGACTAGGGTAACGTTTGACCGCGATCTCACATGATGGAAAGCGACGATGCGGTCGAAGATGGAGCACGTTTGCACAGTAATAACCTACCCTAGACTTGAACACTCTAAGATTGTAATGCTGCGGAAACACAGACAGGGGCAAGGCGTTCCATTCTTTTGCTGAAAGAGGAGTCAAAACACTTGGTGCGAATAAATGGCATTTCGACCAAGTAAGGGTGACATCTTGCCGTTCGTCTGGACGTCCGGTAATGAAAAGGTGATGGGGGAACAAGTTCGTGAAGTTCATTTGCACACTTTCGCAATAACAATAATCATTTAGCTCTTCTTTTTCTGTATAGATGATTTTGTTGACACAATTTTGATTTATTCACAGCATTCCCTGTCTCCGACTACCGAACTATCATAGCAGCCTCCCAATCAGACGCGCCCATTCCCATGGAAAGCAACCGGCTAGGAGTGTTGCGCTGCTACAAGGATCCCACGCACTTCACTGCTAAACCACCTACCGTTAGGCCTACCATCCATCCGCCAGGTCAGTAGTACAGGTTAACCACCCAGGATAGCAACCTAGAGTCCAGGATAGTGACCTAGCTGTCTCAGCATTATTTTAGCGTCTACTTAGTCAACTGCACCTATACCCATGTAAAGCAACCGACTAGGTGTGTTTACTTGCTTTGAAGATTGCTAAACCACCTACTGTCAGGCCTTATATCCATCTGCTAGGTTAATAGCCAGCTAGGCTCATTAGTGACCTAGCTGTCTCAGCATTATTTTAGCGTCTACTTAGTCAACTACCTTTATTTATCTGCTACAAATATTGCTAAACTACCTACATAACTGTCAGTCCTACGATTCATCTCATAGGTTAGTAATAATGGCCACCTAGGGTCATCAGTGACCTAGCTATCTAAGTGGCATCGTAGTTCCCAAACAGCTGAACCGATTTTGATTTAGTAATAGGTAGGTATATGACGAATCTCTAGGCTTCCACGAACAAATACAAACAACAAACAAACACTAACAGATTAAAAACAACAAACATCAACAACACACACACAATACAAATAAAAAAATGGACTTCCGCAAAGTAACGCCTGATTCAATCAACTATTTTTTGATTTAGTATTTTTTGTTTGAAAGGTGACTTGATAGAGTGTTCTTGGCTATGATTCAAGAATATCTGAAGATTATCAGCTCTTTTCATATTTTTTTATTTTTAATTTGCAACTTTTTTTTCCATAGGTCCAGTCCACACAGGCGTGGCTCCTACGTCAGTTCAGACGTGGTTCTCGGAGTACCCTGGACGCACTGAATATATGGACACATACAGTGCGTCTGCGATGGCCTGCTGGCGGTCCATGCAGCGGTTTAAAGAACCTATGCCGTCTACAAGGCGACGAGCTGATGACACCTGTGTATAGTGCTGTATCAATAAACTTGGAAGATAATCCAGTGTTTTATTTGATTGCCTTACGAAGAAATTGTACAGGTGGCCGATGGGGCCGAAAGGTTCTGGAATGGAGACAACGGACCGGTAAGCGCAGCGTAGGACTTCCACCCACAAGATGAACAGATGACCTAAAAGAGACCGCAGGGAAACGCTGGATGCAGGCCGCTTCCAACCGGCCCTTTTGGAGATCGATGAGGGAGGCCTATGTCCAGCAGTGGACGTCCTATGGCTGAAATGATGGAAGCGGCCAGCACCCAGCGCTTCCCTGAGTTCTCTTTTAGGCAATGACGTAAAGAATACCAGCTTTTAGGTCGTCTGTCCATCTTGTGGGTGGACGTCCTACGGTGCGCTTATACCGGTCCCTGGTCTCCATTCCAGATCCTTTCGGCCCCATCGGCCATAATATCTGTTATGCATGATATGTACCCTGCCCACTGCCACTTCTACTTGCTGATCTGGTTACTCACTATAGACGACTAATATGTAGGTATATTTTTCAGTAGATACCTACTCGTGTGAAAAACAAAGGAAGGTCTGTATATAAATAGAGTGACTATTTTGTGCGTGGCAAGACCACTTGTTCTTTGTTACTGGGTTGATTAATTTAGTAACAAAGACCTACAGTAGTATTATTATTAATGCAATCTGGCTGCTGAGAAAATGCGTCTAACAGATGTAGTAATAACATTGTAAAAATCAGAATGTTTTGAGCTAGTTAGCTTAGCTTTTGTTCAAAAAGCTAGTAAATCTGATCAGAATTTACTGTTTTTGTTCAGATTTTTACAACGGCAACTGTCAGACGCATTATTTTATCAGCCGCACTTTTGGAACTGTTTAGGGTTCCGTACCCAAAGGGTAAAAACGGGACCCTATCACTAATTCTGTCTGTCTGTTGTTTGTCTGTCTGTCTATCTATCCGCCCTACCTTTAAACGGCTGTATCTTTCGAACAGTAATAGGTAGATAACCAAATGAAATTTTCAAATGAAATATGTAATGTTACAGCGGCCTAACTAAAACATTTAAATATAGTCAAAAAGCAAACGTATTTTAAAAACGGTAACATATTATGAGTACAAGCGTCTAACTTGACATGATTATAGTAGGTATAGGTACATACTCTAAAGTATTACGTATATTACGTAGTAAAGTAGGTATATCAATGAACTAGCTGCGCCCCGCGGTTTCATCCGCGTAGTGATGAAAAATGGTGATGATAATGATGAAAAGTACCCTATGTCACTCTCTGGCTATTCAACCCATGCCAAAAATCAGGTCGATCCGTTGTTCCGTTGCAGCGTGAAAGAGGAACAAATATCCACACATCCATACATACAAACTTTCGCGTTTATAATATTATACTAGCGGCCCGCCCCGGCTTTGCACGGCAAAGCCGGCAAACACCGGCCGGCCGGCTTTATATATGTCACCCGGGGATAATGTAGATTCCCAGCAGTGTTTTTTTTTTTCAAATTGGTTTACAATTTTCGGAGCCTATCAATGCAAACAAACAAACAATAAAATCTTTCCTCTTTATAATATTACTAGCGGTCCGCCCCAGCTTCGCACGGGTATAGATTATAGCCTATGCCACCCGGGGAAAATGTAGCTTCCCGTCGATGAAAGAATTTTTAAATCGGTTCAGTAGTTTCGGAGCCTATTCAATGCAAACAAACAATCAAATCTTTCCTCTTTATAATATTAGTATAGACTAGTTGAATCCCGCGGTGTTACCCACGATTTTCCAATTTTTCCGCATTTTTTGGAGGGCAAAGTACCTACCCTATATCCTTCTTCAGGATGCGTATATACTATCCTCCTTCCAAATTTCTTTAAGATCGGCTTAGCCGTTTAGTCGTGAAAAGCGAACAAACATCCAGACAGAGAGACAGAGTTACATTCGCTTTTATTATATTAAGTAAGGATAAGTAGGATAATAAGTGGCCAAGGCGAGTCGGTGACCAATTTCTTTACCGGTTCTCGCAATGAACATAAATTGTTCACCGAATCGATTACCGAAGTTAAGCAACGTCGGGCACGGTCAGTACTTGGATGGGCGACCGCCTGGGCGTTGATCGGATGTTGTCTTTTTGCACTATTTTATTTGTACTTTAGTAGCTGACAAGAAGTTATATGGTGGTAGGAAGCCTCAGTGCGCGAGCCCGACTCGCACTTGGCCGGTTTTATTTTTCTGATCATTTGGGTGGTAACTCGTAAATGCGATCCGGGTTATATTTTTATTTTCCTGATTTCTTACTAAAAACCGGGCAAGTACGAGTAGGACTCGCGCTCTGAGGGTTGATGGAACCCTCGCAGAGCGAGTCTAAACAAAAATAAACAACAAAAAAATTGAAATATTGAAAAACAAACTTAACTTTGTAATGGACAATAAGGTTCTTCGATACATTCCAACTACAAAATGTAAGTTTGTAATAGCAAAACCAATTTTTTTTTAATGATATAACTTCAAATTGATGACTTTCGGATTTATTTCTTTATATGTGCTGTGAGAACTTGCCTCTTGCCAAATTTCATGATTCTCTGTCAACGGAAAGTACCCCATAGGTTTTTATTTCCTTGTGAAATCGCAAAATATGCAAAAATATGCGACATAAACGATCATGTCTTTTGATCGCGTAAACTTACAAGTTTCAGCTGAAAGAAACTGTAGATTTGAGTATATTTGATATAAATTTCAACTCGATATCTTTTCGCGTTATTGTGAAAAAGGATCTTGACAGACGGACAACAAAGTGATCCTATAAGGTTCCGTTTTTTCCTTTCAAGGTACGGAACCCTAAAAATGTATCCAAATACGTTTTTTTACACGCGGAATAATTGGAAAACCGTTAGTAAAATGTCGATGGTAGTAAATTAAAAACAGAGAAGCGGAAAGTGAATTTCCTTAAAATGAATATTTACTATACAGATTCCCTTATAGCTACATTATTAAAATACTATAAATAAGTAGTAATTATAAAACTATATTTATTGTAGTCTTCTGACACTTTTCTAGCATCTGGTACATTATTTTCAACTGCAAACGTTGATTGGCTAGAAATCTTCGCTTTTGAGGGTAGTATAACATATCCGGTCACGTGATTGGCTAGAATTAAGGCGCATAGCAGCAACGCCACCTGAAAAATTAAAAATTTAGTTTAATGAAGTGACCTATAGATTTATCCAATATTTACAAATATATATAAAAATCCATATGTGTATGTAGGTATGTGTGTATGGACAAAAAAGTGTAAAAAGGTCGCGAGAATTTGCGCGCGCCTCGCTCAGTACCGCGCCAGGTGTCATCGAGGTCGGACCTATGTTCGCTTTTGTCGTTGCACTCCCTCCGCGGGCCTCTTGACTCTTGCGTGGTAAAATACATCGTCGCTATAACTTGGCGGGGGCTGAGGGATCGTTTTGTTGCCTACGCGACTCGGATAACAGGCCGTAATTAGATCTTAATGGTAGGTAAATAGGTACTTAAGTTATTTATATAAAGCCAGGAAATAGTGTCATATTCAATGGTCGATTTGACCTTGCCGGTGTACCGTAGTAAGTGCTGAACACAATAGTATAAATAGTAATTTTTTTTAAATCTAAATTACAAATATCTTAACAGGAATGTCCTAATTCAATAGTGTATGTCAACATAATAATATAAACCTAGGTTAGAACACAATTAAACACAACATAACACACTTATCGTATAACTAGCGGTCCGCCCCTGCTTCGCACGGGTATAGATTATAGCCTATGTCACCCGGGGATAGTGTAGCTTCCCGTCAGTGAAAGAATTTTTCAAATCGGTTCAGTAGTTTCGGAGCCTATTCAATGCAAACAAACAAACAAACAAATCTTTCCTCTTTATAATATTAGTATAGATAACATCGTCGTTTTGAATTATGCGACCGAGCAGACAAATAAATCAATTTTTTCGGCAAATCGATTTAACCCATGCAACATGCGTATCAAAGGCGACTTCTCTCTTCTCTTCCCTTCTAGTTTCTAATTTGTTGCATCCAACCATGCCCAAGACGAACAATGTTGGATACACAATGGATAGAAAGATAGAAAGGATAAACTCCATAAATAACCCAAAGTAAATATATTTAGTTAATTTATTCTGTATGCGCTCCAACATTATACTGTATTTAGTTTCAGTGAAGCCCACACAGTAACATTAAATTTGAGCTGGCTTCGAACGAGAGTGTCGTACAGGGCCGATATTGCTTTTACTTCTGTGAAGCTTTCGGTTTGACGCAACACAAAACCTAAATTCCTGTAAGCCTTTTTACAAACTAGTTTACTGGTACTGGGTGAGTCTGAGCGGGTGCAGCTGAAAGCGCGCAGTTTTTGTTTTTGTTTTATAATAATTAATAGGCTTGCGCTTGACCGCCAACTCGCCTGATGTTAAGTGATGATGCGGTCTACAGTGGAGAACGCTTGCCTAGAAGAAACTGATTACTCGTGATTTGAAGACACCCAGATTGTAACTATCGGGTAACAGCCAGCTGCTGCAAGGGATACCGACGGCGGCAGGATCTGGGGCGAGGCGACCTCGGGCTTCTTGCGGTTACAGCTACACTCGCACAGGTCCAACTTGTCGAACAGCTTCTCCATTTGGTCCGTAACCTTCAACAGCTGTTCTCTCATCTTAGTTACTTCACCACGTAGTTCAATAATTTCATAGCCAAGATTGAGTTTAATTATCTTATAATCTCTTTTACCGGCCATTTTGGAGATCGATGGGGGAGGTTTAAATATGTCCAGTAATATGGCAGTGGACGTCCTACGGCTGAAATGATGATCATAATTTCTTGAGAGTGTAATACTTCATGGATTTCCTGGTTTACCAGATTTTTTACATCTAACGCGGAATTCTAAGCAAAGCGTCCAAAATGCATTATTCGCAACGATATATTATGTACTACGTACGTGACGCAGAATGAAAATAAGAGTTTACGATAAACCTCATTGCATTTTGATCAAATTGGCGTAGGTGGTTAGCTAGTCAATCTGAGAAAAATTAAGGGCTCGCTTCGCTTTCTTTAAATGAGTAAAAAAATGCCTAAGCGAAGCAAGCGTGAAATGTTTAGCGATTTAGGTTACAGGTTTATGCACAAAACACTATAGCCATAGTAATATTGCGTGACATTTATGCGAGTGAAAAAGACCTATGATTTGAGTGAATTAGAATTTATGGCTGGATTCGAACCTGACCTATCATAATTTACGCTCCGAGCGTCTAAATCTAAACGAACCCGAGCCGTAAAATCGGTTGGTGCAGGTTTGAATCCTGCAAGTTGTAATTTTTTTGAAAACTCAATATCAATGAAATAGTAATCCGTCAAAAGTAGAACTACACCGAATAAAAAAAAAAATAAGCGAAAATAATGAAGCCTAATTCTGAAATTTTGTAAAGAGCGTGATTTCGCCTATCCCGCGATGGACACATGATTTTATTACAATAAAGTCATCTGGAAATCCTGAGCCAATTAAAGATGCGTTTATCGATCGAAGAGATGTGTTAATATCTCTCCTACTACTAATAGGTAATAGGAAGATGTCCAATTGTGTTGATTTCTTCACTGAAAATTAAAAAAAAATATCTATGCCTTCTAAACTACATACATGAAGTGTGTAAGCATTATGCATGACAGAGAAACTCGTTAATTCTACAAGTTAGAGAGAAACAGAACTATGTTACAATAATAATTATAATCGTCGTTAATACTTTAAGAAGATACCTACATCATGTTAGTTTTTATTCGCATTATGAATTTTAATAGAATGTATTTTACGTATACTACAACCGGTTTTTGTCCATTATTATACGTCAGATATGTTTTTCAACTTACGTGAATCGTGATTTCTGTTACTGGCATACCTACCTAAGATCTTGAACTTGACTTGTTGACTCTAAATTTTAGCTGTGTTCATTTACCGTATCACAGAATCTAAGTTACAAAAAATAACCAGGTACTAGTATAGGTACCTACTTTGAGTCGTTTGGGTGTGTTTAGTGTCATGATGATTAATACGTACCCAAAGCACAGAAGACATAATATACACCTAAAGGGTAAAAACGGGATCATATTACTAAGCCTACGATGTCTGTCTGTCTGCATGTCTATCTGTCCGTTCGTCTGTCTTACCTTTAAACGGCTGTATCTTTCGAAACGTAATTGATAGCTAGTTGCAGGATATGTAATGTTACTAAGAAATAATATAAATGAAAAAAAAAAAAATTACAAAAGTCCCCAAGTCTCCATAAAACAAACATATTTTTGTATTAGCTCTAATTTAAAAAAACGGTAATACGTACAAGCGTCAGACTTGGCATGTTTATAGTAGGTACACACTCTAAAGTATAACAACAAATACTAAATAATGGGCAAGTGTGAGTCGGTGACAAGTTTCTGTTCATTACCAAGTTATAACTGTTATTTCGTTATTAAATGTTATGGTGGTACGGAACCCTCAGTGCGTGAGCCCGACTCGCACTTGGCCGGTTTATTTTTATAATACTGACGTATGGCAACATTGGCAACCCTAGCTATAAAGTACAAATCTTACAGGGTATGAAACATTTTATATAAAACTGTAGACCCGCATCTCTTCTCTATCTCTACATAGTATAAATTAAAATCGCTTTCCGCGTCTGTGTGTCTGTATGGCCGCTAACTCCTAAAACACGCAACGGTTTTTGATGCGGTTTTCACCATCAGTTAGATACATTTTCACGGAAGGTTTATATGTATAACTAGCGACCCGCCCCGGCTTCGCACGTAAATTACACCCGTGCGAAGCCGGGCGGGCGGGTCGCTAGTAGAATATAATATTGTTTAGAGTATACCTAATAGAACTTTATCTCAAATTCCTAAATTATAAAGGTCATAAGGTTATCATTATCACTGGCCGCTTATGATGCTACAATAAGTAGGTAGGTACGACAGCACAGACCTATACAGGGTTACGCATATAGGGCGGAAAAGAGGTCATTGTACCCATCATTATGGATATCTTTTACGATGGGTATGGGACCAACCCTGAAATCGCGAACAAAAAAAAAACAGCTGTTCCATAGAAAAAGGTTATTTGACAAGAAAAAGTAATAATTAATTCATAATAATGAGTACAATGACCTTTCGGTTTAGTACAGTCTATCTATATGCCTAACCCTGTATTAGAATAGACTGGATAAACATAAAATAATTTGAACTGTCTAAAGATATAAAACCTAGGTCTACATTTAATATACTCACAGTCATATGTAAAGTCCGAGTCATTATGTATTTATGTCACATCACTGGTTTTACGCACACGTGAGTATTTATTTAAACACTTTGCAAAAAATGTATACACGTTAAATGGCTATTCACGTCCGTCCGTATCTCACGACGACTCATGAAGGAATAAAATAAATACTTTGTATAAATGATATATGAGTGTCCTCTAATTGCGCATGAGTCGATTCTACAACACAAATTGTCCCTGTTTTTGTGACAATTTGTGATTTATAAGTTAGTTGATAAACCTGGAATGAGCTTCCAGACCTGACACAATCAGACTTTGTAATTTTTTATCATCATCATCATTATCAGCCTATTATTTTCGCACTGCTGGGATACAGGCCTTCTCTGAGAGACAGGATAGTTTATAGGTAGGTATCATAATTTAATATTATAAATGCGAAAAGTTTGTTGGTTTGTTTGTTCCTCTTTCACGCAGCAACAGAGCAACGGATCGGCCTGATTTTTTGCATGGGTATAGTTCAATGGCTGGAGAGTGACAGTAGCTTCTTTTCATCATCATCACCATTTTTCATCACTACGCGGGCGAAACCGCGGGGCGTAGCTAGTAATTAATAATCTACCATATATGCTGGCCCAGTGCTTGTCGGTGAATGTAATGTTTTATGCCATAGGTGGCAAACTAGCAGATGGGCTGCCTAATAGTAAGCAGTCACCGTTGCCTATGGGTACTTGTAACACCAGAGGCATCACAACTATGCTGCCGACCCTTTAAGAATCTATTAACTCGCCTTTTGAAGAACCCAATGTTGTAGCTCCTCGGAAACACCGCGGAAGGTAGCTCATCACTGATTTATGTGGATGAGCTTTCAGTTGGTGGGTAGTGCGATGGAAAAACTACGACCCGGCATCAGATCAAACAGTTCTTCAGAACACTCCCCGTTGTAAATGCGATATAAGATACTGAGAGACCCAATATCTCTGCGCATGTTGAGCATCTAATTAATTCCCTCCTGCCCATTTTTCTATCGGAATGCCAGAGCGGGCACTAAAAACAGACACCGCCTTATGGTTGATATTCCGAAAACCCGTACGAAGCGCTTTGATTCCACTTTTATTATGCGTACTGCTAGTCTGTAGAATGCGCTGCCTGAATGGGTGTTCCCCCATAGTTACAATCTGGGTGTCTTCAAATCACGAGTGAATCGGTTTCTTCTAGGCAAGCGTGCTCCATCGTAGACCGCATCACATCAGGCGAGTTGGCGGTCAAAGGCAAGCCTATTAATAGATATAAAAAGCAGCGGGTCTATGTATTCGTTTGAGTTGGGAATCGTCGACAATTCTTACAGCTCTACGCTGTAATGCATTGGGTAGTCCGTTCCAAAGATGGGAGCAGTACACCATATGAGGTCGAATTAGCGCTTTGTAAAGCAAAAGCCTTTGACTTTGAACTTTTTATGAGGTCCGACATACCTATTTTCTTACGTTGTTTTCTTTTATCGTTTTTGAGCGAATGCATAAAAAAATTATGGGGAAGAAAGGTTCTTGAGTGGAGACCACCACAGAAAAGAAAAAAATAATTTACTTCTCTTTTCTGTGGAGACCACGAACCGGAAGACGCAGCGTAGGTAGGCCTCCCACTAGATGGACCGACGACATAGTGAGAGTCACTGGCATCCAGTGGATGCAAAAGGCAGGCTGTCGTTCAGTGTGGAGGTTAAAGGGGGAGGCCTATGTTCAGCAGTGGACGTCTTCTGGCTGATGATGATGATGATAAAAAAATACTTATTTTTAACAGTTAATGTGAAACATTTATTGGTACGCCTTATCAGTAAAACCGACTCTCGTATTCCGTGACGGACGTGACGTCATAATTATATGTTCTCTTCATGTTTCACATCTGCCGGCATTCCGTTCGATCTGTCTCCTCGTCTGTAACAGGGGGACAAACCGAACTTTTGTTTCCTGTTTGTCCTCCCGAGGACAGATCGGAATAATTTCCCGTGACAGCCAACTTTTTTGTAGCCCGCGGTTTTATTTGCATTAAAAGACATTAACATTACCTCAGGAACAATATTTTTTCCGGAATAAAAGTCACACTTCGGCTTATCAACTATCTTTTTAGAAAAACTCAAGTCAATCCGTTGCTCTGTTACTAGATGAAAGAGGAACAAACAAATTTGAAACTAAAAGCGATGATAACTCAATAGTTGGCGTGTTCGGATTTCAATCCGCAGAGTTCCCAACAATGTAAACAATGAGCTTTAACTGCTAAAAGAAAACATCGTGAGAAAACAATACCTAGTGTAAGCGAATAGGGTTAGACTTAGGTATTCTGTTCTAGCATTAAATTGGTCAGGCGGTTGTTGAGCAGTGAATTTTTTAACTAAGTTGGTTATTATTATCTGTTTTCTTTTTTTAATTTAATTCTGTTTTCTTTTCGTATCCTCAGTGTTCATTCTTAGATATTATTATTACTATATTTCTATCCGTGATGACCTGTAACTGGCTTTGTGTATCTATTTAAGTTTATTTATATGACATTTGTAACCAAGCTGTTGGTCGTCCTTGCAAGCAAAAAAATAAAATTAAAATAAATAAAATAACCATATAAGTGTTCGCAAATTTTTAAGTAGGCATGTCCTTATTTATTCTATATATTATTCTATGTTTTACTTGTGGCTTAAGTCGCTATTCGATTATGCCAGCCTCTAAATTATAATAATTATAACAAACTATTACAGCTTTGCAGGATAATTTACTAAATAACTACACCAATTAAGTTACAAAAAATAATATTAATAATATTATCTACTTAATTTTATATTATCTAGCTAAAAATGTATATTGGCTTGATGGGCTTTCCTTCACGCAATAACAGAATATCAGATATACGTTATTTTTAGCACTGAGATTGTTGGTCGGGAAGTAGAGTGAGATACGTTTTATTCCGGAAAAAATAATTATTCCTGCGTAACTACGCCTCGCGTGTATAATCACCCCACGCGTGTGTAACTACCGGCAGGCGTAGCTCATCATCATCATCATCATGATGATGTAACTATCGGTGGGCGTAGCTAGTCATACTTAATTATACTTATCATACTTATTATAAATGCGAAAGTGTGATTGTTTGGTCCTCTTTCACGCAGCAACAGAGTAACGGATCGACCTTATTTTTTGCATGGTTCAAGGGTCGGAGAGTGACGTAGGCTACTTTTCATCATCATCATCACCATTTTTCTTCACTACGCGGGTGAAACCGCGGGACGCAGTTAGTAATATTATAAATTCAAAAAGTTTGTTGGTTTGTTTGTTCCTCTTTCACGCAGTAACAGAGCAACGGATAGACCTGATTTTTGCATGGGTTTAGTTCAAGGGCTGGAAAATTCAAGGGCTGGAAAATGACATTAGCTACTTTTCAACATCATCATCATCATCACCATTTTTCATCACTATGCGGTGAAAACGCGGGGCGCAGCTAGTAAAGCATAAAGGCGACGTGACATACCTATTACCTAGCATAATTATGCGCCTCGGTAGTAAGTATCTACGTGAAATAATTATAAATAATGCGCGTTTACTGATAAAAATCAATGCAGATAAGTAGATCACTGATAGGTGTATGGTACATTGGAATTTAGATCAACTAAAAAAGTTGTGAGTAAAACACTGTTTTAAACTATCACGGTTTTTCATCATCATCATCAGCCAGAAAACGTCCACTGCTGAACATAGGCCTCCCCCTTTAACCACCACACTGAACGACAGCCTGCCTTTTGCATCCACTGGATGCCAGCGACTCTCACTATGTCGTCGGTCCATCTAGTGGGAGGCCTACCTACGCTGCGTCTTCCGGTTCGTGGTCTCCACTCAAGAACCTTTCTTCCCCATCGGTTATCGGTTCTTCGAGCGACGGTTCACGGTTTTTCACTACAGTTGTATGGTTATTTACCGTGATAAGGTTGTGGATTGAGCTCCCGATATTTCGGGGCAACTACATGCACCATGCTCACGGGATGACTGAAGAATGCGGGTGGTTGGTCGAAACATCCAACGCAAGGTGCAGACAAAACGATCTGCCCTCTTTCTTTGTCTTCTGCTACTGTTATCACTGGAACTCGAACCTAATAAAACACAGTCACCCTATCACTGCGTAATGTGTATGGAAAGTTTAGGCTTAGATAGCCCGTTGGTCCAGTAGATAGCCCATTGGTCCAGTTGATAGCCCGTTGGTCCAATTGGTAGTGCACCTACCTTCTGAGCTTGGGGTCTAAGGCTGAATAGGCAACTTTTGTGTTAGTTTTTGAGTTTTTGGCATTCCACATAATATATATATTATGTTCTAAGAAAATAAAAAACCATCACATAGTGCCATCCGAAGCACGGTAGCGTTCAGTTGTAAATGCCATTAGTCCGTTATTGTCTTATATCTTCTTTTTGTGCGACGTTTTTTTGGGTAAGTGCCTAGTAAGTAGGTAGGTATATATTTGAAACAAAAATACAAAGAAAAAAAAACAGGACAAGTAAAAAAATAACTAAAAAAAAAAAAAAAAAAAAGAAAAACAAACAAATAAAAAAAACAAACAAATAAAAAATACAAAAAGAAATATTGAAATATTGAAAGACAAACTTAACTTTGTAGTTGACAATAAGGCTCTTCGATACATTCCAGCTACAAAGTGTAAGTTTGTAATTGTAAAACAATATTTTTTATATAATATCACTTCAAGTGACTTTCGGATTTATTCCTATATAATATATGTGCTATGAGACCTTACCTTTTGACAAATTTCATGATTTTAGGTCAACGGGAAGTACCCTATAGGTTTTGATTCGCCTGTGAAATCGCAAAATATGCGACATAAACGTTCATATATTTTGATTGCGTTGAGTTACAACTTTTATTTTTTTACAGCCGAAAGAAACCGTATACCCACGTATTTAGTATAAATTTCAACTTGATATCTTTACGCGTTCTTGAGAAAAATGGTATTGACAGATGGACAGACAGACGGACAACGAAGTGATCCTATAAGGGTTCCGTTTTTTCTTTTTGAGGTACGGAATCCTAAAAAACATATAGGTCTACAAAGTTTTTGTCAGTGATTATAATTTATAGAGTTCAATGGCCAAGATACAACAAAATATACATAATTAAAGGTAGTACCTACGTATCATGTTATGTCTGACCAACAGGTTTTTATTAGCATATTTCGGAGTAATAATAGATGAAATTATAAAAACGCTTCTTTATTTCTACTTATAGTGCTATCTCTCTTAGGCATAAGTCATATAGTATGTATTTGCCTCGCAAAAGGTGGTGCAGATGATTTTCGCATTTTATGTTGTTACGGTTAAAATGAACCGTTGGTGAATTATTTTGATTAAACCAATTTTCCTAGATGGCGGCTTACGCTCTCCCTTCCTTGATCCCCCAAGGAAACTTGGATTTTTCATCAGAGTCTAGACCTTCATTCATTATTACTACACCACCTTTTGCAAGGCAAATGCCTTTTTATTTCTCTACTGACTGGGCTAATAAATTAGTAATAGTTTTGTGGACTACACCATGATCCAAGAAAACAAGGTCTAGTGCTCCGGGCGTTGTCCGACAATGACGTCACTGTCCAGTTGCGACTTTAATGTAATGTTTTTTTTTTTTTTTTTTTTATATTGACTTGTAATGTTGGCCTTTTGGCCTCTACAGATGGACCGGGCTAGTTAGCGAACGCAGAGTGCGTTCGGCATAACTTGATGGTTTAAGTTTTTGGGCGACTAGCACAAGGGCACCTCGAAGGTACGAACCTCGGCTTGGGCCGTCGCCGGGAGTGTGTAATGTAATGTATGTGTGTGTGTGTTTTATATTGGGAAACAAATATGTTACTAATTTATTATACAAAATACAAAAAGCATTTCAATTGTCATTTGGTTCGTCCGCTCAAGCAAAGTAATTCAAGTTAAGCACGAATTGAATATATTAAACATAATATTTATTAAAACCACATTGATTTATTGGATTCTCCCACAGGTAATAAACGGAAATTGGGGAGTTATAATTTCATGCTACTGTACAGCACAGAGTCCGCCATTGTTTCGTGTATCGTCATCTCTCTCGAACTTGTTGTAAGTTACTTATTCTGCTCTTGCTTATGCACGTGTACGTGTATCCATGACATTGATGACATCATTGCGGGACACACCCACGTGACATTTGTTTTCGGAGTGCTATACCTGGCGGAGTATATTATTATACCATGGATTACACCAATAAAGAACAAAAACCCAAAGAAATTTTGCTACCCCTGGTACTTTGCTTTTCCCACAGCCAGATTGTCTTCTTTCTGTCTTGTATTTTATAACGAAGCATATGGAGACACTCCGTTTTCTTGTGTCATCACTTAGTTAACTGGAATTTCTGTTGGAATATACATAAACTATTTATAGGTGATCTAGAAATGTATATTATTTATTGTAGGTAATAACTTTCATTTGCCTATACCTAATTTTAGACAGGTAGCTAATACTATTTTAGTATCCGGGTTCAGGACAATTGAAAACCTTGTGAAGAGAATGTCGAACCTAGACTATTATACTACATCTACTTAGATATTTGCATAAAAATAAATAAAAAATATGCATATTTAGTGAAAAGATAACTACATATCAATACCTACACTGTAAAGTCCCTATGAGTAACCTAACCATGAATAACCTGAAATTGATAACCTTAAACGTCTTTTTTACGATTGCAAACAGGATTGGAATCTGTCAAAGTGGCGTTAGCATAGCTTATACCTTTGTTATGTTATTATCACATAAGTCTATTTGGCATTTTTACTTTTCCCAAGTATAAAAAACCCTTCAAACATTATTTATTATAGCGCTACTTTCTTAACAAATGAAGCAGTTTCTTCGGTTTCCATTGGAAAATGCAAATGTATAAATTCGGATGGCAACTGTCACAGTGCATAGCATGCATTTTAAACCTTAGTGGTTTTTAAATGCTGTTTTAACCTATTTGTATAGTTTTCTTGTTTTAAATGATAAATAAATAAAAAAAAAATAAAAAAAATTTTTGCTATGAAAATTTTGTTATTAGTATGACATATGTGTCTGAATGACATTTGTCTGTATGAAATTTGTCTATCTGCCATTTGTCTGTATGCCATTTTTCTAAATGCCATTTGTCTATATGACATTATTGTCTAAATGGCAATTCTCCATATATCATTTGACCATGTACATAAATCCTTATAAAAAAGGTACACGCTATGCTAGAGCCATCTATAAAAAGTTCCTACCGGCGAACCCCAACCGGATCATTATGTCAAATTTAATCATGACACAATGATGTCATTATAATTAAATTATAGAGTAATTTTTTTGTATCATTTTTCTATAAAAAAATTATAAAAACAGCGTCTGTTCATTTACAAAATTTTAAGTGCTCCGAGCATGATCCATAGGTATTTAATGTTAATATTATGTGCTTTAAATATACATAAATTAGAAAGATGTTCACTAAATTCGCGGATACATTTCGGTCAACCTCTGCCGGTAATAATAAGAAATGGCAGACTGTTAGAGCCTAATGATGGCTTAGGAAATGTTATTTTGGAATATGGAGAAATGCTGACATTAAGCTGCGAAGGGGTTGGCTCAATCTATCATCCAAACAAGATACGAGATGAAACTACTGCTACGATTACTTGTGGAGGAGGTGAAAACTTTAACAACGACCAATGGCTTAACGGCCCCTCTCCATTCTCCTCATTCAGGTGTGCTTCAGCTCCGGAATACGCTAGCAAGCGAACTAACCGAACTTGTTTTGAAGGAAACACCGTTTTCGAAGTTGGATATACCGTTCAGGGTAACTTTTACGATCTTTATGAATCCTGCTTCAACGAGAGAATTTTGAATGCAGTGTACTCCAAATATACTCAACGGCCTTACAACGCCAATTACCAAACTAGAGTTGACAGACCGTTTTTCGTCGCAAACAATGTTTACGGTACAGCACCTGTCGATTCCTTGTTCTCCCCAAGAGGCCAAAAGGCAGCGGTTCAGGGATTGGTCGGGAATATAGTAAATGAATATATAACTGAAAAAGAGCTGCTATCCCGCGGTCATTTGGCAGCCAAAACAGATTTCGTCTTTGCTTTTGGAGAAAGAGCTACTTTCCACTATGTTAACTGTGCTCCTCAATGGTATGGCTTTAATAGTGGTAACTGGAATACTCTAGAAGTTGATTTAAGAAATTACATTCACGAAGCTGGCGTGGATACGGTTATTTACACTGGGACCTACGAAGTAACGCAACTGTTCACCGACTACGGTGGAAGAGTGAACATCTATCTGACCACCGATGATAACAATAACCCTGTCATTCCCGTGCCTCTGTATTTCTATAAGATTGTCTACGAACCTCAAACAAAACGTGGTATAGCGTTCGTTGGGATCAATGGTCCTTATTACACTGCAAATGAAGCAGAAGGTCTGTTCTTCTGCGACAATATTTGTAACAGAAGCACGGAATTTTATTGGCTGTCGTGGCATCCCCATAATCCTCGTGAAGGCTACACTTTCTGCTGCTCAGTGCCTGACTTCCGGAACATTGTTAATCATTTGCCTCCATTTGAAGTTACTAGCATCTTCAGATGAATTTTCTCCAAACCTGATATTGGCGTTATGTTTGTAAATTCTATCATGAGTATGTTTATTTTCTTTGTGAGGTGGGTGAATGTCCTATGTTAATTTATTTGCTAGTGTCACTATAGATAGTGAACTAAGTGTCATGATCTCTTGGACTCTGTTATACAAATACATTAAACAAGTATTTACATTGTATTCGTGCTATGTGACCCTGGTACATATAAAATTATTGTAAAGCATAACTTCGATTGCCAAAAATATACGTTAAACTTTGTATTTTTTTGTTGTGTATAACCTCATTAAAGATATCAAATACTTTGTTTTTTAATGCCATAGGTAGCTAACAACCAGACAGGATACCTGATAGTAAGCAGTCAACATAATCGATGGCCTTAATTCGGGTGCGGCTGCGGACCCATGCTCCACCTAGTTTGTAAATTAATTAGAAGCTGTAACGTTCCATGATCGTTACCTACTCCCAAATTCATGGCAAATGGCACATACGCTAGAAGCCAAACTTAACGAATAAAAAAGGTCACTACTATGACATAAACATTGTTGACAGAATGAAGGTGACTGACGTAATGTCAGTCAGTTTCATTCCGCTATGCAAAAAACAATTTTGTTCTAAGACAAAGGAATTATAAACTCAGTTTTAAAAGATTCGGGTATATAAATATCGAATTCTTTCTAGAAGGAATAGGCTATATATAGGACTCGAAATAAAAACTGGGTCATACGCGCAGTTGACTCCAGTGAAAAAGTCGCTCAGAACTTAACCTTATATCTTACAATCAACTGGTTAGCCCGTCTTCAATCGGGTAAGTTTACGTGAAAAGCCTTTTAAATGTGTTAATTGTGAAATCTGTCTCGACAAATAATGCTAATCGTTATTTGTCAATTGAATTATCATCAGGCCACCTGTGTTCTAAAACGCAGTGCAAGTGCGTTTCATATCCGTACTATCTGCGGATGTGGACGCGCGCCGTACTTACATTATAATATAATTGTGTTCTAAGCTCTTAAAGCATTCTGTAATCTTGGATCCTTCCGATCAAAAACTGTGTTTTAACGCCGGTACCACGTCATGTGAGACGGGACCTACTCCGATCTGCCGTTATCTTCGGGATCTCACACGACGTGGCCGTGCGGCTCTTGAGTACTGATCCTCATGCGTAGTTTCTTCGACGCATTTCAGGCTCCTACCCTCTACGCCAATTCTCCGACCACGTACGAGTCGCCACGCTGTCGTGACGCTACGTCTACTTCCCTTCTACTACGTCGGTCGTACTCCGGCCACGCACAAACTTCTGGAACTACTACGCGCAGACCGCACTCCGGTCACGCCTGAAAAGCTCACGAAGCCTCTCGTCGCTGCGCTGCCTGCTGACATCCTACGTGCCACGAGCCGCGTCGAGCCACGCGGCGATCGGCGCCCCAGCTCTTCAAGCTAAGTCTCAAAACAAGGGACCAACACGTTTTTTTATCGCCATCACCTTCCGAGTTCACACGACCCTCAGTCTCCTGTAAATTCATTCTTACTTTATTAAATCTTAACTTATACTATCTTAAACTCTTTCTTTTGAAACTCCTACCCACTGCTAGGTAGAACTTCACCAAGCTTCACTTGGTGAACGTTTCAAAGCCTAATGGTGCATAATGGTGTCTCACCATAACATAAAAGAAACTAGTATAGCAATGATTTAAAGCTAAAATTTTAATGATTTTACCTAATACTAATAAAAGATGAATAAATGTTTAATTAGAATGTCATTACATCACTAATAATTGGTATCTTAGTAATTAATTAAATTAAACAATGATAACTTTCCACGAGGTTAATTAATTAATGACATTACTATCAATATTATAACTGCAATAGTTGCAATTTCTATTTAGTGCTTGATAGTGTTCCATAAGCAGTGTGTTTCGCCAAAAGTTTTAGTACCATCATTAAGTTTATCTAAATAAAATAAAAAACAATGCAAGGACGTTTAATGGTAAGCTTTAGTCAACTAGTGAACTTTTTGCTCTTTACTTTCTTTACCTATTCACATAGGTTAAATAATTATCAATGTTTTTAAAATCTTTTCATTCTATACACGTTGGTGTTTTCGTTCTTTTCGTTTCAGATTCTTCTTATTTCTTTCCACATCGTAACGCTGAGTTTAAGTGATTCTGTGATTAAAGAAAGCGACCGGAACTCTGTTGGGATAGAGTTAAAAGATGCATATTTACGACGCCTTAAAATGCGTATATTTCCCAAAAATACCATAAAATTCGTCGCTACACCAATGCCGTATACTAACAAAGTATATATTCATAAACCAAAGAAAACAATAATGCCTAAAATTTCAATAGTACCTCAAGTCACGCCGAAACTAAAGAATAAATATTTTGCAACTACATTAGCAAGAAGAAAACCACTGATGAAATTAAAACCATTTACAATCAAATCACGTGCAAATGGGAAGTTCAATGGTATTCAAAAATATTCTCAAAATAATGCACATGATATCAATAAACCAGAAAATGAAATGGGTCTAAGCACAAGAACGCATTCAGTTATAGAACAAGAAGATATTGTCACCGAAGTTTATGTACCAGAAGAAAGTCAAATTGGTGTTACAAATTTACAAAGTTTTAGTAAAACCGATGAAAAAACTCTACAATATAAACAAGAAAAAGAACCGACACGAACCGAACAAAGTAAAGATAAGTTTTTATATGAAGAAGAACAAGATCGCAACGAATTTATATTTTTAAAGATTGAGGATCAGGAACGTCTGGTGGATACGCTGAACAATACTACCCAACAGCTTGATGAAGACTTTCAAACTACTACGGAATTCAAAGTAGCAAAGAAACTACACAGAGTTAAAAGGTAACAAAAAAAGTTTTTACTCGACTTTCTAATAGGATAATGTTTTTTGGGTGTATGTTGTATTGTCTGTTTCTATGTTGATTTCTGCAGTAGACCTACAGTGACATGCACGGCGCGATGGTGGTAGAGCGGTATCTAGTGCGCTATGCAATCTGATGGTACCAGGTTCGATCATCGGTCCTGCACCAATTGCTTATTTAGTATCTGAATAAATTATGCGCAGTTTCGCTGCCAATGCTCAAAAACGGCGCAGGAAAACATTGTGAGAAAATTGGTTTGTCCAAGAACCACAAAAGTTCAAAGACATTTAAAAAAAAAAAAATATAAATAATAGTCTTGCGTTTGACCACCATCACGCCTTCGCGGTCTAAGGGCAGTCTAACTGTATTTGTAGTGTTATTATTAGCGTGTATTTTGTTTAGTTTATAAAGGCACTTGCCCCAGAAGAAAAAAAAATTGCTGTGTCGTTAGACTAATATTTATGTCCGACGTAAAATTTACATTTTGCACTCACATATCTACATTTATAAGACAATGGTACGGTTATATTGAGTACAGTTAGTTATAGTAGTTGTTGGAATAGTGTTATAAAAATCAATCTGTTTCACTCCAACATGTAGAAAATTGGGTCTTTCTCTTTCGTACATATTATTTGCATTAAACTAAACAGTGCCCTTATTGTTTCTGTAGATTTGGCTCAGAAGGCTTAGATTAGATTTGCATTTCAGCCTCGTTGATTCCGCGACTCAGTAGAGAGCACACACCTCTCCTGCTAATGACGATAAATAACTTAGTAGTATTTTAAATCTTCAAATATGTCTTTCTTTGGCTTCCCAATTCCAACAGTAGTCCCTAACGAATATAATTATGTTTTGTTTCAGAAGCAGGAACATCATCGAAGAAGAAAATATCTCGCCTACTGTTTCCGGACTGAAATACACTGGACGTGATACAAGACTAAATACTAACTTTTATTTCAAAAACATTAATTCATAATTCCAGGCCAATGAAAAACTGTTGATAATATTACATTTAAGACAATATAATTTATTTTGTAAATGGCTAAAATACTATCTTTTAAATAAAGCTATAGGTAAAAATAAACATAGAATATAAAAGTAAATTATTTATTGTGTTCACTACGAAAAACTTATATTTAAAGGCACCTAAAATGTACACACTTATCCTAGGTACGACATAATGGCAATGATTCAATTCTTCACAAATTACTTCATTTACATCTTGATTGATCACAATAGTTAGGGCGCGTTAGTCTGTTATATAATACGATAACATAGTGAAGACATTTAATTACAAAAATATTGCATATATTTTAGCATAATGTAATAATGGTAAACAATGCTATCGTGTCATATAAAAAACTGTATTGGCACCCTAAGAAACATAAATAAAATTGTAACCTACAAGGCAAGACTGGAATCATACCGATTGGTAACTATCTTTCACACATAAATGAGACAAGTTTATTTTGACCGCAGACACTACCCGATGCAGGCCAGACGCACTCCGCACTTTAGATATGAAGCTACAAGTAGCCGACTTGACGACTGTAGAGAGATAACGCGACAAAAGTTACGCGACAGACAGAGAGGCAACTTCTACGTTAATATAGCTGTAGGTAGTTAGCGCTCGCACGTCCTGAATTGCACTTGATTGCGTAGTAGCAAGAGTCGCTTATTTAAATGATTTTGCGGAGTGAATCTTTTGTAGTTGTACTACAGAAAATTCACTGTACATTAACTGTAGTTACTGTAGATTGTACTGTAGATTAATAAAATTGTAGTTGTATTTTGTGCCCGATGATGAGATTTTAAGCTGATGAGATCTAAAGTTTCGTTGTACTTACGGGAACTTCAGTATTTCAAATATCTAGTGGTATTTAATATCTATAAAGTAATTTTAATGTTAGTATTTCTACAAAAGATAAATTATTATTAAAATTCGTAAGTTAGATAAGTATATAAATGAAACCTTCTATTACCAAACGCTCTCAACGAAATTGATCCTGTACATTGTCAACTTCTTGCTGACAATAAGTGTTTTGGTGCTCCACAGTAGCAATATCACGTTGTAAAACATAATTATGTTATAGTATATAATTTTACTGTAACAAATTGTAAATTACTATGTTATAAAACTTAATCTAACAATATCGGAGAATTTTATGTAACTGACTATGTGTGAGCACCATTGTGAGGAAAACCAACACACACACAATTATGGCTAAAAAAGCATATTTAATGTTTCTGACTAAAACCGTTAGTCTCATAACACGATTAAAAAAACTGTCAATTTAACCTACTCGATTTGTATTAAAGAGGTAGTATAAAAATCATATACAACGGAAGTATCCATTATCGAAGTGGCGTGATAAACTTATCAAAATAAAATTGTCCCACTGTAACGAAACACTCGAAATATTCAAAAGAATACAGTTAAAAATAATGATCTATAAATTGTACTTGTAGATCTTGGTTTGTTCAAGAGTTTTTAAGGACGGTCGATAGATGGCGTTGTTAAGTTTTCACTGGCGACGTGTAGATGGCGTTATTTCTTAGTTAATCTGAATACGTCGTTGAATGGGGTGTAGGGTGTCCGCGTTGGTATCGCATTGTATGCTAGGGAGGGCTGGGCGTCTGCTCGAAGAATCACCACACCTGTGAATTATGAATTTAACTTTAGAATATGAATTAAACACTATAAATGGTTAATATTTACTAAACAATCTTCAGAGAGAATCCAGCAGTAGCCTATGTCCAGCAGTGGACGTTATATGGCTGGCATGATGATGATGATGATCAGAGAGAATGATGAATAGGTGATGAATTAATGTGAACTATTAAAGAAGCGCACATAAATACACATGCAATATTAACAGCGTTACAGAACAAAACATAAGCATTATTTAGTTTGCATCGAGTAACTACAATTCAATTTTTTAATCACTTTGAGCAAGATGTGGATTGACGTCCCCATCTTCCTGAAAAGTGAGAGGATGGGTCATTTAGAAAAAATGCAGGGCAGAAATTCGTGGTAAAACAGCAGGATTGTTGCACCCTGTGGTGGAATAATAAAATGAAAAGCGATGTCCATCCCTTGCACGATTAACGTAAGAGACACTTTCTACCTGAAGGGTTCACTTTCACTTTGATCTTCGTCTGCGGTGACAGTACTCCGTAGTCCACATCTTCGTACAGGTCCTGAAAGAAAACGGAAAACTACTTGCTCAAAATTGCACAAAAATCACCAACTTAGACGTAATGTTACTGGCAAATGTTAACGTTAGATCTTTTTTCATGGTTGGTTGGCTGGGCGTTTGATTTATGGTTTGTATCCACGAACATTTGAGTGAACTGGTGAAGCCTGGCCTATATTATAAACTGACTAGCAAGTGAAACTGCTAAAACAAACCGTAGGCGCTTGGCAACATACTTTTATTTTAACTACAAACATATTTTGATACATAAAAAGTTATGTGTGTTCTGTGTATGTTCTATATGGACTCCAAAACAGCTGAATTTTAACGGAACTTTCACTGGCATGTATTAGCTAATGTTATAAGGAGTACCTAATCACGCGGTTGGAACCGTGAGATGCAAGTAGTAAGAAAATAAATTAAAATCTGAGCATCTCTCAGCATAATTTCTCATCTCCAATCTTCCCACTAGAGCAAATGTACCAGCTTCTTCAAAATACGCGTCTTTATTTCAATGAGCTAAAATGGCTCAACTAGATGCTGCCAGAAGGAATAAACAAATTGAATAATACAGTCCAAGCAAGATGTCAGTACTTTTTATTTTGAAATCAATTAAGAAATAAACTTATCGCTTGGTATTTTGGCTCGTCTTCCGCAGTTGGAGTAAACCTCCCTAGAAGGATGTTCTATATTGACGGCGAGCAGCTTATTATCTAGATCTATTAAAGATTAGAGTGAAAAACCATCAGCTAAGTCATGCGTGCTGCAATTTTAATCTACAACGTTGCATTGCATACCATCTATGGAGTAGGTGGTCAAACGTCGATATAATTCACGATAAAAAGTGTTGAAGATCTCACCTCAACTCTATATCCCGAGGGGTTATTAAGGCCGAGTTCCCTGAGGGTGACAGCCACGTCGGATGGGGTGCCGTCGGTTCTCCTGTTGACGAAAGCAACAGCGTACGAGTAGTACTGCCCCTGGATTGGCAGGATGGGACGGGACCAAATTTCGATGCCTCGGTGCTGTGGAGGGAAATTAACAAATTATAACCACACAAGTATCAGCGTTGGCCTTACTACCGGGGTAACTAAATACAGCATTATCTCTTGCCTGTATTCAGAGCCTACTAAAAGAGGACTACCGATTTCAAAAGAAGACGCGGCTCTGGCCATCCACCCAAACAAGCCCGGAGAAGATAACAATGCAGCCTACGTTCTAGAAAGAGGAGCGTTCATGGAACAGCAGCTAGTTATCCTAGGACATACGTAAATTGTGACTTAGTATGTCACAAAACAAACCTTTAAATAATAGCTTAGTTAGATTTAACAGTCATTTGCCCTACAAAAATATAAGGCGTAAAACTTGGTCCCAAATCACAACGGTTTTGCTATTCCATTTCTGAACGATACTTCAATAATACCAAGTATGATTAAAGTTTGGCTTGATTGTAACTTGTGAACATAATCTGCAGCTAGATTGTGCCATTTGTTAATGAAAAAACTATCTTCACATCGAAAATCAGCCGCACGAAATTCCACCCAATTTCTTCATGCATTTGAGTGTCGAGACGTTACGATTGCCCAATACAGCGAATGCCAATGTTCAGTGCCACTCAGAATTTACAACTTCCAACAGTTCAAACCCTGCGTGGCAATAACCCTGAGATATTAGATGTCAAATATCTTTATAACCAGTAAATTCACTGGAAGATTATAGTTTAATCCAGAATATTCCAGAATACAGGCAGCATTATAATTAATTATGACTGTATACATTAAAGTACAGAAAGACAGTAATCTCTAATCGTTTGATTAGAGATTACTGACATACTGATATCTACTTAGAAATTACTGACGTGTTAGTTTCTTAATTCCACCAAAACGCCTGAAACGATTTTGATATGTGTGGTATTTTTAGAATGTAAGCATACATTGTACTGCTTGGTGGTTGAATAATTGACAAAACTGTGGTACTTACTCAGGAGAACAATGCAAAAGACTCGAGCCCTACCACTTCAATAATGATATCAAAAAGTTTAAACACTTGCCTTGTATATCCTCCTGCCTTGAATGCCCAGCGGGTCTTGGTCAACGTCAATAATCTTTCTGTTCTGCAGGATCGCTTTGTACTCCGGTCGGATGGTTCGGAGGTCGACGCTCATGAGGAGCGGAGCTGCAAGGATCGCCCATATCGCGAACTGAGTCTTGCTCTGCTCGTATGATAGACCGAAGTTGCCTATGATCAACTGAAATCACAATCATTTATATTTTAAATAAGGAATTTTGTTCATGAAGTATCTAGAACTAGAAATCATGTTCCAAATATTGATGTAAATTTTGTGCATCGTTTGTTAAAATATATTATATTTATTTCTGTACACAATCTCGTCCATTCTGAAGACAGTCGGGTATATTTTTCCGGAAAGCTATGAAAATATTTATTTTAAAGAATCGGGTGTAAAGTGAGATTCTCACCATATCAGGGTCATTCCAGTGACCAGGTCCTGCGTTAGGCACAATCACGTCCTGGTGGTTTCCGTAATAGTCTATGATAGACTCGACGGAGGCCCACGAGTCTTGAATGTCGTCGAAATTGCGCCATAAGTTACAGTGCTCTATTATTGACGTGAAGTTTGGCTGGAACAAATAACATATTTCATTAACAACATGCAATAAAACTATAACAAAAACACTATTAAAATGTAGCTTATAACACTCCGGACATAAAGAAAAATCTAACGACATTCGAAAAAGGAACAGGAAGTAATATTAAAAAACGTTAAAAAATACAAACAAATAAACATACACCCGAAATAATTACACTTTTGGGTGACTGGGTTTATATTTTAAACTTGAGGGTGATAGCTAGCCAAGCTAATGATAACAATGCTGTGGTTTTCTTAGATGTTTTCCTTCATCCGAAACGAAAGCTCTGGATATTGAATCCACACTAAGTGGACACTCTAACGTGTGTACTATTAAGTAATCATATCAAATATTAATGTAATTTTTTAAACCATTTAAGTTAAAGGTGACGTAACTCTATACAAAACAGATAGGTATTCCTTGAAATATCCTTAACATTACAGCCGTGATGGATAGGTAGTGAGCTTTGAGTAACTCAAGACATTGCTAATCTTTTGAAGAAGAAGACAATTATACTCTTCATGGCGTGTTACAGTACATTGGCTTATGTCCGGCACAAAAGCTTGGCCTTGAAATGTAGTTCAGTAGGCATACAAGTTACGTAATATTCACTTTTCATTTTTGTTTGAAATTTCCAACGTGACTAAAAATGGGTATAAGAATATAATTTTTTATGGAGCCTCGTCAAGTAAAACAATATTTGTGATCTAGTTATGGGGTGGGTTTGGAAAACTCAAATTATTAATTCTATAGCAGTTTTTCAAACGACCACATGGAAATATGAAACGGTTACCAAACACATTCTACCGAAGAATCAAAGAGATCCATTTATAAGTGAAGCTAAAGCGTACAAACGCTTAGGTTAAGCTGTGTGTAGTGTTGATATAGTACACTGGTAGGTACTATCTTTGGTAGATACCGTAGCAGAGCGTTGTACGAGAAAAGCTAAACGTGCAAAGAGGCTCATCAGCAACGAATCCCTAGTTCAGAATAAGCTTCTTAGTCTTGAGCATCGACGCAAAGTCTATCGGTTTTTTTATCAGATAAATTTCGGAAAGTGTGCATTAGCTCTGCATGATCTAATTCCCTCCTGCATATTTTTTTATCGGATTGCCAGAGTGGACAGTGTGGGCACGAAAAATCGACATCGCTTCATGGTTGATATTTCGGAAACCCGTACAAAGCGCTTTGATTCCACTTTAATTGTCGAAACTGCTAGTCTGTGTAATGTGCTGCGTGAATGGGTGTTTCCCGATAGTTATGATCTGGGTGTCTTTCAGTCATGAGTGAATAAATTTCTTCTAGGCAAGCGTAATCCATCGTAAACCGCATCATCGCATAAAAAGCTATGTACTTAACCTACGCAGTGGGGTAACCCAAGCATTTGTCTCGGGGCTGATTTCAGATATTTATATATTTTCGGCAGTAGTGGATAACCAATAGAATTAACCGACTACTTTCCCTCTAGCGTTAAAATGATTGCGGTCGCTTTGCTCGCATAATAGCTATTGCCATAAAAGCTGTTGTTGTTGTGTGTTGTTTTATGTTATTTGTGCTCAAGCTGACTTCATCAGTTCTTCCTCCGAAGCCGTTAGTCACTTTATCAGAGGTCAATGTTTTTCTATGTATAATTACATACATACCTACTTATTAGAATTGCATTCTGACCATGGATTTCTTTCTAGTGTAATTTTTATCTGGTTAAGTTGGGTTAGATTGTATTAAATTGAACATGGACACTAAAAGTGGCCGTTGTCAGCTTAATCAAGCGATCTAAGGCGGTCGTGGTTAGATCAATCTAACAAACTGATCTGGCAACGGATACCTAACGGTTTTCTTTTTTGCATTGCAAAAATCGTGAGGTAAATTTAATATGACTTCGAGGGACTGAAATTTACGCTACGCCACTGTAACTGTTATAGTTCAAACAACTACCACGGAAGTAACAGATTTAATAAAAGTTACTGTATTGTTGATTTACCTGAAGTCCCGCGTAGATCTGGTAGACCGGCCAGCTGCACGAGTAGACCATCTGTCTACCGGTGAGGTTCAGCTCGCGGCCGAATGCGGGGTACCCGTGGTCCATGTCCGCTGGGAGGGCGTAGCACCCGTCCAGTTTCACGTAGTCCACGCCCCATTGCGCGAACGTAGCTGCGTCTGGAAAGCACCGAAAGAAAACATTACCTTCAAATCGATTCCATAAGTTTTCGCGAATAATAAATTTTATAACAATACTATAGATATCCGTCATCTAGTCTACCTGTGACGGACACTGTAAAGTGTTCGAAACGTCAATATTCAAATAATATAAAATTCATGCGATAAAATCAGTTGAGTGTTTAATTTTATCTTCAATTGTTTCCAGAAATAATTATAAAGAAGAATTTTCTTGCTTGTGGATCCAAGCGTGTGGCTATCGATATTAAAACTTCTATAAAGAGCTTGAAATGCGCACTGATATATAAAAACACAATTTCCAAGAAAAGTTAAGGAAACACAATTTGTTGATGGGTTGAAAAAGAGCATTAGAATTCACTTTGCACGACAAAAAAAATCATAACTTCGTATTAGGGTTACATTTGTGCATCGTCGTATGGATATTGAGGCGCTCTAAAAAGTTAGCAAAGCAGAAAAATATATTTTGTTAATTTTAGGAGATCGATGGGGGAAACCTATGTGTAGCAGCGGACGTCCTATGGCTGAAATGATGAAGTGAAAAGTTGTGACATGCTAATGTAATCCACGATAGCCATTTAGACGCAAAAAATACGGTAGTATACCAATAATACCCACCCTGGTTTTTTTACAATGTCGATCGCTTACTCACTCATCCATCAACAAACGATTCAGTTTGTCAGAAAAGGAAAAGACCAATGAGTTATGAGAACGAAACCAGTTTCCTCCTATAGTAGTAGTAAAATATGACCCAGAATATGGCGCGCTGCACATTTGATGTTTTTACAAATTTAGTCTAACTAAAGTTATATAATTATTTACGGGATATTTACCGTGGTAGTTAGGTTGTGGAATGATAAATAATTATATAACTTTAGTGAACAACTGTGATAGTTTAAAACAGTGTTTTAAAATTAGTCTACTTATGAAAAATGTACTTCGGTCATTGTGGTTTATTTCAAAATATGTATATACAAAAAGTTTTTTTTTATTAAGTCCACAAACAATGGTATCTATACTTAAACAGTTTTTACTATTTATTGAAAACTAGCTGTTGCCCGCGACTTCGTACGCGTAGATTTTCATACAATATTTCAACCCCCTTTTGCCCCCCTTAATTCAGCCCTTTCGCAAAATCCTCTCTAGGCGGACCTCTACACCCCGAAAGTAATCTACTTGCCAAATTTCAACAAACTTTCAACAAAAAATAAAACTCCCATTTCTCATCCTTAATCCGTCTTTTCCAAAAAATATATATGTTACCGGCAATGTGTATAATTCAGGTATTCTATACAATGCCTAGGCGAGATGTGAGAGAGAGAGAGAGAGAGTATGAGTGTGTGTGTGTGAGAGAGAGAGAGTATGAGTGTGTGTAGGTGAGTGCGAGTGTGTGTGTGGGGGTAAGTGTGAGTGTGGGTGTGTTTGTGGGCGTGAGTGTGCGAGTGGGCTTGAGTGTGAGAGTGGGCATAAGTGTGAGCGTGCGTCTGGGCGAGCGTCAGACCGTGCGCGTGTGTGTGTGTGTGTGTGTGTATTTGTGAGTGTGTGTGTATTTGTGAGTGTGTGTTTATCAACACCTTGCTTTTATCAAAACCTTACTTTAAAATTTATTAGACCCATCTCGTTTCTAAGCCATGCTTATAAGCTGTTTTAGAGGGTCATCACGCCTCCCGCCCGCGTCGCAAGAAGTTTACTTCCTGCTCGCACGTCTCCCCCTTCCCTGCTCTCGTATTTTACACACATTGCCGGCTGAGCATTCGGCATTGTATAGAATACCTAGGCAAAGTATAAAATAAATAATATTTCATGCATTGCCTGAACTTTTTAGGCATTCTATACATTGCCTAGGCATTGTATAGAATACCGGATTATACACATTGCCGGTAACATATATACATTATTTATTTATTTTAAATTATTAACCTTAATACCAAATTTCATATCCCTAAGATCAAAAACAAAGGACTTTCATACAAACTTTCAACCTCGATTTGCCCCCCTTAATTCGGCCCTTTCGCAATATCCTTTCTTAGCGGACCTCTACACCCCATAAGGAATCTACCTGACAAATTTCAGCTTCGTAGGTCAAGTAGTTTTCGAGATTTCGTGTTTAATGAGTGAATGAGTGAGTGAATGAGTAGATGAGTAGATGAATTTCGCTTTTATATATATGTATAGATATATAGATTTTCTAGAACTTTCTCGAACATTCTATATCGATTATAATAGTTTGCAGTCATTTTAGAATTATTTAGATCATTCCAGAAATTTCTAGAACTTTCTCGAACATTCCAAATCGATTGCAATAGTTTGTACTCATTTTAGAATTATGTCGATCATACCAAAATTTCTAGAACTTTCTCGAACATTATAAATATAGTAGGTATTTCCTTTCTAAAGGATGTCTTCAGATAGGCTATCTAAGTACCTACTCAACGTACACTACAAAGTGCGCTGCAAATCAGTCGCCAGCTTAAGATGAGCCGTACGTTCAAAGCTTCCCGTACATTCCGGAGGTCAAGTTATTTGAACCTAATACTGAGTGTTGTGATGTGTGTAATTTCTGAACTTCGAAATCGACGACCTTGAAATTTTTACGGGACGTTATTTAATATACCTCTTTTCTAACAAAAAAAGAATTAATGAAATCGGACTACGCAGTAATGAATTACAACTAAGTTCACATTTTGAATTTCATCCCCTCTCCCAAGGGAACCATGCAAAATTTCGGGATAAAAGGTATCCTATAACCTACCTCGTAGTATGAATTCAAATTATGCTAAGTTTCATTTTAATCCATTGAGTAGTTTCGGCGTGATGCGCAGCCCAGATACAGACAGACAGACAGACAGACAGACAAAAATGAAAATAATTACAGTTTTGACTTCAGTATCGATTATAAAGTGCCGTAAATTTATTTTTTTCAAAATATCTTCAATGTACAGAATTGGACCTGTTACAGTTTTATTATAAGTATAGATAGACCTGTTTTTTAAATATTATTATTTAATTGCTTGCGTTTGACAGCCAACTCGCCTGCCCTAGGTTTAATTTTTTTATTAACAGCTATCAGGATTTGACCCTGCTAACCGCTAAAATACGGTTGCTTTCCTGTTCGTCTCAACACGTTTCTATGTGTTCCCATGGCAATATAAATAAAATTGGATTGAAGTTGGCCTCTCAAGGCCTTGAAATCATTTTCGTCACACAAGTTTTTCGCTTTTGAAATGGGACGTCTCTCATTGTACTGTTACCCATGAATGTATGGTTTAATTTGCTTATGTAAATTTTAAAATAACAAAGCTATTTCTTGTTTCATTTCTGTTTGATTCCGATTGGCAACAAGTAATGGAAATTAGCTGGGAAAAGGCCCACATGATAAACACAAGGCTCCATCCAAAACCAACACCAAAAAATATATTAGTTTAATAAGATTTTTTTTAAAGGAGCCACTTGCTAGTGGATATCCTGAATTGAGGGTTCCGTACCACTACACACTGAATATAAAACAAAATTATCTCTTTTAATTTGCCTGATTTCTGAAAGAAATAAACACGATTTCAATTAACGCTATAAGCTACTTAAAGTAAGTACAAACTAGGTTAACGGGAAGTACCTTAAAGGTTTTGATTCTCTTGTGAAATCGCAAAATATGCGAAAATGTGCGACATAAACGTTCATATCTTTTGATCGCGTTGACTTACAGTTTTTTTTTTACATTTAAAAGAAACCGAAAACTGAGTATTTGATATAAATTTAAACTAGATACCTTTACGTTTTCTTGAGAAAAAAAGTCTTGACAGACGGACAGACTGACAACAAAGTGATCGGTGAAGGGTTCCGTTTTTTTCCTTTTGAGGTACGGAACCCTAAAAAGTTGTGCAGAAAGACAAAGCAACAGGCATCCAAGTACCGATGATGAGTACGCGTATGTTTTGGGAAATGGTTTAGTTCAAAAGTGTGTTGACAACACACAATTTAGTTTCTATTATGTCTGTATAATGTTTTGTGTATATAGGTACACAGAACAGATGGCCGATGAGGCCGAAAGGTTTTCGAATGGAGACCATGGACCGGTAAGATGGACAGACGACCTAAAAGAGACCGCATGGAAACGCTGGATGCAGGCCGCTTCCAACCGGCCCTTGTGGAGATCGATGGGGGAGGCCTAAGTCCAGCAGTGGACGTCCTAAGGCTGAAATGATGACAATGAATGTTTTGTGTACCACAATAAAGCGGCAGCGTCCATTAGCACACGGTGAACGTGCTGCGATCCCCAAGCCGCCTGCCAAGCGTGGGGATTATGGCAAACCCCCTCTCTAACAGGGAGGCCTTTGTCCAACAGTGGACGCTTAATGGCTGCTGGTGATGAATGACGATGATCATTATGTGATGATGACTGGTGGGTGGCTTAGAAATCTACACCATTGATATTATTATGACATTGAGTCTCAGTTTCCCCACCATCTCTATTATCACGCTGCACGCAGTGTCATTGTGTTCATCCTTCACCTGTCACTCACTGCTACCATTGTTGCTTGTAATGCAAATTTACATGATTGATATTTCATAAAATATATTACAGAAATACCGATGATTAGTTACTATGGCCTTCCATGATGAAAACGCTTTTCAACCTGGTTATTTACTCGAGTTGCGCTTGTAATCGAGGGTTCAGTATCCGTGCAGACCGCTGTATGATAGATATAAACTCTTTCATCAGCGCTTGACCTGGCCACACTCGACTTGAAGAAACTCAGATTGTTACTGAGTTTCTTCAAGTCAAAAGTGGCTAGGTCAAGCGCGTGCTAATTGAATAAAAATCACAGTAGGTATAAGAACTAGCATAAACGCCATAAACTAATTTACATGTAAATTAGTATGTTATGTTCTTTACTCACATGCCAAAATTGTTGTTACCAGAACGAAACAAATATATTTTTGACAAGTAGGCAAATTGCAGGGTTGTACACTGTTTTAATGTACTAGGGACCTGTAAAAGGCTCCAAAGGCTACATACTATTTGACAAACAACGTGCTACACTTGGACCCGGGTATGTCCTAAAACTGCGACCAGAACCACCGGAGGATGGGCAGCAGCGTCCTGTTAGTACACGGTGAACGTACTGCGATCTCCAAGCCGCCTGCCAAGCGTGGGGATTATGGCAACACCCCTCTCTAAGAGGGAGGCCTTGTTCAGCAGTGGACATTTAATGGCTGATGATGTGTGTGATGTGTGCTACACTTTGTAAATCACGTGACGGATTCTATGCTAGTCCATTTTTTAGATGAAAAAATGAAAATGAAAATATATATTTGGTGTCTAGAAAAGTTATCGATCATAAAAATTTGTTCCATAAATAAATACTCCATGATGAATACTCTTGCTACCCAAGCTACGAATTAGCTTGTGTTATGGCATAACAATACCCTCCGCCGGATAATATACATATATTTTATTTATATTACACGGGAATTAGTCACGTAAGATTAAGCCGGTCACTCCGACTATAGTTTCAACCTTTCAACCGCATTAGGCATTCCTATAATATAGTTTCTATAATAAAATATACATGTCGTCACGATTAAATATCTACATAGTATAAATTGAAGTCGCTTTCCGCGTCTGTCTGTCTGTATGTCTGTATGGCCGCTAACTCCTCCTAAACCACGCAACGGATTTTGATGCGGTATTCACCATCAGTTAGATACATTATCAAGGAAGGTTTATATATATAACTAGCGACCCACCCGTAAATTACACCCGTGCGAAGCCGGGCGGGCAGGTCGCTAGTATATTATAAGACAAAAACTAATGGAATATGAAACGACTAAATGTGAGAAAAAAAAATAAAAATAAAAAAAAAGTTAAAAGATAAAAACAAACAAAAGTTACGAAAGTGTTTAAAAGTCAAAGGGAAGCCGCGTGAGCTCAGAGTCAGTTATACAAGTGGTTTGCCAGTTCAGGAAATCACGTGTATGTCTAGTTTATTACAAGCAAGCGGTCACGCGACCAGTTACGCAATGCAGTGCGATACATTCATTGCATATTTTGCTGACCGATACATTGTAGATCACTGTCGCCCAGCGATGGTGGCCTTGTAAAACCTGACTTCGGTGCTCACTCAGTCTCTTAGAAATAAATGGCTTTGTTTACTAACAAAAAAGTCAATGATAGTATATTTGACTGTATGAAAAATCTAATTCATGCTGGTGTTTTTTTTAAATATTATTTAATCTATGTATCTAAATACATAAAAAAATAATTCCTATTTACCTTGGTCACGCCATAACTTGAGAACGACTTTTTTTAATTCTTTGTAGAATGTTTTTATGGAAAGAAAAATTAAGAAAGATTTGCTTTCAGAAAACTTTGGTTTTAACTTTGCGTGTTTGACAAATAGGCAAGTGTCCTAGTGTTTATTTTATTACAAATAACCGGGTTAGCGATGAATATAACTAAATACATTACACATACTGAAAAAATAATTTAAATTGGCTGATAAATCTCTGAGATATGAGTGTTTAAAGTTTTAGGTGGGGATAGAGAGGGGATGCTCTATCCCTTTCTCGCAAAGCGTGTGTTAGTTTAGCATTTGTATGGTGCTCCTGAGGCGTGATGTCACGGCTCAGTATAGTTCGCTCTCTGTCTAGCATGAAATTAAAATGCTTATATCTCATTTATTTTTGAACTAATTTTTATTTTATTTATGTCATTTATGATTATGGAGTAATAAAAAAATATTAGTCATCATGCCTATTCTAGGACAGGACAACTGTGGACAGTTAGCCAGCGAGCTGCTGGCCTTTTAGAAGGAGACTGGGTAGCTGAACTAGCTGCAGCCGATTCACGCAAAATAGGCCTATAATTGGCTTAGTTTCAGAAAGCTTAGATTTAGGTATGACATGGCCATTTGCCATTGTTACCTATACAGTCTGGCTACTAGATTTCACGATCTCCATTACAGTACCTAAGTGCTGTCCGAATTAAAATGAGCAATAATGGCGGCATTAGGCCATCGCAGACGCCGCTGTAATGACGAATGGCTAATTCCGATATGTAGGGCGGGTTGCATTGCCATTGTTTTGTAAGTCATTTGTGTGCTGATTTTTTGAAGTTATACTTCTTATGCGACTTGCAACAAGGTTGCGTTAAACGTTGAACGCTACCATGGAGGAGGCTTTTTCTCTCTCCTATGATTGCGAAATGCGTATCCCTTTTTCGCACTGCGACTAGCTGATCCGGTAGTGTAATGGTGTCGCTAATGGATTGAAAAGCCTAGGTTCGAATCTCGAGAAAAGCATGTTTTTAAATTGTTGATATGTTTGCCCTAGTTATAATTTTAGGGTTCCTTGTTGAAGTATAACTTAAGGGACTCCACGCACAATTTTTTTTATACTGTATTTGAGCATATTAAACTATTTAAAGTTTCTGCAAAAGTGTGACTCAACCGGTAATTAAAATACTTGGTTAATTTAATGGTTTTCTGATTTTGCGTATGCCTTATTTCAGAGTTTAAACCCAATTAGACTCTCTATAAATATGTTTGTCACCCTGACAAGGGTCTGAACGCTTAATATTGGGACAACTTTACAACCTGCAGGGTTATAAAGTTGTCCCAATATTAAGCAATATATTGCCATTGTTTTGTAAGTTATGTGTGTAAGGTTTTTTTCTACACATTATTTGAACATTAAGGTTTAAAAGTTTCTGTAAGAGTGGAGACTCAGCTGGTAGTGTAAGCGCAGCGTAAGACGTCCACCCACAAGATGGACAGATGACCTAAAAGAGACCGCAGGGAAACGCTGGATGCAGGTCATGCAGGCCGCTTCCAACCGGCCCTTTTAGAGATCGATGGGGGAGGCCTATGTCCAGCAGTGGACGTCCTATGGCTGAAATGATGATAATGATGACTCTTCTAGGGTGGAAAATTAAGGTCTGAATCGCGTTTATAGAATTTCACCCACTTCCCGTGAAGTCTTTTTTTTGTTGTAAAAAATAACTTTATTTCACCAATAATTACAACCTCGTGATAGTTTTTTTTTTTTGATATAAAAAGGTTATACGTTGGTGGCCATATGAGTGTATATACAGCTTTTTGTACAGGGATGTTAGTCACACTGCTTGAAAGTAGGAAGTAGTTTTTTTACCTCCAGCAAGATGGCCGACCACACCGGGGTAACCCGCGCAGGTGAAGTTGCCGTAGTCCTCGTAAATGCCAAACTTCAGACCCTTGCTATGTACCTGGAATAAAACAATAAAAATATTAATTTATTTATAAAGTTTTTTTTCTTAACCTTACATATACACAAAGATAAACGCAAAGGTGACCTCTCCTTCTTAAAAATATATATATTCAAAATCTAATGGAATCACTAAAGTTATATGATTATTTACGGGATATTTACCATGTTCACGGGAAGACTGAAAAATGCAGGTGGTTGGTCGAACAGCATGTGTCTGCACCTAACTTTTTAACTGTTCGACCAACCACCCGCATTCTTCAGCCTTCCCGTGAACATGGTGCATGTAACTGCAGCGAAACATCGGGAGCTCATTCCACAATTTTACCACGATAATAATCGTACGTATAATTTTAGTGATCAACCGTGATAGTTTAAAACAGTGTTCTAATAGAATCACGTAATAAACACACTACTCACTACTACTCGCTTACTTATTTTTAATATATATAAATCTCGTGTCACAATGTTTGTCCTCAATGGACTCCTAAACCACTTAACCGATTATAATAAAATTCGCACACCATGTGCAGTTCGATCCAACTTGAGAGATAGGATAGTTTAAATAATTATATAACTAGCGACCTGCCCCGGCTTCGCACGTAAATTACACCCGTGCGAAGCCGGGCGGGCGGGTCGCTAGTCACTTTATAAATACGAAAGTGTTATTTTTTTTGTATGCAGCAACAGAGAAACGTGCAGATGGACACATTTAGAGAAATTTAAAATAAGGAAATAAAGGGACATCCTTTTCTAATCTCCCAAATTTATTGTGAGCCCACTGCTGGGAAAGATGAATGCAAAAACATAGTAGGTATAATAAAGTAGTAAGCATTATAATTGTCACAGTGCCTAAGATATTATTTCCTTATAACAAAAACAGAGTGTATATAAATATAGCACGCTTCTTTAGAAGTTTTAGTCGCGATTTGAAGACAGACTGTATCTATCGCAGAACATTTACTCAGGTGGTGAATTCCATAATTCCGTTTTCAAATAGAGTTCCATGGTTATTAATAAATTTTCAAAAGTCATTGAAGAGATACAAGATCATTGTTTGATTTTTTGCATAATTATTATGCAAAAAATCAAACAATGATACCTTCAGACAAATCATTTTAAATTTTGACGAATTTGAACTTTTTACAAATAGGAAAAAACGCCTGGCACATTATGATGGTTCGTTAGTGTAACATTTCACAATCACCTTTTTGCTGAGCCCAAAAAACTCCCCGACTGTTATAAGTATTGCAACTAATCTCGATTGTGATCATATTATGAACCACACTAATTGTAAAGTCACTCTGTCCTGTCTGTATTAAAACAACAGATTTTTACGTCTGAACAGCTGAGCCGATCTTGACATAATTTAGTAAGAAAAATATAGGAAGATATCAAGAAACCGGGTAAAAGATACTTTATAACCATTAATCTATACTATCTATACTAATATATACTAATATATTATAAAGAGGAAAGATTTGATTGTTTGTTTGTTTGTTTGCATTGAATAGGCTCCGAAACTACTGAACCGATTTGAAAAATTCTTTCACTGACGGGAAGCTACACTATCCCCGGGTGACATAGGCTATAATTTATACCCGTGCGAAGCTGGGGTGGACCGCTAGTGTAATATAAGACTAGATTGAATGTCAAAGTAATAAAACGGCCAGAAATATATATGGCCACGAATAAAAGTATGACCCCGAATAAAAATTCGGTCATATTTTGATCTAGTTCTGTCTAAGCATTGCAAGCACATGACTATTGGCTCCAGTATAAAAATTAAAAGAAAAAAGTTCGTGAAAAAATGTGAAAAGAAAAAAAATTAGAAACATTATAGAAGTACCGAAAAACTAATTTAAAGCATAATTATCGTTAAACAATATTTAATGTAGATTGCGAAATCTTGTAATTGTCCTAGTTCCCTAATAAATATTTTACTTACTTAAATTGTTAGGCTGTAAGTTTTCATACACAAAGAAATTTATGATAGTAGTCCACTTTTGGTGTGATCATTTTGATCACTGACATGTTATTCATTGTTCAAATATATTTGGGCCCAACTATAGCTAAAAAGCCGCAAAAAATATGAATGTTTACATATTAATGTAAAACGGCTACAGTTGGGCCACCTAGTTTGAGATATGACCACACATTTATTCGTGGTCATACTTTTATACATGGTCATATTATATGACCGGTTTTGGCTCTAGTTCTACTTTACATTATCTCTTCTTCTCTATCTCTTCTCTATCTCTATCTCTACATAGTATAAATTGAAGTCGCTTTCCGCGTCTGTACCTATGTCTGTATGGCCGCTATCTCCTAAAACACGCAACAGATTTTGATGCTGTTTTCACCATCAGTTAGATACATTTTCACGGAATGTTTATATATATATATAACTAGCGACCCGCCCCGACTTCGCACGTAAATTACACCCGTGCGAAGCCGGGCGGGCGGGTCGCTAGTGTTCTACAAAAAGCTGTAAATCTGACAAATCGCGAGAAAAACCGGAGGCGTAGCTAGTAATGTATAATCGAAGCTTTTATCTCTATTGTGATCATATCTTTGTTACGAAACACGTCGTGCAAAAACTATAACCATAATCGTTATTGTTGGAGTCATTCACTCACAGCACGACCAAGGTTACTGTGGTTACTTTTTCAATCGTGTCTACTAATCTGAAATTACATATCACATCACTCTAATAACATAAATGCAAAAGATTTGTGTAAGAAAATATAAATAATACTTAACGAAACGGATGGACGAACAGCTAACATTTTTTGCATTTTCATGATCCCAAATTTTTTCACAATTATTAGTACAAAAACCTCCATTCAGAATTAACACCGTTCCGTGTAACCCAGTAATTCTGAACTCTATTCAACTTATTTTAGATTGATTAATTATAACCTAAATTTATATTAATTATAATATAAATGCCTAACGATCACATTCAAGTTTATCTATCAAAATTTTATGGCCGATTTTATTAAACAAATAAATGTCAAAAAGTCATGACAATTTAAGACGATTTACTAGGAACATCTCAATATTTACATTCTTATTAAAATTTATATTAGAACTAGCTGCACCCCGCGGTTTTACCCGCGTTATATACCTCCTTAGAGCAACCTCCTTAGTAGCGACAGCCAACTCCTTTGACTTATATGATCACTCGCTGGGGTAATTGGATGTATGCTTGAAAAATTCATCAAAACCGGTCCAGCCGTCGGAGTCCATAGGGAACACACACACACAGACACGTATACACACATCGCTTTTTATATAATACTAGTAGGCCACCCCTGCTTCGCACGGGCGAAGCCGGGATATATAGCTTATATCAATCGGGGATAGTGCAGCATCCCAACAGTGAAATAATTTTTCAAATCGGTTCAGTAGTTTCGGAGCCTATTCAATGCAAACAAACAAATCTTTCCTCTTTATAATATTAGTATAGACTAGCGGTCCGCCCCAGCTTCGCACGGGTATAGATTATAGCCTATGTCACCCGGGGATAGTGTAGCTTCCCGGCAGTGAAAGAATTTTTCAAATCGGTTCAGTAGTTTCGGAGCCTATTCAATGCAAACAAACAAACAAACAATCAAATCTTTCCTCTTAATAATATTATATAGATCATATGGAATATAGTATAGATACCATTTATATATCACGTTTAAATCAATAAATTTACATGAGAATGTGTTCAAATCACCGGGTGAATTATCTCAAGGGCGTTATTAGCTTAACACCTGGTTTAACCTTTGTTTTAGTTAACCTTTTCAGAGTTTAGCATAACTAGTATATTAAAAAAAAAAAACATTTATAAATCGATGCCAACGGTAGTTTTTGAATTCTAAAATGTCGCAGTTAATATATTCTTCACATCATTTTTCTAAATTCCGAAATTCCTATACAACTCATTTTAATATTATTAACTAGCTGAATCCGGCGATGTTACTCGCGATTTTTAGTTTTTTCGTTTTTCTGGAGGGAATAGAACCCTACAGTAGGGCCAATTGACAATTGAAATCTGTCAATCTATTGCTTATTTGTCAAAATAAATAGCAAAATTGTTATTTTTTTATTATCACAATAAATATATATTTTTAACTGAAAAAGTTAAGCAATTGTGCAGTTCTAACTTTGAAAATAAATAATATCGTTACAAAGTTGCGTCGTTGAAATTTAATGAAGTGTAAAGTGGCCTATTTTATGTCCGTCTTCATGATGCAACCTGCCATATTAAGTATTTCAATTAAGATTGACTTAGCCGTTTAGTTGTGAAAAGCGAACAAACATATAGAGTTACTTTTTCCTTTATAATACGAGTATTAGGAAGTTAGGATTGACATCAACCTTGTATATTTGGACTAATCTTACTAGATAATAAGACTGTGTAAGTGGCGTTAGTCGTTGATATTATTTTTAATTTTTTTTTAAATGGCTGACTTACATGATGTTCCCTCGATGTTATGTGACTGTGTGGTTGAAGATGGTAACCTGTCCCATACATTTCGAGGAATGTTTTTTTATGCTATAGGTGGCAAACAAGCAGACGGATCGCCTGATGGTAAGCAGTCACCGTCGCCTATGGATACTAGTAACACCAGAGGCATCACAAATACGCTACCGACCTTTAAGGACTCTATTAACTCGCCTGGTGAAGAATCATGTTGTAGCTTCTCGGATTCACCGCGGAAGGTAGCTCATTCCACATTTTGCAGCTGTGAAGCAAGAAAGATCGTGTGAATCGCACGGTGTGCGATTTTCACTGATCTGTAATGTGTGGATGAACCTTCAGGCGGTGATGGAATAGCCGATTTTTTCGCGATTTCAAGTTTGGTCCTATTAGAAGTTGTTCATAAGCATGATTGTCTAAGTTCCGCTGTTTCGTATATAACACTAAATAAGTATTGTAGGTTCTAGAGTACCTATAAATTGCACCATGCAATATTCTAAACCACTTGAGATGATTGTCAGAAATGTGTCATAAATAATCCTGCTCCATTATACCAAGAGTGTATATAAAGGAGGTCCGAGTACACTGCCCATTGCGACACCGTGAGAACTCGCGTCGAATCGCAAGTTGCGAAACGATGGTGCCACTGTAATAGAACCTGTAATGGTTTCCTCTATATTGCTCTCCCTTGCAATAGGTTACTAACTGGTAACTACGACAAACGAGCTTTTGGGTCGACGAGAGCTCTTTTTTAGAATTTTTGGTTCAATGTTGATTCTAGACACAGAAAAGAAAAAAAAAATCGTTTAAACTTTTCTGTGGTGCTAGACATGTATTTAAACTTAATATTATAAAAGCAAAGCCGTGGTAGCCCATTTGGGAGATCGCTAGCTTTAAAGCGGAGTTTGATTCAAACCCCGGGCCCGTACCAATGAGCTCTTTGGAGCTTATGTATGGATTTACATACCACTGGCCTTTCGGTGAAGGAAAACATCGTGAGGAAACCAGCATACGTACAGAGAAGAAATTCAATGGCGTATGTGAATCCACCAACCCGCACTGGACCAGCGTGGCGGATATGACCCAATCACCCTTTCGGGGGTAGACTAAAAGTCTAGCAGTGGACTGTTAAAAGGCTGATTATGATGATGATTGATGATTATAAAAGCGAATGTAACTCGTGTCTGTCTGTCTAATTGATTGATTAACTCTTTATAGTTCACACCATTAAATTTGATTCAGAGGACAAACAACCTTTAAAAACTAGTGTAACAACTGGCGGCAACCTTAGGATGGAAAGGATGTCTGTCTGGATGTTTGTTCGCTTTTCACGACTAAACGGCTAAGCCGTTCTTAACGAAATTTGGCAGGATGATAGTGATCCACGTTATTTTGACAATTCTTGCATCGCTACATGATTTCATCTGATTTGAATACGATCAAATTAATTGCAGTATTGAGTTTATTAATTATATTGACTGTCTTGTTTTGAAAAAAAAAAGATGTGGCGTTTTGGCACCTTATGACAATTACACCCTTCAATATGAGCAATGTTGAAAAACCGTAGTAAAATAACGTTATAATAGAATACCTATGGTTCAAATTAATAGGTAAAATCTATCTGAGAAACAACATTCATTTTATGAGATATCTTTTGTTTTTGCAAGAATACAATCTAATATTAATAATGGCCTATCGGCAATTTTATTAAGTAATTTTTGTGAAATCACCTCATATAAACCAGAGATTAAAATAACACCATTCAAAGAAGTTATTTTGAACCAATTTGAATAAGGTCACGCGCCTACGTCTTGCAACCTCTTTTGTTAGACGAGCGGTGCGAAGGCGTGGGAAACGTGTGATACACGGCGCGAAGGTCCACGGATATCTCGACAGATAAAGTGCTCGTATGTATACAGGCGAGTAGAAAAGTCGAAAACCTCACTTATGTTATTTAGTTGTAAGACTTGAGTTATATGATTATTTACGGGATATTTACCGCGGTAAGGTTGTGGAATGAGCTCCCGATATTTTGGCGCAGTTACATGCACCATGTTCACGGGAAGACTGAAGAATGCGGGTGGTTTGTCAAACAGTTAAAAAGTTAGGTGCAGACATAACGATCTACCCTCTTTCTTTCTTAACCGTGGTAGTTTAAAACAGTGTTTTGAAAGACTTGATATACTAGTTTTGACCAAAGCTAAGGTTCCAGAATTAACTAACTAGAAGAAACCGGCAAAGTGAGTCGGGCTCGCGCACTGAAGGTTCCGTACCACAAAAATTGTTAATTTATAAAGTACAACATCACGCCCAGGCGGTCTCCTATCCAAGTACCGAGCGCACCCGACATTTTGGTGAACAGAAATTTATCACTGACTCACACTTTGCATTTATTACTTGTTGTTTTACTTTAGAATGTGTGTGTACTATAATCATGCTAAGATTGAAGCTTGTACGTATTATCGTTTTTACACTAGAGCAAATAGAAAATACGTTTAAAAAAGTTATTTGCATGAGGTTTAGGCCTTTAGTTCTTACTTTTTGATTTTATTATTACTTCTTGGTTAATCCGCCATAACATTAAATATTCTGTGAAAATTTCATTCGGCTATCTATTATGGTTCGAAAGATACAGCCGTTTATAGGTAGGACAGACGGACAGACGGACAGATATAGACATCTTAGGCTTAGATAATAGGGTCCCGTTTTACCCTTTGGGTACGGAACCACTAAAAACTTTAACAATAAAATAAAATTACTCCTAAAAAAGAACGTTTCGTGAAACTAAGAATGAAACGTTTGGAGCTCGTTTTGTCAGTTCATTGGACAGACAAAATTAGAACTGTTCAAGGCAAATCAAGTCAAGCGCTTTTCTCTCCGCATGTACCAAAAGCTGTATCACATATTGTTATTTTGTACGCGCTATTGTTGTTAAGTTCACATAACTGTAAGGGCTTGCATTGCAAAATAACGATTGTATTTAATGAGACTGCTTTGTGTGTTTATGTGGCAAAAAATTGGTACACACCACATACTTAGCTATTTGACTGTGACAGCATACATACGAAAATTATGTGATATTTATATCGTAACACCTTACAGCTATGTAAAAAGCTTCTATTTTATTTTGAAAAGGTCTAAGTGAAATTATATTATAAAAAACGCTCGTTTGCTATTACGATTTACGAAGTAAAGATATATAGGTATCCATAATTTTTCTTTTTAGTTTATAATATCAGTCATTCCACTCCGACCAACTGAACGGACCAACTAGTTGTGCAAAATGGAACTTGATGAAGCGTTTTGTTCCAATCAAATCAACTAGTTGGTCAGATACATACTTTGGTAAAATTTTGTTCTTAACGAACCAACTGGATAAATGGGTTCATCGAGTTCCATTCCGCTCAAATAGTTGGTCTGTTCAGTTGGTAAGAATGGAAGCACTAAAGGAACAAAAGAAGGACAAGTTTTTCCCAAAACTTGTCCTTCTTTCATTAGCTCATTCAATCTAATTGTCCATACTAAATACCATAATTTCTTATTATTCTTATTGAAAAATGAAAATATATTTTGTTCACATAAACATAGGCTTAAGTAAGGTTACATCAAACGAACTGTAGCAAGAAACATAGTAAGGCTTATGAGTGAGTTGGGTAAGTATACTAATTATAGATGATACATGCCATTCCTGTACTAGGCTGGGCTTGTATCGCGGAAATCTGATCCGGTTTTTCTTAGATTTTCACCTCTAGTTAAGATATTGTAAGTCATTCATTTATTGATGTCTATATAATGCAATCAGTCTAAATAGGGTCAAGCCCTCATTAAGCCCTTAACAAAATTAGGCCTCTTGTGCAACGCTTTAAGCAAGATTTAAAATGCACGCCATTAATAACAATCTTAATGAGTTGTTTAATTCTTTTTGACAAGAAGATTGCTGCGGCCTAAACCTATTCACATGTCAATTATGGCGCCATTGACTTAAATTATAAAGGTCAATGTTTCGTGCTACTTTAATTTACTCATGGGATTAATTAATTTGTTACTTAGGCGTTTATAAAAGGACAAATCGTGCGCCCGATTCAATTTCCTATCAGATAATAAGAAGAAGGAATGATTAAAAAAAATATTTTTCTTGTATTCGTTTTCAAAACGCATTACAGCTTACCTATTTTTATTTGTAACCAGAAAACTTTAAAAAGATACCCAGCTGCATTGTGGCGAAGCCGGGTTATGTGAGATTGCACCCACTAAAACCCCCTTGGTGGCTGACCTCTGTGACAGATCTCCATAAGAACGCACCGGTATCCTCCTAGCATACTGCCTGAAGTTACGCTCCCGTTAAATACTCAGGACATTTCCGTTCATTTCCTTTACAACGGCGTGGGGCACACCGCGCCGTTGTCTTCCCTGGGATTGCTGAATTCGGAGGTCAGATCCCCAAATCTGACCAACTACAAGCCCAAAGGCCCTTTTAGTCAGCTTTTATGACAGGCAGGGGATACGGAAGCAGTATTCTAAGACCCCGGCTCCAGGGATAAAACTTAAATACTTACCTACCGAATTCCGCTTTTCTAAAGGTAGCATTCCGATCTTGCCGACCGCGATCGGTGGCAGTGGCCGAGTCGCGGTCGCGGTCGCCGGTTGCAGTCGCTGAGATCTGAATGCTACCTTAACGTATGATTTAACGTAGATATAGATGTAACTTTAAATATATATACACAAAAAATATATCTACGTTTGACATTAGCAGACCTGCTGACGAGACCAAATACATAACGGGATATGAAACACCGAAGTTTTTATTTTTTACCTTGATAATGAACAATTTACAAACAAACGTGTCTACAAATTGTCCATAAAATTTCATTAAGCAGTTACTGCATAACAAAAATTACACTTATATTATAAATGCGAAAGTTTGTATGTCAATGTGTTTGTCCGCAGACGACTCCGTAACGGCTGAAATTATTTGGATGAAATTTTGAATGGAGGTAGCTTAATGTGCCCTAGATTAATACACCGTAGACACCCCTTTATGGTTGATATTCCGAGAACCCGTACGAAGCGCTTTGATTCCACATGTATTGTGCGAACTGCTATAGTCTGTGGAATTCGCTGCCTGAGTGGGTGTTCCCCGATAGTTACAATCTGGGTGTCTTCAAGTCGAGAGTGAATAGGTTTTTTCTAGGCAAGCGTTCTCCATCGTAGACCGCATCATCGCTTAACATCAGGCGAGTTGGCGGCCAAGCGCAAGCCTATTTATAATAAAAAAAGGTAATTCCTATATATACTGAACCTTTTCTGTAGGATAGGATAGTTTTCTGTAGGAAACCCGCGGGATTTCACCCACTTTGATCCGTTTTTTTAGTATAGCGTAAATATCTATCTATTTATATCTAATATATATGTATATAAAACGCGTTTTGTTTATCTAATTAATTTCTAGTACGTGAAATCGATAAACCCGTAAAAGTGCGTAAGTGCAAAAACTTCTAATGTCACGGTACCACCGAAGTCGGACTACATCCAAAACGTCCAACGAAAGCGTAAACATTCCCCGCAAAAAGCGGATTAAAAACGCCGTTTCCGTATTCACTCACCGAGAATTAAGTTACACTTGACCCAGTTGCTGGGCGTAGTCGGTTTTTTACACTTTTACCGCGACCTTCGGGGCAGTTCGCGGTTCGCTTACTGAATGTGATCTGTGGTTTTCTCACGGTTAGTGACTGTTTGTTATCTGTGGTGAGACCAGGGTTGCCACCCGTGCTGATTCTGTCGGGACAGTCCTGATTTTGATAATATTGCCCCGCGTCCCGATAACCTATAATTTTGTACCGATTTTATATATATGCGACGATCGCTTTATTCGTTTAGAGACGCATATCACAATTACGCGTCGCAAAAAAAACGCGTCGGCTAAAGGTTCTTTCTGTAATCACGTAAGAATGCTTTTGGCAATTTTTGCCCCCCCCCCCCCCCTGTCGTCGTCGTCGTCGTCTAGGATGACAGAACGATATTGTATGCTTTTAAAAGAAAAAAAAGGTGGCAACCCTAGCTGAGACAGGCGACATTGAACCTAATTCGTTTGGATCCAATCATACGTAACTGTAACATTTTTATGAATAGGTTTTTATTCGACACGGGTTGTAGCCATTGAAACAATTCATTACCTTATCGCCAACACAGCCTATGTACACGTACAGCTTAAACAGGACGGTTACCCCACCGAAAGGAGGCCAGTATACACATTATTATGAAGAATTTTTAATACGGAACCAACCATTAATAGAGTCATACGTTCAAAAAATATTGGGTTACGCGGAAATGATGAAATTAATCGCGATTTATAGATTATATTTTATTATTCTCGCCATTTCAGAGTTGCTCCCATAAAGTTGTTCATAATGATGGGGGTACTATGGACCCCTTTCGGCTTAGTACATCCTTTCCGCGTAAGCCAGTTTTTTTAAACGTATGATTCTATTTAATGGTTAATTCCATACAAAAAGTTGTTTATATTGATTGCGTTTTTTCTGGTTTCCAGCCTATTTATTATAGCAAAACTAGCATAGGTAATTAGGCTGTCGGAACATCTGCTAAAAATTAAACATCTGCTAAATGTTTTTTTACGTAAAAAATCTACATAATGAAAGTTATCAGCAAAATACTTAGTAAGTATACAATAAACCTTTTAATTAAACCTTTAACAACAACAACAACAAAAATACTTGCGCATTACCTTTAAATATTTAACGACATGGTAAATTATACTTTAGAGTTATTTTATTTGGTCATAGAGGTCGAAACAGTAAATTACCAGCTAAACAAGGCCTCCAAGGCTCGGTGATCTAATTTACATCAACCGAAGCACAGGGTATTTTCATATTTGGCAACTAATTAACATGTAAGCTGTTGAAATAAAACCTTCTTTGTTGAACCACTGAGTTACAGTGCTGGCATTGTTTTAAAAAGTTATGAAGCCGCATCATTAAAACAAGCACAGATGTTATGGCGCCAAAATGAAAAAAATATGTCACTGCATTGTTTATTGGTGGATTATTATTTACTAAGAGTTTGTGAGCGTGCTCAAGTGTGGAAATTTGAAATAATTAGGAGATACACGTGTTTTCGTGTTCCTTCCAAACCTCCATAGATGAATCCCATCTAGAAAGGGTAAAACAGAAGCAAAAAAAAAACCGAGGTCTGTGGTTCTACCACTTTACTATGACTTAGACGTAAGAGCTAACTGTGATTTACTTTGCTAGACTCTGACTTGTTGATGATATTTAAAAAAAACTTGAAATACCAATATCTACTTGACACTGGGAAATAAATAAGTAAGACGTGAGAGGAGAAAATGCTCTTGAGGCAAGAAAAAATAAGTAAAAAATTTTAAATAATAGAAAAAGAATCACGTTAATTAGTTAAAAATTTTGTTTTCTGAGTAATTGGTGTACGTCATAAAAAATACGGACCGAATTGAGAAAACCGTGAAGTTGGTGGAAAAATGCGCGTACTCTCATATTCTCACTTCACTTGCGAATTCGATTTCGCTGTCGAATCGCAGGTCTATAACCGCAAAACCTAATATACAAGTACTAACCTAGTTGAGGAAACTAAATTGGAAACCACAAAGGCATTTTGCTGCTTACAGACCGGAACTTAGGCTTATAGTTCTAGAAAACGGTGATTTGAAGTCATCACGGACTATTTGCCGAGAAAGCAGGCTTCGAGAACTAGATTCCGTGATGTACACGGTTTTGAAATCTAGATTTGAGCATATTAAGGCCTCTTCAGACTGAGCTATTTATAGCGCAGTCTAAAAAGGTCTCAGGCTGGATCGCAATATAGTTTTCACTGCGCTGCCTGGCATAGACCCCGCTGAACCGCGGGTGAAGTTCTTAACGGGGTATTAAATATTAGGAGACTTTTTCTTTACGAATCAGAAAAAAAAATACGTGACACCTGCTCCTGTATTACAAACTAGCGGTCCGCCCCACCTTCGCACGGGTATAGATTATAGCCTATGTCACCCGGGGATAGTGTAGCTTCCCGTCAGTGAAAGAATTTTTCAAATCGGTTCGGTAGGTTCGGATCCTATTCAAAGCAAACAAACAAACAATCAAATCTTTCCTGTTTATAATATTAGTATAGACTAGCAACGCATCCCGGCTTCGGTCGGGTGTAAGTGCTATTTTTTACACCTTGGGTATTGGAGTTCTAGTAAGGATCCCTACTTTTTTGACAATATAATATAGCCTATGTCACCCGGGGATAGTGTAGCTTTCCAACAGTGGAAGAATTTTTCAAATCGGTTCATTAGTTTCGGTGCCTATTCAATGCAAACAAACAAACAAACAATCAATCAAATCTTTCCTCTTTATAATATTAGTATAGATTAGTATGGACAAGTGAAAAAGTAGAATTTCATTCGAGAGACTGAGTTGGATTCCTAGAGCAGCGTAGGATACCTACAAGGACCGAGATGGAATATTTTTTCCCGAGTTATGTACTCTATATTTTACCATTTACGGCGAGTATAGTATTTATATTTGCGATGACATAATACACCCACGATAACAGAAAAGAAACTAGCTAAAATTGGCGGGATATTTTACTTATACTTATACTATTTTTCACCGACTCCAAAAAGGAGGAGGAATCCAAAAATAACTGATTATAAATTGTAAATATTTATAAGTAAGTTGGTAATATATGTATTAATAATTTCGTTGATTGTCCTTTAATGCTCATTGCTTTGAAGTTATTTAAATATTATTTCTACTTTTTAGTTTCAGTTTGTAAATGTAGGTATAGTCATGAAGTTGGTACTTTTTTTTTCTAGAAATTATTTTTATTCTTAATTTAAATTGGATAACGCAATGGAATATGCTTCATTTGGCAAGCACGTTTTATTTTTGTTGTACTAATTCATTCTTCTAAACGTTTGTATTCAGTGACTAAAACATAGTTTTATTCACTGTTATCGATGAATCAAATGCCCTTTTACGAGTGGCAATGGTAAACAAATATTTGCTCATCTAAACGTTTGTATTCAGTGACTAAAACATAGTTTTATTCACTGTTATAGATGAATCAAATGCCCTTTTACGAGTGGCAATGGTAAACAAATATTTGCTCATCTAAACGTTTGTATTCAGTGACTAAAACATAGTTTTATTCACTGTTATCGATGAATCAAATGCCCTTTTACGAGTGGCAATGGTAAACAAATATTTGCTCACAGGGTTAACGGACTTAGCACGCAAAGTGCTAAATGCCAAATATGATAATATTTCGGCTTTGTTTGATAAGCAAAGTTTATTCCCCTTTTTAAACACTTTGCGTTAGGCCAGAGTAAATAATAACAACTTAACTTGTACTAACTATTATTTAATCTACGGTTCAGACTGCTCATAATTTCACAAGTACGAGCGAAGTAGGTATGCTTAATTGTTTGTTTAAGAGTCTTGTCATGTTTTGTGACGAAAAAAGCAACGAAAACTGGATTCTATCTGATTCTATCAAATGAAAAGATCAATAGAAAATTGAATTTTTGTAATTAATAAATCTGTATACTTTTGAAACTAAAGACTTCAAATTTTGGAAAAACTCAACATTTCAACACCCAATTTAAAAAAGTAGTTTTTCGTAAAACTCTCGAAGAGACAGTTTGAGAGTGGATTTCGTTAAACTTCTGACATAAACAAAAAACAATTTTAATGTTATGGTTTAAGTACTTGTTTTATATTCGTCTCGACGATTACGGCTTGAAAAAACAAAAAAAAAATTAACGATGCATTTTATGGTTCTTAACCCTAACAAACTATTATTAAATCTATGGTTCAAATTGCTTACGATTTCACTAGTACGAGCGAAGTATGCTTGTTTATATCTATCTATTTAGCTAAATATATAAAAATATTGTACCTATACTTACTTATAATTATATTAGAAGCTTTGCTTAGTTTACAGGAGCTTAAAGAATGCACTAAATTCTAAATTAACAAAAAATATTATTCTTAATTAAGACAATTTATGGACCCGGGTATGTCTTAAAACTGCGACCAGAACCACCGGAGGATGGGCAGCAGCATAGATAAACATATACAGCAGCGTCCTGTTAGTACACGGTGAACATGCTGCGATCTCCAAGCTGCCTGCCAAGCGTAGGGAGTATGGCTACACCCCTCTCTAAGAGGGAGGCCTTGTTCAGCAGTGGACATTTAATGGCTGATGATGTATGTATGAATGATAATTAATTGGCAAAAATAGTTGGATGAGATAAAAAAAAATAACAAAGATATTATAATCATCGGAACTACACTAAATATAAAATGGGCAAGCACTTAACCTGTACTACTAACCTGTACTACTAAACCACTACTACTTACCTGATGGACGATGTCGTCTAAGATGGAACACTTTTCAATGAGGTCTATTCACTCATGTCATAGCGTGATCTTTTTTTAGGTTAACCTGTATTGCTCCATCGCTAATATTGGTCCGTGCTTGCCCAGAACAGTGACCAGTGGAAGGAATTGGGGGAGGCAAAGTTCTCCCCCAATTTTCCAAAATGATTTCGGGACGATATAGCAATGGGGCCAAAAAAGTACGTAGTAAGTACATATATAGATCGATGTAATGAGGCAATACAGGTTAAGTACCATAAAATTAAGAATAAGACATGAGTGAATAGGATAGGAATAACTAAATTCATGTTATAATATTTGTTAAACTAACCTTAACCTTATAACCTTGTAAAGGTAACCTAGCCAGGATAAAACATGAGGACGGAAACGTAAAGGTTACCCTAAAAAAACAGGAAAACTGAAAAATCATAATGTTAAACGCAAGGTTCAATTAATATTGAATATTGCATGACTGTCAACATTAGACTAAATTTTGAAAAATAAAGCTTGAGAATTTAAACGCTTATATTTATTATGTCTCAACTGAAACGTCTTTATAATCAAACATAATATTATAGGTTGATTATTGTGCTATGTAGCATGACATGTTTAATCATTACCAACTGAAAATGGCGGCAAAACCTCGGCCACAGATTAAATAACAAAAGAAGTTACATTTAAACTTATGTTAAAACTACATACAGATACAATAGTATTGTAACTGCTTAAGCAATATCAGTGCATAACAACTAGCGAAATTATTAATATATCGTTAAGATCATTATCTGATCTCCATTACAAAGCGTTAAACTTTTTGCCATAATTACATATAGTGCCATAAATTAACGTTACGTTTTACGTATTACGTTTAAATTAATCAAGACAAGATATAAATTCTGTTACTACGTTAATTGTCATCATTAAACACCCGAATCGAAGGCAATAAAATAAATCACAAAAGAAAGATCAGTCTATAAATCTGTTAGACAGTTGTTGCTGCTATTTGCAAATTTATTGTTGTTGAGCTTCTTTTGTTGATATGTAAGGATAAGCAAGACTATGAATGATGCATTTTATGTATTGGTTCGCAAACATTCATGTGATGAATTTTTGTGTTTGTTTGTATAATATCTAGGTGTTAATATGTATTTAAGTATGTATTTAAAAATATGTAATGTATGTCAGTCTCTGGCAGCCATAGTACAAGTTTTGCTTAGTTTGGGGTCAGATGACCGTGTGTGCAAAAATGTCACGATTATTTATTTATAGGTAAATAAATTAAGCGTTTCCAATACTCCTTTCAAATCTATAATTATTAAACACAAAAGTAATTGTCATTACGAAATAGTGAAATAATAGTGAAAGTAAACGGTATTACGCAATACATCTAATAAGCTAAAACAATGCTGTAAGTAATAAATGTTTGGCTGACCCAGTGCCCATTCCACTTATTTGGTCACATTTTCCAATAGCCAACTTTTACTTGCAATTCGCTTGGATTGTTCCTAATTGCAATCGAAATGTTTTTACGAATTCAATTTGTGCTATGTCCAATTCAGTGAAAGTGAAGGAAAGAGTGTAAATAATGTTATTTGCAGCGTTTGTAGAAAGGCTTTAAAAATATATTTCAAGGAATTTTTGATTGCTTTGCTATTCATTGTCTTGCTTAATAATTATTAATTTGACGTAATTTACAACTTGATACCGCTACGCGTTCCTGAAAAAAAGGGTCTTGAAAGGTCTTGTCCCTTTTTTTTCCTTTTGAGGTACGGAACCCTAAAAATATTAATGAAGTTAGACGAATATTAAACTGGCGACATTGCTGAGTTTTTTTTTTATCAGACAATTATTTCGAACTAGCTGACCTGACAGACGTTGTTATGTCTTAGAACTGTCAAACACGCCAAGTTAAAATTGTAAATCTTATTTTTTTACACCTTGGTTTACATTATTGGTGTTTGAGTGAGAATCCCTATTTTATTGAAAATATAATAGAGCCTATTTTACCCGGGGATAGTGTTGCTTCCCAACAGTGATAGAATTTTTCAAATCGGTTAAGTAGTTTCGGAGCCTTTTCAATCCAAACAAACAAACAAACAATTAAATCTTTCCTCTTTATAATATTAGTATAGAAGTATAGATAATAATTCTTTTTTTTTACCTGCAAAAGGGAGAGCTCTAACCTTTGAGCGCAGCCTTAAGCTTGGAACAGATATCAGCAGCTTCATTGACATGTGCCTTTACCACTTAGTGCTTGATTCACTTGCGGTCACATTGTACTATTTAGTTGATAGAGACCCTCATCATACTTGGCTTGCGGTCATGATTCAATTTGCGAGATGGAGCCTTATTTGCCTTGTGGTTACTCTAAAATGAGATGGATGTCTCTATGCGGTGTTAGATTTTAGCTTCCTAATTGTGTAGGAAATGATGCGAATTGCGTAGATTGATAGTTCCGTGTCATCCTATATTTCGCAAAAGAAAATCAACTGGTCCATACATTTCGTTGGGCGTGACTGATTTCCATGGTACAACTGTTCTTCTGTAAGTATATTATGGCGCGCCGCTATCTCACACGCAGGTTTGATGTTTTTTTAAATATAAAATTACTGTCTTCTTTTATAAAATATCATTCGGTAATTTTAGGAAGTAAGTATTTCAAAATATAAAAAAAAAATATGGCCCCAAAATGGTATAAACAGTTATCCCATTTATTCTGGCCAGTGAAAAATATTAAAACAAAACTTATTTCTAAATATTAATGTCATAAAAAGACTGAAGCACATTTTTAAAAGTAGACAGTAATCCTACTAATATTATAATCGCGAAAGTTTGTGGATGGATGTTTGTTCCTCTTTCACGCAAAAACTACCGAATGGATTTTAATGAAAGTTTACAATAATATAGCTTACACAATAGAATAACACATAGGCTATAATGGGTTGTAGTAGCGAGGCCGAAGGCCGAGCTCTACGCGTACGAAGTAGCGGGTTTCAGCTAGTTTTATATATTTTAAAAACATTACAATGTGCGAGTCTATTCGCTGTAGCCGGTATTCTGTACCTTCAGGGTTGTTGCCATCCATACAGGCCTGGCGTACTCCGCACTTTAGGTATGAAGCTACAAGTAGCCGACTTGTAGGACCTGCCGCGCGATACACAGAGATAACGCGACAAGAGTTACGCGATAGACAGAGAGGCGACTTTTAGGTTAATATAGCTGTAGATAGTTAGCGCTCGCACGTCCTGAATTGAACTTTATTGTGTAGTAGCAAGAGTCGCTACTTATTTAAATGATTATGCGGAGTGAATCTTTTTTTTTTTTACTTATTATGTATTCTGTGGCCATAGTAAAAGTAGTTAGTAATGTTGGGTATACAAAGACCTCATTTTGGCTAAGTACCACTGATTCGTGTAACCTTTCATTGCAGTCCTATAAACAAATTAAGTTGACCTAATTTTTACTGCACTTTCGCACCTTAGTTCTCAACCTACAGTTAACCTAAGCGCAATCAATGTAGGCCTGAATCCAAGGATGCGACGTTCTCATGGGAACCTAACCTACGCTTTATGAGATACTACTTGTTCCCCTGACTTCGCACGTGCCTTGAATATTTTAACACAGAAGTAAATAGAACGGAAATGAGAAGGAAAATCTGTTACCAGGCATTATGAGTGAACCTTGATTGAATATTCTATTTTATATCAACACGTCGAACTCCGCATCACAGTTGCTAACTGATTTCGAATAACTGACTTTTCGTTTATATGGGTGCAACTCTTCCTTTTTCAAAGGCTAAAACAATTTTTTTACAAAAATGCTTCGAGAGCGTTTTTTTTTTTTTTTTTTTTTTTTTTTTTCTGTGATTCCTAACGTCAAATGAAACATGTCTCTATACAAGTCAAGGAAGTAACATCAAGCTTTAGGGTATATAATATAAGATCTTTGATACAAGTAGATAAACTCTTTGTTGCTATCACCAGAAATGACACAGACGTAAAATAATTTGTCTAACATGCATACATACTAACAGGGCAAGTTATATAAAAACTTGTAAAAAGCATCAATTTATGCAGAAGATTCGTATGAATAAAATTATTTAAATAAGTTTAACGGTTCAGAAACAACAAATCCGCCAGGCAACAGCAAATGTAGTATTTTAACATAAATTACATTTGAACTATGTCTGTCTCACGGTTTTACGAAAATGAGACGTCCGTTTTGAATAAATAAAAAATAACTAGTTAATCTTCCTGATTGCCAGCGGTTATCCTTTTCAGTGTTGCAGACTAGGAAGTTAGGAATCTCCATGTCATGTTGTAAGATATTATAAACGCTAGCAAAACAGTTACCTAAGATAGGAAATTATTCGTTGCAATCAATTCAGCGCCGAATTTTCACAAAACTTTAATTAGGTACTTATGTCAAAACATCACACGAGTACCTTTTTCCCTACTAAATCTAATCTAAAGGAAATGTCTGCGAAATGTGTATTACGATATTTTTTTTCGTTTCCTTTTAGGGTTCCGCAGTCCTACAAGAAACCCTTATAAATTTGTTCTGTCCGTCCGTCTGTCTGTCTTTTTAGAACCTTATTATTAAAATTTAGGCACGTTTAGGCACGTCAAAGTTATGTACAAATTAGGCGTCGTATCAAAAATTTTGGTATTGTATTTAGTACTTACTCAATATTTATAGTTTTTTCGCAAATTGTTAACTAAACTAGATCTAAAGGATATTATGCTTACGCTTTAAATAATGTAGGTATAGTTGGTATTATTATTGTTTGTTGGCGTATGTGAATCCACCAGCCCGCGACTGGGCCAGCGTGGTGGATATGGCCCAATCACCCTTTCGGGGGTAAGCTAAAAGTCCAGCAGTGGACTGTTAAAAGGCTGATTATGATCATTATTATTGTGGTAGGTATGTTTATTATCATGAAAATCATCGTACATTAGGTATTGATAAGTAATTATTTTTCCTACTAGTTCTATTGGTAGAACAAACAGTAAAACATGTGGTGGGAATGGCATGTTATTTTAATTGAACTAAAATAATTATGTATATGCCATAAAACTTATGCAAAAACTTTTTTGCAAGTTCGATGACATTGTAACGGTCTTATGAAATATAATCTCAGGCAAAACCAGTGTATTATAACTTAGTAGATTTACTAGTATTTTGTATTCATTTTGACGAGTGAAGATCTTGACATTTTGCAGATAACAATTTGCATTTATATGACTAAAACGTGGTTATTCTTGTTTTATATTTTAAAACTTATAGGTACATCACCGATGTGATTTTTAAATAATCCTTAAATTTGACTTTTTAAGATATCATAAATTACGCCATCTTAATAGCGACAACAGGGTGTCCCTTTTCTCGTATCAAAGATTTAACTTTGATAAATTACGAATTTTGACTGATTTGGTATGTTAAAGTTTATCTGTAACATGGTATTTAATGTGTCCATAATTTGAAGAAACCTCTTCAACGAAAATTGGACTTTAAGGCATAGTTTCAACATCATCATCATCAGCCAGAAGACGTCCACTGCTGAACATAGGCCTCCCCCTTTAACCTCCATACTGAACGACAGCCTGCCTTTTGCATCACAATGTCGTTGGTCTAGCTAGTGGGAGGCCTACCTACGCTGCGTCTTCCAGTTCGTGGTCTCCACTCAAGAACCTTTCTTCCCTATCGGTTATCGGTTCCTCGAGCGATGTGGCCTGCCCATTGCCACTTCAACTTGCATATTTTAACAGCCATGTCGGTGACTCTGGTTCTTTGGCGAACATAGTTTAAGGCCTCGTATTTAAATGTGATTGGTGGAGAATTTTTGTCTCCTCTCAAATCTTGTTGAGAGGTCTGTTGTTGGCGTAGCTACAATATGTCAAAGAAAGAGGTTTTATTACGTTTTTCCACTACAAAGAGGCTAATGCAACGAGGCTATGTCAGAAAGTACAAAAAAAAATACAACATTTCCAGATGGTGGCCTGTGATTGGCTTATCTATCTGTATATATATTATTATATAAATGAATCCCTATTTACCTTGGTCACGCCTTAACTTGAGAATGATTGTACCAATTTCATTCATCTCTTTTTTTAGTTTTCGTATACTTTGTAGCAGGTTCTCAAGGAAAACAATTTAAGAAAATTGCGCAGAAAATTGTAAAATTTCGGAAACTTAACGAGGATTTCAAGTCACTTGTGAAACCGCAAACCGCGGGCGCAGTAGCATAACAATATATTAATTACTTATGTACGAGAATCTCAACGCAATGTTTCAGAAAAGGATTTAAAAATGTTACAACACAAGCTTCTCAAAACTAACTTTATATATTACGACACTTTCTTTTATGAACTTCCATTAATCTTCTCTCTTATTCTATTAGAAAGATTACCCAATTGTTCTCAATAACAGAATCACGAACCAGAGTGTTGTGTGCGTCGCGTTTATAAGAAGATACCCGTGAGAAACGTTCAACAATGAAGATTAAAGAGACGTCTTTTCTGAGCGTTTTTTCTATGTGACGTGTCAAACGAATAGATAATAATTATATAAGATATTTTTACCTGTAGATAGGTTGTGCCCGCCACCGTATTGACTTGACGAATGCAAGGCTGACTGCCCGACTTCGTTCAGCAGACTCAGTCACGCACTCCGAGTGTCCACAACAAATTGTATTTTGTCTCTTTCTAACAACAGATATAGCTTAAAAAGTATCTCCGGGTGCCGTCAGATTATAAAGATTTTCCACCGCTCGGCCACGATCGCTCAGTTAAGTGTGTATTTTTTCGTCACCCAAATATGTCCTAGTTTTGTAAATCTAACCAAATAAGTGCGTAGCATAATAAATTTTTTTTGTTAAAATTTTCATAACCGTGGATTCAATGTCCTTTAGTCGTAATATTAAACAGTTTACATAGTCTTAATAGCGTCAAACAAGTCATAGTCACAGTCAGAGTCAAGCTAAGTAAGTCACGGTCAAGTCAAACTCATGCCCCTGTAAAGTGGTGGAGACTATAGAATAGGCTCCAATGGAGTTTTGGAAACAACACGAAAAGACACGTTTCACCTCGTTATAAATATCACTTCCGCACACTCAAGCACGTTTACGAGCACTTAATGAATATTAATTCACCATTTAGTACACATTAACACTCAAAAATACACAAGTTTAGGAAAATAAATCAACGAGCCGACATGTTTTTTTCCACGTTGGCGCCAAAACTCGTAGCATAATAAACCATTAAAGTATTACCATGAGACCTACTTTAAAAGTAGAAAACGGTATTATGTCACTACGTCTCGACACGCACCTTGCATAGCATAAATGATGTTACCAAAGTCACTAGTTCATTGTATCAGCGCCCTAGCAAGTTAAGTAATGATTACTTAAAGTGTGTTCTTTTGTTTATGCCACAAAGGCTTTAAGTGGCGTTTACACTACTTTACATGGTGTCTATGTGACGAAAACGGCGTTTCGTTGCGACTTTTGTTTAAGCGCCATCCCTAATAAGGATTAAATGTTTAGCATCCTCTTTTGGTGAGTCTTTAGCTGATTTCTACTTACTGCAGATTAACTAATAACTACTTTTTAATGGAATGCTCATTTTTAATATTTGAAGGTTTCATCACCATCATTTCAGCCATAGGACGTCCACAGTTGAACATAACCTCCCCCTATGATCTCCAAAAGGGCCGGTTGGAAGCGGCCTGCATCCAGCGTTTTCTGCGGTCTCTTTTAGGTCATATGTCCATCTTGTAGGTGGACATCGTACGCTGCGCTTACCGGTTCGTGGTCTCCATTCGAGAACCTTTCGGCCTAGATCTCCTCATTTCTGACTCGATCTCATAGAGAAATCCGTTAAAAGTGTTTATTTTCAATTTATAATAATCGTTAAAACCATACCATTAGGATGGCAACAATTTTACAGCTGTTAATGTTTTTTTTTTTTTGTAGTTGCTTTCGTTTCACCATTATCCGGTCTACGGTGGAGCATGCTTGCCTAGAAGAAACCGATTCACTCGTGATTTGAAGACACCCAGACAGTAACCATCGGGGAACACCCATTCAGGCAGCGCAGCCGGTTTTTTTTCAGTGGGATTTAGTTTAGTTTAGTTTACAAAATGATATGGTAGAATTGACGTCATTATGCAACGTAAGCAGTATAGCGACGGTTCATTGAACAGTTACGCACATAGGCGTGTAATTGATTAAACAAACACACGGACAAGCGTGTTCTGTCAGTTGTTTAGTTCAAGTATCGCTATAAATTGTTTATGGACGTTGATTATGCTATTACCGTGTTTTTTCCGAAGCTGTTCCCATTTGGCTCGCCTTTACTACCGAAACCTTTGAAACCGATTTTTGAAGCAGGAGGTGTTTTGGATAAGTAAGGTTTATTTTAAATATTGAGTAAAATTTTGACAAGTTTTGGGACCGACAGGAAAAAAAAACATATCGTTTCAATGTATGTTATTTTACGAAACAAGTGCATTGTGCAGTGGTATTGTGTCATAATATGAATTATTATTGTGCTCGAGTGTAACAAGTGATTACAAAGAAAAAAATATGTTCCTTCGTGTTGTTTCCAAAGCTCCATAAAAGCTTCAAATAAAGTCTCCACCACTTTACTAGGGCATGACTTGGAGTTGACCGTGACCTAATTTCCTAGACTTTGATTTATTTACTGAAACAGTTTTTTTAAGCTCCAAAATCGAATTAATATGACATTTAAAAAATCATAATATTTATACGTCGCACCTGGCTCTAGGACATGAGATACGTTTCCATTTCTCCCTGTATGCTACTTTTTATATAAGTATGTGTAAGTAGGTACCTACCATGTTCTGACAAATACATAATTTTATTTGACTAGTTTGTTTTATGCTTATACGTATGCTTAAGACTTGTTGGTTATACTTTTAAATATTTCAATACTTGACACTGGAAAATGCACAAGACGCGCGTCGCCAAAATACTCACAGAGACAAGAAAAAAATAATGATATTTCATCTTATGAGATTAGTTTTTATCATTTTCAGCGCGTAAACGGCAGCTAGCCATATTGAAGTAAGCCGAAATGAAGTGAAAATCAAAATGAATTTGAGAATGTATATACGTATATGCGCACTTCTTTCAGGCCAACCTGGAGCAAGTTTCCTTCATTTTGACCTCTCCGATATGATAACGTAGTACTTACGGCATAAAATCCTATCACATTTTTTGACGAAAAAAGCATCGAAAACTGGATTTTTGGTATTATTTTTCTTTCAACTTATAAGCCCTGTAGGAAATTCAGTTGCTTTACTAAATAGATCTGTATTTTTTATTGAATGTAGCGGCTTCAGTTTTTTGTGAAACTCAACATATCCATTTGTTACCTCCAATTTACAAAAGTAATTTTTCGTAAAACTTTAGGAGGGAGTTTGAGAATGGATTTCGTTAAATTACTGTCTTAAAATAAACATTTTAATGTTATGGTTTACTTAAATTACGGCTTTATTTATTCGTTTTATGCCCGAAAATACAAATACTCAAAATTTTACGGTTCATTTTGTAATACTCCTCTTAACCTATCACTGTCACTGTTCACAATCTTGGGTTTTTCTCTTCAAGCCACTGCCTTGTATGACTCAATACTTACTCTCAGTACGACGTTACGCTACGTTTGGCAACTGACCCCAACGGTTATCAGTTCTGCGACAGATATGACCAGTACCACGGCAAAATCTGTATAATATTTGCTTACTTCGTTTCCCCCCCAGAAAACACAAACTACAGCACAAAACTAGTTGTCTCGCTATTTGCATAGTTCATTCCGACCATACAAACAAGGGATATTTATGGTAAACTGGCGTGGTGGATGCGAACGCATAAGGTCTAATTCAGGCTTGATGCCTTTAATCGAACTCACCCTGCAGACGACATCGCCGCCCTTTTTAACCCGACTGCGCAAGAAAGAGGGTTATGATTTTAGAGTGTATATGTATGTATATTATGTATGATGTTTTTTTTTGGCACGCCCTAATGGATTCCAACAAGTGAGGTTCCATTTGAATCATTTTAATAGTGGCAGTAACATAGGGTACACAATTTTGGGCCAAAATGGGCAAATTTTGGAGTCTGCGAAATAACAATTCAGGGAAAATAGTAAGTAAACTTTGCTAAATAGGTCAAATATGAAATACTGAGTAGTTTACGAGATAAAGCTGTATGAATGAGCTCGGATTCTACTACTACGAGACGACGAGTGTAGGTATCATGGATTATAGGTACACACGGAGCGCGCCACTGTTACTTTTCAGAAATTTTTCAATGTTTTTTAATAACTCAAGTTACTTGTAGCACTGCTAAATGTGGGAAAAGAGGGTCCCGTGACGTGACAGCGTAAAGATATATTAATTAACATTAATTGTCGATCGTGCGCTGCAAAAAAATTACGAATGGGAGCCATTTGCTTACGCAACCCATTACTGCTTATGTCCATCGGTTCTGTTTTGCTTACGCAGACATGCACTAAGGCACTTCGGGGGTTAAGTGGTTTAGCGCCACAGTGAAAGTTTCATCATCAAGTTGGTGAACATAAGTTGGTGAAACACTGGAAACAGTGGGTTCCTTTGGTTGTCTGATCTGAGTGCATCACTGTCCGTTAAGTCGTTATCAAGGCAGATCAGGTCCTCTAATTAGCATCAGCGACATAAGTAATTAATTCAAATGCAACTATTTATAGTACAACACGACATGTGTATAGATAACACCTGTTTGTGTCGAGTTTTGCTCCTGAATAACATTATATCCGGGTATTTGCAGTTATACAATGATATGATTAGGGAAATATGTTCCTAATTAGTATTCTGAACATTGTTTTGTAGCTCAGTTGCAATTTGTTTTTCTGGAAATTAAATTGCAACGAAAAACATAATATATTTATCATAATATTAGCCTTGAAATATTTTCCTCTGTTTGTTGTCGTAAGGTAATTATTAGATTCGTTCGCGCAGCGTTCGGGAAATTGCGTGACATCTTCTCGTCCAAGATACCACAGTGCCTCAAGACGAGGGTCTTTGACCAGTGTGTGTTGCCAGTGATGACATATGGTACTGAGACGTGGTCCTTAACTGTTGGCCTTTTGGAAAAACTGAGAGTCACTCAGCGGACAATGGAGAGAGCTATGCTCAGAGTTTCTTTGCGCGATAAAATCCGAAACGTGGATATTCGCCAAAGAACCAGAGTCACCGACATAGCTGTTAAAATTTGCAAGTTGAAGTGGCAATGGGCAGGCCACATCGCTCGAAGAACCGATAACCGATGGGGAAGAAAGGATCTGGAGTGGAGACCACGAACCAGAAGACGCAGCGTAGGGAGGCCTCCCACTAGATGGACTGACGACATTGTAAGAGTCGCGAGCATCCAGTGGATGCAAAAGGCAGGCTGTCGTTCAGTGTGGAGGTTAAAGGGGGAGGCCTATGTTCAGCAGTGGACGTCTTCTGGCTGATGATGATGATGATGATGAATTATTAGATTAATGCACATGCTAATTCTTGTTGAACTTGACTTATTTATTTATTTCAGGTAACAGGATTTCGGTGTTTCGGAGTAATTAAGATAAGATAAAGATAATTTATTACACAGAAATTAACCAGAAACCCAAAGTTACCGATGTAGATTACCTATAGGGTTGACAGATCAAAATTTCAAAATCCAGGAAAAAGCCTAAAATTAGGAGATTGAAGAGATGCCTGTCAAAAATCTGGAGATGTACCTATTAAAATAGTAAAAATAACTTAAATACGTGTTTTGATTACTAACATAATTATTTAACTGTTAATTTTTGACGTCATTTTTTAGGTTACTTGGAAACCAAAATAATTTTAGAGATGCGTAATGGTTGTGTATTAAATTGTTACCTCTTGAAACACCATAAATAAATGATTTATCTAGATAATTACAAGAAACATCTTTCAATCTCATGAATTTTTTATGAATATTATTCTTAGTGTAATTTTAAGTAGAATAAGCAAAATCATTTACTATTTGCAACACCCTATAAACAGGGTATAATGTGTATTTAGTGCATTTTAAATGTTACAACGCATTATATGGCAATGTAAATAAATAATAAAAATAATAATAAAACAGCAGGGGCGGCTTTATGGCGAGCCGTCGGTGAGTGGCGACACCGCGTACCCCGATTCCATGGGTCTAAAACCCCAGAGACCCTGACCCCTGGCTTGCCTTAACCGGCCGTCTGGGGGTGGAAACCGCAAGAGCTAAGAACCTAAGCTCCAGGGTGGAAGTGTTAAAGGGCATAACGCCGCGAGTAGCTCTTAGTGAAAGTGCAGCACACCTCTCGACACCCTAAGCCACCCACGCCAATGTTGCCCCTCCGGTGCCAAGATGTGGCAGCCTCTATGGGGGGCCCATTTAGTGGGTGGCAAGTCATCACCTGCCTAAATATATTTTGAGATGAGACAGGATAAGGCAGGTGCCGTTTCTCATCCCATAGATCAGTTCAACTACCCACAAATTGTTCACCTCAATAGCCCTGTTTTTTTTTATCCTATACTGTACAATAGTTTTATATTCCATTTTATACTTATTCCATAGAAATTGTATTTTGTATTCAACAGGGCCTCTTGGTGTTGGTTTCGACTCCACCAATGCCTAACAAATGACCGGGTCAAACCCGAGAATTTTATGAAATAAAGAGTCATAATAATAATAATTTATTCACAATTTGGTTTATATTTATAATACTTTGAGAAAAGAATAACTATTAAATTAATTAATTATGGTCGGTACCTCGGTAGCTTATAATAGTTTCCTGTTTATGCGTATTGTTGGGGAAACATTAACGATTTTTAAATCAGGAGACTCATGCCTAAAACCAGACAAAATCTGAGTAGGTAAATTTGCCAGATTTTTTAGATCCACTGACGGACGGAAACACGGATTTGAGGTTCTTTTATGTTCGGATTAACTAACAAATAATAAAAAAAGTCAAAAAGTAAAAACGAAAGGGAAAACGAAACCCTATACAACAATCGTATTCTTTACGTATTTTTGTATTAGCTCTAATGTAAAAACGGTAATACGTACAAACGTAAAACTTGGTATGATTATAGTACACACTCTAAGTATAACAAAAGATAATAAATTATAGCCAAGTGCTAGTCGGTGACAAATTTCTGTTCACCACCGGTTCTCGTACCATCACCGAAGTGAAGCAACGTCGGGCGCGGCCGGTACTTGGATGGGTGACCGCCCGGGCGTTGATGGGATGTTGTCTTTTTGCACAATTTTTTTGTAATTTAGTAGCTAACAAGTTATATGGTGATACTGAATCCTCAGTGCGCGAGCCTGACTCGCACTTGGCGGGTTTTATTTAAATTGATAATTATTGATGTACTTATACTTTCCTGTCTCAATATAATTTTCTTATCAACAGATGCATTCTACAAGTTAGGTAATTGTATACGCATCACGCAATATGACACTATCATCACGGAGTTATGGAAACCTGGAAGCCGCCAATCAGCCAAGTAGGCCGCAAGAAGCTCTGTCACATAATTATTTTGATTGGTTTTGTGGCGTGGCGAAATTGAAACGCTTTTGTCTTGATTTCTACATAATATCTCTTCTTTCGAAGCCTGTTTGTGTTTGCTATTGTAATGGATACTTGTTACTTGGTGATAGTGGGACAAGATGGACAGACGACCTAAAAGAGACCACAGGGAAACGCTGGATGCAGCAGGTCGCTTCCAACCGGCCCTATTGGAGATCGAGTACCGCCATTGACAATATATTTAAAACTAAATTAAAAAACTGGCTCGTTGAAAGAACTTTTTACACGGTTGACGACTTTTTTTAAAGTGTATAGAAATGTTTTTTAAATAACTACGAACGCAATGTAATGTATTGAATCTTTCTTAAATCTTTTTATAATTTATGAATTAATTAATTAATTATATGCTTTATCTTGCGCAACGTATTAGTATTGCAATACAACGCGGCAATGCGGCCAGCATTTTGGGAACGATGCCTACGGACAGCGGTTTCTTAGATTAGTGTAGTTTAATATATTTTTATTTAGTGTATTTAATTTAATTTAGTTTAGTATTCGTTTTTAGTTATATATTTAAGTTTTCGTAAATTTCCTGTACTTGAAAGATATTTAAGTCGAGAATAAAATATGGTTTATTAATTGGAAATTATTGATAATTATGATTATTATTATTTTTAAAATGATATTCTTGAGTTATAATTATTCTCACTGCTATCAATAAAATTGTTTATCTGTTTATCCAAGCCTCATGCTGCCTTCTTTCTGTAATATATAATGCCTTTTTTTCAAATTAAGCACGCGGTGCTGTCGTGGACAGAAACCAGAACGTGCCAGAACAGGGGTTCTGGTTTCGGCTAATGATTAGTGCTATTACTTACATAGTCTGAAAGGCTTTTCATGCCATACGGGAATCGTTCCCGGTCCGGCACCAGCTGGCCTGCAGGCCCTCGTTCGCGTTCTGGCCAGCAGTCGTCCACGTTGATGTACTCATAGCCGGCTGCCGCGTAGCCTTCCGAGACTAGAATGTCAGTCATCGTGCGGAATAGACGGTCGCTGGAAGAATACAACAGGTTACTTACTAAGCTATCCACAAAAGAAGATCTGCATGATTTGATTCCCTCCTGCCCATATTTCTATCGGACTGCCAGAGTGGGCATGAAGAATCGACACCGCTTTTTGGTTGATATTCCGAGAACCCGTACGAAGCGCTTTGATTCCACATTTATTGTGCGAACTGCTAGTCTGTGGAATTCGCTGCTTGAATGGGTGTTCCCCGATAGTTACAATCTGGGTGTCTTCAAGTCGAGAGTGAATAGGTTTCTTCTAGGCAAGCGTGCTTCACCGCCTTCAGCGTTGGCCGCATCATCGCTTAGCATCAGGTGAGTTGGCGGCCAAGCGCAAGCCTATTTATAAAATAAGAAGAAAAAAAATGCGTCTTCCACGTTATTATGGTCTTAGCGCAAGTGTACAGCTACAGTGAGAAGATGAACTCACCTTATACAATTCTCAGGGTCGTTTTTGCAGTCGGTGTTACATCTAAACCGTTCCCACGCCAGCCAGCCCATGGGCGGAGTCAACGCCAGCCCATTGTCCAGCCCTGATATCCTGCCCAGGAGACACAGCACTACACTCACGGTCCAAACCAACACGCACTTCCACGACGCCATCACTACTTATCACAGTTTCTGAATAAATTAAGACTATCTCTTTGAAGAACTTATCCTCATCCTTCACAACACTGTTCTAAAACTTATTGGTTTAATAAAATTTCATACAAGAAGTATTAGTTAATCTTTCTTTTGTGTATATTTGCACTGGATCTTGGAAGAAACTGAGTGAACTACGCGAATGTCAATATCAAAGTGACATTGGTGGGTAAATGAGGTTGCAGGAAAAGATCTATCGGCTTGATCTAAACAGGTTCACAGCTTCAGGTTATCTGAAACAAACAGAAATGTTTATTTAATTACTGATTTATGATAATCGGGGTTGTTTGGGGTCTTGGTCAGTATTTCTAAGCAAATGCTCTTTAATTCATTTCTGCAATAATCAAAAAAATGCTATCGTGAACAAAATGCTGGCGTAGCTTTGCCCAAGAACAATCTAAATCTGGTCTTAGCACATGTTTACTTTGTCTCTTAGAGACCATTTCTAAGATATTGCAAATAACCATCAATAATCTGGCAAGTTGAATAAAAATAAATTTGCAAGTTGAAGTGGCAATGGGCAGGCCACATCGATCGAAGAACCAATAACCGATGGCGAAGAAAGATTCTTGGATGGGGACAACGAACCAGAAGACACAGCGTAGGTAGGCCTCCCACTAGATGGACCGATGACATTGTGAGAGTTGCGGGCATTCAGTGGATGCAGAATGCAGATGGCAGGCTGTCGTTCAGTATGAAGGTTAAAAGGGGATGCTTATAATTGTCTATGTTCAGCAGTGGTCGCCTTCTGGCTGATGATGTAGATAAATCTGGCACCAATTTACGAGATCGAGCCCGGAACATTGAAATACTACGTCGTACCAAAGTGATGGACATGGAGCGGGTCAGTGCATGTTGCCATACATGGTGATGGCAGGTATACTGCTATGCCGGAGTGGTGACAAAACTAGATTGGTGGTTGGTGGAATCCAGGATGACCGAGAACGAGTTCAACCGCAGGCCGCTTCCAACCGGCCTTTTTAAAGATCGATGGGCAGGCGTATGTCCAGCAGTGGAAGTCGTATGGCTGAAATGATGATGATGATGAGAACGAGTTGGTCCGACGTTATTAGTAAGGCAGCCTTGTCGCCTCCGAATGGAAGCGATTGGCAAGGGATAGAGCTGAATGGTGTAACAAAAGGGAAGCATTATACCCAGCAGTTGGTTATCATAGGCTGATGATGAATTTAAGAGTTTTTCTTCATTATTTATCTTATTGCAGCGGAAACAATCAATCTTTTACGGAGCCCTAAAATATGTGAATCCCAGTTTTCTATACTAATATTATAAAGAGGAAAGATTTGATTGTTTGTTTGTTTGTTTGCATTTAATAGGCTCCGAAACTACTGAACCGATTTGAAAAATTCGTTCACTGTTGGGAAGCTACATTATCCCCGGGTGACATAGGCTATAATCTATACCCGTGCGAAACTTGGGCGGACCGCTAGTATGTCATAAACAAATAGCAGGCACATGAAACTATTTATTGGGTACAGTGCAAATTGATGTTTTTTTTTTATTTAATAGGAGTAATGAAGTTATTGATGGCCAACTGTTTGATATCAGGCTCATAGCGGCGGAGCCCTCCAGAGGAACTTTCAAACCTTAGGGTTTAGCGAAAAACACTTTGAGAACGGCTGCCTTATTGTAAAACCATATAGGTATATGGTTATAGATAAGTTCTCATTTACTTACATTATTTAACTTTGATGCAACAACAAGTATGATGGATGATATCATAATTAAATCAACGTTTGACATACATAAAGGCTGTACAATTATCAACTCAAAGTCTTTGGACCGTGCCCGTCATTTGCTGACATACGATGATACGTAATTATCGTACTACGATACTATTATGTTTTATCCAGAGGTCATCATAGCAAGCTGCACATTATGAACGGATACAAAATGAACAAATCTTAGCGCGTTTTCTCACAAGTCACCGCACAACACGATTTGCGGTCACAATACACGACATACTGCGCGTCGATCTGTCGTATTTTATCCACGGGAAACGATTCTGCAACTGCACAGCAGTTGTAGTCTTCAAGCACGGAAGCGACTGTTAAATTGGTATGGGCACAGAAGACATAAATATGAAATATAACATAAATAAGTTTGGCCCATCCAACGTGGTAATATCGCCAGCTTTTTGGGCACCTTACCCGAAGACAACGACCTCAATGCAGTTTTTATTTATAGTTTGGGTAGACAGTTTAATTTAGTTCTAATTTCTAATATATACAGTTAGGTTTATTTTTATTTAATTCTGTAACACTAATATAATACAGTTAGATTAATTTTTATTTAATTTTGTAACTCTAATAAATGCAATATACTTACATAAATATTAATACATAGTATAAAACAAAGTCGCCCCGCTGTCTGTCTGTCCCTATGTATGCTTAGATCTTTAAAACTACGCAATGGATTTTGATGCGGTAGTAGACTTTTTTAATGTGTACAATACTGTAGTACATTATTTTGATCTATCTCGCAGGGTTCAGCCAGCGTTTGCAATGTAAGCGCAAAAACAGTTGTTTATTTACGACATCACATAAGAAGCCTCTAAAGTTATCAGTGTTTCTCTACTATATTATGCATGTATTATACATATCAACCTTTGTCTTGAATCACTCTATCTATTGAAAAAACCGCATCAAAATCCGTTACGCAGTTTTAAAATATTCTGGACATTTTTTCACACACGGTCACCTGACCCCAAACTAAGCAAAGTTTGTAATATAGCTGCCAGAGACTGATATACATACATACAAATATTTTTAAATACATACTTAAATAAATATTAACACCCAGATATAGAACGAACACAAATGCTCATTACATAAAATTAATAATGTTTGTCCCCCCCGACAACCCCCGATGACCCGTTGGGAATCGAACCCACGCCCTGAAGCGCAGAAGGCAGGACTACCAACTGGACCAACGGGCTATCTATCTAAGTATACATAGAGACAGACAGACAGCGGGAAGCGACTTTGTTTTATACTATGTAGTATTCTGTAGTATATTTAGCTAATGCTGATACTAATATATTATAAGACTATAGCGACCCGCCCCGCCCCGGCTTCGCACGGGTGCTATGTTATATAAAATACAACTAAAATATGATTTTGACATTATTCTAATATAATTATACATAATTTCCTTTTATTAACTTTAACAAAAACTAAGTAATAAAAAAGAAAAAAAAACATTTTTACGCCGTACCTGGGGCCTTACGGACAACTGCTACTGCGGCACCAAACTAACGTTAAATCCGCTCAGTTGGAAAATCACGCGATCGCAAACCGTATCTGGGCGCGTTCAGGTTCACGTTCACGTAATTTTCCAACAGAGCGAATATAGCGTTAGTTTGGTGCCGCAATAGCTGTTGTCCGTAAGGCCCCTGGTAAGGACATGAGGTACGTTTCCATTCTTACGACCATGTATACCATGTATGTACTTTATATGTATGTGTACCTGTATGTTGGATTTTATTTGAATTAAAAAAAAAACGTTGAATCCCAAGCTTGCAAGGCGCTGATCCACAGTTTGTTTATGCGGAAATAGATTTGGACAAATTTGGCATTTACAATAGATTCAATTGAACGTCATATATTCATAAAACCACAGATAAGAAAAAAATCGTTTAAATATTTTTCTGTGCATAAAACAATTATTATCACAGAACCACTAATCATTACAATCAAAATTACACTTGGATTTGAAAGGTCACGTGTATCCGCGTTCATTCCTAACTAAAGAAGATAGAAATACCAAGAAATTAGAAAAACAAAAAGAGATCATAACAAACAGAAGGAGGAGGTTATCAAGACTGTATTTTTTTTGTATTTTTGTTATGCGATTACTCCGCCAATTAAGAATGGTTTTTGATGATTCTTTTTTATTTGGTAGGTTAACTTATAGGTAGTCCCATATTTTTTTAGCGCTATTGATCCAGCGGTTTTTTTTTAATCTACAAAAACCAACGAATTCAATGTACAGTGACACCAACTTAGCTGTTCAGGTGGGCAAAATTGGATGAGAGAAATAACTGATTATAAATTGTGAATAGGTATATTTATAATGGTATAGTATTGAAGTCAGTTGTTGTGTTTTTCCCTAAAAAAAAATCTTTTTTTCTTCTATGATGTAATACGAGTATGTCATTGTATAAGACTTCAAGTATTGCCGTTCCATATAAAAATGAATGGGAAAATGAATTTTCTTCCTAACTATTTACTTAACTTCTATTCCGATATTTTAATACTTATTCTGCTATTCGGGATGGAGAGAAAACCAACAAATCAAAGATCATGAAAATTGGTCCAGCCTGTTTTGAGTTATAAATGGTGTAACATATACATGACTTTGTTTTATATATACTTATAGATGTAAACTATCTGTGTAAAAATATGTTATTTATTTTGTGATATTGCTTATCAACGCTTATACATAGGGTCAAGTGTTACACACGCGGACAATTTCCAGAATTTAAAGCATAACATTTTCGATTGGGCGGAACAAGGTCTCAGAGTCAACTTGGAAAAATTGCCGGTTTATATGTATAATTGCAATTATAAATTATAAGTAGGCAAATGTTCAGTAATAAGTATAAGAACACGAGTGGTTTTATTTACCATTAGGTACATAATTGCTAGACTTGACAGTGTGAGGTCACGGGTTTAAACCCCGGGCCCGTACCAATGAGCTCTTTGGCTATGAACTACTGGCTTTTCGGTGAAGGAAAACATCGTGAGAAAACCTGCATATGTACGGAGAAGGAATTCAGTGGCGTATGTGAATCCAACAACCCGCACTGGGCCAGCGTGGTAGATGTGGCCCAATCACCCTTTCGGGGGTAGGCTAAAAGTCCAGCAGTGGACTGTTAAAAAGCTGATTATGATGATGATGATGATGACATAATTGCTAAGTGTCATGTTTGCAGAAGAAAGTCTTCGACCAGTGTGAGTTGCTAGTGATGACATACGGCACTGAAACGTAGTCTCTTACTATGGGCCTCATAAGCAAGCTCAAAGTCGCCCAACAAGCTATGGAGAGGGCTATGCTCGGGGTTTCTCTATGAGATCGAGTCAGAAATAAGGAGATCCGAAACTTATTTTGCATTTAGTGGGTTTACCAATATGATAATTCTCATCATTAGTTATCTTACTTAGAAATATCCGCTGGGATAGATAGGTATTTCCACTGAGTTGAAGATAAATATCCAGCATTTAAGGTGGCTACTCGGCGACCGATTTTCACACAACTTTGACCGGCGAAAACTTGTAAAGAAAACACATTTTATCTTATTTAATTATTCTATTAGTTTCACATTATCAAGACGAATAACATGAAAAATTACTACAGATTTATTTGCAATTTTTATTCCACTAAAATGTTTTTTTTTCTTATATAGGACATGTTATTAGGATAACAATAAAATTTAAAAATTAACACAAACTTTGCAGTTTTCTCGAGTTAAAGTTGTGTAAAAATTACGCGCTGAGTTAATCACTTAAATAAAAAGTGATTGCCTTATCATACTAGATTGACCTCCATGACTTTTTGTGTTATCATCTCCTACAAGTAAATAGTAGCTTAGTTCCTGCGGCTTTACTTACTTTGTACCAAATTCCAATAAGTAAATATAAATATTATAATAGCTTTTTACAATTTGCTTCACCTTTCAGAACGATACGTCCGAAGATTATTGAAATAACATTTAATTTTATGACCAACAGATCATCATCATCATCAGTCGGAAGACGTCCACTGCTGAACAAAGGCCTCGGAACTTTGCTCCAACCGTCCGCTTAACCGTCCAAGCTGAACAACAGCCTGCCATCTGCATCCACTGGATGCCCGTGCCGTGACTCTTGCGATGTCTTTGGTCCACGTAGCGGGAGGCCTACGAACGCTGCGTCTTCTAGTTCGTGGTCTCCATTCAAGAACCTTTCTTGGTCATCGGTTATTAGTCCTTCGAGCGATGTAGCTTGCCCATTGCCACTTCAACTTGAAAATTTTAATAGCAATGTCGGTGACTCTGGTTCATTGCCGAATATCCCCATCCCGGATTCTATCGCACAAAGAAATCCGAGAATAGCTTTCTCCATCGCTCGCTGTGTGACTAAAAAAAAACAACAAAAAAAAAAACAGCCAAAATGCCAATATTTAAGGACCACGTCTCAGTAACATTTATGTCATCACTGGCAAACTGGCAACACACACTGGTTAAAGACCCGTGTCAACTTGATCAACGTATGTTGATCAGATAATAACATTCGATTCTGACTTATACATATACTTGTAAGTCACCTGATATGCATTGATCCAGAATTTCTATGTATTATCATACCTCATAGCTTTAATAGCATGCTATGAAAAATAATACAATGAAATTTTTTCATACAATTTGTCAATTGTTTATGTTATCCACAAACACAAACACATTCAAACACATTTTAAGAATAATGAAAGAAAAAAAGTATATATAAGCGTATTGGTTACTGATTAGTAAATTAGTCACATAAGTATTCTGGAACAGTGTTGTGTCGTTTGTGTGGAGTACCAAAATGTTGATCAAAAAAATAATTATTATTGCAATAATCTTTAGTGTAAGTTATGCAGACGAAGCTAATAATAACATACCTGATGGAGACTTTGAATATATCATAAATACAGGGAGTTTGAGTAGTGACAAAATATCGGCAACATTGAGAAATGAAATCGATAAACTGAAAGATGTGAATAAAAAAATACTCGAAAATTTGGAATTAATCAATAGAAAAATGGACGGCTCGGAAATAAAGGTAGCTTATAAATTAGATGAGATAAAAAACAAGTTCGATATATTTGAAAATAACTTTGAATATAATCAATTGTATCATGAAATGTATCAAGAAAAAAATGGAGAAATTATTATTAACAATAAATTAGATGAATTACAAAAAAACATAGATGAGAAATTAGCGTCTTTGGATCAACACATAAATCAGAAATTACATACACTAGAGAAAATAATAGCAGATAAAACTGACATCATAAAAAATAATAAATTATCTGTAAGTGTAAAAAATCAACAAGACTTGGATGAAAATAACATTATCAGCAAATTGATTCAAAAATCAACGGCAAACGAAGCATTAGGAAAAAATTACTATGACACAACACAGAAATTGAGTGTGATAGAAACAAAAATATCCGAATTAGAAAATACCACCCCATATTTGAAATTTGATGAAATAGATAAAAATACAATGAAATTAGAAGATAATTTTAACTCTATATGGACTGAATTAAATAATATGTTACCTGAGATGCCAGAAACCATTTATCACAGACTGGATACATTAAATGATGAAATACCGGAACAATTGGAAGAAAGTAAAGTCTTTAAATTAGATGAAGTGGAAAATATTATAGCGAAAATGAAAGCAGAGAGTTTAGTAAAGGATAATATTGTATCGGAAACAACTCGTGAGTAAATCAGATGTTTTATGTTAAAAAAAGTTAAGGTTAAAATAAAATAAGATCTGTATTAAATGTGAACTGATATTTAAGTAACTGAATTTAACGCAACGTGCATGAACGTTTTAAATTCAAAACCTCAAGAAAAAGAACCTCGAACGAACTGCTGTATAAAATCCAGAAGCCAAAGCCGACACACTACACTGAAATTTTCCATAAAATTATTAGTATTAATTATTATATTCCAGCGATAGAGTGATTGCTGCTAGATCTGTGGTATATAGCTGAATTCGGACAAATTTCAATTGCAGGTTTAGGTTGAAATACCGACATTGATTATTTTTTTGCTGGTAAAGGCAAAATAATAGTGACATAATTATATCACGATGGTAGAATAGTACTTTCTATTATGCATCTCGTTCCTAACCACAAGCATAAAATCTTTTGGCTAGCATGAGATTCCACTACCTCACATGAGAACCAGGAACCTATACTTGGAACTTTTGTTTGGGATTTCGTTCGAAAGTCTATAATTTCGTATGGTTTCACATGAAACTGTCGTGTGAAATATCATACCAGCGATTCAAAAATAGAACCCTGGTTCCAAGCTAAATGTGTTTACCATATTTGTCACCGTAGCATCGTCAGTGAACATTAAGTAAGCATTAGTCAAAAGCGCGGTCATTGAAAAAGAAAATAGTTTTACATGTGAATGTTTTTTCCATAACCATGATTCGGATCGTGATCGCGATCGCGTGCCATCTCACTTATGCACGTGGTGCGAGTAAATAGATGCGAACGAGACAGCATGCAATCTCGATCACGATCAAACTTCTATAATAAGGCCGCAATTTGGAAATGAAATTACATCACCCCATAAACCAACAGTAGATATAGGTTAGCAATAATTATGTAACTTTTTTCAGCGGCTTATGGGGATTGTAAGCAACTGCAAGCGCACGGCTACGATTTCAAACCAATTCGTATGGACAACGAAACTTTTAACCACGTCACGCTAGAATCTGATGAAGATGGTCTCATCAACTTTGAGATGCACCTCGCTATAAAGAGCGCAGGTTTAACTGTCATCCAGCTGTCGTCAGAAGCAAACCCAACAGAGGAGGATGGTTATTTTGCAATTGGTACGTACATATTTTTTGAGATACATTAATTCATAAAGTCTTGAAGAAACTGTTTCAAACGTTTGGCATAATTTTTGGGTATGTTTTATTAATTAATGAAAAATTTGTTCAGTAGCTACAAAATTCTATTGTGCTGGGTTTTTTATGATAAGGTATTAACAACTAAGCTAGCTAGCAAGCAGATTTGCTGCATCATAAATTACTATTTTGTTACAAGACTTTTAACAAACTACTATTTATACATCAGCAAATAAAGCTTATTTTTTTTAAACTCAGAAATGCTTGTAAAGTCACTATTCCGCAAAAAAGCATGTAATTATTTTTTTGTTTCATATGTTGTAAGTGCAAAAGTTAGCTTCTTGGCTTATCATCCAAAACCACGTAATGTTATTGCCAAAAACCTGTATTAGTAATTTTGTTTTTGACGGGATAAAAGAAACTCCGAAATATTTCAGTCACGGAATTATGGTACATTCAACGATCTATTACTATACTCATCATCATCAGCCAGAAAACGTCCACTGCTGAACATAGGCTTCCCCTAAGGGCCCTATTTATTACTATACAGCGTGTATTTTATCTAAACTGGTACATTACTGCAAAAGTGCAAATGCTACTCAGCATTTGCACTTTTGCAGTAATGTATTAGTTCTGCCAACAGAAACTAGGGAATTTATATGGTACATATAGGTGTCGAAACAATTACATGGGCTTTAAATTCTGCATTATATCTAGAAAATGGTATACAAACATCATAATGACTACAATTAAAAATTGCTAAGTATATACTATTGTTATTTATTTTAACCTAATATTAGGCATTTGCAAACGCTGTAACATGAGTCATACTCATATGAATCATATTAAAGCGAACGTGTGTGAGTATGTAGTTATTTTTTTCTTAATAACAATGTATTTATTTTTTATCAGGTATTGCAGATGGTCACGCACGTTCCTGGCTTTATAACTTCAAGCTAAGCTCTGACTTCAATGAAGTTGTTAGTTTATACCGTCAGATACAATTACAGTCCGCCAGTACCCCAGCTGACATAATAACTACGACTGAATTCAAGGCTTTTTACGTCAGAATTATCAATGGTAAGTTAAAGTATATTGCTTTATGCTTATCGCGTAGGTACCAGATTCTTCGGGCACTCGAAACTTAAATCATAATTATTAGGATTATGAGGTAATTTTTAGGATTCCAGAGCACAAAAGGATACTCTCATTTTATCTTCTTTATATCCGTCAATCCGTCCAACCATCCATACTAATGCATTTGTGGTTTGTGTCACTGAAATTTGATTCGCGTATTTACGTATGCGTACTGCAAAACTACCACTTTCACATGAACAGCAAAAAAAAAAGTCGGTATGTCGGTTTGAATTTACTACTAAATAACGAACTGTATGAAAGTTTGCTATACAAAATAACGTAATTATAACCAACTAAATATATTTTCAGAAACGCTGGAATTCGGTTCGGAAGGTACTGATTCACCACCCATCCTGAGTTATAGAGATGAGCGCTTTAGAACATTGAAATATATCGGCTTCACTTCGTGGGGTGATCATTACACCGGATCATTCCTTATTGACTGTCCGCCTAAATTTGAAGGTACTACTTTATGCATTACTAGCTACACTTTGTGATTCCTTTTTATCCGATGAGACAAAGCCAATTGGAGCGTTGTAATTACCATGTTTGAATGTATGCATGTATGTTCCCAACTACAGTCTTAATGTTTCTACCGATTTTGTTAAATGATGTATTGATATATACAGTGTAGGTTCAGGGATGATCACTGGGTAGTGCATATGACATTGATAGATCATTTAAAATAAAAGTGAGGGCTGAGTTGTTTTGTTTGCGAAATATATAATTTGCCGAAAATAATGTCATGGAGGGTTTTTATGATGCAATTTTTTTCCCTGCCATCTTGTTTTTCTAACATCAAATTTCCACGAAAGCATAACCGTTACAGAAGAAGCATCTACATGTCTTATTACTACTTTCTTGAAATCACAAATTTTTCTTCTTTGATAGCAGAATTCAGACTGGATGCACTAAATCAAGAAATACCGGAACAATTGGAAGAACTTAAACTCTTTAAATTAGATGACGTGGAAGAGATTACAATGAAAATGAATGCAGAGAGTTTAGTAAAGGAGGAAATTGTATCGGAAAGAACTCGTGAGTATATCAGTTATTATATAATAAAATAGTATTGGTTAAAACATATTAATATCTGGATTAAATTGTAATAAATTTCAACATTTCCAATCCTTTGCACAAAGGTGCCCAGTTGATTTTAGCACAACGTGCATGAACTTATAAAAAATTCAAGTAAAAGTACCTTGAACTGCTGTAGAAAATCCAGAGGCCAAAGTGAACATTAAACATTTTCCATAAAATTATTTACATTAATTATTAGTTACCGTAGTAGTAAGTTAGTTCGGTTTATTTTCTGTAAGTTTAGTTTGAAATCCCAACATTGAGTTTATTTTGCCGGTAAGGGCAAACAATTGTGATAAAAATATCATAAATCAAGATGATAGAGTTTAATTGTTTTTATTTCTTTGCCAAGCGTGGTATTACGTTACCGCACTTGAGAACTAGTTCTCATTCCATGCTAAACGTGATTACCATATTTGCCATCGTAGCATCGACAGTGAACAGTAACAGTCAGCAGTAGTCAAACGCCCAGCCATTTTTTTTTTAAATGTTTTAGGTGTTTTTTTCCATAACCATAGTTTGGGAATTAAATTACATCACCCCATAAACCAGCAGTAGATGAAGGTTAGCAATAATTATGTCAATTTTTTCAGCGGGCTTTGGGGATTGTATGGAACTGCAAGCGCACGGTTACGATTTCAAACCAATTCGTATGGACAACGAAACTTTCAACCACGTAACGCTAGAATCTGATGAAGATGGTCTCGTCCACTTTGAGATGCACCTCGCTATAAAGAGTGCAGGTTTAACAGTTATCCAGCTGTCGTCAGAAGCAAACCCAACAGAGGAGGATGGTTATTTTGCAATTGGTACGTAAATATTTTTTTAGATACATTAATTCATAAAGTCTTAAATAAACTGTTTCAAACTTATGGCTCAATTTTTGCGTACGTTTGCTTAGTTAGTTAGAAATTTGTTTAGTTGCAAAAAAATCTATTATACAGCGTTTTTCATTATAAACTAATAAGCTAGCAAGCATATTCGCCGCATCATAAATAAAAAAAAATACAAGACTTTTTTTATACTTTGTATAATTATTATCATATACTTCCTTCTTTTTTCTTGATACGTTGACTTTATTGGTCCGTAAAACTAGGGAATATAATTATGTTTTGAGCAAGGATTTTATGTATACCCTAAAGGGACCTGGATTGAGTACTCATGCTAAAAAAACGGTCCGAGGGAAAAGCGAGCACGGAGTAATTTGTCCTTTTCTTGTAGGGTGTTCATGATTTTGAGGAAACGAAGACATTGTAGGTAATTCCTAAAATCATCGTATGGGTACTCTCAGTAAATACAGGAAGTTCATATAGGCCCAGTGACGAGCGCTAATGTCAGAATTTTAGGCCGCCAGGATGCCTGAAGGCCTCTGAGATGGCTTAGCGGCTATTGTTATAAGACTCAACCGGGACATACGGGTCACGTGACATATATTTTTTTTAAATTATAAATTGGCTTGCGCTTGGCCGCCATCTCGCCTGATGTTAAGCGATGATGCGGCCTACGATGGAGCACGCTTGCCTAAAAGAAACCTATTCACTCTCGACTTGAAGGCACCCAGATTGTTAACTTTTTATTCGATCATTCGGTTTCTAAATGCCACTCGCAATCACCCTACCTAAGATTGACCGTGTAGTCCGTTGCTTAAATTCGGTGATCAGTTAACAACATCTAGTAGATGACGATGATGATGAAAGTAGCCTATAACTTTCCATCCCTTGAACTATACCCATGCAAAAAATCTGGTTGATTTGTTGCTCTGTTGCTGCGTAAAAGAGTAACAAACACACTTTCGCATCCTATCCTACTTCCTACTAATATTATAAACGCCAAAGTTTGTATGTATGGATGTTTGTTCCTCTTTCACATACAACAGACAAACTTTTGTATTTATAATAAACTAGCCGTTACCCGTGTGACTTCGTACGCATACACTTTCACCTAAACTTTCAACCTTTTTTGGACCCTTTAATTCGGCCCTTTCGTAAAATATTTTTAATGAAGTTTTACACCCACTTGTCAAATTACAATTTCGTAGTTGCATAACTTTCAACACAACATACAAACTACAATTCCACCTCCTTAATCTTTCTCTTTTGTAAAAATATTGTAACAGTATTTATTTATTTTAAACTATTAGCCTGAATACCAAATTTTATCCCTGAGTATCATCAAAAACAAATGACTTTAATATAATCTTTCAACCTCCATTTGCCCCCTTTAATTCGGCTTTTTCGCTAAATCCTTCTTAGCGAACCTCTATACTTCATAAGGAATCTACGTGTCAAATTTTAGCTTCGTAAGTCAAATAGTTTTTGAGATTTCGTGACAAGTCAGTGAGTGAGTGAGTGAATTTAGCTTTTATTAATATAGAAGATTGGCATGACTACTATTTGGCATATTTTACTTACTGCGGGAAAATGACATCGAACTACATTCATTTTCAAAGTTTGTCGAGAGCATCACTACATCACTATCACTATCACCACATAGGATAAAACAAAGTCGCTGTCACTGTTTGTCCGTCCCTATGTATGCTTAAATCTTTAAAACTACGCAACAGATTTTGATGCGTTTTTTTAAAATAGATAGAGTGATTCAAGAGAAAAGTTTATATATATAATACATGCATAATATAGTAGAGAAACACTGATAATTGTAGAGGTTTCTAATGTAATGTCGTAAATAAACATATGTTTTTGCGCTTACATTGCAAACGCTGGCTGAACCCTACGTGATAACGAAGGGATTTTAAGCAATACAGCATTAATCTTTATCCAATTAAGTACCTTAAATACATTGTGCATTTAATATAGACCAATATGGCCGTTTACAGCATGTAATTTAAATGAACATTTTCGAAGATATTAAAGATTTAAAATGCAGGGACATAGCGGTTGCGGCGGTACCGGCCCCCCGGCCAGTACCGCAACAGGCCGGTACCGGCGGCGTGTTTTTCACATGGCCAATCATAATGTCGCTCTTTAAAGAGTAACCTCTAAAGAAAACATGTTTGTTTTGCATAATGACAAAAAATCTGTGAACGTTGTAGGTATATAAAGACATCCCGTAGTATATTATTTTAGTATTAGCATTGCACCTGCGATGCCGGGGCGGGTCGCTAGTGTCTTTATAAAATCTTCTGTGTTGAAGTGCAAGCTGCACACCTGGACTTTTTGTTATACTTGCTGTTCGACTAAGAATTACTTCCAACCACATTTTTCTTACATCCTCTTTTGTTGGTATACTGTAACATGAAATATATTCAGCGATGAATTTAGGTACTTTCATTTTTTATGTAATATTTAGAATGATTCCCGTATGATTCGTCGAAACACCCTTGAACGATACAACTGTACACAGAAAGCTCGGTTCACCGTTGGATGGTGGTACTAGATCTACGTTTCGCCACTTACTCACCTGATGGTACGAGACGGTGTGGCGGAGGATGGAACACGTTGATCTAGAAATCTATTCATATCTATCTATACATATATATTTTTTTTAATAAATAATAGGCTTGCGCTTGACCGCCAACTCGCCTGATGTTAAGCGATGATGTGGTTTACGGTGGAGCACGCTTGCCTAGAAAAAACCAATTCACTCGTGATTTGAAGACACCCAGATTGTATCTATCGGGGAACACCCATTCAGGCAGCGCATTCCACAGACTAGCAGTCACTATCACACTATCACTATCTATCACTAGCCATGAAGATATCTAGTTTGTTGTTCTCAGGAAACAAGGAGGACGGCAGGTAGTTCCATTCTTGGGCAGTACGTATCATAAATGAAGACCCAAATCGTTGAGTTCAAATCTTTGGAATTTTCACTAGGAAGGGAGGGTAGTGTGCATGTGCAGTCATTCTACTTTTCCTAAGTAAAAGGGGGAGGGTGGAACAAGGGCTCGAAGCTTTTGCGCACACTCGCCGAAATGCGAATTACTTTAAAATATCCCTAGGTCATGCTAAAACATAATGTATAAAAATAATTGTTCATTGTTCAAAATATTGTTCATGTTCACACGTGTATGGACACCCTAGTAAACATTTTCTTGTATTTCAAGCTTTGTGTACCTACCTGTGAAAAGATATGCCGCAGCCACCGAATGATTCACTAGCACAGTTTCTTATACAGCAATTTTTCACCATTTTAAAATAAATATTCAAAAATCATGCTTAAAAAACAAAATATAGTAAGCAAACAATCAAAAACGCCATGTCGTTAATGCTGCCAGTAGCTTCATGGTTCAGCAGAACCATGAAGGTTCCTAGTAATTATACTAGGAACCTACATGGTTACTTAAAAATAAAATTTAAATAGGTACATGATACATTAGATATATTATCTACAGTAATAACCGTTAGAAAATGGAAATAAAAATTTATCTTTATTTCATTGGTAGTAATTTTATGTTTACACCCCAAAATAGGGCCTGCCTGGTATGTCCGATTGAATAAGTAAAACTACTAAAATATGATTACGGGATAATTACCGTGGTGGTTGTGGAATGAGATTCCACAACATTATATAACTTTAGTGAACAGCTGAGATAGTTTAAAACAGAGTTTTACTAAAATATATGTTTTATGTAATGGCAATCTTTAGAAAGGGATACACTTCCTTCGTGGTAGCTATCTCAGTGAGCTCGTTTTACCTCCATGTTCCTAGCCACATTATTATGAACCTTATCGTTAGACGTTAAGGTTTAGTTTTGTATGGGAATATTTTGACAGAACGCGTTCCTTTCCTTGCAACTTCCTTGGTTTTGAGCAACTGGCATGTCACTTTGACAGTGACTTTTCGTGACATTTATTTGTTTACATATACATAAATGTCACGAAAAGTCACTGTCAAAGTGACATGCCAGTTGCTCAAAACATTTTTCACTTATGATCAATATTTTACTCTCAATTTTCCTCGGCTTTGCTCTCGGGGATATTCAGATAGTTCAAAAAATTTATAAAAACATTATTAAAAGATTGTAATAGAAGGCGTTATTATAGAGGCGTTGACTAATAAGATAGAGGAAATAGAGGGCAAATCAAACGTTGGCCAGAAATGTTTAGTATCCCTACTGTCTAATATTTCAAAATATATTATGCATTTTTTTATCATAACATTGTATAGAACAGATATTATTACGTTAAAATAAATAGTACAACACGATTTTGATTTTATAATTGTTCGTATTACAACTAGAACACTTTTTTAGCACTTTTTTGCACTGGTAACCCCTTTGTTTACATAAAATATCTAAGATTAAAAAACGGAGTATAGAATGTCAACACAATTGTATGTGCTTTAACTTTTACTATACTAGATATGGTATACAAACTACATGATGACTAGAATAAAAAATTAGTTTTTCTTAATAACGATGTTTTTTTTTGCTTTCTTGTCAGGTATTGCAGATGGTCACGCACGCTCATGGCTTTATAACTTCAAGCTAAGCTCTGACTACAATGAAGTTGTTAGGTTATACAGTCAGATACAATTACAGTCCGCCAGTACCCCAGCTGACATAATAACTACAACTGAATTCAAGGCTTTTTATGTCAGAATTATCAATGGTAAGTTACTACACTGACATAACCTAGAATGCTGTTACATTTTTTATTTCAATGTGTGCCGGTCTGAGTTTACTACTAAATAAAGAACTTTATAAAAGTTTGTTATACAAAATAACATGTAAACAACTGAATATATTTTCAGAAACGCTGGAATTCGGCTCGGAAGGTACCGATTCAACACCGATCCTGAGTTATAGAGATGAGCGTTTTAGAACATTGAAATATATCGGCTTCACTTCGTGGGGTGATCATTACACCGGATCATTCCTTATTGACTGTCCGCCTAAATTTGAAGGTACTACTTTATGCATTACTAGCTACACTTTGTGATTCCTTTTTATCCGATGAGACAAAGCCAATTGGAGCGTTGTAATTACCATGTTTGAATGTATGCATGTATGTTCCCAACTACAGTCTTAATGTTTCTACCGATTTTGTTAAATGATGTATTGATATATACAGTGTAGGTTCAGGGATGATCACTGGGTAGTGCATATGACATTGATAGATCATTTAAAATAAAAGTGAGGGCTGAGTTGTTTTGTTTGCGAAATATATAATTTGCCGAAAATAATGTCATGGAGGGTTTTTATGATGCAATTTTTTTCCCTGCCATCTTGTTTTTCTAACATCAAATTTCCACGAAAGCATAACCGTTACAGAAGAAGCATCTACATGTCTTATTACTACTTTCTTGAAATCACAAATTTTTCTTCTTTGATAGCAGAATTCAGACTGGATGCACTAAATCAAGAAATACCGGAACAATTGGAAGAACTTAAACTCTTTAAATTAGATGACGTGGAAGAGATTACAATGAAAATGAATGCAGAGAGTTTAGTAAAGGAGGAAATTGTATCGGAAAGAACTCGTGAGTATATCAGTTATTATATAATAAAATAGTATTGGTTAAAACATATTAATATCTGGATTAAATTGTAATAAATTTCAACATTTCCAATCCTTTGCACAAAGGTGCCCAGTTGATTTTAGCACAACGTGCATGAACTTATAAAAAATTCAAGTAAAAGTACCTTGAACTGCTGTAGAAAATCCAGAGGCCAAAGTGAACATTAAACATTTTCCATAAAATTATTTACATTAATTATTAGTTACCGTAGTAGTAAGTTAGTTCGGTTTATTTTCTGTAAGTTTAGTTTGAAATCCCAACATTGAGTTTATTTTGCCGGTAAGGGCAAACAATTGTGATAAAAATATCATAAATCAAGATGATAGAGTTTAATTGTTTTTATTTCTTTGCCAAGCGTGGTATTACGTTACCGCACTTGAGAACTAGTTCTCATTCCATGCTAAACGTGATTACCATATTTGCCATCGTAGCATCGACAGTGAACAGTAACAGTCAGCAGTAGTCAAACGCCCAGCCATTTTTTTTGGGTGTCTATAATGTACAACATGATATTTGCCGACACGATATTGTACGGCATGATAATGTACAGCATGATAATTGGTGTACATGTACATCGAATATCATGTTGTACAATCCATGTCGTACAATACTGGCCGTCAATTATCGGCCCGTGTCTATAAAGTACGGCAAGGAATGCACAGCCAGGATTGCACAGCCAATAATCCATGTACGAGAAAAAAGTCCACGTTTTATCGGGCTGTGCATTATTATGCCGTACATTATCATGTCGTGCAATACAGGCCGTGTTTTGTCGAAACGGGCCGAAAATGTACGACCCATAATGTACAACATGATAAAAGGTGGCATCTCCCTATTGGCTAATTTTGCTGAAATGACTCTGCTCTTATTGGCTGTTGAGTCTATGACGTCTGTCGATTCCATGCTTCGTTTGAACAAGATAGTGTAAGATAGTCACAGATTAAAAATATGAGAACCATCAAAACTTTTTGGTGGTGAGGCGGAGAGAGGAGTAAAACTGTGTTTGATCTGTCACTAATTTCGAACCTAACCAACGCAAGTCTGACTCCAGGTGGGCTCCCGCCAGAAGCTCTTGCGGTCGCCCCTGAGTGTCGCTTCGCCACACTCGACCTTCGTTTCGCTACGGAGGTCACCGGCTCGCTTCGCTCGCCACCTCCCCCCTTCGCTCCGCTCGGTCTCCTATGGCTCGCTCTCACTCAGAACCTCTCTTGAGCTTCTGGCTCCCGCGCTTTTTATATACACTCTAGGGGTAGGGACCACAAGACTAGGTGGAGTTGGGGTGCTCTGTGTCGGTTCTGTGACCTATTTCGAACCTAACCTACTCAAGTCCGGATGCTCTGTGTCGGATCTGTCACTCATTTCATTTGTACCTAATACACTCGACCTGGAATGTCCACGTCTAAACGAAGCATCAGTTTTGATTTTTTATGGTCACCAATTATCATGCTGTACAAAATCGGGGTGTACATTATTAAACAGAGTCAATAATGCACGGCATGATATTGTACGACACAATAATGCACAGCATGATAATTGGTGTACATGTACATGGAATATCATGCTGTACATTATCGCTTGTGCATTATTGGACCGATCTGATAATGTACGGCATGATATTGCACGGCACGATATTGTACAACATGATATTCCATGTACATGTACACCAATTATCATGCTGTGCATTATTATGCCGTACAATATCATGCCGTACATTATCTGTGTCGTACATTATTGCCTCCCTTTTTTTTTAAATGTTTTAGGTGTTTTTTTCCATAACCATAGTTTGGGAATTAAATTACATCACCCCATAAACCAGCAGTAGATGAAGGTTAGCAATAATTATGTCAATTTTTTCAGCGGGCTTTGGGGATTGTATGGAACTGCAAGCGCACGGTTACGATTTTAAACCAATTCGTATGGACAACGAAACTTTCAACCACGTAACGCTAGAATCTGATGAAGATGGTCTCGTCCACTTTGAGATGCACCTCGCTATAAAGAGTGCAGGTTTAACAGTTATCCAGCTGTCGTCAGAAGCAAACCCAACAGAGGAGGATGGTTATTTTGCAATTGGTACGTAAATATTTTTTTAGATACATTAATTCATAAAGTCTTAAATAAACTGTTTCAAACTTATGGCTCAATTCTTGCGTACGTTTGCTTAGTTAGTTAGAAATTTGTTTAGTTGCAAAAAAATCTATTATACAGCGTTTTTCATTATAAACTAATAAGCTAGCAAGCATATTCGCCGCATCATAAATAAAAAAAAATTACAAGACTTTTTTATACTTTGTATAATTATTATCATATACTTCCTTCTTTTTTCTTGATACGTTGACTTTATTGGTCCGTAAAACTAGGGAATATAATTATGTTTTGAGCAACTGGCATGTCACTTTGACAGTGACTTTTCGTGACATTTATTTGTTTACATATACATAAATGTCACGAAAAGTCACTGTCAAAGTGACATGCCAGTTGCTCAAAACATTTTTCACTTATGATCAATATTTTACTCTCAATTTTCCTCGGCTTTGCTCTCGGGGATATTCAGATAGTTCAAAAAATTTATAAAAACATTATTAAAAGATTGTAATAGAAGGCGTTATTATAGAGGCGTTGACTAATAAGATAGAGGAAATAGAGGGCAAATCAAACGTTGGCCAGAAATGTTTAGTATCCCTACTGTCTAATATTTCAAAATATATTATGCATTTTTTTATCATAACATTGTATAGAACAGATATTATTACGTTAAAATAAATAGTACAACACGATTTTGATTTTATAATTGTTCGTATTACAACTAGAACACTTTTTTAGCACTTTTTTGCACTGGTAACCCCTTTGTTTACAAAAATATCTAAGATTAAAAAACGGAGTATAGAATGTCAACACAATTGTATGTGCTTTAACTTTTACTATACTAGATATGGTATACAAACTACATGATGACTACTATAAAAAATTAGTTTTTAATAATAACGATGTTTTTTTTTGCTTTCTTGTTAGGTATTGCAGATGGTCACGCACGCTCATGGCTTTATAACTTCAAGCTAAGCTCTGACTACAATGAAGTTGTTAGGTTATACAGTCAGATACAATTACAGTCCGCCAGTACCCCAGCTGACATAATAACTACAACTGAATTCAAGGCTTTTTATGTCAGAATTATCAATGGTAAGTTACTACACTGACATAACCTAGAATGCTGTTACATTTTTTATTTCAATGTGTGCCGGTCTGAGTTTACTACTAAATAAAGAACTTTATAAAAGTTTGTTATACAAAATAACATGTAAACAACTGAATATATTTTCAGAAACGCTGGAATTCGGCTCGGAAGGTACCGATTCAACACCGATCCTGAGTTATAGAGATGAGCGTTTTAGAACATTGAAATATATCGGCTTCACTTCGTGGGGTGATCATTACACCGGATCATTCCTTATTGACTGTCCGCCTAAATTTGAAGGTACTACTTTTTGCATTACTAGCAGCACTTAGTTCCTATTTATCCGACGAGACAAAGGGAATTGGAGCGTTGTAATTACCATGTTTGAATGTATGCATGTATGTTCCCAACTACAGTCTTAATGCCTCTACCGATTTTGTTAAATGATGTATCGATAGATACAGTGTAGGTTCAGGGATGGTCTCTGGGTACGACATATTATCGGCCTATTATCCGAGTCGCGTAGGCAACAAAACGCTCCCTCAGCCCCCGCCAAGTTATAGCGACGATGTATTTTGCCACCCAAGAGTCAGGACGCCCGCGGGGGGAGTCATCATCATCATCAGCCAGAAGACGTCCACTGCTGAACATAGGCTTCCCCCTTTAACCTCCACACTGAACGACACGGACTGGATGCCCGCGGGGGGAGTGCAACGACAAAAACGAACATAGGTCCGACCTCGGTGACGCCTGGCGCGGTACTGAACGTGGTGCGCGAAAATTCTCGCGACCTTTTTACGCTTTTAATTTCACTAAAAAACGAAACTATTTACGATCAAAATTCTATCCAAATAAAAAAATGTTGAATAAAATTGCCTTTCAGTACATGCAATTTCCAGGTTGTTACGAGCTTTCATTAGAGCATAAAATGAAAAAAATAAACTGAATCGACTTTGTTTCAGTTTTTTTTTTGATCGAGGAAAGTTTATTCTATCGTGTTTTGAACCAAATCATAAACTCAAACACAGATGTATCTGTGACATGTATTTTTCAGCTCAAATATTGTTATTTAACTGAATAAAATTCATTTAAAACCGTTAAAAAATTTGCTATAAAAGGCAGTTATCATTGAATAGAACTTTTTTGAAATAAAAGTGAGGGCGGGTGTATATTTGCGAAATATATTATTCGCCAAAAAAACTGTCATGGAGTTTTATGTTTTCAAGATAAGTATCTATTTGTTACGGAACAAGCATCTACATGACCTATTCTATCTTCCTTGATATCACAAGATTCTTTGATTGATAGCAGAGTTATTGTAGGGCTATTTATGCAAGTTCATTTGTCAAATAGTTTTGAAGTGTGAATCTACAGATACCTCATTTCTCAATATCGGGTGAAACCATAGGCTGGTGAAACTATCGGCTCAACATACATAAATACAATCATACATACTTTCACTGTTGTCGGGTAAAAAGTTAATGAAACTCTAATTTCCGCATAATACTACATCGCATCGTATTGTTAGTAATGTAATTATGTTTATAAGTGATGACGTATTATTCACTAGCTGAATCCCGCGGTGCTACCCGCGATTTTCCAATTTTCCCGCATTTTCTGGGAGAATAAGTACCCTATGTCCATCCATATGATGTACACTATCATCCTGCCAAAATTCGTTAAGATCGGCTTAGCGGCTTAGTCGTGAAAAGCGAACAAACATCCAGACAGAGAGACAGAGTTACTTTCGCTTTTATAATATTAGTAAGGATGACGATGATGGCCTATTTTTTAATCTACTCTTTTTTAAATAAGCGTCACTTTAGGACGATTATAGTATATATAATGTTATAAGGATGGATATATTATGTTATAAGGATGTTATAGGATTATATTATGTTACGTATCTAAAATTGTAAACTACGATATTGCGAGAATCGCGGGTCAAGTGGCGTTCAATGGCACACAAGAAAAGGCCGATGCTCGGCAGTCCGAGCATGCGCGCCGCTTTACAATATTGCCCACTCTTTTTATCCGTGCCATAAAGCTAGACTATGGAAATAACATTATTTTTCTCGCGGAGTCATCATCATCATCATCATAATCAGCCTTTTAACAGTCCACTGCTGGACTTTTAGCCTACCCCCGAAAGGGTGATTGGGCCTTATCCACCACGCTGGCCCAGTGCGGATTGTTGGATTCACATACGCCATTGAATTCCTTCTACGTACGTATGCAGGTTTCCTCACGATGTTTTCCTTCACCGAAAAGCCAGTGGTATGAAAATCCGTACATAAGCTCCAAAGAGCTCATTGGTACGGGCCCAGGGTTCGAACCCGCGACCTCACGCTTTCAAGTCTATCGGTCACCCAAATGGGCTACCTCGCGGAGTAAAACGAGTCAATAAAATTCGATCATGCGTGCTAGGCCTGCATCAGTTATTTGCGGAAATTATAGTAAATTATACTATTAATAATATTATAAATAGGAAATATTTGATTGTTTGTTTGTTGTTTTGCATTGAATAGGCTCCGAAACTACTGAACCGATTTGAAAAATTATTTCACTGTTGGGATACTACGCTATCCCCGGGTGATACAGGCTATATAATATTTAAAAAAAAAAAATTGGGATCCTTACTAAAAGTACAACCGTGCGAAGCTGGGGTGCGTTGCTAGTCAGTTAATATACAGATACATTTATCTACTTATTGTGTTTCAGAATCGTTGTAAGACAACATTGCGGACGGAAACTCCAGTCAACAAGTAAATGCTTCCCGAAGATCACTATGCTATGAAGCCGCCAGTTACAAAATTATGTTATATCTCTCTTATATTTTTATGTTCATTGTAATGTTGCAATATAAATTAACCAACCTAATAGCTAGTATCTAGCTAATGTAACATGCAGTGGGGCATATTCCAACATTTCAATACTTGTGGAATTTTTTGGAAAAACAGGATCAATATTTATTTTAAGTCAATATTATTTACTGAGGTAACTACTTCCATAAATAAATAAATTAATTACACTTATTTTGTTTTGTATTTTACTATAAAACAAAATAACTTTACTAGTCCAGTTCCCGCGACATTATTATTGGCATATTCCAATAATTAACCATTTCTTCGATATAATACTAAGTCACCTAATTTTCTGGCCGTCTTAAAAATTCGTAGTTTGTCCATCGTTTTGGAAAATGACAACGGACGGATGGACAGACAGACAGACAAACATCGTAGGCTTAGTAATAGGGTCCCGTTTTTACCCTTTGCGTACGGAACCCAAAAAAGACGAATTGAGTAAACACATAATCAATGTCAAAGATAAATTTAATTAGTTAAAAACAACACATACCGCAAAATACAAGCACTGGATAAATGTGTTACCTGAAAAACAAACAGAAACTGATATTATGAACCATAAACTAGAAGAATTGCATAAAATCTAATCTAATTTTTATGGAAGCTTAGACAATATCAAACGCAGATTTAACTGGTTAAAAAAATAAAAATATGAATGATAGATATTAGTTAGACAGATCTTTATTGTTCACACCAAAAATGACGACAAAAACATCTTAAAACTAGTGAAACGATTGGCGGCATTATAGCTATAAACGATCTCTTCCAGGCAGTATTCCAGTAAATATATTACAAATAATTATAATGAAAAAAAATCAGCGTGGTCATGCTGTTAGAAGGCTGCTAGCATGCTTTGTACGGTAGTGGGCTTGTGCATTTGGACTGTCTCTAGACCGTCTAATTGTGTTTTCTGTATAATAGTTTAGGTATTTATTTTGTTTAGTTAAAATAATTATTTAAGGTAAATGCCCCTTTAAAACAAACTTAGCTGAGAAAGCATTACTTATTTGCCATCTTTTTGCCTACCAAGACTTGTACTTACTACAAATGAAATAATACTTCTACCTCGCTATTAACTAATAAGACAATATAATTTCCTGGGTATTTGCTATGATTACAAATTAGTATACAAAATGTGTGTTTAATTTTCTTGATATCATTGCTTTTATTCTCGGAGCTTGTTAGGAACTTCTTTGCTCTTTTTTATTAACTTATGGGGTATCGGAAGGAATTAGTATTAAGTATGCGATCGGTGCGACACGCGCGTAGTTCCGCTATCTCAAACAGACTGGCTACAGAGGGCGCGCGAGGAGCGGTCGCCGCGCGGGCAAGTAACCGGTCCGCGCCGGGTTGGCCGCGTACTAACTCTTTACTAAACTGCGGCCGCTCGCTCGACGTTAGAACAATGGGCGCTGCGCGAATGGTGTGTTTCCATTGCATCCGATATTGACGATTAAATATTATATTATTAGATTATGTACTGTGTATTAATATATATATAATAAATAGTATGTATTAATATTTATATATGTGTGGTAAATTAGAGTGGAGCCTACATCACTCCCCTCCAGACCGTTACTACGGTCGATAGAAGTCGGGAAAACGAACCGTACGCCCAGAACGAGTCTTTTTTATGACCTGTGCCGGGACCGGGACTGGTACTGTGGCTTGGTTGGGTATTGGTACTGGAACATCCTGTTGCCGTATTGGGATTGGGTCTGGTGGGGTGAGAGCAGTGGGGGTTGAAGTAGGAGTAGGAGACGGGTCTGCCAGAATGTAGGCTGGTTTGAGCCGATCGATTGAGACAGTAACCGCTTTGCCTTTAACCAATATTTTATAAACTTTGTCACCCCTTTCGAGCACTTCGTGAGGGCCAGTGAAGGGAGGTTTTAAGGCACCTCGTACTGCATCGACCCGCAAAAAGACGTGACTCGAAGTTGCTAAATCTTTAAAAATAAAGATTTTGTTTTTATTATGGCGAGCAGCAGGTGTGGGTTGTAACTTCACAGCGAAGCGGCGTAAGCGAGTCGTAAAGTCTGAAATGTCGGTACTATCAGCGACGGATGGCTGGAAAAACTCACCTGGCAGACGTAACGTCTCGCCATATACTAATTCTGCTGAAGAAGTTTGCAAATCTTCTTTAAATGAGCTCCTGATACCCAGGAGCACCAAAGGTAATGTGTCGACCCAATTGCTGTCCGCATGGCACATTATTGCTGCCTTAAGTTGGCGGTGAAATCTCTCCACTAACCCATTACACGCTGGATGATAGGCGGTAGTTCTGCGGTGTTTGAATCCAGTCATTTTTCCTAGATATTGGAACAGTGCTGATTCAAACTGAGCACCGCGATCGGTTACAATGTCTGTCGGAGCTCCAAATCTGGATATCCACGACATCAACGCCTTGCCAACAGTTTCAGCTGTCATATCTGGCATTGGCATGACCTCAGGCCAACGTGTAAAACGGTCTACCGCTGTGAGGCAGTACTTCTGGCCTTGTGAGAGTGGCATTGGGCCAATAATGTCTACGTGGACGTAAGTAAAACGAGCGCGGGGTAAATCGAAAGTGCCCAATGGTGATGACACATGTCGACTTACTTTAGCACGCTGACAAGCCAAGCATTTTTGTGTCCATTCTCGACTGTCTTTGCGCGCCCCAGGCCAAATAAAACGCTCAGCAACTAGTTTAGCAGTTGCTTTTGCGCCTGGGTGGCTGAGATTATGGAGACTGTCGAAAACTTGTTTTCGAAACGATTTCGTCACAAAAGGTCTTGGTGAGGTCAGGCTTACGTCGCAATAAAGCTCAGTTTGACTGTTGGGTAATTTCAGCTTCTTTAGGCGGAGTGAAGATTCACCACCAAGAAGTTGTACCATTTCGTGGTCAGAGGCTTGTGATGTGGCTAGTAAGCCCCAGTCAATTGGCATCTGTAGTTCCTCAATTCTGGAGAGCGTATCGGCAACAACATTGTCGCTGCCAGATATGTGCCGTATATCCGTAGTGAATTGAGAGATATAATCAAGATGCCTAAACTGACGAGGGGAACAGTTCGCCTTTCTTTCGCTAAAAGCAAAACAGAGGGGCTTGTGGTCTGTATACACCACGAAATGTCGAGCCTCCAACATATGGCGAAAGTACCTAATACTTTCGTATATGGCCAAGAGTTCACGGTCGTATGGCGAATACTTTTGCTGAGCTGGGTTTAGCTTACGCGAAAAGAATGCAAGTGGTTGCCACACGCCGTTAACCAGTTGTTGCAGAACGGAACCCATTGCCAAATCAGACGCATCTGTTACCAGAGCTAGTTTGGCTTGACAATCTGGGTGTGCTAGTAATGCAGCATTGGCCAGGTTCTCTTTGGATTGGTCGAAAGCAGTCAGAGTTTCTCCGGAAAGATGAACTGGATGAGACGCTTTGACTGAGCCAGTTAGCAATGCATTTAGGGGTGCTTGAATATTTGCGGCATGTGGTAAAAATCGCCTATAAAAGTTAAGCATCCCTAAGAAGCGTCTAAGTTCTTTCACCGTCTTTGGTCGTGGGAAATTCCGGATAGCTTCGACCTTGGTATCTAAGGGTTTCGTGCCGGATGGTGAGATTCGGTACCCTAAGAATGATACTTCACTAGCTCCGAAGATACACTTCGAAGTGTTGAGCAAAATACCATATTCCTTCATGCGCGTGAATAGTTGATGGAGGTGAGTCTCATGTTCTTCTACTGTCTTTGAGAAGACCAAAAAGTCATCAAGATAACAGTAGCAGAAATCGAGGCCTCTAGTCAACTCATCCACAAAACGCTGGAAGGTCTGACCGGCATTTCTCAAACCAAAGGTCATGTATGGAAATTCATACAGACCAAATGGGGTTGAGATGGCGGTCTTTGGGATGTCGGCTTCGTGCACAGGTATCTGGTTATAGGCCTTGACAAGGTCTATTGTCGAGAAGACCACACAACCAGATATGCTGTGTGCAAAGTCTTGAATGTGTCTGATGGGATAACGGTCGGGAATGGTGCGTGCGTTAAGCATTCTAAAATCGCCGCAAGGTCTCCAGCCGTTATCTTTTTTAGGGGCAAGGTGTAAAGGAGAAGCCCAAGGACTTTCTGAAGGTCGCGCCGTGCCATTGCTGAGCATAAGTTCGAATTCCCGCCTAGCTATCTTAAGTTTGTCGGGGGCTAGTCGACGGGGAGTACAATAAATGGGTGGGCCAGGTGTTGTTCTGATGTGGTGTTGAGTGTTGTGTTTCGGTAGCATTGGTGTGCCTGAAGGGCGGGTAATCTCAGGGAAATTACTAAGAATCGCGTGGTACCGCGTGTCGCCCGACCAAGTTTTAACAGAAAATACATCAGTATGAGCCTTAGAAGCACTAGAACTTAATGTTGTAGTATTATCTATTATACGCTGATTGCGACAATCTACAATTAAATTATAATGGCTCAGAAAATCAACACCTATGATAGCTTTAGTTACATCAGCTACAGTAAAACGCCAAGGGAAGTTACGCCTTAAGCCTAAATTAAGACTAAGTTCTATGTAGCCGTAAGTATCGATGTTGGTCCCATTTGCTGCACATAGCTGGTAGTTTGTCTTACTCCGTTGCTCCTGCAGCGCAGTTCGAGGGTACACGCAGAGGTCGCTGCCGGTATCCACCAGGAACTGGGTGTCAGAGCCGCGGTCAGTAACAAAGAGGCGACCAGTAGACGCAGGGCAATCGTCAGCCGCCATTAGCGACTGCCCACAGCGTTTCCCGCCTTCCCGAAGTCGCATGGCTTGATGCACTTGTGAGCATTAGCGCCATGCCTCGAGTGATACCAGCACAAAGGAAATTTTCGATAGCTGGAGTTCGATCGTGACATCGGGCGAGATGAAGAACGGTGCTGCTGTGGTCTGGAACGATCGTTGGAGCTGCATGCTGCACGAGTATGCTCGTCAAGCTTCAGGGCAAGGTGCTCCACCATCTGCTTCAGCTCTGCGATCTCGCTAGGTGGTTGAGCACGTTCGGTGTTAGACGAGGTTGATGCGACGTAAGTTGGTGTCGTGATCTCGTGAATCCGGTCAGCCAGGTCAGCAAGGTCTTCTAAGGTTTGAGAGGTCTGAGAGGTCAGCACTGTCTGGATACTGTTGGACAGGCGGTTGCACCAAATAGTCTTGATGAAATCTTCAGGGACAGCAGGTCCAGCCAAGTCCTGGAGATGTCTCAGGAACTGTGATGGTCTTCTATCTCCCAACTGCTCGTGTGTCAATAACTGCTTGACTTTTTTTTCGTGCGAAGCGGAGAGGCGCCTTATGAGTTCCGTTTTAATTTTGTGGTACCGGTTCTTGGCTGGTGGGCTCATAATAATGTCTTTGACTTCTTTTGCGTATTGCATATCGAGGTGTATTATAACATTATTGAACTTGATTGCGTCATCGGTAATATTATAATTATGGAACTGACCTTCCAGAAGTGCAAACCAGATCTCCGGATCGTCCGGTGAAAATGGTGGCACTTTAATCTTGACTTGCCGTATCGGTGTTGTGGAAACGCGCACCTTTTTGCAACGACGCGTGGTAACATTGTCACCGTCGCTTCCATTTGGTTTCACTGATATAGGTACATTATCAGACTCACCGCTGTCACTCATCTTCGTGTAAATCCAGGGGTCACCAGTTATGGGGTATCGGAAGGAATTAGTATTAAGTATGCGATCGGTGCGACACGCGCGTAGTTCCGCTATCTCAAACAGACTGGCTACAGAGGGCGCGCGAGGAGCGGTCGCCGCGCGGGCAAGTAACCGGTCCGCGCCGGGTTGGCCGCGTACTAACTCTTTACTAAACTGCGGCCGCTCGCTCGACGTTAGAACAATGGGCGCTGCGCGAATGGTGTGTTTCCATTGCATCCGATATTGACGATTAAATATTATATTATTAGATTATGTACTGTGTATTAATATATATATAATAAATAGTATGTATTAATATTTATATATGTGTGGTAAATTAGAGTGGAGCCTACAAACTTGCTAAATGTATCACTGCCAATTCAAGTCAAGCAAACGGAATATTGTTTGCCACTACTGAGTATCTTTTGTACCCACAACTTCAAAACGGGAAAAACCTTCTGTTTATAAAATTAATCACGAGAACGATAAAAAAGGTAAATTCTGAAACATGTTAGAGTGGCCTAAAACTGCCCTAAAACTGAAAATATCAAAGATAACGAAATGCATAAATTTAACAAGAAAAGATTTTATCGCGCATAGAAACTCCGAGCATAGCTCTCTCCGTTGCCCGCTGTGTGACTCTGCGTTTTTCCAAAAGGCCAACAGTTAAGGACCACGTCTCAGTACCATATGTCATCACTGGCAACACACACTGGTCAAAGACCCTCGTCTTGAGGATAACCGAAACGTGGATATTCGCCAAAGAACCAGAGTCACCGACATAGCTATTAAAATTTGCAAGTTGAAGTGGCAATGGGCAGGCCACATCGCTCGAAGAACCGATAACCGATGGGGAAGAAAGGTTCTGGAGTAGAGACCACGAACCGGAAGACGCAGCGTAGGGGGGCCTCCCACTAGATGGACCGATGACATGGTGAGAGTCGCGGGCATCCAGTGGATGCAAAAGGCAGGCTGTGGTTCAGTGTGGAGGTTAAAGGGAGAGGCCTATGTTCAGCAGTGGACGTCTTCTGGCTGATGATGATGATGAACAAGAAAAGATGTAATTCGTGCAAATAAAACTTAATAAAAATGCACAAAAATTGCAATTTGTTAAAAAACACCACTCATACAAAATGACTAATAAGTTTACTTTTAAGTTACAAAAATTAGTTATTAAGTTAGTAATTTAATAAGTCAAACTTTACTAATATTATTAGACTATTTTATAAGTTTCTAATTAAAGAGTAGACAGTTAAGAAAAAATATACAAAATACAAAAATATATCATACTAGCGACCCGCCCCGGCTTTGCACGGGGGCAATGCTAATACTAAAATAATATACTACAGAATGTCTTTATAATATACTAGTAGGCCGCCCCTGCTTCGCACGGGAGAAGCCGGGATATATAGCCTATGTCAACCGGGGATAGTGCAGCATCCCAACAGTGAAAGAATGTTTCAAATCGGTTCAGTAGTTTCGGAGCCTATTCAATGCAAACAAACAAACAATCAAATCTTTCCTCTTTATAATATAAGTATAGACAACGTTCACAGCTTATTTGTCATTAGGCAAAACAAACATGTTTTCTTTAGAGGGCGACACATAATTGGCCATGTGAAAAACACGCCGCCGGTACCGACCTGTTGCGGTACTAGCCGGTACCGCCGCAACCGCTATGTCCCTGCATTTTAAATCTTTAATATGCGCAAAAAAATGTGTTTATTTACGACATCACATTAGAAACCTCTACAATTATCAGTGTTTCTCTACTATATTATGCATGTATATATATAAACCTTTCTCTTGAATCACTCTATCTATTTAAAAAAACTGCATCAAAATCCGTTGCGTAGTTTTAATTTTTTTATTTTTTTAAATTATTTTTTTATTAAGTTAGTAATATTTACAACAACATTGACAGTAAAGATCTCGTAGTTTTAACATACAACTTTAACATTACATACAAATTAAAACATACAAATACTTAATTAAAATTATGCACCTATTCCACAAAATATTCCACAGGATATTTTGAATCATTTCCTGTAACTTGTTTTGCATTTGATCTGAGGTGGGTTTTTTCAATTAGGCATTCAATTCCACTATTAGGAAATATCCGATGGGATCGGTATTCCTGTTGATGAAGTATTAAATATACAACATTTAAGGTGACTTTTTAGCGACTGATTTTCACGCAAGTTTGACCAGCAAACACTTGAAGAGAATATCTTTTTCATTTTGTTATTTTATTAAATTTATAAAGGACATGCTGTAAACTAATAAATTTTTAATTGTTTTTTTTAACAAGCTTTTAGGCGTCCGCTCGTAATCTAGGACCAAAGTGCTTGGGAAGAAAAATCCAACAAACCCAAAGTCGACGGGGTTACGTCGTTTCGTTTGGGGGTTTCTATGGCCACCTTCTGTCTCCATAAGCAGACCAGCTCAATGTTATATTATCCTACTTCCAACTAATATCATAAACGCGAAAGTTTGTATGTATGGATGTTTGTTCCTCTTTAACGCTACAACTGAACAACAGATCGACCTGATTTTTTGCATGGGTATAGTTCAAAAGCCAGAGAGTGACATAGACTACTTTTCATTTTCATCATCACCATTTTTCATCACTACGCGGGTGAAACGGCGGGGCGCAGCTAGTATATATATATACCATAACATTGCATTGTCACCAAACTTAAATAAGTATCATAAATTTAAGCTCAACCGGTTGAAGATAACTCGTATAAATTCAGTTGTAAAATTTGTCCCACACATACATACTAACAGGGCAAGCTAAATAAAAGCTTGTAAGAAGATTAATAAGTTACTACAATTTGTTTGATAAATAATTCTCGACCCTATAATGATTTTGGTTTACAGATAAGTAACGGCATATCTACTGGGTTACGCGGAAAGGGTGTACTAAACCGAAAGGGGCCATAGTACCCATCATTTTGAACAACTTTTACTTCTGGAGCAAATCGAAATTGTGAAAAAATATCAGTTGTTTCATAGAAAACGGCCATTCACACTCGACAAAATGTATCCATGTAAATCAAATGTATGTATGTATGTAAATGTATGTGTGACAATGTGTATTAACATAATTACATCACAGAAAAGAAAGAAATTATCATCTAAGACAAAGGAGGTTGCTTTAGCTCCCAGGAAGGTTGCATTGTTTTCATATTTCACTATGGCAGATAGCTGATGTTATAAGGAGTATTTTTGGTTACTTTAATCCCGGATATAACGTAGGTGAAACCACAGGGTGCAGCTAGTTTATATAAAAAATGCGATGTGTGAATGTACTCGTGTGTATGCATGTCCTCTATGGACTCCGAAATAGTTGGACCAATTTTGACGGGACTTTCACTGGCAGATAGCTGATGTTACAATAATATGCAGCCTCTATGGGGGGCCTATTTAGTGGGTGGTAAGTCATCGCCTGCCTAAATTTATTTTGAGATAAGGCAGGTGCCGTTTCTCATCTTATAGATCAGTTCGACTACCCACAAACTGTTTACCTCAATAGCCCATGTTTTTTTAAATCTTATAATGTACAATAGTTTTATATTCCATTTTAAAAGCACCCCCATAATTGTGTTTTTTATTCAACGGGGCCTCCTGGTGTTGGCTTCGGCCCCACCAATGCCTCCCAAAGGTTCCGGCTAGACCCGTGAATGTATCGAAATAAAGAGTCATAATAATAATAAATATTCGGGACATTATTGCACACACGTTCATCTTGATCCCAAACTAAGCAAAGCTTGTGATAATATGGCTGCCAGAGACTGATAAACATACATATATATTTTTAAATACCCTACATACATAAATAGATATTAACACCCAGATATAGAACAAACACAAATGTTCATCACATGAATGTTTGTCCTAGTGGGAATCGAACCCACGCAGAAGGCAGGATCACTACCAACTAGGCTAAGGGGCTCTTTCTATAAGGAGTAATCCAAGCGGGTAAAACTGGGGGGTGCAGCTATTTCTTAATAAAATTATATGACACTGTTAGGATGACAGAATAAAACTAAAAAAACATTCCTCAAGCTTTGGCAAATAGTTAGAAAATGAGGCCCTTAGTTAAGCACTTAAATTAAATAATATTTTGCCTGATCGTACTAGCTTGACCTGAATGACTTTCCGCGTAATCCTCTCGTATGATTAAATAGTAGTGCTGTTCCCGTGGCTTTACTTACATCGTTTATTATAATTTTCATAATTTGCTGCATTTGTCAGGACCATACTTAAGGTTATTGATTTGATATTAAATTTTCTGATCAAAATGATTTGATGTCTTAAATATAAGTCATCTGACATCCTGTCCACATGCTATGTAAAATGAAACAGTGTTTTTTTTAATGAATCTTGCAAAAAAAATATGTTTTCAACAAACAAACACATTCACACACATATTGTAATAGTAAAAAAATAAGGATATATAAGCGTATTTGTTTCCGATTATTAAATTAGTCGCTTAAGTATTCTGGAATAGTATAGTGTCGTTAGTGTTGAGTACCAACATGTTAATTATAAAATTTATTGTTTTCTCCATAATCTTTACTGTAACTTATGCTGGCATTGACAATAATAATATATCTGATGGAAACTTTGAAAATAACATAAATGAAGGGAGTTCAAGCAGTGAAAAAATATCGGCAATATTGAAAAATGACATCGATAATCTGTATGATGTAAATAAAAAAATACTCGAAAATTTGGAAATTCTAAATCGTAAAATAGACGGCTCGGAAAAAATTACACATGATAAATTAGACGAAATAAAAAATAAGTTTGAAGTATTTGAAAAAATGAATCTCAATTTTGATGAACAAAGAGAAGAAAAACTTAACAATACATTCGATAAATTACAAAAAATTATGGACGACAAATTACAAACTTTGGATCAGCAAAGTTATCATCAGGTACATGCATTAGAGAAAATGATAGCAGACAAAACTGGCATCACTATTATAAACAATAATAAACTGTCTGGAAGTGAAAAAAAACAACCCGACTCAGAAGAAAATAACATAACGTCCAACGAAATATTAGGAAAAATGAACAACGATATTACACAAAAATTGGATGAGATAGAGACAAAAATATCCGAATTAGAAAATACCAGCTCATATTCCAATTTTGGTGAATTAGAAAAAAAACAAATGAACTTAGAATATTATGTAAACATCCAATTGGCTGAATTAAAAAAGATGATACCTGACATGGAAGAAAACATTACAAACAGACTGAATAAACTAAATAAAAAAATACCGAAATATTTGGGAGAACGTGAAAACTTGAAACCAGATGAAGACAAAAGTTTTTTGTATGGTAATGATAAAATAAATAATACGTTTCCTAATATGACTGCAGAGAGTTTAGTAAAAGAGGAGATTGTAACGGAAAAAACTCGTGAGTATATCAATATTATAATATAGTATTAATTAAGATAAGATCAGGATTAAAATATAATAAATTTCAACATCATATCCAATAATTTGCACAAAGGTATCCAGTTGATTTTAATGCAATGAAATGAGCTCATGAATATTAAATCATAGCATGATTGTAAAGTATTTCCTATTATTCGACTCACTACTAGCCACAAGCTTAAAATCCTTTGCTAAACGTATGATTCTGCTACCTCTCTGTAGAACCAGTTCCCATTTTAAGCTAATCGTGTTTACCATCTTTATCAACATATATTATATCATGTCGTCGGTGAGCATTAAGAGTAAGCTGTAGTCAAACGCCTGGCCAAAAACAATATTGTGCTTGTGCTTTAGTTTTTTTTCCATAATCATAGTTTAGAATTGAAATAAGATCACCCCATAAACCAGCAGTAGATAAACGTTAATTAAATAATTATGATTTTTTTCAGCGGGTTATTGGGATTGTAAGGAAATGCAAGCGCACGGCTACGAATTCAAACCAATTCGTATAGACAACAAAACTTTCGACCACGTCACGCTAGAATCTGATGAAAATGGTCTCATCCACTTCGAGATGCACCTCGCTATAAAGAGTGCAGGTTTAACAGTTATCCAGTTGTCGTCAGAAGCAAACCCAACAGAGGAGAATGGTTATTTTGCAATTGGTACGTAAATATTTTCTGATGTACATAAATTAATTCATAAAGTCTTCAAGAAATTATTTCAAACTTTTGGCATAATTTTTGCGTACGTTTGCTTAGTTAAATAGAATTTTTTTTAGTTGCTCCAAAATTATATTATAGAGTGGTTTTTATGATTAGCTGAGAACAACTAAGTTAGCTAGCAAGCAGATTCACTGCATCATAAATAACAATTTTGTTACAACACATTTTACAAACTATACATATTAGGATACATCCGCAAAAAAGCTTGTAATTATTTTTTTAGCATCGGATTTTGTAGGTGAAAAAGTTAGTTTCTTGGCATTTCATCCAAAACAACGTAATTTTATACGAATAGCTCTGTATTAATAATTTTATTTATGACAGTAGATTAAAATATTATGAAATATTTAAAAATCACGGAACTATGGTACACACTGCAAATGTTGAGTAGCCCCCAGAGTTGCTGAGACTTGTATAGAATACTTTTGTCAAAAACTGAGATAGAATGGATATTCACGTCAAAATACACATAAATATTTTCGGATAATAAAAACGCAAACAGTCAATCAACCATATTTGATGAAAATAATTCAAGATGGACATGGTTTTTAGCATGAGCTAAACATAGGACACCGTTGGGAAATAACATAACCTCTGAGCACTCGTCTTTTTTTAATGTAAATACGTAATTATACTTCTTTGCACAAAAAATTGGCATCGAATTACTTAAGCAACGTTCGAAGCCTTAAAGTCTAATCGTAAAATGTTTTACAAAAATGGACACATTTAATACCATGTTGGTGTAATTTTATAATACCCTACGAGAGGTTGCTGACTAATCATCAATAACAAAACTTGTATAATTATCTTAAACTTCCTTCTCTTTTCTTGATACAATGATTTTATTGGTCTGTGAAACTATGTCATTTATATAATATAGTACATACTTAGGTGTCAAAACAATTTTATGTGTTTTAACTTCTACAAGACTACTAGAAATTGAACACAAACATCATGATGATAACTAGAAAAAAAGGATTGCTAATTATATAGGTACTATTGTTATTTATTTTAACTTAATACTAGACATCCACAAACGCTTTAACATGAGTCATACTCAATAGGTACTCATATGACTCATAGGTATTAAAGCGTTTGTGAGTATTTTGTTTTTTTTCTTAATAACGACGTTTTTTTGAAAAGTGAACTTCTTTAGTCATACACTGAAATCACGTGACCGTCACGCTCAGATAATTTTAACGTATCCGTATTTTTCTTATACAGCGCCATCTCTTGTGGAATAGGTAAATTATTACTTAAGTTATCACTTTTGACGTGCAGTCCTACGATTGATTCTTTTTTATTTTGCTTTCTTCTCAGGTATTGCAGATGGTCATGCACGCTCGTGGATCTATAACTTCAAGCCAAGGTCTGACTACAATAATACTTTATACTATCAGACACAATTACGGTCTGCCAGTACCCCAGCTGACATAATAACTACCACTGAATTCAAGGCTTTTTACGTCAGAATTATCAATGGTAAGTTAAAGTATACCTATTGCTTTATGCTCGTTGGTAACATTATTCTTCGGGCACCCGAAATTACGGAATTATTATTGAAGGTATCTTCAGGCACTCAAAACTTAATTCATCATTACTATTTTTTAGGATTCCGGAGCACAAAAGTAAACTCTAATTTTATCTTCTTCATTTTCGTCAATCCATCCAAACATCCATCCATCCGAATGGTCACATATTTTGTAGTTTGTCACTAAAACTTGGTACGCGTATTTATTTCGTCCTATCATATAGACAGCAAGACTAATCTCACACCTCCAAAATTAAAAAATATTAGTAATGTAACAATTTCATTGTTTTTAGTAACCACTGATCGGTTACGGAACGCATTTTTAATTAACATTGACATACCCTAGAATATTATTCGTTTTTTGCCAATGCAATAAATAATAATAATTGCCGGTTTGACTTTACTGCTAAATAAGAACCTGTATCAAAGTTTTTTATACAAAATAACCTAAAACCAACTACGTAATTACATTTTCAGAAACGCTGGTATTTGGCTCGGAAGGTTCACCGCCGATTCTGAAGTATACAGATGCCCGCTTCAAAACAATTAAATATATCGGCTTCACTTCATGGGGTGATTATTACACTGGGTCATTCCTTTATGACTGTCCGCCTAAGTTTGAAGGTAATACAACTTATTAGTGTAATTATCGTATGTTTGTAAGTGATGACGTATAATTGGTGACGATGATAGCCAGTTTTTGTAATCTACACTCTTATTATTAAATAAGCGTCAGTATAGGGGTAGATTATGTTAAAAGTACTAAGTAAGTAGTTACGAATCTAGAATTGTAGACTAGATAGGTATTGTAAGAATCGCGGGCCAAGTGACGCGCAGTCGCGTACAAGAAAAGACCGATGCTCGACAGGACGAGCATACGCGCCGCAATACAATTTTCCCCACTCTTTTTATCCGTGCAATAAAGATAGAATATGGAAATAACATTCATTGAATTTGAATTTGAATTTTTCCTTGCTAGGTAATACGCATCAAGTGTTCACGGGATGAAAACAATGACGAGTACATTACAATCTACTTTTTATGTTTCAGAATCGTTGGCTTAATTGCGGACTTACAGCTCCTGGCTTCCCGAAGATTACTATGCTATGAAGCCGCCAATCACATTATTGTGTTTTCTTTCTTTTTTAGATTTTATTGTTGCAAAGTTGCAATATAAAATTATCAAACTAGTGTAATATGTACTAACTAGTGTTAATGTTATATTTTAACATTTCTATAATTGTAGTTTTTATATTCCATGTTTTGGAAAAAAACTAGATAAATATTTATTTTATGTCAATATTTTTATTGAGGTATAAATATACACATTGATCTATTTTAGTTTTTGTTTTAATATAGAATCCAATTGTTAGTTATTATCTGTTTCGTGTCAATTTCCTTCAGTCTTGCAAACTCACATATACTCCCATCGATGTAAGATACAAATTGTAAACCTATTTTAATCATATCGATAGGCTGGTCAATTGAATCTGTTTAAGAATGTGAGTTTTTTTTGCGCGTAATTATTAATTTTCAACCAATGCCTCTCAAATGCCCGAAAAAAATCCGAAATCGGAAGTAAAAAATTATTCCAAACTATCTATCTATCTCCTATATAATATATATATGATATTGGAAATTCTTGTAATCCGTCATTATACAGAATTCTTGCGAAATCAATATCTAAAGTTAATGCCCATAACAATAGGAAAATATGTGAAATAAATTAGAATTCATGTATTTCTTAGGAATTCTATACATTTCCTAGGAAATATCTAAAATTCTGAGTACACTCTAGGAGTTGGGATTCTGTGTCTGATCTGTCACTCATTTTTAACCTAGAAAACAGTGGAACTAGATTAAATTATAAGAAGAAATAAATATGTAAAGAAGAAAATATGTGTATTAGTATATAAAACGTGATAAATATGCAAAAAAAATATTTGAAATTGAATTTGATTTTAAAAAGACAACACATTCAAAATGACTATCATATAACTGACATAATAAAACTCACCTGACTACAAAATTAGATATATTAATAAAAAATTACTATTGACTATTTATGTACCTATACAATTTCATCATAACATATAATAATAACTTTTGCAATACATAATATTTACAAAGAACAAAATTCATCATCAAATCTATTCATCAATACCTGGTGTAAAAAAGTGTGTAAACATTTTTTTTATAACCAGATATTTATATAAATTTCCCGAAATATATTTTGCATTGGTCTGAGGTGGGTTTTTACAATCAAGTGTTCTCATCATTTATATGAAATTATCAGCTGGGCCAGGTATTCCCATTGAAGTAATATTATGGTACACCAACATTTAAGGTGGGTACTCAGTGACTGATTTTAACAGAACTTTGTACGACGAAAAATTAAAAATAATACTTTTTTTTCTATGATTATTCTTGTAGTTTGACATTATGAAGGAAATAGTGTTTAGTAAAAGGAATAAACGAACGCTAGATATCTATACCAATATTATAAAGAGGAAAGATTTGATTGTTTGTTTGTTTGAATTGAATAGGCTCCGAAACTACAGAACCGATTTGAAAAATTCTTTCACTGTTGGGAAGCTACACTATCCCCGGGTTAAATAGGCTGTATTTTATTTTCAAAACAAATAGGGATCCTTAATTAAACTCCAATAATGTAACCCAAGGTGTAAAAAAATAAGATTTACACTCGTGCGAAGCTGGGGTGCGTTGCTGGTTTAAAAAAAAAAACTTATTCTCCTAAATGTTATCGATTTTCAGTTATTTAAGACCTATACTTAATAAAATTATGTGACACTAGTACGATAGGAGGAACGCTGGATGCATGCCGCTTCATGATGACGATGATGAATGTGATTAATTCTGTTACTTTAATGGAAAAGATAGAAATTTAAGATAGTTTTTATTTTACTTGTAATTTTTATTGAATAAACATTAGCATTTCTTTTGCATATCAATAAAATTAAGAAAGGAATTAAATTAATTCTTTAATGGATAGATATAATCATATATCAAAAATTAAAAACCATTGCTAAATATAATACATAATATCTAGATTATTTACTTAGTCCATTGGCACATCAAAGTTGTGTAAAAATTAAGCACAGTGAGTTAAGCTCTTAACTAAAATGTTTTTCTGCCTCATCGTACATGCGTAACCTGTTTGATTTTCCGAGTCATCATCTAAATAGTAGCTTAGTTCCTGCGGCTTTACTCATCTTATACCTGACTCCAATAAGTTAATATCTACGCAGCGTTTTACAATTTGCTGCACCTTTAATAATGATACTTAAGATTATTGATATGACATTATATTTTCTGATCAACATGTCTATTCATCATCATCAGCCAGAAGACGTCTACTGCTGAACATAGGCCTCCCCCTTTAACCTCCACACTGAATGACTATTAGATAATGTATATACAGGGCTACTGGTAATAAGTTAGAATCGTCTTAAAATACTCTTCCCGGCCTCTCAGTTCAATAAAAAAACTATTCTAACTTATTATCTAACTTACTAACTTATACTTATTCTAAATTCGCTAAAAAATATCTGCTGTTCCATACAAATAAATCAGTTACTTCCTAAATGTATGAAACAGTTATTTTTAATAAATGATAGGCTTGCGTTTGACCACCATCTCGCCTGATGTTAAGCGATGATGCGGTCTACGTTAGAGCATGCACGCTTGCCTAGAAGAAACCGATTCACTCGTGATTTGACGACACTCAGATTGAAACCATAAGGCTGTTTTTGTTCGCAAATTTTGATAAGTCGTAAAATAAAAGTTGTTTGTTTTGACTTATTAAAGCCGCCCTTAAGAGAATCCTAACTGATCACCAGTAACCCTGTATATGTCACCTGATATCTTGTTCGCATGCTATACAAAATAATCCAATAAACATTTATTCTATAAATTTTACCAATCGTGTATGTTTTCAACAAACACAAACACATTCAAACACTTTTAGTAATAGTTAAACAATAAGGATATATAAGCGTACTTCTTTCCAATTAATAAGCTAGTCACGTAAGTGTTCTGGAATATTGTAGTGTCCTTTGTGTTGATTATTAAGATGTTGATTATAAAATTTATTGTTATTACAATAATCTTTGGTGTAAGTTCTGCAGACGTAGACAATAATAACGTACCTAATGGAAACTTTGAATATGTCGTAAATGAAGGGAGTTCATGCAGTGACAAAATATCGGCAATATTGATAAATGAAATCGATAAACTGAGAGATGAAAATAAAAAAATACTCGAATATTTGGAAGTTATATATTTTAAAATGGATGGCTCGAAAAAAAATATACCTGATAATATGACGATAATTGAAACTCAACAAAGTTATAGTCAGTCACATGCACCAGAGAAAATGATAACAGACAATACTGGCATCACTGATATAAATAATCATAAACTGTTTGCAAGTGAAAAAAAACAACCTGACTTAAAAGAAAATAACATAACCTTGAAATCAAAAACAACGTGCAACGAAACAATAGAAAAGTATAACAACGACATTATACAGAAATTGAATCTGATGGAGACAAAAATATCCAAATTAGAAAATAGTACCTCATATACCAAATTTAATGAATTAGAAAAGAAATACATGCTCTTAGAAGATTATTTTAACGGTTTACCGGTCCATTTATGGACTGAATTAAAAAAGATGATACCTGATGTGGAAGAAAACATTAAAAACAGACTGAATACACAAAGTAAAAAAGGACCAAAATATTTGGAAGAAAGTGAAAATTTTAAACCAGATGAACTGGACATAAGTAATACGTTTGAAAACTTTACGGAATTGATTGCAGAGAGCTTAGTGCAGGAGGACATTGCCGCGGAAAAAACTCGTGAGTATATGAATAATCATCATCATTATCAGCCTTTTATCAGTCCACTGCTGGACTTTTAGCCTACCCCCGAAAGGGTGATTGGGCCATATCCACCACGCTGGCCCAGTGCGGGTTGTTGGATACATACGCCATTGAATTCCTTCTCCGTACGTATGCAGGTTTCCTCACGATGTTTTCCTTCACCGAAAAGCCAGTGGTATGAAAATCCGTACATAAAATCCAAAGTGCTCATTGGTACGGTTTGAACCCGTGACCTCACGTTTTCAAATCTAGTGGCCTCCCAAATAGGCTACCACGGCTTATATAATTAATATTCATAATAAAAAAATTTAAGTAAGTAAAAAAAATGTTAATACTAGTAATTGTAAATAGTAGAAAAAAATAATATTAATTTAATAAAATAATCTAGGAACTGACACGTCGATCCTAGTTCACAGCCATAAGGGGAAAAGGTGGTATACCTAATTAGGACGATAGTCACAAATCATAAAGTAACAATTTTACTGACATAAAAAAATATGTTCGTGAAATATCGAATTTTAGAGCTCGGTAGGGGCGGCAAAATTTGAATAGCCTACTGGCAGCAAATGTGCCGCCACTGATTATGACAATTTTTTCAGCGGGTTATTGGGATTGTAAGGAACTGCAAGCACATGGCTACAATTTCAAACCAATTCGTATGGACAAGGAAACGCTGGACCACGTCACGCTAAAATCTGATGAAGATGGTCTCATCTACTTTGAAATGCATCTCGCTATAAAGAGTGCAGGTTTAACAGTTATCCAGTTGTCGTCAGAAGAAAATCCAACAGAGGAGGATGGTTATTTTGCAATTGGTACGTAAATCTTTTTTGAGTTACATTAATTCATAAAGTCTTCAAGAAACTGTTTCAAACGTTTGTTATATTTTTACGTGCGTTTGTTTAGATGTTTAGAAATTTGTTTACAGCTACAAAATTTATATTATACAGGGGTTTTAACTACAAGATAACAACTACTAAGCAAGATAGTAAGCAGATTCATTGAACCATAAATCAAAAATTGTGTTACATGTCTTTTTACAAAATATACATACCTACATACATTGAAAATACGATACATCCTACAAAAAAGTTTATAATCATATTGAAGGTGTCAAAACAAAGTAGGTATGTGCTTTAGCTTCTACCTAGTAATGGTTTACAAACATCATGACAACTAGTAGAAAAAATATAAACTATTGTTATTTAATTTAACTTAATATTAGGCACCGACAAACGCTCATAATTATGACTCATATTAAAACTTTTGTGTGTGAGTATTATGTTAAGTTTTTTCTTAATAACGATGTTTTTTTAATTTCTTTTCAGGTATTGCAGATGGTCACGCTCGTTCGTGGCTTTATAATTTCAAGCTAAGGTCTGACTACAATGATACTGTTAATTTATACGATCAGATACAATTGCAGTCTGCTAGAACCCCGGCTGACATAATAACTACGACTGAATTCAAGGCTTTTTACGTCAGAATTATCAATGGTAAGTTAAAGGTTATTGTTGTATGCTTATTGCGTAGGTATCTACCAGATTCTTCAGACAATCGAAACCTAAACTATCGTTATTATTAGAGGTATTTTTTTAGGATTCTGGAGCTCAAAAGGAAACTCTCATCTTATCTTCTTCATGTCCGCGAATACATCCAACTATCCATCTTAATGGTTACATTTGTAGTTCATGTCACTAAACTTTCGTACGTGTATTCGTTTCGTATTGATAGCAAAACTCTGACCACTCTGAAATCGCACTGCAATATGGGCCGGTTTAACTTTACTGCTATATAAAAACCTGTATTGCAGTTTGTAACTATGGGCCTAATAACTATGCTCAAAGTCGCACAATGAGCATGGAGAGGGCTGTTCTCGGGGTTTCTCTACAAGATCTAACCAGAAATGAGGAGATCCGTAGACGAACGAAAGTTACCGACATAGCCCACCGGAATAGCAAGTTGAAGTGGCAGTAAGCAGGGCACATAGCACGCAGAACAGATGGCCGATGGGGCTGAAAGGTTCTCGAATGGAGACCACGGACCGGAAAGCGCAGCGTAGGACGTCCACCCACAAGATGGACAGACGACCTAAAAGAGACTGCGGCAGGGGAACGTTGGATGCAGGTCATGCAGGCCGTTTCCAACTGGCCCTTTTGGAGATCGGTAGCTAACTGGCCTACGTCCAGCAGTGGACGTCCTACGGCTGAAATGAAGATGATATAAAATAATCTATAATCAACAAAATTTATTTTCAGAAACGCTGGAATTTGGCACGGATGGTACCGACACACTGCCGATTCTGAAATATAGAGATGCCCGCTTTAGAACAATGAAATATATCGGCTTCACATCGTGGGGTGATTATTACACCGGATCATTCCTTTTTGATTGTCTGCCTAAGTTTTAAGGTAAAAATACCTATGTAATATTACGGTGGATTAACTAAGAAATAATAAAAAAGTCAAAAAGTAAAAACTAAAGAGGGGTTCTGGTCCCCATACAACAAACGTCTTTTTTAAACGTATTTTTGTATTAGCTCTAATGTGAAAAAGGTAATATTTACAAGCATCAAACTTGACACGATTAAAGTAAACACTCTAATATAAAGTATAACAATAATTGATGGCCAACTGCGAGTCGGTGACAAATGACTTTCATTACTAAGTTATAATTGTGTTATACTTGTACGCCTGTAGCAAAATAATTAATTGTGGCTGCGTAGCAATTGCTTCGACTATTTTGGAAGGTGTTATAATAACAGATAATTTGCTTACTTGGACGACCTTATTGTATTTTGTGGTCGTACGCAACCCCTTAATGCGCGAGCCCGATTCTCACTTTTTTTATTTGTGTGCTATGCCTGCATCAAGTGTTCACGGAATGAATACAATGTTGTAGCAAACAGGTACCTACATTACTATCTACTTTTTATGTTTCAGAATAATTGGTTTAGTTGCGGACTTACAGCTCCTGTCATTAAGCAAATGCTTCCCGATCATCATGCTATAAAGCCACCAATTACAATACTATGTAATTGGTGGCGATGTTATTATAATCTTTCTTTTTTATATTTTAATGTTGCAATATAAATTTATCAATCTAACTAATGTACCTAACCTATGATCAACATTACGGGTATCTTACTAGTGTAACATGCAATGGGTCATATTTTAAAATTATAATTTTATCTCTGTTTTGGAAAAAAACAGTCAATATTTATTTTATTATAATATTTTTTACTGAGATATAAATAAATAAATTGGTTTAATTATTACTCTTTTCTTTTATTCTTACATTATTTTTCTTAATTGAATTGTTAGTTTCTATCTTTTTCATGACAATTTCGTTCAGCCTTGCAAACTCACTTTATTATGGTCACTCCCAGCAAGGTAAGATTTGAATTGTGTACCCATTTTTATCATATCTATAAGCTGATCGGTACTAAAAGAGCTTTACAACATAACATAACATAACATAAAATAACAAAACATAACATAACATAACATAACGTAACGTAACGTAACGTAACGTAACGTAACGTAACGTAACGTAACGTAACGTAACGTAACGTAACGTAACGTAACATAACATAACATAACATAACATAACATAACATAACATAACATAACATAACATAACATAACATAACATAACATAACATAACATAACATAACATAACATAACATAACATAACATAACATAACATAACATAACATAACATAACATAACATAACATAACATAACATAACATAACATAACATAACATAACATAACATAACATAACATAACATAACATAACATAACATAACATAACATAACATAACATAACATAACATAACATAACATAACATATAATGTAGAAAAAAAAACGAAATTCATCATTCAATCTATACATCAATACCTGATGTAGATGATGTACAAGATATTTTTTATTTATTTCCCAAAATATATTTTTGCATATTTAATTAATAATGGTTTGAAGTGGGTTTTTACAATCAATTATTCTCATCATTTCTTGGAAATATCAATTGGGCCAGGTATTTCCATTGAGGTAAAACTATGGTATACCAACATTTAAGGTGGGTACTCAGTGACTGACTGACTTTCACAGAACTTTGAACGAAGAAGACTTGAAAAAAAATACCATTTTATTTGGTTACTCTAATAGTTTCACATTATCAAGGACATAGTGTTTATTTAAATTAATAAACGAACGCTAGATTTTTTACCCCAAAACAATATATTATGTTCATTATCGTTTTTCAATATATTATGTCATATTATGTTCTCATAAATGTTTTCGGTTACTTAACGACATATCTGTAATAAAATTATGTGACTTAGTAAGCCAACAGGATAAAAATAAAAAACTGAATATGTTACAGACAAAAAGATCAAATTTTACTAGATATTATGTAAAATAGCTAGGTATACAATATAATTGCTACATATTACACATAATAACTAGATTAGTTACTGTGGCTGTAACAAATACGTACTTCTCAAGTCAAAGTCCATTGGCCGATCAAAGTTGTGTAAAAAAAGCACCGCGAGTTAAGCGCTTAACTAAAATGTTTTTGCTTCGTCGTACAAGCTTGACCTGTTTGACTTTCTGCGTCATCATCTCAATAGTAGCTTGGTTCCCGCAGCTTTACTTACCTAGTACCTGACTCCAATAAGTGATTATCTATAAATAATAGCCTTTTACAATTTACACCTGCAGGAATACTTAAGATTATTGATATGACTACATTTTATGTATATATAAGTTATTTGATACTGATATCCTGGCCGCATGCTATCATCATACTTTTAATATTATAAATGCGAAAAGTTTGGTGGTTTGTTAGTTTGTTTGTTCCTCTTTCAAGCAGCGACAGAGCAACGCATCGACCTGATTTTTTGCATGGGTATAGTTCAAGGGGTAAAAAGTGACTTAGGCTACTTTTCATCATCATCACCATCACCATTTTTCATCACTGAGCGAGTGAAAACGCGGGGCGCAGCTAGTACAAAATAATACAATGCAAATTTTTCTATAAATTTTACCTATTAAATAGTGTATGTTTTCAACCAACAAACACATACAAACAATTTTAGTATTAGTTGAACAGTAAGGATATATAAGCGTATTTCTTTCAAACTTTTAAATTAGTCATATACGTATTCTGGAATAGTGTAGTGTTGTTTGTGTTGAGTATTAAGATGATGATTATAAGTTTTATTGTTATTTCAATAATCTTTGGTGTAAGTTCTGCAGACATAGACGATAATAACGTATATGATGGAAATTTTGAATATGTCGTAAATGAAAGGACTTCATGCAATGACAAAATATCGGCAATATTGATAAATGAAATCTATAAACTAAATGATGTAAACAAAAAAATACTCGAAAATTTGGACTTAATAAATCGTAAATTGGACGGCTCGAAAATAAAGATACCTGATAAATTAGATGACATAAAAAACAAGCTTGATGAATTTGAAAAAAATAATCACGACTTTGAGGAGGAAAAAGAAGAAAGTATTAACGATACATTCAATAAATTACAAAATAACATAGACGAGAAATTAGAGTCCTTGGATCAACACATATATAGACAATTATATGCACTAGAGAAATTGATGAAAGAAAAAACTGGTATTACTATTATAAATAACAACAAACTTACTGCAAGCGAAAAACAACAACCTGAAATAGAAGAAAATAACATGATCAGGAAACCAAAAACAACAACAAACGAAACATTAGAAAAAATGTACAACAACATAACAATGGAATTGAATGGAATGGAAATAAAAATATCCCAATTAGAAAATACCACCTCATATTTCAAATTTGATGAATTGGGGAAAAAACTAATGACCTTAAAAAATAATTTTAACCAAAAGTGGACTGAATTAACGCACAGCATCGAGAAAATTGATAGAACTCGTAAGTATATCAAATATTGTACAAATAAATATAGTATTAGCTAAAATAAATAAGATTCGGAATAAATTTTAATAAATTTCAACATTTCCAATTATTTGTACAGTGACAGTTTATTTTAACGTAACGCAATGAACTAAAGTAAAACTTAAGGAAAACTACCTTGAAAAATTGCTTAAGAAAACCTAGAGGCCAAAGCCGACATTTTTGTTGATAAAGATAATAATATTATGTATTATACATTATTCATATCAATTATTATATTGCAGCGATATGTTAGTGGCAGTAATAAGTAAGTAGAGAGTAGGTGAGGATCAATTTCTGCAGGTGTGGGTTCAAATCTCAACACTGAACTTGATTTGCTGGCAAAGAAAAAAAAACGTGACAAAGTCATACTATGATGGTAGAGTACTTTCTGTGATTCCGTTTGCCACTTGCCACAAGTTTAAAATCCTTTGCAAAAGTATTAGTTCGCTACCTAACTGAAAACCAGTTCCCATTCCAAGCGAAACGTTTTCAACATCTTTTTTTAGACAGAATATATCTACGTTTCGCTACCTACTCGCGTGATGGTAAGCGACGATTTGTCTGAGGATGGAACTCGTTGATCTAGAAGAGATCTATTCACTCTAGCCTTGAAGATCTTGGAGATTACATAAAGAGGCCATACAGAAAAATATTATTGTTATACATTTTAGGTGTGTTTTGCCATAATCATAGTTTGAAACCGAAATTAGATCACCCCATAAACCGTATAAAGCAGTATTGATAAGTCAGCAATAATTATGACAATTTTTTCAGCGGGGTATTGGGATTGTAAGCAACTGCAAGCGCATGGTTACGATTACAAACCAATTCGTATGGACAACGAAACTTTCAACCACGTCACGATAGAATCTGATGAAGATGGTCTCATCAACTTTGAGATGCACCTCGCTATAAAGAGTGAAGGCTTAACAGTTATCCAGCTGTCTTCAGAGGCAAACCCAAGAAAGGAGGATGGTTATTTTGCAATTGGTACGTAAACATTTTATGTATTTTTTTATAGTCTTGAAGAAACTGTATTTACATGTTTTTAGGGGCCTTCTAAATTAATGACCATGGTGAGACAATATAAAAACCTGCGTAATGCTTCCTTTTTAATCGTCGAAAGGAGGAGGTTATCAGAATTTATTCGGCTGTATGTTGGTTACGTAATTAAATTGATTTTGATGATTATTTTTTGTTTGATACTTCAAAGATGGACTCATAGTAATTTTATCTAAATTAATTAAGCGCTTTTTGAAAAAATCTACAAAAACCAAAAATATATACACAGATGACGGTTTGTGGTTTGTGGTTCCCTTCAGAAAAAAAATTGATGAGGACTTTCAATCTCTCTTTTAACTTTTCAACTTTTTTTAATTTTAAATTTATACATGTAGGTATTGCCTTAAAGTAGTGTTGTTTTCTTATTTTTTTTAATTTGGCTTAATAATAATTTATCCTATGACACTGGTTAAAGCAAGGATTCTAACAATACCACTCACATCAAAATCGGTCTAGGCGCGCAAGACTTTGAATTGACAAAGACAAGAAGGTGCAATTGTAAATCTTCATACATGAATCCTGAATTCTGTTTGACTTGGGAAGCCAATAAAGATAAAAAATACTGCTCAATTACTTACCTTTATCGTTAGTTTAATCATTTTTAATTTTTTCTGTTCTCTTTTCAGGTATTGCAGATGGGCATGCACGTTCATGGATTTATAATGTCAAACCAACAGATGACGACAACGATGTTATTTATTTATACGATGAATTACAATCTGCCAGAACCCCAGCCGACATAATAACTCCGACTGATTTTAAGGCTTTTTACGTCAGAATTATCAATCGTAAGTTTAAAGGCTTTCCGCTTATTAGGTACCAAATTCTTCAGGCACTCGCAACAGAAATCATTGTTAATATTCGAGGTAATTATAAGGATTCGAAAGAAAGAAAAAAACTTTTAACGTATCATCTTTTATCATCTTGTCAGCCGTAGGACGTCCACTGCTGGACATAAGCCTTCTCCATTGATCTCCAAAAGGGCTGGTTGTAAGCTGCCTGTATCTAGCGTTTTCCTGTGGTATCTTTTAGGTCGTCTGCCCATGTTGTGGGTGAACGTCCTACGCTGTGCCTACCGATCCGTGGTCTCCATTCGAGAACCTTTCGGCCCCATCAGCCATCTGTTCTGCGTGATATGTGCTTTGCCCACTACCACTTCATCTTGCTAATCCAGTGGAATATGTCGGTAAAATACTTCGTTTATCTACGGATTTCTTCCTTTCTGATTCGATCTTGTAGAGAAATCCCGAGCATAGCCCTCTCCGTAACTCGTTGTGCGACACTTTGAGTTTGATTATGAGGCCCATAGTGAGAGACCACGTTTCAGTATCTTCTTTAATATCCGTCAATTCGTACAACCATCCATGTGGTCAGATTTGTAGTTTATGTCACTGAATATTCGTATAGACAGCAAGGCTAACTCTCTCACATGAAAACAGTTTTTTTTTTTAAATATTGGTTAATTGAAACAATTTAATAGTTTTTAGTAAACTCAAGTTACGGAATGGGCAGTGGGCAGGGCACACGCAGAACAGATGGCCGATGGGGCCGAAAGGTTCTGGAATGGAGACCACGGACTGGTAAGCGCAGCGTAGGACGTCCACCCAAAAGATGGACAGACGACCTAAAAGAGACCGCAGGGAAACGCTGGATGCAGGCCGCTTCCAACCGGCCCTTTTGGAGATCGATGGGGGAGGCCTATGTCCAGCAGTAGACGTCCTATGGCTGAAATGATGATGATGTTACGGAATCCATTCATTAAGCTTAAACTGACATAATTTTGACCGCTGTGTTATTTTGTATTTCAATATCGTCTGAATTTACTACTGTATCGCAGATTGTTGTGCATAATAACCTACAACCAATTAAATATACTTTCAGAAACCCTGGAATTCGGCTCGGAAGGTACCGATTCACCACCGATTCTAAAGTATAGAGATGAACGCTTCAGAACATTGAAATATATCGGCTTCACTTCATGGGGTGATTACTACACCGGATCATTCCTTTATGACTGTCCACCTAAATTTGAAGGTAAATACTACTCTACGCACCACTAGAGCATTTCGTGATTTACCTATATCCGATGAGATAAAGCCAAAAGATTTTCATAAATGATGTGTACAGTGTGGATTCAGAAATGGTCATTCGGTAGTGTATATAACGTTTAATTGAATAGATCGTTTAAAGTTGTAAGGTTTCGTACATAATTTTTTATTGGGTTGTATTGTTTGAAAAATTTATGATCCGCCAAAAATACTGTCATTGGGCTTATTATTATTGGGCTTATACATAATATATATTGATGATGATGGTGGCTGCAGATGATGAAGATGATGATGATAATATATATTTATTTATTTTTCAAGAACCATTTTTACCTTCTATCGTGTTTTTCCTACACCACATTTCCACCAAAGCATACCCATTACGAGTTGAATTCAAAAGATTCTTTACAAAAAGTTAAGATCTTATCAACGATATCTTCATGCAAGTTAAATAGGTTATCAGACAGGTGTTTGATTTGTTAAAATTAATAAGCATTGCAAAAATATAGTTAAATGTACTGAAGAAACTATTAAAATTGGCTTATAAAGTTCTGAGATATAAGCGTTTAAAGTTTTGTTTGGAAGAAGGGAAGGGACGCTCTCTTTTCTTGCAAGGTGAGTGTTAGTATGGCGTTTGTATGTCATACTTATATGTGACGTCATTCGTAAGTATAGTGCGCTCTCTGTCTAGCAAAACTTTAAAATGCTTATCTAGATCTGCCTTAATTTTGCCTTTTTTTTGGTGTTTAGCTATATTTATAGTTTTTACGAGACAATAACAATCGTCCGATCGATTATTGTCGAATAGTTTTAAAACGTGAATCTACCGTTACGTTACCTCGTTTTTTTATTTATTTATTAATAGGCTTGCATTTGACCGCACACTTGCCTGATGTCAAGCAATGATGGGGTCTACGATGGAGAACGCTTGCCTCGAAGAAATCGATTCACTCGTGATTTGAAGACACTCTGATTGTAATTATCGGGGAACACTCATCCAGGCAGCGTATTCCACAGACAAGCAATTAAAATTGGTTGAGGCGTTGAAGCTGTTAGTTAAACATACAGTCATACATAAATACATATATACCTATTTACTTTCACTGTTGTCGGGTAAAAGTTAATAAAACACATCCGCACAACACTACATTGCATCGTTATTAGTGTAATTATGTTTGTAAGTGATGACGTATTATGACAACGATGATGGCTTATATCCATCCACAAGAGATGATTTATGTAGCATTCAAAATACATCTGCTCTCATGACTAAATAAGCTAATAACTAACTAATAAAACAATTTTTTAAGTAAGTAGTTACGAGTATAAAATTGTAGATTATGGTTTTGCAAAAATCGCGGATCTGGTAGCACGCAATGGGGAGACACTTTGCTTATTTATCACGCCAGGTGGCGCATTATCGCTAGTATTGTTTCACTGTCAAAAGTGTCAAATATCAGTAGATAATTTTAGTAATTACACAATAAAATATCGTCTGGTATTAAAACTTGCCTCTGTGTAGTGCACTTCAGTGTAAAAATAAAGGTACACACCGTTTTCCTTCCGATGAGAAAAAATTATATTGATAATTTTATTGCATACTTACTTTGCCACAAGATCAACTTTTTTACCAGCTAAGGAAGCATTTCTTTTCTTAAACCTTTTTTTAATTTCGCCGCACTGTCATTAGAGAAAACGTTTTACTGTTTAAAAGCAAAATTTATTTTTACTGTTTCATTCAAGAGCAATGTTTATAACCTCAAATAAACCACAAATGACAGCACCAGCGAAGGTGGCGCCATCTGAGATTAGTTTTGCCTGTGGCTTCCCATTGCGCGCGGCATACAAGAAAAGGCCAATGCTCGGCAGGCCAAGCATGCGCGCTAAGATACAATTTTGTCCACTCTTTTTATCTGTGCATTAATGCTAGAATATGGAAATGTCACTCATTTTCTCGCGGGGTAAAACGAGTAGATATTTTTTGTCTCTACTTGCGGAGGTTGTTTACGGTAGAATAGAAGCGATACAGGTACATTACTATCAACTTTTTATGTTTCAGAATCGTTGGTTTAGTTGCGGACTTACAGCTCCTCAAATAAATGTTTCCCGAAGATCAGTAGGTATGCTATGAAGCCGCCAATTAAAAATCTATGTAATCTTTCTTGTCAAATATTTTAAAGTTCATTTTAATGTTGCTATGATATTAATCAGTCTAACTATATCTGGCTCAACGCATAAGCATTGCCATTCGGCGTGGTAATGACGCCAGCATGCTGGGTACGCTGCCAACTGGTAGTGGGCTTGAGCATTTGGATTGTCTTTACACCTTAAACGGTCTATGGGCAGTCTAACTGCATTTGTAGTGTTACTAACTGTATTTGTTGTGTTCTGTATTTGTATTAGCTTGTATTTTGTTTAGTTTCCAAAGGCAATTGCCCATTAAAAAACTATATCTAGTATTATAATTATGGAGTAGGACATAAAAAATATTGACATAAGATAATTTTTGGTCTTGTTTTTTCCCCCATTAAAATATAATCTTTAATTACAAGTATTGAAATGTTGAAATAATTTAACATTTGTAATACATGTATATTTTTGGAAAAAACAGGTACTTTATTTATACTTTTTTATTTATTTATTCTTTGTCAATATTTTTTGTGTCTCACTCCATATTGTGATAGATAGATTGTTGATTTAACTAAATAAATACGAGTAGACCACTTTATTTGTTTGTGGAAGTACCTCAGTAAAAATATTGACACAAAATATATATTGGTCCTGTTTTCCCCAAAAATACACCAAATAAATAAATAAATTATATATCATGTTTTTTAATACTCTATATTATGAGTACAATCATATCATATCAGTACAAGTTTTGAGGTTGAAGTTATTCGTTTCGAAAGTGTACTTGTATTTGTACCCAATTGAAATAAAGATACTGATACTGATTTCAACATTTAAATGTTACATTTAAAATACTTAAAACCTGGAAGCTATGTAGCTTCGTCATGGAAGTGGATGGTTAGTTCTTATAGGTTGATATAGGTAAACTGGCTGCAAGAGGTTTTGGTAAACTAAAAATAACCCTGCAACTATGCTAATAAATACACGATTTCAACTTCATCATGGTTAAACGAGTTTGGATACATTTTGGTCTTCAAAAACTTTCAAGTCTGTGGATGGGCCAACCAACTAATGGACGGGCTGTTTTCTAGCACATACCTAAACAAATCCAGGAACACATTTAAAATTACGTTAGTGTTTATTAATAAGCTTTTATACCGCCATCTAGTTTTTAAGAACCTAATACAATGTGGCATTGGCCAATAAATAAATACAATAATTTCGTATACTATTGAAAGTTTTGGGTTGGGATAGGGAAACTGTTATCTCATATAATTTTTCTAAATGTGTCAGAGCGCCTGGTTGATGCAACGCGCAACTAGTTAACATTGCTGGCATTTAGTTGGCCCAACCTTTAAGCGTATCTAAGTATAAGGAAATTGTTTTATGGTAGAGTATAAATAAGCCTGCGTGGTAATGCAGCCAGCGTGCTAGGCACGCTGCCAACTAGTGGTGGGCTTGAGCATTTGGATTGTCCTTAGACTTACAATGGTCTTGTTCGTTTGGTTGAATTTTGTTTAGTTAATAAGTTTACGTATATTTTAAAATCACTCAGTGAAAATTAATAATAACATGAACTATAAAAAGGTTATATAAAATAACAGATCTAAGGTTACAATCGCATCCATAGATTTGTTTACATTGTTACATGTGAAGCTAATATTGAGCGTGTAAAATACAGATTTAATAATAAAAAAAAAAAAAACATGAAAACAAAATACAAGCTAAAACTAAAACTACAAATACAGTTAAACTGCCCAGAGACCGTTGAAGGTCTAAAGACAATCCAAATGCTCAAGCCCACTACCAGTTGGCAGCGTACCCAGCATGCTGGCGGCATTACCACGTTGAATGGCAATGCTTATGCGTTGAGCCAGAAACGCCACAAAAAAATAATATTTATTGGATACTAGCTGATCCGACAGACGTTAGACTATCTTAGAACAGTCAAACGCGCGAAGTTAAAATCGTCGTTAAGTTTCTCAAATTTTCCAATTTTCTTCGCAATTTTCTTAATTTTTCTTTCCGTAAGAATCTTCTACAAAGTATTAGAAAACTAAAAAAAAAATTGAATGAAATCGGTAAAGTCGTTCTCTACTTATGGCGTGACCAAGGTAAATAGGGATTCATTTTTATTTAATACTAGCAGTCCGCCCCAGCTTCGCACGGGTATTATTGGAGTTTTAAGTAGTAAGGATCCCAAATTTTTTTGAAAATATAATATTGCCTGTCACCCAGGGATAGCGTAGCTACACTATCCCCGGGTGACATCGGCTACATAATATCTATACCCGTGTGAAGCCGGGGTGGGCCGCTAGTTATATATATATAGGTAGATATAGATACCTACACGACCAATTTAAATAACACATTCGATTCGTTGGAAAATACCACATACCGTAAAACAGAGGCACTGGAAAAAATATTACCTGAAAGAAAAAAGAAATTTATATTATTAACTATAAATTGGACGCATTGAATAAAAGTAAATATCTGATATAGACGGACGCAACCGTGACATGGTTCCCAATTAGTGGTACGCGTACAGGGGTACCCCTAGGGAGGGGTACGCGAAGGGATGATTAGGGGTGTCTGCATCAAGAGGTACGCACTCCAATCTCTCGACTAGGAGAAATTATATTAAAGAAGTCACACTCACACCGATAGCAGTCCATTTTGTAGTCAGTCTGCAGTCCAACTAACTGCATACAGCGTGACGTCTTTCCGTCTTCCATAGAATTTCATACTTTACTGGACCTCACAAACTGAGTCTGAACCGGACCGGACGGCATTTGGTGTGCTTGAGCCGAGCTCGTGGGGTACGCGAGTTTGAGGTCTTTCTTGAAGTGGTACGGAAGAAAAACGAATTAAGAACCACTGACTAAGAGGACTTCGCCGAAGATCGCGGTGATAATATAAGGAGTAATCAATGCGAGTGAAAACGCGGGGCACAGCTAGTCTAGCTATAAAAGTGGTCGATTTTTTCACAGCGTGTGTAAGCAAATATGAATTAATAGGACAATCTGCGGGACTCTTAATTACAGACTATACTAATCAAACAATAATATCTTCACTGAATAGGACTGAATAATTAGCTTCTGAATAATTACTACTGCTTCCACATACTCGAGTTTGCAGCTCGTAATTAAATATTTTGGGCGTGCTTACTCAATAATAGTCAAAAAGTTTTAGGATGCTCTGTAAAGAAAAAAATACGCAGAGAAATTTAATATTTTAATCAATGTTTAAAAAACGATTTTAATTTAGTGGCTGATATGAAAAGTAGAAAATTAAATCAATTTAATATCTTTCAAATAAAGTTATCTCACTACATTTCTAGTCTCCAATCAAAGCAAATACATTGTCGACTACCGATGTAAAAAGTATGGAGTGTGCGGCGATTCTAACTGCTATTTTAATCACGGTACTGCTCATCGGTTAATTAGACAACTTAAATAGGTATCTGAGTGACTTTGTATCGTCATAATTATGATGACGGATGATGTGGTCGCGATTAAAAAATGTAACCATTTATAATTACTTTAAAAAAAAAATTGTATGTACCACCAGTACCACGTGCTTTTTTATAAGAGATTAATGCTGTTTTTTATTAGAGATTAATGCTGTTTGCCAAGCGTGGGGATTATGGAAACACCCCTCTCTAAGAGGGAGGCCTTGTTCAGCAGTGGACATTTAATGGCTGATGATGTGTGTGTGTGTGATGTGCTGTTTTTTATGTTTTTAAGCTGATATAGTGACCGGCAAACATCTACTATCTCTGTCAATCCCCATATAATTGCTATATTCTGCAGTGTTGGTGCAATGAATTGCAATGCTTGCAACAGGTGTAATTGCAGCGAGGGCGCTGGTTTACAACATATTTAATGGGTTATTTTGCATTAGCTTCCGCCAGATATTTATGTGCAAGAAAATCTGTCTAGTTTACGAGTTGATTCATGTTTTGAACTTTATACCCATCTAAGGAATATAAGCATCAGTTCCTTTTTTTTATTTATCATCATCATAATCAGCCTTTTTAACAGTCCGCTGGACTTTTAGCCTACCCTCAAAAGGGTGATTGGGCCATATCCACCACGCTGGCCCAGTGCGGGTTGGTGGATTCACATACGCTATTGAATTTCTTCTCCGTTCGTATGCAGGTTTTCTCACGATGTTTTCCTTCACCGAAAAGCCAGTGGTATGAAAATCCGTATATAACCTCCAAAGAGCTCATTGGTACGGGCCCGGGGTTTGAACCCGCGACCTCACGCTTTCAAGTCTAGCATTCTCCCAAATAGGCTACCACGGCTTTTTTTATTACCATGATGTTTTTTTAACTTACTCTGTTGCCCGTTTGACAGTCTGGTACAAATAAAGTCTATTTTAAACTACTCATTTTTCCAAAACGCTGGAAGGTTCAGGAAATATTAATTTGCAACATATTTTATGAGATGTTTTGGGGTCAATGCATTGACTCTAAGTACTACTTCTTTTGGTCAATGACAGAAAATCACGTGATTCATTGTACTATTTTGATAAACTTGTGTTCTTTCGAGTGTTAATTACTAATTCGAGTGTTAGTTACTACTTATGCATTATTATTTATTGAGTTTTAACGAACATGTTAGAGTGTGGATAATTTATATAATGAGATGAACCGTGTATTATCGTGTTTTTCTAAAACTCCAAAAAAGACGTCACTAAAGACTAAAGTGAAATTTAATAAAATGAAATGAAAAAAAATTACCATCCGGATTTGCATCCATAACTTATTATACAAATTACATTATTTAATTGATGATTAGAAAACATAATATAAAAAAATAATAAAAAAAATACACAGAAAACGGAATATTTATAAATGATTAAAATTGAAAACCCTAATTGGAAACCTAAATAATCCCCCTAATCCATCCCTGGCCAGTTATAAGGTTGGTTTAAGGTTGGTTTACATTGTGAGCATACTTCATGGTGATATTCATAACTGATTCATTATAATGATGCATACCATAACTGCGTTGATAATTTGCATTTCCTGCACTGTAATTCACATTAATCGATGTCATGGAAACCTTGAAACCCATTACTGATCATTACCAGTGCAACAAAGTCCTTACATTGTAGGATAATAAGTAGGATAATGGTTTGGTTAACATTGACTACAATGGCAATTTGTACGTTATTCATATTTTAGCAACTGATTATAAAAAAATTGCGACAAAGAAAAAAATCTGACCTAGAGACCAATCTCTATCTCTATCTTCTCTATCTCTATATCTACATAGTATAAATTGAAGTCGCTTTCCGCGTCTGTCTGTCTGTATGTCTGTATGGCCGCTAACTCCTAAACCACGCAACGGATTTTTATGCGGTTTTCACCATCAGTTAGATACATTTTCAAGGAAGGTTTATATATATAACTAGCGACGTGCCCCGGCTTCGCACGTAAATTACATCCGTGCGAAGTAAGTGCGTCCCTAGTAATAAAAAAAAGTCAATTCGAGTTAAGTCGAGTTTAACAGTCGTCGGGCTTAACTTAGAGCGTAATAGGTATTCGCTCAACTTCACTCACTGTCACTCTACGGCCCTCCGACTATCTCGATGCAAAAAACCACGCGATCTGTTCTGTTGCTATTAATAATTTTAATATCTGTTGTTGTTATTAACGATGTAGACGCGAAGAGAGAGCCAAGGGCGTTGTCTGTGAGGGCTAATATGATTGCCCGCAGGTTTGCGCGTTGTTCGAGGGACGTCAAAGTTACTCTTTTCAGAGCATTTTGTACGTCCTTCTACACGAGCAGCCTGTGGGTGTCGCAGAAACAGTATACTTTGGGGCACTTTGTTTGGTTAGTTCGTTCCTCTTTCACGCAGCAACAGAGCATCGGATCGACCTGATTTTTTTATGGGTATAGTTCAAGGGACGGAGACTGACATAGGATACTTTTCATCATCATAATAATCACCATTTTTCATCACTACGCGGGTGAATCCGCGCAGCTAGTTTATATACATTTTTAAATCCCTAATTTTATATTGTTTTGAAATTTTTTGTAATGATAATATATTATGATTAAACTGGTCGAAATAATTGAATTTGTATTGAATAAACAAATAAAACACTGTTTTAAACTATCACGGTTGTTCACTAAAGTTATATGATTATTTACGGGATATTTACTGTGGTAAGGTTGTGGAATGAGCTCCCGATATTTCGGCGCAGTTACATGCACCATGTTCACGGGAAGACTAAAGCCTTAATTCCATAACCTTACCACAGTAAATATCCCGTAAATAATCATATAACTTTAGTAAACAAATAAACTTTCGTATTTATAATAGCAGTATGATTTAGTTTTTATTTGAGCGATAATGGCCGAGCGGTAGCATGTGCGCTTTACAATCTGACGGCTCCCGGTTCGATCCTCGGCCCTGCACCAATGATTAATTAATAACTAAATAAATTATGTGCAGTTTCGATACTATCGTTCAAAAACGGTGAAAGAAATTACCGTGAGGAAACCGGTATGTCCAAGAACCTCAAAAGTTCAAATACATATGACATTGACCAACATGCACTAGGCATAGTGGATTAGGGTCCATCCTCTCCCTCTGAGAGGTCTGAGTCCCAACAGAGGGAACATGATAGGCAGAAATGATGATGATGATGATTTAGCCCCGAGTGGAGATGCAACCGACAGACGCTCCATAAATAATATGCAATTTGTAACCATACACAAACTTGTTGTAGCCAATGTAATATACAGCCTATAATGACTAACCTACATTCTAGAATCGTATTAGCTATAGTAATCATATCTGATCAGGCAAAAAATCAAGCAATAGCCAATCTAAAGCAATGATTTATTGATCTTTCTCAAAAGCTACACGTGACGGATCTCAAAGTCAATCTGTAAATCATGCAAATTCTAAGCAATTACCTTTAGCTCACGTGAATGGTCGATTTAAATTTTGATGTTAGTGATTGATAATGGATAAATGTAGAATAGAAAATGTCACAATTTCTATGTAGGTAAGTATAACTATAATATACTAGCTGCACCCCGCGGTTTCACCCACGTAGTGATGAAAAATGGTGATGGTGATGATGATGATGATGATGATGATGAAAAGAAGCCTATGTCACTCTCTGGCTCTTGCACTATACCCATGCAAAAACTCAGGTCGATCCGTTCTTCCGTTGCAACGTGAAAGAGGAACAAACAAACTAACAAACAAACACACTTTCGCATTTATAATATTAGTATGATTATGCCATAGGTAGCAAACATATGTACATTTCAGAGAGTGTACATCGGATCTGTACGATCTAATTCCCTCCTGCCCATTTTACTATCGGACTGCCAGAGCGGGCACGAAAAATCGTCACCGCTTTATGGTTGATATTCCGAAAATCCGTACAAAGCGCTTTGATTCCACATTTATTGTGCAAACTGCTATGGAGTCGTATATAGTCTATGGAATGCGCTGCCTGAAGAGATGTTCCCCGATGGTTACAATCTGGGTATCTTCAAATCACGAGTGTATCCTATTTTTCTAGGCAAGCGTGCTCCAACGTAGACCGCTTCATCGTTTAACATCAGGCGAGATGGTGGTTAAAAGTAACACTATTATTTATAAAAACACAAAGGTTTTTAGGTACGGGAGCCTATTACCAAGCCTACGTTGTCTGTCTGTCCGCCCGTCCATCTGTCTATTCTACTTTTTACCGGCTGTATCTTTCGAACCGTAATAGATCGCCAGTTGAGATTTTCACACAATAATTAATGTTATGGCGGATTAACTAAGAAATAATTATAAAGTCAAAAGGTAAAATCTTAAGGGATCCCCCATAACACACTTTTTTTTATGTATTTTTGAATTTGTTCTAGTGTAAAAACGGTAATACCTACGTACTTACAAGCGTCAAACTTGGCATAATTATAAATAAATAAAAGAAAGAACGAAAACATTTATGTTGTGACCAAACACTACAACATCAACATTACAAAACAGACACAACAAAATAACAATAACACACATTCTAAAATCGAAATTAAAACAACAAATAATATATACTGGCCACGTGTGATTTGTCATTATTTAGGGTAGGGGTAAGGATTTGAGCTGAAGACGTGGTATTGAGCATCGACTTTTAAAATCAAAAATAAAAGACATCTGCGTGCGTCGGCGCGGGCGCAGCATTTACGTAACTTTATATAAGAAACCGGACTAAATGTAACACGGCCGCGTCGCCTGTTACGTCCACTTACTTATAAGTAAAGTGTGCGGGACCGGCGTGAAGAATAACCTGCTAGTTTCAAAGCTTGAAAAGCTTGAAAAGCAATAAACTAACTAAGTAGATACACGATATACCAATTTTCTGAATAAGATTAGGTAGAGGTCTCAGATCTGACAATTAAGGGAGATTTGCCTTGGTACAATTATCGTTCATATTCAAATGTCTCAGAATGAATGAAATGAATTAACTGTTTATACAAATTAATGTAAAATTGCGATGTAACAACGAAAGAGAGAACTCTCCTAACACAAGTTGTCCAAACTCAGGAGAGGCCAAACCAAGAGGCCAAACAAGTAAATTATATAAATCAGTTAATAAAGAATTTTGAGATTGGGAAAAAAAATTGATCTCTACTTCAGATTAGACAAACAAGGGAGATATGGTAAGATAGCGTGGTAGGTGCGAACGCATCAGGTCTAAATCAGGATTGAGTCGAACTCACCCTGTAGGCGACCTTACCGCTCTTTTTAGGGTTCCGTACCCAAAGGGTGTAAACGGGACCCTATTACTAAGTTTTGCATTTAGGCTATTAGTAAGTTCTTGGGGTTGCTGCAACTTTTTTAGTTTTCTATGCCTATTATGGGAGTCCAAAAATATTTTTTTTCCATAAAATTGATGATTTTGTATTCCATTAATACCAAACTACCATAATTATTATTATAATAATACGACAGAGATTATTATATATTAATATAAGAAAACTACAGACTACAACGCATTTTGTAGGTAAGAGCAATCTGCGTTTTAACTGTCTTATCTCTTACTAGCGGTGCGCCCCAGCTTCGCACGGGTATAGATTATAGCCTATGTCACCCGGGGATAGTGTAGCTTTCCGTCAGTGAAAGAATTTTTCAAATCGGTTCAGTAGTTTCGGAGCCTATTCAATGCAAACAAACAAACAAACAATCAATCAAATCTTTCCTCTTTATAATATTAGTATAGATTAAACTTGCCTGAATTTAGTACTTCCTAAATTGAGTCTCTGAATTTAGGCAAACCTCGTAGCCGCTTCGTTATTAGACTATGAAATAATATTTACGATCTCGTAGCCATCGCGACAAGATTGGCTAAATGTCCAGTTTGCTAGATATGCAGTATTTATAAAGGTCACTTGCAGCCATTAATCGATTGCCTCCATCGAGATACAATATCTATAGAGTCACAGTCTCTACTTGAAAACGTCAAAAATCGTCCGAGTGTCGTTGAAAGCACATGTAGACATTAATTATCATCATGATCATTTCAGCCATAGGACGTCTGCTGGACATAGGCCTCCCCCATGGATCTCCAAAAGGGCCGGTTGGAAGTGGCTTGCATCCAACCCAACCCGGCAACCCGCCTGCCAGCCGTGGCGAGTATTGGCAATCCCCCCCCAAAATGATAAGTACAGACGACCTAAAAGAGACCGCAGGGAAACATTAATTATATATCTTTTTAAATGTTTATCGGGACTTATCATGCTTTATTACCTTATTATATTATTTTTACCTTGATAAAATAATGCGTGATAAGTAGATAAACATTTAAAAGATGTGTTCAGATTGCGAAAGTATAACATGGCATTGCGAACTATTATATAGTTCGCAATGCCATGTTTACTTAAATTTAGACGTTATGTCTCTTGCATAGTGTTCAACGTCGCTTGTCGGCTATGTCATCGCGCGGCAGCGATGTCAATGTAGTTGGTTCGCAGTTGCCTTACAACTAACCAAAAAGTCAGCATAGCGTGCGCCAAGTTTTGGTTCGACTTTTTTTTTGCACGTTTATGACTCTACAGGTATTGTATCTCGATGGTTGCCTCACAATGATAAGACTGCGTCCGGTTACACAAATACTTATCGAAATACCAGCTCGTACGCCTCGATTTTCATGAATTTTCAACACCCTTTTGACTTTCTTAATTCATCAATCTATGTACAAAAGGCCGTAGCCGGGTTTTCTCAGAGAAACGGCCCATCGGCCAAATTATTCTGATTATTTTTTAACCGACTTCAAAAAAAATTGTTTATTCAAAAATAATTGCCGCCTAAACGTGTCAACGTAGGCTTAGTAATAGGGTCCCGTTTTACTCATTGGGTACGGAACCCTAAAAATCAACCAGATTACTAGCGTGCACTTCGAAGCATTGCTTTTTGGTAGCTCTAAATAAAAATATTCAAATATTATATAGGGTTATTGTTATGTATTACCTAATTTAAACATGCTACCTAACATCTGTATGTGAACTTCATAATAATTATGCAATAAATGATTGAATATTGAGTATTGAGTATTAATATCGTGACTTTATAGAATCATAAAATATTGCACTTATACCAAATCCATATTTCGAACAGGCTTACGCAAATATGGGTCGAACCCGACCGGTTTCGTGTGCTTTCTGCATCGGCCAGAATGTTGTAAGTAAGATATATGCAATGAAATAAGATAAATGAGAAACAGACCGTCTCAAAATGCTAAAATGGAAGTGTCAAAACGGCAAAGTCGTAAAATACCGAGATGGCAATTTGACAAAGAGGATTTACAAAAATGACATAATATTCTCTACTTCATCATCGCTCTATTTAATTCTCTATTTAATTTAAACTCTCAATTTAAACAGCCTGTATATAAATCATGCGGGCAATGGAGAGAGCTATGCTCGGAGTTTCTTTGCGCGATAGAATCCGAAACGTTAATGTTCGCCAAAGAACCAGAGTCACCGACATAGCTGTTAAAATTTGCAAGTTGAAGTGGCAATGGGCAGGCCACATTACTCGAAGAACCGATAACCGATGGGGAAGAAAGGTTCTGGAGTAGAGACCACGAACCGGAAGACGTAGGGAGGCCTCCCACTAGATGGACCGACGACATTGTGAGAGTCGCGGGCATCCAGTGGATGCAAAAGGCAGGCTGTCGTTCAGTATGGAGGTTAAAAAGGGAGGCCTATGTTCAGCAGTGGGCGTCTTCTGGCTGATGATGATGATGATGATGATCATGGAATGCAAATAAAGCCTCAGTATTTTATCTTATCATGGACATTACAGACCATCTCAAAATGCTAATATGGACGTGTCAAAATGGCAAGGTCGAAAAATGTCAAGAAGGCAATTTGACAAAGCGGATTTAAAAAATGACATGTTCTCGACTACAGCTAGCTCTATTAAAACAGCCTGTATAAATCATGGAATGCTCTAATAGAGTCTCAGTATCTCGACGTCTTATCATTTATGATGGACATTACTGGCTAAATGAGAAGAGATATCAATCAAAATATAGATATTATCTCTTTATATCTCGTTATTATGCCTTAACACGCTTCTTCTCTGTAGCCTTAAATGTAGAGTGGCCAAGTTTAGAACTAAAAATTTCCATTCAATTTTATTCCAAAGACACGATAGTGACTCCCTCATTAATCTTTAGATAAATTGGTCGCATGTACTCTAATTGATTTTCTAGCACACACTGGCTGGAGTGTTCGGATAGTCCCCGATAGTTACAGTCTGCAGGCCTAGCATGGGCCGTGGACATATTGTCTTTCCACCTTTTTTATCCCGCGCGAAAAAGACAAATTTATCCATATTCTAGCTTTGTCGCGCCTAGGCGTGGATAAAAACAGTGGAAAGACAATTTATCCACAGCCCATGCTAGGCCTGCTGGGTGTCTTTATGTCGCGAGTGAATCGGTTTCTTATAGTTCCATGGCAGAGCGCATCAGGCGCGATGGGAGTCAAGAGCAAGCATCTTTCAAAAAAGGCCCCTACCAAAAATTGCTCAACGCGCCCAAAGTTTTCACTTCAATAAAAGATACCTACAGAAATCGACAAAATATATTGCATGTCGACTTCTGTGCCATTTCATTGCCTCATCACATCGCATCAGCAGCCATTAAACGTCCCCTGCTGAACATAGGCCGCTTCCTCTTAGAGAGAGATGTTGCCATAATCCCCACGCTTGCCTATAGACTCATGGGCATCATCACCGTTATCATCAGCCAGAAGACGTCCACTGCTGAACATAGGCCTCCCCCTTTAACCTCCACACTGAACGACAGCCTGCCTTTTGCATCCACTGGATGCCAGCGACTATGGATGTCTATGGGCATATAGCAGGGCAATTCAAATGTTTTTTTTTTTTATAGGCTAAATATTTAGCTTATATTTTATTTAGTTAATAAAGGCACTTGACCCTTTAAAACACTTTTCATAGTACGGAAACACTACATTATGACTGCTTAGCTTGAATACGTTTTTTTTATTCCAATTGCCTTTGGACACTGAAAAACGAAGTTACACAATAATCAATAGATCCTATCAAAAGCTTTTTACTTCCCTTTAAAGTACTTGTTCTAACTTTTAAGTAATGCCCACGACTAATTTACTATAATAGCTAAGTAAGTGATAGAATAGCTGTAACAAAGCATTGCGTCACAAGTGGCTAAACAACTGCGTTTCTCTGCACTTTCGATTTTATTTGTTGTTCAGCGCACGACATTGTTAACCGTATTAAGATAGTAGGGTTGGTGTCTTACACTCCTAATTATAAATGTAGTGTTCACCATAAAGTTAATTTTTAGAAGAAAAAAAATACAACTTCAAAACTACATCTATATACATGTAGGTACAAACTAAAAAGCAGAAAAATTACAGTTAAAACAGAGATTGCAAATTCTCATCAAAACTTTTGATGAAGGGAACCAAAAACAATCTCCTGTGTAGGTTTGTTTTATAGCGCTGATTCTATTTCGATATAAGTATATGGGACCACCTCTGAAGTATGACCTACCAAACAACAAAAGAATCATCCAAATAAAGTCATATTTGGCGGAGTGATCGCGTAACAAACATACAAAAAAACAAATAGTCGAATGGATAACCTCTTCTATTCGTCGGTTAAAATTATGATCAATCAGTCTACAAACGGAACGCGTATCTTCAGCAGTAAAGGATATGAAGAGCGCGGAATCCTTTATACTGCAGCTGGTGGAGCGGATCAAAACTGTCATGGCAGATCAGATAAACAAGGGAGATACGGTAAGATGTCGTAGTGGGTGTGAACGCATCAGCGGGCTTGAAACAGTGCTGGAACAGCGCAGTGCGGAAGATATGGTGTGCGTTCGTGCAACGTTTCACAATCACCTAAACAGAATCACTTAAAACAGGTAGCCGTAAGGCCCAAATGAAGCTTAATGCCTCACCCTACCGACGATCTTACTGCCTTTTTAGCATGTGAAGTATTAGTTAGTTCATTAGTGTCGCTGCAAGTTTCTTGGTGTGCGTAAAAATTTGTGTGCCATACTACAGTTCTAGCGGTTAGCGGTGGAGTGAAAAAAGTGGGTGAAACACGTAGAAATTTGAACACAAACGATAATTGTAATAAGGCATATCTACCTTGTATGTCTGATTTGCGGTTGGGGTTAAAAAAAGCCTTCGATTACAACACTGAAGAAGAAAAGTTTTAGCTAAATATGGCCTGAATACTTCTGTAACATTTTGTGCCCGTTGCCGTGGAGACCATGGGTTGTTGGGGGACTGAGGCCAAGAAGCTCGTTTTGGAGATAGGGCACAGGCTCAAGGAAAAGTGTGGTGACTCCCGGTCCGGCTCGTTCCTGGTGCAAAGGTTGGCCATTGCCATCCAACGCGGTAACGCAGCGAGTGTTTTGGGTACCTTTGCGCCGGGAACGGTCAGGGGTGGGTTATTTGAATAGTTATTAGTTTAGTTGTAATTTGACTGGGATTTTGAAAAGTGGATTATTTGCGAAAGATTTTTTGTGAACTTGAGACTTATTGAGAATGAGCCAGTGTGTGACAACCATAAAGCAAGTGGAAATAAATGCTTTCTTCGCTAGATAAGCCGATGATACGGCGTGTAACGTGATTACTGCGACAGCGTCATGCCATTGCTCTGATATATTACGACAACAATGCCATTGCCTCGCACAATAGTACAATTATCTTTTTCTGCTATTTTCTGTGATTTAATCCATGCTTGTGTAGTGTTTGTAAACGTTGTTCGTATGTTTCTAAGGCGTAAATTGGCTGATGACGTTATGATTAACTTAAACGACGTTAATTTATTTAGTTAATCTATACTAATATTATAAAGAGGAAAGACTTGATTGTTTGTTTGTTTGTTTGCATTGAATAGGCTCCGAAACTACTGAACCGATTTGTAAATTCTCTCACTGTTGGGAAGCTACACTATCCCCGGGTGACATAGGCTACAATCTATACCCGTGCGAAGCAGGGGCGGACCCCTAGTAATAGATAACATGGAACGGTGGTGGTACGAACTATCCGTAACTACGGTAAAATTTAAAAAATATATAAAATATAAAAACGTTTATTGATATTCATTAAAGGGCTATAGATACATAAAGATCTTAAGTAGGTAGTAAGATCTTTATAATATAATTTACAACAATGGCATCGATTCTGATGCACTCAAAACTAAACTAAATTTGACACATCTAAAATTATTGCCATCCTTCTCTAACGTATTAAAATGAAAAGAGAGGCAGATAATTTTAGTCCTGTCAGATTGGTTTAGTTTAGTCGTAGTGGTATGACAGAATAGGCCTCATTGTCTTGTTAGTCAACATTTTAAATCGTCAAATATTATTTGTTCTTCAACAATAATGAACTTGGGAAATATATTTGTTCTATATCTGGGTATTAATATCTATAAAAGTATATATTTAAAAATATATAATATTATGTATGTATATCAGTATCTGGCAGCCATATTACAAGCTTTGCTTAGTTTGGGGTCAGATGACCGTGTGTGCAATAATGTGCCGAATATTTATTATTTACTAACTGCGCCCCGCGGTTTCACCCGCGTAGTGATGAAAAATTGGGATGGTGATTATGATGATGAAAAGTAGCCTATGCCACTCTCTGCCTCTTGAACTACCCATGCAAAAAATCAGGTCGATCCGTTGTTCCGTTGCAGCGTGAAAGAGGAACAAACATCCATGCATCTATACATCCATACATACAAACTTTCGCGTTTATAATATTAGTAGGATTATTATACTCAAATGTATTGTGATACTAAGCTAAATTAAATTAAATACGCTAAATAAAAATATATTATATTAAACTAAACTAATCTAATAAACCGCTGCCCGTTGGCATCGTTCCCAAAATGCTGGCCGCATTGCCACATTATTATACTAGTATTTTAGATAGTTATTAATGTAGAATGTAGAATTTTATAAAAAAAAATATCTTGATATCGCTTGCTTTCGGCATAAAAATAAAATAAGTAGATTGCATCTACCGTGAAACATTGATTGTAGTGGCAGTGCATAAAATTACTTTTTATTTACATTTGAAACCTTTATTGCATAAATATAATATTATTTAATTTAGAATCGTGAAACCATGAAAAATTTAAAGTATTAATATAAATAAACATTTTAATGTTGCTTTCTTTTTACTTTAACTGGAATAAAATTAAATAGGAGTTTATAGTAAAGGTCGGAAGCATAGTAATATATTTTTTAACTACGTAATGAGGTGTTTGCTAATTCGCGTATTTGGTGTCATGCGTATCTGGTATAATGCGTTTTTTGGCCTTTTGCGCTTAGGCAATTTTCGTCGAAATTATGACTGTTTTTATCCGCGATGAGTTTTTTTTAGGTAAGAGGTTTTTTTGGTGTATATGTTTGTTATGTTACCATTTTACTACAAAATTACTCGACCGTAATGATTTTTTTATTTTATTTGAAAGGGGTTTTTCCACGTCAAAGAGTTCGGAAAAGGAAATAGTTTTTATCAGAATTTATTAAGTTGTAACATGGAAAATAAAAATTGACCCAGTTTAACACTTTTATTTATTATTTATCTTATTGAATAACATACATATTATTATTATTACACAACTGCCAAACTGCATAGCAGTTTGTAGGCAACTAGATTAGTGGCACGATTGACTCTATAGTATAGTATCTCGATGCTAACAATATTTTAATTCCAAGCACGTTTCGAACTCTTTGCAGACGGATGTCTATAGAAACGTCAGGAATTAAAATAAAATAAAATGAACGTTATTAAGTCAGTTCTTTAAGTTCTTCGCAGAACTCTAAATTATTTCGTTTAGATCTCTTTTGTTGTGATGAACTTAAAATATTTCCGACTTATTGGTTTTTATACATATTGTTATTCAGATCCTTACACACTTTACTTATTCTGTGGTTCAACTTTCGCTTGTTGCATATGCAATGAGAATAACTGTTGAAATTTGTTTTCTTCAGCCTAGTAACTTTTGACCTTGCTTGCTACGATACAAGAAGCTTGTATTATAGAAGCTCCTCGACTACAAATAGTTAACAGTAAAGTAAACAGTAACGTACTGTTATTCAATTTGTATGCATGTAAATATTTCGCCACAGAATATAATTATATTATAAGTACAAGTACAGAAGATTCAAAGCTAATTTCAGACTAATGTTCAAATAAAACATTAATGTTTTATCAAATATTTCTCACTCCTCTAAGTGTTGACATAACTGTTAGAACTACTAAATAATGTGTTGTTTGACTTCTTAACATTCTAGGTATTTACTAAATATATTCTGTTAATTGTACAGTCAACATCTAATGCTAATTTCTCCATAGAACAGAGCTACTTATATACTTGAAAGTTTACCCACCATTCTTGCGGATTGTATACTTAACTTTTAGTCGAAGAGACAACGGGGTTGCTTTTGTTTTGATTTCCTCCTACCTTACGGTATATCGCTGATGAGCTTGTCATGATAAATAGAGCACAGATTGTTTCCTTCTTAAAAAATATACTTCATTATTTCTAATATGAACTTTAAAAACTTTACTTCTATACAATACTAGCGACCCGCCGGCCCGGCTTCGCACGGGTGTAATTTACGTGCGAAGCCGGGGCGGGTCGCAAGTTACATATATAAATCTTCTGTGAAAATGTATCTAACTGATGGTGAAAACAGCATCGAAATCCGTTGCATGGTTTAGGAGGAGTTAGCGGCCATACAGACATTCAGACGCGGAAAGCGACTTAATTTATACTATGTAGAAATAGAAATAGAGACTAGTATGGATATTATAGATAGACCCGTTAGCTCTCTCACTACGCTTGAACAAAATGAATCAGTGTATGCAAATAGGCAAAAACTAGCACCTCATGTGCGAATTGTGCAGATACGCCATTACTCAACAGTTACGACACGAGATAACCTATTTGTAAAACAATACCCGCCAAGAAAACTAATTTAAGTGACTTTATATACGACTTTGGGAATTGAAATTCTAAAACGATAACTACCTTAGGTAGCTTTTGAATAATGATCGCGAGAAATTAATCAAGTTGTGTAATAATAATGTTTCTATTGTATTTGCAAGGGCATTGTATTAAATATTGTTCAGTAGAGACGAGTAAAATTTTGTTCTCCGACCATTAAGCTATCAATTTCACTGACTTGCAACACTTTTAAAGATAAGAAATCACTGAGAAAGAATAAAAAAACCGATTAAACATTAGGCATTATCTTTAAAATATCATTAGTGATTATTTCCAATTTATTATGTTATACGGGGTTACGCGGAAAGAGTGTACTTAGTCGAAAGGCATCTAGGTACCAAATAGCAAGGGACACCAAAATGCCAAAAGCGAAAAAAAAAATATGGCGCTTCTAGTCTCGGGGCGCGGGCCCCGCGGCATGGTAAGCGGCACACTTGTGTTGTTTGTAGACAGCATAATTTTTTTGATATGGAAATAGTTTGCATCCTGGATTAGCACATAGAATACTTTTTATCCCGGAATCTATTCCTGTACATTCGTTTTCAAAAAAGAAGCGCACCAAAAGACTATCCCACTCTACCCTGATCCGAAGGCTAGGGCCGGCGATGCCAAAGGGGTCCATGATATCCATCATTATGGACAACTTTTATTATGCGATCAACCATGAATTCGCGAAATGAATACCATATATTCTATAGGTACATTGCGAGAGTGTTAAAAAATCTTATTTATAGAAGTGATTTATACCTTGCTATAAAATAAATAATGGCTATATATTATATTATGTACTTATTTATAAGTATTTTATAATACCAGTGATCATAAAATAACAATTATTTTATGGCTTCATGGCACTGAACATAAAATATAAACAAGAGGATATGATTTGTTTAGTGGGTTTTTTACTACGTCACACTTTTTTTTTTAATATTAAATTATTAACTATTTTTATATACCGAATACATGATTTGTCGTGTAGGTATATATAATTTGTGGCCAGCATTCTGGCTGTTTCGTTCCGGCCCACCAAGGTGGCCGAGAGGTAGCATGGCGCTTTACAATCTGACGGCACCCGGTTCGATCCTCGGACAATTACTTATTCAGTACTTAAATAAATTATATGCAGTTTCGATGCCATCAGTCAAACCGGTGACGGAAAACATCATGAAGAAACCATATGTCCAAAAACCTCAAAAATTCAAAGACATAATTATGACATTAACCTCCATGCACTGGGTTAGCATAATGGATTAAAGCCCATCCAAAAATTCAAAGCCCCCATAGATTAACCACCATGCACTGGGTTAGCATGATGGATTAAACCCTATCATCTCTGAGAAAAGACCTGTGTCCCAGCAATAGGAATATGACAGGTTAATAATGATGATGCTTCTATCAATAAAATACTCAATAAGCTCCTACACTTGACCTCCGTTGTCAAAGAACGAATATAAAATATACAATAACTTTCAATACTTAACGACTACCTACAGTCATCCTACACAATGCCAGACAATAGCACTGATAGCATCAATAACGTGTCGATGTATAAGAAAAACTAGTTTATAACACGCCCTCATATGTTTTTACTGAGCACTATAATTACATAGTGTTTTAACCTCAGTTGTAACTAATGAATGATGCACGTTATGAAAATTCATAAGAAATCAACGACCTCCAAAATTTTAAAAAGATTGTTAGATATATAAACTAATGGTGTGATGAAAAGGCAGGGAGGAACTAAGGTGCACTCAAATCACAATATTCGAGCAGAGAATCAGCTCGAATATTGTCATCATAATCAGTCATTTAACAGTCCACTGCTGGACTTTTAGCCTACCCCCGAAAGGGTGATTGCGCCATATCCACCACGCTGGCCTAGTGCGGATTGGTAGATTCACATACGCCATTGAATTCCTTCTCCGTACGTATGCAGGTTTCCTCACGATGTTTTCCTTCGCCGAAAAGCCAGTGGTATGAATATCCGTACATAAGCTCCAAAGAGCTCATTGGTACGGGCCCGCGGTTTGAACCCGCGACCTCACGCTCTCAAGTCTTTCAAAGATTTGTTTTATTTATACTGTTTCATTTATTTACAACGAAAAAAATATGTACAAAGAAAAATTTTATATTGACTTACATTCTTGTATTATGATTTTGTTTAAAAAACAAACTAGTATTGTGAAAACTTAATTTTATTAAGTAAAAGTAAAGCAACCAATTTAATCATTTAACCTTGACCTTATAATAAACCTTATAACCTTATAAAGGCCTTATAATAAACTCTTTAATTCTGTTAACGTTAATTGGATTAGACCTACTATAACATTATTACGAAATAGCGTTTCGGTTTCCAAATTCACTTTTCATTTGTCATGTTCGGAAAGTGGTACGTATCACCGCCATAACCTCGATTAAAACATGGTATAAAAATATACTCCGCCAGGTATAGCAAAATGACCACGTGTGCGTCCCGCAATGATGTCATCAATACACGTACACGTGCATAAGCAAGAGCAGAATAAGTAATTTACAACAAGTTCGAGAGAGATGACGATACACCATGTAACAGCTGATTGAATATAGTGGCAACTGGACAGTGACGTCATTGCGGGACCACTCCCAGATTGCTAGACCTTGTTTTCTTGGATCATGGATTGAAAGTGCAACTTTTCAATGGTTGTTTCTAAACCTCAATTCAAAAGTAATTTGAATAAAGAACAATGAACGAAGCAAATGATACCAAAGTGATTTGTAGAATAAATTTTCGCACGGGTTATTAAATTTGTGTCAAGTTATACCTACTAATTAATTCGTATTCATACATAAAATCAGAGTATTTACCTGTGGAAAAACCACCTATTACATTCCTTGGTAAACAATCTAATATTTTCTGTCATAATACATAATTTTAGGTATATAATCTTCATCATTATAATCATTGTTAAATTTCGTACCTAGTCTGAGACCTAATTTTTGCCGACTTCAAAAAAGGAGGGGGGTTTACAATTCAGTTTTTGTTTTAATGTTTGTTACCTCAGAAGTCCATCAATTACGAACCGATTTGGTTGATTTTTTTAAATTTCAGGTTAGACCCATAGAAATTTCAGAAAAAATATATTTTGAGTAGTTTGATTTAAAAATCAAAATAACTGGAAAATTCGATTACCAATTTCGGTTACGATACCAATATGGTCATCCAAGTAACCGAAATTGCTTATTTTATACAAATTTTGTGAAGTCGGTTTTTTTAATTGATAATTATTTATGCTAGGTGTTTATATATATTTTTTTTTTTAAATTTTAATCTTGTGAAGCTAGTTTTTACACGGTCAAATAGCCTGCAACGGGAACATAAGAGTCGTTAGACGATGGATCAACTATATAACTGAAAATGATTTTTGCACCGTTTTATAATAATTCTCACTCATAATTGCCACATATGAGTGTGCATCGGATCTGCATGATCTAATTCCCTCCTGCCCATTTTTCTATTGGACTGCCAGAGCGGGCACGAAAAATCGTCACTGCTTTATGGTTGACATTCCGAAAACCGTACAAAGCGCTTTGATTCCACATTTATTATGCGAACTGCTAGTCTGTGGAATGCGCTGTCTGAGTGGGTGTTCCCCCATGGTTACAATCTGGGTGTCTTCAAATCACGAGTGAATCGGTTTCATCTAGGCAAGCGTGCTCCAACGTCTATCATCCATCCATCATCGCTTAACATCAGCGTGATGGTGGTCAAACGCAAGCCTAAATAAAAATACAAAATAAAATAAAAATGCGCTTTAGAATATTTTTCATCTTCTGTGTGACCTAATTAGAACTGAGTATCACATTTCAAGGTAAAGTCAACTGCGTAGCTGGTTCTTCCCATTAGCAGTGAGTAGTTAATCCAGCTCTCAGTAGATCAGGTTCAAGGGTAATTACTTAAGGAGGTTAAAGGACAATGACGTTTTAATTATAGACGTGCATCTGAAGCGCAGAATGCAAATTGCATTTATGTGCGATAGATCCGTTTCGACGCACCAAGTACTCACATTTTGTTTCAGGGTTTCTTGGGTGTTTCCTATGTTTTGAGAATAAGATAAGATACATTTATTTTCCAGAAATAATAACACAAAATACAAGCTAATACTAACACTACAAACACAGTTAGGCTGCCCATAGACAGTTGAAGGTCTAAATACAATCCAAATGCTAAAGCCCACTACCAGTTGGCAGCATAACCAGCATGCTGGCGGCATTACCACGCTGAGTGGCAATGCTTGGGTATGCGTTGAGCCGGAAACACGCCAGCATTTTTGTCACGCGTCGCATTAACCAGGCGTTCTGAAATGAGGTGAGCTCCTCGTTCCCAAGGGCCCAATGTTGACCCCAAACGCCTCAAATATGTAACCACTGCCGAGATTAGCATATTTGCATCGCTGGAGCTGCTCTGCCAAATTGGCAGCCGCACCTGCCCTATCTTGTGTATCAGGAAGATGTGACAGAAATATAAAATAATTAACTACCTACATTTTAAGAAAATCATACACTAATAATAAAGGAGACCATTTCCAGATTTTCCTGCGATCTCACACTAGACTCACCTCAATCAATAATTTATAGATCAATAATTTAGAGACCAAAAAAATGAAAAAAATAAAATAACAAGTACCATCTTAAAAGAACCATACCTTGGTCCCTATAGGGTTATAGAGCTTAAATTGTTGCAAATTTCATTATCTTGTAAAAAAATATATTGAATTTTGTTTGTCGAAAAACAAATAGTTTATGACTTATAAACTATGTGTTTATAAGTCATAAACTACCAAGACCGCACTGCCAAGAGCGAAACGACTAAGAAGAAGAAGAAGAAGGTGACTTATAAAGCAAAAGTGAAAAAAGTCCCAAAATTTCGCACTTTTCGCTTAGTGCGCAGCAAACACAAATTTCTCGAAGTTGCAAATTTTGATTCACGCTACTGTAACTGGTCATACCAATAACAACATACCAATCAATCAGACATCATACTATGCTATTTTACCTTTTTTTTTAGTGTCGATTTCTACTGGGCTAACTGGGGAAAGTGTGGTAAACACATGTCTTTTCAGTCAAGCTTCTAGTAAAAACTCCACCACTTTACTGCACTTTGACTTAACCGTGACCTACTTTGCTTGACTCTGACTATGACTATGACTTGTTTGAAGATATCTGAGAAAACTTGAAAATATTTCAATAGCTACTTGAACCATGCCAACCGGGCAAATGCACAAAAAGTGCGATGCCAAAAACTTGGTAATGAAAAGAAACTTGTCACAAACTCGCACTTGGCCATTATTTATATATATATATATTTTTGTTATACTTCAGTGTGTGTACTATAATAATGCCAAGTTTGACGCTTGTACGTATTACCGTTTTTACATTACAGCTAATACAAAAATACGTAATCCGCCCTAACGTTACATATTCTGTGAAAATTTCAACTGGCTACCTATTACGGTTCGAAAGATACAGCCGTTTAAAGGTAGGACAGACGGACAGATAGACATCGTAGGCTTAATAATAGGGTCCCGTTTTTGCCCTTTGGGTACGGAACCCTAAAAACATCAAGTGAAACCGATTATACTTAATATTTAATTTTATCTAATAATTCGAGATTAACTGATCACTTCCGGGTATACTTTCTATACAATATACATACCAATCTATAAACAACTTTGTTGTTATCCGCCAACCTGTCTGCATCTAAGTTATTCGCTTAGATAAGCTAATCAAGACGTAGACACACTTTTACTAGAAACGTTAACTGGTTTGGGGTTCCGCGGTTTGCAATAAAATCGAAAATGATTTTCCGAGTAACTATAACAATGTTCTTCAATAGGGCTTATAGAATTCATCATTCATCAGAGAAACAAAGGAGATATGCCTTAGTACAATTATTCGTGTCTAAAATTTTCCACTATACCGCTAAAATACTGTTGGTATGGCATACTTAGTAATTTTTCACTCACACTAAGAAACTTGTAGTAACACCAATAAACTAAAAATAGTAGTAATAATAATTTCAACTTAATTTATAATTTGATTTGGATGATTTGACATGTAAAATAACATTTTATTAATAAAATATGAATATGAATAGTCCACATGCAAGGTAAATTCGACTGAAGGCATCAAACCTGATTAAGGTCTGATGCATTCACACCCACCACGCCACTGTACTATATCTCCCTCGTTTGTCTGATCTGAGTTCTGGCGTTAATATGTATCCATAGGCGACGGTGATCGTTTGCCATCTACATCATATTTTATTAACGACAAAAATAAAAATATGCATTCGGGTATAATACAATTAGAAATACGGAACCCTAAATATACAGACATACTCACTCTTTTTTACAAATGAGCGGTGATCGAACGTCTCCAATCTGCTTTAGCAATATCCGTAGCATACATCGCTACATTTAATGAAAGTGGACAAACTGGATTCATTTGCTTTAGGCTGGTTTCACAGCTGTGCGGGAGACCCGCGTGGGTCGCCCGTACTGCGGGAGACGGGATCTACGTGGAGGCAAGTCCCGTATGGAACAATCCGCGTCGCTATGAAACGATGTTCTAGCGCTTCACGTGTGTCTCCGCTCCGGGAGCCCGTATGGGCGATCCGCACGGATTTCCTATGCAGCTCAATTGAACCAGCATTAAATCTTCATAATCATGGTGTCGCTTCATAAACGAAAAGTTAATCTTTGGCACCTTTTGTCATAAACCTAGCTGTCTGTGTCCAAAGATGCTGTGTGCAATGATGAGAGACCCTCGCCAAACCATACTAACATAAAAAGTCGGTGATTTTTCCCGCTATTTGATATTTTTTTGCGGATTTTAGAGTTTACAACAACAAAGCATCGAATCAATGTGATTTTTTTGCATAGAGATAATTGGAAGGCCAGAGAGTAACATACTTTTTATCCCAGAAAAAACTACGGTCACTGAGGGAACGGCTATATTTTGGGCAAAGATTTTGGTCAAACAGTGGGCCGCGCAAGTAGTAATCAATAATTTTGAGACCGTCACAGCCGAGCTAAAATTAAAAGAGTTGGCCGTCACTGCAATTGACGGCACGTTTGACGGCACGGCACGGCAGTCTCTCGGCAGTTGGCAGATGTGAAACGTCACGTCTGTCACGTCACGGCATACGAGTCAGTTTTCTGTTGGTTTTCTGCCAAGGCTCATCAATACATTACCTACACATCTAAACTCTGCTAGGCATATCGGTCGGAAATCTAGGTAATTATTGAATTTTTTTAACAACAGAGTAGTACAGAGAAATATTGTACTAAAATAATCACTGGCACTTTCTATACCATAAATATGACCATTCATTGGAGTTCAACTAAGAGCAATGTGACCACTGCGAAGCCGTAAATCGACACATTGCAGCCGGTTCGTGGGTTTTGTGGCGACCCCGACGAGTTAATGGCGCGGTACGTCATCGGTTTCAAAATGATATAAGCAATTTTTGAGCTTGTAAATTAAGGAAATTTATAAAAATATAAATAAAAAAATTCCACCAAAATATTAACAAACTGGGAAAAAAACATTTATCATCAATAATCAACCAAAAAAACCTTAAAACTGTTTATGTCATAAACTTTATAAAAACGCTTTATTGTGTAATACACAATAACAAATACATTTCCTTATTGTTACTTATTGTGTACCTATCTACAATGTTGATAATTATTATTATTAAGTATAAATACTACTTGGTTTTTTGCTGATTTCACAACTAGGTTTATTACAAACAATTTGTATAAGTATTTAAAATTGTAATTAATAATGCCGTAAAGTTAAAACATGCATTCTCCTTATCTAAAACCTTGAAGTTGTGTTACTTACTTAATGCACTTAAAAAAAGTATTACTGATATACGATAAAATTACTGCCACAATGAGTTTTTTTTTAAATTTTAAATAATAAATATTATTTTATCAAAAACCAATATGATATCACTTTAACTTGAAAATATTTAAATACTACCAATACTACTAAAACGTAGATCATATCATCGCTTATTACAGGCGAGGTGGCATTGAAACGCAAACTTATAATAAAATTAAAAAAACAACTTATAAATCGTCCAAGACGTGCACCGCCAAAATATAAAATATAATTAAATTAATTTATTGAGACAAAAACTAATTGCAGTTACATTTATCTCACATGATATTATCTATACTATAATATTATAATGAGGAAAGATTTGATTGTCTGTTTGTTTATTTGCATTGAATATGCTTCGAAACTACTGAACCGATTTGAAAAATTCTTCCACTGTTGGGAAACCGCACTATCCCTGGGTGACATAGGCTATATTATATTTTCAAAAAAAATATGGATCCTTACTAAAACTCCAATAATGTAACACAAAGTGTAAAAAATTAAGACTTACGTTGCTAGTTATTAAATAAAAAATGTCAATAGGGCCTTACGGTAGACTTGAAACTCTGACATATTTGTCTAGCCAATAAGCAAGCAAATGACTTTACTATTACGAGAAAAACACGTTTGTATATTTTCAATAAGTTAAACGTTATTAACTTTTTACAATTCACAATTATGTAGTTTCCGTATCCTGGTGTACCGTGAACCTAGGAAAAGTCAAGGCTGCATCATTTCGATTACAATCTTCAGGCTGTTCTCATACTGTGTTTAATGACGAAACAGATTTCGTGATTCAGATTATTCTTATAGCGATCACGAAAGCAATTGTAGTTGATGTAAAAGAATGTTTAAGTACTCTACTAAAGTAATTTTAGTTGGTCTAAAATAATTTTTAATGACTCTACTGTGGACTGAACAATATTGAGTCAAGGTTTAACGGTGGTCTATAACGAGAAACAAAGAACGACGATGAATTCTTTGTACCTAACTGCACCTAATTTTTACGTAATATATTTGACCCACAAAAATTTGTTTGCTTGCCTAGAAGCTCAGAAAGAACATTAAACCTACATTTTCAACACTTACACCCCATCAGTCGTACACTCGATTACATTTGATATGTTCATCGATTGCAATTGTGTGTCGCTTAATATTGAAGTATGCGTTTGTAAAACTAGCACAGAATACATATAAGTACAAGGATCTAGTAAGAATAATTATGTCACTGTGTGCAATACAATGAGATTGTGCAATACGTGTTTACCTTACCCCCTTCAGTTTTTGGCAGACTTTTTTCGGTACCTATATAATAGCAGATCCAAACTGTATATTGTAAAAGCCTAAAAGAGATAAGGCCGCCAATTCAGGTGGCTCTGGTTCGAAAACTTTTAGTGTGCACAATAAAAAGTTTTTTTCTATGTATTGCTGTTTGTAAATGCAGATATGTTACTCGACAAAAGTGGCAATTTTGCATTGCTCTATCAAAGACGATTAAGACGCTTTTTTCCGACTTTTAGCAATTTTGGTCATCCTAGTTTGAGTGTATCTATTTCCATGGTTAGCATAAAATTATAAAAATGGTGTCGTATCAAAATTGAATAATTTATCTATATAGGAACCCCCAAAGACCGAAACACGATTAAGGACATTTCAGTCGATAGAAGAAAAAAACGAAAGTAACACTGATTAACGCTTTTCTCCCTGTTTTTGGATTCATTCAAATACCTATTAACTAAATTATGTCTACGATATTTTATACAGATTTCATGATTATGAACCTCAAAGTTAAATTTTACTTCGCAGCTATACTTTTAGAAAAATATGAGAAAAACCTCAATAATAGAAGTAGCGAAACGCACGACTATGTGTAAGCGCTATGATTTTGCTCCGCTAAATGCGACTTTAATACAATAAACCAAGCCTTATCGTCATCTGCAGTAATAAGCGTTGCTTAAAAAATCTTTCCTTAAAACCAAAACGTCTATATTTTTCCTCAAAATTGGCCTATAAAGCAAGTACAAATTATTTATTTACGTTACGATACCACGCTCCAACACACATCATTTCCGGTTGTCCGGTTCCGCAACTTTTTGCCTTTAGAAAGTTATGTTTGAAACTGACGAAGCACTCATTAGTATTGTACACCGTACATTTGCGTATAATTCAGGTGTGGATTTTGAAGGAGCCGTACGCAGGCGTCGTTGGTTGCTAAACTGGCGATTTGGCCGAGCGAGTGTGAGAGTGCGTGGAATTCCAAGTAATGTTTAGGTGTTTACGGTTAAATGGACGTTGATACTGCACATGGTAGAGTTGGTGTTTATTAATCGATTTCTGCATGTGCAAGTTTGTATGAGTGAGAATTGAAATGTAAGTTTTTAGGGTTCCGTACCCACAGTATATGTAATTTTCACAGAATGTAATGCTAAGAAATAATACTAAAGTCAACAAGTAAAAACTACTCGTAAGTTCCCATACAACAAACATATACTTTTCAACGTATTTTTGTACTTGCTCTAGTGTAGAAACCGTAATACGTATAAGTGTCAAACTTAGCACGACTATTAGTACACACTCCAAAGTATAATAAAAAATAATAAATAATGGCCAAGTGCGAGTCAGTGACTAATTTCTGTTAATATTCGGTTACTTGGACGACCTTTTCATTTCTTTCACGAAATTGCATAATATTTTACTAATTTTAAAGTCGGTTTTATTAAATTGATAATTCTTGTATTTTGTGGTGGTATGTCGTGGTATGGTTTAATTTAATGGCGTATGTGAATCCACCAATCCGCACTGGGCCAGCGTGGTGGATATGGCCCAATCACTCTTTCTAGGGTAGGCTAAAAGTCCAGCAGTGGACTGTTAAAAGGCTGATTATGATGATGATGATGATGATGGAACCCGCAGTGCACGAGCCTGACTCGCACTTGGCTGGTTTTATTTATGAATTGCTAGAATTTTTCAGTGAGAAATATAGACAAGAAGCTAAAAATAACAGCTATTTTTGACGCTAAAAAACAGCTTCAGCTTATTTAACTTTTAAATATTATAAGTTTTTAATTTATTTAGTTAATCTATACTAATATTATAAAGAGGAAAGATTTGATTGTTTGTTTGTTTGTTTGTTTGCATTGAATAGGCTCCGAAACTACTGAACCGATTTGAACAATTCTTTCACTGTTGGGATGTTGCACTATCCCCGGTTGACATAGGCTATATATCCCGGCTTCGCCCGTGCGAAGCAGGGACGGCCTACTAGTGTTGTATATATTTAGAGCATGATATAATTATATTATTTAAATAAAAAATAATGAGCATTTAGTTTTATTGAAAAGGTTATCTCTAATTGAAAACCAGATTCTTATAACAAGAACCTCATCTCATGAATTATGACTTATAAAAAGATCTGATGATAGCAACACTTATGTAATTATAACCTCATTTATTTCGGCTTTTGACCACATACAGCTATAATTTACACCAGTTTTTATTGTAACTTTGAGTCATCAACTGATTACGTATATATTGTAACAGGTGTTTTAGGAGTGGAATGAATTCTGATTAAAAATTAAAATGATCAACTTTTAAAATAATTAATACTTATTGGAGATATTTTATTGAAAAGCGCAAGTAAAAAGATCTTTGTCCTTTATAATATTTAAAGATATCTACCATTTTCGGTAATCTACTAACATAGACGTACGCACAACTTTTTAGGATTAGTTAGTATCTTTCGGAAAGTACACTTTAGTTTAGTTATTTGAATTTGGAAGGCGTTTATTGTTATAATTAATTTACAATTTTGTAGTTGTTTCTTTTTAACGCTGATAATTCCGCTATGGTCGAAGATGAAGCACGCAAACTTAGAAGATACCTATTCACTCTGGCCTTGAAAAGGCCAAAGAGTTTGTTCTAACTTTAATCCATAATGACTGAACGGTACTATTGGAGGAATCTTTTGTATAGGTATCTTATAACCTGGATTTACATATGTTATTATGGGCTATAACATAAAATAACGGGTGAAATCGCGGGGCGATACTCATGAATTGCACATATTAAACAATAAACATTAATTCATTGGATTTAATATTTAGTAAAAAACTTATTGACCGTCAAAATTATTGAAAGTTGTTTCGATTTAATTATAAATTCAAAGTTAAAATATTAACTTGAACACTCAAGTATGTTTGTAGTCAATCTGATTTTATGACTCCTTAAGTTTTATGTTTGAAAGCTTTTGGAATTTTAATTTGGTTCCATGTGAATACAGAATGTTATATCTTTATATAGAGTCGTAATTTTGTCTTAAAGGTTTTTTATATTATTTATATATTCTAAGTCTGCGTGCTTCATCTTCGACCACAACGTCGCATACCATCAGGAGAGTTGGTGGTCAAACGCGGACTTATCCGCGAAAAAAAACACACACTTTAAAAATTAATTATTAGATGCTTATTAGGACAATAGACTTGACTTTACTCAAGGCAAAAAGCTGTTCACGGTTATGCAGGTACATATAAATTATGGAGTACAAAACTTATTTTAAACAGAACATTTTTCATGTTTTATTTATATTACACGGGAATTACTCACGTAAGATTAAGCCGGTCACTCCGACTATAGTTTCAATCGCATTAGGCAGTCTTGTGCCAAGCGAGACGCAGCTGCGCGCGTGCATTCACCTTGAAAAAGACTGCTTAATGCGGTTGATATAATATATTTTATTTATATTACACGGGAATTACTCACGTAAGATTAAGCCCGTCTAATGCGGTTGAAACTATAGTCGGAGTGACCGGCTTAATCTTACGTGAGTAATTCCCGTGTAATATAAATAAAATGTGTGAAAACCGCGTCAGTTTCTATAATAGAACAATACATGCTTCAGATCGAAAAAAACATAATAATACGCTTTTTAAAATTACTTACGCACATTAATTACGCACTCACAAACTAGACCAGCCCACATTTAAAAACCACTCAACTGTATAAAATGATGGTAATAAAAAAGTAGTCATCAAACAATTAAAAATGAGCACAAGAAAATAATAAAATTATAAACCAGCCAAGTGTGAGTTGGACTTGCGCACTGAGGGTTCAATACCAAAAAAAAAAAAAAAAGTTGAGCTAATACAAAAAATAAACTATTTGTCCCAAATTCCTTATTCTAGTTGAAGCGACGTAGAAGCGGAATTACACTACAGATTCGTCAGAAAAATAGTTTTGAAAGAAATATACATTTAAAAATCGTTTTTTTTGTGTGTGAACCCCTATTTAGTTTTTACTTTTTTACTTTATTGTTATTTCTTAGGTAATCCGCTGTAACACTATATTCTTTATTCAATGGCGTATGTGAATCCACCAATCCGCACTGGGCCAGCGTGGTGGATATGGCCCAATCACCCCTTCGGGGGTAGGCTAAAAGTCCAGCAGTGGACTGTTAAATAAAAGGCTGATTATGATGACTATATTCTGTGAAAATTTTAACTGGCTATCTATTACGGTTCGAAAGATACAGCTGTTAAAAAGTAAGACAGACGGACAGACAGGCAGCTTAGGCTCAGTAATAGGGTCCCGGTTTTAGATATGCAACCCTAAAAATGTGAAAATAATAAAATAAAAATGGCAGGTCCGCGTGAAGTTTATTATTTATTTATTTACATAACTCAATAACACCTTAACTAGTTGAGTAACGTAACGCAGTAATTGTAACGCTCCACTTTATGTATACATATACATAAGTAACGGTTAGGTATATGCTATTTGTGTAACACGTTGCGCAACCAGCTTTGTGCGGACGACGTTGATGTCTTTTATATGGAGTTTTTGAAGCGCACGCGCATGTATATTGTATACTGTATAATGTATTATAGCTTCCATTTTAAAACTTGAAAAAACCATCGAAATATGTATTTAAAAATATAATTATTATTTTTAACCAACTTCAAAAAGTAAAGAGGTTCTCAATTCGACTGTATGTTTGTTACGCGATTTCTCCACCAATTATGAATTGATTGTTGATTCTTTTTTTATTTGGGAGATAGGTATTGTAGTTTGTATAAATTTCATTGAAATGTAAATAGTGCTTTTTTGTAAAATTAACAGAAACCAAAAATATATACACCATGACGTTTTGGTTTGTGGTTCCTTCCTGGAAAAGTTTTGTTGAGGATTTTCAATCTCTTTTTTAACTGTCATATTTTATATTTTTAGTTTAAGTTTGTACATGTAGGTATGGTATAGGAGACGGGTATTTTTTTCTAAAAATTTATTATTTTATTTCAGACTTTAGTACTGTAAGTACTTTTGTACTTTACTTAGGTTAAATATTTTTTTATCTGAAGTAAATTTAGATTTTGTTTCCGATAAATATTTTTTTAAAGAATGTAGAAAGAATTTAGGAAAAATACTGAGAATTCTTGTTAATTTTGTTTTCGTTGTTTATGTGCAAACTATTCATGAAGTAACCCTGTAATACCTTATTCATCGCGTAAAAAGTAAGTTTTTTGCATGATTGGACAATGCTTCTCAATCTATTGTTATCGCGAGAATGCTGATAATTGTGCGTAAGCATTTCTCACGTAAATACAATTATTCACACAAGATTTTACAATTTCAAATGTCATCGTAACGTAACGAGCGAAAACGAAACCACGCCGATACCATTGCACGCCATTCAATCATAATTTAATTTTGATCTGTTCAAAATTAATCGTGTATTTATTTATAACTAAATTTTTAATTTGTCACTTTTAAATGTTCCTAATTTACCTACTCTTTTAATCTAACGCTATGATCTCCGAAAGGGTAAGTTCGTCTAAATAAAATCATCAGTTTGCACTGAAAAATTCACTTACCGTAAGGGAGACGACGTAGAGCGGCCAATAAAACGTTCCAAAGAAATCCTTGATGTTTCGAACGGCAATACCGTTTTTTCACGTGTCACTTTCTAGGAAGGGGTTTTTTGATCGCGGTTCGCAGCGGCGGTGGTTATGAACGCACGTGCGGCTGCGTTCGATTCGGAGCGGCGACTGCGAGACACCTCGCCGAAGAGGTTCAGTTCAATCCCCCGCCGGTCAACGCATCGGCAGCAGATGTAGCGAAAACCAACTGCTCTACAATCTACATCAACGATTCTTTGCCATACATTACTTTCTAACCCTCAAAATCACGACAGGTACCTAATTATTCATCATTATCATCAGCCTTTTGACAGTCCACTGCTGAACTTTTAGCCTACCCCTGAAAGGGTTATTGGGCAATATCCACCACGCTGGCCCAGTTGCGGGTTAGTGGATTCACATACGCCATTGAATTCCTTCTCCGTACGTATACAGGTTTCCTCTCGATGTTTTCTTTCACTGAAAAGCCAGTGGTATGAAAATCCGTATATAAACTCATAATAATTGCATAACAGATGAACTTTTATATTATGAAAAACAACCATCCAGAAATACATTACCGTTATAACAACCCCTAATACTAATATATCATACGCAATGTACATCAAACGATGCTTTCAAACGATAAAATAATTATCGCATCTGATGCATATACAATGAGTGATTATTACGATTAGTTTCTCGGAAACAAATCAAATAAAAATTTGCGAGTTTCATCCATAATAGATTGTATGTCCAATTCACAATTCAAAACAATGAATTGAAAACAATCTATTTAGTATTTGAATTCTTCACGAAAAACGTATTATGCTTAGTTTCATTCTGGCTATCTCATTCTCCCATTTCTACCAATTTAAATATAAACAAAAACATTGTATGCGAATTTTAAAAAACTGATTGGGAATTATATTTATAAAAACAGCAAATGCAAAGCAATTTTTGTGTTGAGATTTTAAAAAATGGCGGCAGAGATCTTTTTTATCCCAAATCAAAGACAAATACTAGCCTTTGAAATGTAGCTTATGAATGATCATATTAACAAGTAATAAAGCTAAATAATTAACTAAAATAGAACAAGAACAAACTAATAAACAAGTGTAATGATAATTGAGTTTGAAGTCAACCTTTGAGTAATTGTTGAGTACGTTAATTAGAGCTGCGTTTTGTTTATATACTACTAGCTGATCTGACAGACGTTGTCCTGTCTTAGAACTGTCAAACACGCAAAGTTAAAATTTTAAACCTTATTTTTTTACACCTTGGGTTACATTATTGGTGTTTTAGTAAGGATCCCTATTTTATTGAAAATATAATATAGCTTATGTTACCCGGGGATAGTGTAGCTTCCCAACAGTGAAAGAATTTTTCAAATCGATTCAGTAGTTTTGGAGCCTATTCAATGCAAACAAACAAACAAACAAAGAATCAAATCTTTCCTCTTTATAATATTATACTAGCGGTCCGCCCCAGATTCGCACGGGTATAGATTATAGCCTATGTCACCCGGGGATAGCGTAGTTTCCCGTCAGTGAAAGAATTTTTCAAATCGGTTCAGTAGTTTCGGAGCCTATTCAATGCAAACAAACAAACAATCAAATATTTCCTCTTTATAATATTATTATAGTATAGACGAGCTACGCCCCGCGGTTTCACCCGCGTAGTGATGAAAAATGGTGATGATGATGATGATGATGAAAAGTATGTCTATGCCTATGTCACTAGTCCTTGAACTATACCCATGCAAAAATCAGGTCGATCCGTTGCCCTATTGCTGCGTGAAAGAGGAACAAACAAACCAACAAACATTTCGCATTTATAATATTAGTATGATAATATATTATATTATTAGTATAGATGATAATTACTCACGTCAGATTACACCGGTTACTCTGATATAGTCTCAACCGCATTCAGTGGTATTTTTCAAGGAATGCATGTGCATGTTCACGCCTTCTTCTTACTTCACACTGATAATGCACTGCTGTGATAACATAAATAGTTTGGATCTTCTTTTTACCGAAAAAAAGTCTGCAAAAACCTGAACGAGCGAGGTTAACATGTATTGCACACACTGACATATTCTTGCTAAACGTTTAATTAGAAAGGTTTTAGGTTATCAAAGTTAGTTCAAAATAAGGCACTCAGAGTTATGACCGCTATTGCATTATTTTGTGTTATAATTTTCAATCCTGATTTATTTTTGCTGCTCAAATTCTAATACCGTTTCCAATGTCAAACACTCCAGTTTTAACCCAAAGTTTACATTTCATATGTTTACACTACTCTATTTCAGACCGATTTCAACAGATATGAGAGCTTAAATTTATCTGACCTTGCGTCTTGCACAATCTCAGAAACTGCATGATAGATATCATTCTAAATTTTCAAAGTATTATATTAGACCAACGACTAGAAACTCTATAGACACTTAGACAGTTCATTATTCAGACAGCTCTAATTGTTGCAAGTAATTTAGAGCTCACATTCTATATCTGCGGATATATTATATCATCATCATCATCATCATTTCAGCCATAGGACGTCCACTGCTGGACATAGGCCTCCCCCATCGATCTCCAAAAGGGCCGGTTGGAAGCGGCCTGCATCCAGCGTTTCCCTGCGGTCGCTTTTAGGTCATCTGTCCATCTTGTGGGTGGACTCCCTACGCTGCGCTTACCGGTCCGTGGTCTCCATTCCAGAACCTTTCGGCCCCATCGGTCATTAGTTCTGCATGTTATGTGCCCTGCCCACTGCCACTTCAACTTGCTAATCCGGTGGGCTATGTCGGTGACTTTCGTTCGTCTACGGATCTCCTCATTTCAGATTCGATCTCGTAGAGAAACCCCGAGCATAGCCCTCTCCATAGCTCGTTGTGCTACTTTGAGCTTGCTTATGAGGCCCTTTGTGAGAGACCACGTTTCGTTATATTATATAATGTTCAGTAAAAGCTGAACAAACCTTAAATTTAAAACACAATTAATAAGACACTGTTTTAAACTATCACGGTTGTTCACTAAAGTTATATGATTATTTACGGGATATTTACCGTGGTAAGGTTGTGGAATGAAGGTTGTGGTTGTCTCATTCCACAACCTTGCCACGGTAAATATCCCGTAAATAATCATATAACTTTACAATTAATAAGTTTTTGAATTTAAGATTGGAGCTGGTACGATATACTATATTGTATACTATAATTATATACAATACTTTATTGTAATGTTATTGTAAACTGATTCGTAATTTTTATTGAATGACTCGTTACACGACTTGGTGTAGCTGTAAGGGTGTACGTACATGTGTAAGTTTTGTCTATTAATAAATATTAAAATATTATAAAAAATGGTTCTCATTGTTTTTTTTACCAATTATAACTAAGGTGGACAGTGGTGGGATTAAATAGGGTACTTCATTTGGGTTAAAATCAACTTCTAAGATTTGTTTACATAATTATAATAAGTTACGTGTTATATTTATACAGATGTATTCCTATAATATTACATCTTGTCTATTGACACCATTAAAACTAGGTGAGGTTTTTTTGCTCCGGCTGAAGGTTGCAACATTGATACTGTCGTAGCATTTTTATAGGCACGATTTGTGCCGAAGTGTTGACTGAAAGTGCTCGCCCTATGCGAAACGTCTACGAGGTGAGAAAGGTTGTTGACTTTTATTAGACTGAGTCGATTTGGATCGGATGTTGCGTGTGCGCACGTTTTCGCAACGGCCAATATGTGGAAAAGGGAAGCTGGCTTGTATATGGGTTGCCTTTTCCTCTCACTCTTACTTGAGAAGTTCGCACCCAGTTTTTTGCCATGATTTTACAATACTTTTTCGCATTAAAATATTATTTTAGTTTTTTTTACTGTATAATAAAATAGGCTTGCGTTTGACAACCATCTCGCTTGACTTTTAGTGACAAAGCTGTCTATAGCACAGCGCCAAATTTTATCAATTCAATTCTTTATTTGCTAGTTTATGGGTGACAAAACTAGCCAAGTGCGAGTCAGGCTCGCGCACTAAGGGTTCCGTACCACCACAAAATACAATAAAAATATAGTATATCAGGGGTCCACAAAATACAAAAAAGTGTAATTATTCCATCATCATCATCAGCCAGAAGACGTCCACTGCTGAACATAGGCCTCCCCCTTTAACCTTCACACTGAACGACAGCCTGCCTTTTGCATCCACTGGATGCCCGCGACTCTCACAATGTCGTCGGTCCATCTAATGGGAGGCCTCCCTACGCTGCGTCTTCCGGTTCGTGGTTTCCACTCCAGAACCTTTCTTCCCCTTTCTTCTTAATTATTCCATACCACTACAAAATATAATTTAATCAAACTTTATAGCTAAGAATACTCTCGATCAAGCCACCTTTAAAAAAATTGGTTCAGCCGTTTGGGAGCTATGATGCCACAATCTTATAACACCCCTCTGTTTGCGTCGAGGGCTAAAACTCAGCTCTCTTCGTCAATCATCAGTACATTAACTCTTATGAATGAGTTCAATGTAGCATCTTATAAATAATCAGCTTGTGAAGTTAACTACGCCACTAATTAGATTATGATAGTTTATTAGATGGTGTATTTGAGTGTGACGATAGCAAGGTAAATGACTGTTGTGACATGTTTTAGTAACGATAAATTTTATTAAGCTGGATTTTGAAAAAAACCCATTCGTACTGTTCTTTATCGATCCTCAAATTTGATAGTTGAGATCGTGAAATTCGATAAAACGCCATTTTATACAAATCAATCAAATCTTTCCTCTTTATAATAATAGTATAGATTATATATAGTATAGATTACTTTTATTAAAAAAATGTAACCAAAATCGCCCTTATTTTCATATATCACAAAGACACACGTCGAAATCGGCTTTTAGATTATATATTTATGCATACGCCCTTCTGGCATATTCACGTATTGGTGGCTAAGTTCAGAGCAGAGCAGTATTTTTATTTGTGGCCCTTTAGTTTTAAAGCAGCGATTTATTTGCAGTGCTAAAATTTTTTACTCAATAAAAATATTTTGATTAAGATATAAAAATGTTAAGAAAGTGTCGTGTGTATGTGTGCGTGAGGAATGAGAATGTTGTGAAAGTGGCGTGGTAGGTACGAACGCATCAGGCTTAAATAAGGCTTGTTAACTTTAATCGAACTCACCCTGCAGATGACATTGCTGCCATTCTTTCAGTTCATTGGTGTCGCTGTAAGTTTCTTACTGTGCGTGAATAAACCGGCCAATTGCGAGTCGGGCTCGCGCACTGAGGATTCCGTACCACCACAAAATTAAATAAAGAAATTACCAGTTATAACTTGGAAATGAACAGAAATTTGTAACTGACTCGCACTTGGTCATTATTTATTACTAACGACCCGCCCGCCCGGCTTCGCACGGGTGTAATTTACGTGCGAACCCCGGGGCGGGTCGCTAGTTATATATATAAACCTTCCTTGAAAATGTATCTAACTGATGGTGAAAAGCGCATCAAAATCCGTTGCGTGGTTTAGGAGGAGTTAGCGGCCATACAGACAGACAGACAGACGCGGAAAGCGACTTCAATTTATACTATGTAGAGATTAGTTGTTATACTTTAAGGTGTGTACTATAATCATGCCAAGTTTGACGCTTGTACATATTACCGTTTTTACATAGGAGCTAATACAAAAATACGTAAAAAAATACGTTTGTTGTATGGGAACCCCCCTATTGTTTTTACTTTTAGATATTTTTATTATTTCTACACACTACATAGTCTGTGAAAAATTCAACTGGCTATCGATTACGGTTCGAAATCGAAAGATACAGTCTTTTAAAGTTAGGACGGACAGACAGACAGACATCGTAGGCTTAGTAATAGGATCTCGTTTTTACCGTTTGGGTAAAAAATGGGCCCTTTCCTGACTTTTCGGTGCAGCAGCACTACGGTATCGGCACGCTCGGCACCGAGCGCTTATTAGGGTTCCGTACCCAACGGGTAAAAACGGGACTCTATTACTAAGCCCGAGTGCCACTATCATTTACCACAGTCTATATGCGTAACCCATTATCTTCAATAATGTGAAAATACGCGTAAAACAACTGCGAACGTGATGAGTCGCTCTAAATAGTTTTTGCAACATTATTATAATATTATTATGTCACAATAATGTAAATCAAAGATTACAGAAATACCAAATCTATCAATTAATTAACATAGTAGGTACCTATACAGAAGCCGGATGGGTGAAGATGAACGTCCTTGATATTTGTATGTCACGTTTTATAAATAATGGTAATTAAACTATAATTGGTTTTTATTTTATTTATTCATGAGTTCTATAATATTGATATTTCAATATCAATTATAATATATAGTCTATATGTCTATCGTGAACTGATCTGTCGTGAACGTGAACTGTCTATCGTGAGAGTCGGTTACCAGAGGCACACACACACACACAGCGATCCCGCCGGCGGGATCGTAGACCCTCAGGATCTGTTAGAAGATCTGTTAGATTCTCTCCAAATAATCATTCAGTTCAACAAACCGCTAGGGCTCCAGGGCACACCCCTTCGGGGGTGCCTGGGCAAGTCTGATTCCCACTCCCGGCGACGGCCCAAGCCGAGGTTCGTACTTTCGAGGTGCCCTTGTGCTAGTCGCCCAAAAACTTAAACCATCTAGTTATGCCGGACGCACTCTGCGTTCGCTAACTAGTCCGGTCCATCTGTAGAGGCCAAAAGGCCAACATTACAAGTCAATAAAAAAAAAATTGTCAGCCTGTATCAACCCACTGCTGGGTATAGGCCTCCTCTCCCTTGCGCCATTAATCCCTGTCTCGGGCTAAACTCATCCACGTATGACCTGCAATAGGCCTGATGACATCGACCCATCGGGCTGGTTGTTTGCCTACGGAACGCTTATCTGCTATCGGAGAGTGATAGCTGCCTATTGTATAGTGATAGTGCGCAAACGCATAAAGGTAGTAACCTGTCGTAGAGATAGTAGCCTAACGAAGAATGATTGGTAACCCGACAGACAGTGATAGTAACCCAACGTACAGTGATTGTAGTCCAGCGGATAATAGTCTCAGTAGCCTAACGGAGAGTGTTAGTAGGCTAACGAAGAGCGATAGTTGCCCAATGTATAGTGATAGTGTCCAATCGGAGAATGGTATTAACCTATCGGAGACTGATAGTAGCCTAACGAAGCGAGATTGTAACCCAACAGACAGTGATAGTAGCTCAACGGAGAGTGATTGTAGTCCAGTGGATAATAGTCTTAGTCCGTTAGTAGCCTAACGGAAAGTGACTAGCGTTGGCTATCGGAGAGTGATAGCTGCCCAATGTATAGTGATAGTGTCTAAACGGAGAGTGGTAGCAACCTATCGGAAATTGATAGTACTCTAACAAAGAGTTATAGTAACCCTACAGACAGTGATAGTATCCCAACGTACAGTGATTGTAGCCCAGCAGATATTGATAGTAGCCCAAGCGGAGAGTGTTAGTACCGTTACGAAGAGTGATAGTTGCCGACTGTGTTATGGCTCAGTGAAACTTGGTAGCAGCCAGCATAGAATAGTAGAATCTTAGAAGATTTAAATGGTAGCCTAGCGGAGAGCAGACATAGTACATCACATACATACAGGATGATAAGGAAAGGGTATGCTAAGCCGAAAGGGGTCCGTTATGCTCATCATTATGTTTTTAAGGATCTGTACCCAAAAGGTAAAAACGGGACCCTATTACCTTTACTAAGCCTAAGATGTCTGTCTGTCTGTCGGTCTGTCCTAACTCTTAACGGCTGTATCTTTCGAACCGTAATAGATGCCCAGTCGACATTTTCACAGAATATGTAACGTTACGGCGGATTAACTAACAAATAATAATTTAAAAAAAGTATTTACCCCATGCAACAAACGTGTATTTTTGTATTAACTCTAATGGAAAAACGGTAATACGTACAAGTGTCAAATTTGGCACGATTATACACTCTAACACACTCTAAAATATGACAAATAATAAATAATGGCAAGTGCGAGTCAGTGACAAGTTTCTGTTCATTACCAAGTTATAACTGGTAATTTCGTTATTGAATTTTGTGGTGGTACGGAACCCTTATTGTGCGAGACCGACTCGCACTTGACCAGTTTATATTTGTTTTACTACGGAACAACTGAAATCGCAAAAAAAAAACCCAGCTTTTCTGTAGAAAACTGTAATGGACACTCGACAAAATGTATGGAACAGCTGATTTACTTTCTCGCTTTCAGGGTTGATTCCATAGTAAAAGTTGTTCATAATGATAAGCATAACGGACTATTTTCGGCTTCGCATACCCCTTTCCCACTGCGATCCCCAAGACGCCTGCCAAGCGGGATTATTGGCAACACCCCTCTCTAAGAGGGAGGCCTTGTTCAGCAGTGGACATTTAATGGCTGATGATGTGTATGATGTGTGTACCCCTTTCCGCGTAACCCTGTATAGTACATCAAATAAAACAAAACACTTAGTTTCCATAATCAATCTGACCTACATTTCCACCAGTATTCTTTTATTAAATCACATGTTATTTTCACCTTGTCCACAAACAAACAATTTGCAACACCATTCCATTTTACATCAGCCATTTACCTAACAAATGAGCCCAAAATCGGGAAATATCGCAACCGTCAACAGCCACACCGAGGTGAACCATAAACCTGTAATACCAAGATCGAGGCTTTGTCCATATTTGGGTGAAGATCTCTGTAAAGGTGCAGACAGACCTGAGTATTCGCACGTTCGAATATTTTACCCGACAACGCAATGCCAAAAGGATTTATGTAGGTACTAGCTGCGCCCCGCAGTATCACCCGCGTAGTGATGAAAAATGGTGATGATGGTGATGAAAAGTAGCCTATGTCACTCTCTGGCTCTTGAACTATACCAATGCAAAAAATCTGGCCGATCCCTTGTTCCGTTGCAGCGTGAAAGAGGAACAAACATCCATACATATCTATACAAACAAACTTTCGCGTTTATAATAATTATTAAGTAGGATAGTAGGATGTTAACTACAGCTTAAACCAATCTTGATGTATATGATATAAAAAAAAATTGGCATCTCTACTTTGTTTAGGTTGCCATCTTGTACGTATGATGACGTCACCTACTCCGTGAATAGGCATGATGACTAATATTTTTTAATTTCCTCATAAGAAAGCTGATCATAAATGGAGCACATCAACGAAAACAAAATTAAAATTAGTTCAAAAATAAATAAGTTATAAGCATTTTAATTTCATGCTAGACAGAGAGCGCACTATACTGAGCCGTGACGTTACGCCTCAGGCGCGCCATACAAATGCTATACCAACACACACTTTGCGAGAAAGGGATAAACCATCCCCTCGCCATCCCCACCTGAAACTTTAAACACTCATTATCTCAGAGATTTATCAGACAATTTAAAAAAAAAAATTTCATTATGTGTAATGTATTTAGTTGTATTCATCGCTAAGCTGGTTATTTGTAATAAATTGAACATCAGGACACATGCCTATTGATTTTGGAGGAATCTATATGATTTCTACCGGTTCTCGTATGATCACCGAAGTGAAGCAACGTCGGGCGCGGCCGGTACTTGGATGGGCGACCGCCTGGGCGTTGAGGGGATGTTGTCTTTTTGCACAATTTTTTTGTACTTTAGTAGCTAAAAAGTTATGTGGTGGTAGGGAACCCTCAGTGCGCGAGCCAGACTCGCACTTGGCCGGTTTTATTCACATTTTGTTTTGGTGAGAAACATCTAGCGCGTCTTGGCAGTTCAAGTTATTTATGTTTTTTGAGATTTTCTTTATAAAATACGCTAAAATACTACGATATACACGTGAATACTCAGGTTTATCTGCGCCTTAAAATTAACAAATTTAATATGACCACAGTTACATAATTTACCCAAATTACGGCTCAAAGTTGCACACCCGATGGCTAGCAGTGGATCTTGTTATAAAACCGCGAATAATTGAAATTGCGACTTTTTGCAATCTCACTATGTGAAGTATTTCAGAGGCGTATCGAGTAGCCTACTTAATTTGGCTTGGTCGACGTAATGTGGACCTAATCATCTGACGTCTAATGTTATAAGTGCAAATATATAATACCGGGAATATTCATAAACATACAGGGTTACGCATAGGTATAAAGTAGGTGCAAAGATAAATTTGTACATACTAGTTATCGAGATACAATTCCTATATATATATAAATATAATGTCCGAGCGTCATTGTACGTACTATCGATACATACATCATATCGATGGTACATCGTATCGATTATTTATGTATTTTATATGTTCAACGTTAGTTTTCCGCTATGTCATCGTACCTCTGGCATCTCGCGGCGACGACGTTGTAGTCGGATCGCGGTTACCTTGTAACTAACCAAAAGTCGGCGCAATTAGTACGGTGCGCTGGGTTTTTTTTTTTTTTTTTTGGCACGATTGTTACTCTGAATGTAATTGTATCTCGATGATACATCATCATCATCATAATCAGCCTTTTAACAGTCCACTGCTGGACTTTTAGCCTACCCCCAAAAGAGTGATACCCCGATATCGATGATACCTACAGTTGTAAAATTAATTGTACTTACCTACTCCATTTAAATTCGACCTATAGGTAATTTTATTACTTGTCATATATAGGGTTACGCATATAGACTGTACTAAGCCGAAAAGTGGTCATTGTACTCATCATTATGAACAACTTTTACTACGGAACTAAGCCTGAAATCGCGAAAAAGTTGGCTGCTCCATAGAAAACGGTCATTGACACTTGACAAAATGTATAGAACAACTGCTTTTTCGTACTGTATTTGCCGCGACATTAGATAAGTCGTAGAACAAAAAGTTGTTTGTTTTAAAGCCGCTCTTAAGAGGATGCTAACTGATTACCAGTAAACAGTAACCCTGTATAACAGTACTGAACTACCACGATAGTATATAACAGTGTTACAAAAAATACACTTAACACACTGTTCCGACTAAAACCTAAATTATTACTACCTACTTTAAGTCATATCCTGTCCAAAAACAAGTAGTTACTGCAAATTTTAAATATCCGGCCGTGGCCTAATAACGACAATAACTAAGAACTCGATTAATCTATCATATCGTGTAAAAAATGGATTGTTCGAATGAATTCTCACGTGTTATAGATTATGGTATACATAATAGTTTTATGCAAATAATCATACAGGGTGAACCCGAGAAATGGGTCAGCGGCAGCTGTGTTATAAATAACCTCAATACCTATGGCACCGTACCAAACGTCACAAAAAAACCGGATAAGTGTGAGTAGAACTCGCATCCTGAGGGTTCCATACAAACTTAATAAATATGTATGTAGATAGAGTTCATCCAACCCGGAAATCGAGTCTCTACGAAAAAGGTAAAAAAGGTTGAAATATTGATTGACAAACTTAACTTTGTAGTTGGCAAACAGGTCCTTCCATGCATACCTACTACAAAAATTTAAGTTTGTTAAATACCAATAACATTACCCTCACGGGAGTTTTGATTCCCTTGATTCTTGACTGACAGACGGACATTAACGAAGTGATACTATAAGGGTTCCTTTTTTCCTTTTGAGGTGCGGAACCCTAAAAATTGTTACGTGCGTTATGTCGTATCTCAATGACTTTTTTCTTGGGCTTGGGTTCTAATTCGACCACATCGTCGCTTGCCAACCGGCGAGTCGTGGTCAAACGCGGATTTATACGTCTTACAATTCTTATGTGTGATTAAAAAAATTCAAGTTTTTTCATTTTTAAGCGATGTTTTAATCAATCACATGGTTATCATTCAGTTGTTTCAACTTTTGATCGATAATTTATTAGATCAAGCACTTACGAGTGATTTTAAAAGTAGTGTAATTATGGGTTATTTTATATTTGGTTATTTCGTCGTGTCGTTTTGAAAATAGTCTTAGTAATTTTAGATTTTGAGACACGTAGCCTGTTAAATGGGTCAGTATTGAGGTCTTCTACCCAGCTCAGTGGATCCAGCGATACACCCTGTATAGTATATTTAGAAAGGAGTTGGATCGTATTCAAGGTGGTTCGGTAACACTGAGACTGCTAAAACGGATCAAGTTGAGTTCGGGTGATTTGTTAGGACGGAATGTGAGGACAGGGGCCTTACGGACAACTGCTATTGCGGCACCTAATCCGCTCAGTTGGAAAATCACGCGAACGTGAACCTTATCGCACCCAGATACGGTTTGCGGTCGCGTGATTTTGCTGCCGCAATAGCAGTTGTCCGTAAGGCCCCAGGATTGGCAAAGGCAGGAAATGTAGCGTTCACATCGCTGGCCCTGGGGTGGGATATAGCTATAGAAGCGGTCAGTATAGACGCTAGATACAAAGAAGCACCAAAATTTCAAAAGCAAATAAATCGACCAAGTGCGAGTCGAGCTCGCGCACTGAGGGTTCCGTACCACCACAATATTCAATAACGAAATTACCAGTTATAACTTGGTAATGAACAGAAACTTATCACCGACTCGCACTTGGGCATTTTTTATTATTTGATATTATACTTTAGAGTGTTTCCTATAATCATGTTAAGTTTGACGCTTAAGTATTACCGTTTTTACAGTAGAGCTAATCTCTACATAGTATAAATTAAAGTCACTTTCCGCGTCTGTCTGTATGGCCGCTAACTCCTCCTAAACCACGCAACGGATTTTGATGCGGTTTTCACCATCAGTTAGATACACTTTCACGGAAGGTTTATATATATAACTAGCGACCCGCCCCGGCTTCGCACGTAAATTACAACCGTGCGAAGCCGGGCGGGTCGCTAGTACAAAAATAAGTTAAAAAAAAAATACGTTTGTTGTATGGGGGTATGGGGGTATGTGGTACCCTTTAGTTCTTACTTTTTTTTGTTTTTATTATTTTTTCGTCAATCCGCCGTAACATTAGATATTCTGTAAAAATTAAACTGGCTATCTATTACGGTTCGAACGATTTAAAAGGTAGGACGGACAGACATACAGCGTAGGCTCAGAATACAGAAAGAAGCGTAGGCTTAGTAATAGGGACCCGTTTTTCCTTTGCGTACGGATCCCTAAAATCAAAGCCTTTTGTGACCTTACAACCTGTGTATTTTAGCTATTTCAAAATTGTTATTTGGTCACAAATAAACTTTTTTTTTTCTTTCATTCTTTCAAAATTGTCGAGAGGAATATAAAACAAGTAAACTAAAACACTGTTTTAAACTATCACGGTTGTTCACTGAAGTGATATGATTATTTACGGGATATTTACCGTGGTAAGGTTGTGGAATGAGCTCCCGATATTTCGGCGCAGTTACATGCACCATGTTCACGGGAAGACTCACTTCCCGTCTTCAGTCTTCCCGTGAACATAGTGCATGTAACTGCGACGAAATATCGGGAGCTTATTCCACACCTTACCACGGTAAATATCCCGTAAATAATCATATAACTTAAGTAAACTAAACATTAAAATTATTTATTTAATTTTTAAGTTCAAATAGGTAGCTGTCCTATAGCCTGTTATGTATTTTCGATAAGTATAGGTAAGTTTTAATATATTATGTGAATTGCGGACCGTTTATTTTATACGAGTCCGACTTGTTAACCTCGACCAAAACTGTATCCGTTCTGACTAATGCATATAATGTTTTGACGAGTTTTGTTTAAAAATAGATGTGGGTATGTATGTTCCATATTATGGAATACGAAATGGCTGGATATTAATTAAGACAAGACTTTTTATTGCTTTTTACTGGGCAAGTGTCGTTATTGACTAAACAAAATACAAGCTAAAACTAAAACTACAAATACAGTTAGACTGCCCATAGACCGTTGAAGGTCTAAAGACAATCCAAATGCTCAAGCCCACTACCAGTTGGCAGCGTATATACCCAGCATGCTGGCGGCATTACCACGTTGAATGGCAATGCTTATGCGTTGAGCCAGAAACACGCCAGCATTTTGGTCACGCGTTTTATTGCTGGTGCATATATAGAAATTGTATGATTCATAGGTATACATGTGCACGCCAAATAATTGAGCATCAACATTATCATCATTTCAGCCATATAGGACGTCCACTGCTGGACATAGGCCTTCCCCCCCATCGATCTCCAAGAGGGCCGGTTGGAAGCAGCTTGCATCCAGTGTTTCCCTGCAGTCTCTTTTAGTTCGTCTGTCCATCTTGTTGGTGCTAGTCCTACGCTGCGCTTACCGGTCCGTGGTCTCCATTCCAGAACCTTTCGGCCCCATCAGTCATCTGTTCTGCGTGATAAATGCCAAATAATTACGTTATCATCTATACTTATACTTATATACGTAAGTACTTATAATAAATAATAATAATCTATACTTCTATACTAATATTATAAAGAGGAAAGATTTGATTGTTTGTTTGTTTGCATTGAATAGGCTCCGAAACTACTGAACCGATTTGAAAAATTCTTTCACTGACGGGAAGCTACACTATCCCCGGGTGACATAGGCTATAATCTATACCCGTGCGAAGCTGGGGCGGACCGCTAGTATATTATAACGAGGAAAGATTTGATTGTTTGTTTGCATTGAATAGGCTCCGAAACTACTGAACTGATTTGAAAAATTTATTCACTGTTGGGAAGCTACACTGTCCCTGGATTACATAGGCTATATTATATTTTCAAAAAAATTGGGATTTTTACTAAAACTCCAATAACGTAACCCAAGGTGTAAAAAAATAAGATTTACACACCCGTGCAGATCCGGGATGCGTTGCTAGTTATAGAATAACCGAATCTTAAAAAACAAATAATTCCTTCGAGCCGGATTTGAACCAGCGACCTATGGATAACAGCAATTGAATTCCTCTACAGTCCACCGCTCTACCAACTGAGCTATCGAAGGTTGTGATTAGCGCCTTAAAATGAAAGATAACTTTGTAAATATTTATGTTTGACCTAGTTATCATCTAAAAATAAATTTATATTGGTTTATTTGCTGATAATATTTATAAAATATTATTGCAAATACTATGGTATGCAGCGCTACATATTATTATGACTTTAGATGAAAGTAATGTTTGTAGTACAGCGCCATCTATATAATAAGCAGCTTACTACGTTATTGATAGTATGGTGAACAACAGTAGGTGGGTCCCTCATTCATTGCGCCCGGTACCTACTCTTCTTAGCAGATTTTTTTGTAGAAAGGTGTACAATATCTCTAGTATAGTATATTTCTCTATGACAATATACATTATTCAATACAATTGTTAGAAGTTATAACTCATTTTAAAATACATAAAGCTTTCGCAGCTTTAGTAATAAAGCTTAGCGTAACTTTAGCTTTAATAATAATATCGTTAATTCTCAAGCTTGTTAGTAAATTGGTTCATTACTAGGTATAACGCTAGTAGAAAAATATAAATATTTTGCTTTGTTCGAGAAAAGTAATCAAGATTTGTAGCCTATGCCACATAATTTGGGCTCGGTGCTTTGTTTTGCGTTGGTCTTTATATTATACTTGCCACGATATCTAAAATGTTATAAAAATAACGAAAGAAAAAATACTCAAATACGAAACACATTAAAAAAGTCGCCCCCGGGTGGGCTTGAACCACCAACCTTTCGGTTAACAGCCGAACGCGCTAACCAATTGCGCCACGGAGGCATCTGTTCGTCATCTCCGAAATTATACATTATAAAATCTATATGATAAAAAAGTGATTAAATGACGTTAACATAACATCTTTAACAAAAAAAGCATACAGTCGAATTGATAACCTCCTTCTCGGGCCTTACGGACAACAGCTAATTGCGGCACCTAATCCGCTCAGTTGGAAAATCACGCGACCGCAAACCGTATCTGGGCGCGATAAGGTTCACGTTCGCGTGATTTCCCTGAAGTCGGTTAAAAATTCGACCGTTTTAACGTACTTACTTTGAAAAAGGAGGAAGGTTCTCAATGCGGCCCGTATTATTTTAAATTCTTAATTTTTTTTTTACTTCTAAACAAGAAGGAACTTGAAGGAAGGTTCTCAATTCCATCCGTAATTTTTTTATGTATGTTTAGTATCAATGACACTAAAGTAGATAACACTAACAGCGTGATAGTAAATAGATTTATAGAATTTAGACAGCTCAAAATAATTAGGATGGACGGACAGACAGACGGATGGACAGAACGAACATACAAGGGTCCCTTGTAATACTATACGATGGAACCCTATAAAGTACAAGCAATAAGCTCCGTGAACACCAAAGAGCAAACTTAGGTATTTGTAGCATAACTGTTAAAGTTGGTAAAATTATAGCACCACGAAATTGTTGTCAATTTTGTTCAAGAAAAACTATAGTGATTCCCTCATTTTAACTTTTCAGTAAAATTAGCCAAATACTGTAGCGGTTAGTAATGCAGGGGTCTTATATACGGCAGTTTCGTACGAGCTCAAATTAGCAGTAACACACAAAAAAAAAACGAAAAACTCAAACGCAGAAACGCAGTTCCTAAAATCACGCTAAAGCGCCGAGATACGCATAGAGCACATTATATATACGGGTAGAGATACGGTTTGCGGACGCGCAACTTGTCTCATCACAGGTACCTAGGTACTAGCCGTAAGGCCCAAGGGCCCAGTAACTGTTATTTATTCTACGTCCCGACCTCGTGAACCCGCCAAGCCTAATGCCAAGCCAAGTCGCCATATCACGACTGGCCCATTTATCTTGATATCACCATGAAGTAACTGTTATCTAATCTGTGATAGCATTTCGGCATACTTTCCTATATGACGAACTAAAAAAAAAACATGAGTGTCATTTCCAGTACATACAGCAGAACATATACAGAACATAATTATACAGCATACATGCAGCCTCCATGCGATCAATGAATCCAAAATAATAATAAAATTTCAAAAATATATCTCTCCGGCGGGGAATCGAACCCCGGTCTCCCGCGTGACAGGCGGGGATACTGACCACTATACTACCGAAGACCTTGGAGGCAGTATTGAAATTATTGTACCATAAACTTAATTAATTTAAATATAAAAAAAAACATATGTTCACCGGCTAGGCGATAGTCCACAGATCTTTTATATTCCAGTAACATGATTTATGGCAAATGGCTATCTTTTAAATATACCTAGTCTTAAAAGGGGTGTGTATGTACTAAGTATGCCTTATGGGGTAGATACAATGACTACTATAAAAATCTTTAAAAACAGCTCTTTAACTAAAAATTAAAACAATTAAAAGAAAAAAGGTGCGGATCTAGTGTAGATTTACCATATCAAAATTTTAAAAGTCCTGACCTAAGCCCGGATATTTAAATAAAACTCCAGTAGATTTTTGTTATGTTTTTAGGGAGATTATTATACAGCATGCCCCCCCCCCCCCCCCCAAACACCTAGCAATTCCATACATTTGACTCAGTTTTTCGATTTGATTCAGGTGCACTTTTACACAGCATACTCATAGGTACCTATACTTGTTATACCCCCCCAAAATGAAATCCTGCATCCGCCCCTGGCTATAGCTACCAACTTGCCTGGTGGTAAGCAGTGGCACGCAATGGTGAAGCCGAGGATGTAACATTCGGTGTTACCGAGAAGCTACAACATGAGGTTCTTCAAAAGGCGAGTTAATCGAGTCCTAAAGGGTCGGCAACGTATTTGTGACGCTTCTGGTGTTACACGTATCCACAGGCGACGATGACTGCTTAAAATTAGGAAGCCAGAGCACGGGCCGTGGACAAATTGTTTTTCCACCGTTTGTATCCCGCGAGAAAAAGACAAACGTATCCATATTCTAGCTTTGTCGCGTCTAGGCGTGGATAAAAACGGTGGAAAGACTATTAGTCCCACAGACCATGCTAGGCCTGCAGTCCGCTAGTTTGCCACCTACGGCATTAAAAAAAAACTTTGATCCAGAAGAAATCTGTTCACTCTGCCTTGAAGATGATTCTGAGAGATTCTCTCACTGACTATGCCTAGATTGTAGTTCTCAGGAAACAAGGAGGACGGTAGGGAGTTCCATTCTTGGGCAGTATGTACTTACGTATCATAAACATGACATTATAAGGTCACTTACAGTCTCTGTGATATTTAAGAGTTATAAAAATATTTCGGGTCACACCCACTGGAAGTTACGACACGCGTATTGTGTTTATTGCAATTTTGACGTAACTATAAATAGCCGAGCTTATCTGCGGTCACCACAACCTTTTCCTTGCCTTCACCTTTACCAGATGGCAGGGCTTTTACAACTAGGTCATCGAGATACAATTCCAATGGAGTCACAATCTCTCAAGTGACAACAGCCAAAAAACGTCCAAGCGTCATTGTATATAGGTACATTGTATTAATTATAATTATATTTCACAATGCTACATTTACTCCAGTTTAGACGTTATGTCGCTTGCGTAGTGTCTAACGTTAGTTGTCCGCTATGTCATCTTAGCGCTATGGCATCGCGCGGCGTTGTAGTCGGAACGCGGCCACCTTGTAACTAACCAAAAAGTCGACGCAATTCGTAGCGTGCGCCGAGTATTGGTTCGGTAATTTTTTGGCACGATTGTGACTCTATAATATTTATGATCCTATATGTATTGTATCTCGATGAACTAGGACAATTCTTGTACGCTACGGATAGGATATTTATCTTATTTTGGAATGGGACTTGCCCCAATAGAGCAAGAATGTTACGTGCTATTAAAACAGTGCAGCTATGGTTACCATCCGTCCGGATTTATCAGGACATGGCCGGACTTTTAGACCTTTGTCCGGCTTTTTAACTTGGGCGTAGGTAGGTAGTAGGTACATATCGAGTGAATCGGTTTCTTCATGGTAAGCATGGTCCATCGTAGACCGCATCATGGTGGCAAGGTGGCGATCAATGCAAGCCCATTAGAAGTCTCAAAAAAAGTATATTTATATGGGTACGCGATAGTTATTTACCAGCATTTTTTAGAGATCTTCTATCACATCGTTGCTTACAACAGACGAGTTGGTAGTCAAACGTGGACTCATGCGCGATAAAAAAAAAATGTTTTGGCTTCTGAAACTTGCGAGGGTTTTTTGTTCACAATAATTACTGCCACCATTTTCTAGTGGCAGTACTAAAATTTGCAAGTTGAAGTGGCAATGGGCAGGCCACATCGCTCGAAGAACCGATAACCGATGGGGAAGAAAGGTTCTTGAGTGGAGACCACGAACCGGAAGACGCAGCGTAGGTAGGCCTCCCACACGACGACATAGTGCGAGTCGCTGGCATCCAGTGGATGCAAAAGGCAGGCTGTCGTTCAGTGTGGAGGTTAAAGGGGGAGGCCTAAGTTCAGCAGTGGACGTTTTCTGGCTGATAATGATGATGATTATAAGTACTGTCTGCTTGTTTCATGCGCTTATTCTATTTGCTCTTTGCAAATTCTACCGCAAAAGCCATGCCGGTAACTCAGATAGGTACCTATTTGTTGTAAATTCCTTTCACCACAAGCAATATGATTGGCTGTTGACGGGAAATTCTGAATGTCAATGGACCCATAAATACTAGATCATAAACATTATGTGAATTTTGTGAATATGTTGACTTATAAAGCGCTCGATCTCCACATTCCAGGATATCAGAACAAGTTTGACAAAATCAGGCTGCTATAAATGCTTTGTAGCATCTTTATGTTGTAGCCTCAGAGCAAATAAAAATATAGAGTCCCTACGGCGCACTGCCAAAGTGACGCCAAAATCGCTTCCAAAACTACGTGAATTCCCTATAAATACACGACTCACGCACACATACGCATTCAAAACTACGTGAATTTCTTGTCAGAACGTCGTACTGAAAACATCCGTTTTAAAAAGAAACAATGACTTCTTGCAGTGTTAAGAAACTGTAAAAACAACACAAAAGTAAATAAGATGAAGGATGGAATATTTCCTCACTTAAGTATTTATATTATCACTTATTTTGATTAATTACACGACACGAACTTCGACTACGCACACATGTTTCAAAAAGTGGCTTCACTTTTCGTGTTCGCGGTAGTCCCTCTGTATTTTTATTTGCTCTGAGGTTGTAGCTATTTATACCTACATAGCTGACCATCGAGAGCGTATCGAGACTCGCATAATTATGATAGGGTTCCGTAACCAAAGCCATATAATAAAATTGTAGCTACATTTATAGGAAATTCGTCACACAGCGGGCAATGGAGAGAGCTATGCTTGGAGTTTCTTTGAGAACCAAAGACACCGAACCAAAGAACCAGAGTCACCGACATAGCTGTTAAAATTTGCAAGTTAAAGTGGCAAGGGGCAGGCCACATCGCTCGAAGAACCGATAACCGATGGGGAAGAAATGTTCTGGAGTGGAGACCACGAACCGGAAGACGCAACGTAGGGAGGCCTCCCACTAGATGGACCGACGACATGTTGATTCAAAAGGCAAGCTGTCGTTCAGTGTGGACGTTAAAAGGGGAGGCCTATGTTCAGCAGTGGACGTCTTCTGGCTGATGATGATGATCATGATGATTGCCACTTCAGCTTACTAACTATTTGAGCTATGTCTGATGTTCAGGCAACGTGCCCAAAATGCTGGCCGCGTTGCCTCGCTGGATTGCTGGCTAACTTTCTGACCAAAATACAATGGCCTCCTTACGCGATCTCAAACTAATTTTCAAACCGCGCAGTTCGGAAAATCACGCGAACGTAAACCTTAATGCGCCCAGATACGGTTTGCGGTCGCACAAAATTTTTTCATCACCTAAACTGGATTGCTATAAACAGCTAGGCGTAAAGCCCCAGGCCCCAGCATTTTAGTCACATAAACTGAAACTATGCAAGTACTTATTCGTAAAATATTATTCAATGACAAACATTTCAACACAACATAGATACAGTAATTAACATTGGACTATACAATAGACCAGAACCAACTGATAGGTGTCTTTCCCATGGCCCAGGATTGAAAAGGTTTACCAATCTATTGTTCAGTAACAATATTTTGTTAAAAATAAAATTGCAGATAAATTATTAGACATGGTAAGAATGTACGCCAATTTGAATATCATATTTCTTTACATAAGATAAGATACTTAACTCTTAAAAGGCTTCCTCTCCTCTCCTCTCCATCCTAAGGTTGCCTGGAAGAGATCCCTCTTAGCGATAAGGCCACCGATTGTTGCACTAATTTTTTAGCTGTTTTATCGTGTGTATGAAATTTGTGGTGTGAACAATAAAGAGTTTATCTATCTAAAGGCCACAAAAATAAGGACAACAGAAGTAACAACCTGAAAATAACAAACAAATAATAGGCTACAAATAAATATAATATACCAACTTAACGGCCGGCTATCCGAGTCGCGTAGGCAACAAAACGCCTCCTCAGCCCCCGCCAACTTATAGCGACGATGTATATTGCCACGCTAGAGTCAGGACGCCCGCGGGGGGAGTGCAACGACAAAAACGAACATAGGTCCGCCCTCGATGACGCCTGGCGCGGCTATGAACGCGGCGCGCGCAAATTCTCGCGACCTTTTTACGGTTTTAATTTCACTAAAAAAACGAAACTATTCATTATCAAAATTCTATCCAAATATTTTTTTTTTATAAAATTGCCTTTCAGTACATGCAATTTCCAGGTTGTTACGAGCTTTCATTAGAGCATAAAATGAAAAAAATAAACTAAGTCGGCTTTGTTTCAGATTTTTTTTGATCGAGGAAAGTTTTTCTATCGTGTTTTGAACCAAATCACAGACTCTAACACAGATGTATCTGTGACATGTATTTTTTTCCAGCTCAAATATTGTAATTTAACTGATTTTTTTTTAATTTAAAACCGTCAAATTTGGTATAAGAGGCTCTTAATACATAGACTATAATAAACTGTGATAATAAATAAATAAACATCATACTTTAATGGGCTACGCGAAAATGCAGAAAGGAGTTCATTTAGTACCTACCCATCATCATGAACAACTTTTACTATATAGGAGTAGGTAACTCTGAAATCGCGAAAAATATATAAGCTGTTCCACAGAAAACGATAATTTTTTCTCGACACAGCTTTTTTTTTTTAACACGTTTTTAAATAACAAAAAAATGCAATTTTGAAACTCAAATTTATCAGACACATGCGATAATGGCAAAGCTAATTTAATTAACACCTTCGTTCAATTAGCTGAACTGAAGCTTTCTTTTTCCATGAATCATGTACTAACTATACCACCCACTCAAATTATACAAAGAATTAGCTACGTCTTATTTGGATACTTACTGTTTTCGTTCCCAAGAAAACAAGAACCTACGAACGCACACTAAGTACTGAACTAGGTTCGAACTTCCAGCTGGATATTGTTCATAAAGGCTTCGAGCCTCAAAGCAAAAATGTTTTGGTTTTAGCTATGTTCTAGCTGTAAAGACAAGGTCTTATATAGGAATGTGCATCTATAGGAATAAATCCGAAAGTCACAAATTTAAAGTTATATCATTTATAAATAAATATTTTGCTATTACAAACTTACATTTTGTAGTTGGAATTTATGGAAGACCCTTATTGTCAACTACAAAGTTAAGTTTGTCATTCAATATTTCAACTTCAGTTAGTTTTTTTTTTGGACTCGCGCTCTGATGGTTCCGTTGGACGGAACCCTCAGAGCACGAGTCCTACTCGTACTTGTCCGGTTTTTTTCTTTGTTTGGAACGTGATTTGATCGAGATTGTTCTTAGCGCCGTTTGAAGATTAGGAGCGCTATTATCATCATCATCATCAGCCAGAAGACGTCCACTGCTGAACATAGGCCTCCCCTTTAACCTCCACACTGAACGACAGCCTGCCTTTTGCATCCACTGGATGCCAGCGACTCAGCGCTTTTATCGGACGATTATAATTTGTTTCCGACTTTTGATCGTTTTTTTTTAGCTTGGTTGATGTTGAGACATTGTACTTATACTTAGGATAATAGAATAATCTTATTTTCATCAAACTCAAGTAAAATTTCTGCAAATGCCTAGGTAGGTAAGTAGGTATACCTACGCACATATAGGCCATACATTGGTACTTACCTAGTTAATCCTCACATAATTAACAAAGTCTTTCCAACGACCAAACAAATATTGTACAAAAAAGTTACCATCGATACCTACTTGCAATAACTAGCTTAATCTCAACAAAAAGTCTTATTAAGTTTTTCTACCACAGAAGAAGTGCTTTAAGAATAGGTTCAAAGGTGTACAAAAACAGTCACAAAACAAACAAAATAAGTAGGTATCCTCTACAGTGTACACATAGCAGTTGAGGTCATGGCATTGTATTCTTCAGATCATGCAGATCCGATGAAAAGCAGTTGTCAAGCAGCAAAAAGTATGCTATAAAAACAAATACATCGACCAATTTAATAATTAAATGGTCAAATGATGGAACCAAAAATGTTGTTCGGATCACTGTCGGGTTTCGTCACAAAATACTATGAAAGCTCCCTCAATCAACTCTAAGTTAGGTTGGTCAAACTGTAACCGCAAATACCTAGTGACTATTATCATAATCTGTGCTACGTGTCCGTCTTCTTATTGGGGTCATTGACACAAAAAGTCTATTATAAGGTCAAAGTAACCTAACACCGGTTAAATTACAGGTTGTTTTTAAATCTTTCCTTCTAAAACATTTTGCCTAAGTTTTTTCAACTCTGCTATTAGCATGTCTATAAAATAAAATGCTTTTTACATGGGTACTAGAATGGCCGTTGACCGCATACCTACCTATGTATGAAAACAAAAAATTAATTTTTATTATTTAGGTATTAGTTTCTGAAAGCAGATAGGTGTGTTTTTTTTTTTACTAACAAAGGACAAATAAACCTGCCAGACAAAATATATATGACTTGTTTTTATTTCTGTCCGGCGGACAAATAGTCCTTCGTCTACTTAGATATTTTTTTTGCTGTAACCATTAGAAATCAACTAGGTGATGTTTGACAACCTATGATGTTTTCTCGTTGCAGCTCAATCACTATGAGATTGAGTTACACGCCACCTAGCGATGATCATAGAACTATTTAATTCAAATTTTTCTTTCTCTCTGATGGTTGGACGGTGCGGCGGTCCGTCAACTAAGCCCAACACCTAGTATATTTTATCTCTAGCATAGTATACTTATCTATGATTTTATCTATGCCAACACGCATGTTTTGAGTTTTAAAAATATAATTATACCTTTAATGCATGACTTTAATGGGCTGCAAAATTGAAGCATTTTATTTTCTTAAATAGTTCTAATAGTTTTCGCTAGATGGCATCTAATTCAATCACTATGATCTTTTCTTATCGTTACAGATGGCGTTACCAGAAATTCTTTAAATAATGCAACCCTTACTTAGCCCTTACATAAGTAGAACGCTTTTGAAAACCACTGTTGTTCAAAAAACGTTTCTAAAATTTGTTAAAGTATGTTGTTCTTATTATTAGTAGGTAAATATGTGCAAAGAATTTATGCGCGGAAGTGCAAAGAATAATATCTATATAAACGAGTCTTCAAATCGAGAGTAAATTGGTTTCTTCTAGGTAAGCGTGCTATATCGTAGACCACAATTATCATCGCTTAACATAAGGCAAAGGGCGGTCAAACGCAAGCCTAATAATTATATTTAATTTATAAAAAGAGTTGTTTTCACCTTATGATCAGACCTTATTCCACCTCTTTCGGCTTAGAACCTCCTCTCCGCATATCACCGTAAATGTTATTTTCCTATCCTATTATTATTTCCACAGGCTCCAAACTATGCGCTAACATCAGGCGAGATGGCGGCCAAGCGCAAGCCTAACTAATTCTAATTCTAATTCAAAGTGGGGGTGATAAGACCTGTACTGACATCCCGTTTGGGGTGTATTGTGCATTTGCCCCCGCCAGCCTACACAAACCAGCCGAGCTCCTTAAAATAACGAAGCACGGCTTTGGGTCGCTGACTAAACCGCTCAACCCCTATTTCACCAGGTGTTGTGGTATTGGAGACTTGTAGTTGTTGAGTTTCTTCAAGTAGTCTCGACCTTAATCGTATATCTTCTGTGGCTTTGCAATGTAGTAGTACATGCTCCACGGTCTCGTTCTCCTGTAGACAGCCTCGGCACAGAGGGCTGTCTGTGGCTCCAATTTTGTATAAGTGATAGTTTAGGTCACAGTGACCTGTGTATTTAGTACCTATCATCAGTCGAAAGCCTAAATACTATATACTATTTTTTTTTAAAACCGAAAATTTCAACTGTCTATCTATATTACTGTTCGAAAGATATAGCCGTTATTAGGTAGGACCATAGATAAACATAAGTACAGACACACGGACGGACAGACAGACATCGTAGGCTTAGTAATAGGGTCCCGTTTTTACCCTTTGGGTACGGAACACTAAAATCCAGAACTACGTCATGCTTTGCGATTTTAACCTTTTTTGTGTCGATTTCTCCTAATCTAGAAATAGAATAATTTAAGTACCTACTGTCTATGAATAGTAAGAAATACCATAGAAAAGTCCCTTATAACCTTACTGCTTAAAACTGCTTACGTGCGTAAGAAAAAAGACAAATACCGCTACCGTCTGGGAAAAATTCTAAACTCGAATAATTCCACCGGTTTCCCTTACTCCTGGCGCCTTTTCCTCCCCCTGCCATTGGCCGGCGCCGTGTGACGTCATCGCGCCCACGCTTTCTTTGTGACGCAAGTCGATCGATGGATCCTTCCATCTCTCTCCTTCTCGAACCAAACGGGGGACTTAGATGTCTTCTCTCTCGTTCTCGCGTACATGAATGCTTCGAAATTCAAATCGTAGGCGTCTCGTGCGTAGTTCTATCTATAAGATGTGACGGTATTGATATATTTTACAGTTTTGTTTTGTTAGTAAATAGATTTGACCGGACCATAATAAATGTGAGCAATAAATATGTTTACGGGTTATTTATGGCATTGTGAGTATAAGTGGAACATAGGGTGGCATTATTTCGTGCTATATTTGCTAGGCATTGATGAATTTATCCATAATATTTTAATGAGTAATCTTCCGTCAGGTTTCAGTAGATATTTCGAACTCAATTTTGGCAACTAACGCTATTACTTACAAACATTATAGATATTAGGTCTGGTACAAAATCCATCACGAAAACTGAGTATAAATTTATTTATTTTTTAGCCGTAGTCGTCCCTTTGCAGAGTAAAGGTCTCCCTTCCTTTCTTCCACTCCTCTCAGGGGCCTTACGGACAACAGCTATTGTGGCACCTAATCCGCTCAGTTGGAAAATCATGCGACCGCAAACCGTATCTGGGCGCGATAAGGTTTACGTTCGCGTGATTTTCCAACTGAGCGGATTAGGTGCCGCAATAGCAGTTGTCCGTAAGGCCCCTGTTCTGTGTTATGGTGGACCAATTTATGCGTGGGAGTCCACCTCGTCCCGCCATCTTTTTCTGGGCGTTCCAAGAGGTCGTATGGCATGCTGCAGCCATTCGGTAATGGTTCTAACCCACAGCTCATCCGGCATTCTATTTACGTTGCCGGAAAATGACATTGATAATTGACATTAGCTTGAGAGAAGTTATCTCAAGCTAATGTCATTTTCATACAATTTCATCTTTCCGCAGGCGATAACGCTAACAGAAAGTGGGTCTTGTCTAATCCCCCAGAGGCCTTAGCCAAATGCTTACGCGGAAGTTCAGAAAATCACGCGAACGTGAACCTTAACGCGCCCAGATACAGTTTGCAGTAGCACAACATTTTTTCAGCTACAGCTAGCCGTAAGGCCCCAGTCCCACCTCAGTTTTCCGGCTTTTCCCCCAACGTCGGCGACTTGTCTTTGAGCACAATATACTGTTACGTATACGGCCTGTGCGCTCCATCGCTTACTGACAAACCCCGAGTGGGACTTCTGCTTTTTTGTCAAAGACCATATCTGTGCGCTGTATAGGCCGCCTTAATCTATACTTATAATAAAACTGTAACAGGTCCAATTCTGTACATTGAAGATATTTTGAAAAAAAAAAATTGGACGGTTCTTTATAATCGATACTGAAGTCAAAACTGTATTTTTTTTCATTTTTGTCTGTCTGTCTGTCTGTCTTTCTGTCTGTATCTGGGCTGCGCATCACGCCGAAACTACTCAATGGATTCATATGAAACTTAGCATACTTTTAGTTCATACTACGAGGTAGGTTATAGAATACTTTTTATCCCGAAATTTTCCATGGTTCCCTTGGGAGAGGGGATGAAAGTCAAAATGTGTACTTAGTTGTAATTCATTACCGCGTAGTCCGATTTCATTAATTCTTTTTTTGTTAGAAAGGGGGTATATTAAATAGCGTCCCGTAAAAATTTCAAGGTCATCGACTTCGTAGTTCAGAAATTACAGACATCACAACCCTCAGTATTAGGTCCAAATAACTTGACCTCCGGAATGTACGGGAACCTTTGAACATACGGCTCATCTTAAGCTGGCGACTGATTTGCAGCGCACTTTGTAGTGTACGTTGAGTAGGTACTTAGATATCCTATCTGAAGACACCTTTAGAAAGGAAATACCTACTATATCTATAATGTTCGAGATATTTCTAGAAATTTTGGAATGATCGACATAATTCTAAAAGGAGTACAAACTATTGTAATCGATTTGGAATGTTCGAGAAAGATCTAGAAAATTCTAAAATGACTGCAAACTATTATAATCGATATAGAATGTTCGAGAAAATTGTAGAATGATCTAGAAAATCTATATTTCTATATCTATCTATATATTTATAATAAAACTGTAACAGGTCCAATTCTGTACATTAAAGATATTTTTTTGTTTTTTGAACTGCTATCTATAATCGATACTGAAGTCAAAACTGTATTTTTTTTTCATTTTTGTGTCCGTCTGTCTGTATCTGGGCCGTGCATCACGCTGAAACTACTCAATGGATTCAAATGAATCTTAGCATAATTTGAGTTCATTCTACGAGGTAGGTTATAGAATACTTTTCATCCCGAAATTTTGCATAGTTCCCTTGGGAGAGGGGATGAATGGCAAAATGTGTAATTAGTTGTAATTCATTACCGCGTATTCCAATTTCATTAATTCCTTTTTTGTTAGAAAGGAAATACATCATAAAACGTCCCGTAAAAATTTCAATGTCATCGATTTCGTATTTCAAAAATTACAGACATCACAACCGTCAGAATAATGTCCAAATAACTTGACCTCCGGAATGTACAGGAACCTTTGAACGTACGGCTCATCTTAAGCTGGAGGTAGCTTTGTAGCGCATTTTGTTGTGTACATTGAGTAGGTACTTAATAAATCTATAAATTAATAAATCTTATTAAACAAATAAATGCCAAAAAGGGTCCGCAAATCACGTGATGCAAATTAATGGGGGTTACTATATTTTGTAGAAGATTCTTATGGAAAGAAAAATTAAGAAAATTGGAAAAATTCAGAAAACTTATCACCGATTTTAACTTCGCGCGTTTTTCATTTCTAAGACAGGACAACGTCTGTCGGGTCAGCTAGTAAATAATAAGTTGGTTGGCTGTTTGTAATGACTTAAGAATAGGAAAGATACATAATTATATACGTCCATGAGTTTACGCTTGAGAAATATTGGGAGATTTCCTTTTATCAGGTCATTCATTGGCCAGTAGCTCCCCCAGTCATTTTCAGTGAGTCGAGCAACTTCTAGTTAATCACATAAAAAAACTAAAATTTTGGTACAAAAGTGAAATACCACTCATTCATTGACTAACTTGACTGACTGGATGACTAAACTATAACAAAACAGTTAACATATTTATAAACTAATACAATTTTGCACTCCCCTACCCGTAGGGCTGTTGATGGATGGATGAACATTTAATATTTCAAGACCATTGGCAAGCAAATAAAAACTTTGACTTTGTCTTTACAATACACAGTTGTGTTACACAGACAGTTACACAGTTGTGTTTATAGGCCGAGACAAGATCCCGACCGGAAAACTAGTCGTCTCTATCTCTATATCTATCTCTAACTCTATCTCTATCTCTTCTCTACATAGTATAAAATATTGAAGTCGCTTTCCGCGTCTGTCTGTCTGTCTGTATGTCTGTATGGCCGCTAACTCCTCCTAAACCACGCAACGGATTTTGATGCGGTTTTCACCATCAGTAAGATACATTTTCAAGGAAGGTTTTTAAATATAACTAGCTGAAACCCGCTACTTCGTACGCGTAGAGCTCGGCCTTCGGCCTCGCTACTACAACCCGTTATAGCCTATGTGTTATTCTTATAAACCTCACGGAGCCCGAGACCTTTCCAACGAATGCAAAACCGTGGAAATCGGTTCGTGCGTTCTGGAGTTATAGGGTCAGGAAGGAAAACCCGACTTATTTTTATATAGTAGACTAGCGACCTGCCCCGACTTCGCACGTAAATTACACCCGTGCGAAGCCGGGCGGGCGGGTCGCTAGTAAATTATAATAGATCATCAGGCTAGTTTTGATGAAGTAACTGAGTGAATTTAGATCTGATTTCTTTTTGATTATTTTTATTAGATCGTTCTTTGCATTGACTAACTCATCGCGAAATCTCGAAACCTACGAACTTGACTTACGACGTGAAAATTTCGCCTGTGAATTCTTAATAGAATATTTTTAGAATAGAATTATGGTATGGGTGTGAATTTTGCGGGAGAGCCGAATTAAGGCAAGGTTTTCCCAATGTTAAGTAACGCTTGTAACTACAGATGACCATAAGACTTATCTTATCAAATATGTAACCACTGCCGAGGTTAGCATATTTGCGCCGCTTGTGCTGCTCTGCCGAATTGGCAGCCGCACCAGCTCTACCCTGTGTCTCAGGAAGATATAACAGCGCCAAAGTATCGACACAAGTTGCGTCCCATAGAAGGACCCGCCCCAACCTCCAGGGCACAAGTGTCACACCGTCAGGCCTCCTTCCATCGTCACGCGCAAGACCACTCGGTGCGACACACAGCTGCGGCATTGGCGGTGGAAAGAGCCCTGCGTATGATGTCGTTCAGGCTAACGTGTCGGCCAATATGACCAGCGCTTCTCGAGCAAGAGAGACCATGGTGACCGAGCTGATCAACAGCAGTACCACACTGACAGCGATGGGCCTCACAGCACCTTGCACCCAAGCGTAAGCTGACAGCTAGACGAAATGCGGTTGGATCTAAAAGGCTACCCGTGTTAAAAGAGGGCATAGCTTGCAACCAAAGTCTCGATTCCCAAACAGAGACAGCAAGAATACGAGCGCGATCTGCAATACTAGGACACGTATCTAGTAGCGATTTCCGTGCTAGTTCGCAGATCGGCCGATCCCACAGTCGCTGGGAAGGCCAACTTCCTGGGAAATCGGTATTTGGACAAGCAAGCCTCCAAGCATTCATTGCGTCTTTCGAATGAGATACAACTACATCGGAAGGGCCTAAAGAGGGTGCAAAGATTTTTCTATTAATTTATGAGTACTATGAAATAGGGACAATGAGTTCCTTTCCTTTAATCCAATTTAAAACAACATCTCGCCTAAATATTAATATATAGTCTGACAAATAAACCAAACTATCCAAAGTTTACCGATCAGACGACTTTCGTCCAATTTCGGAGTTCCATCTCCTCTGAAACGACTGCAGAATCATAAATCAAAACCCCCATACAGCACCCACGCAGCCATTTGGCAGATCCCTCAGTCCTGGCACTGGTGAATCGCGGTGGAACGTTATTACTCCAGTACCTTGGCTTCATACAAATTTATGGTATATGTGAGAACATTCACTGAAGTTTGTACAAGAGAAGAAATCTCACATTTACACAATTTTTTTTTATTCCATAGTTGGCAAACCAGCAGGTGGGCCGCCTGATGGAAAACAGTCACCGTCGCCTATGGAAAACACTTGGTGCAATTTGCACTTTTAATAAATTGAATAAAATTACGACATCGTTTTTATAGGGAATTGCTTGATGTAAGAGTCGACTAAAAGGAGGGCCTTGGTCTTATACGTGGTTAGATTAGGGGATAATCTTCTATTTATTTAAACTCAGAGGCTAGACTGATTACCCGACGACTTGGTGCTCTCAGTTGGTCTCAAAATGTTCTTAGTATCTTTTTTGAATGTTGCCTTAGGCAACAAGTTGTGTGCGGTGATGAGCGAGATGGCGGCCAAGCGAAAGCCTATCCATTATTTAAAAAAAAATACTAAGTCCAGTCATGTCCAGTATAGCCTTTGGCTATATTATGTGCCTTATGGCACATAATTTTATTGCTGAACTAGGCTATAGAATATTGAACTGATTTTTTGAATTCAAAGGTATTATTTTATAATAAACTAGCGGTCCGCCCCAGCTTCGCACGGGTATAGATTATACCCGTGATTATTATGTCACCCGGGGATAGTGTAGCTACCCGTCAGTGAAAGAATTTTTCAAATCGGTTCAGTAGTTTCGGATCCTATTCAATGCAAACAAACAAACAAACAATCAAATCTTTCCTCTTTATAATATTATTATTAGTATAGATATTTGTAATTACATTTTCTTTCCGATGACTTACTTAATTTATTGTTTTTTTTTTTTTAATACTTGTGACCTTAATATATTTATGACCTGATTACTATTAGTTACTTAACTGTCTCGCTGTGTATGAGTTTTTTCCATTAATTAATATAAATTAGGACTTTTTAAATATTAAATCCCATTCATAATCATCATCAGCCAGAAGATGTCCACAGCTGAACATAGGCCTCCCCCTTCAACCTCCACACTGAACGACAGCCTGCCTTTTGCATCCACTGGATGCCAGCGAATCTCACTATGTAAATCCCATTGCCTTCATTAAATACAAAGACAGGGGCACTAGGTGATTTTAGGGTACATTTATTAGAATTGAATAATGTAGATGATTCTGTCACCAAACAAAAGGCTTAGCTACTGTCTCGATGTACCATGTTGCGCAACAAAGCAATGAATGAGAAGAGAGTATTTTTTGGCATCGTCTGACCGACGTCTGGGCGGCGGCGCCGGAGTGTCTGGGCAGCCTACTGCCGCCCTGCGTCAGGCTGACGTCAAGCGCTTTGTCTGTTCGACCTGACATGTCTAGTCTAGCGAGCGGCCTTAGCAAGGACACTCTTATGCTTGACTAGCGACCCGCCCGCCCCGCTTCGCACAGGTGTATTTTAAGTGCGAAGCCGGGGCGGGTTGCTTGTTATATATGTAAACCTTCCGTGAAACTGAATCTAACTGATGGTGAAAACCGCAACAAAATCCGTTGCGTGGTTTAGGAGGAGTTAGCGGCCATACAGACATACACACAGACAGACAAACAGACGCGGAAAGCGACTTCAATTTATAATATGTAGAGATTAGATGGATAAAGACCACCTCCCATAAACCACCGTCTTTAAATTTAGAACTATCTATTAACAACTTAAGGTGGAACGTTTTACCTATGGCGGGAAATTCAAATTTCACACAGTTTTTTTGTCCTTGTAGCTAGGTCGGGTTATTATTTTGAAATGACACAGCGTTTGCGACAATAGTTGGGTGTTTTTTACATTATCATGTACAGTTATTTATTAGTAACGCACCATATTACTTACATTTGTCAATAAACAGTTTGAAACAGCAAGAAATAGTTTATTGACAAAATAAATGTAAGTAATAATTTGCGTTAGAGATAAATACCTTTACATGATTTTGTAACGAATAATAATCAATTCAAACATCATGATCGTTTACAATAATTACCCGGCCTAGCTACAAGGACAAGAAAACTGTTTGAAATTTGAATTTCCCGCCATTTGTGAAACGTTGCACCTTAATTATAAACTGTTTATACATTACTAGCGACCTGTCCGCCCCACTTCGCACAGGTGTATTTTAAGTGCGAAGCCGGGGCGGGTTACTAGTTATATACATAAACCTTCCGTGAAAATGAATCTAACTGATGGTGAAAACACAATCAAAATCCATTGCGTGGTTTAGGAGGAGTTACCGGCCATACAGACAGACAGACGCGGAAAGCGGCTTTTGAAAGATTTACACATTAGATAGATAGATAGAAACTCTTTATTGTGTGCACCAGAAATTAAAATTACGAACACGTAGAAAACACTTACCAGCTAGTGCCACAAGTGGTTTATTATAGATTTAGTGCTTATTCAATCAAATTTGACCATGTAAACCAAGTGTAAGCAACTAAACAGTCAACTTCGTCGGCAAGCTTTTTAGGATCGGCTCTATTTTGTCCCCTCCCGCTCCCCGCACATACCCCTGCTGCCAACGCGCGCCTCATCACTTCGTGTAAACGTCATGTTTAGTTTCCTGTTGATATTAAGACTTATTTTATTTGTAAGGCAATCTAATACTATACCTAATATCCCGTATATCCCTAACTAGATGTAGAGGCATGTAATGATGATTATTGAACGTTTGTAAAAAAAGTTAGGCTTATTAGTCTTCTTTTGTGGCAGTTGTGTAGGTGTAGCCTAGTTTTATTATCTCATCATCATCAGCCCGAAGACGTCTACTTACTGCTGAACATAGGCCTCCCTCTTTGACCTCCACACTGAACGACTGCCTGCCATCTGCATCCACCTGATGCCCGCGACTCTCACGATGTCGTCGGTCAATCGAGTTCCGAAGCGTACCTACGCTGCGACACCCGGTTGGTGGTCTCCACTCAAGAACCTTTCTTCCCCATCCTTCTTTATTATGTGCGTCAGTTCAATCAATATGTATAAAAAATAATCCTTATTTACCTTGGTCACGCCATAACTTCAGAACGTCATCATCTACAAAGAGAATACAATAGGGAATCACCTACTTCATTCATCTTTCTTATACTTTGTAGACCCGGGTATGTCCTAAAACTGCGACCAGAACCACCGGAGGATGGGCAGCAGCATTCTGTTAGTACACGGTGAACGTACTGCGATCTCCAAGCCGCCTGCCAAGCGTGGGGATTATGGCAACACCCCTCTCTAAGAGGGAGGCCTTGTTCAGCAGTGGATATTTAATGGTTGATGATGTGTGTGTGATACTTTGTAGAAGGTTCTTACAGAAAGAAAAATTAAGAAAATGGAGCAGAATATTGAAAAATTTGAGAAAACCTAACGACGATTTTAACTTTACGCGTTTGACAGTTCTAAGACAGGACAACGTCTGTCGGGTCAGCTAGAAGCTTATAAAAGCAAACAATTTGAGCATTCACTTCAGCAGCCAATTTTCTTGGTGACTCTGTGTCACGATAGCTTATATTAACTACCCCAGAAGGAAGGTAATGTTTTTCAGATGTGTTTATGTTTTTTATGTAATGTTCCGATACAGATAAATACGATATAAGATACTACAACAGATTTTTTCATATCGATATTTATACATCGACAGCATTCTCGACAAAACAAACTAAGCTAGGCTTTATCGATGTCGTCAAAACATTCACGGACGGCCCTATTTGCGGCGATGATTCATAAACAAATATTATTTCGATATTCATCTATGTTATTTGTATACAGGGTGTAAGGGGAACACTCTCGAAGCCAAAAGAGGGTAATTGTACTCATCATTATGAACCACATAGACATCATTTATTTGTGGCAAAAAAATATATAATTATAATGGTAAAAAAGAACTTTAAATTTCAACTAATCTTAACTAGAGCTTATTATATTTTTTGTCACAAACCGGCACAGGCTTTTAGTATGGGACCAACTCTGAAATCGCGAAAAAAAAAACAGCTGTTCCATACATTTTGTCGAGTGTCAATGACCGTTTTCTATAGAACAGCTGATATTTTTTTCGCGATTTCTGGGCTGGTCCCATAGTAAAAGTTGTTCATAATGATGAGTACAATTACCTTTTTTTGGCTTCGAGAGTGTTCCCCTTACACCTGTATACAAGGTTTTTGATAATTCGCAAACAACCGTTCTTTTCTACATCATATCCATTCTCGATCCAAGCATTTATTTGCTCTGATATATATACTCGTATATAATAGCGAAACATCTAGTCATTCGCTCACTCATTACGAAATTTCGAAAATTACTTGACCTACGAAATTTGGCTGAAGCGTAGATTCCTTATGGAATGTAGACGTAGAGGTCCGCTAAGAAAGGGCAAAATTAAGGGGGGTAAATGGGGACTGAAAGTTTTTACAAAAGTCTACGCGTACATAGTCGCAGGCAACAGCTAGTTTTATAAAATTTCCCAAATACTAACGACATAGTATTGTATGTATGACAATTTTCTCAACCCTGTATGTTCTAAATGGGAATGAAACGAAAGCTATTTAACTTTGTTTCTAATCAAATTACCAAGTACTTAAATAAAAAGTGAAACGTCCTGTGAATCTGTCTTAGCACTGCTACGCCGTAGCTCTTCGTAGCTCCAGCGGTACGTCGTAGGCAGAGAGAGGTTACACAAAACTAAATCCACATTTTCTGGTAATGCATTTAGCTATCTGATAAAATAACCTTTGAGAATGAATCATTTGCTTTTGTTTCGTCACGAAGGAGTCTCAAAACAACGATGACCTAAAAATAACTAATCTGTGGCAGATTTGGAAAGAGAACGATAGTCCAGAAGCCCATACATGCGCGTAGATGTATTTTGGCGGGTTCCATGGCGCATGCGCGGTCCCCTATCGTCCGCAGTCCTACCACCACACCATTCTTCAGTTGCACACAACCTGCCACGAAGACAGGGTGTCGAAAGCCCGCGCGTGATTTTCGACCGAATCACCAACAAAAACGAGCCAAAATCGCGTTTCCAATCCGAAATATAGTGCAAAACAAACGGAAAATCGTCAACGAGGATATTAACAGTAATTTCTAGTGTGTAACTGTGCTCAGGGAGGCGAGAAACGGTAAACAAATAGGCGCTGAGGAATAGCGATTTTTGTGAATGAATCTAAGATGGTGGACGGGTGCTTAGAGTGTAGGGGCGATGTTTTAGGAGAGTTTTGTGGTGACCAGTGGTGTTTAGGGTAATGGTGGGTTAGTGGAGACGTCGCGTCGGGTGGTGTGTCGTGGCGTGTGGTGGCGCGGGTGTGGTACGCGCGGGGGAGGGGCGCGATCGAAGCGATGAATGAGGTGACGTGAGCGGCGAGCTAATGTCTGTAAGATAGCGTGAGCAACACACGCCGTCCGCTATTATTTTTAGATCGGAGCCTTTGCCGGATATTTACGTCGATATCGATGGGACAACACTATGCAAACCTTGCTCAATACTTATCGATTTACGCACGCACTAGCAAACAATATTTCATTGAAAGGCATTATTAGATGACACTGTTATTATAAACTAGCTGCGCCCCGCGGTTTCACCCGCGTAGTGATGAAAAATTGTGATGATGATGAAAAGCAGCCTATGTTACTCTCTGGCTCTTGAACTATACCCATGCAAAAAATCAGGTCGATCAGTTGTTCCGTTGCAGCGTGAAAGAGGAACAAACATCCATACATCTATACATCCATACATACAAACTTTCGCGTTTATAATATTACTAGCGGTCCGCCCCGGCTTCGCACGGGTATAGATATATAGCCTATTAAAATAACCTATATTAATCAGTGATAATGTAGCATTCAATGGAGAAATATTTTTTTTAATCGGTCCAGTACTTTTTGAGCCAATCCGTTACAAACATACTTACATACAAATCTTTATAATATTATTATAATTATAATATAGTTTAGATTATATAGTAGGATATCAGTGTGACCTAGGTATGCCCTAAAACTGCGACCAGAACCACCGGAGGATGGACAGCAGCGTCCTATTAGCACACCGTGAACGTACTGCGATCCCCAAGCTGCCTACCAAGCGTGGGGATTATGGCAAAACCCATTTCTAACAGGGAGGCCTTTGTCCAGCAGTTTACGTTTAATGGATGCTGATGATGATATTATAAATACGAAAGTTTGTGTGTAAGTGTGTATGTTTGTCCACACTCAACTCCGTAACGGCTGAATGGATTAAGATGAAATTTATTAGGGAAGTAGCTTATAACTTGGACTGACACAAATGCTTTAACACTTTTTATCCCGGAAGAATAAACAAATCCTGTCGAATAGCGGGTAAACCTGCGGGAAAGGACTGACCTAAAAAACGTAACGTTAAAAGCTATACCTGCCCAGGGGCCTTACGGCAAACTGCTAACTCGGTATCAAACTGGAAAATCACGCGACCGCAAACCATACCTGGGCGCGTTAAGGTTCACGTTCACGTGATTTTCCAACTGAGCGGATTTAACGTTAGTTGGACACCAAGTTAGCCGTTGGCCGTAAGGCCCCAGTTCTTTCTTGGTTGCAGCTAAAGGTAGACTTCCGTGCATCGCGGCCAAAGATACATAACCAGTTGATCGAGCCTGTCGTCATAATTGCCTTTTGCATGAGTAAGCCACGTTGGTCACGGGGGGGTATTGAATGGCGGCTTGTGATTGCAGACTCAAAAGTTATTCAATCAATTCGCGCCTTGGATTGGTCCGCTCAAAAAAATGCTGAAAATTATGTACCATTTTCATCGCCCAGGGTAAAGGATGAGCATTCAAGTGATTGTATGGAATTAAAAAAAAAAACGCGGGCCATCGCTGCCTCGCGACCGACGCAGACCTCTGATTTGGCGCATCATTTTCATAGTGCCAAGTATTGTTGCATCAGCGGCGTGCGTTAGACGTTTTCGTAAGACGCACGCGGCTGCGATCGACCGCGATGGACGGACGGAAGTCTACCTTTCAGACATCGTCACCATAAATAAAAACAAACAAAAAAAGTATATTTACAATCGAGATGTTTTTATAGACTGATGTGGTCTATAGGCGAATACTATTCATTTAAAATTTCAATACTGGCCCCCTTAATTCTGACTTGTACACTCTATAAATAATCTATATAAATTTCAGCTTCGTAGGTTATTCTTTTTCGAAGATTTCGTGATGAATGAAGAGTGGTATTTTGCTTTTTAACCTACTGTTAAAAGAAGGGAGGTCCTAAATTCGATCCAAAATGTTCTACACATAGGTAGGTATACCGCACTCAATATTGCCAGCATAAAAGCGAGGTAATTGCCCAGCATTCCCTTAGTCATACAACAGTCGCTGTAGTGGCAGGACGCATCGTATTTCGGTCTGTTTCCTTATTTATTAATAGCATGTAAAAAGATATGACATTTCAATTAAACTCAGTTTAGCTTCATATACTGCTTGATGGAATCCCGCCCTAACTTTAAGTCTCTTACATTCTGCCGGTGTTTAATGTTTACTTTCGCAGGACTAAACGGCTGAACCGGTAATAATAAAATTGGCAAGGACAACAGGCTACATTTTATTACCATAAAATGTAGCCTTTGGACCTATGACACGCCAGAAATAGAGACGATTCTAACGACGCCTCACATTACAAAATCGATCAAGCTATTTATGATACAAGTAGTCACATAGGAACACAAACACCTACTTACAAACTTGCATAAACTAAAGTAAAGGGTCTTTAACCGGTGTTTGTTGCCAGTGATGACATTGTGGTATCTACTGAGACCATTTTTTTTGTTGACGGGTGGAAATCTTCAAAAAATACCCAGCTTCATTGGGGTGAAGCTGGGTTATGTGAGATTGCACCCACTAAAACCCCCTCGGTGGCCGACCTCTGTGCCAGACGGAGGGTACCGGGATCTCCATAGGAACGCACCGGTATCCTCCTAGCACACTGCCTGAGGCAACGCTCCCGGGAAATGCTCAGGGCATTTCCGTTCATTACTTTTACAACAGCGTGGGCCACACCGCGCCGTTGTCTTCCCTGGGCTTGTTGAATGGGAGGTCAGTTACCCAAATCTGACCACTCACAAACCCAAAGGCCCCCTTTTAGTCGGCTTTTACGACAGGCAGAGGATACCGAAGCAGTATTCTGAGACCCCGGCTCCAGGGATAATCAACTGAGACCTACTGACTACAGAGTGGTCCTTAACTGTTGGCCTTTTGGAAAAACTAACGAGTCACACAGCGGGCAATGGAGAAAGCTATGCTCAGGGTTTCTTTGCGCGATAGAATCTGGAACGTGGATATTCGCCAAGGAACTAGTCACCGACATAGCTATTAAAATTTGCAAGCTGAAGTGGCAATGGGCAGAACACATCGCTCGAAGAACCGATAACCGATGGGGAAGAAAAGTTCTTGAGTGGAGACCACAAACCGGGAAACGCAGCGTAGGTAGCCCTCTCACTAGATGGACCGACAACATCGTGGGAGTCGCGGGCATCCAATGGATGCAGATGGCAGGCTGTCTTGCAGTGTGGATATCTAAGGGGGAGACCTATGTTTAGCACTGGACTTCTTCTTCTGGATGACAAACTTGCATACTTTCGAAAAAGATTACCCTCCTTGAACAGTCTGATAGCAAGTAAAGGTAGAGAAGTACTAGTCCCGTGGAATCGATAGTGCAGCCTTGCAAGTAACGTGGCTGTCTCAATGTCGAATTATTTTATTTTATATTTTTATTTTTGAAATTTTTGGGAATCTTACAACTAAATACAGTACAACAAATTAATAAATGCATAGCCATTTAAAAGAACCCACAGATAACATTAACAAAACACAACATTTAAACAGTAGACAAAAAAAAAATATATAACGTACAAGTAAACTAACCGAAAAAAGCGCTCGCCAATATGCTGACACTTGCAGTCCTGCAGTTTTACCCGCTACTCTACAGGAACCAGGCGAGTTGGCGGCCAAGCGCAAGCCTATTTATATATTTAAAAAAAAAAACATGAACTTTTCCGGGATTAAAAGTATTTATTAAGATACCGGAAAGGTGTTTGACTTGTTAAAATTAACAGGCTTAGTAAAAAATTATTAAATGTACACTTAGTGAAAAAAAACTATTTAAATTGGCTGATAAAGATTTGTATCCTTTAATGAACTTTAATGAAGATTTGTTACATTAATGGCCTATTATCCGAGTCGCGTAGGCAACAAAACGCTCTCTCAGCCCCCGCCAAGTTATAGCGACGATGTATTTTGCTACGCATGAGTCAGGACGCCCGCGGAGAGTGCAACGACAAAAACGAAACATAGGTCCGACCTCGATGACGCCTGGCGCGGAACTGAACGCAGCGCGCGCAAATTCTCGCGACCTTTTTACGCTTTTAATTTCACTAAAAACGAAACTATTCACTATCACAAATCTATCCAAATATTTTTTTTTTAATAATATTGCCTTTCAGTACATGCAATTTCCAGGTTGTTACGAGCTTTCATTAGAGCATAAAACGAAAAAAAAAAACTGAATCGACTATGTTACAGTTTTTTTTTTTGATCGAGTAAAGTTTATTCTATCGTGTTTTGAACCAAATTATAAACTCAAACACAGATGTATCTGTGACGTGTATTTTTTTCCAGCTCCAATATTGTAATTTAACTGAAAAATATATATTTAAAACCGTCAAATTTGCTATAAGAGGTTGTTAAGTATGAGTATATAGGAAAGCTGACTGTGCGAGATTTTGGTATACTAAAAAGAACATGTAGGTATAGGCGAACCACACAAATTGATTTCTCATATATTTATTAAGAAAAGAATCTCTACCACCAGTGTAAAGCCACAAAATATAAAAAATACAAGTGAAATGAAGTCGAAACAATAATTTGTGAATAGTGAAGGAAAAGAACAATAGTGTTCGAAATTTGAACTGAACAACAACGTTCTGTTTTCAAAATGCACGGCAAACCAAGATGGCGGATGCGCAGTGTCAAATGACAACGGCTCCATAAAAGCTGCAAGCTGTCTCTACAATATGATAAAGGTGAGTGATACACTTAAAAATCTTTTTTTATACCTAATGTAAGTACATATCTTTCCTAGAAAATTCCCTTGATTTAACAAACTCCTGGGTTTACAACCGTACTAAAATATTATCCATGCTTTTTGTGAAATTCCTAAAGCTTATTTTTGTGTGACTCGCACTTGACCATTATTTATTATTTGTTGTTATACTTAAAAGTGTGTACTATAATCATGCCAAGTTTGACGCTTGTACGTATTACCGTTTTTACATTAGAGCTAATAAAAAATACGTTACGTTAGATACGTTTGTTGTATGAGGACCCACCCCCTTTTCGTTTTTTCTTTTTGACTTTTTTTATTATTTGTTAGTTAATCCGCCGTAACGTTACCTACATATTCTGTGAAAATTTCAACTGGGTATCTATTACAGTTCGAAAGATACAGCCGTTAAAAGGTAGGACAGACGGACGGACGGACGGGTTTCGAGCAGGCGGGCGGGCGGAAGGACGGACGGACGGATGGACGGACGGACGAACAGAGAGACAGACATCGGAAGCTTAATAATAGGGTCCCGTTTTTAACCTTTGGGTACGGAACCCTAATAAAATCACCGTGGGTACAAAAAAATGCAATTCAATTACACAGGTCATTTGGTAGAGTCCGCAAGTTGTCAAAGTTCCAAGTGGTCGCTTGGCAGCGAGCGAAGAATCCAAATAGGCCCCTTTGGAAACTTGCCTCATCTGATAATGACCGATATAGAGTACACATTGCATTGTGCCAACAACTACGCCAATAAATAACTAAAAGCTACTCCAGCAATTATATAAACAAGCTGACCTGACAGACGTTATCCTGTCTTAGAACTGTCAAACACGCAAAGTTAAAATAGTAAATCTTATTTTTTACACCTTGGGTTACATTATTGGAGTTTTAGTAAGGATCCCTATTTTTTTTAAATATAATATATCCTATCATACCCGGGGATAGTGTAGCTTCTAAACAGTGAAAGAATTTTTCAAATCGGTTCAGTAGCTTCGGAGCCTATTCAATGCAAACAAACAATCAAATCTTTCCTCTTTATAATATTACTAGTAGGCCGCCCCTGCTTCGCACGGGCGAAGCCGGGATATATAGCCTATGTCAACCGGGGATAGTGCAGCATCCCAACAATGAAAGAATTTTTCAAATCGGTTCAGTAGTTTCAGGGACTATTCAATGCAAACAAACAAACAAACAATCAAATCTTTCCTCTTCATAATATTAGTATAGATGATATTGGTATAGATGAATCCGTATTCGCCTTGGTCACGCCAAAACTTGAGAACGACTTTACCGATTTCATTCATCTTTTTTTAAGTTTTCTCATATTTTGTAGAAGGTTCTTACGAGAAGAAAAATTAAGAAAATTGCCCAGAAAACAGGAAAATTTCAGAAACTTTAAGTTTTAACTTTGAATGTAAATTTACCGGACAGCAGTTTTTTTACATTCATAGCTAAGGCAGGACACCGTGTGTCGGGTCAGCTAGTAGGTACTATTATAAATGGAAAGTGTGTTTAGTTATTGGTTTGCATGTTTGTTTCTATTTCATGCGACAGCAGAGCAAAGAATCGACTTTTTTTTGCAAATAAATTGTTGGAACACCGCAGACATGACATTTTTGACCCCTGATCCCTAAGGGATTTTCTACCGCGGAGTGCAGTTAGTTGTGTAAAAAGTGTAGTTGTGGCAGATGTGAAATATGATGGCAGAGAGCGTCATGTTATTTGCCATCACGGCATACGAGTTAGTTTTACTGCAAAGGCGCGCCAATAAATGTTTCGGTAACTCACATATTATCACTCTATTCATCAGACAAAATAAATAAATGGTTTATGGAAGTATGGTGGAAGTATGGTGGTGTAAATGGTAAATGGAAGCTAAATACTTACAGTTTTCCCTTTAGCACTTACTCTTGGTCCATCCTCCCTATTGACACTGATATTATATTATTATTTCACTGATTGTGTCCTTTAGATATAAGTTTTATAAAGGTGTCGAATAAAATTTATTTTCTTTCTTTCTTATTAAAGCACTAACTTAAGTGTCCGGCTCTCGCACTGAGGGTTCCGTACCACCACAAAATTCAATAACGAAATTACCAGTTATAACTTGGTAATGAACAGAACTCCAATCAAACTCGGATGGGCAGCGTTCGGGAAATTGCGTGACATCTTCTCGTCCAAGATACCACAGTGCCTCAAGACGAAGGTCTTTGACCAGTTTGTGTTGCCAGTGATGACATATTATGGTACTGAGACGTGGTCCTTAACTGTTGGCCTTTTGGAAAAACTCAGAGTCACACAGCGGGCAATGGAGAGAGCTATGCTCAGAATTTCTTTGCGCGATAAAATCCGAAACGTGGATATTCGCCAAAGAACCAGAGTCACCGACATAGCTGTTAAAATTTGCAAGTTGTAGTGGCAATGGGCAGGCCACATCGCTCGAAGAACCGATAACCGATGGGGAAGAAAGGTTCTGGAGTGGAGACCACGAACCAGAAGACGCAGCGTAGGGAGGCCTCCCACTGGATGGACCGACGATATTGTGAGAGGCGTGGGCATCCAGTGGATGCAAAAGGCAGGCTGTCGTTCAGTGTGGAGGTTAAAGGGGGAGGCCTATGTTCAGCAGTGTTCTACGTCTTCTGACTGATGATGATGATGATGATGAATGAACAGAAATTTGTTACCGACTCGCACTTGGCCATTATTCAGTATTTTTTGTTATACTTTAGAGTGTGTAGGTATGATATACATCACATGGGAGAAACTACACTTTAACCTCGGGTATGAATTACGGCTCTCGCCACGCTTATACTGCAAATTTCTTAAAATTTTCTTAAAATCAGTTTTATTTTGTAATACAGCTAGTGCACAGAAAAGAAAATTCTCCTTTCTGTGAGTTGGCGCACCGTCCTTCTAACCATAGAAAAGAAAAAAACACTTCTCTTTCCTGTAACCGACCAGTAACTTTTACTATACAAATCTATTCGTTGGATCTTTTTGGTCACGAAACCTCAGACAGACATGTTCCTAATTCAAAACTCATTATTGCCGTCGATGAGTCCCTTGCGGAAAATATCTACTATAGACGCAATTATTGAGGCACCAATTATCGTTTTTACCCGACGACGCAAAGCAAAAATGATGGTATGGTCACTGAGTAGAGATGACGTCATCCTCTCTCATGTGACGTCTCATTGAATAAGTCATGTAAAATGAAAGTTAGGTTTGGTCACAGAAAATAATAGTTTTTTGTTTATATTGGAACGGCTGTCAAGGCATTTTTGTAAGAAATTTGATGTAGCCAGTTGCATCCATATAAACGAAACGTCAGTCATTCGAAATCAGTTAGCAACTGTGATGCGAACAAAGAAGAACAAACTTTGAGACGTAACCCAAAAAGGTAAGATCCAAGTTCTTTGGATGCGGAGTTCGACGCGTTGACATAAATAAGAATGTTCAATCAAGGTTCTGTCATAGTGACAGATTTTCTTTCTCATTTCCGTTCTATTTACTTCTCTTTTCTGTGGGTTTGGTACACCATCTTTTGTTTAGGTGTAGGTACCGTTTGTGATTTTTTTTACTTGATTTACTTGATGATGCTGCAAATGTTATGGTTATGGGCATGCGTACACGAATACAATCAGCGGATCACTCTGCTTGTCTCGTCATCTTGTCGTAATATTAAAAAACAGTTTTTTTATGACGGCTCAAGAATTTGCTCAACTTTCTCGCAATGACAAAGTACTTTCTGTTTATATATTTGTGCGACCATCGGAGACATCGCCTATCGGTATGAGTAACTGCAGGAGTAATCCAAGGTCTTCTAAATATGGTTTTAAGGTGTCTTCAGACTGTGCTACAATATTATAACATCATAGTTTTACAGCTATTACCAAACTGCCCTCCAAACGAAAGAGATTTTTTTTCTGTGCTGCCCTCTAACGCCTACCTATACAGATACCTCATTATGTATGATTCGGATCGCGATTGCGTGCCATCTCACTTTCGCACGTGGTGCGAGTAAATAGATGTAAACGGGACGGCATGCAATCTCGATTACGATCAAACTTCCGCAAATAAGGCCGCAGGTCATACTAAGACAGGTTTTTTAAACACAATAATTATGTGGCAAACAAGCTATTGGACCGCCTGATATGCGATCACCGTCGCCTATACCTGTAACACCAGGGGTATCACAGATACATTACCGACCTTTAAAGACTCTATTAACAACCCTTATGAAAGACCCCGTGTTATAGTTACTCGGAAATGCTGTAGCTCATTCGTAGAAGAAGTGAGGAAATAAAGATCACGTAAAATTTGTGCCATTTTCACAGATCTATGATATGTGGATGAGCTTTCAGGCGGTGGCGGCTGGTGCGATGATAAAACCGCGACGCCGGCATCCGATCAAACAGTTCTTCAGAATATTCCTCGTTGTAAATGCGATAAAAGACACAAAGTGACCCAACGTCTCTGAGCATGCTGAGTGGCTCTAGGTGTTCAGTGAGCTTGGGATCATCGACAACTCTGACATCTCTACTCTGTAATGCATCAAATGTATCAGTTACAATCTGGGTGTCTTCAAGTCGAGAGTGAATCGGTTTCTTCTAAGCGAGCGTGCTCTATCGTAGACCGCATCGTCGCTTTACATCAGGCGAGATGGCGGCCAAGCGCAAACCTCATCATCGTCATCATCATCAGCCAGAAGACGTCCAATGCTGAACATAAACCTCCCCCTTTAACCTCCACAATGAACGACAGCCTGCCTTTTGCATCCACTGGATGCCAGCGACTCCAGCGACTTTGTTCTATTGGTGGAACAAAGAGTAGAACAACCGGGAACGACCCACTTGTACCGAGGTTACATGGAATTGTGTCACCAAATTGTGGTGTCACTAAGCCATTTTAAGACTTTTACTATGGGATAAACCCTGAAATCATGGCCACACGTTGCAATTGGGAGTCATATTATGAAGTAAATAGTAACGCACCCCGGCTTCGCACAGTAAATCTTATTTTTTTTACACCTTGGGTTACATTATTGGAGTTTTAGTAAGGATCCCTATAAAAAATATATAATATAGCCTATGTCACTCGGGGATAGTGAAGCTTCCCAACAGTGAAAGAATTTTTCAAATCGGTTCATTAGTTTCGGAGCCTATTCAATGCAAACAAATAAACAAACAATCATATCTTTCCTCTTTATAACATTAGTATAGATTATACGATTTAACAAACATAGCGTAGTATGCGGAGGCTTTTATGGCTAAATCCATACTTCTATTTTCACTCAAAGTACAGTGGATGAACAATACTGACCAAATTAGGTCAGCTGTTATGTTTTAAGATATTATTTTCTCAAAGAATATCACTATCGGAAACCATGCACTATTCTTGCTAAAAGCTAACTGGATTGGCTCATGATCCAAGAAAACAAGGTCTAGCTATCTGGGAGTGGTCACTGTCCAGTTGCCACTTTATTCAATCAGCTGTTTTTTTTTTTTTTTCGGGATATTTTTTCACACACGGTCACCTGACCCCAAACTAAGCAAAGCTTGTAATGTGGCTGCCAGAGACTGATATACATGCATATATAGGTTTAAATACATACTTAAATAGATATTAACAACCAGATATAGAACAAACACAAATGTTCATTACATAAATGTTTGTCCTAGGTGGGAATCGAACCCACGCCCCCAAGCGCAGAAGGCAGGTTCACTACCAACTGGACCAACGGGCTATCTAAACACTTACTTGTTGTTGTTGTTACTTGGTGTATCGTCATCTCTCTCGAACTTGTTGTAAATTATTTATTCTGCTCTTGCTTATGCACGTGTACTTGCGGGACGCCCACGTGGTCATTTTGCTATACCTGGCGGAGTATATTATTATACCATGGATTGGCTGTTATGTCATCGCAATGTGTTTGTGTATAATTTACACTGTGAGCATCAACTAAGCTTGCTTCATTCACAGTTATATCAATTCTGTATCACAAAAACATAGCCTATTGCACTCAGAAATAGTGTAGCTTTTTATTAGTGAAATTATGTTTGAAATCGGATCAGTAGGTTCAGAGATTAGTTCCTACATACATACAAACTTTACTCTTCATAATATAAGTGTAGATTAAACACATAATACCGCATCATTACTTAACATCAGTTAAGGGGGCCGCTAAACGCAGGCCTATAAATAATTAAAAAAAAAACAACAGCAAAATCCCAAACATAAAATTTTGCAACTAAGACAGGCAAAGGCCACCATCAGTCTGCATCATGTCAAAAGTATAATCCAGATCAAATTGAGAGAGTATGTTATTCATATGTACATAATTAACATTTTCACTCTATTGGGAAATATGAGTTCCATGCCTGGAATAAAGACAGTTTATTTAGGAGAGGCCAAACCCATGCAATCCACCAACCCGCACTGGGTCAGCGTGGTGGATATGGCCCAATCACCCTTTCGGGGGTAAGCTAAAAGTCCAGCAGTCAAGACTGTTAAAAGGCTGATTATGATGAAACCCATGCAAAATGAAAAAATCTGACAAATACATTTGAAATATGAATTTGATTTTATAGGAGCCTGGCCAAACGTTTGGTGGAGGCGACTGGAGGCCGGAATCCTGATTTGTCCAAAAGCTGAGCATTACCATTCTTCGCGGCAATGCTGCCAGCATTCTAGCCACTTTTCCTTCTACCAAGGCTTTTCTAGATTAGCTTTTCAGTAATAGTAAGTATATTATTTTAAAATAAGTGTGATTTTTATAATCATATACAATTGCTGTCAATCAGGTACTTGGTAACGCTCTAGCGGTTGCAATTGTATAACTGGCAAAGTGTGGTACTCATCAAAATATCTCTACCGCTATAAATAAGAAGAGGCTATAAGTAGGTATTCTTCCATGGTGGCACGTGCAAGTCAGGGTCCCGTTCAAACCCGTTCAGTTGTCTTGACGTCACTTGCATTGATTTTCCATCGACAACCCTTTCCGACCATCCTTTGCTTTCTATTTATAAACCGGCTCGAAAATTTCTGTTTAGCACGCTTACCTGTCACGAACCCTTAACTATCTGTCACCAACTGTGAAACGACTAATATGTTGCATATTTTTTTATACTGGACAAGTGATAACATCAATAGAGGTAATGTCGTTGCAGAAAGTTATAATTATGATTATTTACGGGATATTTACCGTGATTAGGTTGTGGTTGGAATTCAGTACTAAGTTGCCTCAAAACAAAAATAAAAATATGCGTCAAAATGTATTCAAAATACAGTGATTTCCCAGTGATAACCTCAGTAAAACACAAACAAAGTGGATATACTGTTTTGTCTGCACCAAACATTGAACTTTTTGGCCAAATACTCGCATCCTTCTGTCTGCCCGTCAACATGGAGATTGTAACTGCGACGATATTATATCGAGAGCTCCAACCACAAACTAATAACGAAAAATTTCCCATAAATAATCATATAACTGCAATGAACAACAGTAATTGAAAACAGAGGTACCGTCACTTCTCCTATATAATAAGGATAGGGGGTTCTGTAACTTGCTCGGTATGAAAGAATTTCCCTTGTAAAATGTTGTCATGAGTCGTCACTTGTGTAATTTCAAAAAGCTATTTTATGCGTAAGGATATTTGTTGTTTTCTGTCCCATTTTGCACGAAGATAGAAGCCGGGCGTTGGACGTGTTGGACACAGGATAATTTTTATCCTGACACTATTCCTGAGGAATGAAATAGCCGGCTGGCATTTTACAACTGAAAATAAAATATAAAGGTTATACCTGTACAAACCAGATATCTTTTTTAACAGGATGGAAAGTTGCAGCGTTGTACACTATTATCAAGTCAAAGGCTACATGCTGTTTGTCAGAGGGCCTTGTACGCTTTGTAAATAATGTGACGGATTCTATGCTCTTTATTGTTTGTGGTTGTAAATTTTTTGATATACTATAGACCTGTAAAATACTCCAAAGGTAAAAGGTAAACGTATTATTTGACAGAAGGCCTTTTATGGTTTGTAATCACGTGAGTTTCTTTGCTCTTTGTAGTGCTAAAATAATAGTGTATAACATGTAGATTTAATATTGTATGACGTACTTGGAACATCCGAACGTGAGGGACTTTAGTTTGTAACATCACAATGTACCATGTTTGCTACAATAAATAATTTTTCATATTCATTTTCATTTTCAAAGTGTCTCTTAGAAGAGTCAACACGTCCTGAGATGCCTCGTGAAAAGGCGAAACACGTATTGACAGGGTGCTCTAAGGATAAGGGTGTAATAAATTGATTATTTCTTTTATTTATAGTCATTACAAATTAATTACTAGGAACTTTATTTTCATATTTAACTTGTTATTTTTTAATTGTTAACATTGGTGTAAAGTTAGATTTTTATATTAGAGTTAGATTATTTGTTAGAGATTACAAGTTAGTTTAAGTTATATAGAATTGTTATTGTTATTATTTCAGTTGTTTTCTTACTTTAAAAAATATTAATATAAAATTCTATAAATTAAAGTGACTTTAGGTTACGTTACTAATAAAATAAAACCATCCCAAATTCTAATGCGACATTGGGCGGAAATACAGAAAGATCCAAAAACAATTTTCTTGCTTCATTCTATATACTACTATGAATTATATTTTTGTTTTCTTGTCAGTATTTTGTTATCGGTAGCTCTAATAGAATTGCCACAATCGTTTCCCGCATAAACTACGTTATCGGCCAGAACACAGAGAAATTGACCTAAAAATAGCAAGGTATCAGCACAAGTTTGAAAATTCAAACTGTCTTAAGCGATCGATGCGACTGCAAATAACAATGGCTCTTGGTCACTGTTATTGCCAACACATTTTTTAGTTTATGTTGGTCGGCTCTTTTTAAAGTCACCTGTTTTAAAAGACAAAGATAAAAAAATTATCAATCCAGTAGACCATTGTGTAATATTCAATAAATCCTCAACAATAATGCAAAATTGACACGTTGCTTGTCAGTATTTTGTTATCGGAAGCTCAAACGGAGTTGCCACAAAAGTTTAAACTACTGTATCTGCTTGTTCTAGCCAATAACGTAGTTTATGCAATGGAAGTGCTACTAACCACTTCCACTGCCACTTGCACAAAGAAAAACGATGCAGGCAATGCGTAGTAGCTACTTGCAACTTGTACTTGTTACTTGTACTACGCATCGCTGCAAGCGCCCTAAAATTAGAGCTAGATGCTTAGCCTACACAAACTTTCTTATTTTTATTTGCCTGATTTTTCTATTTGCTATCACTTTGTTCTTAGGCGGTATTAGCCGCCGTCACTATATTGCTCAGGTTTGTCCGAAACTTGATTTTGCGTTCTGGCTTGCACCCAAATATTTAGTGCAAGTGGGTTATATGCTCCAAGTGATTTACATGGCCCGGGAAACAATTATTTAATGACAATATACAGCTCTGCATGGGATGCTACTTTGCATAAAATATGTTTTTTTTTATATATTTATATATTAATGAGACACCTACCTCTCGGGCTGGCAAAGGAACGTCATCACCGCTAGTGTTGCAGGTGTCCATAGGCGCGGTTTCTGCTTACCATCAGGCAGGCCACTAGTTCGTTGCTCTTTTCATTAAAAAAAATTTCAAGTGCTTTTATTAACAAAACTAAATACAAGCTAACAATAACACTACAGTTAGACTGCCCATAGACCGTTGAAGGTCTAAAGACAATCCAAATGCTCAAGCCTAATATCAGGTGGCAGCCTACCCAGCATGCTGGCGGCATTACCACGCTGCATGGCAATGCTAATGCGTTGAGCCAGAAACATGCCAGCATTTTGGTCACGCGTCGCAGCTCTAAAACAATTTTTGAACAGTAGGAAGATTTAACGAGAGTTTCTTTTACATCACAATATCATCAACCCCTCTACTGAACAAAGGCCTTCCTTTAGAGAGAGGTGTTGCAATAATTCCAACGCTTGGCAGATGGCTTGGGAATCGCAGTACGTTCAGCGTTTACTAATAGAATGCTGCTGCCCAACCTCCGGTGGTTCTGGTCGCAGTTTTAGTACACACCCGGGTCCCAGTTTCTTTCCAACAACAATTTTTTTGGGGGATAAAATTTCTCAAACGGTAACAACAAACAGTGATGTACCAAACCTTACTTTAGTTTTCAAATAGATAGAGCAGTTACATTTTTATTTTAATCTCCACTTACATGCCATCATATATCTTGTATTTATTATGACTTGTATGGGTATAGTTTAAACTGCAACAAGTCTGGCTCTAAAAACCGACTAATACGCTAGCTGACCGAGCAAATTTTTTTTTTATTTAAATGAACTCAAGGGCCTTACTGCTGGTTTTTAACACGGTATCGAGTTAGCGCTGTTTCAACGCATCGGAAAATCACGCCAACGTGAACCTTAACGCGCCGAGATACGGTGTGCGATCGCGCAGCTTTTCTCATCACCTAAACAAAATTGCTTAAAAAACGTAGCCGTAAGGCCCCAGGAAGAGTGATAGCCAAAAAAAAAGTGATTATGTGAAATAAACATTATACATTTTGTCAAGTGTCAATGACCGTTTTCTATGGAACAGATGATTTTTTTTCGTGATTTCAGGTTTCTATTTCCGGGTAGTATTGTCTATATGCGTAACCCTCTCCATATATCAATGATGTACATTGTACAACCATAAAATTTCCTACAGACTTAATTTGGACAAAGACACGAATCAATAAAATAACATGGCGTCTATCTAAAAATTTCACGTGTGTGGACCGTTATAAATGCACCGTCCAATGGGGTCGTCGCAATGCGCGAGCGGCCATTCTATTGGTCGCGGGTGGTTTGGTTCATTCAACTTTCGAATCTACAAAATGCTGCAGGACTTGTGCAAGTAAATTTTTCACTGATTGTTTGTTTTGGTGGCTTAATACAATTCTTTCATGCTAAAGGGATTTCCTAGAGCATAAAAACTACGACTGTAGCGTTCTTTTACTTACAGGCAGAGAGTTTATGTTGTAGAACTAGAAGTGTTATGTAATATTGGCGCCCAACATGGAGTTAAACTTCTTAGGTTATCTATAGTACATTCTACAAACTACCACAGTATAAAAATAATTATTTTATTTATTTATTTATTTTATAGCCTTTTATGCTGGTCAATTTTCTTGCTTCTCATCTTGCAATAAAAATAACAGTAAGTACAAAACAAAGGCATTAGCAACACACACATCATGTACTACAAACGGTATCTAAATCATATTTATGTAATTACCAATTGCAGCCATTGAAATAAAATATAGTAAATAAGAAAGTAAGTACTTTTTTGTTTGCGTCTTGTAACCGTATCAAGCGTACTATATATTTTTTTATAAGTAATAGGCTTGCGTTTGACCACCACCTCGTCTGATGTTAGGCGAGGATGCGGTCTACGTTGGAGCACGCTTGCCTAGAAGAAACCGATTCACTCGTCATTTGTAGACACCCAGATTGTAACCATCGGGGAATACCCATTCAGGCAGCGCATTCCACAGTTCGCACAATAAATGTGGAATCAAAGCGCTTCGTACGGGTTTTCAGAATATGAACCTTAAAGCGGTGACGATTTTTCGTGCCTGCTCTGGCAGTCCAATAGAAAAATGGCCAGGCGACAATATCTGCGGTTACATACATTTTGTCGAGTGGCAATGACCGTTTTCTATAGAACAGCTGATATTTTTTTCGCGATTTCAGGGTTGGTCCGATACTAATAGTGGTTCATAATGATGAGTACAATTACCTTCTTTTGGCTTCGAGAGTGTTCCCCGTACACCCCGTATAATCATAATCATAATCATAATATTTATTTGCCACAAGGAAAATACAACCAAAACAATTGAATCCACTGGCTCCGAACTAGTAAAAAACTGTGTTTCGGAAGCCAGTGGCTTCTCCCAGTATTTAAAAATTAAATGTGAAGTCTTAAATAAAGGTATAAAATTAAATTAAATTTATATAAAATTTAGAAAAAAAAAAAACATATAAATGATAAATCAAAAGTACAAATATAACACAAATTGAGAAATAATATCTAAATGGAAAATTATACAATAACAAATGACTATAAGTACATTACAGTTGTAATTTATTAAAATAAATTATTTGCAACATATCTATAGCCATAACATAGGTAGGTATGCTAAGTATTATATTTTTAAGTAACATTAATAACTTAACTGGCAAAACTGTTAGTGATATACAGTTCAGTACCTTTATAGTCCATGTCTTTTAGTATTTGGGTAGTCTTACTTTTACATTGAAAATAGTTTAGGTTGTGTATCGTTGACATAGTATTGATTTTATTATATAAGTAAGGACCCAAGTAGTGACCAAAACGATTTGCAAAAGATGTATTGGTGGACCCGGGTATGTCCTAAAACTGCGACCAGAACCACCGGAGGATGGGCAGCAGCGTCCTATTAGTACACGGTGAACGTACTGCGATCCCCAAGCCGCCTGCCAAGCGTGGGGATTATGGCAACACCCCTCTCGAGGGAGGCCTTTGTCCAACAGTGGACGTTCAATGGCTGCTGGTGTGGTGTGGTGTGTATTGGTCTGACGCACCTTACAAATTCTAGATGTTTTTTTAGTTTTTCGCTTTTTGGATTCATCAGTATATGTCTCAACCGGAGTTTTAATATGTTGAACGAGAATTGTTTGTAATATAAACAATTGACGTACGGTAAGAACGTTGCATTCATTAAATAACTCAGTAGTAGGGTAAAGACGTGGCTTAAAGTTTGCTACCTTTAAGATAGCTCTTTGGGCACATTCCCATGGCAGAAGATTTGTTTTGCAACTCCCTCCCCAGCTAGAAATGCAATAGGTTAATAACGATTGACATAAAGTGTAATAAATAGTCTTCAATAGATCAGAGTCAGCTATATGTCGAAGAGTTTTAAATATAGGAAGCAGTTTTCTTACACGACCTTTTAAACATAGAATATGTTGCTGAAAGGAGAGATTACAATCGATAATGACTCCTAAATACTTAATTGAACTAGTTCGTAGTAAAACTGGACAAGAACAATACGTTTTAGGGCAACATGAACAATGAACTCGGAGTTTGAGGTATTAGATTCAGTCGGTTGAGAGGAATTTAATATTAAAAATGTGACATATTTTGTCTTATCTATGTTTAGACTAAGTGAATTGTTATATAGCCACGTGTTCACTGAATTAAAACCAGACTGAGCGGCTAAATAGACACGAAGCCAAGATTTATCACGGAAAAGTAATACTGTATCGTCTGCAAAAGTTAGAATTTTAGAATTTGGTAGATCAAGGTTACATAGATCGTTTATAAAGCATAAAAAGAGGGTAGGGCCAAGAATACTTCCTTGGGGAACACCATAAACTACTGGTAGGGAATTACTAATATACTCTCCAATCTTTACACACTGTTGTCTATCAGATAGGTAGTTTTTCAGCAGTTGATGTGGAAGCCCACGAATTCCAAGATTTTCCAGTTTTTTTAATAAACCAGAAATGGGCACGGTATCAAAAGCCTTCTGTAGATCAAGGAATATGGCTAAACATTTATCACCGTTGTCGATACCTTCCGCAATAGAGTTACTCAATTTAAACACAGCATCTGCCGTGGAAATTCCACGGCGAAAACCAAACTGATTGGGGCTAAGAAGGTTGTATTTTTCCAAATATGCTACAAGACGTTTATTAATTAATCGCTCCAATACCTTCGAAAGAGCAGGCAAGACAGAGATAGGTCTGTAATTAGTATAAGCTGATTTGTCTCCGTTTTTAAATATAGGATGAACCAAGGCTCTTTTAAGTGGAATTGGGAAAACACCTGAGTTGAAACTCAGGTTACAAATATGGGAGATAACTGGGGCCAAATAAACAGCGTTTTGCTTTAATATAGACGAAGGAATACCATCCCAACCGGGAGAACTATCAGCCTTCAAACTAACAAGAATGTGATGTACCTCTGTTGGGTCAGTTTCTAAAAGAACGAAGGAATTTGAGGGCATCGAAGTATTAGCATCACCTGGAGTTGCTGAAGTAGCTTCTAGAGTTATTTTTTCATATATTTCATATTTTCATATTCATTGTATATGGGGCTCGATTTTTAAAAAGCGCATATGTTTTCGCACGAAAATATCATGCAAAATTAAATGTTTACTATTATAATATAGTATTATATTCGAAGAAAGAAAATTAGAATGCTTTAAACCTTTTAGAAATTTCAGAAAATAACGACGTTTCTAACTCGCGGGTGAAACCGCGGGGCGCTGCTAGTGCTTTATAAAGATTGTAAACCAGGATTTCGAGAACAATAAGCTGAAAACGTTAATTGAATAAAGTTTGAGTAAACGCTTCATCATCATCCACAACAAGTCTACTGCTGAACATAGACCTCCTTCTTAGAACTCCACACTGAATGACCAACAGACCAACAGCCTATACACGAAACGATGCAGCGTAAGTTGATTTTTAAAATATTTGTCAGATATTCCATAGCCAATAAGCCAATATTATTGATCTCTATAGTTATAATCTGGTGTATCTCAGCCAGCGTTGCCAGTTTTTTTTTTTTTTTTTGCCAAGTCGGGATTTTGGAACTTTTTGAGTAAAAAAAGCGGAATTATGTCAACAAATGCGGGATATAGTAAAAAAAATTATATAATCAGAAGTTTTTTAAAATTAGATTTTTATTTGAGTTCAAATTATGTTTACGTGAAAATAGATAGCAAAAATAGCCATAGAAAATGTGTTTATATAAAAATATTATATTTTAAATCAGATTAACCCTATCGTTAATTAGTTGTCTTCATTACGCGCCGGGCGGGCGGCCAGTCCATACTTTTCTGTGCCACCCGCCCGCGCTTCCTCAGCACGCTGCACGCACGGTCGAGTTATCCCCAAAAAGCGGAACTGAGCCTGTCCCGCGCGGGACATTTAATTTTGCGGCCTCTAATAGCAAATTTGACGGTTTTAAATCCTTTTTTCAGTTATATTACATTATTTGAGCTGGAAAAAAATACATGTCGCAGATACATCTGTGTTTGAGTTTATTATTTGGTTCAAAACATGATAGAATACACTTTCCTCGATCAAAAAAAAATCTGTAACAAAGTCGATTCAGTTTAATTTTTTCGTTTTATGCTCTAAGGAAAGCTATAACAACCTGGAAATTGCATGTACTGAAAGGCAATTTTATTCAACATTTTTTGATTAGGAATGAATTTTGATAGTGATTAGTTTCGTTTTTTAGTGAAATTAAAAGCGTAAAAAAGTCGCGAGAATTTGCGCGCACCGCGTTCAGTACCGCGCCAGGCGTCATCGAGGTCGGACAAATGTTTGTTTTTGTCGTTGCACTTCCCCCGCGGGCGTCGTGACTCTTGGGTGGTAAAATACATCGTCGCTATAACTTGGCGGAGGCTGAGGGAGTGTTTTGTTGCCTACGCGACTCGGATAGTAGGCCGAAATCGGGACGTTCCGCCAAAATCGGGATGTCTGGCAACACTGATCTCAGCCTAGTACTTTTTGTACAGTGTCCCATAGTATCTGCAAAGCATCTGCAGCAGGCAGGTCACGAGGCCAACGACCTGCAAGCGGTGGCCTCATATCAGTAGCAATTTTCTTATTCACTTGCTCGCTGCCCAGGGGCCTTACGGACAACAGCTAATTGCGGCACCTAATCCGCTCAGTTTGAAAATCACGCGACCGCAAACCGTATCTGGGCGCGATAAGGTTCACGTTCACGTGATTTTCAAACTGAGCGGATTAGGTGCCGCAATTAGCTGTTGTCCGTAAGGCCCCTGGTGTCCATGTCCTGGTACCCTAGGGACCTGATAGCGGCAGGCTCATTGATGTTACAGTAAATAATGGATCTAAGCAGAAATGTGTGAAATAAAATAGTTGTTCGCCCGAACGGAGACCTCGTGATGTTCCGTTTTTACAAGCTTTTTATTAACTTAAACTAAGGTACATCCTCTCCATAGTTTTCCTACCTAACATGATCTTGATTGAAAAATATGGCTACGAATCAACTGACAATCTTTACTTCAGTCATACTGACATTATTTTTATTTGTACATATTACATCTACGTATTCACTACGTATTACATATTAAGTTAATTTCGGATTCATTAGGAACTCTTTCCTTTAACCAACGGTATTTTATAACTTTGTTATTTTAATAAAAAATCTTTGTTTTAATATTTTTACAACCCCTGCATCGGATTAACTTATATACGAACTTAAAAATCATTTTAACTTGCTTACAAAATTTCTGAAGATCGCATGAACGATTCTCAAAGTTATCGTCAAACATACTAACAAAAAACAAAAAAAAAAACAATTTGTACATCTGTAGACTCATAGATTTCACTTCGATCGGTCAAATTATCTCCCGGGACGTATAACTATGCCCGTCCTTTTGAGAGGCGTTAAAACCAACACTAAGAGGCCCTGTTAATACAGGGCTTTGCATATATATAGACTGTACTAAGCCGAATGGAGTTCATTGTACTAATCATTATGAACAACTTTTACTATGGGACCAATACTGTAAACGCGGAAAAAATATGAGATGTTACATGCATTTTGTCGAGAGTCAATGACCGTTTTCTATGGAACAGTTGTTTTTTCAGGTTTAAACCAAACCTGAAAAAACAACTGTCATGGGGTCAAAAAGTCTTTAGATCCCATAGTAAAAGTTGTTCATAATGATGGACAAAAATCTTCTTTCCGTATAATTGTTTATTGAAACTGCGGAATGAAGTTAGATTGATTAAAAGAAAAGTACTTTATTGTTCACACCTGAAATTACATACATGGGGATGGGACAGAAAGACAGAAGAAAAGGGTCCAAAGAACTGTTGATGTAGATGGTACAAAATAATTAGTTTAATTTCCTAAGTCTAGTCAATAATAGTAATAATATGTCAATATAATGTTTTACAATTACATTATATAAAAATTTATGATTGTAAAGAAAAATTTTACATAAAAAGGATAAAACTATATATTCAATTCAAAGAGTGTAAGTACACTTGATGAAGATAGCTGCAAGTCCGACATTGAAAGGTAGCACTTGCATTAGGTACCTGAAACGTAGTATTCAATAAATACATCAGTCATCATCATTTCAGCCATAGGACGTCCACCATCGATCTCCAAAAAGGGCCGGTTGGAAGCAGCCTGCATCCAGCGTTTCTTTGCGGTCTCCTTTAGGTCGTTTGTTCATCTTGTGGGTGGACTTCCTACGCTGCCCTTAACGAACCGTGGTCTCCATTCCAGAACCTTTCGGCGCCATCGGCCATTTGTTCTGCGTGATATGTGCCCTGCCACTTCAACTTGCTGATCCGGTGTGCTATGTCGGTGACTTTCGTTCGTCTACGGACCTCCTCTTTTCTGATTTGATCTCGTAGAGAAACCCTGAGCATAGCCCTCCTAATACATCAGTACTTTTATAATAAAACTAGCTGCGCCCCGCGGTTTCCTCCGTGTTAGGTATATACTTTCTTGCACAGTAACCTCCTTGGACTGAGACTTTCTATGATGTTATATTATGTCATTGTTATAGACTTCAATTCCTGTTCTTATTCTTTTTAGGGAAAATATTATGTAATACAAAAAATATGCTGATCAAATCGCTACCAAATTTCACAAGGTCACTTGCTGGGCTAATCTAGATTGCCTGAAAATTTCATCAAATCGGTCCAGCCGTTTTAGAGTCCATATGGCGACATACATAATTACACAGATCGGCTTTTATAAACTCAATTAAATACTAAATACGTCATTTATAATCGAAGTTTTTTTTTTGGGATATATTGTTACATTGATGTCAAGATTGTTTAGGCCGTCCAAAGGCCTCTGACATGGCCTTAGGTGCTTGTTACCTACTTATAAGGTTGTAGATAAGTTACCGCAATGGCGATTGTTTATATTTTTTTATAGATTGTAATTACAAAACCATTTCGAGCAATACACTTACTGATCACCATTCATCAATTTTTATTAAAAAATAAGCGCTGATGACGAATATTTTTGATTAAATATGATTGACCTTCATTTAACCTCCAATGACTTTAGCGTTGGCGTTATGTTGAAATTTACCTTAGCCTGCCCAGCCACAAAAAAAGTTATCTGTCAAACAAACAACTTGTGACATATATTCAGTATAAGTACTATGATTTGCACAGATGATTTGTGTTGACTTTCGATTTGTAAGCCCCACAGGTAAGCCCTATTCACAGATCTACTACCTAATATCTGTGGCCCTAATAATAACATTGACAGATGAAAATATGACGGCAGTGAGTTTTTTTTATAGATACGGAACTAATATAATATATGGCCGATGATGACGTCATCACATATAAAAATCACAAAAAGTTGGGAAAACTTTCGGCGCGCCGTGAGTACCCGACTTTTAGAAGTACACCTGACACATGTTTACCCTTAACACAGACAGATACAGTGGTAAATTTATCAAACATCACATTAGATAGCGCAGCACAGAGTATTTTGGCAAAGGGAATGAATTTTGCATTAACACCTAAACGGGTTCCGTATGAAAACGTAATTTGTATCGTGGAGGAAGCAATAATACGAAACAAAGTACCGTCTAATGCAGCCGAGTCTCTTAGGCAGGATGTGTCTCGTGTACTGCGTAAAGCTAGGCTACCTAAGAGTAATGTCACCACAGAAGAGCGTCAGGCGCTAAAAAAGATTCGAGATAACGAAGAGATTTTAGTGCTTAAGGCTGATAAGGGGAATGCCACTGTGGTAATGAACTCGATTGATTATGAATCAAAATTACGGAGTTTGTTGAGTGATACCAACATTTACAAACCGGTATCATATAATCCCACTGCCAGAATAACACGCCGTATTCGGGCCATAATAAAGGACTACAAAGAACTTTTTACAGACGACGTATTCGAAAACCTCCATAGGCCTAGGGTTGTACAACCTCCCAAACTGTATGGATTACCAAAGGTGCATAAAAGCGGTATTCCCTTACGACCTATCGTGAGTCAAATAGACTCGCCCACTTATTTTTTGGCGAAATATGTAGCGTCGACACTGCAGCCACTGGTGGGTAACACCCCGTCGTTTGTAAAGAATTCTCGTCACTTCGTCGAGATCATTGGGAACCTCAGTCTGGAACCAGATGACATCATGGTGAGTTTCGACGTAGAATCGCTGTTCACCAATGTTCCAGTGAAGGAGTGTCTCGAGGTCATCAGGGATTTGTTGAAGGAGAACCACCTGCCAGAAAACTTAATGGTTTTACTTAGGAATTGCCTAGAAGGAAATTTCTTTCTTTACCGTGGGAAGCACTACCTCCAGATTGATGGTGTCGCAATGGGTAGTCCTGTGGCACCGGTGCTGGCAAACATCTGGATGGAACATTTTGAGAAGTCCATAAATCTACAGTCAGCTGCGGTGAAGATGTGGAAAAGGTATGTGGACGACGTTTTCTGCATTATGAAGGGAGATAGGCAGGCAGTAGACCAGTTTGTGGATCATCTCAACTCGATTCACCCTAACATTAAGTTTACGTATGAACTGGAGGTGGAAAGAACTTTGCCGTTCCTGGACGTCAAAGTGATGGTGAGGTCCGATGGCTCGTTAGCTCACTCGGTTTATAGAAAACCCACACACACGGACAGATACCTACACGCTACGTCACACCATCACCCACGTCATCTACAGTCGGTGGCCAGGTCTCTGTTGGACAGAGCGGACGCCCTCTGTGACCCTGAACATGTAGAGGTTGAGAAAAGGCATGTTCAGGAGGTACTTAAAAGGAATGGCTATAGTGTGACTAAACGCGGGCAGGCAAGGCGCAGATGTCACAAGAGAGGGACTGACGTCGAGCGGCAGCCGGCTTTCATGCCTTACGTTAAAGGAGTAACGGATAAGGTAGGGACTTTGCTGAAGGAGTACTCCATCAAGACGGTGTATACCCCCTTATCTAAGCTGGCGAGGCATGTGAGGACACCGAAAGACGTTATTCCTTTCCAGACCCCTGGTGTGTACAAGGTCGATTGTAGCTGCGGTAGTTCCTACATAGGTCAAACGAAGCGTACCATAGCTGAAAGGATCAAAGAACATATCGCGGCCGTCAAAAATCGCCAGACACAGAAGTCTGCTATTGCAGAACATTTGCTTGAGGCGGGATCCGGTCACTGGATCGAGCTCCACGATCCGAAGGTCCTATCCACTGAACGACATTATTTTTCAAGAATGGTTCGTGAAGCGGTTGAAATTAGAAAACATCGCAATTTCAACCGGGAAGATGGATTTAAGTTGGCGGCGTCGTGGAATCCCGTAGTGAGCAAGTGTACAAACCGCGGTGTAGGTACTAGGACATTTACCGATACAGTCAGTGTTGTGTGTCGTAGTGACAACCCTGCGATTTTTCAAGATCAAGTGAGGGTAGGAGAACAAAACACCCGCTCTTCTCGCCGGACTCACCCGCAGTTTTCAGTCAGCTCGTGACCACGGCCATTGTAACATGGTCGAAACGTCGAGCGAAAGGTACATATTTTTTACCTATATTAAATAATACGTGATAAGTCCCGATAAACATTTAAAACATGTGTTCAAATCGCGAAAGTTTAAAAATTACTAAAAATATCACGATCTTAAATATTTTTTTATATACCTGTCTTAAATAACTACTGTATGGAAAACAAATATATTCGAATTAGTATCTTAAAATAGTCTATATTTTTAGCAAATAACATAAAACTATAAGGTCAGAAAATATGAACAATCCCCATTATCTGAATGGATGGTTGAAGAAGGGTTAAAATGCTGTTGACGGACAGTCGTAGAGGAACGTCGTTTCGGTCTCCCCTGTAGCGAAGCTGAAATACTTGACCAATTTGAGGGCAGGGTCGGTGTAGGTTATGAGAGGTGAGCTGCTACCTTCCTTCCCCAATTCCAGCGTTCCTGTACAATGATATTTTGATTAGTAAGAAGCTATTTCAGTTAAAAATACTAATTTCATAGCTATTTTATTCCGACAACAAACTATTGCTAGAGGAAGATTCACAATTAATTCGACTCTTACATTTTAAATTTATGTATGATCACTTAGACTTCACTTAGATTGTTTAGTTTTGTACAATTTTGCCGTGAACAATGACCCCACTATTCCTTACATCAATGGCCGTGAACGGTGAATTTGATGGTGTTATACTTCAAAGTAGATCCTATTAGAATTTCGTCCACATTTTAAGTATAAGCTACGAAGATCCCGGTCCCAGTTTTTTGAGAGGTGATATTGAGGGATATTTGTTAAGGGGACTGTTCCCGTCTGCAGCTCTCTCGCTCGCACATTTTCACATTATTGAAGATATAAAATCAATGAGTGTGAATTTCCAAAAAGTAAATAAATCATGTCTTGTGTCTATTATAATATTACTAGCGGTCCGCCCCAGCTTCGCACGGGTATAGATTATAGCCTATGTCACCCGGGGATAGTGTAGCTTCCCGTCATTGAAAGAATTTTTCAAATCGGTTCAGTAGTTTCGGAGCCTATTCAATGCAAACAAACAATCAAATCTTTCCTCTTTATAATATTATAGTATAGACAAACAAAGAAATTGTCAATTTGATATATTATAATTTGACACAGTAAAATGGTAACAAGTGATTTTTATTTCTCGTGTCATGTTATTCCGTCAAATTACAAGATACCGAAACAAACATTTCTATGTTTGTAATGTTACGATAGACACCAAGATATGTATTCGTTACTTTTTGGAAATTCACACCCATTGATTTTATATCTTCAATAATGTGAAACTGTGCGAGCGAGAGAGCTGGAGAGGGTATACAGGCCCCTTAAAGTGCTACGTTTCACAAATGGCGGTAAATTCAAATTTCAAACAGTTTTATTGTCCTTGTAGCTAGGCCGGGTAATTATTGTAAACGATCATGATGTTTGCGACAATTGATTATTATTCTTTACAAAATCATGTAAAGTTATTTATCTCTAATGCACATTATTACTTACATTTGTCAATAAACAAGTTTTTGCTGTTTCAAACGGTTTATTGACAAATGTTATTACCATCATCTTTGTAACCATCGTCATCATTGTGTCAACTAACACGTTATCAGACTTTTAAACACTAAAATGAGTAGAGTCTAAAATTTTCCTTCTTTTAAGGAGGGCAAGTGCTTTTATTAACTAAACAAAATACAAGCTAAAACTACAAATACAGTTAGACTGCCCATAGACCGTTAAAGGTCTAATGTCAATCCAAACGCTCAAGCCCACTATCCGCAGGCAGCGTACCCAGCATGCTGGCAGCGTTACCACACTGAATGGTAATGCTTATGCGTTGAGCCAGAAACACGCCAGCATTTTGGTCACGCGTCGCATTAAACAGGCGCTCTGAAGGATTTTTAAAAATGAGGTAATCTCTCTGTCCCCAAGGGCCCAATGTCTCCAACCCAAATGCCTTCAAATATGTAACCACTGCCGACTTTAGCATTTTTGCGTCGCTAGTGCTGCTCTGCCGAATTGGCAGCTCCACAAGCCCTACCTTGTGACTCAGGAAGATGTGACGGCGCCTAAGTATCGACACAAGTTGCGTCCCATACAAGGGGTCACCCCAACCTCCAGGGAACAAGTGTCATACCGTCAGGCCTCTATTCATAGTCACTTGCAAGACCACTCGATTCGAGAACAGCTGTGACATTGACGGTGGAAAATGCCCTGCGTATGATGTCGTTCAAGCTGGCGTGCCTGCCAACATAACCAGCGCTTCTCGAGCAAAAGAGACCATGGTGACCGAGCTGATCAACAGCAGTACCACACTGGCAGCGATGGGCCTTACAACACCTTGCACCCAAACGTAAGATGACAGTTAGACGAAATGCGGTTGGATCTAAAAGGCTACCTGTATTAAAAGAGAGCATGGCTTGCAACCAAAGTCCCGATTCCCAAACAGAGACAGCAAGAATACGAGCGCAATCTGCAATACCAGGACACGTATCTAGGAGCGATTTCCGTGAAGCTATAAATCTATATGTATCATCATCATCATCATCAGCCATTAAATGTCCACTGCTGAACAAGGCCTCCCTCTTAGAGAGGGGTGTTGCCATAATCTCCACGCTTGGCAGGCGGCTTGGAGATCGCAGTACGTGCATTCCGGTATCCGGGTATTCCGGTTAATAGATTAAAATAAATAAATAACGTATAATTGTTTTTCCGAAAAAGACGGACTAAAGCGGGGAAAAGGGGGTATTAATTTTTTGTTTAAATTTTTTTAATTACGAAGCTGAAATTTGGCAATTAGATTACTTTCGGGGTGTAGAGGTCCGCTTAGAAACTACCCCCACCTACTAAGGGGGTATCAAAAGGGGGGGGGACCCTATGTTGAAAGTTTATATAAAAGCTTAAGATTCATGGTAAAAATAAATACTGTGTTGAGATTTTTCCAAAAAGGGCGGATTAAGGAGGAAAAACGGGGGTTTCATTTTGTGTTGAAAGATTTGTAATTACAAAGCTGCAATTTGGCAAGTAGATTCCTTATGGGGTGTAGAAGTCCACTAAAAATATTTTGCAAAAGGGCCGAATGTCTACGCGTACAAAGTCGCGGGTAACGGCTAGTATATTATAATAATTGTAATTTTGGAGTAGTCCACAAGTTCAAGGTCACTTAGCGCGGAGTAGATAACTGTTCAGGTCATGATAAGCACCGATGGACAGATAGCCTAACTGAGTAATAGCTGGAAGCGAAAGGCCACAAATCATCACGGGCTGAATGGCGTGTCTTGAAAGAGGTTTATATTCACTAGTGGACTAAGATAAGCAGTTTATGGTGATGATGATAATAAACATATTATCAACAACAAAAAAGTCAAACTTGTATGAAAAGTTACGAGTAAATTTATTTTACTTTAAACTACGTAGTAATTTTATCATTAATCACTACAAAATCGATCACAAAGGACGTATTTTTTGCTTAGAACCAAAACAGTGCATAAATGTTATATGAAATCTCATTGTTGCACAGTTATTCATTATAGTACTTATATTTTTTTTTTGTTATAATTCGCCCATCGGGCAGGCTAAAGCCTTTAAGGCCATACCGCCTATTCTTCTGTTTTGTTCTGTTTTGTATGTTGTTCTGTTTTCTGTTTTGTACGTCAAACAAGTCATAGTCACAGTCAGAGTCAAGCTAAGTAAGTCACGGTCAAGTCAAACTCATGCCTCTGTAAAGTGGTGGGAACTTTACAAGAGGCTCCTATGGAGTTTTGGAAACAACACGAAAAGACACGTTTCACCTCGTTATATCACTTTGCCACACTCGAGCACGTTTACGAGCACTTAATGAATAATAATTCACCACCTAGAACACATTTACACTCGAAAATACACTAGTTTAGTAAAATAATCCAAAGAGCCGACATGTTCTTTTCCACGTTGGCGCCAAAACTCTCTTTTTTATTTAGATATAAATTTACCATAGAGGTTTGATGTATCCCTTTAAGTTTAATATAAAATGTATGCATTAGATCAAAAAGATACTCGCTCAAGTTAAAAATCGGCGGAATAAAACCGACTTGGTGAAAATAATTGTAAGTTTTAAATGTTTGAGGAGAAGATGAATTAAACTTTGTTTTCATTAACTAGAATTTTTATTTTGAGTTGGTATATTTGATCACGGTAGGTAGATTGGTAGTTAAAAGAAAAGTAGATTACACGCCTTGCTAAAGGGAGTAGATCAAACAGTACGGTCCATTGAATTGATCGGCTGCGCCTGCAGACATGGACGGATGGGATCGAAAAGGAATGCGTTCGTCGTTCGTATCAGAAACATAAGAGCACGCGATGCGCTCACTAGATACCTAATTGATGCACTCGTTTTAATTTCGTAATAACCAGCATAACAACATGTACCCAAAAAAGGTAGTCGTGCCGACCCTGCCAACTACAGGCCAATCTCGGTCACGTCCATGCTCTGCAATACTATGGAACGTGTCCTCAACAACAGGCTCCTGGCGTATCTAGAAGCTAAAGATCTCCTCAGTGACCGGCAATACGGATTTCGCCGAAACCAGTCCACTGGGGAGCTTTTGGGCGTTTCTCAGACATCAACCCTCAATTTTGGCTCCTATATTGAGAGCAAGACTCAATTGGCTGCCAAAAAGCTGGGTATCCTATCGAAGGTGCGACGGTACTTCGCGTCGGAATAGTTGCTATCACTGTATCAAGCACAAGTTCGGTCGTGTATGGAGTACTGCTCTCACCTATAGGATGGATCAGCTAAGTAATATAGGAATCTATATAGAAACGGGCCAAGAAGCTCATCAACAATGAATCCTTAGTTCGGGCTAAGCTTCTTAGTCTTGAGCATCGACGTAAAGTGCTAGTCTATCGGTTTTTTATCGGATACATTTCGGAGAGTGTGCATCGGATCTGCACGATCTAATTCCCTCCTGCCCATTTTTCTATCGGACTGCCAGAGCGGGCACAAAAAATCGTCACCGCTTTATGGTTGATATTCCGAAAACCCGTACGAAGCGGTTTGATTCCACATTTATTATGCGAACTTCTAGTCTGTGGAATTCGCTGCCTGAATGGGTGTTCTCCGATGGTTACAATCTGGGCGTCTTCAAATCACGAGTGAATCGGTTCCTTCTAGGCAAGCGTGCTCCAACGTAGACCGCATCATCGCTTAGCATCAGGCGTGATGGTGGTAAAACGCAAGCCTATTATTTATAAAAAATAAAAAAAAAAATAACACTCGTGCATTAATAACTCACTTTGCGTTCGATGCAACAATCTACTATTTATTCTAGCTGTGTAATTTTTTTTTTTATATTAACCGTAGTGTTTAGTATTGAGGGTGAACCGGTAAGGCAGAGAAGGCTGATAAGTTTATGGATCGGCCAATGTTCCCCTCCCGCAGGGTTCGGTCGCCGGGCAACGCATCTGGGGCGTATCCAGGTCACTAGGGGACCTTCACCCGGCCACGTCTAATGCAATCGTGCACTATGCCGTCGAAGTTTTTAGTGTCCCACTGCTGGGCAAGGATCTTCTCCAGTTCCCTCCACAAATCTTAGTCCACCGCTACCTCCTGCCAAACTTCGCGGAATGGTTAAATACCATTTCCAGGCCTATTTGGACTGTGTGATACCAGGATAGTCGTGAAAAGTAGTTCAGGGTTATTTTAAAAGGGCATATAATCTACAAATTTATGAGGCTCATAGTGTACTCATCAATATGAAAAAATATATGAAAATTAAGTGCTCTGTTTTGGATTTGAAAATAAAAATCCTTTCACTTATATTGTTTATGTGAGGTACCTACACACTCTACACAGAAACACTGTTTTAATCTATTACGGTTGTTTAAATGAAAGTCCACGTTCAAAATATTGTACGCAGTGATACAGTAAGTGTGTTTTGTCGGGTCTTAGGTTCGAATTCGAGTTCCAGTGTTAACCGTAGCAAAAGACTAAGAAAGAGGGTAGATCGTTATGTATGCACCTATCTTTTTAATTATTCGACCAACCACCCGCATTCTTCAGTCTTCCCGTGAACATGGTGCATGTAACTGCGCCGAAATATCGGGAGCTCATTCTACAACCTTACCACGGTAAATATCTCGTTAATAATCATATAACTTTAGTGTACCTACACAGGTCCTTTCAATGAAATCGTATTCTTACAAGCTTTCATCAGGTTTTTTAGTGAATTTTCTTCTGCGAAGATTTTATGGGAACCTATTACCAAAACTAGCAAATTTTTAACAATATAATTAACATCAAACATGGTCACTTTCATAAGCAAGCGTACTCAATTTTCACTTTCCATCTGGTGAGATGTGTTTAAACGCTAGACTCATCAGAAATCGAAAAATCAAATGCCGAACCAAAATAGATAAACTTAGAGAAGTTATATAGCAAAAAAATATGGAGCACAAACTTTATTACTCAAAACGCAAGCAAAGGTCGTAACAGGATGAATAACGCATCTGCGAGTGCCACTTGGGTGAACCCTGCTTTTATGATTTCAGTTTCGGTAGGTCAGGCGAGGGTTCCTTGCTGATTGTCAGTAGTTCTGTTCGAACCTTTCAAGCCACACATACAAAGATATTATTATCAATTTCTATACAGGGGGTAAGGGGAACACTCTCGAAGCCAAAAGAAGGTAATTGTACTCATCATTATGAACCACTTTTAGTATGGGACCAAAAAAAATCTGCTGTTCCATACATTTTGTTGAGTGTCAATGACCGTGATTTCAGGGCTGGTCCCATAGTAAAAGTTGTTCATAATGTTGAGTACAATTACCTTCTTTTGGCTTCGAAAGTGTTCCCCTTACATCCCGTATATTAAGTGGTGGTGATAAGACTTGCATCCCTGACATCTCGCTGGGGGTGTATAAGTACATTTCCCAGCTATGACTTTTTAAAATGTTTTAAACCAAGGCGAAAATAGACGACCGGCATAGTATTTGAACCTGCGCCATCCAGGTTTATGCTCCAAGCGCTCTTTCCGCTAATCTACGGTCGCTTTCTTGTCAGCCTCCAAATTCTTGAGCTGCTGTTTTGCCTTAGCATATAAACATTGCCATTCAGCATGATAATGCATGCTTGGTACGTTGTCAACTGGTAACGGGCTTGAATATTTCATCATAATTATTAGTAGCAAGTCTTCCATTAGCGTGTTTATCCCTGAATTCCCGAGGGTCATTAGCTCAATACTCTATACCATAACTGTTCTCTAATCTTATTCACACAACCATGAAAAAAGTTAAAAAGAAAAACAATTTTAAACGGCATATTTACGTCTTCACACCCAAAGTGCATCTCACCAACATTCGCGGAGTTAACTTCAACGTGCAACCAGTCTATCACCATCTTGAAACCTTTAGACCTCTTTTTTTTTTGTCGTGGTTACAGATAGGATGTCCATTCAGGCAATTTCTCTCCTGATTTGATGAAGCTTGGTGTGTGAAATACTTCTTTGTACCTAATTATTCGTTAGCTCTTACTACTCTTACAACAGTCACGAAGAAATGTCGGGATTTATGGGTCGGTGATAGGTAGCGTTGTCCCAGCCGGGATTCCGGGACACCGGGACGTTGAACGCGGGTCACCAGGTCACGCCGCCTTGCTGTACTATATTATGATTCTTGCTAGTTAATTCGTTTTACATTGCGCATTACAGCAATTTCATTGGATTAAATAATTATCAATAAAAAATAAACCGGCCAGGTGCGAGTCGGGCTCGCGTACTGAGGGTTCCGTACCACCACAAGATACAATAATTATCAATTTAAAAAACCAACTTCAAAAGTTAGTAAGATATGGCATTTCGATCCGGTGAAATGATAAATAGGTTAGGAATTACCACATATAACTTGGTAATGAACTAAAATTTGACACCGACGCACATTTGGCCATTTTATGTATATATTTTATTTGTTGTTATACTTTAGAGTGTGTTCTATAATCATGCCAAGTTTGATGTTTGTACGCATAAGATACCGTTTATACATAAGATCAAATACGAAAATACTTTTAAAAAAATACTCCTATTTGTTGCTCTTTTTTGATTCAATTAATTTACCGACTTAAGTGCCTCTTTTCTGACTTTAAGTAATTTTGGTCACTCTAGTTTAAATGTGTCTACTTCCATGGTAAGCTTCAAATAAAAAAAAACGGTGAAATATCAAAATGTTATGTTTTATCTAGGAACCCCCAAAGACCGAAACACGATTAAGGACATTTCGCTCGATAAAAAAAAAGTAATGAACACTGACTTGCGCTTTTCTCCCTGATTTTTGGATTTATTAAATTACCTATTCATGAAATGTGCATGTCTGCGATATCTTAATATATAGATTTCATAATTATGAAGGAAACCGCAAAGGTACATTTTACATTAATATATAATTCTAAGCTAATAGTTGAAAAAGTAGCTAGTAGTAGAAAACTATAGCTAATAGTTTTCGAATAATATGAGAATAACCTTAAAAATAGAAGTAGCGAAACGCTCGACTGTGTGTAAGCGCCATGGTTTTGCTCCGCTAAATTCGACTTTAATACAATATCTTAAGTCCTATGGTCATCTGTAGCGTAATAAACGTTGCTTAAAATTGGAAAAACCTCACCTTAATAATATGTATACACGTCGCCAGCTGTAGGTACGAATACAATCTACTTTCTTTAGCTCAGCGGAGAGAAGTGGCTGATCTAACCCATCTTCATAATCTGGATTTAAATAACGTTGTACCTATGTACGGTATGTACGCATGTATGTATATTACGTTGGATAAGATTTGTAGTTTTATCTTAGACTAGTTGTTGCCCGCGGCTTCGCTCGCGTAGTATAGAAATCAAGGTACATATTTTTACCTATATTAAATAATACGTGATAAGTCCGATAAACATTTAAAACATATAGAAATCAACTTTAACTCCCTTCCCGCCCTTTCAGTTTCAGTCCCACATCCGTCCTGCAAATGATGATTGATGATTTTTTATTAATCTATTATTATTTACACAAGGTAGGGCTGGTGCGGCTGGCTATTCGGCAGAGCAGCACAAAGGGACGCAAATATACTAACCTCAGCAGTGGTTACATATTTCAGGCGTTTGGAGTCGAGACATTGGGCGTTTGGAGACCGGGAGCTCACCTCATTTTCAAAAATATTTCAGGGCGCCTGGTCAACCGTGGGCGTGACCTAAATGCTGGCGTGTTTCTGGCTTAACGCATACATAAGCATTGCCATTCAGCGTGGTAATGCCGCCAGCATGCTGGGTACGATGCCAACTGGTAGTATGCTTGAGCATTTGTATTAGACCTTCAAAGGTCTATGGGCAGTCTAACTGTATTTGTAGTTTTAGTATTAACTTGTATTTTGTTTAGTTAATAACGGGACATGCCCATTAAAAAAATAAAAACATTTTAATAAAATACTAGCTGCACCCCGAGGTTTTACCCATGTGGACTACTCTGTATATCATTAGCTATCTGCCAGTGAAAGTCCCGTCATAATCAGTCCAGCCGTTTGGAATTCCATAGAGAACACACATCGCCTTTTATATATAAGAAAAAGAAGATTTAAGTATTTTACTGAAGTTGTGTCAAGTTCGTTTTGCAACCTTGAGTTAGTTTTGCGCACTCGAACCATCCATGTTTATAATTATCATTAACCTTTGTTGGCCTAAGTGTTCATGTTATCATATTACTATAGTAATATGTTATCATATTACTATGTAATATGTTATCATATTACTATGTAATATGTTATCATATTACTATGTAATATGTTATCATATTACTATAGTAATATGATAACATGAACACTTAGGCCAACAAAGGTTAATGATAATTATAAACATGGATGGTTCGAGTGCGCAAAACTAACTCAAGGTTGCAAAACGAACTTGACACAACTTCAGTAAAATACTTAAATCTTCTTTTTCTTATATATAAAAGGCGATGTGTGTTCTCTATGGAATTCCAAACGGCTGGACTGATTATGACGGGACTTTCACTTTAGCTTTTGGCTATCCAAGTAAAATAAATAAAATATCAAATTATTTGGCTTAAACAAAATGGAGACTAACAAAGTACGTGTTTGTTATTGCAGCGGTGTGCGATGGGAGTGCGGTGATGGGTGATGGGTGCGCGGGCGCAGGCGGTGCGGGCGAGGCAGGCGGCGCGCAGGAGTCTGCGGCGCGCGGCGCGGCGCTCGAGCGGGCCTACGTGCACGACGTGTACGAGCAGGCGGGCGAGGATGACGAGGCACCTCGTGCGCCTGCGCCCGCCGTGCGCGCCTTCCTAGCTGACCTCGAGCCCGGCAGTCTCGTCTGCGATGTGGGTCAGTACCTACCACACACTACACTCCACTACCACTAGTGAATACAGAGACGAAGCACCTCGTGCGCCTGCGCCCGCCGTGCGCGCCTTCCTAGCTGACCTCGAGCCCGGCAGTCTCGTCTGCGACGTCGGTCTTTTATTCTTTCACTGTTAGGAAGCTACACTATCCCCGGGTAACATGGGCTATATTATATTTTAAAAAATAGGGATCCTTACTAAAACTCCAATAATGTAACCAAGGTGTAAAAAATAAGATTTGCAATTTTAACTTTGCGTGTTTAACGGTTCTAAGACAGGACAACGTCTGTTAGGTCAGCTAGTAAATAATAAAGAATATCTAAACTGATTTATGCGGTATGGTAGTTGGACCTTTAACCCAACTTAAGACAGAACACAGACATGCAAATAAAGCGAATTCGCTGTTTCTATCAGAATAAAGTCTCAGTGCTTGGGTAAATGTTAAATATCAGGCTTGTTGCCGCAACCTCATCTTAACAAATCTAGTACAATTTAGTAAACACGGTACGCCATTGAAAACAATCTTGTTTATGTAGGTAGATCAATTGTGACTCATTGATGCGGAGCTCAAATTGTGTACCTGTTTGATCTATGAACGAGGCGATCTCATTCAGGTTCATCATCATCATCAGTCAGAAGACGTCCACTGCTGAACATAGGCCTCCCCCTTTAACCTCCATACTGAACGAAAGCCTGTCATCTGCATCCACTGGATGCCCGCGACTTTCACATCGTCTGTCCATCTAGTGGGAGGTCTGCCTACGCTGCGTAAGCGTAAGTAAGGCGAATATCCACGTTCCGGATTCTAAGAACCAGAGTCACCGACATAGCTGTTAAAGTTAACAAGTTGAAGTGGCAATGGGCAGGCCACATCGCTCGAAGAACCGATAACCGATGGGGAATAAAGTTTCTTGAGTGGAGACCACGAACCGGAAGACGCAGTGTTGGTAGGCCTCCCACAAGATGGACCGACGACATAGTGAGAGTCGCTGGCATCCAGTGGATGCAAAAGGTAGGCTGTCGTTCAGTGTGGAGGTTAAAGGGAGAGGCCTATGTTCAGCAGTGGACGTCTTTTGGCTGATGATGATGATGGAAAGTATGTTTGTTCTGTATTCCAGGGTGCGGCAATGGCAAGTACTTGAACGTGAATCCGTCCGTGTTCTCCGTGGGCGGAGACAGATGCACGCGGCTGGCTGCGCACGCGCACCATCACGACAACCAGGTGAGAATGACGCTGAATGACTCCGTAGTACGACAAGGAACCTTTACCATAACGATAGAAATTTTTAACCCACCGCATTAATCTATACATCTATACTATATATCTATACTAATATTGTAAATTTATTATAAAGTTACTAACGTTATCAGTTATAATGTATGAGACTTATTAAAACCAACCAAATTAATCCAAACTCGAGGGGTTTACTAACAGCCAAGAGTTCCGTAATCTTCATAATTTAGATCGGATTAGATCAGTTCAAAGGTATCACATTTTTTATACTCCATATTACATGTTTTAATAATGAGATGCTAGTGAAGCTCAAATCAATCAGAATTGATCAGACTACATCAGAATCTCCCCTCCCCCCACATCTAGCAAAGCTGGAAATCTCACACCGTCCAATTTTTCCGTTCCTTTCTTTGACGGACCTGCAAGGTGTGGAATGTCCATCCCAAAAGGTTTTCCCGCCGAGCTTCAACGAAAGCGTTTCAAAAAGGGTGTCTATTACTACCTCTCCGAACTGACAAAGCTCCGTCAACACCGCCAATGTTGCAGATGTCCATAGGCGGCGGTTTCTGCTTACCATCAGGTGGACCGCATGCTTGTTTGCAGCTCATTTTAATAATAAAACTCAAGTAAAAAATATTTTACACAAAAATTTATGTACTCATATGTATCGTGCCTTACTTCCAGGTGGTGGTGTGTGACAACTTGTGCCTCCCGTTCCGCGATGAGTCGTTTGACGCGGTTCTCTCCATCGCAGTGGTGCACCACTTTGCGACTGTTGAGCGCCGCGCGATGGCGCTGCGAGAGCTGGCCAGAGTCACCAGGATAGGAGGCCGGCTGCTGCTCACTGTCTGGGCAATGGAGCATGAGGGACGGAACTTTCACTCTCAGGTATAATACTTTTTTTTATTTTTTAAACAGAATCAATCTACGTTTGGCCAACAACTCGTCTGGTGGTAAGCGATGGTGTGGCTGAGGATGGAACACGTTTATCTAGAAGTAATCTATTCTCTCTAACCTTGAAGATGCCAAAATTTTAGTTTTTACGGAACAAAGAGGACGGCTGGGCTCCATTCTTGGGCAGTATATACGTATTATAAATGACGACCCAAATCTTAGTGTACGAATTTTTGAAATTTCCACGAAGAAGGGGTGGTTGTGTGCTGTCTTTCTACTTGTTCTGCAGTAAAAGGGGGAGGGTGGAATAAGGTCATAAAGCTCTTGCATATATTCGCCAAGATATTCTATACAGACAACCTACTTTACGGCGGTGCTCGATGCTTTGCAATTTTTTGGCGACTAGTTTGCTGTCACCAATCACCCTCATAGCACCCCGGTCTACCGTATCTATAGCTTCCAGCTGGTATTTGGCTGCTCCGTCGAATAGGTGGCAGCAGTAGGTACTCAACACACTATCTAACTTGTGCTTGATACAAGTCAAGTATCTGCCCCGGTAAGAAGTACCATCTAACCTTATTGAGGATGCCAAGTTTTTTACTAGCCTGTTTAGCCTTAGATTCCTGTGAACAAGTCTATGAACTAGTAGTAGAATTATTTTGCAGCGTCAAAGGTCCCTTTGTAAATATTGTTTTATCTGACTAATGCTGTAGTGGCAGAACTATTTTGCGAAATGAACCGACGACAGCGTGAGAGTCACGGACAACGGACATCCAGTAAATGCCGATGGCAGGCTGTAGTTCAGTTGGGGGACTAAGGGTTAGGCCTATGTTCAGCAGTAGACATCTTCGGGCTGATGATGAGTGGAAACAACCAAACAGATTTTTTTAACTGTCTTAACGTGTTTGTCTGCTTATTTCTTGTGTATTTTTTTTTGATATCTCGCATTTGATTGATAATCAAAGAAAACTTGCCAACTTTAAAAAAATCAGGAATAGGCTTGCGTTTACCGCCAACTTGGTTGATGTTAAGCGATTATGTCAAAAAACTAAAATATTAATGTTCTTTCTTTTTTCATTGATATTTAGTTGGGTTGATTTTGACTGGGGTGACTAAACTATGACTAAATAAAACTAAAAATTTCAACGACCTATATGTACTACAAAAATTTACATACATTTTAAGTTAAGGCTGATGTAGGATATTTGTGTGAAAATTTAGATAGATAGATGATTCAAATGCTAATCTCTGTTTTCAGGACGTGCTAATCCCATGGCATCGACCAGCAACTTTGTGTCCTCCAACGCAGACCCCCCGGTTCCTCTCAGTGGATTACGAACAGTAAGATCCTATTTATTCGCTGCTTTTCAGTATTCCTGCAATTTCCTAAAATAAAAGTGTCGGTGTTTTTTTTTTTTTTTTTTTTTTTTTTAAATATAATAGTAGGCATACAAGCGACGGGCCACCTGATGGTAATTAGTCACCGTCGCTTATGGACACCTACAATACCCGGGGCATTGGCGGTGGTGTTTGTCTCCCAGATTGCACATTATTTCTCAAACAAACTTTTTTCTCAATGAAAAATTATAATTTATTCAATCAGCCGTTGAGTCAACGAAATTTTTAAACAACGTTTGACTTGTTTCAGCAGCGCTGAGCCATGGAAAAGTCGCGATGGTTCACCCGGGTCGTCATCACTATCATCACCCAACGAAACTTGCTATTCCTTCGTGAGGAGAGCTCTCCAACGGCTGGCAGGACGTCGGCCCTTTCTTCCGTCTTGGGGGATGGGTCCGAGGGTGCCGCAGAGACCCTGCATTCGACCAGAACCACCGGCCGGTGACCTCCCAATAGAACTACGACGACTAGATGAAGCGCTTCCCCCAAGATTGATCACCCAACACTCTGACGCTTCCACCCTTAAATCAAGAAGCCTCACGGACATTGCGGATATAGAGCGACATGCACTAATAAGATCTCGGTCTAGTTTACCAAGTCTCGGCGTGGAGGAAAATGAACCGCCTCCACAGGAAACCCCCGCCCCTGAAATTACTGAGCCACGAAAGAAACCACGTCTTGTTAAACAGAAAAAATCGATAAACGAAGATGATGCTGAAGAAGATTTAGACAAGCCAACGGATATGAAGAGCATGGTAGAAGAAATGCCGAATTTTAAAATTCACACCAACAGGCTGTCATCAAAAAGGCCAGGCGTATTCAAACAGACGTCGCTCAATGAAGAATTGATGTCTGTAGAAAGATTACGAGAGAAAGAACGCTTGCGAAAGAATATTCAAAAGCAAGCATCTTTAAATGAGGAATATCTTTACAGGAGACCTGGTGCTCTAGACTCAATACGCGACTCAATATTCTCAACGTCCGCAACCACAGCCAAAAAATTTCAGTCACTGAAAAATGGCCTCACTAGTAAGTTCAAAACGTCGACAACGAATATAGATAAAGTAACCGTGTTTGTAAGAATGCTGCAAGGGTGGAAAAGTCACGGACCGGTTCCCGAAGTTACCACACCAAGTGACACTAACACTGGAAGTGAAAAAAGTTACCCTGAAAGACGACATTCCAAAGAAGATGGCTCTGATTCATCGAAAGATAGTAGTTTACAAAGTGACACGAGTGTAGATTCAGAGGATAGTTTTGCATCTGTGATATACGTACCAAAGGCCGATGGATCAGGAGATCCATTATCACCGACACCCTTGTCACCTGGGCCCACTTCACCTAGATTAAAAGTGTCTTCGGTTCCTACATCTCCAAGAATGAAAAGCTCTCCTGGACTGCCGTCCCCTAGGCTAAAACAAGCATTTCCTTTAATAAGGCCACCCGGGTCACCGAACTCTGTTCAAGCACCAGCAACTGTCAACAAGATACTTGTAGCTCAATACAGTTTGAAGAATTATTCAACTACTAATACTATTGCATCAGTACCTATAAAGCCGCAGTCAAAAAGTCAACCTAATTCTCCGCCTAAATCAGAGTCAGATGACAAAGTGACTACACAACTTGATTCACTCCCAATACTTAACAAGAATGTATCAATTGAAGTATTTGAAGAAATTGACCCAATTCCACCTATCAAAGAAGAAGAGGAGGAAAACACAAAAGATTCTGATGCAGATATAACTAAAGAACTACTAGCGGAGATCAACAAGGATATCGAAGAAATCCACAAACTAACGGCCGAGACAAACCATCTAAAACCACGGGTTTTGCAAGATGTAAAACCTTACCCTAAAATAACTCTACAAACAGTTGCAGAGCTTCCCGAAATACCACAGTTCAAGCCTAAAGAATCTAATAAATCTCCAATAACCGATACGCTCGACGCGAAAGCAGCAGAACGTAAAAGAAAAGAACGCATAAGACAAATAAAGGAAATGTTAAATAAGGGCATGCCTAACGTTAGCTTTGGTAGAAGACCACCTTTCCCACTAGTACGTAGTACTAGCAAAATAGATCCAGTTATCAAGAGCCGACCAACTTTAATGTCATTGGAACTTTTTAATCCAGCAACAGATGATATGGACAGCGACTCAAGCGGCGTTTCGTCACCAGATTCAGTAGATAGTGTTATAAGTGTCGTCCCAGAAGAATTAAAGAAGACTGCTGTTGAAAAAGGTTCGATCAATATATTTACTCGTAGAATCTATAACTAGGCATTTTTACACGCTTTATATTACCTTCGCTTACAACGAAACAACTGACTAACTAGCTGACTAACTTCCTAACAATGTAACTAAATCTTATAGGTCGATTTAAACCTAAATTAATTGTCGTATTAATTTGAAACAATGTTATTCTGATGATAATACAATAATAATTAGTACCATCGAACTAAATTGATGATGGAACGAAGAGATTCATAATGGAATTATTTAATAGGAAATCATACTGACATAGCCACCAAGCGAGAAAGATGCCAAACATTAGGCTGCATGAGCCGAACAGCGCGGTGTCAACACTCCTTCCCCATTTCTTTTCACCTTAACGTGTGCGCATGAGTGTATATCGTATTGCTATTTAACGAGTCAGTTAAGCCTATTTTTAAGTTTTTTAAACTATAATATTATTTTTGACAGATCTACCTACCGTGCTGATTGAAGTAAAGAAAGAAAAGCCAACTGTGAAAAAATGCCATTCACCTGTACCACCACCGCAAACTTTAATAGAAGCTGTAACAGAAGTCGCTCATTCGCTAGATGAGACTTGCGAAACAGTCATTCAGTCTAGCCCGAGATCAAAAAGAAGACAACTCGAGAAACTAGAACATTCTGAGGCTATTGCTATCGTCCAGGGTGCTTCAAGCAGCAGTAGTAGTAGCAATTGGAGCTTAAATAAACTGTCACCAGGGGATTTGAGAATATTAGAAGACAAGTCGAGGTCCCAGTCTCATACCAGTTCAAGCGGTAGCTCATCTAGCCTAGAACGCCTTTCTCCTGGCAGGAGATCCAAAGACAGGTCGCCAAAACTTGGTAGCATAAGTAACTCTACATGGAGCTTAAACAGATTGTCCCCGAATAGACCCGAAGGAAGGTCTCTCGATGAAAATTTGAGCAAAAGTCACAAAAGCCCTACGAGATTACCCTACGATTCGATCTCAATTTCCAGCACTGATTCAGAAAAATCTATCTCTAAATCAGAAAGTTTCAACAGGATACAAAATGAACCTCTCATTACATGTAAATCCGATATGCTAGCCAAAGAAGAAGATTGGCCGCCAGACCAAGAACGTAATCAGCACTTGACAGAATTTGCTGAAAAACTGAGTGAAAAACTTTTGCAAGAAATCGACCAGTATTCTAAGCGTATCAATGAAGAAGATTTTGATCTGCCAAGTAGTAGCAGTAGTGAGAAAAGTATTTCTCTTCGCTTAAAACGGGAAGAAGAAGACAGAAACACGCAAAAAATTTTAGACGAGCTCTCTGATAGCTTACAACATTTAGAGGATCCATACATTAGTAAAATTAGCACAGAAATGCAAGGGCTCAGTAAACTAAGTCACGAGTTACAAGAACGCAACAAATATATCGCGTCTTTGAATGATGTTCAAGAAACAGATATAAACAAACTATTCCCTAAATGTAGCACAAAATCAAAAAGTAAAAAGAGATCTAAAGATGTAGACCCCATCATAAACAAATATAGGGAGCTAAAGAAATCTATGAAAGTAACTAGTGAAGAAGACTTGCTTCTGAATAATTGTGTCAATACTCAATACACTGCGAAAGCTATTACCGATGAGAAATTGCCTGAATGTGAAATCAAAAATCCTGATGACGACAGTGCCATTTGTTCAAGCAATGGAAACCCTGAAATCACAATAGACTCTGGCACCTACGATACTAGCCAATCTCTCGAAACTGGGTATTCATTAGAATCAGAAATAAGTGTAGACTCTCTCTGCACAAGCACGGACAAAAGATCTTCTCTAAAAGTTGGCCAATCGACAGACTCTAGCGACCTGGAAAAGATGGAAATTAGTCCAGAGTCCATGACATCTCGTTCGAGCAACAGTACAGCGCCTCTGAAGTCTGGTTTCTCAATTGAATCGAGCGATACATCTGCAGGTAGTGATTGGAGTCGCCGAGACAAAACTGGCAGCACTGCATCTCTAGGATGCGCCAGTTTAGCTTCCCTGCCTTCGTACAGCGAATGTTCTAAGGAACGGAAGCTGGAAACTCGATCGTCGTCCGAAGACACGGCCACTGTGCCTGCAGTTCCAGCACGTGCGATACCGCACGCCCCTCTTTTACCTTCCTTGAGTGACGGCTCAGATAGTCTACCTTCAGAAGGAGGAGCAGTCACCTATCACAGATATTACCACGTCTTCAAAAGAGGAGAGCTCGATCAACTTATTGAAAAATACGTAGAAAGTCTCCATGTAGTGTCGTCCTACTACGACCAGGCCAGTTGGTGCGTTGTGGCGGAAAAAGTTCAAGTTTGGACCATTTAACGAGTAAATTGTACTAATCGTACTTTTTGTCTGATCGCAAGCATAGAAGTTTCTTTGCTAGGTTTTTCAAGGCCTGATGATTATTAATGCTGGTATTTAATCTTATGAAGTAGTGAAGATTTTGAAGTTTGAATTACTTATATGATATGACACTGTGCAGTGACTATATTCAAGTGACCTTCCTGACTAACTCTTAAGCGAGTGTATTGTCGGTAGCAGATCTCGACTCAGTGTAAAACCTGTGTGAAATTGCCAAAAGCTAAGCTTTTGTTTATAAAATACCTACCTATGATAGTCAGGTTATATTGATTTATTAGTTGTTATCCCAATAATAATCTTTAACTTCGTTGCCTGATATGGGACGTAATTAAATTGAGTACTATAGATTTGTGTAAATATAGTAGTTTATCCATTTTGTATGTTTATACTATCGAGTGCGATACAAAATATAAAAGATGGTTATCTAGTATCAGAGTTATCCAATCTATAATATCACTTTATTATGATCCCAACGGGCATTAGTATTGAATGCGAAAACAAATAACTCGCATGAAATGAAATCGAAGAGCTTTAAATAGTGAAAATTTTAAATATAATATATACTTCAGAAGCTCAATATTGTATAAGCTATTCATAGCTTATTTACTCTATCACTCATGTATACTTACAAAATATATTGTACTCTCTACATAACTTTAGAAAGATACCTATATTCAAATACCTAGTACCGTAATCCAAGACCAAAATAATTAGAGTAAAATTTTATATACGAGTATGATTCTGATAATGGAATAGGTATAATATATTCTATGACAATAAAATGAATACTGCAATGATTTCATTATTGTTTTGTAAAATTTCTTTGAACGCACCTTAGGACCATTATTTTGGTTTTGGATTTTGGTATATAAATTTCATTTAATGATTTTGATTTGTTTGTACCTACATACATATTTTTATTTTTAACAGTATTAACATTGAATGAGCTATCACCTTGCAAGTATTATTTTTATAAATACACACGTATTCGTACTTCTATGAACAGCAGAATATAATAAAAAGGCAGTATCAAATAATAGGTAATGTATGAATTATCCATGAAATTAATTATTGTAAATTTTCTATATTCATTTACTTAGGTAAGTGGTACATGTTTTGCGTTGTGTATGTATTTTTAACGGACTGCATAACCTGAGTAATATATTACAGTACAAGTACAAAGACCGACAGTATGTATGTATATATCTTGAAATATACTTAATAGATTTTTTTGTCTATGTGCATATTGTGCATGGTCTCTGTTAGCAAAAGACCAAGCATTCTCAGAATTCAAAATCATAATCGTACTAAAAAAATATTTTTTAAAATAAACTCTCAAATATTTCTATCGCAGTCAGCTATACCTAACACTATGAGGTATTTATATTAACTAATGATATGCTAATCTATGTTGTAAGCAAAATGACGAATTTTTACACTCACACTAGATAAATAAGATAACATAATATTAAATAGATTATATATACATGAAGCCACCACTACGCAGTACATAGCTAAAGTCTTATTGAAGAGAAATCATACAAAATTTATTATTATCATTAAATAATAGGATTATAAATAGCCAATATATTCGCGCTAATGCGTAGACATGGAGTATTTGGCTTATCCTTAATAAATATTTAGAAAACATTTCAAACATAAATGGGACTTCAATAATAAAACTATAGCATTGCTTTTGACGATAAAATTTAATACTTATGTTACATAATTACTATATTAATTAATGTTGAGAAAGTATTTCGTAATGTAAATATAATCGCTATAAATATATAAAGCTATTAGAATATAATTATGTTATCAAATGAATCAGTGAGATTAAAATAATTATATTAGATTAGTAAATATTTAATAAACACGACTGGGTATTTAATATTTTCTATGAAAAAGTGAATCTCAGTTTAATAAAGAAAATATTAAATGAACAGGGAATGCGTGATAACGCAGTTTCACTAGTGGTTTACGCAAAATTAGAAGATAATAAACAAAGTAGTGAATAGGTTGACTATAAAATATAACTATGCACAACAATTTTAATAATTTAAAATCCGTATATCGTTTTACCGATATTGAATGCTAGCATAAAGGTGTACTTTGAAAATTAATTATATACTTAGTTTTCACTATTTCTGTTTTCATGTTAGATAAAATAAAACTGTACAGCGAATTCAAGAATACTGAAGCTTAGTATATGTTAAAAGATATATCTATAAATTTAAACAAATGTGCCCAAATAAAAGATCTGATAAAGAAAAAATATTGCTGTGTCTTATCATGAATCAGTTTGAATTCCGGTTAAAATAATACCGTTCAGCTAGCCATCCCATTTCAATATATTCTATGATAATTATAAGATTATTTCGTAAATTATATAATTATTTGGTATATTTACTAAGTCCGAGGGACGCTAAATTAATTTTGGATTGGAGTTGTGAAGTATTGAAGCATATCAGTGCGGTTGGAGTAAAAATATAGGTATACAATATACAAGGCCAAAAGATGTTAACATGGTAATCTTACACATACCGCGTATTTTTTTACCTATATAATACTTATTCATCATCTTCACTTGTATTCATTTAAATACTTTTAATAGGTATATTAAAAGCATTTAAATAAAAACAAGTGAAGTTTATATTCATTATATTCACTAGTTTTTATTTAAATACTTTTAATAGGTCTATTAAAAATATTTAATAAAAACTAGTGAAGATAATGAATAAGTATTATACCCAGAGACATATTGTAATGAGGCATCTGGAGGTTTTGAGGTGGGCTTTTTTAAAGATGCACAAACAAACAAAAAAAAACCTTTGATTTTTTTATTTATTTCTCCGTATTTCTCGCTATTGTTAAATATAAAGATAAGATAATGAAACGAATCCCAATAATGTTCACTCATTGTTTTATAAAATAAAATTAGTACTTTGTCTATTGGTATTAATTTTACATACGTTGACAATGGAATCTCTTTTAACAGCCCCCGAAACATCTTTGATAAATAAAAAGCTATCGTTCCAATCAATAAACCAAGTTTATTTCTTAAGAATCTGTTGAGTAAATGTATATAAAAAAGTAGGATTGCAGACATTCAAATAACTCCAAAAGTAGATAAACCTCGCGTTCAAGATTTCTAGATACACGATTAGACTTTTGTATTTAAATACAAAAAATGCGGGTTTTATTAATTAAACTTTATGAAAAATACTGCCGTGTGACGCATTTTGGTCTTGTAATATCATTTTCTTATTTGTGTATTGGCTTTCCTCATAATTATGGAGACGCGTTTAAAACTCGAGTAAAAGCACAGCAAAATCTAAACATCGTCGGATGTAATAAAGTTGCAAGTGGCGAATATTGATTGATACGATGCATTGACAAAACCTATTTTACTTCAACTCAAAACCTATTTTTGTTGAGCATTTTTTTTAGGAATCCAGAGATTTTATCAAAATTTTGATTAGTTAAGATTATTAACTATGTTTTTCTACTTGTAGTATTTTATTTAATCTTTAATTTCGTCACATCGCACTAAGCGTTTAAAAACACTTCTTTTGGTTAATTGTGCGATTGTACCGCGTCTCAATGCTAATTGCTTAGATAACTGACCACTTCGGATGCTAACAACAATATGCGTATTCTGTACGTACATACAAATTATTTTATACGTTGTCAATTCTTTTGACTACCTTGAACGCAATAATCGATTTTGACGCTGATGGTACATCACATTATATTGGATTCAATGCTTTCCTTTTAGTCGGGCTTGAAACGCATCTTTTCTTATGTGGAAGGCCTTAGAATTGTTTTTATCATAAAAAAAATGTATTTCGTGAAGCAGTCACGCGAGGTTTCATACATAAATGCGGCACTTAGATGAATTTATTATAGATTATGGTATAACTTATTCTCCATGTGACCAAATTTGACACAATACGTACGTTTTTAATTTGAATTTAAAAACATATCAAAGGTTAAGTGTCTTAACACCTAAATGTACTGAGGCACCATGAACATCGCTTACCATCAAAAGAACAACCAGCTTGTGTCATCAAAAAACCTGAGTTTAGCATTGTAGTTCCTGATGAATTTAGTAAGCCTTTTAGAATACCACACTCTGTATTTGTATAAAGTGCATATCTCTATGATATTAAAAGCTCGCTCCTCGCCACAGCTATCTCTAATATTTTCGAATACAATAAGTTTAAATAGGAAGAAAAAAAAAACAATATACTTACTCAGACTAATATTGCAGGCAGTTTTGGCACCAACGTGATGAAACATATCGCCTCATTGTATTATTTTCCTAAACTTGTGTATTTTTCAGTGTTAATCTATACTAATAATCTATACTAATATTATAAATAGGAAAGATTTGATTGTTTGTTTGCATTGAATAGGCTCCGAAACTACTGAACCGATTTGAAAAATTCTTTCACTGACGGGAAGCTACACTATCCCCAGGTGACATAGGCTATAATCTATACCCGTGCGAAGCTGGGGCGGACCGCTAGTAATATTATAAAGAGGAATAATATAATATTATAAAGAGGAAAGATTTAATTGTTTGTTTGTTTGCATTGAATAGGCTCCAAAACTAATGAACCGATTTGAAAAATTCTTTCATTGTTGGGAAGCTACACTATCCCCGGGTAAAATAGGCTATATTTTTTTTAAATAGGGATCCTTACTAAAACTCATTTAATGTCACCCTAAACACTTTACACCTTGTAAATAAGAATACAAAAATAACATTTACAATTTTAACTTTACGTGTTTGACAGTTCTAAGACAGGACAACGTTTGTCAGCAGGGCAATCGCACTAAAAAATTACAGACGAATCGTTGACGAAACGCAATCCACAACTTTTAGTCGATTTCGTAGCGGCGCGAAAAAGTTGATATTTTCTAACTTTATCACAAACGTTCGTTTGACAGCGTCTACGTTCCAACTGTGATCGTGTTGCGTTTCTTCTTTGGTTAAAATCACTAGCGCGATACGAAATCGACCAAAAGTAGTAGAGCGGTTGCGATTCGTCAACGATTCGTCTGTAATTTTTTAGCGCGATTGCCCTGCAGGTCAGCTAGTGTGTAATAATGGTGGATTATTATTTATTAAATGTTCGTAAACGAGCTTGAGTGTGCAAGTGATGTACCGAACGAGGTGAAACAAGTCCTTTCGTGTTGTTTTCGAAACTCCATAACAGCCTAGTAGTCTCCGCCACGTTACTAGAGCCGGTATCCAGAAACCTCAAAAGTTTAAATTTTTATGACATTCACATCAACATAGAATAGGTACATATAGTCACAATCGTATCAAAAAATGTCCGAACCAAAACTCAGCGCACGCTACGAATTGCGCAAACTCCTTGGTTAGTTACAAGGTAACGGCGATCCGACTACAACGCCGCAAGATGCCAGAGCTACGATGACATAGCGGATAACGTTGAACACTATACAAGCGACATAATGTCTAAATTGTAGTAAATGTGGCATTGTGAACTATATAATTGATACAATGATGCTTGGACGTTTTTTGACTGTTTTCACTGAGAGACTGGGACTACCTATATAGGAATTGTATGTCGATGGATGTTCACCAACATGCACTGGGCCAGCATAATGGATTAGGACCCATCGTCTCTCTCTCTCTTTCTCTCTCTCTCTCTGAGAAGATGCCTCTCAGAGTTCCCAGCAATGGGAACATGATAAGCTGATAAAGATGAGCGAGATAGCTGTGGCGTGGAATTGCCTCTTAAGGGCTTATGCAACGTACGTTCAATAGATCTCTCGCGCATACTGAAAATATATAAATTAATATTAGTAAAAAACATTTGTTAAACAAGCTTCTTTTTTTTTTGTTTTAGTGCAACAACTATGCCATGATAAAACTTAAAACCGGTATCATAATAAAATGCTTACAAAAATTTCGTGCTTCTGCTGTTGACCATTGAAGAGTTCCTTTATCTGGAGTTAATCCTGGACGTCGATTCAGGTCATGTTTACCAGAAAATGCATTGTCATCGGAACTGAACCAACAATTAAAAATTCAGTCCTTAGGATAACAGAAAGTAGTTCTAATTCAGCTTGCTAGATTAAAAGCTTGTAAAAATTACTAAATACACTTACGATAAATCTAAGATACATAGTTTTATTAAAAATGGTCCAAATACGTTTTCAAACATAATAATCATCTAATTGTTTTTTTATTCTTTGTCTGTATCAATGTGCAATTTTTGTTGATCATCTGGAATGTTATTCTGGAATGTTAACGTTTCTTAGATTTTTCGTATGTATATTCAATATTTTTATAATATCTTCAGAATTTTTTAAATGCGCGAACGATATAGTGAAATTATTTCGCATAGCCCTTAAGACCCGAAATCCTCTTAAGTTCCGTGACACAAATGATCTGACTTATTTTACTGGCAAGTTACCACAAAATAAATAAGTACAGAAAGCCGGCTGCATACAACGAACGTTGAGAGGTGCACGCACACAAAGCCGCGTCCGTACAACGATCTCGGATCAAGTCAGTTGAACGCCAGTTGCGAGTTGTAAGTGTCCGCGCTTTGGCAATAGGTTTACGTAATTATCGTTTCGTGTGACAATTGTCATAATTTATAATTTACAATGAGTAAATCCTGTATTGTATGATCTTTATTGTAAATAAAAGATAGTTTTACGGGGGAACTTGGTGTATTCGATTATTTAATAATTACTTATGATGCTTATGCGTATGTGCCTCCTGTGCCAAGACCTCACTTGCGTTATCGTTCAATGTTGCACGGTTCATTCTAGCCTGTACCCATTGTATGATCTGTCACAACTAACCTGTCGTTGCTCAGATCATTTCATACGTCTGTACTATACAGGTGCGTTTAATAACAACCCCAAGATACTACAAATCCTACTAGAGCTGTGTGTTTAGTTGTTTTAAACACAACATTATTATACTTTAAAATATATAATCGTGCCGTAACCGACGAGAGGTGAGCCGAAGCCAGCCCTCCGAAGCTACCTATTTATTTTGTATCGTGATTTGCTACTTGTTAGACGTTGAATTGATATTTGTCAGATCGCGTGTTATGCCACTGGATGGATTTTGGGTTTTGATTCATTTGTCTAGTTACCTACTACCAGAACAATGCATTATTGCTTTGTAAGCGATCAAGGGAAGAATAAAGGCGCATTTTCATGGACCTATATGTACTTAGTCAAGTTGATTTTGAAGGATTTATTTGTGTAGAAGAAATTTTGTCGCCTCTACTACTGTTTACTTGCTGGCCTAGCAAGCGTGTATGTATGTTGTCTCTTTTTGTGTCAAGTGAGAACGTGACTGATTGTATGCATCTGTCTCGTTTTTGCACAATAAAAAGATTCTACTAAACTTACGTCACAGCTCGCCAATTAATTGTGCATGTCGTTCATAAATCATCATCAGATCTAATGTAAATATTTATAAATATACTATACTGAAGCACTTCACATTGGCTTAATCTGTGATATCTAATAGAAAAATTGGCACAAATTTGCTTTTGTTTCAAACGAATTATGGTACAATAATTAGGCTCATCGAAAAGAGAAGAGAGATTCATGACCGAGGTCGGTATTATACGTGAAAGAAAAAGACAGCGCATTAAGTGCTTCCTTCTCTATCCGATTAGCTATCCTTTCTCACAAATTATCTACTGTAAATAATTCTTATTGTTTTTATTATATTAATTATATCGCCGCTTGATATTTTTTAACATTAAAATAGCATTCCTAACATACTTACAAGATTCTTTTTGAGATATTTATAATATCAAACATATGGGGTTCTAACACAAATATTCGAGCCCAAACTCGACGGGTTTACTACAAGCCATTAAAGAGATCTAGTATCCACCTCCTGGCTCCCTCAGCAGATCAGTTCGATAGCATTACAAATGATTGTAATGTAATTAGAATTGCATACACTTGCAAAGTTTTAAGTAGAGACAATTAGAAGTACGTAAAAATCAACTTCCAAGTATTGTGTACATTGATAATTACAAGCTTACAAGCAAAGCAAAATGCATGTTAAACAGAAATGCAAATAATTTCACCTCTCCGACGGCACTATTTATTATCTGCATAACCTTTGATTTCAACATTATAAGAAATGGCTTGGCACCATTTCGCTATAAAATTGAGTTTAGAGAACGTTAATTTAACGAGAAGAATTGATGTATTCTGATTATGATAACGGCATCGATTCTGTCTTACTTACTAAATTAAATCAATCTGACAAGACTAAAATTATCAACCTTTGTTTTCGTTTTAGTATGTGAGAGAAGGATGGCAACAATTTTAGATCTGTCAAATTTAGTTTAATTTAGATAATGATACAACAAATTGACGCCTCTGTATGTTATTTTAGGTCAAAAAATTACTAAGAACTAATAAAACACTTGTCATTTCGGTTAAAATGCCTTGATTAGCAAACTGTTTTCAATTTCAATAGTATATTTATTGGTAAATAAAACTGCAGCGCAGAAATGTGGCGTCATGCCGATTCACGTCGAGAGTGATTTAAAACAATTCTAGTGTCATTTTTAAGGCGGGACCCGAGGTCGAGTCATGCTTTTGATTTGTTTCGATATCTTATAATTAGACGGAGTAAAATGGTAAAACGTGTTTGTTACCATATTACTTCATCAAATTAAAAGATATAGAAACAAAAAAAAATATGTTTGTGATGCTATGATAGTTAAAAAAGGTCAGGTTTTGTCACTTTTTGCATATTCATACCCTGTGATTTTATATCTTCAATAATGTGAAAATACACGAGCGAGAGCAGCAGACAGTGTACAGACCCCATAATGTTTGAATGAAAAGTATTAAAATTCACCGAGCTCCGATCCCGCCTAAATTAAGAGCCCGCTTTACGCCACAACTATCTCAATCACTCATTTTTAAGGGCTCATAATTTTCAAAATAATCTAATTGCTGATAAGCGGGCTTTTAAACTATTAACTTTAACCAAGGAAGATAATCCTAATATGGATCATTGCTATAACTGAGTAACGTTATCCATGATTATACCTGCTTCTTTTCAATGTCGTTCCTCTGTTCTAGTTCTGCCTACTGTTCCCACGTACGATATCAACACAATAATTGTACCGAAAAATACAGTACGTAATACATATTATTATAAGCTTATGTCATATTGTACTTATACCTACATTATATTTAGGTGAGACCCTTCACAATAAAATGAAGACTTCAATACTTTGTTTGTTTTATTGGATAAATCAAATCGTTTCGATTTACACAAGGTTCAATATTTACTGCAGCTTAGAATAGTTGAGGAATAAAATAAATAGGTATAGAAGGCCGGCCGCTTACAACAAGCATTAGCAGGCGCACGCACACAGGGACGCGTACGTACAACGATCTCGGATCAAGTCGGTCGAATGCCAGTTGCGTCTGTGAGTGCCCGCGCTTCGGCAATTTATCGGCATGAGCTGTTGCTGTGTCATTTTAGTATTATTTATCTCTCGCTAAATGGCGTTGGTGACAGTTTGCATTACAACCATTAAAAAGCGCTTTTGTTCTGCTTTTATTGTACGAACTGCTAGTCTGTGGACAGACTAGCAGTTCGCTGCCTAAATGGGTGTTCCCAGATATAATAGATTCTGCCAGATATCTGGATGTTCCCAAATCACTAGTGGAGTTATATAGTCCTGAGCGAAGCGAGGGGTACAAGCTGCCCAAGACGAAGACAGGCTTTATTCCAGAGGAGCATAATCTACTTTTTACACCTTCTGCAAGACTATAAAAAGTCAGGTTTCACTGAAAATCACAGCATCAAACACCGTCTTTTGTTTCACATTCTTTGTAAACCATGATACCTACTACCCAAAGGGACGGAACGCTTCAAACAGAAAAAACGAGCAGAGCGAGAGGTACCACGTTTAGCCATTTGTCCTTTTCTAGTGTTGACATAATCACTGATACTAATTCCTCATTACTTTTCATACTTTTTTATATTTTTATACAGAATAGATCTACGTTTGGCCACTAACTTGCCTGATGGTAAGCAACGGTGTGGCCGAGGATGGAACACGTTGATCTAGAAGAAATCTATTCAATCTAGCCTTGAAGATGCCTAGATTGTAGTTCTCAGGAAACAAGGAGGACAGCAGGGAGTTCCATTCTTGGACAATACGTATCATAAAAGACAACCCAAATCGTTGTGTACGATTTTTTGGAATTTCCACGAGGAAGGGGTGATAGTGTGCTGTCCTTCTACTTGTCCTGTAGTAAAAGGGAGGGTGGAATAAGGTCATGAAGCTTTTGCGCACACTCTCCAAAATATATCCGGTAGAAAATAGACAGACAAGCTACTTTACGGCAGTGCTCAAGGCTTTGTAATTTATTGGCGACTAGCTTGCTGTCACCAATCAGCCTCATAGCACGCCGGTCTACGGAATCTAAAGCTTCCAGTTGGTACTTGGCTGCTCCGTCGAATAGGTGGAAGCAGTACTCAACACACGTACATACTAATTTATTCCTTATTTATATCACTACAATAATAAACGGATGCACCCTAAATAACCATGAGAATTTTCTTTTAGATATTATGTTTCACAAATAAAAATATAAATAATTAAAAATGATGCTGATAAAATCATGTACGTGTAAGGTTTCGAGTATATATTTGAACATTAGTCGTTCCTTCAACATTTAATTTGAGCATATTGGTTTTCTTTGGTATAAATTTATCACTGGCAACTCCAAAAGTATTGGTAAAGAGTGGCTAGCTTGACTATTTGTGACGTTTAAAACTAATGCCAGTTGGGACATAAAAAGTAAAGAGGGGATATGAGGTGTTGGTGGGAGGGCACTCGGCAAGCGGGATTCATTCGGTCGTTGGGATTCGAGTCCAACGGACGTGAAGTGGTAAAAGAGTGCTAAGTGAATTGTGATTAAAAATGTTATAATGTTAAAATAAAGCCAGTGTGGTGATATCGACGTACCTGTGGAGTTTCATTGGAGTTAGGACTAACAAGTCAGAATCGGGATAACCATCGCATAAACTGCGTAAGTACACGCCTACGAGTTATTTCTTTAAAGCTATATCGCTATCCAATTTAAGTCCTTGTAAAAATGAAAACGAAAGTACATGCATGAAAAAAAAAAAAATTTTAAATGTTGGCTATTCACTAGCATTATGTAAGTTTATCGCAGTTTTGAAACATTGTTACAAACAAGAAATGAATCTGATCTTTTTTTTTCAAGTCTGTTTTCTTCCTACCTACTTATCACATATTTTTCAAAGTACCTTTGATTATGCCTTGAGTAAATTTACTTATATTAACATAGAACAATTGTAAGTTGCAGAAAATGGATGAACCTGAAGTATGGGGTCGTGAAGATGACCATCAACGGCTGGCGACTCCCTGCCGCGAGAGCACTTCTGCGAGACGAAGTCGCTCACGCAGTCGCAGCCGCCTTAGCGAGTACAGTGCAGGCCGAAGCCTGCGCAAGCGTGAACAACAGTTGAGCCGCGAGCGCGAGCGATTGCGTCACGAAGAGCAAGACCTACAAAAAGAACGCGATGCAGAGTTTCGAGGCCGAAGGGACGAACAACGCCACAACACACGGGACCAGCGTGCTGAGTGCAAGCAACGGAGCCAGCGTGCTGACAGCGAGCAACGTGGCCAGCGTGCCGAGTGCGAGCAACGGGACCAGCGTGCTGACAGCGAGCGATGGGACCAGCGTACTGACTGCGAGCGACGTGGCCAGCGTGCTGACGGCGAGCGACGTGGCCAGCGTGCCGACGGCGAGCGACATGGCCAGCGTGCTGACGGCGAGCGCCGTGGCCAGCGTGCTGACGGCGAGCGACGTGGCCAACGTGCCAACGGCGAGCGACGTGGCCAACGTGCTGACGGCGAGCGACGTAGTCAGCGTGCAGACTACGAGCAATGTGATCAACGGCCTAACAACGAGCAACAGGAAGACAGCAAGCGACGTGGTCAGCGGACTCGCGACCCCAGCACCGGCCGTCGTTCAAGGTCATGTAGTCCTACTTTCTCTTCTAAAGATATTGTAAAAATAATACAGTCGTTCAAATGTAACACAACGTCACAGTCGGCTGAACAGAGTACACATTCGAATAATAAACTTGACTATAAAAATATTCTGCCAGAATTTGATCCTTCGGCTAAAAGTCAGCGAATGGATGTATGGCTTAGAAAAGTAAATGAATGTGCCTCTGTTTACGGCTGGGACGACAAGACAACCATACACTTTTCAATGCAAAAACTACAAGGACTGGCCAAAACTTGGTATCAAAGTTTAAATACAATTCTATTTACGTGGATTGAGTGGCAGGAAAAACTACTAAAGGCTTTTCCTTGTGAACAAAATTATGGCCAGTGCTTGGAGGACATGTTGAAACGTAGGAGTAGGGTTAACGAACCAATCGAAAATTATTTTTACGAGAAGCTTTCCTTAATTAACCAATGTGAAATCACTGGAAAACGAGCTGTCGACTGTGTCATCCATGGTATCAGCGACAGAACCACAAAATCAAGTGCCCTAGCGTTACGATGCTCGGAACCTGATCAATTACTACAGTTTTTGCTAAGTAATAAGGATAACTCATATCAGCCATCGTTCCGAACCAGAACCAGCAACGAAGTTTCCAATACGTACGACTATGATCACGGCAATAGGTCTAACGTTAAATCGAACTCAAAACCAGGGTTATTTTGCTACAATTGTAAAGAAAAAGGGCACCCGTATTTTAGATGCACTAAACCATTAATAAAATGTGATCATTGTAAAAAAATAGGACACAATGTCGATACATGCTTACTTAGGCAAGGAAGCCAGTCTGCAAAGTCTAGCAATGTGCAGAAAACCATGTGCATATCAAATTCTAATCCCAATGACAAATATATGAAAGAAGTTACTATTAATGGTATAGTTTTGGAAGCTTTCGTAGATTTTGGTAGTGAGGTTACTTTACTAGGAGAGTCCACTATCACGAAGTTGGGTATCTTTCATGACGATGTGCCATCGATAATGAAAGGGTTCGGTCATGGCCTAGTCCAATCTTTAGGATCAGTAACGCTAAACTTATCCATCGATGGGGTAGTTGCGGAAGTATGTTGCAAGGTTGTAGATAACCACTTACTCGATAAACCAATGCTTATAGGACAAACTTACTCTGAACAACCTCATATTGTTGTTATTAAAGATGCAACGAAGTTGCAATTTCTTGACGTTGGCACTGAAGTCCCATCTCACTGCTACAATGACGATGAGCGTTCTATTCGGGTTAGGGTGGTAGGACATAGTAAGCTTTACGGTACTGCTAGTATCAAAGCTGCAACGGAGTCCAGTTTTAGCGGGAATGTTTTGATCGAAACCAAAATTATTGGAAAACCCAATGAACAATGCGTGGTACTTGGTGGTGTCCATCAGGTTAGGAAAGGTTTTTTAAATGTTACGGTAACACCCTGTTCCATACCTTGCTTACTTCAGGAAAACTTGGTATTCTCCCGCGCTGAGAAGGTAGATGTAGTCAATAGAGTACTATCAACCTATTCTGAGACTGAAATTACTGCGGAGCGTCCTAATTTTGATCAAACAATCAAGCATCAGATAAAAGTCGGTGATCTGGTGTCCGATCAAGACAAAGCTAAACTATTTGATTTGCTTCGACGTTATGAACATTGTTTCGCATTTAAGTTAACAGAATTGGGTTGCACTAACGTCACGGAAATGAAAATTGAGCTGAATAGTGATCGTTCTGTCGTATATCGTCCATATAGACTGTCACATCATGAACGTGACAAGGTCCGTGACATGATTGACGAAATGTTGGAAGCAAACATCATTAGAGAATCAGTCTCAAACTATGCGAGCCCTATTATTTTGGTGCGTAAAAAGGACGGTAATGTTCGTATGTGTATTGATTACAGAATGCTTAACTCAATTACCTTGAAAGAACGGTACCCAATGCCAATAATAGAAGATGAAATATCTCGATTATCTGGCCAGGCTTGGTTCATTACACTAGATTTGATGTCGGGCTATTACCAAGTGCCTATAGCTGAACAATATAAACATTTGACAGCATTTGTCACCCCGGACGGACAGTATGAATTCAACCGTATGCCGTTTGGCCTGGCAAATGCGCCAGCTACATTTCAACGAATGATGAATCGTGTAGTGGGGCCAGCGCGATTCCATAAAGCTACAGTATACATTGACGATTTGTTGATTTACGGAAAAGATCCCGAAGAAGCTCTAACAAGATTAGAAGAAGTATTGCAGCTTCTTGATGATGCTAAGCTTAAATTAAATTTGTCAAAGTGTAGTTTCCTACAGAATCAAATTGACTACCTAGGGTATGAAATCAGTTCAGCAGGGATGCGACCAGGTGAAGCAAAAATCCGATGCGTATCGGAATTTCCAAAACCTGGAAACGTCCATGCCGTTCGACAGTTCTTAGGACTTGTCAGCTATTTTAGAAAGTTTATTCAGGGCTTTGCTGTACTGGCCTCCTCTCTTACACGATTACTCAAAAAGGATACAAAGTGGGAATGGACGGAAGACCAAGAGCAAGCTTTTCAAGCATTAAAGGCGAAATTGACAACTCGACCGGTCCTTGTCATTTATAACCACACCGCTGAAACTGAGCTCCATACGGATGCTAGCAGAGTCGGAATAGGTGGAATATTGTTACAGCGTTTACCAGGTTCCGAATCGCTAAAGCCCGTTGCATTTTACAGTCGGCAGACGACACCGGAAGAGAAAAATTTCCATTCTTATGAACTCGAAACCCTGGCAGTCGTTTGTGCTCTGAAGAAGTTCAGAGTTTTCTTATTGGGAATAAATTTCAAGGTTGTCACTGACTGTAGTGCGCTTCGGTCAACGTTTCAAAAACGTGATCTTATACCACGTATAGCAAGATGGTGGCTTGCCTTGCAAGAATTTGACTGTACAGTAGAATATAGAGCTGGTAAAAGAATGGCTCATGCAGATGCACTTTCAAGAAATCCAGTTGTGGACACAGATATGCCAGATACGATCAAAAGCTCTACTGTATTAGCAATAAGCGATGAAGACTGGCTTCTTACCCTTCAATTAGGCGACACGGAGTTGGGTAGGATTAGAGACATCGTAAGCAGTGAGTTGGACTCTAAAGGGCTGGAATATATCAAAGAAAATTATGTCCTTCGACACAATAAATTATTCAAGTTCATAGACGGAGACAAAGAGAATGTCAGGTGGGTAGTTCCTAAGGGTGCGAGATGGCAGGTGTGCAAGATGAACCATGACGATATAGGTCATGTTGGTTATGAGAAGACTTTAGAACGCATAAAAAAAATCTACTGGTTTTCAAAAATGTCACGATTCATAAAAAAATATGTAGAGGCTTGTATTGAATGTGCATACGCGAAAAAGACTAGTACCAAACGTGAAGGGTTATTACATCCCATTGTTAAAATTGAAATTCCGTTCCACACGTTGCACATCGACCATCTCGGACCATTTGTGAAATCAAAGAAGGGACACACACATATACTTGTTGTTGTTGATTCTTTTTCTAAATTTGTTTTTATTAAGCCAGTCAGGAACACCAAAACTCTGAACGTGATAAAGGTCTTAGAAGACATCTTCGATACTTTTAGAACTCCCGATCGACTTGTAAGTGATCGTGGAAGCTGCTTCACCTCGCACCTTTTTAAGAAATTCTGTCTAGACAGAGGTGTACGACATATATTAAATGCAGTAGCAAGCCCGAGGTCCAATGGGCAGGTTGAACGATATAATCGCACTATTTTGGATTCATTGACTGCCCAAAATCTAAAAGACAATGAGAAGGACTGGGATTTAAAATTAGGAAGGATACAGTGGGGTCTTAATAATACTTTACAAAAAACGATAGGTAGAGCCCCAGCAGAGGTTATGTTCGGGACAGTAATGAACAGTGAGAGTAACCCAGTGCTGAACGAAATAACAGATTTAATCCGCGAACCTTGTGATCTATCATCTGTACGTAAGGAAGTAAAAGACAGAATTGATAGAGAGCAAGAAAAACAAAAACAATACTATGATAAAGGACGAAGACCAGCACGTATATACAATAACGGCGATTTGGTAAAAATTGCAAAGACTGCTTTTCAAAACGATGGCAAAAGCACGAAACTTCTGCCATCTTACGAAGGACCATTTAAAGTTACAAAAGTTTTGGGAAATGATCGATATAAAGTGGCCCCTATACCTGGATTCGAAGGGATGAAAAATAAGCGTAAAACTACTGTGGCTGCAGACCGGATGCAGCCATGGATACACATAGCATCGTTAGAGCTGGATAATGATAATGATGATGTAAATAATGATAATATGGATGATACAAGTGATAATGAAGTACTGGAATAAATAAGTTATTAATCTCCTGGTTTGTATCTTTTCAGGTCAAGGAGCGAGAATGAATAGATCCGCGACTTGACAAGGATGATTTTTGATTGATTTGGTTAAAAGCGTGAAAACGAATTCGCGACTTGATTTAGTTGATGATTTGGATTGATTCGTTAATGACGAGAATGAATTAGTTCGTTACTTAACGCAGTTAATCAAAATCCCTGGGTTTAAGGCTAACTAGTGGCTGTTTGTTCTTAAGAGAGAGAGAGCAACGGTTACAGCTAGTTGGTTTGCTAGTATAGAGATGATTTGGTTTAATTCGTTAATAACGAGAATGAATTAGTTCGTTACTTAACGCAGTTAATCAAAATCCCTGGGTTTAAGGCTAACTAGTGGCTGTTTGTTCTTAAGAGAGAGAGAGCAACGGTTACAGCTAGTTGGTTTGCTAGTATAGAGATGATTTGGTTTAATTCGTTAATAACGAGAATGAATTAGTTCGTTACTTAACGCAGTTAATCAAAATCCCTGGGTTTAAGGCTTACTAGTGGCTGTTTGTTCTTAAGAGAGAGAGAGCAACGGTTACAGCTGGTTGGTTTGCTAGTATAGAGATGATTTGGTTTAATTCGTTAATGACGAGAATGAATTAGTTCGTTACTTAACGCAGTTAATCAAAATCCCTGGGTTTAAGGCTAACTGGTGGCTGTTTGTTCTTAAGAGAGAGAGAGAACAATGGTTACAGCTAGTTGGTTCTAGTACAGATCTGTTTATTCTGGAATTGTTGATTGGATCTGGTAGAGATTAGATGGTTACACTATTAGGTCTAAATATAGTAACAATGATTATAATGAATATATGATGAATATGATGAATATATTATTGTTGTATTGTTATTCTAATTAGTTTCTGATGGTTGATAATTGTGGTCATAGATGCTTGATGTAAACAAAGTTGATTAGATAATATTAACAATGATGTAGTATTATATAAATATCTGTATTAAAGTTATTTCCAAAACCAATTGTATTATATAAATTAATGATATTTTTATTCACTATAATATAATATTGTATAATTATAATTGATTAATGCGGACGGAATGATTTAACTTGCCGAGTGTAAGGTTCCTACAGAGGCATGTGTGGGGTCACACATGTTATCAGGATGGTCGAGTGTAAGGTTTCGAGTATATATTTGAACATTAGTCGTTCCTTCAACATTTAATTTGAGCATATTGGTTTTCTTTGGTATAAATTTATCACTGGCAACTCCAAAAGTATTGGTAAAGAGTGGCTAGCTTGACTATTTGTGACGTTTAAAACTAATGCCAGTTGGGACATAAAAAGTAAAGAGGGGATATGAGGTGTTGGTGGGAGGGCACTCGGCAAGCGGGATTCATTCGGTCGTTGGGATTCGAGTCCAACGGACGTGAAGTGGTAAAAGAGTGCTAAGTGAATTGTGATTAAAAATGTTATAATGTTAAAATAAAGCCAGTGTGGTGATATCGACGTACCTGTGGAGTTTCATTGGAGTTAGGACTAACATACGGACTACCCAAATTAATACCAAATTTACGGTTACAATATTTTTCCAAAAGTGGCAACACCACACACTAATATGTGTTCATGAATGTCATTGTATATAAGACATGTAGTGTGAAAGGGACAAATGGCTAAACGTGGTACCTCTCACTCTGCTCGTTTTTTCTGTTTGAAGCGTTCCGTCCCTTTGGGTAGTAGGTATCATGTTGTAAACGCACCTTTTTCTTTTTTCTGGAGTTCTGATTATGGTAGCCAGTTCGATTTTCGAACAAACCTCTTTACAATGCCATATGGGCATTTTTTTATTTAGAGTTTTCCACGAATTTCCACCCGAATTTGACGTTCCAAATTCAAATCACTTTATTCCCTAGGGAGTTTCATACAACTTTAAATCCCTTACGAGATAATGCTTTACTTTACGTTGAGTTTGTATGATATGTAATTGGACATTGTCTAGAAGGTGGTGTGAAAAACAATTATATAGCCTAGGTATAATGGGTATTTATTTAGACAATAAAAAAGGGGCTAATTTATACAGCCTATATCTGTCACTGAACTGATAACTGTTAGCTGGAAGCGAAAAGCCAAAGATCATCACGGGCTGAGTGGCATGTCTTGAGATATGTCTATAACTACTAATGGACTAAGATAGGCTGATTATGATGATGATGATGATAGACGGATAATCAACAAAAATAAAAAACTAAGCTAAGCTGAGCTTTTGACCGCCACTTCGACTTTTGTTAAGCGACTATGCGGTCTACGATTGAGCACGCTTGCTTAGAATAAACTAAATAACTCGCGGCCTAACTTGTAACTATCTATATATAATCAGGGAACAAATTGGGTATCGCATTCTACAGACTAGCAGTTCGCACAATAAAAGTGAATTCAAAGCGTATTGTTAGGGTTTCCGGAATATCATTCATGAAGCAATGTCTTCTTTTTGTGCCCACTATGGCAGTCCGATAGAAAACTGGGCAGAAGGGAATTAGAACATGCAGATCCGATGCACACACTTCGATATATCCGAGTGTGTGCATCGGATATATCGGAGTGGATCCGAAATATCCAATATATTCGATAAAAATACAGGGTTATTGGTGACTAACAACTTTTGTCCCTTGTTTTTTACGTTTGGCGAGTTAACGGCCAAGCACAATCCAATTTGTAATAAAAAAAAAACTCTAGAGCAAATTAAAATACAGAGGGACTACCGCAAACACGAAAAGTGAAGCCACTTTTTGAAACATGTGTGCGTAGTCGAAGTTCGTGTCGTGTAATTCATCAAAATAAGTGATAATATAAATACTTAAGTGTGGAAATATTCCATCATTCTTCTTATTTACTTTTGTGTTGTTTTTACAGTTCTTAACAATGCAAGAAGTCAGTTTCTTTTTAAAACGGATGTTTTCAGTACGACGTTCTGACAAGAAATTCGTGAGTCGTGTATTTATAGGGAATTCACGTAGTTTTGGAAGCAAATTTTGGCGTCACTTTGGCAGTGCGCCGTAGGGACTCTGTATTTTTATTTACTCTGACAAAAAAAAATTACTACACAATTTACCACATTCACTACACTACCTACTATTTAGTTTCTCGCCGTCAATATTAAGAAGTAGAGTAGGTATATAAATCGTGGAAAAAAACATCTCTGTCCTTGTATCCCTCGCTCCGCTCAGGATTCTAATCTAGAATCCTTCACTGTTCTTGGGATCCAACTGAGTCCTTCGAATTAATTCCACTTTTTTCACTTGTTCTATGTATAATTATATAATTATACAACAAGTGAAAAAAGGGGAACAGCATGAAATTTTATAGTGTTTCTATATCGAATTCTTCTCGTCATCATTTGATATAATGAGCCTAGGATATACGAAATAAAAATAGTAGATTATATGAAATGTTATATTATCTACTATTTTTTCTCGGAAACCCTAGGTTTATAGTGTTTCTATATCTACAACTTCTCGTAATATATCACTTGATATAATGACCCTAAGTTTTCCGAGATAAAAATAGTAGATTATATAAAATGTTATATAATCTACTATTTTTATTTCGGATATCCTAGGATCATTATATCAAGTGATGTAATAAGAGAAGTAGTCGATATAGAAACACTATAAAATTTCATGCTTCTGATCCAGTGATTTAGGCTGTGCGTTGTCTATCGGTGGACCCGGGTATGTCCTAAAACTGCGACCAGAACCACCGGAGTATGGGCAGCAACGTCCTTTTAGTACACGCTGAACGTACTGCGAACCCCAAGCCGTCTGCCAAGCATGGGGATTATGGAAACATCACTCTCTAAGAGGGAAGCCTTTGTTTAGCAGTAGATGTTTAATGGCTGCTGATATTTGTGATGTGTTGTCTGTCGGCGAATAAAATAAAATTGTGATTTTTAGTAAAGAGAAAATCTTAGAGGTATGCAATAGACCTTAGGCCGTAATAGAGATAGGCCGCAGATACAAAATTATTTTACTCTGTTTGGTCTCCATTGAGATTAATATAATCGGGTAAGTACCCACCGTCACCCACTAAACAAATGCCAAGAGGTCCTCAGAATTGTAGATTGTAACATAAGGGCTCCCTTAAAATTATATTTTTACGACGAGGGCGCTTTTTTGAATCCAGAGCGAAGTGAGGGATTCTAGAGTAGAGCGAGGTGAGGGATTCTTTAGTAGAATCCCGAACGTAGCGAGGGATACAAAGTACGTCGCCCGAGCCAAAAAAAACTTTTCATCACCCACTATGAAAAAATAAAAGGCGCCTCATATTTTATTGTAATATTATTATTTAATAAAACATAGAGTAACAACTAAATGTAAATTAAACAGTATCTAATAATAAAACAACTAAAAACTTATATTTATATTTGAGACTTTTTCGCAATTATGAAAATTTATTCTTATACCGGCTCTACACTCGCGCGCGATCCGCGGCGTAAATTCACGACACTCGCAAAGCTTCGCAAGGCCTTCACAGTTTTTTTCGCGCACTCAACGAGAATGGACGTCGATGTGGCTGCCGCTGTTTCTATGACGCATTGTGCTTTAACTCTTTTCTATAATTATATATTTTTTATGTTTCTCTATTCTCTATCAATTTTTTTATTACTATTATAATTATGTACATACTTTTTCAGTATGATCATGGAAAAACGTGGGTTTCCCCGTAGACTCAATGACCCACTAGTGGGACTACGGGGATTTTTCCCCCGTGGACCACAGAATGACACACACTAGAGATGGAATTCAAACTTTATCATAGCACACTATCGTTCATAGGTGGTACGTTTCACCTATGGCGGGAAATTTAAATTTCATACAGTTTTTATGTCCTTGTAGCTAGCATCTTATTTCGATCGCCCCGCCACACGTCAAGTAGCCTACGGTGTCAAAACGCGTGAAATTTAATTTAAAAACAAAACACAAGTTGTGTCTTGAATTCATGTAAGAATTACACCCACAAAAAAGATAAGTCTACGAACATCACGTCACAAAAGTCAGTATTCAATTTACTTGCTGTATTTCTTCGCAAAATTATAAGAAAACGAAAATATAACAACGCCATTTCAAAACTGTTTGGTGTTGCCAAGGGCATGAAATTTATATACCCATGTTTTTAACACTTATGTTTCATCACTATCAACTACCTATTATTCGTCTTTTTAATCAAACATATTATAATTTTATTGTGATAAGTAGTATGTCCATTAAATACCAACTGAAAATGGCAGCCAAACCTTAACCACAGATCAAATAACAAAAGAGGTTTCATCAAACCTTATGTTAAAACTATTTATACGGAACTACATACAGATACAACAAACACCTCAATATTTCCACTTTTTAGTAGGTATGACACAACTTTTGCGTTCATTAAAATTTTCTTATTTATAGCCATGTACTTTTCTTGACTAAATACTTCTTAAGAAAAACAAGTTATTATCATGAATTTTAGTAAAGTGACGCCCAATTCTAGTATTAATATTTTAGATCTGTAATTTGTAAGTTCATTTACTCCGTTTTTTTTTCATCCATTTTATGCGGTAATATCTATGCACTGGTATTACTGGTATTCCAGCGCGCATGCGCAGAAACGTATCGATAATGTCAATCGAACAAAGATTGGCTTCGCAAATGAACGCTGTGCTCTCATTGAACACTCAATCTTTACGTAGTATATAAAAAATCTTTGAGTAAAATATTAATAACAATATATTTCATGTAAATTTCCCCAAAAAAAAAACTACAAATCGTGCTGCCCACTTGGAATTTTAATTTAATTTTGATCAGATGGATACAGATAAATAGTTAACTGCATACGTACTTCATTGCTACTTAAATAACAGTAACCTAATAAAACATTTATTAGTAAAAAAACATTAGAAATAAAAAAGGATAAAACTATATTTCCAGCGCGAGTGTACTTGATGGACGATAGCCGCAAGTCCGCAACTGATGGCACTTGCATAACCTGAAACATAATACGAAATAAATACTACACGACTGTATTTTGGTATTTGATTGACTTTAGTCTGACTGTAGTTACATCCAAGTAGACGCCACAAGTCGCACCTACTTTGCATGTCATATTTATAATACAATTATGATAAACTAGCGATGTGAACTACACCCACGTAGTGATGAAAAATGGCGATGATGATAATGAAAAAAAAAAACAGGTCCATCTGTTGTTCCGTTGCAGCGTGAAAGAGGAACAAACATCCGTACATACAAACTGTCGCGTTTATAATATTAGTAGGATAGTCGTAATTGAGTTCGGTTTAAATCAGTCCGCTCAATCGGTGCAGCAACAACACGTGTCAGTTTGAAACGAAAATGGGTAATTGTGCAATATTAATTTGTAAGAATACCACAAATAGAGTTGGCTGACAGAATAAAGACAATTCTTTTCACAAGTAAATACGAAAAAATTGACAGGCTTAGTTTTCATACAGTTTGGACCGCTTGTGAAATCTAGTTAGATGTAGGTCTGTGGTCAGTACCAATGTTTTAGCTTTTTCTCATTCGACGACATTTTTGTAGCAAAACTCTTATCAAATAAGTTCAATGGGCTAAGTAGCCAACGCTCATAAAATATCAGTTTCTATGTCGCCCTAAGGCCTCTGTCTTGGCTTGGCAAAGGCGGTTGCTGATATAGGACAAACAACACCAAATAACAAACCTTAGACCCTTAATTTAAGGTGTCATCCGACCCACGGCAGCGCTCCAGTTGTAACGTTGCATATAGATAGCATTTTCTGCCAGTCATCCATTTGGTGGCAGTTAGTTACATTTAAGCTACGCTTACCGGCTTTCGCACGTTTTCAACATTTTAGGAGATAAAAAATCACTTAGCGGAAAAAAGCTATCAATTGCGCACTATCTTTATTAAATACAGCAAATAGCATAAAGCAAATTTCGTGTTGATATTTCATGGATTGGCGGAAAATATAGAAAAAAATCGTGTCATTGTAGGGCACCCAAAGATCCGTACCCAAAGGGTAAAAACGGAACAAGCGACCTGCTAACTGATGGTAAGTAGTCACCATTGCTTATGGACAAACAACACCCGGAACATTGGCGGTGCGTCTTCTACCATTGAGGACTCTATTAATTAGTATAAATCATCAGAACATGGTAGGTACACATACATATAAAGTAGCATGGTCGTAAGATGTTGTCATGTCCTTGCCTGTTACAGTGTACAAGTGTTAGTTTTTAGGGTTCCGTACCCAAAGGGTAAAAATGGGACCCTATTACTAAACCTACGATGTCTGTCTTTTTGTCCATCTGTCCGTCTGTCTGTCCTACCTATTAACGGCTGTATCTTTCGAACTGTAATAGATAGCCAGTTGAAATTTTCACAGAATATGTAATGTTACGAAATATTAACTAACATATTATAAAAAAGTTAAAAAATAGACACGAAAGGCGGTCTCCATACAACAAACGTAGTTTCTTACGTATTTTTGTACTACCTCTGGCCAAGAGATAGTCGGTGACAAATTTCTGTTCATTAAGTAATACTCAGCTTCACTTGCAAAATATTAACTATGTGACGGCGTAGCAACTGCTTAGCTATTTTGGTAGGCGTTAAGTCGGATCAAATAGTTTTTAAATTGTTCGTATTCATTTTTTTTTTTTTTTTTATTCTATAATAGGCTTGCGCTTGACCGCCAACTCGCCTGATTTTGAACGATGATGCGGTCTACGGTGGAGCACGCTTACCTAGAAGAAACCGATTCACTCGTGATTTGAAGACACCCAGATTGTAACTATTGGGGTGATCATTATTGTATTTTGTGGTAGTTCGGAACCCTCAGTTCGCGAGCCCGACTCGCACTTGGCCGGTTTTTTCTGTCTCCTCGCCATCCAATAAAATATCAATATGACAATTACTTACTTTAATCTTATTTGCTTATACTATACTAAAGATAATGCCCAATCAGTTTTTTATAATTATAACTAAGATTTTTTTATACGTGTTAATAATTTGATAGTTGTGGCTGGTGAGCGCAGCCTAAAAAAGGTTACAGTAATAACGTCGTAACTAGAAGAGTTGTAAAACAATGACAATGGGATTTCAGAAGATTTTCATTCGCGTTTATTTGTAATAGTGTGGAAGGAGTGTTTAGTTAAATTACCGTCATTATCTGAAGGGAAGGTTGAAGAAGAGTTAAAATGCGGTTGATGGACAGTCGTAGAGGAATGTCGCTTCGCCTTTCGCCGGTCCTGCAGCGAAGTGGAAGTACTCGACCAATTTGACGGCAGGTTCGGTGTAGGTTATGAGAGGTGAGCTGTTACCTTCCTTCCCCATTTCCAGCGTTCCTGTGAAATTACATTTTGAACAATAAGAAGTTATTTTCGTTAACAATGCTAACTCCATAGCTGTTTTATCCCGACAACAAACGATAGACTATAATATACACCTTCAACGGTCTATGGGCAGTCTTAACTGTTTTTGTAGTGTTTGTATTAGCTTGTATTTTGTTTAGTTAATAAAGGCATTTGCCCCGCATTGAAAAAACGATTGCCAGCGAAGGGGTTAGGATTCGACACTTGCATTTTAATATTATATGTATGATCGCGCATATTTTTTTTTGTCTAGTACAATTTGGTATGCAAATTGTACGAGAATAAACATATTGCACATATTGTTTATAATATTCTCGTACAATTTGCATACCAAATTTTACTAGACTAAAAAAATATTATATTGTACTTCAAACTAGTTCCTATACACATTTTGTTAACATTAAATCAAATGCAAATGTACCTATTACATGAAAAACGTAGGTTTTCTTCGTAAAATAAATGTAACAAACTTGAACAAAAATATATTAAAATCGGTTGAGCCTGTTTAATTTATACGTAACTAGTGACCCGCCCGCCCGGCTTCGCACGGCTGTAAGTTACGTGCAAAGCCGGGGCGGGTCGCTAATTATATATATAAACCTTCCTTGAAAATGTATCTAACTGATGGTGAAAACCGCATCAAAACCTGTTGCGTGGTTTAGGAGGAGTTAGCGGCCATACAGACAGACAGACAGACGCGGAAAGCGACTTCAATTTATACTATGTAGAGAAGAGATAAGATCATACAATATAGAGTAAATATCACAATATAAATACGGTAGGTACCTACCTACGCAACGAATTCGGAAAACTTCCTCCGGCAATAATTTTTCGTCGGTTTAAAAGCGCAACTTACCATTGTTAAATATTTTAACATAAATAGCCGTAAATCGATCCGGAGAGAGAATGTTTGGAGCACCTTTGGTTATAATTTGCTTATCCATTCGGAAGAAGAACGCAGAGCTGTGATAAAAACCTGTAAAAATGCGAAAAAAAGAATTAGTTGGAAAATTAAGTACGAACGAACGTTACTAAGAATTCTTATTACCGAAATGATATAAAATTCTTTCTTTCTTTCCTTCCTCTGGTGCCAGTATGATGTACGCACTCTCAGTGCCCTTAATAGCGAGACGCATCTCGAAGTAGGTGACGCCAGCTGCGTCTTTTGTGTAAGTGAGGTGCTTCAGAGTTACATTGTCTATCCGATGATAAGGTTCTGCGTATCCAGTACTATTAACACGTTGTTCCTTACAACCCAAACCAGACACTGAAAATAATACCATCACATCAATGATCACACTTATAATACTAAAATCACACATCACTAACTGACTGAATTAGATAAATAGGTCTAGGTAATAGGTATTGGGATTTGCGATATAATAAAGCACGGCTTAGTTCGTACGGAGGGCTAATGCATGCTGCTCCGATCGGTAGATTTGTCAGTTTGTGCGAGCTGAATTGTGCTGTAGAATGTTACAATAAATTACAGTTTCATTCATGCGGATCGGCAGTCGATATCGCTCACATCCGTGAAGCGTTTTTCCTAGAATTTGTCTTGGAAGTAGGACTACAAATTTCATGATAATAATTATAATTTTTAGAAAAAAAGAACCGACTTCATGACTAGGTATACCTACATTTACAAACTGAAACTAAAAAGTAGAAAATATTGTTTAATATTACGACTGAAATACTTTGTATCCATGGTCATGAAAAATTTAACGAAAACACCAGGGCCCGGTTGCCATGGAGACACTTCTTTGTTTTTTTTGTTGAAGTTCTGTTGTAAGAACAGATCCTCTATGTTTGCTGTTCAGTTGACAGCGTCGCTAGTGGAGAACAAAGTATGAAATTCACCAAGAAATAACTGTAGTTCCAATTTCCCCCACCTTAACAGCTAAGTTGGTGGCACTGTACAATGTACATTTCATGGTATAATAATATTGTCAAAGAGAATACAATAGATATAGTTTTCTTTGATCATGGTACATTTAATTCGTTTCTTATCGTCATGTTATTGTAGATTTTTCAAAAAGCGCTGATCAATGTTGATAAAAAAAAATATGGGAACGCCTATGAGATATGACCTACCAACCAAAAAAAGAATCATCAAAAACAATTTTAAATTGGCGCAGTAAACGCGTAACAAACATACAAAAAAAAATACAGTCGAATTGATAACCTCCTCTTTTGGAAGTCGGTTAAAAATATTGAATTATGAAACGTATCAGGCGGCCCAATTGGACATTTCTCGTTTACCAAACAATGAGACTTTTTTGCAAGGAAAACTCATTGCGGGTTGATCATACTCTCCACAACTCTATAGTATGAGTTTGATGTGTATATCACATTTGCAGCATACAAACTGGGTACTATATATAATTATAGTACCCATAATTTTGGTTTTACGAGTGAAGCGAACCAACTAAGACGATAATATCACCTCAAAACGTTTTATTTATTCACTTACTAGTTCTAATAATTTTTCCGCCTACATCCTTTTGAAAAATTTGCAATGCGTCCATTTTATTATCCACGTTTTGTTTTAACTCCGGGATTTTTTTTTGAATTCCTTCCATTTTATGATCTAAGTTTTTGTCAAATGTTGTAGTGGTATTCTCTACCAATCCATTAAGCTTTTGATTAAAGTCCTCTTCATTTTTTTGCGATGTTTTGTTTGCTAATGTGCAGTTTACACTGCCATCATAGTCAAGCTGCAATTTTTTCAATGCATCTAATTTGTAGCTTATCATACTTGTATCGGTTTTGTCCGGTAATTTTTTTTCGAGGGCATCTATTTTTCCGTACACATGTTTTTCCAATGAATTAAATTTCTCGTCTAAATAATTTTCCAATTTATCGAGAATGTTCTTCTCTAGCTTTTGATTCTTGTCCATGCTTGCATGGACAGCATGTATTGCATCTTGTATTGCTTGATTATTTTTGTCTAATTGTTCAGGTATATTTTTATTTATTGATGCCAATATTTGTTTGATTTCAATTTTCAATGCTGACAAATCCGCTGTTATTTTGGCCTCAAATGTGCCCTCTTCATATACATCTTCTTTAGAGTTTTTATAATCACTTGCGTACGTTACATGACCGAAACTTAAAGTTAGTAAAATAACGACAACATGATGTCTGGTTAACATCTTGCCAGTGCTTGATTTTTAATGACCATGTTATTTCTTATTCCAGAGTATATAAACGCGATATCAATGCATGGTTTTCATAACATTGTAATAGGTTATCTGAATTAGATGACTCTTTTTTAGGGTTCCGTACCCAAAGGGTAAAAACGGGACCCTATTACGATGTATGCCAGTATGTCTGTCTGTCTGTCCATCTGTCCGTCTCTCCGTCTGTCCGTCTGTCTGCCCGTTTGTCTGTCTGTAATAGATAGCCAGTTGACATTTTTACAGAATATGTAACGTTACGGCGGATTAACTAACAAATAATAAAAATAAGTCCCGATAAACAATTAAAACAAATAATAAATAAGTCAAAAAGTAAAAACAAAACGGGGTCCCTATACAACAAACGTATTTTTTACGTATTTTTGTATTAGCTCTAATGTAAAAACAATAATACAAACAGGGCATGATTATAGTACACACTCTAACGTATAACAACAAATAATAAATAATGGCCAAGTGCGACTCGGTGACAAATTTCTGTTCATAACCAATTTCTTATTGTGTTATACTCGAGCGCCTGTAGCAAACAGCGTAGCAATTACTCCGACAAATTTTAGAAGGCGTTGTAATAACTGGTAATTCTTATTATAAAATCTTACAAATTGGTTACTTGGAAAACCTTATTGGATTTTGTGGTGGTACAGAACCCTCGGTGCGCAAGCCCGAGTCGCACTTAGCTTGGTTTTAATTGATTAGGGTATTACTAAGATATACTACGAAATTGGTTTTAATTTAAAAAAAATACACCTTGGTGATGAAAAAATAGGGAATGTTTTATTTTTTACCTGTTCTATAAAAATTTGGCACATATAATTAAGCAGTCTGATGACATAACAACATTAACAACATAATGGAGATCTGTAATTAATTAATCTCATGATGGAGACGGAAGAGAGTCGAGGGTGGATAGTATCTACCCTCGTCTTCCGTAGTACCAGGATCCACTAGATACTCCTCATGGATCTCAACATCGTACTTTGGGCTTATTTAATTCACTCATTGTAAGAATATAGCTTTTCTTTATCTCGGAAACCCTAAGTTTATTATATCAAGCGATGTAATACGAGAAGTAGTCGATATAAGAAACATTTGTGCGAAATTTCATGCTTCTAGACTCAGCGGCTTAGGCTGTGCGTTGTCTATCAGGAAATAATAATTATTTTTTTATTATTTAGTAGAAGATCATAGAAGTACCTATGCCATAGACTATGGTCCACATAGAGATAGGCTGCATTGAGATTATTATAATCAGGTAAGTATCTCTGCACAGGAGATACTTGGTGACCTTGGTGTCTGCAGCACAGGAGACCTTGGTGTCTGCAGCAGGAGGCATGTCGTGAGGCCAAAGACCTGTAAGCGGCGGCCTTATATCAGTGCCAACTTTTTTAGTCACTTGCTCGCTTCTTTGAAGTCCTGCATGGTACCCCACAGCGAACTGATAGATGCCACCATCAAAATAGAATTACTTTATTAAATTACTAAGTAGGTAGTTACTTCTCGCGGTTTCACACGCTATAAAAAGCACAAATTATGTAATATTATGAAATAAGTTAATTTTATTATTTTACCCACTTAAACAAATACCGAGTGGTCCTATTTGTTTAACCATGAAATGAAAAGAAGGGATGATTCCAAGAACAATTTTATTATAATGATAAAATACTTAGATGGTACAAAATTACTGGTCTATTGTCTTGAACTTTTTATGGCTTTTTACTAGAATATAATAATATTATAAGTAAAATATTGATATTAATATCATCATCATCATCATCAGCCAGAAGACGTCCACTGCTCAACATAGGCCTCCCCCTTTAACCTCCACACTGAGCGCCAGCCTGCCTTTTGCATCCACTGGATGCCAGCGACTCTCACTATGTCGTCGGTCCAACTAGTGGGAGGCCTACCTACGCTGCGTCTTCCGGTTCGTGGTCTCCACTCAAGAACCTTTCTTCCCCATCGGTTATCGGATATTAATTAATATATTTTACGTTAATTTCCCAAAAAACAGTACAAATCGTGTTGCCCACTTGGAATTTTTATTTAATTTTGATTAGATGGATACAGGTAATTAGGTAACTGCATACGTACACTATTTCTCCTAACATAACAATAACCTAATAAAAATGTTTATTAGTAAAGAAACATTAGAAATAAGGATAAAACTATATTTCAAACGCGATTGTAATTGAAGGCGATAGTCGTAAGTCCGCAAATAAACGATAGCACTTGCATAACCTGAAACACTATGTTAAATTAATTTGTCAGTACCTATGTAATAACTCCTTAATACGACTATTACATTTTTATAGCATAACTTTAATGTCGAGTAGCTAACCATGATAAAATATCAGTTTCTATGTCGCCCGAAGCCTTCTGCCATTAGCTTGAGACAGGTATGCCATTGCGGCTTACAGGTGTGGCTCGGTTGATTATTGGACAAACAACACCAAAAAACTAAACGAGGACCTGTAATTTAAGTGTCATCCAACCCATGGCATCACGGTCAGTTGTAGTAGCATTATGTAGCATTTATGTGATGAACATTTGTATTTGTTCTGTATCTGGGTGTTATTATCTATTTAAGTTTGACTGTATTTAAAAATATATATGTATGTATATCAGTCTCTGGCAGCCATATCACAAGCTTAGCTTAGTTTGGGGTTAGATGACCGTGTGTGTAAAAATCCCGAGTGTACCGAATATTTTCTGCCAGTCATCCATAAATGGTGACAGTTAGTTAACTTAAGGCCCCGCTTGTCACTATCTCTTTCAGACGTTTAACAACATTGAAGATAAAAGATTACTCGATTACTGTTGTTTGTATAAAAAAAAACTATTACACATTATCTTTATTATACCTAATATGGCAAATAGCATAAAAATATGGCCGAAGCGAAAATACCTGTTGGTATTTTATGGGATAAGCATGATATTGGGTGATATTGAGCCTATTTTATTGATGGCAGAGGCAATCCTCTGCCTTCTTATAAAATATCAACTTGACATTTTTTTAAATATAATATTTGCTATATTATGCTAAATATGAGGACCAATCGGTTTTTACAAATAACACCCCACTCCCCATCCCCTCAAAGTTTTTTTTTATTTTCAATAAATGTTTAATACTTGCTAAAGCCAAAATAATTGCTTAAAAAGATTACAGTAATAACTTTGTAACTAGACGAGTTTTAAAACAATTACGATGGGATTTGAGAAGATTTTCATTAGCGTTTAATTATAATAGTGTGAAAGGAGTGTTTAATTAAATTACCGTCATTATCTGAAAGGAAGGTTGAAGAAGGGTTAAAATACGGTTGACGGACAGTCGTAGAGGAATGTCGCTTCGCCTGTCAGCGATGCTGTAGCGAAGCTGAAATACTTGACCAATTTGAGGGCAGGGTCGCTGTATGTTATGAGAGGTAAGCTTCCCCATTGACCTTCCTTCCCAATTTCCAGCATTCCTGTAAAATTACATTTTGAATAATAACAAGTAATTTTCGTCAACAATACTAATTCCATATCTGTTTTATACTGACGACAAACGATTGCCGTCGAAAGGGTCACGATTCGACACCTAAATTTTAATTTATGTAGGATCATATTTTTAGTACTAAAAATTTGGTTTTTTACTTCATACATTGAATCAAAAGTTAGAATTATATTACACGAAAAACAAAACATACGTGTTCTTTGTAAAATAGAAAAATTAACAAACTTGAACAAAAATTTGACAAATTTTAAAAAGCGGTAAGTGTTTTCTTGTTCTGTAATTGATTCGACTAATAATTAATCGTGGATCACGCTAGAAATCACGTTGAATGAATAATAAATTTAATGTACAAACATTGTAGACGAATAAACAAAAATATATGAAAATCGAATGAGCCCGTTTAATTTACATAAACGTCATCAGATCATAAACTCCACTTCCACTTCCACAGACGGGAACTAGTAATTGGCGTAGTCACCTAATTATTTTTGTTTACTTATATACTACTATTAGGCTGCAAGTTTCCCTAAAATGCAAAATAAAAATAAAATAACTCGAGTAAATATCCAGATATAAAATACGGTACTCAAAAAATCATCCGGTAATCCTTTTTTTTGTCGGTTTAAAAGCGCAACTTACCATTGTTAAATATTTTGACATAAATGGCCGTAAATTGATGCGGAGAGAGAATGCTTGGAGTATATTTGGTTATAATTTGTTTATTCATTCGGAAGAAGTTCGCATTATCGGGATAAAAACCTGTTGAAAGCGAAAAAAATAATTAGTTTGAAAATAATAAATAAACTAACATTAGTTACTAGGAACTCTTATTACCGATCTGAAACTGAATATTTTCTTGATAGATTTGCTCCGGTGACAGCATGATGTACGCACTCTCAGTGCCTTTAATAGCGAGACGCATCTCGAAGTAGGTAAGGCCAGCTGCGTCTTTTGTGTACGTGACGTGATTCAGAGTTTGGTCGTCCATCCGATGATACGGTTCTGCGAATGCATTACCCATAATATGTTGCTCCTTGCAAACCAAAAGATACCCTGAAAATAATACCATCATATCATTAATCACACTAATACTAAAATCACACATCCCTGGCTGACTGAATTAGATAAATAGGTTATTTCTTGTATGCGATACCGTAAAGTACGGCTTAGTTCGTGCGGAGGGCTAACGCATGCAGCTCCGCTCGGTTGATTTATTTGTCGCTAGCTAAATTGTGCTTTAGAATGTTGCAATAAATCACAGTTTCATTAATGCGGATTGGCAGTCGATATCGCTCACATCCGTGAGGCGTTTAATTGAGAATTGGTCTTGGGAGTAGGAGTACAAATTTCATGATGTACACATATTGGGGAAGAAAGGTTCTGGAGTGGAGACCACGAACCGGAAGACGCAGCGTAGGGAGGCCTCCCACTAGATGGACCGACGGCATTGTGAGAGTCGCGGGCATCCAGTGGATGCAAAAGGCAGGCTGTCGTTCAGTGTGGAAGTTAAAGGGGGATGCCTATGTTCAGCAGTGGACGTCTTCTGGCTGATGATGATGATAACACATATTGAAATATGGAACGTATCAGCAGTGCAAGTACCGTTCTTTATCGATCGTCAAATTCGATAAAATTCCAATGAATCGATTATAGCGAGTAATCATCAAATGGTATTTTATCGAATTCGCAGATCAGGGGCCTTACGGACAACAGCTAATTGCGGCACCTAATCCGCTCAGTTGGAAAATCACGCGAACGTGAACCTTATCGAGCTCAGATACGGTTTGCCGCAATTAGCTGTTGTCCGTAAGGCCCCTGAACTGTCAATTTTGACGATCAATAAAGAACGGTACTTGCAATGCAGGCGGCCTAATTGGACATTTCTCGTTTACCAAACAATGAGACTTTTTTGCAAGAACAACACATTGCGGATTGATCATACTCTCCATAACTCTATAGTACGAATGTTTGATCGTCAGTTCGTATGCTGCAAATGTGATATAGTAGATACCTATTATTTTGGTTTTACGAGCTAAGACCAATTAAGAAGATATCACCTCAAAATGTTTTATTTATTCACTTACTATTTTGATGAACTTCTGCGAGTATTTCCTTTTTAAAATTCTGCAATGCGTCCATTTTATTATCCATGTTTTGTTTTAACTCCGGGATTTTCTTCTGAATTTCTTCCAATTTATGATCTATGTTTTGTTCAAACTTTTTGTCCAACGTATCCAATCTACGAAGTATGTTCTCATTTAAGTTGAACATCTTTTTCTCCATTGTGTCTAATTTTAAATTTATATTTTCTTCAAAATGTTCCGGTGCTTTATTGCCCGATCCATCCAGTTTGCACTTTATATTTTCTTCCATAGCAGGTATGATCTTCTTTAATTCAGTCCAATTGTGGTTTAAGTTGTCTTTTAAGCTTGCTAAGTTTTTGTCCAATGCATCAAAGTTACATGTTTTTGTGGTATTCTCTAGATCCAATATAGTTTTTTGTATTATGTTAAGCTTTTGATTAAAGACCTGTTCACTTTTTTGCGATGTTTTGTTTGTTAATGTGCAGTTTTCACTGCCATCAAAGTCAAGCTGCAATTTTTTCAATGCATCCAATTTGTGGTTTATAATACTCGTATCGGTTTTGTCCCTTACAATTTTCTCGAGGACATCTATTTTTCGGTACACATGTTTTTCCGACGTATTAAATTTCTCATCTATATACTCTTCCAATTTATTGAAAATGTTCATCTCTAGTTCTTGAATTTTATTGTCTATGCCATCTTGTATTTCTTGATATTTTTTTTCTAATTGTTCAGGTATATTTTTATTAATAGATTCCAATATTTGTTTGGTTTCAATTCGCAAAGCCGCTATTATTTTGGCTTCCGATGTGCCGTCTTCATATACATCTTCGTCACTATTTTTATAACTCGCATACGCTTCATGGCCAACACTTAAAGCTAGTAAAAAAACAACATAATTATGTTTGGTAAACATCTTTCCAGTGCTGAGATTTTTAATAACCGTGTTATTACTTATTCCGGAATATATAAGCGCGTTATCAATTGTAAGTAGGTATAATTTCGAAATACTTACTGGTACCTAAAAAAATTAGTAATATCTGTTTTTAGGGTTCTTTACTACTACAAGGAAGCCTTATAACATCGTTCTCTCTGTCTATCTGTCCGTTTGTCCATCGATAAGTCTGTCCATAAATCCGTCAGTCAAAGATGTTTCATACGTTGCCGTCAGTTTTAGTGTAGATATCAATTTAAAATTTTTATAAAATTTTAGAGAGCATTTTAGAGTTGGCTCTGCCTTCATGTGAAATGGGGATTATATTTTTATGCTGTACCCCGTCGTTGAATAGGTCTTTTAAAATAAAGTTATGGTCAGATTAAAATCACGTTTTATGGTTCCGTACCCAGAGGGTGTAAACAGGACCCTATTATTCAGCGTACGCAGTCTGTCTGTCTGCCCTACTTCTAAACGGCTGTATCTTTCGACCTGTAATAGACAGCGAGTTGAAATTTTCACAGTATATGTAATGATACGGCGGATTAATTAACAAATAAAGAATTCAAAAAGTAAAAACGAAAGGGTCCGTATATAACAAATGATTTTGTTATTACCTCGCACGTGGAGGGCCGATAGGATTAATTATGTGATGGGCGTGTGATAACACGCCCATCACATAATTAATTATTATTTATTTTGTATTTATGCTAAGTTTCAATTTTTAATTTTCTGTGTAATTAATTAAGGTAATTTGTGTAATAATGGATGCAAATCTGGCTAATAAACATTTTCATTTCATTTTTTCATTATCTCTAATGTAAAAACGGTAATAAATACAAGCGTCAAACATAGCACGATTGTAGTACACACTCTAAAGTATAACAGCAAATAATAAATAATGGCAAAGAGCGAGTCGGTGAGAAATTTTTATTCATTCATTACCAAGTTATAACTGGTAATTTCGTTATTTGGATGACCTTATTCTAAAGTCAACCTTATCATTTCACCAAATAGAAATGCCATATTATTTTACTCCGACATACCCTGACGATGAAGTAGAGGCTTTGTATGAGGAGATATCCGAAGCCATACATTCCTCCGAAACATACTTCACCGTTGTTATGGGTGACTTTAACGCAAAGGTGGGCACACGGAATGTCGATGAGTTAAGAGTGGGGTCATAAGGGTACGGACAGCGGAATCCGAGGGGCCAGCGTCTGGTCGACTTCATGGAGAAGGAGGAACTCTATCTGATGAACTTCTTTCAGAAACGACCATCCAGAAAGTGGACTTGGATGAGCCCAGATGGTTCGACCAAAAATGAGATCGACTTCATCATGACGACCAAGAAGCGAATATTCAATGATGTCTCCGTGATCACCAAGGTGAAAACCGGTAGCGATCACTGTATTGTCAGAGGCACATTGAATATCAACATCAAGCTGGAGAGGTCACGTCTGGTGAAGTCCACGCTCCGTCCTGGTCATGTCCAAATCCAAAACCCCAATGACTTCCAACTCGAACTGCATAATCGCTTCCAGGGCCTAGCCGAAAGCGGAACTGTGGACGAAATAAACAATGGGCTGGTGGAAACTGTCCAAGCAGTGGGGTCCAAGTTCTTTAAGACCCCACCCCGAAAAAGATCTCAGAAGCTCTCAGACGAAACCATTAAGCTAATGAAAGACCGGACTGAGATGAGACTGCAATCTTCAGCTGATATGTCGGAATATGGTCAACTTAATAGACGAATCTCGAAATCAGTGCGACACGATCTGCGCTCCTACAATACAAGATGTATTAGGGATGCAATTGAGCGGAACCAGGGCTCGAAAGTGTTCGCGAAGAATTCGTCTATTGGGAAGAGCCAAATGACGAAGCTGAAGATCGAGGATGGCAGTATCATTTCATCAAAGCCGGAGATTCTGAGAGAGCTCGAGAGGTTTTACGGACAGTTGTACACCTCGACACGACAGCCTATTGTCAGTACAGCTCAGGACAAGAGAGCGAAACTGACCCGACATTACACTGAGGACATCCCAGACATCAGCTTGTACGAGATTAGAATGGCTCTGAAACAGCTTAAGAACAACAAGGCGCCGGGTGATGACGGAATCACGACAGAACTACTGAGAGCGGGTGGAAAACCGGTACTTTTAGTCCTCCAGAAGTTATTTAATTCCGTCATTCTCGAAGGTACTACGCCTGAAGCATGGCACAGGAGTGTGGTGGTACTCTTCTTCAAAAAAGGTGATAACACCTTATTGAAGAATTATAGACCCATCTCACTCCTGAGCCATGTGTACAAGCTGTTCTCCAGAGTCATTACGAACCGTCTCGAAAGCAGGTTTGATGACTTCCAGACCCCCGAACAAGCCGGTTTCCGTAAAGGCTGGAGCACCGTAGACCACATTCATACGCTTCGCCAGATTATACAGAAGACTGAGGAGTATAATCGGCCATTATAAATACAAATACAAATACAAATCATTTATTCGGGCATAATTTATGTTAAGCTATAGTAATGATCCCAGAGGCTCCTGAACTAGTCAGAGACTGTGTGACGGGAGCCAATGGCTTCTCCTATTAATGTATCAATTAATTATACCAAAACAGTAACAAAGCATTTTAAAATTATGTAAAAAAAAAATAATATATAAAAGTAATTTAAAATTTTGATTACCATTCCAATAAGTAGCCAAAAGAAAAATAATAATTAGATAAAATAATTTTTAAACCATTAAATGCAACAGTCTGCGCTATTCTATGCGCAGTTTGTGTGAACATGTGTATGTATGTGTGTGTGTGTGTGTGTGTGTGTGTGTGTGTGTGTGTGTGGGTGGGTGTGTGTGTGAGTGAGTGCGTGTGCGAGTGAGTGAGTGTGTGAGTGTGTGTGTGTTAGTGGACGTGCCATATGAAAATCAGAAATAAAAACCCTCCAGCATATCCTCAATGCCCTTGTAGTCATACTCCTTGAGCCACTTCAGAATAGTATTTTTAAGTTCTCTATCGGTGAGTTGGTCCACTTTGCCAGCTTTGTTTATTTTGTGATATAATCGTGTGACAACTACCGTGAATTGTTTTTGTGCGTATCTGGTGTTGACAAAAGGGGCACGACATATTTTACTTCTACTGTTGCTGACTGATTGGTTTGTTGGAATTTTTCTATGGTGTCTCCGTAGACTTTCATGAATGAAAAGTTTTCGTACCGTCAAAACATTTGCTTTTTCGTACACTTCAGTAGTGGGGTGTCTAAAAGGTAGATACATCATTACTTTTAGAACTGCGCGTTGAGCTCGCTCTGCAGTAATAAGATGTGTTTTATCTGCGCTACCCCACACACAGATACAATACCTAATGAGGCACTCGCACAACGCTTTATAGGTTTGTACTATTAACTTTAGGTCCGCAACTGTCCTAAGGGTTTTGAAAATATATATTAATTTTCTGATCCTGGATGCTAGGGAATTAATATGTATCTGCCATGTAAGTTTATCATCTAAGAGGACCCCTAAGTATTTTATAGAATTAACGCGCGATAAATTAGAGCAGCTACATAGATTAGTTAAAGGTGGACAGGTATTACGGTTACATGGGTAAGTATGTATTTTAATGTCAAAATCATTTCTAGGACCTCCTGTAATTCTTTTACTGAAACACAAGTACTTTGTTTTGCTTACGTTTAGGGTTAAAAGATTATCCTCTAGCCATAGCGTCACGTTTGCAAGACACGTTTCCGCCAACTGCTTAACTTTAGGCCAAGATTTATCATGACAGAGTAACACGGTGTCATCCGCGAACATGAGTAGATCTAAACCAGGGGAGGAGCTAGCACAAAGTTCGTTTATATAAATAAGAAAGAGTGTTGGGCCTAGGGTACTTCCCTGCGGTACACCATAAGTACAGCCAACGTTGTCGCTTTCATGCCCATCCACTCGAACTCGTTGAAGCCTGTTCGTTAAATAATCTGTGAACCATTTTAAAGCAATGCCTCGAATTCCAACGTTTTCTAGTCTCGTTAATAGAATAGGAATCGAGACAGTATCGAAAGCTTTCTGCAGATCCAGAAAAATTCCGACACACTTGTGTCTCTTATCCATATAAGACGTAATTAACGAAGTCAACGTTAACACGGCGTCCTCAGTTGACTTACCCTCTCTAAAACCGTATTGGTTTTTATTTAACAGATTGTTGATTTCGAGGTACCGCATAACTCTTTTTTTAACAAGTTTTTCTAAAATTTTCGAGAGAGCTGATAAAAGAGAGATAGGCCTATAATTTGAAGGATTTGATTTTTCACCGGATTTATAGATCGGACATACGACAGCTTGCTTAAATATAGTTGGGAATATACCTGTTTCAAAACTGAGATTGCATATAAATGCAATGGGCTCAGCCAGGAACATTACAAAATTCTTTAGAATATCAGTAGAAACTTTATCCCATCCAGGAGCACTTTGCGATTTCAAGCCGAATATAATACTCTTTACTTCAACAGGATCTGTAGGCATGAATGATATAGAGTTGACTGGAGGATTAGGTTCCTTGGCAAGTGCTGCTAGCTCTATCTCTGATTTATTCATTTCATTCAATATGTTACCAGCAAGTTTACCTCCAACTGAGGTGAAGTATGAATTAACTAGATTCAGTGCCTCTGTGGGGTTTTTTTGGCTATTGAGCAATTCTCGTGATGGTACTTTTGATTGCCTAAAATCACAAACCTCCTTTATTATTTTCCAGGTCTCTTTAATATTACCTTTGTTTTTGTTAAGTTTATATTTATAGTATTCGCTTTTAAGATTTTTTATGATTTTGTTACACATATTTCTATATCTTAGGTAATAATCATTCACTTTTTTATCTTGCGGCGCCATTTTAACTTTTTTATGCAGAGCATCTCTTTTTCTTATAATTTTAACTACTCCTTTAGTAATCCAAGGTTTAAGCGGTTGATTTCGTTTGGATATAGTTTTAATTAGTGTATTAGTATTTATAATATTTACTAATTTTGTTGTTAGTAACTCTGCTGCTAGATTAACATCTTCAGATTCATATACGTCTCGCCACTGTTCTTGTAAAAAAGATTCGTTCAAGCCTTCATAGTTAATAATTACTTTCTTGTGGGTGGTTACTGCTTTGTGTATTTTTGTGTTGTTAATATAAAGAAGTATGGTAGAGTGATCCGTAAGTTTTTGTTCGAAAACAATGGTTTTCCAGACGCCCAATGTTTTAACCATGAAGTGGTCAAGACATGATTTAATGCGAGTTGGGCGAGTAATTCCTTGTCTGAGACCATGCAGAGCCATCATATTTAGGTACATCTCAGCAGATTTTAATAGGTTACTTGTTAAAGTATCAATATTGACGTCACCTGTTAAAATTATATTTCTAGTGTTAATATTATTTAATATCTCATCTATAGAATGGAGGTAGTTTGTCTCATTCTTAAAAGAAGGTGGGCGATACGTACACAAAACTGTATAATCTGGTGAAATATTAATAAGGAGGCAATTACCATCCGTGCACTTGGGTTCATATGAAGTAGCTTCCAGTTCTTGTCTAACGTAGACAACAACACCATCATTTTGATTAATAAAGTTTTGAGTCCAGAACATTTTGTAACCATCTAAATTAGGTGGTGGGTTTTGTAAATTTGTCCAACATTCTGTCAGAACGTAGACATCCACCTGTATATCGAGGCTGGACACAAGTGCAACGAAGTAATCAAAATTACAGTTAATACTGCGTATGTTTAGCGATAAAATTATTAAAGAGTTCTCATTATTAGAATCGCAATTTAGAAGTCTTCGGCAACCGTTAGAATCACTCAGAGAAAGACACTCAACATTAGCTGAATTATCAACCTCTGCGATAATGAAGGTATTATCATCCATTAATAGTTGACAAGGAAGTAATAGTGTGCTGAGTTAGTAACAACATTCGTGAAAACATAGTGAGTGTATTTATATAATTTTCCATGTTATATAATATTTTAACTTTGATTGCAAAACAAGTATTCCAATTGTGAACAAACTTAGTGTAATAACCACTAAAGGTACATATTGTCCGAAGAGTTTTCGTGTTTGAGCAAAAATTGCCTATAATTTCGTAACATTTTACGTGTATGATATGGCTTGCGATAAATAATTTGGCCTTTGCTGTGTAATATAATATAAATATGTGTATGTATGAGTGTGTGTAATATGTGTACATATGTTTTTTAGTGTAATATGTGTATGTATGTATTTGTATAAGTGTACATGTGTTTAGAATTTGAGTGAGCATGAAATACAAGAACAGAATATAAAAAACAAAAATAAGCATATTAATAAAAATAGCAGGTTGTGAAGATTCTATCAAGATTAAATCAAAAATAATGTACGAATATATCAAAAAAACAATTATACTAAGTCATTGTTTCTTCAAGTCATCGAAGTCTCCATCACCGTTGATTTTAATTAAAGAGGCTCCATCCTTCCGTCTTAGGTATATCTTGCCGCGTGAAGTCCAACAGTATTTAAATTCATTACTTTTAGCAAATTCTCTGATAATCAAATATTATGCCTACCGTTTGTGGACTACGAAAAAGCCTTCGATTCAATCGACCTGGGCAGTATTGCAGTCCCTTCAGCGTTGTCATATCGACTATAGGTATATCGAAGTGATGAAGTGTTTGTATAGAAACGCCATCATGTCGATCCGATTACAGGACGAGAGCACGGAACCAATCCAACTGCAGAAAGGCGTGAGACGGGGAGATGTTATCTCTCCGAAACTGTTCACGAACGCATTGGAGGACGTTTTCAAGCTCTTGGACTGGAACGGATTTGGAATCAACGTCAATGGCGAATACATCACTCACCTTCGTTTTGCCGATGATATAGTCATCATGACAGAGTCGCTGGAGGATCTCAATACGATGCTCAGCGACCTCAGTAGCCTTTCCCAACAGGTGGGTCTTAAAATGAACATGGACAAGACAAAAATTATGTCCAATGTCCATGTTGAACCCGTGCCAGTAGTCGTTGGGAACGATACTCTCGAATTTGTTGACCATTACACCTATCTTGGACAGATTGTTCAGTTAGGTAAGTCCAACTTAGGCAAAGAGGTCGCCCGAAGAATCCAACTCGGATGGGCAGCGTTCGGGAAATTGCGTGACATCTTCTCGTCCAAGATACCACAGTGCCTCAAGACGTAGGTCTTTGACCAGTGTGCGTTGCCAGTGATGACATATGGTGCTGAGACGTGGTCCTTAACTGTTGGCCTTTTGGAAAAACTCAGAGTCACACAGCGGGCAATGGAGAGAGCTGTGCTTGGAGTTTCTTTGCACGATAAAATCCGAAACGTGGATATTCGCCAAAGAACTAGAGTCACCGACATAGCTGTTAAAATTAGCAAGTTGAAGTGGCAATGGGCAGGCCACATCGCTCGAAGAACCGATAACCGATGGGGAAGAAAGGTTCTGGAGTGGAGACCATGAACCGGAAGACGCAGCGTAGGGAGGCCTCCCACTAGATGGACCGACAACATTGTGAGAGTCGCGGGCATCCAGTGGATGCAAAAGGCAGGCTGTCGTTCAGTGTGGAGGTTAAAGGGGGAGGCCTATGTTCAGCAGTGGACGTCTTCTGGCTGATGATGATGATGATGTATTTTGTGGTGGTGCGCAACCCTCAGTGCGCAAGCCCGATTCGCACTTGGCCAGTTTATTTCTTTAATAAAAATGATAAGACGGGAAGCCAATATACAAACAATAACATGTGGTTTTTACGCGACGTTTATTATTCATGACCGTGAGTCATAATAGATAATGTAGAACCTAATATGTTACATGCTGTAATCGACGTAAGTAGGTACTTACTTTTCGGTAACCAATTTATAGACTTTATTTGGTTATTCTTTTGTATTACATTTTTTTTATAATAATATATAGGTAGGTACAGGGGGCCTTACGGACAACAGCTAATTGCGGCACCTAATCCGCTCAGTTGGAAAATCACGCGACCGCAAACCGTATCTGGGCGCGATAAGGTTCACGTTCGCGTGATTTTTCAACTGAGCTGATTATGTGCCGCAATTAGCTGTTGCCCGTAAGGCCCCCTGTACTTAATAAATTGTTTTCACTGAACATTATTGTTGCTACGACAGCCCTAACGCTACGGCGCTACGATAGCGAGTATACCGGGTCACTGGTGATACAATGGGAATACCTATTTGGGGAAAACATTGTACTTGTCATTATGAACAACTGATACTACGGGGCCAAGGCTAAAGCGCGATAAAAAACAGCTGTTCCATACAAAAAGTTCATTGACACTCGACGAAATGTATAGAACAGCAGATTTTATTCCTTTCACATCAGCATAGGTTAATTATTAAAATCAAGGTTAGCCAAATCCCGCCTTCTGTACCTGTTTATATCTGGGGCCTTACGGACAACTGCTATTGCGGCACTAAACTAACGCTAAATCCGCTCAGTTGGAAAATTACGTGAACGTGAACCATAACGCGCCCAGATACGGTTTGCGGGCGCGTGATTTTCCAACTGAGCGGATTTAACGTTAGTTTGGTGCCGCATCTAGTGGTTGTCCGTATAAGGCCCCTGTTCTGACTGTGGCGCCTGACTTGTTTGACGATATTTATTAAAACTTGAAAATATGTCACTACGTATGTGACACTGCGACGCAAAACCCTCTCAGGAGGAAATAAAACCAGCCAAGTGCGAGTCGGGCTCGCGCACCGAGGGTTCCGTCAACCTCATCATCATCCGCCAAAAGATGTCCACTGCTGAACATAGTCGGTTTTATTCCGCCGATTTTTATTTTCAACGAGTATCTTTTTGATCTAATGCATACATTTAATATTAAACTTAACGGAATACATTAAACCTCTATGGTAAATTTATATCAAAATAAAAAAATAAAAAGTGCATTAATGAATAACTATGCAATAATGAAATCATATAACATTTATGCACTGTTTTGGTTCTAAGCAAAAAATTACGTCCTTTGTGATTGGTTTTGTAGCGATTAATGATAACATTACTACGTAGTTTAAAGAAAAATAAATTAACTCGTAACTTTTCATTCAAGTATGGTTTTTTTTGTTGTTGATAATTCGTATATTATCATCATCACCATAAACTGCTTATCTTCGTCCACTAGTGAATATAGACCTCTCTCAAGACACGATCAGCCCGTGATGATTTGTGGCCTTTCGCTTCTAGCTACTGCCCAGTTGACAGGCTATCTATCCATCGGTGTTTATCATGACCAGCAGGCCTAGCATGGGCTGTGGATAAATTGTCTTTCCACCGTTTTTATCCCGCGAGAAAAAGACAAACGTATCCATATTTTCGCTTTGCCGAAAATATGGATACATAGATTCCTTATAGGGTGTAGAGGTCCGCTAAGAAAGGATTTGTTTAACATACAATAATATAAATACTTTTATAATTACATTTGTTTTTTTTTTTTATGGGCTTGCGCTTGACTGCCAACTTGCCAGATGTTAAGCGTAGATGCGGTCTACGGTGGAGCTATTCCACAGACTAGTTTTCATAATAAAAGTGGAATCAAAGCGCTTCGTTCAGGTTTTCGGAATACCAACCATAAAGCGGTGTCCATTTTTGGGCCCGCTCTGGCAGTCCGCTTTTATTTAAATGCTCTATCGGTTGTCTATCGGTGGACCCGGGTATGTCCTAAAACTGCCACCAGAACCACCGGAGTATGGGCAGTAGCGTCCTATTAGTATACGCTGAACGTACTGCGAACCCCAAGCCGTCTGCCAAGCGTGGAGATCATGGCAACATCACTCTCTAAGAGGGAAGCCTTTGTTTAGCAGTAGATGTTTAATGGCTGCTGATATTTGTGATGTGTTGTCTGTCGGCGAATAAAATAAAACTATGATTTTTAGTAAAGAGAAGATCTTAGAGGTATGCAATAGACCTTAAGCCGTAATAGAGATAGGCCGCAGATACAAAATTGTTTTACTCTGTTTGGTCTCCATTGAGATTAATATAATCGGGTAAGTACCCACCGTCACCCACTAAACAAATGCCAAGAGGTCCTCAGAATTGTAGATTGTAACATAAGGGCTCCCTTAAAATTATATTTTTACGACGAGGGCGCTTTTTTGAATCCAGAGCGAAGTGAGGGATTCTAGAGTAGAGCGAGGTGAGGGATTCTTTAGTAGAATCCCGAACGTAGCGAGGGATACAAAGAACGTCGCCCAAGCCAAAAAAAAATTGCACCCGAGTGATACACTCTACTTTTCATCACCCACTATGAAAAAATAAAAGCCGCCTCATATTTTATTGCAATATTATTATTAAATAAAACATAAAGTAACAACTAAATTTAAATTAAACAGTATCTAATAATAAAACAACTAAAAACTTATATTTATATTTGAGACTTTTTCGCAATTATGAAAATTTATTCTTATACCGGCTCTACACTCGCGCGCGATCCGCGGCGTAAATTCACGACACTCTCAAAGCTTCGCAAGGCCTTCACAGTTTTGTTCGCGCACTCAACGAGAATGGACGTCGATGTGGCTGCCGCTGTTTCTATGACGCATTGTGCTTTAACTCTTTTCTATAATTATATATTTTTTATATTTCTCTAGTCTCTTTCTATTTTTTATTACTGTTATATGTACATACTTTTTCAGTATGATCATGGAAAAACGTGGGTTTCCCCGTAGGTCCAATACTATGACCCACTTGTGTCCCACAAGTTTCCACGGGGATTTTCCCCCCGTGGACCACGGAATGACACACACTGGAATTCAAACTTTATCATAGCACACTACCGTTCATAGGTGGTACGTTTGACCTATGGCGGGAAATTCAAATTTCAAACAGTTTTTGTGTCCTTGTAGCTAGACCGGGTAATTATTTAAGCAATTTTAATTTTGGCATTAAAAGAATCGTGATCATTTCAGACTATCATGTTCCCACTGTTCCGCCGGTATTACACAAAACCATGAATTTCACATTCCGTGAAAATTGACGAAAATGCGGCTGTAGTTCGCGTTTTTTTTTTTATTCAACTGGCGGCGCGACTATTGGCCGTCGTATCAGCCAGTCTTTATTCAAACAATATTTGCGTTCGATTTCTTTGGCGCTGAACACTAAGATGTTCCAAATTCAAAAAGTGCGACTCTTATAAAGAGGATTAAAAACTCATTACTGCCCGCTAAAAGTTTCTTATAGAAAACACCACATTTGGGTGCACTTAAAGGCGAACCAAGTCGTCCTTTTAGAATTGATGGGATGGAAAAAAAAAATTTTTGTGTAAAATTTTCTGTCCTATCAATATAATTGTTTTGTGAAAGGATGAGATGTTTCGAAGAACAATTATAATGATATAGAATATAGATTGTACAAAATCGTGTCGGATGGTGATGGTGGGTGTTCTGATTTTTTAATGACTTTTAATAAGTAAAATATTAATAACAATATATTTTATGTAAATTTCCCCAAAAAAAAAAACTACAAATCGTGCTGCCCACTTGGAATTTTAATTTAATTTTGATCAGATGGATACAGATAAATAGTTAACTGCATACGTACTTTATTGCTACTTAAATAACAGTAACCTAATAAAACATTTATTAGTAAAAAAACATTAGAAATAAAAAAGGATAAAACTATATTTCCAGCGCGAGTGTACTTGATGGACGATAGCCGCAAGTCCGCAACTGATGGCACTTGCATAACCTGAAACATAATACGAAATAAATACTACATGACTGTATTTTGGTATTTGATTGACTTTAGATTACAGACCTACATCCAAGTAGACGCCACAAGTCGCACCTACTTTGCATGTCATATTTATAATACAATTATGATAAACTAGCGATGTGAACTACACCCACGTAGTGATGAAAAATGGCGATGATGATAATGAAAAAAAAAACAGGTCCATCTGTTGTTCCGTTGCAGCGTGAAAGAGGAACAAACATCCGTACATACAAACTTTCGCGTTTATAATATTAGTAAGATAGTCGTAATTGAGTTCGGTTTAAATCAGTCCGCTCAATCGGTGCAGCAACAACACGTGTCAGTTAGAAACGAAAATGGGTAATTGTGCAATATTAATTTGTAAGAATACCACAAATAGAGTTGGCTGACAGAATAAAGACAATTCTTTTCACAGGTAAAAACGAAAAATTGATACGCTTAGTTTTCATACAGTTTGGACCGCTTGTGAAATCTAGTTAGATGTAGGTCTGTGGTCAGTACCAATGTTTTAGCTTTTTCTCTAACACTCTTATCAAATAAGTTCAATAGGCTAAGTAGCCAACGCTCATAAAATATCAGTTTCTATGTCGCCCTAAGGCCTCTGTCTTGGCTTGGCACAGGCGGTTGCTGATATAGGAAAAACAACACCAAATAACAAACCTTAGACCCTTAATTTAAGGTGTCATCCGACCCACGGCAGCGCTCCAGTTGTAACGTTGCATATAGATAGCATTTTCTGCCAGTCATCCATTTGGTGGCAGTTAGAGCTTTCGCACGTTTTCAACATTTTAGGAAATAAAAAATCACTTAGCAAAATAAAAGCTATCAATTACGCACTATCTTTATTAAATACAGCAAATAGCATAAAGCAAATTTCGTGTTGATATTTCATGGAATGGCGGAAAATATAGAAAAAATCGTGTCATTGTAGGGCACCCAAAGATCCGTACCAAAAGGGTAAAAACGAAACAAGCGACCTGCCAACTGATGGTAAGTAGTCACCATCGCTTATGGACAAACAACACCCGGAACATTGGCGGTGCGTCTTCTACCATTGAGGACTCTATTAATTAGTATAAATCATCAGAACATGGTAGGTACACATACATATAAAGTAGCATGGTCGTAAGATGTTGTCATGTCCTTGCCTGTTACAGTGTACAAGTGTTAGTTTTTAGGGTTCCGTACCCAAAGGGTAAAAATGGGACCCTATTACTAAACCTACGATGTCTGTCTTTTTTTCCATCTGTCCGTCTGTCTGTCCTACCTATTAACGGCTGTATCTTTCGAACTGTAATAGATAGCCAGTTGAAATTTTCACAGAATATGTAATGTTACGAAATATTAATTAGCATATTATAAAAAAGTTAAAAAATAGACACGAAAGGCGGTCTCCATACAACAAACGTAGTTTCTTACGTATTTTTGTACTACCTCTGGCCAAGACATAAGTAGTCGGTGACAAATTTCTGTTCATTAAGTAATACTCAGCTTCACTTGCAAAATATTAACTATGTGACGGCGTAGCAACTGCTTAGCTATTTTGGTAGGCGTTAAGTCGGATCAAATAGTTTTTTAAATTGTAGGTATTGATTTTTTATTTTTATTTTATTCTATAATAGGCTTGCGCTTGACCGCCAACTCGCCTGATTTTAAACGATGATGCGGTCTACGGTGGAGCACGCTTGCCTAGAAGAAACCGATTCACTCGTGATTTGAAGACACCCAGATTGTAACTATTGGGGTGATCATTATTGTATTTTGTGGTGGTTCGGAACCCTCAGTTCGCGAGCCCGACTCGCACTTGGCCGGTTTTTTCTGTCTCTCGCCATCCAATAAAATATCTATATGACAATAAAGTTATATGATTATTTACGGGTTATTATTTTTTTGTTTTATATTCGTTTTATATCGGGAGCTCATTCCACGGTAAATATCCCGTAAATAATCATATAACTTTATTGAACAACCGTGATAGTTTAAAACAGTGATCTATATGACAATTACTTTAATCTGTTTGCTTATACTATACTAAAGATAATACCCAATCAGTTTTTTTTATAATTATAACTAAGTTTTTTTAAACGTATTAATTTGATAGTAACAGTAGTGGCTGGTGAGCGCAGCCTAAAAAAGTTTACAGTAATAATGTCGTAACTAGAAGAGTTGTAAAACAATTGCGATGGGATTTCAGAAGATTTTCATTAGCGTTTAATTGTAATAGTGTGAAAGGAGTGTTAAGTTAAATTACCATCATTATCTGAAAGGAAGGTTAAAGAAGGGTTAAAATGCGGTTGACGGACAGTCGTAGAGGAATGTCGCTTTGCCTGTCTCCGATCCTGCAGCGAAGCTGAAATGCTTGACCAATTTGAGGGCATGGTCGGTGTATGTTATGAGAGGTAAGCTTCCCCATTGACCTTCCTTCCCCATTTCCAGCATTCCTGTAAAATTACATATTGAATAATAAGAAGTTATTTTCGTCAACAATAATAACACATAGGTATCTGTTTTATCCCGACTACAAACGATTGCCGGCGAAGGGTTCACGATTCGACATCAAAATTTTAATTTATGTAGGATCATATTTTTAGTACTAAAAAATTTGGTGTTGTACTTTATAAATTGAATCAAAAGTTAGATTTATATTACATGAAAAACAAAACATAAGCTTTACTTGTAAAATAAAAATATTAACAAACTTGAACAAAAATTTGTCTAATTTTAAAAAGCGGTAAGTGTTTTCTTGTTCTGTAATTGATTCAACTAATAATGAATCGTAGATCACGCTAGAAATCACGTTGAATGAATAATAAATTTAATGTACAAACATTGTAGACGAATCAAAAAAAAATATATGAAAATCGAATGAGCCTGTTTAATTTACATAAACGTCATCAGATCATAAACTCCACTTCCACTTCCATAGGCGGGAACTAGTAATTGGCGTAGTCACCTAATTATTTTTGTTTACTTATATACTACTATTAGGCTGCAAGTTTCCCTAAAATGCAAAATAAAAATAAAATAACTCGAGTAAATATCCAGATATAAAATACGATACTCAAAAAATCATCCGGTAATCCTTTTTTTGTCGGTTTAAAAGCGCAACTTACCATTGTTAAATATTTTGACATAAATGGCCGTAAATTGATGCGGAGAGAGAATGCTTGGAGTATATTTGGTTATAATTTGTTTATTCATTCGGAAGAAGTTCGCATTATCGGGATAAAAACCTGTTGAAATGCAAAAAAATAATTAGTTTGAAAATAATAAATAAACTAACTTTAGTTACTAAGAACTCTTTTTACCGATCTGAAACTGAATATTTTCTTGATAGATTTGCTCCGGTGACAGCATGATGTACGCACTCTCATTGCCCTTAATAGCGAGACGCATCTCGAAGTAGGTGAAGCCAGCTACGTCTTTTGTGTACGTGACGTGATTCAGAGTTTGGTCGTCCATCCGATGATACGGTTGTGCAAATACATTACCAATAATATGTTGCTCCTTGCAAACCAAAAGATACCCTGAAAATATTACCATCACAATCATTGATCACACTTATACTAAAATCACACATCCCTGGCTGACTGAATTAGATAAATAGGTTACATATTATATCATCATCAGCCAGAAGACGTCCACTACTGAACATAGGCCTCTTTAACCTCCACAACAAACGATAGCCTGCCTTTTGCATCCACTGATTGCCCGCGACTCTCACAATGTCGTCGGTCCATCTAGTGGGAGGCCTACCTACGCTGCGTCTTCTGGTTCGTGGTCTTTACTCCAGAACTTTTCTTCCCCATCGGTTATCGGTTCTTCGAGCGATGTGGCCTGCCCATTGCCACTTCAACTTGCAAATTTTAACAGCTATGTCGGTGACTCAGGTATATATTATATGCGAAATATTATATTATATTGTATGCGATACCGTAAAGCACGGCTTAGTTCTTGCGGAGGGCTAACGCATGCAGCTCTGATCGTTCAATTTGTTAGTCGCTAGCTAAATTGTGCTTTAGAATGTTGCAATAAATCAGTGTTTCAGTCATGTGGATTGGCAGTCGATATCGCTCACATCCGTCAGGCGGCGTTTAATTGTAGAATTTGTCTTGGGAGTAGGAGTATAAAATTCATGATGTATATATTGAAATATGGAACGTATCAGCAGTGCAAGTACCGTTCTTTATCGATCGTCAAATTCGATAAAATTCGAATGAATCGATTATGCTAATCATCAAATGTCATTTTATCGAATTCGACTATCTGAACTGTCAAATTTGACGATCGATAAAGAACGGTACTTGCACTGCAGGCGGGTTAATTGGACATTTCTCGTTTTCCAAACAATGATACTTTTTTGCAAGAATAACATATTGCGGATAGACCATACTCTCCATAACTCCATAGTAAGAATGTTTGATCGTCTGTTAGTATACTGCAAATAATGTGATATACATGTAGTAGGTACCCATTATTAAGGTTTTACGAGCGAAGGCCAATTAAGACGATATTAACTCAAAATGTTTTATTTATTTACTTACTACTTTGATAAACTTCTGCGAGTACATCCTTTCTAAAATTCTGCAATGCGTCCATTTTATTATCCATATTTTGTTTTAACTCCGGGATTTTCTTCTGAATTTCTTCCATATGATCTATGTTTTGTTCAAACTTTTTGTCTAACGTATCCAATCTACGAAGTATGTTATCATTTAAGTTGAACACCTTTTTCTCCATTGTGTCTAATTTTAAATTTATATATTCTGCAAAATGTTCCGGTACTTTATTGCCTGATCCATCCAGTTTGCGCTTTATATTTTCTTCCATAGCAGGTATCATCTCCTTTAATTCAATCCAATTGTGGTTTAAGTTGTCTTTTAAGCTTCCTAAGTTTTTGTACAATGCATAAAAGTTAAATGTTGTAGTGGTATTCTCTAGATCCAATATAGTTTTTTGTATAATGTTAAGCTTTTGATTTAAGACTTGTTCACTTTTTTGCGATGTTTTGTTTGCTAATGTGCAGTTAACGCTGCCGTCATAGTCAAGCTGCAATTTTTTCAATGCATCTAATTTGTGGTTTATTATACTTGTATCGGTTTTGTCCGGTACAATTGTTTTGAGGGCATCTATTTTTCGGTACACATGTTTTTCCAACGTACTAAATTTCTCATCTATATACTCTTCCAATTTATTGAAAATGTTCTTCTCTAGTTCATGAATTTTATTGTCTATGCCGTCTTGTATTACTTGATAATTTTTTTCTAATTGTTCAGGCATTTTTTTATTAATGGATTCCAATATTTTTTTGGTTTCAATTTGCAAAGCCGCTATTATTTTGGCTTCCAATGTGCCCTCTTCATATACATCTTCGTCAGAATTTTTAAAACTCGCGTACGTTACATGGCCGACACTTATAGCTAGTAAAATAACGACATAATTATGTTTGGTAAACATCTTTGCAGTGCTGAGATTTTTAATAACCGTGTTATTACTTATTCCAGAATATATAAGCGCGTTATCAATTGTAAGTAGGTATTATTTTGAAATGCATACTGTTGCATGAAAAAAATATTATTATCTGTTTTTAGGGTTCTTTACTACTACAAGGAAGCCTAATAACATCGTTCTCTGTCTATCTGTCCGTTTGTCCCAAGGATTTTATATATACCCTGTTTGTCCATCGATCAGTCTTTCCATCCGACAATCCGTCATAATATATCATAATAAATCCGTCAGTCAAAGATGTTTCATACGTTGCCGTCAGTTTTAGTGTAATCTCAATTTAAAAAGTTAAATGAAGATAAAAAATTTAGAGAGCATTTTAGAGTTGGATCTGCCTTCATGTGAAATGGGGATTATATTTTTTCGCTGTATCCCGTCGTTGAATAGCTCTTTTAAAATAAAGCTATGGTCAGATATTAGCGATGTATTTAGGTAAAAACACGGATATTTAAAATCACGTTTTATGGTTCCGTACCCAGAGGGTGTAAACGGGACCCTATTGTTCAGCGTACGCAGTCTGTCTGTCTGCCCTACCTCAAAACGGCTGTATCTTTCGACCTGTAATAGACAGCGAGTTGAAATTTTCACAGTATATGTAATGATACGGCGGATTAATTAACAAATAAAGAAATCAAAAAGTAAAAACAAAAGGGTCCGTATATAACAAATGTTTTTTTTTATATTATCTCTAATGTAAAAACGGTAATAAATACAAGCGTCAAACATAACACGATTGTAGTACACACTCTAAAGTATAACAACAAATAATCAATAATGGCCAAGTGAGAGTTGGTGACAAATTTCTATTCATTACCAAGTTAAGCCACGTATTTACTATTTAGATGACCTCATCATTCATTCCACCGAATCAAAATGCCACCATATTTTACAAATTTTGTGGTCGGTTTTTTTAATGAATAATAATGCAGCGTAGGTAGGCCTCCGACTAGATGGACCGATGACATTGTGAGAGTCGCGGGCATCCAGTGGATGCAAAAGGCAGGCTGTGGTTCAGTGTGGAGGTTAAAGGGGGAGGTCTATGTTCAGCAGTGGACATCTTTTGGCGGATGATGATAAGGTTGACGGAACCCGAACAAAAAAATTAAAAAAAAAAAAAAAAATGTAATACAAAAGAATAACCAAATAAAGTCTATAAATTGGTTACCGAAAAGTACCTACCTACTTACGTCGATTACAGCATGTAACATATTAGGTTCTACATTATCTATTATGACTCACGGTCATGAGGTCATGAATAATAAACGTCGCGTAAAAACCACATGTTATTGTTTGTATATTGGCTTCCCGTCTTATCATTTTTATTAAAGAAATAAACTGGCCAAGTGCGAATCGGGCTCGCGCACTGAGGGTTGCGCACCACCACAAAATACAATACCTAATTATCAATTTAAAACCAGACTTCATAATTAGTAAAATATGGCATTTCGATTCGGTCAAATGATAAGACGTTCTAATATGTAAGGTCATACAAATAACGAAATTACTAGTTATAACTTGGTCAAGAACAGAAATTTGTCACCGACTCGCACTTGGTCATTATTTATTATTTGTTGTTATACTTTAGTTTTAGAAAAGGTTAGTATAATCATGCCAAGTTTGACGCTTGTACGTATTACCGTTTTTACATTTGAGCTAATACAATAATACGTTTGTTGTATGGTTTTTACTTTTTGACTTTTTTATTATTTGTTAGTTAATCCGCCGTAATATTTCATGATCTGTGAAAATTTCAGCTTGCTATCTATTACGGTTCGGAAGATACAGCCGTTTATAGGTAGGACAGACAGACAGACAGCGTAGGCTTAGTCCCGTTTTTACCCATTGAGTAAAAAACCCCACCCTTAAAAACCATATAATTATTATATAAGTAGGTATACCGTTTTTACCCTTTGGGTACCTACGGAACCCTAAAAACCATATAATTATTATATAAGTAGGTATATCAGTTAAACGCGTAATTTGGGACGTACTTTAAGTAATAGAACACTATGGTAGGTACTATAAATAATGTTCTCCAACGCAACTCTTAAATTGCGAAAAAAAAAAACCTCTATTTTTTTATTTCGGACTAGGCTATCGTTTTAGCTGTTCCCACAGACTAGGTAAGGCTACTACGTAGGTGTTCCAATATAGTCTTTAACACCACAAAATGTATGGAACAGCTGATTTTTTTCGCGATTTCAGGGATGGTCCCATATTAATCTAGTGAGAAAAAAGTTCTCGATATATCCATAATTTTAAAATGGGATCTAAAGAGAAAAAAAAATCTCTGAAGATCCATTATGGATATTAGGAATGTATCTATCGAGAATGATCTTTTCAGTTTTTTTTTTGTTATAAAATTCGTGCATAATATTATATACCATTGGTATTATCTTAATAATTGGAACAGCATCTTAAAGATAGTGGCCTAAGATTTTCACGCGCCTATAATATGCTCGGGCATTTTGTGCGGGTGATGGCTGAGTAGGAAGTATATTATTTCTTACTCAGTCGTTATTAGTGCAGATGTTCCGAGGGTGCGTGAAAAAAATATTATTATTTTCTTTTTGTATGATTTTTTGTATTTTTATCTATAAATAGTTCTGTTTTTTTTTTTTTTTTTTCACTACCTATTTTTATTGGTTTAATATGTTTAGTTTTGTTTGTACTAACCCAATGGATTTTTTAGTTGTCCGAAATAAAATAATTTGAATTTGAATTATGTATAAATCTTCTTACACACAGTACGCGCGTCGGAGCACTTTTCGCTTACGCCAACATACGGTGCGTAACGCGTTGCTGCGACTATGGGAAAAGAAAATTCCAAATGGCTCTTCTAATTGAGCCTCGCAGTAGAGCCTAGGCTCCGAAACGGTATGAGTTGTTTATAATGATGACTATGTTGGACCCCTTTGGGCATAACCATTTCCGCGTAACCCAGTATAAATAAAATGGCTGATATTAGTTAAATCGCTTTATTTCTATTAAAATACATCATGTAAAACCTGCGAGAAATGCAAACACATAAATAAATAAGGATTTTTTTCATTTTTAACATAAAACGACGTTATTTTAAACATAAAAACAAAATAGAAGCTAACTAAACTACTTGGCCTATTACTTCGACCAAAATAAAATTAATGGACGGCCCAAAAGAAGCGCATTTTGAAGATTACAAAATGAGCGCCGGCGCTCACTTTGTTTCAGTCGGTCTCTAGCCGTAGGAAGTGCAACACGAGACTATTGTTACATGATAACGAAACATCTGACAAAATTATGCCTTCGTGTGCTTTTCCGAAGTTTATATACACAACAAAAAACCGCTATCTATTTTTTGGAACAAAATATACTGTACATGGTTATAATTAGGTGTTGAAGTATATGTCCGGCGGTTTTGACTTGTTTTTACTGAGCAAGTTCAATGGTTACGGTCCGTCCATTTATTTTATTTTGGTCGAAGGCCTATTATACAAAATTAGTAAAGACTGCCCATATACCGTCGAAGTTCTAGAGACAATCCAAATGCTCAAGCCCACTATCAGTTGGCAGCGTACCCAGCATGCTGGCGGCATTACCACGCTGAATGGCAATGCTTATGCGTTGAGCCAGAAACACGCCAGCATTTTGGTCACGGGCCTACAAAATCGCTAAATAGTGGTACAAAATAGTACAAATTGTAAACTATTATATACCATCTAAAGATATAAGAAAAACATACGAAATACAACACTGATAAACAAGCGCTTTGAAAGATTTTTGAAAATGAAAATAATGTTACATTCAAATGTTAGAATAGTATATTAATATTAGGTATGAGTTACACTTAGCCAACTAGAGTTTTATAGAACTCGTGCGCGTGCGTCACAGATATGAAAGATATACATACAAATCAATCTGGGTGTCTACAAGTCACAATTTATTTATTTACTAGCTACGCCCCGCGGTTTTACCCGCGTAGTGATGAAAAATGGGGATGATGCCGATGAAAAGTAGCCTATGTCCGTCTCATGGTTCTAAGCTACCTCCCCACCAATTTTCAGCCAAATCGGTTCAGCCGTTCTTGAGTTATAAATAGTGTAACTAACACGACTTTCTTTTATATATAGATTTACTCAATACTTAATATATTTAGTTTTATCGTAGACTGCATCATCGATGTTGAGCGATGATGCGGTCTACGATGGTGCACGCTTGCCTAGAAGAAACCGATCACTCGTGGTTTGAAGACATCCAGATTGTAACTATCGGGGAATACCCATTCAGGCAGCGCATTCCACAGACTAGCAGTTCGCACAATAAAAGTGGAATCAAAGCGTTTCATACGGGTTTTCGGAATAACCATAAAGCAAATCAGTTTCTTCTAGGCAAGTGTGCTCCATCGTAAACCGCATCATCGCTTAACATAATGAAAGTTGGCGGTCAAGTGCAAGCCTAGCAATCATAGAAAAACAAAATGCCGAATGAAAGACAAGTTTATGGCATTACTATCTCTGTGCCTTTTTAGTGGAAAAACGTAAATAAACCTTTTATCATCATCATCATCAGCCAGAAGACGTCCACTGCTGAACATAGGCCTCCCACTTTAACCTCCACACTGAACGACAGCCTGCCTTTTGCATCCACTGCATGCCCGCGACTCTCACTATGTCGTCGGTCCATCTAGTGGGAGGCCTCCCTACGCTGCGTCTTCCGGTTCGTGGTCTCCACTCAAGAAACCTAAAAACAAGGGTCTTTGACCAGTGTGTGCTGCCAGTGATGACATATGGTACTGAGACGTGGTCCTTAACTGTTGACCTTTTGGAAAAACTTAGTCACACAGCGGGCAATGGAGAGAGCTATGCTCGGAGTTTAGATAGAATCCGAAACGTGGATATTCGCTAAAGAACCAGAGTCACCGACATAGCTGTTAAAATTTTCAAGTTGAAGTGGCAATGGGCAGGCCACATCGCTCGAAGAACCGATAATAAAGCTTTATGCACATTGAAATAAATATTTCGGGACATTTTAGCACACACGGTCATCTGACCCCAAACTAAGCAAAAATTTTAATATGGCTGCCAGAGACTGATATACATACATATATATTAAAAACCAGATATAGAACAAACACAAATGTTCATCACATAAATGTTTGTCCTAGGTGGGAATCGAACCCACGCCCCCACGGTAGGTTCACTACCAACTGGACCAACGGTAAGGCTATCCGATAATCTCGTACGCATGTACAAGATGTGCGCGTGCGCCGGAGATGTGTATGCGGTAGTTATTAGACGAAGTAGGCAGCTAGTTGCGCCATCTTGTCCTTGGGCTGCTTGTTGCGGTTCTTGGGGGGGCGCGCGCGCGGGCCGCGGTTGCGCGCCATCGGAGCCCGAGACGCCACTGCACGGTGCTTCTCTACCTGCAACAACGTTACACAATATTATTTAACTGCGACGCGATAACTGCAAACACAAAGGCAGGTTGTACCTTCGACCAAAATAAAATGAATGGACGGGCCCATAACCATGGAACTTGCTCAGTAAAAAAGTCAAAACCGTCGGACATATACTTCAACACCTAATTATAACCATGTACAATATACATTTGTTACAAGAAATAGATAAATGAAAATCAATCACTCAAAATGTAAGCTCGCAATAGAGGCATGCTATCATCTCGGTGAGAGCGGCCGGCAAGCGTGTATTTTCTCCCCTGTACTTCACGGAGACTCATTGCAACAACAAACGTAAGTGACTACATGAAATATTGCTGGTCCGACACTTGAACTTTGAAGATTGCTACAAATATAAACCTAGTTACCAGAGCACTAAAGACGGGCTCGCAGTAAAGGCATGCTATCATCTCGGTGAGAGCGGACGGCAAACATGTCTTTTCTCCGTTGTACTTCACGGAGACTCATTGCAACAACAAACGTAAGTGACTACATGAAATATTGCTGGTTCGACACTTGAACTCTGAAGATTGCTACAAATATAAACCTAGTTACCAGAGCACTAAAGACGGGCTCGCAGTAAAGGCATGCTATCATCTCGGTGAGAGCGGACGGCAAACATGTCTTTTCTCCGTTGTACTTCACGGAGACTCATTGCCACAACACACGTAAATGACTACATGGAACATTTTTTTTTTTTTTTAATCTTTATTTTAGAAATTTGTCGTTGCCGACAATGGCATTCTAATAACTAGCAAACTATACAATATGTAACTAAATTTAAATAAGAAATTAAACTAATATTAAAAGAGAACATACCTTAAAGTCTACTTAGTTTATACAGTAACCTGGCTCTATCCGATAATGGATAAGCCAGGATACTGTTACATTCTCCAACCTTCCAAGGATCGATGTGAAGGGTTCCCCGAAAGGCCCCGTTCCGCACACACTCCATCAAGACGTGGTAACATTGCTGGTCCGACACTTGAACTCAAAAGATTGCTACAAATATAAACCTAGTTACCAGAGCACTGAAGGCGGGTTCGCAGTAGAGGCAGGCCGTCATCTCGGTGAGAGCGGCCGGTAATCGTGTCTTTTCTCCCTTGTACTCCACGGTGACTTGTTGCGCGCCGCAAACGGAACATTGCTGCTCCGACACTTGAACGCGGCACGCGTCTTCGAATATGTTGATGATGACGTCACACCTGCAATGGACCAAACGACATTGGCGTCGATTCTGGCATACCACTCACTAAACTAAACCAATCTGACAGGACTAAAATTATCTGCCTCTCTTTTCATTTTAATATATGAGAGAAGGATGGCAATAATTTTAGAGCTGTCAAATTTAGTTTGGTTTAGAGAACATCAGACTCGATGCCATTCATACGCATAGGCATTTTTTCAATGACAATATAACCTCTTGACGGCCCATCCTTTACCCCGCATGAGGCAAAGGTTCGAACATGTCAACCTAAACTATTTCGAGCGGGGCCAATCCTAGGCGCGAACTGAATGAATGACTTTTGATTCTTCAATCACAAGCGTCGAGTCGCGTCGAGTCTCCAATCACAGACCCCGCGACCGACGGACATCATTTTGCAAAAGGGAATTTTGGCTACTTGTGCGATCAAGCATTTTTTAGACACAGCCGTATTGAAGCAGCGAATAGAGAGCCTTTTTACAGTCTTTTATTCAACTTGCCCTGTTAGTATGTTTGTTCTTATGTGTGGGACAGATATTGCAACTCAACCGATTGAGCAGAAATTTGGCATTTGGCAATAATGCACGCAATTTCGTTCACTTAGATAATATATTTTTTCCAGTTATTTTAATTTAAAACCCAAACTACTGAAACAATTTTAATTAAATTTGTATGGGACCAATCTGAAAGAATGTCCTTTTAAATTAAAAATTATATTACAAATCAAAGCGCAGCGTAGGACGTCCACCCACAAGATAGACAGACGACCTAAAAGAGACCGCAGGGAAACACTGGATGTAGACCGCTTCCAACCAGCCTTTTTAAAGATCGATGGCCTATGTTCAGCAGTGGACGTCCTATGGCTAAAATGATGATGATGATGATTCCTAATCTATATTTCTATACTAATATTATAAGGAGGAAAGATTTGATTGTTTGTTTGCATTGAATAGACTCCGAAACTACTGAACCGATTTGAAAAATTATTTCACTGTTGGGAAGCTACACTATCCCCGGGTGACATAGGCTATATATCTATACCCGTGTGAAGCCAGATTGTGCCGCTAGTCAGTTTATAAATAACTAACTGCGCCCCGCGGTTTCACCCGCGTAGTGATGAAAAATTGTGATGATGATGATGATGATGAAAAGTAGGCTATGTCGCTCTCCGGCTCTTGAACTATACCCATGCAAAAAATCAGGTCGATCTATTGTTCCGTTGCAGCGTGAAAAAGGATCAAACATCCATACATCCATACATACAAACTTTCGCGTTTATAATATTAGTAGGAATAGTAGGAAAGGAGTTGTGTAAAAAACATTTAAAAAATATAAGAACCACCTCCTTTTTCGAAGTCAGTTAATAATGTATGTGAAAGGCATACCGGTTGCAAGCTAGTTTCCACTTGGGCGCAATAGACGGATCCAGCACTAGAACGCCTGCGTCACACTCCACACAGCCCGACACTCCGGTTGAATTAACGCCGTACGCGCAGGTCGGGTGCGTACAAGAGTTGCACCCGAATCCTTTCTTCATATCCCTGGAATACATAATTATAATTAACTAGCTGAAACCCGCTACTTCGTACGCGTAGAGCTCGGCCTTCGGCCTCGCTACTACAACCCGTTGTGTTATTCTAATGTATAAGCTATATTATTGTAAACTTTCATTAAAATCCATTCGGTACTTTTTGCGTGAAAGAGGAACAAACATCTATACATACAAACTTTCGCGTTTATAATATTAGTAGGACTTGCGACCCGCCTACCCGGCTTCGCACGGGTGTAATTTACGTGCGAAGCCGGGGCGGGTCGCTAGTTATATATATATAAACCTTCCGTGAAAATGTATCTAACCGATGGTGAAAACCGCATTAAAAACCGTTGCGTGTTTTTTTTTTTTTTTAATTCAAATTTTAGGAGGAGTTAGCGGCCATACAGACATACAGACAGACAGACGCGGAAAGCGACTTTAATTTATACTATGTAGAGATAGAGATTTTACGGCAACGTATCTGTGTTATTTAATAAAAGGTAGGATACTAAAAGTTTACGAGCTCTCGTCAGCATTGCAGAGCAGCAAGTCCTATGTCAATTACGCCTTATTCGAAACTATACCATAATAGACAGAAATAAGGTTGATTATTATTAAAATACTTTTATGACGTATTGTATCTCTGTATATATCTTAAACGGAAGCTACGATAGTAAACTCGTGCCATTTTTCTTGCCTTTTGATTTGGTTTGGATGCCTCGCTAAATCTTGTACATTCTACATCGATACCTGAAAGGCTGATAATTTGAGCAGAGTCAAGTGACGTATTTACCTTAAACGCTGATAATTGATGCAGAACCAAGTGACTTTATTTATCTGAATCGCAGATGGTTGCTTCAGAGCCAAGTGGCTTATTTACCTTAAAGGCTGACAATTGTAGCAGAGCCAAGTGGCGTATTTACCTTAAAGGCTGATAATTGCTGCAGAACCAAGTGACTTTATTTATCTGAATCGCAGATGGTTGCTTCAGAGCCAAGTGGCTTATTTTCCTTAAAGGCTGATAATTGTAGCAGAGCCAAAGGATTTATTTACCAGAGTAGCTGATTGATTTTGCAGAGCCAAGTGACTTATTTACCTTAATGGCTGATAATTGTAGCAGAACCAAGTGACTTTATTTATCTGAATCTCAGATAGTTACTGCGGAGCCAAGTGGCTTATTTACCTGAAAGGCTGATAATTGTAGCAGAGCCAAGTGACTTATTTACCTTAATGGCTGATAATTGTAGCAGCACCAAGTGACTTTATTTATCTGAATCGCAGATTGTAGCTGCAGAGCCAAGTGGCTTATTTACCTTAAAGGCTGATAACTGTAGCAGAGCCAAGGGATTTGTTTACCAGAATGGCTGATTGTTTTTGCAGAGCCAAGTGGCGTATTTACCTTAAAAGCTGATAATTGTAGCAGAGCCAAGTGACTTTATTTATCTGAATCGCAGATGGTTGCTTCAGAGCCAAGTGGCTTATTTTCCCGAATGGCTGATGATTGATGTACAACCATATGACTTATTTACTTGAAAGGATGATGGTTGTTGCAGAGTCAAGTAGCAATTTACTTGAAAGGCTAATTATTGTAGCAGAGCCAAGTGACATATTGACAAGAAAAAGTAATGGTTGTAGCAGAGCCAAGTGACATATTTACAAGAAAAGGTATAATGGTTGTAGCAGAGCCAAGTGGCTTATTTACAAGAAAAGGTAATGGTTGTAGCAGAGCCAAGTGACATATTTACAAGAAAAGGTAATGGTTGTAGCAGTGCCAAGTGGCTTATTTACAAGAAAAGGTAATGGTTGTAGCAGAGCCAAGTGGCTTATTTACCTAAATGGTGGATGGTTGTAGCAGTACGGGCAGAGCGGGAAGCTCTTGCCCTTGTTCCCCGAGGACCAGGACAACAGCTCAAATTCATCCAACGGGCATTTCAGCTCGCGGTAGATACGGACGCTGCCGTGCTGCGGGAGCCCGTATGTGTCGTCGCAGTGGGAGCAATGTAAGCGAGCTGGTTTTGCCTGGACAAAACATTATTCTAAGAAACATGCCTATTTTGTTTTACCATTTTGTATATAATATGACAGTTGTTAAATTTTATTTATATTACACGGGAATTACTCACGTAAGATAGTAAACCGGCTAACCGGCCGGAGTAACCGGCTTAATCTTACGTGAGTAATTCCCGTGTAATATAAATAAAATGTGTGAAAACCACGTCAGTTTCAATAATATAGTTGTTAAATTGTTGCCATTTTGTTCGTTTTATTTTATTTATTCATTTCGTGACCGTGGATGCAAAGTCTTTCAGTCAGATTAATAATTAGGTTTACAAGGTATTAAAGTACATAATAACAGTCAGAATGAAGGTCATGGTCAAGTCCAAGCCATGGCCTAGTAAAATGATGGAGACTTTACTAGAGGCTTCTGTGGGAAACTCCACAGAAGCCTTCTGTAGCGTTTTGGAAACAGCACGAAACTCATGTTTTAATTGATTGATTAACTCTTTATTGTTCACACCATAAAATTTGACATAAAGGACAAAAAACTCTTAAAAACTAGTGTAACAACTAGCGGCCTTATCGCTAAAAGCGATATCTTCCAGGCAACCTTAAGATGGAAAGGATTTTACCTCATTATACCACAACTACACTCGAGCGCGTTCACAAAGACTTAATAAACAATAATCACAAAGTAGAAAATTGTAACAACGCACATACCTGTATATATCTCATATATCTTCTGCACTTTCCGCATCTCGAGAGCGCTTTTCCACTCGCCTTCAAGGACGAGAAGTTTACTTCGAATAACTGATCCATAGCTTCTATGGACCGCACGAAATACTGGAACTTCCTTCTGAATATCTCGGTAGTGTGCGCCAGTACTGCGTGGAAATCCACGCGCCCTATCGCGATGAGATTTAACTGCTCCTCGACGGCGGACCGCATTGTCGGCAGGACTAGTTCCGGGTCAATCTGTCAATGGGGAAGCGCACTGCTTATTTATCACGCCAGGTGGCGCATTATCGCTGGTGTTGTTTCACTGTCAAAAGTGTCAAATATCAATAGATAATTTTAGTAATCTCTACATAGTATAAATTGAAGTCGCTTTCCGCGTCTGTCTGTATGTCTGTATGGCCGCTAACTCCTCCTAAACCACGCAACGGATTTTGATGCGGTTTTCGCCATCAGTTAGATAAATTTTCACGACATATATAACTAATGACCCGCCCTGGCTTTGCACGTAAATTACGGCGGGTTGCTAGTTACACAATAAATATAAGCTAAGGAAGCATTAACTCTTTTTTGAGATTCGCCTCTGTCATTTCATTTCATTTCATTTATTCAATAACATACAAAACAGAATGCAATAATATTAAAATAATATTGAATTTACATTTAGTCGATCTGTATCACATTCTAAAACTATGTATGTCTAGGTGCATTATAATAACATAATTGTGGGTGATTATAAATTGATAATTAATAAAATATTGAACAAATAATATTTAAACTTAATGCTAACATGCAAACTATAAATTAACAAGACATTTCTTTTTTCTTCTGTCATTAGAGGAACATTTTACTGTTTAAAAGCAAAGTTTATTTTTATTGTTTCATTCAAGAGCAATGTTTATAATCTCAAATAAACCACAAATGACAAGCACCAGCGAAGGTGGTGCCATCTGAGGTGATGATCATTAGGTTAGGTTGAAATTAGGCCATTTTTAGGGCGAGTTTTTCCCACTTTTAAGCAACGCCTGTTACTATGTCTTTCGGGTATTTTAACATATTCTAAGATAAACACTGTGAATAAAAAAACCATTGAACCTTAGAATAACTACACAAAGAAACCAAGTACATTCGCAAAATTTAAGCCATTCAAATGGTGTCACATATGGCTCCAAAAAAATATAAAAATTTTACTATGACAATTTGCGCGGTGAAATCGTACCTCAACAAATCAGAAAATCAGCATAAGAGTTATGGTGTGACATTCCACAGGTAATCCATTAATTTTCTTGCTTAAATCGTTTAAAATACCAATCGAAACGTAAGCTACAAAGCGAATTTGTAGCTTACGTTTTGAGAAGGTGTTGTTTGGAAACCTACCTTCTCTGAGTAGTTATTCTAAGCATTGAACATTATCTTTACAATAACATTGTAATGGTAAAAAGCTATTTCGAATCGAATCGAAATTGAATTAGATTAAAAAAAATAGTTTCTAGCATGAAATTAAAATACTTTAAGACCCATTTATATACACGACCGATAAAAAAAATTGATTGAACGAAATTCAAATGTCAAAACATATGGGAAATTATCGCCTGCAACGGTGTGCTTAGTAAAATAGGCAGTGGAAGTGCTTAGTAGCACTTCGCGCTGATCCTTGCGCAAGTGAAGCTTAGTTTTCCCACCCTGCTCGCGCGACGCCTACTGCGCATCGTTCGTCTCGTTCGAACACTCGTGCGAGTACGTACTCTAACGCGAGTTGTGCGAATGGCCACTTTACGTTTGAACGTCTACTTGTACTTGCTGCTTCTACTTGTTACCTGCACTTGCAAGCTACTTCGCATCGTCTGCAAGCGCCTTTATAGTAACTTACCTTCTGATATCCGTGCACGAGCACAATGCCCAAGTTGGTGGGTATGAGCTTGCGTCCGTTCCCGACGCTGACGTAGTTCCGCTGACAGATGTTATTGATGTGGACGGGGATAGACGCGTCGGTGCCGATGCCGTGCTTTTCCATCAAGGTGATCACCTAGGCCCGACATTATTTATTATTTACTTGAACAAACTAGAAAACTTGGGGAAGACGTTTCTTTTCGAGACTTTTCTTAGTGAAATTTTGGAAAAAAAAAGTACCATTCTCATTCAATGTATTATCTATTTAAATGTGTATTTAAAAATAAAATTAAATGCTGCGAAACTTGACTGCGATACTAGCGCTTCGGTAATTTGTAGAACCCTTTCGTACGCTATCTGACTGCAGCGCTTACGGAAGTTCGAGACAACCTATAACACGCTCAAATTACGGTGCCATCTAAGTTTAAACCGTTTTTAGGCAAATTTCCGATCTACGCTCTAATGTTCCGCTATTTTTTTTTCTCTTAGTCATCTTCCTTAATTTCAGTCTCTGACAAAGATATTACAAGCTTTGCTTAGTTTGGGATTAGATGCCCGTGTGTGCAAAAATGTTCCGAATATAAAGTGCAACGGAAATGTGCAACGGAACTTCACGAACTTGTTCCCCCATCACCTTTTCATTACCGGACGTCCAGACAAACGACAAGGCATCACCCTTACTTGGTCGAAATGCCATTTATTCGCACCAAGCGTTTTGACTCCTTCTTGTTAATTAGAACAGCAAAACAACGGAACGCCTTGCCCCTGTCTGTGTTTCCGCAGCATTACAATCTTGGAGTGTTCAAGTCAAGGGTTAATAGGTTATTACAAACGTGCTCCATCTTCGACCGCATCATCGCTTTCCATCAGGCGAGATTGCGGTCAAACGTTAGCTTAGTCCGATGTAAAAAAATAAATAAAAATATAACAATATTATTATTATTCGAGATGGGGGCGATAAGGGATCTGCACTGACGTCTCGCTTGGGTTGTATTATGCACCTACCAACACCACTCGGGCCAACCCAACTCCTTGAAATATCGGAGTGAGGCTCTGGGGCGCTGGCACAGTTGCTCTAGTGGCGTAGATGGAAGTGTGCATAATGACGATGAAAGGCAGTCTAGTTGATGTGGTGACGTGGATGTAAAAAGTAATGATGCTTCAACCTGTGTTAGTTAGATGTTTATTTTCCATGACAAAAAAATTATATAATTTGATATTCTTCAAGAATGTTAATGTGCGAGCAAAATAGAGGACGCAAAAAACATTTGTCTCGCACACGTTCGTCAAACCACAGACTAAGAAATTAGAATACAAAATGTAGCTAGTTACCTCTGCCTCGGTGAGATAGTCAGGCGGCGCAGTCTGACACTCCACTAGTCTGTGGTCGTGGGCTTTCAGGATATCGTCGATTTGCAGTACCGGGATGAATTCATCTTTGCCGAACGCCTAAAAATATTATAACGGATAAACGGTCAAGTAATTAAATATTAGCTTAAAAATAAAATAGAAAATATATTTTATTTATCATCATCATCATCAGCCAGAACAGCCTGCCTTTTGCATCCACGGGATAACAGCGACTCTCAGTATGTCGTCGGTCCATCTAGTGGGAGGCCTACCTACGCTGCGTCTTCCGGTTCGTGGTCTCCACTCAAGAACCTTTCTTCCCCATCGGTTATCGGTTCTTCGAGCGATGTGGCCTGCCCATTGCCACTTCAACTTGCAAATTTTAACAGCTATGTCGGTGACTCTGGTTCTAACTAAAGTTAAGTTGGGTTAAACTATAATAATCAAGTATTATGTCCTAACACTGGACACTGATGCTGTTTTCTATTGTTCAATTATCAGGGGGTCTAGACAAGAGCCACTTTCTGTTAGCGTTAACGCCTGCGGAAAGATGAAATTGTATGAAAATGACATTGACAATGACATTAGCTAGAGATAAATTATCTCAAGCTAATGTAATTTTCATACAATTTCATCATTCCTCAGGCGTGAACGCTAAGAAAGTAGTTCTTGTCTAGACCCTCTGGGCCATACTTTAGGTCAGCCTTTCCCAAAGTGGGCGATAACGCCCCCTTGTGGGCGCTGCAGGCCTAAAGGGGGGGCGGTAAGAGACCCAGAAAAAAAATGGAGGCGTTGTGTGGAGGCTTGGGGGGTGATTTGGAATTTCATTTAGCTAGGAGGCCTCTTAGACACCGACTGCATGAGCTCTCGACTCTCAACTACAACTTGTGAACATCAACTAATATTAGTTAAGAGATTGCTCAAACTCAGTTCGATATTTCTCTCTTTTTAGCGCCCTTATTTTTTCAAAATGGGGGCGCTAAAAAATAATTTATTCTCAAAGTGGGCAGTAGACAAAATAAGTTTGGGAACCCCTTTACGTAATCTACATAAATCGTAGGTACTCCGGCATATCACGCGCTCGGTAAATGTACAAGAGAGAAAACATTATCTCGCAGGGTCTGCTGTTTCCAGTAAGGTTATCATACTGAAAAGTAAAATAACAAAACAATAAAAAATAACTACGCCAAAATATTGTGATACTAGTTATAGAGACGATAAACAGATGTGGAATTTCCAAGCGATACCAAGTAAGATATATTTTGTGGTTTTTCGTCGATAATTTTTTATTTGTGTATGACACATAAAAAAATTATCAATTGGAGTTGGAAATTCGACATCTGTTTATCGTCTCTATAACTACGGTATTAATCGTATATGATGAAATACCTATAACCACAGACGTCTTTTTGGTGAGCAATCAGTGAGTGGTGACACCGCGGACCCCGATTCCATGGGACTAATAAGCCCCCAACTTGCCTTAACCGGCAAAATAGACTGTTCACAATAATCGCCAAGAGTTTGTCGAGACACAATTGAGGTTTTTAGACAAGATTCCTTTATAAAATAGATAGTGAATTTCCATACTGGATAATTGAAAATTTACATAGTACGTACTTTTCGCGTAGTTTTCAATGAAACTTTGCGGACTTAGCCAAATTTCAGAGATGTATTCCGGGATGATTCATTCCGACATACTTTTTATGGTTTAGCCAAAGAGAAAATTACTTGGGAAATATTCTTTAGTAGGATAATTTTCCGAAAAGGTTGTACTTTGAGCTAGAACGTCTTAAAAATAAATAATTGTATAAATAGGTTTTAAATTTAACCTGTTAGCATGAAAAGTTTACAAGTTCATAATCATCATCATCATCAACCAGAAGAAATCTGGTTGGGAGCAGATGACCCCAACGAAAAGGGTCGTTTTTACTTCTTTTATTATTTGTTAGTTCCGCCGTAACTGTGTTATTCTGTGAAAATTTCAACTGACTATCTATTACGGTTCAAAAGTTACAGCCGTTTAAAGGTGGGACAGATGGACAGACAGACATCGTAAGCTTAGTAATATGGTCCCGTTTTTACCCTTTGGGTACAGAACCCTAAAAAAACAAACTTAATACAATGGAAGGTTTTCTGACAGCCGGAGGAACGTAGTTCTGCAACCATCGATAGATGGCGCTCACGAACCATGATTCTTTTTTTTAATATATAACCAATAATAACAATAAATAATAACCACAATATGCTATACTACGAAATAAAATAACACAAAAATAAGCATGACAGACAGATAGATATTGTCTGCCTATGACAATAAGCAATTTTTTTTTATTGACCTTTCTTCGTCTGTGGTTTTGCAAAATCTTTAGATCCATATCTCGTCAACGCCATCTATCAGATTTTTATGTATATTTTTATTGCCTTTCGTCTTATTAGTTCCTCAGCAAGATTTAAAAAGCGCAAAAAAAACTCGTACCAACTGTACTAGAAACATAATACCTACATTGCGCTTATTTTATCTGGAATAAATAACAAAATTGCCATTACAAATCCAACCAGTGAGAAGATGATAACAAAATATAATTTTGTCGTTATTTTATTAACTTTAAGCGTCGGCTATGCAGCCAGTGATAACAACTCTGAAGTACAACATTTAAATGAAGGTACGGGAAATGGACTACAAGAAGGTATGTTTCACAAGAACCGAATTGTTGAACAAATAAACGTACTACAGTGCAGCTGCTGAGAGAATAAGTCTGAGAAATAAAAACATTTTCTTTTAGTATTATTTATTTATTTATTTATTTAATACTTTATTGCACACTAAATCATTATTATTATTTTATTGCAGTATTATCATAATCTCAGCCATAGGACGTCCACTGCTGGACATAGGCCTCCCCTATCAATCTCCAAAAGGGCCAGTTGGAAGCGGCCTGCACCCAGCGTTTCCCTGCGGTCTCTTTTAGGTCGTCTGTCCATTTTGTGGGTGGATTTCCTACGCTGCGCTTACCGGTCCGTGGTCTCCATTCGAGAACCTTTCGGCCCATCGGTTATTTGTTTTGCGTGCTATGTGCCCTGCCCACTGCCACTTCAACTTGCTAATCCAGTGGGCTATGTCGGTGACTTTCGTTCGTCTACGGATCTCCTCATTTCTAATTCGATCTCGTAGCCGAGCATAGCCCTCTCCATAGCTCGTTGTGCGACTTTGATTTTAATATGTTACTGTAGTATAATTGGCTACCAGTAGGGCATGCAATCCCGGTATACCGGATAAAATCGGTTCAGTAGTTTGCTTTTGGGTTCCGTACCGTGGATGCAAGGCAGGCTGCCGTTCAGTGGGGAGGTTAAAGGGAGAGGCCTATGTTCAGCAGTGGACGTCTTCTGGCTGATGATGATGATGCTTTTTGATTATTTCCAGGGAATAGTTTGGGTTGTAAGGAACAACATGTAGCGGGCAAATACGCAACACCGTTCCGTCGAGTGGACGACGATACTCTGAAGCACGTCACTTGCAGAATTGACACATACGACTCTACTGGCCTTACCGATTTAGAGATGCACCTTGCAATCAAGGGCAATGGGAGTGCGTTCATTCTGCTATCACCAGATACAGAGTCAAATATCGACCTGAACCACAATCTTGCTTTTGAAATAGGTAAGTAGTGTAGATTTTTTAGATACAGATAATTTATTTGCACAAAACACGAGTAAATCATACACACTTTTAAAAACGCATGCACAATAGGCGGGTTTGTAAGTCATTTTGTATCTTGTTTTGCATAGTTTTTAGGCGTACAAATTTAGAGAGATGGTTTAAAAATACCGTATACATTATTTATATAAAAAGGAATTGATTAAATTAACTGTCGAAACAATTTCAAAAATTCAGGGCACCGATTTTACAAATAAATTGTTTTTAAATTGTAATTGTTTCAATTAAATTTTTTAAATAATTGCCTCAAAAATGACAGTTTTTTTATACATTAAGTTATAATATAAGGTAGTGGTATTTTTCTAGTATTTTTAACTGTCAGTGGTTCATTATCCACATTTATTACCATCTACTAGAACTTCTTTAGCAGATTCTGAAAATATATACTTAATAATACTGTAAATTACCAACTAAAGCTAATAGTTAAGAGGGCATACCACGGCCAAGAAATTTGATGAATAGGTATTTAGCAAATCTGTTGCTGTCCTCTGACCTCAAGCCTCTCCCAGTAGAGCGCAAGAGGGACAACTGCAGCTTGGATCGATTATACCTACGAAAAGTAGACAAAATCATCATCTCGTATTTTTCTATTTCCTCAATCAAAACTAAGCCGATTTCAATATTTTTTAAATTAATATATGTGAAAAAAGATTGAACTATGCTTCTATCATTTATTTTTGTTTTATAAACTCGTCAAATTTGCTTGATAGACGTCTGAACATGGCGGTAAAAAAAAAAAAATTTTGGGATATTTATAGGCTCATATTTCTTATAGTAGTTAACTTATAAGAAAAAAAAAATATAGAAGCATGGCAATGGGGGAGATAAATTTTATTTAAAAAAATTACAGTACTAGCGGTATTATCCAGAGAGGAAACACGAGAATACGTATGTATGGACAAAACGCTGCCCGTGTGCCCACTTAAGATCGACGACGAGGCGCGATAGAAAATTAATGAGTTAATATTTGGACATTTATGTTTTTGGGTTCCGTATAGTAAAAAATGAAATTCCTTGTTTATGTTAACAGGTATTTTTCCAAATTATACGAAAGTGTCCCGAACAAGAAAAAATGTTGCAATTGTACATACACCCAACATTCTCTCTACCACTCAATTTACGGCTATTTACGTCAAAGTTAACTATGGTAAGTTGTACTTTTTAACCCGACAGATTTATAATAGTAAATTGTGCTTTTTAACCTGACAGATGTATAATGGATGTGCAGTTGTGCTTTTTAACTCGTCATATTAATAATAAAAAATGCGCTTTTTAACCCGACAGATGTATAAATAGTAAATTGTGCTTTTAACCTGACAGATGTATACTGGTTGTGCAGTTGTGTTTTTTAACTCGTCATATTAATAATAAAAAATGCGCTTTTTAACCCGACAGAATTATAATAGTAAATTGTGTTTTTTAACCTGACAGATGTATAATGGTTGTGCAGTTGTACAGTTGTGCTTTTTAACACCTCATGTTAATAATAACAAATTGCGCTTTCCAACCCGACAGATGTATAATAGTAAATTGCGATTTTTAACCCGACAGATGTATAATAGTAAATTGCGCTTTTTAACCTGACAGATGTATAATGGTTGTGAAGTTGTACAGTTGTGCTTTTTAACACGTCATGTTAAGGTGGTTCGTTGCACAAATGGCGGGAAATTCAAATTTCAAACAGTTTTCTTGTCCTTGTAGCTAGGCCGGGTAATTATTGTAAACAACCATGATGTTTGCGCAGATTGATTATTGTTCTTTACAAAATCATGTAAAGCTATTTATCTCTAATGCCCATTATTACTTACATTTGTGAATAAACAAATTTTTGCTGTTTCAAACGGTTTATTCACAAATGTAAGTTATATGGTGCGTAACTGTTAAATAATTGTACATTATAATGTAAAGAACAGCCAACATTTTGCGCAAACACTGTGTTATTTAAAAATAATTACCTGGCCTGGCTACTAGGACCGAAAACTGTATAAAATTTAAATTTCCCGCCATAGGTGAATCGAACCACCTTAATAATAAAAAGTTGCGCTTTTTAACACAACAGAATAATAATGATAACACGCTTTTTAAGAGATTAGTTAGTTAGTATATTATTATATACTAACTAAAGGTAACTCACAATTTAAATCGATTTGAAAAAAGTTGGAACACATTATGAGCATTTTGAAATCATATATTATAATCATACTAATATTATAAATGCGAAAGTGTGTTTGTTTGTTGGTTTGTTTGTTCCTCTTTCACGCTGCAACGGAACAACGGATCGACCTGATTTTTGCATGGATATACAGTATACACTAGCTGCGCCCCGCGGGTTCACCCGCGTAGTGATGAAAAATGGTGATGATGATGAAAAGTATGCCTATGTCACTCTCTGGCTCTTGAATGGGTATAGCCATGCAAAAAATCAGGTCGATCCGTTGTTCCCTTGCAGCGTGAAAGAGGAACAAACATCCATACATCTAAACTTTCGCGTTTATAATATTAGTAGGAAGTAGGATTCTTAATTCATTCCATGAGTACCTACTCCTAAAAAGTAAAAAAAACTTACGAAAGTTACGCGTGATCAGATTATACTACAAAAACTTCTTACTAATCAAAAAGCCATTGTTCAGGAGCGCTGGATATAGGAATGGAAGGTAGCAAGACACCTCTCATAAGCTACGGCGACCCTGGAATCAAGGACATCAAGTATTTCAGCTTCGGTGCGGGGAAAGAAGACGAAGCCACAATACTCTACGACTGCCCATCAGACGAATCAGACGAGTAATATCAACTTCTCTACACATCATCAGCCATTAAATGTCCACTGCTGAACAAGGCCTCCCTCTTAGAGAGGGGTGTTGCCATAATCCCCACGCTTGGCAGGCGGCTTGGAGATCGCAGTACGTTCACCGTGTACTAACAGGACGCTGCTGCCCATCCTCCGGTGGTTCTGGTCGCAGTTTTAGGACATACCCGGGTACAAACTTCTCTACAATGAGCTCTAAATCATTTCAGACGTTGCCGGTAAATTTACTTTATATAAGCACAAGTTCGGTCGTGCATGGAGTACTGCTCTCACCTTTGGGATGGATCAGCTAAGTACCAGCTTGAGGCATTGGAATCTATAGAGAAACGGGCCAAGAAGCTCATCAGCAATGAATCCTGAGTTCGGGCTAAGCTTCTTAGTCTTGAGCATCGACGTAAAGTTGCTGGTCTATCGGTTTTTTATCGGATACATTTCGGAGAGTGTGCATTGGATCTGCACGATCTAATTCCCTCCTGCCCATTTTTCTATCGCACTGCCAGAGCGGGAAAGAAAACCCGTACGAAGCGCTTTGATTCCACATTTATTATGCGAACTGCTAGTCTGTGGAATTCGCTGCCTGAATGGGTGTTCCCCGATGGTTACAATCTGGGCGTCTTCAAGTCACGAGTGAATCGGTACCTTCTAGGCAAGCGTGCTCCAACGTAGACCGCATCATCGCTTGACATCAGGCGTGATGGTGTTCAAACGCAAGCCTATTATTTATAAAAAACAAAAAAAAAGTCACATAATCAATCTATATCTCAGAGCAAATAAAAATACAGAGTCCCTACGGCGCACTGCCAAAGTGACGCCAAAATCACTTCCAAAACTACGTGAATTCCCAATAAATACACGACTCACGGACACATACGCATTCAAAACTACGGGAGTTTCTTGTCAGAATGTCGTACTGAAAACATCCGTTTTAAAAAGAAACAATGACTTCTTGCAGTGTTAAGAACTGTAAAAACAACACAAAGTAAATAAGAAGAAGGATGGAATATTTCCCCACTTAAGTATTTATATTATCAATTATTTTGATGAATTACACGACACGAACTTCGACTACGCACATATGTTTCAAAAAGTGGCTTCACTTTTCGTGTTCGCGGTAGTCCCCCTGTATTTGTATTTGCTCTGAGATCTATATATATATATATATATATATATAAATCAATTGCTGTTAGATAGTTTCACTAAATTTCAAAAACAGCGTTAACGATGTTTGTTTTGTTCCTCAGAATAAACAAACAAAAGGAAGCGTTATAGCTAGTTTCCCCTTTAGCACTTACAATCCCCACGCCCCTCGGTCGTTTTTACATTACACCTAATACAAAAATACGTAAAAAAATACGTTTGTTGTATGTTGTTGGTTGTACCCCCCGTTTCGTTTTTAGTTTTTGACTTTTTTATTATTTCTTAGTAAATCCGCCGTAACATTAAATATTCTGTGAATATTTCAACTAGCTATCTATTACGGTTCGAAAGATATAGCCGTTAAAAGGTAGGACAGACGGACGGACGGACAGACAGATAGACAACGTAGGCTCAGTAATTGGGTCCCGTTTTTACCCTTTGGGTACGGAACCCTAAAAATCCACACATATTCTCAAATTCGTCATGGAATTGTGCTATTCCCCGTGAGGTACCTTCGAGAACCTCAAACGTTTAAAGACATGACAAATTCACCAACTGGGCCAGGATGGTGCATTAGAGCCCATCCTCTCTCTCTCTCCCTCTCTCTCTCTCTCTCCCTCCCTCTCTCTCTCTCTCTCTCTCTCTCTCTCTCTGAGAGAAGGCCTGTGTCCCAGCAGTGGGTACAGGATAGACTGATAATGATAATGATTAGTCTACTGTACGACATAGGCCTCTCCCAATGCACGCCATAACCATAATAATAAGAGATTAAAATATGCCAGTTATAATTCTGTGTTATCTTTTTGACTATACTTCGCTGCGCTCGGTCAATTTATTATTGTCATACATTTGTGTAATAGTAATTTAGTAATATAAAAAAATCAGATGTAAATTAGAATAAGGCACGATTCAAAATTTTTGGGAAAAATGTTATTCAATTTATTTCTTTGATTAAATGTTTTTGTACCTAATAAGTATGCTTTGTTTTGCTTTGTACATAATAAATTGTATTGATGCACATAGTGTAGGTGGACTTAAATAAATATGAAACCTTGCCAACTGTTTGCTACTTGTATGCGTTCCCCACTACACTGGCGGTTTAATTCGTACAATACTCAACTTAGTTAAATAGATATTGAGGCAGCACTTTCTAGCATGTTCAAAAATAAAAAATAAAGTAGCTGAACTTTTGAATTAATATGAGAAGACACTACCTACTTTTTAACTGCTGTAAGCATACGTGGTTTTGTGATAAGGCGAAAGGGGTCTATAGTATCCACCATTATGAACAACTTTTACTTTGGGACGAATCCTGAAATCTGATTTTAGGGTTGGTCCCATCCCGTAGTAGGTTTTTTATAATGATGAGCACTATAGACATCCTTTCAGCTTATTACACCCTTTCCGCGTAACCCTGTATAAGTACTTAACTTACCCATTTTTTTGTGTTAAGGCCCTCTTTTCCTACTTTTAGGAATTTTTGTCATTCTAGTTTTAGTTAGTATACTTCCATAGTTAGCTTAAAATTATAAAAATGGTGCCATAATATCAAAATTGAAAGTTTTATCTAGAAAATCGTAAAGACCGAAACACGATTAAGGACATTTGTTGCAGGACCGACGATCGAACCGGGTGCCGTCAGATTGTAAAGCGCACATGCTACCGCCCAGCCACCATGGCTCTGCCATATTTTATATGAGCATCGAGATAAAATACATATCGTGCCAAAAAAAATGTCTGAACCAAAACTCGGCGCACGCTACGAATTGTGCAGACTTTTTGGGTAGTTATAAGGTAACCGAGTTCCGACTAAGATTGGTAAAAGCTAAAACCCACTAATTCTGATCACTTACACAAAGTTATTGAACGGAAGTCTACCTACTACCTACCCTGTGATATATCCACCTACTTCAGTTAATCTTAAATCAGTTAATCATTAAAAGAAAATTATTTTATTCAGATTTTTTATATTATTGCAACCGCCAGAGCAAATAAATGCTTGGACCGAGATTAGTATGGTTTTAGCATCTAGATACAAAACCTATGGAGTCACAAACGTGCCCAAAAACAAACGAACCAAAACTCAGCGCATGCTACCAATTGCGTCGACTTTTTGGTTAGTTACAGGTAACCGCTATCAGAATGCCAACGCCGCACGATGCCAGAGCGTTGACCACTATGCAAGCGACATAACATATAATTGGAGTAAATATGGCATTGTGAACTATATAATTGATACAATGTATGTAAAATTTTAAAAACGTACGGACGTTTTTTTAATGTTTTCACTGAGAGGTTGTGGGAATTGTATCTCGATGGAGCGGAGCTGTATTTTATGTAACTTTAATGTCTCGAAAGTTATATGATTATTTACGGAATATTCACTGGAACTCGAACACGAACCTAAGTCCCGACAAACCAGTGATAACCGTAGCAAAAGACTAAGAAAGAGGGTAGATCGTTATGTATGCACCTAACTTTTTAACTGTTCGACCAACCACCCGCATTCTTCAGTCTTCCCGTGAACCTGGTGCATGTTACTGCGCTGAAATATCAGGAGCTCATTCCACAAACTTACCACGGTAAATATCCCGTAAATAATCATATAACTTTAGTGAACAACCGTGATAGTTTAGAACAGTGATTTTAATATTTCGTTCTTTCTCTACCTGCCAATGCATGACTTCAGTGTATCCCGGGTCGACGAGCGTGTTCCCGGTGTAAGTGAAGGTCTCCGCCCCTATAGCGAAGGTGATCGAAGTGCTGAGGTAGCGACAGTCGCGCGACAGTGTCGCTATGAAATGTCGCGTGATGTAGTCGTAGATCCGCCACGAGTCGCCGTCCAGTTCAGATTCCGCTGTTAGACAACAAAATACAATACAATACATCTTAGGTAAGCAAGAAAAGCCGTGGTAGCCCATTTGGAAGACCGCTAGACTTGAAAGCGCGAGGTCGCGGGTTCAAACCCCGGGCCCGTACCAATGAGCTCTTTGGAGCTTATGTACGGCTTTTCGGTGAAAGAAAACATTGTGAGGAAACCTGCATACGAACGGAGAAGAAATTCAATGGTGTATATGAATCCACCAATCTGCACTGGGCCAGCGTGGTGGATATGACCCAATCACCCTTTCAGGGGTAGGCTAAAAGTCCTTTATAAATAACCTAGCGGTCCGCCCCAGCTTCGCACGGGTATAGATTATAGCCTATGTCACCCGGGGTTAGTGTAGCTTCCCAACAGTGAAAGAATTTTTCAAATCGGTTCAGTAGTTTCGGAGCCTATTCAATGCAAACAAACAAACAATCTTTCCTCTTTATAATATTAGTATAGATAGTATAGATAAAATTTTATTAAACTACACTACATAAATTAACATTAGAATATGAAAAATATTATTGTCAACGACTTCTAGATTTGAAGATAACACTAAAATCGTGTTTTAGAAGGCCAGTGCGCTTACTCTTGACACTCGATTTCAATCGTAATTTGGAATTGGGATCGAAAACATGCCATTTGGTACTCTTCAATCGCGTCAAGAGTACCGAAAGCGTCGAGTTGAGTCGATTTTATTTAGTTCCATAAAATTCCACCATTATCGGTTCCAATCGTGCGCTAGTTTAGAATTCAAGAGTACCAAAATGGCATGATTTCGATTCCAATCCCAAATTACGAATGAAATCGAGTGTCAAGAGTAAGCCCACTGTTCTTGCCGAATTATTCTATCGAGAAAAGTTTCATCAAGTTTGTTTCTAATATTACATTAGACTTAATTATATCCTCAAGTAGTAATTTTTAAACTTTCGCGATTTGAACACATTTAGATTTAAATACATTTCGCTCCACGTTACAAGGTACATATTTTTACCTAAATTAAATAATACGTGATAAGTCCCGATAAACATTTAAAACAAATATCCTCAAGTATTCATAAACAAAACATGCATTTGATACTGTTTGTCATAACCGCGCAAATAGATGCAACGCAACCCCTATTTGTTGACTCTCATATGTTCATTATCTTATATGTTGACGACTTATAAACTCTTAATGTCAAAATTCTAGGCGGCACTGCCGTAATGTTATAGGCATACGTGCCTATGAGTTGGTACGAACGTTTACCATCAGGCGTACGGCACGCTCGTCTCGTTAGCTGATTATAAAGCTTACTTACAGGCAGCTCTCTGCGGCGTGATGGGTGGATGGTCTCCTTTGTCGACGCCTTTCTTGGGACGGTTGATACCTCCCGCGACAATGGCTCGTACTTCTGCGCCCCATTTTGAAGAGTTCTGTTGCTGCCGTAGCGTACCCCTGGAAGTTTTTTTAAAATATAACTGATCTACGTTTGGCCACCAACTCGCCTGATGGTAAGCGAAGGCGTGACCGACAATGGAACTAAACAAAAGGCTACTTGAAATGAAAGAGACAGCGCGTTGACTTTTATTCACATCATCAGCTCGAAGATGTCCACTGCTGGACATAGGCCTCTCCCTAGGACCTCTACACTGAACGACAGCCTGCCATCTGCATCCACTGGGTGCCCGCAACTCTGACGATGTCGTCGGTCCACCTAGTGGGAGGCCTACCTATGCTTGCGGTGACTTATATTACTTACATTAAATCGTAGTTCTCAGGGTAACTGGTGGTTTCAGTTCGTGGGTATGAGATGTAACCGCTTGTGTAAAGTCGCTCGGCCACCTGTAATATATACATCGGCATTAATCCCACTGCACGCAGTCATTTGTATAAGCTAGGAGCCACGGACAGTCCACTGTGTCGTGGCTGCATGACAGAGAACGAAACTGTAGAGTATGTGCTGTGGCATTGTGAAGCCACAGAAGAAACTAGAATCGCTGCCGGGTTGCATGGGGCACCGTTGCCTCTTTCATCCGCGTCGTCGCAACAGCTGGACTGCTTTTCATCATCATTACTTACACTACCATCTAAACCACTAGAGCAACTGTACCAGCGCCCCAGAGTCTCACTCCGGTATTTCAAGGAGTTGAGTTGGCTCGGGTAGGTGCTGATAGGGGGAAATGCACAATACACCCCAAGCGGGACGTCAGTGCAGGACTTATCGCCCCCATTTCGAATAAGAATAAGGATCCCACACGCCTCGCGTCTTCGTTTTATCCAACACTCACGCGGGCTCAGAATTCTGAGAACTAAACTCCAAAACGGGCAATGGAGAGAGCTATGTTCGGAGATTCTTTGCGCGATAACATCCGGAACGTGGATATTCGCCAAAGAACCAGAGTCACCGACATAGCTATTAAAATTTGAAAGTTTAAGTGGTTATGGGCTGGCCACAGAAGCATCGGACTGGCCATATAGTAGAGGTGGCGTTTGCCAGACGGGCCTTGCCGCAAGCCAGACGGCAGGTAGGATAGGGGATCTCCAGCCTTGGGCCCCGGGCTTGTGAGGAGCCACCCGGGCCCTTTCGACGCAGTCCAGAACCTGGGCCACATTACTCGAAGAACCGAGTGGGAATAAAGGTTTTTGAGTAGAGACTACGATCCAGAAGATGCAGCGTAGATAGGCCTCCCATTAGATAGACCGAACATCGTAAGCGTGGAGCATCCAGTGGATGCAAAAGACAGGCTGTCCTTCAGTGTGGAGGTTAAAGGGGGAGGCCAAAGATAATATAAACCATCATTGGGGGAGGCCTATGTTCAGCAGTAGACGTCTTCTGGCTGATGATGATGACACGGGGCACGCGAGAAATAAATAAATAAAAATTCGGGACATATTTGTTTTTTTGGTGTAACTTATATTCTAAATTGTATTGTTATGTGTTAAGAGAAAAAACATTTTTCAGCTAACGACATAATTACCTGCATAGCATGGTGGGGTCCCATACCCAGCCCAGAACTTGCCACCCTCATCAATTCCACTGTATTCAAAGCCACGGGCCGAGCTTTTATTTTCTCTTTGGCTTGAATGTTTACAACACTGAAAATGTATAAGAATTATAGTTAAAAAAACATTTCACATATTGCACACACTGACATATTCTTACTAGTTCTACAAACGCACACTTCAATATTGAGCAGCACACAACTGCAAACGAAATGGTCAAATGGACGACTAAGGGGAGGAATAAGTGCTAAAAGAGAAACTAGGTAATAACACTCCAATTTATTTTTCCTTAGGATAGCCTATTCGCACCAGTGAAGAGTTGCCAAGCACGCTACCCTACCGCCACCGATGCTCAAGGCTCTGTACCTTTAAAGAAACCAGATTTTCATCACCTATACAGCTCGTCGTTTTACGGACTCCAAAGCTTCCAGCTGGTACTTCGCGGAACCGTCACATAGATGGCTGCAGTTCTTCATACACGAGCGGACTTGAAATAATGCCATTCGACCATTGAGATAAAATTTCTTTAGTCACAATCTCTGAGTGAAAACGTCCGAGCGTCATTGTATCGATTATAATAGTTCATCATCCATCATTTCAGCCATAGGACGTCCACTGCTGGACATAGGCCTCCCCCATCGATCTCCAAAAGGGCCGGTTGGAAGCAGCCTGCATCCAGCGTTTCCCTGCGGTCTCTTTTAGCTCGTCTGTCATCTTGTGGGTGGACGTCCTACGCTGCGATTACCGGTCTGTGGTCTCCATTCCAGAACCTTTCCGCCCCATCGGCCATCTGTTCTGCGTGATATGTGCCCTACCAGTTCCGGTTTTAGTACTACCAGCGCCCTGGGCGAGACTACGTCGACGGTTCTACGGTTTTGGTTCGGATTTTTTTTGGCACGATTGTGACTGTATTGTATTGTATCTAGATGCATTCGACCTATACACGGTGTAAGGTGAACACTCGAAGCCAAAAGAAGGTAATTGCACTCATCATTATACAACTTTTACTATGGGACCAGCCCTGAAATCGCGAAAAAAAAACAGCTGTTCCATACATTTTGCCGAGTGGCAATGACCGTTTTCTATAGAACAGCTGATATTTTTTTCGCGATTTACGGCTTAGTATAAGTTGTTCATAATGATGAGTACAATTACCTTCTATTGGCATCGAGAGTGTTCCCCTTACACCCCGTATAGAGCGTGTGAAGTAAAGTCACGCGATCAAATATCTTTATTTTATATTTTTCTAAATAATTATCAGGTCGTTATATTTTTGTAATATTTTTACAATAATCTTTTAGGATCACAGAAAAGTTTATTTTTTAGTTTTAATTAGAACGGTTGTCAAGGCATTTTTGTAGAAATTTGTTCTAGCCAGTTGCACCCATATAAACTAAACGTCAGTCATTCCAAATCAGTTAACAACTGTGATGCGGAGTTCAACGCGTTGATCTAAATAAGAATGTTCAATCGAGGTTCACTCATAATGCCTGATAACAGATTTTCGTCAACGATTTGTCTGTAATTTTTTAGCGCGATTGCCCTGCAGTTTGATTTCAGTAGTGTGAGACGTCAATCAATGCAACAATATCAAATGTCGTCAAAAAAGAAAAAATCTAAAAGCTTTAAAAACTCTTAAAAAGCAGGCTCTCATGGTGGTAGGTACCTCAATATCTTGGCAGGTACAAGAAAATGCTGCTCGCTGGGTTTTCATACAACTTGAAGTTTTCGAAGTATCTATCTTAATATAGGTCTATGATTCTAACCTAATGTAACCTTCTAAACTTACGTGGCCTCCTTAAACTCCTTGATGCCAACAAGGAACATATTAGCGACATCCTTCTCGAAGACCCTGCCTCGTTTCCACTCGAGAGGGAGCTCCCTGCCCTCAGCCGTGCTGGCTGTCACCCGCAGCACCCAGTATGACTCCGGCTTGAATGTTTGGATCTCGTCGTGCCGTTGTACGCAGAAACCGAGGGTAGGCGTTTGGCATGGTCCATAGGATATCAGGGATGCGTCTAAGTCACCATACCTCCCTGAAGTGTTAAAATCATTTTTTTATTTTTTTTATTCAATAATAGGCTTGCCTTTGACCGCCAACTCGCCTGATGTTAAGCGATAATGCGGTCTACATGATGACTGCTTACCAGCATTTAATTTGTTTTTGTTACTCAACATACATCAACATGAGTTTTTACATTGGGATAGTTGGAGAAACAATGACATATGATACTTTTTTCTAAGAGAAATGTCATGAATTTTGAGTGGATGTCCATGGGTGAAATAGTGGAACACAGCTAGTGAAACAAAGTAGTGCTAATCCCAGAGCGAATTTACTTAAAAACAAATTCACGAAGAAAGTTTAATTACTATTACCTTTTTTTTTCTTCTTTTTTATTATTATCTATTTTATATTAACTCCTTATCATCATCATCATCATCATCAGCCTGAAGACGTCCACTGCTGAACATAGGCTTCCCCCTTTAACCTCCACACTGAATGACAGCCTGCCTTTTGCATTTGCCTTTTTTTAAATTAACTATGTAGTATTATTTATTTCTACATATACTGTCTTTTAAAATATATATATATGAATTACAATAGGTAATAATACATAATAATATCAAATCAAGTCAAATCACAAAATAAAAATAAAACATTAATGTAATACAATGGACCCGTGTTTATGTCCTAAAACTGCGATCAGAACCACTAGAGGATAGGCAGCAGCATCCTATGAGTACACGGTGAACGTACTGCCATCCCCAAACCACCTGCGGAGCGTGGGGATTATGACAACACCCAATTTTCTAATTAGGAGGCCTTTGTTCAACAGTGGACGTTGATGGTGATGATGATGTATATAATGTCAAAATTTAAGTACTGGTAGGCAAAAGTACTCTGGGAAAATCCTAAAAAACTTTTGTGTTGAGATGAACGAATAAAACTGAAATCCAATTTGCAATTTTTTTTACAGGCTTGCGTGTTACCACCACCTCGCCTGATAATTAGAGCATGATGATATGGTCTGACGATGGAGCATGCTTGCTTTGAACAAACCTGACATTATTTACAGTTAGAAAGTCAAGTCAATGATCAAGGTAATACCTTAACTATTGATCCACTATATGTATATTTCTTTACCTTGAAAATACTTAGTCTGAAAGCGAGTGAAAGCGCAACCAATTCTGAGATCCAGCTCTTGTCTGGCATCAACACTTTTCGACTCATTCTCATTGGGCCTTCCAAGGGTCAACATGGCTGCTTTAATGTCCTTGTCCGTGATAGCTGAGAACTTGGCTCGATAAGTTACTTGAGGGGTAAATACATCTCCTTTTACATAGCCTTGGACACAGTTCATTACCTGAAACATATGATATGATTTTTTGAGAGTTATGGTGGCTGAGGAGTGTGAGTTTTTTTTAATTTTATTTTTTATTAATAATAGGCTTGCGTTTGACCACCATCACGCTTAACATTAAGCGATGATGCGGTCTACGTTGGAGCATTCCGATTCACTCGTGATTTGAAGACACCCAGATTGTAACCATCGGGAACACCCATTCAGGCAGCGCATACCACAGACTAGCAGTTCGCACAATAAATGTGGAATCAAAGCGCTTCGTACGGGTTTTCGGAATATCAACCATAAAGCGGTGACGATCCTCGGCCCTGCACCAATGACATATTTAGTACTTAAGTAAAATATGCGCTGGTAGTTGGTTTCATACCCAAAGGTTAAAAACGGGACCCTATTACTAAGCCTACGATGTCCGTCTGTCCGTAAAAACGGTAATACGTACAAGCGTCAAACTTGGCATGATTATAGTACACACTCACAAAGTATAACAAAAAATAATAAATAAGGGCCATGTGCGAGGCGGTAAAAAAATTCTGTTCATTACCAAGTTATAACTGGTAATTTCATTATTGAATTTTGTGGTTGTACGGAACCCTCCATGCGCGAGCCCAACTCGCACATGGCCACCTTTATATCATCACTCTAGAGTCTAGCTGCTACCGCCTGAGAGCTCATCCACATATTATCATAGATCTATGGAAATCATAGCAAAAAAGAACGCACAGGCGACCGTTTTACGCGTTCTTTTTTACAATATGTGAAATTAACTCCCTGTGATCTGGTATTATGAGTATAAGTGACAATGATCACTTATACCAACAGGTGGCCAAATATAGCATTTTTTTTTTATTGATAGAATTTTAGATCACCTCAAAACAAATATTTTCTCCTTCCTTATCACAATCCAGCCACAGTATCAAAAAATCAGCTCCCCTAGCCTCGTTCGCTAAGAATGCAGGTATCTTCAACCGCGGCAACGCTTCTTTCTTCTCCGTTGGGCATGTGAACAACTCGACAGGATCCACCTTGTCCCAATTGTTATACTTTCCAGTGAAGTCCAAGCTCATGACGTGTCCACATACCGATGTCATCTTGAAATGGACTGGCTCGTTCTTGAATGTGCCGTTCCATTCGTGCACTGCACATGATTGGTTTGTCGCTGTCAACAAAATAGATACACGTTTTTAATTCTTACTTGCGTATCATAAAGCTTTATAAGTACAGTATAATCTCACTAATATACAGTATAATCCCACTAATCCGGCACTATTAAAAACTAGAGGGTGATGATGGTGAGGAGGGTGATGATGGTGGTGAAGAGGATGATGAGAGAGGATATATAAATAATATATAAATAGTAGCTTTGTTTTTTTAAAAGTAATTGTAAAATTAAGTCTGCTGAGATAGCGAACTCGTAGTCTTTAATACTTGTAATCGTATCCAGGTCCTCACGATACAGGCTGTGCCTAGTGTGAGGATCGTTAGATAATTCTATCGAGGGCACAAAATCCCTGTATAAGCATGTTCAATTAACCTTAGATATTGGAATATTCGGATTACTGGATTATAGAGAAAGTCAAATAAAATCATAATAAATAAAATAAAGCATTTCATAAAGAGACATTTGACATTTTTAACTACACACTTCTCACTTCAAAAAAGCAGGTAAATATGTTCACACGTGCACGTGATAAGTTCTCAGGTTAGACTGCTATTCATCCTTTGGTCTAAACTATGTAAGGTCGTGGAATGAGCTCCCGATGTTTTGGCATAGTTACATGCACCTATCAAATCATAACCATATAACTTAATACAACCGTAATAGTTTAAATCAGTGTTAAACTATGTATGTATTTTATTTTATGCAGTGAAATAATAACAATATATGTATACGGGGTTACTCATATGCCATGTACTAAGCAGAAGGGAGGTCTTTGTACTCATCATTATAAACAACCACACACACTACTATGGGGAACACTTATGGGGGTCACTTTTACTATGGGGAAAATGGGAACATCCCTGAAAACGGGAAAACAATATCAGCTGTTCCATACATTGTGTTTGTAGCCGTTGTAGCATATTTGGGAGACCAATTGACTTGAAAGCATGAGGCCGCGGGTTCAAACCCCGGGCCCGTACCAATGAGCTCTTTGAAGTTAAGTACGGATTTTCATACCACTGGCTTTTCGTTGAAGGAAAACATCGTGAGGAAACATGCCTACATACTAAGAAGGAATTCAATGGTGTATGTGAATCCACCAACCCGCACTGGCCCAGTGTGGTGGATATGGCCCAATCACCCTTTCGGGGGTAGGCTAAAAGTCCAGCAGTGGACTGTTAAAAGGCTGATTATGATTATGATGATACATTTTGTAGTGTCAATGACCGTTTTCTATGGAACAGCAGTTTTTTCCGCGAATTTAGGGTTGGTCCCATAGTAAAAGTTGTTCATAATGATGGGTACAATGACCTTTCGGCTTAGTACAGGGTATATGCGTAACCCTGTATAAAACCCTATACATAGATACCCATGAGAACTTGTCTGACTTATCTTACGCACTTATATTACGCGCATGCCTTAATGAGAAAACAAATATCAAAAGAAGCTCCGTAAGTACAAACCATCACTGAAGGTTTGATATTGCGAGGAAGCGGTCCAGATGCAAAATAAAGAGAAAATGGTCTACCAACTTTTACCAGTGATGCATTTCCCGTTGCTCAGGATAGTAGCCAAGTTTTGAGCTAACGATGGCTTCTCAGCCACCATTAAAGCGGTCTTCATGATAGTGTATAGATTTGATTTGCACTACTGATTCATGAAGATCTTCAAAACGCCATGGAATAAGTTGTTTTAATTGAAATATTCCGCCGCAAGCACTTCACATCACAAATAAAATCCATCTGCACCGCACCAGCTTGAGATTCACATGCATATTTCGATTGTGTTGTCAGTGTCAATGTCAATTAATGACAGTAAAATTCTGTTTTTATTAACATTGATTCTTATTTATTACACCATCAATGTTTTGAATGCATTCCCTTTTTATTTAGATTTCATTCATCTGTCCATCCTAATCCTTTCTATATCCAAATTTTTGCGTATCGTTTCCCTACCTTTATAAAACTAAACTCATACGACTTGTATGTGGCAACTGCTTCAATCATGCGGAGCGGAGCCAAAAGCCCCAACACGGGGAATAATAAATAAATAAATAAATGTCAATAAATAAAAAATGTCAATACTCAATATGTCAAATGTCAATGTCACTTTCCATCAAACGAACGGCTGGGGGTGCGCCAGTGCGCCTGCTTACTTTGATAAATTGTTGGAAAAACCTTGAACGATGCGCGATTGTGCACTATTATCAAATTATAAGTAGATTGTGTATTTGTGTCCTCACCCAGTGATATTAAAGAGACCGCTCTGTGGTGAAGAAAATCGAGAAACTAATATGGTGTCGGCTCCCGCAGTAAACATGGTAGGTGGTGACATGTTTTTTCTATTGTTTATTTATGTAACTGCTTGCGTAGATTACGATATGTGAAAGTCAACACTATGTTATTGCAGAGCCACCCTCGCAATGAAGACCACATGACCACGACGACACATTTGAGAGTGATTCTGCCAACTTCTATGGATACAAACATGCCACCGCCATTTATTGATATAAGTGCGTATAATTCATCTAATTAAATAGTTTGTAGACGTATATTGATTGTGATATTGTCGTGAGAACTCAATGAACACAGACCTGTTATTTCATGACTCACTGGTTATTCAATAACAAATGTCACCTTCTGCTTTGACTAAGTTTCCTTGTGAGTAGGTACGTAGGTAAAATGTTCACACATACAAATTTGATGCCTCCCTTGACATACAATTAGGTCAGTGAAATATTCATTTGAAACTCCATCCCTCGGTTAGTGGCCTAAAAATTTGTGTTAATGACTAATTAGCATTCTGCTCAATTATAATTAACATCTGGAATTCCTATATTGTTCTAGATTTACTTTTGTGTAACTGTAAATAACGTCAGGTTTGTTCAAAGCAAGCATGCTCCATCGTCAAACCGTATCATCATGCACTAGTTATCAGGCAAGGTGGTAAAACGCAAGCCGATAGCTGTAAAGAAATTGCATGGGATTTCAGATTTATTCGTTCATCTTACCACAAAAGTTTTTAGGATTATCCCAGATAAATTTTGCCTACCAGTACTTAGACGTGGTCCTTAACTGTTGGCCTTTTGGAAAAACTGAGAGTCACACAGCCGGCAATGGAGAGAGCTATGCTCGGAGTTTCTTTGCGTGATAGAATCCGAAACATGGACATTCGCCAAAGAACCAGAGTCACCGACATAGCTGTTGAAATTTGCAAGTTGAGGTGGCAATGGGCAGGCTACATTGCTCGAAAAACCGATAACCGATGGGGAAGAAAGGTTCTTGAGTGGAGACCACGAACCGGAAGACGCAGCGTAGGTAGGCATCCCACTAGATGGACCAACGACATAGTAAGAGTCGCTTGGATCCAGTGGATGAAAAAGGCAGGCTGTCGTTCAGTATGGAGGTTAAGGGGGAGGCCCATGTTCAGCAGTGGACATCTTCTGGCTGATGATGATGATGATGACCAGAACTTAAATTTTGACATAATAATTACATATTATTCTTCATAGAAAATGTTTTAGAATTTACCTATGTATCATAGAATTAGTATTAGTTGGCAAAACAAGCAAATTTTAAAATGCCATACCACAATGTTAGTCAGAAGCAGTCATTTCCAATGTGGATTCAAATACAAAAGGTTTATATCGATGAAAAAAATATATATTTAAAACCATTCATTTCCAAAGAAGATTCAAATACAAGGAGGATTTTGTTGATGAAAAAAAAAACTTTGGCTGTCCATGGTTTCTGAGATTGATTGATTGATTAACTCTTTATTGTTCACACCATTAAATTTGATACAGAGGACAAAAAACTCTTAAAATCTAACTGTAACAACCGGCGCTAAAAACAATCTCTTCCAGGCAACCTTAGGATGGAAGACGAGGTGTGGAATGGAGGAGATGTAAATAAAAGTCCACAAATTTACTTTAATTGCTAAGGTTTGCTTAGATAACTGAATAATGTGATTTATATTTACTAACAACCCTACAGTAAATCCTACCAGAATTGTTTTTAGTTGTTTAAATGCAACATTAAAATAAACACACTTGTTTTTTTTTATTGATCGTGATCACTAACGATCAGGCGGCCTATTAGCTTGTTTGTCACCAATATAAGGCATTAAAAAATACTTATCAATGTAGAAAGTTAAGTGACAATTACTGCCTGTTTACGCTCAGTGTATGCAGCCGATATTCTGTATCTAAGTTTAATAGCTAGGGCTTGCTTAGATAACTGAATAATTAGTTCTATATTTACTAATGATCCCTCAAAATTTTTACGCTCATTGTACTTGCATTTAATGCTGCGGCCGCACACTCGACGAGTGGTGAGGGAAGTAGGCAGAAACCTAGTGTGGCTGAGTGCCGTTCGTCATACTCCTCGCCTTGCCTACCGCACTGGAGTAGGTACAGAATGTCGGCTGCATACAACGAGCCTAAACAGGCAGTAATTGTCACTTAACTTTCTATATTGATAAGTATTTTTTTATTGCCTTATATTGGTGACAAACAAGCTAACGGGCCACCTGATCGTTAGCGATCACGATCAATAAAAAAAACAGGTGTGTTTTGTTTAATGTTGCATTTAAACAACCAAACACACAACAATTCTGGTAGGATTTCCTCATTGTAAATTAAGACAACTATGTCACTGTGTCACTTCAACAATGGCTTCTCACAGGGATACACAGTTTTTCCTTTATTTTTTTTAATAGGCTTGCGTTATTCCCATCTTCCCGCCATAACGGCGTAGCCCGTCATTTTGCTGTGTCCTCGGGATGATATGTGAGCTAAATGTTTGGGTTAAAGAAGAACTTTCTTTTTCTCAATAAGAAGAGATTTGTAGGTTTGGTTTCACAATGATGTTTATTTATGATCATATGTTCACAATGATCATAACTAAGCGATTTGTTTGCTTACAGGATGGCGTGTAGTGTATAGCTTCAAATAGAAGAGATGTGTAGGTTTGGTTGCACAATGATGTTTATTTATGATCATATGTTCACTATGATCATAACTAAAAAAAATGTTGCTCGCGGGATGGCGTGTAGTGAATAGATTCAGTAAGAAGGGATGTGTAGGTTTGGTTGCACAATGATGTTTATTTATGATCGTATGTTCGCTACTATCGTAACTAAGCATTTTTATGCGCGCACGTGACGTGTATAGCATCAATTAGGACACCGAAGAGATTTGTATGTTAAAGCGTCATGTAACGAAATCACAACATTTGCTCATACAATCGTTTACCTTTAACGACACTGCCCTAAGCTACTTTTTATCCTGGTAAATAAACAGTTCCTATAGGATAATGAGTGAAAGCGCGAGTCACTGCAGTTTTCTTAATATGGCAATTGGAGATAAGAGAAATAGTAATTCTTGTGACCTTTGAACGCACTCACTATTAAATGGGCATCGGCTCATTGCCAGTTTTATTTATATTTAAAAAATACTGTAATTTTGTACTAATTTTCGAATTATTGTCCCATTGCAGATAGCATGCACGATATCCCCCCACCACAGCCAGATTTCTCGGCGCCTCCCCCCTATGATGTCGCAGCTAACTCCAAGCTGCCCACTTACGAGGAGGTGCAGAGAGAAAAGCAGATGGAAGGGGAAGGAATACCACAGGTTAGATTATGCTACATCCCTGGATTTGGTTAACACCATTTAAAATCGTAGTTACACTCTCCCTGGCTTGACGGTTTTCTGTCACTATTTCATCTTCTTATTGGAGTTTGATATTTGCCTTCTCGTTTATTAGGGTTCCATAGTATTACAAGGGACCCTTATAAGTTCTTTTTTTTATAATATCATCTCCCCTGATGTTAAGCGATGATGCGATCTACGATGGAGATGCTTACCTAGAAGAAACCGATTCACTCTCGACTTGAATACACCCAGATTGTAACTGACGGGGAACACCCATTCAGGCAGCGAATTCCACAGACTAGCAGTTCGCACAATAAATGTGGAATTAAAGCGTTTCGTACGGGTTTTCGGAATATCAACCATAAAACGAAGTCTGTCAGTCCTAATTATTTATTACATTCTAACTTTTATAGTTATTACGGTAAGGTCTGTAAGTGCATGTAATTGTGCATAGTAAAAGTTAATCATAATTATGAGTAAAATTACTTCCTTTCAGCTTAGTACAGTATAAATACGTAACCCTGTATAAGAAAAAACATACTTGTGTCAAACACTGTCAATCTATTTATACTATTCAGTTGTAAGAAATACTGATAAGATAATAATTGCCCAAACATTAACCTTTTACCATAAATAGTTTATCAAAGACTTATCAGTTTTTATCACCAAAATACAGCATTAACAAAAATGACGAATTTATGATTCATTCAATATAGTCTTATCTATGATATATGTAAATAGATAAAATAATATAGTGTTTATGTTTGTTACGGTCAGTGTTGCCAATCCTAAGTATTGTTTTGAAATATATACTTAATATGAACTGATTATAGAGTATATTATTATTAATGGGATATTTACGGGCGCCGAAATATCGGGAGCTCCATCCCCAACCTTCATCATTTCAGCCATAGGACGTCCACTGCTGGACATAGGCCTCGCCCATCAATCTCCAAAAGGGCCGGTTGGAAACGGCCTGCATCCAGCGTTTCCCTGCGGTCTCTTTTAGGTCGTATGTCCATCTTGTGCCGCGAACAACCATGATAGTTTGAAACAGTGTTTTGATCGTAGAGTGATTTATATAATAAACTTGACCTCGGATATCTGGAAATAGACTCCATTATTACAACACTACACAACCACAACACCTGGCGAAATAGGGGTAGAGCAGTTCAGTCAGCGACCCAAAGCCGTGCTTCGTTATTTTAGGGAGCTCGGCTGGTTTGGGTAGGCTGGCAAGGGCAAATGCACAATACACCCCAAGCGGGATGTCAGTGCAGGTCTTATAATCCCCACGTTGAATTAGAATTATTTATTTTATTATATACACAACACAAATTACAATCTTACAAAACATTATATCTATTATCGGTTCAGATATGGATTGTAACTTAAAAATATGTGTAAACATAAAAACAAAATGAGCAGACATGAATAACGTTAGTGCTTAATATATACAAACTGTACATAAACCTGCAGAGCGCACACTACCGCTACAAGTGTCGCGGGTGTGCGTACTCTGCACGAGTATGCTATGCATCGGATGAGTTTGGAGCAGCCAGACTCAAGCCAGTGGTTGTGTGTGATCTGACGGACTTGGTATTGAGAAAATCTTTTATTGACCTCATATAATGTGGAATTTTTGAACTAAAAATATCAATTTCTATCTTATTATTTAGTAGCGACCCGCCCGCCCGGCTTCGCACGGGTTTAATTTACGTGCGAAGCCGGGGCGGGTCGCTAGTTATACATATAAACCTTCCTCTTGAATCACTCTATCTATTTAAAAAAACCGCTTCAAAATCCGTTGCGTAGTTTTAAAGATTTAAGCATACATAGGGACGGACAGACAGCGACAGCGACTTTGTTTTATACTATGTAGTGATAGTGTCGTTTTTATAAGTTTTTTTTATTAGATTAGAATTATGCCAATTTTCCAATAGTTTGTCCCTTTATGATGATTGATTGATCATGATTTTTTGTTTCAGCTGTCGGGCCCTGGAGCACACCCCACGTTCACAGCGTTCGTGACGGTGGAACCAGCTGACTCTACCGGAGACCAGCTCGACCCAGAAAACAGCCTCCTCGGCACTGACATCATGTTCCTCACTTCGTTCTTCGGTGAGACTCGTTTGATACTATTGTCGCGCGTCATAGTGACTTGTCAGTGGAACCAGCCATTTTACAATCGTGATGTTGGACCCGGGTATGTCTTAAAACTGCGACCAGAACCACCGTAGGATGGGCAGCAGCGTCCAATTAGTACACGGTGACCGTACTGCGATCCCCAAGCTGCATACCAAGCGTGGGGATTATGGCAACACCCCTCTCTAAGAGGGAGGCCTTGTTTAGCAGTGGGACAGAGTAGGCCAAAAAAAGTTACTAATTACAACTACTACTAGTTAGTTACTAACTGTAAAACAAAAGTAACTACAATAAAACAATTGTTGATTAAGGCCCAATTTAGTCTCATGTACAATATGTACATGTCTGAGTTTTTAAAGACCTTTGTGTTGTTGGCATGGGGGTTGACGGGTGTAAATCTAAATTTTTTTTACACCTTGGGCTACATTATTGAAGTTTTAGTAAGGATCCCTATTTTTTTTTTTGAAAATATAATATAGCCTATGTTACCCGGGGATAGTGCAACTTCCCAACACTTTTTTTTATATATTTTGATTGTTATAGTGGTTTAGCGATGACAAACAGCTGCTTCCTCGATCTATAAATATTTTAGTAAATAATTAAGTATGCAAAGTTTGATATGTACTTTCCTATATTTTTTTTTTTTGTGAGTGCGCGGTGAATGTGAGCACCATGTCAAACCAACTGTGGTTTTTTGGTGCAACAATATGCAATAAACTTTATTAATTGCGTAAAGTAAATAAAGTAGAAATTAAAAAAAAAAAAAAAAACAAATCGGTGCAGTAGTTTCGGAGCCTATTCAATGCAATTATATAATACTAGCTGTTTCCCGCGACTTCGTACGCGTAGACTTTCATATAATATTTCAATCCCGTTTTAGCCTTAGTCCGTCTTTTTCGGAAAAACAATTATACAGTTTTTATTTATTTTAAACCATTAACCTGAATACCAAATGTTATATCCCTAAGATCAAAAACAAAGGACTTTCATACAAACTTTCAACCTCCATTTGCCCTCCTTAATACGGCCCTTTCGCAAAATTCTTTCTTAGCGGACCTCTACACCCCATAAGGAATTTACGTCTGCCAAATTTCAGCTTCGTAGGTTAAGTGGTTTTCGAGATTTCGTGTTTAATGTGCGAATGAGTAGATGAATTTCGCTTTTATATATATAGATTTTACAATGCAAACAAACAATCAAATCTTTTCTATTAATAATATTAGTTTATTGTGCATTGTGAATTTAAATGCACAATACACCCCAAGCGGGACGTCAGTGTAGGACTTATCGCCTCCATCTCGAATAAGAATAAGATTATTAGTTTAGATAACATTGTATTATATTTGTTCCCCAGTGGCGTTCCTATTCAACTGGATAGGATTCCTCCTGCTGATGTGTTTCTGCCACACGGTCGCAAGTAGATACGGAGCGCTCGCAGGCTTCGGCCTGTCGCTCGCCAAGTGGACCCTCATAGTGAAACACTCCACCGAACTCGCGTCCCACGAGAACTCATGGCTGTGGTGGCTCATCATGGCGTTTGGTAAGTCATTACTGGCTCTAGCAGTTTTCTTATATAAGATGGGGCCGATAAGTCTGATTTAGGGCGATGTGTTTGCACCCGCCACACCACCTTTAACATATTATTATTTATTATCTCCAGTGGTCGAATTAGACTTACTCATGAACCGGAACGCATTTCCCTTCAAACCTTGCGAACTTTTAACCGACTGTCTAAGAAGGAGGGTAATCTTTTTGGGTTGTATGTAAGTAAGGAAATTTGTGTTTTGTCAGGTTACGATGGGGCTGACATAGACATGTTGTCTAAAAGCCCCCCAAAAAAAAAAATGCATGTTAGTATGTTTATGGGTTCCTGTAGTACATCCTGTAACCTAAACGGCTTGACCTATTTTCACGAGTGAGGAGTCATTGGATTCCTTTAAGAAACGGAACGGTGATTTATCGAACCGGAACGGCGTTCCGGTCCATTTCGAGCACTGATTATCTCCCTTTGAATTATATGAGATGCTAACGGTGTCAAATCAGCAGTGCAAGTACCGTTCTTTATCGATTGTCAAATTTGACAGTTGAGATCGTCCTATTCGATAAAATGCCGTATGATCAGTACGATACGTATATACGTACGTACGTAGTCGATTTTATGGAATTTTATCGAATTTGACGATCGATATAGAACGGTACTTGCACTGCTGGATCATTAATTATGGTTAAAACAAAATAATCAACGATTTATAAATGCAATGCAGTCATTAATTACGTAATTTCTGTATTAAACACTGATTATTTATTTAAAGATTTTTCCTCATGTTGCTGACACACATTTGTAATGTTATGGTTAAACATGTTATCATCATCATCATCAGCCAGAAGACGTCCACTGCTGAACATAGGCCTCCCCCTTTAACCTCGACACTGAACGACAGCCTGCCTTTTGCATGCACTGGATGCCAGCGACTCCCACTATGTTGTCGGTCTATGTACATGTAACATGTTATCAGTTATTATGAAAACACCAGCAGACGAGAGTTAGTAATTTTTTTTCATAAAACCGAATGGCGAGACAAGAAAATCGCAAGCCTAATAGCAAACGCTGCGCTTGGTTATCAGAGAAAAAAACTAGTGCTAGTGGTGCATTTGGTATGGACTTATGATTTCTAATTTTAATTCATAGTGGGGGTGATAAGACCTGGATTAACAGTAGTAGAACAAAAGTTGTTTGTTTTGACGTATTGGAGCCATATTAAGGTAGTACTTTTCACCTATGACGGGAAATTCAAATTTCACATAGTTTTCATATCCTTGTAGCTAGGCCAGGTAATTATTGTAAACGATCATAATGTTTGCGCAACTTGATTATTATTCTTTACAAAATCATGTTAAGCTATTTATCTCTAATGCACATTAATACTTACATTTGTCAATAAAGAAATTTTTGCTGATTCAAAACGTTTTATTGACAAATTTAAGTAATATGGTGTGTTACTGTTAAATAGTTGTACATGATAATGTAAAAACAACCAACGATTTGCGAAAACACTGTGTCATTTTAAAATAATTATCTATATTCATTCATTTATTTTAGCATTCCACATCCTAGCTACAAGGACAGAAAAACTGTTGCAAATTTTAATTTCCCGCTCATAGGTGAAACGTACCACCTTAAGAGGATGCTAACTGATTACCAGTAACCCTGTATGATAAATAATATAATAGTAAATATAGAAAAATAGAATATATATTATTGTGTGTAATGACACAATTTTTTTTTGTAATTTTTAAACTTTCGTGATTTGAACACATAAAAAAAAAAAAAATGAAATGAAAATATATTTATTACTGTATAAACATTTACAAATGTTCATGTTTTAAATGTTATTAAAAAAAACGTAAAACGTAAATAATACTTGATAAGTCCCGACAAAGATTTAAAACAGATTGTTTTGTTTTCAGGTATATTAATCTGCGCGCGCGCTATTATCCAGTACCTGAACATAAAGCGCGGGTGGCGTCTGCTCTCGGGCACGGCTCAAGAGCGACTGCTGTTCTTCTACTAAACCCACCGCTTGCTGTCTTGCTCTCACGCATGCAAACCAAGTCTTATGTCTGGTTGTGCGAAGAGTATATACGAGTATGTTTGGTTGTTTTATAACCAATTTAGCTATTATTTCAATGTGCACGCGTATTGTCGGATCTCAATTTGAGAATGGTCGATCTATCCCCTGGCTGTAACAGGGGGACAAACCCAACTTATCTCCCTCTTTGTCCCCCCAAGGGGACATACCGAAATAATGCCATAATTAATTCACCAATACAGTGTGATTCTGGATAACTGCAAACCCAAAATAGGGATCATTGTACTCATCAGTATAATACTGTTTTAAACTATCACGGTTGTTCACTAAAGTTATATGATTATTCACAATCATCCATCATTCCACTTCCTTACCACGGTAAATATCCCGTAAATAATAATATAACTTCATCAGTATAAAGTTTTAATAAAGACCCAACCCTAAAATAAAGGTTAGCCCCGGTGAGCTGTGGTCAAACGCCTAGCCTGTCATATAAAAAAATCGCATACAAACATTACTGTTCTGTGTATTTTGTAGTGTCAATAAGCTTTTTCTATGCAATAGCTAAATCATATAATATCACCATTTTAAGGTTGGTCCTATAGCATATTTGTTGTGACTGGTAGCAAGCAATAGAGTATGAGAAATGGGAGAGACTTTTGCCCAGCAGTGGGCTCTAATAGGATGGTAAAAATAATAATATAAAAGCTTTGACTAATGTAATATACACGGCCGCGGTAGCCTATTTGGGAGACCGCTAGACTTGAAAGCGAGGTCGCGGGTTCAAACCCCGGGCCCGTACCAATGAGCTCTTTGAGAGTTTATGTACGGATTTTCATACCACTGGCTTTTCGGTGAAGGAAAAACATCGTGAGGAAACCTGCATACGTACGGAGAAGGAATTCAATGGCGTATGTGAATCCACCAACCCGCACTGGGCCAACGTGGTGGATATGGCCCAATCACCCTTTCGGGGGTAGGCTAAAAGTCCAGCAGTGGACTGTTAAAAGGCTGATTATGACGATGAATAAGAGTATAAGAGTTTAATTTTACTCCTCAAAACTGGTATTGCATTAAAAATGTAAGTAAAAAAGTATATAGTGTAATTCTTACTTAAAATCAAATAAAAAATATTTTAAAATATATCTCAGTCAAATTACAATTAAACTACTAACTATTCAAATAACCCACCCCTGACCGTTCCCGGCGCAAAAGTACCCAAAACACTCGCTGCGTTACCGCGTTGGATGGCAAAAAAATGTATGTGGAAAAATCCCATTTTTATATCGTATTAATCACTAGCTCTATCACCTGTCTTCGTTTTCGGGTGCGTTTCCCTTACACGTGGTATGTTCATAAATAAATATGATTACTCCTTTTCGTGATTGCAGCTATCCGAGAATTACACTGTATGAAACACCACATTTCATATGATTGGCTACGTTCTTATATCTACTTTGTAGACACCTATATATTTGTATAACTTATCTAAAGCTAGATATACAATATTAATTTGCTGATTGTGGTCAGTGATTATATTAATACTAGGGATATCACATTAGGTGTCCATGTGGCACCAATGCCATAACCACAACAACAGATCCAACGTTGCCATATGGAACTATAATTTGACCTTTCACAGCCGCGTTGTCGTTTAGAACTTTCAACAGTAAAGTGCGGTCGCTGAAAGAATGCGTCAGACAGTTGCCATAACATTGTAAAAATCCGAACGAAAACAGCTAATTGATAACTTTTACTAGCTTTTTGATCGTAAGATTGTAGATTAGTAGCCAATATACTACAGTAATAGTAGTTTGTTACACAAGGGATGTAGGTGATCTTTTACGCACGAGATATTTTGGCGACCGACGAGCGAAGCGTCGAGAGCGCTAATAATTTGAGGGTGTAAAAGATCACATATTCGTGTGTGTAAATAATCTACATTTCAACACTAGTGTTAGGTAAAAAAAAACTTGAGAAAAATCAGTTTATTCTGTGAAAATTAAGAGTTATGTTTGAATAGTTTAAATACGAGCAAAGCACCAGGTTCACACCACAGAGGTTTGACATAGTTGTTAACTTCAATTCACAGAGAAAAAAAGTTTCTGACATGCTACGGACCTACATGGTCGAAGGATTGAACATAGCTCAATGATATTTTTTGATACGGGACTAGTTTGATTTTTACATTACTTTACCTCTATAGGGAGGTAGTGATATTTACCGCCCGAATTTTGAGTAATTAATGACTCAATTACCGAGCGCTAGTGATGAACAATATTAAAAGAAAATTGTCATCTATTGGATGACCTAGGCGGGCATGAAAAGGCGACACCGTTCATATGGTTGATATTCCGAAAAACCTTACGAAGCACTTTCATTCCACCTCTATTGTATGAACTGCTAGACTGGAATCCGCTGACTGAATGGATGAAATGACATTCAGTAGAGTTATTGAAATTCTAATTTTACGCCAGCAGCCGTAAAAAGCAACCCCCTACTGCTTTAGCTTATATAATATCTATTACGGTCAGGTGATACAATTTTGTTTATCTACCCACTGGAGTTAAAAATGAGAATTTTGAAAACACCAATATTAAAAAGTTATTTTAGGTTACGCAACTCGTACGTATTTTTAAGCAGCTGTATATATATATATTTTTGACGGTAGAGAAACTACTTAATTTTATCTACTGTTTTTACTAGCCTATTAACGCGGAATAGCGTTACTCCATTTTTTGTCTTTTTCAATCGGCTTCAAAATTTGAAAGAGCGATAAGTAAATTTATTAATAAAATGGCAATTTACAAGTCAATACAGTTAAAGACAAAACAATGCATAACTATTCCAAGACTAAGCGTTTATTAATAAGAGTATGCAGATGTATAAAATTTAAGCATCACATACATCGAGATACAATACGTATAAAGTCACAATCGTGTCAAAAAAATGTCCGGACCAAAACTCGGCGCATGCTACGAATTGCGCAGACTTTTTGGTTAGTTACAAAGTAACCGCGATCCGACTACAACGCCGCGCAATGCCAGAGCTACGATGTCATAGCAGACAACTAACGTTGAACACTATGCAAGCGACATAACGTCTAAATTGCAGTAAATGTGGCATTGTGAAGTATATAATTGATACAATGTATGTACAATGACGCTCGGACGTTTTTTGACTGTTTTCACTGAGAGATTGTGGCTCTATAGGAATTGTATCTCGATGATCACATAACGTCTTTTTAAAGCAGCTGTCTATATTTTTTTACAGTAGATAAACTTAATTTTATCTACTGTTTTTACTAACCTATTAGTAAATGCGGCGTAGCCTTGGAGTTACTCTTTTTGTCTTTTTCTATCGGCCTTAAAATTTTAAAGAGCGATAAAGACAAAACACTGCGTTACTATTCCAAGGCTACGCGTTTATTAAGGTTATCAACGTTTCACCCATGGCGAGAAATTAAAATTTCAAACAGTTTTTTTGTCCTTGTGGCTAGGCCGTGTGACTATTTTGAAATGACACAGCGTTTGCGACAATAGTTGGGTGTTTTTTACATTATCGTGTACTGTTATATATTAGTAACGCCCCATATTACTTACATTTGTCAATAAACCGTTTGAAACAGCAAAAATTAGTTTATTGACAAATGTAAGTAAAAATGTGCATTAGAGGTAAATAACTTTACATGATTTTGTAAAGAATAATAATCAATTGTCGCAAACATCATGATCGCTTACAATAATTACCCGGCCTAGCTACAAGGACAAGAAAACTGTTTGAAATTTGAATTTTCCGCCATTTGTGAAACGTTGCACCTTAATAAGATATGCACATGTATAAAATGTATGCTATTTCCTTGACCGCTAGCGTTTTTAACTAGCACAAATAAGTTTGTGGTACTTTATGTATTTGATAGTTCAAATGTTCGAATAGATAGCTAAGCATGTGTTGTCCAGTTAAAAGTCTATGTATAGTTCAATAGTAAAGATTACACAGTAACAATTACTTCTAGAGAACTCTTCTACAATAGCTTAGAAGCTATTTACTGTAAAATGTTAAGAGCAACTTTCACAGTGAGAATAATCAAGGAAGATAGACTAAGAGGAATGACAATAGCGGAACATTAGAGCGTAGCTCGGAAGTTTGCCTAAAAACGGTATAAACTTAGATGACACTGTAATTTGAGCGTGCTATATAGGTCTCGAACTTCCGTAAGCGCTGCGTAAGCGATTGCCCCCTAAAGTCGGTACAAACTGCGGAGTGTGTCCTTGTCATGTAGTGAAATACAAATACAACTCTTTCTCATGCCTTTCTTTCTCATGATTTCTTATAGTGCTAACAGACGAGACGTACTTGGCTGACGAACCGCCGTCCAACCAACGAGAGAGAAATATAAAATTTTCTCTTTCCCTCCCGTTGGTTGGACGGCGGTTCGTCAGCCAAATCCATACGTCTGTTAGCACTATTACAGCGCAAGTGTGCAACATTCTGCACATTTGCGCTGTAAGCGCTCGAAGCTCGTCGTAGATTATACTACGTATTTCTAATAATGCTTTAATAATGTTATTGGCGGTTATCATTCCAAGTTAACGATATGGCTATGTTTTTTGTTAGAAGATTTTATTGATAAATATTAATTAAGATGGCAACTAAAGTATGGCCAACTTAATAGACTTAATAAATCACATTTGACATCTGTCAGTTAATTGTTTATACGTCAAAGTAAATCATATTATTGCCTTCTTTTGTTATTAGTATGTATTTTTAACTGAAAAACGTTTAGCAATTCTTCTAACCTTTGAAAAAAAATATCGTTACAAGGTTATGTTGTTGAATTTCTATTAAGTTGGCCCTATTTTAAGCAACTAATTTTCACTCAATTTTGACCCGGCAAAACTTAAAAAGTATACTTTTTTTGCTTCATTTTGTTAAAGAACTAGTTTCACGTAATTAACAGCTTATGCCACGTGCGTTCGCTATCTCGCTCGTGCATTTCAATATATCTAAAGATGTGTCTGAATGTACTTACGAAAAATCTATGAGACGTAAAACCAGAGATATTCCGAAAATCCATACGAAGCGCTTTGATTCCACTTTTATTGAACGAACTGCTAGTCTGTGGAATGCGCTGTCTGAATTTTTTAGGGTTTTGTGTTCGGCCCGATTGTTACAATCTTCAAATCACGAGTGAATCTGTTTCTTTTAGGCAAGCGTGCTCCATCGTAGACCGCATCATTGCTTAACATCAGGCGAGTTGCAAGTCTATTACTATTTAAAAAAAAATACCTTGAGATTACCATTTTTTATTATATCAGATTGTTCATCAGTAATTTATGTATACAGGGTGTAAGGGGAACACTCTCGAAGCCAAAAGAAGGTAACTGTACTCATCATTATGAACCACTTTTAGTATGGAACCAACCCTGAAATCGCGAAAAAAAAATCTGCTATTCCATACATTTTGTCGAGTTTCAATGACCGTTTTATATGCATAATGATGAGTACAATTACCTTCTTTTGGCTTCTAGAGTGTTCCCCTTACACCCCGTATGTATTTAGAAATGTTGAAATGCGCGAGCGAGATAGTGAACGTAATATTAAGTAGTAGGATAAAAGAAGGTATACTTTCATAGTTTTACCAGGTCAAATTTGTGTGAAAAATTTGGTGTTGATGGTTGATGAGTTAAGTTTAAATTTGATTAGTTAATACATTATGTACTTTTAAGTATATTTTTTAATAGTTGATATTTTCTTTATTTATGGGATTGCCTATAAGATGATTATTACTCTTAGGTTATAAAAGAATTAAATTTAGTTTTTAGACTGCAAAATGTATGTTTATGTTGCTCATTTTCTATGCTTATTAAATAAGTAATTAGCCCAAAAAAATGTTTTTCAAGTCATATCTGTGAGAATATTGTATATTGATAACATTGTGCAGTTACCGGCAAATAACTTGAATACCACGGAACCCTAAAAATGACATTGACTGCGCAAGTGTCAATTCTCTTGGGAGAACCATACTTGATGAGTAGAGAGGGGAACGTCATGGCAAAACAATTGATATGTTATAGACATGGGTCATTGTTTTTAATCGAGTATTCAAGCTATCGATACTTTTTAGTTATGAACTGTATAACTAGCTGCGCCGCTTGCTGCTGAGTTTGTGTGTTAAGCTTAACTAGCTGCGTCCGCTGTTTCACCCGCTTGAACAGTGATGAAAATTGATGATGATAGTGATGAAAACTACCCCGTGTTAGTTAATCCAGCGTATAAGCATACTATTTCTGTGAATAAGTGCGTATGTTACTTCTTTAAGCCGAAACGGCGTAAGTGACGTAACAGATGTTGAAATGATGAAATTGGGTGTATAGATACTTTAGGTTAGGTCATGGAATAAAACTAAGCATATCTTTTTTTCATTATTCTCGCGGGTTAACCAACAGAGCAGAGTTGAGCAAAAAAATTTAAAACTAAAAGTATCGATAGCTCGATACTCGACCCATCGACAAATGACCCATCTCTATTGCACTTAAGTTGTTTTGTCACTAGATTCCGCTCCCTGTTGATGTGGGATACTTTCGATCCCTCGAGTCTGCGCGATTGGTACACATGACACTACAGTTTTGCATTTGTACGTGTACACGCTCCAACTAAAAATGCGCAATTGGTACACGTACACATGACACTATATTTGCATATATGCGTGTACATGTGCCAGCTGAGTGCGCGATTGGTACACGTACATAAATGACATGTGTACATGTGCCGAACGCGAGTCTACTAGATTGGTAAACGTGACACTACAGTGTTTGAATTTGTACGTCTACATGCGCCAACTAAGAGTGCGCGATTGATACATGTACTGACACTATATTTTCATATATGCGTGTACATGTGCCAGCTGAGTGTGCGCGATTGGTACACGTACACATGACACTATATTTGCATATATGCGTGTACATGTGCCAACTAAGAATGCGCGATTGGTACAGGTACTGACACTATATTGACATATATACGTGTACATGTGCCAGCTGAGTGTGCGCGATTGGTACACGTGCACATGACACTATATTTGCATATATGCGTGTACATGTGCCAGCTGGGTGTGCGCGATTGGTACACGTACATATGACATGTGTACATGTGCGAATTTTGCCCAAGTTGTTTCCCGGTCACTATATTATACTGTCCCGTTAGATTAGTTCTGGACAGTTTCTAGTTCTAATTTAGCTACTCTTACTGTTAGGGTAAGAACTAATTTTGTGAATAGCTAAATAAGCTTAATTCGCGCTTAAAGTCTACTTCGCACCAAAAATCTTAATGTGAGTTAGATATACAATTATTTAAATAATTTTAGTGCAATAATTGTCTAGTTCAAAGTTTCAAGTGGAAATAAATAAGTTGTAATTATTGCTAAATGTTACTTTTTATTATTTCAATGTCACCATCATCATCAGCCAGAAGACGTCCACTGCTGAACATAGGCCTCCCCCTTTAACCTCCACACTGAACGACAGCCTGCCTTTTGCATCCACTGGATGCCCGCGACTCTCACAATGTGCCTTTATTCAATAAACAAAATTTATAAGCTAACACCAAATAACTAAACAACAGCCTATTATAAAAAATAAAAAAACCGGTCAAGTGCGAGTCGGGCTCGCGCACTGAGGGTTCCGTAACCACAAAATTCAATAAGGAAATTACCAGTTATAACTTGGTAATGAGCAGAAACTTGTGACCGACTCGCACTTGGCCATTATTTATTATTTGTTGTTATACATTAGAGTGTACTATAATCATGCCAAGTTTGACGCTTGTACGTATTACCGTTTTTACATTAGAGCTAATACAAAAAACCCTACAATGTTTTCAACCCGAGGCTGACTGGACTACTAGCATTATAAAGGCTACTGTTAAAAATAGAGGCTAGTGGCAATAATACGAGCTGCCGGCCATTTTGGGGCTACTGGCGTTGAAATATCAGCTGGTATTGAAAGAGCTGCTAGCAGTGAAAGAGCTTCTGGCATTAAAAACTATCTCTGTAAATATAAAAATCTATTGCTGTTCGTTAGTCTCTCTAAAACTCAAAAACGGCTTGACTGATTTGAAAGTATAGGTACGTATTTTTTAGTTTTGATCGCACCAATACAGGAAATGTGAGGAAAATAAATGGAAAATTTGAGAAAAACTGAAAGTGCTTTTTTGCAATGGGAAATTTGGACACGACCACGTTTGTCGGGTCCGCTAGTGTGCTATAATTATAGCTTAGTCTGAACAGGCCTAACTCCCTTTGAGCCGTTGATTCTTGCTTCTGGTGCCAAAATTACAACTACCCAGACTAACTCAGATTACGTAGCCAGCCGCTAGGAGTACTAGACTAGTGTTCCCTAGCCAGTATTCTTCTGACCGCCAAGCGGGGTGGACGTGTCATCTGGTCATATTTCCCGCGTTTCGGGATCCGTCCAAACACCAACAGTGTCCTTATGAAGAAAGTTATCTTATCGTGTTCACTTTGTATTTTTTTTACGAGTTTAGCGTGCGATTTGGATAATAATTTCTATAGAATAATTGGTGAGTATTTACTGGTACAAAAGCCCTAAATCTCATTTATATTTATTTACATAAGAAAGGCACACATAAGTATTTATGTTTTTTTTTCAAAAAATTGTTAGAAAATTACAAAAAAAAGGGAAAACTTCTTTAGGCACGTTGGACACCTTTTGGGATAGGAGAAAAGCAGTGAACTCGGGTGACCGCCAAGCTGAGATATATAATTATACAGATGTGAGTTTATACTAAGAAGTTTTCACTTCTGCTGGCAGTTCCATGTCTGCCCATTTTTTATGTCATTGGTGGCACAACAAGCTACGGGCCACCTAAATATAGTTTTTAGGGTTCCGTACATAAAAAGGAATCCTTATAGGATCACTTTGCTGTCCGTCTGTCTATCAAAATTACAGGAATCAAAACCTATAGGATACTTCCCGTTGACCTAGAATAATGAATTTTCAAGAAGCAAGGTTTGAGTGTACGTACGTAGGTATATAAGGAAAAAATCCGAAAGTTGTTAATTTCAGGTTACATCACATTAAATGTTTTTGTTACTAATTACAAACATACATTTTGTGTTTTAAATGTTTATCGGGACTTATCACGTATTATTTAATTTAACGTATTTTTTTAACAAAGTTAAGTTTGTCCATCAATATTTCAACCCTTTTAACCGTTTTTCGACTCGCTACCCAGGATGGATGCATAGGTATCTAATATTTATTTAGTTTGTACGGAACCTTAAGGGTGCGAGTCATACTTACACTTGTCCGGTGTTTTCTACTCTACATAGAGAACAACACTAATCCTTTAATTAGTAAACTTTTATTTATTATTTTTATTAGTAATTTGAAAGCGGCCTGCATCCAGCGTTTCCCTGCGGTCTCTTTTAGGTCGTCTGTCCATCTTGTGGGTGGACGTCCTACCGGCCCTTTTGGAGATCGATGGGGGAGGCCTATGTCCAGCAGTGGACGTCCTATGGTTGAAATGATGATGATGATTAGTAATTTTTAATGTACCTGGTTTAATTATCTTTTTTGTAACTGAAGTAATTTTATTTATTGAATTTTTAAATTATTATAATTAGTATGTATATACATATATTTATTTAATTTTTATATGATTAGTAAATATCTAGTATCTACCTAGTACCTATACCTTTTAAAGCACTTTATATTATTTTAATACGATATCTGTCTGCGACCTCCGCGAGGCAGTGCAAGTAATTTATTTATTGTCTTAGGTGTGTCTTGTGTGTTTAGATAACATTGCAACTAGGTAAATAACTATAGCTACATAATTCAAATAAATCGCAATCATCCTAGAATATTGCTCCCGTAAATAAAACAAACTGCCATAATTATTATCAATTTAAAAAACCTCCTTCAACATTAGTAAAATACCCAATTTCGTTTATTTGGATGAAATGTTTTTCGGTATTGAAACTGACGTGGTTTTCACACATTAATGCGGTTGAAACTATAGTCGGAGTAACCGGCTTAATCTTAGGTACGTGAGTAATTCCCGTGTAATATAAAAAAATATATCGTTCTTATTTTGATTTAAAAACCAAAATACTGAACCGAATTGATGAAATTTCTATGGGACCAAACTGAAATTACTGTTTTAAATATAGTAAATTGTTGCATCGAGCGCAAAGAGACGAGCGCTATGTTGGTTATGTTGCTACTAAATTAACACCAGTGCATTAATTACTCACATTAGCAAGGTGCGTAATCTACTTTTTCTTTCTCTCAAGTTAAGGAAAACAAAGTTTAATCCATCTTCTCCTCAAACATTTAAAATTTACAATAATTTTCACTAAATCGGTTTTATTCCGTCGATTTTTATTTCAGCCAGTATCTTTTATCTAGTGCATACAAATTTTATATTAAACTTAATGGAAGATATTAAACCTCTGTGGTAAATGTATATCTAAAAAAAAAAAAAAGCGCATTAATGAAAAACTGTGCAACAATGAGATTTCATATAACATTTCTGCACTGTGCAAAAATACGTCTTTTGTGATCGGTTTTGTAATGATTAATCATAATATTACTACGTAGATGAAAGAAAATTATTTTGGTACAAACATTGACTTCAAGAACTATATACGTACAATAGGCCGTACAAATAACAGGATTAGCGAAGGATATAGTTAAATACATTACACATACAAAAAAAACAATTGGCTAATAAATTTCTGAGATATAAGCGTTTTAAAGTTTTTGGTGGGATAGAGAGTGGATGATCTGCCCCGGAAGACGCAGCGTAGGGAGGCCTCCCACTAGATGGACCGACGACATTGTGAGAGTCGCGGGCATCCAGTGGATGCAAAAGGCAGGCTGTCGTTCAGTGTGGAGGTTAAAGGGGGAGGCCTATGTTCAGCAGTGGACGTCTTCTGGCTGATGATGATGATGATGATGATCTGCCCCTTTCCCGCAATGCGTGTGTTAGTATAGCTTTTGAATGGCTTTTTTTCGCACGGCCTAACGTCATAACGTTCTTATAGTACGCTATGACGTTACACTGTCTAGCATGAAATTAAAATACTTATAACAACTTTTTTTTAATACAAATATTAATTTGGTTTTCGTTTATGATCAGCTTTTTAAGAGGCAATAGAAAAACAGGAGACTGGCCTATTTCCCCCAAAAAAAATCCTGTTTTTGTCAAGTTTGGCAGCGTGCCGAGTGCCGCGGTATACAGGTCAACTGCCTACTTGGGAAAGCAATCACTGATTAGACCTTCCCTTCTATTTTAAGTAACAGAAGAAGTTTTTTTTTCCACCTAAAATAATAATAGTTATATTGTGTTTCGTTTAGTTGGTTTCCATATTACGGGCATTGAGCCTAGTGTGGGACCGCAGGAGTGTCTGCAAATTGTCTACATGAATTTTAATGTACCTTAACAATAATTATTTTGATAAAATGTAGTTAATTCGTATTTTTGGAAATAAATTTATCTTATCTTTTCTAATGGGCTTGCGTTTAACCGCCTACTCGCCTAATGCAAAGCGATGATGCGGTCTACGGTGGAGCACGCTTGCCTAGAAGAAACCGATTCACTCGTGATTTGAAGACACCCAGATTGTAACTATCGGGGAACACCAATTCAGGCAGTGCATTCTACAGACTAACTACTAGGGTTTTCGGAATACCAACCATAAAGCGGTATCGATAAAAGGTCTGTGTTTACCACAGAATAAATAATATTCAGTACAATACAATATTTCTTCATTACACACCGAAAATACAAATGAAACTTAAACTAACATAGAAAACAAGGCAATGCATTCTATGGAACAACCATCAATCTATATAAATTCTTTGGGAACAACCGATATTTTTTTGCGTCGGGGGTTAAAAAAGTCCCATGACTTAGAAAAGTCAGAAGAAATAGAAAAAATATATGATAGAAAAGTTATTAGATACGTTGAGGGAAACTGCATGAGAGAGATTGTTAGCTACACGGTTTCCATTCGATTATTTACTATGACAGTTGCATTCACATAGTATTTTTTTTAAATGAATACCACGAATTCTGATCAATTTCGCTAGATTTTTTAAAGTAAGACTGTTGCAGATGTCTACTCCACATACTTCAGTGAAATATTAAAACAAATTGTTTTTATCCCGACTTACTTTTTGCCATTGCAGCTGTCAGAGCAAATAAAAGGATGGAAACAGTCCTCTAACCAGGATGTGTCGTACATATGATAAATGGAGTGATCCCAGAGACATGTTCTCATGTAGTTTTTTGTCCATTAAACATTCAATTAACCAACTGTCTATATAATAGTAAACTTAATAACCAACTAAAACAAAAAAAAAACTGTTCTATTTAACATTTTGTGTCAATTTTTATATATTATAAGCTGTGTGCGGTTTTAATTGGACTTTAGGTTTAAAATGTTAAAGTAAAAGTCAAAGTCAAATAATTTATTGCACATTATGCTAAATAGCTGAAAACTTATATATAGACATAATGACCCAATTAGGGTATGGCAATTTATATATAATTATGGTGCAGGAACATGTTATGCTGTGTCTGCTGATATTTACATGTGAAATAATCTAAAGCCTGTAACCGAATCTATCTCAATAAAATAAAGTAAAATAGTGTAATTATCAGTAACCCTATATATATTATAGTAACTTCCATCGCTGGTGAGATTATGTGGAGTGAAACTCTCGTAGCATCGTAGCCTTCGTAGCATATGCTACGAGTGGTGATGCTACGATTGGGCGTCATGATTTAACAAAATACAAATACAAAATACAAAATTATTTATTTCCCACAAACATAACTGTACAAAGAAACAATTGCCTGAGGGCCTCAAACTAGGCTAAGCCTGTATCTTGAGGTCCACCAGAGTAAAAGAAGTATCGTTCGCGCTTACACCAGAAGTAAATATAAACATAAAATACTGAGAAGATATTTTTTTAATTTATTTATTTAGTTTATTGGCACACAAAACAAAATATGGTCAAAACAATCTAAACTTAGAGTAGACTACAAAATTTTAAACTAAACCATATTCCTAAATATGTATGCACAACATGTTTCTTTTAATTAATACAGTTAAACAATGCAAAAAATAAATCATTATAACCTAAAGCAAATACATTTATGAGAACATGATTTTTCAAGCTTGCCTTGAAGATTTGATCCAAACAGGTTAAATCTTGCAACTGAATTTTAAAACAGTTTTTCCAAACCGAATGAGCTGAAACTTTGCATACACGTTGGATATTATACTGGGTTACGCGGAAAGGGTGTACTAAGCGAAAGGTTTCTGTAGTACCCATTGTTATGGACAACTTTTACTATGGAACCAACCCTAAAATTTCAAATAAAATTTCTCACTTCTATTTCGGGCGCGAATAACTGTTTTCTATATCACAGCTTATTTTTTTTTTCGCGATTTTAGGGTTGGTTCCATAGTAAAAGTTGTTCATAATGATGAGTACTACGTACCCCTTTCGGCTAAGTACACCCTTTCTGCGTAACCCAGTATAATGTTGTTCTAGGAAAACAATCACTCAGCCATGTAAGAGACATTCAAACAGTCTATAACAATGATTCTTAAACTTTTTGAAGTCATGGACCACTTTCAAAATATCTAGGACCCATCTTCGAATAAGAAAACGATGCTTTTAGAAAATTACTCCATTATTGGTTTTTTTAATTTAAATAACTGCTTACTTCAAACGAATTCATATAAATAAACCCCGGGACTGTGGACCCTGTCATTCGCATTATTACTTTGAGAAACCCTGGTCCATAAACTAAAGATAATATCAAGTTAATTGGTGACAAACAACCCAATCCCTAAACTTAATTCGCCAAACGCCCAGTTCCTCTAATGCCTTCTCATAATTCATAATTAATTTAATACCAAAATCCAGTTATTTAAAATTTACAATCAATAGAATATCTACTATAGAACAATTTACTAGCAGCAAAAATAGTTGTGCCAATGGGCCCCAAACTAGGCAAAGCCGTATCTTGAGCGCCCTATAGCCAGTTAACGCAGCTTCTGTTAATGCGCTTATATGTTTGTACACATTTGCATGGCGTCGTTTACCTACTGCATGCAATAAAACGTCACCAAAGCAAACATAATTAATATCTACGTCAAAAATTATGTCATGAGTATTTAATTCATCATCATCATCATCAGCCAGAAGATGTCCACTGCTGAACATAGGCCTGCCCCTTTAACCTCCACACTGACCGACAGCCTGCCTTTTGCATCCATTGGATGCCCGCGACTCTCACAATGTCGTCGGTCCATCTAGTGGGAGGCCTCCCTACGCTGCGTCTTCCGGTTCGTGGTCTCCACTCTTTCAACCTTTCTTCCCCATAGGTTATCGTTCTTCGAGCGATGTGGCCTGCCCATTGCCACTTCAACTTGCAAATTTTAACAGCTATGTCGGTGACTCTGGTATTTAATTAAAGTAAGTAAGTTTAAGTATTTAATTGAACTATATAAAATATTAAACTATGATAAATATTAAATTATGTAAAAAAATATAGTGTTTTTATTAAGATTACATTCCTCATCAATAATAAAAATTTTAGTCTCATTAAAAAGCTTCCTCAAACGTCTTACGCTATTTCTTAGAGTATAAGTAATATTGGTAAGCGTCTGACGGGCGACGTTCCACTTAGCGATTCATGGCGGAATTGTTCAGTCATGTCGAATATTTTATGTGATAATAACTAAGGGCAAGAATTCGCCGGAGCTATATCGAGCCAGGCTCAAGCTCAAGGCCGTAGCCAGGAATTCATTTCGGGGGGGAGGGGGGCAGAGACATAAGTAATACTTTATTAACCGACTTCAAAAAAGGAGGGGGTTTTTAATGCAGTTGTAGTTTTTTTTTACTATGTTGGTAAAATTGGTGTTAGGTACGTTCTAATTTCTCACTGGTGAAGGTCAGTGACGTAACGTGAACCTTATCGCGCCCAGATACGGTTTGCGGTCGCGTGCTTTCCAACTGAGCGGATTAGGTGCCGCAATAGCAGTTGTACGTAAGGCCCTTGGTATAATTAATACACCTCCCATTACCACTGAGGTAAAATATTAAAAGAATATGTTTTAATTTAGCATTTTTTCATCCAGAATGTGACGTAAAAAATTCCATGGGAAATATTTCGCGCAACTTGCGCGCATCAGATCTTTTTACCCAGAAAAAACATGTTATACTAAGCATAAATTGAACTTGTATGTATTAATGCCCTCTTTTCCCACTTTTAGCATATTTTTATTCATTCTAGTTTTAAGAAAAGAAAGAAATAAAAAGTTTAGATTAGTTTAGGTTAGTGGTTTTTTTTCGTTTGTCTACTTCCAGGGTTAGCTAAAATTATAATAATGGCTTCATATCAGTCATTCGTTTTGTTGGATTCATTTATTCTGTATTTTTTTTGATATATGATTAAAAACATATATGAAAGTAGCACTGATTTGCGCTTTTCTCCATGTTTTTTTTTTGAATTCATTTAAATATGTACCTATTTACCTACAAAACGATGTCTACGATATCTTAATATATTCATAATTATGGAGGCCATAACCATACAGGTAATTTTTACATTAAATCTATACCTTTCCAAAAATATAAGAAATTTTTTATTAAATTAATTATTTAATAAATTTTATATTTTAAGGGATAAGCTTTAAAAATTAAATTTTCATAATATTTTTTTTTTACTTTGAAAATTTTATAATTGATTTAATATCAACTTGACAAAAACATTTTAAAAATATAAATAGCGAAACGCACAACTGTGTGTAAGCGCCATGGTTTTGCATCACCAAATACGGCTTCAATACAATACATTTAGCCTTATGGTCATCTATAGTAACAAGCGGAGCTTAAAAGTGGGAAAACCTCGCCTTAAACCAGAAGGTAATAACTTCCGGTTGCCCACCAGTTCGAGGAACAAATGAAAAAGCTTACACAAGGTCAGAAACGTGCGATGACGCAACAATGACGTCACTAACAACCCCACAACCCAGTCTACGAAAAACTCCGTAACTATACGACGTCAACAGTCTCTGTTACATAACTCTGCACCTGACCTGCATTCCCTCATACCACGACAACTGAATGAATTGTCTTTCCACCCTCAATGCAACTCTTATCACAACTGCATAGGGTGCAACTTTCAGTAATAAAATTATTATAATAATAGCATAGTCTACTGGCAAGTGCTCTTGGCTGTTGATAATATCCTAATTTAACTGCTCATATTTGGATCAGAGGTGGCCCTTGATCTAATTCTAATTCCGATCGGAATATAGCGTCTGTGAAAAGACAACGGCGGTAATACAAAGAAACCGATAACACGCATAGTTGCTTGCGTATACCTTTCTTGGTGGAAGTACCTTGGGCCTCTTCGACCAAAATAAAATGAATGGACGGGCCCTAAACATTGAGCTTGCTCAGTAAAAACGAGTCAAAACCGTCGGACATATACTTCAACACCTAATTATACAAATGTACCTACAGTATATTTGTTACAAAAAATAGATACCGGTTTTATTTGTGTTTTTTTTTTAAATAGAATAAGTGGCAAACAAGCTACGGGCCACCTGATGGTAAGTGGTCACCGCTGCCTATAGACACCTACAATACCCGGGGCATTTACACTTGGGGAAAGCATATTGCATGCATAATTTAGTCAGATGTTATCTATACTAATATTATAAAGAGGAAAGATTTGATTGTTTGTTTGTTTGCATTGAATAGGCTCCGAAACTACTGAACCGATTTGAAAAATTCTTTCACGGTTGGGATTTTGCACTATCCCCGGTTGAAATAGGCTATATATCCTGGCTTCGCCCGTGCGAAGCAGGGGCGGCCTACTAGTCATATATATAACAATAGACACGTGTTGCACTTTCTACAGCTAGAGACCGACTGAAACGAAATGAGAGCCGGCGCTCATTTTGTAATCTTCAAAAATGCGCTTCTACTGGGCCCGTCCATTCATTTTATTTTGGTCGAAGTTGGGCCTATTAAATTAGAGTTTAGAAAAAATGGAGTATGATGTAGAGGACGGTACTAAAAAGTTATGAGTTTATTTTTCAGCCGTAATATCCAAATCTTTAGGGCTTTTGATAGCCCGTTGGTCCAGTTGGTAGTGAACCTGCCTTCTGAGCTTGGGGGCGTGGGTTCGATTCCCACCTAGGACAAACATTTATGTGATGAACATTGGTGTTTGTTCTATATCCGGTTGTTAATATTTATTTAAGTATGTATTTAAAACTATATATGTACCTATGTATATCAGTCTCTGGCAGCCATATCACAAGCTTTGCTTAGTTTGGGGTCAGATGACCGTGTGTGCAAAAATGTCCCGAATATTTATTTATTTATTTATTATTTTTAGCTGTAATAAAAATTTGCTTAGTGATTCTCTAACTTGATAGGGAGGGATCGCATGAAGGTTTATGAATAGTTATTTATTTATTTTATTTATTTAGTCATCTATCTTTTTTCGGCTGTCTATATAATTATAGCCCTATCCGTAAGAGAGGGCCACAGTGGCCGTTAAGGCTTTTTTCTTATATTGAATTTTTGGAGTCTTATAATGCATATGCATCTAGCAACATTGACACAAAACCTAATTAAAAAAAAATTACGCTAACAGGCACGTAACAATATTCTCCGACGAATACCGCCACTAACGCCAGTGCATCCATAAAAAGGTATTTAAGATGATGATACTGAAAATAAATAAATAGTATATCAATCAGTCCGTTCAGTTTTTTTTTTAGAAAACTAGCTCGTAAATATTTTCTATCTGTTTGTAATTTTTATTTCTGGTGTACACAATAAAAAGTTTCTATCTGTCTTAGAATAACTGAGGAGTTATTCTAAGCTATCTATCTATATATCTAGAAAAAGCCTCCTACTGAAAACCTGTGGTTTTGCAATAGTGGCTCGTTACTACGGATAGAGTGATATACATAAAATAAATCTAGGTCATCACAAAATGTTGAAAACTACTTGACCTACTATTTACTTGACGAAGCTAGAATATTTGGCAGGTAAATTATTTCCGGTATGTAAGGATTTTGTAACACCAGTTTAAAGTTGTTCTTGTACTGTTTTGATAAATAAAGCTATATATCTATGTATTCCACGAACCGGAAGACGCAGCGTAGGTAGGCCTCCCACTAGATGGACCGACGACATAGTGAGAGTCGCTGGCATTCAGTGGATGCAAAAGGCAGGCTGTCGTTCAGTGTGGAGGTTGAAGGGGGAGGCCTATGTTCAGCAGTGGACGTCTTCTGGCTGATGATGATGATGTTGATCTATGTATTAGCACAGAAGACCTAATAATTATTGGCACCACATTGAATATCAAATGGCCAAGAAACAGAAAATACCGAGGATGTCCACATTGCGTATCGAAACAAAATCACGGAAATCTATAAATATATAAATGAATCCCTATTTACCTTGATCACGCCATAGCTTGAGAATGACTTTACCGATTTCATTCAATTTTTTTTTCCAATACTTTGTAGAAGGTTATTACGGAAAGAAAAATTAAGAAAATTTGAGAGTTTTAGAAAACTTCTCGACGATATTAAGTCGCGGGTGAAACCGCGGAGTTCAGCTAGTATCAATATAAAAATAAACAAATAACCAAGCATTTTTGTGTAAATTACGGGCAGTTGTAAGAATACTTTACTAATTCCATATCTACTGCAATCGATTAAAGAACAAAACAAACAAACATCATGCGGTGGCATCTATGAAGAGGCAATGAATAGATATCCAGGTAAAGGTGTTTGACAGATAACATTCTTCTTCAACGTTCTAATCACAATAACACACTCAAAGATATGGAAAACTAAGGATATTGGGCCCGGCGCGCTCAAAAATGTCTGAACCAAAAGTCAAGGACGCGCCATCAAGTAACATACTTGTTATCTTTGATCTCTTTGCGGCACGTCGGCCATGTTTGTATACCTGCCACATGGTACACTAAATGTCAAAAACAATAAGCATCCCTAGCACGGAACACTATTACTCCTAGCGGAGATCTCTAGTGAAAGACACCATTTTGAGCAAGTTAAGTGAAAGACACCATTTTGAGCAAGTTAAGTGAAAGACACCATTTTGAGCAAGTTAAAGGATGTTGACAATGGAACGACAAAATAAATAGGTACAGAAGGCAAAACCAATTGCATACAACGAGAGCTAACAGGCGCACGGACACAAAGACCCGTACCGTACGAACAACGATACGATTTCGGATCAAGCCGGTCGAACATCAGACCCGACTTCCCGCGCTTTGACAATACACGTAATTATCATTTCGTGTGACAATTGTTATAATTTACAATTATTTTTCCAATATCTTAGTCCAAAAAACTTTGTTTGATAAATAAAAAACTTTGTTTCATAAACAAAGTTTTTAAGTTTTTACTATACTTTTATATTATAATAATCGTGCCTTTCGTACGTGCCGTGATCGACGAAAGCACTTTTCGGTACATAACTAATTTATAATTTTTTATTTAGTTATTACCCTTTTCCATTAGAAATAAATGTGTTTTAAAACCCGGGTATGTCCTAAAACTGCGACCAGAACCACCGGAGGATGGGCAGTAGCGTCCTGTTAGTACACGGTGAACGTACTGCGATCTCCAAGCCGCCTGCCAAGCGTGGGGATTATGGCAACACCCCTCTCTAAGAGGGAGGCCTTGTTCAGCAGTGGACATTTAATGGCTGATGATGTGTATGTGTGTATGTGTTTTAAAATAACATATACCTAATAAATTGTTTATAATTGAAACTCCTAAATATAAACTATTCACAGAAAATTATAGTTTGCCTGCTAGTAGTGCTACGGTTGCGCGTAGGTTATTAGAATCAAGGTCAGCCGAAGGCGGCCTTCTGTACCAATTTATTTTGTGAGAACTCTTTAATGGCTACTAGCTTGGAATCATTTGATTTGTTTTAACATGTTCCATACATTAGTCATTAAAACAAATCTTATGGTGTTCTTTGAAAGCTTGCTGAAAGCTAAGCGTGTTTTTTAAGTTTAAACAGAGGGATGTTATAAGTTCAATGTGCTTATCATGGGGCGAGTTGGGGGCCAAACGTAGCTCCCTAACGGCGGAACCGATTTTGATATTTTTTTTATTTTTAATTAACGAAAAGAGGACGTTATCAATGCGACTGTTTATTTTTTTTGTATGTTGTTACGCGATCTGGATAATTGACGGAATTATGAATTGATTTTGATGATTCTTTTTTTGTTTGGTAGGTCACAATTCAGAGAATGTTCCGTATTGAAATTGAATCTGCACTTTTTTGAATAATCAACAAAAACCAAAAAAATATACACGGATGACGTTTTGGTTCGTAACCCTTCAGCAAAAGTTTTAATGGTGACTTGAGTCGAATTGTTTTTAGATGTGATTCAAGAAAATCTGTTTAGCTGTTTGAAGATTAGCAGCACAAACATCAGGGTTTAAAAAAATCAATTTGTACTTGTTCAAATTATAATAAAAATCTCAGATTTATTCGTACCAACCGGTAAAGGGTAATTTTCACGCACGTCTCCGCTCTTGTAGCTACCGCAATGCGGCGTTAAGGAAAGAAGGATATGCTTACCAAGATGCTAACTACAATTAGGCACTTGAAAACATTATTTGACACAATACTTTATTACTAAATATAACAACCGAATTCACAAAAAAACAACGGGACTCATCTCCTTATTTTCTACCCTGTTGAATATTTTCTTCAAAATGGGTAAGTAAAGCCGATTCAATAAAAACAGTTGTCAATAATAATTGGCGAAAGCAACATAAATCCATGATCAAAGAAAACAAGGTCTTCTACTCTGGCAGTTGTCCCAGAATTACGTCACTGTCCAGTTGCCACATTATCCAGCAATCAGCTGTTACGTGGTGTATCGTCATCTCTCTCGAACCTGTTGTAAATTGACATCATTGCGGGACGCCCACGTGGAATTTTTTTTTCGGATTGCTATAGCTGGCGGAGTATATTATTATACCATGCATAAATCCAAAAAGAAGTCGAATTGAGAACCTTAGATTAAGGATAGTCTAAGTTGAGAACTTCCTTTTTGGACGTAGGTTGAAAATTACTTACCTTAATTCGTGCGCATAGAGAAATATTAAAATATCACTGTTATAACCATGATACCTACTACCCATAGAGGGATTTATATACTGAGTCTATGCTACTACGGTTATAACTTTACAGGGTTACGCATATATACTGTACTTAACCGAAAGGAGGTCATTGTACTCATTATTTTTAAACAACTTTTACTACGGGACCAACACTGAAATAACGAAAAAAAATCAGCTGTTCCATACATTTTGTTGAGTGTCAATAATCGCTTTCTATGGAACAGTTGATATTTTTTCGTGATTTCAGTGTCACAACCATCAAGATACAATACATATAAAGTCACAATCGTGCCATAAAAATGTCCGAACCAAAATTCGGCGCACGCTCAAAATTGCGCAGTCTTTTTGGTTAGTTACAATGTAACTGCGATCCGACTATAACTAACGTTGAACACTATGCAAGCGGCATAACGTCTAAATTGGAGTAAATGTGGTATTGTGATGTATGTACTTGATACAATGTATGTACAATGACGCTCGGACGTTTTTGACTGTTTTCATGGACAGATTGTAACTCTATAGGAATTGTATCTCGATGGGCACAAAAAATTTAATCTAGATTGTACTAAACTTTCCATACGATTTGACATTTGAATTTCGTTAAATTGATATCTAAATTGGTCGTGCAAGTGGGCTTAAATTTGTTCCTATTGATGAGTAAAATGACCTCCGAAAGGAGGTCATTTTACGAGCCGAAAGGCTTAGTACAGTCAATATGCGTAGCCCTATATAGTTATCTCAGTGAGATTGTAATATTTCTCCAACGAACCTGAAGTCTCTAATATATCAAGAGAACCTTTCGGCCATCTGTTCTGCGTGCTATGTGCCCTGCCCACTGCCACTTCACCTTGCTAATCCGGTGGGCTATGTAAAAAAAACAATTGTGGGAAGTGTGGGAAACAAAGAACTTGGACCTTACCTTTTTGGGTAGTTCTCCAAGTTGGTGGGAAATAGTGTAATAGACAAGATATTTTTCTGTAAAAAGGATGAGGGTTTCTTTCATGATTTTTTGCGCCTATTATCTGTCAATATCTTGAGTGACAGATGTTATATGGATTTTATTTATATTTATTTATCAACAAAACAGGAAATGGAAAACTAAACATTTGATTGAGATTGTCACGCAGATATTAATTATAATCATGAAAGGTTTCAGTTATTACTGTTTATTCTATATGAAAGATGTGATCGCTTATAGTCTAGGAGGTATTCGTGGCTCAATGCCTACCATGGCATAGAGCCAGGAAGCTTATTGTAGAGTTTCGTGTGCTGGTTTCCGTAAGTTTTCCTTGCACAATCTTGATCCCATTCAATAGATAATTATAATATACATTCATTCAATTTTACAAATTGAAATTCAAAATATTTATATTGCGGAAACATGGGTAACATGCAGAAGTTAATTATTTACATAAGTTAAAGATCACCATGCTCTAGGGCTCTAGCATCATGGCATGCAACATTTATAAAACACTTTACTAAGTACATGAAATCTAACATCAGAACAATTTATTTTGCAATTTGTCATCTAAAAACTCCGTAATAGAATAGTAAGCCTTATCAATTAGCAACTTATATAGATAACCGTTTTTAGGGTTCTGTTTCATTTTCGGTTCATTACAAGATAACCCTTTTTAGGGTTCCGTACCCCGGGACCCTATTACTAAGCCTACGCTATTTGTCTGTCTGTCCATCTGTCCTACCTTTTACCGGCTGTATCTTTCGAACCGTAATAGATAGCCAGTAGAAATTTTCACAGAATATTATAAAGATACGGCGGATTAACTAATAAATAATAATAAAGTCAAAAAGTAAAAACTAAAGGGGATCCCCTTAAAACAAACGTTTTTTTGTATTTGTTCTAATGTAAAAACGGTAATAGGCACAAGCGTCAAACTTGGCATGATTATAGTACCTACATACTCTATAGTAAAACACCAAATAATAAATACCGGCCAATGACAAATAAAAAACACAAAATGACAAATTTCTGTTCACATAAGTAGTGACAGCCTGGGCGTAATGTAGTCTTTTTGCACAACTTTTTGTACTTTTATGAGGTGTACGTTACATACGTTAACAATTATTATTTATGTGGTGGTACGGAATCCTCAGTGCGCGAGCCCGACTTTCACTTGGCCGGTTTTTGGGATTCGCGAGTATGTTCATAATATTGTATACATACATAATTATTTATTTTATACATATTTATTTTAAATATATATTTTAAATGTTCATAATACTTGAAAGCTCGGGGGTCTTACGGCCAACGACTAACTCGGTATTAAACTAACCTTAAATCTACTCAGTTGGAAAATTACGCGATCGTGAACCTTAACGCGCCCAGATACGGTTTGCGGTCGCGTGATTTTCCAACTGAGCGGATTTAACGTTAATTTGATACCGAGTTATCCGTTCGCCGTAAGGCCCCTGGGGGTCTAAACAAGAGCCACACACTGTTTAGCGTTAATCCCTGCGGAAAGATGTAATTGTATGAAAATTACATTGACAATGGCATTGGCATAAGATAAATTATCTAAAGCTAATGTAATTTTCATACAATTTCATCTTTCCGCAGGCGTGAACGCTAACAGTGCGTGTCTATCTGGGGGTCTAGACAAGAGCCACACACTGTTAGCGTTCACGCCTGCGGAAAGATGAAATTGTAAGAAAATTACATTAGCTTCAGATAATTTATCTCATGCTAATGTCATTGTCAATGTAATTTTCATAAAAATTCATCTTTCCGCAGGCGTGAACGCTAACAGTGTGTGGCTCTTGTCTAGACCCCCTGCTCCTCTAGAGATCGTGTTTCTTGTTCCAGATCGGTTGACCCGAGAATGAAACGCGATGATTCGATAAGGAGCATCACTCACTATAACCACGAGCGCCGGCACAGTGGCCAGACACCGGCGATTAGCTTCGGCTGGCGGCAGAACTCGCTTACTATCACCACACTAGCGCAGCAATCCGCTTATTTAGCTGAGAAAGCTCTAAATAAAGACGAGTAAGTAACATACGACTGACATGACAAACCTGCCAGCTTCCTTGTTTCCTGCGACAAAATATAGGTCTTTTCATGGTCACCTTACGCCCAACTCTTTACGCGGTCTCAAACTAACGGTTCGGAAAATCATGCGAAGCACCCAGATACGGTTATTGGTTCCTTCTAGGCAAGCGTGCTCCAACGTAGACCGCATCATCGCTTAACATCAGGCGTGATGGTGGTCAACGCAAGCCTATTATTTATTTTAAAAAAAATTAAGGCCCCAGTACACACAGATCTGTGTGCGGTTTTCCAAACCACTGTACCTAATAGTAATAATTAATCATTGTTTAATAATAACTTTTTTTTTTATTCTACAAGGCCTCTTGGCCTCGTCCTAAAAGAGATCGCAGGGAAACGCTGGATGCAGGCCGCTTCCAATTGGCACATTTGGAGATCGATGGGGGAGGCCTATGTCCAGCACTGGACGTCCTATGGCTGAAATGATGATGATGATTAAGGCCTCTTGTTGTTGTCTTCGTACCCACCAAAAAAATCTCTCAAGTATTCGGGCAGAGAATGAAACAAAATACCTAATTAAATTACATAGTAACTGACCTATTGTAGGAGCTTTGCTTAACGCCACGCGTAGTTCCAGCGCTGTTTAGCTGTTCTGTTTTTCATATCACTGACTTTTAATTGCTACTTTGACTCTATCTGAGTAATGCACTCAATAGTTGATTGAAACAGGCGTTACTTTGCCGAAGTTCACCTTTAAAACTGTTTCTTTGTCGAATTTCTAGTGTATTTCTGCTTCAACGTCGCTTTAAGTACAATTAAGTGGAAATAATTGATCCTAAATTCCTTACTGTACTTAATGAAGAAAGCAAGTAAGCAAAGCGAAGATATGCTAGAGATTCATCAAAAAATTGTTATGATGCACTGAAATGTATTGTTCAGTCTTGCCCTACTTATTGAGTTTTATTCTTTAGAACCGTTCATTAATCACGTGAAAATCAATGCGAGGGATACGAAATGCTCAATTTCATCAAAAAGTATCAACAAGGGGTTAAAATCCTCTCACGTGATAAATGGACGATCCATTTTCTGTGGCTGATTTATTTATTTATTTTGGAGAACACGCTCCAACTGTTTCATGTAACAAATATCTATTGCAGAGATTTAGAAGACGACGGGCTAGCTGTTAATTGGTTTAAGTTAGTAAGTATTATTATTTTTTACCAACCTCTTATGGCATTTCTACGAAATATTATCATAATTTTAGGTGATAAATAAATTCTCTGGTTTTTTGTATATACTGTAGGCAGTCTTCCACAAGAGCTCTCTGATTGGCGTTTGTGCTCCGCCTACTGCGGGGTGAGCGGGTGAAAAACTAATTTGAAATCGTGATCAGACCGCGCCTTAAGTGCATCATTAATTTAAAACTTTAGCTAGAGATAACCGTCTTACACCTTCGCTAGCGATCTTGCTCTTTCTGGTTAACACACTTCGCGTGTCACTTCGCTGGAGCATAACATATCAAAGGTATTATTACAATATTCAAAACATCTTTCTTTCTTCACTAAGAAACCCCTTTTCGCTGCATCAGGGTGCAGCCAGGTTATGTGGGATTTAGGATTACTAAATTTTTGCAAAATAAATAAAGCAAAATTAATAGTATTTTGGAAAAAATACAGTTTTTTTAACCAAATCGTTTTTGAGGCACGTAAAAAAGCGCTTGCATAGATAATTAATTTAAAAAAAAAAAACTTGAAAGAGATGATTAAACTAATAGCGTTTTGCAGACTTCCTTTTTGCTAAATAGGTCAAAATTACCATCATTATTTTATTTTATTTTTATTTTATTTATTTAACAAAATCCACAGCCCTTTAAAAAACTTAACAATAAACTATGAACTTAACTTACGGCCAATAAAGGATTAACATTATATTACTAATCTAATAAATACCTACAGTCGTATATTATTATAAATTTATGTGTACATGTGTGTGGCTATGTGTGGGTGTGTGGGGGAGGCGGAGTGTGTGTGTGAGAATGGATATTATGTAGAGCTCACTCAGCAGATTTCAAAAATAAAAGTACTATGAAATATTCAGTAGTTTACGAGATAAAGCGGTATGAACTGTACGCTTAGTCCCAGATTTGATAGTTTTCGAAAACTTTTTTTCTTTACGTATCGATTCATACATTTTAGTAAAGCGCCTCTATCGGAAACGTGGAAGAACTAAAATTGGTGGTAATCGGCGGTATAGATTGCTTCACTCTAATACGAAAAAAGTTTTCGAATACCTTTTAGCCCAGCAATGTATAATACGAAAACGAAAAAAGTGTTCGAATACTATCAAAACTTGTACTAAGGCACTGTATCTACTACGACTAGGTTAGTATAGATAGGTACACTGCACGCCGCTGTTACTTTTCAGTTATTAAGATCATCATCATCAGCCAGAAGACGTCCACTGCTGAACATAGGCCTCCCCCTTTAACCTCCACACTGAACGACAGCCTGTCTTTTGCATCCACTGGATGCCAGCGACTCTCACTATGTCGTCGGTCCATCTAGTGGGAGGCCTACCTACGCTGCGTCTTCCGGTTCGTGGTCTCCACTCAAGAACCTTTCTTCCCCATCGGTTATCGGTTCTTCGGTTATTAAGATACCTAGTATTTATACAATGCAGTTGGGTTATATTTTTTTAATAATTCAATATACCTACTATTTGTTTACAGTTTAGATTTGCCACAAAATGGGAAATAACCCTCCTTCTAATCGGGGCCTTGCTGGCCTCCCTCAACGGAATGTTCGTGCCCATAGGGGTGATCATATACGGCGAATTCACTTCGCTGCTAATCGACAGGACTGTGATGACCGGCACTTCAGGGAAAACCATCACCATCGCGTGGTTTGGCGGCGGTCGGACACTGTGAGTCTGACATGATTATACACTGCTCAAAATAAACCGGTCAAGTGCGAGTCGGGCTCGCGCTCTGATGGTTCCGTACCGCACCACAAAACACATTAATTATCACATTTTATTTATATTACACAGGAATTACTCACATAAGATTAAAGACGGCCTAATGCGGTTGAAACTATAGTCGGAGTGACCGGCTTAATCTTACGTGAGTAAAAACCACGTCAGTTTCTATAATACAATAATTATCAATTTAAAAAACCGACTCCAAAATTAGTTAAATTATAAAATATGCCATTTCGATTCTTTGAAATAATAAGGTCGTAATTCGAATGATGTCATCTAAGTAGCAAAATACGTTGCTAAACTTGGTAATGAAAAGAAATTTGTCACCGACTCGCACTTGGCCGTTATTTATTATTTTTTGTTATACTTTAGAGTGTGTACTATAATCATGTCAAGTTTGACGCTTGTACGTATTACCTTGTTTACATTAGAGCAATTACAAAAATACTCTTAAACAAACGTTTGTTGTATTTCTATAACTACAGAGTATTACTATATCTATTTCTATATATACCCTCTTTTCGCATTAATATTTTGACTTTTATTTTTTGTTAGTTAAATTATTCTTTAAAATGTTGGCCAACTTTACTGCTCTAAATATTATTTAGTCTGTAGAATGCAGAGGTTCTTGTAATTTTCTAGGACCAATGCGTCTTCTGAAGAAAACAAGAAGGCGCTGTATGAAGACTCGCAGGCCTTCGGCATCGGATGTATCGTGTTCTCTATACTGCAGTTCATAGTTGGTGCCATCAGCGTTGATCTCTTCAACTACACTGCCATGAAACAGGTGTGATGAATGATCAATTAAGTGTGGTGATCTGCTTTTTACGGGGAAGCACGTTGTGCAGCAGATATGAGAGACGATGTCGAGAATAGAGCGAAGTGGAGGAGAAAAGTAAGGAAAGCTGACCCCACCACCATGTGTGATTCATAGTCGGGAAATGAGAGAGAGAGAGAGAGATCTGCTTTTCACGTCGAGGACAAGACTAAGATCATATCGATGTATCGATTATGTAGGTTTTTTTGGCTTTCGTTTTGCCTCCAACTCACATGATGTTAAGCAATGATGCGGTTTACGGTTGAGCACGCTTGAACTGACTCTTTGACAATTGTTTAAGAGCCGCCGTATAACAAAATTCAATCTAACAATTATAGGTATGTGATTTTCAGGCATTTATAAACAAAAAAAATAAAGCCGTAATTGTCAAGAGGCATATAAAGTTAATCATAACATTGAAATTGTTTATTTTATGTCAGTTACTAACGATATCTCAAACTTAGAATTTTCACTCCTAGAGTTTATCAATCAACTACTTTTGTATACCTACATTGAGATTTTCAAAAATTTGTAGCCGTTTTTATTAGTACACGGTGAACGTACTGCAATCCTCAAGACGCCTGACAAACGTGGGGATTATGGCAACATCCCTCTCTAAGAGGGAGGCCTATGTTCAGCAGTGGACGTCTTCTGGCTGATGATGATGATATATACGAGATGGTTGTCAAACGCGGACGTATCCGCAATAAAAAAAGATATTTTTTTGATCCCACAAAATCAGTTTTCGTTGCTTTTTACGTCAAATAATGTGCGAGGGCGGTTAAACGATAAAAAAATAATTTAAATTTTTTATCCTATTTGTTTCTAGATTGACAAAGTAAAAGAAAAGTTCTTACGAGCAGTATTAAGACAAGACATCTCATGGTACGACACAAACACCACTATGAACTTCGCAACAAAGGTTTCCGAGTAAGTTTTTAAAAAGTAGTTTCTTATTGTAACTAACATCAAGGAGGAGGAGAAGACAATAGAGGAACATTAAAGCGTATATCGGAAATTTTCTTAAAAACGGTATAAACTTAGATGGCGCCGTAATTTGAGCGTGCTATAGGTTGTCTCGAACTTCCGTAAGCGCTGCAGTCAGATAGCGATAGCTAGTAGGTAGCCTTTGGAAGAAATAAGTAGCATCTATTAGCCATTGTGGCCAACATGGTCTCCCACTATGAGTCTCATAAGCAAGCTCAAAGTTGTACAACGAGCTATGGAGAGGGCTATGCTCTTGGTTTCTCTACAAGATCGAATCAGAAATAAGAAGAGCCGTAGACGAGCGTAAGTTACCGACATAGCCCACCGGATTAGTAAGTTGAAGTGGCAGTGGGCAGGGCACATAGGGCGCAGAACAGATGACCGATGGGGCCGATAGGTTCTCAAATGGAGACTACGGATCGGTAAGGGCAGCGTACGACGTCCACCCACAAGATAGACGGGCGGCCTAAAAGATACCGCAGGAAAACGCTGGATGCAGTTTGCTTCCAACCGGCCTTTTAGGAGATCAATGGGGGAGGCCTATGTTCAGCATTGTACGTCCTATGGCTGAAAAAACTCGCCGGTCGATGCCCCCAGCGATCTCCAAAAGGGCCGGTTGGAAATGGCCTGCATTCAGCGTTTCCCTGCGGTCTCTTTTAGGTCGTCTGCCCATCTTCTGGGTGGACGTCCTACGCTGCACTTACCGGTACGTGGTCGTAGTCTTCGTTAGTTAATCAGAAGTGAAGCTTAATAAAAGCGTGTTAGAAAATGGTTACCATCAGGTAGGGTTAATTTAATATTAATTCTACCTTTAATATTAGTCATCATTATCATCATCAGCTAGAAGACGGCCACTGTTGAACATAGTCCTCCCCCTTGAACTCCACATTTATATTTCTTGCTATGACGTGTGATAAGTAGGGTTGCCAGACACCTGGGATATCCGGGATAGTCCCGGAATGAAGTGTCTTGTCCAGTGTCCAGTAATTTCACTTTACTGTCCCGGAGTTCGCGAATACTAGGGTTTTTTTTTACCTTTCGGACAACAAACTCGCACGCACTGTCGAACGTCATAGAAGACCAAACGAATAAATTCACATAAGGCAAACTTTTTCCTGGAAAGAGCAATCAACTATTTGGCAGACAGGTATGATTTTGGCCCTGATGGAATTTACAATAAGTTTTTAATTTTAGTCCCGTAAATCAGTGATGACATATGGTACTGAGACGTGGTCTTTAACTGTTGGCCTTTTGGAAAAACTCAGAGTCACTCAGCGGGCAATGGAGAGAGCTATGCTCGGAGTTTCTTTGAGCGATATAATCCGCGGGCGGGTCGCTAGTAATAGTAATAATATTCATACTTGTCCATATATTGACGCCGTTCCTAACTCCAGAAATGTCTAGGAATTGATAGGCCATGATCTGGCAACCCTAGTGATAACGTATATAGTTCACCAATATAAGAAGCTTAGTCTGAATTATTGAATCGTTGCTGATGATCCTCTTCCACGTTGCTCAATGGACAGAATTTAATTCCGATTCAGTGTAAGATTGAAATAAGAATGTTTTTGAGATTGTGGTATCCCAGAGGTTTAGAGGATTCGTGTACACTGGATCCATGGATGGATACAAAAAAGATTCGTGTAATCGTTGGGCATATTTTATTTTTTCTCAGTGACGTGGAGAAGTACCGCGAAGGCATCGGTGAGAAGGTCCCTATGCTGATATACCTGGTCATGTCGTTTGTCTTCGCCGTGGTCATATCCTTCAGCTACGGATGGGAACTGACTCTGATCATCCTCGCGTGCGCACCCATCATCACTCTCACCACTTATGTCGTGGCCAAGGTTAGAATTTGGATGTGAAGCACGTACTGACCGACCGACCGACCGACTGTTTTTCAACTTCTTTAGTCCTGTTCATCCAAAGGTTGCCTGGAAGAAATCGCTTTAGGCGATAAGGCCGCCCATTATACTGCCGTTTATTTGTTTTCTATGTTAGTTTAAGTTTCATTTGTATTTTCGGTGTGTAATGAAGAAATATTGTATTGTATTGTACTGAATATTATTTATTCTGTGGTAAACACAGACCTTTTATCGATACCGCTTTATGGTTGGTATTCCGAAAACCCTAGTAGTTAGTCTGTAGAATGCACTGCCTGAATTGGTGTTCCCCGATAGTTACAATCTGTGTGTCTTCAAATCACTAGTGAATCGGTTTCTTCTAGGCTTGCGCTTGACCGCCAACTCGCCTGATGTTAAGCGACGATGCGGTCTACGATGGAGCACGCTTGCCTAGAAGAAACCGATTCACTCTCGACTTGAAGACACCCAGATTTTAACTAACGGGGAAAACCCATTCAGGCAGCGAATTCCATAGACTAGTTCTACTTTAAATCATGCAGATCTGATGCACACTCTCCGAAATGTATCCGATAAAAAACCGATAGACTAGCAACCTCCTTTCCTTTCCTCAGGTGCAATCATCTCTAACGACTCAGGAATTGAAGGCGTACAGTATAGCCGGCGTCATGGCAGAAGAAGTGCTCTCTTCCATTCGTACGGTCGTCGCATTCGGCGGGGAACAAAAGGAGATAACAAGGTAAGGTTTAATCATGATCCAAGAAAACAAGGTCTAGCGCTCTGGGAGTTGACACTCAATTACGTCACTGTCCAGTTGCCACTTTATTGCAACAAACACAGATATTGGGAAACAAATTAGTTAATAACCTATTAAATAAAAAACTAAAAGCATTTCATTTGTTTTGTCCGCTCAAGCAAAGCAATTCCATATGAGCACGAATTTACATTATTTATAGGTATTATAACCACATTGATTTATTGGATTCAGGCAATGCCTATACGGAGATTGGGGAGTTATAATTTCATGCTATTGGTAATACAGAAAAACAGTTGTTTCATAGTGTGTTCGACATTGTTTCGTGTAGTTATCTCGGAGTTGTTGTAAATTGCTTATTCTGTTCTTGCTTATGCACGTGTACGTGTATCCATGACATTGATGACGTCAGTGGATACCCGGCGGAGGGTTTAGTCAAAGATTTCATATTTATACTACGTATCTAGTAATATTTTAGCACAATTTTTTCAGCTGTGGATGGAAGAATGTTTCCTGTGAAATTACTGCATAATTTGCGGGAAAAATTTTCGAGAGTTACCTAATTAAAAAAAAATAGTATACCTCTAAGTTTTTAAAATTAGGGGATAAATCCTGTTTATAGAACTTGCCGTGAAGTTAATATTTTAAAAGTAGATTAAATTATTAAAAATATATAACCCGACTGCATTGTATAAATAGTAGGTAAGTAACTGAAAAGTAACAGCGGTGAAAAGTAATCTATACCTATAGAATCTATAGTATCTACTCGTAGTAGAATCAGATACAGAGCTCTTTCATACTGCTTTATCTCCTAAACTACTAAGTATTTCATAGTAGGTAGTGTTAGATAAAGTTATATGATTATTTACGGGATATTTACCGTGGTAAGGTTGTTCAATGAGCTCCCGATATTTCGCCGCAGTTACATGCACCATGTTCACGGGAAGACTGAAGAATGCGGGTGGTTGGTCGAACAGTAAAAAAGTTAGGTGCAGACATAACGATCTACCCTCTTTCTTAGTTTTTTTGCTACGGTACCACGGTAAATATCCCGTAAATAATCATATAACATTAGTGAACAACCGTGATAGTTTAAAACAGAGTTAGATATTTTTGAAATATGCTGAGTGAGCTATACTTACATAATGAATTAATGATGGTAATATTGACATATAATTTAACAAAGTTTACTGACTATTTTCCCCCATTTATTTTTTTCGGGGACGCCGTCTTGATTTCTTGTAAGTATTTGTCACTCCCGCTATTAAACGATTCAAATGACACCTCAAAATCCAATCCATAAACCGAAATTCATAAAGCGGTTTAGGCAGATGCCTTATTATAGAAGATTCGGATCGTGATCGCGATCGCATGCCATCTCACTTACGCACGCGGTGCGAGTAAATAGATGCGAACGGGACGGCATGCAATCTCGATCACGATCAAACTTCTATAATAAGGCTGCTGTAGGGCGTGCTAAAGAAACCATCATACATACATACACTTGAAAAATATACAACACTCCTTCTTGCGCAGTCGGGTTTTTTTTTTTTTGTGACCAGCTATCTAAGATTTTTTACTGTCATGTGTTTCCAGGTACTCAACCCGATTGGAACCAGCAAAGAAGAAGGGTGCAAAGAAGGGTGTGTTCTCAGGGCTGGGCAGCGCTGTGATGTGGCTTATCATATACGCTACGTATTCCCTCGCTTTCTGGTACGGTGTGGGGCTGATCCTGCTGAGCAGGCAGGAGGAAGTGCCCATTTATACACCCGCTGTCCTCATGATAGTAAGTTTAAGTGAATTTTTATATACAAGGTTACGCGGAAAATGTGTAATAAGCGTACTGTACACCTGTCCCGGCAAAATCAGGACAGGTGGCAACCCTGTTGAACACGTTGTAACTGAGAGTTTTGGCGCCAACGTGGAAAAAACATGTCGGCTCGTTGGATTATTTTCCTAAACTTGTGTATTTTCGAGTGTTAATGTGTACTAAATGGTGAATTAAGTGTGGGAGTGATATAACGACGTGAAACGTGTCTTTTCATGTTGTTTCCAAAACTCCATAGGAGCACTACTCTAAAGTCTCCACCACTTTACAGGGGCATGAGTTTGACTTAACCGTGACTTACTTAGCTTGACTCTGACTGTGACTTATTTGACGCTGTTAATGCTATGAAAACTGTTTAATATTACGACTAAAGGACATTGAATCCAAGGTCATGAACATAACAAAAAAAAATCCTTGTAACTAGTTCACACCAACGCGAATTTTGCTCGACGCGTATTGTCACAGTTTGAATGTGACTATGGTCTATCCTACTACTAATATTATAAACGAAAAATTTGTATTTATAGATGTATGGATGTTTGTTCCTCTTTCACGCTGCAACGGAACAACGGATCGACCTGATTTTTTTGCATAGGTATAGTTCAAGAGCCAGAGAGTTACATAGGCTACTTTTCATCATCATCATCACCATTTTTCATCACTACGCGGGTGACCCCCGCGTGAGGTGAAACCGCGGGGCGTATAGCTAGTTTAGTATAATTATGTAGCTTTGGTATTTTGATACGTCATTTGTCGGATTACAACTATTACAAGGTAAATTTTCACAAAGTTTCTGACTGCAAGGGGTCTGTGGTAGTACTCTATAGCCGGACAAATTTGATAATCCGACACCGCTTTGCAAAACGTTTGTCGGATTACCGCGGGTCAACTGTACTTTATAACAATTAATGTATCATCATCATCAACAGTCATTAAACGTCCACTGTTGGACAAAGGCCTCCCTGTTAGAGATGGGTTTTGCCATAATCCCCACGCTTGGAAGGCGACTTGGGGATCGCAGTACGTTCAGCGTGTGCTAATAGGACGCTGCTGCCCATCCTCGTGCTGGTGGTTCTGGTCGCAGTATTAGGACATACCCGGGTTCAATTAATGTATACTTACATACAATAAATATGTAGAGGTTTATAGAAACTGACGTGGTTTTCACACATTTTATTTATATTATACGGGAATTACTCACGTAAGTCGGAGTAACCGGCTTAATCTTACGTGAGTAATTCCCGTGTAATATAAATAAAATGTAGAGGTTATTAAAATGCTGGATAATGGACACAATAGGAACCCAGTATAAAAAGTACCCAATCCACTTACGCACCTATGTTGATGATTCCAGATATTCTTCAGCATACTCCAAGGCGCGCAGAACGTTGGCCTGACTGCTCCTCACATGGAATCGATCAACAACGCGCGCGCTTCTGGCGGCGCTATATTCACTGTGATGGACCGAAAGCCAGCGATCGACAGCCTCTCCAAAACAGGCGAAACGCCACATATCAACGGAGACCTGGAGCTTAAAGACGTGTTTTTTAGATACCCGGCAAGAGCGGACGTTCAGGTAAAGATTAGGATATGAAGTCACTGGTGACGTCTATACGAATATTTTACAATATATATTTGTACAATATATATTGTATAATATATTTTACAACTTGACATGGGCTGGAACCCTACCACAACCTCTAGAAGCTTATTGCCCATTTTTCTATTGGACAGCCAGGGTGGGCGTGAAAAGGCAAAACCATGGTTGATATTCCGAAAACGCGTACGAAGCTCTTTGATTCTACTTTTATTATGCGAACCGCTAGACTAAAATGCGCTGCCTGTATGGATGTTCCTTGATAGTTAAAATCTTGATGTCTATTGATTTCTTCTAGGCAAGCGTGCTCCATCGTAGACGGCATCATCGCTAAGCATCAGGCGAGGTGGCGATCAAATGCAAGCCTGTTATTCAATAAAAAAGCTAAATTCAAGAACTGCCAAGCTATTGATACCATATTCACTCGTACGGTCATCCACTTCAGGTGACATGAAGAAAAGGAAAGGAGCCGAAACTTCTACCCATTTACGTCTCGGATGTTTCTATACAGAGTTACGCGGAAATGGTGAATTTTAGGGACCTACCCTAAAAAAAATATAAGTTACTCCATAAATTTTGTTTGGGAGTGAATTTTTCAATGGAACAGCTAATATATTTATCGCGATTTCGTAGTTGGTTCCATTGTAAAAGTTGTTTATAATGATAGCTATTATCGACAGTGTAGTACACCTTTTCTGCGTTACCAGCTTATACAACCTGTGAAAGAAAATTGGCCATTAAAATCTTTACAAGCCATCGCGACATTAAACATATTTATCGTCAAAATATGTAAAAATAATATACCAATGACAGGTCCTCAACGGCATCAATCTGAAGATTAACAAGAACGAGACGGTGGCTCTGGTCGGGTCCAGCGGCTGCGGCAAGTCCACCTGCCTCCAGCTGATTCAGAGAATGTACGACCCTGACTCGGGCTCCGTGAAGGCTTCAGATAACGACCTGAGAAACATGAACGTGCGACATTATAGGAGTCACATCGCCGTCGTGGGGCAGGAGCCAGTGCTGTTCGCTGGATCCATCAAGGAAAACATTCGGTCAGTTTCATTTTACTACGCAAAAGGGGGTGTTAGGCTGCAATAAGACAACGCGAACATTTTTGTGTGTCCAGGGAGGTTAGACAAGACCCACTTTCTATTAGCGTTAACGCCTGCGGAAAGATGAAATTGTAAGAAAATTAAAATGACATTAGGTTGAGAGATATTATCTCAAGCTAATGTCATTTTCATACAATTTCATCTTTCCGCAGGCGTTAACGCTAACAGAAAGTGGGTCTTGTCTAACTCCCCAGGCCACCGCGCGTGATATACTTATATAGCCGGTCGGCGCCGCGCTCTCCGATCTATATGGTAATGACGAATGTGAAATCTATTTCCTAGGCAACAACATTAAAATTTTATTTATATTACATGGGAATTACTCACGTAAGATTAAGCCGGTTACTCCGACTATAGTTTCAACCGCATTAGACGGTCGCATTCACCTTGAAAAATACCGTTCACAAGGTGAATGCGACCGTCTAATGCGGTTGAAACTATAGTCGGAGTAACCGGCTTAATCTTACGTGAGTAATTCCCGGGTAATATAAATAAAATGTGTGAAAACCACGTCAGTTTCAATAATAAAACATTAAAATTCCTCGGAATAGCGTAACGCCGCGCGTTGACGGCGCGGTATATAGTGTATTATCTATGGGTGCGGTCTATGCGCGAATTTTACGCGGTCATTTTGTTACTTTTGAATCTTTGCGATAAAGAGATAAAGATAGGATATATTTATTGCCAAAAAACAAAAAATTATGGACTATTGGACTATTAGAAACATAAGGAGAAACAGTGTTTGGCAATAGGGGTACGCTCAGCGCTGTACTGCGAAGTCCCGAAGGATCACGCAGGGCTGGTTTTCGGCACAGCCCTTTGCTCAGAAAAAATATGGTAGGTGAGCACTAGGCGACGGCGGGTATTACAATATCTACTAATAAAATCTATTGTTCATCGTAATGCACTATAATTACTATTATCATTATAAATATTAGAGCACTTAGAGAGACCACTTGTGTAGAGATAGACATCTATTATGTATACACAATCGTGATGGCCTTGTCTTTTTTTCCAATATCTGTATAACTGTAGATACCTACACATACCACAATAAGGGCGCGTTTATTTGATACCAACTAGTTTACGACGCGGGCGTTTTCCAGTCCAGGGTCCTTACGGACAACAGCTATTGCGGCACCTAATCCGCTCAGTTGGAAAATCACGCGAACGTGAACCTTATCGCGCTCAGATACGGTTTGCGGTCGCGTGATTTTCCAACTGAGCGGATTAGGTGCCACAATAGATATTGTCCGTAAGGCCCCATGTCTCAGAAGCAGCACCGCCAACCGTGTCTCAGCACGTTTGACCACAAATGGTAATTATATCGCTGTGGCTAAGTGGAGGTGGTTACTTGCGTAAAACGGCGGGTAAAAACTGGATGCCAAGAAATGCCGACCGAGCTCAGTGGCGTGCATTAGGAGAAGCCTATGTCCAGAAGTGAACAGTTAGAGGCTAATGTTGATGATGATAATTATATTACAGCATATATCCCTTAAAAAAACATCCTCAAAAAACAGCGATAAAATTCGAAACGTGGATATTCGCCAAAGAACCAGAGTCACCGACATAGCTGTTAAAATTTGAAAGTTGAAGTGGCAATGGGCAGGCCACATCGCTCGAAGAACCGATAACCGATGGGGAAGAAAAGTTCTTGAGTGGAGACCACGAACCGGAAGACGCAGCGTAGGTAGGCCTCCCACTAGATGGACCGACGACATAGTGAGAGTCGCTGGCATCCAGTGGATGCAAAAGGCCGGCTGTCGTTTAGTGTGGAGGTTAAAGGGGGAGGCCTATGTTCAGCAGTGGACGTCTTCTGGCTGATGATGATGATGATGATATATCCCTTGTTTGTCTGATCTGAGGTGATCTGCGAATATATAAATAAGCAATTACATGATATGACTACTACGGCTCATTTTTGTTTCAATTCTTTTTGTAGAATGAGTAACCCGAGCTGTACCGATGCAGAAATCATAGTAGCCGCTAGACAGGCATACTGCCACGACTTTATCAAAAAATTACCAGAAGTAAGTAAAATCCGCACGCTTTTTCTCGCTTATTAGTTAGATTCTCACTTGTACGCTCTCAGCTCTAACTTGCCTGAATCCTGTCAAAGGAATCACAACCGCATATTTAAAAAAAAAAACTGTTAAAAAAAAATACGAATATCTTTAGAATAAGATTGCGAACGTTTTGAAGCAATTTTCACGTATTTTTTCGGAGTTGGAGATTTTAAAAAAATACTTTTTTTCGAGTAATTTTTTTTAATCTCCTCAGCTAATATAAAAGCTCACAGGCATATTATGAAATACCAACGAAAGTGACTATAGAAATATATAGAAATATTTGAAAAAATCTATATATTTTAATATAGAAATATTAAAATATATAGAATACTAGCTGCGCCCCGCGGTTTCACCCGCGTAGTGATGAAAAATTGTGATGATGATGATGAAAAGTAGCCTATATCACTCTCTGGCTCTTGCAAAAAATCAGGTCGATCCGTTGTTCGGTTGCAGCATGAAAGAGGAACAAACATCCATACATCTGTACATCCATACATCTATACATCCATACATACAAACTTTCGTGTTTATAATATTAGTAGGATTATTTCAAAGTTTACTCTAAAGGCTTTTTTGAAAGAACTATTTAGTGATGTTCATCATCATTATTATCAGCCTTTCATGATCCTCGGCTGGGTCATAGGCCTTCTCTCAGAGAGAGAAAGAAAGACATTACGACAAATTATCACTTTTTACGGATTTTATCGCTTGTATTTTACATTATTTTAATTTCTGAATATCGAAACTTTGGTCCGTGTTACCGTAGACTAGATAATAGATGTCTGTAGAAATGTTACGAAAATACGGCCCAGAAGTCATGCATTTCTGCGCTGGGCTTGAGATTTTATTAATTTGGTTTTTGGGGTACTTTACTAACCATCCGCTCTATTAAAATAACGTAAAATTCACGCAATAAAATCTGTTCATCATCAACATCATCCACAACTTTCCTTATCCCAATGCTGGGTAAAGGCCTCTCTCTTGCTATGCCATCTGCCTTGGTCCTGTGCTAACCGAGTGCAGGGGCCTTACGGCCACTTATGCGGTCTCAAACTAACGTTAAAACCGCGCAATTCGGAAAATCACGCGAACGTGAACCTTCGTGTGCTCAGATGTGATTTACGATCGCGCAAATTTTTTCTTCATCTAAACTGGGTTGCTTTAAACAGCTAGCCGAAAGACCCCAGGTTCAACCCGCGATAGTAATAATATTGTCGACCCATCTTACAGGGGCGGATCCAGGATTTCATTTTAGGGGGGGGGGCATTCCGCCAAGGTTCGAAGGAATCAAATCGAAAAATTGAGTCGAATGTATGGAATTGTTAGGTGTTTTGGGGGGGTGGGACGACGACGACATGGCCCCCCTGGATCCGATAATGCCATCTTACAGCTGGAAGACCAACGCTTGGCTTACCTACCTGTCTATTGCTTCTTTCTTTGTTCTAGTTATATTATACATCTATATTTTTATTCACATGTTTTAGCGTTCATATAATGTACTTTGTTTTTTATAAGTAGAAACTTTTAAATGGCCCCTTTGTCTCTAGCTAATTATTAACTCTGTTAATTAAGACCGTTAGTTTCTCTAAGATAATAAAAATAAAATAAATAAAACAAAATGTTAAGTTTTAAATTCCGAGTGACAATATGCCAATGTCTTCCCGTTCTTTTCTAGGGTTACGACACAATGATTGGTGAACGAGGCGCTCAACTATCCGGAGGCCAGAAACAGCGCATAGCCATCGCTCGAGCTTTGGTACGAAAACCCAAAATCTTACTTCTGGACGAGGCCACTTCTGCTCTGGACTCTCACAGCGAAGCGAAGGTCCAGAAGGCTTTGGATGCCGCTGCTCATGGAAGGACCACCGTTATGGTGAGCCACAGGTATCTATGAATGTTATGGATAAAAGCTTTATTTATTTTTTCAAAACAAGGGATTTCACAGTTCACGTATATCACTTTTACGCGCATAGATCTACCCTCATTATGGTTATATTTACCGTTTGATGAGCGAGACTCAATGGTTCTTACTTACAACAAAAAAAAATTGTGTCCTAAATTGACGAGTCCATAATAGGAGCATTTGTAGTATATATTTTTTATAAAAATTATTACTAATGTGACTTTATGATAATAAATGATATTCTATTCTATTCTACACGCAGGCTCTCGACGGTAGTGAACGCGACGCGGATAGTGTTCATCGATAAGGGCGAGGTACAAGAAGAAGGCACACACGAAGAGTTGCTGGCGCAGCGTGGCCGGTACTACAACCTGGTGCTGGAGAACGAACCGCACGTGGCGCGCTCCGCTGACGACCCCGAGGACCCCGAGGCGAAGCGTGAGTAACAATTCTTTGTTTGTTTTTGTTTGTTACCTCAGAAATCAATCAATCGTCAATAATCCACCAATCCGCACTTGGCCAGCGTGGTGGATATGGCCCAATCACCCTTTCGGGGGTAGGCTAAAAGTCCAGTAGTGGACTGTTAAAAGGCTGACTATGATGATGACCTCAGAAATCCGATGTTTACGAGCCGATTTCGAAAATTCTTAATTCATTAATTTTATTTAATAGGATATACTTTCAGATTGGTCCCATAGAAATTTTATAAAAATCGTTTTATTTGTTTGGTTTTTAAGGTTCGGTACCAAAGGGTAAAAACAGGACCCTATTACTAAGCCTACGACGTCTGTCTGTCTGTCTGTCCGTCTGCCCTACCTAGTAAAGGCTGCATTTTTCGAACCGTATCATACATATAGCCTTTAGAAATTTTCACAGAATATGTAATGTTACGGCGGATTATCTAAAAGTAAAAAACTAAAATGACATACAACAAACGTATTTTTGTATTAGCTCTAATATAAAAATGGGAATATGTACAAGCGTCAAATTTGGCATAATTATAGTAGGTACATACTCTAAAGTATTACAGCAAATAATAAATAATGGCCAAATATTCGGGTCTACGGTCAACTTTAGTTTGTCTTTCAATTATTATTATTTTGTTTGTTGTTATTTTTGTTTACTATATTGCCATACCCAATCAGGGTTATTATTATGTATTACCTAATTTAAACATGCTACCTTACATCTGCATGTGAACTTCATAATAATTATGCAATAAATGATTGAGTATTGAGTTTGGACTCGCGCTCTGAGGGTTCCGGCCAACGGAACGATAAGAACTCGAGTCCTACTCGTACTTGCCGTGTTTTTTACGTTGGCGCCAAAACTCACATACTCGTATGAACAGATGCGAGGTTCAACCGTCCGAAGCTGAAGAGGCTCGCTTCAGAGGAATCCACGCGGAGTCAGAGCTCCAGCCAGGGCTCTGAGGCCAGTTTCGAGTTGGAAGAAATGGAGGTACTTAACTAACTACGCCGTATATTATGTCCCTATGGTGATGGTAGCGGTTATATGCAGTATATTATGTCCATATGGTGATGGTATCAGTTATATGCTGTATACATTAGATAGATAACTCTTTATTGTTCACACCAGAAATGACATACATTAGATAAAAACTAGTGAAACTATTGGCGGCCTAATATTATGTCTCTTTGGTGATGGTAGCGGTTATATGCCCAACATTATTTCCTTTTGGTGATGGGAGCGGTTATTATGTAGTATGTTATTTTGCTTTGGTGATGGTAGCAGTTATATGCTGTATATTATGTCCCTTTGGTGATGGTTGCGGTTATATGCCGTATATTTACCAAAACAACTTCACCAATAATACCAAACCCAAAATAATATGTGGAATCCAAATTTTACTACACCGATGTTCAAATAGACGATTCCGTTCTTTCTGTTACCATATCCTAATAGCCATTTATGTACTACATGTAATTTAAGATGAACATAATCTTGTTTATTTACAGTGTGCATGCGCAACAAACTTATTAAGTATTTTGGCTCTTTCGGAATAATAGCGGTTATATGCCTGTTTAGAATGGTAGCGCTAATATGGTGTATATTTGGCCATTAATAATCTCTCTTCTTCTTAGTCGTGCACTCTTGGCAGAGTGGTCGTGATTGCGGTGATGGTACAACAAGGCTCCTCGCTGCCGCCTTCGTCTCTTCCCAGGGCTGCAGCTGGTCTCGAATGCTTCTCCATTTTTGGCGGCTGGTTGCATTGCGAGCACACTGCATCATGGTAGATAGACTGCGTGGCATTTTTGATGGAGTCGGTCCAGCGAGTTTGTGACCGAGCAGGGCTACACTTGCCTTTTACTGGGTCCTGTACCACAAGCCTCGCTATCGAGTTCACGTTTCTGGATATATGCCCAAAGAACTTCAGTATTCGCAACTGCACAATCGAGGATAGTCTATCTCGTATATGAAGCTCTTGGAGGATAGAGTTATTGGTGCGGAACGCTGTCCACGGTATTTTCAACAGCCGCCTCCAACACCACATCTCCAGTGCATCGATTTTCCGGCGCATCGATTTCCGGTTTTTGTAGCTTCAGAGACCATTTTTCGACTCCGTCATTAATAATATTATAACAAAAATTTGTTCCAAACATTTTTAAATATTAACGTCGTAAAGTAACCGAAGCACATTTTCATAAGTAGAGTTATTTTATATCTTTAAAAACATCAAATGCGCAAGCGAGAACGTTGCACCTGATACTCTGACCCATAAGCACAGCTAACGACGCGACGCTGGTACACAAATAGCCTTTTGTATGTTCGAAGGAAGAAATAACACCGTCCACGTGGGAGATTATGAAGCTGTGCGCGCCTGAGAAGTGGCTGATGATGGTGGGTGTGCTGGCCGCCATCGCGGTCGGCTCTTCCTTCCCGACCTTCGCTATACTGTTCGGAGAAACTTACGGTGTAAGTTAACATCAGGATTCTATCACAAACTACTGCAAAATACATAAAGAAGATCATTGTACTCATCGGACATATGTTATTATAGAAACTTACGTTGTTTTCACACATTTTATTTATATTACACGGGAATTACTCACGTAAGATTAAGCCGGTCACTCCGACTATAGTTTCAACCGCATTAGAAAGCCTTTTTCAAGGTGAATACACGTGCGCGGCTGCGTCTCGTTTGACTTGGCTGCCTAATGCGGTTGAAACTATAGTCGGAGTGACCGGCTTAATCTTACGTGAGTAATTCCTGTGTAATATAAATAAAATCGGACATATGGTTTGGTTACACCCCTAGCGGGACGTCAGTGCAGGACTCATCGGAATAAGAATATGGTTTGGTTTCACGTTTATGATGCGTACTGCGCAAAAGTAGAACTCCCTGCCTTCCTTGATACCAGAGAACTACAATCTAAGCTATTTTCTTTTAATATAAATATAAAATAAAATAGGTCTAAATTTAGCCACCAACTCACCTGATGGAAGCGACGTTGTGGCCGAAGATGGAGAGCATAGATTTATTTTTGTTTTCGAGGGGATAATCTTCCAAAAATATCTAGCTGCATTGGGGTGCAACCAGGTTATGTCAGATTATTCCCACTAAAATCCCCCTGGGGACCACCAGTCTTAGTGCTTGACAGGAGGGCTGCGGGATCTCCAGAGCAGAGAAACGCACCGGAGCCCTCAGCACTGCGCTATGGCTCCTTGACAATTGGAGGGGCCGAGACAATTGCTTGTTGTCTCAGCCCCTCCGCCCGTGACAACGTTGGTCACACAACGTTGTCGTTCTCTCCCTGGGAACGCTTAAGTGGATGGTCAAAGCCCCAACTTTGACCATCCCGAGTCCGGACGTCCCCTTTTAGTAGCCTCTTACTTCAGACAGGTGCCGAACCGGTGCCATATTCTATTGCCCTGGCGCTAGGGCTGATCTGAGAATAAAGCTCAATTATTTTTATCTCTTTTCTAGCTTCTCGAAAGTAACGACGACGACTGGGTGCGGGGCGAGACTAACATGATAGCGGTATATTTCCTTCTGGTTGGTGTCTTAACTGGAATCGGCATATACTTCCAGATTTACATATTCAATCTCACCGGCGTCCGACTCACTGCTAGGCTCAGGTAAATCAACTATATTGCATATTATGCCTTGTGCCTATAACCAAGGTATCTATGGAAAAATAACTCTCATAGAGTGCCCGTTACAAAGTCGATTATGTTGCTGTCATTCACGTGGGGGGCCACGTGAATGACAGCAACATAATCGTCTTTCTCTCTCTGTCGCTGTCACTCTTTTTTTGTCTGTCCAATTGACATACGCACTAGGTGCAGTGCGACCAACTTATCTAAGAATCAAGTGGTGGGATGCTCTCCCATTCAGAAGAAATTTTACGTTGTGAACATAACTGTCAGCAATTGTAAAAAATATCAGTTCCATCATATGGCCTCGTATACTAATAATAAGTCTACTAATAACTGTGTCGGTCTTTTAAAAGCCGGGGTAGATTGGGTGTAGGTGTTTTTTTCGGTCATAATTCTTACAAAAAACCTTCTTAAAGCCTTGTACAGACCATCTAAAGCTATCAAATGCGCCCTGGGGCTCGATTTTTGAATCGCTCGTATGATTTCACACGAAAATATCATGATGATGATCAAGATAATGAAGATGACAAGAGATAGAAGTCTTATTGATGATAACATGAACTTTCTTGCGTCACACTTACAAAACGTGGAATTAGATATGAGAACCCTACAACATGGGGTTTTTTACAAGGCGAGTTTACGGTGGCAACTTCTTTGTGATGCGTCTGGTGTTACAGTTATCTATAGACGACGGTGCCGGCTTCAGGCAGCCTGTCTGCTTTACCACTAAAAATATTTAAAAAAAATTGTTTAGGGTGGCAGCGTTCAGTCACATGTTGACCCAAGAGATAGGCTGGTTCGACCACGCCGCTAACGGCGTCGGTGCTCTTTGCGCCCGTCTCGCTGCCGACGCCGCCGCAGTACAAGGCGTAAGTTATAACTCTACAGATGCAGACTACGTTTGTGTCCCTCGTGATAAAAGAGACGTGCGAATGTAGTCTTCATCTATACCTGCCTTAATTCCTCATCATCATCATCATCATTACCCAGAAGACGTCCACTGCTGAACATAGACCTCCCTCTTTAACCTCCACACTGAACGACAGCCTGCCTTTTGGATCCACTGGATGTCAGCGATTCTCACAATGTCGTCTGTCCATCTAGTGGGAGGCCTACCTACGCTGCGTCTTCCGGTTCGTGGTCTCCACTCAAGAACCTTTCTTCCCCATCGGTTATCGGTTCGGTATCAGCAACCTGGCTATATGGCCTGCCCATCGCCATTTTAGCCTAAGTGCGTGCCGCACGTGTTTTGTCTTTTAATTTTAGTCTCATTATACTACGTTCCATTGAACGCTGGCATGTGGTTATCTCGTTTTTAAAGATTTCAGTAAACACCCAGGTCTGCGCCCCATACGTTAGACATGGCAGTAAGCATGAATCCATTGCCGTGCCGTGTGCATTGCAAAAGCCGTGGTAGCCCATTTGGGAGACCACTAGACTTGAAAGCGTGAGGTTGCGGGTTCAAACCCCGGGCCCGTACCAATGAACTCTTTGGAGCTTATGTACGGATTTTCATACCACTGGCTTTTCGATGAAGGAACACATTGTGAGGAAACCTGCATACGTACAGAGAAGAAATTCAATGGCGTATGTGAATTCACCAATTCGCACTGGACCAGCTTAGTGAATATGGCCCAATCACCCTTTCGGGGGTAGGCTAAAAGTCCAGCAGTGGACTGTTAAAAGGCTGATTATAATTACGATGATGATGAATCCATTGTTACTTTTTAGAGCCGCTTTTTTGAGTGGTATGACAAATATTTGTGCAGGCGACAGGCACCAGGATCGGCGCGCTAATGCAAGCGGGGGCGACAATCTTGATCGGCATTGCGATCTCCATGTACCTGACGTGGAAGATGACGCTGGTGTCTCTGGTGTCGGTGCCGATGGTGATAGCTGCCGTGGTGCTCGAGAGCCGGGTGCTGGCTGCAGGGCTCCAGTCCGTGCGCGAGGCGTCCTACCGAGCCACCACCATCGCAACAGAGGCCATCACCAATATCAGGACGGTGTCCGCATTTTGTAAGTGTTCTTTTATTTTATTTATTTAATACTTTATTGCACACTTACAAATTAAGTAAACATGTACAATTGGAGGACTTAATGCTAAACATTTTCTACCAGTCATCCACCAGGTTGGAACAAACAGTACGTAGGCGTGCATCAAAAACACCTTATAAAAGATAAAAAGAAATAAACAGAAAGATCAAAGTTTTACAAGATAATATACATAACAACAAATTACAATAAATAGTAGTTAAATAATATTTTAGCTTCTGTTATAATAAAGGTGCAGCGCTGATACTTCTTTATTGCTTGTGGTTGTTATTTTTGTTTATATAGGTACTAGAGACCTGTAAAAGACTCCAAAGGCTACGTAATATTTGACAGAAGGCCTTTTATGGTTTGTAATCACGTGAGAGTTTCCTTCCTTTGTAGCGCTGAAATAACTGACTCTATGTATTACATGTAGATTTAATATTGTATGATAACTTGGAACGTCCGAACGTGAGGGACTTCAGTTTGTGACATCACAATGTACCACGTTTGCTACAATAAATAATTTTTCATTTTTTTCATTTCATTGTTTCGCTCGCATGTTTTAACATTTTTAAAGGGTTACCTTTACTGAGTGGGACAATAAATGAAAAAGATTATTTTGATCAAAACACACAAACAATATCTGTAATATATAAAAATCTCGTGTCACAGTGTTTGTGGTCGCACTCCTACGAAACGGCTCGACCGATTTTTATAAAAAAAAATATAAGGCCGTAAGTCGAACTCTACGAGTACGAAGTAGCGGGTATCGGGTAGTAATAGTAATATGATAATATTTTAAACAAAGTTTCATATACATTTGTTTTGGTGATGGAGATTAGAAAAAAAATTACTTTTTAACTTATTCGATATATATATATATATATTAAGAATATTGGTATCTGTATAGACAAAAGGCTTGAATTTTTTCTTAATTTTCTCATATATAGTGATTTTATATCTTCACAAATATTTAAACGTGTGATCGCCGCGCGCTTTTATATTGGCCTCAATCATAATAATTCACAGCCCTACGTTTTTATTTTATTTGAAGTGCTGTACCCGATTTAACTGATGATGGCGCAGATTCCAACCTTGCTGTCGTAGAATCTTAAATAGTAAGTAAATCTTCAGATGTGTAAAAACACTTAGGTATGCAAAATATCATGCATGCATGCATTATCTGTCAGTGAATGAATGAATGATTATTTTAATGTCATAGGTTGCAAACAAGCTGACGGTCCGCTTGATGGCGATCACCTTCGCCTATAGATACTTGCAACACCAGGGGCATCATGCACAGATACTACGTTGCCCACCTTTAAGCAGCTCTTTTGAAAACCTCGTGTTATAGTTACTCGGAAATGCCTCATTCCACAAATTGCAGCAGGCCTACCATGAACTGTGGATAAATAGTCTTTCCACCGTTTTTATCCTCACCTAGACGCGACAAAGCTAGAATATGGATACGTTTGTCTTTTACTCGCGGGATAAAAACGGTGGAAAGACAATTTGTCCACTGCCCGTGCTAGGCCTGCAGGTGTGAGGCAAAAATAAAGATCGCGTAAAACGCACCGTGTGCGATTTCCACCGATCTATGATATGTGGATGAACTTTCAGGCGGTGGCAGCTGGAGCGATGTTAAAACCGCGATGCTGGCATCAGATCGAACAGGGGCCTTACGGACAACAGCTGATTGCGGCACCTAATCCGCTCAGTTGGAAAATCACGCGACTGCAAACCATATCTGGGCGCGATAAGGTTCACGTTCGCGTGATTTTCCAACTGAGCGGATTAGGTGCCGCAATTAGCTGTTGTCCGTAAGGCCCCAGTTCTTCAGAAAATTCCGCGGTGTAAATGCGATAAAAGACGCAAAGAGACCCAACGTCTCTGCACTTGCTGAGCACGTATTTAAAACTTTTATTGATTAGATACGTGTGGCAGGTGGCGAGGAAGGCATAATGAAGCGGTACCACGACGCGGGAATGAACGCGCAAATCACGGCCCGCAAGAACATACGGTGGCGCGGCTGTGTGTTCTCCTTCGGACAAACGGCGCCGGTGGCAGGGTACGCGGTCTCACTCTGGTATGGCGGCGTGCTTGTGGCCGACAAGGAAGTGCCCTACAAGAACGTGATCAAGTGAGTCCCGACATCTCTACCACACGGTGCTCTACGCGGCGCTCGAACTCAGATTCATAGTTATCTATACTAATATTATAAAGAGGAAAGATTTGATTGTTTGTTCGTTTGTTTACATTGAATAGGCACCGAAACTACTGAACCGATTTGAAAAATTCTTTCACTGTTGGGAAGCTACACTATCCCCGGGTAACATAGGCTTTAATCTATACCCGTGCGAAGCTGGGGCGGACCGCTAGTTTGTTATACAAGAGTGCAAAGTTGCTTTTTAACCGCGTGTGTTTTTTTAACGTATTTTTTTTGTATTAGCTCTAATATAAAAACGCCGGTAATACAAGCGTCAAACTTGGCATGATTATAGTACACACTCTAAAGTATAACAACAAATAAATAATGGCCAAGTGAGGGTTGGTGTAAAATTTTAGTTCCTTACCTGGATGGCAGGCTGTCGTTCAGTGTGGCGGTTAAAGGGGGAGGCCTATGTTCAGCAGTGGACGTCTTCTGGCTGATGATGATGATGATGATGACCTGGATGAGCTCTTCATCATTTCACCGGATCGAAATGCCGTATCTTACTAATTTTGAAATCGGTTTTTTAAATTGATAATTATTGTATTTTGTGGTGGTACGGAACCCTCAGTGCGCGAGCCCGACTTGCACTTGGACGGTTTTTTTTTTTTTGACTCGCGCTCTGTGGTTTCCGTCCAGTGGAACCTTCAGAGCACGAGTCCTACTCGTACTTGTCCGGTTATTTTTCTTTTGACTTTCAACCTTCATGTGTTCAGAGTGTCAGAAGCGCTGGTGTTCGGTGCGTGGATGATGGGCCAGGCGCTTGCGTTTGCGCCTAACTTCAACGCGGCTGTGTGCGCTGCAGGCCGCGTACTTGCTCTACTGCGCCGCAAGACGCGCGTCGACAGCACTTTGGCGCCCGCAGTGCCTGAAGGATATGTGAGTACCCTCATTATTACCACTTTGTATATTATTACATATACATTTATTTTCTTTCTAAAATTTAAGTTTTTTTTACAATAAATATATAAAAACAAAATATTATAAAAAAACCTAAACCTAGAGTGCCGCCGGCAGTGGGGCAGGGCCCAAGCTACCGGTGGTTAGGGCTGCAGAGTGAGGAACCTCCTGACAATACGTGCCGTGTCAAGGATTACCACCTTCTGCATCTGACCCTTGACCCAACCATCTAGCGAGAGCCTCTTATGGTGTTGGTCGAGGCTCTTCGCTATAAGGCCGTTCACCGTAACGACTATCGGGACAATGATCGTCGAGTCAACATCCCATATGGCGGTAACCTCGTGAGCCAAGTCAAGGTACCTACTTGCTGAGTTTGTCCTTCTCGGCCTTCACATATTATTACGCCTTATTACATTATTATTATCATTTTTACGAAGCGCTTTAATTCCACTTTTATTGTGCGAACTGCTAGTCTGTGGAATGCGCTGCCTGAATGGGTGTTCCTCGATAGTTACAATCTGGGTGTCTTCAAATCACGAGTGAATCGGTTTCTTCTAGGTAAGCGTGCTCCACCGTAGACCGCATCATCGCTTAGCATCAGGCGAGATAGCGGTCAAACGCAAGCCTATTATTTATAAAAAAAATAAGTTCGAAGGACACATAAAATGACACTATCAGGCGCTGCGCAAACGTGTGGAAGCAACTGGAGACACTGTCTGCGCAGAGAGTGGCTGATTTCATACTGTTTATATAGAAATCAAATATTCATTGGTAGCTTGTATCCGACACAAGACACAAAAGATTCTACGGTTTACGCCCTGCCTTACAGTTTAGTAAAGGTAGAATTCCGATCTTGGCAACAATGCAAGCGACCCAAACGTCGCGCGACACGGTCGCTTGCATTGTTTAGCACTCCATATAAATTCATACTGACCAGTGGGTCGCACGACGCGGACGCTGACGCCGGTCGCGGTCGCCGGTCACGGTCGCCATGATCGCCTTTACAGTAGTTTTCTTAATGTACGTTTTGTGTATGTTGCGTGTATTTGTTGTTCTACATAAGTAATTTATTTTAATTTCGTGTAATTTAAGCACGAGCAAGTTTTTTTAACTCCAAATATAATAATGTTTGTCGTGATTTTTTTTCGCGTTTGGCCACCAACTCACCTGTTGGTAAGCGACGATATGGTCTTAGATAGAGCACGCAGACTTAGAAAATACCTATTCATCCTGACCTTAAAAATGTCTAAGTATATTATATCACTCAGAAAACAAGGAAGGTTGTTTCATGATTATCATCAAACGTTTTCCACCCACTGCTAAGTACTCGTATATTATATTTCTCTACAGCGTGCCATCTTTTCCGGTGCCTCAATATATTTTGTTAAGTAATGCCTAAATTTAAAATATGTTTTTCACCAGTGGTCCCACCTGGTTTTGTACCCCTGTATGAAAAGCTTTTCCTAGCATGATCTGCAATGGCTTATTTGGAAGTTTATAAACCGGCTTCGAGTGAAAGTTGGCCATTGCAGGCACAATATGTGCAAGTGGGGTCTAAGTGATCGTTTGGTGGAACTGTGCTACTACGATGCCACCTCCCAAACCATGGAATATGCTCGTATGCCCAGTGTCCCATCATCTATTCACTGGGCGACCTTTGCGAGGCCAACGCTGTCACAGTTTTTGTTGCCTCCTACTGGTCAGAAATATTATTTATTTTATTTATTTATCCAAATTACAACTATCATTACAGGAATGTCCTAATTCAATAGCGTATGTCAACATAATAATTTATAAACCTAGCTTATAACACAATTAAACACATTAAACATTAAATTAATCACACATTACATACATTAAACATTAAATTAATTTTTACACACAAAAACACACGGCAAATAATATCGTCATTTTGAATTCTGCAACCGAGCAGACAAATAAATCATGTAACATAATAACATAACAATCATATATACCTAACATAATAATCATATATAACATAATGAAAATGCTGGCTCGAAAAGAAGCTGAACAAGTACTCTATGTAATTTTTACTATATTGGTTTTGAGGTTGATCATCTTTGCAGATCACGGACGGCAAAATCCAGTATAACAACATTAAGTTCCGGTATCCGACGCGGCGTGAGGTGGAGGTGCTGCGCGGACTGTCGCTGATGATCCCAAGTGGGAAGCGTGTTGCGCTCGTTGGTCCGAGTGGATGTGGCAAGTCGACTCTCATCCAGTTGCTGCAGCGGCTGTATGACCCCGACGACGGATCTGTGGTCAGTATCTCGGTTGCAATCAATAACTAGATCCACAACGCATATTTTCTCAGCATTCTATAGGACTGCATTCTATTTCTGTCCTCACGGGCCACCGCACGACACGATTTGCGGTCCCAGCAAGTGCAGATCGAGGGGGGGTCATGGAGGTCATGACTCCCCCTGGGCTGAGTCCAGGACCTAGTTGGACCACTAATTAATATAAAAAATTAATTATAACTTCTTGTGGATTGACCACGATAATGTGACCCCCCCTGGCACCAAAGCTGGATCCGCCCTTGGGTCCCGGTACACGATAGACGACACACTGAAAATTACTTTTCATCGGCCGTTTTTTCACGAGGGATGATTCCGTAACTACACGGAAGCGAATACCAAATGAACTATCGCTGTCTCATCGCAATCGTGTGGTGCGTCGTCAGCAATTTCATACTTGGTTCTACTGCCGCTATATCGTCACAAAACGTCAATTAGAATGCATAATTTGAAGGAAAACATGTAAACTGACAACTTATTTACAATATTTTAAATTCTTTATTTGTATCATTTTTCAATTAAAAAAAATCATAGCGATGGCTGGCCGGGCGGTAACATGTCCGATTTACAATCTGACTGCACCCGGTTCGATCTTCGGCTTTATTATTTGAAGTACTAAATAAGCCATTGCTGCTCGGACAATGAATTATTTAGTACTTCAAATAAATTATGTGAAGTTTAGATACCACCGCTCAAAAACGGTGATTGGAAACATCGTGAGGAAACCGGTATCATTATCATCAGCCAGAAGACGCCCACTGCTGAACATAGCCCCCCCCTCTTTAACCTAGACACTGAACGACAGCCTGCCTTTTGCATCCACTGGATGCCCGCGACTCTCACAATGTCGTCGGTCCATCTGTGGGAGGCCTCCCTACGCTGCGTCTTCCGGTTCGTGGTCTCCACTCCAGAACCTTTCTTCCCCATCGGTTATATCGGTACCGGTACAGCCCAATTTATTTATAACCCCATAGCATCAATAGGTTTTTAGTAACACTATCCCAATCTACATAGTTTAATTATATATTTCTTTATATTTGAGAATTTAATTATATAATTCTCCCTAGTATCTGGATGACTACAGCATCACGCGCGACATCCGTCTCAGCACGCTGCGCCGCAACCTCGGTATCGTCTCCCAGGAGCCAGTACTCTTCGACCGCTCCATTAAAGAGAACATCGCCTATGGAGACAACACTCGCATCGTGCCAATTGAAGAGGTCGTCTCGGCGGCCAAAAAAGCCAATGTGCATTCTTTTATTGCCGCGTTGCCTGCTGTAAGTTCTCCTTAAATCATGTTTTATCTGCGTTCAAGAAACGTGACCTCTGAGAAATCTCTCTTTGCCCAGATTTCTTTAGTAAAGATGCAAGCTTTTGCGTTCACTCGAAAAGAAGCCCGATTTCACTTTGCCATTTTTTCAGGGCATTCCCTTCAGCTTGTAGACGAGGATTTTGGGTGTTATTTTTTTTAGCGAGGTGTCATTTGGTGAGCAAATCTGAGCCAACGTCCAGAAAACTCGGTATTCTCAATTCTCAACTTTATTTAAAATTTTTGTTATCGCTCATTATTATTTATTATTGCATGCTGTCTTCACCTATAATTATTGTGACATTTAGTTATATTTTTATTTCTGTTTAAAGTTTTGAGAAATTGTATTGCTGTGCACAGTGTAGGTGGACTTAAATAAATAAATAGAGAATCAGCGTATTTTGTTACATAAAACGCAGGTTCGGCCGCATACAGAGTACAATTCCCATCTCTAGAGTGGTGTACCGAAGACCTGCTCGATCCCTTTGACTCCTTGCAGAGAAGAGCTGTTAGACTTTTCGTTGACTCAAAACTAACTGACACCTTTAAACTACTGAGCTTGCGCAGGAGGTTGGTTCACTCAGCTTATGCTACAGATATTATAACGGGGAAAGCTCTGATGAACTCTTAGACCTCATCCTTCTATTCTGGTTTTACTATCGAACCGGTTGCTATTGCCAGAGAAGCCATCCACACATTATACTGGGTATATTATACGTAGGCGTAAATGGTGTATTAACCTAGTAAGTAAGCTAAGTAGTATCCATAATTTTTAACAACTTTTACTATGGGAGCAACTCTGAAATTGCAAAGACAATATCAGCTATTCCATATAAAATTGTAATTGACACTCGACAAAATGTATGGAACACTTTTCGCAATTTTAGAGTTTATATAACGATGATGAATATAACGGACCCCTTACAGCAAAGTACACCCTTTCCGCGTAACCCTGTGACACAAAAAAAATATAAAAAGTTTTACCCATTTATTCTGGTCATTATAAAAAATATTAAAACAAAATTTTGTTCTATATATGTTGAAATATAAACCTCGTAAAATGACTGAAGCACATTTTTCAAAAGTAGTAAGTAGTAATAATTTTATATCTTAAAAAAAAACATTAAATGCGCGAGCGAGATCGCTTCGCCCGGTATTCTGGCCCGCCAGCGCAGGAGTCATCGCCACTATTACGTTTTAAATAAGCATAATAAAGTCACACGATGGAAATTACTTCACCTTGGTCTATTCCCAGGGTTACGAGACGCGAATCGGCGCACGCGCTTCACAGCTGTCGGGTGGACAGAAGCAAAGGATTGCCATTGCGCGGGCGCTCGTTAGGAACCCGCGTGTGCTGCTGTTGGACGAAGCCACTTCCGCTCTCGACACGCACAGTGAAAAGGTATGAATTATATAGCCTAAGATCTTATCAATAGTGATTAAACATTAGTGAACAAACATAATGGTCCTGCACCGATAGCTTATTTAGTTCTTGAATAAATTATATATGCAGTTTCGATACCATAGTTCACAAGTAGTGAAAGTATAAATATTGAGGAAACCAATATGTCCAAGGACCTCAGAAGTTCAAAGACATATGACATTCACCAACATGCACTGGACCAGCATGGTATATTAAAGCCCATCCTTTCTCTCTGAGAGAATGCCTCTTGTGTCCTAGCATTGGGAATATGAAAGGCTGATAATGATAAATGATGTAACATTTCAGGTGGTCCAAGAGGCGTTGGACCGTGCCAGCGAAGGGCGCACGTGTCTCATCATCGCGCACCGTCTCGCCACTATAAAGAACGCGGACATGATCTGCGTCATCGACCGGGGTGTCGTCTCCGAGACCGGCACGCACAAGGAGCTCATGACCCTCAAAGGAACATACGCGAAGCTGTACGAGCTACAATGCGGCATTGAAGAGGAGGACGAACATATCGAGCAGTCGACTGCGGTAGAGTGAATAAACAAGTGGTTGGTGCGTCGCCCGTCTCTAGACATAACTCGCGGCTGTTTGCTCTAGATTGGGATATGATGCTAGCTCGACCAATCAGGTCGTTTTACAGATTGACTGTAGTGGCGGAATTCAACTTGAGACTCAATTCTTAGACGCGACAGTTGTGGCAAATTTACACTTTACTGTAGGTCTATTAAGAAAACTTGCATCATTTCTGCACAATAAATAAACAATGAACAAAGTGTACATTAACAGAGAAAAAGCTTGTACTGCTAAGAAATAAATTAAATCCTAACTACAAAAAATATAATAATACCAGTGGGAATCGTTTCAAAAAATAAATACTAAACCGTTACCAGTGGGAATTATTCTCAAATGCTAGTCCTATTACATTGGCAATACTAACCTTTTAAGCAAAGAGGCCAGCATTTTGGTCATGTATTGCATTGACCAGACGGGATGACAATTCTTAATAAAAATAAATTGGCTCCGACGGGCCCCATGGTATCGACCCCAATACTCAAAAATATGCCCACTGTCCAGAGAACTATATTTGTGCCTTTTGAGGTCTTCTGACGATATGTACATTTGTTTGTTGTTGTTTGTTTGTTATCTTTGTCTCGCTTCTCGGGCAAGCTATTAGACAAAAGACTCAAAGAGCATACTTAGTAGTGCATGGTCCTGTACCAGGAGTTTTTTGCTTATTTACAGACTACTTACTTCAATGATGAAGCCATTTTTTATCGACCTGTTCTGACTGGTTTCAGATTCAATTCAGTATTTTTAAACTTTCGTGATCTGAACACATGTTTTAAATGTTTATCGGAACTTACATCCGCGCTCTTCTCGCCGAACTCAGCCGCAGTTTTCAGTCAGCTCGTGACCAACGTCTAAAGGGCTATTTTTACCTAAATAAAATAATGCGTGATAAGTCCCGATAAACAATTAAAATGATTGATCTGATGATTGGAGAATCGATTGTTTTACATTTGTATCAATTTAAAACATCGTGTGTACCTCGTCCGTTTTTCCCTTTCACCTTAGCGGGAACATTTTCGATTGTACTCTGATGGAAGTCGTTAAGTAAGCTAGACTAAAAGTCGCTTATCTTTGTTCCTTCATGATATTAAAAATCAACAGACATTATTCGAGATTAGTTTATTCCAATGGTTAAAAAAACCCTACCAAGCATTCCCTCTACATGTCCAAACTCAAAGGTAACTTTTCGATGTTGGATCACAAGACGGTGTTGTCAGGCGATTACGGTGGCACGCACAAACTTTTATCACGATAGACACCTACTTTGCTTCTGTGGCCTTATTTAAGTTGGGTCAATGCTCCAGCAAGCTCGCTGCACAATTCTGTTCGATCTCCATCGTATTTAGTTACTACTGCCACAGAATGCATATATAAGTACAAATACAGAAGATTCACTCAGAAAAAATATTTAAATAATTAGCGACTCTTGCTACTACACAATGAAGTGCAATTCAGGACAAGCGAGCGCTAACTACCTACACCTATATTAACCTAGAAGTTTCCTCTCTGTCTATCGCGTTATCTCTGTCTATCCCGGTAACCCTGCACCGACAAGCTACCTTCAACCCTTTACATTCCCTAATAAAAGACCTGTAGATAGAAATTCCTAAATATTAAATCATAACTTGTATCGTTGTGTTTTTGCAACGAAGGAATTAATAACTTAGGTAGGAGTATTATAATTTTGTATAGATTTTAGACGCCTTCTCATGTATTACTTTAATTTAAGTGATTGTTATAACGAATTGCCTATTTCTAAAGCGCGAAAGCTTTTGCGATTACATATCAAAAGTGCTTACGCCAGTGTTCATTAAAGTAGCATTCCGATATTGGCGACCGCGACCGACGGCAGCGGCCGCGTCAAGCGACTCACTGCTCAGTATGAATTTATATGGATTGCTAAACAATTCAAGCGACCCACAAGTTACGCGACGCGGTCGCTTGAATTGTTTAGCACTCCATATGAATTCATACTGAACAGTGGGTCGCTTGACGCGGCCGCTGCCCATTACCAAGCTGCCCATTGCTGTTCATTACCAAGTTATGACTGGTAATTGGGTTATTTGGATAACCTCATTTTCTTTCACACCATCGTAATGCCATATTTTATTAATTTTATAGTCAGTTTTTTTAATTGATAATTATTGTATTTAATGGTGGTACGGAACCCTCAGTGCGCGAGCTCGACTCGCACTTGGCCAGTTTTATTATATCACTCGTATGATTTGCTACGAAAATATCATGCGAAATGATAGATTTTCTATTGATAAAAAGTAAATTATCATGCGAGATTATGCATTTCGTGCGAATTAATACGACGGTATCCTTGTCATTTTATGTGTAGGTAGTAAAAAGCTTGCGCAAGATACTCGTCTACACTAAACGTAAGTACTCGTAACTACTACACGTCTTCAATGAAATGAGCAATACGCGCAAGACTTCAAATATGAGAAATGTTAAATTAATAAATAGTAAGTATTCATAATATCAGAAAAATCTGTATTTTTTTGATGTGCTATATATTTTGCTTTGTTTCTAAATAAATATGCAAATTGATGATAACCACCATACTTATGCTTCTATTTATATTTTCAGTATTTAAAAAGCTTATTGTTTAGCATTTCTAGATTGTATGTACTGAAATAATATTAGCTACTAAAGATACCAAATGAAAATTATGCTCAAGTTTTCTGTAGGTATTTACACAATCCAAATATTTTTTTATTGTTATAGAGATTGCTTTTGTTTTTGCTATGTTGTTGTTTTGTAGTACAGAATCTAAACCGTATAGTTATTTGTTTGAATAAAGTTATATACCTAATTGTTGTTTTAATCACTTATCTTGTTACTTTGTGTCGCAAGTCGCATCGAATAATAGCTAACTTACCCACGTTACGACCACATGACTATCAGCCGACAGAGGGTATTAGCGGCTTATATTTTGCAAACGGTACTCTTGAATAAGAAAGGACTTATCAATCTCATGATAAGTCACATGAGGGAGAGCGTAGCTAATCGTTTTTAAGGTTCCGTTGCTCAAAATTATAAAGCGGAACCCTTAATAGGATCACTTTGTTGTCCGTCTGTCTCTATGTCAAGACCTTTTTCTCAGAAGTGCGTAGAGGTATAAAGTTGAAATTAAGGTACCTACATGAAATACTTGAGTCTATAATTTCTTTAAACTGTGAAAAAATCAAACTTGTAAGTCAACGCGATCAAAATATATGACCGTTTATGTCGTACATTTTCGCATATTTTGCGATTTCACAAGGGAATCAAATCTGACAGGGTACACTTACTTCCCGTTGACCTAGAACCATGAAATTTGACAAGAGGCAAGGTTTCACATAAAGGAAAAAAATCTGAAAGTCGTTAATTTGAAGTTATGTATATTTTTTTATTATAAATATGCTTGCACTTGGCCGCCAACTCGCCTGATGTTAAGCGACTTGAAGACACCCAGTTTGTAACTATCGGGGAACACCCACTCAGGCAGCGAATTCCACAGACAAGCAGTTCGCGCAATAAATGTGGAATCAAAGCGCTTCGTACGGGTTCTCGGAATATTTACCATAAAGCGGTGTCGATTTTTATCATAAAAAAAATATTGTTTTGCTATTACAAATTTACATTTTGTAGTTGAAATACCTTATTGTCCGCTACAAAGTTAAGTTTGTCTATCAATATTTCAACTTTTTGCCGTTGTTTTTTTTTTTGTTGGGACTCGCGCTCTTAGACGTTCATTTGGGCGGAACCCTCAGAGCGCGAGTCCTACTCGTACTTGTCCGGTTATTTTCCTTCCATCTTTACAATTTTGAATTTATGATAACGTCAAGTAGGTACCTACCTACCCTATTCACCACCACCCATTATTATAGTCACCTATTTAAAACGATTCAAGTTAGGTGACCTTAACTACGTGCCCGTAAATTACGTGAACGTGAACCTTAATGCGCGGAGAGGCGCGGCACGGACCTGTTGAAGATACAAAATAAAAAAAATCGGTTCCTGTTGATTGCACACACAGTGCAAATATACATTAATTGGTAAGGTAAATCATACAGATACTATAAATGGGAAAGCGTGTTTGTTTGTTCCTCTTTCGAAAGCAATAAAGCAACGTTCCTCAGGGGAGGTTCACGCGGTTGAAACCACGGGGCGCTACTTGTATGTAAGTATAAATCTTAACATCTATTACAAAATGAACCAAACCAAAAATCCATAATGATATAGTCATGTTCCTTGATAAACTAACAACCCACAAGTAACTTTTAACTGTCTGAGCTGGCGTAAATATTTATTTTTACTTAATCATCTTGACCCTTGACAGCTGTTGTCTCCTCATAAGTAGCCCAACTACCGCGGCTTTACTCGTCTCGCAAATACACAGAAAGGTTATTACTAAATATATCTACTATAAAATTTGTTTTCGTTTACGAGCCCATAAGTGCTAAACAAAAGAAATGGTTATGTTTTATCCTATACGTTAGGAGAGGTACTCAGTATTATGACTAAATCAATTTTTAGCACATCAGGTGATGTCTTCGTTAGGTGATTTGTGTAGTCGACTTTATAACAAACAAACATTCAATCAAACGCATTTAATCACATTGTTTTTTTTTTTAAATTAAATAAAACACATCTGTAAAATATATAATGTAATTGTAATGTTAAATTCAAGCAGTGAGTAACAAGTATATCGTGAATCAACATGTTATACAGACATTTTATAGTAATTTCATTATCATTAAGTGTCAGTTATGCCAGCGAAGACAATAATAAGAACTTGGTAGAAAGTAACTTTGATTCTATCTTAAATGAAGAGAATCCATGTGAAGCCAAATTATCAGCAGCTCTGTCTATTTTGAAAACTGAAATGTTAAATAACTACAGCAAATTGGATATGTTGTGGAAAAAAAATAATGATCTAGAAGAAATCATTCATGAAAAATTTCATAAACTAGAGAAGAACATACTCGATAAATTGGAAGAGTACATAGAAGGGAAATTAGATTCGTTGGAAAAGCATATAAACCGTAAAATAGATGCACTGGAGAAAAACTCACCGGACAAAACAGATATTACTATTATAAACCACAAATTCGATGCGCTAAATAAAATGCAAACGGACTTGGAAGGAAATATAATTCGCGAAACAAAAACATTGACAAACGAAACATTGAGAACAGTGAATGAGGAAATAGAGAAAACTGTTTCCGAGTTGGAAAAAAGTGCTACATATTATAAACTTAATGCATTAGATACAAAATTCACGACCTTAGAAGACAACATAAACCGTAAACTATCTGAATTTAGTAAGATGGTACCAGATATAGAAAACATCAAACACAAACTAGATATGTTTGACAAAAAAATACCGCAACATTTTGAAGAAAATTTGAACCAAAAATTAGATACCATAGAGAAACAGATTCTAAACATAACAAAAAACAAAAGTTATAATTCGGGTATATTGAACAACACACTTAGTCAGACTTCAGATGATAATTTGGTTGAAATACAGAATAGAACCTCTGGATTAGTACGGAACAAAACTAGATTGGAGTTGGTGGGTAATACAAAAAAGAAGAATGTATTACCAAATAGAACTCGTAAGTAATTTTTTTTTTTTATCATTTCGTAATTATTTTAGTATGATTTTCTAACTCAAGAGACAGTTTGTAATAGCTTTAACTTACCTACTCTGCAACATTCGTATGTAGTGAAGCTAAGTAATACTGTCATTGCGAAAGTTATACTAAAGGCGGCTTGGCTTGCCATTTACTATGAACATATTATGTTCATTGTTCATGTCTTTCATAAAGGTGAAAAGGGGAAGGATCAAACTCGGTGGATCGGTCATGACAGGTCACGGTCAGTTTTATCACTCTAAATGTGCGCAAGTGTCTCACTCAATTCTAGTTTATCATTATCATCATCATCATCTAAAAGACCTCCACTGAAAACATAGCTATGTGAACATAGGCTGAACGACAGCCTGTCATCTGCATACACTGGATCCCCGCGACTCTCACGATGTCGTCGGTCCACCTATACTTAGTAGGGGAGCCCACGATGCTAAATGGGGATTTACTCGAGCGTCATAGAGACCTATTGGGTTGCAAAGCTTAGATGATAAGAAGAAAAAAAATGTTATATAATGTATACCTAGTATCAGTATCAGTATCTTTATTTCAATTGGGTACAAATACAAGTACACTTTCGAAAGGTCAAAATTATACATTAAAAGTACATAGTCAATATAAACGAAAGAAAAAAAACTTGTATACCACTTAATAATTATAAAATCAATTATTTACTAGAATTGGTGTTGTCAAGTTCTCGTGTTGGAAAGCTACCAGACTTCAATTTGGTAGATTTACACCAATTACACTTTACACAATAAAATAAAATAAAATCTACTTCCATAAAAAAATTGTATAAAATAAATTGAAATGTCAAAATTGTATAGTAATAATATCTGTAAAATAATAAAATGTCAAATAAATTTTAAATTAATTAGTTAAAATAATATGTGGGTAAATTTCATTTCATTCTGTACAATATTAATTAACTAAGTCCATGTCAATATTTACATTTCGCCTACCTTTTCATCGGTGGGGGAAGCGGCTATAGATTTTCAAATTTGTAAAAAAAAAACTGTTGCATGGACATACTCGAGCGCGTCAGATATTGATAGCATAAATGTCCTACGTATTTTTAATAATGTATGTATGTTCATCTGATCGTTTGCATGATGGGGGTGGTCGCAGGTAAGAGTTGAAAATGAAAAAAAAATCGTCAGATCATATGTTTTTCGTTATCCTTGAATTATTTCCTTCAAAATTAAAATTAAAATTGCCACGCTCGATCCATCGATAATGTCCAGATGACTTTTTTTTTACAACTTTGTATCCCTCCCCTTTCTTTACGTCGCTCTCAAATTGTCAGGTTAGTGGAATATACACTTTTTAGCATTTTATTAACTCACCCTACCTTAATCTAACGCGCTCGAGAATTTCTGATGATCAATTTTTTTTACTTATCTGATCCTTTATCCTGGACGTGCGGCCTTATTTATGAGATTCATATTTGGTGGAGGTACTTAACCAAGTACAAGGTATCCCCTGTATATTAATCTGCCGCGCTTTAGTAAATCCCGAAATCCCCTCTTGGGCTCCCCTACCACTAGGCCTAGGCCTTATACGCTGCGTCTTCCAGTTCATGGTCTCCATTCAAGAACCTTTCTTCTCCATCGGTTTTTGCATCTTCGATCAATGTGGCATGCCCATTGTCACTTTAATTATACATATTTTTAATTGTGACATTGTAAATTGTATTTTTTTTTATCATTTTGTTTACATTGTAATTGAATGAGGTGTAATTGTAAATATAAATGCATGAAATCAGTTTAAGTTAATTATTATTGTATGTTCGCAATGAACTTGACTGTTGATACTTATAGACCTGACATGAAACACAGTTGAACAATAAATATAATCTGAATCTGAATCAACTTGCAAGTTTTAATAGCTTTTTCAGTGACTGGTTCTTCGGCGAATATCCTCGTTCCAAATTCGCGCAAAGTAACTCCGAGCATAGCTCTCTTCATTGCCCGCTGTGCGACTCTGTCCCAAAAGGTCAACAGTTAAGGACCACGTTTCAGTACCATATGTCATCACTGGCAACACACATTGGTTAAAGACCCTTGTTTTGGATTTTTCGGGCGACCCCTTACCCTAGTTGGACCGCGTCGCGCGACATGTGGGTCGCTTGCATTGTTTAGCACTCCATAAAAATTCATACTGAGCAGTGGGTCGCGCAACGCGGCCGCTGGCGCCGGTCGCGGTCACCGAGATCGGAATGCTACCTTAACTGCCGCACGGCAGTTACAATCGTATGTCGGAATCGGTCTGTTACAAATTAATTCTATAAAGTAGTAATGCCGTTTGCCGTTGCCGTCTGCGGTCTGCCGTCGCCTGCGGCTAAGGCGTAAGGCTGCGGACTCGGAAATTGTACTAGCGTCGAATAATTTGCGGAACTTTGTTTTTTTTAAAGCTAAATTATGAATTAAAGTAAAATATTTTGATGGCACACAAATAAATAGATTAAATAATTATACTAGCTACGTATTTTTTAAGGTTCATATAAGTAGATAATGTTAGGTAAATCAAGCGTTAAATACAGCTCTCTCACGCCAACCCCGTTTCGAGGTGTGTTTGTAAAGTTATTATATACTAGCTGTACCCGCAACTTCGTCCGCGATTGCCATCCCTGCAGACTAGTTATTCGCTCTTGGGCACAGTTACGTTTGTCTCAAATTAAGCAACACTGTGGTCTGCGGTGTAGCACTCCTATCAAGAAAGGAGCTTTTTACTTTGGATTTGAAAACTTTCAGGTTGTATTTCTCAGAAGACAATAACTCAGGTAGGGAGTTCCTTCGCTGTTCGACCAATAAATGTTGAAGCAAAGTGCTTTGTGCGAATCTTTGGAATTATTCTCTTTGTTTTTTGGTGGAAGGAAGATGATATCAAAAGGACATTAAATTATGCTAAACAAAATTCTAAAAATACATTAGAAACCAAGTAATATTTATAGAAGACCAATAATTGAGTAAAAGGTTCTGAAAAGAACATTTGCCAGAATTTAACCAGTCAAATGCGAGTCGGGCTCGCGCACTGAGGGCTCCATACCACCACAAAATACAATAAGGTTGTCCAAGTAACCGAATTACCATTTATTTAAACGCCTTCCGTTGTAGCCCATTTGGGAGACCGCTAGACTTGAAAGCGTGAGGTCGCGGGTTCAAACCCCGGGCCCGTACCAATGAGCTCTTTGGAGCTTATGTACGGATTTTCATACCACTGGCTTTTCGGTGAAGGAAACCATCGTGAGGAAACTTGCATATCTATGTACGGAGAAGGAATGGCGTATGTGAATCCACCAATCCGCACTGGGCCAGCGTGGTGGATATGGCCTCATTTTGATCTCACTTTTTATTTATTTTTATAGTTGTTAGTTTAATTGGAATAATATTATATAAATAAATAAAGTATTACGCAATGGTTTTAAACTGTACTGTAATATTTTATGTATAAATAAACTTGAATTTGAATTTGAAAATTAATAAGTCAAATCAATTTAGATCAAAAGTAAGTAAACATTTTCATCTTCAACATGGTTTGACTTTTTTTTTCATAATAGTTTTCATTAACTTAATTATCTCAATATCGTAAAATTTTCCTGTTTCTGCTTCCTCAACCTCGACTAGCAGTAAAATTTAATAAAGGTTAATGATTTTGATAATTGTTTCAGATGGTTATTGGGAATGTAAGAAGCGTGAGGTAACTGGCTACGATTACAACCCGATCCGTATGGACAACGAAACTCTCAACTACATCACGCTAGAAACTGACGCAAACGGCATCGCCAACTTTGAAATGCATTTCGCAATAAAGGGCACCGATTATGTTATCATACAGTTGTCGCCATTGGCAAATCCTGGGAAAGACGATGGTTTTTTTGCAATATGTATGTACTAAGTATTTTGATAATACACGTTCCAACATCTTTGTAAGAAATTCTAACGTAATAATCCAGTTAATGTAGTGTTATCAGTCAAAAATAACCTAACCCAAAAGGGGTGTAGACTGTAGAGTGCGCGAGTAGGGACCCAAGCGATTCATTTAGAAACTTGTTCAGGGAGCTTAGGGAGTGAACTTGTTTACTTAAAATCCTGACATCTAGGAGTACAGCCGGGGAAGGTGGGGACGACGACAAAGAAGGTATTTTTGGGTTTTTTGTACAGATAAATGTACCTAGGTAGGTATACATTCTCTTTGTCCTCCTTTTTTTCCTTTGTCGCTTTGTCACGTATGCGCGTGACGTTGTCTTTTTCCACTATTTTTTGTATCTTGTGATGGCAAGGAACCCTCAGTGCATGAGCCCGACTCTCACTTAGCTGGTTTATTTATCTTCAAAAATGTTGGAAACGGGACAATGAACGCCGTGCTGGCGTGTTCCTGGCTCATTGCATAATAGCTAAGCATCGGCGTTCAGCTTATGGTAATACATGGCAGGGTAAGCCAACTGCCAACTGGTACTAGGCTTGGGTATTTGGATTGTCTTTAGACCAGTGGTTCCCAAACTTGATTGGGTTCCGATCCACCTAACAAAAACTGCCAAGTTAGGGACCCACCTCTTGGCCATCTTAAAAAGGGGGCATAAAATATTGCAAAATTAAAGGTGCGGCTGTTAGCTCCATCGGTCGGGTTATCTTATGTTTCAGGGCCCACTCAATATTCACTCGCGACCCTCCAGTGGCTCGCGAGTCGCAACCAATACTAGGAAACTCCTGGCTTCAATGATATATGGGTAGTCCAACTGTTTTTGGTGTTAGTTAGCTTATATGAGATGTAGGACAACAAAACGTACACCACTGTAAAATATGACTTAAAATTTTCATGATCATCATCATCAGCCAGAAGACGTCCACTGCTGAACATAGGCCTCCCCCTTTAACCTCCACACTGAACGACAGCCTGCCTTTTGCATCCACTGGATGCCAGTGACTCTCACTATGTCGTCGGTCCATCTAGTGGGAGGCCTACATACGCTGCGTCTTCCGGTTCGTGGTCTCCACTCAAGAACCTTTCTTCCCCATCACTTTAAATTTTACTGGACCAATATGGACCATTTTATAAATACCTACCGAAATAATTAAAACAATGTCTATTTTAGAGGCTATAAATGCAGACTACATGTGACGACTTTGATGGCATGTTTATCGTCAAAGATGTCCGATTACCTTCATAGTGATCTTAGATAGCCCGTTGGTCCAATGGGTAGTAAAGGAACCTACCTTCTGAGCTTGGGGGCGTGGGTTCGATTCCCATCTAGGACAAACATTTATGTGATGATTATGTGTTTGTTCTATACCTGGTTGTTAATATCTATTTAAGTATGTATTTAAAATTATATAATTATGTACCTATGTATATCAGTCTCTGGCAGCCATATCACAAGCTTTGCTTAGTTTGGGGTCAGATGACCGTGTGTGCAAAAATGTCCCGAATATTTATTATTATTATTTATTAGTGAGGATGGGGTTTTATTTCTAGTCTATCCGATACCCATTGTTTTAATTACCTTTGCAACTAATTATTTTAATTTTTATTGCATTTTTGGCAGATGTAGGATATGACTCTGGTACGAAAATGGCGATACTGATTGCCCAGCCAACAACGGAAGAAAATAAAAGCTTTAAAGTAAGAGAAAATCTACAGAGATTCGATGTACCTAGGGCCATCACTTCGACTAAATTTACGGCCTATAATATCAAAATCAATAATCGTAAGTTACAATTTATTATTTTGTGTGAAGGAATAAACCAAATAGGTAGGTACCTACACTCATAAGCAAATTAAAACAGGCACCTAAACAAAGAACCAATATCATTCTTACTGTTAGTTTGTTTGATAATTTAAGGTAAAACAAATTACCTAAAGATATAAATAAAAGAAAACCAATCATTCCCGCTTAAAAAAAATTAACAAAAAAAAAACATTTTTTAGAAGTTCACAACTTAGACATATGATATATATTATGTATTTTTAAAATTGTGAAATAGTAATATCTAATAACATTATCAACACGACAGACATACTTTACCTACCTTTTACTCCTACACTAACACATACAAATATATACATCCTATACATAAAAATACCTTACATACAACATAACAAATATAACAATATATTCGCATACTCGTATATTTACATATAATTAACGTTATTGTAACAATAAAATAAACTATATGTACAAAAAAAAACACAAAATGTATTAGTTAATTCTAATTTTACCGATATTGCTATCACTCTTAGGACGATCCACGATATGCAATAGAACCCAATACTTACGCTGTCAACTACTAGTAAGTAGGTACTATAGAAAAGACTAAACAATTACGATTTATTATACAATTGTTTGCAATGTTTGCTATCTATGTACCTTAACTTAATTAAAACATGTGTTTTCTTAAGAGAAAATAAAATCTAAAACCATAAATTTAGCTTCAGAAATTTGTAAATTAATTAGCAATGAACGGTATTTTAATTCATATAAAAGTTTAGTATGGACTGTGCCCCCCTCATGCCGAAATCACAGCTTGCATTCGTTTGGGCATAGCCGCCTAGCCGGGGTAGCCCATTTGGGAGACCGCTAGACTTGAAAGCGTGAGGTCGTGTGTTCAAACCCTGAGCCTGTACCAATGAGTTCTTTGGAGCTTATGTACGGATTTTCATACCACTGGCTTTTCGGTGAAGGAAACCATCGTGAGGAAACCTGCATATCTACGTACGGAGAAGGAATGGCGTATGTGAATCCACCAATCCGCACTGGGCCAGCGTGGTGGATATAGCCCAATCACCTTTTCGGGGGTAGCCTAAAAGTCTAGCAATGGACTGTTAAAAGGCTGATTATGATTCGTCTGGGCATGCTAGCGCGTATACACTCAGGGCCGGATTTAGAGATCCAGAGGCCTCGGGGCAACAAAGGAGAGGAGGCCCCCTCGCCCCAAATTATTTTCCAAATAAAGTAAACAATTTTTTTTATTGTGGGGGCCCCCCGTTTGTGGAGGCCCCGGGGCTTTCGCCCCGGTTGCCCTCCCCTAAATCCGGCCCTGTATACACTTATACAATTATATGGTTACTTGTGGAATAACTTCCCACTCAGCGGTAAACACAAGCCAGCTGCACTGGCCTCACTCGTCGCTTCAGAATGTCCCAGACATGTTCTAGGATTGAGGTCGGGACTTCGAGCTAGCCGATCCAAACGATGAATTCAGACCTCTAGCATAATACGCTTCCACATCTCCAGATCGGTAAATTTGGAGAATTTACATCTAGTTACAATACCTATAGAATCACAAACCTGCAAATAAATGATCGAACCAAAACTCGACGCACGCGACGCACTGCGCCGACTTTTTGATTAGTTGTAAGGCAACCGTGATCCGATTACAACGCCGCGCGATGCCAGAGCTACGATGACATAGCGGACAACTAACAATGAACACTATGCAAGCGATATAACTACTACTACTGGTACTATTATTATAATTTTTTGACATGTAAATAATATTTACCAAATAAATGAATATGAATATATAACGTCAAAATTGAAGTAAATGTGGCATTGCAAACTATATAAATAATTAATGTCTAGGTATGTACAACGACGCTCGGACTATTCTTGGTTGTTTTCACTTAGAGATTGTGACTCTATCTATATGTATTGTATCTCGTGAAAATTTAGGTAAAATTACTTTTAATAATTATGATGTTTTCAGGAACTCTGGAAATTGGTAGAGAAGGTTCCGACTCACCACCCGTTCTTAAATATAAAGACGGCCGCCTCAAAACCGTTAAATATATCGGCTTCACTTCGTGGGAAAAACGCGAGGCGACATTCCTTTACGACTGCCCGCCTCAGTTTGAAGGTAATTTATATTGCCATACTAAACAAACACAACACACAGTGGCGGATTTAGCAGCAGGCTGAGTAGGCTGGAGCCTAGGGCGGCAGACTTTAGAGGCGGCAAATTTGGGCTCATTTGTTTTGTGTTGCAGAAATTAAAAGATTCATATGTATATATACCTAAATGTTATTAGGTCCACACAAACAATACAACATGCACCATATAGATATTTTTTCTAATTATTATTGTCTAAAAAGATAATATAGTGGTTATATGGGGTGTAAGGGGAACACTCTCGAAGCCAAAAGAAGGTAATTGTACACATCATTATGAACAACTTTTACTATGGGACCAGCCCTGAAATCGCGAAAAAAATATCAGCTGTTCTATAGAAAACGGTAATTGACACTCGACAAAATGTATGAAACAGCTGATTTTGTTTTCGGGATTTCAGGGTTGGTCCCATACTAAAAGTGGTTCATAATGATGAGTATAATTACCTTCTTTTGGCTTCGAAAGTGTTCCCCTTACACCCTGTGTATAGCTAGCGACCCGCCCCGGCTTCGTACGTAAATTACACCCGTGCGGGCGGGTCGCTAGTATCTGATAAATTTAAGGATCCTAGCACGCAGGTAAAGTTTGGTAATAATGTCTACTTCTTATGTTTCAGAAACGATATTTTAGTTGCGAGCATTGCAGCTGTCTTCATAAAAAACATGGTCTGTCTGTAAGAGTTAGTATCTACTGTGTCACAAGGACGCAATTATTATCAATATATTTTTGTTTTTACTATACACTCAGAAATTGTGTTAGTTTTTGACGTGATAACGTCTTATAAATCGATGAATTGCACGCACGAAAAATTGTCACGTTCCGCCTGAGCCGCGCGTGCAAGCGAGAGCGCGAAACAAGCGACAGAGAGGCCCGATTGGCCTAAGCGTTATCACATAAAATTATCGTCCGTAAGCCGACTTTACAGACAACTCCTATTTAAGTTAGATTTTTCTTAGAAAACTTGAGACCAAAGCTATTTATCATTCAACACATGATTTGCAAAGAAGAAATGGCGTGAACTATTCATCTGCCATGCCAAAGTTCAATGTAAGGAATTTCTTATTGTACTAACATAAAAATATGGTAGGAAACTAAAATTAAAAAAAAACTCGTAGAGGTATGGTAAAAACACTAAACCTACTTCAGAGAAACTAGATTTTAAACTTGTTGAAAATCTGTTCCTTTATCTGTGTATAAAATCTATTGTTACTTATTTGTACTAATATTATAAATGTACGAGCAAACTGTTGTATTTTGTTTTCGTCCTGTCAGTTTGAACGCTTGAGGAGACTTTCTTTTACGTCTCTGATCTGTGTCTCTGATATTTTATGAATGCGTCAGTGGAAACGCAAGTTCAAACTGAAGGCACACAAGTGTCGACATAGCTTTAGTATACGCATTTCCTTAGCATCTCTACGCTTAGCATATTCAAAAATGTTGACAACTTCAACATTAGTTAACAAACCAATAAAAATATACCGGCCAAGTGCGAGTCGGGCTCGCGCATTGAGGGTTCCGTACCCCACAAAATACAGCCGTTAATAGGTAGGACAGACGGACGGACGGACAGACATCGTAGGCATAGTAACAGGGTGCCGTTTTTACCCTTTGGATACGGAAGCCTAAAAACTAACCTAACCGGACTTATTTTTGATGCAATATGACACAAAATAGCAAGCAAGCAACCATTTGACCCACCATCAATGGCATTTGATCCATAGAGGTCTATAATGCATGATTAGCTAAATGTCGTCATTCTAAACTTAAACCCAATTGGTGGACTCCCAAATATGGCGGATCAGTAATTTTTTTATGCAGCTCCATATGGGTAGATATCAAATGAAAGGGTTTGCTGAGAATACTACAAATACGTCACGCTAAATTCAATATGGCGGACAATATTTTCTTATCTACCATCATGATATGGATATCAATTGAAAGGGTTTGCTGATAATACTAAAAATACCGGCCCTTTTGGAGATCGATGGGAGAGGCCTATGTCCAGTAGTGGACGTCCTATGGCTGAAATGATGATGATGACTAAAAATACGTCACGCTAAATTCAATATGGCGGACAATATTTTCTTATCTACTTACCATCATGCTATGGATATCAAATGAAAGGGTTTGCTGAAACATCATCATCATCATCAGCCAGAAGAAGTCTACTGCTGAACATAGGCCTCCTCCTTTAACCTCCACACTGAACGACAGCCTATCTTTTGCATCCACTGGATGCCAGCGACTCTCACTATGTCGTCGGTCCATCTAGTGGGAGGCCTACCTACGCTGCATCTTCCGGTTCGTGGTCTCCACTCAAGAACCTTTCTTCCCCATCGGTTATCGGTTCTTCGAGCGATGTGGCCTGCCCATTGCCACTTCAACTTGCAAATTTTAACAGCTATGTCGGTGACTCTGGTTCTTTGGCGAATATCCACGTTTCGGATTTTATCGCGCAAAGAAACTCCGAGCATAGCTCTCTCCATTGCCCGCTGAGTGACTCTGAGTTTTTCCAAAAGGCCAACAGTTAAGGACCACGTCTCAGTACCATATGTCATCACTGGCAACACACACTGGTCAAAAACCCTCGTCTTGAGGCACTGTGGTATCTTGGACGAGAAGATGTCACGCAATTTCCCGAACGCTGCCCATCCGAGTTGGATTCTTCGGGCGACCTCTGTGCTTAAGTACGCTAGGCATAATGGCCGATTATACTCCTCAGTCTTCTGTATAATCTGGCGGAGCGTGTGAATGTGGTCTACGGTGCTCCAGCTTTCATCAAACCTGCTTTCGAGACGGTTCGTAATGACTCTGGAGAACAGCTTGTACACATGGCTCAGGAGTGAGATAGGACATACCCGGGTCCTAAACCCGGGTTTGCTGAAACATACGTCACGCTAAATTCAATATGGCGGATAATATTTTCTTATCTACCATCATGCTATGGATGTCAAATGGAAGGGTTTGCTGAAAAATACGTCACGCTAAATTCAATATGACGGACAATATTTTCTTATCTACCATCATGTAAGGATATCAAATGAAATGTTTTGCTGAAAAATACGTCACGCTAAATTCAATATGGCAGATAATATTTTCTTATCTATATATCATCATGCTATGGATGTCAAATGGAAGGGTTTGCTGAAAAGATTACTCCTTATAAACATACTAATATTGTACATGCGATATTAATATTAGATATGTGTTTTGTTATTGGCGGTTTGTTTGTTTGTTCCTCTTTCAAGTTGCAACAGAGCAACGGATCGACGTGGATTTTTGCTTGGAGATAAAGGGCCGGAGAGTGACACAGGCTACTTTTTATTCCGGAAGTTTCCAGGTTCCAAGGAATGTCTACAAGGGTAAAACTGCGGGGCGCAACTAATTACTAATAAGTGTCAATAAAAAAACTGAAAAAAAGAAAATAAAAGTATGTATTTTCCAATATTTAATATTTTCATACATACCCTCATAATAAATAATATACAATTATTCTTATTTCGTATTGGCAATAACACTTGTGCTTATTGCTATAAAATGTAAATTAAACTACAAAACATGTACAGGAATAAAATAAATACATAACTACAACGCGAATAGGGCACTGTTACCACGTTTGTCTCTCTTTAACCCTGCGATGGTCGCGCCTTAAACAGTCACATTAGTGGTCGCGTGAACCACTATATAATTATGAAGTCCATTTTATTTATCTATACAAATATTATAAAGAGGAAAGATCTGATTGTTTGTTTGCATTGAATAGGCTCCGAAACTACTGAATCAAATAGAAAAATTATTTCACTGTTGGAAAGCTACAGTATCCCCGGGTGACATAGGCTACATGTCTATACCCGTGCGAAGACGGGCGAGCCGCTAGTTTGATAATAAAAAGCAAGCCTATTACCGAATAAAAATTCATAAATTTTCAAGCACAAGTAACATCGATATCGTCCTTTTTGTAACATTGTACTCAGTTTCACCATTACGTACATTTTTTATTTATTTAGTTAGTGCTAAATAAAAAAATACATTATTATAAAATACAAATTTTCTAGCACTATTATAATCGATATCGTCATTATTGTAACATTGAACTGAGCAACATCAACTCAACAATAGTGCAGATGTCACAATTGACTAAATTAGTTTCCTAAATCATGTTTTTTTTTTTTTCGACACAATTTTTGCATTACATATTTGCTCCTGTGCCGCAACCGTGATCGGCCATTGCCTAATTCAGGAACAAGTAAGCACAAATAATTGTCAAAATTCATACATATATTGTCAATTTTACATGAGTAGACTACAAAATATGTAGTCCGCGCGACCACTCCAGGGTTAAGACGTCAGGTGTAGTTCCAACTTTGACCACATTCATCATAAGCCTTGACGCACTGTATGACCATTGATCAAGGTACATAATATTTATTTATTTATAATTGGATACATTTCTATAAACACTAAATAAATTTTGCATTATGCGCCGCCAATAAACTTTTTACCTAATTTGTTTTTCACATTTTCGTGAACCAAATCAATTCAAAATCAGTTAAATGGTTGCGAAAATATAGGGGTCTTGAGGTCACAGTTCGGAGCCATCAGATAGTATTTATTACACGAAGAGAATCAGGTTAGTCTTGTGCAAGTTATGCAGCACATTTCACTATTGGACCTAGGGTTACCATATCTAAACTTGAAAAGTCCTGGTCTAAACCCGGACATTTCAATAAAAGTCCGGACATTTTAGTCACAAAATTCAAACACTTCAGTTGTCGTTACAGTGATAACACAGCAGTGGTATTAAATCAACCAAGCTAAAAGGCCGGATAAAGGTCTTAAAGCCCGGACATATCCGGACAAATCAGAACGGATGGCAACCTTAATTGCACCGTAGCACGGCCTTAGAACGGTCCTCCTTAAACTCAATTTCATCTTTTTCCTTCTTTGATTGTGAACTCAATGAAAAAGACTACAGAGGGAGTGACTATTTCACGGCTATTCTTTTTTTATTATTTTATTTTCTTATGAACTAACTCGAACTGTGACCCCTAAATCTTCACATCCCTTTGACAGATAAATCACATTCGAAATTTAAAATTGTGATCTGCCTGAGCTACTCACTTACAAAATTTCATGAAGATCGAATTACCGGTATGCAAGTCATCGTCGAAGAAACATACAACGAAATAGCCAGGCTAGCTGAGTAATTACTTGCATGTAGCAAAAATAGGTCTGTGTCCTTAATTTTTTTTACATCTAAAAAGCTGATCCTTAATAGAGCCACCAACAAAATCAAAACTAGTTCAAAAATAAATAAGTTGTATTTTAATTTAATGCTAGACAGAGAGCGCACTTTAGCTCGTTTTGACGTCAAGCCGTGCGCGCGCCATACAAATGCTATACTAACACACGCTTTACGAGAAAGGGACAACGCATCCACTCTCTATCCCCACTAATAACTTTAAACGCTTATGTCTCAGAAATAGGCAAGTATTTTAATTTTTAATTTATTACAAATAACAGGCATAGCGATGAGTATAAATATATTACACATACGGAAAAAATAAATTAAATTTGCTGATAAATCTCTGAGATATGAGCGTTTAAAGTTTTAGGTGGGGATAGAGCGGGGATGGGGAGGGGTGGAAGATATTCTATTCCTTTCTCGCAAAGCGTGTGTTAGTATAGCATTTGTATGGCGCGCCTGAGGCGTGACGTCATAGCTCAGTATAGTGCGCTCTCTGTCTAGCATGAAATTAAAATACTTAATAACTTATTTATTTTTAACTAATTTTAATTTTGCTTTCGTTAATGGGCTCTATGTATGATCAGCTTTTTTTATGAAGTAATAAAAAATATTAGTCATCATATGCCTATTTAAGACAAATTAAATTATTAAAAAAACAGTATGTGTAATGTGTTTAATTATATCCCTCGCTAAGCCTGTTATTTGTAATCAATGAAACATTAGACAGATGCCTTATTATAGATGTCTTATTGTGATCGTGATCGCGTGCCTTCTCACTTACGCACGTGGTGCGAGTAAGTAGATGCGAACGGGACGGCATGCAATCTCGATCACAATCAAACTTCTATAATAAGGTCGCAGGTTTCAGGTTAGGCTAAATTAGGATCATCAACAAATTTCAGTATAGTAAAATAATTAATCTCAAATAATCCTTATTGTACTTAATGCGACGTTGAAGCGGAAATACACTAGAGATTCTTCTAAGAAACTGTTTCTATTTCATCTTTTTTTCCTGTTTGATTGTGAACTCATAAAAAATAAACGGACAAACAGACAACAACGAAAAAAACAGACGGAGTATCTATTTCACGGCTATTCCTAGTTTATAAACTAGCAATTCGCCTCGAATATTTTTATTTTGTATTTTTCTGAATATCAGTAAATTATTTTGTAGCAGTACTTTTTTTTTTTAATAATAATCTATGATTACACCAACATGAACCATATTTTTAATACAGTCAAATATTCTATTGCAGGGATGGCAAACCTTCATTAGGGTAAGTGCCATTTTTATTTAGAAAAATAATGTGGCAGGACTTGCCATCAAAGAATCTTGACTTATACTCTATCCATGGAACAGAGTTATTACCAAGCAGAGCCGACCGGCCAAGTGCGAGTCGGGCTTGCGCACTGAAGGTTCCGTACCACCACAAAATTCAATAACTGGCTTCCTGTTAGGGTTCGACACTAAACTAAACTTAACTAAATTTGACAGCTCTAAAATCGTTGCCATTCTCTCACATATTAAAATGAAAAGAGAGGCCGATAATTTTAGTCCTGTCAGATTGGTTTAGTTTAGTGAGTGGTATGACAGAATCGACGCCAATGTAGGATTAGTAATAGGGTCCCGTTTTTACCCTTTGGGTACGGAACCCTAAAAACATGATACATTTTTTTTTATCAAAAAAATCTGTCAGAAATATTATTTTTATCAACCCTGGTCCATACATTTCTTAATTATTGGCTTGCCCGAATTATTTTGTCGAATGCCACCAATGGCACGCGTCGGTTTGGTTTTCCATCCCTGCCATATTGTCTATTCCAGTGATTCCCAATAAATTTTTCCTACGTACCACTTCATGAAAGACAAGCACACCAAATACAGTCCGGTCCGGTGCAGAGTCAGTTTGTGAGGTCCAGTAAAGTATGAAACGCTGTATGCAGTCAGTTGGACTGCAGACTGACAACTTCTAAAGAAGACTTCACACCGTACGCTGACCTTTTCTCCTAATTACTTATTAATCGAATGAAGCGAATGTTTCAGTCTACGAAATAAATTGGATTTCTTAATGTTATAGAATAGACCAGTGGTTCCCAATTAGTGGTACGCATACCCCTAGGGCCACGCGTACCACTAATTGGGTAGACTGAAACCTTCGCTTCATTCGATTAATAAGTAATTAGGAGAAAAGGTCAGCATACGGTGTGAAGTCTTCTTTAGAAGTTGTCAGTCTGCAATCCAACTGACTGCATACAGCGTTTCATACTTTACTGGACCTCACAAACTGACTCTGCACCGGCATCCATTTGGAGTCTAAATGGACTGCATTCGGTGTGAAGTCTTTCATAAAATTTCTCTTAGTAAGGAGATTGCCGCTCGTACGTACCTCTTGATGCAACTTCGCGTACCCCTAGGGGTTACGCGTACCACTGATTGGGAACCACTGGTCTATTCTATAACATTAAGAAAGCCGATTTATTTCGTAGACTGAAACCTTCGCTTCATTCGATTAATAAGTAATTAGGAGAAAAGGTCAGCGTTTTCGTGGGTTATGCAGACCATAGTTTCCGTCTAATTACGCGCGACGACTTCCATGTGTTGCAAGGGTGCTTCCGGGTGCACCCCACGGATGACGGTCTCCAGATTGTGGTAGTAAATGTCTCCAGCGAGCTCCTCTGTGCCGATCTCGGGCTCCGACTTCGCCTGTTTGGTCGCCTCGTCCACTTCCGTGCGGACTTTCGCATCGATTTCCTGTTCAAGCAATCAAATAATATATATTTTATTTATATTACACGGGAATTACTCACGTAACATTAAGCCGGTCACTCCGACTATAGTTTCAACCGAATTAGGCAGTCTTTTTCAAGGTGAATGCACGCGCGCGGCTGCGTCTCGCTTGGCACTGGCAGCCGCAACCACGCGCATGCATTCGCCTTGAAAAAGACTGCCTATAAATGCGGTTGAAGAAACTATAGTCAGAGTGACCGGCTTAATCTTACGTGAGTAATTCCCGTGTAATATAAATAAAATGTGTGAAAACCACGTCAGTTTCTATAATAAAATAATATATACTTCATCATCATCATCATCATCAGTGCCGGTTTCAGCACTACCAGCGCCCTGGGCGAGACTTCAACGGCGCGAAAAAAGGCAAAGAATAGATTAGATAGATCTATAGATTTTTATATACCTGCGGCGCCCCTTTATAGGCGCCCGTGGCGCCCCTTTTTATCTGGCGCCCTGGGCGTTCGCCCAACCAGGCCCTACCCTAACGCCGGTACTGATCATCATCAGCCAGAAGACGTCCACAGCTTAAAAAATACCTAGTAATATTAATAATGAGAGGTGAGATATCCACCAATCCGCACTGGGCCAGCGTGGTGGATATGGCCCAATCACCCTTTCGGGGGTAGGCTTAAAGTCCAGCAGTGGACTGTTAAAAGGCTGATTATGATGATGATGAATATTAATAATAGGCCTCCCCCTATAGGCGGATGGGCTGCAGCATCCTCCTACTTGAATGGTGGAACCTCCTGCGATCCCCAAGCCGCCTGCCAAGCGTTGGGATTATGGCAAACCTTCAAATGGTTAAAAAAAGACGAACTAGAATTTCTTTGTTCCATCGACTTGGAACAAAGAAATTCTAGTTCGTCTTTTTTTTGTGTAGAGGTTGTGATGGGGAAGAAATGTTTTTGAGTGGAGACTACGAACCGGAAGACGCAACGTAGGTAGGCCTCCCACTAGATGGACCGCCGACATTGTGAGAGTCGCTGGCATCAAGTGGATGCAAAAGGTAGGCTGTTGTTCAGTGTGGAGGTTAAAGGGAGAGGCCTATGTTCAGCAGTGGACTTCTTCTGGCTGATGATGATGAAAGTAGGCACTTGGCCCGCAAACCAGTCGCGAGTGAATCGGTTTCTTCTAGGCAGCAGTGGAAGTTTTTTTTTTAATAGAATAAGTGGCAATCAAGCTACGGACCACCTGATGGTAAGTGGTCACCGCTGCCTATAGACACCTACAATACCCGGGGCATTGTCAGTGCGTTGCCTACCTTTGAGGACTCTATTCACCCTTCGTTTGAAGTAGTCCAAATTATACTTCTGGCTGATGATGATGATGAAGTCGTCGATCGCGAAACAATTTTCATCTACACATCATAGATCAGTAGAAATCGCACACTGTGCGATTCACACGATCCTTCTTGCCTCATACCTGCAGAATGTGGAATGAGCTACCATCCACGGTGTTTCCGAGAAGCTACAACATGGGGTTATTCAAATGGCGAGTTAATCGAGTCCTAAAGGGTCGGCAACGTATTTGTGATGCCTCTGGTGGTACAAGTATCCATAGGCGACGGTGACTGCTTACCATCAGGCAGCCCGTCTGCTTGTTTGCCACCTATGGCATAAAAAAGGCCCTTCACTCCTGCACCACAATTAAATTAGCTCACCTTGTGTTGTTGAGGCTCTAGAAACCAGTTTCCATAGCCGGGCACCGTTAATCAAATAGTTAACTTCGTTAATCGTTAATCCGCTACAAAAAGTTAGCTTCGTTAAACGTTAAAGTGTTACATTCCGGCCGAATTAACGCAAGTTAACGTTAATCGTTAATCCGTTAATATGTGCAAAATTGCATCTTTATATCGTCTACACTCGTCACTCTAAGCACCGGCGCTAAGTAATGAAATGATCAAAAGAAACAAATCTCTTCGCAGTTTTCTTTCTCACTCGCACGCGCCGGCAAAATATATCTATTTTTGTTTCACTCGCTGCCACGCGCCGCCCGTCACTTGTCGGTGCCGTGCGGTAACTATTAGGCATTGGATTAACGATTAACGGACTTCTGCATATTAACGAAAGTTAACGTGTCCGTTAACATTTTTAAAAGTTAACTTAAAAGTTAATCCGTTAATTTCGTTGATTAACGATTAACGGATTAACGAGTTGATGCCCAGCTATGCCAGTTTCTTTCTCACCTTGAGTTGGTCAGGGGTGGCGAGCTCGTTGGCAATCAGCTTCTCTTTGAAGCTGGTGATGGGGTCCCGCGTTTGGCGCACTTCCTGCACCTCGTCTCGCGTGCGGTACGACGTGCCAGGGTCCGACATCGAGTGCCCCGAGTACCGGTACGTCTCCATCTCCATCACTAACGGACCTGCATCATCAGACGTGGCGTTACAAAATCAGGAGAAAGTATATACCTGGACAAATATACTGCTTTTCATCATCATTATTTGCACTACCATCTACGCCACTGGCGCAACTGTGCCAGCGCCCCAGAGCCTCACTCCGATATTTCAAGGAGTTGGGTTGGCTCGGGTAGGTGCTGGTAGGGGGAAATGCACAATACACACCAAGCGGGACGTCAGTGCAGGACTTATCGCCCCCTATCTCGAATAAGAATAAGAAGACGTTTATACTTCCGTATAGCAGATTTGTGTTAATACAATGTGTTCATCTGATTCCGATATGGATTAAACGCCTGATTTCATAAGAGAAGAGGCTAAAGCAGTAATGGAAAACTTTTTATTTTTAGTTTCCTTGTATTCGTAATGAAAAGCACAGTGTTTACCTCGGGGTTAAAGACTTATTTAGTCCCTCGAACTATTTGCGCCAAACCCCGTCTTGGGACTAAATGAGTTACTTTCACCCCTAGGGGGCCGTCCATTAATCACGTGATGTTTTGTTAGCATTTTATCCCCTCCCTCTTGGTGATACGTGGTGAGGTTTAAGACTAACACCCCCCCCCCCTCCCCCACCCAAAATCACTTGTATTTTTTAGTACCTAAAAATAATCATTTTTTTTTTTTATATTATATTCAAATACAGTTATTAAGTATAATCTAATTTTATTCTGAAATTAAGCCCCTTGTGATATTTTGTGATTTTTGCTAAACCCCCTCCCCCCCTTTCAAGCCTCATGTGATTAATGGACGGTCCCTAGGGTAACAATGTACTATTATTACCTTTCCCTGAGGTGCAATGTTCGATGGCGAACCTCGTTGCTTCCCGTGTTGCGAGGACGTCCATGCCGTCAACCCACAGGCCGGGGATGTAGTCCCCGCGCGTGTAGTAGTCTGTGCTAGCGGACGAACGGTCCACACTCGTACCCATACCTGCAACACATCAAACATTTTACAACCACTGGTATAAGTAGGAAGTATTTAATAATTAATTTTTATTTATTTTCACACACACTTAGATCACACACAACTACCTAGTAGGTACTACCTACTACATAGGTAAGCATAAGTAGGTAACTTAAATTAGTAACTTAAATAACCTTATTTCACTTTTCATGATTAAATGGACATAAAATGATTGAATGGACTTGTGGAATTGCATTGGAATGTGAAATAAAGCAGAACTAGTATTTAATTAAACCACCACCACGGTGAATATCCCGTAAATAATCATATAACTTTAATGACGTTTATTGTTCGACGACTCAGTTGGTGACGCGGTGCCTATTTATTAATTTATTTATTTATTGATTTAACGTACATTTTAGGTGGGCAGTTACAGAGGCCCCAATTCGCCCACCCATGGATCTAAATACATCATTCTATCAATTAATTAAATCTATAACGTACTAAAATAGCTTACAAATTAAATTAAACCTAAAAATCCTACAAAACAATTACATAACAACAAATTAAAAAGCATATAGACAAAAAAAATACAATTAAATATACACAAATACTATAGCAACATAGCGCCGATGGTCAAGACTAAGGAGCTTAGTCTGAACCAGAGATTCGTTGCCAATGAGCCTCTTGGCACGCTTCTCGATAGACGCCACGGTACTTGTGTCACTCGCCACGGTACTTGTGTCACTCGCCACGGTACTTCTGTCACTCGCCACGGTACTTGTGTCACTCGCCACGGTACTTGTGTCACTCGTCACGGTACTTGTGTCACTCGCCACGGTACTTGTGTCACTCGTCACGGTACTTGTGTCACTCACCGTATCCGTTGTTCTCGCAGACGAACACACAAGGCAGGTCCCACAGCTTGGCCATGTTATAGGCCTCGAACAGCTGACCCTGGTTGGCGGCTCCGTCACCGTACAGCGCGAAGCACACGCCGCCGTCGCCGCGGTACTTGTGGGCGAACGCTATACCCGCGCCCAGTGGCGCCTGAAAAAAATAATAACGCATTTTAACGGCCTCTTATAGCAAATTTTACGGTTTTAAATCAATTTTATTTAGTTAAATTACAATATATGAGCTGGAAAAAAATACATGTCACAGATTCATCTGTGTTTGAGTTTTGATTTGGTTCAAAACACGACAGAATAAACTTTCCTCGATCAAAAAAAAATCTGAAACAAAGTCGATTCAGTTTTTTTTTTTCGTTTTATGCTGTAATGAAAGCTCGTTAAAGCTCGTGAAAGCACTGGAAATTGCATGTACTGAAAGGCAATTTTATTCAAAAAAAAATTATTTGGATAGAATTTTGATAGTGAATAATTTCGTTTTTTAGTGACATTAAAACCGTAAAAAGGTAGCGAGAATTTGCGCGCACCGCGTTCAGTACCGCAACAGGCGTCATCGAGGTTGGACCTATGTTCGTTTTTGTCGTTGCAAGACATGCGCGCTCCAAGAACGGGCAACCATCTCGGTGAACGTATCCCTGCGCGAATTAACTATTTTTGTCAAATTTTGTCTGCAAAATGTGTGAATATCATGAAGTGCATATTATTTTATCATTGAAACTGACGTGGTTTTCACACATTTTATTTATATTACACGGGAATTACTCACGTAAGATTAAGCCGGTTACTCCGACTATAGTTTCAACCGCAATAGACGGTCTTTTTCAAGGTGAATGTAACCGGCTTCATCTTACGTGAGTAATTCCCGTGTAATATAAAAAAAATGCATATTATTTACCTGAGCGCCGACTATCCCGTTCCCTCCATAGAAGTTCCGCCCATATAGATGCATAGAGCCCCCTTTACCGCGGCTGCAGCCAGTGCGGCGTCCCGTCAGCTCGCTCAATACGCCCAAGACGCTGACGCCCATGAGGTGAGTCCAGCCGTGGCAGCGGTACGCCGTGATGACAGAGTCTACTTCGCGCATCGCCGCGCGCATACCGACCGCCACCGCTTCTTGACCTGAAAGATTTTGTACTTGCTTTGAAGTTTCATATTCATACTTTTATTTAATACTAGCTGCGCCCCGCGGTTTCACCCGCGTAGTGATGGAAAATGGTGATGACGATGATGATGATGATGATGAAAAGTAGCCTATCTCACTCTCCAGCTCTTGAACTATACCCATGAAAAAAATCAGGTCGATCCGTTGCTCTGTTGCTGCGTGAAAGAGAAACAAACAAGTAACAAACTTTTCGCATTTATAATAGTACTAGTAGGCCGCCCCGGCTTCGCACGGGCGAAGCCGGGATATATAGCCTATGTCAACCGGGGATAGTGCAGCTTCCCAACAGTGAAAGAATTTTTCAAATCGGTTCAGTAGTTTCGGAGCCTATTCAATGTAAACAAACAAACAAACAATCAAATCTTTCCTCTTTATAATATTAGTATAGACTATTTGGAAGAAGTCCAGGGGCCTTACGCCCAACTCGTTACTCAGGACCAAACTAACGTTAAAACCGCGTAGTTTGGAAAAACACGCGAACGTGAACCTTAACGCGCCCAGATACGGTTTGCGGTCGCGCAACATTTTTTCATCACCTAAACTGGATTGCTTTAAGGAGCTAGGCGTAAAGCCTCTGCATTGCCATCTGCTTGAGTGGCTGAAATAAGTCTTGCAGATAATGATGTTGAGTTTAGATCATTTATTACGCGGGAAGGTTGTATTATGGAAAAAGGGGTCCATTTCATAATGAGTACTATTCCTCATTATGAACTAATTTTATTATGAGATCAACACTGAAAGCGCGAAAAAAGTATCAGCTGTTCGAACAATTTTGTTGATTCTGAATGATAATTTTCTATGGAGTGCCAAACGCAGTTAGCCAAAAAATAATTAAGGCAGTCAAACTTAGCAGATGACATTGCCAAGGTTAAATAAAAATTTAATTCTATCTAAAATGACCATGTATCACAACAAAAATTCTCGACACGGGTCATTCTGAGGTCATAGTGAGGACTGCTTCGCAAAGCTTAGCATTAGCTTAGCTCTCATTTTTGGTATGATTGTTTACCACGCTAGTTAAGTCAAATCAGTCAAAGTTATTGTGACATTGGCAAGGTGACACTTATCTTAGACTAATCATTACACCACTTTATTAACACGGAACAGAGTTTATTAAGCACATTGAATCATTCATGTTTAATGAGTAGTGTGGAATTCTCTATTCATAAAGTTACTGATAAGATAAACATGTTTAAAATCCTTTAGAATCTCTTTGATTTGAATTGAGTCTTGTATTTTTGGCAATAAGATTTATCTTATCTTGTCTTGTATGTTATGAACAATGTAAACAAATCTTGGAAGTCTATTTTAACCTACTTCCAACTGTTGTTCCCCGATAGTTACAATCAGTGGGCTTACTCTTGACACTCGATTTCAATCGTAATTTGGGATTGGGATCGAAAACATGCCATTTTGTACTCTTCAATCGCGTCAAGAGTACCGAAAGCGTCGAGTTGAGTCGATTTTATTTAGTTCCATAAAATTCCACCATTATCGGTTCCAATCGTGCGCTAGTTTAGAATTCAAGAGTACCAAAATTGCATGTTTTCGACCCCAATCCCAAATTACGATGAAATCGAGTAACAAGAGTAAGCCAACTGGGTGTCTTCAAATCGCGAGTGCATTGGTTTCTTTCAGGCAAGCATGCTCCATTGTGTCATTATTCATAATCATGATGGATAATGACACAATGGTGACACATCGAGCGTTTATTTAGACTTTTAGAGCGTCTCGCGCGCGCATTCACCTTGAAAAAGGCCGTGTAATGCGGTTGAAACTATAGTCGGAGTAACCGGTTTAATCTTACGTGAGTAATTCCCGTGTAATATAAATAAAATATGGGTATCATAATATACTTTATAGGTAGGTACCACAAACATGTAAAAAAAAATCCACATCAAAACCCGGCCCGACTTTTTGGTTAGTTGTAAGCCAACCGCGATCTGACTGCAACGCCATGCGGTGCTAAACTGCTTGGTAACAAACTGGATGCCCGGAAAACAGCAGATACGTGCGAAAAAAGGATGGTGGTCAGTAGCACTGCAAACTATAAATATAATTGATGTCTAGGTATGTACAACTATGCTTGGACGATTTTTGACTGTCTTTACTCAGAGATTGTGACTATACATATTGTATCTCAATGGATTAGGTACACACATTCCTTAATTATTCATCATCATTATCAGCCTTTTAACAGTCCACTGCTGGACTTTTAGCCTACCCCCGAAAGGGTGATTGGACCATATCCACCACGCTGGTCCATTGCGGGTTGATGGATTCACCTACACTATTTAATTTGTTCTCTGTACGTATGCAGGTTTCCTCATAATGTTTTCCTTCACCGAAAAGCCAGTGGTATGAAAATCCGTACATAAGCTCCAAAGAGCTCATTGGTATGGGCCCGGGGTTTGAACCCGCAACTTCACGCTTTCAAGTCTAGCGGTCTCCCAAATGGGCTACCACGACTTTAATTATTGGTGTGCCCAAATTATTTCTTTTCAAGTGCCATCCATAGCACACCATTGGTCCGCCATCGCTGAGAGATACCTACATACCAAGGTTAATTCTTATCCGTTCTGTTACGGAGTTGAATGTGGACAAACATACCCACTCACACACAAACAGTCACATTCGAAATATTTGTGTGATAAAATACCTGAATACAAGTGACAGAAGCCTCTAATGATTTTCTCTTTGTACAAGTTGCCGGATGCAGTTTCGATTCTCCGCAGCACGGCCAACTTCTCGTACATTTGTAGAGCATCTTCCGAAGTCAAGGTGGCAGATGTCTGGGGACCTTTCTCCAACTTGTGGAGTTTGTAAGGCTGGAAATTATAATTATAAAAAAGATCAAAAATATGTCATAATTTTTTTTTAAAAGTCATAATATATTTAATATGTCATTTATCTATAGAAACTGACGTGGTTTTCACACATTTTATTTATATTACACGGAAATTACTCACATAAGATTAAGCCAGTCACTCTGACTATAGTTTCAACCGCATTAGGCAGTCTTAAAAATTCCCGTATCCCCTTAATAGTTCTTCATAATGGCCGTGTAATATAAATAAAATATGTCATTATCTTTTATTGGTCTGTATTTTGACCCGGGGATGTCCTAAAACTGCGACCAGAACCACCGGAGGATGGGCAGAAACATCCTATTACTACGGGTGAACATACTGCGATCCCCAAGCTGCCTGCCAAGCATGGTGATTATGGCTACATCCCTCTCTAAGAGGGAGGCCTTTGTTCAGTAGTGGAAATTTCCTGACTGATGATGTGTATCTTTTTTTATGCCATAGGTGGCAAACAAGCTGACAAGCTGCCTGATGGTAAGCAGTCACTTTCGCCTATAGATATCTGTAACACCAGAGGCATCTCAAATACATTGGCGACATTTCAAGAGTATTAACTCGCTAGAGCGAGAGAGTTGACTCTAAGCCCTTATTAATCTACAGCTAGATCTTTCAGTCATGACGTGTTTATCTGAATCTCATCTATATCTTGTTGTGAAACTGTACTTACAGAAGGTGTATTTTATTTGGGTTGTTTAAGTAACACTTTTTAAGATTACTTTTTCACCAAGATTTTTTTATTTTTTTAAATTTAAAATTCAACTCCACGGGCACTAGGTTCCATGACTTTTATTATACATAACTACAGTAATTTTGTTAAGTTAAATAAATTTACTTTGGTTATTCACAATACAGGAAGAGGGAAGTTTAACTTTCAACAAGAATTTCAAACAAGACAGGTTTTGTTTATGGCTTAAGATTAATGGTATTAAATAGGTGTACAATTTAACCGAATCATCATCATCATCAGCCAGAAGACGTCCACTGCTGAACATAGACCTCCTCTTTTAACCTCCACACTGAACGACAGCCTGCCTTTTGCATCCACTGGATGCCAGCGACTCTCACAATGTCGTCGGTCTATCTAGTGGAAGGGCTACCTATGCTGCGTCTTCCGGTTCATGGTCTCCAACCCAAGAACCTTTCTTCCCCATCGGTCATCGGTTCTTTGAGCGATGTGGCCTGCCCATTTACCCGAATACGAAAGTACAAATTTAGTATATTTAACTTTCAACATTGTGTAAACTATTTGTCCTGTCAGGCTGATTAAATAAATACCAGTAATTTGAAATATGGGGTGTATGGATTAATATGTTTCAAATTTCAGATTGGGCATGAGTATAAACAACTAAAACCGAAAGACATTTACTTGAATAAGGACTTTAGAATCTAATACACTCATAACTCACTATTAAAAAGTCGTAAGATTTATCAACCCCAGTAAGTAATATTTATCTCAATAATAATAACAACTTTGTATCAGACAAACAGCTGGTTTCCACTTGACATTTTGAAGGTTATATAGGTTACATAATTTTAACATATCAAACAAATTACTTTCAGGATATTCAATTATGGCTTGAAGGTAAAAAAATTGCAAATAAGCCTGTTCTTCTAATCATAATAAAACCAGTAGAAAAGAAACAGACGTAATTACCTTGATTTCAAATTTAGCTTCATTTTTTGTGCTGTATTTAGCATTGGATGTTGTCACTGCCGGAGCGGTCACTTTCTAAAAACAAATAACCCATCTCACCAAATTAAACGTAAGAACTCAATTTTAATGTACAGGTACGTAGAAACTAAGGAATAACATGTTAAATATTATGTAAATTTCGAAGAACCTAACCCACCGTGATTGTATTTGCACCGAAAAGTTTAGCGGCGGTCGGAATTATTTTGCTCATTTTATATTTTATTTTTTCAATTAAGCCCAGATTTACACAGTGATCCTCAATCAGGACCACTTTACTGTGATATTTTTATATAAAATATGAGTTTTTCACCGTCACGAAGAAACGAAAACGAAAGTCGAATCGAAATCGTAAAAATTGATAATGACAGTTTTATTACATGACAAATGACAAAACGATAACGCTGTCAAAAAGACGACATACTTTTTTTTATGCCAACTTCAACTTGTGATCAAAATGCTGGCCTTTATTTTGCCCCAAGAATATGTTTTTTTTTTTTTTTTTTTTTATTGTCATGTGATTGCTTTTGTGATTGCCATACAAAGTTGCAATGCTACCAGCATTTTGGGAACGCTACCCACCGGTAGCGGCTTCTTAGATAAGTTTACGTTTTAGATTAGTTTTAGTTATAAATTTAAATTTAAGGTGGTTCGAATCACCTATGGCGGGTAATTTAAATTTTAAACAGTTTTTTGGTCCTAGTAGCCAGGCCAGGTAATTATTTTTAAATAACACAGTGTTTGCGCAAAATATTGGCTGTTCTTTACATTATAATGTACAATTATTTAACAGTAACGCACCATAATACTTACATTTGTGAATAAACCGTTTGAAACAGCAAAAATTTGTTTATTCACAAATGTAAGTAACTAGCGACCCGCCCGCCCGGCTTCGCACAGGTGTAATTTACGTGCGAAGCCGGGGCGGGTCGCTAGTTATATATATACACCTTCCGTGAAAATGTATCTAACTGATGGTGAAAACTGCATCAAAATCCGTTGCGTGGTTTAGGAGGAGTTAGCGGCCATACAGACATACAGACAGACAGACGCGGACAGCGACTTCAATTTATACTATGTAGAGAAGAGATAGAGAAGAGAAGAGATATAGATAATGGGCATTAGAGATAAATAGCTTTACATGATTTTATAAAGAATAATAATCAATTTGCGCAAACATCATGGTTGTTTACAATAATAAAACAATAATTACCCGACCTAGCTACAAGGACAAGAAAACTGTTTGTAATTTGAATTTCCCGCCATTTGTGCAACGAACCACCTTAAGAAAGTTTTTATTTTACTGAAGAAATTTGTATTATTGACGTTGACATTTCAACTTCAACTTCAACTCTTAGTTTGTGGCTCCCTCCACGGGCTCCCGTCACTCCTGTGAAGAACGAAGATTCTTCAACTCTGCCCACCTCCGCCAATGTCCCGTGGTAGACTGAGTCATATTATGACTAAATGTCCCCAATAAAAAGAAGAATTAAAAAAAAAAATATGTCCCGTGGTAGTGGGCTTGAGCATCCAAATTTTGGATTGTCTTTATAATATCTGTGTATACACGTTATTTATTATATCGTAAACTTGTTTATTACAGAGAAAATTTTCTAGGAAAAAACATTACAAAAACAAACAAAAGAAAAGATAATGTAACAACCGGACCGAAACCAATAAACAAGATCAATATCACCACAGCCGTTAAGCCAGGGACAATACCATACTATTTTAAAAAACACAATGGAAAAATTATATCTTCCAATCAAACTGACAATCTACACAAAAATTATGAAAACTCTAAACGCGGTACAATACCATTTTATTTCAAAAAATCTATAACAAAAAATACGATGTGCAATCGGCTTTTTCGAGACTAACTCAACAAACGTCTCCGAAAATCCAAAAATTTCCTTGTCTTGTGAACAAGAAAATTCTTTTAGCATTATGCACTTGAATGTCCGAAGCCTTAAATCCAAGATAGACAAGCTAGAAATTTTAAACCTTGATCATAAATTTCACATTTGCTGCTTCTCTGAAACACACCTTCGTGACGAACAAGCAGATATTCTTCAACTAGATGGCTACACAAAAGCTACACACTATTCACGAAAATATAAAAAACAGGGTGGTGTTGCCATTTATGTAAAATGTAATATACAATATTCAAAATTAGATTGGGTTTCTGATATGGCCATCGAAACTCACTTCGAAAGTTGCGGTATTCTAATACCAGAACTAAACTTTATAATTATATGTTTATATAGAGCACCTACTGGTAATTTTAATCTTTTCATAAATACGCTTGAAACGTTACTAATTAAATTGATGAGAAATAGATCAAACACAAAAAAAGTTTTTATTCTTGGAGATTACAATATAAATATTTTAGAAAAGAACAGAAGGTCAGAACAATTTTTGACAACTTTGAAATCATTTAAAATGCATCCAACATTTACTGATCCTACTAGATATACGTCTCATAGTCAAACATGCTTAGACAATATTTTAACCAATTTAAAAAAATATAAAGCTGAAATATTAGATGTAGGGATATCAGATCACACTGCCTTAAAACTAGAAGTCAAGACAAGCTTAAGCTATAATGAAAAATATTGGTATGTAGAAAGAAGAAATGTTGATAAATACATAGTAATTTTCTTGAAATATCTATCTCAACTAAGGTTTTCTGATATATACGAGCAAAATAATCCAAATACGGCTTTTAATATTTTTATGGAAATGTTCAATTTAATATTCGATTTGTGTATTCCTATAGAAAAAATTAAAATGTCTTACAAGAAAAAACCTAACTGGAAAACCAGAGGTATTATTTTAGCAAGTAAAAAAAAGCGAAAAATGTACTTGAATACAATTTTTACAAATGATGAAACAAACATAAATAATTATAAAAGATATTCACATACGCTAAAGAAAATAATAAAACACTCAAAAAAGATAGCAAACATAAGATATATAAATAGAAGTACAAATAAAACGAAAGCTACTTGGGGGCTAATAAAGCAATACACAGCTCCAACGAATATAATACGAACGACTATCGATACCCTAATTATAAACAATGAAAAAATAGTTGACTCTACTTGCATATCAAACATACTGATCAAACACTTTACAAACTCAAATATCAATGACAACCTTACCTCAAAAGACACAAATTGTTCTCATAATCAGCTAAACTGTAAGTCTATTTTCCTAGCACCAGTAGACCATACAGAAATAAAAAAGATTGTCAACAGTTTAAAAAGCAAAAAGACTACTGGATATGATAAAATATCGATGCAAGTAATCAAACAAAGTTTATTTATTACGCTAGAACCCCTTGTACACATCATAAACTTATCATTAGAAACCGGTATTTTCCCAGAATACCTCAAAGTAGCTATAATTAAACCAATCCATAAGAAAGGTTCAAAACACGATGCAAACAACTACAGGCCAATAGCACTTCTCCCTTGTTTTTCAAAAATATTTGAAAAAGTTATCTATGATAGACTTGCATCGTTTTTTAACCAGAACAACACAATAAATACTAATCAATATGGTTTTCAAAAGGGAAAAAACACTTCTTCGGCAGTATTCAAAATGTTAAAGCAATTAAGTGAGGACATTAACCTAAAGAAACCAGGTATTGCTATTTTTTTGGACTTATCCAAAGCTTTTGATTGCGTAGTACATGATACACTGTTAAATAAATTAGAAAATGTGGGTATAAGAGGTAATGCCCTAAAACTCATAGAGTCATATCTACATAATAGAACCCAATCAGTAGTATTGGATGTCTATAATAAATCTACCAAGATAATAGAACAAGTGGCTTCAAATCCTGAAATCATGACTACAGGCGTACCACAGGGAAGTATTCTAGGGCCAATATTATTTTTACCTTACGTTAACGAATTACCCCAAATTACAAAACACTTATGTGTAATGTTCGCAGACGACGCAACCATATATATACCCAACCGCAATAATAGCAAACATGAATATGAAATAGAAATAAATAATACACTAAATACAGTAGGTACATGGTTAGAAAATTTAAACTTAAAATTAAACGTTGATAAAACAAAACTAATTCAGTTTAGAAATTATAAACAACAGCCACTAAAACTTAACATCTCATATAGAGACAGTAATATTAATACAGTAGAAGAAACTAACTTCCTTGGTGTCTACATAGACACACACTTGAATTGGAAATCACAGATAAGTAAAGTAAATAATAGATTAGCTCAATACTGTTACGTTCTGTCTATACTTAGAAACATATCATCTAAAAAAATTGCATTAAACGCCTATTATGGTTATGTTTACCCTCAGTTAAGTTACGGTGTGATATTCTGGGGGGCTTCCGTTGAACTTGAATCAACATTCATTTTACAAAAAAGATGTTTAAGAATTATATTTAAACTTGAAAATTTGGACAGTTTGCGTGACATATTTAAAAATAATAATATCCTGACACTCACTTGCATTTATATTTATGAAATCTGCATATTTGTAAAATGTAACGAAAATTATTTTTTTAAAACAAAATCGAGTCGTACTGATATTTTACGAACTAAACAAAAATATAATATTTTTATGCCACAAATTAACAATAGTATGTACCATAATAGTCCATATGTAATGGCACTCAAGATTTATAATAAGTTACCTACTGATATGAAAATGTTAAGCGATAACAAATTCAAAACAAAAATAAAGTCATGGCTTATTTCCAAAGGATATTACAACTTAAAGGAATATTTTGGTGACTAATTAAATTTTTATTGTTAATATTATAATTACAATTTTATTGTTAATACTTCAATTTTATTACAATTTTATTGTTATTATTATAATTAGAATAACTTTATAAACCAGTTATTTTAAGTTAGCATAATACCTACTCACTTTAAGTTATTGTACGCTCGTAAAGGGCAGACTGTTGATACTACAATGTTTATACCATCTTCTGTACACAGTTTTTACAATTAAATGATTTCTGATTCTGATTCTGATTATTCCGACTGAAAGAACATGCAACCATGATCATAAATAAATAAAAAAATGAATGAAAAATGTCATTTCATTGCTTGTTGCTTGAATGACGAGTTTACTACGATTTGTTGTGAAAGTTTCCGAAGGTTTATAAGCGTAGATTACCTCTAAGACCATTTAATTTTGATTTTATTCTCGTAAGTTCTTGACGTAGTTGAGTAAATTAAATCTTTTGAGAGACGATACAATGGAGTTTCCCCACATTGGAAAGAACTGTTCCTACCCATCTTGCAATAAACTTGGTAAGCTAAAACACTTTTTCCACCCCTTTAGAAATATATTTTCACCAAAAACTTAATATATGGGTGAGATTTCTACTCCCTGAAACCTTACTCTATGTTTGTGAAGCGAGTTAAATCAATTAAAACAGATAGCAACCAAGATTTAACAATACAAAGACTTTTTTGTGTGCTAATTTTTGATTTCGTCATCACGTTCGACCATGAATACTTTTTACCACCTTGTGAGTTTTCGTATGTATGCCTAAATTATAAACGCAGGCCAAAAATGCATAAGTAAAAGAAAAGTATAAAAATAAACCTACATAAAGTAGATAGCTCAAATAAAATATAAACTAAATATATTTTTTCATACTCATCCCTTTTTACCATTTTGATCAGCATTTAATAATGTTTATGCTGAAGAAAAGTGTCAGGGATGGGAAACCAACAAATGCAGGTATAATCTACAACAGCAGGCCTAGCAGGGTTAAATCATACTGCAATTTACTTCCTAGGTTTTCTAAATCAAGTATAAAATACTTTAATTTTACATTTTCAGATTTCTTACCCATGAAATGTGGCGCTTGCAAAGAGGTGTTTTGGTAAGTTTTAAGTCATTTTCAAATTATTCACATCATAGCTACGGCATATCATTTGCAGTGGGCTCAATTACAAAACAAATGATGAATATGAAAACCCATTTTTTTGTTTGTTATTTAGTGGTTATATATATTAGAATGGCCATTCAGAGTTTTTACAGTTCACTATGGTGCAATTTGCCATTTGTGTATTGACGTCTGAGGTGCTACGGCCAAGATGATGGAGAATGAACTGACTTATGCGGCTTGCTAGTTGGAGCATTGATCCGACTTAAGAAGGCCACAGACACGCAAAGTAGGTGAACTCGCGGTGTCTACCCTGAAAGGTCTGTGGAGTTTCCTTAGTCCATCATGTGTAAAAAGTTTTTAATTAATTTCCAGTTCTGACCATTTCACGTACGTAATGCATGAATGTCCTGCGCCAAACACACGAAATGTCCAAGTGCCTGTGTGCCCGCTATGCAGTGCCCCTGTACCAGGTCGGAGAGGCGAGCCGCCAGATGTAGCTGTCAGCGCCCATATTGACAACCAGTGTACCTCGGATAAAGCTAGAGAAAGGAGAAATAAGGTGATTCTGAACTGTTTCAAATACAAATTAAAATAATATATGATAAAACTAATCTGACAACACCAGAATGATCTGGGTCACTTTTCTATTTTAATTTATAGTTTTTTAATTATTTCTTTGTAAGAAAAAATGGCATTTCATTTAGGCAGGTGTATTGTTAAGGTAACTGTAAAGATAATTTTAAAATCTTATTTGTCTCAGTATTTTCCAGCTTTTCCACTTTTTCTGGAATACTCATCCTTATGATGCACCTGAAAGCTAACATTGAGAAAAAAATTTGTTAATAGCACTGTCATTGCCTACTAAAAGAGCACATCTCATGCCCGTTTTCACTAACTCTAGGAGTCGCCTAAATTTTAAGACTTGAATAAGGCAAAAATACCTTACTTGTTACTTGTGTAGCGGGAATTTTCCGCAACTAGACCATTCATTGGCCCATTTTGCGTAACCCGGCTGCAGCTTATTCAACCACCCGGTCTCCTCCAAGAAAGCCAGCAGCTCTCTTATGCCTGCGCAGGCTTCCCAGAGTGTCTGCGGTGATCCGAGGATAGTGTTTCGTTTTTCTGTCACTCTGCTGCACTTCAGCAGCAAATGTGCGGCCGTTTCTTCAGTCTCCAGACACCCTACCCACCCAAAAAATACCTTTCTCCAAAGTTTAGGTGATAACTAGTGACGTTAGGCGTCAGCTGTAGTTACTACATGATATGGGGGTGCCTAGTGTTAGGCAACTGTAAACTGACAGCCTGGGCACAACTCGCTCACTCATCAAAACCATAGATTAACTATCAAAAACCTCGGCAACTCTTAGCGAAGGAGTCATCTATTAAAAATAGATTGGTGAAACAGAAGATTACGCTTAAGAGTCTGCTTTGATTAAGTTCCTTAGTTAGGTGTCGCTTTATTTGTGGTTAGTGAAAATGGACATCAGTGGCACACCTCAGTGACAGTAAGATAAAACTAAACTGGTTGGTCTAAGTTGTTCGTCTTAGAATAAACATTAAGCTATGTTGATAACCCCGTTGGTCCAGAAGGTAGTAAACCTGCCTTCTGCGCCTGGGGGCGTGGGTTCGATCCACCTAAGACAAACATTCATGTGATGAATGTTTGTGTTTTTCCTATATCTGAGTGTTAATATCTAATTCATTACATATTTAAAAAATATATTTGTATGTATATCAGTATCTGGCAGCCATAGTACAAGCTTTGCTTAGTTTGGGATCACATGACCGTGTGTGAAAAAATTTCTTGAATTTTCATTTATTTATGTTGGAAGGTTCCAGACAACCCACAAACTCTGACATTATGGCAGGTCACTCATCCTATACAAACTTTCACTAAGCAATCATCTGTTCTAGTATATATCATAAATCCGAATTGTATTACAGGTGTTCACAAACCGGTGTTCCTTCAAAGGCTGCAAAACGAAAGAGATGGTGCCGCTGGTCTGTGCAGAATGCTCACTGAACTACTGCCTGCGGCACCGACACATGACTGACCACTCTTGTGAGGGAAAACTGGCTGCCAAGAGACGACAAGCTGCGTAAGTATTTTATTGTGTCCGTTTAAGTTCATCCACATATTATCATAGGTTAGTGGAATTCGTACACTGTTGTTACTTGTGTAGCGGACATTTTCCGCAACTAGGCTGTTCACTGGCCCATTTTGCGTCACCCGGCTGTAGCTAATTCAGCCACCCGGTCTCCTCCAGGAAAGCCAGCAGCTCGCTTATGCCTGCGCAAGCTTCCCAGAGTGTCCCCGGTGATCCAAGGATAGTGTTTCGTTGTTCTGCCACGCTGCTGCACTCCAGCAGCATATGTGCGGCCGTTTCATCAGTCTCCAGACACCCTCTAGAAAAGGTGTTTGTTTAGGAGGCAATGACCTGTGACAGTCGTACACTGTGCGATGCCTCATCATCATCATCAGCCAGAAGACGTCCACTGCTGAACATAGGCCTCCCCCTTTAACCTCCACGTGTTTCTTTCTTGCCTCATACCTGCAAATTGTGGAATGAGTTACCTTCCGCGGTGTTTTCGAGTAGCTACATTATAAGGATTTTCAAAAGGCGAGTTCATCATCATCATAATCAGCCTTTTAACAGTCCACTGCTGGACTTTTAGCCTACCCTCGAAAGGGTGATTGGGCCATATCCACCACGCTGGCCCAGTGCGGATTGATGGATTCACATACGGCATTGAATTTCTTCTCCGTACGTATGCAGGTTTCCTCACGATGTTTAAAAACGAAAGGCGAGTTAACAGTCTTTAAATGTCGGAAACGTATTTGTGATGCCTCTGCTGTTACAAGTATTCATAGGCAACAGTGATTACTTACTATCAGGCGGCCGCCTCCAACCGACCCTTTTGGAGATCGATGGGGGAGGCCTATGTAGAGCAGTGGACGTCCTACGGCTGAAATGATGATGATGATAGCCTCTAAGCCCAGATAAAAATTATGAAAAGAAATCCTAGGAAATCAAAACAATCAAAGTAATCTTCCTACTGTTTTCAGTGAGGCAGCTATGGCTCGTTTGAAAGCAGCGGAGAGAAAAAACGGGACCAACATCATCTCTACTCAAGCACCCGTCGCCTCATTTACAGCGGTACAAGGGAATATGGTACGTATGTCGCTGCAAAATGGTTATTTTTGACATACAACTGAATTCACTCAGATTATACTTTTTTTTTTATTCAATAATAGGCTTGCACATGACCGCTAACTTGCCTGATGTTAAGCGATGATGCAGACTACGGTGGAGCACGCTTGCCTAGAAGAAACCGATTTGTTCGTGATTTGAAGACACCCAGATTGTAACTATCGGGGAACACCCATTAAGACAGCGCATAAACGCATATAAGGCCAGTTTTCCTTCTAAGCTGATTGTAAACTCTCGTTGCAATATAGCGCTTTGAGAATGCAATGTAAAGAATGTCTCAGAATGTTTTTACTTTTTGGTTTGACGTAATCGTCAAAAACAGATAGCGGGGGAGCGTGGTGTTAACAGCTTGGTGTTTTGTTTAGTAGCGATGGATCGTTTCACAGGCATATTAATTTAAAGACTATGAAATATGTGCCAAATGCTAATTTAATCAAGCATTGGGTGCATAATAAAATTAAAAATTTCTCCATACCAATTTTCATCTCACACTTACACACAAACTTTAGGATTTATAATATTAGTAAGATACGAATGATAAGATTGAGCCAAAACACATTTTAAAAATACCTATTTCAAAGCTTTTGCATGTAGAATCGAAGAATCTAGAATAATAAAAGTAGCAGAAAATGTTGTGTAACTATTTAAAAAAATTACTCGATATTGATGACTCACCCAAAAACCGCCAAGTCATGATGAGTCATAATGTGTAATTCTCTGAGGACTATTCTACTTTCGCCACACGCCATGAAGTCATGAGTCACTTTGTTATATCATTTTGGGGGTTCGCTCACGACCACTATACTTCCGTAACAGTGTCAGTGCGTAATAAAATTGCTTGCAATACAAAAACACTATTGTCACCATAAAACTACTACTAAATTACTAAATTAAAATTGATAACCTTGTGAAAACATTCGGTTATTAAACTTTCAATTTTATCTGTTAGAATAATTTGTTTGTAAGTACCTAATTGAAGAACTAATTGAATCGCTCGAAGAACCGATAACCGATGGGGAAGAAAGGTTCTGGAGTGGAGACCACGAACCGGAAGACGCAGCGTAGGGAGGCCTCCCACTAGATGGACCGACGACATTGTGAGAGTCGCGGGCACCCAGTGGATGCAAAAGGCAGGCTGTCGTTCAGTGTGGACGGTTAAAGGGGGAGGCCTATGTTCAGCAGTGGACGTCTTCTGGCTGATGATGATGATGATGACCTAATTGAAATTAATATTTCGAAATAGAAATTAATATTTCGATAATGTTGGCTTTGCTGTGCGCGTTGGCTTCGCTGTAAGCACAGCAAGCATTAAAACTTAAATAAAATAAAATAAATAAAAATAAAATTACATTAAAAACTGGCACACCCGGCTGTCTTATCACTAATAGCGATCTCTGTTTGAATGGTTTACGTTTGACGAGCGAGACTCAATGGGTCTTACTTACACCTCACTTACTAAATATTGAATTGTGCACTAAATTAACGAGTCCATAATAGAAGCAGTCGTAGTATAATTATATTTATTATAAAAATTATTACTAACTAGTTGCGCCCCGCGGTTTCACCCACGTAGTGATAAAAAACTGTGATAATGCTGATGAAAAGTAGCCTATGTCCGTTTCCTGGTTTTAAACTATCTCCACACCAATTTTCAGTCAAATCGGTTCAGCCGTTTTTGAGTTATAAACAGTGTAACTAACACGACTTTCTTTTATCTATACTAATATTATAAAGAGAAAAGATTTGATTGTTTGTTTGTTTGTTTGCATTGAATAGGCTCCGAAACAACTGAACCGATTTGAAAAATTCTTTCACCGACGGGAAGCTACACTATCCGCGGGTGACATAGGCTATAATCTATATGTGCGAAGCTGGGGCGGACCGCTAGTATATATATATATATAGATGTGAATATAATTATGATAATAAATTATGTTTTATTCTATTCTTCCAAATATTCTTTGGATGAATTAAAGTTTATATTTTTATGTTTGACAGACTGAAGACGAAGCCCTAGCGCATGCCCTAGCGCTCTCCCTACAAGAACAAAGCTCCGATACCCGAGATACGACGTTTGCTCGAGCACTAAACAGACAGCGCGTCGGCGGTGAACAAAACTCAAGGTGTTCCGTCTCATAGCGACTTTGTTAAAAGTTACTTCACTAGGAGAAAAATCACAGAACACTTGTTTACCTATGTCTTTCGACCCAGTACCCAAAGACAATATCATCATTCTGCCGTCCGATTACTAAAAGATCGTAAGTGACATTGCCACAGTGTCACTTAACGGTCTTTTAGTAATCGGACGGCAGCATTGCCAGTACCCTTAGTACAAGTTTTGATAGCACTGTTTTAAACTACCACTGTTGTTCACTAAAGTTAAATTATTATTAACAGGATATTTACCGTGGTAAGGTTGTGGAATGAGCTCCCGATATTTCGGCGCAGTTACAAGCACCATGTTCACGGGAAGACTGAAGAATGCGGGAATATCGGGAACTCATTCCACAACCTTACCACGGTAAATATCCCGTTAGTAATCATTTAACTTTAAGTTTTGATAGTTTTCGAATACTGTTTTTCGTTTTGTCCCCATACATTGCTGGGCTGAAAGCTATTCGAAAACTTTTTCCGTATTTGAGTGAATCAATCTATACTGCCGACTGTTACCGATTTTAGTTCCTCCACGTTTCCGCTGGAGGCGCTAAATCGGAGGAACTAAAATCGGCAGTAATCGGCGGTATAGATTGCTTCACTCTAATACGAAAAAAGTTTTTGAATACCTTTTAGCCCAGCAATGTATGGAACAATACGAAAACAAAAAACAAATTCGAATACTATTAAAACTTGTACTAAGGGTACTGATCATTTCTTGACAATCTGCGTCTCTTTTGATATCAATTTGCGAGAAAGGAAAGCTAATAATTGAATCTTAGAATCTGCACCAGTGTGTACCATTTACAAAACACTGGCAAAGCACTATCAGGAAGACAACCAAATGTGAATAATTTTTCGTTTTATACTCAACTAGCTACCCGCCCGCACGGCTTCGCACGGGTGTAATTTACGTGCAAAGCCGGGGCGGGTCGCTAGTTATATATAAACCTTCCGTGAAAATGTATCTAACTGATGGTGAAAATCGCATCAAAATCCGTTGCGTGGTTTAGGAGGAATTAGCGGCCATACAGATAGACAGACGCGGAAAGCGACTTTAATTTATACTATGTAGAGATGATGACATATTTTTGTTTGATTGTCTGATGTCACAAATTTTTCCAATTTGTTCCTTTGTCAAGTGGTGTAAAGGTTTTAGTAAAAATATTAGAAATAGAATTTCCAAGTGTGTATCAAGTTATTTTTGATAACGATAAAATTATTGTGATTAACTCATCGAGATACAATTCCTATAGAGCCGCAATCTCTCAGTGAAAACAGGCAAAAAACGTCCGTGCCTAATTGTACATACATTGTATCAATTATATAGTTCACAATGCCACATTTACTCCAATTTAGACGTTATGTCGCTTGCATAGTGCTCAACGTTAGTTGTCCCCTATGTTATCGTAGCTCTGACATCGCGCGGCGTTGTAGTCGGATCACCATTACCTTGTATCTAACCAAAAAGTCAGCGCAATTCGTAGCGTGCGCCGAGTTTTGGTTCGGACATTTTTTGGCACGATTGAGACTCTATATGTATTGTACCTCGATGGATGCAACTGCAAAAATTTAGTCGGTATCAAAAATAACTTTTTTCGCGCAGTTTCTTTAAATCTTTCGTTAAGTTTAGTCAAGATTTGATGTCGTTTATAAAAACTATGTTTGTTTATAATTGTTATTGTTCACATTCACAATTTGATTCTTATTACGTATTAGAATAAGTAAGAACCCAGATTATGAATATTGTTTCAATTATAAAATATGACCAATGTATAATCCAATTAATGTACATTTCTTCTGTACATGCACTTTTTATAAATAAACTAGCGACCCGCCAGCCCCGGCATCTTACGGGTGTAATTTACGTGCGAAACCGGAGCGGGTCGCTAGTTAGGTATATATATAAACCTTCCGTGAAAAATTATCTAACTGATGGTGAAAATCGCATCAAAATCCGTTTCATGGTTTAGGAGTTGGCGGGCATACAGAAAGACAGACAGACGCGGAAAGTGACTTTAGTTTACTAGAGAAGATGGAGGATACTAGATTAGCAGAAAATTACACTTTTCGCCAGTATAATGTGCTCGCATCACGTGATACATGACCAATAACAACACACCGTGATGACGTGATAACTCGCTTCACCAATCAGTGCTTACTGTATACTAATCATATCATAGACAAATAGGCGTGGAAACTACGCAGTACGCACTTAATTTTGTAATAACACATCTTCACCGCTGTTTTTTATAATACAATTTGTGTAACAATAGGCTATCGGTGTTGGATTTCTTTAAAACAGCATGCTAAATGAAAACATAACTAAATGTAATATAGTGCAAATATTATTTAAATCGGCTAATAATCTGAGATATAAGCCCCCAGTGGCGGATCCAGGATTTCATTTGGGGGGGGGGCATTCTGACATTTCTGGTCAAGGTTCAAAGGCATCAAATCGAAAAATTGAGTCGAATGTATGGAATTGCTAGGTGTTTTGGAGGAGGGGAGGGGGCATGGCTCCCATGCCCCCATGCCTGGATCCGCCAATGTTTACACCCCTTATTAATAAACGTGGAGTAGTCTATGAATTTCTCTCATTCACATTTTGAACTCGATCGAAAAAGACAAAAGACGAAGTAACAATTCCAAGGCTACTCCATGTTTATTAATAAGGGAGTTAAAGTTTTTGGTCGGATTAGAGATGGATGCTATGTCCCTTTCCCGCAGAGCGTCAGCATGGAGTTTTTATGGCGTACATACATGTGGCGTCATTTTTAAGTATAGCGCGCACTCTGTCTAGCAAGAGATTGCTATATCTACTTTCATTATATTTATGTCTTAGAATAGGCTCTATTTATCACAGAAGAGATTTAAAAAATATATAATTTAGACCGGCTGTCAAGACATTTTTGTAAGAATTTTGTTGTAGCCAGTTGCACTGATATAAACGAAACGTCAGTCATTCGAAATCAGTTAGCAACTGTGATGCGGACAAAGAACTTTGAGACCTAACCCAAAAAGGTAAGGTCCAAATTCTTTGGATGCAGAGTTCGACGCGTTAACATAAATAAGAATGTTCAATCAAGGTTCTGTCATAATGCCTGGCGACAGATTTGCCTTCTTATTTCCGTTCTATTTACTTCTCTTTTCTGTGCTATTTATGGTCAGCGTTTATAAGACAATAAAAAATAATCATTCCGGTAGCCTATTGTGTAATTGTCATATTTTTGAGATCATTATTAATGTTAAAGAGAATAAAGGCTATTATGATTAAATGAACCTGTTTTACTAGAATTATACCTATCATGTTGAACTCCCTGTATAGTGCTATAGTCTGTACTGGACAATGAGGTAATCATACTGGATATATAAAAGTAGTTTTGATGTTGTTACAGCCCTGGGGGGTTAGACAAGACCCACTTTCTGTTAGCGTTAACGCCTGCGGAAAGATGAAATTGTATGAAAATTACATTAGCTTGAGATAACATCTCTCAAGTAGCCGACTCGTCGGACCTGTCGCGCTATAGGCAGAGATAACGCGACAAGAGTTACGCGATAGATAGAGAGGCAACTTCTAGGTTAACAATAAACAAATATCACGTAATATTTTTTCTGCAAGAAAGAGTGTAAAGTTGCCTAAAATACGCATTTAGAAAAATCTCACGTGAGAAAGGGGTGGGGGAGGAGGTCAAGCCAAATCTCACGACGTCTCAACAAGGGGAGTGTCGAAAAAACGACACAATCACCTCACATAATTAATGGAAGTCCCCTTAGCGCTCGCGCGTTCTGATTTGCGCTTTATTGTGTAGTTGTAAGAGTAGCTACTTATTTAAATGATTTTGCGGAGTGAATCTTCTGTACTTGTACTAATAATGTATTCTGTGGTAGGTACTAGGATTTGTAGCTCATTCTTCTATGTATTAGAATCACTTTCATTTCAGCCATTTTCGATTCACTGCTGGACACATGCCTCTTATTTAATCCCGCTTCGACTAAAGACCTATTTATTCTTTTAGTTTCGAGACGATGGGAATCTTCACAAGTTTCTATCTCAAAATCTATGTCAGGTATTTTATAAATAGTTTAAAAGTAGTGTGTTATTACGCACTTACACTGTTATGGTTAAAATTTGCAAGTTGAAGTGGCAGTGGGCAGGGCACATAGCACGTAGAACAGATGACCGATGGGGCCGAAAGGTTCTCGCATGGAGACCACGGACACGTAGGACCGCAGGGAATCGATGGATACAAGCCGTTTTCAACCGGCTTTTTTACAAATCGATAGGGAGGCCTATGTCCAGCAGTGGACGTCTTATGGCTGAAATGATGATGATGAGTGCTCAGCTATAAAGCTACAGATTTCCCAGATTAATTCCTACCTATTACGAAAGTATGTTTCCTAAATCTATCTAGGTTTTTGGGTTATTTTTTATTAACATATTATCTATACAATATTATTAAGAGGAAAGATTTGTATGTAAGTATGTTTGTAACGAATTGGCTCAAAAAGTACTGGACCGATTAAAACAATTCTTTCACCATTTGAATAGGCTATATAACTATACCCGTGCGGAGCCGGGGCGGACCGCTAGTATTATATAATATATATCAGTTGATAGGATAGATGTAGGTAAATATACTAAATTTCAATTCTGGATATACACTACACACATCAGCCTGTCAATATATGTATTTTTTTGTTTAGAGTTATTATAGTTTTGGAAATGAAACATACGAGTACAATAATATATATTTTTTTAATAATATTTGGCATCTTATCACAGTACAATCATGGACAAAATACAACTGTCAAAAATATAGGAAACTTGCTTATAAATAGTAAATTTTACAACTTGATACCAGTTTGGATATTAAAGCTTATTTAATATGGAATATTGTCCTTTGGATTACACCCACAACAATTTTACTATGGGACCAACCCTGATATCGCGGGAAAAAAAGCACAAAAAGCAAAGTCAATGACCGTTTTCTAAGGAACACATCGAGATACAATTCCTATAGAGTCACAACCTCTCAGTAAAAACAGTCAAAAAACGAGCTCCATTTACATACATGGTAACAATGATATAGCTCACAAAACCACATTTACTCCAATTTAGACGTTATGTCGCTTGCATAGTGTTCAACGTTAATTGTCCGCTATGTCATCGTAGCTCTGGCATCTCGCGGCGTTGTAGTCGGATCGCGGTTAACATGTAACTAACCAAAAAGTCTGCGCAATTCGTAGCGTACGCCGAGTTTTGGTTTCAACATTATTGGCATGATTGTTACTCTAATTTCGCGATTTCAGGATTGGTCCCATAGAAAAAAACTGTTAATAATGATGATTACAATGACCTCCTTTCGGATTAGATATGCGTCACCCTGTATAGGTAAACTTAAAAGGCAAAACATTATAAATACAACATTGTAAATACATTTCATCCAAATCGTTACAGCCGTTTCCGAGATACGCGAAATAAACTTGCAAACACGAATTGCTTGTCTAAAGTTTCAGATAGAAAAAAAAAAGTTTTTTTTAGATAGATTTCATAGATATGACATTTTACGCTTAAGGGTCCTATCACATTTTTTGATTTTCAAATACTTAAAATCTTACGGTTCATTTTGTAATACGCCTCTTTAAACAAGGTAAAATGCGCCATCTCTATAGATTGCTTAGCATAGCCTTATTATGCAGCGTCCTGAATTTGTGATTATCGTTCAGGTAGCTAGTAATGAACTCTGGTGGGTTCCTGCTGAGAAACAGTTCCATGCTCATATACCGAGCGGCGGTCAGACGTTTCCTTTCAGCGTTGGAACGGCAGAGGTTTTTGTGCGCGTGCGCTGCGAACGTTGCGGCGGTTTTCTCGATGAGTTTCACTGTGACGCGCTTGCTGGGCTCGTCTTCTAACTCAGGCTGAAAATCGTTGAATAAGGCGTTACTTGGTGGTAATAAATTTATATATATGCAACTAGCTGCGCCCCGCGGTTTCATTGTGATGAAAAATGGTGATGATGATGATGAAATGAAGATGATGTTTTTCGGGATAAAAGTAGCCTATGTGTTAATCCAGGGTATAAGCTAACTCCATACCAAATTTCATCTAAATCGGTTGAGTCCAGTCAAAGGGTTTCCAATCTCGGGCCCCGGGTTTGTTGGGAGTCAACCGGGCCCTTCCGACCTAGTCCGACCGAGTGTGTACTATAATCATGGCAAGTTTGACTTTTGTACGTATTGCCGTTTTTACATTAGAGCAAATACAAAAATATTTTTTACCACCTAAGAAACATTGTGGAATGCTAAAATACATGAAAATGTTTAAAAAAAGTTTGTTGTCCCTTTAGTATTAACTTATTGACTTTATTATTCTTAGTTAATACGCCGTAACATTACAGATTCTGTAAAAATTTAACTGGCTATCTATTACGGTTCGAAAAATAAAGCACAGTTAAAATGTAGGATGGATGGAAAGACAGACAGCGTAGGGTTGGTAATAGGCAAAAAGGACACGCTTATATGACTAATTAAAACAAACGGAAGAAGCCCAAAATCGAAGGGTCATTACCCTTGGTGACAAGGGTCTCATAATGGAGGCGGTAGTTGACACAACCATCACTTACTGCCCAAGAATGGCACTAGCTCCCGTCCTCCTTGTTTCCTGAGAACTACAATCTAGTCATCTTCAAGGCTAGAGTGAATAGATTTTTTCTAGATCAACGTGTTCCATCCTCGGCTACACCGACGCTTACCATCAGGCGAGTTCGTGGCCAAACGTAGAAGTGTTCTATTTTTTTAACTGTTTACCGTCAGCGAAGATTTTGTGTAACATACAAAAAAGAACGGTTGAAAATCTCCAGTTTAACATATCAAAGACACCGCTTTATGATTGATATTCCGAAAACCCGTACGAAGCTTTGATTCCACTTTTATTGTGCGAACTGCTAGTGGAACGCGCTGACTGAATGGATGTTCTCCGATAGTTTCGCATCATCGTTTAACATCAGGCGAGTTGGCGGCCAAACGCAAGCCTATAATAAAATAAAATTTTAAAAAAAACTTACCGAAAACCTAATCCACTGCCATATCTGATACCTAGATATTTCAGCCGTCGCCGAGTCTTCAATATTCCCGCTATAGAAGAAATGTCCGATTCCCGCCAGCCAGTAGTAAATAAACAGTATGGATATAGCCACGTTGTGTCTTACACCCTGTATGGTCACACCGCCAGCGGGGATCGATAACAGATCTTCCGCCTTTACGTTAAGGTCGAACTTCCTGTGAATCTGATTTGGAGTTGTGCTGCTTTTCTTCCAGAGCTGTCGGTGAAAATGTATTAATTAGGAAAGAATATTACACTCTCATTAAAAATAACCCTGATAAAGTTTTTTTTTCGAGATAAAAAGCCTGTTTTAATTCAACTACCTTTTCTTTATTCTCTATTTTTTTTCTTTAAATTAATACTTTTATTCCCCTACGCCTACGATGTCTGTCTGTCTGTCTGTCCTACCTTTAAACGGCTGTATCTATCGAACCGTTATAGATTAATTAGAAATTTTCACAGAATATGTAATGTTACCGCGAATTAACTAAGAAATAATAAATAAGTTAATAAGTAAAAACTAAAGGGGGCTCCCCATACAAGAAACCTTTTTAAACGTATTTTTGTATTAGCTCTAATGTAAAAACGGTAATACGTACAAGCGGCACAATTAGCATGATTATAGTACACATTTTAATGTACAACAACAAATAATAAATAATGGCCAAGTACGAGTCAGTGTCAAATTTCTGTTCACCGCCGGTTCTCGTACAAACACCGAAGTGAAGCAACGTCGGGCGCGGCCGGTACTTGGATGGGTGACCGCCTGGGCGTTGATGGGATGGTGTCATTTTGCACTATTTTTTTGTATTTTAGTAGCTAATAAGTTATATGGCGGTACGGAACCCTCAGTGCGCAAGCCCGACTCGCACTTGGCCAGTTTTGTTTTTAGTCAACCTGCTCTACCTATATTCCCATTACCCCCATATCATATTCCCATAACACCATTCTTTAAACTAAACTAAACTTGCCAGCTCTAAAATTTTGCCATCTTTTTTTGCATTATTGAAATGAAAAGAGACGCAGATAATTTATCCTGTCTGTTTGGTTTAGTTTAGAGAGTGATATGACAGAATCGATGCCAATGGAAATCTCCAAAATGTATCAGATAAAAAAACCGATAGACTTGACTAATCCATCCCAAAAGTGCGAGCAGTACTCCATGCCATGCTTGAATATTTTGTAAGATGAGGGCATCAATGATTCAATCATCATCATCATTTCAGCCGTAGGACGTCCACTGCTTGACATATGGAAAACAATGGAACGCCTTGCCCCTGTCTGTGTTTCCGCAACATTACAATCTTGGAGTGTTCAAGTCAAGGGTTAATAGGTTATTACTGGGCAAACGTGCTCCATCTTCGACCGCATCATCGCTTTCTATCAGGCAAGATCGCGGTCAAACGTTAGCCTAGTCCGATGTAAAAAAAAAAACATATGACTCCCCCATCGATCTCCAAAAGGCCCGGTTGGAAGAGGCCTGCATCCAGCGTTTCCCTACGGTCTCTTTTAGGTCGTCTGTCAATCTTGTGGGTGGACGTCCTACGCTGCGCTTACCGGTCCGTGGTAAATGATTCAATATGATTGGTAATTGCCCAAAATAACAAAAAAAATGTTTAGTTAGTAGGTACAAAATGTAGTTTATTTCCGCGATGGAGGTTGTAAATTAAAATTCGTTAATTTTTTACAACACTCAAGTCCATTCATGCCTGACGGACCATGAAAATAATTATCAGACGAAATTGCGAAGAAAATCACAAATAACGTAGAATAGTTTTTTATAGTACAATAAAAAGACAGCACTACATTAGTTAGTTTAGTTATGTCAACTAAAACCTCAAAAATTGACCACAACATGCATAGAATTACCTCGTTAACGTAGGGAACCACACGAGAGTCATACACCATAAACCCGTCCACCCCGCTTTCTATCTCCTTCAGCTTTGCTTCCAGAATCTTGTTGATTATCGCTTTTGACCTGAAACATTGCGGTATGTTGAGGAGATCCGTAGTAGAACGAAAGTTACCGACATAGCCCACCGGATTAGCAAGTTGAAGTGGCAGTGGGCAGGGAACATATCAACAGTCAAAAAATGTCGAGACATCAATAATCCTTCCTACTAATATTATAAACACGAAAGTTTGTATGTATGGATGTTTGTTCCTCTTTCACGCAAAAACTACCGAATGGATTTTAATGAAAGTTTACAATAATATAGCTTATACATTATAATAACACATAGGCTGTAACGGGTTATAATAGCGAGGCCGAAGGCCGAGATCTACGCGTACGAAGTAGCGAGTTTCAGCTAGTAATTATATAATTCACAATGCCACATTTGCTCCAAAATGACGTTATGTCACTTGCATAGTATTCAACGTCGCTAGTTAGCCATGTCATCGCAACACTGGTATTGGGCAGCATTGTAGTGTGATTGTAGTTAATCGTATGGCGTTTGTGATTGGAGATTCAACGCTTGTGATTTGGACACTCAAAAGTCATTTATTCAATTCGCGCCTAGGATTGTTCCGCTCGAAAAAGATTAAACTGAAAATGTGGCTTACGGCGGGGTAAAGGATGAGCAGTCAAGTGGTTATATCGTCATTGGCTTGTTACTCACTCTCTGTGTGCGGGCTCCGCCCCGGGAGTGAGTGTGGCGGCGGCCATGCCCCCAGTGGCGGGCGCGGCGCGCGCGTGACACGTCGCCACGACTAGTTGAAGGTAGCTGGAGAGAAATCGACGCTCCATGCTCACATACTTGTTCCGGTCGGGCAGAAGGTACTGCTTATGTTCTCCTGTAAGAAAGACTCATCATCATCATCATTTCAGCCGTAAGACGTCCACTGCTGGACATAGGCCTCCTCCATCGATCTCCAAAAGGGCCGGTTGGAAGCGGCATCCAGCGTTATCCTGCAGTCTCTTTTAGGTCGTCTGTCCATCTTGTTGGTGGACGTCCTACGCTGCGCTTACAGGTCCGTGGTGGTGGTGGTGCTCTTGTAGGAAAGACTAGTGATACTAAAAAACGGTTTTATGTTTCTTAAAAATAACAAGGTTTTGGTCATAAGTATTGGTTCTCATCTTGGTGCCACTCGTGCATGCCTCTGAGCTCGCCTAGGACGCAATTGCAACTCAGTTACTTACCGAACTTGGCAATAATTGACGCACAATAGTCCCAAATACCGCAGTTCAACCCAAGAGAGTGATCCTTCAATGCGAACAAAATCTCATCAAGTTCAAATGTCGATACAATATTTTCAATAAGCACGCAAGCCTTGATCGTGCCCTGTGGGAGACCAAGTTCGTTCTGCGTCCAAACGAAGATTTCATTCCAAAGCGCGGCTTCTGAAGCACCCTCCAGTTTGGAGAGGTAGAAGTAAGGTCCACTGTTTGCTTCATAGAGCTTAAGAGCATTGTGGTACATTAATATGGCAAAGTCTACGATTGGTCCGACTGCCTCTTTGCCATTGATCTGGAAGAAGATTAAAAGTCCTCTGTGATTTTTTTATTGTGTTTGTTACCCAATGACATTATTTATTATCTTTGTGTTACGGAACGGGGCCTTTCGGGGAACCCTTCACATCGATCCTTAGAAGGTTAGAGAATGTAACAGTATCCTTTATCGGATAAGCCAGGTTACTGTATAAGCTAAGTAGACTTTAAGGTATGTTCTCTTATAATATTAGTTTAATTTATTATTTAAATTTAGTTACATATTGTATAGTTTGCTATTTATTAGAATGCCATTGTCGGCAACGACAAATTTCTAAAATAAAGAAAAAAAAAAAAAAAAAAAAAATAATTTTAGGCGGTCCCAATTTGAAACAAATATTCTACTTCTAGAGAGAGCTATGCTCGAAGTTTCTTTGCAAGATACAAACCGGAAAGAGGATGTTCACTGAAGAACCAGAGTCACCAACATAGCTATTAAAATTTGCAAGTTGGAAGTGGCAATGAGCAGGCAACATCTCTCGAAGAATTGATAACTGATGGGGAAGAAAGGTTCTTGTGTGGAGACCACGTACCGGAAGATGCAGCATAGGTAAGCCTCCTACTAGATGGACCGATGACATCATGAGAGTCACGGGCATCCAATGTATGCAGATGGCAAGCTGTCTTTCAGTCTGAGGGTCTAAGTGGGAGGCCTATGTTCAGCAGTGGACGTCTTCTGTCTAATTATGATAATTCCACTTCTAAGGGTGTAATGAATCTCCTTTATTGATCTTTATGTGATATTGGTTGTTATTGTTTTTTATTTTGTCAAGATGTATTAGGTACTTTGCCCTCCAACTCTTACCAGTATATTATGCTCTATCATGTTCCAAGCTCTAGGTCGTAACATGAGTACAGGACAGGTGGTGATGCTCGGCGGCGCCCCGGGCAGTTTGCCCCTCACAGCCAAGAATATGTTCAGGTAGGCTAGTAACTGGTTATGCCAGGTCGGACAATGCCCATCGTCGAAATCTACTTGTATACCTGTAAATGTGAAAAAGATGAGATTAAGGGAGTTACCATACTTATCGACGCGGAATCAACTTGAGCAGGTCAGAAAAAAGCCATGTCAGCCCATTTGGGAGGGTCGCAGGTTCAAACCCCGGGCCCGTACCAATGAGCTCTGAACTTATGTACGGATTTTCATACCACTGGCTTTTCGGTGAAAGAAAACATCGTGAGGAAACCTGCATACGAACGGAGAAGGAATTCAATGGAGTATGTGAATCCACCAATCCGCACTGGGCCAGCATGGTGGATATGGCCCAATCACCCTTTCAGGGGTAGGCTAAAAGTCCAGCAGTGGACTGTTAAAAGGCTGATTATGATGATGATGAGGTTAAAAAGAGCATTATGTTCATGAAATAAAAGCGAAAAATAAGTACTTGGCCTTGTTTAGTACGGACAACGTGACTTGATACTAATCGGCAATATAATTGCCGCATTAATTCATAATTGGAATTTCTGTTTTTTTTTATAAAAAAATATATATATACTTAACAATAGTAATACGTATTCCGTAGTGCCCATTTCAATTTTATCAAGAACCTGTTTTGCTCTCAACGACTCAAGTCTGTATCTGATCCGTGACAAAGCAAAACATCACCTATTAATTTTAGTGACATAATTCAGCACAAAAATTCAAAGTGGCCTTTATGCTGAACTTCACTTTTCAACCTAAGCTCAGCGAAAGTTGACTAAGGCAGAAATGCACACCTTCGAACCGTGATATAAAAATGGGGGGGAAATGGTAATGGAAAAATAGAGGCATCATTCTTATAATAATTGTCGAGCTCTAGCTTAGCGAGAGTTTACCTGAGGTCAAAGTGCCCTTATAAAGGTTCAAAGGTTGCCCCTCACTATGCCTCTGCGAATCGAGACATAAAAAGGGTTTCCCCTTTTTTTAATGGGTCAAATGTAAAAAACAACATCTGATTTTTTGGTCCCATTTCTTCAGTGCCCTATTTTGTATATTCAAATCATTTATTTGTAGGTACTTACCTTGAACATCTTCATTGAGGGCAGAGACAAAATGTGCTGTATTTGAAGCAGAAACATCTCCCAGATCTAGGTGGCGATTTCTAAAAGAAAATGTTTTTAATTCAATTGGTTTAATTTAATCATCAATTCTGTGCAAGCAAGGAAAAAAGCACTCACTGCAGTCGGGACGGCAAGGGAGCGATAGTCCACGACTGATCACTTCTCTCAAAGGACTTTTTAAAATCCAAAGATGCGAGGGCGTTTATATCAACAGCTCTACGCTGCCTATTTTTAAAAAGTTGGTCAATTTTCTCATCAAAATTCTGGTGTATTCTAGCCAAGAACTCCAAAGCGCTTTGATTAAAAATGGATCTCTGAGCATCTTCTAGTTTTGGCGGTGCGGACTGTATGAGCAGCACGTTATCCATTATTGATCTTCACACGGGTTTAAAGTTTGTAACTTTATTTACTGTAAAAAAATATATACAAAAACAACTGAACTTGTACCAAATCTACGTAAGTACTCTGAAAAGTGTACTCTGCTCCGCTTGTGTTTTGTGTTGTGATAATCTGATGATAAAAAATGATAACGATAAGAACAGATTTTTTTTTTCGTTTATGACCATGACCATGGATACACGGCCTTCAGTCGTAATATTAAACAAGCTTACATAGCACAGTTACATAGTATTAGATGACGTCAAACAAGTCAGAGTCAAGCTTAGTAAGTCAAGGTCAAGTCAAAAAGTTTCACGTTTTTTACTCTATCTCTATTTAAATAAATAAAAAATGAGTGCCTTCGGAATTCCTCTTGTAAAGCCTTTAACATTTTACTGGAACATGAGTTCGACTTGACTGTAACTTATTTTGCTTGACTCTGACTGTGGCTATAACTTCTTTAAAGCTATTTAATACAAAGTAAACTTGTTTAATATCACGAATGAAGGACTTTGCATCCTAGGTCATGGAAAAAAATAACAAGAAAAAGAACCTTCTCTGTGTCTGGCTGTCTGTTCTGTAGTCACAGATCTACTATATATCTGTGTCTTTAGTGGAGAGTTTTGGCGCCAACGTGGAAAAAAACATGTCGGCTCGTTGGATTATTTTCCTAAGCATGTGTATTTTCGAGTGTTAATGTGTAGTAAATGGTGAATTATTATTTATTAAGTGCTCGTAAACGTGCTCGAGTGTGGACAAGTGATTTATCGAAGTGAAACATGTCTTTTCGTGTTGTATCCAAAACTCCAAAGGAGCTTCTTGTAAAGTCTCCACCACTTTACAGGGGCATGAGTTTGACTTGACCGTGGCTTACTTTGCTTGACTATGACTGTTTGACTCTTTTAATACTAAGTAAACTGATTAATATTACGACTAAAGGACATTAAATCCACGGTCATGAAAATTTTAACAAAAAAATATTGTTCTTTGATGTCTGTGTTATTTTCTGTATTTTAATGTTGCCTGTTTTATAATTTCCGTTATATTCTCATGTTCCAGTGTCGCCAACTTGGGGGTTTTCCCCCTAAATTTGGGGATAAGTTAGATGAAGAGGGGTATTTTTAGGGGCCATATTTTTTTAGGGGCATACACTAGGGGTATAATTTTTTTACGCATTTTTCATGAGTTACCTTTTTTAGGGGTATTTTCTAGGGGGAAATTCTTTTGTAGCGGTTTTTGTAACGTAAATTAGAAGATGATTGATTGAATTGATGAATTAAATTTTATGAAGGTGTCCTGACGTCGATGGAATTTAAAAACAAAAAAATGTATTACGCGTTTTTTATTAAGCTTTAAGTTTAATATATATTTTTAAATAAACCTCCTTTTCATTGTTCAAGTGTGTATTTTCTTTTTTTCCTTTAAATTTGTCGTTGAAACAAGATGCCTATTTCGAATAAGATTTTTTTCCAATATAGTCTAGGGTGATCTTGAGTTAGTGTTAGGGGGAAAGAGGGGGATTTCGAGACGACGCTAGGGGGGGGACGCTTAGTCGAGGTTGGCAACACTGTCATGTTCTCTTTTTGTTCTCTTTGATTTCCGTGTTTTGTTGTGTTTTGGCGCCAACGTGGAAAAGAACATGTCGGCTCGTTGGATTATTTTCCTAAATTAGTGTATTTTCGAGTGTTAATGTGTTCTAGGTGGTGAATTATTATTCATTAAGTGCTCGTAAACGTGCTCGAGTGTGGGAAAGTGATATAACGAGGTGAAACGTGTCTTTTCGTGTTGTTTCCAAAACTCCATAGGAGCCTCTTGTAAAGTTCCCACCACTTTACAGAGGCATGAGTTTGACTTGACCGTGACTTACTTAGCTTGACCCTGACTGTGACTATGACTAGTTTGACGTTATTAAGACTATAATACAAAACAGAAGAATAGGCGGTATGGCCTTAAAGGCTTTAGCCTGCCCGATGGGCGAATTATAATAAAAAAAAAAAAAAAAGTGTTTTGTTGTGCGCAAGTTGTGCGTGGTAATTTTAATTAATAAATAAAAAGTAAAAACTTCCTTGCTTCGAGTATCCAAACCAAAGGCATTGTTTCCTATCTTGAATAATACCTACTTACAACAAAATCAATCACAACACTGTCACAAATCCACGGATTATAAGCTAGGCGTGCGTGATTGTAATACACAGAACGACGTCGTACCTGCCCTGCACAGTTTGTTTTGGATGTGTAAGATTATTCGCATCATAAAACGAACATAAAATGTCTTAGAATCATTCAAACAAATTATTTGTTTCTATTCTGTGATTAATACGATTTGACTCATCTCACAGTCGAGATCAACATGGCCGATACCGATATTCAAAATGAAGATGTCAAGTCGAATTTCAAACCCATTAGAAGGAAGAATCTTCGCCAGCGAATCAAGGAAGATGACGATTCCGATGATGAACAGCATATATTAGCGAAGTTGCAAGAAACCAAGATTATCCAGAAACTTCGAGAGCGGCCGAACGGTGTCAGCGTTATCGCCCTGGCCACTGGTCAAAAAACTACTGTTGAAGAAGAAATTACATGCAAGGACCCATATAAGGTGAAGGCTGGTGGTATGGTGAACATGCAGGCATTGAAAAGTGGCAAAGTAAAACAAGTAGATGATGCATATGATACCGGCATAGGAACTCAGTTCTCGGCTGAAACTAACAAACGTGATGAAGATGAGGAGATGATGAAGTATATTGAGGAACAGCTAGTTAAACGAAAAGGTTCGTTCATTGCTATGTTGGTATAATTATATTAAAGATAATGTTACTGCTCCTTCTCAGTGCAATAAAATGAAATTGATTTAAAATTAAAACAAATCCACAATGATTTTGGATAAGAACTCTATAGTTTCTAACCTCTGGGATTCGCTATAGATGTCCAGTACCTGATTTTAATTATAGTGTAGGTGTAGGGATTTTTGAGGGTTTTTATTTAACCAATTAGGGTATTTTTGTACCTAAAACATTTAACATCAATGATTTCTTGCGTTTTTGCAATTCTTACACAGTAAATATATTACAGACATTCCATAACCATCCACATATTTATAGATTTCCATGGACATGGTCATCTAGTCTCTCTGTGATCATGGACACTGCAGTGTTCGAAATGTCAGCATTTAACATTATTAATGTAAAATACGCTCGACAAAATCCGTTAAATGCTTTTAATTTCAATTCAACATTAACAATATTGTTCGCACCACTGCCTTTCCGTCAGTCACTTGTTCCACGTATTGGACTGTATGATGGTGCATGGTGGCAATTGCAAAAGTGACCGACTGAGGCAGGCGGCGGTTGTTCTTGATGGAACAATGCTGAGATTGAAACAAACTTCTGACTTGGAGGTGTAACAGGTCATGGGGCTTGATGGAGGGGGTCCTGAGAGTGAGTTGTCAGGAGATGTTTTTTTTTGTCAGTATCCAGTCCTGTTGTCGCCAAAGAGAACATCTTTGTGTGGTTATAGTCCTTTTCAAACAACATGGCACTTGATAGGTTGTTTGACAGTACAATAGAATGTAACGTGATTCGTAAATATAGAATGTGGCATCACAGAACTTAAAGATTTATATTTCTTATTCTTATTCGAGATTTATATCTAGCGACAAAAAAAAAGCTAAGCTAGTATGAAAACTAGTGGTGAAAACTAGTCTGTTAGTGCATGTGGTTGTCGACTACCTGATGACCTGAATGAAGCCTCGGAGAGTGCCATTGGGGTGGCAGTTTTGGTCTAAAAACTTAATTTGAAAATAGAATTATATTTTGCGGAACATCGACTCGAAAGAAGATGTGGTTGTCAAGTGCCATGCTATTTGAAAAGGACTATAATATAGTCATAAAATCTTACTTAATTAATTACATAGTATACTCAATGCATTTTCCTATTGTTTCAGAGGGTCACAACAAAGAAACTCTTGAATCGGAGCACAATGATTCACTCAAATATTTGTCACCTGAAGAAGCAGCTTTACTTTCTCTTCCTGAACACCTAAGAGTCTCCTCTACACACAGATCTGAAGAAATGTTGTCAAATCAAATGCTCAGCGGCATCCCTGAAGTTGACCTAGGCATAGATGCGAAAATCAAAAATATTGAAGCTACTGAAGAAGCTAAAATGAAGCTGTTATGGGAAAGGCACAATAAAAAAGATGGCCCCTCACAATTTGTTCCCACCAATATGGCTGTCAACTTTGTCCAACACAACCGGTTTAATATCGATGCAGATAATTCTAAAAAGAGAAAAGTTGAGAAGCCTGTAATAAAGACTGAAGCAAGTGCAATAGATGATAGTGTTGAGAAAATAGTGAAGAAAGCTAAAGGGGAACGAGCTACAGACGATTTTCATTATGAGAGGTTTAAAAAGCAATTCCGGAGATATTAAATTGCAATTTCAATTTGACTAGTTCAGTTAGTTTTTGTCTATTTCCTGTTTTATTTGTCCTCTGTGTGCCCGTTTGGGTCCTGATCTTTCTTTTTAATCTGTATTTTACCAAGGGTGGTCTAATAGTGGTGTGGCAAATGAACTGGCTTCATCAAAATTTGCTTGTTCAATGTGGATGTCTTTAAATGTAAAAAATGCTATGTCAGTCATAATTTAGTATGTACACAGTTTTGGTTGACAGCAATGTCGGTTTATAAAAGGTTTCTCATTCCTTAGTGTGTTGGATGCTTTATCTTAACAAGCTTCCAAACTTGTACATTCCTTCAGTCCTGGCGTAAAGCTGGGTGTTGATCTGTTTCATATTATTATAACCAACTTCAAGAGTTTCACAATTAGTTTTTATCTATTTTGTTGAAATAATATGTATTTGTAACATCGGGAAATAACTATTTTGTTTGTAATGGTACATGTGCTATTCTTTGGTTTGCCTGTTTTGCCTAAAGCTGGGTGTTGACACATTTCATAATAATTTTATCTACTTTGTTATTTATATGGGTTTGTATTATTGTGAAATGGCTTGTCTGAGTGGCATGGGCAAGAGGCCTGATTTTTCAGTCGTTTATTTTATTAAAGTCAATTTATAAAAGGTGGAACCTCCCTAAACTCTCATAGCAAAATGCAACAAAATTTCATCAAAAGTTTTTGTTAACTTCGAAAAGTGAAGACACATTACCGAAAGTAGCTGTGTGTAGAAACATTTAAATGTATCTTCATTTGGTTTGATATGAGTAATTTCTGCTCAGCTCATATGATTTGTCCACTACAAGTTTTTTTTGTGGTATTTGCTTCTGCTTGCTATCTAGCCTACACATGCATAACTACCTTGTGACTACAGAAATAATTATTTCTATATATACAAAAATTCTGAAATCGACTTCATCAGTTAGGTATATAATATATAGGTATAATATTACAAGGTTATGTTAACTTGAAAGCAACTTGGCTTTCAAGCTGACGTAACCTTGTAAAGAGGTAATGCTAGATCTAGTATATTTATTAAAAATAGGCATAGTTTTGTACTGTATATAACTATTACTGTACTGTATGTAACTATGACTATTGTGTACTGTATATAACTATGACTATTGTGTACTGTATATAACTATGACTATTGTTTAAGCCCTAAACAGTAGTCACACTAATGTTCAGTGTAATAATACTATTAATCTGATGAACCATCCCATCCTTCTTTATCTGCAGCTTCATCAGTGTTCGGTCAGCATCTTCTGCATCATTGCGAATCCAATTGGTCTCTTTCTCGAATCGATGGTCGCTGGATTGATTTTGAATCCTTTGTTAGTTTGGGTCTGATGCTTAAATATGGATCAGATGTCAAGAAAAGTCTATCAATAAAATTCTTAGTGAATGCGACAAAATTTTCTTGAGTACCTTTCTCTGTAATGGCGAAAATGTTTGTTTCTCGCTTCTCTGGCCATTTCTGACATAGTGCCTATTGCCTATTGGGAGAAGTACATAATCGATAATAATTTTGTGTAGAGTAGGCGCTATTGGGTTTCACGACGATGGTGGTAGGTCAATGTACAACTAAGCGGTTTCATGACAGTAGGCACTAATTTTAATTGTATCTATTTTATGTCCACTAGACTAAATATCACTTCTAAAATAGTGAAAAATCTGTCGATCATGTTGTAACAGTTAAGATATGGTTCTAACATGCAAAATAGATAAGCTGTTTTTATTTCTACTGGTATGTTTTCAAAATTTGATCAAGTCGTTGAAATGCCTTGGCCACCTGGCTTTGCAAATATCGCATCGCATTGTTGATGTAGTATTTGTTGCTTCATTGCACACCATTTCATCTACCATAGTAAATAGCATTTTATAGTTGATGGTTACTTCAGTTTCAGTAGTTATTTTCATCACTATCACTACATAGTATAAAACAAAGTCGCTGTCGCTGTCTGTCCGTCCCTATGTATGCTTAAATCTTTAAAACTACGCAACGGATTTTAAAGTGGATTTTTTTAATAGATAGAGTGATTCAAGAGGAAGGTTTATATGTATAACTAGAGACCCGCACCGGCTTCGCACGTAAATTACACCCGTGCGAAGCCGGGCGGGCGGGTCGCTAGTTACAGATAAATGCTCGATTTGTTCTTTGTGATAACTTATTTCTTCATTCGTTACATCTTGGTTCATGGACAAAGGCTGTTTGTGTCCTCAAATGCTCATCTTTGAGACAAGAAGCATATAATTTTTTTCTGTAATTGAGAATTGAAAAAGTTTGTTCGCATTTTAAGTATATAAGTACATTCGAAACCGGATATAACGACATTGAATGCACTGTATATTTCGGACGTTATGTCCAATAGTTGTTATAAGCAATATACACAAGTACATAGTCATTTAAATAAAAGAAATAAAAAAGTTTATTATGAAAAAAATAAAGTACCTACACTACAGTTCACAGACTACACTTAGTTTTTAAAGTAATCGCTCATTTTAGTCTGTTTTTTTGTAAGCTGAGCCTCAAATATGTTTTGAATTTTACGTTTCATTGTCCTCAAGGTATCATCAGTAACAACTGGTCGTTAATGGAAACAAATTTTTGTAAAACTGTTTTAGCGTCTCGCATATTGTTGTTGGTTGGAACTGCCCATGATGGTCTTCGTTTTCTTCATCAGTGTTACGATTGTTATTTTCAGCTTCAGCAAGAATCTCTACCTTAGTAGCTAGGGCGCACACGGCAACATTGTCGTGTTGTGTACTACCTAAAATTGTAATTAACTGCTCAACAAACCTTTTCAATTCGTCAAAATCAGATGGCAAGCTGCCATAAAACTTAACAAGATCATTAATTTCACAGAAAGAGTTTTTGAGAGTGCCATTAGATTGGAGATCAATAATGTTCATTTGTAAATGACTCAGTAAATCGTCAACGTCACATGAAAAAGGGTTTGCAAAAATCTTCAGTTGGCTAGAAACATTTTCGAAGTCCACAAATCTGACGATGGACTGATTTTGTAGCTGTATTAAAAAAAATGTCATGAAAATTTATTCCAGCTCCCTCGACAGCCTTTTTGCAATTCTAAAAATGGTATTTTTTTGTCTATATGTTTTATGAAAAGCTGGTTTTTCATTTGGAATGCCTTTACGTCTGTGTGTATATCAGAGATTAACTTGTTTTTCCTTGAAGCCTTAACGTTCAGCGTGTTTAACTCATGAGTTAAGTCTGTCAAAGGGTCCAAGGTCTATTAACCATTGTGGATCTGTAAGCTCTGGAAGAGATTTACCTTTTACGTTCATAAAAGTGTTGATTTCTTTTCTGAGATGAAAAATATTTCTGTACTGCATCTGGACTTAACCATCTCACTTCAACATAATACAGGATAAGGGTAGCTCGATGATCTGCTACCATTACATGTCTGACAGAAACTGTTGAAGTTGCTGATGTGTCAATCCATTTTTTCTGATGTAATTTACAGTGGATTGTTGTCCATTTACGAGATTACGATGTCCATTATTTCTTTCCATGGACGTTGCAACATAGGTACCGCTTATTCGTGACATTTTTGCACACACGGTCATCTGACCCCAAACTAAGCAAAGCTTGTGATATGGCTGCCAGAGACTGATATACATACATATATAGTTTTAAATACATACTTAAATAGATATTAACAACCAGATATAGAACAAACACAAATGTTGATGGATATTTTTAAATGAAATGAAAAAATAATGGGATATCTCATCCTATCTCTGCCAGTTTAGTTTTAATTTCCTTGTTTTGTCCACTCATGTGTCTGCCTCCGTCAGTAGTTACACTTACCAATTTTTGTCATGGTAATTGCATGGCTTGTTCTAGGTTACGAACAAGTTACGAAATAAAATCTTCTCCTGTAGTCGTAGCTTTCAAACTACGTATGCACTCTTGAATGCTCGCTTAAACTTTGCGCCCGCATAACGTAATTATTTATTTAGGTAAATTTAAGAATAAGATTATCATTTAAAACAGTCGCGGGCCGCAATGATGAAGGCCGTGGTCCGCATGTGGCCCGTGGGCCAAGCGTTGCCGATCACTGCTTTACGTGAATGAAGTGGTCTTTCATGTTCAGCATTGGGATTTTCAGTGTTCCATTATCTGCAATTCTGTTTGTTAACGTGTCTTTTGAGGTGAAAATGGACTTTGTCAGAAAAAAGTCGTCATAATTACTGAATTGATCCAAAATTGTTTCGGCAAAGATTTGCGTACCTAAATTTAAATCATTACGTTTTAGTTCCTGCGCTATTTGGATCTTATAAGGATGTAATTTTAAATCTGAATTTAAAATAAGGCTTAAAGATGTGCGGGATAATCCTAATTCAGCCGAATGTTTGTTCGACGTGATCCATAAATCTGGATCACATCGAACTGAAGCGGAAACTTTCTGCATGTTCTCTTTCCTCCGAGAAGTCCGTGGGCCCCGGGTTTGCTTGACATTTAGTGTAGATTCCGTCACTACGAACTTCTTCACCCATTTCTTTATCAAAGGAGCCTTCGGGACACTGATTCAAGTCGAGTAGTTCGTATTCAATGCGAAATTAGCGTCACAGAAATGAGTGAACTATTGTTTAAATAAAATAGTTTCACACAAAAAGCACCTGTCGTGCGACAGGTTGTGTTCCTGTGAAGCGTCCATTGCGACTAAATTTTCCGAGAAACTACCTAGCGGTATTAGATTTTAAAGTTAACCAATTCATGGCACACCCTGTGTATACAAAATTACATGTTTTCCAACACGTGTGTCTTGCCGAAATTTTAGTGGTCTTGCAGACATTTTTAAAATGCACGTACCTACTTCGTCGCAACCTTTTCCTTCCATTGACTCATTCCACTAGTAGCTATAGGCAGTAGCTATTTTAATAGAACGTCGTATACTGTGCAGTTGTATACATTTGATCGTCTTTTGTAGAAAAAGATGGAATCGTTTCTACATGGTGTTTGAAGAACCATCAGATCAATTCGTTTTCTGTCTGTTAGAACCAAAATTTGAGTTCTAACCGATAGTGATTTGGAAATATTATTTAATTTACTACAATTCTGAGTAAGCGCGCCAATTATAGACCACCATAAGGATTTTGTAAAATAAAACTCAGAATTTTAAAGTTTAATCAGCTTATATTTTATATTTTAACATTTTGATAATTATTTGGTATCAAAAACGATTAATAAAATTATGAAGAAACATCGACATCTTAGAAATAATCAACATTTTCTAATAAATTATTTGTTATTATTATTAATTTGCAAAAAGTGTACAAAATATGGACCACATGGTTTCAAATATGGACCACAAATAATTGGGTTCAAAATTATTCAAAAAAACTAGCCCTGTTGCCTTAAACTGAATCAGTCAATAATTATTATTAAACTAGTCATTGGTACACAATTTGCACACGAAGAAATCAACTATATCTTCTACGCCAGCACAATCTTCATGAGCCCATTCCCTACAAGATGCACATTGGATCCATTTCTCTCCATGAACATCTTCAGAAAAAAGCCCTTTACAATACAAACATCTATCATTTTGATTTTGGGAACGATCTGGACTTTCATCGGTATTATTTATTCGTGCAACTTAAACTATTATGGCACTTTGAATTACACAGCAAGCCTTTTTTCTTGCATAAACATTTGTTGTTTTTACAGCCCGTAAAATATACACATCGTGCATAACCCTGTCCTGTTCCGATAGCAGCGTTCTTTGCAAAAGTTTATTGTTTGCATAATTGTCTCTGTAAACTACGCTCAATGGCGCTATAATACTTACCTATTTATACTGTGTTTTCTCAATAAGTGAATTTGTAAATAAAAATCTTAAACCGTAGTTCGTAAATCAATTGTTACGTTTGGCACCTCATCCTGGCGGATAAACTTTTCTTGACAGTCATCTAATTCCGATCTGAAAAATAAAAGTTATTAACAGGTTGAAACCCACCCACACAAAATTCTAACGCGGCACGCGCGCGCGCCCACAGCACACCCAATATCATTGAATCATTTCTGTTATGTTCAAAGATTCCTTTATTTTCCTCTTGTTCTTTACCACCTTCTTGAGTTTCATTTTTTTCCTGGTCATCTTGGTTCCCCCCCTCATTATCACTGAAGTTTTGATTTATCTCTGTGATTGCACTTTGCAAGTCTTCTTCATTATGCAATCCATTTATTATCTCCAGAGAAAGATTAGATGTTGTTAGCCCCAGTTTAGGTTTCGTTCCAAACATTGCGTGATACGGAGACTGCATTATCCCTGAGTGAAATGCTCTGTTATGAATTTAGCAAATTTCAGATTATTGGACCAGTTATTGGTTTTATTATCTTCCATCCAAGATGATAGCGTTTTCTCAACATCTTGGTTAGCCCTTTCAACGGAAACTTGTCTTTGGCTATGACGTGGTTTCCCAGTTACAAGTTTTTTCGCCATTGGTCATCCAAAGCTTGTTGTTCTGCCATAGAAGTTGGTGTCAATCTTGGCATCAAGCTTAGTAAATTTTGAATTGATTCATCTCGATTTGAGATATCAAGACAACTCTCAGGATCTAATTTGGATATTCCAACTAATACTGGATCATTCAACGCGAATCTTTTGCGGATGCCTACGCACGCTTTGATCAAAAAATTTCGGCATTTCCTTTTGAAATCCTCTTTTTTCTCTTTTGCTATTTCATTTGTTGAAAACTGTTTAAATACTCCCAAGCCAAGATAGATGTCATCCAAACTTTTAAAATTGTTTTCGTCAGTTGGGTAAATTTTTTCTAGTTCAGTGTTTGCAATATGTGCCGTTGTCATGTATGTCGATAAAAGTTCGTGAAAGAGATCGTTCATTTTAGTGCTAAGTTTTGTGATCATTGGAGTCTCACTCTGAAATAGCGTATTAGCTTCAGTAAATTTAGGTAACATCCAGTTCAAAAAGAAAAAGTATGATTTCGTTACGGGATCATTCAACTGCGTATGGATTTCGAAGCATTCGTTGTCTTCAAGCCATCTTCCATCAAAAAACAATGTTAAGGCATTCCACTGTTCCAAAATCCTTTGCACTACAGCACTTAGTGATAACCATCGCGTTTGAGCTGGTTTCAAAATTTTGTGAATATCTGTTTCTGTGAATACTTGAAACTCTTTTAATAGCGATTGTCTTTTGCTACTGGTCGCAAAATAATTGTAGATATCACGCGTTAGCTTTTCACATTCAGCTGGTAACATTTTGCATGCGTCACTCGCACAAAGATGCAGGGAATGGCAAACACATTTTAGAACAATAATTCCGGGACATTTTGCTCTAAACTGACTCGAAACAGAGTTGTGACACCCCATCATCGTATTGCAACCATCTGATCCAAACCCTATAATATTTTCGATGAGAATAGAATTTTCCTCGAAGGATTTTATTACTGCTTCGAAAAGATGTTGTGCTGTGGCTACCGCCACAGTAGCAGAGTTGTCCTCACCATGTATTTGAATTAGGTCCCAAAATCTGCTCACAATTCGACCTTTTATTGCACAGTAATATCTGACCACAACACACATAGTTTTTACTGCTCCGATGTCAGTACTTTCATCAATCATGACAGAGAATTTTTGCTCCTTTAGATCTGCACACAAATCTTGTTTTTCTGATACTCCTAGAATATTGTTTATTATTGCTTGGCATTTCGTTCTCTTCATTTTCATATTTTTTGCAATCTGAGAGTCAGGAAACATAATGGGCAATAAATCAATTAAGTGGTCCATCACTCTAAGGGAAATTTTATGCTCCGCCATAAAAGCGGCTAACTTTATCTCAGATGCTTTGCATTTATCATCATCGGACTGCTTAACCTTTGCAAATGCAGTGGCAATCGAAGATTGAGCTGGCGCTGCTGTGATTTTTTTCACATGCTTAGTACCTTCACCATGTCTCTTTATCACCACTCTATCAGCTATCATTTTTGCATCACACAGAACACAAACTGCACGATACGGGTCTTTTGGGTCACGCCGCAGCCAAGTTTTGAAACTATTGTCACTTAACCACTCGTCTCTGAATTTTTGTTTATAATGTACCTTTTTTGTTTTTTTTTGGAGAAGATGGTCCGCTTTGATTGTCTTTATCACTATCATCAGATGAATTAGGCATTTTTATTTTTTTCTCAAGTCTTCAAACAAAATAATCACTTTCACAAGTTCACAGAATTACTTACACGAGCCAAATGAATTCGTAATGCATCGCAAAACAACACAATTATAATTATACTAATTTATGTTGGTCCCAATATGCCTAAAAACTTACTTAACTCATGATTGACAAAATTTAGGCGGTTAATACTACAAAGTGGTTCTTAGCCTATGACGGGGAATTCCCACATAGTATACACAGTGTGCGTGGTGTATACACACACACACACACCTTCACTATACAAGTAACCGCGCCGCTATTCATGCCCGTTAAAATAAGACATTTTCGTTCTTATCTACATAGAAACAAAGGTTATAACAAAAGCAGAGATGGCGCGGGCTCTAGTAGCCGGTTGCGTTTCGACAAGTTCATAATTATTTTTTCTTTTCACAAAGAGTGCGTTCAGTTTACATTGATTTTTGCTTGTAGAAAAATTACAGTGTTCTCCATACACTGTAATTTTACTATTACAATGTACAGTAGATCGTGTGAAAATACAGTAAATCTGCTGTAATTACAGTGTATCTGGCAACGCTGCATCATCAGCCATTAAACGTCCACTGCTGAACAAGGCCTCCCTCTTAGAGAGGGGTGTTGCCATAATCCCCACGCTTTCGCAGTACGTTCACCGTGTACTAACAGGACGCTGCTGCCCATCCTCCGGTGGTTCTGGTCGCAGTTTTAGGACATACCCGGGTCCTGTGTATTTTAGTAAATAAATAAGTAGATAAATACTTGTTCATACAATACAATGCAGAAACTAAAATAAATCAAATATATTATAGTTTCACAATTAGTTTGATAGTAATTACCTACCTTCTTTTAATTGAATCCCGTTGTTGTCTTGTGTGAGGGAATTTCAACCACTTATTGACAATTTCATCCCTGTTGAGTGCAGCCGTTACTTCTCTCTCTCTACTCTTGAAACGGACTGTTGGGACATCATGGTGCCTTGCGTTCCTCAACCCACCCACCAATCGTTGGTAGCTCCCCGTGGCGTAAAATGATAGAGCCACCAAAATCTAAAATTTAAACCGGGATAGGTTAATAAAACTGGATAGACCGTATCGTGTGTCAATGATATGAAATATCTAATGACATCAAAACATAATATTTTCTTATACCGCATATTTTGTCAGAAATAGCTTATGATAGACTGTGCAGTTTTCTAGTAAATAAATGTTACAAAGCTAGCAAGCCTACATGATCAAAAAGTATTTAAACTATTAGACATGAAGGCCTGCGGAGTGAAACATTGTCAGGTCAAAATACCACGTATGAAAAAACCTCAACCGTAGACCGCATCATCGCTTAACATCAGGCGAGTTGGCGGTCAATCGCAAGCCTATTATATTTAAAAAAAAACCTGAATAAGGTTTGGTACAAACCTTGTATCTCGTGGATATATACACCACAACGAGTAGGTTTTGGCATTAGAGGCTCCAAAAATCGCGTCAAGAGTACCTACCGAAAAAGAAGATAGCGTCGAGTTGAGTCGATTTTATTTAGTACCATAAAATTCCACCATTATCGGTTCCAATCGTGCGCTAGTTTAGAATTCAAGAGTACCAAAATAATGGCATGATTTCGATGGGAATGAAGTTGTTCAACACATTTCTTCAAATTTTGATATTTTTCATGGAAACCAATGCCCAGAAATCTTGACCTGAGGATGACCTTGCTTTTAGAAATATGTCGCAGCGCAGAGTAATAATTTCGTTTTGTAACATCATGTGCTCCATTTGAAATGTATCTGCAAATTTTGTAGCCAATTCATAGATATCACTATGAGCAATGGAATGATTAAACGGATAACTGATGAATTGAACCAACTTCTCAATTTTTCTGAAATCACTAAAGCTAATTTCGAAGTCTGCTATCACTGCCCTAATTTCTGTCGTGTACTTCTCAGAAATGAAATTGTAGGTAGGATGTTTTTCCATATGATCCTTGATGTTTACAAATTGTTCAATTTTTTTTTTCTCTATGTCAACTATTATAGACGCTGTTTGACTTTGAAATGCTGCAATAGAACTCTAATGTTTTATTCTTGCCTTTTAGACTCAGATTTAATGTACTCAGTTTTCCAGTAAAATCGGCCAAGAAAGCTAAATCGCATTGCCAGTCTAAATCACGCAATTGCCAATAATCATCACCCCTTTCATCAAGAAATTTTATTACTTCGTCCAATAGATCTCGAAATCTTTGCAAAAACTTGCTTCGTCTCAACCACCCGTGTGCAATACCAATTCTGGTTCCTTCTCATCTAATTGCTGTTTAAAGAGCCGCCTTTGAAGGGCTTTTCCCTTTATGGAATTTACAACGCGCAACCTCGCCTACTTATTTATAATTTTTGCCTTGCCACGATCGACTGGACATAAAGTCGCGATCGACCGGTTGGCCAAATGACCACCGCTGCTCTAGATCGAGGTTCGCCATGAATTTCTGATTGTTGATCTTGGACGCCAAACGCAGTTGGTCGACATTGTTTCGCAACTCCTGGACTGTCCTGACTTTCTGTAACAAACAAGATTCTTCTTTATTCTTTACTGGCCGTTACCCGCGACTTCGGACGCGTAGACTTTCACCTAAACTTTCAACCCCTTTTTGGACCCTTTAATTAGGCTCTTTTGCAATATTTTTTAATGAACGTTGAAGTGAAACACACGCTAGTTGGTTGAACACTGGCTTTATTAACTATAATAATGTGGGTAGTCAACTTACTTAGTACCTACCCTATATAAAAATACTACATGTTTTCTCTTTCAAAAAAAATAAAAAAAAACAAACATAAACAATAAAAGTAAGTGTCTATGTTAGCAGTTAGCAGTTTTATTTCTAAGTTATTAAGTAACACATTTAAACCTATATTATATTTGTTTATGTTCTGTATTTTAGTTGTTAGTTATAGGAAGTAATTTACACATTAATTATTCCATGATTTTACGAGAAGAAAATTAAATATATATATTATGTTATTACAAAATATAGGAAGCTTTTAGTTTTTTTAATTTTTAATACTTATAGTTAAGTGGAACCCTAGGTGCTATTCCTTTGTAGGACCTAAAAACAAATTTTTCAACATTTGTGTTGTTCTTTCCCGCGACCTCGTAATCAACACTTTCTGTCAGTAGTTTTGAATTGAATGGCAGTTTTGTATTCAACTGTCTACCCATTAAAATTTGAGCTGGCGAGTCTAACCCGTTTCGTGGTGTTGCCCTGTAATTCAGTAAACCCATTGAAAAGTCTTGTCCCGAGTTCACACACTTTTTCAACAGATTTTTAATTGTCTGAACAGTTCTCTCGCTTTTTCCATTTGACTGTGGATAATGCGGGGATGATGTCACGTGCCTTACTTCCCATTCGCGCATAAATGTCTTAAATTCTTGCGAGCTATAAGCAGGTCCGTTATCAGTCACGAGCTCCGATGGTATTCCGTGTCGCGCAAACTGTTCTCGCATGAAATTAATCACCTGCTTGGTACTCATAGTCGACAGTTCTCCAACCTCCACGTAATTAGAGAAGTAGTCTACTAAGATAATGTACTTTCTCTTTCTGTACTCGAATATATCCGAGGTGAGTTTGTGCCACGGAAGCGCGGGCACGTGGTGCTGCATCAGCGGCTGGCGGCGCGCGCGGGGCGCGTGCAGCGCACACGCCGTGCAGCCTCGCACGGCGCTCTCCACGTCCCGGCTCAGCCCCGGCCAAAACATCACTTGGCGTGCGCGCCGCTTGCACCTTTCTATTCCCGGATGTCCTTCGTGCACTCGTGATATCATATTATCTCTTAGTGTGCGAGGAATAAATACACATTTTCCTTTTAAAATTATTCCATCTATATAATGTAGCTGCTTGCGATAAGGCCAAAATACGTTTATTTCCGTATTTATACCGCGTCTATTCTTAGGCCATCCCCCCGTAATGTGCTTGATTAACAATCTGCAGTCTCTGTCAGTTTCAGTTTCTTTCCTGATCGCCTTCATTTTCTGGTCGCTAAACGGCACGTTTACCAACATGAAACACGTTTGCACGTCCACCTCTTCAGCTACACCATCATGCATTAATTCCTTACACGACTTACTTGGTACTATGTCCTCACTTATTACATTGACGTAGAACATTTCCTCTGAATCTTCACTTTCACTAGCCGTATAATCAACGCTCAAATTCAACACCTCGTTGATTGCTTTCTCACGTACACACACTCGCGAAAAATGCCTTTTTTGATCACAAACAAAACACATTGCATTTCGCGCCGGACACCGCTCGCCTCTGTTGCAGCGGCTGTTGCCACAAGTAAGGCAGGGCCCGCGTGCCGGGCCGGCGCCGTCCGCCGCCCGGGCCGCGCCGTGCGGGGCTCCACCGCCGCCGCCGGCGCCGCGTCCTCGTCCGCCTGCACGGCGCAAGTTTCGTACGCTGCCTCCGCTTTGTACCATGTTCACCTGAACATTTTCCGATATACTAATGCATTGGCCCTCCTCCTTAGACATTTCTGCCGCCTGGCAGATCTGTATCGCTTTGGTTAGCGTTAAATCGTCCGAACGAAGCAAACGATCTCTCACAGTGTTGTTATTGATGCCACAAACGATCTTATCTCGCAGTAAACTGTCGTTCAACTCGCCGAACTCGCACTGTTGGCTCAACACGCGCAGCGCTGTCATGAACTGGTCGATGTTTTCTCCTACCTCCTGGCTGCGTGTGAAGAACTTATAACGTCGCACTGTGATATTCGGTTTCGCACCGAAATACGAGTCGAACTTATTCAAAACACATTTGACGTCATCTTCACTTTCGCCCGTGTCAAACGTGAAAGTCGTAAAAACCTCGTATCCCTCGGATCCAATGAGGTTCACCAACAGGCTAGCTTGTACCTCCTTAGGCTCTTTGCTCACTCCCGACGCTTTTAGAAATACTTGGAAGAGGTTCCGCCATTTGCGCCACGCCTCGGAGCGCACGGCCGGACCGCCTTCTAGTGATAACTCCGCCGGAGGACGCGCGTGTTCCATTATTTATCGATGTTTTGAACATCCACTGAACTATAACACCGATTTTCAGTTTTTTAGGCTTTGAGTACTTATAATTTGTAAAAACAAATCCCGCCGCTGCCACCATGAAGTGAAACACACGCTAGTTGGTTGAACACTGGCTTTATTAACTATAATAATGTGGGTAGTCAACTTACTTAGTACCTACCCTATATAAATATACTACAAACGTTTAATACACCCCATTAGGAACCCCCTTGCCAAATTACAGGTTCGTAGTTGTTCAAAATATTTTGGAATACTAACTTTTTTTTTTTTAAGAAGCTGGACCGAAGCACATTTTTTAAAAGTAATTGTATATTTTAATTGTTTTATCAAATGGTCGATGAAATAGTGGGTAAAAGGAACAAAGAAACTAAATATCTAGTTAAGTAATATGTACCTACCTACAATAGGGGTTTCTTGAGGTGCAAAACTGAATGAAATACAACATGTTTGGTACAAAATTAACTCTTAGCAAGGAAGTAAAATACTTAGGCATTTGGCTAGACAGCAAACTTCTGTGGGGAAAACACCAGGATTATATCACCACGAAGGCAACCAACATACTATGGCAGTGCACCAGAGCGGCAGGAAAAGACTGGGGCTTGAAACCAAAGCTCTGCCATTGGTTATACACAGTGATAGTGCGACCCGTTCTCACCTACGGCTGCGTAGTGTGGTGGACTCGTACAACTCTAGCAACTGTCATCACGAAATTGCAACAGACCCAAAGACTTGCTTGTTCTCTGATCAGCGGATGCATGAAGAAGACACCTTCAGCTGCCCTGGAGATCATTCTGGGTCTGACCCCATTACACCTACACATACAACAGGAAGCGATGGCGTCAGCACTAAGAATCAAATCCACAAACCAGTGGAAAAGCTCCGGGCCGATTACTAACCACTGTAGAATAATCGACCGTGCGACTAGGATAATCCCAGAGGCAATCCTAGGTACCGATAAGATAGCTAGCATCCATCTAGATAGCAAAAAGTACGAGTTGGCAACAGATGACAACATCCTGGATGGGGTATCGCCCTCGTGGAACATATACACAGATGGTAACATATAACAAGGAGGGAGCAGGCTGCGGCTACTACTCACCTGAGCTTGGGCTCAAAGAGTCCATGGGACTAAACAAAACGACGACAGCACTGCAAGCGGAGGCCATGGGCCTGCTACTGGCGGCGAGAGCAGTCTGGCCTTTAAATGAGCTTCTCTCGGCCCCCGCAGGTGGGGATGGCAAAAGAATCATCATGTTTACCACTGATAGTGCGGCAACCATCTACGCACTCAGAAGACCCGTTACAAGATCAAGAGTCACTGCTGAATGTCATACAGCTTTACAAGCACTCGCGAGCAAGTACAGAACGATAGTGAGATGGACGAAAAGCCACGGAACCTGCGTGGGTAATATAACGGCAGACACTCTTGCCAAGGAGGGTGCTAGGAAACAGGTAAGCGATGACGCAGTGGGCCTCTGCAAACCATCAGCGATGGGAGTGCGAGAGCTACTGCGTCGTCACACCGAAAAAGAACAACAGAATCTGTGGGACAAGAAAGATGACTGTAAGCATGCTAAGGCCGCTTTCCCAATTCTTGACAAAAAGATCACCAACAGCCTATTGAAGTTGCAACGGCAGGATCTCCGCCTGATAGTAGGCCTTATAACCGGCCATTGCAACTTGAATAGTCACTTGTATAAACTAGGAGCCACGGACAGTCCACTGTGTCGCGGCTGCATGAAAGAGAACGAAACTGTAGAGCATGTGCTGTGGCATTGTGAAGCCACAGAAGAAACTAGAACCGCTGCCGGGCTGCATGGGGCACCGCTGCCGCTTTCATCCGCGTCGCCACAACAGCTAGACTGCTTTTCATCATCATCATCATCACTTACACTTATACTACCATCTGCACCACTGGAGCAATTGTGCCAGCGCCCCAGAGCCTCACTCCGGTATTTCAAGGAGTTGGGTTGGCTCGGGTAGGTGCTGGTAGGGGGAAATGCACAATACACCCCTAGCGGGACGTCAGTGCAGGACACATCGCCCCCATTTCGAATAAGAATAAGAATAAGAACATGTTTTACTATTTTCTATTTATTAATCAAAAATTTTTAATACAAAAGAACTATAATGTCAGGCAATTGACATTCTTATCACTCATCATCATCAACCATTCTCCACCCACTGCTGGGTATAGGTCTCCTCTTCAGCGCGCCATCTTTTCCGGTCCTGTGCTAGTCTTGTCCACTGCTTTCCTGCTATCCTAACGATGTCGTCCGACCAGCGGGCTGGTGGTCTGCCCGGTGGTCGCTTTCCGTTCCTCGGCCACCATTCTGTGACTGCTTTGGTCCACCGTGCATCTTCCCTTCTAGCCAAGTGTCCCGCCCATCTCCACTTGAGTCTCGTGATCCGTTTAACCACGTCTTCGACCTTCGTTCTTCGTCGAATTTCCACGTTTGGTATACGGTCCAGGAGAGAGATGCCTAACATGGCCCATTAATTATTGTTTTCTAATCTTAAAGACTTAATCAATTATGTCTTTTAATAAAGATACTCCTTCTGAAACTGGTGTGGAAGACTTTAAGTCTTAATCAATGTCGTTATCGCCTTCTTCGTCAGTTTCAGGAAGACTGTCTTTAACAGTTCCTAAAGCCGGTAGATCTAAATACTCCTTATGGAAACGCTTTGGTATAGTACCATTCATACACAAACGCTTTAAATCATTGTATTTAGCGACTGGTATACAGTTAGGTTTGTCATAAAGTGATGGTAAACCAGAAGTATCTTGTACTGTGTCGGCACATGTTAGATCTTGGTTTTGTCTTTTTATGATGAAATAACAGCCTTGTACATAAGTTGAAGTAAGTACATAAGTTGTAAATACCTTGCACCGATTCTTTTCCCCAAAATTGCAATCTCAATTACTACGTTACCCATTCTGTGCTTCTTCGGAAAAGTGTCCACTCTTTATACAAATCTCGTGCAGGCCCACCTAACGTCATCAAATGTATGTTTCAAGGCCAAATTATCGGCTTCTGCAGTTCATTCTCGAGCCTCGATTGATCCAACATTTGGGTAAAAGGTAGGCAAAGCTATGGCTTTGCTAGTACTAGTACATATATTCATTATAAGTTCGAAATGGTTCAACAATAATTTCAGGTGTTTCACTCACATTATTAGTCATCATTGTTTGTGTACTATTTTGTCTGTTTTGAATGGTGGGGGACTTGGTGGGGGTGAGTTTTCCAATCCCACTTCTGATGACAGAAAGGGACATACTAAATTAACAATTTTGTTATTACATACTAAGTATGACTTATTCTATGGCGCAGGGCGCTGTCACGCGCATGTAAGTCACGATTTCCTCAAAGTATCCTTACCTTTGTTCGAGGCAGAACGCTCCTTGTTCGTCGCTGCCAGGTTTTTCTTCTCGTGAGCGGCTATGGTGGCGGCGAAAGCGGCGCCAGCGCACGTGTACGCTTCCGCTAGGTCGATGCAGTCGTCGGCCTTGTGCTGCAGGTACGCTTGAAACCGATCCACGCAGTCCTTCAAAGTTACCTCGTCCGAGGACTGCATCCTGGACGTGAGCATCATACTCGTCGCTGCCAGGTTTTTTTCTTTTCGTGAGCGGCTATGGTGGCGGCGAAAGCGACGCCAGCGCACGTGTACGCTTCCGCTAGCGCAATGCAGTCGTTGGCCTTGTGCTGCAGGTACGCTTGGAAATGATCCACGCAGTCTTTCAAAGTTACCTCGTCCGAGAACTGCATCCTGCACGTGAGCATCATACTAAGTATGACTTATTCTATGGCGCAGGGCGCTGTCACGCGCATGTAAGGCACGTTTTCCTCAAAGTATTCTTACCTTTGTTCGAGGCAGAACGCTCCTCGTTCGTCGCTGCCAGGTTTTTCTTTTCATGAGCGGCTATGGTGGCGGCGAAAGCGGCGCCGGTGCACGTGTATGCTTCCGCTAGCGCGATGCAGTCGTCGGCCTTGTGCTTTAGGTACGCTTGGAACCGATCCACGTAGTCCTTCAAAGTTACCTCGTCCGAGGACTGCATCCTGCACGTGAGCATCAAACTAAGTATGACTTATTCTATGGCGCAGGGCGCTGTCACGCGCATGTAAGGCACGTTTTCCTCAAAGTATTCTTACCTTTGTTCGAAGCAGAACGCTCCTCGTTCGTCGCTGCCAGGTTTTTCTTTTCGAGAGCAGCTATGGTGGCGGCGAAAGCGGCGCCAGCGCACGTGTATGCTGCCGCTAGCGCGATGCAGTCGTCGGCCTTGTGCTTTAGGTACGCTTGGAACCGATCCACGTAGTCCTTCAAAGTTACCTCGTCCGCGGACTGCATCCTGCACGTGAGCATCATACTAAGTATGACTTATTCTATGGCGCAGGGCGCTGTCACGCACATGTAAGGCACGTTTTCTTCAAAGTATTCTAACCTTTGTTCGAGGCAGAACGCTCCTCGTTCGTCGCTGCCAGGTTTTTCTTTTCATGAGCGGCTATGGTGGCGGCGAAAGCGGCGCCGGTGCACGTGTATGCTTCCGCTAGCGCGATGCAGTCGTCGGCCTTGTGCTTTAGGTACGCTTGGAACCGATCCACGTAGTCCTTCAAAGTTACCTCGTCCGAGGACTGCATCCTGCACGTGAGCATCAAACTAAGTATGACTTATTCTATGGCGCAGGGCGCTGTCACGCGCATGTAAGGCACGTTTTCCTCAAAGTATTCTTACCTTTGTTCGAAGCAGAACGCTCCTCGTTCGTCGCTGCCAGGTTTTTCTTTTCGAGAGCAGCTATGGTGGCGGCGAAAGCGGCGCCAGCGCACGTGTATGCTGCCGCTAGCGCGATGCAGTCGTCGGCCTTGTGCTTTAGGTACGCTTGGAACCGATCCACGTAGTCCTTCAAAGTTACCTCGTCCGCGGACTGCATCCTGCACGTGAGCATCATACTAAGTATGACTTATTCTATGGCGCAGGGCGCTGTCACGCACATGTAAGGCACGTTTTCTTCAAAGTATTCTAACCTTTGTTCGAGGCAGAACGCTCCTCGTTCGTCGCTGCCAGGTTTTTCTTTTCGAGAGCAGCTATGGTGGCGGCGAAAGCGGCGCCAGCGCACGTGTATGCTGCCGCTAGCGCGATGCAGTCGTCGGCCTTGTGCTTTAGGTACGCTTGGAACCGATCCACGTAGTCCTTCAAAGTTACCTCGTCCGCGGACTGCATCCTGCACGTGAGCATCATACTAAGTATGACTTATTCTATGGCGCAGGGCGCTGTCACGCACATGTAAGGCACGTTTTCTTCAAAGTATTCTAACCTTTGTTCGAGGCAGAACGCTCCTCGTTCGTCGCTGCCAGGTTTTTCTTTTCGTGAGCAGCTATGGTGGCGGCGAAAGCGGCGCCAGCGCACGTGTATGCTGCCGCTAGCGCGATGCAGTCGTCGGCATTGTGCTGCAGATACGCTTGGAACCGATCCACGCAGTCCTTCAAAGTTACCTCGTCCGAGGACTGCATCCTGGACGTGAGCATCATACTCGTCGCTGCCAGGTTTTTCTTTTTGTGAGTGGCTATGGTGGCGGCGAAAGCGGCGCCAGCGCACGTGTACGCTTCCGCTAAGGCGATGCAGTCGTCGGCCTTGTGCTGCAGGTACGCTTGGAAGCGATCCACGTAGTCCTTCAAAGTTACCTCGTCCGAGGACTGCATCCTGCACGTGAGCATCATACTAAGTATGACTTATTCTATGGCGCAGGGTGCTGTCACGCGCATGTAAGGCATATTTTCCTCAAAGTATTCTAACCTTTGTTCGAGGCAGAACGCTCCTCGTTCGTCGCTGCCAGGTTTTTCTTTTCGAGAGCAGCTATGGTGGCGGTGAAAGCGGCGCCAGCGCACGTGTATGCTGCCGCTAGCGCGATGCAGTCGTCGGCCTTGTGCTTTAGGTACGCCTGGAACCGATCCACGTAGTCCTTCAAAGTTACCTCGTCCGAGGACTGCATCCTGCACGTGAGCATCATACTAAGTATGGCTTATTCTATGGCGTAGGGCGCTGTCACGCGCATGTAAGGCACGTTTTCCTCAAAGTATTCTAACCTTTGTTCGAGGCAGAACGCTCCTCGTTCGTCGCTGCCAGGTTTTTCTTTTCGTGAGCAGCTATGGTGGCGGCGAAAGCGGCGCCAGCGCACGTGTATGCTGCCGCTAGCGCGATGCAGTCGTCGGCCTTGTGCTTTAGGTACGCTTGGAACCGATCCACGTAGTCCTTCAAAGTTACCTCGTCCGCGGACTGCATCCTGCACGTGAGCATCATACTCGTCGCTGCCAGGTTTTTCTTTTCGAGAGCAGCTATGGTGGCGGCGAAAGCGGCGCCAGCGCACGTGTATGCTGCCGCTAGCGCGATGCAGTCGTCGGCCTTGTGCTTTAGGTACGCTTGGAACCGATCCACGTAGTCCTTCAAAGTTACCTCGTCCGCGGACTGCATCCTGCACGTGAGCATCATACTAAGTATGACTTATTCTATGGCGCAGGGCGCTGTCACGCACATGTAAGGCACGTTTTCTTCAAAGTATTCTAACCTTTGTTCGAGGCAGAACGCTCCTCGTTCGTCGCTGCCAGGTTTTTCTTTTCGTGAGCAGCTATGGTGGCGGCGAAAGCGGCGCCAGCGCACGTGTATGCTGCCGCTAGCGCGATGCAGTCGTCGGCATTGTGCTGCAGATACGCTTGGAACCGATCCACGCAGTCCTTCAAAGTTACCTCGTCCGAGGACTGCATCCTGGACGTGAGCATCATACTCGTCGCTGCCAGGTTTTTCTTTTTGTGAGTGGCTATGGTGGCGGCGAAAGCGGCGCCAGCGCACGTGTACGTTTCCGCTAGCGCGATGCAGTCGTCGGCCTTGTGCTGCAGGTACGCCTGGAACCGATCCACGTAGTCCTTCAAAGTTACCTCGTCCGCGGACGGCATCCTGCACGTGAGCATCATACTAAGCATGACTTATTCTATGGCGCAGGGCGCTGTCGCGCGCATGTAAGGCACGTTTTCCTCAAAGTATTCTTACCTTTGTTCGAGGCAGAACGCTCCTCGTTCGTCGCTGCCAGATTTTTCTTTTCGTGAGCAGCTATGGTGGCGGCGAAAGCGGCGCCAGCGCACGTGTATGCTGCCGCTAGTGCGATGCAGTCGTCGGCCTTGTGCTGCAGGTACGCTTGGAAGCGATCCACGTAGTTCTTCAAGGTTACCTCGTCCGAGGACTGCATCCTGCACGTGAGCATCATACTAAGTATGGCTTATTCTATGGCGTAGGGCGCTGTCACGCGCATGTAAGGCACGTTTTCCTCAAAGTATTCTAACCTTTGTTCGAGGCAGAACGCTCCTCGTTCGTCGCTGCCAGGTTTTTCTTTTCGTGAGCAGCTATGGTGGCGGCGAAAGCGGCGCCAGCGCACGTGTATGCTGCCGCTAGCGCGATGCAGTCGTCGGCCTTGTGCTTTAGGTACGCTTGGAACCGATCCACGTAGTCCTTCAAAGTTACCTCGTCCGAGAACTGCATCTTGCACGTGAGCATCAAACTAAGTATGACTTATTCTATGGCGCAGGGCGCTGTCACGCGCATTTAAGGCACGTTTTCCTCAAAGTATTCTAACCTTTGTTCGAGGCAGAACGCTCCTCGTTCGTCGCTGCCAGGTTTTTCTTTTCGTGAGCAGCTATGGTGGCGGCGAAAGCGGCGCCAGCGCACGTGTATGCTGCCGCTAGCGCGATGCAGTCGTCGGCCTTGTGCTTTAGGTACGCTTGGAACCGATCCACGTAGTCCTTCAAAGTTACCTCGTCCGAGAACTGCATCTTGCACGTGAGCATCAAACTAAGTATGACTTATTCTATGGCGCAGGGCGCTGTCACGCGCATTTAAGGCACGTTTTCCTCAAAGTATTCTAACCTTTGTTCGAGGCAGAACGCTCCTCGTTCGTCGCTGCCAGGTTTTTCTTTTCGTAAGCGGCTATGGTGGCGGCGAAAGCGGCGCCGGTGCACGTGTATGTTGAAGATTTTAGCGGTCAGGTTTTTAAGAAAATGTTTTTCAACGAATGTTTTTGAGGAAACTGGCCGTGTTCCGACGCATTCCGTCAAGCTTTGCGCGGATAGACTCGAGTGCAGCGTCACCAGCGCGCGCTCGCGCTTCCAATTCGACGCCCAAATTGAATTGTACACTGGCAATTCGGTCTTCGGAGACACGGCGTTCGCGCTCGCGAACATGCATGTTAACTCAAAAGCATGCTTTTGAGTTATGCTGACAATGGGGCGAGACGATAATAATTATCTTTTATTCCCGTCATGAGATTTTTCGGGCAAATAATTTTGAGCAGTATCCGATCAGTCACGTATAATGGAGCAGTCTTCGTCAGTGAATATGTCGGGCTTGTATGGGTTCATTCTGCTTTCTTAAACGAGTTCATGACATTTGTAGTTGTTGTTAAAGGCCAAGCATGTCTTACGATTCCTGGTATCTCATAAATAGACATCGTTTTTCCAGGGTAGTTACGTAGCCAGTTTTCTTGCGCAGTAGGTTTAAAAACGGTCCGTTCACGCTGACGTCCAGCAGTTACAGCCGATATGTACAATGCGGCGGAAAATATATAATTATAATCCAATTGTCTTTTGCCGTTTCAACTACATTAATGTCGACGTGTGATGAATGGTTATCAAGTAGCAAACAACACTGGACCCTCTGAAATACGTGGTTTGGTGTGTCGTAGGTACAGTGAGTGATTAACGCCCACCTAACTTTAATTAAAAATAGTTTTGGTATTTAAATGATTATGAAAACAAACGATGTCTTAATCAATGGTTTTTTGTTTTGTGAATAAGAAAATAACACCTTAGAATGAGTTTTACTGATAATCCTTATGTTTGTTTAGCTTTTAAATAAACTGTATTTTGGGCGGTATTAAAAATTACGTGGCTATTGATGCCCGTTTTATAAACTAGGCTTTAAATAAAAAAAAAAAACTCACTAGAACAAAAAATTATCTCACAACCGATATCCCACTTTACATTATTTTAATTACACCAGAAACAAAGAAATGAAATCAACATTTAAGACAGACTCAGTCCAATTTAACAATATACCTAACATCAGTTGGTATATTTGTATTTGGTCATATTAAAGGTACTATTTGAGTATTTTCATACAGAACTTTTTGTATTAGCCGTTTTAAGTCTGAATTAAAATAATATTTTAAAGTTCACTGGGCGCAATTAAACTGACGGTTGATAATAGTGCCCGGAGATAGAAGTTAATAACAAAAACAATTTACCAAGTGGGTTGACAATCTTCCAAACATACACTATTCTAAGAAATAATCATTTAAATTAAAAATTTACATTATTAATTCAGTCTTATACGAATTGTGGAAATTAACGATTATCATTAAGGACTAATAAGTATTATTAATTTAGTCTTACACAAGTTTAGCAATTCCTACTTTATACTTAATTAAATTATCAGCAATCTGAGCAAATGAAGTCTGTATCACATTTAGTTAAGCCTACACACTCCTCATGATACCATTTTTTACATACTACACATTGCCGCATATCTAACAGTTTTATCTCGCAACAAGCATAGCAGTACCAGTCTTCTTCTTCGTCAGTTTTGTTTTCCTTTTCTATGTCTTATTTTATTTCCTTTTTTATCTCCTCCTCCGAATCCTCTCATCTGGCTTCCTGCCATGCACTGGCTTCTCCAATCTTTGGCCTGGCACTGCTGGTGTAGCCACTGGCTTACAATTATTCATATTGTATGCTTTTAAGATCTTTTCTATATACTTCTCCTGATGTAGCTTAATCCCATTAGCATCCTGCAAAATATGAATTCCCAACATTAATTCAGCTGTATTGAGGTCCTTCATTTCAAAACTGGATTTCAATTCACTCTTGATCTTCAGCATCTCTTGCTTATTGTTCCAGAAAATTAAAATGTCATATACATAGACAGCGATGATGATGATTTTATCTTCCTGTGATCGCATGTAGACACATGGCTCATTTTCTGATCTCTTAAACTTCAGCCTAGTCAGTTCAGAATGAAACTTTGCATTTGTAACCTGATTTCTCCCTAATTCTATGTTTTAAGGAATAATGCAGTTTTGAAATAAAAGTACGTTTTTCCACCTAACTTCGGAGAGGTTTATTTAATTAAAAGGAAGCTATACAATTAAAAGCCTCAGGGGAGTTCCTGGAATCACTAGTAATTATACAGTTACGGGACGGTGGTGTCGTTTGGTCGAGTTCAACAGGTTAGTTAAATTTAATTTTTAAGTTAAAGTGACGAGTAAGTCCAAGACGGTTGCCGTTTCTTGAAGTAATAAACAAGTGGGATTCGTACCTGTCCACTCCGCCTACCCTTGGAGTGTAAGAGGGAGCTCTCGGGCAGCCTTGTCTCCGAGACCGGAACGGTGGATACCGGAACAGTAGATACCGGAATATCCGGAACAGTAGTAGGGGTAATGTAGCTTCGATGGTCTTCAGGACAGTAGTAGGGGTAACGTTAGCTTCGGGGTTTCCGGAACCGTAGTAAGAGTAATATTCGTTTCAGAGATATCCGGAACAGTGATAAGGTTAGGTCAGCTTCGGGGTCTCCGGAACGGTAGTAAGGGTAATATTCGCTTCAGAGATCTCCGGAACGGTAGTAAGGGTAATTAGCTTCGGGGCCTCCGTAGCAGTAGTAAGTAATGTCCACTTAGGGGATCTCCGTAACAGTAAGAAGGGGAATGTTCACAGCGGGGATCTCCGGAACAGTAGTAAAGGTTGAGGGTCTCCGGAACAGTAGTAAGTGTCGGGGGTCTCCGGAACAGTAGCAAGGGTACTAATATTCGCTAGTGTCGGGGGTCTCCGGAACAGTAATACGTGTCGGGGGCCTCCGGAACAGTCGTATGTGTCGGGGGCCTCCGGAACACCCTTTCGGGTTATTTATCAAAGGCAGCGCAGGCGGAACGCCGCAGCTGGGCCTCCTCGGTTGGTCGCGCATTGAGCAGCGTCAGGAGGCCTCCCTCGTGCCTGGCCCTTCACCATTTTATCCTCTTTTCGCCACGAAACCGGAACGCAGAATCGCCACGACTACTCAGCTCGAGTTGAAAATGTCATTCTTTTCTACGGAGGGGACGCCTTGGAATCGACTGGTGTCAACGCAGTACTACAATCGATTGTAAATCGATTAAATTGTAATTTTTATAATTTCTGCCTCAAATTCATTTTGTATTGGATTTCATTTAAGATAACAATCGTGTCCAAGTAATTAGAGTTTATTATTTTTAACTTTCATTTTGGACATTCGGTACTGTACCCTAAAGAGAAAAAAAAATATAGTTCCTGGTTTTCGTTGATTAGTAATTTAATCGATTTTCGAAGGTAAATCCTTTAGTCACGCCCTATGTCGCGATCAGCCTATAGAAGCCGAGGGCAATGGCCGCTCGTGGACTGTAATCTCAGCGCGGGAGTTTTCAAAAACATCACCGTGTGAGGGGAAGTAAATTAAATTGAAAAATGCTTAGAAAACGATGCTACATGCCATGCTCGTGGAGCTTGCTTCAGACCGTACAATGACTTCTGTAAAAGACAAACGTAATCTTCTTTACCTTTTATCTCTAACCCTTCAGGTTGTTTCATATAAACGACTTCATTTAAATCGCCATTTAAAAATGCCGTCTTCACATCCATTTGGTCGATTTTTGGTGTTGTATATCCTTTGTAGATAGAATATTGGCTTTCATCCTTTGACGATTCGTCTGACGAGTAATCATAGATATTTTCAGCGATGTATTTTGATGCTTTAAAAACGGGCCTAGTTATAAACGAATCCAAATCCGAAATTGTTGAATCAGATCCGGGATCGTCACGTAAAGGTTATTGTAATCCCGAGCAACCAGGAACTACCGGATCATGTTGTCCCAAAGATTTATCTCCAACATTGTTGTGAGGTTGGTCAATTTCAAAAACACTACTTAAGTTGCTATCTGGTATTAAGGAAAGCGACACACGGTCTTCTTCTATCAAGTCAGAAGCATCGGATGACGAGCTATAATCTACAAGGCGAGGCTTGATTCCTGGATTGATATTTTGATTGGAATGTTCTCTATTTCTTTGAAAAGTTGGTATTGTTGCAATTCCAGCTAATTGATCATGATCATCATCCCTGCCATCAGTGTAATCATCTAATGAGTTAGGTATGAGATTCTGCAGGGGCTCTGGAGTTTGGGGGCATGGAATTTCTGATAAAACATATGGGGCAAATGCTTCCTCTGGTATACCTTCGGGATCGAACGGGAACAGACCCGTAGCCTTGTAGCCATTGACTATGTTATTGTGCGTCATACATTTTGGCCATACTCTAGTAAATATTTTATTGAATGTGGCTTTTGTGAGCGCTCTGTCAGCGCTAACGCTAACGAAGAAGTTCAAAACTTTTTCATCCCAGTGATGTTCGTAAGACTTGTTTACTGATTTATCCAGCGGCTGTAGTTCATGCGTTGTATCCGAAGGGAGGCAATATAACACTATGTCATTTTTATCAGCTTCTTCGAGTGCTATAATTGATAAGTGACACTTAGCAGCATCAAAAATCAGCAAACATTTCCCCGCAACCTTATATTTAGCTAGATGCTGGATGAATTCTACAAACAAGTCAGCAGTCATAGAACCTCTCGGTGCCATTCTAACTAATGTTCCGGCAGGTAAGTTTTCTGTAAGGTCCGGTCTTTGTCTTTGACCTTTAAAAAGAAGCATAGGAGGAATTGCTGTTCCTATAGCATTGACACACATCGCGATAGTTAAATTTTTTGCGTGCTCGGGCGCAACAAGGTGAACTCATTTACTTCCTTTCTCCGCAAGTACTGTATGCCGATTGTGGACTGTGATTCGGCAACCCTTCCCATCCAATATTATACAATATTTCAGGATGCTGAATAATATCCAACTGGTCATATAACTTTCTCACACTTTGAAAATGTTGCTGAACGATTCGTTTGTTCAGCTTTTGAGCACGGGCTGGATTCATTATTTGTGGCTTACGTTTGCTGACCGATGGGTTTCCTTTCAAAAACTGTCATAACCATTCAGCACCGGCAATTCTTTTTGACGGGTTGAAAATGTGCTTTACGTCGAATCTCTCACAAAACATAAAAGCTTGTTTTCTTATAAATTGTGGCGTGAGAGGTTTCCAATTTTTGCAAACCTCTTGATTCTGTTGCACAAGTCATTTTCTTGAACGTCTGTTAATACAGGTTTTCTTCCTAATTAATCGTTTGATATCTTGACCTGTTTTCATATGGTCCCTCAACGTTCGTCTTGGAATGTTATATTTGAGAGCTATGGCTTGCTGCCTTAATTTGCCTTTTCGCACAGCTCTCAAAGCAGCTTTTAAATCGTCTTCTGACCAGGACTCACCTCTTTTTTTACGCGGAGACATTTTGTTGATTCCTTAAAATAAATAAAATAACACTGAGTTTGTTGTAATAAGGCAAACATTGCATTTATTAGTTTATAAAGTTATAATTGTGCTCATTAAAAATATCGTTAATATAAACATTATTTATTAGCCACATAAGCAAGCATACTAAAGGACCAATGTTAGAAAAAAAATGCCAAATATGTTATGCTAAACTAGATTTTGAAATAAAAATTGTGTGATGTTCAAGCCACTCGTATTATAACTTCTTTGGAAAATCCTACTGCATAACACATTTAACAGCTAATTCAAACGATTTATATAGCCATTGTAGTTTATGACATACTTGAAAATGCTCTGTTATTATAACGCTCATGCAGACTAATAGCGCCCAACCGTCATTTTGCCGGACGTTATTACCCACATGGGCGTTATTATCCAAATAACACGTTTTTGGAAAATATTCATATAAATCGACACAAAATACTCAAGCACTAGTAAATTAATTTCATCTTATATCTATCAAAACCAAGAAGTATAAAAAAAAATAACAGCAAAACTTACGATTTCGTCGCGGCACTTAATACAATAGCCTGGTACGTGAACGTGACCGATCCTGCCGGAACGCGGCGCCTCACTGCCATAATCGCGAAGCAAGCGAGCCGCCGCTTGCGCTCGGCTTTCTTATTAGCTATGTCCACACTGTGCCTTTTCATCTTCAACTTTCGTCTCGCATCTTTCTATTCAACTTTCGTTTAGCGCATTCAATAATTGAATGCCTTAATTCATCGCAACACCAGTTCAGTCGTAGTTCTGTTAATCTTTGGAAAACATGTGCGACGAGAATATTTTACTTGTTGGAATATGTGGTCATAAGAAATTCCAGAAAAAAAAGAACCGAGAAAAAGTTTTGGATACGACGTTATTATGATAATCGAAGTAACGTGATTATGAGTGAACTGCGAGAAGATAAAGATATTCTTTTTAAAAATTTCACGCGCATGTCCGAACGAAATTTCGATCGAATTTTGAAATTGCTTGAACCAATAATTACAAAGCAGTCCACCCAGTTACGTGAAGCTATACCTAGTGAAATAAAGTTAGCAATAACGCTTAGGTTTTTAGCTACTGGAGACAGTTTAATGTCTCTTTCGTTTTTATTCAAGGTATCTAAACAATTCATATCAGCAATGCTACCAGATGTATTAAAAGCCATAATTAAAGTACTAAAGGATTATATTAAGGTAAGATTTTAATTCAATTCAATCACTTAACACCACCATAATCATTTTTTAAATAGAACAAATTCAGACAAATTACTAATATCTAATAATTGTGGCTCAGCCGCAGAGTCATCTGGCATTTCGGTATCAAACTGAGTAACATTCTGTATCTCAGTCACATTCCGCATGGCAGTAACATTCTGCGTTGCGGCTGCATCAGTCATCTGTTGCATTTCCAAATCAAAGAGTATATTATTTATGCGCTGTTGAGCTAATAGCCGATTTAATGTATTAAGTTTTCGAATTTTATGAGCTATCAATTATTGTCCATAAATAGTGAACTCATCTTTTTGAGTTAATTCTTCATTAGTTTTTTTCATCAATTTGTAAGCTTCCTCCTCTTTATCATCAATCTTTGTACTTTTAATATTTCTCTTCTTTCTTATTGGTGGTAGGGTAAATTCATGCTCATCTTCAGACATACACGTAGACTGCGATCGCCCAATCCGTCCAGTCGTCCAGTCGTCCAGTCTCTGGGAAGACAACATCCTGGGAAAATCGGTATTTGGACAAGCAAGCCCCCAAGCATTCATTGCCTTTTTCGAATGAGATACAACTACATCGGAAGGGGCTAAAGAGAGTGCAAGGATTTTTTTCTATTAATTTATGAGTACTAAGAAATGAGGACAAGAATGCCGGTAACGCAACACTTGAAATTTGGCGGACCCCTAATCCTACTAACCTTACAGGTAGTGAGGCTTGTGACCATATCCTTTCATTCAAATCAACATTCAAAACCGATATAAGAGTTTCCTTTACGACATTTTCTAAGCTCGAAAGGAGCTCACCGTGTTTCCACAGTGGACTACATCGTAAAGAGTACATAAATTTAGGAACAAACAAACAGTATCTGATAATTGTAAACGCCATATGGGCGTTAATTTTGAGTAACCTGTCGGAAGCAACCATAAAAAAAAATCCTCAACGAAAGGTGAAAAAGACTCATCTAATATCCGTGAACCCAGGAGTCGGAGAGAACGCCTGTCTAATGATTTGATATTGCGAGCTAAATCATTGAATTTTTCAATAACCACATCTTTATCCGGACATGAAAAGCAAACAAAAAGTTCGCATTTCGAAAATTTTTGTTCCAAACCAATATGACGAAATTCGTCTATAAGAATTATTAAATCACTTAAAACAGTGTTGACGGCGCCTTCGTCATACGTCTCGTTCCGTCATCCAAATACCAAACATTAAGTTTGGACTGGAAACGTTGAATAATTGGGTGAAAAGTAGGTACTTAAAGTTTCGATAGAACATTAATATATTTTTTTAAATTTGGACTGAAAAGCAGAAGCCGCATTCATTGCAGCGGTTATTATGTCATTATCATAATCAGAATAATGTGTAGCTGTTGTATAAATGAGCTGTGCCGGTGACGAATTCGATAATCGCAGGGGATGAGGTATAGATTGTGTGTTGATGTTTCTATTGTAGGTGGTGTAACAACGATGATCTGTTCTGGTGCTGAAACTAATGATGCTTGTGGTGGGGATACATCGGATTCGTTAAGATAAATATTGGGTGATAACACTTTTCTCAACATACCTTTCGGGCGATGTTTAGTTTAAGTTAAGTTAGATCCGTGACGCGTCGCCGAATCCCAGGGTCTGAAGGTTTGTATTGTGGTCCGTAGCGCCCAGGCTTGGCGATCATGTTCACGGGGATAAGCACAAGATCTGTGGGGATAAGGCACCGGAAATTTATTGTAGGAAATATACAACAAGTACTATTGCTGATGCCGTGAATAATGCAGTCAACGGTCTACCCGTTATTTCGCACTGATTTAGTAACGCTAACTTTTTATAATAGTAAATTTCAATTTGTTCACCAGTCCTACTTTTTCATTTTAACATATCCTCTAAGCCATAGTTTTGTTCGTAGGGAAATGCGTTGTCAACTTTATCTACCACTCCTCCCAGGTGAACAATATTGAATTAAGGCTCTCGTACCACATTTTAGCTAGTCCTGTATTAAAACTGACAGTGCACCCCTGCTAGAGTGACCAGTTGAAAGCGTACCAAATGGCCGTTATTTGAAATTTTATGAAACCTTACACTTTGAATGAAATGTCTATTATGTTATTGGTTCTGTGACGCTCACCAAAAACGCTCAAAATTCCTTAAATTTTTTCGTCATCCAAAACTGATATTATACCGGTTTTTCTTTCCCTCTGCTTTCACAATTTGCGTAGTCCAAACCTTCTTCAATGTGCTCAGCAGGCAAGAAAGGCAGTGATGCATTAAGCCTAACTATTCTTTTGTTATATTTATATTTTATATTAATATAACAAAATAATATTTTTTATATTTCGATATTATTTTCAAATTTTTCGTGTTCTTCCATACCGTTTTACACCGATGGTAGTAGCATACTTTCAAATTTACTGACGGAAATTATTTTCCAGGCTTTATAATTTATGTTCCATAATTAATCATTGGATGGAATCGGATCATATACCAATAAACCAAAATATCTCAGGAAGCAAAGCATATCTGATGCTGACATTTTTATTTTCTGTTTACGCAGATGATCAAGTAGTATACAGATGATCAAGTAGTATGGATGATTACTACGGTCAGGTCCATTGAAACGTTACTGCTTCTATGTGAGATTCGAACTACCTTCTTAACCTAGCGGCAAAGTAAAAACACTGGTTGGTAATTCGAAATCTATTTAATTTATATTAAAAGACCCTTGAAGAAGGTGGGGTTCATTAACCCGCAACAAATGTATGGTCCCACAGTTATATAGGGACTTATCTTCGGCCACTTTCCGTGCGCGGATGATGATGATGATGATTTCTTCTAGAAAGTTATGCTGCGTCACGCGGGCTGTAGAATGGCGTGAGACGAATGCTTGCTCGGAGCGTCCCGAGGGACCTGCGGTGTATGGCCGTTGATGTGGCGGCAGAATTGTGGTGATAAAGGTCGGTGCCAAGGATCGGTGCCGAGAGTCGATCCCAAGAGCCATTTCAAGATCAGCTTCGTCATTTAAACACATTATTTAATGCATAATTATACGAAAGACGTGCGGTCGACCGGAGCAATGCGCGTCTCAATCATTTTGCTTTCTGCGCATGTGCGCTCGCAACTCGTCGACTGCGGAGCTATACAAGCGATATGCCGCGGCTTGGCCTGTTACATATTTAATTGAATATAATTTTGATGAAAAACCGAAATATGAACCAGGAGTAATTTTTACGTAAGTACGACCAGTAAGCTACTCCTATGGCATTTGGAAGTAATAATGTAAAACGTTTATTGAAGTACAAAATTTTGATGATAACATTAAATCAGAATGGAGAACTATTCCCTGTATAGGGGCCCTACGGTGACTGGTCTTTCAGAAGGTATAACCAGCACTAAGTAGTTCTCCAAGCTGTAAGATATAGATACACGTTATCCAAACTATTATATGGTCAGGTGTTAATGCAAGAGACCGTAGGTACATACCCTGTTAACGGGGCTGGTGGTGAATTAGGAAGCACTAAATACTTGTCGAACATTGTCGAACACGAACTTTGAATGTAGTTATATAATGTAGAGCTCCGTGCCCTTTGCATACAATATCAAAAGTGCCGTATTTCGACCCACTTTTGATATATATAGGTATACAGGGTTAACGGTTAAGTCGACCTATTCCCGTTAAGGGCGTGTAGTGTCCATTGTTTCTGACTGATTTGTCTATGAAACACCCCATGCTAAACCTAACTGTTTTCGAGATATTTGAGTTCAATTGTTTTTTACAAAAAACACCAGTTTTACGGCTATCGGCATAAATATTTTAAAATGTATTATTATTCACACATTTATTTTTCTTCTTAAATTAAAGTTGTTTTACAATACCTATACAAAAACAAAATATTATAAAACAACTTAAACCTAGGGTGCCGCCAGCAGCGGGGCAGGGCCCAAGCTACCGGTGGTTAGGGCTGCAGAGTGAGGAACCTCCTGACAATACGTGCCGTGTCAAGAATTATCGCCTTCTGCATCTGACCCTTGATCCAACCATCTAGAGAGAGCCTCTTAAGGTGTTGGTCGAGGCTCTTCGCTATAAGGCCGTTCACCGATACGACTATCGGGACAATGATCGTCGAGTCAACATCCCACATGGCGGTAACCTCGTGAGCCATATTATTATTCACTTTATTTATTTTATATCTTAATTTTTAAGTTTTTTACATTAAATAAATAATAAAAAATTACAAAAAAACTTATTACTATTATTATTTTGTAGTAACGAAAAACGTTTCTATCCTGCAATTATTATTTATATACATTTATTTTCTTTCTTAAATTTAGGTTTTTTTTACAATAAATATATAAAAACAAAATATTATTAAAAAAATAAATATGATGATACAGTCACGGGTCTAGCCCGGACCTTTGAGAGGCATTGGGGGGGGGCCGAAGCCAACACCAAAAGGCCCTGTTGAATAAAAAATTTAATTATGGGGGTGTGTATAAAATGGACTATAAAACTATTATACAATATAGGATTAACAAATCTAGGCTATTGAGGTGAACAAATTGTGGATAGGAAAACAGATCTATAGGATGAGAAACGGCACCTGCCTTATCCTGTCTCATCTCAAAAAAAAATAGGCAGGTGATGACTTGCCACCCACTAAATGGGCCCCGCATATTGGCACCGGAGGGGCAACATTGGCGTGGGTGGCTTAGAGTGTCGAGAGGTGTGCTGCACTTTCACTAAGAGCTACTCGCGGCGTTTTGCCCTTTAACACTTCCACCCTGGAGCTTAGTTTCTTAGCTCTTGCGGTTTCCGGTTTGCGTTTATTATATTATTATTATTATTTCTCTTTATTTATAATCATTCTCGGGTCTAGCCCCGGACATTTGGTAGGCATTGGTGGGGCCGAAGCCAACACCAAGAGGCCTGTTGAATATAAAAATACAATTATGGAATGAGTATAAAATGGAATATAAAAACTATTGTACAGTATGGGATAGAAAAAGTCTGGGCTATTGAGGTGAACAACTTGTTGATAGGTTAACAGGTCTATGGTATGAGGTACGGCACCTGCCAATTATGCCTCATTTCAAAAATACTTAGGTATTATTATTAAATACTTGAAATTGTTCCACTATCTCATTGTTTTGTCTTTCGTCGTCATCAATCACACGTGGTCTTCCCAAGTCTGTACGACGTCTTGAAACGGAGCCAGTATCTCGAAGTCGTCGATAAACTGCGTCAAAATAAACGCTCACATCCGGCACTCGACGGCTGGGGATAGTGTGTTATGTACTCGTTGCGAGCTTGCGCAGAAACACAATTGCAGTATCCGTAGCAAATCAACATGTCAGCATATTCCTCATTCGTGTAGGTCGTCATAGTCAGAAATAAGAAGAAACAGTCCAGAAACACAGCAAAGTCGGGTAAAAAACAGAGAACAAAATAACATTGCATCTACCATGGACGAATCACATAAGCAGACTAACTAAAGTAACTAACTAAAGGAACTAACTAAATAAGAAGAAACAGTCCAGAAACACAGCAAAGTCGAGTAAAAAACAGAGAACAGAATAATATTGCATCTACCATGGACGAATCACATAAGCAGACTAACTAAAGTAACTAACTAAAGGAACTTAACTAAAGGTTGACTAATAAGTTAATTATAATCATTTTACCTACGTACCTCATCACGGGGGATGAGGTACGGGTACCTCATCTCAGAGGAAATACACGCGGTTGAATTCTGCCTCCATATTAGGTAATACTGTGCGAGGTGTGTGCTATAGGTAGCTATATATTTTATTCTTTCGCTTCGTGGCGCGTGCAAACTAAGGTAAGGATCCCAATGATGGACACTTTTAGGACAACATTTTGTCTTGTTAAAATTTCTTGTCATGTAATTAATATTATCAGGAAATATATGGAGTTATTTTAGGTCCTATGTTTGTTGTAAATAATTATTACTTAATATGTATGTCAATTAAGTAAACTAACCTAAAATTGACCCAACAAAATATCATATTTTTTCATCATTGGTGGACACAAAAAATTTAGTCATGGACACCCAATTATGAACAAGTTCTAGTTTTGGACTACCAGTTTTGAACTGGTCCCAATGTTCCACCCCCAGTAATGAACGTACTTTCAAATGGTTATAATTATAATGAAAAACTATTTAATAGGTCTCTTTTTTATTTTAGTATTATACTTACGTTTACTAGATACAATATTATTATCAGTTTCATTAGTATGCTACTTAGATACTAATTTGTACTGCGGTTTTGTATCTTAACTAGGTACAAAAAAATTATAGTATGTGCTTTTTATAATTAATCAACAGTTTAATTTACGCAAACCAACAATAACTGTAACTAGTTTAGAATAGTAAGCAGGCACTTAAATTTTGAATAATCAAGTATCATTTCTACATAGTAAAGCATAGTACAGACAATGATTACTAGTTTAGACTTATTATGCATAAGAAGACTTAAGTGCCTATAATCAACAAGTTTTGTTTCCTTTAACTATAATAAAGTACCTATCAATTATCACAACCATTGTTATTTAAGAGATCAAAATACTAGTTATAAATTCTAAGTTAAAAAAAATATAAACATCAAACTTTGTCATTTGAAAGATTACTCATTCTAAGGCGAATGGAAGGTATTTTTTCATCTCTTTAACGAAATAAAAGCCTCGTTTGTTACTAAGTACTGGTTCATCAATTACTTCGACAATGTCTTTCTCTGCATACCAAATTTTGTCATTCGACAAACTTTTAACAGGAGGTTCGTTATCTACAATCGCAATTTCTTCAAGATCTGGCAATGCAGATCATTAAATCAATTTTCGACGTAAGGTCCTAATACATTTTAATATCACTACAATAAGTGAAGCGATTTTTAAAATCAAATTGGGGAATTCCGTATGGCATCCTAGAAGTAGTTAACCCTGTTCGGAAATGGAATACAAGCCGTAAATGCGGCTTTTTGACCTCCGTACTTTGCCGTAGAAGTAGAACTGAAACAAAAATCCTAGAGTTGTTTGGTTTGGATTTTAAAAGTTCGAATATAAAATATCATTACATCACATCACATCAGCAGCTAGTAAACGTCCACTGCTGGACAAAGGCATCCTAAAAAAAGACACTTATTACAATTATTATATTATATATATTTTATATATGGCTGCAAAATTAAAATAACTACAATTTAATATTAATTACAGAAATAAAATTTGATAATGAAGCGATTGAAGAGGGGTCTATAAAAACTTAACTGGCGGTGGTTCGCTGAACGGAGTCGTAGCTTTATGTCAAAACTGGTTGTCAAATTTAATTGATATCTATAAAATCACAGATCTACTACCTATAGATTTTCAATGAGCGTAGCTAGCTCAGTGCCTCTCGCTTCAACAAGGTGTGTTGCCACATTAAAATTATTTGCTATAAGTAAGGGTTATTTACCTACTATGATGGGTAGTGAATCTTCAATGAGTAATTTTGGAAACAATACTACCTTTTAAATATTTATTGTTTATACACTATCTGCTGCAACCCGCGGTACTACCTGCAATTTTCTTGGAAGAAAAGCACGTTGTCTGTCCTCATGACACATCCTATCGTCCTGACAAATTTACTTAAGGTTGACTTAGCCATTTCCTCGTAAAAAACAGACAGAAAGTTACGTTAGTTTTTATTATAATTATTTGTTAGGATTAGAATATAATACTAGAAAAAAGGTTGTGAAGTAACCATAGCATGATGGCAGGGCACATTGTAGTGCTTGGCTTGCCTAACTACAACCTTCAAGATGAACTCGTATGTAGGAAGTACCTTACAGTGTGTTATAATAATAACTAGCTGGTGTCTGCGACTTCGTCTGCATGGAGTTAATTTTTTTTTTTAAACCTAGGTAAAAGGGATGGAAGGATAATCTAAAAATACTAAGCAACAAAACAAATTAATAAATTATGATTAAAATCTCTCCGCCTAAAGATAGGACACCTTTAAACGGCTGTATCTTTCGAACCGTAATAGATAGCCAGTTGAAATTTTTAAAGAATGTGTAAAGTTACGGCGGATTAACAAAGAAATAAAACTAAATTCAAATCTAAAGGGGACTCTATTACTAAGCCTAAATTGTCTGTCTGTCTGTCCGTCTATTTGTCTGTCTGTCCATCCTAAATTTAAACGGCTGTATCTTTCGAACCGTAATAGATAATCAGTTAGAATTTTTATGAATATGTAATATTACGGTGGATTAATTAAAAATAATAAAAAAACTCAAAAAGTTAAAACGGAAGGGGGGTATTTTTGGATTTGTTCTAGTGTAAAAACGGTAATCCGTACAAGCGTAAAATTTTGCGGATTATAGTGAACATAAGTAAAACAACAAATAATAAACACTGGCCAAGTGCGAGTCAGTGACAAATTTATGTTTAGCACCAAGCTAAACGTCGGGCGCGGTCGGTATTTGGATATGTGACAGCCTGGGCGTGATGTTGTCTTTTTGCACAACTTTTTGTATTTTGTTATTGTAAAGAACCCTCAGCGCGCGAGCCTGACTCGCGCTTGGACAGTTAATTTTTTCATGAATGGTATTATGTATAACATTCCAAATAATTAGATAAATAGATAAAACTCTTTAATTAAATAATTAATATCTCTTCTGACAATGGATCCGGCATTGAAATGTTTCGAAAAAAATCTACCATGTCTTGCTGGCACCCAACTTTCACGACCGCGTAGCACATTCATTTCATTCGTAAGACAGGATCAGTTGGAAACCTGCATAACGAATAATTTATGTTGGATGCGGTGGGTAATTTTTTTCATAAACTGGCAACAGAATCAGAATCAGAAAATCTTTATTGTATAAACTGTGTACATGGATGGTAAAGTAAGTTAGTAAAAGTATCAACAGTTTTGTCCATCACGAACATACAATATTTCTTATAACTAAGTAGTTACAATTAGTTACATCTTTATGACTAACTACTACTATATTACAATTTCAGAGACACAATAATAAATAATTATAACTAATAATAATACTACTATAATGCTACTAACAAGTGTATTCATCCGCATCAAAGTATTCTCGCAGAGTATAATATGTTTTAGAATATAACCAATCTTTAAGGCTGCGCTTAAACTGGTTGCCACTTAAGATTTTAATTTCCACAGGTAGGTGGTTGTATATTTTAATAGCATTTATATATGAACTTTTTGCATACATGGTATTATTTATCTGGTGGACACAAAGATTGAATTTATGTTTAATACGCAAGTTATCAGCACGACTTGATGTGTGGTTAAAATATAATTCTTTGTTATTTTTCACAAACATACATAATTCTAATATATAAATACTGACTAGAGTGAGGAACTTATTACATATGAAAACGTTTCGGAGGGTAACAGTACTATTCATTCTATATATATTTCGTATACACCTTTTCTGCAGTAGAAAAATTGACTCGGATTCCACAGAGTTTCCCCAGAAAATTATACCGTAGCTTAATTGAGGATAAACATAACCATAATACGCACTTATTGCAACGGCTTTTGATGCAATACTACTTACTATGGATAAAGCATAACAGTAACTTGTAATTTTATTAGTAATTTTACTAAGATGGGCTTTCCAGTTTAGATGACAATCTAATGTAACTCCTAAAAAGTTTGACTCATTGACCTCATTAATTTTATTATCATTATGTGTTATGTTTAGCTTCACTGGGACTCTTTTGTAGCTTCTAAATTGTAAAAAGTTCGTTATTTTTTTTATTTTTTTTTGTATTTAATTTCAGGTTGACTGAGTCGAGCCAATCCGTGACTACTTGTATAGTTTTATTTATTTCTATTTCAAATTCTATAGGTGTAAGTGTATGCTGAGGTATGAAGATGGAAGCGTCATCAGCAAACATGACGCATAGGTGTTTAATGATATTTGGTAGCTCATTGATATAGATAAGAAACAATAGAGGTCCTAATATACTGCCTTGTGGCACTCCTACATCTATAAATTCAAATGTAGATTGAATTTGCTCTAATGTTTTTTTGTTTTTATTATACGCATTTATGACTGTAGCCTGGCATCTTTTATTGAGATATGATTCTATTAAAGCTAGAGCTGTTCCTCTAATCCCAACTGCTTCTAGCTTATTCAAAAGGGTTTTGTGAGTAACGCAATCAAATGCCATTGATAAATCTAAGAAAAGAGCAATTCCTGTTTTTTTGTTATTTATTTCGTCCCAAACTTGTTTTAGCATTTTAAAAATTGCTAGAGTTGTGTTTTTGCCTTTACGAAATCCAAATTGATTTGTGTTTAATATGTTATTTGCGTCTAAAAATGAAGTAATTCTGTCGAATATAACCTTCTCGAAAATTTTAGAAAAACTTGGTAATATCGCTATAGGTCTATAATTTTCCATTTCTATTGTGGAATTCTTTTTGTGTATTGGTTTAATTAATGCCTTTTTTAGATTGTCAGGAAAAGAGCCAGTTTCTATTGAGAGATTAATAATATATGTTAAAGGTTCCACTATAAAATCTATACTGTTTTTTACAACTTGGACAGATATGCCATCATATCCTGCTGTCTGCTTGTTTTTTAATTGTTTAACGATGTTTCTTATTTCTTGACAACTAACAGGATTGAGAAATATGCTTTTGGAACTTAAATTTGTTGTCTTAGGCCGCGAAGTTTTAGTTGTAAGAATTTGTTTTGCTTTGTTGATGAAGTAATCGTTCATGGTTGAGGCTATTTTATCAGGATCTGTTATTTCTGCGTTATTTAATTTTATGCTTTCTATACAAGTTTTGATGCAGTTTGTTTGAGACGTGTGACCTTTAATAACACCCCATGTTGCTTTATTTTTATTAGCACTTCTGTGTAAATATTTAATATTAGCAATTTTTCTAGATAGACGCGTTACTTTTTTAAACGTACTAGAATATTTTTTATATGTAGTCAATTTGTTTTCATTTTTATTTCTTCTACATTCTAAGAACATATTCCTTTTGTTTTTACTAGCTATCATAATTCCTTTAGTTTTCCAGTTTGGGTTCCTTTTGTATGTTGTTTTCACTCTTTCCAGAGGTATACATAGATTAAATATTAGGCTATATATATCTATAAATTCATTATAGGCTTGACTCGGATCCTTATGCGTGTAAACTTCAGAAAATGAGACTTGAGATAAATATTTAAGAAATATTTTCATGTTTTCATCTACTTTTCTTCGTTGAGAAAACCAATATTTTTCTCTAAAACTTAGGTTGCTTAAAACGCTTATTACTTGTACAGTGTGGTCAGATATATCTACATCTAATATTCTTGTATCATATTTTTTGAAGTTAGTTAATATATTATCAATACAGGTCCCAGTTGTATCTGTTATTCTAGTAGCATCTAGTATAGTGGGGTGCATATTGAAACTTCGTAATGTATTAAGAAATGATTCTGTTCTAAAATTATTTTTGAGTAGATCTGTGTTGAAGTCGCCTAATATAATAATCTTGTTTTTATTCCACCTAGTCCTTGAGGTTAATTTGAGAAGTAGTGTTTCTAAGTTTTCTAAAAATAAATTGAAATTACTATCAGGAGTTCTATACATACAAATAATTATATAATTTAAATCTGGCACATATATACCACAGCACTCAAAGTGTTTTTCTATGGACATATCAGCTATCCATTCTAATTTTCTATAAGTGATTGAGGGCCTTATGTAAATACAGACACCTCCTTGTTTCATATTTTTTCTACAAAAATGTGCAGATTTTTGGTATCCTTCGAGTTGGAACATCTCAACTTCGTGGTTTCTCAAGAATGTTTCACTGAAACAAAAAATATCTATCTTCTGTTCATTTTTAAGAAATATTTCTAACTTATCTTTTTTACCTTTAATACTTCGGACATTTAGATGGGCAATATTTAAGTAGCTTGAGTTATTTTCATTAGTTAAGAAAAAACCGAGAAGATCCATTTGGTATGATCTGTGTGTCTGTAATGTTGACTGACTGACGTTGTTATTTTGACTGATGTTGTTTCGTGGGATATTATTTTTGTTTCGCTGGAAATAATAAGGTATTGTTCCCGGTACTGCTACTTTACCGTGATTTTGATCATTTTTTTCGGGGTTTGTGGTTTGCCCAGACACAATATTTGTTTTCATCATCATCATCATCATCAGCCAGAAGACGTCCACTGCTGAACATAGGCCTCCCCCTTTAACCTCCACACTGAACGACAGCCTGCCTTTTGCATCCACTGGATGCCCGCGACTCTCACAATGTCGTCGGTCCATCTAGTGGGAGGCCTCCCTACGCTGCAATATTTGTGCTGCGCTGTAATATTTGTTTTATGCTTGTTAATTTTACTAAAAAAATATGGGATTGTGCCTGGTTTTAGATAAGATTTTTGAGATTTTGTCGTTTTAGTGATGTTTTTACCTAGGTAGCACGACTTATAATCACATGTATTGATTATGGTATTTAATGCTTTGTATAAGTGTGCCCCATTTTTTGGGGGCCATGGATGTGAGATCGGTAGGTATTGGCAGTTTTTTAAACTACTTAGTAGTGTTTTTAACTTATGGTTAAGTTTATCCTCGTTTAAAAATCGGTTGTAGGTAACACTTGTCATAACAATTTTGGTATTTGAGAATCTTTGTAGGAATGCGGATATTTCAACGAAAAATCTAGTAGGGTTACATTCATCATTTATCTTCTAAGTGAATAATTTGATAAAATTCATAGAATTAGACCACAAATCGACCCAAAAACGGACTAATTATGAAAATACGTTTACGAATTGATATCCTGGATGTCTTTAGGTGATCGTTACAAGCGTTATTATGTTTACTTACTTGTGAAATAATATTTCATCGTTTTGTCTCTTACTGCGCTTCTTGCAGCCCAAAATGCTACACCCAAGCATTGTAGAACCATTTTTACAGTTATTACTCAGAGAAAAGACGCACATAACACATTAAATCACCAAAAAAGGCAATAAATAATATTCAGACCCGTTTTGTTTGGGACTAAAACCGTCAGATTTTGACATTTCTGGTGCAAAAAAGAGGCCACGCCGATAAGGACAAAAAAGTCTATCTATGTCCTTTTTGTACATGTGCTGAGCCATATCAATTTGTCTCTTTCACTGAAATATATTGCCGATCTGGTTGTGTATATCTGTGGTTTGCACCATTGACTGTACCATCAATGGTGCAGATAACCGAACACCGTACACACAATATATGAGTCGAATAAACAGACTAATAAACTTATTGGCTCGGTAGTTATGAAGCTGATAACGTAAGCATTGAAAAATCGGCCTTAAATGTTAATTTTAATTATAATAGTTTTATTGTTGATTAGTATCTAGTTTATAAAAGGATTTGTCACACTGTCTGTGTTCTCCATTCTGCAGTCAGTGATTGCAGCCCATGGTTATATACATCATTTGACTGGACCACAGACCGGTAAACACGGGCGTTGTGAGATTCTAGATAATAATTGAAAATCAAACGAACTTACCAAGTGAAGTTCGATGACAATTATGTGAACAGCTTCATTCGAAGCGATTTATTGTTTAACATGTTGTAGTTGCGCTCCAGCAGCCCTCACCTTGCACGGATTTAAGAGGTAGTTTTTTTTTTTTTTTTTGCTTGTGGCAACTCTGCCAACTGTCATGTCTGTCATCCTATCCCCTCCATACTCAATTTTCTTGAACAGTCCGTTGCTTATTTCAAATTATTTTGTTTAGAGTTATTATATTCACATTTTATTTTATAGGGTTGGGTATTGAAATATATTTTTCGTATAAACTCTAGGGAGGATATAACTAAATCGCTTCGAATGAAGCTGTTCACATAATTGTCATCGAACTTCACTTGGTAAGTTCGTTTGATTTTCAATTATGTGAACAGCTTCATTCTTTGCGATTTATTGTTTAACATGTTGTAGATGTTCAGAGTTATAGATAAAATGTGAAATGAAAAAATACATGAGTAGTTATAATCAGTATTTTATTAATGTATAGCTACACAATTTTTACCTTAGGTAGGATAATCAAAATTTAATCATATTTTGTGTTTATTACAGATTACAATTGGATGACAACACTGTTGTTGCAAAATTGTTTGGATCACTAATAATTTGTCTATTATAGAACTTTGCAAAAACTGATGAAGAATCAGTCCATCCTGCTGTTTTACGAATGAGGTCAATATTGACTCCAAGTCTGTTGGCTTTGGATGTTGCTGCATGCCTGGTACTATGGGCACCATACATTGAAGTATCTACCCCACTTTTAAGCAGAATATCCTTTATCCATTTACCCAGTGTTTGTGATGATACTTTTGAGTGTGGTTTTTTATAACTAATAAACAAGGAATCTGTTTTTCGGAGTGTTTTTGTTTTATTAATATAAGCTTCCAAACATCTTGCCGGACATACTTCGGGGCGATTGTCAAAATAAGGCAACCTCAAAACTGGTTGATTAGAATTTGGTCTGGATGTTTTTATCAATTGTGGTATTAGAATTATTATATCTTTAGGTGATTGTATTTTTATGTCCTTAGCTTGTATTAGGCCAAAAGTTTGAATGCGGTGTGCTGTTACCAAAGCCAACAGAGTCAAAGTCTTTTTCGTAAGAATTTCCAGATTAAGCTCCAAATTAGGCCATTGTTGTGCTAAATAGTCTAGGACTATGCTTGGATCCCATGTAAAGCTATATTTTGGATTGGTAGGTCTTAATTTGAAAACTCCTTTCATAAAGCGTTTTATTCTATCATCGTCTAAATTAACTAGTAGCAAAGACAAAGCAGACTTATAGGAGTTAATTGTACCGTATTTGGCACCCTTATTAAACAAATCAGTAAGAAAATGTAACACTATTGGAACTGAAGCCAAGGTATAATCGTAATTATTAATATTACAATATTTTATCCACGCCTTTATGCAACCGTTGTATTGCTTATAGGTCGAGTCAGATAGTGACGAAAGCATGATCTCTACCGTACCCGGAGATAAGCTTTTCTTTAGTAGAGCTTTCCTGAAAGCTTCGCGGCAACTAATTTCAGGGTTCTGTGCAGATTGTGATTCATTCTGAAAGGAGAAGTTAATAAGTTTAAATCTGGACCAAAATATAAAGGCTTTGAATTTATTAACCTATGAAACATAGGAAACCAAGGCTGTGTTGGCCAATATGGTACCACAACTATACCGTCTGCTTTTTCTTTGATAATTTTTTGCAAAACCTTTGCAATTAGAGAAAACGGTGGAAATGCGTAAAATAACTTTTGATTCCATGAAATGGTAAATGCATCAACAGCCCACGCTTCTGGATCATTTTTCCAAGTTACATAAACAGGGCACTTTGCGTTGCATCGACTTGCAAATAGATCAATATCTGGTAAACCAAAATTAAGCGTAATTTCATTGTATACCTCTGAGTTTAATTCCCATTCTGTGTCTAAAAACTTTTTTCTTGATATAGCTCATCAGCTTCATAATTGTCTTTTGTATTTATGTAAGACGCAAAAACAGTTAATTTACGCATTTCACACCATTGCCATATTTCTCTAGAAATTATATTTAAATGTTCATATTGAACGCTGCCCATTCTATTTATACACGAAATGGCAGTTACATTATCTATTCGTAGTAAAATCTTAACATTATATAAGTTTTTTGCGAAACATTTCAATGCAAGAAAAGATGCTTTTAATTCCAACTCATTAATATGAGATGTTTTTTCATATTCCTTCCAATATCCAAAACATTCATGTGTATTACAATAAGCACCCCAGCCCGTAGAAGATGCATCAGAGTAAATTTCTACTTCAAACTCATCAATACCAAGAGGGTAGTACCCATTATCTATATTATTTATCCACCAACCCATGTCAATTTTCAAGTATTCTGGAATTCGTACTACTTGTTCATAGCTGGAGTTGTGACATAGACAAGAGTATTTAAATTGTTCAAAATATTTAGTATACAGCCATGAATATCGGATTGCGGGGCAAGCTGAAACTAATAATCCTACAAAACGAGCAAACTCCCGCAGTTTACATTTTTGTGTGTTCAACATACAAGATAATTTTTCCTTGATTTTGGATTTCTTTGTGTCGGGTAACTTTAAAACCATCTTTTCAGAGTCAAAAACAAAGCCTAAAAACTTGCATTGAGCTTTAGGAATAAGGCAGCTTTTCTCAAAATTAATTTTAAATCCTAACTTTTCAAATAATGTTTTGGTTAAACTGAGGTTATGTTGACATTCGGAATACGTTCTACCAATACAAAACACATCATCGAGATATATGACTGATAACAAATGATGGGTTTTTCTGAGAAATTCCATTACGGGCTTGAGTAATTTGGTAAAAACCAGTGGTGCAGTGCATAAACCGAATGGTAGACAATTGAATTCATACAGAACACCATTAAATTCAAAACGAAGGTATTTTCTGTGTAATTTAAGTACTGGGAGAAAAAAGTATGCGTCTTTCAAGTCTATTGACCCCATGAAGCAATTTTTGGTTATAAATTTTGACGCCGTACGGTAATCTTCCATCTTAAAATGTTTTGTTTCTATGAACTTATTGAGACATTTTAGATTCAAAATAAATCTATTACCACCGTTGGGTTTTTGCACTAAAAACACAGAAGACAAAAATTCATCTGGTTCATGATTACAGTGGGATATCGCGTTGATATCTAATAGATTTGTTATACATTTTTCAAACTCGTTTCGTTCTAGTTCGGACTTGGGGTATACACTGAGTCTACCAGTCCGATAAGGAGTGGATTTAAATGGAATAGTATAGCCTTGAATCCATGACAGGATTTTTTCATCAACCGTGATTTCGGCCCAGTTATCAAGGAAATACTGCAGCCTGCCAGCGTATCGTACCTGTGAGTTGATTATTTCCGCTGCGGAGCTAGTGCCCTCGTCGGCAGCGGGCGGTCGGAAGGTCGCCGAGCATTGCTGCTCGTCGATTGCCGCTGCGCATAGTTGGACACTCGGCGACCGTCGTTTGGTTTGTTGTCCGTCTTGCGATGTTGAGGCACGAAGTTTAAACGACCTTTGTTATTGTTTCCACTTGTGGACGCCACATTAGAATGGAATTGGACTGGAATTTAGGCTTCTGTATATTTTTTAAGGCATCTCCAGACTGTTGAATAGTCTTTGCAGCCTTTAGTTTCTCTGACAAGTTCTCTCCAAACAGAAGCTTATCCCTGTTAGATTCTATTAGAGCATCTCTGAGCTTTGTATTTATCGCTGATATAACAAAGCCTCTACGGGTCTTTGTTTCTGAGTGGTGATTGTCACAAAGGATACGACACGCATCACTGAGAGGTTTCAAAATTTTTTGTTTTGACGTTTCGCTAGCCAAAACCAGATCTGTGACAGTAGCTAATGCAGACAATGCTACTCCGAGCTGTTTTTGTTTATATGCGAGCGAAGCATCTCGTTTTACCAAGGCGTCGGGAAGGGCAGCCTTGACTTCTAGGTTGAGAGCAGCGGGTACCAAAAAATCGCAGTTGCTGGGCACTGAGTATTGTTTTAGTAGGTTTTCCTTTACTTCCTTCGGCAACCCCTTGGCAAGAATATCTTGCCATCTACCTGCAACGTCTTTGTGTATTGACGGGCCAAGAGAGGTTTCTGGCTTAGGGGCATCGCCTAGCAGCTGCAGGATGTCTTCCTCCAGCTCCAACTCTCCTGCGGTTTCTTTATTACCGTCTGCCGAAGTACCCGGTTGTAGAGGTGGTGATGAAGCGGCCTGTGGTAACACGTGGTGCGGTGAAGTCAGATGCGGTGGCACGTGGCGCGTCGATGGTGTATGCGGAAGCTCGTCACGCGGTGATGGCAGATGCGGTGAAAATAAGTACGACGATTTTGGATACGGTTCAGTGTATTGGTTGGTGTCCAGAATCGGCGACTCATATATACACTCCACGAAGGGGGTGTCCAAACTGTCTAACAGCTCCATCGGCAAGGCTGCGAGAACATAGATCTTATTAGAACATGTTTCATAAATGTGACAGTATCAGCCCAGGTATGGCAGTACGCATCACTTTAGCACGTGACAGAGGTAACCCAGATATGGTATCCTCGCATCAAGTCTATTAAAAAATTTAAACTTACTGTTTAAATTTTGTTCTAACGGCAATTCTTCCACATTTCTTGCAGTGTTTTGGGCTAGCTGATTTTCAAGCTTTTTAATTTTTCGTCGAATTTCTTCTTCACTTTTTTCATGTTTCCTTTTTCTTCCCATTTTGGCAGTAACGGCCGTAATTTCACTTTATATTTATGAGGAGACGTGCGAAGGCTTGAGCACGGAAACGCAGAATGATTTGAAATAAGCAACGGACTGTTCAAGAAAAGTGAGTATGAAGGGGATAGGATGACAGACATGACAGTTGGCAGAGATGCCACAAGCAAAAAAAAAAAAAAAAACTACCTCTTAAATCCGTGCAAGGTGAGGGCTGCTGGAGCGCAACTACAACATGTTAAACAATAAATCGCAAAGAATGAAGCTGTTCACATAATTATTAAAATGTTGATTCGTTGATTAAATTGTAGTAAAAATCATAATGTAATTATAATTCTGTATTTATGAGGTCCGCATAATTATCTAAGTTGGACAGCCGTGGCTAGAAAACGCCCTGTGCTTGCAACCTTCGATGTGTGGACAACTTATCTCTTAGGCCCTTCTCTTATATTTCACATGAATCCAGTAAAAACACTAAAAGGTACGACATAAAAACAGAGATTACAAAGGGTAATTTTTTTTATTTTTATTCCTGGCTTATTAATTGAATGTAAACTAATTATTAAATTATCACGAATCACTCTTGCTTCTGTCAGAAAGTCTGTGTCTTCCACGGGTATGGGTATTACATCAACTTCATCACCAGAGTCTATAAAAAAACCATTTAAACCTTATGTTGAACATAATTCTATAGAATTACAAAGTTTTTATAACTGTGCTGTCATGGGGTAGTAAAATACATACCTAATGGTAAACAATCACATTATCTTAATCATTTTGCCTATAGAGAACTTGCAGTAGAGTTGCTATGAATTAAGACTCGTGTGAGCAGTCAAGTGTAACAGTTCCAAAAAGTTTTCAATTTCTTACCTATTGCATCATTAAACATGTTGTACACCGTACAGCATGAGAGGATAATCTTTGCTGCCTTTTTAGGTTCATAATATAGACAGCTATGGCGGTGCAGGCATCTAAATTTATTTTTTAATCGGCCTTTTCTCATTTCTACAACATTTCTGAAACTTTTTTTTTAATGCCATAGGTGGCAAACAAGCAAACGGGCTGCCTGATGATAAGTAGTCACCGTCGCCTATGGATACTTGTAACACCAGATTATATCACAAATACGTTGTCGACCCTTTAGGACTCGATTAATTGTTTACATTTAACGCTCATTGTATACAATTGCATTTTTATTTTATTTTATTTTTTTATATAGATACAAAAATAATCAGCATACAATGCTTATAAACTTAAAAACGAGTAGGTATAGAAAAAACATTATAAATTTGCTAATCCAAACATTGTACACAGCATTTTTATTAAATAATGTTTTATAATACAACGTCTACTACTAAAATATTTGTACTAAGTATTTTTTTTTAATTAAACAAATTCATATGAAAAATATGAAAAATTTGGAGCACTTGACTCTGTAGGTGTCATCAGCCACAGCTGTAATGTATAGTGGATACTTTTTGTCACCTGTTAACAAAAATTACAAGCCGTACATCATACAACACAAGTAATGTGAGCTACAGTATAGCTATGTAGGCAACCAAAAGCCATCGCACTCCTCCTACAAATTTGTTTCGCAGAAAATGGTTTATTTTTGATGCCCACCATATTGCTGCATACTAGGCCGCTCTGTTCGATATTTAAAAGACATACATAAATAGATATGATATTATATGATACATGTAAAAAAAATATTGCTAAGTTTTTTTTTCAAGTTAGGTTTTTTAACATTTTTAAAGTTGCGTTGTCGAATTTAGATGCGAGATTAAATAGTTTTTCATCTGAGAGAAGCGTTGCGGGTATGATATTTTTTCTTTTAAAAGATTTAAAGCTTGTTCTGCGAGTCATCCTAACAGAGATTATTGTCAGGTGTATAATAGTAAGATTATAGAAGCTAGTTTATTTTTAGTCAATATTTTATGTCAGCTTATAGAATGATTGTTGACGAGTTTAGTTCGCCCTTTTGTAATAAGATGGCGCCACCAAGAAGTTAACACGCCCACACGTTTCATTCGTAAGAATTGGAGTTCATCTTGGGGCACGATAATTGAGATTTTTGTTTAAAATTAGATATAATGAAAATATGCATGCTCCGTTGTGCAAGTTCTACCCTTGTAATGACAAGAATTTATGAAAAGAGTACGACATTTTATGTTTTGAGTTTAAGTTTTTCAAGAGATCGGGCAAGTTTCCGTTGAAGTAAGTTTTACAATAAAATACAAGAATAGTTGTTCCGAGTCTAAGTTGGTGTGAGTGCAAGTATGTCAAGTAAAGAAAGATATTATTTTTCTATAATAATAAAAAATCGAGTAAAAAAATTTATAGTGCGTTGCAGACGCGTACAGAAGGGCGTTACTTCTGTAAGGTGTTACCTCGTTTCCCTTAGTCGCCTCTTACAACATGCATGGGAGACAACAGCTGGGGCATTCTTCACAATGGCGAGGTAGGCGGTGCCGGGAAAAACCCTGGAATGCGTTGAAGAGCTACGCATCAGGAGTGAGCAGGATAAAAGCCTATCGGTCACACCGCGTGAAATTCACGAAGATAATGGCAGATCGGAACAAGCGTCCATAAGCCTCACGTCACGTGAGGCTTATGGACGCAACGCCGGGACCACGCCACGTGAGTCACGTGGCGTGGTCCCGGCGTTGCGAACATAAGTTTTTGATCTGAAGGATCCAAAATTACAGTCATGCTTGAAGAGCTTTAGCACAAATGGTAGAAGGTTATGAACGTGGTACAGATAATTAAACTTGAAGAGTTTAATACAAGTGGTAGAAAGAATGTAAGTACACGAGTCGCGTCAGCTGTTCGTGCAGATATCACGAAAAACAGAACGCGACTGGCACTGAGATAATGCAGCAGCAAAAAATGGCCTGCATGGTAATGTAAACTAACAAATAAATGATAATCATTTATTTGTCGAGACAGGTTACTTAACTTTTCTAGAGGCAACAAGTGTGTTTTCGCTGCCCCACCTCATGCTTCAATACAGTATATTATTATTGACTGGCAGAGTGCGTAGTAAGTTCGTAATACTTTTTTGTCGGCTACATGTCTTATGTTATTAAAATTGGATTGGCAAATATCAACATGGATATTTGATTTGTTCCATGCTTCTGGCGTTGTACCTTCGAATAAGACAGAATTAAAGAGCTTCTGAAGGACTCTGAATACCGGTGTTCCACCCGTTTTCAGAAGCTCTGATGTGATTCCATCTTCACCCGGCGCCTTGTTGTTCTTGAGCTGTTTCAGGGCCATCCTAATCTCGTACAGGCTGATGTCCGAAAATAATTCTGACTCAGTGCTATTATATTATCATTACCATTGTTGCTCACCGAGCCAGATGATGAGGACGAGGTGGCCTGACGACATCAATAGTACTGCCGGGAATGAGTGGATGCGACTAGCGAGAGACCGGGGAGAGTGGCATAAACAAAAGGCAGGCCTTTACCCAGCAGTGGGTCATTCAAGGCTGATAATGGGCCAGGTAACTTTGTCAAAAAAAAAACCTTGGACAATGACGCTTTTGCTTTTAGCCCCCTAGCTAAATATAAGCAATATTTAATTTAAAAAAGAATTAACATCATGGTTGCTGTATTTATTAATTAAATAATGTAATGATATGATTTTGCATATCTGGAACCTGAAAATTTGATTGATGTTATAATATCAGGCAAGAACTAATATGTCTATATTCAGCTACTTGTATAAATTCCATAAATAACAAATTTCCCTGATTATTCTACGAGCGAGTAGGCACTGCTTTTGAAAGTTATTTGCTAGTTATGCATTTTAAAGTAGTTCCTACTTGAGCAAATGTAGATTTCTTCCAATAACAGCCTACAGAAGTACTTGATGGTTCTTCAATTCTTTGGTGAACCCTCATCAGGAATGCAACAGCATGCTTTCATCCACCCCGGGATCCAGCACAATCGTGTGTGACACTGTATACTCACTACTTTACCTTCGTTCTCATCCACTGTCATAGTTCATAGTTGCTGCATAAAATTTACACTGTAATCAATGTTCTGGACAAACATCCCTCGAATTTAACAGTTGATGGAATACAATTTCACCAGTTAGTTTGTATGATTAATTAAATAATAATTCATTACAATTTTAATTTTTTTTTTATTTATTTATATCACAAAGTATGCTGTAAACTAAACCAAAATTAAACTAAGTAAGAATACATAATTATCCACATAAAAGAGTAAATACCATGGCTTTCAAAGTACTTAGATTAAGTTGTTAGTTATCTAATTATATTAAATATTTTTTGAAACCTGGGGCTCTACACTAGAATTCCCTATTATGCAGAGACCAGTAACTCAGTCTGGAGGACGTGTATAAATTAATGGGTACTAAGTGCCAGACATTTTGTATCTATAAGTTTCAAATAATGACATACATAAAGAAGTGAAGAACGGATAGACATTAATCATCACGTTAAAATGCACGCTATGATACCACATCATAATTTGTTTTTCATCTAAAAATCCGGTTTTTTTTTGTTGTTGTAGGTTTGTATTGTGTAGAGCAGTTAGGTGAGGTTCTACATTGCAGATGGAGGGAGTCTACGTCGAAGATCATAAACCCGTCCGCACCGTTCAAGTACACAAGCTTTATATCCTAAATATCAAAATATTACAATCATCATTATACGCAATATGCTGACTAAAGGTAGCCATTGACGATGCATCCATTTAGAAGATTTCCAAATGGACGCAATGGATATACTCCAAATTATGGGCACATTGACTGACTTCCATTTGGACGTACGCGCCGCCGCCACTTCGAATATTGCACGCTATCAAGTAACACGTACGGAACAAAACAATGGATTTTTTAACGGTGGCAACAGCAGTGTGCATTTCGATAAAAATACAGAAAAGACGTAGGAGAAAATGGATGAAAGGGTGGTTGGAAAAAAGAAGTACATTTACACATACCAACTTATTGTCTGAATTATCATTAGAACCCAGCGATTGGAGAAATTACTTGAGGATAGACGAACAGACTTATTTCAAATTACTGCAACTTGTGACACCAATAATAAAAAAAACAAGATACTAACATGAGACAAGTCCCCATGAGAGGCTATGTGCTACACTTCGCTTTTTAGCTTCAGGAATGACGTATGAAAATCTGAAATTTTCAACAGTAATTTCTGCACAACGCCTAGGAGTTATTATTCCTGAAACTTGTAAGGCAATAATAACTGTTTTGAAAGATTATATGAAGGTAAGTAAATGATACAATTTGTATTCAGTTTTTATTATATAAGTGTATTAAAATAAGTAAATTATAACTTCACTCTGCAACATCAGTTATTATTATATTATTAGTGTTTTCTGGTGTTTCGCCTATAGCGGCAACAAATGCGTCATATAATATATTATGGTCACTTGTACTCTGTGTTATTTGTGAATTTCGTAGCTGATGTAACGAATTGTTGGAATTGAATTGTTGAATAATCGAATCATCGCGGTTTTGAGTTGGTGGTCTGAAAAATACTTGTGAATTATGTACAATGTGCGAGTCCATGGTCAAATTGTTAGTTTCAACCATAAATACCGCATCGTTAATTATTTTTTGGCAGTATATAGCCATCAACATAACAGTTATAATTCCCGCTGTAAAAAATTTCATCTACTTCCACTACAGGAGAGGCGACGTGTGGCAGACGTTGCTTTCCTTATCAATATAGCGAATGGCACGATCGATTGTCTCGAGCTGCTTGGACAGATAGGACTAAGGACCCCCGCAACTATAATTAGAAAACCTAATCTAATTCACATTCCATTAGTAAAATGTAGCTACAGGCAGAACAGTTATTTAATTAGAGCGTGCAGGTGTTATAATACATTGGCCAGAGAAATTGATGTAGATCTGTTTAATACATCGGCGTTCGGGCTTAAGCGACTTATGAACGATTGTTTCTTTGACTCGTGATGGATGAACTAAATAAGCTAACTAGTTTGTTTGGTTTATCTATTGCGGGTCGAGGGGGCAGTTGTACGTGGGTCGCTTCACTCTAGCTAATATGTTATTTTCTTTTCTTAATTTTTTTTTTTTTTTTTTTTTAAATAAGTTTTAATGACCTACTTAATGCTACATACACACTACACCAGGGTTGGCGAACCTTTATGTATCAACGTGCCATTTTTTCTAAAGTAATGGTAAATGAGGTCATAGACGTGCTATCACATAATTTTGACTGTGATTACTTGGAAAATAATAATAATAATCATCATCATCAGAATATAATAGTCCACTGCTGGACATAGCCCTCCTCTAATGAGCGCCATAGTGACTTGTCTTTAGCTAGCCGCATCCAGCATCTGCCTGCAGTCTTTCGCAGATCCTCATCCCACCTGGTCGGAGGGCGTCCTACACTAAGTTTGCCGAGCCGCGGTCTCCGCTCAAGAACACGTTTACCCCAACGGTTGTCGGTTCTTCGCAAGTTAGGGCCAGCTCACAATACAATAATAATAATAAATACTATTTATAACACAAAACTCTTTATTTACTACAAAAAAAAAAATACTTTTTGCGATGTCACAGATATACGCGTAATTTAAATCAAAGTAAAATTTGTGTGACTTCTGTTGTTGCAGATTAGATGACAAGTAACTTATGTTAGGGTTCTAAGATATTACTTTTAGCAGAATGCATGCTGAACTAGAGTCATTTGTCAAACGGTTTCTAAACGAGTTTTTAATGTTATTCATCTCTGAAAATAGTGACTCGCAGGCATAGGTAGATGAAAATATTGTTAGAATAGCACGAGCCAGCTTCTTTAAACAGTTAAATGTGTCTGGTAACGCATTCCATGTGTCCAAAATTTTGTTATTAGCATTTTTACTTATATTACTTGTCAATCTTTCTGTTTCAATTACTTCCAACTCTTTCCTTATTTCAATAAATTTTTGAATCCATAATGAACTAGACTGGAAATAAATTAGCTGCATTTCAAATTCTTCCATTTCCAACCAATCGAATGGGGACAAGTTCAGTTTATCAAATGTCGTCACATCAGGGTACATAATGAACTTGAGTGTTTCCTATAATTCCTTGAACTGAGAAAATCTCGCTGAAAATTCCTTGATTGAAGAATCAATCACAGAAATAAATTCTTCTGAAACGTTTTCTTTGTCTGGTTTCTCGTGTATATCTAAATCGTTCATAGTTTTTTTAAAGTTTGGAAAATACTTGTAGTTTCTTTTGATAACATCGTTCCCAAAACATGCAGTTTCGCGTTAAAACTGCGAATGAGATCTGTCATGACGATAATCGTTTTATTTGTGCCTTGAAACTTTACGTTTAACTCATTGAAATGTTGGCATATGTCTGTAAAAACATCAATTTTGAAAGTCACGTAACATCCAACAACTGTGGATATTGTTCAATTTTTCTTTGTAGTGACTACACCTTCCACTTTTTATTTTTTATAAAAAAAATAACAATACAGACCTGTTTAAAATTATAGTACAATATCTATTCCTTATACAATTTTATCCTATTTTTATGCACAATTTTATCCTTTCCATTCATATTTATTTTTACATTTGGTGTAACATCTTCAGTTACAACATAATATTATGGGCCTGACTATAATGAATCAAGTATGCTACCGGTTTAAGTTTGCATTAACAATGAATCACCTGGCTCGTAAACAATTGGCTTCAGTGACTTATCATATTGCTATATGTTTTTGTTTCTGCTTACTTATAATTAAATTAAATTTTGCATCATGTTGTGCTTTTTGCAATTTGGAGTGTGGTTTTATGAAATCTTAGGATTACTGATACAATATATAGCTGTCTAACTCTAAGATGACCAAGCTCTTCATAGAGCTCGTTTGTAGGGTGAAGTCGTGCCTTTCCACGAGCTACTTTAAGAACAGCTCGCTGAGCAAGTTCTAAGTCTGGGCTATACGTAGTAGCTATACTTAGTCTGTGGATTCACTATATAGCTTTCAACTTCTCTGGGTATATCATTCCCAAATGTATATACATGTATCATTTGTCTTAAGCTTTAGTTCATTTACCAAAGCTTTAGAAACGTATGACCTCTGGCTTCCTGTGTCCAATAACAAACGGCAATCTTTTATGCCCTCCGATGGCGCCAGTGTCAATACGTATAAAATGCAATGGATATTATGTTCCTTTGGCAGAATGTTTTCATGACAAAATCCTCTGAGTACAAACTGTCTAAATGTCATAATGTCCAAATCCTCAGATGGCGCCTGTCTCAATATGTACTAAGTGCCATGGATATAATGTTTCTTTAGCACAATATTTTTATGATAAAATGCTACGGATACAAATCTTAAGATACGATTTCACCAAAATAGTGTGCAGCACATTTGCTTACAAACATTTTGTGCAAAACTCCAGCAGTGCAGGTACTAAGCTGGTATCGCGATTGGCTTCCGTCTGCACTGCTAAAGCTGTGCGTAACTTTTGTAAGCGCACAGTTCAGCACACTTGTGCCCGAACATGTTCACAGAGTAGAGTTTCTGCCGAAGACAGTTTAGTAGTTAATATGGACGGGCAGGAAAACGTAGTGCTTTGTGCTGCAGCATATGTTTTACTATGTAGTCTGCTTAAAAAGAAACGAAGACAGAAACCGCGATGTTGGGTGAGGCCTTTATTACAGCGACGGACTGAAGAAACGAATAGATTTCTAGAAGAAATAAAAATAGATCCATTAAGTGGATTAAAAAAAATTACACGTATATCTTGCGAAGATTTTGAGTTACTGGTCAATGTAACTAGTCCTTTTATTGCTAAGCAAGACACCAACTACAGAAAGTGTGTCCCTGTTTCAATAAGGCTTGCAATCACCTTAAGATATCTTGCTACTGGAGATTCTTTTGCAAGTTTAATGTACTTATTTAAAGTTTCAAAAGAGCTTATTGCTCGGATTGTACCTGAGACTTGTAAAACGTTGCTAAGCGTGTTGAAAGAAAATATTAAGGTAAGAAAATAAAAATAATATACAATTTTATTTTAGTCACTTTTATTGCATTACATACACAGCCAAGATATTATTTCGCCATCATTCTGACGTAAAAGATCGGAATAATCCTGAAAACCTGAAGACTGAGAATTTGATGAATCTGAATACGGTGAAGGCATTGGAGTTGTTACATATTTCCAGTACCAATAATAGCGTCATATAATAAACTAGTAGGCCGCTCCTGCTTCGCACGGGCGAAGCCGGGATATATAGCCTATGTCAACCGGGGATAGTGCAGCATCCCAACAGTGAAAGAATTTTTCAAATCGGTTTAGTAGTTTCGAAGCCTATTCAATGCAAACAAACAAACAATCAAATCTTTCCTCTTTATAATATTAGTATAGATTATCGATATCCCTTTGTACTAAAATCTTCGTTCGCTCATCTCTAATTTTCCTTAATTTGGTTGCGATGGCTGCAGCAAAAATGTCGTAGTCATCAGATTTTTTTGCTTCCATTTGCTTGTTTACGTAGTTCATAATCGATAAAGCTTGGCTGATTCTCTGGTCTTCATCGACAATACGGCGTTTAAGCGAGTTCTTCGGAGCCTTAAACTTTTCGACTGGCCTTTCATGAAGAGATTCTTGATCTTCTTTTACTGTGTCATTCTGGATATCTTGTGATACCTGAAATAGTAATAAGATTTCCTTTTTCAGAAGCCTAACACTTCAGAAGAATGGATGATCGTAGAGCGCTAACTTGACCATCTTTGGTATTTCCCTCATTGCATTGGGGCTATGGAAGGCAAGTAATACTAGAAGCGACCTTTAAAAAAAAAAAGAGATTTCAGCATTGTGCTTTTAGCACTGGTTGATGCAAATTATAAGTTTACGTACGTAGATGTCGGTTGCAAAGGATGAATATCGGATGACAAAGAACGCGGAACGCAGAACTCAGTACGGTTGAACGCTTTTGGTCTACGCGAGTCCAGAAAGGCCAAGCCAATCATCTGGTGAATTTCGTCCAGTGGGCGGATCATACTTCTCATTCGAAGAGCTCACGCTCGGAATAGTTAAATTGTAAATTATTATAACACCGGTTTGCACTCACGATTATGTTTTTATCGGTCGAGACGATCGACCGGTTTCGGAGCCATTAGAGCCCCTTCCTCAGGGAATACGCGCGATTCTGGAGAAGGTCGCCCGCGTACTGGCGATGCCAGAGCTGCGGCGGCGGTGCGCGCACGCGCAGAACGTGCAGCCGCTCTAGCTGCCCTGGCACTCGCCTGCCCTGCGACTTTTTTCCCCGGTACTGGTTGTTTTTCCTCCGTTTCACTTGTACACGGTGACACTTGTGCTACACATTTAGGGTCTACGCACAACACACTGACCGTGTCGAACGGTGTACTGACAACTGCATCCGTCTTGCTCACCCGCGTCGTATTAAGAACCGGCTTCCACGCTGAGGCCAAAGTCCAGCCACTGTCCCGGTTGAAATTAGGGTGGCGAGCAATTTCGATAGCTTCCCGTACCTTCCGCGGAACGAGCAATTTCTCATTGGCCAGGACGGAAACCTGGTCGAACCTCAGGAAGTGGTTGAGCTCCTGCGCATGCTCCGCTACGGCGGACTTGATCGTGTCCACGTTCTTCACACTACGAATGTGCTCGGTGAAGCAATATTACGACAAGTTTCCCCGATGTAGCACTTGCCGCAATCACAGGGAATCTTGTATACCCCTGGCACATTGAAGGGTTCCTTGTCTTTCGGAGAACACAACAGTTGTCTAAGCCGACCCGGCGGCCGAAAGAAAGTCCTGATGCTGTATTTCTGCTGGAGGATAATCGTGAGTGCAAACCGGTGTTATAATAATTTATAAAGAATCCTCACGCGAGTTTTGATGAAGTGATAGTTAAATTGCTTTTGAAAACGTTTCATTTTGGGAATCAAACTTTTTCTAGATTGTCTCGTACATTTATCCATTCGCTCTTTTAGGGCAACCATTTTTGTACGCTTAGGTCTATTCCGTCCCACTTGATGCAGATTCCGAGGCGTACCGCTTCCGTGCTGATGGCAAAAAATCACGCTCTGAATCTAAAGAAAGTGGCCGATAGCTTCCTTTCTCGACATCAGTTTCTCTGGCTTAACAGCCTGGTTGAACAGCTCTGTTGCCGCAACCAAACCTCTTATGACGTGCCGTTGCAGGGCTTGTGATTAAGGCTCTACCGAAAGCCCATTCTAACATCTTTACTTTTATGTCGCGAAAACGTTTTTCAGATATACATGTTACTTCTGGTATAAATGCCTTTGCGATTTGGTTTGTCGGAAGAGCAAACCGCAGTTTGTTAAGGATTTGAAGGTCAGTACGATCTCAAAACATATCATATTTCGTTTAGCGCGTCATCTTCAAAGAAGTCCAGCCTTCAGGTACATGTCCCTGCGCTAGAACCCTCACACGCTCCGAATTTCATTAACAGCCTCCGATTCGCCCGTTTTATCCCCGTTTTCGTTTTGTCCGGATTTTTTTGTTGTTTTTTTTTTTTTTTGTCGGGGGTTTTACTGTAGCGTTACGCCTGTTTAAACGACCTAAACAGGCGTCCCGCGACAATTTCTAGGTATTTTAGAAATTAAGCCAGCCTATCAGTTCCTGCAGTTCCTAATGGGTAGTAAGAAAACAACAAAGGTATCGGATAGTAATGTTTAATGGACTGGGTTATAAAAACAGATAGTACAGTTAAAAAAAAAAACCTAAAGCTCTAAAGGCCTAGACGCTCCGCAAGTCTTCATACGCCGTAGCATCAGGTACCCGGTGAGATAGTGCTAAGAAGATGTGAAGTTTCTGAAGAGGGTATGGAAATCGTAGGTTCACGATGCGTCTGGTATCCGGAAGTCGATGAGTGTAGATTTAAGTAGGAGGACGGCAGCGGAGCAGATTCCAGGTCGTTCGCCGCCTTTGATGAGATTAGTAAGATATTGACCAAGGGACTCACGGTTTCGGGTGCTCCACAACTTTATAGGGTCGTAATTCCTTCCGCTTTCGGCATGCCTCTCCTCCTTTCCTCTTAGTTCAGTCCAGCTTCGATTTTCCTCCACTTCTCCACTCATTTCTCTTATTACAATTTTGATGTTGCTTCTTTCAAGATCTTTTTAGAATTACTCTGTTTGCCGTCACGGCTTTCGCTGTTCATTTTTCAAATTTTAGAATTTCGACTTGCGGATAATGTGCCCAAAAAGTTTTAACTAACCGATAAAAAGTTTACAAATTTTATATAAAAAATGGATATGAATGAGGATGTATATGAATGAATACTACAATCTCCAGGTGATTCAGCTTGACATGAGGTCTGTGTTCTTCATGCATTGCCGTCGAACAAAAGGTACGTCTTGGTGATGATGCTATGAAAACTGCGCGGGCGTTTGGTCGTGACAAAATAGCGTCAATTTTTGCTTTTGTTGTGAAATATTTCGTTTCAAATCCATCGCATTCTTGTTCGTGTGCTTCTAGTCGTAATGGATCGTTATCTTGCTGTTCAATTTGCAGCTGTATGTCTTCGAATATTTGGAGAGTTGATGCTAACTCTTGCTGTCGCACGTGTATTTCATGGCGGCTTGTATGTTCCGTGTCGACATCAAAATTATTTATAAAATTGGATATCCTTGTAAGTCGTTCTTTGATTGAACTGCATTGTAGTTTTAACACGTCGATGTCCATCTTTCCGCCAGCAAGCGCCGAAGGTAGATTGAAATGTCCACGATGAAGACTGTCTACGGGTTCTCAATCGTTTTGAAGTTAATGAAGTATGTAATCCAGGTTCGAGAACATGTCTACGGGTTCTACGGGTTTTGAAGTTAATAAGGGTGGTAATCCAGGATCGAGATCATGTCTATCTCCGAAATATAATTACATTAAAATGTCATGTAGGTACTTTAAAACTACCCACTGATAAGTAGTGTCAAAGTTACTTGTTACAGCGACGTGGCGCGATCATCAAAATGGGCTCTGGGCGTGATGCTGCGGTCAAGTTGGTGGCTCAGGTCGCGGGGTAGCGTGATGCTGGGGTCGATTTGGGTGCTGAAAAAACCCGCTTTTTTCGGGTCTTGAAGTAAGTTGGCTGCTTGGCCTTCGACAATTTACGGCTTGTCCGCCAAAAATCCACTTCCTTGCCTCGTCCTGTTGCAGCCAAAATGGTCGCTTCCCAGAGTCCAAAGACAACAAGAAAGAGAAAAATGCAATCCAATTTCAGTTCACGCAGACACGACTCCAATACTGTCAACACCTTTTGTTTTTATTGATCAATAACAACAAAGTTTACGTTCCATTCTATAGGTTAACTGGTCAGAGACTAAAGACGACAGATGAATGACATAACTGATTGATGATATTAAACTGTCACTGTCTTCTACTACTAATGTCAAAAGTCGTCTGCTTCTAATGTCAAAAGTCGAAATGTATACAATGAGTAATTTTCTTGTAATGAATTAAGAAATATGTTATATTTTCACTGAAAATATAACATATTTCTTCATACAGCATTCTTTATACAGCAATCATGCGCACGTATTTGTTATCCAAATTTTTCTTTGTTTTCCCATCTGGATATTTACTACTTCTATCATAATAATTTTTTAACGTATTTCTCTTTTTAGGGGTTGGGCCCATTTGCTCATTTTGCTCAGTGGTATCTACGTCTGGAGTAACAGAAACATTGGATGACCATACCTCATTATGTTTTCTCTTCATATGATCTATCAAGTTCGTAGTATTTCCACTTAGTTTAAACTCTCTTTTACACAAAGAACACTTTGCAAACTTTTCATTAGTCTTTTTGAAGTAATCCCACGCACGTGACTTGCTACTCATTTTTTATTGTTACTCCACTCAACAGTAAAAACATCCACAATAAAAAAACTGACTGTCTTTTGTCTTGTAAATGAATGATATACGCACGGTAATTCTCCTACCATAGAGAATAATCTCAATGGTTACACCTTTGAATGAATGAAATACGCACGGTAATTCCCCTACCATAGAGAACAATCTACGTCTACGCATTTTTCACTATGGCCGGGGAATAACCTACATACACGCATACCTAGACTCTAGGGATGTATAAGTAATACTTGAGTAAACAATCGATCGATTGTTTTGAAAACTATCGATAGTATCGATAGCCATTTACTATCGATACTATCGATAGTCTATCGATGTTTAACGTACACTAATTTTCAGAGAAATGAAGTGATAATGTTTGTTGTGTGTTTTGATAATGTTTTAAATAGTGCTTTGTGAAGTAGCTACGCTACAAACCTTGCTAACATTTTAAACAAGTGCAAGTGTATTAGGCAGCGAAATTTTGATGAAAAGTGACCCGTCAAAAACTACATTTGCTTTTCACATTCTAGGTACAATATGGAAGCGAGTTTGTAAATGTGTGTTTGGTTTCTACTCACAAAACCACAAGACGCTGTCTGTCCAGTATATATTCTAGCTATGACTGCTGACCAGAACGGCTTACTGCTGTAGCATTGTGAGTAAAACCGCGGGACGCTGCCTATCCAGCAATTATATTCTAGCTACGGCCGTTTTACCTGATGTTTAGTGACGTTGTTGTGGTAAAACCGTGACGCTGTGCCAGTATAACTTCAGGACACTTCCAGCTGTATATACAATTGATGCCAGCACTGCCTGTACTGGACAGGTCAAGAGATGCTTCGTTCTAGATTGTGTATCTTCGACTGTCCAGAGTGGTCGTTCTTTTTTTGGTTATTATTGACTTCTTTCTGTTTTTCTGTTGATCCATTGACCAATCAGAGGTTTGTTCATCTTTTTATTGTGACTTCTTGCCGTGGTAAAACAATCCAAAAGTGAATAAATAGAAAGATGGAACAACTTTCCACGTGTAAATATTTATATTATCACGTATTTTGATGACACTACACAAAATCATAGGTAATCATTGGTTTCTTCTAGGGAAGCATGATCCATTGTAGACAGCATCATCACTTAACATCAGGCAAGTTGGCTGTCATACGCAAGACTATTACAAAAATACTAAGACGCTTTGAATTATCCACTGCTGGGTATAGGCCCCTCCTCCTATGCCAGTTTATATTTATTTGCAGAATCTCTGATGGCTGCCGAGACATCCTGGTCCGCCACTGGGATAGCTCTTGCTAACTCCAAAATAGCTTCACGCAGCCCTCGTCCGTTCTCCAACATAGCTCGAGCCGGGATCCAGTTGCTAGACTGAAAGTGAAAAAATATAATAATATATAAAAATCTAGGTACTTGTCCTTGTAGCCCGATTGGCTTGCAATAAAATTTTGGCTGCCTGAAAAGCTATGGTCACCCTGGGCCTGGGTCAACCATACGGTCAAGTGATACTACTGGGCTGATCGAGCTGTATATTGCTTTACTTTGCTGATTGGTTAGAAACTTCTAAGAGGGCTATGCTGGAGAGCACTACATCTGTAATATATCTCCTGTTTTTTTATGGTTGATTCCAAAGTAAAAGTTGTTTAAAATTATAAGTAGGTACAACAAAGGTATTCTCAAATATGTCCGTTGTCTAAAAGAAAACCCCGAATAATCTAAATTTCAGGCCTGTAACTTATTCCGTTTATAAGCTAGACTTACATATTCGAATAGACGGACATACAACACTTATTAACTTATTTATTTATTGATTTACTTAATGAGATATTCGCATACTTCTATCTCAGCTAGGACGACGCGTATTTCGAGTTGGCCTCGGCAGTGCACTTCGATTTTCTGCCGTAGTTGGGATAACTGGTAGCAGCGCTCCTCCTAGATCAACTGGAGGCAGCTCTACTGCCTGTTCAACTGGTGGCAGCGCTGCACCCTGTTGAACTGCTGGCTGTGCTGCTCCCACTTGAACTGCTGGCATAGCTGCACCCAAATGCACTGCTGGCAGTGCTGCATCCAGTTCCAGCTCATCTTATTCAAAGACTGGGAGTGCGTGTAATTCTTTCTGGTCTGGGACATGATTGCTGAAAACAAAATAATATAATTTACAATATACCGACTCATCCGTAGAATAAAGTCCGATCTGTAGGGTTGATAGTTTTGAGTAGAGGCTAGAGAAGTTGTTGACTTGTGTAACTCTTAAACGGTGAGACTTGAAATTTTGGTTTTTTGGTATGTTGTTACAACGTCTCAACCTAAATACATGCTATGTAGTGTAAATTTATTATCCGTTTATTTCACGAGATAGTGAGTTCCATATTAACATAGGACGTTTTATGGCGGAACACCGGGGGTCCGTAGTGAACATTATACGTTGTTTTACGGAGACGTATGAATCAAGTGACGTTATATGTTAGTATGGGTCGGTTTTTGTTAGAATTACCTATTCCTTATGAGTCCTATGTGAATGACCACCTGTAAATATTGGAACATAATGTTAGTCATATTATGACAACGCTCCTATATAAGTAAAAAAAAACAAATAATTATAATTTAAAATAGTTTAATCATTTAAAAATCAGATAATAGGTAAGAATACCATTAGATGGCATCACTTTGAACAGCAATAACACAACAGTTAGGTATATACTTAAAATTAGCATAGTCTTAATTACCTATACGTAGATCTATGTACATACCTATTAGAACAATGTAGGAAGCAATTTGAATGAACGCGCATGAAGAAATTTAGTTTTAAACACATTAGTTATAAAATCGACAATAACATAATTATTTTTTCAAAATAATGGAGTCTTTATATTTTTTCTAATAAAAGCATCGTCACTTACATAACTTACATTAGGTTCTATACTTAAAAAGAATTAAACTGTATGTATACCTAATACTGCTTTAGAGGCGTACCTAATAGTTAAACTTAAAATAGTTATTAAATGGCTTATTTTATTACATCATGGTAACTAGGTAACTACAACAAGGCATCATTTTTTTAAATAGTATACATATAATAATATACAATATTAATATATATATATATATATTAAATTAGCAGTCTTAAAATTATAATAAATGTACGTAAATATTTAACATAACAAGGGAAAATACGTAGGTGTATATAGATATTTAAACTTCGCACTAGTTACTTAAATAAATTGTTATTATAATAATACAACATTCAGCCTTTATTATTTATCAATCAGTCTTACATTGTGACCTAGACGGGTGCAATGAAATTGAATGTAGACAAACATTAAATTACTTGTACTTATTTAAGTACTTATTATAATTAAATTTATTTTGATAAATCAGTAGAAATAATTTAGATTTAAAAAAAGTAGCATAAAATATATAAAAATATTTCTTATTCCGATAGGTCATCGTCCGATTCTTCAGAAACAGGAATAGTGATGTGATGTGGCAAAGAATTAAAGTATGGATGATACTCTAAGGGAATAACTTCGGAGCGGCACATATCCATTAGGTCTTTATATTTAGCAGCAGGAACCATAATAGGTTCAGAATATGCAGGTTTTAGTTCAGTTTGTACCGAGTTTCTCGTGTTACCGCGAACCACTAAAGTATTATAATCAGGCTGAGTCAGGTCATATTTATAAAACAATTTGTTGGGATCACTACAGTCTGCATGAACTTCACGGATTTTATTCCAGTTAATCTTCTTGCCCATAATGTCTTTCATCCAAACCTTATCATTAACAAGACATTTAAAGTCAAACACGTCATTTTGTGTTACGTTGCGAACAACATAGGGTTCTCCTTCATTCTTGGCCCATCTTACTAATAAACGCCATTCATGAGGGGTATAGATAGTTTTGGTATGAGACGCTTTCTCGATGACAGAGTGAACACTGTCTCCCTCATTTTGAGTGTGTCCTTTCTGTAAAAACCGGTGTGTTATGCATATGTTGAATTTTTTTGCGGCATAAACGTATAATGAATATACAAAGCGATTACGATTTTGCCCAGCACAATTGTCTGACCAAAAGCGAAACTCTTTTGCCCCTTGCTCAACATTAGCCTGGATAAAATCTAAGAGGCAACTGCTAACCTCATTTGCGTCACGTTTTGCCACAGATTCATCCCACATATAGCAAACAGCCTTCCTTTTACCCATGTCAAAAACCGTGAAATTAAAAGAAGATAGCTTTCTCTTATAGTAAAAAATGCTTATATTGCCATGAGGACACTGTAATACTTTTTCAAAATCAAACACAGCAGTAACCGTGTTTCCATTTGACTCCTCAGCGTCCTTTTTATCTTGGATTTTTAAATGCCTTGCGACCTTCTTATTAGTCTGGTGTTGCTGAAAAGCTTCTTTTTCTTGATCCGTTGGATTCTTCTTCAATCGGAAAACGTGACATTCATCGCACTGATCCTTTTTGGGAATACGAAAAGCTAGATTGAAGTTTGAGTTGACAATGTCACGATACTGGCGTTCTTTTGTAGCCTTAAGGTGCGTATAAATTAAGCGCGGCAGCCGCGCGAGCCAATGTTCGACCAGAGTTGACGTTCATTTGCCGCGCGAGCCAATATGTAGATATAAATTTAGTTGGACGTGGCAGGCGCGCGCGGCAGGCGATCCATCACGAACAAACCGCGGCGGATAGACAGACCAGTTCACTCTTGTAAACCTGCGAGTATGGACGCGCGTGGTCGGGCGGCTGCCGCTTTCATTGTGATTCACCATCTTATTTGTAAAAAAAAGAAAAGAAAAAGGCGTTGGTGGATGAAAAAATTATATCTAAATAGATCGCTATATGGCCCGAAACTTCTGGAAGACATAAGATATGAAGCCGTTGCAAACACTATAAAAAATTTTACGCGAGTGTCAACTACAGAGTTCGAATTAATAAAATCATTAATAGAACCAAGTGTTATGAAAATGAACACACAATTTCGAGAGGCAATATCAGTTACTGAAAGATTAGCAATAACTTTAAGATTTCTGGCAACTGGAGACTCGTATACTAGCCTGCAATACCTTTTTCGAGTATCAAAACAGTCAATTTCAAGAATTGTTCCTGAAGTTTGTGATGCACTTTGCGATGCACTAAAAGACTGGGTAAAGGTGAGTAAATAAAATATCTAGTTTTCTTTTATTATTATATTTATTTATTGATATAATTCTTATTATTATTTAGGGGAAAAAATCATCCATAGGCAATGGCGTTGGTTCACGTTCATCAGTAGGAGTAGTGTCTGGAATCTGAGAAGACGGAGTCGAAGTCTGAGGAGACGGCGTTGAGGTGTAGTGTGACTGTGAATAATTTTGGGTACAATACCCATAATTCGAATATTTTCCTAGGTCAGCATCAAATATCACATTGTTAATCGCTTGCTTGACGTAAATTAAAGTGCGTGAATCATATTTACGGAGTTCATTAGCAATGTGCTGGCCGTAAGAAAAATATGGGTCAGCAGATGATGCAGCGGATTCAGTTAGAACCTGAAATGCTTTTTTCAGCATAGGGGAATCTTCTTCAGCGTTTACCTTTTTCTTTTTCTTTACTCTCAGATTATCTGGAGCGTTCATAATGTCACTTGGTGGTTCTATTTCTTGTTCCATAGCAGAAGGTGTAATTGGTCCTGTATCATTATTTTGTGCTATTTGTGCTGTTGCCAACTATAAAAAAAATACGAATGTTTAATTAATTGTTGCAGGTACCGGACTCAGAAGAAGAATGGTTGCAGATAGCACACGATTTCGAAAACAAATGGGACTTTCCTCATGCAGTAGGTGCATTGGATGGCAAACATGTAGTGTTGCAAGCACCTATAAACAGTGGCACAGAATTTTTCAACTACAAACAGTTTTTTAGTTTAGTATTACTAGCTTTAGTCGATGCAGACTATTGTTTTACGTATGTAAATGTGGGTTGTCAAGGTAGACTATCTGATGGAGGTATTTTCAAAAATACAAACTTATACAAAAAACTAGAAGAAAAATCTATGAGACTTCCTCCTCCATCCATTCTTCAAGTGCCCTATTCCTTCAAAGTACCGTATGTGATTCTAGCTGACAAAGCTTTTGCTTTAAATGAATATACTATGAAACCATTTCCAGGAGATCTAGAAAGGGGTTCTGAGGAAAGAATCTTTAATTACAGGTTATCTCGAGCACGTAGATGTGTGGAAAATGCATTCGGGATTCTGAGCTCAGTTTTTAGAGTTCTACGCAAACCTATGTTACTGCAACCAAAGATTGCTACTAAAATTGTTTTAGCAACAATACATTTGCATAATTATTTGAGAAAAAGAACTCTGACAAGATCACAGTACACGCCGCAAGGATGTATAGATAGTGAAGGAAACGAGGGGCAAATTATACCTGGAACTTGGAGAAATGAAACTGCCCCTACATCACTACTGCCTCTTAACTATATCCCAAGAAGAGCGGGAAATTTTGCACAACAAATACGTTCACACCTAGCCCATCACTTTGTTACCAATGGTGCAATATCTTGGCAAAATAGATATTAAAACTTGTACTCACATTTTCAGACATTGTGTCCAATGTTTCATTGGGTAGATCTTTATCCCTCATGAAATTAAAATCATCAAACGCAAACCACTTCGAAACGTATACTTCATTTGTCGCTGTAATAAAAATAAAAATTATTTACGTAATTACAATAATGCGTTTTATTTTTTGTTGTAAATGCAAAATAAATAGGTACTTACCAGAACCAGTACGACAACTTTTAGCTATTCTAGATTTTTCTCTTCTGTAGGACGCCAAAAGCGTAGTCATTTTTTTTTTCAAGTCAGGAATAGGTATATCCATTTTCTTACTGATTTCTACCCACGCATCATACCTCAACGATTTATTGTGGTATTGGGAGGATTTGCTGTTCCACAAAAATTCTTTTGCGCTATACAATTGTATTAGTAAACGGCACTTTTCGTTGTCCATTTTTACGTATTCGCCGCGCGAGCCAAATCACCAAAACTACAACCGTCCCCACTGCGCGCGAGCGAACGACTGAAGCTCCTTTGATGCGGTCTAAAAAACCGACAGCGAGCGGATCGCCCCGCGGCACGTTCGAGCGCGGCAATGTTCGCGTCGCCGCGCGCGGCGGTCCCGTCTACATAGAGCGCGGCCGCCGCGCGCACCAATGTTCGATGGTTTGCCGCGCTTAATTTATACGCGGCTTTAGATGTGTATTTCTCGGAGTCGAACCATTCAAGATACAATTTGAACATTTTGGCAATGCTTAAGTCTCCATGTAGGTAGAGTTTTTGGCTATTCTTGCGTATATAATGCGATTCGACAGGGACAAATGCCCGAACATGGTCACAAACACTCACTTTCATTGCGTCATCTATAACAGTCTTATGGTTATCGTGACGTACCCCGTTGGTCCTTCTCTACAATAGCACTTCTATCGTATTTATTCCACGCAGTCTTTAAGATACGAGTTGAAACGGCAAGAGTATTAATAAACATAGTTTGGCATACTTCAGTTTTCTCGCAGTGTGATTCGCTGGAACCTGTAATCAGCGGCAGATAATATTTAAAAGTATTTTTCCTATTATTAGGAGTATCTTGATTCAGACATATTTTCTTCTTCATTTTATCGGAATATTTGATGATGAAATTCCACTGCATAGCCCGATCTCCCAGTTACCAAAATTTTGTGAAGCAGTCCTGCCGCTGTTGGTGAGATATTTTATGAGAACATTTATAACGGCATTTGCATGATGGCCTCATCGATTTTTCGTCTACGGCTTTTCCCTTTTTCGTAATATATGTCTTACCTAAGTTCTTCAGTCATTTGCGTTTAATGTCTGACCATTCTTTTGGGTGCCTTTTTCGTTTTTTAGTTGTTTTAGGAGTCACGGTGTGATTGCTTGAGTATGAAGTAGCAGGCGAATTGGTGGTATTAAATGACGATGGAGAAATCACAGAGAAACTGTCTGGTTGATGATGAACAGGGCAGAATATGCTATGGCAGATCGAATGGACATTAGTAGGAGACGGCATAGGAGTTGGTACTGATAGTTCCGAATTAATCGGAGTAGATCTGTGTTGAGAAATCTCTAACTCTTCAAGCTGTATTAATGGTGAATTTTCGAAACTCGAAGGTACTTCTAAAGAAAATGTACTAAGTTGATTGCCGTACATATCCTCGGCAGACGGATCAGGCACGACATCTGGTATTGAGTAGTCGCAAGTAATTCCCGATGTTTCCTTGGTCCCACCATCTTCATGCAGAATTTCTTCCCATACGTCTGCTAGTTCCCGACTGATTCCTTCTGCACCAGGAGGTAAAGGTGACGTTTGTTGTGCCATGCCGTTATCATCATGATTCACAACTGAAATAATAAATTATTATAAGTATTCATAGAAGAAAATTTATAATAATATGTATATTGCAAGACAATGTACTTAGCAATTAATTTAACAAATTTAAAATATATTTTTTTTAATATTTCATGATGTTTTTAAATGAGCATCGTCTTAACTGCTTTCATTATCCCACTAACAACGTCCCATCTTAATATCGAACCAACAAATCGTATCATTAATTCCGTAGAAAAACGTCTTAAATTCACATGAAACGCTTAGAAATTAAACAGTGTTCGTTTATAATTGTCCTAATATTTTATAGGACTTCTACTTTTTACTGTTTAATATTACATAAATGGGTAAAGCCAAAACTTTATAACTAGTAACATAAAAGTAACAGAATAGTAACGTTAATACTTTTACTTTACCGTAACGTAAAAGTAACGTAAAAGTGTTATAAGGCTGCATGCACAATGAGGGCTACCGTTTACAACATTTTATTTATTTTAGAAATAAGTGTAGCTTACAAAAATGTATGTAATTTGACGTTTTGATGACCTCACTCTACAGCAGCGCCTCTAGCGGCGAATTCACACGCGTTAGCCCTCATTAATGAGATTACGCAAATGGCAGGCTATTGTTATTAGTTAAAATAAAACTAAGTAGAATGTATCATTCAGAGGTTTAATGAAATTAACTTTTACTTATATTTACTATCCCAAATAAGCTGAAGGAAAATAGTTAATTTCTTTAACATTCACCTCATTTGGGAAAGTAACATACCCATTACAATCTGCATCTGAATAAGGTAAGAACATCACAATATCTTCTTTAGAAATAATGGATATATCATTTTCTACTAATTTAAACTTTTTTTTGTCTCCTTTCAATGATTTAAAACCTTGCACAACCAGTATTTTTTTTAATTTGTCAACTTCTTGGATTAAGCATACGTATCGGTAGGTACGTTTTCCTTTTTTAGTATAAAAATTCGCCAAGATATACTTCCCTACTTCTTCAACACAATCTTCTAACAATTTGCCATCATTCTTAGGTTTATTAAGCTTGAATAATCCAGTTTCTTCATCCAGTACCATTGAGACACTCTCATTTGATATTTATTTATTTATTTATTTAGAGATACGCCAACAGTGAACATATTACACATTCTTAAAAAATACAAAAAATGTATGCATACATAGATCTGATATGAACACCTTTTACAGGCGTATACAACATTCGCTATAATTATTATTATTGATACTTTTGACTTATGTTCTTTTTTTTGTACCAAAAACGTGCTATCGCCTGAGTGTAACTTTTCTGTTTCTACTCTCTCTTCATCATCAACGTCTAGCTTTTCTACCTCCATTTTCCCTTCATAGCATGTGTCTAGCTTTTCTTCATTATCTTCTAGCTTTTCTACCTGCATTTTCTCTTCATAGTCTGTGTCTAGCTTTTCTTCATTATTTTCTAGCCTTTCTACCTCCATTTTCTCTTCATAGTCTGTGTCTAGCTTGTCTTCATAATTTTCTAGCCTTTCTACCTCCATTTTCTTTTCATAGTCTGTGTATAGCTTTTCTTCATCATTTTCTAGCCTTTCTACCTCCATTTTCTCTTCATAGTCTGTGTCTAGCTTTTCTTCATCATTTTCTAGCCTTTCTACCTTGTGGTTCTTTTGCCTTCTTTCTATCTTCTTGCCATTTCAAACGCTGTTCTTCTTTTTCTGTCTCTGTATATTTACTTCTTTTTGCTCTATAATGTTTCAAAGCTCTTTCGCAATCTTTTTTTTTCATTTCATTGTATTTATCTGGATTTTCATTCTTTAATTTCTCTCTATACTTTCTTTGTTTTTCAGCTGCTGTTAATGGCATCTGCAATAAATATGCAGACAATCATTGAATAATAAATAAATTTATAAAATGCGGCAGTCTTCGGGAGAAGGAATAAGTAGTGTGGGATTGAGTTAGGCATAGATTAATAATCTATGTTATATATCTCATCAAACGAAACAACAAAAAAATATCTTACTTAAAATATCTTACTTGTTTAAAATATATAAAAAATATAAATATATTACTTAAAATATCTTACTTAAAAAAAAAAAATGTTTAGCTATAGTATACTCAATCCTAACTTAAATAATGCACTGTAACAGAGTCAGCGTCGCGGCGTTACTGACGCAGCGACACCGACACCGACGCTGACTCTTGGATCGAAAGTTCACATTTAAAAGTATACACCTACCTTTATAGTGCTTTTACGTTACGTAACATAAACTTCTAAAAGGGGTAACGTAAGAGTAACAAAAAAGTAACAGAAAAGCAACGGAAAAGTAACAGAAAAAGCTTCTGTCTACAGCTTTACAATAATTTATAAGAAAATGGCGAGGAATTGTTAGCTGCGGCTGTGTTCGCACAAATCTTACGTTCTCAAACGTCAATCTTAAATAAACAAGTAGAAAAATAACTTGACTTGAACTTACTTTGTAAATCGCAGGTACAATTTCAATAGCTTTTTATCACGAAAACACGCCGCCGATTCACTTGTTCTATGACAAACAAAACAAAATGGTTGACGGCTAGAATTCTGACAGCGACAGATGCTATAAGTGTTGCTAGTGTAAAAAAATTAATAACTACTACGATTCGTTCAGAAATTTTATAGAAATTTAGTAACGTAAATAGGGTAACGTAAAAGCGCGAGAATCAAAGACAACACAATAAAACCTAAAAAAATGTTCATTTACTTTGAATCTTAAAGTTTATGTAATAAAATCGACATTCCAGTATCCTCACACTAAATTATGAATCAGAAAAATAAGTATAAATGCTATAGAAATTTCACTAGGGTACTCGACATATTTGGGTAGCAAAAAAAGACATTTCTTTTTGTATGAATTTTTTTGTTGTTGTTAATTTGTCTTTAAATTTTTATAAACAAAATAAACGTATACGTTTGAAATTGATATTTACATAACTAGTAAATACATCAATGTTACAATGGGAAACAAAAACTCGTCATATTACTCAATGTGTTTCTTTATTTATCATTAGACGCAAATAAAAATCTAAAAGTGTACTAAAATTTTGGCTTTACCCAATTAGTAAACAGCCAGCAAGTATGTACCGATCAAGTATATTTCAGGTTATAATTATCATGTCATGACAATTGACAAAATGTCAAATAAATTGCACTTATCCCTATTCTTGTGCGCTTGATATTACTTAGGTCACTGTCACATTGAAGATATTCACAATGAGAGAGACTGAGATAATCTCGAGCGCACCAGAATAATGAGGCGTTCCAAATGAATTAATATTAATACGCAATTAATATTCACTCCGCATGAATATTAATTGCGAAACCAAAATTCATGCGACGAATTTAACTCGACAAAAGGCTATATGTTTTGGAACGCAGCCTATGTGAGCAAACAAGAAAAAAAAATCGTTTGCTCCTCTGTGAGTATCGATTTCTGACCAGGCATTATAAAATCCAGATTATGTGCTACTTTCATACATAGTAAAATTATACACCGAAATCGCGAAAAAAAATCAGCTGTGGCAGTATGTCGTAGTATTTACGGGGCACCCTGTATGTCTTTATCTACCATTATACTTTAAGTAGATACTATGTGGTTAATGTTGCTGGTTTCACAATGTTATAGATTTAACTACCAAAATTTTACACTAATTAATGTGATTACCTACTGTTTGTTAATCTTTATAAATGAAGAAAAAAAAACAATAATAATACAAACATTAATCATTATTCTTACCTTTTCCTGTCCCCTTTGATTTTTTTTCCTTCAGCTTTTCGCGGCGGTATGAAGAGAGAAGACTAACAATTTTGCTGTTGCATTTTTCTACAGTCATTGACATCAACTTTGCGATTTCCGACCCACGCATCTTGCTTAAGATTTTTCTTAAAATAGTTTTCATTTTGCGGGTTCCACAAAATTTCACGAACTCTGTACGTATCTATCAAGCAAAATGCCTTTTCCTTACTCCACGCAGTGTCGTCCTCCATGTTCGTTGCGTGCACGTGTTGATTTCAAAACGACCGTCCACGTTGGCTGCTCCGCGCACACTGCGTGCCCCTTTGTGTTCGTTCGAAAAACCGACAAATCACGGATCGCTCCGCGCGCGGCTTGTAATGCTCATAGCGTGCGCGTGAAATGCACATTTCGCGCGCACAAGACGTCCAAACTATGAGAAACTGTTACAAAGTGTGTTACCTTTCATGATACATTGCAGCAATGTGTACGGTGAATTCTTTCATTGCATGTTACGTTTCACCAGTTTGTACCCACCTTACAACCTCATAACATAACCTCATAACCTTCCCAGGCTACTGTCTGACCTTGGAAATGACGTGGGGGACTGTTGAGATTGAGGTGTACCAAACCGATTAACCTTGCGTAGGCGGCGCGAATCTTGGTTAATGGGTGCAATTTGGTTTGAAGCCGTCTTGATTTTGTGGTATATTTTGTTGTATTCCGAATTTTAAATTATTATTCAGCGCGAGATTTAGTGTTCGTTTAAACCTACCTTGAGTCATGGGCGTCATGGTTAATGGCTTTAATGTATTTTGTGTGCCCGATAGCTATACTTAAGTCTGTTTCAACTGTTTAGTTATGCGTTATATTGAAATTTAAAGTTGACTTTTTCAGTGACAATGCTTAGCGCATTTTCTAATGTAGAGCAACATGTGTGTGGTGTGTATGTTGTTGCTCCTATATTGAGCCTTCTTCTCAATATAGGAGCCAAAGTTTATGGTAGAAGAGGGAGCAAAGTCCAAAAGCTCAAGCCAATCAATAAACCTTACCCGTCTCACTACAAAAGATTTACGAACGCTTTAGACATCTGTTTTGCAGATGTTTCACAAATGTCGCACCACAAATCCACGTCTAGCACTCGTCTAAGGTTAAATATGCCTTAACCATTGTTTTAATTTAAACAGACCCAATCCCTTGTTTTAAGACGTGTCTATCTCAGTTTTGTCAATTTTATACATTTTGCTTGTGAATGTATCTACTAAAACAATGGATATTATTAATTCCATTGATTTTATCGACGATAACGACTTGAAGGACATAGAATTTATGGAAAATTATAGAAATGTAATACATGTAAAATTACAATAAAAAATTACAAACTTATAATACTCCGCGAACTTGATGCTTCTTGTCCATTTCGAAATTATTCAGCTTTGATGACATTTTTCTACCACAAAAACATCAATTATCAAGTTAGCTATTTTTATCAACATCCAAAGTAAAATAACAGAACTGTCATGGTGTTTAACTTTCTACGCCAGTAACGTTCCGTTTCATCCTATAGTTTAATCAGATTGCCACGGCGCCACCTAGGTATATAATTTTTGCTTGATGCTCTCGGCTAATTGAAATAGAAATCGGCCATAATATGCCCTCACATTTTTAATTTAGTGGACGTTTTTTTTTTTTATGTCTATGAACCTACACATGTTAAAAATAAAAGATACTAAAATGGATTGATTTCTCTTGATCTGCTCTGTACTTTGATTATATAGAACGGATATGTCATACCTATAATTTCCCCTCAGCCGAGGTACATGCGTTGGCTCCGCCTACGTATGTACATGCTAATTTCACCACAAAACGAGTTTAAGTAAGCTTAATTGAACAGAAGAAAATATTAATCGAAAACCAGGGTTGCCAACTCGATATCACAGATACTCGCTAAATGACATCTCAAATAGCGCAAGATTAATATAAATTTACAAAATATATAGCAAATTTGTTTGGACATGGAATAAAATTATAAAGTTTCATTATGGAACGTATTGCCTCATCCGAGAAAAACGGTTTAAGTTTTTATATAGGTTTCTTTAATTCCGAATGCTGATAAACTTCAAATATTCTCACGTTAAATTCATTTTTGCCAAATACACACATTGTTTTCAAGCTATTTCCAAGCACAATTCTAGTTCTTACTAGAACTACTCAATCAACATACTAAGCTATATAATTATAATGCTACTCTAAAACACTACGGTCAAATAGACATTCTCTTCCCCCCGCAAGCGAACGCGGGGGAGTCATCCGATCCAGTAGGATAACACAATAGCATGTCACGCCTCCATTTTATCAGAAAAACGTTTTAGGGCCAAATTCTATGAATAATAAGGTTGCTAAAAAGAAAGGATTATCATATTAAAATTAGACAGACAAACATATCAGTGTAGGACGTAGGTACATTGTCATCTTATTAGTTCCGGAAAATCCCCTAAGATACTATAGCAAAGCAACATATAAAACTAAAGCATTTTGTTACTTCTCGCGTGGCTGAGTATTGTTCTACGGTGACCAGAAAAAAAACCCAGCGTGATTGCTGTTTAGTGTTAGCTGTTTTATCTTAGATTTCAGCGCTAGACTAGACTTACGAAAATAGAGCCAAATCTAGCACAAATAGTTACTAAGTTGGCAACCTTGTCGAAAAAATTAACTAGTGATGTGCTAATTTATTACTCGTAGTCTCGTACTCGTTACTTATATAGTTACTCGTACGACGTAATCCAAGTTTGAATGAAGTTTGATAGGTATAATAAATACTCGTTTTTGTTGTGTTTTTCGCCCATTTCGGAGCATGCTAAAGCCATACGGCCTCGTCTACGTTATTTACTTTACTGTCATAATTAAGTAAATCTCCAGTACAGTAGGTATATTATTGGTATCGTGCGTGTGTTATTGGTATATGGCCTTTGATATTATATAGTTGGGATCGGCCTTTAAACTCAAGCTAGTACCGAAGAAAGTTTGTCAAATACTGAAGGAGGCGAGGTAAACAACTATTGCAGACATTGACATAATTATTCTTAAATTAAAAAAAAAAAAAATTTTTATAATCATTATCATAAAAAACATAGGATTTTGATATATATTTTTCAACCCCATTTGCCATGAATAGTAATGTTAATAAGTGTTCGCTTGTATTTTGTTTAGTTAATAAAGGCTAAAACCCACGACTTTTTATTAGTTTTATTAATAAATATTTTCTAGAGATTTTTTCCTGTAGTGTAATTTACCCACTGTATTTTTTATCGGTATTATCAATCATCATCATCATCATTTCAGCCGTAGGACGTCCACTGCTGGGACATAGGCCTCCCCCATCGATCTCCAAAAGGGGCGGTAGGGAGCGGCCTGCATCCAGTGTTTCCCTGCGGTCTCTTTTAGGTCGTCTGTCCATCTTGTGGGTGGACGTCCTACGCTGCGCTTACTGGTCCGTGGTCTCCATTCCAGAACCTTTCGGCCCATCGGCCATCTGTTCTGCGTGATATGTGCCCTGCCCACTGCCATTTCAACTTAATAATCCGGTGGGCTATGTCGGTGACTTTCGTTCGTCTCATTTCGGATTCGATCTCGTAGAAAAACCCCGAGCATAGCCCTCTCCATAGCTCGTTATGCAACTTTGAGCTTGCTTATGAGGCCCATAGTGAGATTTTCGAATGAAACTAATAAAGTATTTTATTATCAATACAATACTTTATTAGTAACTCCATAATTACGAATCAAACTTCTCCAGTACACTCTTCGGTATCCGATATCGGTATGGTAACTATTGGTGAAAGCACAATTTTGTTATATTGGTATTTTTATCACTTCACTAGCTTTGTATAATGTGTGCGAAGTCAACACAGCGAGGCGACCAATGAGCGGTGCGCATTTTGTATTTGTGTTCTGTTTTGTCAATGAGTGCAGGTTATATTGAAGTGTGCACTTGTAGAGATGTATTCGATTACTTGAATGGGCGGGCTTTAGAAAACAAGTGTGTGCTATGCGTGTTTACTTCGTCTCCCGCAAAAAGTGCCAGACTTTTTTCCATAGCAGCTCGGGCTAATACCACATCCGTTCTATATATAATCAAAGGCTCTGTATGAAATGAAACGTTTCTTATTGATACCATATTAGAAAAAGCATGCATCAAGTTAGACTGTGTTTATGCAAACAGATGCTAGGCATGGTTTCATGGTAGGATAAATAAAACATCTGTTTTAGACACTGTCTAGCTAAACAGGTGACTAGGCGTTGTTTTAAATTATTTTTGTGGTAAGACGGTACCTGTTTTAGGAGACAATGAGACACCAGTTTCGTCAGCGTTTAGAATACGACTCGGGTTATCTAAAATGTCTAATGAATCTCGTTCAGCCAAGAAAGTGTGTAAGTTTGAAAACCATTTTCGAATAAATAAATTAAAAAAAAAAAAAAAAACTGGAAAGCGTTAGTCTATGCTCAGTTCTTTCGCAAGCTTAGTCACCGTGTAACCCTTGGTTTCTAATAGGTAGACTGTTAATTGAGGAAAAAACGGTAACCTTTAGAAGCCAAGGAAAATGGGAAAAACCCCGAGGTCCTAACCCATCCCTGCGCGAAAATGAAAGTCTGACAGCTCGTGACAGTGACACGAAGGACTGTCCGACGTGTCAAAAAGTGCCACGAATGGTCTTTTCCCGTGACGATCAAAGCGAATAAGTAGCAAATTTAAGAGGAAGAATTTTATGTGGTGGATTGCGATCCTGGCGCGAGCTGAAGTCCATCGAAAACGCAGAGCAGCCTTCACAGCGCAGCTGCGGCATTTCGGACTAGAAATCAAGAAAAGTAAGGATAAATACCAGCCCGATAGCATATGCGTTGTCGGAGGTTGTGACTGTATTTTACAGGCATGAGTCTTATGATACAGGAATCCACTAAAATATTTACATTTTGCGTTTAGGATCTATTGTTGCGTTGAATAATATATACGGTAATGTTTTGAGCTAGGCTTCTGTTACTGTTTCGGAATCCCCTCCCCCCCCCCCCCCCCCAGGAAGTCTTGGTTAATACCAATCCAAGTAATGTTATACACTCTCGTAGGATCTCCCATTGTCGTTCAGTTAATTGTTGTAGATTGGCTGTAATTGGATTGTTCGAGATGTAGAGAGATATTGCCCTGTTTTTCTCTAACAATCTGTTTATCGGAATCCCCCCCCCCCCCAGCAAGTCTTGGTTAATACCAAGCACTCCCCTGAGGAGGGCGCTGGGCAGTCTGTGTTCTGGTGGGCAATTAAATTTGGGGGCAAGGACCTGTATGTAAAAAATCTTGGGGTAACCGGGGTGTTTGGTGAGCTGTCCGTTTACATAATTGGGGTGTTTTAGTTTAAAATGCCGGTTTATAGTATAGCCATGGTAAGTTTTCCCACACAGAATCCATTGCTTAACCCCTTTTATGTGAGCTCCTTGTGCGCGTGTTGTGTTAGTGTTTGTTGTTGTTGTGTTGGAGGTGGTGACTGTGTCTGTGTGATTACGTTCGGTATTGTGGATGGGGGTGTATGGGGCTAGATATGGGGCTGGATATGAGGGAGTAGTTTGATGTGTTGTATGTGTTTTGGGATGGTGCAATTGATTGGGGTGGGGGTGGTGGTGGGGGTGCGGTGGTGTATTGCATGTGGTCTATAATAAAGGGAGGTGTTGGGTTGGTGGTTAGCGGGATGTGAAGGCTGTGTTGTGTTGTGTTGTTGATTAAGGTTGTTTCTGAATGTATCAGAGAGTTTGGACATAGTGTGGGTGGACTCTATAAGTTGTTTATGGAGGAATTCTATTTGTTTTTGGTTGTTTTTTCTTTCGTCCTCTAAGTTGTTGATGTAAATCTGCTTTTGTGCGATGGTGTACTCTAGCCATGCGCATCTGGAGCATGGAGGGAGTTGTGGGGGGTATTGTGGTGGGTTTTGTGGGTGGTTGTAGTAGGTAAAGGCTTGCAAGTTTTGAGTGTCGTGATTAATGTTGTGTGTAGGAATTTGTTGTTCTTGGAGTGATGATGTTGTTGGTGCGTGTGGGGTGTATTGGTGGTGAATGTTTTCCGGGAGTATAAGGGGGGGTTCCATATCATGAGTTGTTGGGTGCAGTTGTGGGTGTGTAATTGTTGGTGAAAGTGGTGGGTAATATTGTGATGATGATGATGGTTGGGGCGAATTCGTACTATTGTCGATGAGGTCACTGATTTGTATAAGGCTGGGGTCTTGGGCGTCCTGGATGTTGCTGTTATTATTCATGTTGCTTTTTATTTGTCGCTGCTGCTGCTTTGCCAATGATATGGTAACTGGTGATGCACTTAAAAGTTTTGAAATTTGAATTTGGTAATCCTTGTAACGTCTGCGATAAGAGCAAGACCTGCGTCTGACAATCACTTCCACACTAGCACCACTTTTAGCGATTTGAGTTTGCAAGTTTGGTAGCACTAACAACACCTGCAACCCTTGCAATGCTTGCAAACCTTGCAAGACTTGCAAAATTCGCATTCAGCAAGATCCGTGGTACACGCGATTCTTGCAAAGCTTGCAAAACTTGTATTTGGCAAGCTTTGCAAGAATGGGGAGCAAAAGTTTTTGCCTGTAGTTTAGATGGTGGCAAGGGCGCGATCATAAGCTTATGATTTCATTTCCTGTAATATTTATATATTTGTATTGTCGTTGTTGTTAAGATAATTTGTTTTAGACTTTTGTCTAAGCGAATTAATGAGTATTGTATATACATTGTACTATAGTAAATACATTACTAAATTATAGTGTTACAATTGCATATGAGAAGTTTCCATGAAAGCTTATTTGTAAGCGTTAGTGTTATTTATGCTTTAGATAAATGACATACTTCGTTCATTCTAGGTTTTATTTGATGAAATTAAATATAGCCTATTTAGGGATATTATATAGGAAAATGATTAGAGATTAGTTGTCCTACAACATTTGCAAGAACTAAAGGAATCCATCGATGTGTCTCTTCTATGACGTTAGGCTGCAAAGCTGCTATATATTTCATATACCGTGTTATCAACGAACAATCTGAACCCTGTCATTGACCCACATATTGTATAATTAATCCCTTTTCCTAAGTTGCAAAATGTGTTAATCGTGAAGATAATATCTCTTACAATTTTTTGGTAGATTGAGATGACGAAATAATAATAAATTGACATCTAGAACAGTAATCTATATCGATCTCACTTAGACAAGAACCTATATTCAAATATATATCCAGCTTATGTAATGTTTATGTATAAACGAGTGGCTTTCTCGTATTTTTCCATCGTTGCGTAACTCTTGGTAAACGAATTTCGTAGTATTCATGTTTGTGGTGTAACAGAACCAAGTTCATCGTTCATAAATAAATAATTAAATAAATAGATGTTTCGTTTAAAATTCTAATACATCATTAATTTGTACATGATGCATGGCAAATACCTAAATCACGCGAATCTAAAAAGCCAAGGAAAAATAAAACAAAGTTTTGTAATGAAAAAGGGGGTCAGGAATTAAAATAAAGATTGAGTATCAAATGCTGTCTCATATTATAAAGGATTTTGGTAACTACATGATAATAAAATAGGATTAATAGTATCCTTACTTCATCATGCCTAGCTAAATGGAGAACAGGCATTCTTTTAGTTAACCTTCAGTACAGCAAGTTACGTACATTGTCCGATGTTTGCATTGAGTCAGGCGTTAAGAAAGAATGCTTTAATACAACTTAACTGCTATAAATTAGTTCTAAATATTATAATAATAATAAAACCCGGAATTTTCTACATCTAAGGTAATACTTTTGTATCGAACTAATCGGAAATATCAGCGAAATTCATCTCATAAACAAAATCACTAAAGACAAATGTTTCAACTCTTAATAAATATAAGATCATTGCTTGGCTGGGGTTTTCTAGATTTAGTTTGTTAGACTGCAAATAAGTACCTACATCAACCGGTAATTTTATTGGTTATCTAAACAATACGCGCGCGAATAATAAGTTGGAGGTAGGTAGAAGATTAGAATGAAATCATACGACACATTTCTCGGAAACTCATGTTGGGGTGGGAAGGCTCTGTGCGCGGGCAAAACGGGCGGCGTAGACAAGTTGGTGGAGGCATTCGTTCTCGGGGATCGGTCGAGAGCGGACGAGTACTCTTGGATAGGTAAATTCAGTGACTTGTGTTCATATTTTTGCTCAATCGTTTTAAAATTAAAATTGATTTTATTTTATAAAATTTTCGTGCCTGGACTAGCCTAGATTTGTAGATGGTTACGCGTCTACGAATTTCGGTGTCGTTCGAGTACCTTTGTATGTCCGCGATTTAAATTCACGCGTGTTTTAATTTTATAAGGAGTTATTCGACAGTCAATTTGTACTACCAAATAACTCTGAAATAATTTAACATTTTAGGATCTTTTGTGGGTAAATAGTGATTTAGCGTGAATTTATATGAGTTTCGGTTCCTTTCTCATGTTGCATGTCTGGGAACGGAACCGTATTTGATTATAGTGTCATTTAACTCGTTTTGGATTATAGTGTTGGTTCGGATTCATCTTTCGTTAAAAGTTTGGGTTTGCGCTTGGTCGTAATTACCCATTGAGGATGGTGGTCATACCCCTAGTGGTAGACTAGTACCACCGTCCCGGCTTTTGCGGGGGAATGAGTTTGAAACAATACTTATTCGCGAAGGGAGGGCTTAGAGAACACAACATCTGCAGTTTAAGGAATGGTGGTTCCCAAAGCAACCAAATTCCGGCGTAAAGTCACTCTCCGAGTGGTGTTGCGTTTTTCCCGTGGGTTTTAAATATGCCGGTGGATTGTGACGCCACCGGGGTCGATGTGCTCACTCCGTTGTGGGTTTTTGGCCTTCGTCACCTTCGGGGGTATACTCTTTTTCCTATGGCGATGGGATGATCTTCCTGGAGCTGCGGGAAGGTAGGGGAGACCGGGGTTCAAAGTGCCGGGGCCAGGTTGTTCCGATTGAAATAGCTCCGCGAAGAAAAGAGATAGCAATAAGTGTGAAGTGCATCGCGAAACGTCATATCATCGCGCCATTGCGTCAGTCATTTTAGTGACGGTCTGCCCGCGTGTTAGCGTGGTAGTCGATTGGTGACACTCAAACATCACGTAAGTAAATTTTTTCGTCATCATACTTTTTGGTCTATTTCAATCAATTTTCTAGTTATTTGTGCAACTTACCTCAGCTGAGGAACAACCAGCCCCTTTGTGGGGCGAGTTGTTCCTTGTCGACTTTTTACAGAAAAAAATATCCTGAGCAATAATATATGCTTGTTTCAAAGAACTTAAGTATACAATTTGAAACAAGGATAAATTATGCACCATTTTATATAGGAATCGTTGATTTTAAACATTTCTATTACATTTATATTGCCTCCGACTCCAAAATCGGAACGTCGAACCCCGGTCTCCCCTACATCATGCATTGTGTCACCATCGTATCTGGATTCAGAGTTGCTTCAGTTGTCCCGGGCGGAGTAGGGCGATGTCTGTGGAAGCCGGCGCGAGGCCTACACAGGGGTCAGTAGGGAAAGAGGGGCTAATAGTTCGCTGGAGTTTGCCACTCCGAACTTGTATATATAAGGTCTAGCTAGCGAGCAACACGCCGAGCGTGGAGGTGTTGTTTTTGTAGGAGGGAACTCGTCACGAGATACTTATCTCGGGGTAGTGGGAAACTTAGCAGATTAGGGCCGTCAATTAAAGCTGTAGTTCTCAGTAGGTAGAACCTAGGTACACTTACACACATCCACACAATAACACACACATACACACAATAACGCACCCAAGTTCCTTCAGAATGCGGACATACACCCGTGATGCGTAACTCGTCACGAAAACTCAAGAAACCTTCTGTATAGGTCGATGTTAAGGTAGGTAATGCGGAATAAAATCTACAAGTTAGGGCATCTAGGTTTACAGGAAAGGGGTATTAGTAAGGAAATTTAACAAACTAGGACGGCTAGTTTATTAATATACAAAATGTAGGAGTATTACTAATAGCTTTTCAGGTCGGGCAGGTTATTTTGTAGGACTTAGACGTGAAAGATAGGTCGCGGATAGGTAATTTATTGATTTAATATTTCAAATAGAATTTATAGTCATTTGATATTTGAAATTATTAACATAAAATAATCTTAACCGATTTCTAGAAAAAGAGGAGGTTCTCTTTGAATTAATTAATATTCTTTAACGAATTCCAGACTTTATAACTATATTGACATTTTATAAGTAATAACTAGCTGACTTCTGGAAAAGGAGGAGGTTTTCATTGAACGAATAAATATCTCTAAATAAAATACTGACAATACTGTGGTCATTTGATATTTGGAATTATTTACATAAATAATCTTAACCGATTTCTAGAAAAGGAGGAGATTCTCTTCGAATGAATTAATATTCTTAAACGAATTGTAAGCTTTATAATTATTTTGATATTTGATATTATTTACTTACATAAAGTAATTGTTAACCGACTTCTAAAAAAGAGGAGGTTATAGTTCGAATGGATAAATGTTCCTAATCGAATTGCAGACAATGTAGTCATTTTATTATTTGATATTATTTACTTACATAAAGTAATTGTTAACCGACTTCTAAAAAGAAGAGGTTATAGTTTGAATGGATAAATGTTCCTAATCAAATTGCAGACAGTGTAGTCATTTTATTATTTGATATTATTTACTTACATAAAGTAATTGTTAACCGACTTCTAAAAAAGAGGAGGTTATAGTTTGAATGGATAAATGTTCCTAATCGAATTGCAGACGATATTCATTTGCTATTTTGATATATTTACATAAAGTAAATTCAGTTGCAAAAGTCAACTTGTTTTATAAATAAAGGTTCGAATGGACAAAGAGGTTCCGTAACGAATTATTAAAGTCATTTAACTGCTTTGAGCTGATTGTGCTGGGCTGCCAGGTCATACAGGTTCTATCAAGAGAAAATATAGTTCTCAGAACCGAAACGATGACGAAAGAAGTCGATTTGTCTCTTCGAGTTGAAAGTCAATATAATGGGCTTACTTCAACATCACACTTTATTATGGCTTCCATAGAAGGAACCTTAGGCTAAGTATAGCTGAAATTATACATGGAGCGATTGTCTCTAGGTTACCCCTTTAGTTATAAAAGACAACAAAGGGCGCCTTTTACTAATGTCACTGAATTTAGTGATACTGGCCTAATTAATATAATCTCACTTGAAGGAAGGTCCTGTTTGAGATGGCCAATTTGAAGAGATAACGGGAAAAGTTATTAACTTCATTACACTAAGAATGTGTATGACTTGATTGTCTAGTTCATCAGGATTCGGTAAATTATTCCGAAGTCTGCATTATCAAATTATGATAAAGTTATGCAGTCACATAAGAATAAGATAACATTATTCAGGATGATCTTCTGTTTCAGGTTTAGGTAGGGTTGGGCGTGTGCCTAAAGAGTACCTTGATTTCCTAATCTTGGGAACTCATTATTTGACCCTTTTGCTGGGGTTCGCTGGGGTTGCTAAAAGATTATGCCCTCTTGTCCTACCTTTTGTTAGACACACAGACTGACTCCGAATTTTGACTATTAGAGTTCTTTTTTTTAAACGAGTATTTATACTCGTATGGGAGAGATGATGACCAGTAAGGATGACGAAATCAATCGGTCGACGCGGGGCGGTGCGCCGATCCTTAGTCCCATACGAGTTTGTTTCAATTAACATATACGTTACATAAAATATTAACCAAAAGTTCACTTAACAAATATCTTAGTGATATGCTTAGTCGGATACTAAGCATATCACTAAGATATTTGTTTTAATTTTATCATTAAATATACACATAATCTATTTTACTTCTATTTCTAATATTATCTACTTACCCTCGTTTTAGGTCATTTTCTACGACATTCTTACATCTTCATTAATTTATTCAGTAGTACGGATATTGCAAACCTAATAACATTTTAATCATAATATTAGATTAGGACCTCGTCACACAGCTCATACCTATTCGTATACTTGGGTTCTATGATCACAAAGTATGGTTCTTCCACTAGACAATCACCTGGCCAAAACGAAACATGTAGGTAAATATTAAAAACGCGAGTAGGCATACATTAGGTAAAGTAACTTATTCTGTGTTAGTAGGACTTTTACGATTCTAGATTTCTCGATCGGGAGTAGCAGTTATACTGTAATACTTTAAAGATACGAATAACATAATAGTCATACTCCAATATAGGTTTAATATACGCAACTAATATTTAGGCAAATAAAAATATACTGGTTTAGGCAAAATATTTAGGCAACCAAAAATAAAGGTTAAAAAACAAATAAAAATAAAAGATATAAAAATAAAAAAGAGGGGGGGTTTATACAATATGGTATGCCGCGACCAGGATCTTTATCATCATCATCATCAGCCAGGTTTTTAACTGTAGTGACTTTGTAATTAAAAACGCGTACAACGATGGTAAATTTTAATAGGATGTTTATGTAGATAACAGTTAGTATTAACTACATTAGGACATATAGGTCAACGCAGGATCGATGTTTCTTAATACTCTCACTAGAATTATGTATAGTATTTGTTTTGCTTAAGCGCGTAGATTTGTCGAAGGAAATGGGGTCGTTTAGAGTTAAATTAGTTATTAGAAAGGGATTATATTTAAGAGTGTTCAAGTTTGCTTGGACACAATTTGTTGCACGTGAAAATAAAAAGGGTGTGAGCTTAGTGACAAGGTCAATTGTTAGGGTTTAATAGTTTAATATTGATAACTACTTATATAAATAGGATTAGGTGACAAAATGAGGCCAATTCGGAAACGCAAACGGCCGGCTAGATTTGGTCTTGGACCAGCGGACCAAAGAGAAACGGAACCATATCAAACCCAGGAACATCAGTCACTAGAAGTGATTCCGGGAGAGGCGGTACAAAGTGAGATTAATCTAGTAGGAGGTAACAGTGCAAATGAGATAGAAGAAGAAATAGTAGAAAATGAAAATAATATGGGAGAATCAAGCGAAAGTAGTGCTCATATACAGGCTAGTAACAGAGAAGGACCTCCTGTGAGAAAAGCTAGGGAAAACCATCAGCAGAGGAAAAGAGTTGGAGGATCAAACTTAATGATACGGCAATTGTTGAGAACAGTGGGATCTTTATCTGTCAAAATCAATGAATTGAATAAAGAAATACAGACCACGAAATCTGAAATAGGAAAATTAGGAAACACTCGGTTACAGCAAGAAGAACTAATGGAGCAATTAGATATCAATGCGGCGGAATCAGTAGCGGTTAGATACGAAGAAACAGCTAGTTCTAGCAGAAATATGAACGGTGAGCCGGAGAAGGAATCGTGTCGCGTGTTACAAACAGAAGACCTTAAAAGAGTAACATATCACGTAAGGAATCTAAACACTGAAAAACCAAAGTTTAAAGGACGAAGTGACGATAAGGAAGTGCACCCTGTGACATTCCTAGAAGATTTAGAGATATATTTAAGAAAAATGTCCAGAGAGGGGAAGGAAATAGATCTTATACTCGAATGCCTAAAAGACGATGCCAGAGATTGGGCCAGGATATACAAAGGAAGGTGGTCAAACCTACAAGACTTCAAAAAGGATTTTTTGGCTACGTATTGGGGCGAAAATGAACAGAATGAACTTAGACGGACGATAGTACATGGAAGTTGGGACCGAAACCAGAATCCATCAATGCTAAACCACTTCTTAAAAATAGTAGGGCGAGCACAAGCCTTAAGTTTCAAAGTGCCAGAGAATCAACTTGTTGCAGATCTCATCAGGCATTACCCAAAATACATCCAGCAAGGTTGGTTTACTTCGAAGCTTAATACTATAATGGAAACAGCGGAATTTTTACGTCGTGTAGATAACATAAATAGTCAGCAAAGTATAGAAGGAGCCAGCGGTACAGTCAATAAGGAGGGGCAACAGAAACGGAGGAATTATCAACAAGGTTACAAGAAATGGCAAAGGCCAGCGTCAAGTAACAACACTAATCAAGCGGTCAGCGCAATGGAGACTAGTGACGCAGTATTATTAAACTAAAGGAGGCTGAAGTCTTGGTTCCCGAGTCAGCCTCGGTAATAGGGGACAAGGGGTTGCAAATCATGTTGAAGATGGGATGGCAGCCGGGGTTATTATTGGGGGTTAATGATAGGGGGTTAAAAGTACCACTAGAAGGAAAACTACTGGGTCAACCGACTAGGACTGGACTAGGGTTTGAGCCAAAGGGAGTTGGGGATATCGATGTTGACCATCGAGTTGTTGACCTATTAAAACTAAAAGTAGAACGAGGGCTATCTGAAGGCAAACAAAGTAAGGAAGTTAACTCTGTATTCGAAGAACACGCGATAAAAAATCGGGAATGCTCTAGTTTAAATTATAAATCGGAAATAGTAGTTCGGATTTTCGATTTCGAGATAAAAGGCTTAATAGATACGGGAAGTGACATCACTTGTATTTCAGAAGAATTTTGGGTCGAGATTGCGCGGAAACATAAACATGATATACCCCTAATGCCCATAAGGCCATTTCAGATCAAAACAGCTGTTGGCCATAAAAGTGTAGAAGTGCGTAACATGGCTCTTCTGCCATTAAAACTAGGTTCGTTCACCTTAGACACAGGCTTCGTGATAGTCCCGGGGCTTATTCATTATTTAATATTGGGGTTTGATTGGTTGAAAGCCAATGGAGTAACTATGAAAATGAGTAAAGGGGAACATGGCGTCGTAATAGTGGAAGGAAAAAAAATGGAAATTGTCAAGTTCTATGATCCGAATATACCAGGGGACACTAGTGAATTTAGGGAAGAGTGGGGAAATGAAAGGGAATTGAAAAATTTGCAAACTATAGGCGTGGAATTGGGTAGCGATCAAGTAAAGTTACAAGAACTATTATTAAAACACAACCAGTTGTTCACTTCAAGGTTAGGGAGGGCTAATTGTTATGAACATGTGATTAAGATGGACTCTCAAGTACCCATCATTAAAAGGACATATCCCGTACCTTATGCGTATCGGAGTAAGGTAGGGGAAAAGCTAAATGAGATGGAATCACAGGGCATAATAAGTAGAACGTCTACTCCTTATTGTAGTCCGTTAACATTCACATTAAAAAGGGATGGGTCAGTGCGGGTATTATTGGACGCAAGGGAAATAAATAAATACATGGTACCTGAAACCGAGAAACCACCAATGCAAATTGATGTGTTAAATTCCTTTCATGGCGCGAAATTTATAAGTACTTTAGATTTAAATAACGCGTATTTTCAAATACCAATTTCTGAGAAAAGCAAAAAATATACGGGATTTAATTTTAACGGAAAATCTTATGTTTACAATGTACTACCACAAGGGTTGAAAACTTCTGTTGGTAGTTTCAGCAGAGCAATGGACATAATTTTGGGTCATGAAGTTCGGGAATTTTGTACAAATTATTTGGACGATTAGCCATAATAACAATTGGTAGTCTGGAAAAACACATGGAACACTTAAATATAGTCTTAAATAAGTTAGGTAAAGCCGGGCTAACTTGCAATCTGAATAAATGCAATTTCCTCTGTGAAGAAGTCAAAATGTTGGGCTACATTATCTCTACACGAGGCATCCGGACTGATCCGGATAAGGTAAAAGCTATCCGTGACTTCCCGGTGCCTAAAAAACTGAAACAAATTAGGGCATTTTTAGGACTTTGCAATTTCTATCGAAGGTTTGTACCAGGATACAGTACACATATTGTACCGTTATGTAACTTACTAAAGAAGGGAAAACCGTGGTATTGGGGGAAGATTGAGCAGGACGCTTTTGACTTGGTTAAGGCGTTATTCATTAAAACCATCTTGTTACATCACCCCGATTTTAACAAAACATATTACCTACAAACAGACAGCTCAGGGGTAGGTGTGGCGGGCGTCTTGTATCAACTCGGTGATAACGGTGACACAAAAATTTTAGGGTTTCATAGTAAGGGGCTAAAAGGGGCGCAATTAAACTGGACTGTGACAGAACAAGAATTTTACTCAGTAATATGCTGTCTAGAAAAGTTTGAAACCTATTTAAGGGGCGCTAAGGTTATAATTTTAACAGACCATAAGGCTCTGACTTTCGTAAAAAATTGGAGGCTTTATAATGCGCGTGTGACAAGGTGGATAAACTATTTAGAGCATTTTCAGTATGAAGTTAAGCACGTGAAAGGCAGTGAAAACTTAGTAGCGGATGTTCTCTCTAGGTATCCACCTGATAGTGATTTACTACAAGAAGAGAGGGTTAGATTGCCGGAAATAGTATATATGGGAACTAAGGTCAATAAGGAATTAAACTCACGTTTTAAAGATCTATCGAATTGGCAAATGCGGGATTTAGTTATACGGAAGTTATATGAAGATTTGAAAAGAGGGATAGTATGTGAAGGGAAATATGGTAGGGTTCTTGCTAGGTGTACGCTCGAAAATGGTATTGTATACTTCAATAAGGACGAAAACGAACGTAAAGTAATTTATTTACCTGAATCTATGAGAAGGGACCTAGTTAAACAAATTCATTTGGAAATGGGTCACCAGGGGGCTTTTAAGGTGATAAAATATATAAGGGATAGGTTTTACTGGGAAGGACTAACGAAATTTGTAAAATTATATCTTAGAAATTGCCATGAGTGTCAAATCACAAAAAATAACGTAAAAAACTTTGTAGGGCCGTGTCAATCCATAATAACGGGAAGTATAGGAGAACTAGTAATGGTGGACCTGTATGGGCCCCTTCCTTCGGGAGCTTTCGGGAAACAATACGTGTTGGTAGTACAGGATTCGTTTAGCAAATTTGTAAAACTGTATGACTTGAGAAAAGCTACTGCTAAATCTGTTTTGGGAAAAATGAAACAGTTTTTTGAGATAATACAACCAAAAGCAGTTCTATCTGATAATGGCTCCCAATTTAGTAGTAGGATTTGGAGGGACTATATGGCGCAAAGGGGTATAAGGATAACCTATACAACCGTTAGAAATCCTCGACCCAATACTACTGAACGCGTAAACAAAGAACTAGGGCGGCTATTCAGAACTTATTGTAGAGCTAACCACAGGGGTTGGGTTGCGACATTGCCAAAAATAGAACAATTGTATAACAATACATTTCATGAAAGTACCGGGTATACCCCATGTGAAATCTTGTATGGGGATACTACAAAACTCACTTTTGACAGGGAACTGAAAGGAGTCGACAGGGTAAGGGAAATTGATGAAATAAGGGAGAAAGTGAAAGAAAATCTGAAAGAAAAGGGGGTAAAACGGCAGCATCAATTTAATCGTAGGTATAGGACAATAAAATTTCAGTTAGGTGATTACGTAAAAATAAGGAGGTTGAATAGGTCGGATGCTACAAAAAAAATTATAAAAAAATTCGAAGCCTTATATGACGGACCTTATGTAATAGCTGCCATCCCATACCAGAATGTGTATGTGTTAATGGATCCAGAAACGCGAGAGCTCAAGGGAAAGTTTAATACCATACACCTTTCTAAATACTACTTTGAAAAAAAAGGTTGACTGACTTGGGAACTAAGATCAAGCGTGGCCACTAGATTAAGTTAAAACCAAATGTAAATGTAAAAGGTGATTTATTTTGACATAAATCTAATATAAGATTTTACATAACGTGTTTTTCCATAGTTAAATCAGTATTGTATAAATATCTAAAATGGAGGCTGTAACTCCCTTGATTCACTATTATGTGAGGTTTATAGTTCAATTCTAAATCTAATATAAGAATTTACATAACGTGTTTTCCATAGTTAAATCAGTATTGTATAAATATCTAAAAAGGAGGACAGGGAAAGGCCTACCTATCGCCAGCTATGGACTTAATACCTAAATTAGCTATAAAAAAAAAAAAAAAAAAAAAAAAAAAAAAAAAAAAAAAAAAAAAAAAAGGAGGATTAAGTTACAAATCTAAATTCAAATAAACTAACATGATCTAAGAGAGGTCGTTCCAGGTTGGCGAAAGGTAGTGGGGTGAGATGGTGGCCTTTTACCAAAAACAAATAACTTTGTGAATTAATTTATTTATATTTTGCTTTATAGTTCTGGTAGTCTGAACGGAGATACCTGAAAAAGAAAAGGGAACGCATTAGTCATATAACAATGCAAAATCTTAGGGTAGTGATGTTTTGTTTGTATTTATAATAAAAGGTATACGAAGTGAGTTAGGCGTTGAGTGGTTTATTTGCAATACCAGAAGGACTTTGAAGCGATCCTTGCAGGTTTTTTTAACTTGCCAATAGCAGGGCAAAGGTTTACGTGGGAATTTGGTTTTCTGTGATGAAGTGCGTAATTGAATAAACATTATAATATAATCATAATAATAGCGGTTATTTGCTAAAAGATTTTCAAACTTATGGAGTAGGTACAAACATAAGAAAATTAAATATGAGTTAGTGGGATACCTGTGGACTAAGGGAAAAACTCCTCCAGCGAAGTCGGGTAATCGACGTGCCATCCCTGTACAGGCAAGGTGAATATTAAATGTTAAATGTACTTACATTACAGCCACAACGGCATCCTACAAATGAAGTTGGCCGGATGAATTGATCCATCCAAAACAAGTGGATGTACATCTTAACGGGCGAAAAGCTTTAATTATATTTTAAATTTAACGATTGTGTGTGTATTGTAAAATAATTTTGATTATAATTGTGTCTTTTGTGTTTATGTGTTGTAGGTAATATTTTGACATTTTATTAATATTGTTTCAGTTTGTGTAATATGGTGTATATGGATATTTTCCGAAATAAAATAATAATAATAATATTATGTTTCAGGGAGCGCTTGGTACGGGAAATCATGATCAGTGGTTACCTCTAGATTGTCCGGAGTGGACGTTTGGGTTTCAGCCTGTGCAGGGGCAAGCTGATCAAATTCAGAGGTATCCTGAAAACAAGAATTTGAATTAGCTATGAAACCCAAAATTAGGTAAAACACTGTTTAAAATTGATTAATAGAAATCAGGTATACTCACGGGAAATACGAAAGGAGGCGGGCTTGTATCGTGTTGCGGTAAAGGGGAAATGGGATTACGGTAGGTGATTCTGGCTAATTGTAGATGGCCTGCTTCCGCGCCGAGTAGTAGATCCAGTACGAGGGCCTCAAAATGGGATCGTTGTGAGGGAGCCAGTGAAGCGTATCGGAAGGGAAGGGTTAGTATGGCCAGGGGAACGGAAATGGTGGGATTAGGGATCGAAGTAACTTTGTTTTGGAGAGAAGTAAGAGGAGGTAGGTCTGGGAGGCTAGGAAGGGGACCAGAGGGTTTTTGAGGTGGATCTTGGGGTACCTGAAAGAAATAAAAATAATACTATAATTATTATATCTTGCAGGTGACACCCGGAGTAGTTTTATTGAACAAAGCTTTTTTTTTAAATTACCCTTCGGTTTTTGTTTTTGTTGGATGATCCGCCTTGGCGTTGCATTTTCTGTGCGGATTGTAAATGGTTATCTATTACGGTACAGTTATTGGTGGGTAAGACGGACGGACGGACATTATAGACTTGGTTAGCGAGTCCCGGTTTTGCTCCTTGGGCACGGGACCCTAAAAGAAAAATTTAAAGATAGTATGGGCACAAATATCACGATCAGATACGGCGAACTAAACTAAGAATAAACACACTATTGTGCATAAAACAACAGTAAAATGTATTGTATGACCCCGACAAATAGTAGGCTGGCCAGAAGGTGGGTGCTGATCGGTGTTACGGGCTGAAGCGTGTTATACAAACCGGGCAAGTTACATTACGCCATATCCTAAACTCTTGTAATCTGGTCGGTACACCTTTAAGGTTTATCAGTGAACAACCAACTGTTATAAGCGGGGAAAGGTAATAAATTTGATACAGGTCGTAAACTGTTATTATCTTAAAATTGAGTATTTAAAGGAATGACCAACTGAATAAGTACTTACAGAAAGCTGGGCTGTGCAGGGAGCCGATGAGAGGGTTTCTCTATGACGTGCCACTTGTAGTCTAATGTCTTTTAAGCTCACTGGGGCGGGACAAGCAAGCTGATATTTACTCCATAATTGGAGTAAACATGCGTCGACCGCAGTTTCGTCACCATATAATATGTGAGTTTTGTCCCACAGAGGAGGAAACTGCACCATTAAATTTAAGAAATGTGAAGACATTTTTTTTTTCTCTTCTTCTTTCTTTTCTCTCTCACCGGTTACTCGGGAGGTAGATTGTTGTTAAAATGTTTGTCGAAACAGGTTTTGACAGGTTCACGAGCTTGTTTGAATCAAGGTTGTGAATATAGCCGCGAACGAGAATTCCATAGAGAAAATATTCAGCAAACGGGCGCGACTTCTATAATGAAAGTGGGTGGCCTGTGGAGAATATCTGATACCGTGGGGTAGGACAACAAATAAATTCGTAGGATTTTTGATATAGGTAGCATCTGTTTCATGTGCTCAAAATTTGTATCGAAGGCGCGGTTTTGTCTGGTTTGAACTTCAAACGGAAAGTTTCCTTTTTTTTTTCTTCTTTTCTTTCTCTCTATAGAAATTTTGGCCTCGCACCATCGCGCATCTGCCGGATTTTATAATTCAGAGTGCCCAAAACAACCATACCAATCAACCATATCAACCACCGAAAAACTAACCACAGGCGCCATTAATAGATTTTGATTGATAGTAGGGATAAAAACAATCGGAATAAATTCATGCAAGGTAGTTAAAGGTTTAGGTTATTTATAGTTTAACTATTCGGAAAATGCAATTGTATTTAATAATCACTTCGAAAAATGTGTAGCAATAAATTTTACTGTATTAAAAATTTATTTAACAGTCATTAATTTGGAAAAATATATATTTGATGAAAAAAAAAAAAAAATGAATGTGAACGAAGTAATTATATATCAATGTGAACGTGAACGGGTTTTGATACTGTTTTCTAGATATTTAGTATTTTGGTGGGTTGTAGTTCATTAGTAGCTGGGGGGTTTTTGTGTTTCCTAAGTTAGTAGTACCTGATCTTGAATAGAAGTTACTGCTTTTATTTGAGATTATGAACCTAGGGATAGGCGTGCAGAAACTTGGTCGTCAATAGTTCTTAAAGGTGTCGGTACTTCCTTGGGATGGATTGAACAGCAATGAAAGTTATGCTATGTATCAGAATAATAAGAATAAACGAATGAGGAATGAATTGTGGAAGGATGTTGGAAATTTTGAGTTATAAGTATGTTTAGAGGTTTCAGGGTAGTAGCGACACCAAGGCTAGAGGCGAGTTGTCTATTTCAAAGTTTAGCAAAACACTACACAACCGGCTCAATATAAAAGGGGAACTTGGAGCTAGGTTAAGTCAGGAGGACACTTATCCCTGTCAATATTAAACATTGAGTTTATATTGAGCTCATACTCACACGCAACCTTCATGCGAAGGGTAAACCGCAATACTTCCTACACTCACATTCACCGATCGGAGGTAGTCAGATTTTTAATTCGGTTTCGAGAGCTTATAGGACCCTGAGGGGTCATAGGTGGATTTTTGTAGTTCACAGGACGTTGAGAGCGGACCGAGGAGATATGAATGCAGTCCCCCTCGATTGAAAGGTTGAATTTGGCGGGGAAAGCAATCTTTCTGTTCTTCTAACGACTCGACTCACAACCGGGTTCCTCGTAGAAGTCAATATACTATGTGGACGAAAAAAGTTCTTTTATGATACACGGGTTTGCTGTCGGATTGAGTTTCTAAGATGATTATTTCATGACCGGTTTAAACAAACTACACATATAATAATTAGGGCACATACACAAACAGTTCTATTACACGTTTAATTTTATTGTTGAAACTTGAATATGGACAACAAAGATCTTGCACATTAGACATATCATTGGGGTTGTTAAATTTCAATTCTTAATTTCTTTATTGAATTATTTATTTGGGAACTCATTTAATATTATTAAATTTACTCCGATTTAGGTCATCTTCTTAAATTTAATGGGGTCGAATGTAACAGAACCAAGTTCATCGTTCATAAATAAATAATTAAATAAATAGATGTTTCGTTTAAAATTCTAATACATCATTAATTTGTACATGATGCATGGCAAATACCTAAATCACGCGAATCTAAAAAGCCAAGGAAAAATAAAACAAAGTTTTGTAATGAAACAGGGGGTCAGGAATTAAAATAAAGATTGAGTATCAAATGCTGTCTCATATTATAAAGGATTTTGGTAACTACATGATAATAAAATAGGATTAATAGTATCCTTACTTCATCATGCCTAGCTAAATGGAGAACAGGCATTCTTTTAGTTAACCTTCAGTACAGCAAGTTACGTACATTGTCCGATGTTTGCATTGAGTCAGGCGTTAAGAAAGAATGCTTTAATACAACTTAACTGCTATAAATTAGTTCTAAATATTATAATAATAATAAAACCCGGAATTTTCTACATCTAAGGTAATACTTTTGTATCGAACTAATCGGAAATATCAGCGAAATTCATCTCATAAACAAAATCACTAAAGACAAATGTTTCAACTCTTAATAAATATAAGATCATTGCTTGGCTGGGGTTTTCTAGATTTAGTTTGTTAGACTGCAAATAAGTACCTACATCAACCGGTAATTTTATTGGTTATCTAAACAATACGCGCGCGAATAATAAGTTGGAGGTAGGTAGAAGATTAGAATGAAATCATACGACACATTTCTCGGAAACTCATGTTGGGGTGGGAAGGCTCTGTGCGCGGGCAAAACGGGCGGCGTAGACAAGTTGGTGGAGGCATTCGTTCTCGGGGATCGGTCGAGAGCGGACGAGTACTCTTGGATAGGTAAATTCAGTGACTTGTGTTCATATTTTTGCTCAATCGTTTTAAAATTAAAATTGATTTTGTTTTATAAAATTTTCGTGCCTGGACTAGCCTAGATTTGTAGATGGTTACGCGTCTACGAATTTCGGTGTCGTTCGAGTACCTTTGTATGTCCGCGATTTAAATTCACGCGTGTTTTAATTTTATAAGGAGTTATTCGACAGTCAATTTGTACTACCAAATAACTCTGAAATAATTTAACATTTTAGGATCTTTTGTGGGTAAATAGTGATTTAGCGTGAATTTATATGAGTTTCGGTTCCTTTCTCATGTTGCATGTCTGGGAACGGAACCGTATTTGATTATAGTGTCATTTAACTCGTTTTGGATTATAGTGTTGGTTCGGATTCATCTTTCGTTAAAAGTTTGGGTTTGCGCTTGGTCGTAATTACCCATTGAGGATGGTGGTCATACCCCTAGTGGTAGACTAGTACCACCGTCCCGGCTTTTGCGGGGGAATGAGTTTGAAACAATACTTATTCGCGAAGGGAGGGCTTAGAGAACACAACATCTGCAGTTTAAGGAATGGTGGTTCCCAAAGCAACCAAATTCCGGCGTAAAGTCACTCTCCGAGTGGTGTTGCGTTTTTCCCGTGGGTTTTAAATATGCCGGTGGATTGTGACGCCACCGGGGTCGATGTGCTCACTCCGTTGTGGGTTTTTGGCCTTCGTCACCTTCGGGGGTATACTCTTTTTCCTATGGCGATGGGATGATCTTCCTGGAGCTGCGGGAAGGTAGGGGAGACCGGGGTTCAAAGTGCCGGGGCCAGGTTGTTCCGATTGAAATAGCTCCGCGAAGAAAAGAGATAGCAATAAGTGTGAAGTGCATCGCGAAACGTCATATCATCGCGCCATTGCGTCAGTCATTTTAGTGACGGTCTGCCCGCGTGTTAGCGTGGTAGTCGATTGGTGACACTCAAACATCACGTAAGTAAATTTTTTCGTCATCATACTTTTTGGTCTATTTCAATCAATTTTCTAGTTATTTGTGCAACTTACCTCAGCTGAGGAACAACCAGCCCCTTTGTGGGGCGAGTTGTTCCTTGTCGACTTTTTACAGAAAAAAATATCCTGAGCAATAATATATGCTTGTTTCAAAGAACTTAAGTATACAATTTGAAACAAGGATAAATTATGCACCATTTTATATAGGAATCGTTGATTTTAAACATTTCTATTACATTTATATTGCCTCCGACTCCAAAATCGGAACGTCGAACCCCGGTCTCCCCTACATCATGCATTGTGTCACCATCGTATCTGGATTCAGAGTTGCTTCAGTTGTCCCGGGCGGAGTAGGGCGATGTCTGTGGAAGCCGGCGCGAGGCCTACACAGGGGTCAGTAGGGAAAGAGGGGCTAATAGTTCGCTGGAGTTTGCCACTCCGAACTTGTATATATAAGGTCTAGCTAGCGAGCAACACGCCGAGCGTGGAGGTGTTGTTTTTGTAGGAGGGAACTCGTCACGAGATACTTATCTCGGGGTAGTGGGAAACTTAGCAGATTAGGGCCGTCAATTAAAGCTGTAGTTCTCAGTAGGTAGAACCTAGGTACACTTACACACATCCACACAATAACACACACATACACACAATAACGCACCCAAGTTCCTTCAGAATGCGGACATACACCCGTGATGCGTAACTCGTCACGAAAACTCAAGAAACCTTCTGTATAGGTCGATGTTAAGGTAGGTAATGCGGAATAAAATCTACAAGTTAGGGCATCTAGGTTTACAGGAAAGGGGTATTAGTAAGGAAATTTAACAAACTAGGACGGCTAGTTTATTAATATACAAAATGTAGGAGTATTACTAATAGCTTTTCAGGTCGGGCAGGTTATTTTGTAGGACTTAGACGTGAAAGATAGGTCGCGGATAGGTAATTTATTGATTTAATATTTCAAATAGAATTTATAGTCATTTGATATTTGAAATTATTAACATAAAATAATCTTAACCGATTTCTAGAAAAAGAGGAGGTTCTCTTTGAATTAATTAATATTCTTTAACGAATTCCAGACTTTATAACTATATTGACATTTTATAAGTAATAACTAGCTGACTTCTGGAAAAGGAGGAGGTTTTCATTGAACGAATAAATATCTCTAAATAAAATACTGACAATACTGTGGTCATTTGATATTTGGAATTATTTACATAAATAATCTTAACCGATTTCTAGAAAAGGAGGAGATTCTCTTCGAATGAATTAATATTCTTAAACGAATTGTAAGCTTTATAATTATTTTGATATTTGATATTATTTACTTACATAAAGTAATTGTTAACCGACTTCTAAAAAAGAGGAGGTTATAGTTCGAATGGATAAATGTTCCTAATCGAATTGCAGACAATGTAGTCATTTTATTATTTACTTACATAAAGTAATTGTTAACCGACTTCTAAAAAGAAGAGGTTATAGTTTGAATGGATAAATGTTCCTAATCAAATTGCAGACAGTGTAGTCATTTTATTATTTGATATTATTTACTTACATAAAGTAATTGTTAACCGACTTCTAAAAAAGAGGAGGTTATAGTTTGAATGGATAAATGTTCCTAATCGAATTGCAGACGATATTCATTTGCTATTTTGATATATTTACATAAAGTAAATTCAGTTGCAAAAGTCAACTTGTTTTATAAATAAAGGTTCGAATGGACAAAGAGGTTCCGTAACGAATTATTAAAGTCATTTAACTGCTTTGAGCTGATTGTGCTGGGCTGCCAGGTCATACAGGTTCTATCAAGAGAAAATATAGTTCTCAGAACCGAAACGATGACGAAAGAAGTCGATTTGTCTCTTCGAGTTGAAAGTCAATATAATGGGCTTACTTCAACATCACACTTTATTATGGCTTCCATAGAAGGAACCTTAGGCTAAGTATAGCTGAAATTATACATGGAGCGATTGTCTCTAGGTTACCCCTTTAGTTATAAAAGACAACAAAGGGCGCCTTTTACTAATGTCACTGAATTTAGTGATACTGGCCTAATTAATATAATCTCACTTGAAGGAAGGTCCTGTTTGAGATGGCCAATTTGAAGAGATAACGGGAAAAGTTATTAACTTCATTACACTAAGAATGTGTATGACTTGATTGTCTAGTTCATCAGGATTCGGTAAATTATTCCGAAGTCTGCATTATCAAATTATGATAAAGTTATGCAGTCACATAAGAATAAGATAACATTATTCAGGATGATCTTCTGTTTCAGGTTTAGGTAGGGTTGGGCGTGTGCCTAAAGAGTACCTTGATTTCCTAATCTTGGGAACTCATTATTTGACCCTTTTGCTGGGGTTCGCTGGGGTTGCTAAAAGATTATGCCCTCTTGTCCTACCTTTTGTTAGACACACAGACTGACTCCGAATTTTGACTATTAGAGTTCTTTTTTTTAAACGAGTATTTATACTCGTATGGGAGAGATGATGACCAGTAAGGATGACGAAATCAATCGGTCGACGCGGGGCGGTGCGCCGATCCTTAGTCCCATACGAGTTTGTTTCAATTAACATATACGTTACATAAAATATTAACCAAAAGTTCACTTAACAAATATCTTAGTGATATGCTTAGTCGGATACTAAGCATATCACTAAGATATTTGTTTTAATTTTATCATTAAATATACACATAATCTATTTTACTTCTATTTCTAATATTATCTACTTACCCTCGTTTTAGGTCATTTTCTACGACATTCTTACATCTTCATTAATTTATTCAGTAGTACGGATATTGCAAACCTAATAACATTTTAATCATAATATTAGATTAGGACCTCGTCACACAGCTCATACCTATTCGTATACTTGGGTTCTATGATCACAAAGTATGGTTCTTCCACTAGACAATCACCTGGCCAAAACGAAACATGTAGGTAAATATTAAAAACGCGAGTAGGCATACATTAGGTAAAGTAACTTATTCTGTGTTAGTAGGACTTTTACGATTCTAGATTTCTCGGTCGGGAGTAGCAGTTATACTGTAATACTTTAAAGATACGAATAACATAATAGTCATACTCCAATATAGGTTTAATATACGCAACTAATATTTAGGCAAATAAAAATATACTGGTTTAGGCAAAATATTTAGGCAACCAAAAATAAAGGTTAAAAAACAAATAAAAATAAAAGATATAAAAATAAAAAAGAGGGGGGGTTTTTACAGTGGTTTGAGTATATCCAAAACCATATTATAAAGGTAGGTGTTAATTCTCGTTTTACATATCGCAGCAGTTGAACTAGTCAACGGTTTTCGTCGTAGAAACACTTGTTCGTTTGGGCTGTCAAAAGCATCTCTGATCGATATAAAATCTCCGCCCTAAAGACTTAATTATATCCAATCCAAATTGATGTAAATAAACGTTCCAAGTTTTATTATCATGGATTTATTTCCAATCCATTATGTTATTAATTATGAGGTGACATTTGTAAATCATAAATCATGTAAATATACATTATGTCATTACTCCAAACATTATAGCAAAGCGTCAGTTATTCATTAAAAATATCATATGCGAATTAATAACTCCAAATAAATACTTAGAAATTATTTGCACTAAGTATCTGTAACATTCAATTCCCGTCGGCTTTAAGTATAATTCGCTTAGATCTCTTTAAAATAAAATAAAGCTTTCAAACTCCGTCGGCTTTCTTTACATTAAGAATAAAATATTTCAGATCCGTCGGCTCTAAGTTTAAGTACATAGTTCTCTCCTTTACATAAAGAATAATACATTCAGAAATCGATTGCACCAAGTAAACTTAGCTTCCCCTACGTATTGAATAAATATTTAGATCACGGGCACTAAGTAAAACTACTCAGTTTCCCCTACGTATTGAATAAATATTTAGATCACGGGCACTAAGTAAAACTACTTAGTTTTCATTTTCAGCTTGTAGACTCTGAACAGCACTCAGCTATCTCGTCTCCCACTCACTCACTAAGAAACATTAATTTTAACACATGGAATTCATATTTCCCAATATCTAATCAATTCTACACAGATTTTAAACACTCACTGAAACACACGTTAGCAATATCAGATTAGCTGCTTTCGCGACGAATTTTACCTTCAAACTAAATAAAGTTTCAAACTCTACGACTCCCACGCATTCCTTGAACCATCCCTAAGGCGTAACTTTCTGTAATTAAAGGCTCTTGGTTTAAACATGATTTGCGTGTCTGGGCGTTAAATTCACACACTTACAAAAATTTAAGTGTAAAGCAGTTTTTTTCCATAACTGCTTAAGATTTTAAACAAAGGCGATATTTTCAACAATTTTTTTTTAGTAATTTTTAAACTTTCGCGATTTGAACACATGTTTTAAATGTTTATCGGGACTTATCACGTATTATTTAATATAGGTAAAAAATATGTCAGTCAGCTCGTGACCACGCCCATTGTAACATGGTCGAAACGTCGAGCGAAAGGTACATATTTTTTACCTATATTAAATAATACGTGATAAGTCCCGATAAACATTTAAAACAAAAAAATATTTATCTAACGTCGAATTTGGTCAGCACATTAAGTTAGAAATTTATTGCTTTTCGAGTGTAGTCATTCCTTAGAATTGGCTTTGTATTTGTTAAATTTTATCTTAACTAATATATTTTACAAGCCACATGTCAAATTCTAAGAGAGGTCATTAATTTTGTATGTTTATTACTTCCAGATAGCTTTAGAAGTTAAACAAATCTATCACTAAGCTTTTCTAAGTATTTTCACGATAACATAGGCAATTTAACTATGTGTTGAAATTATAGGAAACTTTAATTGAAGTGGCATAATTCTGAGCTGTTACACAGCCTATTCCTTTTTTCTTCGTAAATGTTACCTGGTGACGCGAATGCGGGCGGTATTTAAAATTGCGTGAAAAATGCTGTGTCACACGAAAAGATGGTAAGCGACCAAAAAGAGATGAGCACTAACCTTGCTTTGCCAACACAATATCCAATTGGCTGGCACTGCACTGATCGGTCCTCTGGGACAGCGGCAACGCTATACAGCTGGGTTAGCACTGGGCATCAACGGGAACACAACACGACACGGGATGATGCAGGATAATGTCAATGTAGTGAAAATAAAAATGTCCGTTATGTTTTGCGCGGGAATATAAAGTGACTGCGGTGCGCGGTGCGGTTGAGTCAGAGTCTCGATGCGTTATAGGTGCGGATAGGTGAATCGAGCGGCGTTTGAGCCGCTTCGACCAATAGCAAGTGCGCGCACGACCGTTAGGACAGCGTCATCGGCGCGGCTTGGTGTGTGCCATCCGAGATGGCGTTCCTTCCATCGTGCGACACAACATGCAAAACGGCGTAAACAACCGGCCTCTGAAAATAAACGCTCGCTAGACACGGTGCTTGCAGGTGCACATAGAAACTCTCTTGCTAATCGTGCCAGCTCTGGATACCTTGTTTGGTGTCCTGCCCACCACTCAAAAGGACTCTTATCTTTTGCCAACAAATTTTCTTTTAAACAGCGATCTAATTCTAAAGCAATAGGGCTTTTAGGTTCATCGCGCTCGAGGCTGGGTGGAAGCTAATTCTTCAAAACAATTCTAGAAAGATGCATCAGGATCTTGTGACTGTCGTAATTGTTCAGATTCGTTTTCTTCACTGCTGCTAGTACCCTCTGAAATGTCACTTCTTTTTACTGATTCTAATAATAGCATATTTTTTATCAGTTCATAGTTCTCTGGATGAAAAATTCGCATCCTGAATCTGGGGTCTAGGTAAGTTGCCAAACTATAATATTCGTAATTTTCTAACCCTTGGAACCGGCCCTGAACTTCACCTTCAAGCTTTTGTTTCATATCTGCTATATTTGGGCAAGGTTTTGATAAATATTTTAATAGGGCATTGGTTACACTTCAGAAATTGATGCTAATGTGGAGCTTGTAATTTTAGTAATTTCTTCGAATGGTTTGAGTAATTTTATACACTCTCGTAGGATCTCCCATTGTCGTTCAGTTAATTGTTGTAGATTGGCTGTACTTGGATTGTTCAAGATGTAGAGAGATATTGCCCTTTTTTCCTCTAACAATCTGTTTATCATATAAAAAGTGCTACTCCATCTTGTGGTAACATCTTGCACGAGTTTGTGCTCTGGCAGTTTTAGTTATTTTTGTATCAGGGTCAGTTTTTATTGTGCCGCTGCAGAATGGTTAAAGTGGCCTACAATTTTTCTAGCTGAGGCAATAACGTCAATTACGTTTTGTTCTTTCAACGAAGCTTTTACGGCTAATTGCAGCGTATGTATGTAGCATCCTTTGCCAACATATTGACTATCATTGACAGCTTTCACCACATTTTTTTTTTATTGTTTATTTATTCTCTACGGACTCCTGGGTCCGTGCCCTTTCTCAACTTTTAACATATTTTTTTAACTATATTTGTGATATAATATAAAACTAATGACTATACAAAAGGAATATACAAATTATAAAATCTTATGACTATGTTGCGTGTATACACCGAGCAGTACAGCTCCCGCAAGCAGCATGTTCACGAGTTGACCCATGTGCCAGCTATCGCTCTCCTCGCCATGTTTGAGGGAAGAGGGCGACTCGCCACACGACGCCGCCGCAAGAAGGAACCTTTAAGTGAGCGTGAGTGCTCTGGGTATACACACAATACTTAAAACTACAATTACATTTACATAAAATTATAACAATTCTGGTCTTCGCTTCAGGGCCAGCGTATAAAACGTATAAAAAATTCAGAGCGTATTTTTTTTCATTATATAATCCATTATATCAAACCATTTTATGGATGGTTTGTACACATCCTCTGCGCCAGCGCCACTCTTCTTGCTTTTTTCGATTTTACTCACTTCTTGATTGTAGGTTGACCGTAATTTTTTTATTTTCTTGGTTACCTCACCGGTGTTACCTAGGTGCATTTCTTTTGCGATATGTTCCAAAGATTCTTTTCTCATATCTCTATTTCGATAGTTTTTATCGAAACAATTCCATAGGATTTCTTGTTCTCTGTAAAGTTTCATGAATGAAATATTATTGTCAGAAGACCATCTATCCGTACCCATTTCGATCTCGATTTAGTACATAGGCGTAGCACACAAAAAACACGGCTTCCACTCACAACTGTCCGGCTGGCACTGGCGAGCTACTGCCGAACGCGTCCAAACGATGCGAGCGACGCACGAGCCGCTGTCATGTGCGAGTTGCTGCCGGGCGAGCAGGCGAGTGAAAACAAAAAATGTTGAAGTAACTCGGATGCGAGCTACTGACCAACTCGCACGTACGAGTCATTTTAAACCTCTAGAATATGCTGAACACGTCACAGGATATACCTGACGTCGTACATGACGTCTCAAATAGACCTAACACGTAGTCGGAATAAATCTGACGTCATTTTAGACGTCTGGAATATGCTGAACACGTCACAGGATAAACCTGACGTACATGACGTCTTAACCCTAGACACCTAACCTTCGTCGAATCGACGAGTACTCAACAGAAATATTGTTGTCTCTTTTCGACGCGCGCGCCGATCTTAGCCTCGTCGTTTGCCAACTCAGTGTTCACCGAGCTCTCTCGGGAAGCGACGGAGTTCGGCGCGTAAGTACTTTATTTTTTTTCTCGATATATTACGAAATAGTCGTCGTTTCGACGAATGGTTAGGTTTTGTGTACTATTTTTTTCAACTAGTGTTTATACTTTTTTGCAGCTTTTACTATGGCTTCTCAAAGATTGCTGTCTGATGACCATATTACGCGTTTATTATTGGGCGAGGAAGATATTGGTGAATTGGAGGAGTTACCTGACAGCGAAACAGAAGATCATTTGGAGGTGGAGGATGTAGAAAGCGACACTCAATACGACCCTTCCGATCATGAAGGTACTCAAGATAGTTCTTCACCTGTTCTGCAGGACAACGAACAGGAGCCACAAACACCTCCAGCACCATTGGCAGAAAGCTCAGGTAGCAATTCTAGTATATTGACCTTTTCACAAAGCAATATCCGTAGTCGGAGTCGTCATGTTTGGGCTAGCAGCAAAGGGCGTACTTCAGGTAGGGCAGCTGCGATAAATATTGTGCGTGTTGCCAGAGGACCTACGCGTACGGTAAGGAATATACTAGATGCACTGCTATTATTTGAACAATTCATGACTAATCAGATACTAGAAGAAATTTTGAAATGGACGAACTCAGAGATTGTGATAAAAAGGCAAAACTACGACCAAAGTACGTCGACGCAGAATGAAACTAGCAAAGAAGAGATCAGAGCTCTTATTGGTATGCTGGTGCTAAGTGCAGCTCTGAAAGATAATCACCTGACCCTTGATGAATTGTTCAACACGGAATACTCAGGTACGAGATATATTTCATGTATGAGCAAAGAGAGATGCGACTTCCTTCTGCGATGCTTGCGTTTCGATGACAAAACATTTCGCTTACAACGACAAAAGGACGATCCCTTTACACCTATAAGAGACATATGGGAAATGCTTATGGTTCAGTGCCGCCAAAACTATGTCCCTGGAACAAATGTAACCATTGACGAACAACTATTAGCATTTCGAGGGAGATGTAAATTTAGGATGTATATTCCAAATAAACCTGCAAAATATGGGGTCAAATTGGAAATGATGTGTGATAGTAGCCAACACAGGGGGTGCGCCTTTGGGAGAGTACTTCGTAAAGGAACTTACTCGCAGTATACATGGTACAAATAGAAACGTTACCATGGATAATTGGTTCACGTCAGTACCCTTAGCGAAACAGTTACTGCAGCAGCCTTATAAATTGACGCTTGTAGGGACTCTGCGAGCTAATAAAAGGGAAATCCCAGAAGAAATGAAGAATTGTCGGTCCCGAAACGTCAATACATCGATGTTCTGTTATGATGGCCCCCTCACACTTCTGTCATACAAGCCAAAACCCTCAAAAATTGTATATTTACTATCTTCTTGTGATGAGGAGGGCTCAGTCAACCCCGAAACAAAAAAACCACGTATGGTTGAGTTCTATAATAGCACAAAAGGTGGCGTGGACACGTTTGACCAAATGTGCTCAGTGATGTCATGCAGCAGAAAAACTAATCGGTGGCCAATGTGTGTCTTCTACGGCATGATAAACATATCGTGTATAAACAGCTACGTAATTTACTGCCACAATGCTTCTGTGATGGGTCAGAAAATAATGATTCGACGTGATTTTATGAAGAAGCTGCATACGCAGTTAGTAGAGCCCTGGCTCAAAATCAGACTGGAAATTCGTACTATGCCCACGCAGGTAAAAAATAAAATCAAAGAAATACTAGGAGCAAAGTCTGATGAGGGCCAAGGTGAAGGTCAAATTGATGGTCAAGGTGAAGGTCCGTCATCATCCAGCAACCTTCAACCAGTCGAAGCTCCAAATGTGAGAAAAAGAAAAGTCTGTGGTTTCTGTTCCTACAAAAAAAGGCGCATGACAAAGTCATATTGCTCAAAATGTAACACCGCAATTTGTGGTGAACACAAAGTTGATTATTGCATAAAATGCGCCTCTAATTAATAGTTTTCATATTTTTTTCTAAATGATAAGACTGTTATTATTTATGTTCGCCTAAGAAAAAAAGGATATTTTGTGTTACTTTTTTTAAATTTTAATTTGTATAAGAGTACATCTCATTTGATCTCTATAACCTAGTGCCATGTAATATAAGGTATAAAATAAATATTTCTATACCAAAATATATTTTTAGTGTTTTATTTACTAAAATAATACTTGCTTTATGTATTTAAGTAATAAAAATAACGGAAACATTTATAAATAGATAAATTAATAAGGGCTAAAAATTGCTCGTCGAATCGACGTATGGTTAGGTTTAAAGGAGTATATTGGAAGGTTAGGTGTCTAGGGTTAAATAGACCTAACACGTAGCCGGAATAAATCTGACGTCATTTTAGACGTCTAAAATATGCTGAACACGTCACAGGATATACCTGACGTCGTACACGACGTCTTAAATTGACCTAACACGTAGTCGGAATAAATCTGACGTCATATTAGACGTCTATAATATGCGGATCACGTCACAGGATATACCTGACGTCGTAAATGACGTCTAACAAGGACCGATGACGTAGTCGTTATATATCTGACGTCATATTAGACGTCAAGAATTTACTGAACACGTCATTAAACCTGATAACCTGATACCGTCCGTCTCTGATATTCATCAATTGGTAGTAGGTACTGCCAAACCTACAATATTATTATCCTGACCAGCAATGATTTCTATGTTAATAAAGTAATAATATTAGGTCCTTACCCATGAAATTGGCGTTTTCCATACAACATTTTGAATGTTTTTTTTTTCATACTAACGTTGATGCATTTTTGTCTTACAATGATCTATTTATATTTAACAAAAATTAGCTTGTCGTTATGTTACAACATAGGGACACATATTAACGACAAAATTTATTATGAACCAATGAATACAAAAAACTTATAGGTGATATAAACCCTAATTTTGTAGTCGAGTTTTTTCATGCAGATAAATGCATAAATAAAATGTATTGAAAATTGTAATAAAAAAATATTTTTAATGATTCTGAATCTCAATGAAGCGCTGTTACTAAATGTAAAATAAACATTCAGTTACTTATCAACATCTGAAAAATATAATACCTTGAAAACTTAAAAAAAATACGCCTATTTCATAGGTAAGGACCCAATATTTATGACGATGCTGACCAGGCTGCTCTTCCGCAGATCAAGGAATTTTAATTAACGTAAAAACGGAATTTTGTCCTTAGTCTGATATTGGCGGTGGAGTGACATTAAAACGCGACGAATTCTGCTGTTAGTTTTCGTTTTGGCACCAGTGCGGATAAAGATTTTGTGTGGCTGTAACTGCAACTTAATTATTATTTACTAAAAACAGCGGCTGTAAAAAACGTGTTAACACATACACGAAAGGTGGATTTTTAACCAGAAAATGCTTCAACAAGTGCACGAGATTAGGAAAGTGATTGTTGATTGGTAATACTGCCCCCGATGGTTAAAAAGGCGCATCTAACATTTTTTCCGGATTTGAGTTATATATATTGCTGGAATCAGGAAAAAAAGGCGCATCTGCCTATATTTTTAATATTTTTCTACCTTGCTTCGATGCGATTTCAGCATAACGAAATAAGCAGCTTCTGAACACTTCTTTACACCTAATTGAAGATAAAAAGACTAATTCAGCTAAAACTAAGTTAAAGAGTCGCATTTGTGTATATATGCCCTTAGGCCTTGCATATTTTTTTGAGTTCGGCGCATATTTGAACCTATTTCTAAGAGGAAATTAATAAGGCGCATTTAACCATTTGCGCCTAACGCACTAATTGGAAACTGCTTTGACCACTAAGGAAAAAAGTCCACATTTGCCCACTTGCGCCCTTTCTACTTCGTATTGTTTGTTTTGGCCCAGGCGCATTTGTCATATACGTCTTAATACCCTATGTTGCTGAAAATAGTACCGATGGTACTTAATTAATAGGGCGCATGTAAGCATAAACGTCCTATTCACTTCTTATTTCGAATCCTGCGGGGAGGTGCGCGGGGTTTGATTAGTACGGAGGTTGATCATTTCCTGTGTTAGTTGCGCCCGAGTAGCAGTGGGAGTAAGGACGTGTCGCGCGGATGCGCAATTCTGCGTTGCGTGATTTATCACAAGGTAAGTTTCCAGTTTTTATTGCCCTATATTTTATCGTCATCTTTTGTTTTCACACCCTTCTGATTTGTTTATACAATTACAAGAAATACGATTTAATCTGGATCCGATCAGATCCATTACGAGCGGAAACTTTAAGAAGAGTAAAATAAAGTGTCATGTCGATGATATAACATTGTAATTTCCACCTCTGTGGCGTGGTGGGTGAAGGTCCACCTGTGACTTATTTATTGTTAGAATCAAAAGTTTCAAATAACTCGTAGTTAAATTAAATTATATCGCTTGCAAATCGGTAATTTAATTATGTGTTTAATTTTATTACAGACAAAACCAACATGAAGAAAGGTCGAGGCTTTGACCTAATTACCAAAGCTTTAGGTTCTACAAATACGCAAAGTACAAATAGTACTTCAAATGAAAATGGAGAGGAAACTTTGATATGTCACGCAAATAACGACAACAGTCACGCAGACAAAATAAGCTACGGTAACGAAATTATCCAATATAATTGCCCTCAAGTCTCTACAACTGACAGTATTAATAGTGTTCCTTCTGGTAAATACCACGCCCTTACTACAACCAAAGCCAGTAGCAGTAGCAGCAGCAGCAGTAGCAGCAGTTCAACAGCAAGTGATTTTGACTCTGACGATTCAGTTTTTGACAAAGATTACGTCCCCCCACAAAAGAAAAACGACCGAAATAATGTGCTCGTCTCCGACTCAGATAACGATTTTATAGAAAATTCACCACAAAACAACATTCGCGTATCAGAGTCACCTGAACGAGAACATTTTGAGCCTGAAACTCAAGACCAGATTTCTGAAAATGTAATCCAACTTACCAAGAAAGGAACTGTACGTAAACGCAAACATTATGACATTTCATTGGAAGAGCGTAGGAAAACGAAGAAAGTTTTAAAGAATAATAACCAGTATTGCGTTAAACCAGGTTGTGGCGTCGAATGTAAAAAAAAGTGTACTTCAAATATATCTGAAAAACAGCGAGCTATATTAAATAAGCAGTTTCGTAGTTTCACCTGGAGAGAACAGCACATTTTCATAGCCAACAATACATCTCAAAATAAACCGGCGAGACGAACACAAAGAAAAAACATTAATTCAAAACAAATTAACCGTGGAAAAACGGTTACATACGTTTTGTCGAAAGAAGATGGCGAGAAAATTACTGTGTGCAAGATTTTCTTTTTGACAACCCTTGGATTCAACAGAAAAAACGACAAAGTTCTAAGAAACGCTTTAAAAAATGCACAAACACAAGAATTAAAAGATATGCGAGGCTCTCATTCCAATCCTAAAAAGATCGATAACCAGCCCATCATTGAACATATTAATTCATATCATCCTGCTATATCGCACTACAAAAGGGAACATGCACCCAATCGAAAATATTTACCGTCAGATCTGAACGCTCGTGATATGTACAAAGATTTTTGTGAGAAAAGAGGTATAAATGAGCATTCTCCTCCCGAAGATTGTGTATCTTACGATCATTACCGAAGAGTTATTAAAGAGCTTAATATCTCTTTCGCGAAACTAGGCAACGAGGAGTGCGAAATATGCGAAAAATATAAATTACATAACCCTGTTATAATCGAAATCCGTCATCGAAGTTGCGCCGAATGCAAGGAATACGAAATACATCATGGAAGATACATTTTGGCACGACAGAAATACGATGAAGACAAAACTCGTCAAATGAACATCCAAAACCAGAACAGTGATACCATGTATTACTCGGTAGATCTTGAAAAGGTTATAATGTGCCCTCGTCTAGATGAATTTAAGATTGCGATATTTTGCCCAAGACTGATATTATTTAATGAGAGTTTCGTACCTCTTGGAGACAAGAAATTGCGAGGCACGAGGGACACATTTGCTTGTATATGGCACGAAGCTATTGCAGGCAGGAAAAAAGACGACATCATAAGCTGTTTCAGAGCCTTTTTTTTGCACTATCGTGATCTTAAACATATTACACTGTGGCTCGACAACTGCGCCGCCCAAAACAAGAACTGGGCACTTTTTTCTCATTTACTGTTTCTTGTTAACTCCAGCGAAGTTAATTTGGAAACAATCACACTAAAATATTTGGAGGTGGGACATACTTACATGTCAGCTGATGAGTTTCATCACCAGGTGGAGCTTTCACTCAAAAAGAAGAAAAAAATATATGACTTCGAAGACTTTCATCGCGCAGTCTCTGATACACATCGTAATATTACTGTAAAGAGTATGGATGTTGGCGATTTTTGTAGATTTGAAGATTGCTCTTCTGTCTATAAACTTCAAAATATGACACCACGAGTCTACCTGAAAAACATGTTTGAAGTAACTTTTGAAAGAGGACTTAAAACGGTAACGTACAAAACTGATTTTAATGGAACATACAGAGTACTGGACTTCGTAAAAATGAAAAACATTAAAACTGGAATTCCAAGACCAGTTATCAAAACCCAATACAGATTTGATTTTTGATTTTTAAAAGTTCTTTATTTATCATTCTTATACATAAATTCTTACAAAACAGACACGGTCCAATAATTGTAGATAACATAAATATATATGACTTCTCAGGCTACATTCGCCTCTAACAGTCATTTAATAACCAAAAGTTAATTAATAAGGATACTTTGTAAAACATGCTATTTAAATAAGTATAGGTATATAATAATATAACATACAACTAATGATATGGTGCATAAATATGAATCATATGTGCTAGACTCATTTTTAATTATTTTTTAATGCTACTTAACATTTTATGCATTAAAGCATAAAAGAACAATTTACATCAATAAATGGTACCTAAGTCTTTAGGCACTAAAACATGTTTAAAATATATAATAATATTAGGAATTATTTTGAACGGCATTTGCTAGCAACTAAATCTACCCTCATAGTGACTGTTAAAACTCCTCGCTCCGCGCTGCGTCATCGCAGTCGTCGAGCACGTAGTGATGGGGTAAACGGTATCTTCTGTATGTATCGACATACGGAAGTTTTGATAATCGTGTTTTGCCTATTTTAGAAATCAATCGATTTCTGTGATTAATATTAGTATGTTTGTAAAATTTAATTGTTTGTTTTATTAAAAAATTATTTACTGTAGGAAATTTAATTTGTTATGTAATTTTTTAAGATTAGTGTAAAATTTAGTGTTAAATGAAATTTTTAAAGCCTTATTTTGCAAAATGCAAAGGAGTAAAGGAGGGTCTTATTAACGCAGTATATATCTTTAGTTTGGTTTTCGAACTAAGATTACTCTTTCTATTCATTATAGGGCAAAGTGCACCAAAGGCTTTAAGGCCTTTTAGTTTGACGTGTTTAATATGTGTAGTCCAATTTAACTTAGTGTCCAAGTGAACTCCAAGGTACTTAACAGATTTAGACCATGGTATGTGGTGTCCATTAATAATTAATGTTCGAGCCGGAGGTTTGCGTTTTCTCGAAAACATTATGGCCTCCGTCTTCGACTCATTCAATTTTAGCTTCCATTTTTTGAAGTAATTGGCAAGTTTGTCAATCGATAATTGAAGCCTGCTAATAATTAAGTCTTCGTCATTAGACGAAGTGAATGAGGCAGTATCGTCGGCGAAACAGGCAAGGCTGGTACGTGGCTGTTTAGGAATATCATTTAGGTACCCCAAAAATAATATAGGCCCCACGACCGAGCCCTGGGGTACACCAGCAGGGACGTAAAAAACTTTGGAAGAAGTGTTACCAATGTAAACTTTAAATTTGCGCTCAGAGAGATACGACTGTATAAGTTTTATTAAATTTACAGGTACTCCGCACAGTAAAAGCTTATGAAATAGGCCTTCATGCCAGACAGTGTCGAAAGCTTTTTCGATGTCTAGTAGAAACATCCCTGTGGATTGTTTCATGTTTAAGTTGTGAGAAATATGTTCACTAACACGTGCCAGTTGCTGAATGGTCGAGTGAGACTGACGAAAACCGAACTGTTCGTTGATGAATCGGCCGTCGAGATAGTTTAACAACTGTTCATAGATAACACGCTCAAATAACTTAGCAAGTGTCGGTAGTAAACTGATAGGACGATAGTTAGCAGCTATTTTATGGTCTTTACCAGGTTTAGGAAGTGCAATTACTTTGGCTGACTTCCAGGCTGTAGGAAAATAGTGGAGTTTTAAGCATGTATTGAAAATTTTAGTAACTAGAACTATACCTTTTTGCGGAAGGTTCTTTAAAAGTATGTTATGGATATTGTCGTCGCCGGGTGCTTTCCGATTTTTAAGACGACGAATGTGTTTAACGATTTCTCTTGGACGAACTAGCTGGGTTTGGCACGGTATGTCAGAAGACGTATTTATAGTTTCTATCGAGGACCTCACTCTGGCGTTAACTTCGTCATCCACCCAGTCAGTGGTTAGGCTCATATTTTTAAGAAACGCCGAAGCCAATTCATCGCACTGCTCACCTACTGAAGTAGTAAGCTGATTATCAGTTTTCAAAAGATGTGGTATGTTTGAAGCTTGACCCTTAAGGGACTTAGCAACACGCCATAATTCGGAATGTGCATTGTCTATTTTCGTCAATTTATCATTCCAAACCTTGTCGTTGTAAGATTGTACTAATATTTTAATTCTAGATTGTAAAGCGTTTATTTCTAATCTAAGAGCTTTACGCTTGTTTTGGTCAGTTGTACGGAAATCGCGAAATTTGAGGTTGTTTTTATGTTTAATTAATTTTTTTATAAATTTTGGTAATGGTTTTGGTTTATACTCAATTTTAGTTACAGGAACGGAATGGTCTCTAGCTGCGATAATTGCATTCGTTAAGTTTTTAACTTCAGCATCAACCACATCTTTGGAACTGATAGTTTTGCTTGTTATTGAAATATTTTCATTGAGGTGTGATCGAAACTTATGCCAATCAGCTGACTTATAGCTGTACTGTTCATAGGACTGCCGTTCTACAGTACCACCTATCGTTACTAGTATAGGTAAGTGGTTGGATGAGAGTGCGGTGATAGCATTCACACTTCTCACAGTTGGTACATTTAGTGCTATAACGACGTCTGGTGTTGATTTCTTGTGACCAATACAGTAGTGGACAAGAGTTGGTTCAGGTGGGGCGTGTATATTGTAATCGTGGTCTAGCATGTGCTGAAAGAGGATTTCACCGCGAGAGTTCGTGCTACCGGATTTGCACCAGTGTGGGTGACAAGCGTTAAGATCGCCTAAAAGTAAAATGTGTTTACTCGAGTTCAACAAAAGGTCTAAATCATATTTCACAATAGTTAAATTTGGCGATTGGTATACAGAAAATATATTAACTTTTAAAGAGGATATTGTGATCTCGATGCCTACTGCTTCCAAGTGTTCCAAAACAGGGGTGATCACTTGTGAATGGGGTATATTGTCTCTAACTAAAATCGCCACGCCCTGTCCACGATTATCATAACGTTTATCTTGCCGATAGCATTTATACCCTGGGATATGGAGGGGCACCTGTCTACCCAACTTAGTCTCGCAAACCGCGATTATGTCTGAATTCAAATCACAAACAGCAAGGTCTACGAGTTTAGATAGTTTTTCACGAATGCCGTCCGCATTCCAATATAATATTCGTAACTCATTAACGTTGTTATACATATTGACCAAGATGAGTTAGTACAAGGATGACTTTATCCATCATTGTCGTGCATGTTGAAAATTGGGCTTTGATTGCTTTTAGGACTTTAAGTATTTGTAGCATTTCAGTGGTCGCAGCATCAGCATCAGTTTCCGAAGCATCATCTGGTTTAGAGGGAGCTATTGGTACCTTTGTAGAAGATACAGCTTCAGCCCAGGAGCGTTCGTTTTGCAGAGGTCGAGATGCAGTTTTTGTGGCAGAAGGTTCAGCCCTTACCTTAACCTTTTGTGGCTTCAGTGATTTTTGCTGTAGGCGTTGCAAATATTCAATTCTGGCCGGGCAATGGCGGTAGTTAGCAGGGTGTTCTTTCTTGCAGTTGCAGCACTGAGCTGGGCTGGTTTTATCTTTCTTAGGGCAATCTTTGGTGGCGTGATTACCTATGCACTTTACGCAGCGCATTTGGAGGTTGCAGTTTTTTGACGCGTGGCCAAAATGCTGGCACCGGTAGCATTGAGTGCCAAAGCTGGTGTTCGGTTTAAATCGTTCAATCTGTATCAAGCAGTTGCAGAGATATTTGATCTGTTTAAATTTAACAACGTCAGTTCCAGCAGGAAGCTGCACCAAAATTGGCGTGCACGAAGATTTGTTGGGCAAAAAGGTGCTTTTTAGCTTTGTAATTGTGACTTCGTTAAACCCTAAGGACGTCAGCTCTTCACCAATTAAGTCGATAGCTTCAGTAGGCACGCCTCGAATTACTACCTTATACTTTCTTTCTTCTTTTCTAGCATGAGTATGAAATAGTATTTTTTCGGCACGAAAGCTATCGATGAGTATCTTGTGACTTTCATTAGAGTAGCAATGTATTGCCACTTTGCCTGTTGGCCTGTATTGGAGGTGAAAGTCTTTAGTTGAGCGGGCCACCAAGTCAGTAATAGATTTATGAGACCAATCTTCTCTTCCTTCCAAAACAATTGGTGGAATTCGACCTGCCTTGTTACGCTTAGGTTTAGGGACGCTTTGCGAATTCTCACCTTGGCTGTAGTCGGAGTCATCGGGGAGGCTCCCATAACGGTTGGAAGTGCTGACAGGTGCTTGATTAAATGCTCTTTTCGGGTTGATGATGGCCCGTTTAGGTTTTCTCCAGGTGGTGTCTTCGGCTGGTCTCTTGTTAGACAGGCTCTCAGTTGACGACGTTCTTAGTAGATATTTTTCCATGGTGGAAGCTAGTGGTGCTTTATCGATAAGTTAAATTTATCGACTGGTAGGCACCACTACCATGCTGTTGTAATTACCGGTTTACTCGCGATGGACACGGACGAATGTAGTAAGCGCGTGTGCTCGCTGCGCGAGCCGGACGATGAATACAGAGGAATTAATGAAAAGCGTAAATCTGAGATAGTTAATCAGTTACTTTCTCTAATGCCAGAGAACCGAAGGGCGTTTTGGTACAATTTGCCATGTAATGATAACTCTGTTGATTTGATTACCGAATATGAGGATTAAGGTGACAAATATACATTAATTATTAAAAAAAAGTACAAACAATTGTTTATGTCCGTGTTAAATTTAAGATTTTTGATACTGATGGATATACAATAATTATAACTAATATTACTAAGTATTTTTTGTACCTACCTAGTTTTTAAGATTTATCCAAAGGTTGATAATTGTCTGTGATCCAACCGTAGAGTTAGATATTAAGAGGTCAAATATCTAGTTGTTATTAAAATGCAAACTAATGTTTTTCGATTTTATTACTTAGGTATTTAACAATTGTTAGTACTGAGTTGTGTTGTGAGTTCATACTGTTATTTATTTTGTTATTTAGTCAATAACAAAGGTACTATGTTGTTTCTATAGGGGGTATTCAGATAATAATATAATTACTATTAGTATCTGAATACTGAGTTAGATATTGAACTAGTTTATAATAGAAATATTGTAAGCAGTCGATTGTTATTTTTTAAAACTTTTTTTTCGTTTATAAATAAAGCATTTCTACTAAAGTATGTTGGTATGTGGTAGCTATTAGATGACAGGATTGTCATTTTGACTGTAATTAACTAAGACTGTGATTAAGATTAAGCTAAACTTTGTTAAAGTTTTATTACTTCTAGCTACGTAAGCTCAAATTTTAATATTGTACCTTAATAATTATCGTACTTACTATAAGTAGGATCAAGTGATTCTTTTGTGAAACTCATTGCATTTATTTTGATTTTGTGCCATAGATAAGCAGTTTTCTTTAATAAATACTTTACTCTGTAGATAGTGTTTTCTTGTTTATAAAAATAAATAAGAGTTCATAGGTAATAACTAAGCAGTAAAACACATTTACTGTACGTTTTTAGGTTATAGCTTCAGATGAAAGAACTGTATGTACTTTTTATCTTAGTCTAGGATTATCTACATAGTTTTTATACTTAAGCAAGATGGCGGATGTAACCAAATGCGCCTTTTTTTTTAGAAACGTATAAGTTGTAACGTCTCTAGCTCGGTAGGAAAAGGAAACTAGGAGATTACTATGTACAACATTTATTTATTAACTAGGAGGTAGGTAGTAGGTACACATTAGAAAAATATAAGTAATGAATTTAGATAAGTAGGTAGATAAGAAACTATAATAGTCCGGGTCGTGGATTTACACTCATGAGCTAAATTACGTTCTACTACTGAACGACCCACTAGCCTTAGCGTCGGCGTTGGAGAAGCACGGTGTAGCGGTGGCAGCAGCCACCAGGCAGCAGTAGGCAGAGAGTAGGTACGCAGCGGCGCAGCGTAAACTACGAGACTGAGCTTCCGGGGGCAGAAGACAGATGGCGCCACTGGTTGGTTGGAGTGGTAAGGGTGAACCCTGAAATCCGTTAACACGGATGTCTTAGAATATATCCATGTATGAGTTTGACTGCTCCTCTTGTAGTAATGTGCGAGGCTTAAAGCAAGTGATGTCTAGCGATGAAATAGAATCAAAGATGAGGCAGTCAAACAACAAGATGTAAATAAAATGCAGCTAGTACAATAATTATAGATGCACAACAATTCACAACATAACTGATAATTATTATTAGGTACCCACATTCAAATACCATGAAACAATAAGATAAATTGATTTAATAGGTCTAGACTAATTACAAGGAAATGCTTCTGTAATTTAGTTTGTAGTTAGCAACATAGTTCCAAGAGATTAAATAAAACTGCAGTGTCATAAGTTGATCGATGGCTACAAAGATAATATTTGAATGTACTTACGTTATATACAATGGATAGTTTAACGCACAGATCACTCACCCAATATAGGTACACGGGGTTCACAATTAGTATAAAAGAATTAGATGATATAGCATAAAACTCGCGAATTATTACATCAGATAGATGAATTCGAGGCCGCAGATAATTTTTATGCAGAATGCAATCGTACGATGTCGTATCAATGTGTCATGCGTACGCTCGCTCAAACGTCAGGTGATCCGCACCGGTAAAGGTCTGCCGCTTGCTCATTGGCTGATACGCGCGGTAGAATTGTGTGCAAAAACTAGACTATATTTACGAATCTTATGTTAGTGATTATAAGACTTTTAATTGAAGATAATTGTATTTGAATATAATAGGATAATTAACCTTAGTTATGTAACGAACCGTTACATACCCCCTTTTTTAGGTTAGGATTTTTCCTATGAAAAATCCAGTATAGCTAAGTAGTAAGCTTAAAATCTTTGACATGCCAGGCGCCTAGGTTGTGACCTGACATGTCTTCGAGTTCGTAAACAAGTTTAGACCTTTTAAAAACGATACGACATTTCAAAAATTTTGGAGCTAATTTTTTTGTGAACTTGTTATCCTTGCTGCTTTGAAAGAATGTTCGCTTCCAAACTATGTCTCCAACGTTAAACTCAACATTTTTACGGCGAAGATTATAATTAGCACTATTTCGAGAGTGTGCTTTAAGAAGTGCTAGCTGTACTTTATCGAAAATTTTCTGTAGCACACCTAGATTTTCTGCGTAGCTATCACGAGGGACAAACACAATTTGATTTCCTAAATCAGGATCAATATAATGCGAACCGTCACTTGGCAACTCTCGGCCAAAAACGAGAAATGACGGAGTATATCCTGTTACTTCATTTACTGCGCTGTTCAGGGCAAATTGAATTTTAGGGATGTTGGCATCCCATGACCTATGGTCGTTCTCGATAAAGGTGGACACAGCAGTAATTATAGTTTTATTGTAACGTTCCACTGTGTTTACCTGAGGGGTATATAGTGGAGTGTAGTACACGTTAGGAATGTTGTAGGAAGCAAACAAGTCACGCATGATATTACTAGTGAACTGCTTTCCGTTATCCATAAGTATTGTACTAGGGATACCGTGGACAAGGAAGACTCGTTCTTCCAAGATTTTGGATATGATATCTGAAGTTGCTCTTCGTATAGGAAAGAGTAAGCTATATTTTGAGAAGCAACAAGTAATTACAAGCAGAAAGGTATTCTGCTTTCGTGAAACTGGCAAGGGGCCAACCAAATCCATGCTCAGCATTTGGTAAGGACGGCAGCAGTCCTTTGGTCTACCCATTGTCCCAAGAGTAGAGTGGTTTGGATATTTGTATGATAGGCAAGTTTCACAAGTTGTAATGAAATTTATGACATCTTTATGTAGGCTAGGCCAGAAATATTTTAGGCTAAGACGCTTATGTGTTTTGAAAATGCCAAAGTGGCCAGACGTAGGTTCCGAATGGTTTTTGGAAATAATTTCCTGTCGGTATTCCGTCGGAATTACCTCTTTCCATTCGAACTCTCTAGTTAGTGGGTTAAGAGATTTCATGTAGCGAAAGAGTAAACCATTGGTAACGCGATAGTTTAGAAAAGACGTAGGGGAAGTCTGGCATCCGTTAAAAATAGAGAGGTACCAGACGTCGTTAGTTTTCTTAGCCGGCTTGTCTGGTACAGTGTCAATGGCAGTAATTGGAACAGAGCGACTCAAACTATCTGGGACAACGTTTTCGGTGCCTTTTCTGTGCTTAATTTCAAAGTTGAATGCAGAAAGGCGTACACCCCATCGAGCCAGTCTTCCAGTAGGATTATTTAAGTTTAAAAACCACTTAAGCGAGGAGTGGTCAGTAAAGACAGTAAACTTAAGACCGTTTTCAATATAGCAACGCCAATGCTCGATTGCAATAAGTACTGCTAACGCCTCGCGTTCCGTGGCACTATAGTTCCGCTCTTGCTGCGACAAGGATTTGCTCATGTACGCTATAACTTTTTCCTGCCCGTCTAGTGTCTGAGTGAGCACCGCACCAAGACCATAATCACTTGCGTCAGTGTGTACCTCAAATGGTTTTGAGTAGTCAGGGCACGAAAGTATAGGCGCTGAGACAAGGCACTTTTTAAGTTCCTCGAATGCCTTGTTAGCTTCTGGGGACCATATGAAAGGTAGAGCATTTTTGCCTTGTGATGTGAGTTTATTTAGTGGAGCGGATAGTGTACTGAAGTTGGAAATAAACCGGCGATACCAAGATGCAGTACCTATAAATCGCCTAACTTCTTTCCGATTTGTAGGAGTAGGGTAATTGACAATTGACTCCACTTTTTCAGGGTCTGCGTGAAGGCCATCTGAATCTACTATGTAGCCAAGGTATCTGAGTTGCGACCGAAAAAATTGACTCTTTTCGTAGTTTATAGTCAGATTTGCAGCTTTCAATTTTTCAAGAACAAGGTTTAGTAAGGACATGTGACGTTCGTAGCTTTCGGAGACAATAATGACGTCATCGATGAAAACGAACACCCTGTGTTCAAACTCTGGGCCATAGAATAGGTTGTCCACTAATCTTTGTTGCGTAGCTGGCGCATTAGTAAGTCCGAAAGGCATTGACTTAAATTGAAAGGTGCCGCGGGTAGGAATGTAGAATGCGGTCTTTTGTCTATCCTCCTCCTTAATCAAGACTTGCCAAAAACTTTTAGAGAGATCGACACTTGATAAAAATTTCGCATCACGAAGGTTATCGAGAATCTCAGAGATATAGGGTAGACTATACGCATCTTTCTTGGTAATGGCATTTAGTTTCCTGCTGTCAAGGCAGAATCGCATCTCTCCGTTTTTTTTCGGGGTCAGTAGAACAGGAGATGACCACGGGCTCTCGCAGGGCTCAACGATGTCTTCCTTCAGCATCTCGTCTAACTGTTCAACGAGAATGCGTTGCTTTTCAGGTGACATTCGATAGTAGCGTTGACGAATGGGGGCAGCATCCCCAGTGTCAATTGTATGGGTAGTCAAGGTAGTGCGACCTAGACCACGCTTTTCATAGGAAATATCGTGAAACTGCGATATTATACTGTCCGCTATTGACTTTTGTTCCTCGGTTAAGTGATCGTAAGAACACAATATTGAAGACTGTTTGTGCTCAATGTCGGTCAGATAGACTTTTTCCGATTCCCTATAAAAGGCAATGCGATCTAGATTTTTGGGGAGAAGCCCAAAGAGTCGCCAAAAATCCATTCCTAATATTAGATCATGCTTAACATTAGGTACAACGTAGACTTGAAGAGTGTGAGTCTGGTCCTCGAAGGTTAGCGGTAGGTGAATAACTCCGGCAGAGTTTAGTTTTTCACCACCGGCAGCTACGAATCTAGGTGTGTCACAAGTTTCTAGTTGATATCCTGCAGTCACTAATTGTTCATGACTCATATTACCTAATATGGTCGCAGATGACCCAGTATCCAGAAGTCCTGTTAGAGGGCTTTTATCGACCTTGACAGATACATATAGACGAGACTTATTGATTTTGCTATCATTATCGCGGATTGAGAAAACAGCATTTAAAGTAAAAAATTTAGAAACAAAATTCAACCATTCCTGCCATTCAGTTGAACTGGTCCTAGTTGGAGGTATCTTCACAGTGCTATCTCTACAACCCTGTCTTATTAGTTTTTTGGATTATTAATGCTGGTGGGACAGCAATTTGGACAGTCCGTGTAGCGAACATCTTTTTTTCCACATTTAAAGCAAACGAGGAAACGTTCCTCTTTACAAGTTCGCAACGTATGACTGTCAGTTCTGCACCTAGGACAGTACCGTGTAGGTGGACCCGCAGATATGGCAGCAACTGTGATATCGTTTTGGTTCGATTTCAAATCTCCCCTAGAGTAGTTAGTATTAGTTTTAGTAATAGAGTTTAGGTTTGAGTTAGTGTATGTGTTTTTATAGTTAAAGTAACGTGACTTATTAGTTGAAGTACTCGATACATTTTCTGGTTGTTTGTAAGCAAACTCAGGAGCGAGTGTGGAACGTGTAACTTTTGGTGGTTCATGATAGTTTGCGAAACGTGATTGAATATTTTCGTAGTTCCGACAAATATTCTTTAGTGTATCAATACTCTGGATTTCAGGCGATGCAGCCAATGAGCTCGCGTAGCTAGGGCGAATGTTATGTAACAAAATTTCTAATTTTTCCGCTTCCGAAAAGGGCTTGGTAAGGCGAGAAAACATGCCGTGCATAATAGACAGGTAGATAGTGATGTTTTCAGTTTCACCCTGGGTTCGCGCTCGAATTTCAGCAGCAAGCCAGTAGTCGTAATCCTTGCTGCTGAAGTCGTCTTTTAGTAAGTCGCGCAACTCTTGCCATGACTTGATTTTATCCTTATTGCATCTATACCAATGCAAGGCGTCATCCGTGAAGATTTCGTAGGCCAGGGATAGAATCTTATCATAAGCAATTCCCCGTGAAAGAACGAATTCCTCAACTTTTTGTATGAATGAGCGAACGCATGATTTGCCCGAATATCGAAGTTTAGCGACATCAGCAGTTAGGCTGCGTTCGCACGTTACAGCTATAGCAGTCGTAGCTTCTAGGGTAGAATCAGAAGTAGACGGCATAGTTTTAGTTTGCGATGAATGAGGTCTAAGTGCCGACAACTCATTGTGTTGCGTATTGAAGTTTGAATTGCATATTTTATAAATCTCCGCAACATCAGCAACCGCGACAATTCTACTTAACCTGTGATATAGATGGTTAAGTAGATTTTCAGTCCTATTAAATAAATTTTTGTCAAATTTTGTTTTGAGGGTATTGAGGTTACCCTGTGATTTAATAAGAGATTCTTTAACCCCCTTTAGATCATCAGCAGGCTCTAAGTAGGACTCTAAAATATCTTCGGAGGGCAACTGTTGAGATAACTTAACTATCTGTTTTCTTAGCTCTTGTACTGAGTCACCTACGCCACCCCGAAGCTCCACCTCGTATTCCAATTCTGATTTTTGCAAAGAAAGAAACTTTATAGTATACGCCATTTCGTGTAATATTGGATGCGTGTTCTGTTCCGTTCCAAAAGTAAGAGTAACAATGATTGCTTAACTAATGATTTATAAAATAATTAAGCCACCAATTTATATAAAAAATAAACAAGAATAATCGGCAATGGGTGGGTAGTTTCTGTTTTATATATATTTTTTTTTAAAGTAAAACGAACTAAACACACAATAGGTAGAACAACGTAAGGTTACTACTATACAGTAGACAATAGGTACAATAATCAACCTTAAAACTAATTTAATAGCCAACACCCTAGACACTATTTCATGCAACAGTTTAGGGGAACGAAATATTAGCCATGAGTGTAATATTTGGGCGCCAAATGTAACGTCTCTAGCTCGGTAGGAAAAGGAAACTAGGAGATTACTATGTACAACATTTATTTATTAACTAGGAGGTAGGTAGTAGGTACACATTAGAAAAATATAAGTAATGAATTTAGATAAGTAGGTAGATAAGAAACTATAATAGTCCGGGTCGTGGATTTACACTCATGAGCTAAATTACGTTCTACTACTGAACGACCCACTAGCCTTAGCGTCGGCGTTGGAGAAGCACGGTGTAGCGGTGGCAGCAGCCACCAGGCAGCAGTAGGCAGAGAGTAGGTACGCAGCGGCGCAGCGTAAACTACGAGACTGAGCTTCCGGGGGCAGAAGACAGATGGCGCCACTGGTTGGTTGGAGTGGTAAGGGTGAACCCTGAAATCCGTTAACACGGATGTCTTAGAATATATCCATGTATGAGTTTGACTGCTCCTCTTGTAGTAATGTGCGAGGCTTAAAGCAAGTGATGTCTAGCGATGAAATAGAATCAAAGATGAGGCAGTCAAACAACAAGATGTAAATAAAATGCAGCTAGTACAATAATTATAGATGCACAACAATTCACAACATAACTGATAATTATTATTAGGTACCCACATTCAAATACCATGAAACAATAAGATAAATTGATTTAATAGGTCTAGACTAATTACAAGGAAATGCTTCTGTAATTTAGTTTGTAGTTAGCAACATAGTTCCAAGAGATTAAATAAAACTGCAGTGTCATAAGTTGATCGATGGCTACAAAGATAATATTTGAATGTACTTACGTTATATACAATGGATAGTTTAACGCACAGATCACTCACCCAATATAGGTACACGGGGTTCACAATTAGTATAAAAGAATTAGATGATATAGCATAAAACTCGCGAATTATTACATCAGATAGATGAATTCGAGGCCGCAGATAATTTTTATGCAGAATGCAATCGTACGATGTCGTATCAATGTGTCATGCGTACGCTCGCTCAAACGTCAGGTGATCCGCACCGGTAAAGGTCTGCCGCTTGCTCATTGGCTGATACGCGCGGTAGAATTGTGTGCAAAAACTAGACTATATTTACGAATCTTATGTTAGTGATTATAAGACTTTTAATTGAAGATAATTGTATTTGAATATAATAGGATAATTAACCTTAGTTATGTAACGAACCGTTACAAAGTATAAGGATATCTAGATACTTAAAATAAAAGTACTGCAATAAGTGTTCTAGATTTATAGGGCGCATCTGGCATTCACGTCTATTTAACTAAGGACGCAGTATTTTTTTCAATTTTTTATACTAAAATAAAAGATTTTTTAGTATTTTTAGTTACATAATACAAAAATATTCATATTTTAATTATAGAGGTCAAAGACTATATTATCGTGGCTATTCTTTTCAATTTGAAATATGTAATTATTTTGATTAACCCAAAGACAGCGAACGATTTCCCGTTTGATTCTATAAAAAAAAAAATTCTCCATTTTGACTTGTTGTTACTTGCGCCTTTTTAACGATCGGGGGCAGAATAGGTATAATGCGGTGAATCGTGTCCTATCCTATCGTAACCAACCTAGTACCTACTCTCCGCCATATTACAGTCAGCCTCAGATATTATTATTTTAAATCTCCAGCCCAGTAATTTCGAATTTTTACCTATAAAGGTAATAAATATAAATAATTATTGATAAAATGTATATTATACACAACGAAACGACTCAAGTCAAATCTTCAAATGCGCAAATAACAGCAGAAAGAAAGTCATCTTATAATTGAAGACGTGAGTGGATGAAGGTGATAAGTCCATTTTTTTAGGTTTTGAGTAAATCGATGTTAAAGTATTACTACAATTTTCTTTTGTAAATCGTATAAATGATTAGTTATGCCTTAAATTTGAATGCAAAATAGTGTGAATGATCTTAAATTTTGAGGGTACGTTGGTAATAAAACTCTTGCGATATTATTAAATATTATATTTAAAAAAAAACTAAACATAACTCTTTCTTCCATGAACTAACTTAAACCAATTTGTTCTTGAGGCTCTAAAAAATTAGGGTGCTAAGTACGAATATTGATATTGAATAAACATTTATATTTTTTTAATAAACAGAACCAGCTTCTTCAAAAACTTAAGCTAAGTATTTGCAGTGATCTCAAGTGTGCAACATCTTACTTATAAAAAATACTATTCTTGGCTTAAAATTGACTCAAAAAAATAGCGAAATTCTGGCTTTACGAACTTAAGATGCTCTCGGAGATTCTGTTTTTTTTCTGCTGAAACAGTACCATACTTACCGGTCTTACGTGGAATTTCTAAATTCTCGGACACGTTCGATCTTTTTTTTAATATGTCCACCTTTTTAAATGGTGTCATTTCATCGTACGATTCTTTGTATAGATAACATCCATACTCCTCAACTCGAATCCATTTGATACCATCCCTAAAACTGATTTTTCCATTGCTTACATCTTTTTTCCTGTTTATCAAATTGAGATTCTCTTGTAGCTTACCAATTTGTCTGAAATGTTCGGTCATATCCATGACTGTATTATTACGAGAAGCTTTGCAAATGATGTCACGGTATTGGTCAGGAACATAAACGGTGTCATGCTTTCTTAAGACTTTTTCTATTCTGCCAAAATCACGATCTGAATCTAAATAAGAATGGCCAACTTCAGGAAACTTGTGATCGATTACTTTGAAATATCCTTTTAGGATAAGATATTGATAAAGTGTAATCATGGTGAAATTTTTATTTTGGCCGGCACATGAATCTGACCAAATCAATAGGTGATCTTTGTTTTGGCAACTTGGATCTACTTCCACAAATCTTAGAAGTGCGCTGGCGACTTCAGCACTTCCGCGATCCGCAACATCTTCAGTCCAGGTGCAACATACGGCTTTTTCTTTGCTTCCATCACAAACATGTATACCCAGGTTGTAAAACCAAAGTTGACGCAAGTAGAACGCTTTTGAAGTTGTTATTTTTGGTAACGGCATGGTTTGTTGTAAATCCATCGTAATGTACACAATATCTCCATCTCGGGTTGGTTTTTTTCGGTCAGCTTGCATAGCTTCAACAGCAGCATAATAATTTGACTTATGTTGTTCATTTGAGTCTCCAGCATCGCAAGTAGCGCATGTGTCACTTTTTGGGTATCCAAAAGACAGGTTGAATTGTGTGACAAAAATTTGGTTATATGAAGTTTTCTTGACACGGTATTTGTCTGATAGGTCTTCATTACGACACATTTCTAGGTATAGACTGTGCATCTTGGTTACATTCAGTAGCGGTGACAAATAGAGTTTGTTCATATTTTTGTTTCGTGAGTAATGTGATTGTTCAGCAGGAAAACTTGAAATATGTTCTTTAATACGTTTAACAACGTCATCATCCATTTTGTGAGGACGATTCTGATGTCTGCCTCTCTGATCTGGTTTTGGAGCTGCAAGTCCTTCCTTGATTCCTTTTATAATGTGATCAATTTTTTTGCGACCTATCTGGTAAATGCCGCACAAACCTAACTTGCATATTTGTGTCGTAATTCCATGCTTTTTTACGTAGTACTTGTAGGAAGCAGATTTATGCTTTCTAGCATTACAGCGTTTATTCGCTACAGGCTTACTCTCAATGCTGCTGAATAATAGGGCATTCTTACTATTGGTGTCCAGGGAATAATAGTTGTTTAAAATAGACTGCCGATCTTCAATGGAAAATTTATCTGAGCATTTATGCCTGCACTTCTCGTGGCACAAAATCCCTTCCTTTTTTTTTTCCGGTACTATCTCTCCTTTGTAAGATACACATTCCTCTCCTTTTGCTCTAGCGGTAGCTGCAGATTTTTTTTTCCAAGATTGTTCATTCCTCGGCCGTTTTTTGGATTTATTTTCTTTTGATGGAAATACCTTGCGCTTTTTTGGGATATTTTTTTCCTCCGAATCTTCATTTACATGCTGTTCACTAGTAGAAAGAATAATGGGGTTTTCCTGCCGGTCAGCATTTTCATTGTCAGGTTCATGCTCACTAACGCCACCAGAGCTAGTGCTATCGGGGCTTTCAGGAATGTAAATGTCATCACTACCGGAAGAAAAGTCTTCATTTCTATTCTGAAATTGAGATACATCCCCCAAGACTGTGTATGATTTTTTGTTTCGCAAAGTAAGTCCAAAATAATCTTTATCTTCTTCTAGGGAATTCTCTATTACATCTGAAATCTCATCATCTACAGAGACAGGAACGTTCGCAAGACCGCCAATATAATTTGTGCCTTGACCGCTTGTGGAAGGTTCAGCGATTTCACAACTTTTGATGCATGCATCTGCAAGATCACACGCAGGGTCCAGATCACCTACAAAAAACAAAGCCATAAGCATAGAAGAAGGCATGCGATAGTAATAAAAATAAATTAAAGTTAGTAAACATCGGTCAGGTACAAGTCGGAACCCGAAAAAATTTATTAAATAGCTTGACCGTTATTTGAAAACCTAATTACTAAAATATGAGATAAGCGACTTCCGTTTCTGTTCTGTTCAAGCGAGTGCTTTCCTCCGTCCGATACCTGCGCGCATGCGCGCTCCCTCCGCGCATGCGCGCTCCTTGGTCTGACGTCATATCCTACCGCCACTAAGGCAGTCGAATTGGTTCGATTTGTCTTCATTAGCGTCCTGTTTCTCGACTGGTGAAGTCGCTCGTTCTTCTGAATAGTTTCACCAGCACTGCTAACAAGCGATAAAGACGACCATCTTTATATACGTGGGTATACGTTATACTTCAAGTGAGGTAGTACGTATAATAATTTAAACGGTGTTACCGTTCGGTTTTATTTTAAAACATTTTTGTAGCTTTCAGATTCCATTTTATCTAGACGAAATTGTGTAAAATGGATGACAACCCGTCCACATCGAGGACTGAAGAAGGATGCGCTGCACAAATTTCGGAAGGAAGGAAAAGAAAAGCAGTGTCTCGATCGAGGTCTAGCTCATCCGACTCGAGCAGTTCGTCTTCAACATCTAGCTCTTCTTCGGAAGAGAAACGGAAAAAGCGTTCCAGGTCTAATAAGCGCAAGCGCCGCCGCCGCCACCGCGATAACAGTAAGTTTGATAAACTATTTACTGAAATAAGCAATCTAAGGAAGCAAATTGACCAAGGAAGTACCAGGCAATCGTGATTATGTAGAGAGTGGTGATTGCATCAGCCTTGATGCGAGTGATAATTGGTCAAACTACCCACATAATCATGCCGGCACATCACGATTACAAGAACCAACAGCCGAACCTGAGTTTATCTTCTCTTTAAGTACTAAAACTAAAGAGCCTGCCGTTGCTCCCGCATGCTCTAAATTGCTTGAAAATTTGAAAGATTTACAGAGATTTGACAGTGCCGAATGGAATGATGTTCGTTATTCAGATGTTCAAAAAATATACTTGCAAAGTCCTGGTTTCACCAATCTCGAAGCCAATGAAGAGGTTAAAAGATACGACAACTCGAAGACAAATGTCAATATGGAGAAAGCCTTCGCAAGTCTAACATGTACTCTGCTAAAACAGCGCAACGCGCTTCAGAGTGACCTCAATGCTTTCCTCTCTAAGGTTCAACAAGGAAATGTACTGAACTACGAAGACGTGAATCGAGAACTAAACGATTCAATAGGTAATGGCGAGTACATTAAGACATTTAATGATGCCTTACAAATTGTATGCGGTCATAGAGCTGAATTAGTGCAGCATCGCAGAGAAACAATACTATCAGCCGTAAAAGATCCTTTATACAAAAACAGTCTACGAAAAATTGCTCCAAGCTGCTCCCACTTGTTTGAGCACGAAAAATTTACAGCTGTTTTAGACAAAGCAGGTGGTGTCCGGAATGTATTCTGGAATAAAGACAAAGACCGCTCACGACCCATTCAACGAAACCAGTCTTCTGATTACCCTCAACACAATAAAACCACGAATGGACCTACATACACGCACCAAAAGCAACGTGCAAACAAAAAACATAATTCCTTTCGTGGGTACCCTAAAAAGAATCTCAACAAACGTGAGACAAAAAATCAAGGCCGTGACAAGTCGCCTCCCTCCTCCCACCGGGAAAGGAGATACACAAACAATCGTAAATTCTGACTATCCAAACAAAATCAAGTTCAATGCGGGTCAACTCCACAAGTATCGGCACAACTGGAGGAAGTTAAAAGCCCCACCTTACATACTGAAACTCATACAAGGGTACCGCATTCCTTTTGTCAAAAAACCTCCTCTACGCGTACCGGATGCGAAACACATGGTAACACCTCATTCCGAGAATATGACAAAAGCCATCTTAAAAATGATTGCACAAGGTGTACTCAAGGAAGTCCAAGCCTCTCCCAGTTTTATATCGCCAATGTTCCTTCGACCCAAGACCGACGGCTCAATGAGGCCGATTTTCAATCTCAAAAACCTAAACTTTTATGTGGGTACCGACAAATTCAGACTCATAAACATTCACAGGGTACCCGATTTTATCCAAAAGAACGACTGGGCTGCAAAAATCGATATTCAACAGGCCTACTTTCACGTGCCTACTGCAAAATGCCACAGACGCTTTCTGTGAATTCAATACAGGCTAGAAAACAAAGCATATCCACGACTATACGAGATGACATGCTTACCCTTCGGACTGAACTCTGCTCCAAAGACGTTCGCTTCAATAACGAATTGGATCGCTCGTTACTTCCGGGAACATGGCGTTCGCCTACTAGTGTACCTAGACGATTTCTACCTAGTACATCAAAATCGGGAGAAGCTCGAAGAGCATGTCACATTTGCTACGACAACGCTGAAGGAACTGGGATGGCAATTAAACACGGAGAAGTCGGTGTTCAAGCCACAGAAGTCACTCGAGTTCCTCGGAGTAGTATGGGACCCATGGAGAAACGTAAAATATCTCCCCCTAAGGTTGGTAATAAAAATACAATCCCTTGCATCAAGCATGATTGCGGGAAAAGAAACGTCGCTGAAAAAACTTCAGACTATCATCGGCACTCTCAATTTTGCGAGTTTTGCCGTACCAAGGGGCCGATTACATTATCGCTACCTGCAGAGACTTGCCAACTTTGCACTATCAGCCAAACCTCCATTCTTTCTGAACGCACACGTCATTCACGAGCTATCGTGGTGGATAGAACATTGCAAGGACAGGTCTCCGATACACATGCCACTTCCAACGCACTACCTTACAACAGACGCCTGCGATCTCGGTTGGGGAGCCAAACTAGACAACAAGACCCTATCAGGGACTTGGCTAGAACACCAGAAAGACTTACACTGCAATCAGAAAGAAATGCTGGCGGTATTATTTGTCTTACAAGAACACTATCAACTCCTGAGCTCAAAAGCATTGTTGATCCAGTGCGATAACAAAACAGTTGTCTCTTACTTACGGAACGAAGGGGGGACAAAGTCCATGGCCCTCATGAACCTGACAATAGAGATATTTCAGATTCTCGACAGCCACAACATTCATATGTCAATATATCACATACCAGGGACGTACAACTGCGAAGCGGACCACTTGTCACGGAACAGACGTCCTCCAGAATGGCACCTCTTGCCCACAATCACCGACATTGTGTTCGAGAAGTGGGGTACTCCGACAATAGACCTTTTCGCTTCAAACCAAGCCCATGTGGTACAAACGTACTGCACACTCGACAGGAACGACCGACAAGCATGTATGTACGATGCACTAGCGAACCATTGGAATTTCGACCTAGCGTGGGTCTTTCCACCGCCCTATATGATACCCCGAGTACTGCATCACCTGAACACGGCTCGAGGGGTATATCTAATAATAGTCCCACGGTGGGAAAAGGTCTATTGGAGGCCAGATCTGAAGAACCGAGCTCTGTCACCTCCATTCACGATAAAGAAACCGCACCAGGTCCTAGTGGACTTGACAACAGGATTACCACCCTCTCAGGCGTCTCAAATGACTCTCGAGATATGGAGATGTGCGGGTGGAATGAGTACTTGACCGACTGGTCGCAAGAACAAAAATCTCTTTTAATCAATAGTTGGCGACCTTCTACAGTGAAAACTTACAAACCAGCCTGGAAGCGCTGGGTTTCTTGGGCTAAGCTAGCAATTATTGATCCACACAGACCATCTGGTTCGGACTTGGCAAGATTTTTAAGCGATCTACATCAAAAAGAAGGCCTATCATTGGCTACGATTCTAGTTCATAAATCAGTAGTCTCGACTTTCTGTGATCCAAGCCATAGTAACAACTTAAGTAGCAATTTTCTTGTTAAACAAGTTATTAAAGCTATTTCCATATCTAAGCCAAAGGTGAAGACAACAACCCCTATTTGGGATGTAGACTTACTCTTCGATCACTTTCTTACCGTGGATCCTAACACAGAAAGTTTTTTCGAAACTTCTCAGATGACCGCTGTTTTATTGCTCTTACTATCAGGGAGACGTGTGCACGATTTGACACTCCTGAGCATAAATTCATCTTCATGTATAATTTCAGAAGATCATGTAATTTTTTGGCCAAAATACGGTTCCAAGACCGACACACCACAACGTCAACAATCTGGCTGGAGGCTGAATCAGAATAAAGAAATCCAAACTTTAGACCCGGTACACTGGGTGAAACATCTTATAAATCTGTCAAAATCAAGACGCAATTGCGCTAAAAGTGATAGTTTATTCTTATCAGTTTGTAATAAACTAAAAGCAGCTACACGCACAATTATAGCGGGCTGGATCAAGAGGTTGTTACAAGATGTTGGAATACAAGCTACTCCAGGAAGTTTCCGCTCGGCAGTGGCATCGAAAAGTTGGCTGGAGAACTGTCCAGTCGATGATATCCTGGCTAAAGGAAATTGGCGCTCCGCCAAAACATTCAAACGTTATTACTGTAAGGAGGTGAACCCAAAACTTCCTAACAACAGCCTTCTTAAACGAGACCTATTCGTTCCAATTACTGATTGAGTGCATCTTACTACTCGCCTTTAAGTTCAATTGCACTTAATAGGTACTAAGTAATTGTTTAATTTTGAATAGGCATATCTATTCATTCATGTTAACATTGATTTTTGGATGAGCTTTTCATTAGCTTCTTCTACTTAAATTATATTGATTTCTATGTATACCTACTTACTTTACACAAATGGTTAACTTGTGTATTATCTGATTTAGTAACAATTATAATATAATAAGATTAAGGTGTTTGTCTGATTTTGGGAAATGAAACAAACATGTCCTGTCTGGCAGTGGTCATTTAATTTAATTTTACCTACAAGCTAAGGTAGTTTGTCTAACAGTTCTTGGACTGGGGAACTTTAGCTAACATGATAACTATTGTTATAGAGTAATAGTATTATGTGCTTACCTCCTGGAAAGTACAAAACAACAGGATAACACAGGTTTATAAATAAAACTAGGCATACTTACTATCAGTATAACTATAGTTAGAAAACACATACATTCACATTAGCGTCCAAACCCTACTACTGTATGATGTAATATCTCCTTAGTAGTCTGCGTTGTATGATAACAACCTACCGCCACCAGGCGATAACAAACACGTCTCATATTTTAGTAATTAGGTTTTCAAATAACGGTCAAGCTATTTAATAGTGACGTTTTACCTAAAAATAAAACGTATATTAAATACTTACCTTATTTGAAAACCTAATACTTTTAACCTCTGCCTGGTGGCAAAACATGAGCCTAATGAAGACAAATCGAACCAATTCGACTGCCTTAGTGGCGGTAGGATATGACGTCAGACCAAGGAGCGCGCATGCGCGGAGGGAGCGCGCATGCGCGCAGGTATCGGACGGAGGAAAGCACTCGCTTGAACAGAACAGAAACGGAAGTCGCTTATCTCATATTTTAGTAATTAGGTTTTCAAATAAGGTAAGTATTTAATATACGTTTTATTTTTAGGTAAAACGTCACTAATATTGACTTATGCGGTTTTTCCTCCTGCCATCCAATATGTTTCATTTATTTAACTTATCCTAACACATCGCTCATTTGCGAAAAGAACGTAACATGTGGTATATGCACCGTTTTGGAATAATACTGTTACAAAATACGCGAAAAAACGCTCTATTTGCTACTAAAACGCAATATTTTTAGCGCCAACCAATGCTAGAATAGGACGGCATAAACCGTTATAGCGCTATCTCTTACCACCGCGATGTTCGTTTCAACAATGTTACACCTCAGTTGGTCTCATGCGCTCGACGTGATAAGTGCTGCTGGATTACGACAAAAACGTGACATCTGTCATATAACACACTTTAGTTGCAAAAGAGGTAAGTGAATATAAGAAATAATTTTACAGTTAAAATGTGACATCTCTATGTAAATCGTTTATCTTGTAAGAATTTATAACTACGTGTAATATTTAGGCCGGTTTATGTCTCGTTTTTCGTGCAATAAATGATTTTTCGTTGGGATTATAACAAAGGTAAACCATTTTTGTTGAAAAATGAAACCTGCGGGAAATTTGTCGTTGGTAAATTATCGCAACATATTCCATTGTATTTGAAATTTTAGTAATTATTTGGTGTTATAAGTCGATTTGTTGCGTTACATTTGGTAAAATTATGCATAATTAAACACCTATTTTATTTCCAGATGAATAATTATTCACGATCCAAAAAGATTTTGGACCTCGCAAGTAAAAACGCGAATGAACCACAAGTTCCATCTGGTAAGATATTGAAAATTTATGATATTTATATTTATAGTTTCATATTATGTGCCACAAAATGTAGGTATTTGTAAAAGAGTTAAATCTACTAATATCATAGAGGCGAAAGTTTGTGAGTGCGTAGTAGCATTACCACATTTTCATAAATAAACTTTTTTAACTATGTTTAACAGAAGGCAACATCAAAACAAATATTATAAATAGGACTCGTCATGATTCTTCGAGTTCAAGTTCTTCAGACAGCAGCAGTAGCAGCAACAGCAGCTCCTCTTCACCTGGGCCTTCAGTTATTGAAGGTTAGAATAGTCTTAGAGAAAATATTATTATTAGCTTACTACACGAATTCCCACTTTTTAACCGACTTCAAAAAAAATGAGGAGGTTCTCAGGTCGACTTTTTTTTATGTTTGTTACCGCATTTCTCCGGACTGGGTGAACCGATATCAAAAATTCTTTTTTTGTTTGAAAGTAGATACTTCCGAAGTGCTCCCATTGTCACCAAGTTAGGATCTGATGATGGAAAACCAGGAAAATTGACAGCAACTCTAAAATTTTGTATGCACGTATAATGTGATTTGTGTATTTTCTAAGTCTATTAAACTATATGCTTTTGGAACTGGTCACCTCATGTTGCTGAGCTGTTGATGAAACCTTCCATATCCAATTCCTTAACTATTGGGAGTTCATCAAAAATTCTTAAAATACGAGACGCTTTGGCTTTAAGGCAGTTTGAACAGGGCGATTGAAGTCAGTTTCACATTTTTTGCGGTAAAGATATTATCAGGGTTAAGAGTCCTTAATCCAGCGAAAACTATCGGTTATTGTGTATTTGTCCAAAAGTTGAAAGCTACTAGGACCTGTCATAATTTAGTCATGTTTATGTATTGTATTGTAGAAGTTCTCGCCAAACTGACATCTCGTGACCCTCATATTTTTAAACTCACTCGATCAAATTTATGTCCATAAGGAAATGTAGCATTTCACTCTTGTTACAGATTCCGACGATTCGGTTAAAGACCCTGATTACTGCATAAAAAAACCAAAATGCGTTGACGATAGCTCTGCCAGTAGTGAAGAAGATGAATTAACTAATAAGGAAAATAGAAAAACTGACGATAATATTGATAATAAAATAAGACAAAGCATACTCGTAGAAACGGGAGTGCATTCTCCGTCACTTTTAGAAAAAGACAGTGCAGAAGAATCAGAAGGTGTTCTTAACATTGATGCTAACGACATTACGACTACCTCTTCTGTACTAAATGTTATTGACAACAGTGAAAATATACCTGTTCTATCGGCAAACACAACTGAAAACTCGAATAAAAATCCGACTCCTACGAAGAAAGGAAAAAAGAGACCACTTAATGAAGAAAACTGGAAGAAAAATCTAGCAAAGAAGTTGAGGAACTGTGGAAAAGAATATGAGTCCAACACCAAAAAAGTCATACCAGCCCGACAACTAGGAACGCCTTGCGTAGATAATTGTATATTCAAGTGCAAAGAAAAAATTACAGAAAACCAACGATATACGATACTCACTGATTATTGGAATTTAGGACAGATAGAGAAACAGTGGGCCTTCATTGCTTCGTCTGTCGAAGACATAATTCCTAAAAATCGCTATTAAAAAGTAGACCCTCAAGGCAATGCGATTCAGCCGAAGCGAACTGGAAATAACGCTTACTTTTTAGTTTTTCATGGAAAGAAACACAGGGTATGTAAAACTTTTTTTAAAAGTACGTTGTCAATTAACAATCGACCAATAATGACCGCATTAAGTAAGAGAAATAAGGTGACTAATATTTCTGCTATGACAGATAACCGTGGGCGACACGGCAAGCATCCTAAAGTTGATACAGCAACAGTTGATGAAGCAAAAAAATTCATTGATTCTATACCAAAAATAGAATCCCACTACACGCGCGCCAATTCCAAGAGAACTTTCATAGATGGCAGTAAAACAATTTCAGACTTACACAACGACTATGTAGAAATGTGCAACACAAAACATATTCCGCACGTAAACTATACAATGTTTTATAGAATCTTCACACAAGAATTCAATATTTCGTTTTTCACACCAAAAAAAGATTTGTGTGATGTGTGCGAAGCATATAAAAACTCCACAGAAGAAGAAAAAACAAAAAATAAAGACGTATACGAGAAACATCACAGAGAAAAAGAGCTATCGCGCTTGGAAAAAAATGCAGACAAAATGAATAACAATCTTAGAGTATTTGTTTACGACCTTCAGGCCGTATTCCAATGCCCTAAAGGAGACATTTCGGTGTTTTATTATAAATCAAAGTTAAATGTCCTCAATCTCACAATTTATGACATCCAGAAAAATAACGTAGATTGTTATGTATGGGACGAATCGAATGCTAATCGAGGTGTGAATGAAATTGGCACCTGTGTTTTCAAACACTTAGAAACAATTTCTAAGACAGCCGATGATGTAGATGTTGTGTTTTACTCTGATAATTGCGCTGGACAACAGAAAAACAAATTTATGATCGCAATGTACCTCTTCGCTGTTCAAAAGTTTTCAAATATAAAATCAATAACACACAAATACCTTGTGAGGGGACATACCCAAAACGAGGGCGACTCAGCCCATTCACAGATTGAAAGGCAAGTCAGAAGAGACCTGCGCAGTGGCCCCATGTACTCTCCAGATGCATTCATCAGCGCTATTAAGACTGCGCGTAAAAAAAGCGAACCATTTCGAGTACTTGAAATGTGTTATGAAGACTTTTTTGATTGGAAGAATGCTGCAAGTCAAATGGGATTTGTTTTACAAAAAGATAACGACCACGAAACTGTGAAAATAAGTGACACAAAGATAATAAAAGTCACGAAAAATGAACCCCGGGTGGTTTATTTTAAATACTCTTATGCAGATATAAACTACAAAAAAGCAATAGTCATAAAGAAAAAGAGAGAAATAGACGTGGAGGTAAAAAAAGCATACACAGAAAAACCCAGAATTTCTGATAAAAAAAAAAGATCTTATGGAACTGGTAGAAAAAAAATTAATTCCGAGATATTATAAATCTTTTTACGAATCTCTATAATCCATAATTGATTAAGACTATTGAGACTGATAGATAGAAATCTATATCTACCAGTCTCAATAGTCTCACTTCTAGATTCCTAAAATGATCTATAATATCTATTTATTACAACTAAAACTACGTTAATATTATGTTCTTTTTGTAACTATGCCTCAGATAAATAAAGTGATTTTTGTATAACAATGCGTTTTATTGAAATATTCCAAAGATATTAGAAATAATTATTCAAATAAAACGTAACATATTTGCATATCACAGCCTTTTTTCATTTTAATTCTAGAAAAACGTAACAAGTTATGTAGACTTTTAGTAAAACATTTTTTTTGTGATGAAAATGTTCTACTAAGTCTATGATACCAAGTAATATAATAAGACAGATACAATATTATTGCTCAATAAAAATAAAACACTTGGTGCAAATATTATAGTCACTGAAAAAATATAATTTATAACTTTTAAAGTAATTTTCTGAAAACAATGGTTTTCTGACATGTTACGATCTTTCCGCAAATGAGCGACATGCTATTTTGACTTTTGACACCAAAACTACAAAACAAAACAAGTATTGTTCTTTTGCGTAATACTTGTTTTGTTTTGTACTTTTGGTTGAAAAAGGTGCCAACTGTCACCTCTGAAGTAGGTATGCCAAAAATATTAATGGTAACCAATGAAGTGTGGCATATTATAGCCACCAGTTTAGCAGAAAAGGAAAAATATTGGCATTGATTCTGATGCACTCTAAACTAAATTTGACAGCACTAAAATTGTTGATATCCTTCTCTGACGTATTAAAATGAAAAGAGAGGCAAATAATTTTAGTCCTGTCAGATTGGTTTAGTTTAGTGAGTGGTATGCCAGAATAGGCCTCAGTGTATTCAAACAATGCAAACAAATCAAGAATTCGAAAAGATCTTACCTGCAATATTTTTGAGGTTATGATTATTGTAAACATCGTTGTTTTGAGCTATTTCGTATACACGGTCACCTAAAGCAGCGTCCACTAACAATTTAGCCCTTGATTTGGCTCCTGCCATATTATTTTTGCTTAAAAAATGTCAATTATATATTTTAAATAATATTTTACAGACTATCCAACAAACAAATGGACAATAACAGAAAGCGCGCGAAACTGCAATGAACGAACGTAATCAAAACATTGAACCTCTGGAGTGAATGAAGGTGTTATGTTTGCGACTTAACACCTTCATTCACGGAGAATAGGGGTCACTTTATTCGAACATAGTATGCGCAGTGGAAGAAGGTGTTATGTTCATACATATCACCTTCTTCAACACACAAAAAGTAAAGTTTTTACTTTTTTTATTTAGGCGAGGGCACTGACCTCCATTATACAAGTACGCTGGACCTATGATTAGCCAAGCCAAAGTGAGACGATTTGATTTTCGCCATTTTGGCGCTGATCGCAGCAGTGGGTGGGAACGGAACTAATAATAGGGATGGGACAATGCGATAAAATACATCAATAAAAGACATTTCCGACAGATACAGATTTTCCGACGGGTTGTATATACTTTACACCTCAGTGACATAGGCTATGTAAGTACCATGGGAGAAGCCGGGGCAGACAGCTAGTCTTAGGATATGCCGAAGCCGGACTAAGGGGTACGAGTGCGCGCAAGATAAGTCCGCTCGGTCTGACTTCGGAACTAATACGTTTCTCATGACTTGTCGCAAGTTTCAGGTGAATTGCTCGATTGTAGCGCCATTATTTATGCGCTGACTTCTTGCGCGCATTCTAGTATGTGGCTAGCTAGATCAAAAAATAAATATAGGAACGTTTTTGAAATAGAAATGAGGGTTTTTTGGGATGGAGTGGTATAGGTAGGTAAGGTATTTGTAGAAAATATAAATGTACAATCCTTTAAAAATTTTTATTAGTTACCTTCATCATCTACATAGTTACATACCATCAACAATTCTTCGTACTTTACGTTTAACAGGGAAATTTGAATTATTTTTGTAAATTTTATACATCACGACAAAATCAGACTAAACGCATCATTGAATACAAGAATAACTTTTGTTTTTGCCTGCTCATGAACGCAGCCGTAGGCAAAGCTAATTTGTTATTAAATGTAACTAGTAGGTATACAAAAATGTTTTTTTTAGCCGCAACAAACTACTCATTGGCGTGCCCAAATAATTTGTCGCGACAAAAAATTTCGTACATTTACACCTGTAATATATAGAGAGTGGTTTTTAACGGCTGCGTACAGACGGATGTCTATATATTTGGTGATTATTTGTTTCAATAATATATGAAAGTGACTGTTAAAATTATCTGACACTAACGTATCCTTGAAGTGGTTCTGTAGATCAGGAAACAATGTTTCTGTTTTAAGTATCACATCTTTTAGTACCCTTACAGTTAATACTGCGGGAAAATTCGGTTCTATAGGAGGTTTACCATTATTATTTTTGCAAGCCTGGCGGAACAATGACTCCACCAATAAACAAACATTTACGACACTTGTAGAAGGCATTGTTAAACCACCTCTCGTTTTTTGTACAACTAGTGCTATACCATTTCTGCGATTCAATACAGGATCTTATGGTGCAGACTCACAAGCAACCAAGCAATCATCACACTTGATTTTTTTTCTAATCGCTCGTATCACAAATCCTGCGTTGTACCCGACACATTGTTTAGAAGTTTCGTTTACGTACGAGTCCGGTACCGCCCAAAATAAAAGTAAATATTCCCCTATTTCATCTTGCAGTGTTGTTGATTCCGTTTCTTCTAAACGATATTTTTTTATTGTACGTATATTTTCAGCATCGCTATAAACATCTACATCAAATTTATCGATTTTAGCCCGTTTAGAAGACTTAGAAGTTACACTTAATATGGCTATGTCGTTACCCTGGACGTTACCAGTAGAATTGCTTATTTCGTGATGAATAAGCAATTGTTTAAATGCATTTACAAACTGAGCAGCTGTTGGGTTTGGACACCAACCACCTCGGCTGCGTATTGCACAAAAAAATAACTCTAAATGATCTTGGCTGAGTTTGTATGTCAATAAGTAATTAAGTTCGGGGTTTTCTGCTTTAACATAGGTGTCGTAAATATGAAGTGCCGAAATAACTGCATTGTAAAACCCCACAAAACCTGCTTTGCGACGTCATTTTACCAACAATGTATCATTAGTTAGCTTTAATTGGCTAAGATAATTTATTTCTTCCATAATTTTGGCCCGCCATCTCTTTTCATTGCTAGTCCTGAGTGGACTTTTATAACCACTGCCCCATGGATTTCTCACATTCAAAAAATCAAAAATACGGTCAACTGCCCTTATGAATCTAACTGTGGGTGCAGAACCTTTAAATTCTGGAAGTTGTAACTCTATGTCGCAAAATTCAATGGCATCGGCGACACTGCTGCTTAGGGTTTGGGCGGCAAGATAGACCTTCATCACCATTTTTCTATAATTTACATGTAACTTTCTCAGCCGATTTCCTAATCTTAGACCATCTCTCTCTTGCAAAGCTGCCAAATTCTCTATATATTCCCATTTGATAAAATTTTGATCGTGGTCTTTAAGAACCTTTAAATCACCTAAACAATTTCTAATATTTTTAAGCATATGACAGGGGTCAAATACTACATAAACCTTGTGATTTTTATTTGAAGAGTGATAAAAGAATGGTTTCGTGTTGCTTCCTGATTCTATCACTGCCCCTAGTTTAGCAACTGTTGAAAAATGCTCCGGCGGGCCATCTAAAGTCAAAGAGCATATTTCAACCGAAACATCATGCAAGCGAATTAGAGCCTGACGAATAAGGGCACTCTTTGTATCAGCAGTTAACCCATTGATAAAAAAATAGGCGATTGGTATTTTCCAATTGCCTTTTAAGGGAACAATCATAAACACCAATGCGTCTTTACAATCAGATAAATCGTTACTCTCAGAATCGATACCAAGATCAACATGTCCACGCGTTACACCATCGCGACTACGAGTGCAACTTTTCTTTAAACTCATTTCATCTATAATTAAAGCACATATTAATTTTTCACCTTTTTGTTTTGCTTGGTCACTTTTAAGTTTCAACGCATTAAAGCATTCAACAGAGAACCCAGGATTCGCGTCGACAGAACTGTACCATGAACGTATTACACTCGGATGTGGTAATGCCAAATTAAATTTTTTTCTAACAAAGTTGTATGCTTTTGGTGAGTAAAAATGGAGAGTAATAGCAAACGATCTTAGCTCTGGTGGATACTTAGAACGGTTTATATTTCCGCCAGTATTTACAGACATCCTTTTAAGCAACTGTGGCTTAAAATCATCATACTGATTCAACATATCCGCACAATCATCACCAATCATTTTCTTTTTCTTTAGTTCATTAATTACAGTGCGTAAACTAGAGACGCTGACCTTTAAACGTTTCACATGTTGTGACAAGACTTTGACTCGAATTTTTGATTTTCTCAAAGAATTTTTAACTCTCTGCAATGCTTTTTTGGATGACTTAGGAGTGTTTTCATAACGATGATCATGCTTGACATTATCACAGACTTCAGAGAGAGACCTGACCTTCTTTGGGGGAGTACTCTGTTGTGGGTTGCTTGTAATTCGACGCCTTCGAGCTGAAAACAAAATTTCTGTTATTCAACTATTAAACTACAAATTCAGCTCTTATATTTTTCAGCTCACATAATATTAGCTTGTTTTGTTTTTCGTGTGTGAGTATGCTACTTGTGGTCACCTATCCAAGTGGGACCGCACCTGGGGTTGCTTTAAATATAAAGCACTGTAAGCGTAAGCGCTTACAGTGCTTACACTCACTGGGCCAACAAGCTCTCAATATCAGCTAAGCAATATATTTGTGGTCAATGTAAAAGTACGTACAACTCAAGTTGGTATCATTCTGTTCCATAATTAGTCTTCTGTTTACTTCTGCAGCTATTGTCCCAGATACGGAGGGTGTAGGCATAACCATCCTTGTTCCTGATACAGAAGGTGTTGGGGTATCCATCTTTTCGTGTGTTGGAGGAGAACTTTCCAGCTTAGACGCCTTAGCCTTCTTTGAGGCAATACTCAACTGCGGGTCGCAACTTGTGCTTCGACGCTTTCGACCTAAAAACAAAATTTTTGATTATCAACAACTAAACCACAAATTAAAAGTAAAAATATATCATAACATAGAGCATACTGTTTTATAGCATGCTCTTGAAGACATTTACTTAAAAGGTGATATGTGGTCCTAATTTGATTTATTAAGTACTTACCACTCAAGTTGGTAATGTTCTGATCCATAATGAGTGTTCTTTTTACATCAACAGCTATTGTCTCAGGTACAGGGGGTCCGGAGGTAACCATCTTTGTTCCAGATACAGAAGGTGTAGGTAAAACCATACTTTCATGCGTTGAAGATGCGTGTTCTACAAAAACATAAGATATTTTAATTTGAAATAAAACAGCCTTTATCGTAATCTTAATCTATCAGAGGGAAGAAAAAAAACAATAGTATTAATTATTAATATAGTATTTTAACACATGGTGGCAGCTTCATTATCATTACATAATATAAAACAAAGTCGCTTCCCTTGTCTGTATGCTTAGATCTTTAAAACTATGCAACGGATTTAGATGCAGTTTTTTTAAATAGATAGATTGATGCAATAGGAAGGTTTATATGTATAATACATGCATCACAATTATCTGTGCGAAGCCGGAGCAGGTCGCTAGTCCCAAATAACTGGGTGTATAGCCCATTATTCAAAATCAGAATCTAGGTACTGAATTTTCACCAGAATAAAAATCTTATGTATGACCTCTCTATATATCTTAGAAATAATAAGGTACTTTTACAAGCTTTTATTTAGTTTCACCTGTCCCTATGTTAGTCATCAAATCTAGCAAATTAAATTTGACCAACTTCCCGGTTTCCGTTTGAGCTGAAATTTTGCATGCATAGGTATGTATATTGCGTGACAATGCACTATTATGACAAAAGCTTGTCTAAGAAAAGTTTTTTTAAATGATTACTTGTTATACTTACCGGCACTGCTACAGAAAATTGTTGGAATACTGCACTTTTTCAAAGTGGTGCATGAGTTTAATAAAACAGTCATCAGAGAAGTGCTTCGAACAGATGTAATCATATTTCTTCGGACGCCAACTAGGCTTTTCAATGTTTTTCAGCCATAATTCCAGTCTTCTTTTGTCTGTCGGAAACCTGTGTAATGTATTATTTTAAAATTATATGTATTTGTCATTAAAAATCGGTCATCGGCGATTTCCGTTCTTGAAAGAAACCGATATTGATAGGAAAAATATCGATACGTTTTATCGACAGGTAACTTTGACAACACTATTGAATTGTATTGTTTATATAAAAACCGCTAATACAAAGACAAATACGTTGTAATTACGTATAATAAGATTAGTAACAGAGTTTTAAGTCTTTATAGAAGTTTAATTTGCTGAATATTAGCTGCAAATTCACTTACTTGTGGAATGTAACCCCACTTCCCTTCTGATAACGAGTTTTGCATAACACACAGTCTTTCATAGTTTACCTATGAATGACCACCACTTATTTATATATCAACTACTTAATACGACACAACAAAGAAGCTTAAATCGCGTTAAACCTCCAAAAACACTATGAAAACACAAGAGACAATCCAAACGAGACAGCGGCCATTTGCAAGTTACGTCAGATTTAGTACTCTTCCCACGCGTTGGGGGCGCTTCAAATCGGCACAAAAAAGAGCTGTCATTTCGTAGGGTATCATAGGTCCAGCGTACTTGTATAATGGAGGTCAGTGGGCGAGGGTGATATGTGTACATACCTCTTTCATCATCTGTATATTTTTTTAATAAACTAAACATAACACCTTTTTCAATATTTTTTTACAAAAATAAGCTTTATTTCAACGGTATTAAGGTTTATAGTAATTCAATTCAACTATACATATCACCTTCATCCACACAAAAAAACACCGAAACCCGAAAATACGACATATCACCATCATCCACTCACGTCTTCAATTTTAGCAGGAAGGAAACGCGGGGCGAAACGAGCGCGGCAGGGGCTCCGCGCGGTCTTGATTGGCCCTTCGGTGATAATTTTATTCAGTGATTGGTAGTTAGTTTCCCGCGCTGTCACTGTCAGTGGTCAGTGCTGTCACGGCGCAAAATGGCGCCAAAGACTGTTCGCGGTCGTTGGGCCGGCGGCCGTACCAAAATCATCAAAGTGTTGTCAGCTAAAACCCTTTTCCTTGAAGTTGGACACAAATATTTAGGTATTGTCATAATTTGTATAAATCCTTTCTAAAATAATATTAAGTATATATTTCTCTGTCCACTATTATGATGCAGGTACGCCGTGACCACACTTAAATTATGGAATGAATTTTGATTATTTCGATTCTTTTGCCGCTAAGTTGTTATGAATTAAAAAAAAAAATTAAAACAATTCATTAGGCAGCCGAATGAATTGTTTTTATATTTTAGGCTTACTTTAGTGTTATTTTAGGTTTTTGTAGGTAACCACCTCCTTGATTGTCTGTAATTTCTTGTGTAATCAAGACGTAGGTGTATGAAATGACGTTGATGATGATGAATTGACGAAACCCTTACAGGGTTGTTGTTGTTATAAAGTACCTGCATGTAATATTTATAATTACTGCAATAAACAAATTGAGTATTGAATTTGTGTATAATCTGAGTGTCTCGTGTATGTAATTTGACAGAGACACAGTGGCAGCACTGCTCACTCGTCTCTCTCTCTCTACTGCTCAATGCTGCCAGATACACTGTAATTACAGTAGTTCTGCTGTATTTTCACGCCGTTGTATACACCACGTATTTTTGAAAATGCAGTGCTTATAGGTAGGTACTTGTTTTTTTATTTGGTAAATCACGTACGTAAAAAATGTCGTACTGTCATTATTAAAACTATCATTTGCTTCACGCCAGAATCCTCACCATTGAAAACTTCATGAAAATCGGTTTTGAAAAGGCAAATATTTAGTAATTAATTAGTCTTAATTAGTCACCAATGTGAGATAATTAGTCGCATCTTCATTCCGAAGATATAGGTAGGGTTTGATGAAGCCAGAATCCTCACCACTCGTGGGAGCGAACGGTGAGGGCTAGAGACGTGGTTTTGATTCCAAAATTTAGTCGTCAATTGGTCGTTACGATATGCCAAATCTCAAAACCACTGCTACAAGGGTTCCAGAGTTATAAAGGTAAGTTTGTGAGGATTCTGGCGTGAACAAATCACGCCAGAATCCTCACCTGAAACTCCTACAAAGCATACGTTTTGTAGTCCAAAATTGGTGTCAAGATTTAGTCAATAATTAGTCGTCGTTGATTATTTAAAAAAAAAATGTGGTTACGTGTAAACATCTACATACATTTTTCAAGTCAAGTACAGACGTATACAACGGGCTTCGGACGTGCTCCTTGACGCCGTGGCCTAGTGGCATCGAATGTTTATGTTCTATCGACTTGTAATAGTTTTATCTTCCACCGCGAGTAAAAGTATAATTTCGAACAAATAGTGCATTTTTATTCGACAATAACTCGGAAACAGAAACGAATACGGGCTTAGTGCTAGAACATTTAGGCATTGCATTTTTATGCTCTATAGATTTTTATAGGTTTCATCTTCCGCCGCGATTAAAAAAACGCCATACAAAAAACCACTAGGCCAAAATGTCACATGGCCATAAACATGATAAGAATATCAGTATTTTTATTAGTATGTTTGCCCAGTGTAGGTCGGTATATTTCAGTATTTTTTTTGAGGTGCATCGGCATTTTCGTAAAAAAATATCTGGTCACTGGCTGTGAGTACTTAATTAGTAATAGTATTCTTTGGCCGGTCCGGTGTAGTAAATTTCTAATTCACTTTTCGTTTAAGTTTAACTCGTAGCAACGCATTGAATTTGAATATAAACAGTTAGCTAGCAGGACTAAGTTTTAAGATTCCAACCAATGCTTAAGGAATTAATTACAGTTAAGTACTCAGTGATTCAGAGAAAGTACATAAGTACCTATAAAATTCTGGACGTTTCTTTTCTATCAAGATCACGGTACCGTTGGCAGAGGTATGTTACTTACTCTTATTATAATAAATTAAGTTTGTGTGACATTATGTACATAATAATGATAACAAGTAAATCACTGTACATAACCTATAAGTACCTATGAACTAGTGCGTAACCATTTCGTGTTTTGCAGTACCGTGATTTGAGACAACTAACATTTAACAATGAAACATGCAGTCAGCACCGGCACCGAAATATATTCTGGCGGAAGAAGATTCAGAAAATGCAGGCAGCGTCGTCATTATTAGTGTTCCGGACAGCTGCACTGAACATTATACGTCGCTTGTATATATATAAAGAATGTAGTATATAAGGAACAATGTAAAAACTTACGAAAATAGCTTAAGACAAACTGTACTACAAAAATGTAAAATTCTGTAATAAAACTTGGGCCGCTGACATCTTTCACTACCCCTAGAGCTTGCTTGCTATAAACAGAACATTGTATAATAATAGGAACACTCCAAAATGGAGAAAAATAGGAAAAATCAGGAAAATTTGGAAATTGAGGTTCGTTCCATAAGAGTGAGGCGTACATCGCTGTCTGTCTCACCCCACATTTATCCCCGTCTCGCTCGCGCCTAGCCCGTCCTGCTCGCACGGCCGCCGCCGGCGATTGGTCCAACGAATCAGACGGGCGCGACATGCCCCGTAGGACCACAAGGCTCGGCGCGAGTGGATAAATATACAGCGGTGTGCGCCGATGAGTCACGAGTTCCGCTCGCATCGCCGCGCCGTACGGACGTCTTGTCCGCCCGCCGCTCGCTGCTACCCCACCTCTCAGTTGCCGCCGGAGGCCCTGCCCCCGCGCGGTTCTGTCTTTCGCGTCAGTGTTTTGTGTAGTGTTGTAACTGTGCTTGTCCGTCACGTTGACCGACCGCTCGTCTTGCGTCCTCAGTCGCTGATCGGGTTAAGCTGGGCCTTCTCTCAGGAGATTTCACCCGGCTGACCCTGCATCGCCGCTGACGCGGGCGAGCAGTCGTTGGACAGGTGGCCATACCATCTGGCCACCCCCCGTTGTGCCGCCGCGTGTGTTGGGTGAATAGTGCGCGTGCGTGTTAGGTCATTGTTTAGTTCGCTCCAGCCGTTGCCGTTTTCGTGGATACCAGGTACTCACCTCACGTTATCACTCACTTGTTTTTTCGTGTTTTTTCGTGTACTCATCTCACATTGTTGTTACTCACTCACCCGGTACTCATCTCCCTACCCCGGTAGGGAGATTACATTCACCTTAGCCTGTTGGGGGGACCCTTCCCCCCAACCCAATACCTATTGACTTTGTTTTGACTCTGTTTTTAACTTTGTTTAATTAAGCCTTCCGTCAAATATGGCGACCAGGAAGGATCTTGAGACCGCCCTCGAAGCGTTCTCAGGCCCCTTCCTGGCTCAGCTTATTGCCAATCCGGCAGACGCGGAGAACTTTCTCCGCTCCCCAGCGACGTTCGCGGCCACATTCTTTACCAGGAAAGCTTCCAAAGCCTCCCCCTCCCCGTCCTCCTCCCTTACCCGTAAGGCTCCACCCAAGCCCAAGCCTGGGCATGACCGCACCGCGGCGGCAAAGCTGACGCCTTCCTTTAAAGGCCCAGCCTCTGCTCCCAAGTCCCGGGCTCCCTCAACGAGCCGTTCTCGCTCGCGCTCTCCCAGGCGCATCCGCTCTCGCTCTCGCAGAGGTTGCTCACGATCCGTGGCGCCCCAGGCGAAACTCGACCTCAGGAGCTCCTCGCGTGCCTCCCTGAAGGTCAATCAGGAATATGGCCCGCTAGACAGCCCTCTCTCTCCCGACCCCATCCCCTCGCAGGAGGAGATGGACACCGACGGCTTCACCGTCGTAGGTAAGGGCAAAAAGCGCCCCGCTCCTTTGGCCTCCCCCCCTCCCCCGCCCAAGGCCCCGTGCCCCTCCTCTGGAGTCATGCCTCCAGCAGCCACTCCCGACGCTCCTCCAGCGCCTACCCCCAAGCTTTCTAAGCCCCCTCGTCCATTGGTCATTCGACAAAAGGAAGATTGGGGTAGGGTATCCCAGTTACTGGACGACCACGAACTTACTTTCGTGGCCAAAACAACGAGTGATGGCATCAGCGTCAGACTCAACTCTTCGGACGACTACCGTCTCATCACTAAACTTCTCCGGGCTCAGCAGATCCGGTTCCACCACCACCCGCTTGAGGAGGAGCAAGTTCTCCGCGTTGTGATACGCGGCCTCCCTAAAGAAATCAGTACCACGTCCATCCTTGAGGACCTTAAGTCCCAAGGCTTCCCCGCCCGCGAGACCCACCGCATGCACAGCGGCAGGGCAAAAACCCCCCTTGACCTCGTCTTGGTCATCTTAGACAAGACCCAAGAGGCTAAGGCCATCTTCAACCTGAAGACGGTCCTCAGCCTCTCGGGTCTTAAGGTGGAGCCCCCGCACCGTAAAGGTATCCCAGGCCAGTGCCATCGTTGCCTATGGCCACGCCGCCCGCTTCTGCCACGCTGCTCCTCGCTGCGTGAAGTGCGCAGGAGAGCACGCCACAGCCGAGTGCTCGCGTCAGAAAGGGGACCCTACCCCACCCACTTGCGCCCTCTGTGGTCAGGGTCATACCGCGAACTATCGTGGTTGCCCCATGGCCCCAAAGGTCGCAAAGGGCCAGGGTAGGACCCCTCCTCCCCGCCATCCGCCCCGCCCCAAAGGAGCCGGCCCTAAGCCAAAACTCACAGTTGTCGAGGCCCCCCAATATGTGGATGCCCCTCCCCCTAAAGCTAATGCATGGACCAAGCCCCTGCAAGCCCCTCAGGCCAGCCAGCCCCCGACTGCCACTTCGGCCCCTTCTCATGCTCGCGCTCCCGCGAAGCAAACCCGCCCTGCCAACCCGCCCCAGTCAGCTCGTCCTTCTCTAGGCCACTCTGGCTCCCAGTCCAGCCTGAAAGCAGACTTTGCCCTTTTAAAATCTATCACCAACTCCCTCGACCTAGAGGAAGTGCGGTTAGTCGCTCGATTGGTCCGAGAGAAACATGACCTCCAGTCCATCTTGGAGGATCACATGGGTCTCTTTGAAGCAATCGAGCGCCTATCCTCCAACACAAATTTTGGTAACTAATATGGATAGTACACCAAAACGTATTAAACCTCGCTCATTATCGTTGGCATGGTTCAATGCCAACGGCCTCTCCACTGAAGCTAGGGATCAGCGCCCCCTAATTCACCACTTTCTCTCGACCCACCAGGTCGATGTTATGCTCGTGAACGAGACCTTTCTAAAACCTAGCAAGAGGGATCCCAGGATCGCAAACTACTTGCTGGTTCGTAATGATAGGACTACTGCCATGTTAGGCGGTACTCTTATCTATTACAAAAGGTCCCTTCACTGCATTCCTATTCCTACTCCTCCCCTCAAAACTTTGGAAGCATCCTGTTGCCGTCTCTCGATGACCGGTCATCAATCAATCACCCTCGTATCTTGTTACCTCTCCGGTAACAAGACGCTCCACAGGAGTGACATCGAGGCTCTCTTCTCTCTCGGTAGCGCCGTCATTCTGGCTGGCGACTTCAATAGCAAGCACCTTATGTGGGGCTGCAACACGTCCAACGTAAAGGGTAACCTTCTGAACTCCCTCTCCGACGAACTCAATTTTGATATCATCCCTCCCAGTACCCCGACTATTTTTTCCTCCAACCTGCAATGTAGGCCAGACGTGCTTGACATAGCGCTTCTGAAAGGCGTAACACTTCAGTTGCGCTCCTTGGAAGTGCTACACGAGCTCGAGTCTGATCACCGTCCAGTTTTGATGCGGTTAGGCCCCGACCCGACTGACAGACCTCCTGCAACCAAGACAGTGGTGAATTGGAAGCAATTAGGCGATGCCCTAAAGGCGGTCAATTCACCCGACTTGGACAGAATCCCTGAGGACATTGTGACCCCTCACGACGTCACCACTTCAGTTGACGCTCTCACTAGCCACCTTCGCACCGTTATAGGTGAGTCCTCCAAGCAGGTCCCAGCCGAGGATGACCGACGCTGGGCTCTGCCGGAGGACGCGAGGGAGCTACTGAGGGCGAAACACGCTGCCGCTAGGGCCTACGATTGGTATCGCACCGAAGATAACAGAGCCACTCTGCGGTATTACGAGCGTGCCGTAAAAAACCGCATCAGTGAACTCCGTAATCAGAGGTGGGATAACCTACTTTCAGAGATCCAGCTAACCCACCAGGCATACTGGCGGCTGGTTAGATCTCTGAAATCTGACACCGTGACTGCCATGCCTCCCCTTTCCCGTCCAAATCTCCCCCCCGCTTTCGAAGACGAGGAAAAGGCCGAATGTCTGGCCGACAGCCTCGAGCAACAGTGCAGCCCCTCTTTAGATCAGGTCGAACCTGCCCACCGCGAAGCTGTGGACAGCGAGGTCGAACACAGAATCTCCACTCCTCCCGTTGACACCCTCGAGCCAGTCACTGCCTCTGAGGTCGAGTCGATCATCAAGGGCCTCCAGATCAGGAAAGCCCCTGGTGCAGATGGCATCTCAAACAAAGTGCTCAAGCACTTTTCCGTCTCCCTTGTTTACCTCCTTGTCAGCATCTTCAATGCAGCCATCAACAACTCTATCTTTCCCGACGCCTGGAAGTCTGCCGAGGTGATCGGCATTCACAAACCAGGCAAACAGCCCTCCGAGCCCTCCAGCTATCGACCCATTAGTCTCCTCAGTACTCTGGGGAAGATCTATGAGCGCATTCTTCTGAAGCGTATCTGGTCCCACGTTAGAGACAACAATCTTCTCCCCGACGAGCAGTTTGGTTTTAGAGCCAAACACTCTTGCGTCCAACAAGTGCACCGCATCACGGAGTACATTCTCGAAGGTTTCAATAGGAAACCATCCCATGGCTACACCCACAAGCCCTTCTGCCAGGGCACCGTTGCGGTCTTCCTCGACGTGGCGAAAGCGTTCGACAAAGTCTGGCATAACGGGTTGATATACAAGTTATTTCACCTCGGGATGCCGGACCGTCTGGTGCTCATCATACATGACTACCTCACGACTCGTAACTTTCGCTATCGCGTCGAAGGGACTCATTCTTCACCTCACCCTATAGGTGGCGGGGTCCCTCAGGGCTCCGTCGTGGCACCCGTCCTCTTCACGCTTTACACTAGCGACATTCCTAGATCTCCCCACGTGGATATAGCTCTCTTCGCTGACGACACCGCCCTCAAAAGGCGTAGGTAGGCCTCCCACTAGATGGACCGACGACATAGTGAGAGTCGCTGGCATCCAGTGGATGCAAAAGGCAGGCTGTCGTTCAGTGTGGAGGTTAAAGGGGGAGGCCTATGTTCAGCAGTGGACGTCTTCTGGCTGATGATGATGATGATGACCTGCAGTCACTAACTACTTGACGCCATGGCCGTGGAGGTTGTAGGCATTTGGTAGCAAAGAGTATGTCACTCTTATTACCATACTCTCCACTCCCACTCCTGACATATCTTTTTTGTATTGAAGATATCATAATCCAAGGAAACACTACCTACCTTGAAGATTGTAATCTATCTAGATACCTATACATATATATCTAAATATATAACAAAAACGTATGGATAGTGCCATTTGGACTCCAAAACTGCTGGAATGATTTAGTTTTTTTTTTTAGCCCAGCGGGTAAACTGGTTATTTGTTTGATAGCCTTGCGAAGACGGGGTGGGTTGCTCCTTCTAATATTATAAATGCGAAAGTTTGTTGGTGTGTGTGTTTGCAAGTGTACATGTATGTTTGTTACTCCTTCACGCTAAAACGGCTGTATGGATTTGGATTACTTTTGGTATAGAGGTAAATAAAAACTGCGAGTGCAGCTAGTATTCTATAACATAATATATCATTTCAGACGATTTAATTATAGCACGTAAAAAAGCTAAACAAGCCGAACTGCACAGTGATTTCATTGATGCTGATGAAGACATTGTAGTTCCGGAAAAAAGAAAACGCAAGCCTAGATTTCAATCGGACACATCAGACGAAGAAACAGAAACATTTAATGCTACAAATATATTTAAAAGAAAAGGTATGTTTAACCTGGCTAGCCAGTTGTAATATACCACAAGTGATAAATATTTTAAGTTTCACCTACTGGACACAAGTATATGTCTAGTGTGTTCTATTGTACATATTCTATTTTGGAAACAATATTTTCTGTCACCGAGTACCTGTTCATAGGGTCATATCAAGCTTTTTAGAAGATAGTTTTTACTTTTCAAAGGATCCCTTTAAAATATTTTAATCATCACTTCTAAGCATGTTTATAAAGCAGCTTTACCAATTTGTGGCATGCTCGTACTGAGCATCAGGGAGATGCATCTATAGTTTTTATCATGAAAACATTGAGTAGGCATCTATCTATTAATGTGTAGTGTGTACCCCAGTTTGGTTCACAAGTATAGTTATAATGGAATATAGGTGTCCTATACAATATTGCATGACGTGTAGTAAGGTAACTATATCAACATTCTTTTACTTAAGGTACCGTGACTCCAATGAAAACTCAAGATTTTGACAGTCAGCTGATAACCCCAGATCAGGAAGTTTTTGAGGGTTTGCCAGGTAGGTAATATCAATATGCATAGAATCTGAAAACCTGAATAACCAGGCTTGATCCTCGGTTTGAAACATTTTATTCTTATTGGTTTATCCTATACGATGTGTGATTTCATATTTTTTCAGATACAACACCAAGCTCACAAAGAAAACTAGACTAAGAACTAGATACACCGTGGTGTCCCAGACAAACCCTTCAAGTGGAAACATTACCAGTGCCTGTGACCCCGGCTGGTTTCACATCTGGTAACAAAAACGACTCATTTATTGTATTTATTCTTCCATTGAAAATTAAATGATGAAATGCACGAGTGAGATAGCGGACTACGACATTGCCTCGCCTTAACGCAATGCACGTCAGGTTCTGTCACCGACGCACTTTGTAGTGGCAAGACTAGTGCAGAGTCCGCCTGGGGACGTACCACACCTTTGCTAGTCATTCAAGCGCCGAGCAGCTAGTAGTGTGGAAGCATTATTGTGTTCCGGTTTAAAGGGCAATGTTACCAGAGTAATTACTGGGCATGAAGAGATGTGACATCTGATATCTCAGTTCGGCGCAGGTTTTTGTTTGCAAGGTCTCAATTCTGTCACTGCTAAACTGGACAGGCGTGATGTTTACCACCAGGCGAACGTCTCGCTCGTCTCGTCACTACATAGCATTTAAAAAACCGCTAAATCCTATATGGCCTGTGGCTGCACGGCGTCGGCGACTGAACCTAACGAGCAAGGCGTTTTGAGGTCACAAAGTGTGAGTTGTGAGTTTTAAAGTCTAACGTTACTGAACTGATAAAATAAACCATCAAACAGACTCATTTAATACATTATCGTATTCTGTTTGATATAGCCACATCAGCTTATGCTGCTTGCATACTATTAAATAATAAATAAATACTAATTATACTGATTATACCTGAAGTAATATTTTGTTACAGGATACCAATCCAAAACTTTGCAACTTTTGACAACCATAGTTGAGCAGAATAACCAAATCTTACATTGGATCAGAGGACAAAACGACTTAGAGGCCTTAAACTCTAAAAAGTCACCAATTGAACTTCCTGTTTAGCTACCATTAAATGAATTAGAAGAACTATCAGTTATTGAAAAATATTTGACGTGTGACAACAACTTTGCAGACTTTGTAAGTTAAGTATTTACTTGAATTTCTTGTTATGGTGAAAAGTAATAAGACGAACAAGGCATTCCCATGATGGTAAGAGATGACCCGTACCCCTACCCTACGCCTACCTATGGCTACATGACTATTGCAGTGCTACCCAACCCAACAGAGCTTGAGTAATAAAGTCTTTCATTACTAGTAGATAATTTAAATAGGCATGTAATATAAAATATTTCAGGTTTTCTAAATAGGGGGAAGTCCCGTAACGCCGGACGGCACCTAGCGCCGGACACTCGTATTATTTAAGCGAGTATAAATCTTTTTATTTCAAAATACAAGTGAAAGGGGCGCGGGGGGCACACAGGTACAGGATCACGCGCCGCGCCTCGCCAGTGACGCACACGGCCACGGCGGGAGCAGCCGTTTGCTGTTTTAAAGGCATTCTGACATTTCGTTGAGAGCACCGGAATCGACAAGCATGATGCGCGCCGTAGGATTTAACAAACCACAAGTGGATCTATTCTACGACAACCTTGAAAAGCTGATGAAACAGTACAAATTCACACCCTCAAGAATTTATAACTGTGATGAAACTGGTGTCAGTTGCGTGCACAAACATCAAAAAGTTCTCGCTCCGAAAGCCATCCGTCAAGTAGGTAAGCTCACTTCTGCTGAGAGAGGCAAAAACATCACAGTTTTGTTCTGTATGAGTGCTAACGGTCACTACATACCCCCATTTTTCGTATTTCCTAGGCAAAGAATGAATGAAAGGCTTATGATGAATGCTCCAGCTGAGAGCATCGGTGTGGCCCAGCCAAAAGGGTGGATGAATAGTGACTTTTGTTTGCAATATCTAAGAATATTCGTCAAACACACGCAACCAACCAAAGAGAACCCTGTGCTGCTTCTACTGGATGGCCATTGCAGCCACAAGACATTGGCGGTAATCAATTTTTGCAGAGAAAATCGTATTCACTTGATGAGTTCACCACCACACACTACGCACAAGCTCCAGCCTCTGGACAGGACATTTATGAAGCCATTTAAAGATGCATACAGCCAACAATGCGACTTGTGGATGAGAACAAATGCTGGATGTCGGATAACGGATTACGACATTGCTGGTTTGCTCAAAGAAGCATTTATAAAAGTAGCTCGATTGGATATTGCAGTATCTGGATTCAAATGCACTGGAATCCATCCATTTGACAGACATTTATTTTCTGACCTAGATTATTTGGCTGCAGATATGACCAATATACCACTAGAACAAACAGAAACTTCATCGAACACACTAAACAACGAACAAGCTGTCGTGATATCAAACTCAATCATAGAAGAACAAATGAAAGAATCTGAACAATCTATTAGTGAGCCTATAACCACAAGTCCCAAACCGTCGACAAGTTCTGCTCCCGATCTTGTTCAGATACTAATCCATAACTTATCACCGTTGCCTGACGCAGCAAAAAAAACGAACAGCAGCTCGAAAAAGAAAGAGTGAACGAAGTGAAATTTTAACTTCATCGCCATACAAAAAAGTGGCAGAAGAAAAAGAAAATGAAAAGAACATGAAAGATAAAAAGAAGGAAATAAAATCTAAGTTTGAAGTAGCAATGGGAGGTAAAGGAAAGCAAACCAAAGGAATTAAAACTAAAGGAAAGAGCGTAGACAAGGGAAAAGAAGCGACAAACGTGAAACCTAAAGGAAAGAAAGGAAGTGAAGTACGACCATTAACTGAAACATCTAACACAAACATAACAATTTGCGTAGTTTGCTTAGAAGACACTGACGAAGACTGGATCCAGTGCTCATCCTGTCGTGGGTGGGTACATGAAGCATGTGCAGACATTCCAGAGTGTGGAGATGGCTACATATGTGATCGATGTAGGTTATTTTGAAATGTCCGGTGCTAGTATGTTATATATGTATGCTGGGTATGGCACAAATATTCGTCCGGTACTAGGTGCCACTTTTTAAAATTATATTTTTTGTTACCAAAGTTTGATTGATAGTATTAATTATTTTTTAGCAGAGGTTGCATTTTTGTTAATTTAATTTGATTTCTAACTTTGTTATCTAACATAAGTCATAATTTAATAAACATTTCGTAAAATATTTTTTATTTTATTTATAAATAACCTTAGGTGTCCGCCACTAGGGGACTTCCCCCTACGACTTTTCTAAATAGCCAGGCCGGGTTCAAAATATTAATTATATCTTTTTTTTTCAGTGCAATTATTTAATTGCTTTCTGCGGAAATTCTACCACAACATCAATAAACATATTACTAAAACACTGCATGACAAATGAGTTGGCCTCTAAATTTAATTTTAGAGGCAAAAAAAAAAACAAACGAGCCTTTGAAGAACTATATTTAAAAACAGCAATAATACGTAAGTACATTTTTAAGCTCATTATATCCACAATAGGTAGGTACATGTATGAATGTTATTTATTAACTACATTGCATCAGTTGAGTAGTAGTGAGTATTTACCATAGCAGTTTAGAGTTTAACAGGTAAATGGAGTAGAAGACTATGACAAATTAATTATGCAGATTTTTTAATAACAATATCCTGTATTGTATGGTGGATATACTAAATTGTAGTTTTTTTGGGGTCTGAAGTACAACAAGGAAACCTTATAACCTCTTCGGTTTAAAAAAATATCTTTCCTACAAAAATAATTTATCAGGTGTACTCAGGCAAACCCTGTTCGATACAAAAGTTGCTACTTTCGTAAAAAAAGTCAACAGTCAAACAACAGTCTGTCACTTCATAATAATATGGGCTGACTAACTTGAAACTTGAGTGATTGTAGCATCTGATGGTGACACACCAAGGGCTTATCTCACATGAACTCTACTGGATATCTTTCACCAGTCATTTCGATCGTTCTTTTATTTTCTGCCAGATACATGGTAACAACATTTTATTTTGTTTCAGGTGCAGTTAAAAAACAGTTTAAACTGGTGATAGAAAAGGATCTCGAAAATGACATTAAGGTGTGGCTTAAACATGCTCCACAAAGAGCAAAAGCTCGACTGGCCAAAAATGTCACATTAACCAATTAAACAATGTCACATAAGCGTATTTTAGGTAAACGACAGATGTACAGGAAAGTGAATGCGAGTGCTAAAAAAAAACCGTTTTGACATTATAGAATGTGACACATTTGCTAATGAGATTGTACACAATGAAACTGATATGGATGAAGATAATCCCAGCATTAACATAGCCAGCGTAAATAGATGTGAGGATAGCATAGTTAGCGTAAATAGATGTCAGACTGTGTCAAATGGGTATGTAGTGAATGAAAGTTCAAGTTCATTCAATATCACCACGGTTATTCCGCAGTACGATTCACCTGTCCTAGTTAATAAAAATGAAGAGTTACCATCATTTTTGAGGTCTTGGGCTGTAGAATACAACATATCACATATGGCTTTAACTTCCTTACTAAAATTTCTTAAAAATGAACATCCACAAATACCTTCTTCATCTAGAACACTGTTAAAAACATCGCATGAGTATAATTTAAAACATCTTGATAGTGATGAGTACATACATTTTGGGTTTAACATTTTATTAAAAACAATATTACCAATGGTATATAGCAACGGTCAAAGTGATATTACATCATCATTTAATGTTGACGGGCTACCAATTTTTAACAGTGCAAATACTCAGTTCTGGCCTATTTTAGCAGAAGTTGTTGGAATGAAAAATTGCATTTTTGTCATTGGTATATTTTGTGGAACTACAAAGCCATCACCATTATCTTCATACTTGGAATCATTTATAGAAGAATTAAGAATTCTTTTAGAGACTGGCACAATGTATAATGATAAACTTATAACAGTTACTGTAAGGCACTTTGTGTGTGATATGCCAGCCCGTGCTTATTTGAAATGTGTAAAGTCGCACAATGGTTATTCCAGTTGTGATAAATGTGTTTGTACTGGGAGTTATGTGGAACATCGCGTCGTTCTAGACGATTTAAATAGTACACTTAAAACAGATAGATCGTTTGAGCTGCAGATAGATGAAGACCATCATATTGGAGCATCGCCATTACTTACATTGGGTATTGGAATGGTTACCTCTTTTCCTACAGACTATATGCACAGTGTATGTCTAGGAATAAACACAAAGTCACCCCAAAACAGTTTTTTGTACTGATTGCCCTGATATGACCTCGGCACGGGACCTTCAGAGTGCAATTGTAAAGTGTATTCAAATTACAATAAATCGGCTGAATGCGATTCTCCGACAACCGATTGGCTGCTTGCTGCAAGGGTTTATATGGAGCTCTTAGGGATCTCTTTAATGAACCTAGATAATTTTTAGATTGGGTTATGAGAAAATTAATTCATACCTGGATAAAGCCAGTGAAATCAGATGTAAAACATGTAAAACTAGATTCTAAACGTACAAATTTTTTAAGCGAAAGGTTAATTTATGTAAGGAAATTTATTCCACTAGAGTTTAATCGTAAGCCTAGATCTCTTAACGAAGTAGAACATTGGAAAGCCACTGAATTTAGGACCTTTTTATTATATATTGGTCCGATTATTTTACATGTCATTATAGAAAAAAAATTATACAGACATTTCATGTTGCAGCATTGTTCTATTTACATATTGGTTTCAAAAAAATTATGCACACAATATTCTAGTTACGCTCGAAGTCTTCTAAAAACTTTTGTTGAGCAGTGTGCCATTATTTACGGTCGACAATATTTAGTTTATAATGTTCACTCATTTATACATCTCGTTGATGACGTTGAAAGATTTGGCAACATAGATTCATTTTCAGCTTTCTAATTTGAAAATTATCTAGGTTCATTAAAGAGATCCCTAAGAGCTCCATATAAACCCTTGCAGCAAGCAGCCAATCGGTTGTCGGAGAATCGCATTCAGCCGATTTATTGTAATTTGAATACACTTTACAATTGCACTCTGAAGGTCCCGTGCCGAGGTCATATCAGGGCAATCAGTACAAAAAACTGTTTTGGGGTGACTTTGTGTTTATTCCTAGTTCCGAGGCAGATAGTTACTGCATGATGAAAAACAAAATTGTGATTGTAATCGTAAACATCTTGAAAGTTGGTGAAAAAGTTACTTTATACGCTAAATCTTTCAAAGAGTACAAAAACTTTTATAATACTCCATGTCCATCTTCACAGTTTGGGGTTGTTTTGGCTAGCGAATGTACAGAAAATTTCTATCATTTTCCCGTGGAAGAGATTTATTGTAAATGTTTAGTAATGCCTTTTTGTAATAAGTATGTTATTTTACCTTTAAATTAAATAATTATTATATATGTGATTGATTCAGGCGTTACTTTGCGGAAGTCCATTGTAACCAAATTGTTGTATCTGTTTATCTTTAGTGTATTTCCGCTGTAATATCGTCTCGAGTACTCAAAAGATGAAGGAACAAAGTACCTATAGAAAATCTACTGTAATTTAAAATCAACCTAACCTAAAACAAAAAATCAATTAAACCTGAAACAAAAAATCTATTAAACCTGAAACAAAAAATCAATTAAACCTGATAAAAAATTCTATTAAACCTGAAACAGAAAATCAAACCTGAAAATAATTATAAATTTATTCTAAAAACAAATAATTATTTAAACTGTTTCAATGTAAAATTATCCTGAAACAAAATAATTTTGATTTGAGCTGTAAATTGAGAATAATTATTAACATACAAAAAATGGTCTGAGCAATAGGTAATAAAACAAAAGTAATTATATCACCCTTAATCCTTTAGAAGTACTCGGTTGCCGACACGTGTTTCACCTCTGCTCGAGGCATGATATACAAATGACTTTTGTTTTATTACCTATTGGTAATAAAACAATAGTAATTATATATTTCTATAGGGTACTTTGTCCCTTCATCTTTTGAGTACTCGAGACGATATTACAGCGGAAATACACTAAAGATAAACAGATACAACAATTTGAAATAATTATTATTTAATTTTATTGGGCGAACTAGCAGCGCGACTATCGATCGACATTTGAGATTTTAAATTGTTTTGCCTATGTACGGAACTTTCTTTAAACTCTGGGTTGGCATGACACATTCTATAAACGACGTAAAATACGAAATGTGTTGCTGTCGACCCGTCGTCTAAAGAAAGTTCTGTACTTGCAATGTTAGAAACCGAGTTTTATCGAATATTACAATGAATGTCAAAATCGATCGCGAAGACTGGTACTCCGCACTGCGATCCGTTGAACAACGAGCTTCACCCATCTGTTTAAGTCGATGAACATTATTTGTTATCAAATTAAGCAGTAGAAAACACATCGGGAGTGGATTGGCTAAAAATTCCTTGCAAGACTATGATAACTTTTTGTTTAATATTGCACAGATGAGTTTAACAAATAAATTTAATAGCAGTCGAAAGTATGAAGCCTATAGAATATGCAAACGTTGGGTTGTCTGTATTTTTCCTGGCGTAACTACCGGGTTGGCAGGTATAAACAGGTATATAACCAACATACCTGATTATACCTGCAAACCCCGGAGTTACGCCAGGATAAAAAACAGACGACCAACGTTTGCATATTCTATAGGCTTCATACTTTCGATTGCTATTAAATTTATTCGTTAAACTCATGTGTGAAATATTAAATAAAAAGTAATTTTTTATTTAATCATTGCCTTGCCAGGATTTTTTTTGCCAACCCACTCCCGATGTATTTTCTAACATACTTTTTTATCGACTAAACAGATGGGTGAAGATCGTTGTTCAACGGATCCTCTACAATTCTGTTTAGTTTAGGGTTCAAAAAAAAAAAACCTGCAAGAATGTTTTTGATTTTTTTACAATTTTGTAAGAAATTTCTCATAAATGTGAATTAATCTAGTGATACATAGTGTATAATAATTATGCTTCGATATTTTGCGAACTCAATAAGTAGTTTAGGTAAGTATGTAAAAAAGATCACTGATTCAGTTCTGACTCGCAGAAGTACGAAATTATCTTTTCTTCCACAGCTTTGTCTTATTTTAGTAAATGATTGACAAGAAATCATAGATTTTTTTATGTTAGCGACAATAAAATTTTCTCCTAATTATTTTGTCTTTATTTTTTCTGAGCGGCGCCATTACACTTGTGTTCTTAAGCTTGGAATAGGTGTGTCGTGTTGCGTTATAGTAAAAATTCAAAGCCTCTATTCTTATTCTTACAAGTGCGGTGTGGCCGTCTTGTAATGTTTAGGTATGGATGACGTTAATTGACGTAATATGATGACGTCAATAACGTCGCAATAAATGATGTCAACTCACGTCGTAGATCACGTCGACTGACGTCGTTGCATCACGTCGACTGACGTCATAGAATCACGTCGACTGACGTCGTAGAATCACGTCGACTGACGTCGTAGAATCACGTCGACTGCCGTCGTAGAATCACGTCGACTGACGTCGTAGAATCACGTCGACTGACGTCGTAGAATCACGTCGACTGCCGTCGTAGAATCACGTCGACTGCCGTCGTAGAATCACGTCGACTGACGTCGTAGAATCACGTTGTCTGACGTCGTAGAATAGCATCGATAGACGTCGCAAAATGACGTCAATTAACGTCGAATTTTGACGTTTAATGACGTCTCAGTATGACGCCAATTAACGTCGAAAATGACGTTAACTAACGTTGCAATATGACGTCGTGAACGACGTTTAATTTGTAACATCGACACGTGAATCATGACGTTGATAATGACGTGATCGGACGTTAAAACTGAACATAAATTGACGTGAATAATGACGTGTCTTTGTTGATTAGGATAGGTGTAGAGAAATAAAATTTATTATGTTCTTATGGCTAAATGATAGATGTGTTAAGCCAAAGTATTGATTAGTCTATGATTAACGAATGCTTGTTTATGGTCACTTCCTGATCCTTTTAACTTTACGGATTCATCAATGGCCGTGCCTGTGTGTTTTTCCCGTACATCGTAATACGATTGTGAGTCATTGTTGTTATTGTCCTATCCATAAGCATCTCCAATTTAATTAAATAATATCGCACTGAGGAATAGTGAATATTACACAGGCGATTGCTCTAAACACAAGAATAGTTTTATTTATACGACGATCCCTGCCTGACACGTCCTCCTATACATATAATAGAAGACTCAACAAAGTTATGTGCTTAGCAAATTAAAAAAAGAGGACGCCTTGGTACAAGAAGATAAAGAACGTAAACGTTTGTCAGGCAGACGAAAATATTAAAGAAAAATAATGGAGGATCGTCGCCCAGTGAGCAACGCCTCGTGGCAAGCGCCGGGCGTAATGTACCACATCGAGAAATTGGAGGGTGTGACCAATTACACTAATTGGAAGTTTATTATGAGGATGGCTTTGACTCTCGACGGGTTGTGGGGATGTTTGGAAGGTCTGGATACTGATCCCATCCGGGATCAGCGTGCACTCGCTTGAATTTGCATGTGCATAAAATCTTCTCTTTATCAATACGTTAGAGAGGCTACTACAGCGAAAGCTGCGTGCATAGCATGCTATCAAATATTTTTGAAGATAAAGGTTGGATCGTTGTGTGTTGCTATCACGCCAATTACACCAAACGGAGTTTTGCAAGTCTTCTTCAATGAGCGAGTACATTAATGGCGTCATGACACTTGTGCAGCAGCTGGCAGATATCGGCAAATTGATCGACGATGCAGAGGTTGCCAAAATATTGCTAAGCGGATTGCCAGCTGAGTATGACGTCCTGGTATCCAATTCGGAGACGGCATGTATCAGCGGAAGTTTGACTACTGAGCTCGTTCGTACGCGGTTATTACAAGAACAGTTTCGCAAAGTGCATAATGATGCGAATAATACGGCTTATGTTGCTAAAAGTAAAAATAAAATAGTGTGTCACTACTGTAAAAAGCCCGGCCACATAAAATCAAAATGTTTTAAATTTCAACGTGATAAAAAGAGTGAAGATTTTCCAAAAACTTTTATTACTAGTGAAGTGGCCTTGGTTTCTACAGATGATTGGATTGTTGATAGTGGCTGCACAGCGCATATGACCAACAACAAAAAACACTTAATGGACTTTAAGCCAAATAAAACGGATGTTTGTATTGCAAATAATGATAAGTTGTCTAGTGTTGGCTCAGGTAAAATGAAATTTATATTTAATGATAATAATAGTACGATCGCTGATACTATGCTTGTCCCTGATCTTTCCACAAATCTTTTGTCACTAAACAAACTTATTAAAGAAGGTTTTACTGTGGTGTTCGACAAGGAGGGGTGTCATATTTACAAAAAGTGTAAAATAATGGGGTATAGTTTTTGTTATGCTAGTAATGTTAACGATATCTTCAAGCTTGATAGGGTTGTCAACAGGGTCTTCCAGGTGGAGCATTCTACACCTTCCTTAACGGATGTTAAGGGAAGAGAGAGTGCGATGGTCGCAGCTACGCCAGCTTCTACCTGGCACAAAAGACTCGGTCATCTGAGTTATACTGGTATGTGTACTCTTAGAAAGGCTAACCATCTTAAATTTCAGGATTGTGAAAATCAATTGAAGAATTGTATAGCATGCCTTGAGGAGAAGCAGGTGGCCAAACCATTTCCTTCTAGTGCGAAGCGTGCTGTGCAACCTCTTCAGTTGGTGCATTCTGATCTGTGTGGGCCAATGAGCAGCTGCAGTTGGGGCGGTGCTCGATACCTTTTGACATTTACCGATGACTACAGCTGGAAGAGCTGGGGATACCTATTATGGAATAAAACTGAGGTACTGTCAGTTTTCATTCAATTTAAAAAGCTAGTTGAGAAACAATCGGCTTACCCCTTGAAGTGTCTCAGGTCTGATGGTGGGGGCGAGTATTGTAATAGGAAGTTTGCGACATACTTGTTAGATGAGGGAATCGTTCACCAGGTGACAGTCCCTTTCAGCCCTCAGCAAAATGGTGTTTCAGAGAGGCTTAATAGAACTCTGATGGAGAAGGCACGCTGCATGTTACAGGAATCTGGTCTCAGCCAGCGCTATATGGGAGAGGCGGTTATGTCCGCAGTATATTTAAAGAATAGGTGCCCCTCTGTTGCTGTGGCAGGATCGATGCCTGAGGAGGTGTGAACCCGTTCCTCAGTAGAACTTGGTCACCTCCGTGTGTTTGGATGCGTGGCCTATGCTCTTATACCTGACCAGAAGAGAAAGAAGCTTGATGCTAAGTCTAAGAGATGCATCTTTGTAGGCTGTAGTGATACTACCAAAGGATATAGGCTTGTCGACCCTTTAGTTCCCCACAAGGTATTTTTTGCAAGGAATGTGGCATTTCTTGAGGCACAATTTTTAAAGAATGATGATCTTAGACCAAATAGTTCTAATTTTTATGAATATGACTGTAAGCCTTATTTATATGTCCAGTCAAATAATGACGTAACAAATAATATGGATAGTTGTAATATAATTGATAATAATACGAATATTTTAAATCAAAATGACATTAATAATACTATTTACAATGAAAATTCTAGTAGTAATAATTTATCCATGAATGAGAATATAGATAAGGACAGTTTTTCTGATCAAAATGAGTAGGTAGTTATTGGGCACGCTGGACCACTTTCAGTTAGCATCTCAAAGATTTTGGGTTCTCCACATTTCGCTTCGCTTCAGGTGGAGCACCCAAAATCTTTGAGATGCTAACTGAAAGTGGAACAGCGTTCCCAATAACTAATTAAGACTCGTATTAATCGCGTTCTATCGTAGTCATAAATCCTCCTCCCATTTTAGAGGAAACTGACGCACTAATTTTTTTTTAAATACGTTCTTGCAATGATGATACTGCCTGCCAGAACTGAGATTACCTTTCGAAAGTTCTGAGTAGAGAATTCAACTACATGATAAACATTGCGTTCAGTAAAGCTTTTTTCATCGAAAGTATAAATTATGCATATACTTTCTAATCTTTCATTTCTATTCTAATAGCCAAGGAACTTAAACATGTTATTTATTAAACAGCCTTGCACATTAAATTTATACAGACTATGTGTTTTACCGTCAGAAAAGAACAAACACAGACATAGTGAACTTCTACCAAATACGATTCGCTGCTTAATTTGCGGTCCGTCAAACTGTGGCAAAACCAATTTAATGATTGGGCTCCTTTTACATGAGCACGGATTAAAATTCTTAAATGTATACATATTCTCCAAATCTTTATTTCTACCGATGTATATATTTTTCGATAATGTTCTCAAAATGGTACCAGCCGTAAATTTATATAAGTATAAAGAAAACGATGAAATATTGAGTACAGCAGATGCAAAACCCGATTCAGTGTTTATATTTGATGATGTAGCTTGCGAAAAACAATAATATTCGAGATTATTTTGCTACAGGGAGACATAAAAATATTGATTGTTTTTATTTAAACCAAACATATAGCAAGATACCAAAACAATTAATCAGGGACAACGCTAATATGATTCTTTTTAGACAAGACGATATTAACCTTAAGCATGTTTACGATGAGCATTTCAATACAGATATGTCTTGGAATCAGTTTCGTGAAATGTGTAAAGAAATCTGGAGTATTCCATTTAATTATTTAGTAATAAATAAGGATTGTGAAAAAAATAATGGTGCTTATAGGAAAAAAATTGATACGTTTGTTGTTTTGCATAGCTAGTTTGATAGAAATAATATATAACGATATTAACAATAATATCAAATTCATTTATTAACGCATCATCGAAAAGAACAGGTCGCATGACAGTAAAAAATATACTATGTATACTTCAGAAAAAATATTAAAACAGCAAATTGTTAAATCTGCAGATGCTGTAAAAAAAAGTTAAGTTGATGAAACATTTAAAATTAAACAGTGATTTGGTTATTGAAACTGCGTTAAAACCAATAACGGAACCTCTTAATAAAATAATTGCAAACAGAGTATCGTCAAATGAGAGTAAGACTGAAAGGACACCTAAACGGTTCAAAAAAGTTCGATACCAGGATTCCAGTGAGTCTGATGAAGGCATTAAATAACACAGAATGTCTGATGTACCTGTTGTAAACACATTAGAAACGCAATCAAGTGAAGTCAACTCAGAAAGTTCTGACGAAATTGAAGATCTAGGTATTGGAGATAAAAACACTGATCGTTAAAATCTAAGTACCTCATCTTTTAAGTCCCTAGACTCCAATGATATGTCTTTTAGCTTATCAGAGGCCACATCTAAAGAAATTCCGTTTGGTGTGAGATTAGACCGCGGAAAACTTAAAATGGGATCTGCAATTTTTTCCCTCAAAGATTTTGAAATATCAGTAGGGGGACAACAGTATCCTCGAACATTCGGGATGTTTGAGTTATTATTTAAAAGAACACCTGATATTTCGAAAATAACTGAAGACGATAAGCAAAACTATAAACAAATGTTAATGGATACAAATGTACATCGCCGTGATTATGATCCAAAGAAGCCAATCAAAACCAATAAGGGTATCAAATACAAATACATCATAAAACCACTTTTCAAGTATATAAAAGACAGAACAATAAGTACAACGAGTGCTGAAAGTCATGATCAAGAAGTACAGGGCACTGGATTATTGCCTGTATTAAAGAAAGTAAAACCAAAAGTGGACTACATTTATTGGGATGATCCTAATGAATTAGTTGAAAGATTACAGCTATTAATTGCATCTCGCGATGCCGGAAATTCAAATTTAGATAATGAAATAATATCAATAATCGAAGAACTTCGCGAATGTGGTGTTATTAGCTAAATAAAAGCATTATTATTTTATTAGTATCTACAGATTCATTTCAACTGTTCAGCTATCAATACCTCTGCTGCTATGAATGTGGACAAATTTGGAAATCACGTTCATAAACGTTTACGTTTACACGAAAAAGTTATTAATCAATCTGCTTTAGAGTTTGATGAACAGATTATTAAAAACCATTTCTACACAAAGCAAGAAATAGATGCAAAATTTGACGGAATAAAAAAATAATTAAAAGTAATAACAGACATAATCGAAGTGAACAAACCGCGCATCCAAGCATACTTGATACTAAAAATGAGCAAGGAAGAAATAGTGAACGAAATCCACAAACAAGCACGAAGGAATTATAAGCGGCGCTGCGTGGTAATTAAAGACATTGACGACTTATGGCAAGCAGATTTAATTGATATTCAAAAATTATCAGTATTCAATTCCGGTTATAAATATATTTTAGTTATAATTGATGCTTTCTCCAAATTTGGTTGGGCTGTTCCTGTTAAAAGCAAATCAATGTGTGAAATAGCAAACGCGTTTGAAAAAGTGATAAATGAAGGAAGGATTCCAATTAATTTGCAAACTGATTTAGGAACTGAATTTTACAACAAAGCTTTTAAAAAACAAATTTTAAAATTTAAAATTAATCATTATTCTACACATTCTATCAAAAAAGCATCTATTGTAGAGAGGTTTATAAGAACAGTTAAAAACAAACTTTACAAATATTTCAGTTTAATTGGAAACTATAAGTGGATAGGTAAGCCTGTACAAGAAATAATCAATACGTATAATAGCTCAATACATCGAACTATTAAAATAGAACCAAAAAATGTTTGTAGCGCAAATAGAATTGTTGTATTGAATAATATAAAAAAGTCAATAAAATGTTTCTACAAAGAATAAAACTTTCAATGTTGGAGATCAGGTTCGCATTAGCAAATATAAAGGATGTTTTTAAAAAGGTTACACACCAAATTGGTCTACTGAATTGTTTAAAATTATTAAAGTGAATGAAACAAAGCCAGTAACTTACCATTTAGAAGATCAACATAATGAGAAAATATTAGGTTCATTTTATAAACAAGAACTCCAAAAGACTAATTGTCCTGGCGTATACTTAGTAGAAAAGGTATTGAAACAAAAAGGTAATAAACTATATGTTAAATGGTTAGGTTTTAGTGAAAGTGAAAACTCGTGGATTAATGAAAATGCATTTCTTTAACATTGTATATAAAATGGATGAGTACGTACAATAAACATCATTATGATAACATTGATGGAGGGAGGTGGTCTTATTAACACAGTGATAAATAAATTACCGTTTGAATTACATTTACCTGGATATAATTATTGTGGTCCCGGTACAAAATTGCAAAAACGGTTATTGTGTGGTGATAGAGGTGTTAATGAACTGGACGAAGCTTGTAAACAACACGACATTGCATACTTAAATAATTCTAATTTAGGTGATCGTCACAAAGCTGATATAGAACTCATTAACATGACTAAGCGGCGACTAAAATCTAAAGATGCCAGTACTGGAGAAAAAATTGCTTCCGGGGTAGTAAATAAAGCTATGAAATCAAAGCTTAAATTAGGCGCTGGTGTCAAAAAATTTAAGGCTTTAACTACTCAAATTAGTAGAAAGCTGAAAAAATTAAAACCTAAAAATAATGAAGCTGCCATCAAAATTGCTTATGCTGTAGCAAAAAAAGTATTTACAAAAAATAGAGTGCGTGTACCGCGTGTTATACCTATACCAAAAACTGGAGGTATATTACCGTTAATACCAATATTTACGGCTCTATCAGCGTTGGGCGCTCTAACTGGCGGTGCTGCAGGTGTTGCAAAAGCTGTGAATGATTATAAATCAGCAAAAAATGATCTACAGAAATCCGAACGTCATAATAGAACAATGGAAGCAATAGCACTAGGAAAGGGATGCTATTTAAAACCATATAAAAAAGGAAGTGGATTGTTTCTTAAAGCTCCAAAAAACTGAATACAAGGCTACCCAACCGCGCTCTGACTGACATTGATATAATGACGTATAGTGCCAATATACCTTATTTTAGAGGTCTCTACATGAGATATAGATTACCAAAAAAACCCAAGCGTATTGAATGTGGTATAATTAATCTGGATGATCATCAAAATCCTGGCACTCACTGGGTGGCTACCCATATGTAAAAAATAATGAATATTGCGAGTATTTTGGCAGTTTTGGAGATCTAAAACCTCCGCTAGAATTACTGAGGTATTTCAATAACCATGAAATTTATTATAATTACCTGAAATATCAAAGTTACGATACTGTGAATTGCGGACACTTATACTTAAAATATCTGAAGAACTTCTGGAAATCTCATTTAAGTTAAAGAATCGTTAAGTTGTTGTCAGTATCAAAATGTCTTTTACACTATCCATATCAAGCTCCAGTCCACTGTCTACGATAAATTATTCACCTGGCTTAGAGCTCAATGGCGAATATGAATGTGGTCTGTCTGCTATACTTCTCAACATTTAATTCTATACCTAACATCGATAGCAATAATAACAAGTTACATTTTGGTGATAAGGAAGTCGTTGTAATACCCAAAGGATCGTATGAGCTGAGTGATATAAATGATTACTTGGAAGAAAACATGAAAGACTGTTCTTTTAAATTAATTTGTAATAACAACACGTTAAAAACTTCCATCGTATGTTCTAAAGATATACATTTTGAAAAAAGTCCTTTGCTAGCTCGACTATTTGGTTTCAACCAAGAAACTTTAAAAGCAAATATATTAAATGAATCTTCTTATCCAGTCAACATTCTTTCGACGACCGTGCTAAGAATCGAATGTGACATAAGCGGATCATACACGGACGGCAAACCCAGTCATATAATTCACGAATTTCCTCCAAACGTACCTCCTGGTTACCGAATTATTGAAATACCCAAAAACATTATTTATTTCCCAATTAACCAGAACAATATCAGCTCAATTACCGTCAGAATATTGGATGCTAAGAATAATTTAGTAAACTTACGTGGCGAAGATATACAACTATACTTACATATTAGAAGAAAATGATTGACCACAATAAAATCATAGTACAAACACTAAATAAACACATTTCAAACCGTGTCATCATCAAAAGAAGACCTCGAGTGAAACTAACAAAAGAAAATAAGAAGTTTTTGATACTAATCGGATTATTAAAATGAGTATGCTCAGTATAGCAGATACAATACATGTTGATAATTCTATTGAAAGCATAGAATATCATACATATAAGCCATATGTCAATAGCTTTCGAGAAAATGACGAAATAAGAATACCTATTAATCAACAAGATCTATGCGTACTACCTTCAGCAAGTACTCTATACATAAAAGGCGTTGTAAATGTGATTAAACGTGATACAAAAGCTGCTGTATCCAAAGTTCATTTTACAAATAACCCAGTATTATTTTTCTTTCAAGACATTTGATATGAGTTAAATGGAATAGAAATAGATAAAATAAAAAATGCTGGTATTACTACCACTATGAAATCTCTAATTTCAATTAATGATAACGAGTCAAAGATGTCGAAGTTCTGGGGGTGGGATATGAATGGTACCACAAATAACGCGGCAGGTAATTTTTCAGTGTCTATACCTCTTAATAAAATACTAGGCTTTGCTGAAGATTATAATAAGATTATTATGAATTGTAAACATGAGTAGATATTACTTCGGAGTAGCACAAATCTCAATGCAATAAAACTAGAAACGGGTGAATATGTTAATAATGTTGAAATAGAAAACATAAACTGGCGCGTACCCCATGTGAGAGTATCTGATCGTGAATGGATTAATTTACTCAAATACCTGGAAAAAGATCGTTCTATCAGCATGGTTTATAGAAATTGGGATCTTTATGAATATCCTGCTCTTCAAAAAACTAGAAAACATACGTGGTCTGTAAAAACTTCTTCCCAAATAGAAAAACCACGATATGTAATAGTTGGATTTCAAACAAACCGCATGCGTCGTGCCGATGCCGATATGTCTCAGTTTGACATAGAAAACTTAAGGGTTTTTTTAAACTCTTGTTATTTTCCATATGAAAATCTGAACACCAGGTTCGCTGACGATAACTATTCGATTATATATGAACACTACACTAGATTTCAACAGTCGTATTATAACCGACGATCAGAACCGTTATTAAGTTACGAAGACTAAGTCTAGGGCGCCTCTTTTTGTGATAGATTGTTCAAGACAAAACGAAACTCTTAAATCAGGACCTGTAGACGTGCGAATCGAACTTGAAACCGCCATAGAGTTTCCAGAAAATACATCAGCATATTGTTTGATTCTAAACGATTGCATCGTTGAATACAATCCGTTGAGTAGTACTGTTAAGAAAATATCATGAACTCGAAATACATTATAGTAGATTTGCAAGGATTTAAAGATGTCAATAACTTTTTTATCGTAAAAGAATTAGCGCTAGCAACTGCTGAATACACTCAAGTTTTTTTAGTGAAACCACCTTACCCATTCTGTCGACTCTTAGACAAAGAAAAAAAACAAGTTTCTTGGTTAGAAAGATATCACGGCATAAAATGGAGTGAAGGATACATTGATTATCGTGAATTTAAATGTGTCATTATGACCATTTTAAACAAGAAAAACATCTTTGTGAAAGGAGCAGAAAAAGCTGTGTGGTTAAAAAATATATGTAATAATAATTGTGATGTAATAGATATTGGAGAAAAGGGCTGTCCTAATTTATTGCAATTGATAAAAATGTATAATTCAGAAGATAACACCGCTTTAAATTGTGTTTACCATAAACAGAACTGTGCATTTAGAAATGTTATTATAGTTAAAAAATGGTTTATTGATAACTATATGAATGTGTTCAAATTTTTCGATAGCTTCATTGAAAATAATCACAAAAAGGGAATAAACAATAATTTTGAAAACGACAAACAGGAAAGTGATATAGCGAATCTGGTGGTTATGATTGTGTTAATAATTAATGAGGTTTATAGATATCTATTGCAATATATTATAATATTATACAATAACCTAATTTATTCCAATCAATTTTGTATACTATCAAGATAAATGTTACCAATTATGATAAAAATTATAATCATGTGTAATAATGATAATAAATATGTTTTAAAAATAAATTGTTTTATTAAAATGAAACAAAATCTTATTTATTACTTGAGTAGTTTATTTATAAATATAAATAATGATAGATACATTAATTCAAAAACTTAACTAATTTAAAATAACTTTAAAATTAAGTAATTTTTTTACATTTCATTAATTCACAGAGAATCATTACTTAAGCGTTTTGAAATTTTATTAACAACACTTTGAACTGAGTCTAACACTTCATCTATTGGATGAGTCACTATGTATTGCACTCTTACTGATTCACTGTAGGTATTTTCCCCTTCGTTGAAATCGTATACTTGTATTTTCAGCATTTTATATCCTCTCTCTGAAGATTTATTAATAACATAAGAAAGCGTCTCTTTCTTACTTTTTTTCATCAATCTTTTCTTCTTAGTTGCCTCAACTTTAGCGAGTTTAGCTTCAGCTAGTTCGAGCTTGCGTTTGGTTCGCTGTTCTGCCTCAAACGAGTCCCAACCAGCTAACGGATCCTGTGCGCAAGGCAAGTTATAGTAATCATCATTTTCAGTTGACATGTTGATCTGAAAAAAAAATGAGATAAATAAGAAAAATGCACCGTTAGTGACATTAAGTAACATTAATAAATTTCTATAAATCAATCAAAATGCTCACCTTAATAGAATCAAATGTTGAACGTCAGTATGCGAATCAATACTAAATATTTATGTAGAGAGTTAAAAAACATAAACTTTATTTTTCTAAGCGTTCGGCCTGTAGTCTAAGTTATAATTAATGAACATGCAAAACTACAATAATATTAAATACAAAAAATGCTGACATCAATCGGGAAAGAGCAGGATGTAACTTGTCGGCTCCCTCACTACGCATCAAATATCAGCCCACGCAGCGTAACTATAATACTTACCTATTAAATTACGAGAATGGATATCTATTTTATCTCTGACAATCAAACATGTTTCAACTTGTTGCTCATATATAGAACTTACATTCTCCTACTAAAATTGATGTCCTACCTACTTTGGAAAGTTGGTATGATTGGATAAAGCAGTAGAGTTAGTAAAAGTCAAAATTACATGACATCATTTATTTCTATCGTCTATCATATTAAATTACAAACTAATATTACAAACATTACAAATTATAAGTACTAAGTAAGTACATCATATTCTATTATCTTTGAAGGATACAATAATAAGGTACTTATTTACTAATACTTAGGTTATAATTATAACATACTTAATCATAACTTTAAAATATAAGTGCTACCCCAAGCCAGGGTAGATATTCTATCTCTAGAAATACGTCTCTTATCATCGTTTCCGGAAAGAACAATTTTATTAACCTGTTTGGTAAATATTTCGTGCTTTATCGATTTAAACAATAAGTTCTTTTTACGTACAATGCTTTCATTGAAATTCACGGTTTGATAATCTGATAAGTCAAAATTACGAACCACGCATGTCTTTACTCCTTTAGCTTTTTTTATTGTACGTTTTTCAGTTTTAACGCAATATAATTTCGATCTCAATCCAACAAAGTCAGTTATTATACTTCCAGCCATTTCATCCTTAAACAAACCAGGAATTTTTTTGTTCATTAACGGTAAATTGTATTGATTTTCACGTTCGTAATTACTTGTGTCAAAATAATTGAAGAACGCGTCTTTCATGTCTTGATAAAAATCGGGTGTCTTTATGAAGTATATAAAACTGACGGTATCTGTGTAGCATAATTGAACACAATCATTGTACACTGGTTTGACAACATTATAGTGGAAGTTGTACATGTGTGCCTTAGACAATTCCAAGACTGAAAATCCAATATAAATTGGTTTATCAAGAATTACTCGATCAGATTTCATTTGAACTGCTACTAAATTATCAGAAAAAACTGATGCACTATGAAAGTTGGGACTACTAACCAATTTATCGGCACTTGTTATTTTTTTAGTAACATTGTTTTCATCGTTCCATTGATTTACAAGATGCACTTTGACTCTTGATTCTGTGTTTTCAAGCGTTTTACCAAAAACACTATTATTTAAAAGTTTGAAAAAATCTTGTTCAAACACGGATTCAGCTTTTTGACGAAGTACTGTGTTAAGCTCAATGTATCTTTTCAGATAAGAACTTTGATTGAATGCGATCACTCGATGTATTTTCCGCAATTCTAGACCGTGTTCTATGCATTTATTGTACAAATTTGGAACGAGTTTCATGCATTTTCCGTGTGGGGGTATACATTTTTCCCCACAGAACGGCAAATCGTTATGCGATAAATGCAAGTTGTCTGGATAAGCCAAATCCACTTCAAGAATGTAACCTTCATCAGCATTGTCTAATACTTTCATTACATCCAAAGTTTTGATTTTTTGTTGGTCTAAAAACCTAAAGTTTGACAGCGGAAGTGACTGACACATATAGATTATTACAATCGAGATATACTAAAAATGAATCCTCCTGATTTGGGTTATAGTTAGACATATATTTATTGTTAGCTTTTGCATAGCGGTGCGTACACATACACACACCTCCGCGAATTCCTTTTTGTATCATATGTAATATTGCCAGGTCATTGATTAGCTCTAACTGCACGGAAGAGCCTAATAAAAAACTATCGAATGATAGAGAAGGGAGAGTCAAGTAGGCGGCTGGATCTAACTGATAATGCATCTTACTTGTTCTACGTAACTTTTCAAAAGTGTCTGTCAATAGTAAAACATCTGTTTCAACATATAAGTCTGTGTATTGATCTAAATTCTCGATGTTAAACTGCGACCAAACTAGCTGCGCATGGTAGTAATCAGCGTCAGATATATTTGTATCGTTTAAAGAACTATAAAACTTTTCCTGTGGGGGTAAAGCTGGTTCCGTATAGCATTCCCAATTTGTCATGTACTCATTAGGGTAAACCCCTTTCCGAGTCAGTAACTCGAATTGGCTTTTGTCCGGAAAATGGCTATGCATATGCACTAAATCGTTGGAGTTTAGTGTTTGAGATAGCTTGTCCAGACTAGTGCTCAAAAATTTGAACGAATCTACGAAACGTAGCTGCAGGTAATCATCTTGGTCAACTTCCACGTATTTAGTGAAAGAAATGTAATTTTCTTTTGTCTTTGGTATTACTTTAATCGAACCAGGCAATTCTCCTAATTCTTTTATAAATAAGTGACAGTCATAACCGACCAAGTTATGAAAAAAAATTGGGATAAATTTTGGTAGCTTGTAATTTAGATTACACATCTCATGTGCAGCCCCCCGGAATTTACCAGTTAAATGACAATGATCACGAACTTTGCAACCCCACGTTAAATGCCCATATTATGTTCTAAATAAAACGTCCTTTTATTATAACATAGTATATTAGTGTTATGATGCTAAGTAGCCTGTCCATTTTGAATCATGTCAAAATGGCGGCCCAAAACGTCAACCACAGATTACATTAGAAATGAGGTTACATATAAACTTATGTCAAAACCTGGAGCTACATACAGATACAACATACCTTTCCCCCAAGTATGAACAATAAACACATAAACTTAAACTCAACCCCAACCTTAACCTAAATCCGATAACACTATCATGAAAACCTTAAATTAATACTAATCTAAAATTAGCATACAGTTTCATGTTTAAGCTATGTACAATAATTCCAAAGGCTTGTCATATGGACGTTTGTTATGACTAGTCGTCAACTTATTTTTCAGTTTCCCCCCAGAATAACCCGCGTCGTACTCTAAAGGTATGCCCAGCACTTCAGCCCACTTATCGGCACTCGGTACCTCCAGTATCTCGTGATCCATTACTTCTGGTTCACAAACCCCCTGATCTACACTAACAGACGAACCTCCTTCCATGGCTGCCACTTCCAATCTATCTCCTTCAGCCTGAATTGGATCTATCGCCTCGTTATTTTTCGTTTTAATCAATTGATCAATGTGTCGGTGAACCACATTGCCCTGGACATTAGAAACACCATAGCTAGAAGGACCGTTTCTGTTCACTACTGTACCGGGTAACCATCGAGGTCCAACATTGCTGTAATTTCTGTACATTACATTCTGACCCACATTGGTTTCACGCTGAGTCTTTTGAGCATTACTGGTGATTTGTTGATCCCTTTTCTGACGTACGCGATTATCCGGATGAATAGTATCCAACAACGTACGTAAACGTCTGTTCATTAAGAGCTCAGAAGGAGCCTTATTAGTAACCGTACAAGGTGTCGTTCGTAATCCCAATAGCATGTTCGGAATCTTAACATCCCACGACAAATCTTCCATTTTTCGCAATTTATCCTTGACGGTTTGCACCATTCTTTCGGCCAAACCATTTGTGGCCGGATGATACGGGGCTATTGTAACCTGTTTAATCTTATTTGCGTCTAAAAATTGACGCATCTCTCCAGAAACAAATGGTGTTCCATTATCTGAAACCAAAGTCTCACACAAACCATGAATAGTAAATATATTTCTTAGGTGTCGAATCACCGTCGCTGAAGTCATATTATTAACAATTATCACCTCAGGCCACCTGGAGTATGCGTCAACCACTATCAAAAAGGGTTTTCCCTGAAAAGGTCCAGCAAAATCCACATTTACACGTGACCATGGTTTTGTTGGAGTGGTCCATTCCCCCTTAGTTTTTGGAGGCATGTGTCTATGTTCAAGACATTTATTACAATTGCCTACTAAAACCTCAATATCTTCATTTAATTTTGGCCACCATACATAACTTCTTGCCAAGGCTTTTGTCTGGACAATGCCACTGTGTGTCTTATGTAAAGCACTCAAAACTGTTTTTCGTATGGATGGTGGCACTACCACCCGACAACCGAGTAAAACACAGTCCTCATGTATAGAAAGCTCTGTACGATTCAACCAGTAAGGACGCAACTCATCATCTGACATCTTGGCGGGCCACCCACTAAGCACATAGTGACTGACCCGAGACAAGATTTTGTCTCGCTTCGTAGCTAACGCTATTTGATCCGCATCCACTGGAAAATCTGAAGGTGTCTCAGCCATCAGTAACACGTCGCAAAGCTGTTGCTTTGGTTGATCTGGGACAGGCTGTGGCCATCGACTCAATCCATCAGCATGTCCAATCTGTTTTCCCGGCTTGTACACGATATTGTAATCGTGGGATGTGAGTATGATCGCAATTCTAATAAGTCTTGGTGATAAAACTGCAGGTATTGGTCGCTTTGGATCGAATATACCTAGCAACGGTTTATGATCAGTGACAATTGTGAAAGATCTTCCCGATAGGTAGTTATGAAATTTGGCTAAACCAAATGATATAGCAGTCGCCTCTTTGTCAAGTTGTGAATAACGACGCTCGTGCGTGTGCAAAGTTCTGGAACCCATCGCTACCGGGCGCTCCTGCCCGTCCTCCATAATGTGTGAAAGAACCGCACCGACTCCGTACTCTGAACTGTCACAGGTGAGTACCAACGGCTTGTTCTAATCGTAATGTACGAGTGTCAAATCAGACGATAACAAAGACTTAGCTGCATCAAAACTCGATTGTTCTCTGTCTGTCCATTTCCAACATTGTGACTTATCGAGCAATCTATGTAGAGGCTCGAGTAAGTTAGCTTTGTTAGGTACGAACCTCTCATAAAAGTTGTATAAACCCAGGAAAGCTTGTAGCTGTTTCACATTCTTTGGTTCAGGCGTGTTGAAAATCGATTCAACTTTGCTGGGCGCCGGGTGAATACCCTCCGCATCGATGACAAAACCCAAAAACTCAACACGTTCTTTGGCAAACTTACATTTCTCCTTGTTAAGCCGCAGTCCTGCCTTCTCGATGCGTTCCAACACTATGTCGAGACGCTCCGTCATCTCCATCATCGTTCGGCCGCTGATGATGATGTCATCAATTAGCACCGCAACGCCAAGCACTCCAGCTAACAATGACGTCATCAAACGCTGAAAAATACCAGGACACGCTTTTACACCGAAAGCCAATCTATGCACAGTAAATAAACCTTTGCACGTGTTCAGTGTTAACAATCGCGCGGTGGTATCAGATACTGGTACTTGAGTATAGGCCCGCTCCAAATCGAGTTTGGTGTAAAATTTCCCTCCAGCAACAGTCGCGAACACTTCACTAGCGGTCGGCATAGGGTAAGTGTCAGACTCGGTAGCCTGATTCACCGTACTGCGATAATCTCCACATAGGCGTATGTCACCATTAGACTTAGGTATAGATACTACCGGAGTCGCCCATTCTGAAAAAGATACAGGACGTAGCACACCCTCACCCATCAAACGGTCTATTTCATTCTCAACTTTATCCTTTGAAGCGTAAGCCACGGAACGAGCTTTTAAAAACTTAGGCGTAGAGTTTGGTTTTAAATATATAGTCACAGGTTCACCTCTGTAGGTACCGAGTCCCTCCCTGAAAACTTCGCTATGTTTAGCTATGACCCTGTCGACCGGTGACAGATCTAGCACACAAATCATGTTCACATTCAATACGATTCCTAAAGCCTCGAACCAATTACGTCCTAACAAATTCGGTCCTGAACCCCGAGCTACGATAACATTCAAATCGCACTTAATGTCCTTATACTGTACTTGCACTTTAGCTTGTCCGATGACAGCGACCTGCGAGTTGTTCCACGTGCACAACCGGTTGGGTAGCTCGCTCAACGCTCCGTCGTCGGCGCTGGGCCGCATGAGCGCCCATGTTGCAAGGTTCACGAGGGAGAACGCAGCGCCGGAGTCCACCTCCATGGTGACCGGCACACCGTTCAACAACAGCGTCACCACAAAAGCTGGAACGCGGGCCCCCGACCCGCCTATGTTGTAGATACCGTTCAGCTGTACCGTGGTCTCATCATCATCGGTATAATTAATTTTTACACCCCGATTTTTCTACTTGGCTGTACAAATCTTTTCGATGTGACCCTTTTTCTGACAAAATCGACATATAGCATTGATAAATCGACATTCGCCTCCATGACGACCACCACATCGATAGCACATTCGATCATTAGATCTAGATTGCACGGCGTTAATGTCCATCTGCTCCGGCGGCGTCGGCAACGTCAACGCGGCGCTCGTCGCCGGCTGGTAGCCCGCCCCAGCGTTATGCATCATCAAAGCATCTCTTCCCGCGCTCTCGGTTGATAACAATGCATCTACGGCATCTTCGTAACGCAAATTATCTTTCTTCAAAAGCTCAAACTGCAACTTACGATCGGTCATCCCGCACACTATTCTGTCGCGGAGCATGCGCTCCATGTCTAAGAAATTGCACCGAGAACATAATTTCCTGAGTTGTGCGATAAATTCCGAAGCTGTTTCGTCTTGTTTTTGATCTCTCTTATAAAATTTGTACGAAGACGAAATTTCATTGGGCTTCGGACTGAAATGTTTGGTCAAAATCGTCACTATCTCACTGAATGACACTTCATTCGATTTTCTTGGTGTAATCAATGCGAGAAGAATCTCAAAAACTCGAGCACCACAAATTGTAAAGAAATTAGCCCTTTGGGCTGAATCTAACACGATTCCATTTGCTTCAAAGCAATATCTAAGTCTGTCTATGTAATTGTCCCAGTTATCACTCTTCACATCAAATTCACCGAATTTCACTGATTTTCGTTCCATTGTCCCGATTTAGTCCTCGTCGCCACTATTATGTTCTAAATAAAACGTCCTTTTATTATAACATAGTATATTAGTGTTATGATGCTAAGTAGCCTGTCCATTTTGAATCATGTCAAAATGGCGGCCCAAAACGTCAACCACAGATTACATTAGAAATGAGGTTACATATAAACTTATGTCAAAACCTGGAGCTACATACAGATACAACAGCCCACAAATGTGACAACGAATCGATTCATGAAATACTTTTTCATCTTGCTGGTTAAATATTATTGGAGTATTTTTGCTAAGGATCTTATGAATTTTATGTACGTCATCAAGTAGTGAAGTTATGAATTTTGGAACACAATCTTCTCCGCGATAGCTTACGAACCGATTATATGATTCATCTAGCACGCAAACAATATTATATGCAAAAGCGACAGGCACGTGATGATGTCGATCAGATGTGCTGGACACTTTGGGATCGGGTTCACAACCTTGTACAGGACGTAACATTGTTTCAAAGTCAGCGTAAATGACGAATGGAACATCTTGCTTGCGATTATAGTTTTTAAACTGTATTACTGACCCTTTTTCAGGTAAAATAGTAACGATACCCCACAAACATGATGGTCGAGCTCTTCATATGAAGGGAAAAATAATAAACAATTTTCGCAACAATGTAACTTTCCATGATGTCTTGTTAATTGATTTCTCACAAGACGAGGTAAATCTTTTAGTAAACCGAAATGCGACGACGTGTTATTTTCAAGGAACAATAAATGAATTCGGTGTTTGTAACTCTTAGATTCTGATTTATACAAAGGTCCGGTTATAACTTTACTATCTCTTAGACCATAAACGTAGATACTCAAGTCAGGATTTTTTTTTCAAAAATAGAAATATCTGAAATAGTCATAGGGAATGATAAATCTTTGATATTTAGTTTGTCTTGAGAACAAGGATACGAAGTAACCCGATCTGCATGTTCGGTTGCGGGGTAAAGCGCAGCGATAACGCACCACAAAAAACAGTAGTCATCGTTATTTTTAATGTTTAAACACGCTTTTTTGTTTTGTATGAAATTTGGTAAATTTATGAAATTTGAACCCCGCAGTGGTTCATATTTACAAATATTTATTTCCAGATGACAATTGTGTAAAAATGTCCACCCACTGTCTCTCTCTTGAAACTCTTCTATCTTTTTCATGATACTGTTCAAAACGATGGTGTATAAGTTATTGAAATCATAGTTTAGATGAAGTGTAAAATTAGTAGTTGAAAAAGATTTCATTTCCTGTGTATCATTTTTAAACATAAGAAACATAGAAAACAATTCAAAATTCACTTTAATGCACGTGTGAGTTTGAAGCGATTGATCAATAAGCAAATTAATCTTTGCGCGAATAGCATTAAAGAAAGTGGGTACACAAATTCCTTCCTTATCGTCTGATACTTTGACTCTATAACTCGCTATACGATTGCGAAATGCTGACTCAATAATGTCTATACCATCACACATCGGTAAAAATGTAGTGCGAAAAATATGATATATTCAAATATTATTATAGCTCAGTGTGTGACGATCATTATAATTATGTTTTGCAATATGGAATTTCAAATTTATTTACTACCTAAAAGGTGGAAACTATATTCAATACCAGTATATTGTTTATAATTATTTATTTTCTTAATAATAAGGTCACTAAATAGTTCAAAAGTACAAATTAAATCTAGTACATTTAATTATACCGCTTAATGTATCTAGTGAGAAAAGGACACAATACAAAGAAAAAAATAATGATGAAAAGATAGACCTTTCAAATGAAAGGACACTCCAAATCAACCCTACTACTTGTCCTTGAAATAAACACTATCGGAATAAAATGTTGGCTCACATGCTTCAAAAAGCTTGTGAGCATCCCTCACAAAGCTCTGGAGCTTGCTCCACTGCGACGAGTCCGCTTCAATTTTGAGCTTAGCTCTTACCAGTGCTCTTTTCCACCGCTCCTCTGGAGCAGTGGAATCAGCATCTTCAGAGTCATAAATTTTAAGGTCTATGAAATAATCACCTTTAGTGTCTGCGACTCGTCGCTGTGAGCCGTTAGCCACGCGGTTGACGAAGCTGCTGATGATAGCTGATTTTTTGGATTGTGGTGTCTCTTCAGGGGCTTCTTCTAGTCCGAAAATGTCCATGCGTTGGGATTTTCTGCGTAAGCTGTAACAATCAATAAAAATTTAATGGATGTTATAAGTCTAAACAAGTAAACCCATAAATTATAAGAATACCATACAATAAATTACAAAGTAAAAGGATTACTAGCTTAACGCTTGCCTTGTCTACAAATTCAAACTGATATAATAAATAATAAAATAAAGATAGTACAAATAAAAACCCTCAGGTAACATAAAATTTATAAAACCAGGGTTGAGCATTCAGCCTATCTGAACTTAATGTATGTAAAACTTAAAATAAACAAGTAACAAAATAAAAATACCTCTGAGCAATTTTGTTTCCTTTTCTTTTCGTCCCGATACTGGCAGATGTTTCCGCAGATTTCTTCCCTCTCTTGTTTTTCTGCGCTGCAGGGATGACGATGGGTACTGCTTCTAGTTCCGAATCAGACCTGGAAAAAAACCATTTGATTACAAACTTTATAATTACTACTAACATGAAATATATGGAGTCAAACATGACAAGCGTTGAGCGCAGTTATTTAATTCATGATAAATTAAAAGTACTGAAACTTTAAGTAAATTACTGAAACATTAAGTAAGTACTAAATATTAATAGTACGTGTGATTTTTACCACATCACAATCAGCTTTCTCAAGACAACACAATTATATCGAAAATTAAAAGTAAGGTAAGTTACCCACTTACATGATGAATTTAAATTCACTCGAGGTCACTCAGGGTACTTCTGATGATGATGATGACTCAGGATGCTGGTGAAGCCGAAGTTGATGACGTCCACGTCGAAGTCGGAATTCAGTATGAAACAATTCCTTCAGGTTCGAGTTTTATACGTAAAATCATGTAAAATGCTATGATTTAACAAAAGAGCTTAAGTCACAAATTATATGATAATAATATCAAATCAATGACTCCTAATTTAAAAGCAATTAATTACTTACATCATAATCATACATGCATCGATTTGAAATTGTAGACTTCCGCATTTACGAGGCACTAGGTAGGAAAATTGATGACTTAGGCATTCCCACAGTGCTGTAAAATACATAGGATTTACGTATGTGTTACATGAAAGTGCTGACACGCATACAGCACACATTTAAAGGAAGTAATTGACGTCAATGCAACACCTGCTTAATATAACCTATTAACTAGTTACGCCCGCGGTTTCGCTCACGATTTTAACGATGATTTAGAAATAAGTCAGGAATCGTAAACAAATCATACCCACAGTACCCTGATTGTATCCCAGTGAGACTTTGTAGAAATCTTGTATGCCTATTTGTTTTTTATATATCAACTAGCGACCCGCCCGCCCGGCTTCGCACGGGTGTAATTTACGTACGAAGCCGGGGCGGGTCGCTAGTTATACATATATATCTTCCTTGGAAATGTATCTATCTGATGGTGAACACCGCATCAAAATCCGTTGCGTGGTTTAGGAGGAGTTAGCGGCCATACAGACAGACAGACAGACGCGGAAAGCGACTTCAATTTATACTATGTAGAGATAACAATGTAATTAGTACCTTTTAGTTTAGTACTTACCTACTTATGAAATATAGGTAGATGTGTAAAATTAAAACAAAATATACATACATAATACACATATACATAAGATGAATTTTGTTAGCTAAGCGAAAATTTATGCAAATCCATCGCATTAATATTTTCTATGTTTTGCAAAATCGTTTTCAAAATCCCAAAGTAATAGGTGAACCCTAATTAGGAAATGAGGTCGAGTGATATCAAATTTACAACGTTCTCACACAGGCACAGACAAGGCACAGAATACGTAGTAAAACTTACAGACAAAGCATAAAGTTGCATTAGTACAGGAGCCTGGAGTGTCTATGTCAACTACTTACACGTACACACACAATATTACGTTAGCTACAATTTAGTTATTTTTCTACTGTGAAGTTGTGTAGTGATGGTGAAATAAATATTTAAATTTAATTAATGTTTTGTGATTTTAGTGGGTATATATCGTTCAGCTTCAAGTTTAGAATTTAAAGTTACCTTGGTTTCACTATTTATTTCCTGACCGCGGATGAAAATTAGTACGCAGTCATTATTTCAGAACATGTGCCAATTTCTTGTGGGGATGATAATTAGTACGCACACTGAAATCGAGCACATTTTCTGTTGTATGTAGGGTGGAAATTACTGCAATCTAACGACTGGGGACGAAAATTAGTACGCAGTCACTTTTGCAGAACATGTACAAATTTCTTGTGGGGATGATCATTAGTACGCACACTGAAATTGGTGCACATTTCCTGATATACCTGTGGTATCTCTGCGGATGAAAATCAGTACGCAGAGACTTCGAGAAGTAATAGCAAACCAATTACAATAAATCTATTCTGATCTGAACAGTACCTATGAAATTATCACTTTATCTAGTTTTCTTTCTTATACACAATGTTTCATACATATTATGTTCACGTTATTATTTCACCATCGCTATAAAGAGTAGTAAGTGGTGTGAAAGTGACTTTGTATTCAAAAGTGAAGTTATAAATTACACCATCGACTAGGTGAGTGATATACCTAACTATCTAAATGTCTATCTTGACAAAACTTTACCTTGTTATTGACGCAGAGACGTCTTGTGCCCCGATAGACAAAAATGGACGTAATGTGTTTTTGATAAATTCAGAGCTAGGCCATTTATACTGAACCATCTCGCCGGTTGAGAGGTCGTGTCGTTCAGTCTCTGCTCTAGTAAATCCACCCGGGGTGCTGTAACTACTGCGGCTACATCGTCAGCGTACATAAAAATTTCTGCTGCAGTTACAGCCTCCGGAAGGTCATTCAAGAGCAGAGAAAACAGTATATTGGACACGGAGGAGCCCTGGGCAACCCCCATTTCCGAGGTCAGTGGCTCTGATTTCTCCATTCCACCACACGCTACAACTGTCTGGGATCTATTTCGCGTAAGATCCGTCAGCAAGGCATGCGAAGCGCCTTTCACCCCGTAGTGCTGAAGCTTAACAGCAAGTACAGGTCAGCTACGTCGAATGCCTTCGACAGATCACAGCAGAGGATCGCGACCTGCTGTTTGGACTCGCGGGCCAGTAGCACTCGGTGCACTACTTCCCAGGTCAGTGACGTAGTAGACCGGCCCGCGCGGTACGCATATTGCCGGTCGGAGAGAGCGTCGGTTGATGCCAGGAAATTGACGAGGCGAGTGCTCAATCCATTTTCAAACACCTTTGCTACGGCGGGTATTATCGATACCGGCCTATAACTATCTATACTTTCGCGTTTGCAATATTTAACTTGTATGTTGGACTTACGAAGTTTTACTGGAGATATAAGGTTTGGTATCTCTACCTATGTGATAAACCGTTTTATTTTGGATGGATATACGTATTATGCATTACTAAAAAAAACAGGTTTTTATTTTTAAAAAATCCGTTTATTGCTTATCTACATAAAATGAGTATAAACGCAGTTATTAAGGCTGTACGAGTTTTATGGAGTGAAATAAAAATGTGGTTCACATAGAAAACTAACAAAGAGAATTTAAGAATGGGGTAAGTTGTCATAAAAATTGTGGTAATCTTTTTCCATAGTTTGTTTTAACTCTTGAAGGTGTTTATATTTTTCTATCTTTATTGGAATTCTTGCAGAATAGAGTCGTGGTATATTGTCAAATGGATGGACACTTGATGTATGCACTCTCGTTGGGAGACTTCTGTATGTTTCGGAAAATCGCAACTTGTATAAAATAGTTCCGTCTGTATTATATTTTAAAGCCCTCAAGTCAGTTACAGCAAGATCACCTACTCTCTTGCCAGGTCTTCTAGATTTATAAAATTTCAGTGTGTGTTCAATATCTTTAAAGAAATCATGATACAGATAGGTAACATCGTATGGACATTTTTTGCAAGCAATTTTAGCAATGTACGCATAATCAGCGGGTACATTAATCTTTTTATTTCTTAGCGCCTTTTCTATCACCGAATGCATGCAATCGCATTCCATTTGAGTATGGCCCTTCTCGAGATATTTCTGAGTTACAGTAATGTTATTCTCCATGCAAAAGTTGAGAATAGCGTTTGAAAGAACAGCATTCCTGAAAAAATAAGTCAATGGACGTTAGATTGGTAAAGGAAGACTAGGGAAAAAATTTGAACATAAAATATTAAAGAAGATAGATTGGTCTTGGTTAGATTAGGATAAGTGTGGGATAGTGGAATAATTAGATAATAAGAAGATGCATTTCGCAAAATTAACCTGTTCTGGTAGGTGCAGCCGTCACTATAAATAATGATTTCTTGATCCGATGGATTTTCTGTAATGAATTTTGTTAAAATGATTGATAATGATTGTTGAGAATTCATTTGCAGTCAATTTACCCTCTGTCTCATTCCAGATATAGCAGTAACCTTTTTTCTCCTAGATATTGTATAGTGTGAAGTTATGGACAGCTAATTTGGTTTTGTAATAAAGCGAGGATACATTTGATTTTGGACTCAATAAAACTGACTGTAAATCCATGGTCAAAACTAAATAATTGGATTCTTTATCCTCCTTCTTCTCATTTCTAGCCTAGTCTTTCTTTTCATTGTGTTCTTTGTAAGAAATGTTTTTAGTTTAAAACGCCTCACAAATATCGCACAAATCCTTCTTTGGTCTGAATAAAGACAAGTTCAGCTCATCAAATAGATTATGAAAAGTAGCCACACTTAAGGGTTGTAATTTTTCAATTTTACAATAATCATTTTGATAAGCTGTGTACAGTTGAGCTTTGCTTGTCCATGTTGGTTCTAAATACAATTTTGTGGTATCCTTACGACAATAATGAGACTCCATTTTTGGTAGTGATTAAATAAATTGTCTTAATTTGGACGTACATTCGTGTCTTTTATTGTTCTTTGGTCTCTCTGTAGGTTCGTTAGCATCTTGTTCGCTGATAATCCACTTTTGTATTGCCCATTCTCCAATGCTCAACGTATTTAAAAACATTGTCTTGCATACCCGGAATCTCTCTTTTTTGTTGTCACTCAATAGATATAGCTCAACGGAATGCTTGCGTCATGATGTGGGTCCGTCACTTCTCACACGTTCTTTGCTCTTGCAGACAGAGAAGGACTTAACAAATATATTTTTTTCAGACCAAGTAAGTGACCAAAAGTTCTGCCATATCTTCATTCCGTCGTCATCTGTTATGTTGTAACATTGTATTTTAGTGTTTTTCGTTAGACTTAGTTTACAAGCGCACCTTTCTTTCAATTGTTTCTCTGGTTTGAGCTCACTGAATTGCCATTTATTTTCTAACCATTTCTTAACTGTTTCAACAAAGACATTGATGATAAGTCACTACTTTTACTTAGTGTTAATAAGTTAAAAGAACTCATTCTGAAAATAGGATCACGAATTAAAACCAAGCACCTGATAAACAGTTTAAAACACAGCAGGATAGCACTATAACAGTAGAAAGTCCAGACCGCACTTTAACATCAGTAAGTCCGGACCGCACTTTGACGGGCGGTTATACGAGTCGCGTAGGCAACAAAACGCTCCCTCAGCCCCCGCCAAGTTATAGCGACGATGTATATTGCCATGCTAGAGTCAGGACGCCCGCGGGGGGAGTGCAACGACAAAAACGAGCATAGGTCCAACCTCGATGACGCCTGGCGTGGCACTGAACGCGGCGCGCCTAAATTCTCGCGTCCTCTTTACGCTTTTAATTTCACTAAAAAACTACACTATTCACTATCAAAAATCTATCCAAATAAAAAAAAATTGAATAAAATTGCCTTTCAGTACATGCAATTTCCAGATTGTTACGAGCTTTCATTAGAGCATAAAATGAAAAAAAAAACCAAGTCGACTTTGTTTCACATTTTTTTTTTTGATCGAGGAAAGTGTATTCTATCGTGTTTTGAACCAAATCATAAACTCTAACACGGATGTATCTGTGACATGTATTTTTTTCCAGCTCAAATATTGTAATTTAACTGAATAAAATTTATTTAAAACCGTCAAATTAGGTATAAGAGGCTCTTAGCAGCAGTAAATTCCAGTTTCATGTGTTTCCATTGGGATATATTAAAAAGCCGGGCAAAACCAAATTAAAAATAATTAATAACAGTTGAGACTAAGATGGTAGAGTGCGTAATGAGGCCAAAAAATACCTTTCACTTATGCTGATATAATGTACTTCATGTATTTTTTTTCCACCTTTTCTATGCAAACTAGATGCGCTCTGCGATTTGGAGTGTCTATAAAGTCTTCCCAATTTGGAGTGATGGTAGATTTCATGGAAAGGTAATTTACTATTGTAAAGTGAGCTTATTTTGCAGGTTACGTTTTAATCTTTTGCTCGTTTTAATATACATTACAAAACAGTAATTGTAGAAACGGTGATTTGAATAAGCCTACAGACGGACCCCACGGCAGGCTTACTAATATTCATAAGTGGAAAGAGCTACGCGCGTCCTCAATATGGACATTTCTGGGCCGTCGAACACGGTTGAGAAGTGGAAAAAGGGGCTTGGTCCAAGCCATTGTTCTCTGAAAATAATCTTTCATACATCAGTTCCCAACGAGATCCAAAAATTTAAATAATAAAATTAATTAATTTTTCATTCCCAAACGGGTCCAAAATTTGTTTTAAGTACGATCAGCAAAATAACGCTATTTTACTACTTTCTTTATGTCTAAATACTTCACCTCTTATGTAGCCAACATTGGTATAGGTATTTTTTTTCCTTTACGCCAAAACGGTTCTATACACTTGAAAAAGCAAAAACCTACTTTAATGCAAAAAAAACATTATTGCATACATAATTTTAGTACGATAAGATGTAGTTTCTTACACGAATGGCGTGTAAGAACAAAGTACTTGCTTTTAGAAGGTGGTTTTTTAATATTATTATTTTAACTAACTTAATAGTAATCTCTCACCACAACGATACTAGCGAACACTAACGAGCGAGCAATAAAATTAGTCTCGTAATTGAAATATATAACAAGTTTTACTAATAATCCTTATTATTTTATCAAAGAAAAACACGTTTCCTAGATTGCTTGTGATTTATTTGGCAATAAGCCAAAGAGCACGGGCATGACATTAGTTTCGTGTTCATTGCTTCCAATGTCTTTTAAGAAATACTATAACACTGCAGCAAATGAATTAATGTTGACACCCGGTCATGTGGGTAAATCACTGACAATTTATGATATTGCCGGTCTTGTTGGAAAAGCTTTTCCACAATCTTTTACTCCCTCAAATATTATTTAGGGATTTAGGAGTACAGGATTACACCCACTAAATGAAAATATATTTGGAGAACATGAGATTATGCCATCAAACGTAACTGACCGACCCTTCCCTGTATGTGAAAACGAGCCTCATGCTGGGACCTCATCTGAAGAAACGAATGAAATTCTTGAACAGCCAGAAACGAACAGCATCTTCCTGGAGAATCCACTCAAAAATGCAAAGAAGTTCTTGAAACCTCGTTGCAAGAAAACACACCAGGATGTTCCAATGTTGTAACGCCATCTATGATTAGACCGCACCCAAAAGCTGAACCAAGAAAAGAAGTTTGAAAAGGCAGACAGAAAGGAAAGTCAAGGATTCTAACTGACACACCGGAAAAAAATGAAATAGAAAGAATCTTGGCAGCAAGACAAAATAAAAAACTTAAAATATATAAGAAGGTAAATGTACAGAAACTAAAAGAAGTTAAAAAAAAATTAAAAGAATAATCAGAAACATCAGACGATGAAAACGAAAGCTTTTCTGTGCGAGATTCAGATGCTTCAGAAGGGTTTTTATCTTTTGAGGAAGAACCATTATGCAATTATTTTGAGGGAAATAAAGAGAATAGACACGCAAACAATTTTGAAGATTTATTTATTTATTTTTTATTTATTTTATTTCAAATTAGCACCGCACAAAAACGACTTACACTAATGACATTAATAACACTTCAAAAACACAATATCATAACAAATGTCACAAGATTACCTACAATAAACAAAATAACAATAATTAAAGAGATTAAATACATTCAGTCAGATAATAGTCTAATTAAAATTAAATAAATGTCAAACATACAATTTCAGATCAATAATTAAATAAATGTCAACATATACAATGTCAGATTAAAATTAGTTAAATGTATACAATTTCAGATTCATACAATTTCAGATTAAAATTCAATAAAGTAATTAAATAAAAATTATATAAATATTATATATGTCGACGCATGACGCGATCATCATAATTTTAAGATCAATTATAACGCCTAATTATGTGTTAACTAGTATTAAGATTTGATTTCTTTAATTAACTTGTTTATTTCAATGTAAAATAGCTTTTGATCAGTGAAAAAATGAAGGTACGATTAGTTGTAATTTTAGCAGAAAACAATAATTATATCTTTCTTGTCTAAATTCCAGTTTAGTAATGAGTTATCGGTTACTAAATCCATTACTCGATTTATAAGGCGACACACTTAATGTTTAAAACTATTTTGTTTGAAGATTCATTTCGAAGTCAAGTTATTTAAATTACGAAGTTGCGGTTTGGAACCGTGCGCGCTTGGCGCTTTTTGTGTCAATGTTAATAATGACGTATTAGTAAGAATATAGTTTAAAAACAGGTGTCTAAATTTATAAAGCGAATTAACCAATAACTATTATTACTGTAAAAGAAGTTAAATGCGTATTTAGTTATGAATTAGTGTTCTCACTTCACGGCGATGCCGCCATGTTATAAAAACGATTTCGGGTCGCTACAAGGGGCATTCTGTTGCTGATTTTTGGGAAGAAATGTTGTGAGTACTGTTTAATCTTTAGTTAAATGTAAAGTTATCTATTGCTAAATTCATGTCTTGATTTGTAAACGATAAACATCAGGATTAAAATCATTAGTTAATGATTACATTAAAAGACGGCTGATTTGATATTCGAATTGAAAAACGGAAAACATGGTGCTTTGTTTAGGTTGTTTAAAATGTTTAGCTTAAGTAAAATTTATGAAGTGTTAATAAGAGCTAAGTTCTGTAAATAGTTAAGATTATTTAACATCTTATAAACTACTGTAAAGTAGGCTATTTGTAGATCTCTAATTAGTAGTGTTATGACTTCGCAATGACACGACGCCATCTTCTTGGTAAAAAGGCGAGCGGTTGTGAAGCCGGTCTCTTTCGGTTAGTGGAGTTCATCGTGCAGAAAAGAGGGGTCTTGCTTGAAGTATTATCCGGTGCACTTAGTGTGCTGTTACTATTCTGTTAACTACTATTTATATCTCAACGATAGGTGTTATGACGGTTGTGAAGCCGGTCTCTTTCGGTTAGTGGAGTTCATCAAGCACAGAAGAAAGTGCAGAAAAGATGGGTCTTGCTTGAAGCATTATCCAGTGCACTTAGTGTGCTGTTACTATTTATTTCTCACTATAGGTGTTTTGAAAAGTGTTATTCTGTAATAATTGTGATAAAGTGATGGCGCTGTAGTTTCTTGCCCTTCTTCTATAAGCGTCTAGGGTTTTACGAACGCGGCGGTAAATTTGCATTAGCATAGAGCACCTTAGGGTCTATGCAAAAATAAAAAAAGACCACAACATCATTATTGTGTTTCTTTCCTTAAAGACCTTCCCCGTGAATAATAGTCAGTTTGGTACAGCATGAAAACTAGAAAATCGCTTAGAAGAGATTAGTCCTGCCAGTTAAGGTTTCATCTGCAATGGTAGAACCCAGCCATGGAAATAGTATTATCAGCACTGACGTCGTAGCTTCTTCTTAAAAAAAAAAAAACATCCTGGTACCGGGTGTTCCCCCGACATATATTATGTGACAGCGAGTTCGCAATGCTTTTCGACGTCATCTCACAATAGCTCAAACACTGTGCAACAATGTCTCTCCAAGCGCCGTCAAATACATCACATTCTGGAGTGGTGTCAACGAGCGCATTGAGTGTGGCAAGGGATCGCGGTATCAGAGACATCTCATGAGCTACCGTCCTACACCACGGTACAGCAAACAGCTTATGTTTCCGGCACCGAAAGTAGTTGTCGGGAGTGTATAGACGACAGAGCTGCTCACTGAGATCTGGCGCATCAACTTTACCGCGTATAACCTTGCACATCATCATTAGCTGGTCGTGGGATCTTCTCACTTGTAAAGAGTTGTACCCTAGGGAACCGAGCAGAAATTCAGTAGGATACATAAACGGGTAGTACCCATACCTCCGTTTGTACAGGTATCTGAGGAAGGCTTTTTGAACCTTCTCCAACATGAGGGTGTATTTATGCTCATGCGGGTGCCACACACAAGAGCTGGCTTCAAGCTTACTCCGGACAAGGGCACTAAAAATGAGCTTGATAACGTCAGTATTATGAAAGTCTCTAGAGTTCCGTAGCACAAAGCCTAGTCGTCTGAAAGATTCTTTAGCGACTACCGTGATGTGATCATTGAAAGTAAGAGTCCGGTCGAATGTGACCCCCAAATCTTTAATAGTAGTAGACCGTGATATTACAGTATTATTTAATTTGTAATTAAGATGGTGATTACGTTATCTTTATATACGAAGGTGAATACTTTGTTGGCCAAATAGTGTTTCAGTCGCTAAAAAACTGGAAATGGCCAGTAAACGAAGATCTCAACTTATAACAATGGTTAGATAATAAGGAAAAAATACAAAGTCCAAAAAATATTATTCCTAGAGGGAATATTAGTCAGTACGAAGAGAATAAAGACTTGTTGCTAATGTGATTAAAATGTTTATGTTGTTACGAAAAATACTGATTTTATTCATATAAATTCTGTTAATTGATATGTCATAGACATTATTATATTAAAATATTTGCTATTTGTCGAGAAATATGGATTTTATTTGATGAGTTCTAACTATGACCAAGGTACAACAAAGGCGGATCTAGGTACATCACCACAGTTGTACTTTGATCAACATTCCAAACTTTTTTTAGTTTATGTAAAACCTGTAAAAAGGATGATCCATGAATTTGTATAATTTATATTATGAACCACATTAGTTCGTCTAACAGCTAAAATTTGTTTAACCGTTTTTTTTTCAAAAAATCGTTGAATGAAAAAGTGACCAAGGTACAACAGGTTCCCCTACATGCACAATGCTAGACCCCAACATGTCAGGTCTACTATCTCCTAAACGAATTTCTAACTAAATAATTAAAATTAGTAATTAAATTAATTTCTAATTAACTTAAATATATTTCTTCTTCTTTGTAATCTAACTCGTCCTAAACGGCTGGACCGATTTGGATGAAATTTTGTGTGTATATTGCAATGGGTGCCTAGATGGTTTTTTAACACAATTGGACCCGGTAGGTGGCGCTGCTATCGGTTTTTTTTTCGTTTGTGTGTTTGTCATCTAACTCCTAAACGGCTGGACCGATTTGGATGACATTTTGTGTGTATATTGCAATGGGTTGGGTTTTAGGGTGGTTAGAAAATACAATTGGACCCGGTAGGTGGCGCTGCTGTCGGTATTTCACGTAACTCCTCGTCCGAACTGGACCGATTTGGATGACATTTTGTGTGTATAATTTCGATGGATTCCTGGATGGTTTGAAAACACAATTGGACCCGGTAGGTGGCGTTGGTGGCGGTATGTCCCCTAATTTGCTGTACAAAAGAACATTACATAATTTTGAGCGGTACTTTTAATTGCCTAGCTAGAAAGAATAGAAAATTATAAGTTAGTTGTTTTTTTTTTAAATAAATTATCGATATAATAATAGAGGCGGTACGAAGTTCCCCGGTAGTAATTTATATATTTTATTTGAGACTTTACCAAACTAACTTATTAGCGGAGAGGATTAATGAAAAACTTTAGCCACATATTGCTCTTTATGTGTCTGAAATCTAAAAAGGGGCTTCATGCTGATGAAAATTTACTGCAACAATCGCCGTCATCTATCTAAATACAGTTTAAATAAACTCGATATAGAAATCAAGGTATTGCGCATTTTATGGCGTTATTGAGAGTTTTCGTTAATAATTGGCATAATTATTACACCACAGAAAAAAATGTCATCTAAGTCAAAGGAGGTTGCTATCGCTACCAAGGAGGTTGCATTATTTACATCTTTCGCTGGTAGATAGCTGATTCTTATTCAAAGTGGAGGTCTTAACCTGCACTGGCATCCCAGCTTGGGGTATCTGTTGCATTGCAGTGCAGTAGGACACGCTCCATGGTCTTGTTTTCCTGTAGACAGCCTGGGCACAGAGGACTATCTGAAGCTCCAGTATTATACAAGTGATTGTTTTGTTAAAAGTGACTTGTGATGGTACCTATCAGACAGAGGTCCGATCTAGTTAACTTGAATAGTTTTTTTGTTACTCGGTTATCTATCGATGGGTAGAAAGCTTTTGCGTGTTTACAATTTAATGCAAATAAGTTTCACATGAGATTCACTAGATGGCGCTGACCATGCTTAAAACGCGCAAACGGTTTGTCGCCAATATTCGCATACATTATCATGTTAATCAATAAATCAGATTCCTACCCATACACTGTTGTGTTTCATTCAGAGCGGGTACGAAAAATCGGCACCGTTTTATGATTCATATTCTGAAAACCCGTACGAAGCTCTTTGATTCCACTTTGTTTGCGCTTTGATTGTGCGAACTGCTAGTCTGTTGAATGCGCTGCCTGAATGGTTGTCCCCCGATAGCTACAATCAGGGTGTCTTCAAATCACGAGTGAATCGATTTCTTCTAGGCAAGCGTGCTTCATCATAGACTGCATCATCGCTTAACATCAGGTGAGTTGGCGGTCAATCGCAAGCATATAACTGTAGCGACACATTATATTGCATTTGCATACGAATTGCTGACTCCAGCGATTGCGATGCATGACGCGAGTGGAGTACATCAGTCGTCACCCTCCGGGCACGTTAGGTAGGCGCGTTAAATAATTGGCAATAATTATAGTTTAATAAACCAGTTTTAAATGCCTGAACCAGTGACTTTCATTGAAGGACTAGAGAATATTATACCTTGTAGGAAAGACTATTGGCCTAGGATAGTTAATTAACGGTAAATAAATATGTATATAAAAAAAAACTTGTTTATATGTGATTTTTTTCATAACTGTGTAAAAGCTGTGTAGTTGTGTTATTTGTGTAGTTTAGGGTCCTAGGAAAATTGCATTTGACCCCAAAATAATTTTTAACTTCTTTTTGTAGTGTCGCACAAAAACTATTATAATTATCCATCCCTATATATCTTGAAAATTTCAATTTGAATTTTTTCACTATCCCACTGATATGTAAAGGCCGTTCCATAACTCAGTGAATAACGAACAGTCTGAAATATGCGTCGAGACCAACACGCCAAGTTTTTTCTTTCAATATACATGTATCCTTACTTTATAGCTATTTATTCAGAGGCAGACGCAGTAGATTATTGAATTGCAATAAACTTAAAAAAAATTACATTACCCTCATATAAATAATTAAGATTTCGTTTATTAAATCAGATTTCAATCAGATTTCATCATTTCGCAAGTGATGTTTTAAAAAATACCGTTTAAGATTTATGCCGAGTATTGCCGAGCCACACAAAAAAATTGCTCTTTCTCCCATTTATTGGTGTTTAATAGTGTTGATGTACCCTGTTAGTCTCTTTAAGTAGTTTAGTTTGTAATTAGTGTCATAATTAGGCACTCAATGTACCCTTTACAAATGTATTTTTATTTTTGGAAAATTTTGATGGGACCTATCAAGGAAGGCCAGTCTGATTGAGGCCTTTTAAAGGAAGGATCGAGAAGAAAATAAAGCCAGATTGTAATTAGCAATTTCATAGAAAACAAGCCCAACTTCAAAATCTCTACGGAATTCTACAGACTGGCTTCAGATATAGTCTCGCCTTTTCCAATGGAATCAATAGTCGTATATTATTCAGCATACCTTTCTGGGAAAGATGGAGCAGCGAAAAAGAATGCAAGCGGCAAGCTCTACGAAACTTATAAACCAGAAGAAGAAAGCTACGTCAGAGTGGTGAACTTGCCGATACACGCAGAAAATCATCCCGTTCTTCAAGAAGCACATCAGTAACCAATGATACCGCTAGTGAAAACAGTTATAATAAGTGGAATCTGAAGCTGAAGTGACGCTGTCAGTCATAGAAGTGTTGGCGAAACAGCAACAGTCTATACAACCCTACGTCATAGGGGAAGACTGTACTAAAATAAGAGCATCGTATGTTGTTATTACGGACACAATATACAGTTTTTCGAAACTCATTACTGCTGTAGACTACGCTTTCAAAGTATTTCACTCAACCGGGGCGTGCTATCCGGAGGAGTGCGAGGATGTTTGGTTGTTTATTCAATTAGGGTTTTTCAATATTCATACCAAATTTGATAGGAACACCCAAGTTGTTAACAGTCTGATGACTTGATCTGGGACTTATTTGTGACAAAAAGTAATTTTATTTAAAAATATGGTATTTGTTTGTTACTATTGTAAATAAGCTATTTCATCTTCTCCATCTCTGGTGATTAAACATATTATAAGATATTATTGCAAATCAACTGATACACAAGGGTGTTTTCGACATTATATATGTGGATTCATTTAAAAACATTTAACACGTGATCACCAGTATGATCGACAAAATAATCCTATCGACATCTTGGAATCACCATCATCGTCAGCAGCAGCAGTTGTACCAGTCAAAATTATTAGATCACAATACGAAACTCATGTAATTCATGCATTGAACTTTATATCTTCCTTGTATGCTAGTTCTGCAATACTGCGTAAAATTGTGCAAGAGATCGTAGAAAATATTAAAGTCTTTTTGTCTTAATCGGAAAGCCTTTTGGTGCACCAGTTACATGAACCGATACCTTCGCGCCAAACAACACCGAATGCATGCGAGGCTATTAATGCAACTGTTCGTACTTGTTGCCATACGTATGAAAAATTTGACACGGAATATAAACGTTTAAATCACTTTAAAGTATTAGAAACCTACGTCGAGCCTCAAGAAGTGGTCATAAGCCAGCGAAATGATACTAAAAAAAATTACAGGACGTGTCTTGGTATCAAAACCTTGTACTGCACAAATAATGCCACAAAAAATTAATATAAATTATTTGAAATATTTTTTTTCACTTGGTAATGTATTGACGGATACTTAAGATTACTTGAGAACTACAGATTTGAGAAAACATTCCTTTGAGATTGAGAATATTGTGCAGGGTTCATCATGGAAAAATATTATGCAAAATGAACTGAAGAACTGAATTTTCCTTTGATAATATACTATGACGATTTTGAGATTGGAAACCTTTTAGTGAGTTACGCCGGTGTTCACAAATTAGGAGGAATATATGTATATATACCGTGTCTTCTTCCTATCTATGTTTCACTCTTAAAACATATTTTCATATTGGCTCTTTTTTACTTATCAGATAGGACAAGTTTTGGCAATAACATTACTTTTCAAAAAGTTTTTGATGTGCTAAATGATTTAAAACGAACTATGTTGAGACTAAACAATACAAAGGAGTAATAAAGTTACACGTGCCAGTTGTCACTGGAGATAATTTAGGACTCAATGGCATGTTGGGTTTTGTTGAGTTTTTCAGCAAATCGACCATGCAGAATTTTGTCGTTGCAAATTCGAAATCTCCTATGTGACATTTTTGCCGAAAATGACTTTTGCAGATTTTTGGAAAGCATTTTTGAATAGCTACCGTTTGCAAAAACTCTCATGTACATATCTTAATATTTCGCTGACTTATGTTGCATTTTTAAATTATCTTAAGTGTCAGGCTACATAAAACTGTTTATCAGAATCTCCCATGTGCCTAATTGCACACATAGGAGTTTTTAGTAACAATTTTATTTTAAAAACTTGTAAATTTAAATCGCCTATGTGACTACTCGACAGCGAGTTCGGCTAATTTCGCGCCTATTTCTTACCAGAAAGAGAGCGCAATATAATTTCGTGCATGAACTAAAGTGAGATGAGTAATTAGAATCAAAATACTGGCTTCTAGGCCAAAGTCACGGGTTGTATTAACATTGACGGGTAATATATCTTCTATATGAGTCAATATACGTGTAGCAGTATGGTCCATTAAACTCTGTAGTTCTATTTCGGCACATGTTTCATTTACCCGATAAGATTCTTTTCTTGGGTAGCATTCCTGTTTCGCTTTCTGTAATATGCTATAACAAGGATACATCTTTTTATTTGTACTCCGTACTATTTCATATTGCCTTCTAGAGAGATCAGCTTCAACAAATATAGACAGAGCTAGTATTGGAGTCAACCGACAAGTCTTAGTCTGTAGTTTTGTTTCAGTAAATGCTTTTTTGAATTTTGTAGCTCGCTTTGGTTTTGTCATAATTTCTTTTAACACGGATGAGGCATCTCTCTTTCCAGTTTCTCCTAGCTTTGATTGTGTGGCGTAGGTGAGCACTTCTAACTCAGTGTTTTTACGTAAATCTTCAGTTTTTCTGCGTTTACTCCTTTCACTTAACTCAGAAAAAGATTTATTCGGTCGTCCTGATGCGCTTGAAACTTTTGGTACAACAAACGTGCCTTCCAACCAAGTTTTATTGTTTTTCAGAAAGGTATCTTCTTTGTAGTAAGAGTCAGTCCATCTCCTTTTAATTTCTGACTTAAAATAGATCTTGCTTAATTTTCTTTATGTCTTCGTCAGAAAATGGGCCAAATTTAAGGTTATATTTTTCCAAAAATTCCAATTTTTCATTAATATTACTTAAATTTTCTTTTATCATAATAGTAAACAAGTGTTTTCGAGTCATTACTCGGACTTCTGATGACCCTAAAAAAAAAGTTTCAATTTGTAGCAAAATATAAGATATCGATATTATTGTCATTTATTTTCAAGTCGCCAAAATGTACGAAAATCGGATAAAACCGGATCAAACTTTAAATGTATCGTAATGACTAAAACACTGGCTATACCAAAATACTAAAATAAATACCGGGAAGTGCCGGGAAATATAACAAAATAGCTCAAATGTAAAAAAAAAGAAAAATAGAATGACTGTAAAACAGCATTTACTATAAAAAATACTGCAAATACGTTCCAAACAACTACCACGTTGACCGCACTCCGGCCACGCTCTGAAAACTACACGGAGCTGTCTCGTCGCTACGCTGCCCTGCTGACATCCTACGAGCCACGAGCCACGTCGAGCCACGCGGCGATCGGCGCCCCAGCTCTTCAAGCTAAGTCTCTGAACAAGGGACCAACACGTTTTTTTATCGCCATCACCTTCCGAGTTCACGACCCTCTGTCTGACTTGTAAATTCATTCGCTTGCTCATTAAATCTTAACTTATACTATCATAAACTCTTTCCTTTGAAACACCTATCCACTGCTAGGTAGGACTTCACCAAGCTTCACTTGGTGAACGTTTCAACAGCTTGGGTATCGTCCACCACAGTTGAGATATACTCCACCACAGTTCGGTTGCAGACCACAGTTAGGCTACCGCCCACAATTTGATAACAATCATCCGCATCCATTAGGCTTTAGACCAACCCCTAATGTTGGGGTGACACCCCAACAATTCAGATACAGACCACCCCAAGTCCAGCCGCCACGCTTGCAAACCTCAGACGTAACTATGAGGACAGCCGTTCCTTTGCCGCGCGAAGGTTTTAAGCTCAACGAGATGACCGTATATGACGACGAACAGCATCATGAATATTACGACGATAATGAGTTTGACTACGGTAAATACGTATACACGGACGACGATGATCACGTAGTATACAATAACGAGACAGAATTGCCTCAGAAACAAATAAACTGAAAAATTTCCCATACCAGCCTCCATAGTGGACAAGAAATCGTAGAACTAAAATATTTATGCTGATTTGAATATTGTCATAGCAAAATTCACCGAGTTTAAGAAATTGATTTCTCTAAGCAAAAAGTTTCCCCGTGCATTTATCGGAATATTAACGCACGCAGAGCATCTACATGATAAATATCGTCAACTAATTCCAAATCGGTTTAAGAGAGGCCTTCTCAATCCACTAGGCTCTATTATAAAATTTATAACAGGATATCTAGATCATGATGACGCACTTAAATATGTTAATTAATTTCCGAAATTGACCACGACCAAATTTTTGTTTCAAAGAAAATTACTGTCGTCTCCAAAATGTTGGACAGCCTCATAAATATTACTGAGTTAATCCAGCAAGATTCGTTAACTTTTGATACACGCCTAAAAAGGGTCGAAACCTCTTTGAAAGAAACGTTAACTAAAGAAAACAATTTAGCTGTGTCCTGTTATGTTTTAGGATTGTACAGTTTATTTATAAGTAACTTCCGTACTATATTTATTAAATTAAGTGAAATCGATACCGAATTAGCACTAAGTAAAAGCTCTATCTTACACCAGTCTATTGTAAAATCTAGTGAACTTTTGCACCATTTGCAATTTATATCAAATGTTGGAAATTTGTTATATGAACCTATCGAATCAAATTAAGTCAGAATTGAAGAATTATATTATATATTATTATTGTAAAATCATATATTAAGAAAAACCAGATCACGTTCATAATGGAAATTCCTATAACTGATAATTGTACCTATAACTATTTTAAAATGGTAAAATAAGTTTTCTGCGAACCTGAAAACCAAAACTTTGCTATATTTCCTAAAAACCCTTACCTATTGGCGAACGGGATGAAATACTTACCGATTGTAAAGCCTTGCACCCTCTTGGCGCTAGAGACCATTACCTATGCAATGATGACAATAGAGCCTTGTACAGTGGGGCTACCTGTGAAGAGCTTCGTTTGAAATATGAGAAAAATCTCACCGGCTGCAAACGATATCCTGTCTACCTAGAAGACGTAAAACTTCAGAAAATTACCGATGACAATTGGATACTTTTTATGAGATTGGAAACACTGCTTACCAAAGGATGTGGTGATGAAATTTCCAAATACCTAGTACACGAGACTTACATCATGACACTTGAAGAGTCATGTGACGTCGAGATTAACGAAATCAAGATCCGTTACCATCGTACTTACACCGAGATAAATATGGCGACACCGCTGCCTATCATCAATCTACCGCAACTTCGTACGAACGTGAGTTTGTCGAGTGCACAAGCACTTAACATGCACGAGATCGGCTTGGATGAAGTAAAATATTTGCGTTATTTTAAATTAAAAAAAAACTGTTAAAACGGTAGGACACTGTCTAGCTAAACAGGTGACTAGGCGTTGTTTTAAATTATTTTTTGGTAAGACGGTTGATTGTTAAAGAATTTTCTCACTTGATCGTATGAACTCTAGAATCAAATATTTTAAGTATAATACCAGTAAAAAGAATTAAAAAAAACATGAAATCATAATGGTGATAGAGATGCTAGAGCACGAAAAAGAAGCTACATGGAAGGTACTGACCGAGGAGAAATAATGATAGTCCCAGGTTGCACACTGATTATGGGATATCCCATAGCCAGCAGCCTTATTTTTCTGACTATTGGTCGTCAAAACTATCCCTGGGAAACGCAGTAACAAAAGAAGCAATCGGACGTGATAGATGCAAATTTTTACTTGGAAAATCATACTTCACTGATCCTGAACAGTCACCCAATGCAATGCATCCAAATTATATTACCTAGAGAATGTAATAAATTGACCATAGGTAACATTAAAAAATAATAGGGAAGATAGTTATTGTACGGGCGTATTGCTAGTAAACTAGCAACACAACTACGCCGGATGGATGAATTTCTCCACCGGCACTGGGCAACACTGCCCACTTCCTTCCTATTTTTTCTACTATTCTCACGTGAGTGCATCGTTTTGATATTAATATCGGTGAAAAGCATATTATCTCCTGTGTGCCTGTAATTGATCACTATCCAGTGTCCCCGCGTAGACATTATCGGAATTTTTAACGAAGCGTCTTTCAAGAGCTAAGTATTGTTGTTTGGCTCGTTTAATTAAGAATAAGAAGAATAAGATATATTTATTGCCAAAAAACAAAAACAATGAACATGTACTATAAGAAACATAAGGAGAAACAGCGTTTGGCAATAGGGGTAAGCTCAGCGCTGTACTGCGAGGTCCCGAAGGGTCACGCAGGGCTGGTTTTCGGCACACCCCTTTGCTCAGAAAAAAAGATGGTAGGTGAGCACTAAGCGACGGCGGGTATTACAAAATCAACTAATTATCTGTCGTTAAACGTAATACACTATAATTGAATCTCCTAAGCAATCTGCGTCTGTACGAAGGGGTAGCTGAACGCAAAACCTGCCCTCATCATTACGGTAAGTGTGCTTTACGAAGTGAGCCTCACATTTAATTTCTTCGTCGGTTTGTTTGTCATTTAACTCGGGTATTTGCTCTATCTCCCAGAACCTTTTGAGACTTTCGTTCAGTTCATCGTTTGAAATGATATCTTGAGTATTGGATTGGATTGATGCGTGATTGCATATAATGAAATTGTTTTCTTTTGTATTGTTTGTATACAGTGGGCCTGCCAGTATCCACCCTAGCTTTGACTTGAGCATCATGGGTTGACTGGGACCGAGGCGGATTTGTTCTGGTTCAATTAGATCCCAGAACAAGTCAGCTCCTATCAGTAAATCTACTGGTAAAGCTTGATTGAAAGAAGTGTCTGCAAGTTTGATGTTTGATGGTAGTTTAATTGATGAAATATCTATTGTTTTGTTAGGTAAATTTCCGGATATTTGAGGAAGCACCAGACAAGATAAATTTGATTCAAATTGACTGACCTATGATTTTAGTTTGACAATGCAACGTTGTACTGAGTTGGATGAATGCACTTTACCTATACCCATAATATTTACTTGTGTTGGCTGAGGAGTCAATTTTAATATGGATTTTACTTTATCTGTTAGTAGCGAGCATTGGCTCCCGCTGTCTAAAAGGGCTCGTATAGTGGTGCATTTGTCTGTGTGTGGATTGTATAAATCGACTAAAGCGGTCGAAAGAAGTGTGTTATTGTTGTTAGTAGCTGAAGACATACTGACTAGGTCCTGTTGGTATGGCTGATCGCTTTGAAAATCAATTGCAGTGTGTAGCATCGTTTTCTACGCATTTTTCAATTTAATTTAATCTCCCTCACACGGTGATGTTTTTGAAAACTCCCGCGCTGAGATTGCAGTCCACGAGCGGCCATTGCCCTCGGTTTCTATAGGCTTATCGCGACATAGGGCGTGACTAAAGGATTTACCTTCGAAAATCAATTGAATTACTAATCAACTAAAACCAGGGATAATATTTTTATAGGTATAATCTTTTTCTCCACAGCGATAGCAAACTAGGATAAACGGAGCGGTACAATTGGTTAAATGATGGCCGTTGACACGACAACGAACACAGAAATCATCTTTCCCTGTAGTTTGTACCACATGTACTTTGGTAGGGCGCTGTCCCTTATACGATAAATCAGGAGCTAAACACGACGCAGTTGTTTTTGGCGGTTCCGTAAACAACTCGGAACGTTGTTTGGCGTGTTCCAAAAGCCTACACTTCTGCTTCAGATCCGACCAAGTCTCAGCGGGATTCAACGCAAACTGGGTTGTATAGAATAGCCTTAGATTAAATAGAACGATGTTCAGCTTTTCCTCATCCGAAATTGTCTTACTCAATCGAGCAAAGTAATTCTGCATAACACTGAGGTAATAAATAATGGTTTCATCAGGGCCCTGGTACCTTTCACGAATTTCAATCATCAGGCGATGATCGTAATCAAACGGTAAATACTCGTCGATTAGTAGCTGTTTCAATCCTATCCAATTATTCACTTCGGTTCGGACTCCACGGTACCAACATAACGCTTCGTCTGAAAACAATTCCGCCGCAGAATTAAAGAGTTTGATATCCGAAATCCTACGTGATAGCCATAATTCCTGGAGGTAACCAAAAATGAATGTTTTGAGATACATCGAACCGGGCGTTATTCTGCTTTTGCAAGAACTTGGGAGCGTGTACGCCCCAATAGCACGGTGATACATCAGGTGACCTTGCTGGTACGAACTCCGTTGACGGAGCATGTGATGGTGCCTATTTTAATGATGGTTATTCTTCCTAGTCTGGCGTTACTGCTGAGGGGAGTATAACCATATCAATTCACGACTCCACGGCCGTCCTACGTTTTGATAGAAAAGAAGTCCGGATGCGGACTGGCACAGTATGCGACATGTATTCTGATTCATGCATAGACGGTGACTTAGGGTACACGTTTTGGGATGTGTTCCCACGCGAGGATTGTTCCAATGATGGATTTCACGTGCTATATCGAGGTGCAGCAAAAAGGGCGAAAGTTTTTGATAAACGTTCACCCAACCATTTCACATATATGTATAGGGTCAGGTAGGCAACAGTGGCTCAGTCGGATACAGTGGCTCACTCATGTTAAAGCCCGAAAAACGCGCGAAATGTTTCCTTCCTTGTCACACAGTACTAGCGTGTGAACCCCAAACAAGGTTGAACTAGTCGGTCGGCAGGTCAAGCGCCGTACGGTGGTGTGATGGAGTTTTTTTGCTTTCGTGCCCACAAAATTACTCTTTTAGGTGAGTTTCTTTTGTTTTCATACATCAGATTGTGATAATTTGTATTGCCTTTTATATTCACCAATTAGTTAATACTATAGTGTTATCATTCATGTAGTTATTTATCGTAATTATTATTTGATTCGAATTTTGTGATCATATATATTCAAAATGGCGGAGTCGTCGACAGTGACTCAATTCTAAGAAGTACACAGTGACTCGTGAGTCACTGTGTACTACATGTTATTGATTTTTAATTTTTAATGACCGAATAAAGACAACACTTTTATATTAAATAATTTGACTTAATTGAGTTGATTAAATCTTTTTAATTTTACTTGTAGTATGCCGCGACCACAAACTGCGCGAAAAATTGGAAATACACCCCACGAAAATATTAAAGAGGGCTTGAAATTAATCAGAAATGGGGAATCTATTCGTAAGGCGTCAAAGAGAGCTAATGTTCCTTTTGCCACACTCAAGAGATATTATTGGAAAACCAAAGACAGTGCTTCACTTGAAGAGTTGTTACCCTCACAGCTGCAACCTAACTATTCAGTCAACAGAGTCTTTACTGCAGAACAAGAGACTGTCCTTGAAAACTATTTTACGCATTGTGCTCTTTTATTTTATGGGTTAACCGCGAAAGAAAGCCGGAGGGTGGCATATCAGAGTGCCAAAATAAATAATTTGAAAATGCCTGCCTCATGGGAGGAGAAAGAAATGGCTGGTAAAGACTGGTTAATCTCATTCAGGCGCAGACACAACATCACGTTGAAAAAACCAGAAGCGTGCAGTCTTGCCAGAGCCACAGCCTTTAATAAAAGCAATGTCTCTAAATTTTTTGATAATTATGAGAACCTGATTTCTCGAAGTCCTAACTTTGCAGATGGAACCAGAATATTCAATCTGGATGAGACATCTACGACCACGGTGCAAAAACCTCAGAGAGTTCTTGCACCTATTGGTCGGAAAACCATAGGAAAAGTGACAAGCGGCGAGAGAGGGACGTTGGTTACAACATGCTGTATAGTGAGCGCCAGTGGAAATTTCTTGCCTCCAGTCATGGTCTTTCCTAGGAAAAATTTCAAAGATCACATGATCAAGAACACGCCACCCGGAACTCTTGGATTGGCCACACCTACCGGATGGATGAATACAGCGCTCTTTCCAGAGGTAATAAAACACTTCATTAAACATACGAATGCTACTAAAGAAAATCCATGCATTTTAATAATGGATAACCATGAATCGCATATGAGTTTAGAAGCCCTAGACTTGGCAAAAGCTGCAGGAGTGCACATTCTAACACTTCCTCCTCACACATCGGCCAAATTGCAGCCGCTTGACGTAGGCATCTATGGACCTTTCAAAACATTCTACAATGCTGCAATCGACTCCTGGATGTTAAGAAACCCTGGAAAACCAGTGACAATATACGACTTGGGCGAAATAATTGGATCTGCTTTTCAAAAAGCTATGACACCAAGAAATATAACGAACTCTTTTTCAAAGTGTGGTATCTACCCATTCGATCGTCACATTTTCAGTGATGAAGACTTTTTACCCAGTTCAGTAACAGATCGTCCTAATCCAGAAGATCTTCGAGATGTAGATGCTTCGACACCTGACTCTATAAGTTTGCTTGAGGAGTTTGCTGCAGCAATAACACCTGAAATAAGTTCTGCTGGACCATCTGATACACGAGCTTCGACTGAAAATCCTGGACAAAAAACATCTGATCCATCAAATCAATTATATGAAATTTATGAAAACCAGCCTAATGACTCTAGCCCTTTTACGCCTAAAAAGCAACATATTTCGGAAAGTGTGACCTATGTAGTGAACGAACCAGAATCTACTGTGGAAAACATACTGATCAATACTGAATCACCATCTACCTCGGCCGTAAAACCTATTTTCAAATCGCCTTTTGAATTTAGAGACCCTATAAAAGCTAGACCAAGAAAAACAAATAGAAAACGTAGAAAACCTGGACGTAGCCTAATACCTACCGATACACCTGAAAAAGCTATCATAGAACAAGAAAGGAATATGATTAAAAGAAGAAAAGAAACCAAGAAAAGAAAAACTTCACGCCCAATACTAGATAGCGACGATGAAATGGAGAAGCACGATGAAGTTGTATTAGCAGATTCTGATGAAGATTCTTGTTGGCTTGAATCACCAGAAGAAGATATAGATGTTGATGATGAGATGGTTTTAACAGAGGAAGACTTAAAGAATCCTTTACCACGTAAACCTAAGGAAAGAGAATATGTTATAGTGCAGTTGACCACAAAGAAACAACGATTTTTGTACATAGGGAAGGTATTAGAAGAAAGAAATAGAGACCTGGAATACTACGTATCATTTTTAAAACGAAAGCCAGGCACTGAAAAGTTCCAAATGCCTAATAAGCCAGATCTTTCTCTTATTAGGGAGGATGATCTAAAATATATTCTGCCAAAACCTTCAGTGGTTGGCACTGCTACCAGACCATTATATAATTTTCCAATTGATTTAGCTTTTCTTAAAATATGTTAATATTTTGTCTAACTTTAGTTGACAAGACTGGATGATTGCTTCGTTATTAGAATAGTAGTTTTTGTTACATTTCTTTTGCATCTCCAGTTCAAATTATTATTAGTTTAACATGGTTGATTAAATGTGTAAGATTTTGATCTCTATAATGATAAATAGTTTTGTAAGAACCAAAAGTGACTGATTAGAGGCTGGAATACATCCCAAGGTTTTTATTTTTGTAAAAGAAACATAATTATTATTAGTTTAACATGGTTGAATAAATGTGTAGTTACTGTTGATCTCTATAAAGATAAATAGTTTTGTAAGAACCGAAAGTGAACTGATTAGAGGGTAGAATATATCCTTAGTTTTTTATTTTTGTAAAAGAAACACTACTGTCTTTTGATTTTCAATATAAAAATAATTTGAAGTATTGATCTTTCATTTTATTTTATGGTTGAGTCACTGTGTACTATTAGAGCCACTGTGTACTACGGTGTTGAGCCACTGTGTACACCCAGGTGTACACAGTGGCTCAATTCCCGATGTTTAGTTTTTGGCTTGTCATTTTATTTGAGTAACATTTAGTATTATTTTAATAATGCAGTTTCAAACTATAATACCTAAACATCAATGTGTACTAGTTTCAGATAAATCCAATGATAATTTTCTAAAAAATCACCTATTTGAAAAAATCCGAGTCACTGTTGCCTCCTTGACCCTAGGTATATTTCGTCTCTACCGCTGATACTCTTTTTACCTTGAGTTACACATCGACGTGAACCTATTGCATGATTTTATTATGTAATACCGACCATCCAAAGCTCATGTTACATGAAGTTGTTTCCGACAACTATTACTTCAAGTCACCCGTCGAACCTGTTGACATGGACATGTTCCTATATGTCAATGCTAAGTTCCTACATGTTGATAGAACGTTCTCCAGAACTTTAAAGAATATGTATAAGGAAATAATGGAACAAAAGTGTGAGTTAGAACGTTCAACTCTGCTCACACAGTTAGCTGTAGCGGTCAATTCGCCCCTTGAGTTTGCGTACAATTACACGAAAGACACGTAGGGCATGCTTTAATGAAGGCCTCGATATCTTTATACATACCGGGCCAATAGTAGCGTAGTTTTAAACGTTTATAGCTTTTCGCAACTCCGAGATGAGTGGCGATAGGATCACAGTGGTTAATTTTAAGGATCTGTTCCTTACATTCTATGGGAAGAACTTCTTTCCATTGGAAATCTCCACTGAGTTTATTAGAGGATTTTGTATAACGATATAATTTTTCATTAATTAACTGAAAATTGGGACAAGCCCGAGGTCTTTCGACACAACGTTTAACGATGTTCAAATACCACGTATCCGTAGTTTGAGAAGTATCAATAGCAAAAACCGGTACAGAGCGTGATAACGCATCCGGTACTACATGTTGTGCACCACTTCGGTGCTCAACTGCGAAGTTATAGGGGGATAACCTACAACCCCATCTGGCTAGACGACCAGTTGGGTTTTTCAGATTCAAAAACCACTTTAAACTAGCGTGATCGGTGATCACTCGAAAGGGTTTACTACCTTCCAAATAAGGACGAAAATGTTCAGCTTTAGCCGTGAACAACGGCTAAAGCTTCTCTTTCAGTAGCGGAGTAATTAAGTTCAGTTGGGAATAAGGAACGACTGTAATGAGCAATGGGATGTTCTTCGCCGTCGACCACCTGGGTCAACGTCGAACCGACACCAAAATCCGAAGCATCACAATGGACGGAAAAGTTCTGTGTGAAATCAGGAGTAGCCAACACCGGAGCACTGGTTAGAGTAAGTTTTAAATCGGTGAAAGCGGACTCAGGCTTCGGCGTCCACTGAAACGGGGGTGTCCCTGTTCGGACGCCATATTGTAACCTGATTTCTCCCTAATTTTACCTATTAAGGAATAATGCAGTTTTGAAATAAAATTATATTTTTCCACTTAACTTCGGAGAGTTTTATTAAATTTAAAATGAAGCTATACAATTAAAAGCCAGGTGAGTTCCTGGAATCACTAGTAATTATACAGTTACGGGACGATGGTGTCGTTTGGTCGAGTTCAACGGGTTAGTTAAATTTAATTTTTAAGTTAAAGTGACGAGTAAGTCCAAGATGGTTGCCGGTTCTTGAAGTAATAAACAAGTGGGATCCGTACCTGTCCACTTCGCCTACCCTTGGAGTGTAAGAAGTAGCTCCCGGGCAGCCTTGTCTCCGAGACCAGAACGGTAGATACCGGAATATCCGGAACAGTAGTAGGGGTAATGAAGCTTCGACGGTCTCCAGAACAGTAGTAGGGGTATGTTAATTACGGGAATCTCCAGAACAGTAGTAGGGGTAACGTTAGCTTCGGGGTATCCGGAACAGTAGTAAGGGTAATATTCGCTTCAGAGATCTCCGGAACAGTGGTATGGTTAGGTTAGCTTCGGGGTCTCCGGAACAGTATTTGGAGTTTTATTAACTTCGGGGGTCTCCGGAACACCCTTTCGGGTTATTTATCAACGGTAGTGCAAGCGGAACGCCGCAGCTGGTCTTCCTCGGTTGGTCGCGCCGTGGGCAGCGTCAGGAGGCTTCCCTCATGCTTGGCCCTTCACAAATTCTTCACCTTATTCGCCACGAAACCGGGATGCGGAATTGCCACGACTTCTCAGCTCGAGTTAAAAAATGTCATTCTTTTCTACAGAGGGGACGCCTTGGAATCGACTTGTGTCAACGCAGTACTACAATCGATTGTAAATCGATTAAATTGTAATTTTTATAATTTCTGCTCTAAATTTGTTTTGTATTATATTTCATGTAAGATAACGATCGTGTCCAAGTAATTTGAGTTTATTATTTTTAACTTTATATTGGAACTTTCGGTTCTGTACCCAAAAAAATATATTATCCCTGGTTTTAGTTGATTAGTAATTCAATCGATTTTCGAAGGTAAATCCTTTAGTCACGCCCTATGTCGCGATAAGCCTATAGAAACCGAGGGCAATGGCCGCTCGTGGACTGCAATCTCAGCGCGGGAGTTTTCAAAAACATCACCGTGTGAGGGAGATTAAATTAAATTGAAAAATGCGTAGAAAACGATGCTACAAGTGGATGTGTGTACATTAGATATATTTTTGCAGCCTGAGAAGAAGAACCTTTGCATATTTTCGATAAAAGTACTGGACGATAAAAAAGATCCAGAAAGAACACCAGAATTAAGACCTGCAGATCTATCTCCAAGAGCTGAACGAGATGAAGACGATGTACTTGACGATGAAGAAGAGCAAGAAGTAGGAGCGACCGAATTCTCTAGAAAGTTCCCGAATCTTCCCTCAACCTACTGTCCAAATAACCTATTCATCAGCACCCTTCGTCCGAAATACATCGATAGTTTATACACAACAGACCGGGAAGCATATCCTAAAAGTTGGAATAGATTGAAGTCAGACCCCGATCAAGCGTGGAACTCCCTAAACCAGACTATGATCAACTTTTTGAACAAAAGATGGTCATCTCAGGGGATGAATGTACAACCAGGGGAAACCATAGTTGACTTTTATAGTTACAACTAGTGTTTTGCGTGGGTGCGCGGGCCGCAAGCGGCCCGCGGGGGGGTGTGTGTTAGTAGGGTGGGGTCGTCATTTGTGTTCGACTTGTAAAACTTGAAGAAAACGGTGAATGTGTGTTGAAAATGGGTAAGAAGACGTAATACATTAGAAAATGTGCTGATGATGATGATGATTTTTGATTTCCATGACCGGCGATGAAGATTGAAGTGGAATAGGTACAAATCTCCTAATGGTGGTGGAAATCAGCTGGTCCTCGATTAGTCAAAGTTTTAATCCCATAGTAACGTAACAACCTCGGACTTTTTGGTTCTGATTAAAACCTGGACGAATAGACTTTTTTGTAATGAGGCGGTAAGAGCATTTCCCGCTCATATTCAATTAAAAAAAAATTAAAAAAACTTATATTGCTTGATTTTTTGCACAAACATGAATTTTACGGCAAAAATAATTAATATTTAGTAAGTATTTTCCGCAATAACTACTTATAATTTCTTTGATTTGATTATGTCCCCTCTAATATTTTGTGTGTGTGTGTGTGTATTTAATTAGGTACCTACTTACATGTATTAACATTCATTTCCTGATCTATTTGTTTTATGTTTTAACTCAACATCTATTTGTCTAATCAGTGGTCTAATAACGGCATTGTTTTACAATACAATTATACTAAAAACACTGTGTTTGCAGCTACAACGACGGTGGTGCCGGTAACGGCCGAGGCGGAGGCCACGGAGGCCCCGTGGCCCACGGCGTCCGCGGGGGAGGCCGCGGCAGAGGCCACCGAGGCCGCGGCAGAGGCCACCGAGGCCGCGGCAGAGGCCACCGAGGCCACGGCAGAGGCCACCGAGGCCACTACAGAGGCCACCGAGGCCGCGGCAGAGGCCACCAAGGCCACGGCAGAGGCCACCGAGGCCACTACAGAGGCCACCGAGGCCACCGAGGCCGCGGCAGAGACTACCGAGGCCACAGAGACCACGGTGGCCGCGGCGGAGATGTGGTGGGCACCACAAAGGAAGATGGCGCCGTTGTGGTGGTGGTCACCACCCAAAATGACGACCCGACGGCGCCAATGGAGGTGGTGCCCACCGAAGAGCCGGGGCCTACGCCCAACCCATCAACAAAACAACCAATAGAGTAAAATAAAAAATGTAAACTTAATAATTGCTTGTTTTTTATTTTTGATAGGTATATCTCTACCTATGCACAATTTTTTTAAGGTATTTAGGTCAATAGCTATTATAGCATCTTCTTTTTTATAATATGTAGGTAGATATCAGATCGTCAAATTGAGTTACGTTTTGTAATAAAACTTTATGCAAACAAATTATTAATTCAAAAGTACACATCTAGTGTAGTAGATAGGTGTTGTATATAGCTTGTTACTTAATTTTTATCATGATGAATTATGGCGCTTTAACTATAATGTTGCTGTTTACAGTTACTGGAATCAGTGTAAGCGAAGGTATGTCTAACTTTACACCGTTTATTTGTTTTTGAAAATTTTGGATTTATAATTGGATGCCGTGTCCATTGATTGTTTTGGAGCTGAATTAGACGAATTGTCTTTTGTAGTTTGCTGTGACTTAAAATTGCATAGTTATAGGACACATGGCCTTTCTTTTTGATCCGAAAACAGGTTTAAAGCTTCTATCTACTCTTTCATACTTACACATATCTCGCATCTAGTGATCTCATTCACACAGTCTTTACGTTCCATTCTATCCTTGCACTCTTTCTAACCTACTTATTAACGTTCATTCCATCTCATTCTTACGCTTTACTGGCATCATGCTAAACATGTTGCTTACAAAAGGAAGACTGCCAAATTAAAGTCAATTGTCAAAATAAGAGTGTGAAAAGATATATTTATTTATAAAATATGGTTTACACAACATAATAATGATTTCATCATTATTTCAGGCATAGTATGTCCACTGCTGGATATAGGCCTCCGCCATCAATCTCCAAGAGGGCCAATTGGAAGCGGCTTGCGTGATCTGCATCCAGCGCTTCCTTGCCGTCTTGTTTAGACCGTCTGTCCATCTTGTGGGTAGACTTCCTACGTTATGCGGCGTTTAAACGGCGCGCAAACACGCGAGCCGAGCCTGGCTCCGCTCGTGGTTCGCCGCGCCACGCGCTGTGTAAACAACTGCGCTCGGCGCGGCTCGGCAAAGTTCGCACGATCCATCACTTGTCGGTTTTTTCGACACAGATCAAAGGCGCGGGCGCCATCTGCGGCTCGGCTTGTGTTAATACGCGCCGTCTAAACAGATGTCACAGACACAGAGCGCGCGACGAAGGAAGACCTATTTTGTTTTTTTAGCGAAGTTTTTAATTGGGGATTGGTTTTGTACGAGATGGAGTGGAGCAACGAGAAGATTCAACTCTTCATTGAATTGTACGAAGAGGAACCGGCCATATGGAACCCAAAATACCCAGGTCACAAAAGCCGCAACAATGTGCACGATGCTTGGACAAAAATAAAAACTAAGTTCTGTGAGGGGACCGGGGAAAGTATATCAGTGGAAGAATTAAAGAAAAAGAAGGAAAATTTAATGGCCACTTACAGAAAATTAAATGCGAAAGTGAAGTCAAGTTCAACAAGCGGGAGTGGTACGGATGACATGTTTAAACCTAATTGGCCATTTTACGAACAAATGGCCAAGTTCCTGCATGGTGTATACAAACCAACAAAAACGAAGAGTTCAGAGGTGAGGAAATATCTTTTTAATCATTATTTAATTTTTTTATGTCCGGTTAAGGGCCGGATAGGCTGGATACCGGATAGTAATCCCTTGATCACTCGTACCGAGTAGAGTGGCGAGACAGTAAATAAATGTAGGTGTGATTGGGGTCTAACCGAATATTCGGTAAATCTCTAGTTTTTACTATTGAAACATGAGTAAATATCAAGACCAATTTAATGTTCATTTTGCCAGCTTACTGCGCCATTTGTTGTGAAATATTCAGCAAATTTATCTCGTACAGTTTTAGCCGCTAATGTTGCTCTTCTAGGTATTCTCCTAATCGGTACTAGGTACTAACCACAATTCACTGATACTTTGTATACCGGCACTTAATGAAATACCTAATAGATTTTCACAATTTAACAATCACTCCGCGGAACCGAAAACCTTCTTCCTTGAGGCCCAATAATAGACTATCTACTTTCTTATACGAGGCTCAATAACGTACGAATGCCCGAAAATGAATCCCGATAATTAACGGATGAATACCCGATTACGAATGCTGAGTACGAATGCCCGAATAAGAATCCCCGATTACCAACGCTGAGTATGAATGCCCGAATAATAATGCCTGAATAAAAACAACAACGCTCCTTATATACTTTTTCTCCACGAACTCCGACGTTTTCGCTGCTTTCACTGCTTTCAACGCCTTCACTGCTTTCACTGCTATCAACGCCTTCGCTGCTTTCGCCGCTTTCAACGCCTTCACTGCTTCCATTGCTTTCAACGCCTTCACTGCTTTCAACGCCTTCACTGCTTCCACTGCTTTCAACGCCTTCGCTGCTTTCAACGCCTTCACTGCTTCCACTGCTTTCAAACCCTTCGCTGCCTCCTAACTAGAAATATTAGTTTTAAAATATGACATAATTACAACCATAAGGTTAATCATATAAATTTAGCTGTTTTGCTTAATAAAATCAACTGAGACAAACAAAACCTCAGTCTTAAGATAATAAATTAATTTAAATGTCATAATAGTTGTTAATTTTAACGGGGATGAACCCAAACTGTTACAGGTACACCCTCAAAATTTTCGCAGATGCCAATTTCTTAATCGTAGTAAATTTTACCAAAGAAAACAACAATTTACGAATATTATCCTAGTATTTCTCCATCCTCAATCTATTATGTGCAAATTTTAAATTTGTCAGAACTCGAGTTTCTGCAAGATATAATTAAATGTTTGCTAAGGACGAAATGAGCTTCAAAATGTTTCTGCGAGGTAAATACACATATATTTATCCTTTAGTTTAGCACTTACTTATAGAATCTAATGGTGCTATGGAATTTGAATTAGTCCCATCATAATTGTGAATTTGTATTGACTGAGCTTCATTTGTCATAATAATTATCAATAACCCTTTTGTAGGTAATATCTAATGAGTCAATGTTATATTTTTTTTTTTTACTCGCTGACCTGAAATTTTGGAGATTCATTTTGTCTTATAAAAGAGTGTATGTGTATCCCTAGTGCACTATATGAAGAATGTGTTTAGACCAACTTAAAATATTCATTATGGAATTCCAGACTCTTGGCTTGTTAATTAATTGGCTATAAACAAAATTCGCCATCTTACAGAAGTATGGGCCGAAACACATAAGCGCGTTGCGGCGCCGCGCCGCTGAAATCGGCAGTGCGCTATAGCGGTGCGGCGCCGCAACGCACGACGTGAATTCCAGCGTTATGACGTCATACTTGTTGACAAGGATGCAGTTGTTTCTAACACTCTTGCAAACAACACGTGTCAACCGAGAAGCAGTTTTAAAATTAAAATGTCTGACGTTGACGTCGATCTGTTTATATCTTCGGTTCAGGAACACCGTTGTTTGTGGGATACTAGTGACGAAACCTATAAAGACAAATTTATAAAACAAGAAGCATGGAAAAGCATTTGTGAGATCGTTTATGTTGATTACAAGGAAAAAAACTCAACCGAAAAATCGTAGTTAAATTGTAGTTTAATGTAAGTAGCATGTATCTTTTTTTTTTAATCATATGAAATACACCATTTATTTTAATGCCCTATGCAAAAGATTTTCTCTAAGTTAAAATTATATTTTTTTCTCGCGCTCTTATTCAAAAAGGTAAACAAATACTATAAATAAAACCAAATTGCCATTTAAATTGTTTATTCGCAGTTCACAACATGTTAAATAGTTTGAATCAAATGTATTAAGGTATTATTTGTATTTTGAACTGAGTAGGTATACGAACATTCATATTTTGTTTAATTGCCAACTTAGGGCGCCAACATCACTGGAAAAGTAATTACAAAAATCATTCCGTATTAGATGTGGGCTTAAATTATTTTCATTTGCTGTGGGCAAATGCAACATTTGCAGATCAGAATCATCAAAGATAATGTCATCGGTCGCTTGTACTCCATCTCGATTCAAAACAAAGTTGTGCATTACACAACATGCCTTGATAATGTCTGTCGCAAATTCGTATTGCACATTCATAGATCGATGAAATATGCGCCATTTATTGGCTAGGATGCCAAAAGCGCACTCGACATATCTTCGGGCACGACTCAGTCGATAATTGTAAACTCTTTGTTGTACCGACAAATGTTTTCCTGAGTAAGGGCGCATGACGTTATTCGAAATTGAGAATGCTTCATCTCCTACAAAAACAAATGGAGTTTCATTTTGAGAACCTGGTAAAGGCTTTGGTACAGGAATAGGTAATTTGCGTGTCATAATCAAATCATAAAGTTTAGAGTTCTGGAAAACGGTGGAGTCACTTTCCTTGCCATACGCTCCTATATCGACAAAAATGAATCTATATCTAGAATCTACAAGAGCTAATAAAACTATTGAATTATAGCCCTTATAATTGTAAAACAGTGATCCACTGTGCGCAGGACATGTAATACGGACATGTTTACCATCAAGAGCTCCTATGCAGTTAGGAAAATTTGCTTTCTTGTCAAACTCAATAGCGACATCTTCTAGAACCTGTTTTGTTATAGGAGGTATATTTTGACTTGATAGATGTTTCCATATGGCGCGACAAACTGTCCTTACAATTTTTGCTATTGTACTTGCTCCTCGGAAGTAATTCGTATGCATGGTTTTAAAGTCACTGCCGGTTGCTAGAAATCTAAAATGAAATAATAATTAGTAGGCAAATAATAAAATAATACAAATGTAGGTATAATCAAACTCAAACCGCGCAGGTAATAGTGTTGCTAAAGGAATAGATTTTCAAAGATAGACAGGTAGTTTTTCAAAGAAGTACTCAATAAATATTTTACATTATGGTTGTTCTAGGCAAAGTCAATCAGTTTTTAACTTGCCTAAGTCAAGAAAAAGCAGAAAATTATTCTTTTTCGGCGGCCAGCCATTTATATGAAATTGGATGGACCGAAAGTACTTATGAAAGTTATATCAAATTTTATATGTAGTATAAATGGAATCTAAGGAATTTTAGTCTTTATTACTATTTTTCACTTGTGAAGTTTTTTGTTGCAGGTAATGATTTAGTCAAGAAGTGGAAGGCCATAAAAGATAATTTTGCTAAATATCAAAAAAAACTAAAAGATGCCAATCGATCAGGAGCTGGAGCTGCAAAAATTAAAGAATATCACTTGAATAAACAATTACAGTTTTTGAAAAAGGTTTCACAAAATGCAACTGATTCCAGTTTATGCGTAGCGGAAGGAGATATTGAGAATGAAATAACGGCATTGCCTCGTTATAAAAGTCAACCACGAAAACGAAAGGCAGATGATAAGGATGATATTGAAGAAGATTTATTGGCAATATTAAAAACACCGGAGAATAGACATTTGCATTTTTTCAAGGGGATTTTACCATCTCTACAATCGTTAAATGAGAATCAAACATTGATATTTCAAAGTCGGGTGCTTCAAATATTAACCGACATTCTTCAACCTTCAATTCATCAAAATACACATCACGGCTATAATCAAGAATATCAGCATCAGGGTTACAATCAAGGATATTCAACTATGAGATACGATAATACGGTTCAGAGTGGCTACCACACTTCTACTCCTGGAAGTTCGATTACTGAACAGAGGACTACCTCATCATCAAACCAACAACGTCCAATAAATTCACCATTTTTACTGGACGAAACGTCAGCTACTTCCTATGTTTCACAAGATGAGGAGTTTGATTTTTCTTAAATTGATCATTACATTTTTTAAGGCCTATTAAAGTATTCTTAAAGTAAGAAAATTGTATAATGCAAAAAGCTTAATTTGATTCTGTCTTGTTTCATTTGAACCTGGCTTTGTACCACTAGGTACCCCCAAACCATGAACACTAGTGATGCAAAATTTTTATCGACACCCCGCTAGTACCACAGGTGTATAAAGCCAGGGGTACAAATAAAACTAAACATTTGATTCCGAGTGCCATAAACATCAATAAAAAAAAATAAGAAACCTATTTGTTTTACCTTAAAGTTAAGCCCAGCATTTCCAAAGCAGTAACTGGTTTCCTTCCTTTATTTTTTTTCTTCTGTATATATTTTGATAACTCGCTTAATAGCTCTTCAAATGATGATATACTCATTCTAAAGTAGGCAACAAATTTTTTTTCGTCTATCTTTAATGCTTCGTATTTTTTAGAAAAGAACTCGCCATTTGGATTCATACCCTTACTTAATGGATGTATCCAGTATCTTCTTTGCCGTATTTTTAAGATAGAATAATGTCTTCTTAATAACAAATAAGCAATAAGTTTATTACGATCCATCGCAGAGAGACGTCTATCCACACTCAAAAATCACGAGAAAATGGTTGCCCTACCATAATGCCCTGTTTCGCGACGCCGCAACGCGGCAACGCAACTGCCGATTTTGGCGTTGCGGCGCCGCAAAAATAAGCAGTTTGCGTTATGTGTTTCGGCCCTATCAGCGTCTACAAGGGAATCCTGGTTGTGAGGCAGGACTTACCCTAAAGGTAGCGCGTGGGTATCTCTTACCAAGCAATTTTTTTCGTTCGCCAAGAGCTCCCCACGGAAGAACACCCCTTATAAAGTATAGATAAATCAAAGGCAAATGTCAATGAGTGTGAATTTCCAAGAAGTAACAAAATCATGTCATGGTGTCTATCGTAACATTACAATCCTGAACAATTGGTTGAATCCTGACCGAGGAACTTCTCAATGGTTAGCAGCAAAGACATGAAACGTTGTCATCGTCATCGTCATCAGCCAGAAGACGTCCAATTCTGAACACAGGCTGTAACGTTCCATGATCGTTACCTACTTCCAATTTCATGGCAAATGGCAAATACGCTAGAAGTCAAATTAATGAATAAAAAAGGTCACTACTATGACATAAACATTGTTGACAGAATGAAGGTGATTGACGTAATGTCAGTCAGTTTCATTTCGCTATGCAAACAAAACGACATTGTTCTAACCCACGGAAATTATAAACTGCATTTTAAAAAGATTCGGGTATGTAAATATCATATTCCTTCAAGAAGGAATATGTTATTTATAGGACCCGAACTAAAAAACTGGGTCATTCGTGCAGTTGTATTTCAGTGAGAAAGTCGCTCATAACCTTAAACTTGTATTAAAATCTTGTTAGCCCGTACTCCAAATCGGGTAAGTTTCCAGAGATAATGCTTTTAAAATGTGTTAATTGTGAAATCTGTCTCGATCTGTCTGATCTGTCAATTAAATTTAATATTCAGCCGTCTTGGTTGTAAAATAGTGCAAGTGCGTTTCATATCCGTAAAATCTACGGATATGGACGCGCGCGCCGTACTTACATTCTAATATAATTGTGTTCTAAGCTCTTAAAGCATTCTGTAATCGTGGATCCTTCCGATCAAAAACTGTTTTAACGCCGGTACCACGTCATGTGAGATAATGGGCGCCTGGTCCGATCTGCCGTTATCTTCGGGATCTCACACGACGTGGCCGAGCGGCTTCCGTACTGATCCTCATGCGTAGTATTTCGACGCATTTTCAGGCTCCTACCCTCTACTTTTCTCCGGCCACGCACCGCAGTCGTGACGCGCTGACCGTACTCCGGTCACGCCCAGCTCGGCGCTCGCTACCACGTTGACCGTACTCCGGCCACGTTGCTAACAACAGCGTCGTGACGCGTTGACCGCACTCCGGCCACGCCCTGAAAAATTTCACGAAGTCGTCTCGTCGCTACGCTGCCCTGCTGACATCCTACGTGCCACGAGCCGCGTCGAGCCACGCGGCGATCGGCGCCCCAGCTCTTCAAGCTAAGTCTCTAAACAAGGGACCAACACGTTTTTTATCGCCATCACCTTCCGAGTTCACACGACCCTCAGTCTCCTGTAAATTCATTCGCTTGCTTAATTAAATCTTGACTTATACTATCATAAACTCTTTCCTTTGAAACACCTACCCACTGCTAGGTAGAACTTTACCAAGCTTCACTTGGTGAACGTTTAACCTCCACACTGAACGAAAGCCTGCCATCTGCATTCACTGGATGCCCGCGACTCTCACAATGTCATCAGTCCATCTAGTCGGCCTACCTACGCTGCGTCTTCCGGCTCGCGGTTTCCCATCAACAGCCTTTCTTTCCCATCGGTTATCGGTTCTTGGAGCGATGTAGCCAGCCCATTGCCACTTCAACTTGCAAATTTTAACACTGAAATGTTGTATAAGTGTCAGTTTAGAGCATTTAAATTTCGGTAATTTTCATTCCCAACGTCTAAATCAAATAGAAAAATCTCAAATGTATAAAAGTTTAGTATACGTTTATTACTTTTAGATGCCATCTTCATTCAATAGATGATGGTGAAAATCTTCAAGACCGATGGAATTGGGTTTTGTCAGAATTAAAAATGCTGAGACGGAATCACGCCCGTCTATTTCTAAGGCTTCAAGACTTCCCAAGGCGAGTGCATCTTCATTCTGATCGTGAGGCAATAGAAAACATTGATTTGTTAATTTGTTTTGTTAGATGTCGGGTGCAGGGGCCTTACGGACAACAGCTATTTCGGCACCTAATCCGCTCAGTTGGAAAATCATGCGAACGTGAACCTTATCGCGCCCAGATACGGTTTGCGGTCGCGTGATTTTCCAACTGAGCGGAATAGCTGTTGGCCGTAAGGATAGCCGGAAAAACTGCAGCCAGCTGTTGTTGTAGATAACACTGGTAATTTTATCTTTAAGGGTTATCAATGTGTCTACTCTTCAACTTTACTCTCTTCCTGGTCTTTTCTTGGAGGAGCAGATTCCAACAGTAGAATACGAGACTATCAGACGAAGGATATACTTGAGCACCAAGGAGTTGTGGTACTATATGAACCACCAGCTGGGGAGGCTGTTCAATGAGAGTCTAAAGCTGAAAGAAAGAGAAACCATAGTCAACGAGGTAGCTGAGAAGAAAAGGTAAACGTTAAGAAAAGGAAATTCTACGAGAGCAATTTTTTACATAAATTATCTTTTAAAAAAAAAATGGTACATTCTAAGTTAATATGCCACTACAAAAAACAAAATAATATTTTTACATGGAGTTTGAAGTCGGCAGGAACTATATTTTAATACCGATAAAATAATTTCCGTAAATCAAAATTTCCGTATAGCCTCAAAATTCCACCTAGAGTCAAAAACTACGGTCAGAATTTTTTAAGATAGAGAGTGTAGAGTGTACTAGTTCTCATGATCAAACTTCTGTGTAGTCGTAATCTATCGAAATCGACAACTTTACTTTTTTACGGAACCGCCAAATACAACTCGGAACGTTGTTTGGCGTGTTCCAAAAGCGTAACCTATTTAATCCCAGTCTCGCTTTGTACTCTATAGGTGGCTCTGAAATCAACTCTCAGAGAAAGTTTAGTACAACGTTAATTACCCAAGACTAATAAAATCTTGAAGATATGACATCACTGCGCTCTGAATGACTCCAAATACCAAACTCACCCCGCAGTTTTATTACAAACCCGGACATCCATTTGAAAAAGCAAGGTTAAACCGATCTTGTATTTCTTTCGTATGTTATCTCCCTTTTAAATAACCATCATAACGCATTCGTACCTACTACTTACAAACTTCATTAACTAAAATTGTAAAATTATATACAAAAGTTTAAATTGACAAATACGTTCATTCTTCAATATATATATATTTTTTTATAATAAGCTTGCGCTTGACCGCCAACTTGCCCGATGCCAAGCAATGTCGAAGGCAAGACGGAGAACGTCCGCCCTAAAAAAAACCACTCGCAATTAAAAACCGCCCACATGACATTTCGCTCGACATTTCGTAGCTGATCTGTGATTGTTCATTAAATCTATACCATATAAAAAACAGAGTTTTGGCGCCAACACTATCGCGAAACAAACCTACTTCATTTTTTTTTTATTTTTTTTTAATTCAATCCTCCTCTAATATAATAAGGTTAGTACAATAATCTGGTATTTGTTTTGCAATTCTTGGTAACCGCATCAAAATCCGGAATCGGGAATTGAACCCACGTTTTACATCCGTTCCCATCCATTCCCACTGTGCCGTACTAGCCGTCCGGACTAGTAAACACACAGAAAATAGAAGTAAAAATTATACCTTATCTGTGAATAAACACTATATACATTAATACACACACACCGATACACACACCGAAACACACCGCACAGTGATAAATTATTTTATCTTTGACTTAATACAAGGCTACTAAATAACCGGAACCTTCTAAGCCAAAAGTTACAAAAAATAAAGTAACATGTCCAAAGGGACAATTTTTATTACACTCCAGGCAAATGATAGAAACGTTCTATACCATAAATCATATTCTAAGAAAACCAGAATGCCAAAACAACCACGGGTAGAGTTGTATTAACATCTAGTCAAGGATTTTATATATACCCAAAGGGACCCATCTAGTATATTAACCATGATCTATTTGGAACCTTATTTCTTTACAGACTCGCCTTCCCAATTATATTTTTATTCTAACTATAAAATATCTCCTTCTCCTTAATCCTTAACATTAATAAAAAGTATCAGAACTAAATTCAAAATATAATTGTAAAGTCGACCACTGCATTAAAGTCAATAAGAACTCTTTGCACCATGTAGGTATATTTTTTTTATCAGTGTTTTCCCGTTACCTTTTGCAACAATACCAGCTGCGACCATTTTTGATTCAACAGCCATTTTGTAAAAAATTTTTCATTCCATAATTTTCCTGAGCCTTCAAAATTAATTATTATATTATAAATCATAAACTCCCCCAGTGAAAATTTAACATGTCCCATCCCAGCTTCTCTTTTGATTATTTAATAAAACCCCACCCTTGCCTCCACGATTCAAGAAATCCACTCTTCCTTGCCCGTAAAATAAAACAAAAAATTCTTTCCGAACTTCTGATACAGTGTAACCAAATAAGCGATTACAATCTCACCTTAAAGGATTTACAACGCAAAATAGTCGCTTTTCAGAGGAAGTTCCATCGTGAACAAGATAAAAAAACAGTGCCCTATTCCAAGGTAAGCAGCAAGTGGAAAGCTACATCAATTTTATTAAGGTATTCTGTTAGATTATCTGTATACATGTCTATTTCTCTATGACCCGTTAGTAAAGTAATGTGTTTCCGGGTCCGCTCTCTCTCTCTCTCTTGTCTCTGATCGCCCCCGAGCGACGGCCTCTTTGTTGGTCTCCTCTCTAAAATACTTATGTGAGTAATTTGTTCTGTTCCTTGCTCTAAATAAAACTAAATAAGAAGAACAGTGTTTAATTCATCATTATATTAATATATTCAAGGTTTTATTCACCCTCTACCTTTTAGTTTCCTCTTCATTATCATAATTAATTTAATTAAATTTTCATCATTTTTGTATTCCAGAATGCCCCTGCAATGGTTGAAGCATCCGTAGAGATTCAACTACCTCTACAAGCGTTAAAAGAAAACCCCAACAAACACAATCGTTGAAGATCTCGCTGAAGTTCCCAACCTAGAACCTTATAACCAACGAATCCGACAATTACCTATCAAATCTCAAATTGAAGTTCTAAAGTTACTCCATGCTACCCTTAAAATATTCGAACAAAATTCTACCTCTGCTCCGGATTATTCGACAGCTGCTACTTCACAAGAAACCTCAGGGCTTATCCCCCCTATAGTAGAGGTAATAAGGTAATTCTTCTCATATGTATTCAGCTGAATACAAAACGCTCACGATCTCCCTTTTTTGCAGACCACTTCGGACAACACAATTTCTCCGCCCACGATCGAAACAGAATTTAACCCCTACGTGACCGTTCGGTAATTAAGATTGATTAATTACCGAACGGTAACGATATGGTTATTTTTGCTTGCCACCAGCTGAAGGGTATGAGGTGAATTCGCATCCAGAGACAAATACTGTTCGTAAGGAGACCCTTGCGCATATCATTGTCGAACCACCAGACATTGAATCGAACCAATTGCAGCTTTATAAAATTTATGAAGAAAATAATGTAAGCTTAGCTAACATAGTTCTACAAAATACTGATACTACTGGCCATAAAAGAATTGAAAAGAGGAAAAGAGAGCAGGAAGAGATGGAACATGTTGAAAAACGTTTAAAAGATAGAAGTGGTAGCTGTGAGGTAGAGTTCGTTACAGAAATGCATATAAGAAGCAAAGAGATTCCTGTATCTAACGACGTCGAGGACCAAGACAAGCTTGGGTCTGAATTAGGTGTTAGCGATGTGTTGGAATTAGAAGAAAGCTTGATTGCGAGTTTTACAACAGCTGAAACTCAATTATTCAATTGCCCTCGTGAAATGTATGATACTTTATTTTTAATTTATTTGATTGCTGTACTGCAGGAGCTTGCAAAGTCTATGCTTGGAGATCAAGAACCGATTCAACCTTTAATGGAAGCAGAAAGCAAGAATGTTAAAAAACGTTTGAAAAATACAGGAAAATCCTACAAAACACTAAAGGGACGCACAGCAGCTGCTAAAAAGTTAAAAGCTTCGTGCACTAATTGTAGATTGAAATGTACCGAAAAAATTTGCGAGGAGAATAGATTGAAGATTTTTAATGATTTCTGGGAAATCGGTGATCTCGTAAAACAGCGCTATTACGTCAGTAATTGCATCGGAGTTGTCAATCCAAAGTACTCATTACACAATGAAAATAGTAAACGAAGCCTAAATGTGTCATACAACTTCTCTATAAATTCAGAGAAAATTCGAGTTTGCAAACGATTCGTCTCAGCAACGTTAGACATAGGACACTCTTTTTTGTCTACAGTAAATAAAAATAAGACTGACATATCGGGCGTCATTTCAGAAGATCGTAGAGGGCATCACGGTAACACCGGTAGATGTCTAGCACATGCTGATAAAGATAGTGCCCGGGAACATATCAATTCCTACCCGAGAAAAGAGTCCCATTATTGTAGGGCAAGTTCAATAAAATAATACCTTGATGGCGACTTAAGGTGTCTGCCCACTATCCCGTAGCATACCATGACCGTACTAGGACCGTTTCGGACAAAAAACTATTCTTTGTATTGAGAAGTATGAGACTATGCCCACTAGACCGTTCCGTCACCGGCCGGCACCGTAGCGTACCATGCACGGGCCGTCAACTATTTGTCGGAGGGAATATTTTGCCGGTGCGGATACGCTACGTGCATGGCATGCGACGTTGCCAGAACGCTGCGCGCAGGCGGCTAAACGGTGACTGAGCGGGGAGTATGACCGTTACAAACCCGTTTGGAATGCGTATAGATGTGTAATAATGGAGGACGAAAAACTAATAGAATGTGTACGTAAATATGAGTTTATATATAATTTACAACATCCGAAGTATATGGATAGTGTAAAAAAAGAAATGGCTTGGAAGGATATTTCGGAACAACTAAAACAACCAGGTATGTCAATTATTAAGTATTCAATTATCGTTTATTTAAGTAGGTAAGTAATTTAATTACAAAGTAGATATCCAATCTAATTGCCCTTGAGCCGTTTGGAAAAAATCGGCAAATTTATTGCGTACTTCAAAAGCAGTAGAAACTGCATTACCCCCTTGGTGTCTTAGGTTGTTAAACTGTACAGGAGTATTAGTTTCCGTAAAGGATACAGTTTCGCCGCGTCTTATGAAATCATGCAATATGCAAGAAGTTAGTACAATTTTTTCGGCATATTCTGGTTTTAAATGCATACGTCTATTATAAATACGAAATTTTTGACTTAAAATTCCAAAAGCATTTTCTACAACACGTCGTGCACGGCAAAGGCGATAATTAAAATGGCGTTTCTTGCTATCGTTTATGGACTGTTGTGAGGGATAAGGTCTTAGAAGATTGTTTTTTAAGGGGAAAGCTTCATCTCCTAATATTACACACGGTGCACTGACATTAGTCCCCGGCAAACATCAATTACTGGGGATATTAAATTTATTTTCGAATATAACTCTGCCCATTTTTGACATTTTCTTTACCGAAAGCTCCAACGTTAACAGCTATGAAGTTATAATTAGCGTCAACTAAAGCCATAAGTACAATAGAAAACGTTTTTTTATAATTAAAATACAAAGAACCACTGTTTGGTGGTGCTAAAATAATAACATGCTTTCCATCTATAGAAGCTACACAATTAGGAAAATTCCATTTATTCCAAAATTCTTCTATATTTTTTTCCCATTGTTCCATGCCAGGCGTCGGCATACTTTCTCGCAGTACATTTTTTATTACAGCATCACAAACTTCTAGCACAGCACGTCTCACAGTACTGATTCCCAAACGATAACTAAAAGCAATGGTTGTAAATGAATCGCCTGTTGCTAAGTACCTGCAAATAAAATATCAATATTAATCGTGTAATTATTTTTACAGCTGCAGCTTGCAAACAAAGATAGCAAGGGCTAAGGGATGCATACAGACGAGGATTAAATAAGAAAAAAGGCAAAAGTGGACAAGCAGCGAAAAACATTAAAAAATGGAAGTATGAAGATGAAATGGCTTTTGTTGCTTCGTTCTTTGTCGAGAGAAAATCTTTAGAATCCGTTGAGCTGGCAAGTGACGATGAAGAGTCACAGCCGAATAGCGATACAGGTACTGAAATTCAGAACCATCACTTCAACAATGAGATCGATAATACTGTTGATGTTCCTGCTGCAGAAAATATTACAGCCACCGAAATTCAGAACGAAGATGACAATACTGCCAGCAACAAATCCTCACAACCACTACTCAGTCATGTTTTAAATGTTTATCGGGACTTATCACGTATTATTTAATATAGGTAAAAAATATGTACCTTTCGCTCGACGAAAATTACTACTACTCAGTAAAGCAAAAAAGGCCAAGACAATAAATAGAGGTAAAATTCAACCACCACAATTAAACAGCATCCGCTGTATTGATGTCGAAATTGTTAGAAGCGCAAAATAAATCTCCACGACAAGATGATGAATTAGACCGATTTTTTTGCATATATCAGATACAGTAAAGAAGTTTTCTCCTTACTTACAAGCCATCGCAAAAAACAAAATATTCAGTTTAGTTTCCGAAATGGAGTTACAGCAGCTCGCACCACCTAACTTTGCTACAGCTACACCACAGTATGCCTATGCTTCATCTCCAGCGTCGACTTCTTCGAGTGTACAAGCGAGTGCTACACCTATGCCTCCGTCTCCTGAGCTTTGGAACACTAACGAGTGGCATAATAATAATCAAGCATAAAGCTTTACCATGAATACTAGATCAAAAGTTGATTAAATATTAATAATAAACAAATTGTTTTTTACTTACCGTAAACACACATCAAGTTTTTCTTTAGGTAGCAGGCATTCTCTAAAGTTTGTGTTTTGTTTAACAATGTCATTTTCAATTTTTTTCAGCAAATCGTTAATTTGGAATGTACTCATTCGGAAGTACTGAAAAAACTTTTCTTCGTCATCAACTAAGTGCCCGAATAGTGTCCAATATTCTCCTTCCGTTTTGCGTCTTTTTATAGAATTGTGAATCCAGTAGCGTCGAGTGTTTTTTAGGCATTCCTCTTCCTCTTCATCCAAAACGATAGCAATCATTGGTAGTTGTTTAATCGATAGTTTCCTTATAGCCATAACTATTTCAATATTTTACCACACGCGTCTACGCAACACTGATATTTGTACGAGAATGAACCGATGCTTTACGAGTGTATTGAAAGGATTCCTGCCGTGTTACATACGGGCATCATACAGATTACATACGGGTTACATACGGGTTGTAAACGGGTTCAGAACGCTGTCGGCCCGCTTCAGTGGGCAAAATAGAGCGTATAGGACTGTTTTCCGTGCCGGAAACGTTCCTAATACGCTCATGGTATGCTACGGGATAGTGGGCAGACACCTTTAAACTTGACAATGATGTATCGGCAGTACAAGGAATGGTGTCATCAGAACAGCAAGCCAATTGTCAAGCACGAAACTTATGAACACATTTTTCGAAACGAGTTTAACATTGCGTTTCATAAGCCAAAGAAAGATCACTTTGTTTGTCGTATGAAAATGCTGTTGGCGAGGATAAGTTACAATTAATTTACAAGTACGACCAACACTTGAAGGAAAGAGATTTGTGCAGATTAGAGAAAAAAGCAGATATATAGTTAGGCAAAAATGAGACTGTCAAAATAATTTGTTGCTATGACATGCAAGCTGTACTCCAGACACCAAGCGGAAATAATTCCCTCTTTTTCTATAAAAGAAGACTGAATGTGTACAACTGCACCGTGTATGACATTATTTCTAAAGCTGCCTATTGCTATTTGTGTAACGAGACTCTTGGGGGGAAAGGTTGCGATGAAGTTGGTACATGCGTCTATAAATTTTTGAAAGACACTCCAATATCATGTTCTCCCTCCTCCTTAACGACCTGCCAGAGAACATCCCCGACGGACACGTCCTTATGTACGCAGACGATGTCACTGCGCCAACGTTAGACGTACTTGAGCGGAAGCTGAATTCAGTGGCTGCCGATCTCAATGGCTGGTTCCCGGTCAACGGGCTGATGCTGAATATCAGTAAGACTCAGTTTGCCCATTTTAACTTAGCCGGCCGCTCATATAGACCACTAAAATTCGAAATCGGCAACGTTAAGACGGACCAAGTTCAATCGACGAGTTTTCTGGGTTTTCAGATAGATAGTGCTCTGGCCTGGGCAGATTACATCGACAAGATGTGCGGCAAAATTCAATTCAATTCAATTCATTTATTCCAATATTTATAATTTTACATTTTTTAACCTAACATTTTTAACAAGTCTTAAATTAACATTTTATAATGAGTACCTCTCTTTAGGTGTCTCGTAAGCAGCTGTTCTAGGAAGACCTGTGTTACAGCTGCTACGATTCCAACCTCCGGCGTCTGTCCAATGTTTTTCAATGTTTTTCAAAATAGGCAGTGCCTGTTTCGGCCTGTGGCGCGTGTCCGCTATTCTGCCGTACCGTACCCCATGGTTCGGCAATGCTATTTCGCTTCTGTGCACTCGCTGCTCCAATATTGCGTCCATATTTTGATTTTTGTGAATAATTATTGTTTTCAAATATATTTTGTACAAATTTTATTATAATTTGTTTATTTTTAAAATAAGTAATTGTAATTTATTAATAAGATTTGAATTTTATTAATTATTATTTTGACGTGTTTGGTATTTGGTATCAATAAAGAACTATGAACTATAACGCATGCAATACAGCAACAAAGAATAGCATCGTTCATGTCCAGAGTTGACACGTGTAGGAATTCTATTATAAGAAGCTTAGCCGACAGGCTGCTGTTGACTGAAACGTATAGACGTATAGGTGGGTAAAAATTGCCACCTAATGTTAATGTTTTATTTTATTTTTATTATTAGCATTTATTCAAACTTACACACGGGTCTCAGTTCGGACCTTTGATAAGCATTGGTGGGGCCGATGCCAACACCAATAGGCCTTGGTACATTTAAAACAGGCCTTGTTGAGTACAAAATTTACAATTATGGGTATAAAATGGATTATAAAACTATTGTACAGTTTTGGATCAAGATATTATGGCGGGTGATGAATTGCCACCCAAATTCCCCCCCCCCCCCCCCCCCCCCCATAATGGCTGCCGCATATTGGCACCGGCAGGGCAACATTGGTGTGGGTGGCTTAGGGTGTCGATAGGTGTGCTGCACTTTCACTAAGAGCAACTCGCGGCGTTATGCCCTTTAACACTTCCACCTTGGAGCTTAGGTTCTTAGCTCTTGTGGTTTTTCCACCCCCAGACAGCCGGTTAAGGCAAGCCAGGGGTCGGGGCTCTAATGTTTTAGCCCCATGGAATCGGGGTACGCGGTGTCGCCACTCGCCACTCACCAACGGCTCGCCATAAAGCCACCCCTGCGTTTTTATTGATTTAATTATATTGATTACACATAGTGTGTAATATAATTATTATTGTTATTACTGTGTTTTTGACTTAGTGTAATTGATTGTGATATGGGCCTAGTGTCTGCAATAAAGATTTTTATTATTATTTTATTAATAAACATTCTCTGGTCTAGCCCGGACATTTGGTAGGCGCTGGTGGGGCCAAAGCCAACATACAGAGGCCCTGTTGAGTAAAAAATACAATTATTGGATGTGTGTGAATGGAAATTATGAAACTATTGCACAGTACGGGTACTAAAAAACTAAGCAAAAAAAATACCGTTTTTTTTTATGATGAATTGTTAATGGTGGTAAGCTGGTCTATGGTATGAGGTACGGCAATTGCCAATTATGCCTCATTTCAATTATTTTATTTGAACAAAAATTATTACCTGGGGTGGGTTGTTACAGATTATCTTGAGATTACTATGTGGAATCTGCCGTTGGCTTTGTTGAAGTGAAGCATTTGCAAGCCAAATGGAGTGCATTGTTCGAGGAAAATATGTAGCAGAGCATAGTCTCTGCTAGGCAATATATTGGTACTGTTACAATCAACAAAAAGATAAAGAGATAGAAGACACAAATTGTGATAGCTGTGCTGCTTTTGGAATATAAGCATACACTCGTATTCCTATCTTAGTTGGATAAAAGAAGCAGTGAACCCGCATCTATTTCTGTTCAGTGCTATTAGCGAAATCCAAAATTATATAGCATACGTTTAGCTATCCAATGAGAACATATTTTTCCTAAGTCAAAGAAAGTAAAGTTAATCCCCAATACATTAACTGAATTTATTGATGAGTGTAAAAGCAGAATGTCACATATTCGTTGATAACATGCTTTACTAGTCCAAGAATAAGTGACGATATATTTGATGTTGAAAATCTACTCAGTATGTTCGCCAATACCCCAAATTGGCGAACATACTGAGTAGGGTAATTCCGAACGTACGGGATTACCCCATTATCACATCTACAATTGTTTGTTTCAGATGCTTCGAAAATATATAAAAACGACTCAAAGGAAGTACTCACTAGAAGTTCTCGAGAAAGCTGTTGAAGAGTCAATTGCTTATTCGGTACCAAAAATACTATGTTCGGCCATTTAAAAGACTGTAAGAACACAACCGAAGGGTGGAAAAAATACAAACTTTTCAGAAATTCAAGTATTGGAGCTTCAACATTGTATACTAAATTTAAGCAATATTATGGATTGACAATCGAGATGGTTCGCAAAATTGCATTCACATTTGCAGATCAAAATAAACGACCACATAATTTTGACAAAAAGAAGCAAGTTAACAGAAAAGCCTGGTGGCAGTACGAGGTTCTAGAATTATTCACAAAAGCATTTAATCGATGCAGCAATCTTGGAAAAGCAACCAACGGCTTCAGAGCTGCAGAAATACAATTTTTCCACCCTATAGAAATAGAATAATCTGAGAGCTAGGCACAAAGTTCCCAAAATACCCCCGTTTCAAATGCATACATTGATGTTGGCCAATCAACCGGTGCACAAGCTCTTGTTAACTCATATCTGGCGGACGCACCTGCTCCTGAAGCACATGTTTCTGATATCCAAGCTGCAGCTGAACCACAAGCTCCTGACGTTCAAGCTTTTGATGCACAAGTTCTTGGTACTAACAACTAATATCAGATTGTCGTATCATATGGTCTTGGTTATGATGTCCAAGCTGCCGCCGATAGACTAACTTCCGCCACACAATCTTTTGACGGACTGAACCTGTTCCATTAGGATAAGTTCTTAATCAGCCCTTTTTATATATAATAGTAGACAAACAAACGACGGGCCACCTGATGGTAAGTAGTCACCGTCGCCTATGTACCTACAATACCCGGGGCATTGGCGGTGCGTTGCCTACCTTTGAGGACTCTATTCACTTTTCACTTGAAGCAATTCTATTCCACTAATTGACATTGTAAATAGACCTGCTAATTCTATCGAAATATCTAAATGCAATATCAGAAAAACATTCAATAATTTTTACTAGTACATGTTTTAAAAAAGAACTAGAGCTAAAACAAAATAAGAAATTAGAAAAACGAGATAGAGAAATTATTTCGTTATTACCCCATTTACTACAACCAAGGGTTTTGTTTTTGTTAGAAAATATTTTTTGTTTCGAATAATTTAACAATTTTGATTTTAGGTTTACTTAGTAGGATAAATACACCGACTGATTACGTATTAAAAACAACTCCATCTCAAAAAAACTATTGTTTTATAACTTTTCCCTTAGCAGTTCGCCATTCCCATACCCTATGTGAACATCATTTGTGCAGTGCAGTAAAATCTACCAATGCGCAGCCAGAACTACTAAGCTGATTTTTTTTTTAAATCTGTGGTTCACCTAGGTTTTCCACAGGCACCTTTTTGTACCAAAGCCAATCTAGTAGGTAAACCACAGGTACATTTTCTTACATAGGTTTATTTTAGACTATATTAAAGAATAACCTCTGATTAGAAAGGTTTTTTGGAAGTTTCAACTTTATGTTGGGAAATGAATGTTAAACTTTGTATAAATTTCTTTGTTCTTTGAAGTCAAGTGTAGAGCAAGGAGCAGTAAACCCCAAGAAAAATTTGCCATTTCGCTTATTTCGAATTAATTCTGCCAACGCTCGCTGAGAATACTGCACTCTCATTATCCACGCTACAAATAATGCATTATAAATTCAGAAAGCTAAACCAAATACATATTTTGCACACTATTCAGTGGCATACTCAGACATACAAATGTTTTGCCTCTCTGGTTAAGTGCTCGCTAATTAAGAAACATGACATGACTTGATGCAGGCAAAGCCACAGGCAACAGCTAGTTAGTTTGTATGTGTATGTGTGTGTGTATAATAATTAAGTAAATTCCAGGTATTAACGAAGACATTGTTTGGCTGAAAAACAACCATGAACCATGGGATGTTGTAATGGAGAAATGGATGAACACATATGATTAAAGTATACTTTGCGTACAAGACAACCTGCGAGAGTTTCTAACAAAATTGCCTTGCCTTGCGACATCCAATAATGTCATCGGCACACCGATTAAGAAACATTGGTTTTAAAGTAGACGATGATTGACTTGGTACACTGATGTTGGCAGGCTTGTCAGATTTATACAAGCCTATGATTATGGCTATAGAGAGCTCCGGTGTTAAAATTTGTTCGGATTCAATTAAAAGTAAATTATTACAAGAAATAAAAACAAGTGACACAAATGCTTTCTATTCCTATTCAAAAAATCAGAAGAAAGACAAAAGTAGCATCAGGGTCAAAGAAAGCAAGAACAAGGGCAATCGAAGGGGCCAAGATGTTTTAACTGCAATAAACATGGTGATTTTTAACAGCCATCCCCCATCACCAGCAATGTAAGTTATTTTCTATTCGGTGTCCTAAGTTTATACTTTATATTTTAGTGAGTGGGAGATTAATAATAGCTTTTTTTTTAGATTTGAAAAGTTGGTAGCATTGATACCCCAGCTGGGCCCTCAATCTTGATGTCCCCATCGCCAGCAGTGTAAGTTAATTTCTATTCAGTGTCCTAAGCTTATATCTTAGTGAGTGGGAGATTAATAATAGCTTATTTTTTCAGTTTTGAAGAATGTGGTGGTCCTGGGAGCCCGGCTATACACACTGAAAAAAAATACATTTAAACAAATGATATTTTTGCTTGATTGTTTTTTTTTTTTTGTTTAATATCAAAAAGATAATCATATATTTCACTAACTATACTTGTTCACTGGCAATAAAGCCAAAATGATTAAATCATAAATAAACCAACATGGTGATCCATAATAAGTAACTTATTTGGTAGTATCAGTTGACTTGTGAATTCTATAAAGTGTTTTATTTGACCATTTCATGTTTCATTAGAACAAAGTATTGTTATCATTTATTAAGCTGCTTGTTAAAAGATACCAAGGTAATGAATGAAAATTATACACAACTTTATAAGATTGAATCTTATATTTATTAAACATTAACATTCTGACTTTATAGTTATTATTATGAATGTTTATTCATTTCACTAGGCACTTTGTTGAATGAACGTGTTCTATAAACTTGCCAGTGTTAAAATAATTGTAATGAATGTGGGTTTTTTTCTGTATTTACCTAATTAAATTACCTAATATTATTTATTTATTTTACCTTTAAAAATAAAGTACAGTATTAGAACAAATATCAGGGTCATTTAAAAACGCTACTGAACATTTTTATAACCGACAGACAACAATTTTATACGAAGTTATTACGACAGGACTATAACGATCCCGGACTGGCAACATCGATTCTTTTTCCCATCCACGCTTGACGCTCTGCTCTGCGCTTCACTGTAGCAGGCTGGCGAAACAAAGAAACAAAAACGTTTCTATGGAGTTTGCATGGCAAATAATGGCGGATACTTGCCATCACACTCCCTCAGTGCGCCTTCTCTTTCTCTCAACAACTAGCTTGTTTGTATTATCTGTGGTCAACAATTCAATGAAACTACCACTGGATTCTGGCGGGAACTACGAAACAAAGCGGATCGTTTTAAAAGTTTTTTGCAAAAATCTTGCTAAAAAATCATTATTTTAATGTTAAATAACGTTTAAAATAATAAGTGAGCGTTAAATAATGGAAGAAAACGACGGGGGCGGGGGTACCCCGCCCATCTCCAATAAGCGCCCTCGGGCACCTGAGGGCGAAGCCGCCAATGTTAAAACCGGCGGCGGTGGAAACGGCGGCAATGAGATAAATGACTCTTACTGTATGTACTTACCATATTTTAAACCAAACTATAAAAGACTATACCCTGAAAACTCTTCTCACAGTGAATTTAAAGTATTTGTGGAAAGCGCGAACCCCAATGACAAAATTGGGAACAAGAGTCCCATTTATTTGAACCATGCTTTTACCACGGGAATTAAAGGTGTGACGACGATACAGCGCGTGAATGCCAATAAAATAGCATTGGTATTCAAGCAATACAACACTGCTAATAACTTTTTAAATAATACGGCTTTCCTTGAAAGGAATAACATGAGAGCGTGCATACCAGCTGCTCAAATTGAGAAGACAGGAATTATACGATTTGTTCCAGCGAATATTTCCAACAAAGACTTATACACTAAGTTGTCATCGACTTATGAAATTATCGCCGTAAGGCGCTTCACCAAAAAAGTAGAACAGGAACGTGTTCCGTTACAAACGGTTAGCATTACTTTCCTTTCGAATGTTTTGCCTGACAATGTCCAGTATGATCTATTCTCATACAGAGTATTTGAGTACATCCCACCTCTGCAGCAATGCTATAAATGCTTCAAATTCAACCATTCTGCCAAAGTATGTAATGGAAAACAACAATGCTCTATCTGCTCTGGAGAGCACTTATATAAGGATTGTGACAAGACAAATGAAATTTCCTGTGTTAACTGCAGTGGCCCTCATCTTGCAATTTCGAAGATGTGCCCCATTAAAATGAATAAAATTATGGAAAAGAAAACTAAAATAACTTATGCAAGTGCTGCCCAGAGCAAAAAACCAGACTGTGATTTCCCAGCATTGCCTTCGACTTCACACCAAAATGTAAATAATTATGTAAATAAACCTGTAAACAAGCCTATAAATAATAAGCCAGCTTCACTGGCTACCAAGTATGTCTCTCCTGTATTGGACATCAAAAGCCAAATCATTTCCAACAAGGATGTACTTATGGCCCTAGTACGGACCTTGGTGGAACTTGGCAACAAGGGTCACCCACTACTACATCAACCATAAAAGGCATACTGATTAAAAATCTTTCTGATTAAATTATGCATTTAAGCCCTCCTTCTAGATCATCTTTACGTATTGCTCAATTTAACATTGAAAGTGCCAATAGTAAAAAAGCAGAATTAATTAACTTTTTAGAGGATAAAAATATTGATATTTGTTTATTAAATGAAACATGGTTTAAAGATCACAACTTTAGAATACCAAGATTTAATATTCATAACAAAAATTCCAAAAATACACATAATGGTGTCGCAATTTAAATACAAAGTTTTGAATACAACTTTTCATGAAGAAATTCAGACTGTAGCAATTTTATTATCCACAGAAATTGGCAATGTAACTATTCTGTGTGTATACTGCCCCCCTAGCAGTAGACTCATAAGAATGGACAGATTGCGTAGTATAATAAGAGATCTCCCTAAGCCGATTCTTGTAAGTGGCAATCTAAACGCCCATCACATCGCGTTTGGTTGTCTACAAACTAAGAGTCGTGGCCGAGATTTACTTGAGGTCATTGACGATGCTGAACTATGTATTTTGAATAACGACAAGTTCACCACGCTCACGCGCCCTGGATGTAATCCTTCTGCCATTGATGTCACCTTCGTAAGTCCATGTTTAGCACCATTGATATTATTATTATAATTATAATTATATTGATAATTGTAGAGCTTTCTAATGTGATGTCGTAAATGAACACATTTTTTTGCGCTTACATTGCAAACGCTAGCTGAACCCTACGAGAAAGATCAAAATAATGTACTACGGTATTGTATACCTTAAAAAGGTCTACAAAAAAATTCGCAATGGTATATGTCTATCTCTTAGGGATAACCCACAATAACCATTTTATATTATTTATTTTTTATTACGAGAAATAATGGCTTATTTAAGAAGGGATTTTAAGCAATACAGCATTAATCTTTATCCAATTAAGTAATTAAACCTTAAATACATTGTGCATTTAATATAGACCAATATGGCCGTTTACAGCATGTAATTTAAATGCATATTTTCGAAGATATTAAAGATTTAAAATGCAGGGACATAGCGGTTGCGGTGCCGGCCGGGGGGGCCGGTACCGGCGGCGTTTTTCACATGGCCAATTATATGTCGCTCTTTAAAGAGTAACCTTTAAAGAAAACATGTTTGTTTTGCCTAATGACAAAAAAGCTGTGAACGTTGTATATAATTCTGTAGTATATTATTTTAGTATTAGCATTGCACCATAGTCCATGATAAAAATAAGTCATCATCATCCGCCCGAAGACGTTCACTGCTGAACATAAGCTCCCCTTCGAACTCCACACTGAACAACAGCCTGCCATCTGCATCCACTGGATGCCCGCAACTCTTACGAAGTCGTCGGCCCATCTAGTGGGAGCCTTAAAAATAAGTATAGGTTTGTTATTAAAGTTCCGATGTCCATATTGTCATTGTAATACAAATACTCAGAATTATTCTTTAAGTGTTATTACTTATTTGTGTTTGATTCGCTATATATGGCTATAAAGTACAGGTATAGATATAATGTGTGTACATATCTTTCTTTACCTATTATATAGCAATTACATGGCCAATTCAGTCAGGGGTGGAATCAGAGGAGCATCTCTGACCATAGAAACTGCCAAAATATACCTGGCCGAGTACGGTAAAACGATGAGGATGCGTCTGGACGAAGACTGGGAATCATTTGGAAGAGTCATTGGTCACAAGGACACTGAGGTCACTCCATGGTCCATTGTGACCACCACCGAAGGAGACCCCCATATTCCGAGAGAAGATGTCGGAAGAGCTGGACCCGGTGCAGCTGGAATGCCGGTGGCTGCCGTGGATCCTGTTAATTGGTCTAATAGGGCTATGGCGATGTACATCCTATGTCTCTATCGTATTTTAAAGGTCACCAACGAGGAATATAGGGATGTTCTTCAGAGAAGGATGGAGGAGCAATTGAGTGCGGAGGGGGGAAGGGGAATGTCATTTCATGGCGTCTCCGGAATCTATGGCAGCTGGGCAAACGATCGTAACTTCCTAAAAATAGTAGCTGCATATGATATGTTCCTTTATAGATTTAAAGATAGCCCCGACGCAATCCTGAGAATGGGAACATTGGGGAGCAGATTCAGGGACTGCGCCACCCTCTTGACCATGGGACATGGGATGACAATGCTCAACATTGAGGCCGGTGATCTAATGGACTGGATATTCATAAGAACCATTGAGACGATGATCGATGGCGATTGAGATGATCAGACTGTCCACGCCAAATCAGGAATCAGGGAGCAAATACTCATATTTCCCTTATCAGTCCGATCTTGGCCTTGTAGGCAAGTCCGCTTACTCGTCAAATGCCAACCCATATCTGTTCCACTGGGTGCATATAATCGGATGCCTTTTGGGGCACAGGAGGTCCGTCAACTCCAGATTCACATTTGAAGGGAATTATTCTGACATAGGCCTAAATGCAGTCTTAGTGGCATGGGTCTATGACCGAGGTGGTGAACTGGCATAGTACTTCTCCAAGACAGGAGCCGCACACACAACAGATGTGGAGGTTGCAGACGCTGATGATGTAGAGGAAGGACTAAGTCAATCAGACGTCATGTGGAGAGACTCCCAAGGACGCGATCCGGGTATGTGGTTCACACTTCTCAAGATGAGTGGAATGAAGGTTCCACCATTTGTGGGAAGAATCGTGAAAAGACAAGCCTCCAAACTGATAGATGTAAGAGACCTAACGATTGGGGAGTATGTCAAGAACCGCCTCATATTCTAGTATTACCATCCAAAAAAGACAACATATACACGTCGGTATACCTTATTATATTATGTCAGGGTTTACTTGTACTTAAGCTGATTATATTTACCCCTTATGACAATTAAAATTATCTTACTCTATTATATACCTTTTAACACAAGATTAGAGTGATTTGTTGTCCCCAAGTATTATTATGGTAACCTACTTATTATAGTTAAGCATGTATTGTTAAGGCTGTGGTATAGGGTCCTATCACATTTTTTTACGAAAAAAAGCATCGTAAACTGGATTTTTCTTTCAACTTATAAGATCAGTAGAAAATTTAGTTGTTGTATTAAAGAGATCTGTATTTTTTATTGAATGTACCGGCTTCAGATTTTTGTAAAACTTTATATTTATTCCCTCCAATTTACAAAAGTAGTTTTTCGTAAAACTTTAGGAGGGAAAGTTTGATAATGGATTTCGTTAAATTACTGTCATAAAAAAAAGTTAAAAATAAAATATATTATTGTGTATAAGTAAGTTTTTTATTTTGTTTCGGGTCCACTTTAAGTCCAACCTCAACAACGTTAGGCTCAAATGTGGAGTCGATCCTAAATTACCTACTTAAATACTGCCCTCATAACTCAAACTGCAGTAATCGACATTTTTGGGATATTGACTTTTTTCAAGAAATGGGGCCCCAAGGGGTTTATTTACATGAAAAAATATTAATATCTTAAAAAAAAGTCTCTACAAGTATGTTTTTTAGGTAACGTTTTGCGCAGTACTTACATGAAAACTATATCAATGATAAGAAAAAGCACAGTATTAAACACATGCTAAAGAAGAATGCAGTACTTGTTAGAATTTCCTAAAACAAAGTGCAGTAATAGCCATTACTGTATTCTTTATTCAAGTATCTATAGACCAGTTACTAAGTCAAAACGCAGTACTCCACATTACTGCATTTGTGCGTAGTAAAAGTGTGCGAGATCGTAACCGTACGATACAGTGCCGCGTTTTGTTGAAGCAAATCAGTGCGTCGTCGTCTTTCGGCGAAGTGAGACGTGCGGCACGTGTACCGCTCCGGCGCGCTGTTGTTTTTTAATAAAACGGAATTTGGGTGAGTTGCTATAATTTTACTATAGTCTACTATTTAGTTATTATATATTTATAGCTTTAAGAAACAAAGAGTTATCCCCTGACGTGACAGTCAGATTTTAGTTTTTTGTAACCTTAAAATACTAAAAGAATATTCTTGTTATCTAACTAAGAGTGCATATTCTGTAGGTTTTCATCAACTTTGATTGTTAACTTGTATACCTAAGGGATACCTAAAATTATTGCTATCTGATTGAAATGTAATTGCATCGTCGTTGATGAACTTAACATTTTTAACTGATAAATAGGTTTAGGTATCTATAATAAACCGATTATATTGGTAGTTTATAGTACATTTAAAGTATTATATAGTGTGTGCGTATATGAAATACAAGCGGCACCTGCGGTTTTACCCGCGTTAAACCGAAACAAATATAGCTTATGTACTAATCCATAGTCCAGACTACCTCCACACCAAATTAGATCCAAATTAGATCAGCCGTTTTTGAGATCGGCGTGCAAAAAATATACGATTAGTTACAGATTTTTTATAGTAGAAAAGTAAAGATGATATTTCCTTCAATGTAGATTTATTATGTTTTCAGAATATTCTCTTCATAATGTCTGCCAAAAATTCCCGCGGAAGAAGCATGTTAGACATGGTGCTTGGTAAAACTGATCGTGAAACAGAACCACAACCATCTACTTCTACAGAATTCAATTCAAACTAGAAAGATGAATCATTTAGTCTGTTATGTGATGAACCGTTCCCAAGTTCTTTGATGGATATATCATTAACAGATATAACATTCGAAACAGGAGAACCCAGCGAAATTATTCCTATTGCATCAAGTTCAATGATTTTGACAAACGAAGCGGCCCAAGATGACAATTTGAATCATGATACACATACAACTGAATCCAATCATATTTTAAATATAGAGTCTGAAAATAATATAGTACAAGCTAGTTTGCAGGAAAAAACGAAATCAGGCAACCCAAGGAAGAGACGGAAATTTGAAGAATCGTTAGAAACAAGACTAACAGACAAGAAAAAGAGAAAGTTAGATAAAATGGCGGTAAAACCTGGATGCAACGAAACCTGTACAAAGAAATGCATGTCTTATTTTACGGAATTAGAACGCATACACATAAATGACACATTTTGAAAATTTGTTTATGAAGCACAAGGTCTATATGTAAAGTCGTTGGTTACTGAAAAAGAAGTACAAAGACGTATCAAAGACAGCCAGATGATGCGGAAGAGCACATATAAGTATTTTTTTGACACAGACAATACAAAGAAAGAGGTTTGTAAAACTTTCTTTCTCACGACTCTGGGATACCACAAAAATAATGATAGACGTGTGCTTGACATTTTGAAAAAGCTTCCTGAAGCTCAAAAGGATCTACGCGGAAAACATAATAATTCCAAACACTTGGACAGAGAAACGATCAAACAGCATATCGAGAGTTTTAAACCAGCCATCGCACATTACAGACGTACACACGCTCCATGTAGAAGATACCTTCCGAGTGATTTGAATACAACCATGATGCATGCTGATTTTATAGAAAAGAATCCAAATTTTAAGGTATCATATGATCTCTACAGAAAATTCTTAAAAAAAGATATGAATATATCTTTTGCCCAGTTAGGTAACGAAGAGTGTGAACAATGTGAAACATTCAAACTACATAAAATTGTATGCAAAGATGCCGAACATTGTACCGAATGTGCTACATACCAGATCCATCGTGAAAAATTTGAAAAAGCACGTACTCATTACCAACAAGATGTAACGCAATCTGGGAATAAGTCAGAATCTTCAAATTGTTACTACTCTGCTGATTTGCAAAAGGTCATCATGTTACCCAGACTAGATATGTTTAAAATTGTAATGTTCTGCCCAAGAATCATAGCGTTTAATGAAAGTTTTGTGCCTTTGGGCTCTAGTAAAGAAAAACCATTTGCAGCTATATGGCATGAAGCTATATCTGGCAGGAAACAGGAAGACATAATTAGCACATACAGATCTTTTTTGGAAAGCAAACGTGATTGTGAAGAAATCGTTATTTGGACCGACACCTGCACTAGTCAAAATAAAAATTGGGCATTTTTCACCTTTCTGGTGCAGATTGTAAACAGTCAGTTTATTAAAGCCACAAAAATAACTATAAATACTTTGAACCTGGGCATACCTTCATGTCCGCTGATAATTTTCACCATCAAGCGGAAAACCAGCTGCAAAAAGCCAAGAAAGTATATGACTTTTCAGATTTTATAGATTGTGTACAACTAGCAAACTCAGGAAAAGTTATTGTTAAACCGATGGAAGTTAACAATTTCTATAAATACAAAGATCATTCTTCCCAGTATAAACTCAAAAAATGTGAAGAGAGAACATATCTCAAAGATATTGTTTGTGTCGAAGTACAGAGAAAGAGCATGAATCTTTTTGTTAAGAGAGACCACAATCACAGCAACATGACAGACATAATTTTTTTAAAAACAAAACTGATTAAACAAAATAATATACCTGAACCAGAGACAAACCAGAAGGCACGCGGAATAACTCAAGAAAGAAAAGCTGGCATACTAAAAAAACTAGGTGACCTAATACCTCAGAACAGACTGATATTTTGGGAAAATCTTCCTGTAAACGAGGAGTCTGTAGATCTCACCGAGACTAGAGAGCCTCAAGAATAAGACTGTGTATATGTACTATTTTTAGAAGACTTATTATTTTTAAAAGGAGTTTTTTTAGTTTTTTTTATGGGTATTGGATGCCTAAATTTAATTTTAATATTTGGATTGAGATATTTTTTACAATGAACGGTAATTTAACTACCTGGTCATCTGAAAAGACACTGTGGCCCAAGGTGAAGGGGGATGACTGAATTGGAATGGTACTTGATCTCAAACGAGGCTGCCAGAACACACCTTAAGGTGCTTGGCAGAGTAGGTAGATTTATAATTTTTTTAAAGAAGTATTTTTTAATTTGTATCTTTAATTTTCTTATGGGTATTGAATGCCTACATTTTATTTTAATATTTGGATTAAGGGTTTTATTTTTAGACTGAACAGTCAGACACTGGCTGCAGCCCGAGGCAGGCGGCTATGACTTCATGTAATAATGTGCCTTAATCTGTGATAATTAAATACCTAATAGAACAGTTTCAATAAGTAAGACAACCTCTAGTCTATTTCTAGATACACATCTATAAATACTGTTAATTATAAGATTATTAGTGAAGTAATTATAGACGTAATGTGTAATTTGATTTTAAGAATAGAAACCTTACTATTATTTTTAGTAATATGTGTATCTGATATCCTATGTTTAAATACGAATATGTTGGTTTAATAAAACTGATTATTCTTTAACAAATTGTTTAATTTTGATATCCCTTTTATGGTTTAAGCCGTAGAGCAACTTAAAAATCTATATTAAATACACTGCAGTACTTAGCTTCGGCCATTAAAAATACTAAACAATAACGCAGTAATCATCACGCGCTAGACCATAATGCAGTAATGAGCGCAAGTACTGCATTTTGACTTAGTATCCAGAGATTTTTACAAGACATGGTACTAAAACTAAACGCAATAATACGCATTATTAATGGATATACTAATTTACACAATAAAAGATAATTATTTTTGAAAAGCTTGATTTTTTTCCTATTTTAACGACATATTTGAAAAACTACAAAATACATACATCTTCCTCAAATATGTCAAAATGTCTTTCGCGCGTTTATCTCGAAACCGCCATTTTGCAATTACTGCATTCTTAGTTATCAGGGCAGAATATTAGTCTCGATTACCAACCTGTAGATTTTTATCGATATCGATAAAAACAAAGCAAGCGTATTGCAACTATTTGGCCAGTTAGGTTGGTACTATTGATATTATGTTATTGAAATAAATGGGCTATTGTATTGTATTGTATTATTTATAAACGAGGTTGATTCTATAAAGAATCCAGGACAGTCTTTCGAAAAAAATCAACCTTGTCAGCTTGGTTTTGGTGTGAGAGCCGGATGTGAGGCTGCTGTGCATGCCGCGCGTACTTTTCTGTGGTCAACGGACTACGAAGTTTTTATAAAATTGACGTCAAAAATGCTTTTAATAGTCTAGACAGGGGCGTCCTTTTATCTGAAATTCAAAAAGAAATACCTGAAATTTATAACCACACAGGTTTTCACTGTCCAGCAAGAGAAACCCTTAACAGAATATTAAAAACTAACTAAACTAAACTAACTTTGTTTACTAATCGTGAGTGCAAGCCGGTGTTATAATAATTTAGAATATTTGTTCTCAAAGATTTTGTAATAACATAAAGAGGGTAAGGGCTGCTGTAGACGTTGAACAGGTTCAATCGTATTTTGACCACTGGCAAAAAAGTACTAACAAGACGTGGATGCAAGTATCCAGAGGCCATTAATAATTCGACAAAAGCAGCAGTTAGTCTAATGATATGCGGCAATGCTGCAGGAGAGGTTTTACCACCTTATGTAAACTACAAAGCAGAAAATTTATGGACCACATGGATGGAGGGCGGGCCGCTTGACACTCGATACAACAGATCTAAGTCCGGTTGGTTCGACACCAACATTTTTGAGGATTGGTTCTTCACATTGGTTTTGCCAGCTCTGCGCAGGGAAGAAGGAAAAAATCTGCTTATAGGGGATAATTTAAGTTCCCATATCAACATGGAAGTCTTAAAAGCTTGCAAAGACCACAATATTGCGTTCGTTGTTCTACCCCCTAATGGCACTCATTTGACGCAGCCATTAGATGTTTTCTACTTTAGGCCTCTTAAATTGCGCTGGTGTGAAATTTTGGATGAATGGAAGGAAACCCGCTAAGGACAGAGGTCACCTACCATTCCTAGAAACGTGTTGTCTACATTGCTTAAAAATTGTGGGAAAAGATCATGGACAACTCTGCGGACAACCTTAGGACTGGTTTTAAGAAAACTGGCATTTATCCCATCGACGAAACTCCAGTGCTGCAACGCTTGCCAACCTTTAAGGATCCTGATGCTCCACCACTCCAAAACTCCAAATATCTAAGAAAATATATATAGCAGATACTTCCAGTAGCGAAAGCGAAGATGATTTATGATATATTTAAAAGAAATCCTATACGCATCGGATACCACCGTGGACCTCTCGGACGAATTACCAGAAAATGAGAGTCCAAATCCGCCAGCCTTCATCCACGAGCCAGAAGAATACGTATGAAGGTGAAACTTGGCCAGAACAAGTGAAGACAGTTGAAGTTGATGGAGCATTTGTCAACTGCCTGACACGCTGTGGGTTATCTTTGAAGTGGCCAGAGAAACCAGACTGCATATTCTATCCAACCGACAAGATTCTTACTTCGATTAAAACCCCTTCAAAACTAAGCACGAAGCGTGCATTGTTCCGCGTGCCGGAACTTGAATATAAATGGGGGAAGCCAAAAATATGAAGAAAATTCAGGTTGTAGGAAAGTAAATATCAAAATATATTAAATGTCAAAATATATCATCGGACGTCGAATTAATTTGGTTTGACGTCGTTAGTTGTATTCTTTAGTTTTTCGGTGTTTCGCAAGTTTGTTTCCTAGTTTTGAATTTTAAATGGGTACGAAAACGCAGTCCCAATTAGCTGCAGTCTGAACAAAGATCAAAGTATGATGAAAGATTAAATATAGGAAAGCAAATGCCAAAAAAAATTTGCTAAAATTTTCGGACAAATTTGGAGTTCTTTAGATCCAGCGATATGTGCAGCAGGCTTCAGGAAAGCAGGCATTTATCCATTGAACAAATATGCTGTGCAAGAAGATAAGTTCAACAAAGTTCTTCTGCGACAATGGAAACTTAAATCAATTTGCCAAACTTCGGATTTCACAAAAGATTCAATTGACCATCCATCCATTTCCCTAAAGACAAGAGTCGCTCCGCAAGGACGTAGGTACATCATGTTGGTCCTTGCTTGTCGCGTCCTTGCATGACGGAGACAAGGCACAAGAAGTAAACTAAACACTACCACAATTATAGGTGCAGACTACATGCTACTAAAAAACGAGTTAGTTTTTGGAATATAAGTTAGTACATTATACATTAAAAAAAAATTTTTTTTGGCTGAATACATGAATCTAAGAATAAGAGAAAAACATTACTTATTACAGCAGTTTGATAGTTTGTTACGAATAGATAGTTTGAACCTACCCACGCCAGCGAATAAGTCCACTACATCAACTCGGGAGAAAACATTAAACTATGGCTAGTCTGTTAACAGGGGCATTTTTGCCCAGATTTGTTTTCCAGTTGGAGCAGCTCAGAAGCTTGTAACGCGACGGTCTAATCGACCATAATAATTATGCAACCACATACAACCACATAAGAGTATTCAACTTGTCGCACCCGTCACAATGTTCTGTCACACCCGCCACAATGTCTTTGTGGTGTGAACCCTCAGACAATGACACACTTGATGGACTGTGCAGCGTGTCCTACAACTTGCACACAAGACGACCTTGAATGAAGCCACGGAGAGTGCCATTGGGGTGGCAAACTTCTGGTCTAGAAACTTGATTTGAAAATAGAATTGTATTTTGCGGAACGTCGACTCGAAAGAAGAAGAAGACCCGCCACAATATAATAATAACAATAATGAGTGATAAAAAAAATATCAAATGATAACAAAATGGTCAGGTTAACGAAATGGTTTAAGAGCTCTTATTCCGACACAAAAAAAGAAATTTATAAATTAAATTAATTTTAATTTATCAAGTAGTTATAGCATTTAATAAACTAACTTATTATTTTCGCTAAAATATCGAGACATCTAATGTCTTATGTCAAAGGTTGCAATACTTAGGGCTTGTACACAAAACTGCGATGCGACGTCGCATCGCAAAAATCTGCGAGCTCCCTTTACGCATCGCAAGAACTTGCGAATTGATTCGCATCGCGCATTCCTGCGATGTTGACCCAAAATCTTCTTTGTTTCTTTTTCCTGTATCTCCTAAGCAATAATAAAAGTGCACATTTTTTTTTACGATCCATGTCACGACCTAGTTTTCAATTCAAAATACGTTTAGTACGGTTAACGGTCGTCGAAGGAATGGTCACCCTGGGAGACGCCTTGCCGCACGAAATCGCATCGCAGCAATTCGTGTCGTAATTTTCTGCGTTGCGAATTCGCATCGCGTCGCATCGCAGTTTTGTGTACAAGCCCTTAGGGAGTCGCACCCGTCACAGGGTTGTTTCCAGTCGCAATTTTTATTCGCCTTCATGTTTCAGGGTACATAAACAACATTGAGATCTACATACATTTGGTTTAACTATGTTATTGGCCATCTTTATTCAGAAATTAAGAAGTCCTTATTAGAGTTGAAACGTCACACCCGTCACCGGACTGACCCAATGGCTAAACGTTGCACCAAGAACAAGCTATAGTGGGAGTCACCACCGGTTTCTCATATTCTGTGACCAATATCTGAGACCAAGCTCTTGGCCGCAGCGCACCAACTGCCCATAGTTTCTAGTGGTAAAAAGTAATACTGCGGCTCCATTGCCGCATACTTGTTTCGCTGTCTACAAGCGGCATCCTCTGTCGGTGTATGGACGGTTTGACTCAAGTGGGTGACCGTGACAATGCTGTTGCAAGTAGCACAACCTCAGTTGGCATTTTTCCATGGCACCAGAGACAAAACATGTATTGTGGTCGTTTATCATCAGATCTATACTAGTACGGATAAATTACACATGCAGGCGAGGTGATCACAAAAACAGCAACTTCTCAAAATGAATCTGAGTCTCAGAATGAATCGGACTATAACAAGATTGGTTTAACCCAGTTGCAACTACTTTTTAAATATTTTTATTGTTGTATTTTATATTAAATATTTCCGAGTACTACTATCACATTTATATAATGTTACTACTCTTGATAACATGACAGATGTCAGTAACATATTCTTTCAGCGGCTTGACTGTAATAACCTGAAAACCTTAAACAAAACCAATCACTTAGCTATACTTATTGCAGAAATGCAGACGATGTTTCCGTATTGGTAAAATGTGAGAAAAACCAAAACTCGAGTAGATTAGGGTTTCGGTACTACAAGAAACCTGGGAAAGGTAGCAATCAAATTTATTTTATTTAACAGTATGATTGATTCAAATGCAAGCCTTCGCTTAAGCGATGATACGGTCCACAAAGGAGCACACTTGCTTAGAATAGATTCATTCACAAATTGGAAGACATGAAGAACCAATGAAGACACCCAAATTGAATAAATAACAAAACAAATAATAAAAATCATGTTATACAGTTCCTACAATTAATATACCAAATCACAACATAATAAAATCAAACCAGTATAAACAAAAATAGCAATATCCATAATAAAGGGGATATTTTGGCATTTTTGTTTATGCTTCTTTCAGCCTTAAATTAATTGCAGAAGAATAATTTAACATGCTAATGATGAACTAGCCCAAATAGATAACACCCCCAGTAGCAGATATCCTGCCACTACTTTCTCATTACATTTAGGAATTGTGTACATTTGTATTTAAAAATAATAACACACTTGCCAAAACAAGAAGTACCCATCATTAAAAACCCGCCATAAAGATGACTTCAGTCTACCATATTCAAGATTACAAATGCTCAACGAAAGACCATACAACATGGCAATCAAAAGTTCAAAACATAATACTAACAATCAATTATTTCACCCTCAAATATCTTACGGTCGACACCAAATCCATTCACCAGAATACTGGTCCTTCAAAAATCATAATTTTAGGGAATTTTTAGCACTCCCTGTGATAGATACACAAAAATAAATTAGACGGAGGCCATGAATTCAATGTACCTAGTAAATATCGATGGACGAAGGAGACCAAATCTGTTACTGACAACTGGTAGAAAACAAAGAGCCAAGAAACCGGCCATGGCCAAAAAAGACCATGGCCGCTGATGTTTACTTTGAGGTTAGGGTCAGTCATTCGTGGTTATCGTAGGATGATAGATAAACTGATCCTAGCTGAACTTTTCAACTATAGTACTGAGAGAATGTCACCATCGTTCTGGTTAGAGGAACAAAATATCACAAAACGTTATTAACGATACTGCTTCTGACACTTTCTCTCAGCCAAATTTTCACAAGATTCTTGGAGTTATTAATGCTCCATATACACTCGCTATTTCTAATGGTCAAATCAACTTAATAAAATAATTAATTCAATCTAGATATACTGGTACAATACAAGCTACAAGCAAAACCACAAAATAGGTACATAATTTCACCCAATGATTTCTCATTTCACCAAAGAGAATTTTACAATGTATTTTTTTCGGAATTTCTTTTTTTTATTCTTTTTTTGTTAAAATTTTCATGACCGTGGATTCAATGTCCTTTAGTCGTAATATTTATGGTACTTATAGTAATACAGTTTACATAATATTGATAGCGTCAAACAAGTCATAGTCACAGTCAGAGTCAAGAAAAGTAAGTCACAGTCAAGTAAAAACTTATGCCCCTGTAAAGAGGTGGAGATTTACAAGAGGCTCCTATGGAGTTTTGGAAACAACACGAAAAGACATATTTTACCACGTTATATCACTTTCCCACACTCGAGTACGTTAACGAGCACTTAATGAATAATAATTCACCATTTACTACACATTGACACTCGAAAATAAACAAGTTTAGGAAAATAATCCAACGAGCCGACATATTTTTTTCCACGTTGGCGCCAAAACCTCCGGTAGTAACATGACATGAATGAAGGTGAAATTTTTTTGTTACAATTTTTATGACCGTCGATTCAATGTCCTTTAGTTGTAATATTAAACAAGCTTACATAGTATTAATAGCGTCAAACAAGTCTTAGTCACAGTCAAAGTCAAGCAAAGTAAGTCACGGTCAAGTCAAATTAATGCCCCTGTAAAGTGGTGGAGATTTACAAAAGGATAATTAAAAAAAAAAAAAAAAATGATAGGTTTCTATGGAGTTTTGGAAACAACACGAAAAGGCATGTTTCAGAATCAGAATCGTCTTTATTGTAAAAATCTGTACATTATAAGGTGTTAGCATCGATCTAAATGTACTACGCAGTTTTCTATAATTATGGAATCTACTACAGCAAAAAGCTTGCAAAAAAACGGGAGGATTGAGAAGAAAATCGGAAAATCAGGTGGCTTCGGCTGAAGTCGGGAGAATCCCGTAAAATCGGGAGACATTGCTGCTTGCGCTGCGTTTTTTTTGTGGGGTTTGTTCTGTCTACAGAGACAAAGGCCTTTGGACCATGCGTTTCCTACCAGATAACTAACAACTTTTTTTTAGGATACTTTTTTCATGACCATGGACACAGCGTCCTTCAGTCGGAATATTTTTTTTTTATCCAAGGTCGCTTTGATTATTTATAGATAATTTTCTATATAATCAAAGCAAGGTCGTAATAAAAAAAATACAAAAGTAAACATCATATTTTCTAGACTATTTACTATAAAGTTATATGATTATTTACGGGATATTTACCGTGGTAATGTTGTGGAATGAGCTCCCGATATTTCGGCGCAGTTACATGCACCATGTAACAACCAACAACCTAGTGAACAACCGGGATAGTTAAAAACAGTGTTTTATTTACAATAAACTTCATAATAATAGTCGGGCTGCATTCGCAACGAATGGTTTTTTTCTCCATTACCATGGATACAAAGTCCTTCAGTCGTAATCAGACTAGCGCTTTAGGGTCATTATTACTAAACTCAAAATCCTCCGTTCAGGTGTAACTCTATTCAGGTATTAATTCGAAACTCAAGTCACTACTAATTAATAAACTGCAATCAGCCCTCAACTCATGTGAATCCTTTCTCAAAATCTGTACTTGGGTGATACATACAAGATGTTTTGACTGCAAGAACGCCTGGCAATTATCTACCTTAATTTTATTTTAGTCTCAACATACAATATAATATGATAATGCATATACCTATACTGTACTATGCCAAAAAGTCATTGTACTCATCGTTATGAATAAATTTTACTATGGGATATAATATCTGCAGTTCCTAATATTTTGTACTGTCAGTAACCGTTTTCTATGGAATAGCAATTTTTATTTCGCGATTTCTTTCGGTTTAGTAGTCTCTATATGCGTAACTCTGCAGAGAACGGTCATAGATTTAGGTAGTGTTGTTTTGTACACTGTAGTCGTTAGGTATAAAAGCCTCGGCCCCATCCTCTTTTTATGAAACAACAAATAAAAACGCACATACTAAACTTGTATAATTTATTCAGTAAATATTTTTTAAATAAAAACCTAAATAGGACCAGTGTTGGACGGATAATTAACATGATTTAACTTAATACTATAAAGAAAATAGCTTATAAAACGATAATTAACTAAAAACATCATTATAAATTATACTTTGAGGGCATTTTGAATGTGTTAGGTTATTTTTATAAATATAGAACAAAAAGAAAAAAGACCAAGGTTGGAAAGCTGATTATGTAAGGCACATTCATTTTGGTTTTGAAAAAGGCACAATTGTGTTTTATATAAATAGTAGCTTGTGTATCTCAATTTCACTGAGTTAATTTGATAAAACTGCACATAGTTTATTTAAGTAGGTACTAAATAAGTCATTGGTGCAGTACTCTCTCTCTCTCTGAGTAAGGCCTGTGTCTCAACAGTGGGAACATGATAAGCTGATAATGAATTAATATTTTACGGAAATAATCTTCCAGAAAATTCGTTCGAAACAAATAGAAACTGCTAGCCTCAGAATAGTTACTCAGAATTTTCTTATTATTCGATCCAGTGAACATAACACAAAGTAACTATTCCAAGGCTACCCCATGTTTATTAATAAAAAAGAAAGTTTAAATAACTGAGATTCCATACCACCTTGGATCGAGATATTAAAAAGAAAGTGTAATAAAAAAGTTACACAATATAAACCAAGTAGGTAGATACTCTATACGGTTTCTAACAAACATCTATGGTGATGGTTTAAAAGCATGGTGGGTTGGTTTAAATACGAATATGTACATAGTTCAGAATTCCCGCACACGACAGCTCTTTCATATCCCTAAATAAATATCCTTTTCATCACTAGCGCTCGATAAGTGGGTCATTCATCATCATCAGCCAGAAGACGTCCACTGCTGAACATAGGCCTCCCCCTTTAACCTCCACACTGAACGACAGCCTGCCTTTTGCATCCACTGGATGCCAGCGACTCTCGCTATGTCGTCGGTCCATCTAGTAGGAGGCCTACCTACGCTGCGTCTTCCGGTTCGTGGTCTCCACTCAAGAACCTTCCTTCCCCATCGGTTATCGGTTCTTCGAGCGATGTGGCCTGCCCATTGCCACTTCAACTTGCAAATTTTAACAGCTATGTCGGTGACTCTGGTTCTTTGGCGAATATCCACGTTTTGGATTTTATCGCGCAAAGAAACTCAGAGCATAGCTCTTTCCATTGCCCGCTGAGTGACTCTGAGTTTTTCCAAAAGGCCAACAGTTAAGGACCACGTCTCAGTACCATATGTACAATCTACTATTACATAGTTATTTTTAAGTTACTTTTTACCTGACAGCGATGCTTAAAAAAATTATGTATGGTCTTAGAATACGACCTCCTGCCCCAAAATAGCTTGTCAAGCGTGGGATGAATGTATTCATGTTTGTCTGGAATAAAATAAGCTACGTTTTGTAATCGGGTTTGTTTGTCATTTCTTTCACCGTCTCTCTCATTAGAAATACCACGAGTGACTGAGTTAATCTCGAGCGCGCCAGAATAGAGCCCTTTTACAGATAGAACAAAGAAAATAATTATCGTGGTCGAGAATTCTCAAACATACTTAACACTATATTGCATCTATAATTCTATATTTCTATTCTAACACTAAAACTGTAAATACAAAATATAAAATTCGCACGAAAATATACAACATAGTGATTTAAAAACAACAAAAAAAAAACGTCATATCTCTTTATACAACACTTTGTGCTGATTCTATAATACATTTGTATGTTTTTACAAAAAGAACTTTGTTCAGGCTAAATATACAAACGCAATGTAAATAATGTTCCTGATAGTTGCTAACTAAGTCGCAATAAAAATATTCAATTTTTAATGTTTCGTGAGATATGTTCCTTTTAACGCTAAATAAGTGCTTCGACAATATATTAAAGGTAACTTATTATCTAAGAGATTATTTCCTGTACAATACACCTACTAGCTAATAATGATTTCAAAAGTTGTGGAAACATACGAAACTGAAATGAGGTTATACGGAAAGGTGTACTAACCTGAAAGTTAATAGTGTACATTCTTAAGGTAGTACAAATTTCATATAGTTTTCATGTCCTTGTAGATAGGCCAGGGTAATTATTGTAAATGACACGGTTTTTGCGCAAATAGTTGGGAGTTCTTTACTTTATATCGTGCAGCTATTTATCAATAACGCACCATATTACTTACATTTGTCAATAGACCGTTTCCAACGGCAAAAAATAGTTTATCGCCAAATGTAAGTATTATTGTTTAAAGTGAATTAAAGATATCTTTACATGATTTTGTAAAGGATAATAATCAATTTGCGCAAACACCACGATCGTTTACAATAATTACCCGACCTAGCTACAAAAACAAAACAAAAACTGTTTGAAATTTGAATTTACCACTATATGTGAAACGTACCACCTTAATAAATAACGATTCTTACTATGGGACCAACCCTGAAGTCACAGAAAAATGTCGTTGATACTCAACGAAAAATGTGTAACAGCTTAGAAAAGAAAAGTAAATAGAACGGAAATGAGAAGGAAAATCTGTCACCAGGCATTATGACAGAACTTAGATTGAACATTCTTATTTATGTCAACACGTCGAACTCCGCATCCTAAGAACTTGGACCTTACCTTTCTGGGTTAAAGGTAAGGTTTCTGGGTTTCTGGGTGAAGTTCTTTGTCCACATCACAGTTGCTGATTTCGAATGACTGACGTTTTGTTTATATGGGTGCAACTGGCTACAACAAATTTCTTACAAAAATGCCTTGACAGCCGTTCTAATTTTAACAAAAAAAAACTTTTCTGTGTGTAAACAGCTGATATTTTTTTGCAATATCAGGGTTGGTGCCATAGTAAAAGTTGTTTATAATAATAAATGAGCTCTTTTCGGTTTAGTCCACCCTTTCCTAGTAACCCTGTATTTGGCCAGTGGTAAATTGTACAGATTGCTTATCAACACAATCAAAATTAAGCGTCAGAGCTTTAGATACAAAAAAATATTTAAAAGTATTTTAAAGTTATATGATTATTTACGGGATATTTACCGTGGTAAGGTTGTGGAATGAGCTCCTGATATTTCGGCGCAGTTACATGCACAATGTTCACGGGAAGACTGAAGAATGCGGGTGGTTGGTCGAACAGTTAAAAAGTTAGGTGCAGACATAACGATCTACCCTCTTTCTTAGTCTTTTGCTACGGTTATCACTGGAACTCCAACTCGAACCCCCCGAAAAAATAAAAATATCCCCTTGAATATCGCGTAAATAATCATATAACTTTAGTGAACAACCGTGATAGTTTAAAACAGTGTTCTAAATTATTTTGTTATGGAAATCGATCTCGTTGCACCATTTTCTAATGGTCCCTAACCTTTGTCTTCCGTTAGCATCAGATCACAATATCTATACGTACGCTACGCATTGCGCCGACTTTTTGGTTAGTTGTAAGGCAACCGCGATCCGACTACAACGGCGCGCGTCTGTATGTCTTTATGGCCGCTAACTCCTCCTAAACCACGAAACGGATTTTAATGCGGTTTTCACCATCAGATAGATACATTTTCACGGAAGGTTTATATATATAACTAGCGACCCGCCCCGGCTTCGCATGTAAATGACACCCGTGCGAGGCCGGGCGGGCGGGTCGCTAGTTGCTTATAAAACGCAGATTAGAATATACTAGCGACTCGCCCGCCCGGCTTCGCACGGGTGTAGTTTACGTGCGAAGCCGGGGCGGGTCGCTAGTCATATATATAAACCTTCCTTGAAAATGTATCTAACTGATGGTGAAAACCGCATCAAAATCCGTTGCGTGGTTTAGGAGGAGTTAGCAGCCATACAGACGCGGAAAGCGACTTTAATTTATACTATGTAGAGATAGAGATGATACCCCATTACAAAAAATAATATGTAGTTCAAAAAACACTTCATCATCTTCCCGATGACTATGGGAGTCGAACCCTCATTTAGCCATGTTAAAGTATCGATGTAATGCCTTTCCCACTCCTGCGCACCTTTCACGTTAATTAATCGAATGCCTTTTTATTATCTACACAACAGCACTGCGTCTGAGAAAATGACACCAACAATCTTACAGTTAGAAAATAGTACAACTTTCGACTCTAAACCATAATTTCTATTAATTGTGTTGAAATAATTAACAATCTTGGTATGCACAGTCTGTGCTCATATGTTCTTTTCAATAAATCTAGTTATCAGATGACAATTTCTGATCACACTGTATCGCTCCCAACAGATCATGAGATCGGTTCGAAATTATTAACATGTCATTTCACTCCCAACAGATAGTGTAGTGTTACTTTGTGCTACACAAATGTCTTTTAACAGTCTTAATAATAAACTAACATAGATATAAATTAAATTATCTACTTTTACTTAGAATAGAACACAATCTTAGTTCACCCACTTTGACCAAACGGTACAGATTAGATTCTACTTAACTCCAAAATGTTGGTCAGCTAAGAACAAGTTGATTCTATATCGCAACAAAGGCCAATGAAAAAGTGTGGATTCGGAATGTGCCCCAAACATTTATACTTAATTGGCAGACTAAAAGCCGGTCTACTGGGTTACGCAGAAAGGGTGTACTAAGCCGAAAGGGGTCCATAGTATAAATTTTTTTAAAAAGCTTTCGTTTACCACCGTCACGCCTGATATTAAGCGATGATGCGGTCTACGTTGGAGCACGCTTGCCTAGATGAAACCGATTCACTCGTGATTTGAATCAGAAAATTTTTCATGATTTCAGGGTTGGTCTCATAGTAAAACTTATACGTATTGATGAATGTAACGTGCCCCTTTCGGCTTAGTACACCCTTTCAGCCTAGCCCTGTATAAGAACGGATAATTAGAATTATCTTGACGCATTGCTCACGCTGCACTTTGAAATAAATTTCAATTCAAACAGTGTAATACGGAATAACTGTAACGATTAAATTCTATGCGCAATTTGCAGTCAAATCAATACTGCGCACCATTATGCAAAATTTTAAAAGTGCAGTTATAGACAAATATAATATAGACAAAGTACGCGTGAAATAGTATTAACTGTTTTACACTGTTACTTTTGCTATTTTTGCACTTTTTTCTTTTTTGATTTTGACATCGCACGTCTTGTGCATTTGCCAGTGACAAGTATTGAGATTTTTGTAAGTTTTAATAAATACATATCGTCAATCAAGCCATAGTCACGTCAGAGTCAAGCAAAGTTAGTCACAGTCACGGTCGCGCCCTAGTAAAGTGCATTTGTCAGTAACAAGTATTGAGATTTTTTGAGAAGTTTATTATATATTTTTAATCAAGCCATAGTCACGTCAGAGTCAAGCAAAGTTACTCACAGTCACGGTCGTGCCCTAGTAAAGTAGTGAAGACTTTACTAGAGGCTTCTGTGGAGTTTCGGAAACATCACGAAAATAGTAAGTTTTAAACTATCGTGGTTTTTTTTTTTGCGGTTTTTTAAATGTTTATTAAGACTTATCACATAAATAAACATTTAAAACATCACGAAAATACACGTTTCACCTCATTATATCAATTACCTACTCTCGACCAGTAATCCACCATTATTACATCTTAATACTCGAAATAACACAAATTTTGAAAAACAATACATTGAGGCGACACGTTGTTCTTTATGTTGGCGCCAAAACTCCTCTGCTTTTTTTAATACAGGCTTGATTTACCTTCGGGTTTCAATCACCTTACTTAATTGGGACAAATGCTTACGAATTTTCTGATTAGATTTCAGTATTGGTTTGCATGCAGTTATGATTGTTAACTTGAGAGTTTGTATGTATATTTGTTGATCAGATCTCAGTCCTGAGCCCGATTCTACTAAACAAATTGTTTTTAAATTGCATGAAAAATTACACTTAAAGTATAAATAGGGTTATAAGTGACAAGTTGTGTAACTAAAACCAATTGTTATTAAATTGCTAATGAATTGCATCAAAAATTACACTTAAGGTATAAAAATGGCCATAGGTGACAATTTGTGTAAATATAACCAATTGTTAATGAATTGCATAAAAAATTACACTTATAGTATAAAAAAGGTCATCAGTGACAATTTGTGTAACTTAAAACAATTGTTCTAAATTTTTAATGAATTTCCTCAAAATTTACACCTTTTCACTTTTTTTTAAAGTGTCAAAAGTGTCAATTTTGAGGCAATTCATTAACAATTTAAAAACAATTGGTTTTAGTTCATTAAACAAATAAAACTAAAAGAACTACAATTTAAAAACAATTGGTTTAGTAGAATCGGGGCCCAGTGCGTCTGTATGTTTAGTTTCGGACCTTAGTGCTGCGTGTCTAGATGCGTACTATCATACAATGCTGTGTTTTTACGTGTAGTCCTCAGACCTCAGTACTGTGCGTTTGTATTCGCACTTTTTTCTGGCTGCCGTTCCTGTTTAGCGGCGGGGAATGTCCGGAGTAGCCAGGGTTCTGTATGCCGAGGCTGGGGTCCCCTTCTCGTCGTGGCTTCTTCAGCGAGGAGCGTAGCGGCGACCGTGTTATGGTGCTCGCGTCTGATGACACACCTGCACATATACACATATTATATCATTTCTTACTCATAAAAATAGTTTTCGATTGTGTATAATTTATGTATGTATACTCACACCCACACACACACACACACAGGTACCTCCACGGCAGTACTTACATAACATCGATAAATATAGAACAAAATCAATTTATTTTATACATTGCCGGTGGACCAGCAGGTATTCTATACAATGCCTAGGCATTGTATATATTACCTAGGTAAATTATGTAACGAACAATAACATTTATATTACATATTTCATACATTGCCTGGACGCCCCAAGCATTCTATACATTGCCTAGGCATTGTATAGAATACCTGAATTATACACATTGCCGGTAACATATCTATACTATTATACTATAATATTATAAAGAGGAAAGATTTGTTTGTTTGTTTGTATTGAATAGGCTCCGAAACTACTGAACCGATTTGAAAAATTCTTTCACTGTTGGGATGCTGCACTATCCCCAGTTGACATAGTATAATATATTCAAGTAAATTTCACCATAAAAAAAAAAAAACATCATTATCAGCCTTTCACGGTCCCATTGTTGGGACACAGGCCTCTCAGTGAGAGAAAGGATGGTCCACCATTCTGGCCCAGTGTTTCCATTCTGGTGTCATTAAAATTATATGGTTCTTGGGTATACTGGTTTCCTTACGATGTTTTCCTTCGCCGCTTTTGAGCAATGGCATTGGAAAAATTATTATTACCTGCACATATTTTTTACTATGATACCCAAGCATAGTTTTAGCTAGTATTTGTTTTATGTGCTACATGAGTATAATTGTGCTTAATTTTGTTAATTACTTTTTATATTAACTTATAAAGCTTAGCTTTTTAGCGCTTGTTTGCAATACATTTATGATTTTTAGAAGTGATTTTCCACGACAATGTTACTTACTATCACTAGTATAGACCTATTAATGGCTGTAATTTAAAATAACTATGTAAAACTATTGTATAAATTTTTGTGCTGTTGGGCTTGAAGATTTGTAGTATGTAAGTATGTTTGTAACGAATTGGCTCAAAAAGTACTGGACCGATTTTAAAAATTCTTTCACCATTTGAATGCTACATTATCACTGATATTATATTTATATTAAAGAATTTTAAGTAATAGTGTGTACTACTATTAGAATGTATGTGTATGGTATAAGTAAAATTTTTATAGTCTATCCTCTATTGCACACCCCGTCTTCTACGTCTACTATAAATCCTATCCATCCTGAGGTTGCCTGGAAGAGATCGTTTTTAGCGATAAGGCCGCCAGTTGTTACATTAGTTTTTTTAAGAGTTTTTTTGTCCTCTGTATCAAATTTAATGGTGTGAACAATAAAGAGTTAATCAATCAATCAATCAATTAATATAGGCTATTTTAATAGGCTATATAACTATACCCGTGCGGAATCGCCTTTTACAATCGCCTTTTCTATCGCCATAACATAATGGAATTTACAGTATGAACGTGACCAGCTTTTTTGCAATTTGCTGCATCTGTTAGCGATCATCCGAAAGCGAACGGATTATAATGACTACATGCGTCACACACGGTTTTATAGTTTCCGCCATTTTCCTGCATTTAACCGACGCTTTGTTTTAGGCTTGACCGTCACCTTGTCTGATGTTAAGCGAAAATAGAGCATGTGCTGTGGCATTGTGAAGCCACAGAAGAAACAGAGTCGCTACCGCGTTGCACGAAGCATCATTACATTCATCACCCACATCACCATAACAGCTAGACTGCTTTTCATCGTCATTATGCACACTTCCATCTACGCCACTAGAGCAACTGTGCCAGCGCCTCAGAGCCTCACTCCGATATTTCAAGGAGTTGGGTTGGCTCGGGTAGGTGCTGGTAGGGGGAAATGCACAATACACCCCAAGCGGGACGTCAGTACAGGACTTATCGCCCCCATCTCGAATAAGAATAGATGCTGTCTACGATGGAGCACACTTGCCTAATAGAAACCGATTCACTCGCGATTTAAAGACACCCAGATTATTACTATTGGGGAATAGGGACGTCAGTGCAGGACTTATCGCCCCCATTTCAAATAAGAATAGAGCTGTCTACGATGGAGTACACTTGCCTAATAGAAACCGATTCACTCGCGATTTAAAGACACCCAGATTATTACTATTGGGGAACAGGGACGTTAGTACAGGACTTATCGCCCCCATTTCAAATAAGAATAGAGCTGACTACGATGGAGTACACTTGCCTAATAGAAACCGATTCACTCGCGATTTAAAGACACCCAGATTATTACTATTGGGGAACAGGGACGTCAGTGCAGGACTTATCGCCCCCATTTCAAATAAGAATAGAGCTGTCTACGATGGAGTACACTTGCCTAATAGAAACCGATTCACTCGCGATTTAAAGACACCCAGATTATTACTATTGGGGAACAGGGACGTCAGTGCAGGACTTATCGCCCCCATTTCAAATAAGAATAGAGCTGTCTACGATGGAGTACACTTGCCTAATAGAAACCGATTCACTCGCGATTTAAAGACACCCAGATTATTACTATTGGGGAACAGGGACGTCAGTGCAGGACTTATCGCCGCCATTTCAAATAAGAATAGAGCTGTCTACGATGGAGCACACTTGCCTAATAGAAACCGATTCACTCGCGATTTAAAGACACCCAGATTATTACTATTGGGGAACACCCATTCAGGCAGATGCAGTTCGCAAAATAAAAGTGGAATCAATGCGCTTCGTAATAGTTTTCGCAATATCAACCATGAAGCGGTGTCGCCTTTTCGTACCCACTCTGGCAGTATAATTCAAAAGGATGGCAACGTTCTTCTGGTGTATGTTTTTTCTGTTACTAAATGACCTGAAGCCAAAACGGCTTGACACATTTTGGAGCACGAGGTGAAGTAATTTGTGAATTAGTCATGTTTGTGAAACGAACCTGTTAAAGTAGTGGCTGTGGTGTTCATAGACGCAACACTCCCATGGCCATTGGTGCTGTACGGTTTCCCTGAAGCGTCCGTCATTGAGATACCTGGAAAAACCAACCGCAAGTAGAGTTATTATGTGTAACACAGTATAAATTATAGTCTGACTCGTCCCACAGGGACGATAATAAATAATAAATATTCGTGACATTTTTTGCACAAACGGTCATCTGACCCCAAACTAAGCAAAGCTTGTAATATGGCTGTCAGAGACTGATATATATACATATTTATAGTTTTTCAAATACATACTTAAATAATATTAACAACCAGATATAGAACAAACAAATGTTCATCACATAAATGTATATATTTTACGATACTTTATATGAGCATAATGCGTGAGCGTACAGTACAGTGTTTCTTTGCCATTATGTTTATACTTTGATACATTAGTAGGTGGATTCAAGAGGCAAAAATTAGCTTTGGCTCTACCGGTTGAGCCTGGTGGTGGATCTAAGTGGCCTTAAGGATATCGTTCACTCACTACGGGTTGCTCTGCAGTAGCGCGGGCCAAACTTAATTCGCGAAAGTCGATATCAACTGAGCCCCTGACACTACGCTACGGGTTACGCGGAAATGGTGTACTAAACCGAAAGTAGTCCGTTATACCTATCATTATGAATAAGTTTTACTATGGGACCAACCCAATCGCGGAAAAAATATTCTAAATTTTGGAACAGCTGATATTTTTAGTCTTAAACCTCACCACGTATCACCAAGGGGGAGGGGGGGGGGGGGTTTATAAAATGCTAATAAAACATCACGTGATTAATGGACGGCCCCTTACTGCGGTGATGTTACCAGTTGTAGTACAGACCTCGTCCTTCTTTGAAGCCTGGGTTATTGATGGTGGTAGCTGAGGGCTCGCTGAGTGAAGTGGTCGGGTCGCCACCCTCGCGCCGCGAGAACAACGCGTCGTACAGCGACATTATAAACAATGCCGAATTTATCACTATGCAGGTTATCTGTAATGGGAGAATTAGTATGTCTATCAATCTTTTATTTCTTTTTACATTCTTTGTATAATTTTTATATTATCTGATAACTTTATTAGACTAACTAGCAATCCAATCAATTCTATATGCAAATAAGCTAACCTCCGCAGTGGTTACATATTTGAGGCGTTTGGGGTAGACATTGGGCCGATGGGGACTGGGATCTCACCTCATTTTCTAATATCTTTCAGAGCGCCTGGTTTGTGCCGCCAGCATGCTGGGTACAGTGCCAACTGGTAGTGGGCTTGAGCATTTGGATTGTATTTAGACCTTCAACGGTCTAACTGTATTTGTAGTGTTAGTATTAGCTTGTATTTTGTTTAGTTAATAAAGGCACTTGCCCATTTAAAACAATCAATTCTTGGAAGTTTGGTTCTAACCTACTTTTAATTGTCATCGATTTGAAACTTTGCAAGTATATATCGTAGTAGTTTGTAAGTTTGTGGTAATTCATCATCATCATCAGCCTTTCACTGTCCACTGGACATAGACCTGTCAAAACTTACACTATGTTGTGACTATCTACGCCAGTGAAAATGCACATTAAATTAAATCCAAAAAGCATTTCAATTGTCATTTGGTTTGTCCGCTCAAGCAAAGCAATTCAAGTTAAGCACGAATTGAATACTGACGACATAGACATAGTGAGAGTCGCTGGCATCCAGTGGATGCAAAAGGCAGGCTGTCGTTTCGTGTATCGTCATCTCTCTCGAACTTGTTGTAATTTACTTATTCTGCTCTTGCTTATGCACGTGTACGTGTATCCATGACATTGATCATTGCGACATGACATCATTGCGGGACACCCACGTGACATTTTTTCTCGGAGCGCTGTACCTGGCGGAGTATATTATTATACCATGGCTTCTAGGAATCACTGCGGATGATAGCTCAGTCCACATTTTTCAGGTGTGACACAAGGTTTGTAAGAATCGCGAGTATGCAATTTTGACAATTCAACTATATGAGGAAGAGATTCCTGGCGGTAGCGGCTATTGTGGTGATAAAACCGTGACTCCAGCATAAGGTCGACCATTCAGAACACTCCCCACACACAGATCTTATCTCCCTACGCATGCTAACCAGTTTCAGGTCTTCAAGCTTGGGGACGTTGACAATTCCGACAGCTTAACGCTGTAACGCGTCAAGGGGCTAGAGTTGAGATAAATCGTAATTATTTATACCTGTACATAGAATGCTTCGCCTCTCTTCAAATAGAATCCTCTGTCATCGCCCTGCACAGCAAACAGGCCTGCTGCAGCAATGGACAGCAACGCTGGAATCAGGAAAATAACAAATGAATACTTGCACATGAGAATGAATACTAGATCTTTTAATGAGAGACATTTTAGGACCAGCCTGGGATTCATAACAGCCAGGCTGAGCTTCTAGAAATCTAATTTGATATTTATAAAGCCCAGGCCCCAGACAAGATGAACCCGATTACCAGTATATTCGATAAGGTCGCTGATCATCCACGCTTCTGTATTTGAAATCTACGCTCTGGTATTTCGGTAGTAACGCTGCGTTATTTCAAATCTACGACCCAGTATTTCGGTAACAACGCTCCTGTATTTGAAATCTAGACTCCATATATAAAGGTAGCCACGCTCCGGTATATGAAATCTACATTTTTGTATTTCGGTAGCCATACTCTGGTATTTTAAATCTACGCTCTAGTATTTTGGTAGTCACGCTCCGGTATTTCAAACGCGAAAGAAGTGTGTTTGTTTCTCTTTCACACAGTACCAGGGCAAGGGATTGATGTTATTTTTTGCATGGGTGGTATAAGTAGTTCAAGGACCAGAGAGTGATATAGGATACCTTATCCCGATAAAATCATTGGTTCCTAAGGGAATGTCCACGCAGGCAAAGCCGCGGGACGCAGCTATTATCAAATAAGCATAAGGCTGCCGATCCAGTCAGAGTCACATCCGCAAACAAAATTGAAAGTGTTTTGTTTTCCTCATAATTAAAGGAGGATATTAGTTATTAGTGTCACATGTCTTCTGCATTTGCCACTTAGAGCGTTCATCATTATCGGCCTTTTCTAACAGTCCACTGCTGGACTTTTAGCCTACCCCCGAAAGGGTGATTGAGCCATATCCACCACGCTGGCCCAGTGCGGGTTGGTGGATTCACATACGCCATTGAATTTCTTGTCCGCACGTATGCAGGTTTCCTCACGATGTTTTCCTTCACCGAAAAGCTAGTGGTATGAAAATCCGTACATAAGCTCCAAAGAGCTCATTGGTACGGGCTCTACCAAGTCTACAAGTCTACCGGTCTCCCAAGGGGCTACCACGACTCCCAGCTTAGAGCGTTACTTACTGGCTAACAGCGCCAGGGTGAGTTTCATCATGACGAGGTGTGTGTACTTGACCGCGACGCGTTCCTTCGACGAGATCATGGCGAGCTGCAGGATGGACAGCACGCAAAACACGCCCAGGACTGAAACGCCGATCGCTCCCACCACACCAGCGAAGTACACCGCACCTGGAATACCATATTCACAATGTTATTAAGTTTACAAAAACAATAAATGCAGCATGTGTCCTTGGTGATCCAGCGCGGTAAGGCTGCTGGTGTAATAAAACCCGGTATTAGATGGCAAGCCGAGGATTGGCCTGAGTGGCGTGACTTGGGAGAGGCCTATGTGCAGCAGTAAACTAGTATAGGCTGATAATGATGATTAGATGTTATTATCAATAGTAAAATTTATAATTATCAATATGTTATTATAAGGATTATTATTACACATCATAGATCAGTGGAAACCGCACCATGTGCGATTCACACGATCTTTCTTGCCTCACACCTGCAAAATTTAGAATGAGCTACAGCATACAACATGGGGTTCTTCAAAAGGAGAGTTAATAGAGTCCTTAAGGGTCGGCAAAGTATTTGTGATGCCTCTGGTGTTACAAGTATCCATAGCCGACGGTGACTGCTTACCATCAGGCGGCCCGTATGCTTGTTTGCCACCCATGGCATAAAAAAGAAGGATAAATATCTATATAACATAATTAACATTGCTATTATCCTTTCGAACCCTGTCGAAATCTATCAACTTACCAACTCACATATCTCTACTAAATTCACCAACTTAATTTTCACAAATGTGCGAACACATGTAGCGTGTAAAGGAGAATGTACAATACACTGGCCTGACTAAGTGACATATACGAAGGCCACATAACCTGACTCATGGGATACACCACTTTCCTCTTACTCATACCATACTAGTTATGCGGGCCACGCAAACTAGCCGGATAGGACATTTTTATGTGGCTGCGGTTATCCTCGTTTTCCATGTTTTCCCTAATTTTTCAGGACTAATCTTAGAAAACATATATGGTAGTGTTATACCTACAGTTTTCCTTTTAGCATTGGCAGTGGCACCCCCCTTGGTCATCCATTTGATGACATTTTGAGCATAATTATCGTTTGCAGTTGTGTGCCCCTAAATATTGAAGTGTGCGTTTGTAGAACAAGTAAAAATATGTCAGTGTGTTCAATACGTGTTTACCTCGCCCCTTCAGTTTTTGGCAGACTTTCTTCGGTACTAGCTCGAGTGTAAGGCATATACAAACTATATAAATGATCAAAGGGACTAATAAAATAGTAGGTTTAAAGAAAAAAAAATTGCCCATGAATTTAGGAAATTTAACCACCATCTCGCCATGATGTTAAGCGTGATGCGGTCTGCGTTGGAATACGCTTGCTTAGAAGAAATTGATACATTCGTAATTTGAAGACACCAAAATTGTAACCATCGGGGAACACCCATTCAAGCAGCGCATTCCACTGACTAGCAGTTCGCACAATAAATGTGAAATCAAAGCGCTTCGTACGGGTAGCTTCGTAGCGGTATAAGACATCCGTCCTCATAATCCATGTTTCCCTGTCCATCAGTTTCGTGAGCCGTTTCGTTAGGCCATGTATGTATATTTAGTGTGTTATCATTCTGCATCTACTTTAGCTAAAGAATACGAAAAAGCTGGTTTTAAAATAGTGTTTTTTTAATTAATAAATTTTATTTATTTGTCTCAAGTCCACAGTGTACGCTAAAGGTGCGTAATTAAGAAGATAACATAATGCCTATGTAGGTATTCCACATTTAGGTCGGGACCAAGGTTGTGCCCATGACGTGTTTCGCTTGTCACACCGCCCTAATACCCGTCTAGTTAACTAATGTTGTGTTATAAGGGCGTGTTTTGGGGCTTAATACATGAAATAGGTACGTAAACTAATTATTATTTCGTTTAGCAAACATACCTTTACACCTAAGTTTAGATAAAAACTTCACATTAAAATACATATTACAATCGCTAATGTAACATCTCAATTTAATTTTACTTTAAAAAAAAAAACAGTGTTACTTTTGCTTACATTACAATGGGTTTACAGTCGAAACAATTGTATTATAAACCGGCTAAGTGCAAGTCGGGCTCGTGTACTGGGGGTTCCGTACCACCACAATATTCAAAAAGTTGTGCAAAAAGACATCACGCCTGGCGGTCACCCATCCGATACCGAGCGCGCCCGACGTTGCTTAACTTCGGTGAACAGAAATTAGTCACCGAGTGGTACTTGGTCATTATTTATTATTTGTTGATTTACCTTAGGGTATGATCATGCCAAGTTTGACGCTTGTACGTAATACCGTTTTTACATTAGAGCTAATGCAAAAATGCCTTTATTAACTAAACAAAATACAAGCTAAAACTAAAACTACAAATACAGTTAGACTGCCCATAGACCGTTGAAGGTCTAAAGACAATCCAAATGCTAAAGCCCACTACCAGTTGGCAGCGTACCCAGCATGCTGGCGGCATTACCTATACAAAAATACGTTTAGTTGAATCCTTTAGTTTTTGACTTTATTATTATAATTTCTTAGTTAATCCGGCGTAATATTGCATTTTCTGTGAAAATTGTAACTGGCTATCTGTTACGGTTCGAAAGATACAGCAGTTAAAAGGTAGGGACAAACAGAAAGACAGACAGATAGCGTAGGCTTATTAATAGGGTCCCGGTTTTTACGCTTAGGGTGCGGAACCCTAAGAAAGAGAAGAACTCGAAGCAGATAAAATTACACTGCTAGGGTATGTGATAGATTCTTTTATTTCGTAGTGGGTGACCACTTTTAGTGAAATTAAATACATTACACATGTTAAAATCGATCCAGTTTTGCTGGCAAACTTTCTCAAACATTAAGTTTCTGAAGTTAGAAGTTCTTTCACACACGTATCGTTACGTCATCGAGTGTGCAATCGTGTGCATGCGTGGTACTATACACTGGTGCATTATATCCGAGCCAAGTCTAACGGTAAACTGTCAACTTACCAAGAAGATTTTACTAGTAAGCTGATGCAGATGAATTTGTAGAACAATTGTAACAAAAAATATGTTTATGATTTCTATGGTTTCCACGATTATTATACATTGAACGATGTCATGAAGACTGGGCCTCTAAAAAGGGCGCTACGCAAGACTATTGAAAAAAAAAAAAGTTGGTTGGTAAGTCCGTACCACCTGATTGGGATCCAATTATCAAATATAGTCTGAATCCCGGCGTATAACAGAAAGACCTCTGAAAACCATTATAACGTAGATACATATGTATCTACGTTATCTGTATAAGGAAAGTTTTGATAAAAATAATTGTAGCGGTAAGTACTAGTAAATAATTTCGTAAAATTTCTATACACATCCATCACATTGTAGTCTACCTGTGACCACAGACACAGAAAAGTGTTCGGAAAGTCAGGATGAAACCCACTAAAATTGTTTAATTTAAAAAAACTATTAAATTTTTCGTATTTTGAAGCCTCTGTGACTTTCAGTCTTGCTTTTTTGCACATCAGTTGTCTTAAGTAAGGTAAATATTTACAGGTGTATGATATTCATAGCTTAGTGTCTAATATAGGCTATAATGATTTAGCATCGGTTCCCAATCCCAAACTAGGCTTAGAAACCGGAAAACGATTACAACAGTAAAAGTAATTAAATTAAAGTTAATATTTCATTAAATCAATGTAGAATTTTATAGTTGAATTAAAATACAGGGACTCGTATTGAAATGCGGTTATTGGACTTACACGAATTATTCCCAGGGAGATTATGCGAGTGTTTGAGACATTGCATGATAATGTCTCAAACATATCCTATGCTCGTTTGCCTATGTAATACAAATTAAAAGGAGCCTGAAAATTCTAACAGTACCTATATAATAGAGGAAAACACGATCTAAAATAATACCCTCTGAAAAACAAGGGTAGATAACAAAGAACCGAATCTAGACTGACCGTGCTAGCTTAATAAAAAACCCAAGGATCATCGCGTGACAATAGTGAGCCACTGACAATGCATCCAATTGAAATGATTGTCTTGATTGCAGAGATGCAATCAAAGGAAAATTATATGAAACGGCGTCGTTTAAAAACAGCAGTGATTTTGTTCAGAGAATAGACGTACATAATGCAACGAGGATAAAGAAGATTGGTTTAACCTTCCTTTGCTGAATCCGTGTCCAGCTTGTCGCTCTCGATAACCAAAGATATATGTAAAATATTAAACACATATTAAAGAAAGTGTTTGACATCCCTGTTTTGTCTTTCACAAAACAAGAACAAAGCAAGGCTATGTGCGAGTATGTAATATGTCTTAGTTTGATTACTTGTCAAATTCTTAAAATCAACTACACTAGTAGTTCGCCCCGAACTGTGACTTCGCGAACCATAAATCTTCAGAACCCCTAGATCGATTTTGCCCATATTCGAAATAAAAAGTGTATTGAAATGAACTACTTGCCTACAAGGTTTCATGAAGATCGGATCAACGATACGCGAGTTATCGTCGAACAAACCATGCACGCCGAAATGCCGACTTGTCTCATTAGCCATTTGAATCTGAGACCATTTCTTAGGTTTTCGCGATTGCTAAACATTAAATTAAACACTTTGTGACCCTTACCCTTGATAACCCTTAATCACCATATTCGTTTTAATAATCCTCAAATTCTCGTCAAGGAGAACCGGCATATACCAATGATGCTACGCGAGCCTATTGAAAATAGTAGTCAAAATTTTTATTGAAAAAGTGTTGGCAAGTACCATCTGCTTGGGATGCAGTCATTAAAATAATATAATCGCAAGCCTGGCGTAGAACTGCAAGATCTTTGGACAGACACCGTGAGCTACTACTGCGTAAAAAGGAGCGTTTTGTTGAAAAATCATTGCCAGTATTCCATGATTGATCGAGATACAATTTCTATGTATTACATGGTGAAAATAATTGTAAGTTTATTAAATGTTTGAGAAGAAGATGAATTAAGCTTTGTCTTCATTACCTTGAGTTTTTATTTTGAGTACCTAGGTATATTTTATCTCGGTAGGTAGATTGGTAGTTGAAAGAAAAGTAACTCGTGACACTCGTGTTAATTTAGTGCCCTCGCATGTGCTCGGGCACCAACTTTAACTCACTTTGCGCTCGATGCAACAATCTACTAAATATAACATTTCTATAGTCATTCGTCATCTAGTGTGTATATGTGACCAACAATGTTCGAAACGACAAGAATTTAATTAATGTAGAATACACGCGATAAAATCCGTTGAAAGTGTTAAACTACAATGAAAACCTTAATGTTTGTAAGAGTCAAAATCCCAATTAAAGGGTCAGAAGTCTTAACCGAGAATCGCAGAAAAAACTGTCCACCCAGTTCAAATGCCACGAAATAAGTGCATTACGTCACCAGCCAACCAGAACTACTGGAAGCTTCAGATCAAACCGGTTTCATGGCATTAAACTCCTATAGCACAAACAACTTTGGGATCCATAGTGGTTTGAGGTCAAAATATCGTATAACGTCATCTGCAGTGAACTATATGAATTTTTGTAAGGCCATTTTAGAAGGACATCTAGTTCCCGTAACGCTCTTTCAACTATAACCGCGTACAGTGCAATTGTGCAAAGTTCTGCTCGTGGTAACCATTTATATCAATGTGGAACGATATAAATATAATAATATATGTAAATGTGATAAAATAACCGTTTTGCAATAAATCTCACTTAATGGACTTGTAACCATGGTAGCCTATTTGGCTGACCGCTAGACTTGAAAGCTAGCTTGAAAAATGGTGATGATGATGAAAAGTGCCCTATGTTACTCTCTGGCTCTGAACTATACCCATGCAAAAAATCAGGTCGATCCGTTGCAGCGTGAAAGAGGAACAAACATCCATACATCTATACATCCATACATACAAACGTTCGCGTTTATAATATTAGTAGGATTATTTTACTTTTATTTCTAATTAAGTTCTATAATATGACACCGACGGTTTGTTAATTCATGATTGAGAGAAACAGCATTATTGTTATTAGTAGTCTGTTTATTGCAGTAACGGAATCCAGTCTAATCGACTCAGAAGTCTAGCGTGATTTATATGACAATCTCGTATTTTTAGACAATTTCTAACAATTTTATTGTAATGGAAAAGTGAAATTGTGTTGCGGAACGCATGCTTATTTCTGGTATTGTTCGGTCCGAGTTTAAACTTTCATCCTAATCTGTACGCAGTGTATTTGTACCTACCACATAATGATTTGTGTGATAACCTTGCATTTGCCGTACTCCGAACGGAATTCGCTATGACTGTGGCTGTTTTATAGACATTTTCAACATTATATGAACCGGTCACTGAACTCTAATCATTGAATTTTAAGGGTTCTTCATTTGAAGAAAACGCTCCTGTCGCCCAACCCAACTCCGCAAAGATTCCATTGGGTCAAATTGGCATAGACTCTGATGTACCATTCTCTAAACTAAATTTGACAGTTTTAAAATGGTTGCCATCCTTTTCTGACATACTGAAAGGTACAACAGAATTGACGCTATTATATTGATAGCAATGGTGGCCACCATTGCTAAGCGGTAGCAAGTGCGCTTTATAATCTGACGGCAACCGGTTCGATCCTCGGCCCTGCACCAATGACTTATTTAGTACTCCAATAAATTAAGTGCAGTTTCGATGTCATCGCTCAAAAACGTTCAAGGAAAACATCGTGAGGAAACCGGTATGATCAAAAACATCAAAAAGTTCAAACACATGACATTCACCAACTGGCACTTTTCCGTGCACGGCTGCCAAAAAGGCGATAAGGCCGCCTGTTAAAAACCTAAACGATAATAGTTTTATTGTAATCTATATGTTATCTTAGTTTTTGTGGTCTTTTAATAAAGAGCAAGCACTGGGCCAGAATTGTGAATTATGGCCAATATTAGGGCTCATGCTCTCTGTCTGTCTGAGAAGGCATGTGCTGTTTCCCAGCAGTGGGTACCATGATAGACTGATGATGATGACATTATATGTACATTGTTTGCCTCTGTGCTTGTCTAAGGGTTTTGGGATCTTTATGGGAACTCACGAGTACTCCCCTAGCCTCATAGATCTTCTGCTAATTTATAGTAAACTTGGCTCACCAGAAAAATGTTCGGAAGTAATTGAAGCTGATGCTCAAACCTAACTAGTGAAACTGCATAGCGGAGCGAGCGGACGACATATTTGCACGTCTCGCGGTCGTGAGTCACGGTCATTCTATCATAAATGTACTATATATGACATCAGAAAATGGATGCATTTAGTGAGATTATCGAAGGTTTTTGTAGCTGCAGTATATACAGGGTGTAAGGGGAACACTCTCGAAGCCAAAAGAAGGTAATTGTACTCATCATTATGAACCACTTTTAGTATGGGACCAACCCTGAAATTGCGAAAAAAAATCGCCAGTTCCATACATTTTGTCGAGTGTCAATGACCGTTTTCTATAGAACAGCTGATTTTTTTTTTGCGATTTCAGAGCTGGTCCCATATTAAAAGTTGTTCATAATGATGAGTACAATTACCTTCTTTTGGCTTCGAGACTGTTCCCCTTACAACCCGTATACTCTATGCTATGGCACCGACGTGAGTAGCTAATATTTTTATTCTGAACTATAGCGCACCCCGCGGTTTTTTCCGCGAGGACATCCTCCCAGAAACCGTACGTTTATTTACTTATTAATAATAGGCTTGCGTTTGACCGCCATCTCGATGTGGTCTACAGTGGAGTACGCTTGGCTTGAAGAAACCGATTCACTCGTGATTTGAAGACACCCAGATTGTAACTATCGGGGAACACCCATTCAGGCAGCTCATTCCACAGACTAGCAGTTCACACAATAAATGTGGAATAAAATGGTGTGTGTCTGTGTGTGTTTTTACGAGATAATAAGTATCCTATATCACTCTCCGGCCCTCTGCAAAAAACACGCCTCTATTGCTGCGTGACAGGAGAACCAAGAAAACAACACCTAACTTACGATCTCGTTTCTAATAAAACTACGTTTCAAATCATTAAGACATTGGTGAAAAGTCACAAGTCGGCCCCACCAGCATAATCAGCATAATGTCGGCTGTTGACTTTATAGGTATTGTATATCGATGCTTCTATGTTTATATACGGAACCATTCTAGCCCATGTAACTCATTCAGCATATAAAATCAGAAAAGAAAAAAGCAATACAAATAAACATATCCGATTCGATCCGGTAGCAATAGCATTTTGGCTAGGCATGACTGATCGAATTGTTAGGCTGATCAAATTGAATAGGATTAAAATGTTACCGAATACTGACTTTTTTTGGCCACGTAGGGACAACCAATGGATATGTATCTAGACACCAACAAATAGGTACTGGATTGGCACCGGAATGTGTACAAAAAATATGATAAATTATTTGAATTTAAATTTCGCGTAGGTATACCTACAAGTAGGTCAAAGATCCAGAGGCAGACCCAAGACTATAGGTGGAAGGAGGTGGTGCTAAAGGACATGAGAGAGTGTAAGGTTTCCGAAGACGATGTCAAAAATAGAGCGAAGTGGAGGAGAAAAGTAAGGAAGGGTGACCCCACCACCAAATGGGATTCATAGTCGGGAAGAGAGAAAGAAAGAGAGAGAGAGAGAGTAAGTATACAAGGTTACGCGGAAAGGGTGTGCTAAGCCGAATAAGGTCCGTTATACTCATAATTATAAACAAATTTTACTATGGGACCAACCCTGAAATCGCAACAAAAAGATCAACATTTTCATACATATTCGAGTGTCAATAACCGTTTTCTATGGAACAGCTGATATTTTTATCGCGATTTTAGAGTTGCTCCCTTAGTAAAAGTTGTTCATAATGATGGGAACTATGCAATGGACCCCTCTCTGCTTAGTATACCCTTTCTGTGTAACCCAGAAGATAGATGTTACCAGTAAATGGATACACCCGCATTCTGCCACTACATTCGTTTTAGTTTGACGACCAAAACAAGGCATGTATGTAGTGTTACAGAAAACCTAGGCTGGCTAAATACACATTATGTTACTAGCTTCCGAGGTCCGAACGGATTACTGTCGATAGATCCATTGCTAAGATCAAGAACTTTTTTCTCACTAGATGTATTGGTAGTTCCTCCATGAATCTATTGAGATTTTTAATTCTCGTTGGATCCCATTTTGAAAGTATGGCAGTAATTATATAAATAACATGGATAGCCTTATCCAATCTCATGCATGAAACTGTCATTAATTAAAACATCATGTTACCGCCTACGTGAGAAATAAAACCGGAAAAAATTGTGGCCATGCATTACGGATCTCACGTTGCCTGTGTACTTTATATATTATCTCCAGTGAGGTGTAATAATAATATAGAGACGTTATAGGCGACCAACACGGCTTTAAAAACTGACTAAACGCAGCGTATACCATACCATAGCATAGCTTACCTAAGCATGTATATGCATTTTGTGAAATAAGGTTTACAATAATTACCCGAATTATTGTAAACGATCATGATGTTTGCGCAAAATGATTATAATTTTTTACAAAATCATGTAGGTATAGCTATTTATCTCTAACGCTCATTATTACTTACATAATATATCAATAAACTCATTTTTGATTAGGCAAAAAAATTACCCGGCTTTGCTGCAATGTTTTTTTTTAGATATGAATATCCCGCCGTAGCTGAAACGTACCCCCTTTAAAACAATTCTGGAAGGATTTGTCATTACAGCATGCATGTAAAGTAAAAGTAAAAAAGCCTTCATTTCAAATACACATTTCATTAATTTACACATGATTTTTTTTATTTTATTTATATTTAATTACATATTTATACTTGTCCATTATTATCATAAATCACATAATTGTCATAGTCAAATTTTTTTTCTTGTTTTTCTTGTTAAAGTTTTTGTTATGTATTTATGTCAGATATTATTCTTTGGTCAATGAATTTTAAATATTATTGTTTGTCATGCAGTATTAATTTGCTATTTTAGTCCTGTGTAGATGTCGCCTCATTGGCATAGGCCTCCCCCAGTTTTGTCCATAGTTTCCTGTCTCTTGCTATTCTCATCCATTCCCTTCCAAGTCTTTGAGTAAAAATATCTTGCCAGCGTCTATTTGGCCTTCCTCTTCTTCGTTTTAATCCTCTTGGCACCCATTCTAAAACTTTTTTACTCCATTTATCGTTTTCCATTCTACATGCATGTCCCGCCCAATACCATTTCAATTTTCTAATAGTTTCTATTATGTCTCTTACTTTAGTTTTTTGCCTAAATGTTTTGTTTTAATCCCCCCAGTTACAGCATGCATGTACCTTTACTTAAATGTCTCAGAAAGTGAAGTTTCCTTACTTAGTGTTTGGTGCCGTATTTAATACCGACCGTGACTACAATAGACCACAGAAACCTTCAATGGCTGCAATGATACTGCAACATGCATACCGTCGTGATATGCATCTGAATTGCAATGAGTCACTAGCACTGGGTCCTAGTGTCAACGCTGCCTGATTTGTCACACGAGGCCGTTTGTTTTTCCTGTGTTACCAGACTATGCAGAGCATGAATTGAGTCATAATTTTTAGGGTTCCGTACACAAAGATAAAGATCATCATCATCATCATCATCATCAGCCAGAAGACGTCCACTGCTGAACATAGGCCTTCCCCTTTAACCTCCACACTGAACGACAGCTTGCCTTTTGCATCCACTGGATGCCCGCGACTCTCACAATGACGTCGGTCCATCTAGTGGGAGACCTCCCTACGCTGCATCTTCCGGTTCGTGGTAAGATAAAGATACAACCGCTAAAAGGTAGGACGGACAGACAGACAGACAGCGTAGTTTGTAATAGGGTCCCGTTTACACCCTTTGGGTACGCAACACTAAAACGATAGAAAAAAAATCTTAAATAATGCATAGATATTTTTGACGTGTTAAATGTAAACCAAAGGATGACAATACTCAGCGTGATAAAAAGGTAATTTAGAAGCAATTCCATAGCGATTCAAAAAAGAAATCTATACGAAAACAAATTCCCGTACCAATGTACCGATGTAACCACAACAGGGAATTTTGTCGCGTTAGTTTAACCGCATTCCGCTGAAGTGATAACATATGTGTACGTTACAGTAATTTAACACTGTCATCACCAAAAATAACTGAGACGCAATGGTAGGGTTCCGTAGCTAAAGCCCTATAATTGTGGTCACATTCATAGTTCAGAAATTAAGAAAACAAAATAAGCTCGGTGGACTAGCCAAATTTCTGAGATGTATCATCCCTGGAGAAAACTACTAAGAAAACATACGAGGGGGTCATCTCCATTTCACATGTACCAGAGCCATGCCTAAAATGCAATTTGCCAAAACTGTAATTGTTTAGTTTCATGCACTTACCTTAGTAACTATAGAAGAACGTTCTAAAGAATTAGGACTGACGGACAGGTGGACAGATAAACGGACGGACAGAACGAACTTAAAGTGTTTCTTGTAGTACTACGAAACTCTAAAAAGCATTTACATTTGCTTATACGCTGAGCGTTGAGGCAATGCGAGAAAGCATATTCTATAGTTTTACTGTGCCTAAAGCTTCTGTAATATAGATTATTTGTTCTACAAGAATGACAATTTCTAGAAAATATTGCCGCCCTATATGGCCGGTAAATCGGTTATGAATTCCGATCTAGCTAACACCTGCACCTGTGCAAGCATTGTCTTCGTACAGTCAATCGCAAGAGGAAGTGACCACAGTCCATCTAACCAAAAATACGTGCAAAAAATTAAATCGATATGTTGCAACTTTCACAACTAAAAACGGTATAAAGATGTTTCAGTAGAAAGATAATCATCGTTATTTGCGTTGGTTCGAATAATCATCTGCAGTGCGTGTACCGTTCTTTATCGATCGTCAAATTCGATAAAATTTCAAAGAAGCGATCATAGTGAGTACTGATCAGATGGTATTTTATCGAATTTGACTATCGATAAAGATCGGTACTTGCACTGCTGATAAGACAATCTGAACAACAACAAACAAACAAACAAAATCGACATAATATGCCAGAAGCATAGATACGGTCCCAGATATTCAAATTCAATGTTAATAAATCAAAGCCAAAATACGGTCACAGACAAATAAAATAAAAAACATTCCTTTTAGCCTTTGCTGATACAAAAATGTTGTCCGAGAAAAAACCGTTACATCAGTTTTACAATTTTGGGAATGAGAAGATTATTAATGCAGCTGACTTTACTTCGTTTGGTGCTTGTATAGGTAGTCGTTTTGTATGCGATGTCTGTCCGCATTGTTCCAAATCTGTGTCGCCGTATTCAATTTTAAATCGACTGAAAGTATCTCGCTTTCAGAATAAGCAGTTTAACTTACAGTATTATAGTTTCTAACGGTCGCTCTCGTACAAATTAGCTTACTTTTCTCAGATATTTCTATGAAGTTGTGTTCTATCCAAAGACTTTCTATCACTAGTAGCCTAGTCTGTTCTATCACAGTACAGTAGGAATCTACTGTATTTAATTTAGTTGAGAATGATGTTTTGGGAAAAGTACCGGCGGCACTATACATTATGTACATACATGTTCCCCATCACCTTTTCATTACCGGACGTCCAGACGAACGGCAAGGCGTCACCCTTACTTGGTCGAAATGCCATTTATTCGCACCAAGCGTTTTGACTCCTCTTTCTTAATTAGAACAGCAAAACAATGGAACGCCTTGCCCCTGTCTGTGTTTCCGCAGCATTACAATCTTGGAGTGTTCAAGTCTAGGGTTAATAGGTTGCTACTGGGCAAGCGTGCTCCATCTTCGACCGCATCGTCGCTTTCCATCGGGCAAGATCGCGGTCAAACGTTCGCCAAGTCCGATGTAAAAAAAAAAAAAAAAAAACATGACTTTATACTAAGAACTAAGAACCTACCTACTAAATAAATTAGTATGTAAATAGATACTTATACAGTTTTTTTTATTAAGCACACTTCAAATAAAAATTACATACAGATAGAGAAAATTACGAGCAAGTGCCACACGTGGCTGCCTTATCGCTGAAAGCGATCTTTTCTTTGGATGGAATGAATACGACTAGGTACAAAAAATTCACCTGTGGAAGTGCGAAGCTTCCTTCAAATACTCCTCAATCCTTTTTATCCGTACCCAAAGAGTGTCAACGAGACACTATTACCTAGCCTATATACGCTGTCTGCCTGTCCTACCTTATAACGGTTATATTTTTGAACCGTAATTTAAGATGGCTAGTTTTAATTATTACAGAAAATGTAGTGTTACGGCGTATTAACTTAGAAATAATAAAAAAAACAAAAAGTAAAAATAAAGGTGTTCCCATGCAACAAACTTATTTTTAACCGATTTAAGGAGGGAGGTTCTCAATTCAGTCCCTTTTTTATGCAACACCTATTACTTCAATATGTGTTTTTTTTTTATAGGCTTGCGATTGGCCGCCAACTCGCCTGATGTTAGGCGATGATGCGGCCTACGATGGGGCACGCTTGCCTAGAAGAAACCTACTTTGTGTGAACCAAATTACGGGATTTGTTTTTATAATGTAGAGGAAATACTCGAGGTGGTCTTTTTTTGACCAGCTACAAGTACCAGTGTATTAAACAAATTAAAGCATAGTAATATGTAAATGATTTTTTGTGCATGATTTTTCGCGGTCTGATCTAGTGCATAATGAAGAAGGGTAGTGCAAAAAAATAAAAAATTGTATTTTTTTTACTCTATATCTGCTGCGAGTACTATGTACATAGTATCAAAGATTTTTCATACTATACTAGTACATATTAGATGTAGGTAAAAGATGCTTTGAAAACAATGAAGGCGTTGCACCAGCACAATAGCTGCACAATGACATTGTTTTGACATGACGTGGACATGGCGACCAGCCTGGTGACAAATGTAACAATAAGTGTTTAATTCACAGGTTTAGTGTTAGAGACATACACATCTCTACTCGTACATACTTCAAAACTAGTACGTATAGCATTCCGGGTATTACCAGGCCTGGCGCACTTTAGGTAAGTAGCCGACTTGTCGGACCTGCCGCGCGATTGGCAGAGAGGCAACTTCTAGGTGTAGATAGTAAGCGCTCACACGTTCTGAATTGCACTTTATTGTATAGTAGCAACAGTTGCTACTTATTTAAATGATTTTGAGGAGTGAATCTTCTGTACTTGTACTAGCTACACAAGTTTAGGAAAATAATAAAATTACATGTTTTTTTTCCACGTTGATGCCAAAACTCCGGAACCGGAAGACGCAGCGTAGGGAAGCCTCCCACTAGATGGACCGACGACATTGTGAGAGTCGCGGGCATCCAGTGGATGCAAAAGGCAGGCTGTCGTTCAGTGTGGAGGTTAAAGGGGGAGGCCTATGTTCAGCAGTGGACGTCTTCTGACTGATGATGATGATGATGATGACGCCAAAACTCCAGTAAGACATGTTTTACAGTTGATGACAAACGTAAACGACACAACACGACCTCTTCGCTTGCGTCACTGTTGTTTCAGCGAAGATGTAAAACTTTCCATTTTCTAACGACGAGTTCGATTACTGATAATATCGAAAGCTCACTGATACCCGTGAAGCAGTAGTCGGTTCCTCGACCCGACCTCAATCAAAAACACATTAAGGTGCTACTTGAATATTCTCGTGTTGGTAAAACAGTAGCTCCCTGACGAGAGGTGAAGAATATGACTTGAATAATGTAATTTCATTCATAATAGGCTACTGGACTGTTTGTTTTTTTTTTAGCCCCAGGACGTCCACTGCTGGACATAGGCATCCCCCATCGATCTCAAAAAGGGCCGCATCCAGCGTCCGGCGGTCTCTTTTAGATCGTCCGTCCATATTGTGGGTGGACGTCTTACGCTGCGCTTACCGGTTCTTAGTCTACATTCGATTCTTTCGGCTCCATCGGTTCGGCGTGCTATGTTCCCTGCCCACTTCAACTAGCTAATCCGGTGGGCTATACCGGTAACCTTCGTACGTCTTCGGATCTCCTCATTTATGATTCGTTCTCTTATAGAAACCCCGAGCATAGCCCTCTCCATTATTTATTATTCTCAATTTATCCATTTGATTATTTTTTATTGTCTTTTATAAAAGTTTACCATAAATAGAGCCAATAACCGAAAGCAAAATTAAAATTAGCTAGAAAATAAGGAAGATATGTTTTGCAAGACAGAGACTTCATAAATCAACCATAGTATTGATATGTGTTGAGCAAAAATATGCCTTAATTATAAAACATGGAGACCTCTTAATCAACAAAAGAATAACAAAAAATCCTAAAAAAAAGCAAAATATAAGTAGGTAATAATGATTAGTAAAATAAAACACTTACTCGATCTGATTTCGCCGTCAAAATGTCCAATTACGCAGAAAAGATCTCGATCAAACAAACAGAATCGAAGAGGAAAGAGAATTATCAAAAAGGTAATCCAAACAATTTAGAGAGAAAATATGCTCCTTCGCAGACGCTCTATAAAGATCAACTAAGCCTGGAGCATCCTTAGGGAAGCGTTATCGCAATGTGGGAAGATAAGATAGATACCTGTTAGCTTAGGCCTAAGTAAATATGACCTACATTTAACACAAGACCGTAAAACGCCCTAGTGAAAGTTAAAACAGGTATTCTACTCCAAATTTTCTTATTATTTTTAAGCCAGCAACGCCGCACGACCCTGTTGTCATCAAGAGTGGTTGATATATAGAACAAGCTATATAGTTATACTAGCTGAGTCCCGCGGTGTTACCCGCGATTGCCAGTTTTCCGCTTTTACAGACAAGTAAAGTAAGTACCCTATGTCAGCCATCAAAATTCACACTATCATCCTGCCAAATTTCGTTAAGATCGGCGTAGCCTTTAGTCGTGAAAAGCGAAGAAACATCCAGACAGAGAGAGTTACTTTCACTTTTATAATATAAGTTAGGATGGCATACTTGAAGCTATTAGGGATGAATAAGATGCATTATAATATTACATCATACTCTTCAAAACTAAGAAACAAAGCAAACTGGATTTTACCGTGACTTTGACAGAGAGTTGAGACTATAACTTGTGTGACGATACGAATATGTTTAAAAAAAATTACAAAACAAGTGATGCCAAAATCCTCCCAGGAGAAAAAGATCAAGAAAAACCTGATGTTATTTCGTGATAATTAAGGTGTTAGCATGTCAACAATCAACAACTGCTTATGAAATAGACATTCTGAAAGGCTATTTTTGCCTAACCTGTTGCCTTATAACCAAAACGACCAGACAGTTGTCGATCTACTGAAAATTAAATACCACCGAATGACGTGGCGGTCGAAATATGTGGAATTAACTAACGCAATAAGATAATGGAAGTAATTATATACCGCAGAATGCAGTTGTATTACTTCATGACGTAATTGGCGCTAAGCACGAGTTGTAAGTGGACGAGTAGCGGACAGTTTTTTGCGATACTTGTTGCTAAGGATCCAATGATGATCAACAATGATAAGGGTTCTGTAGTACAATGAGGAACCGTTATACAAATACAAATAATTTATTTTCACTAAAGTACTTTACAGAAACAATAACTGCGCTAACAATCAAAACGGGGTTTGATCACCCGTATCTTGATGTTAGGCTTCCCTAATATTAACATATTATAATAATTAACCATTATTAAATAATAGCATACGAAATAACACAAGTTTAGGAAAACAATACAATAAGGCAACATATTTTTTAACGTTAGCGTCAAAACTCTTCGAAAGTTAGATATTTTGTTTTGTTAATTGTTTTCATGACCAATGATCACCAGAGTCCTTCAGTAGTAATATTAAACATGTTAACGTAGTTTTATAACGTCAAACAAGGCATAGTCATGGTCAGAGTCAAGCAAAGTAAGTCACGGTCAAGTCAAACTTAAGCCCCACTAAAGTGGTGGAGACTTTACAAGAGGCTTCTATGGAGTTTTGGAAACAACACGAAAAGACATGTTTCATCGCGTTATATTACTTACCCACACTCGAGCACGTTTACGAGCACTTAATAAATTATAATTCACCATTAGTACACAATCATTCAAAAATACACAAGTTTAGGAAAATAATACATCGAGCCGACATGTTTTTTTTCCACGTTGGCGCCAAAACCTCATGAAAGTTCGAAACTTGTAGGTGTGGCCAGGTAATAAGACAAGTATGTCCAATTAGTTGATTGATGGCTAATTCGCGAAAGTGATCCGTAGATTTCGGTAACCTGAATCCACGTCACCATTTCGTATTTATGACGCAACTCCTAAATATAAATTCTTTGGTACTTAATGACCTTTGTAAGAGCCTCTCACATTTTTTTACGAAAAAGCAATGAATACTAGATTTTTGGCGTTCTGATTCTATTAAACAGAAACGAAAGAAAATTCAATTTCTGTAATAAATAGATCTGTATTATTATTTGAAAACTAGCGGCCTGCCACGGCTTTGCACGGGTATAGATATATAGCCTGTCACCCGGGGATAGTGTAGCTTCTCAACAGTGAAAGAAATTTTTAAATTGGTTCAGTAGTTTCGGAGCCTATTCAATGCAAACAAACAAAAAAAAAACCTCTTTATTATTAGTATATACAATAGCTTCAAAGAAAGATGGCAGACTCCTATACATATTCAGCACAGTAGAAAGAAGCCGCGTGCTCGAATTAAACCTCTACGAACTGATAAAGGAAATTAAACATACTTAAATGGTAAATGGACCATTTTTCTAGAAGTTGGGAGTGAAAATAAGGAAAATATTCAGGTTACGTACCTACTCACATAAAAAAAAACCTAAAAACTCAACAATTACCTCCAACAATTTACAAAGCTAGTTAGTCCTAAACTCTAGGAGGGAAAGGGTGAGAGTGGATTCCCCAAGATACTGCGCCAGTCCGCTATTCCGTTTGGGAGCTGCCACAGACAGACACATACTTACACACGTTAATCTTATAACACCCCACTTTTTGCATCGGGGGCATAGCAAAAATACATACTTTTGCTATGCTTCTACTGTTTTGTTTGTCGTATGTATGTAATTACTGGTGTGGACAATAAAGAGTTGTATATATATATATATATCTCTATCCTTCGACCAAAATAAAATGAATGGACGGGCCCACAAGCGTATTTTTGAAGATAACAAAATGAGCGCCGTCGCTCACTTCGTTTCACTCGGTCTCTAGCCGTAGGAAGTGCGACACAAGACTACTGTTACATGATAACGAAACATCAGACAAAATTATGCCTTCGTGTGCTTTCTCAAACTGTAAATACACAACAGAAACCGCTATGTATTATTTGTAACAAATGTACTGTACATGGTTATAATTAGGTGTTGAAGTATTATGTCCGACGGTTATGACTCGTTTTTACTGAACAAGCACAATGATTATGGCCCGTCCATTCATTTTATTTTGGTCGAAGTATCTATCTTCTAAAATTGCCGGATTATTAATTAATTTGAAATATATATTTTTTACATAATTTTACTATTTATATGACTGACTTTTCCTTTTTTGACATTTAACATTGGTGTTTTCAATAAATATTTGTATTTTTGTATTGTATTATGTACTAACGGTCACGACGAAGCTTATAGCCTTTTTGCATGCAGAAAAATATCAAGTTACATCAACTTTTGTAAGGGTTCGGCTGTTCTTCTATCAAATATCGACGCCAGATGGTTGTTGTTCACGAGCTCAGTAAGAACAAAGGAAAAGTTGAAAAGGGAACTTTAACACGCACTATCGATCTGCCAAATAAGCGAAAGGGTAGTTTGTAGACTAATCGGCAATGTAGACAAAGAATTTAGCCTATTGATTAGTAGCTAGGCAACGGAGCTTCACGCACTTATGAAAACTTAGAAAACGAGTGTATTCAGAGTTGAGACCTAGCTAGATCGATTAATTGCCTCTGAAAACGCGATGACAAACAAATGTACATGAATATTACTGGTTTAGTAGTGTAAGCAATTGCATAAATTAACTAGCTGCATCCCGCGGTTTCACACGCGAGTTAAAAACGTCGTTGAGTCTTCAAAAATTTAAATTATCTTAATTTTTCTTTCCGTAAGAGCCTTGTAAAAAGTATAACAAAACTAAAAAAAAATGAATGAAATTGATCGTTTTCAAGTTATGGCGTGACTTAGGTAAATAGGGATGAATTTTTACAAAAAATAGATAGATTTATGAAATTAAACACCTATAACATGGGGTTGCCATTTCCGAGTAACTATAAAGAGGGCTCAAAAGGGTTGTTAATAGTATTTAAGGGTCGGCAACGTATATGTGATGCACCTGGTGTTGCAGGTATCCGTAGGTGACGGTGATCGCTTACCATCAGGCGGACCTTCAGTTTGTTAGCCACCTAAGGCATTAAAAAACATAATAAGAACCTTTTATTTATATTACACGGGAATTATTCACGTAATCAGACAAAAATGCAATGCAATGCTGATGCGTAATCAGTGCAAAGCGAGACGCAGCCGCGCGCGTGCATTCACCTTGAAAAGACCGTCTAATGCGGTTGAAACTAGAGTCGGAAAACCGGCTTAATCTTACGTGAGTAATTCCCGTGTAATATAAATAAAATATGTGAAAACCAAGCCAGTTTCAATAATATAATAAGGACCTTTTTGTAAATTTAAAACATTCCAATTATGAAGCTAAGCAAGCGACCCCATGAGCGGGCGTCACCCAAAGAAATAGGTCAAATGGAAGGGAATTAATGTCCCTGGATCATGGAAGCATAGTAACCATAACATAGGCAGGTACAACAAAGCCCCGTTATTTATAAAGACTGAAGTTAGTTTTTTTTCATGTAATCAATATGATACGCTTTTAAAATTTCATGAGGGTTGCACGTGTGAAAATGTTAAATGCTTACAATGGTTAGTAAAATCAATACAGTAGTATGAACGTATACTACGTTACGTTTACTACTTATTATCATTGTAATAGTATCGTATGTAAAATTCGGGTTTTTAAAAATATATTTTTTTTAATCAGTAATAGGCTTGCACTTGACCGCCAACTCGCCTGATGTTAAGCGATGATGCGGTCTATGAAGGAGCACGCTTGCCTAGAAGAAACCGATTCACTCGTGATTTGAAGACACCCAGATTGTAACTATTTATTATTATTTTTACAAGCTTTTTGGCATCAAAGCTGCCGAATTAAAGTGGGGTTGGGCGGGACCCGTGGCCAGGATGCACCCTGATAGATAGGCACAGAGGATCACAAAGTGGGTGCCTGAAAACGGACGAAGGAGACAAGGCAGGCCTAGAAAACGCTGGCGCGATAACCTCGACACGTTCCAGATACAGTGGTCAAGTCTGGCGGGTGATCGCACTGCCTGGAAAGAAATGGGAGAGACCTTTGCCCAGGAGTGGGACAGCATAGGTTAATAAAAAAAACTAGCTTTTATTTAACTAGCCTTGTTAGTAGGGGTCAAATTTTGCAACTGAATTTTAAAACAGTTATCCCCGCTGAAATTTTGCATACGTCTCACAGCACATATAAAAAAAACCGTGATTTAAAGACACACAGATTGCAACTATCGGGGAACACCCATTCGAGCAGCGCATTCCACAGACTAGCAGTTCGCGCAATAAGTGGAATCAAGACGCTGTTTTCGGTTCATCAACCATTAAGCGGTGTCGATTATTCGTGCCCGCTCTGGCAGTCCGATCGAAAAATGGGCAGGAAGGAATTAGATCATGCAGCTCCGATGCACACTCTCCGAAACGTATCCGATAAAAAACCGATAGACTAGCAACTTTGCGCAGATGCTTAAGACTAAGTACGCTTAGTCTGAACTAGGAATTCGCTGTTTTTATGATAACACTAGGGATTTTATGAGTTTTTTGCATCGAGATAAAATACCTATAGTCACAAACGTGCCAATAAAATACGAACCAAAACTCAGCGCACGCTACGCATTGCACTGAGTTTTTGATTAGTTGTAAGGCAACCGTGATCCAACTATAATCCTGCCCAATGTCAGTGCTGCGATGACAGCAGATTAGCGAAAAAGAACACTATGCAAGTGACATAACGTCTAAATTGCAGTAAATGTGGTATTGATAATTATATGATTAATGTCTCGACGCTCGGCCATTTTTTGACTGTTTTCAATTAGAGAGAAATTGTGACTCTAGGTACTTTATATCGATGGTCTTTTAAGAAAATTTTTAGAATGCAAAAAAAAAGGTTTATCACGTTTACAGCTTATTATCTATCATTCCGAGGTTGGCCTTTTTTGGCTTAAATTCCAGGATTATACAGGATTTTAATTACAAGCAACACCATTATACGTAGGTAGAGCAGAAAACAACATGCACGTCTCGTCACCGAGTTCAGAACCGGTTTCACTATCCTAAAGGTCAATTTGCTTTAACGCAGATGGAAAGCCCATCAGAGAGATTTAAAAGGCAGTTTTAATGAGCTAAATTATTACAAAAATTACTTTTCAACTTTGGCGATTTGAACACCATTTACATGACTACGGCCATTTTAACATGGTCAAAACGTCGACCGTAAGGAAGACCGACCAGCGTGGCGGGTGCGTACTCATCAGGCCTAAATCAAGCTTGATACCTTTAGTCAAACTCATCCTGCAGACGGCCTTGCCGCCCGTTTTTGCATGGGGATTATTAGTTAGTTCATTGGTGTCGCTGAAAGTTTCTTAGTGTGCGTGAAGAATGAATGTGTGCCATACTCAAAAATATTGCGTTAAGACGCTCTTTTCCGACTTTTAGCAATTTTGGTCATTCTAGTTTAAGTGTGCCTACTTCCATGGTTAGATTAAAATTATAAAAATGGTGTCATAACAAAATTGAATGTTTTATCTAGGAAACCCATGAGACCGAAACACGATTAAGGACATTTCGCTCCATAGAAGAAAATATATCAAAGTTGCACTGATTTGCTATTTTATACTTGTTTTTGTGGATTCATTCAATTACCTACTTATTAAATTATGTCTGCGATATCTTGATATATAAATAGATTTCATAATTATGAAGGAAACCGCTGAGGTACATTTTACATTACAGCTATACTTTTCGAAAAATATGAGAAAAACCCCAAAAAATAGAAGTAGCGAAACGCACGAATGTGTGTAAGGGCCATGATTTTGCTCCGCTAATTGCGACTTTAATACAATAAACCAAGGATTATGGTCATCTGTAGTAATAAGCATTGCTTAAAAGTGGAAAAAACTCGCCTTAAGCGGTACATTGAAAAAAATTGGGTGGAAAAACGGAGACATTGGACACGAACGATAATTAAACTAAGGCTAAACTTGTTTGTCTAATCTGAGGTCCGAATAGACATTTGAAACAAAACTAATACATTACCAAATTAAACTGAAGCTTTTTTCGTTTTTGTTTTCGTATTGAAGACAGAGTTTCGTAATCGTCATATTTATACTCCTATTTTACATTGATGCTAGCATGCCATGAGATAAAAGCTTTGAGCGGTTTGAACGTTACGCCTACGGCTCTTCTAAAGCTTTATTCATATTCGATACGCGTGATATCTCGATAGTTAATTCGAAACAGATGCGTCTCAAGTCTCTGGAATTGGATCAAGGACGCTCTAAATCATGTCGAATATTTAACTGTTAAGAGGGAATCGAGATCGTTATGTTTTGTTAGTTTTTTTTATAAACCTGTAATTTACCTGAACCAAAGAAAAAAAAAACAATACATTTATAGCTAGTTTTAATAATGATTTCTGTTTTTTTTTTAAATAGGGCATGAGCATTTATTAACTAAAGAAAATAATAATTGTAAGATATATAATCCAAATGCTCAAGGCCACTATCAGTTGGCAGCGTACCCAGCATGCTGGCGGCCTACTGTGTGACTCTGAGTTTTTCCAAAAGGCCAACAGTTAAGACCACGTCTCAGTACCATATGTCACACACATTGATCAAAGACCCTTGTCTTATGGCACTGTGGTATCTTGGACGAGAAGATGTCACGCAATTTCCCGAACGCTGCCCATCCGAGTTGGATTATTCGGGCGACCTCTTTGCCTAAGTTGGACTTACCAAACTGAAAATTCTGTCCAAGATAGTGGTCAACAACTTCGAACGAACCCTACTGATGTGAGGAAATGTAAAAGAGAAGAAGTGCAATTAACTTACTCGATGGGTGGAACTTGGAGACGTCGGTGCCACATTTCTCTCTGTTGTAGAGCAGTTTCTTGCACACACGCCATGGCCCGAAGTACCCCTGATCGTAGTTCGGATTCTCGACTGTGGACAAGAGAAGCACATTATAACTTGTATGGCGATTAAAACCTAAGCAGGCATTCTCGAGATAAATTGCTATACTAATGAATAGGACTTTTTGTATCGAGAACAAGAGAATACTGACATAAATATATTAGTTTGTTTAGTTAAGCAAGTTTTTTTAGCGATGACACAGGTGGTTGGCACGTTAGAATTCCAAGCCGAAGAGTGTGGGTTCAAATCCCAACACTGAGAAGCAGCAGGTGAATGAAAACATCGTGACTAATATAAATAAAAACGCTTGCAGACGATTGGAGGAAGGGCTCTTTCTAATGCCCGGCTGGCTAGCTACCCTCAAGATGAAAATCTATCGCCAAGCACAGAACGGTGTGTTCCGGCAGCAACAGTTGAGAGCCAGTTTCCATTCCAAGCTAAGCGTGTCTACCATCTTCGACCACACCATCACTTAACACTAGGTAAGCTGTGGTCAAACGCAAGTCGACAAAATATTGCCGTTCCACGCATCTTATCGCTGAAGATCTACGATTGAAGAAGAGCTGTCTAATAACTAGATTTTTGCTCCGATCATCAATGAATAAAACATGCACCTAGTTTCAAGCATATAGGTAAGCAGTAAGCACTAAGCATCCGCCGGTAAAAAGCAATGAAAGTTGCTAATGTTGCAACTTGTTTGCGGGGAGCAGCCGGGAAAGCTGACATATTCCTGTACATAAATATATATTAGATTATTGCTAAGATAGTTTAAGAATCTTTTCATCTTGGCTAGAAATGTTATATTGGGATATACGAAAGAAAAAATCGGTACGGTACGGTAGCTAAAAGAAAGTAAAACATTTCAGTTCAGACCAGTTACGGCAGCTAAAAGAGACCGCAGGGAAACGCTGGATGCAGGCCGCTTCCAACCGGCTCTTTTGGAGATCGATGGGGGAGGCCTATGTCCAGCAGTGGACGTCCTATGGCTGAAATGATGATGAAGATGAAAAGAAAGTAGGCAAACGGCAAAAAACGGTGAATTCGCGCCAAGAGTATTCAATTAACACTTCCATCTCGATTTCTATGACCTCCAAGCCCTTCAGGCATTCATGAAGAACGATGACCCATTGATGTCGTAATTGTTAGCATAGAACACGTACATACAGTAGTAGCATGGAACATAATCGTTTGTGACGCAACTTGGCAAATACGACCTTCGGACTACAAAGAAACATACGAAACTGGTGTTAACTTAAAGTTTGTATGTGACAATTACCGTACAAGACGTACTTACACGATGGACATTTGTTGAAACTACGGTACTACTCGATTTACTTCTAAATCTTACATTCTTCTCTTACTTTAAAATATTTTGAGCGTATAAGCAGTTTTCAAGTTTATATTTTCTCGTGGCATCTTATTTTATTTCAATCGACCTTTCCCGACTTACTCGTAACTTGCATGAATATTCTGGTCATAATTACAACATGCTTGAATAAATTATGCATTACAGTACCAGCCAGACAGGACATGTTGCATACCTGTTTTAGGATTAATGGTTAGCTTTTTGATATGAATTTCAACTTCTAACAGTTTACCTTGCACTGTATGTTTCTAAAAGGTCTGTTACGTTTTTTGGAAATGCAGATATTTCATCAAAATCTCGTATTCGAATATCCAAAACCTGTGTAAAACAATCTAAGTCATGACATGACTTCATTCATAATATACAGCGAAAATATTTGAGCAGATTAGTAACAAGGCCGTTCAATTCTAACAAAAAATCCAAAAAGCAGGAAACAGATAGGCAGTCTATTCCGGCCGACAATCATAACGTTGACGATGTACAAATAGACAGTCATGACGAAGCGAAAGAAACTAAACCCTGAGTAGTGTTCCATGATTTGACTCAGGATGACAAACGTTAAAGGTGAAAGCGATCACTTCAACTCAATCCAAAATACCAAGAGCTAATAGGTACTCATTACAAAATCACTTCAAGATGTTTTGTAGATGATCAAATTGGACACAATACTTTAGGAAGTGAATACGACAAAAGAATAGGAACCGAATGAAAGGAAAATTCCGTGAGACTTTCCGGAAAAGGACGTATAGACAGATTATAGACAATTGGCAATTCCGGAGGTAATATAGTAAATTGAAGGTCGAAGAGCCAGTCAAAGAAGGTAGACGCGTTCGTCACGATTTCCTGGGTACCGTGCAGTATGTCACTAATTGAATTCGTACCATGATGCAAATTGAACCAGTGCTAATAGCCAACGAGGTTTAGCTTGCGCTTCTTCTCAGCGATAGATCACGATTTTAAATATTTTCTATTCATATGTGCTGTGAGAAAAGACCACAATGGAGAAAGATTTTCGTAATCTCACATATAAACATACAATCGCCAGCGAACTTCATTCCGAATAAGAAATACCAGAAAGTGAAATGTGTTAAGAGACTTGGTAATTGAAAATTAATTATCATTGTTTGATTTTGTTTGTAGTACATGTGTGGTGGCCTCATAAAAATCGTACCAGATGCTTTAGTAATAGCACAGAAAAAAAGGTAATGCCAAAGAAACTAAGACATTCGGATTTCGAACACACATATCCCTGCAAAACAATTTTTTAAGTTGTTTTTGTGTTGCCCCCATAATTCGTAAGCCAAGAGACAACCTCCAAGAACTGATCGTTAGTGAGAAAATGGAGAGCCTGATACACCACACCACCCTAAACATAGACGAAGAATCGTACGTGAGTAATTCCTGTGTAATATAAATAAAATAGCCGCAATCATTAATAATTCATAACGCTGAAATCCACAACAGATTGAATACCATCGTATGGAAGATGTTTAACCATCAAGGTTTCACGATTGGGGAATCGACGCAAGGAAAAGGGCGATTAAAATAAGTAGATCCTGATATTAGATGCAAAAATAGCATTACAGAAACCCGGGATTTGACCTGTTTGCTCTACCCGATGATGGAAATCTTAAATAACAATACAATAGTCAAAACAGCAAATGCCGCAAAAGTGAATTCAAAACATTAAATTCTAAATTTAGCCAACGTAACGGTCAATAGAGGAAGTTGTAAGTGTAAGCTTAGCATCATGTGGAAGCAATCAACGATCAAAATGATGAGTCACGTCGTGTCAATTAAATCAACGATGACTTTATGACCGACATTCACCTAGCCTCAAGTTAATTACGTAACACATCTCCGTCGCAGATTGAAAACGGCACGCGGTTAATGGTAAACACAGAAATGTTAATTACTTTAATGCACACCAAAATGGAATAAAGAATTGTTAAAAAAACAATAAAAAGTTATAAAGTTGTTTTCTGTTCGCGTAGGACTACGAGGTCTTCTTTCGTCAACCTTTCTACTATCATTAACTTCTTTAGATAACCAGGGTGTCTGTGAGCAATAATAATATTGAATCACATGATGATCATCGCTCGTACTTTATTGCTTTTCCCTATGTCGTTTTTGGTTAGCGACAGATATTATAAACAACTATTACACGAACTGTGACAACGTTGCTGATGAATGCACGAATATGCAGCAAGAAATTCCAACGGTTTCAGATTTGCTATGCATCAATGATCTTTGCATGTGAATAGATAAAAACTTATAAGTATGATGTTTTGTCAGATGAGAAGACAGATTGCCTTTGCATAGTATTTACACTAGGAATGCCGAAATACAGTTAATATTTGTTGGTTTCTGTGAGCTATTTTTAAGACTATTACTCATAGTATTCTATGGTTTAGTCAAAGCATAGTAATTGGGGCAAGTGTGTTTATTAACTTAACAAAATACAAGCAAAAACAGTTGCCCATAGACCGTTGAAGGTCTAAAGACAATCCAAATGCTCAAGCCAAAACAGTTGGCAGCGTACCCGTATGGTTTCTGTTGATGTAGAGTATCTAACACAAAGGTGAGAATGGAAATAAGTAGACGTCAAAACTTTCCATTTCAATAGTGCGACGGAGTTCTGTCATACTGTACTAACTGTACCTACCAAACATTATCAGACTTTTTAGCGTTTTCTTCATTCTTGAGTGCTTTATTTATACTCAAAAAGGGGTCAAGAATGAGTAAAACTTGCATCTATTTCCAAGTGATGACGAATTGCCTACTTGTGGATTAGAGATAAATTTTTGAAGCTCCAAGAGCATCGTCTAAAAGAAAGTGTATTTCAAAATTAGCATAGTATAGAGTTGATAAACAACTTTTTGTCAGGCACATTTATCAGTCACAGGTTGATTCATATGAACATTTATTTTTACTTCATAAGTACTTAATTGTACCTACTCGTTTATTTATTTATTTTCTGATGTCTAGCTCTGTTATGTCTTCTGTGTTCTAGCGGCAATTTCACGTCGCGATATTTTCATCTCTTACATAAAAGTCGATTTCAGAAATCGATTTTTAATAACAATAGCAGTATTCGTGACAGTAGCCGCTGCAAGCGTTAGAGGAGCTAGAATCATTAAAGCGACTGCACAGAACAATAGCTCGTAAAGAAACGATAAGATTTATGGCAAAGCCGGGTTCTCGTAAACCGATAGCCTAGATTTGCGACTCAACAACAAAGGGGAAAAAACAAGGGGAAAATCTGAAATTTATAGAATAACAACTAACAGTTCATAACCCTTTAGTGGAACAGTTCCAGCAACAATTCCAAGTGCCACGTAGTCAAATTAAAACGTAATGCTCAGTGTTCAGTTTTACTTGGTAAAGTAGTACAAGCAATGGCGTATGATACGATAATAAATGGTTAGGTGACTGGAATCCGAGATAGAAACTATTGTCAGATCAATCTGATGTTGGCACCAGTGATTTTGACCCCCGACGACAACAGAAGGGTGTTATAAGATTAACGTGTGTATCTGTGTATCTATCTGTGGCATCGTAGGTCCCACAGAATCCCACAGAAAAGATGTAAGAAAAACAAAAAAAACTTTTCTGTGGTATCTCCCAAACTGACCCAATTTTGGTTTAGAGTTTGTTTGTTTGAAAGGTGACTTGATCGCACAGATATACACAAGATCTGTGCTTGATCGAAAGTGTTCTTAGTTATGACAAAAAAATCTGCTGTCGTTTGAAGTTTATCAACCCTTTATCGGTGTTTTTAATAATGTGCAATTTATACTTGTTCAGTATGAGGATTGACACTTGGTCGTTTGAGGTTATTACAGATATTTAGTATTTACACATATTTGGCATAATATCTAAAATTAAAACCTGAAACTACTTAAAATTAATATAAATAAAAAACTACAAGCCCCTTGGTGGAATAAAAAGGCTCAAAATGCTGGCAGCATTGCAACGCTGGATGGCAATGCTTTATTTTTGGCCAGTCTTAGGTGGCAGCACTGCCAGCATTCTGGACACCAGGCACATCCACCAAACGTTTTGCCAGATCTCTATGCAATTCCTGATCAGCCGACCCCACAATTATAAAGCCCCATATACTTGAGGTAGCGTAAACAATAACGTGATTTTTCAATCTAAAACCAAAGTACATATATTATAGAAGAAGTTTGTCTTGTTTGTTTTGTAAGCTCTTTAGGAAGACCCTAATACAAGTACACTGATTGCTTTTTTCGCCGTCGGAGTCGGTGAAAATGCAGCGCACGTGAATTAACTGTAATCGCAGCATCAATCGCAGACGTGACACTTCATTTAGCATCAATGTCACGGACGATGAAGAGCGAACTACACAACTAAAATTGAGACAACTGCCCGTAAAAGTAATCTTTTCTATATCAGACGATAACGAGGATGAAAAAAGAGAAGATAGTGTTTTTATGAAAGCAGTATCTTCTTTCTATAAGCTTTTATTTAACTTGCCCTGTTAGTATGTACGCTCGCGGTATGTGTAGGATAAATCTTGCAACTGAATTTTAGACCAGCTATTCTCACCCGATTGAGCTGAAATTTGGCATACTTCTGTACGTTCGGTGTCAATGCAATGTTATGCTACCATCGACCTGGTCTGATGATGGAGACAGAAGGTGACCATAGGAAAGCCTAAACGAAACCAAGTAACCCCTTTCGAGTTTGGGTTCGTTGGATTTGTCTTCCCAAGCACTTTGGTCCTAGATGATATATTCAATATGGCGGACTAAATGTTCTTTTCTACAATAATCCACCACCATTTGAGCATCAAATGAAAGGGTTTGCTTGATGAGAAGTATACGAAAAAGCTTGTTTTTTAAAGTATTTTAGACTTTTAATAGGTTCAGTTTAATCGTTAGGTATAGTCCCGTGATCCGGCCTTCGCGCTTCACAGGCGTGCAAGTCGCGAGGTCGGTGGCTGTCAGCATTATCGCGACGTCATGATGGCCATTGATTGAGCACGATTCCACGTACCTAAGAAACAGTTACACTATTGTAATTTGTACCCGTTTGTTGTTTGACCGTCCGATCCGACGGACGTAGTAATTTTGTGGAATGAAATTGTTTCGCTGGCGGATTATTTTCAACCGACATCCAAAAGTAGGAACTCAACTAGCCTGCTTTTTTGTGTGTTTTTGTTACGCGATATCTTCGCGGATTGTAAACCTATTTTATTGATTATTGTTTTATTGAACAGGCTATAATTATCTCAAGGCTGTGGCTATTAAAATTTGAAGAAAATTGTGTACCTAAAGGATGGAAAATTAGAGGATGAATCCCATTGATTAAATTTCATACACCTACTTCCCGTGAGTCGTTTTTTTAAAACAATACTTTAGAAGCAATTAGAAGTGAACATTTCTCGGTTGGAAGGCACTTGTCTCACCGCCGGCGATGAGCGAGAAGCGATTAGAGCTAGAAACTAGAAATGAATTGGCGAGCAGCGAGAAGCGAGTGTGTAGTTCCTATAGTTGTCTCGCTGGACTATAAGCGAGTGAGCAAGTGCGGCGGGCGATTACTCGCGCCACTACATCGCTGAGCGAGTTTTATCTTTGATAGTTTATGTCGCTGCGACTAAATAGTGGAGAGAGAGAGTTCTTGCCAGCAGTGTGAATGGCCAGCGATCAACTATTAATATCTGTCTCCTTTATTGACATGGAATCTAAATCTTTTGTTCGTTTCTTGATCGAGAATATAGTTGATAGCTAATCGCTTGTACGCCTGCGGTGAGACAAGTGCCTTATTACTAATGTTCTCTTCCTTCACGACTGCACCTTGCGAAAAGTAATCTTTACCAAATATTAAAAGATTTGCGTGATACGTGGTATGTCTCTGTTCTTCTCGTATCACACAAATATTTTCGTATGGAATCGGAGTGTACTAAATAATGATTTCCCATGATTCCTTAGGTTTTAGCGATTATTAGACATTGAAAATGTAAATTAAACGCTTTTAATGGATTTTTGCGTGTAATATTTTTTTACTTTGCAGTGGCTAAAGGTAGACCAGAAGACGGGTGTCTATAGAAATGTTATGAAATTGGTTACAAGTGCCGGTAATGATTTTTGTCAAAAAGTTCCCCTATGTACGCAAAAGTAAAAAGTGTTTAATTTTAATGTTTTCCCATCTTTAGCATTCTAATTTGCGTACCTATTTTGCACACTTTTGAAGTCTGCTATTTTAAAACAAATAGGTATCTTAAACTCGGCACCACCGGTACCAGTACCGTAATATGTTACAGCATTTTACTTGTAAAGTTATGCTTTTCTTTTCATGAATTTGGCACAGACTGATTATTTGGCGAACAATTGAAGCTTTCAAGCGAATGAGTTTGTTAAACCCGAAACGATAAGCATTATAGACCAAAAGCGATCACGCCTGTTTTAAAGATGCCGTTATAGACACGTAGGCGTGATCTATAGGTACTATTGTCGATTCCTTGTCAATGCCAAGTGACTAAAATGTAAACTAGAGCTAATTATTACTTACTTGGCAGGCTTACATATGGACCCGGGAATGTCCTAAAACTGCGGCCAGAACCACCGGAGGATGGGCAGCAGCGTCCTATTAGTACACGGTGAATGTACTGCGATCCCCAAGCCGCCTGGCAAGCGTGGGGATTATGGCAACACCCCTCTCTAAGATGGAGGCTTTTGCTCTGCAGTGGACGTTTAATGGCTGATGATGATGAGGCTTACATCTTACTGTCCACCAGCAATGCTAGACGTCTCGGTTTTTGGACAAAATTACGGGTTTTCGCGGGATAGCGTCATTCCCGGTTTAAAAAAAATCCGGAATTTAACAATATGCTTCATTATGTTCGCTCATTATTACTTCTAATTTAAGCAAGTCATCAATCAAGTCATATTTTTCGCGTTTACTGCGCTCCCATATACTACTGGGGCCTTACGGCTAACTCTTAACGCGGGCTCGACTTAGCGCCAAAACAGTGCAGATCGGAAAATCACGAGAACGTGAACCTTAACGCGTCGAGATAAGGTTTGCGGTCGCGCAACTTCTGATCACCTAAACAGAATCGCTTAAATCAGGTAGCCGTGAGGCCCCTGTGCTGTGATATAGGAATTTTGTTCAACGTTGAATGCAATGACGATCTTTAGTTGTATGCCATGAATAACATGGTTTTAACAAAATTCAATGAATACTAGTAAACTTGTATCAAACGAAACACGCGGTTGTGACGAAAACTTGCTTAGAATCACACGTTGGATGAAAAAATCTAGCAATCCAGCGGCACTCACTTCTAAAGCCAGTCAACTAGACAAGTGTTTCGACAGTTCGTACACGAGGAGGCGGAACTTTTATGACTCAAATTAAGGTGGTACGTTTCACCTATGGCGGGAAATTCAAATTTCATACAGTTTTCATGTCCTTGTAGCTAGGCCGGGTAATTATTGTAAACGACCATGATGATTGCGCAAATTAACTTTTATTCTTTACTAAATCATGTAAAGTTATATAACTCTAATGCCCATTATTACTTACACTTGTCAATAAACTAATTTTCAAACGGTTTATTGACAAATATGTAAGTAATATGGTGCGTTACAGTTAAATTAGCTGTACATGATAATGTAAAGAACAACCAACAATTTTACACAGGAATTACTCACGTAAAAATTAAGCCGGTTACTCCGACTATAGTTTCAACCGCATTAGGCGGTTATTTTAAAGGTGAATGCACGCGCGCGGCTGTAACCGGCTTAATCTTACGTGTGTAATTCCTGTGTAATATAAATAAAACAAAAAATCCGTTTAAAATTTTAATTTCTGCCATAGGTGAAACGTACCACCTTAAGCAGGATGCTTTCTTGTAATATCGCTCTAGATATAAATTATAATAGACATAACAATCTTTCTTAGATCTCGTTCAAGTCGTGGTAGCGTTACGGTAAACCGAGAGATGCAGTGACTTTGAAAGGTCAGATCGGCTGATTTGGCGAAGGGATTCGGAGATACCTGTTTGTGCACAGGGCACGGCCGCAAATGCATGAGAAAACAACGTTGAGGTTTTATAACATTTTATAAGCGATAGATAAAGAAATAGTGTGATAATATATTGACCTAAAATAACCATGATTAGCTAAAGATTCATAGAAGGATTATGCCATTAAAAAATAGTAAAACAAACTTAGGCAAAATAAATTATCTAAGATGATAATTTGCGAAGTAGTAGTTTGATATGTATAGAGGATATGTGTTGTTTTCTGTGGTTCTAAAAACTTTTTTTAGTTAATTTTTTCATGACCTTGGATACAAAGTCCTTTAGTCGTAATATTAAACAAGTTTACATAGTATTAATAGCGTCAAACAAGTCAGAGTCAAGCAAAGTAAGTTACGGTCAAGTCAAATCCATGACCTAGGAAAGTGATGAAGGCTTTACAAGAGGCTTCTATGGAGTTTTGGAAACAACACGAGAAGACATGTTATACTTCGTTAAATCGCAACCACAATCAAGCACGTTAACGAGTACTTAATCTCTACATAGTATAAATTGAAATCGCTTTCCGCGTCTGTCTGTCTGTCTGTATGGCCGCTAACACCTCCTAAACCACGCAACGGATTTTGATGTGGTTTTCACCATCAGTTAGATACATTTTCAAGGAAGGTTTATATATATAACTAGCGACCCGCCCCGGCTTCGCACGTAAATTACACCCGTGCGAAGCCGGGCGGGCGGGTCGCTAGTAATTAATAATCCACCATTATACACATTAACACTCGAAAATATACAAGTTCCATGCAATCCAGTTCAAATTTGTATCCATGGTCACGAAAAAAAGATTTACGACTACATAGTAGGTACCTGGAGACGTAAAAGCGCTAGAATACTAAGAATAAAACCTGTTTTAGCATCCAGCGATACGTATTCAAATTTAAATCAGCAACGGCGAACGTAACGAATATAACGCAATTTGCCATTCTTAAGGCTGGGTATAAGGCCAGAAAAATTTCTGATTTCACCCGCGCGTCTCGCATCACCCGCATTAGTGTGAAACACAACCACGGCAGCGCGGCAGTCGCGCGCAGCTAAAGTGTACACAACTCGCGCACTCGACCTTGTAAAGCGGCAAGGAGCAATAACACACAGGATAAGCATAGTGTTGGTGTACTTGGTGTTTTGGCGATTAGCTGAGTTCGGTCGCGGCGCGCAGAACCGTAAATTGTTTATTTCACTTTTCAAAATTGTATTTGTAATTTATTTTTAGGTTTTCTACAATATAAAAATAATAAAGTATATAAATTAACTTGAAATAACCTAAATAAAACTAAACTGAACTATGCTATGCTATGCTTTGCTAGGTTGAACTTGCCGGGATAAGACCAAAAAACCCAAAAACCTCGTGGCACGGGGTACCCGATCCCGGGTCATATCTCCTAAACCAGACCTTTAACCCAAAAAAATTACAAAAAAATATTTAGATTTTTACTTTTGAAATCAGTGAGAAATACATTTAAATAGAAATAAAGAAGGGTGAAAACCACCCCCTACCACGCCCAAATTTTGGCTCGAGGTAGTAAAGCTCATTTTAAATTTTAGTAATTTTTTCGCAGATTTTTTAAGGCTGTGGTTTAGGAAATATAACTAGTTCTAGTTTTTAGTTTATATTATAGTCTAAGTTAGGTCTTAAGATTTTGACGACCTGAAATACCCGGCTCCTCAAACATTTTGTCTCAGGTCAATCCAGGCAAGAATAGTTAGCTTCACTGGCTATCCAACGATAGGTCATTTAGTATTTTAAGACTCGTAGGTACATAGTAACTTGAGTTACTAAGTAGCGAGGCGGACCCTAAATACCCGATTTTTTGAAGGTCCATAACTTTGGACACAAAGGTCCAATCAAAAATCTGACGTCATAGGCATCATTTTTTCTGGCAGACGAAGACGTTAAACTCAAAAACTCGGCTTTAGGACCTAACCCTAAAAACCCCAATTGGGTTTGAAATTACGTAACCGGAATTTCATGTTAAAAATAACAAAAAAATTCAACACAAAAAATTCAGTGGTGTAATAAATAGACTATATTTATTTTTTTGGCTTTCTACTCTCACAATTTCAGGAAATAAATAATATTTAAAAAAAAAATGTGTTTATTTAGTTGGTAGGCATAAATAATAATAAAATAGAAACACAGTAAACACACGTGTGTAGATAATAAAAAGACGCGTCTGATAAGCCCAAATTCGGCTATTTTTGTGCAAAGAATGCCTTTCAAAATATTAAAGCGCAAAAATCCGGAAAATTTTCGTAATTTTTTTCAAAAACCATCGATTATCTCAGAAACAGTACGTCTGAGGTCATTTTTGTAAAAATGCTATGTATCTATATAATATATCTATGCTATGCTATGCTATGCTATGCTATGCTATGCTATGCTATGCTATGCTATGCTATGCTATGCTATGCTATGCTATGCTATGCTATGCTATGCTATGCTATGCTATGCTATGCTATGCTATGCTATGCTATGCTATGCTATGCTATGCTATGCTATGCTATGCTATACTATACTATACTATACTATACTATACTATACTATACTATACTATGCTATACTATGCTATACTATGCTATACTATGCTATACTATGCTATACTATGCTATACTATGCTATACTATGCTATACTATGCTATACTATGCTATGCTATACTATGCTATACTATGCTATACTATGCTATACTATGCTATACTATGCTATACTATGCTATACTATGCTATACTAAGCTATACTATGCTATACTATACTATACTATACTATACTATACTATACTATACTATACTATACTATACTATACTATACTATACTATACTATACTATACTATACTATACTATACTATACTATACTATACTATACTATACTATACTATACTATACTATACTATACTATACTATACTATACTATACTATACTATACTATACTATACTATACTATACTATACTATACTATACTATACTATACTATACTATACTATACTATACTATACTATACTATACTTTGCTATACTTTACTATACCATACTATACTATACTATACTTTGCTATGCTATGCTATGCTAAGCTAAGCTATGCTATGCTATGCTATGCTATGCTATGCTATGCTATGCTTTGCTTTGCTATGCTATGCTATGCTATGCTATGCTATACTATACTATACTATACTATACTATACTATACTTTGCTATACTATACCATACTATGCTATACTAAGCTATGCTATACTTTGCTATACTATACCATACTATGCTATACTAAGCTATGCTATGCTATGCTATACTATACTATACTAAAATAAACGAAACACGCGAAAGCCCGTTGGTCCAGTTGGTAGTGAACCTACCTTCTTAGCTTGGAGGCGTGGGTTCGATTCCCACCTAGGACAAACAGTTATGTGATGAACGTTTGTGTTTGTTCTATACCTGGTTGTTAATAACTATAATCTATTTGAGTATGTATGAATTATTTAATTAAATTTCATTTAATTTATGAAATTATTAATTTAAAAAAAAATTTTTTGTTAATTATTATTATATTTTTTTATTCAACAAAAATTATATTTTACTTAATAATTTTGATTTTTAGTAGTCTTTCTGACTGTCTCTCTCTCTTTCTCTCTCCACACGAAACACTTAGACTCTTATAACTATATTACCGAGCGTACATAATAATAGATGCGTTAGGTAGGGCCTAGTCGTATCCATAATTATTAATACCTGTAATTTTTTCATAGTAGCTTTACCTAGTCTGTGCTCTAGGTCATTGGCAACACTTGGTTGCCGCATCAAATGGTCGCGTTCGAGCCATAGATTTTTTATGTTATCCATTGTTTGAAAATACAGTAGGTGTTGATATAATCGCACTCGGAAGATAAATCTAGGCGAATAGCAAGCGCGTGCGTCCTTCCCCGTTGGAGCATAGTGCGGTACTGAGGTTGAACGGAGCGTGTTTCGCCATTTAGATACAAAGCGCAACAGAATAAGGTTGAATATCGGACTTGCCGTTTGACCGAATAGTTGCTTAGAACTAAAGGACGTAAGTCTCAAATCGAATATAATTTATTATGAGAGTACTAATTAATCTAGGTAAATTTTGTCTTAGCACTGGAAAACAAACTATATTTTCCTTCGATGAGTATTTATTTTAGATATGTGACTGAAGTTCTATACAAGAAAAAATCAAAAAAATCAGCAAAAAGGCACCATTTTGAAAACAATAAAGTATCGAGTAAATATCTTGCTATTATGTTTCTGTCTTAGTGCCGGAAAGAAAATGAATTGAAAAATGACATATATCAATTATTACGTTGATAGGATATTTGGTTTAGTTAGAATATCATGGCAAATTAGCATAAAATTTCGGAGGCCCCCTCTTAACACATACATTTTTATTATTCAGAATGTAACTGTCGAATGCAAGACTTCTGTGAATAATTTAGTTTTAATCGAAAATAAATGATTACATATTTATGTTGGTTTCAAAAGCGAGTTTTATGTTAAAATTATACAAATACACATTTTAAACAGACTTCAATAAATGAAGTTTTCAATAAGACTCTTTTTAGGGTTCCGTACCTCAAAAGGAAAAAACGGAACCCTTATAGGATCACTTCGTTGTCCGTCTGTCAAGACCCTTTTTCTCAAGAACGCGTAAAGGTATCAAGTTGAAATTTATACTAAATACTTGGGTCTACGGTTTCTTTCGGCTGTAAAAAAAAAAGTTGTAAGTCAACGCAATCAAATGATATGAACGTTTATGTCGCATATTTTGCGATTTCACAGGGAAATCAAAACCTATAGGGTACTTCCCGTTGACCTAGAATCATGAAATTTGCTAAAAGGCAAGGTCTCATAGCACATATATAGGAATAAATCTGAAAGTTAAAATTTTTAAGTTATATCATTTAAAAATTATTATTTTGCTATTACAAACTTACATTTTGTAGTTGGATGTATAGAAGAACCTTATAGTGACAACTACAAAGTTAAGTTTGTCTTTCAATATTTCAACTTTAGGTTTTTTTTGGACTCGCGCTCTGAGGGTTCTGTCCAACGGAACCCTCAGAGCACGAGTCCTACTCGTACTTGTCCGGTTTTTTTTAATTCCCAACGCAAAAAGAGGGGTGTATAACGTATGCACCTGTGTCTGTCTATGGCATCATAGCTGCCAAACTGGTGGCTCCAAAGGAATACCTCCCATTTAAATGTAAAGAAAATATCCCACCTCTAAGAGTGGAAAATTAGAGAATGAATCCCGTTTATTAAACTTCACTCACTGCCTGTTTAGTTGGTGTTAATTTTATTATAAAAAACATAAAATTTTCATAGGCTTAACTACTATACCCTGGAATAGTATCTCTTCAGAAATAATCGGTTAGGCAGCTGTGTGGAAAAGACTATTCATTCTTGCTTTACTATGTTAACTATGTAGTAACCTTCCTTCTAAACTAATCATCGTTTCAGAGAATAATGCAAAACGGCGTTCAAATTAAGGTGGATTATACTGAAATACACAAAGATATAGAAAAAGTAATACACTTATTTCATAAGGCCTCTTAAAGTCGCTAAGTGGGAATAATAAACTTAGCGACTAACAGCCGCACTCAAAGACGTTACTTAAGTTAAGGAATACTTAAAATTGCTCTGTCTCGTTTTCATGCGACAATTTCCGTCAACGAGAAGTTGACAGATCAATTTTAAGTATTCCTTAACTTAAGTAACGCCTGTATGCGGCTGTTAGTCACATTTCAAACCTTAGTAACAACAGTACAATATAGCGTTTGAACAGCAAACTATCTACTGTCAAGCACGTGAAAAATAGGCTTGTATTCAAGTCCATAAGCGAGCACTGGATACATCTCCCACAAGTTTTGTGACAAAGGTATGGTGGGTCGACGACCTGTTTGGCGGGCCGCAGGCGTGCCGCATTTTTTATTCAGCATGAGTACGAACTTACGAAGCCATGTAAACATGCCAAGCGACCTTTGTATGATAATAATAAACATTTTGCATTCGTACTAAACAGGATTTTAAGAGGATTTTAATGTTTAAGGTGCAACGTTACCCAAATGGCGAGAAATTCAAATTTCATACAGTTTTCATGTCCTTGTAGCTAGGCCGGGTAATTATTGTAAACGATCATGATGTTTGCGACAATTGATTATTATTCTTTACAAAATCATGTAAAGTTATTTATCTCTAATGCACATTATTACTTACATTTGTCAATAAAAAATTTTTTGCTGTTTCAAACGGTTTACTGACAAATGTGAGTAATATGGTGCGTTACTAATAAATAACTGTACATGATAATGTAAAAAACACCCAACTATTGTCGCAAACGCTGTGTCATTTCAAAATTACCCGGCCTAGCTACAAGGACAAAAAAATTGTTTGAAATTTGAATTTCCCATAGGTAAAACGTTCCACCTTAAATGCTAAAAATGTAATGCGGTAACCATTCTTCCAAGACCAGTTTCTTTCCAGATTCTTAATTCGACTATATTTTTAATCCCCGACCAAAAAGATGGGATGCTATAAGTTTATCGTGTGTATCTGTATCCCAAACAGCTAAAGTGATTTTGATAAAGTTTTTTTATTTATTTAAAAGGTAACTTGATCGAGATTGATCTTAGCTATGATTCAAGAAAATCTGTTAAGCCGTTTCAAGATTGTCAGATCTTTTAACGGGGGCTTAAAAAAATCGATGTAAGTATACTTGTTTAGTACACACCATCAGCCATTAAATGTCCACTGCTGAACAAGGCCTCCCTCTTAGAGAGGGGTGTTGCCATAATCCCCACGCTTGGCAGGCGGCTTGGAGATCGCAATACGTACTTGTTTAGTGAATATGCTATATTTCATGGGGAGACCCATCTATGTTTGAAGAAAATATTCCACCTAGAAGAGCTGAAAATTTGGGGATAAATCCTATTTAATGAATTTCACCCACTTTGTAAAGTAAGTTTTTATACAAAAAATATACAGCGTGAGAAAACCAACCAAGTCGCTAGTCTGATGGTAAGTGTCGCTTTATAACAGAACCGACCAAAATTAAACTTTTAAATTTTAAATTTTTTTGATCTTTAACTTTTAGAAATCCTACTCAATACTCATCACCCTGAGAGAGATCAGACGAATCAAATCTCTTCATCTATACTAATATTATAAAGAGGAAAGATTTGATTGTTTGTATGTTAGTTTGCTTTGAATAGGCTCCGAAACTACTGAACCGATTTGAAATTCTTTCACTGTTGGGAAACTACACTATCCCCCGGTAACATAGGCTATATTATATTTTCAAAAAAAGAATAGGGATCCTTACTAAAACTCCAATAATGTAACCCAAGGTGTAAAAAAATAAGATTTACAATTTTAACTTTGCGTGTTTGACAGTCTTAGACAGGACAACGTCTGTCAGGTCAGCTAGTATAATATTATAAAGAGGAAAGATTTGATTGTTTGTTTGTTTGCATTGAATAGGCTCCGAAACTACTGAACCGATTTGAAAAAATCTTTCACTGTTGGGAAGCTACACTATCCCCGGGTAACATAGGCTATATTATATTTTCAAAAAGGTGTAAAAAAAACTTACACCCGTGCGAAGCCGGGGTGCGTTGCTAGTGATATAATATAACGTAACTGGAAACAAAACCGTTTAATCCGGAACAGTATTTGCACACTACTGCTTGGTGGTTCAGAAGCTGCCAGAGGTAAAGCGAGCTAGAAAAGACGAGACTAGTCGGCAATCAAGTATCAAATAGTAAACCAAAATGGCTGTAGAGGTAAATTATGTTGTCGTCTAAAATTTAAATACAGTAACTGTAAATGGACAATACCGGCGCGTCTGAGGCATCAAGATAATTTATTAGAGATTATAACACAAATTCTATTTATTTTTTGAGACTGTATCAAGATCGTGTTTTTCTTATAACCAAATAATAAATAGAAGTAACGGCATTGCACTAATCTGATCTCATCATGGCAACTCAAATAGAGTGTAGGTACCTTAGAAAGGTAATAGTATCAAAGGAAAAGTAACAGTATACGAAGGTAACCTTCCGTTGCGTTGTTTGGCCTAGTTTGCCGGCGCCACACCATGGTACCATGCGACGAGCTATATCTAAGAAACAACATTTTTAATAAGGCTGAGAGATTTCTTGGTACTTATTCGTGTCTCATTCAGGTTTCTAGCTTTTGTAGAGCGGATGGATTACCTACCTAATAGTTAGATAACACATTATAAAACTGACATAAATGGCAAACTTGCACTCCGCTCAAAATGGCCGTAGCCAACAAAAATACAACAGTGGGCGAAGTACCAGTGTATTCGATATTGAAATTTCTGTGGAATTCGATGCGTATTTTACGCTTCGAATACTCGTACTTTGCCCATAGATACAAGAAAAATACAGGTACATAGTATTTTTAACTGGCGGCCTTATGGCTCGGATCGGCGTCTTGAAGGTAACCGTAGTTTGGTCATTGGTATGTTAGAAGCAGTACGAACCAAGCAGGCAAGGCAGCCAAGGCAGCCAAGTACCAGCTGCTATGAGGCTGACAAAAAATTGCAAAGCCTAGAGCACCGCCGTAAAGTAGCTTGTTTTTCCACTCTATCAGATAAATTTTTGCGAGTGTGCGCAAGAGCTTCATGATCTTATTCCACCCTCCCCCTTTTACTACAGGACAAGTAGAAAGACTGCTTTCTCGACCTTTTTCTCGTGAAAATTACAAACATTCGTACTCAACGATTTGGGTCGTCATTTATGATACGTACTGCTCAAGAATGGAACTCCTTGCCTTCTTCCATGTTTCCTAAAAACTACAATCAAGGCATCTTCAAGGCTAGAGTCAACGAATTCAAATGTAGTACATATAGGTCGTTGGCTAGAGTGAATATATTTCTTCTAGGTCAACGTATTCCATCCCCGGCCGCAACGTCACTTACGATCAGGCGAGTTGGTGGCCAAAAGTAGATCTATTCTACATAAAAAAACTTACTACTATAGATGCTCGGAGAAACTTAACGGTTTTGTTCCAGAAGAATCTTTAGCGAAACCGTGGGCTAAAATCTTTAATTTCTATACTAGATGAGAATTTTACGATGTGACACAGGAAATCCCTAGATTTTAATCACAGTTACAGCTGTAAACCATTACAGTTTTACAGCAATTGTGATAAACGAGGCCGGCAAGAATTTATTACAATGCTTAATGAACTAATTGTATGGTAATTTTGGCTCAGAGAGCCGTTAAGAATGATATCAGCGTACAGATTTTCACGTGTTTGTACCGCGGTTCACTGTTTTTTATGGAGCAAGTACGCTAATTCTGGTTAACCGGCCAGAACTAGCTCTTTCGCACATTTTAACACTTATGAAGATAAAAAATCTTTAGTATATAACCGTCATCCAAGTAAACGAAATTGCGTATTTACTCATTTTGAAGTCGGATGAATTGAGACCATCAACAAAAACAAAATTAGTTCAAAAATAAATAAGTTAGTTTGGGTAGACAGTTTATTTAGTTCTAATTTCTAATATATTACAGTTTTTCAGACATTTTATTTAGTAATTCTAATATATAGTACGTTTATTTGTTTTATCAGGAAATGTTTTAATTATTTATAAAAAGTTAGAAGTATTTTAATTTCATGCCAGACAGAGAGCGCACTTAGAGCGCTTAAGTACAGCGGTTACTCTGCACTCCTTTCTCAAGAATGGCTTATCGAGCAAAATTTTTACGCGTTTGAACAAATTTTATAAATTTATAATTTAATTTATCAAAATTTTATGGATTTAATTACATTAACTGTAATATTTAGTTATCGTCTTATCAACCACGACTACTCTGCCATGTGTCCGACTAAGAAGAAGAGGATTTTCAGTTTTTATTTAATATGTGACTGTTTTATTATTATTATTAGATTGTTCTAAATTCTAATGATAATGATAATGTAGGACGTCCACCCACAAGATGGACAGACGACCTAAAAGAGACCGCAGGGAAACGCTGGATGCAGGCCGCTTCCAACCGACTCGTTTGGAGATCGATGGGGGAGGCCTATGTCCAGCGGTGGACGTCCTATGGCTGAAATGATGATGATGATGATGAAATTCTTATGTGTTATTTGATTTGTATTATTGTAGCTTAATTTATAATTTTATTTGACTGATTTGACATGTGAAATAACATTTTATTAATAAATATGAATATGATAGAGATGGCAGAGCTCTACAGGACACTACTCATATACAGTAGATGGATTGAGTAGACTATTTTATAAAACAGGGGCCTTACGGACAACTGCTATTGTGGCACCTAATCCGCTCAGTTGGAAAATCACGCGAACGTGAACCTTATCGCGCCCCGATACGGTTTGCGGTCGCGTGATTTTAAAGGCCCCTGGGGTAATTTTCATTTCTAAAAATATAACGCTTATATCATAATTTGAACCCATCACCAAAACCACCATTTTTATACCAATTCAGTTTTTCTAACTTGTCCAAAAACGTATGCAAACAAGGTTTACAACCAATAAGAAAAGAACAGTGAGCAAGAGTGAAATACAATAAAATTTGCCATTGAGACAATTTTACAGCAATCTTCTTGATAGAGCACTAATGTATGGTGTTTAAAATGTATAAAAAAGTTTTGTACCAGCTAGAAAAACGAAATGTAATCTAATAAGTGTGTTGTAGGTACCCAATAGAAAATGTACAATAGAAATAGGTACTTACATGAAATATAGGACTGCTGGAAGAGTTGAAGGTCAGAATCATCTGAAAGAATTAGTGGTTGTGTTGACACAGGTGCAAAAGCAAAGTACAATGACAGTCAAGTGGTATTAAAATTATTCAAATTATGCACACAATATTGCTACTTATGTACAGGTCTATAAGTCACACTCGGTTAATTATGTAGGGCAGCATGGGCATAAAGAGGGGATCAATACAATGGAACCAAAGGATTCTAACTAAAGCTTTCTTTTTGAAGTAATGTAAGCCTGGCCACATCGGTTTACAAACATGGATGTCGAGTCTAGAACAAAATTCAAATAAAAGGGATGCCAATGGCATCGATTCTGATGTACTCTTAAACTAAACGAAATTTGACAGCCCTAAAATTATTGCCATCCTTCTTTCACATATTAAAATGAAAAGAGAGGCAGATAATTTTAGTCCTGTCAGATTGGTTTAGTTTAGTGAGTGGTATAACAGAATAGGCCTCAATGTCTAATTTAGCTTGCAATAAATGATGACTAAATGCAAAGGTTACCTTATTATTATTTTTGGGTTTAGATTAAGTTAGTATTATTGGTTTAAAAAAGCGCTATCCTTATATCCGATATTTTATATATTATTTCATGGCCAACCTATACTAATATTATAAGAGGAAAGATTTGATTGTTTGTTTGTTTGCATTGAATAGGCTCCGAAACTACTGAACTGATTTGAAAAATTCTTTCACTGTTGGGATGCTGCACTATCTCCGGTTGACATAGGCTATATATCCCGGCTTCGCCCGTGCGAAGCAGGGGCGGCCTACTAGTATTTAGATAAAATGCTGGATTACTGAATAAGTTGATACCTACGGGAAATATCTCATTGGCACAGGCTTACAAAACACTTTAATAATAGTAATTAAAACGGTCTGCATGAGATATAATATTGAGGTAGCTTAGCTTTGTGAAATAGAATACCCTGGATGTGCTGAACAAGGGCCATATTAATTAGGTTATACAATAATATAATATAATTAGATAGCCCGTTGGCCTAGTTGGTAGTGAATCAACCTTCTGCGCTTGGGGGCGTGGGTTCGATTCCCACCTAGGACAAACATTTATGTGATGAACATTTGTGTTTGTTCTATATCTGGGTGTTAATATCTATTTAAGTATGTATTTAAAAATATATATGTATGTATATCAGTCTCTGGCAGCCATATCACAAGCTTTGCTTAGTTTGGGGTCAGATGACCGTGTGTGCAAAAATGTCCCGAATATTTATGTCCCGAATTAATATTTCATTAGAGACAAGACAGTTAATTTCATTAGTGCTTATTTGACCAGTAACACTGAAGGTCTAAGTTAGGTCAAATTTATTCATACCTTCTTCCAAATTGCAGGCAATTTCATTCAATTAGAGGTCAACTAATAAGGTGCGCAACCTTGAGAGCAAAATAGTAGTCGGTCAATGCACAATACAATTACGACTTGTGTATTCAGAATCATTTAGCAGATTGGTATTTGTGCATTGTTTGTTTTTTACCTCGTTGGACATCATGCTTTATGATTTAGTTTTTCTGCTTGGATTTTATTAGTCAAGCGTGTATTTTGTCATCTTGTGTTCTTGTGTTCAAGCTGACCCGAAAGACCAAAAAAATTATCTTCGTTACATATGGTCTTGAGTTTATACAAAAATTCCATAGAAATAGCACTGTTTTCAGTTTTTAAATTTCCCAGTTTTGGGTAAATTTACAAATTTTTCTTTCAATTCGGAGTATAACATATTTGAAAAATAAAGCTATATCGGCTGAGTTATGCGCTCACTAACGAACAGCATTTACTGTATAGAAGATAGATTAAAGAGTGCAAAACCCCGCTTTAGGGCTGTGTGAACTTGGCACCCAACTTTGAAAAAAAATTCTTTTTTTGTTTCGATAGATTTTGTTTCGTAGTAGATAGTAGTACTTAAAACTATATTTGATAGTAGTAATTTCAAAAAAATAACCTCCGAAATTGAAAAAACCAAGCTGTTTCTCATAGACAAATGTTAGTAGGTTATCGGGGGGATTGTAATGAAATTCATAAGTAGTAAAAAAGATTTTAATTTTTTTTTTTGTTTTTGAAAGATTTCGCCATGTAGTTGATAGTAGTAGAACTATTTTTGTTTATTTGTAAAAAATTCAAAAGTCGTGTCCCGAAAATTAAAAAAAATTCCGTGTTTCCTGCCTTTTCTCATAGATAATTTAGTGCACTTTCAAGAGTGTATCATTACCATGTTATTTTCATGAGTAGTGACGTGGCCAACTGTAAGTGCCACGTGTTAGTGCCATTCCATATGAATATCATACTCACAATTGTAGAAGTATCCCCAAGTAGGCAGACCGACGGCTATGGCTCCGACGATAAAGCATATAAAGCCGAGCACTACCACTGCTATAGAATACAGAGCCTTGCCGCTGGCCATGGCTGCATGACTCAGCCTAACTCTCGGTGTGTTTCACACATCAGGATCGGAATGTTCTCCGACGCGAGAGTGTGTACTCCAACATCTGTTAAAAAGAAAGTAACTTTAGACAGGATAGTAAAACTTTGTTGTGGTTGTTGCAACTCGAAGTGTACTTAACCCTTAACTACTTCACATCTTGAGCCAGTTAACGTACACTGCTGAACAAAGGCCTTCCTCTTAGAGAGGGGTGTTGCTATAACCTCCACGCTTGGCAGGCAGTTTCCCCAAACTGCCGCACTGCTGCACTGCTGTGGAGGTTACCGGAGGATGGGCAGCAGCGTCCAGTAGTATCCCCATACTACTGGACGCTGCTGCCCATCCTCCGGTGGTTCTGTTGGCAATTTTAGGATATACCCGGATCCCTCAAATACTTGAGTACTTAAGGGTTTATCACACTTTTTGACGAAAATTGGATTTTTTGTTTATTTTTTCTTATTTATACATTTGATCTACAGATCTTAACTAATAAGATCTGTAGAAAATTCAGTTGCTGTATTAAATAGATCTGTATTTTTTATTGAATGTAGCGTCTTCAGATATTGGTAAAACTCAACATATCCATTTGTTAACTTCAATTTACAAAAGTATTTTTGTAAAACTTTAGGAGGGAAAGTTAGAGAATGGATTTCGTGAAATTACTGTCTTAAAATAAACATTCATATGTTATGGTTTACTTATTTTATATTTATCTTGAAAATTACGGCTTTAATTATTCGTTTTATGCCCGAAAATACTAATACTTAAAATTTAATTGTTCATTTTGTAATAGGACTCTTAATTATTATTTTTTCAAATATCTTTATTTATTTAACAGTTACCTATAATAATACTATCAGCCAAACTACATAAAAAAAGACAGTAAAATATTATGTGAGAATAGAACAGATTGTAATTTGTATTCGTAATTTAAAAATATTGAATCCTTCTTACAATATTAATTATTTAATCAACAATCACTGTAATGCTAACTCCGTGAAAGATTAAATAAGATAATTTTCACTACCATACGAAACAAGTTTTGAAAGATTGTCAGCATTGTACCAGTGCACAAAGGTACCTATTTGCAAATACCTATTCACTTCGAAACCGGTTTTGAATACCAGTAACGTAAGTAATGTAAGTATGCAATACTTGTTCAATGGAATGTGAAACCAAAACAATTCGAGGTAGGTAACTGAGACATTGTAATCAATTCTTGTAAGAAAAAATACAAATAAATATCCGCCGTAACCATCGCACGTACGAGACGAATATTCCGATATTCCTTTTAACACAAACTTTAAGTTTTTCTAAACAACTTTTACGTGCTTTTACTCACGTTTTATACTCGGTTCGCGTAGTACCCGTCTTGAGGAAGTCACACGGTGTTCACTCAACTATGCAACACAATCGATTACTTTATTTGAACACCACTGCAATAAATTTTACTTGTCTTTGCTAAAACTTATTCACTACTTTGTTTTTTTCTTCTATACACACACTAAAATGAAACAAAAGTTCACTTTTTAGCAAAATTCAAAAATTACGATCACGGCACACCTTTCCCTCTTTTGTTCGGTTTGTAAACAATTGAATTTGATTTATAGATGTTATAATTTTGTAAAAACACTGATGTTTGGTTTAAAAAACTTCATCTATTGGTTAATATTCAGAAAAAGAAATTTAGTTCAAAAAATAATTTGGGCGCTAACACAGCGCGATGTGCGCACCACCAGTTCCCGTTCGGTCGGTAAATAAACTGGATTTTTGATTTTAGATTTAAACTTTTTTTTTCTCCATGACTATGGATTCAAAGTCCTTCAGTCGAAATATTAATTTTGTTTACTTTGTATTTAATAGCGTCAAACAAGTCATAGTCACAGTCAGAGTTAAGCAAAGTAAGTCACTGTCAAGTCAAACTCATGCCCAGTTAAGTGGTGGGGGATTTACAAAAGGCTTCCATGGAGTTTTTTTTTTTTTGGTATCTTTTTATGATCTTCGATACAGAGCCCTTTACTCGCTATATTAAACAAGTTTACATAGTATTAAAATAATGGCGCCAAACAAGTCATAGTCACAGTCAGAGTCAAACAAAATAAGTCGCGGTCAAGTCAATTCATGCCCCTGTAAAGTGGTGGAGGCTTTATTAGGGGCTTTTATGGAGTTTTGGAAACAACTCGAAAATACATGTTTCGCCTCGTTCACATGAGCATGTTCACGAGCACGCCTGAAGGACGCATGACGCAGTATCAACAAAAAAATATGAAAAGTTTTACAAAAATGCATTATCTGTCATTGTTAATATTTGATTAGATGTCAAAGTTGATCTTGACTTGAAGTTGATTTTTTTAAATTCTAAAACTCACAGATCTACTACCTATATGTTGTGTATATCTGTGCTAAACACAGATATACACAAGATCTGTTGGGCTAAAACTGAACTCTTACGACTTGTATATGGCAACTGCATCAATCATACGGAGCCAAAAGCCTCAAAACGGAGAAGAAAAAAAAAAAAAGAAGTTGATTTTGAGTATACTAATCTGTGATTTTGAGCCAAAACCAAAAGCTCCAACACGGGGAAGAAGAAAAAAAAAATGTTGATTTTGAATAGCTAAGAGTTTTGGCGCCAACGTGGAAAAGAACATGTCGGCTCGTTGGATTATTTTCCTAAACTAGTGTATTTTTGAGTGTTAATGTGTTCTAGGTGGTGAATTATTATTCATTAAGTGCTCGTAAACGTGCTCGAGTGTGGGTAAGTGATATAACGAGGTGTAACGTGTCTTTTCGTGTTGTTTCCAAAACTCCATAGAAGCCTCTTGTAAAGTTCCCACCACTTTACAGAGGCATGAGTTTGACTTGACCGAGACTTACTTGGCTTGACTCTGACTGTGACTATGACTTGTTTGACGTTATTAAGACCATAAAAAACAGGGGAATAGGCGGTATGGCCTCAAAAGCTTTAGCCTACCCGATGGGCGAATTATAATAAAAAAAAATTTAATAGTAAAATCTGCGTTGTCGTGCGTTGTTTATATTTATGTGTTGCGTCTTGCTTGTGAAAATTAAATGTGATAATGTTGTTTGTTTGCAGAGTTCTAAAGAAAATAAAGTAAATTTCCGGAAAATCGTTCCGAAAGTTAGATCTCGTAAATTGAGACTGCATGCATTGCTTGGATTGGAGAAACAAAACTTATAATTTAGGTAAGTTATTATGATTCCAAATATATGTATACTTTTTTTGCGTTTTGTTTCTATTAAATTTCCCACTTGGACTATATGTAGCGATAAATGTCGATAATTAGTTAAAAAAATCGACTAATACTTGTTTACCAACATGCTATAGGTACTTAAAATGTAGGCCTGCCATCCGTCCGGGATTCCCCGGATTTGTCCTAGTTTAAAGGGCGTCCGGAGGACATCCTTAAAGGGTTTTTTAAAGTGTCTGACACTTTTTGTGTTCAGGCGAAATCCCGAAAGATTAAAAGCAATAAATTAAAACAAATCTGAGTTAGAATATGATTCGTAATCTTAAGCTACCTAAAAGTTAACACCGGCACTGCAAAATCGATGAGAACTAAACACCCCTGTCCTTCATTTCAAAACATAATACGTAAATTATTATGTTTGAAACAAGGTAATGTAAACAGTAAACGTAATTCACTTAAATCTCGACTATCAAATCTAGTTTCGAAACAAATAGTGGAATGAGACATCATCATCATTTTCAGCCAGAAGTTGTCCGCTGTTGAACATAGGTACCTACCCAACCGCACAGACTTTGTACCTTGGCCTTGCGGCCGAATCTGGGACACACGTGTTTCTACCGCAGAAGTTAAAGTTAACCTTATTAATAGAATTAACTAGTACTATTGAGTAGTAATTAAGACACCACACGTGTAACATCGCTGTAGGAAATTATACAATCACCAACTATCAAGCAGAGTTTCTCTCCAGCTCCCACTACTCCACAACAACGCTGTACAGTCTCAGCCACACTACGGCAGACTGTACAATAGGCCTCCCCCTTTGACCTCCACACTGAACGACAGCCTGCCTTTTGCATGCCCTGCCCTTACTGGATGCCCGCGACTCTTACAATGTCGTCGGTCCATCTAGTGGTAGGCCTCCCTACGCTGCTAACTTTTAAATTTTGAAGGAATGAGATGTCATAGGATGAATATGTGGTGGCTTAGCAATCGGTTGAGTAAGGAATACTCATGGAATGAATTAAGAATATCAAATCATGAAATTGCTGTCGGTTGAGTAAAGAATAGAAATGGGAATGGTATTGAGTTAGGAAAAAAAACATTGTGGGATAAGACGTCATAGGATGAATATATATGGAACAAATCAAAAATTCACATAAAGATGTTTCGGCAAAACGGCTTTTTAGATTGGAATGCAAACTAAGGTTTTTTTATGGTTATACGGCACATGCAAAGAATAATTAAAAAAATAGGAATACTATTTTAAAAAAAATATTAAAATATAATATCAAATTTTACAGGGTTACACTGCAGCAGCAAATACTGTAAATAAAATGGAGGAAGGATTCAGTCTCCTAGATATGGTCATCGCAACAATCGGTGTCTTACTTACTATGGCACTGTTGACTTGTTTGTGCTGTCTTTGTATGAAGATCAGGTAACACTACATACAATTAATAGATACTTAGTTCCTTTTTTTTTGGTTATGGAGGGGGAAATCTAGCTAGACCTGAATGCGTGAGGTCGTGGGTTCAAACCCCGGGCCCGTACCAATGAGCTTTTTGGAGCTTATGTATGGATTTTCATACCACTGGCTTTTCGGTGAAGGAGAACATCGTGAGGAAACCTGCATACGTACAAAGAAGGAATTCAATGGCGTATGTGAATCCACCAACCCGCAACTGGGCCAGCGTAGTGGATATGGCTAGAGAACTTGCTTACTCTCAATTTGAATTTGCTCATATTGTACTTTTGTGGAAACGAAAACTCCGACAGCAAGTTCCAAAACAGTGCTGTAGGTAAAAAAATACTCTTTGAGTCACTGGATCTGTGGCCTAGTGGACCTTGCGTTGGACGTGTAGCTTTGGATAACCATGCTGTCGTCTGCGTTCGCAGATCGTTTCAGAGAGCAGATATCCCCGGGGAACATTGAAAGCCATTTATTTACAACAACTTTCTCGATGTAGTTTGGCAAGAAAGTACTGTGGAGTATGAGGAAGGAGATACAATACTTTTTAAAACTAGCAAAGTTACAGTGTGCAAATATTATTTGTATAAATGAATACTTGGTAAATTGTTGTAGTAGATAGTTCAAAATATTGGCGATCAATAGAATTTGAACCTGCTTTCAATGACCCGGGCTAACACTCCAATTGCTTTGCCAGCTAAGTTACAGTCACCCTGTGAGTCTTCACAAAAAACTAAATAGCTGTTAATACTAGCTTTCCTAATTCTATGTTACTTAACTGTTATCTTCTCCATTCCAGTGATCTCAAGTTAAAGTGCTACATCATCGAGACAGCCAAGAAGAAAGGCATTGACGTCGATATAGACAAGCTAGATCCAAAGGCCTCTTGCTCTCCTAAAGACGACACTTGCACTATTATGGTACCAGATGTCTGTGTTATAACTGCTTAGCAACAACAGTTCACATGCTCTATTTAGATTAATCAAATAGAGGTAATGACTTTCCACCAACTGGTGAACAACTGATTAATGTAACGTAAGCCATTTTGTAATAGTTTACAACTGGTTATGGAGAAAACTTTGAGACAACACGTTTGCGGAATGGCTCTTTCTGCGTGTAGAGTGATGTTGCGAGCGCGAGAGCATTATGAAATTGTAATAAAATGCTTAAGCGGAGTTCCGGACATCTTATTTCATAATAACATACTAATTCGATTTCTTTGGAAACTATCTATCAGAAGAGTGTCAAGTACCTGAGTACGTCGATCCAGCCTTCGCAGACATCCTTCATCCTTCGCATGGTGGACATGCCCACCACCAAGCGCTTGAACGTAGGCAGATGCTCGAGTGCTGCTCTGGCCAGTCCTATACCCTACACTGCCACAGAGGACCAAATTAGGCATCTTCAAACTTGATGACAAATTTTGTAGAAATACATGGATGAGTCCAGGGAATGGTTGAAGGCGCGTGGGGAGTCACCAATGCGATGGACCGACCAGATCAAGTCTGCAGTGGGTGGTCTGTTAAACGAGTGCAGCAGGACCTACAGCTGAGAGAGATGGCGAGACATCGTGAAGCGCATCCCATCTGCCTCGTCCAATACTACTACATGACGACCAAGACCGCTCAGCCAAGAGCGAAACGACTAAGAAGAAGAGATATGGAGGATATTATTACTTAACAGGGAAAGTTGTCGAAAGACATGACTGAAATAAAATTATTACCAAACGGATTCCACTCACGTTATGTTTGTCGGTCGAGATGAGCGACCGCTTTTAAAAAACAAAGGACAATCAAAGGACAAGGACAAGGATCAATGGACGCAACTGAGAACTAATGGCTCTGAAACCGGTCACTCGTTTCGACCGATAAACAACTTGTCAGCCGTTTGGTGATATTTTATTATGAATCCTCACGCGAGTTTTGATGAAGTGCCCTTATGACCAAATGGCTTGACAATGATTACAAGCATTAAGCAATTTAAAAATACATTCCAAGTTTTAAAAAAACCAGAGTAGTTTCAGAACAATTTAACTATGTGTATCACACATCACATCAGCAGCCATTAAACGTCCACTGCTGGACAAAGGCCTCCCTCTTAAAGAGGGGTGTTGCCATAATCCCCACGCTTGGCAGGCGGCTTGGAGATCGCAGTAAGTTCACCGTGTACTAATAGGACGCTGCTGCCCATCCTCCGGTGGTTCTGGTCGCAGTTTTAGGACATACCCGGGTCCTAACTATGTGTATGTTTGTATGTAAATGGCCGATGTCTGGAGTGCTTTTAAGAGGTTATGGTATGTCTACAGATCATTTGCAGTAAAGTTTACTTGGGAATAACTAAAATCACCATAATACCCTAAGTAATGTTGGTTGCCCTTTTATAAATTGTATCAAAAGTATGTATTTTAGAATTAGAATCAAAATCAAAATGTGCCAATTGCCTTGACCAAAGAACCTTGTAAAATTTTAACATTGATTACTGTTGTAGTGATATGAATTGAGTAACAAATACATAGATATTGGGTGTAGTACAAAATACATGAAAAAAATGTCCTGAGTGAATGAATTTGTATAGGTAACCATACAAATTTGCATCCTACATCATTATGACAATGTCTAATTTAGCTTAAAACAAATGTAGACTACTTCTGGTTTGGACATTTTAGAGTGATGTCCCGATATCCATAGTTTTAAATGTCTTTGGATGTAATACTTTTGAAAATGTTAATTTTGATTCCTAAAAACATTCAATATAGGCATATTGAATGTTTTTAGGAATTTTTACCCAAAAATCTTTTACCTTATTGGAATGGTTACATAAAAAATACTTGACATCTAACCGTATTTTAATGGCGTTAATCACATTTTTTTTTTTTATTTTTTTTTTTTTGAGTTTCGGTATAGGTTATACCTAACTATCCATGCTTTGTTTTTTTCGCATGTGAAATTACTTGTCAGCATGTTGATATAACATAAATCAACACATTGAATGTTTGTGAATGAAGAGGTTAATATTAACAGAAATTTTAGATCACATAATGGTCGTTCAAATTTTATATTGTAACTACTAATAAGCTAATGAACTAGAATTCTAAAGTATGTTATTTAAAATTTGTAATTAAACTCGGTCCATGCATTTATTTGCTCTGACAGCTGCAATAACATGTAAAAAGCTGAACCACGAATCCTAATCCTTTTCGCTAGGTTTTTGAACATAAGACCCAGCAGGTACTCGATATACTGCAGTGAAATATTGAAAGAAAGTGTTTTTATTCTGCTTTATTTTATTGCAGCTGTCAAAGCATACAGGGTGTAAGGGGAACACTCTCGAAACCAAAAGAAGGTAATTGTACTCATCCATCATTATGAACCACTTTTAGTAATTAAATTTAGAACTAAAAGTGGTTCATAATGATGAGTACAATTACCTTCTTTTGGCTTCGAGAGTGTTCCCCTTACACCCCGTATAAATTTTCGGACCTAGCATAGTAGGTAAAAACTGTGATGCGTTTGAAAAATCTTGGTACTGCTTATATCTAGTCTTTTTGTGATAATTGAATCTATTTTAGCTTTATATTATTAGGTATAGTATAGCTCAACAATGACGTGGATTTGTTATCTTATCAAATAGTACTTGCTTCGGCAGTACGTGTCCTAGAATTGGAAGGATACAAAGAAGATTAGCATATCCCCTGGGAAAGGATGATACTCAAAATTGTGAAGCCTTAATGGTGGCATTAGGTACTATTGTTTATTTTGCAATTATAGAAATGTCTATCTGATAATGAATCAGATGAGTAGAATCATATTTAAATTATTGACATTATTTCGACTCTTTAAGTCTAGATTTTTTTCTTAAATATAAAATGTACGGTACTAAAATCATGCGAGCTCTAGATTTGTACGTCTAATAGGCAAAACATGATACAAGAAGTAGATTAATAACATGATATTTAAACAATTGACATTGTTTCTAGTATTGAAGTCTATTTTTTTTGTTCAATTGATATTTGTGGTACTAAAATTATGCGATCTCTCTAGATTTGTACGTCTAATAGGCAAAACATGATACAAGAATTAGATTAATAACATGATATTTCTACTATTTGAGTCTAGTTTTCTTTGGAACATAAAATATTTATGGTACTAAAATGATGCGATCTCTCTAGATTTGTACGTCTAATAAGCAAAACATGATACAAGAATTAGATTAATAACATGATATTTCTACTATTTGAGTCTAGTTTTCTTTGGAACATAAAATATTTATGGTACTAAAATGATGCGATCTCTCTAGATTTGTACGTCTAATAGGCAAAACATGATACAAGAATTAGATTAATAACATGATATTTCTACTATTTGAGTCTAGTTTTTTTGGAATATAAAATATTTATGATACTAAAATTATGCGATCTCTCTAGATTTGTACGTCTAATAGGCAAAACATGATACAAGAATTAGATTAATAACATGATATTTCTACTATTTGAGTCTAGTTTTTTTGGAATATAAAATATTTATGATACTAAAATTATGCGATCTCTCTAGATTTGTACGTCTAATAGGCCAAACATGATACAAGAATTAGATTAATAACATGATATTTAAATTATTGACATTGTTTCGACTAATTAAGTCTAGATTTTTTTGTTCAATATAATATTTACAATTCTAATATTATGCGATCTCTCTAGATTTGTACGCCTAATAGGCAAAACATGATACACAGTGACTAATATAGTTTCAACAACTATTGTGCACGTTTTTAAATGTGTGTATGATTGGTATGTTTTACTCGTATTTTGTACAAAAAATCCTGAATTATTCTTCCCAGCGAAAATTGTTAGATTTTTTAATTCATAATATAAGTACTTGTTTAAAATTTACTCGATTACTAGTGGATTACTTGTAGTAGATAAGTGTCAATTGTGAGATGTGAGGTGTCTTAACCTTATACTGGGTTACGCGGAAAGGGTGTAATAAGCCGAAAGGGGTTCATAGTCCCTATCATTATGACCAACTTTTACTGTAAGAGTAAGTCTGAAACCGTGACTAAATATCAGCTGTTACATAGAAAACGGTTATATACATTCAACAAAGTTTTTGGAACAGCTGATATTTTTTTCGCAATTTCAGGGCTGGTCCCATAGTAAAAGTTGTTCATAGTGATGGGTATAGACCCCTTTCGGCTTAGTACACCCTTATCGCGGAACCCTGTATACTAACATAATAGTGTCTTATATTGTATAAAATATTATAAGCATATCTATTTTGATGTTCTATTATATAGAAAATTATTATTCCAATTGAATACAATTATTATATAACTAACATTTTAGTTATAACTTGATATAGATAATAAGGATTTCGTCTTTCTATTTGAGAAAATGCTCTCATAATATGGGCATTATAGTAATATAGATTAGGGCCTTCTAATTAATAAGAGATGTGGTAATCAACAAAAATCCCCATATTTTTCTGATTGGTTCGCTTTTTTCATCTTGGTAACCTAATATCTAAAAGCTCATTTCAGATATAGGGCACAGGCTCAAAGAACAGTGTGGTGACTCCCGCCCCGGCTTGTTCCTGGTGCAAGGTTGGCCATTGCTATCCAACGCGGTAATGCAGCGAGTGTTTTGGGTACTTTTGCAACAGGAATAGTTAGAGGTGGGTTATTTGAATAGGTACCTATACTCCGTTTATTAATTTTAGATATTTTATGTAAACAAAGGGGTTACCAGTGCAAAAATATCTTTCATAAAGATAGTTTACAATATTTGACCAAAAAAGTATTTTATCATGTTTTTCTAGAAGTAATATGAACAATTATAAAATAAAAATCGTTTTGTACTATTTATTTTAACGTAATATCTGTTCTATACATAGTTACGAAAAAAAAAAAACTATTTTTTTAAAAGAACATATTTTATCATACTGGTAGGACGGTAGGGGTTCTAAACATTTCTGGCCAACGTTTGATTTTCCCTCTATTTCCTTCTTGATTTTATAATAATAGCCAACGCCTCTATAATAACGCCATCTATTACAATCTTTTAATAATGTTTATTATATTTTTTTTGAACTATCAGAATATCCCCCATGAGAGCCAAGCCGAGAAAAATAGAGAGTAAAATATTTTTCTTAAGTCAAAAATGTTTTGAGCAACTCAGTGACTTTTCGTGACATTTCTTTGTTTACATCTTATATTTCTCTATGGTTTACATAAAATATCTAAGATTTGTGAACGGAGTATAGTTAAGTTATTGATGGCTAATTTATGGACTTTATTTGTAATTTAATTGACTAACAATTACTTATTTAAAAAAAAAAACTGTTATAATTCAGCACAAAACATAATTGACATATCTAGATAGCTTTGGCTGTGTTGTAGTGCCCTGTGATTGACTCGTAGTACAAGCCACCTTTAAATATCTTTTTTTCTTCTAAATTTGATTGCTTGGCTTTTGATTCAAATATATTCTGATGACTGGAAATGTCCAAAAAGCAGCATGTCCATAGTTATGTAGAAATTAACTAGGTCCAAGCATTTATTTGCTCTGAAAGCTATAAAAAGTTGAATGAAAACCACGAATCACTTTCGCAATGTTTTTGAACGTAAGACTTTAGCAGGCAGTTATATACTTCAGTGAAATAATAAAAGACAATGATTTTATTCAGCAATTAACTTTTTTAAATTTTATTAAATGCTTCGACATAGTTTGGTCTGATAATAAAATGAATAAAAAAGAGGTCAAAGATGTGTGAAAAATTGGCATTTATAAGCCCTTAAGTTCCATATTTTTTGTATGATTATAAAAAGTCCTAGTTAATTATGTAGTAAAGCATTGGTGCCTAGTATTAGTGACTAAGAAGTTTACTATATTTTCCTAGTAATGATGTACGACTAAGTAAAGTTATATGTGTGCATATCAGCTTAGCTGAATGTATACTGGGTGACTGGTTAGAAAGTGGTTTAAAAAAAAAAAAATAGTTTTGAAAAAAGTACCTTCACATGGGATCATTCTCGATAGATCCAATGCTAAGATCCTTGGATCTATAGAGAATTTTTGTTCTCTTTATATCCCATTATAAAATTATGGATCTATCTAGAACTTTTTTTCTCACTAGATCTATTAGTAGTTCCTCGATGGATCTATTGAGATTTTTAACTCGTTGGCTCCTATTTTGAAGGAGCATGGATCTATTGAGAACTTTCTTTATCATTAGATCCATTGGTCAGATGCATGATGGATCTGGATATATTTTGTAATCACAACCAATGATTTCTCTTTTCCAGTTGGAAATGAAACATGATTTTCTTTTGTGTAATGAATCTCCCGTTATATCTCCCTGGTTTTTTCTGATCTGAGGTTATGTCCAACCAAAAGATACTATTCTTACGGCACCCTTTAAATTAAAACTTGATTTCTGTTATAAACAGTAATACCTCAGGTTTTGTTTGCTACTTTGCCTTATAATTTCGTATCTCTCAATTGTGGCGTTTACTAAGTTAGGATGTGTCGAGGAAGGCTGATGTGTAATACTGCCAATATTGTAAACCAGGCGACTGATGGATTAATCTATTTATCTGTGCATTTCGGCATTCAATTGTAAACCTAAAGCTTCTAAATATTAAGAAATAAATGAGAAATTACAACTTGATTTTTGTGTTTTCTTTTTGTCTTGTCAAGATAGTTCAATCCACGAAGACCGTCTACTTTTCTCACAATCGCTTGCACTTTAGTTTGTACTTCCAGTAACCGGCACACAACTTGAGCCATGACCTTGAGTGCGCAGTAGGGTATCGTTGGTGGAAAGAGAGGTGCGCGGGGGCATTCCGACAACACGCGCCCACGTGATTGGCCGATGCGCGAACTTACCCCCACTACGTCGACTGGCTCAAGTTGTTTGCCGGCCACTGTACCTACGTCAGAAATGCCGCACCTAGTTTCGTAAGGCAGATTGTTAAAAAAATATTAGTAACTAGCGAACCGCCCGCCCGGTTTCGCACGGGTGTAATTTACGTACGAAGCCGGGGCGGGTCGCTAGTTGTAAATGTTATAAACCTTTCTCTTGAATCAATATCTATTAAAAAAAAACGCTTTAAAATCCGTTGCGTAGTTTTAAAGATTTAAGCATACATAGGGACGGACAGACAGCGAAAGCGACTTTGTTTTATATTATGTAGTGATAGTGATTAGTACACAGCAAGCTGAAATGTCACACGACCTACCTATAATTTCCCCTCCTAGAGCCTCTTGCGTCCTGGAGGTGTTAACTGAACGCGCGAGGCTCGGTTCCGTGGGGCTGTCCCCACGGATCCGAGCCTCATTTGCATATGAAGGGTGTCCCTTCCCTCGTGTGCAAATGATTCGTTATGGTCCGTTCGTCCGTTCTATCTGAGGATCGCTGAAAGCTGCAGTGATTTATCCAAAAAATTTAGTTTTTCTACACGGGTTAGGATTGTCGGTGCTAGTTAAATTCAGAGGACTGGTTCAGCAGTTCGTCCCACAATAAGCTTGTCCGAATCAGACGAGTTAGGAAAAAACCCGTATTCAAACGTGAGCACGCAATTTCGTTATTTTTGTTTAAATTTGATTTAAACACCAAACTACCAAAACAAATATGATGAAATTTGAAAAAAATAAATTTTTGCTCAGAAAAGACGGAGTTCTCAGGGGGCAAACATTAAAAAAATTCAACTAATTTGAAACCCCCTCTTTATTAAAGTCGGCGACATAGTTGGAGATCTAAAAAGAAACAAACTTGGTAGGTACGTAATCCTTAGGTAGGGTACTACCACGACTTGCTTCCCCAGAGCCGGAAGGCACAAACTAGTTATCATAAATTATCAAACTGAACCACGCCGTGTATCGCGGTCGCTGTCGGCGCTAATGTAATGAACATAAGTTCTATCCAGAAACTTTGACAATGCGACAACTTAACAATTTGTGAGTGCCAACTCTACTCCTGCAGTTTGAACTTGAAGTCGAAGTTTGATGTCTTCACAACTAAGTTTGGAGATGTGATAAACACAAAGTGCGGGGTAAGTACCTTCCTAGTAGGTAGGTATTCCATATGGAATCTGCTTAGAGAGAACCTATGTAGGTAAATATATTACATAGATAGGAAGTAAATCATTTTTGTTTAATGTAGGAAAATAGGTAGATACAATCTCATAATTATCAAACAATACAATAACTCTTTATTAAAATACCACAAAACGAGAATAACATAAACATTAAAATAAAAATATTATCTAGGCTTTTAGCAGGCGGCCTTATCGGATAAAGCGATCTCTTCCAGGCAACCGCGCACGGAAAGGAATTAGATAAAAAAAATGGCCTCCTATAATAACTACTCAAGTTATTCTAAGAGTGGCCTTTACTAAAAAAAATACAAAAGTAAATACCTACAAATAACAACATACAATCAATAGACTACAACGTGGGTAATAGGTACTAATAAATAAAGGATGCCCGATGAACCCCGATGATGAGGACGAAGAACCGATAACGATGGGGAAGAAAGGTTCTTGAGTGGAGACCACGAACCGGAAGACGCAGCGTAGGTAGGCCTCCCACTAGATTCTACACTTCCAACCAGGTTCGGTTCATCTAGTGACTAGATGAACCGACGACATAGTGAGAGTCGCTGGCATCCAGTGGATGCAAAAGGCATGCTGTCGTTCAGTGTGGAGGTTAAAGGGGGAGGCCTATGTTCAGCAATGGACGTCTTCTGGCTGATGATGATGATGATATAAAGGATGTCCTAAAATTTAAGCAAGATTTGAATTAAATAGAAAACAGTATTATTCTATGCAATGTAATTTTTTTATTGAAGCATAAAATTCATTGAAAAAAAAGCATTGAATTTGATTATGTACCTCTAGGTACCTGTACCTAATCTAATTAAATATATACTTATTAATGTTATAAATGCAAAAGTGTGTTTGTATGTTCCTCTTTCGCGGAGCAACGGATTGTCCCTGAGTTCCGGTGAATTGATATTGACATATTACTTTTTAGGTCATATAGATTAATTTTTTCGTGGAGGGGGGAAATCTTCCAAAGACACCCGGCTACATTGGGGGTGCAGCCAGGTTATGTGGGATTCATCATCATCATCATCCACAGCCTTCTTTATCCCAAAGCTGGGTATAGGCCTCTCTCTTGCTATGCCATCTGCCTCGGTTCTGTGCTAATCTAGTCCAGGTTCGACCCGCGATAGTAATAATATCGTCGACCCATCTTGCAGCGGGACGACCAACGCTCCATCAATGTGGGATTATACCCACTAAAACTCCCCCCCGGTGACCAGCCTTAGTGCTTGACAAGAGGGCTCCGGGATCTCCAGAGGTACGCACCGGAGGTACATACCCTGCGTTAGTAATTTTTAAACTTTCGTGATTTGAACACATATTTTATATGTTTATCGGGACTTATCACGTATCACGTATGTCGAGCGAAGGGTACCTACATATTTTTACCTAAATTAAATAATACGTGATAAGTCCCGATAAACATTTAAAACATCTACCCTGCATTGCTCATTACACCCTAATAATAAGTAGGTTACTTAAATCAAATTTATTTTGACTCTTACAAACTTAGTTTAATTTAAAATGTATTAGCTGCCGATATAAAGTTACGCCAAATGGCTACGAGTAGCTCTCAATTTCTCAAATAAATACTTAATACATCTCGAAATAAATCGGAGACCAATTCGATACTTACCTAATTATGTCCTTTAAAAGTCCCCTACGGTATACGAACTCTGAAAGGGAATTCGAATGTTGTTTTTAGAATTCCTTGCTGATATTGGTAAAACGAGACGTACACTTCGCATTTTATCAGTTCGCGTTCTTTGTATTTTTTTACAAAGGCAGTTAGTAAAATCTACGCATAGGGTTCATATTCTAATGATTTGCTTTTATCCAGATTGATATTGAGTGGGTAATATCGGACGACGGCCTTTATATTTATAAAGTGGTTTGTTATAATGCCTGATGACTAATTATTATTCTGTTTAGCCATTTATATTTAAGACGCAGCGGAGGGAGGCCTGCCACTAGATGGACGGACGACATTGTGAGTGTCGCTGGCATCCAGTGGATGCAAAAGGCAGGCTGTCGTTCAGTGTGGAGGTTAAAGGGGGAGACCTATGTTCAGCAATGGACGTCTTCTGGCTGATGATGATGATGATGATGATTTATATTTCCACATCGCGCAACTTTTCGCAATCACCTATACAGAATTGCTTAAAACAGCTGTTTGTTATACGGAACCTCGTAGTCGAATTTCTTCAATATCTTCCACGGACCCCACTGTCCGGCAAATGTTGAAGAAAAGTTAGATACGTACCTCGTACGTTGAAAAGAAATATACTATACAATATAAGTAAGTAAGTATGTATACTCGTTATATCACAGTTTCACATGTACATAAATCAAATTTTACTGCCCCAAGGGGAAAAACGTGGTCAGATTTATGGACGTGGCTGGAATGTTAATGTTTGGATATATTTAGATGCTTCTTTTTATACCGTGATAAAACTAGGGCAAGTGCGTTCCGCGTAGTCTGCTTAGGGATTTATTTTCCTTAGCTAGTGACAGTAGTAGTGGACAAACTCCAGCTCCTGTTCACCCCAAATGCCTAGTCCACTCCGTGGTACCCATGATATCTATGGTGGTACTCAGCGCGCCATACAATTTGATACAACTTATCTCGTCTCCACTTTCACCACGTAAAGCCCTAACAGACGTCTGGATTTGGTTGACCTCAACCGCCGACTGACCAACAGGAGAGAAAGATATAATTCTAACTCTTATAATCTTATTTTATAATTAATCATGCCAAGTTTTTACGCGGATATTTCCGCGTTTGACTACCTGACAAACCGCGCTTTGCCTTGCCTGTAAAAGTTTTACGCGTGTACGTATTAACGTCTTTACATTACAATTATTAGCTAGTACAAAAATACGTTGATAACCCTTATATACGTAACCCTTCAGTTTTTACTTTTTGACTTTATTTTTATTGACTTTATTTTTTATTATATTTCTTAGTTAATCCGCCGTAACATTATATATTCTGTAAAAAAGACAACTAGTTAGCTATTACGGTAAGAAAGATTAGGACAGACAGACAGCGCAGGCTTAATATTAGTGTTCCGTTTTCACCCTTTGCTCGCACTTGACCGGTTTATAATAAAAAAAAGGCTCCTGGTAAGATAACGGGTGAAACAACGGAGCGTAGCCCGTATCGTACTTATAAGAATTACGCTAGTATAGGGCCCTATACACGCACCTATCCATTATCCAACTCGCAATGCCTATACTACGTATCTTAATCTCGTTTAACTTGGATTAGCTCTGGATCAAATAAACTAACTCCTATTTGTCAAGGGTGGCCAATTGAGCCCAAACAACGTCCGTAACGTCCATCCGTAATTTACGGATTCCGTAATCTTCAACAAACATGGAGCGATTCCTAGCGGCCAATGTTGGTACCTATAACTTTTTTTGTGACGGAGAAATCTTAGAAAGGTGTATTTGGGTTCAGCCAGATTATGTGAGATTGCACACACTAAAACCTCCTGGGTGGCCGTGTGGCCTGTCAGAGGGCGCCGGGATCTTTATATAAACGCATCAGAAGACAGTCAGAGTGTGGCTGCCTACACGAGATCAGTTTGGCGTTAAAAAGAAAGTTAAAAAAGCCGTCAGAAAATTTGAAAGCGCTCGTCTCTCTGTATTAAACTTCAAATGCCAAACTGGTAATACAGGAAAATGGATGGGATGGGAAGGGAATGCTTATCCCGGGAAGGGATTTTTCACACCGGGAAGGTTTATCCTGGGAATGTGTATCCCGGGAAGGTTTACCTCGGGAAGGTTTATCCCGGGAAGGTTTATCTCGGGAAGGTTTATCCCGGGAATGTTTGTCTTGGGAAAGTTTATCCTGGGAAGGTTTTTCTCGGGAAGGTTTACCTTGGGATGGTTTATCTTATAAAACCAGACGTTAGACTATATAGAGATTCATATCTTAGGTATGATAATACCTATATCTTAGTTATGTTTTTTTTACCTGTTCTCGCCTAGACCCGCCATATAGATAATATATATGGCCATATCTCTATATGTATAGTGTAACGTGTGATGTAACTGAGGAATGCCCTTCTAGAATGTATCCAACTTCGAGTTGGTTAAATGCTCGAAGCGAATGCCTCATAATTTTTGATAGTACCTATAATAATATTATATATTATCTTCATCATCATCATTTCAGCCGTAGGACGTTCACTGCTGGACATAGGCCTCTTCCATCGATCTCCAAAAGGGTCGGTTGGAAACGGCCTGCATCGAGGGTTTCCCTGCGGGTTCTTTTACGTCGTCTGTCCATCTCGTGGGTGGAAGTCCTACGCTGCACTTACCGGTCCGTGGTCTCCATTCGAGAACCTTTCGGCCCCATCGGCTATTTGTTCTGCGGGCTATGTGCCGTGCCCACTGCCACTTAAACTTGCTAATCCAGTGGGATATGACGGTAACCTTCGTTTGTCTACAGATCTCATTTCTGATTCGATCTCGTAGAGAAACCCCGAGCATAGCCCGCCCTCTCCATAGCTCGCTGTGCGACTTTAATAGTACCTACTTCGAACTATTTCTGAGGAAACAAAAAGCTGTCGAAAAGAAAATCGGACATAATGAAAACAAAGGATTTTCCCTGGGGTCGTTAGAATATGGCAGATCCGCTGATCTGGGCCACCCAAGAACCCAAAGATCCCTTTTTAGTCAGCTAATACGACAGGCAAGGGATCCCGTAACCGTATTATAAGACTCAAGCGATAAATAAAGGTATAAGTAGCTAACTTACACTACGGATGAAGCGAGCTCAGATCAGATAAATAAGAGAGGTATGTCTCAGTACAATCACTGTTTGTGTTGAAATGCCTCCGTGTTTCTCCCACTCTTCGCAAAAACTGTAAGTTTTGCACACTTACTGATTTTTTCACGTAGGTACACTAAGAGTCTTGCAGTGACACCAAATAAACTACAGTTTCAATAAATAAAACTAGCCAAGTGCGGGTCGAGCTTGCGCACTGAGGGTTCCGTACCACCACAAAATTATTAATTTAAAAACCGACACTAAAATTAGTAAAATAAGGAATTTCGATTTGGTGAAAGAAATGATAAGGTCGTCCAAGTAACCGAATTAGGTACCAGTTATTGTTCAGGCTTAACGCCTTCTAAAATTGCAATGCAGTCACACATCATATATTTTGCTACAGTGGCGCTCTAGTATAACACAATTATAACTTGGTAATGACCAGAAATTTGTCATTAATTGGCCATTGGCCATTATTTATAATTTGTTGTTGTACTTTAAATTGTGTACTATAATCATGCCAAGTTTAATGTTTGTACGTATTATAGTTTTCACATTTGAGAGACACAGAGCTGATACAAATATACGTAAAAAAATACGTTTGTTGTATTCCTTTTCGGGACCTTAGGGACCTTTCGTTTTTATTTTCAGACTTTTTAATTATTAGTTAGCTAATCCGCCGTAACCACATCATAGAAAAAAAATACTTCTCTTTTCTGTGACCGTATCTAATTACATATTCTGTGTAAATGTCAACTGGCTATCTATTACGGTTCGAAAGATACTGCCGTTTAAAGGTAGGACGGACGGACGGACGGACAGACGGACAGACAGACGGACAGACAGACATACAGACGGACAGACAGCGTAGGCTTAGTAAACGGGGTCCCGTTTTCACCCTTTGGGTACGGAATCCTAAAAAGGCCGGCAAGGCTGTCTACAGCGTGAGTTCCTTTTTCGTCTATGTTTCTATGAATCCTTGGTTCGACTAAAGCCTGATTTAGACTGTGTCCCACCATGTCAACTCACCATACCTCCATTGTTGGTCTGATCAGAGGTAGCGAGGTATATATATATATCCTGTTATCGTTTGAAAATATGTAAATGAAGTCACCGAGTGTGCGAAATTTGAGCGTAGACCTGTCTAATATGAATGTCTTTAGTTAGAAATTAGGAAGGTAGGTAAGTAAAGCTTGCCGATAAAATAATACTAAATGCTAAGATATTTAAATGTATGAAAATTGCCTGTCCCGAAAAGCGAGAGTCGCCAGCAGGTTTTTTTTATGTAAAAAGCGGTAAACCAGCATGCGGCCTGCCGAACGGTAAGCAAAAAATAGTAGATAACATAGTAAGTAGTAACGTAGTAGTAGTGTGGTAGTAGTGGTATGTGATAGTAGGTGGTAGTAATAGTAGTCGAGCGCAAAGTTAGTTATAAATGCACGAATGCTATGTTACAAAATTAACACAAGTAGTTATTAGTAGTTTATTGACAAATGTAAGTAACAATGTGCATTAAAGATAAATAGCTTCACATGATTTTGTAATGAATAATAATCAATTGTCGCAAACATCATGATCGCTTACAATAATTACCCGGCCTAGCTACAAGGACAAGAAAACTGTTTGAAAATTAAATTTCCCGCCATAGGTAAAACGTACCACCTTAGAACAAAAAGTGATACGGCCCGGCCGGAATCCCAAACCTACGCTGTCTTTTCGCTGTAGTTTTCTTGTGAGTTGTGACCCTTATTTTTAACTTATATCTTACTAAAGTGCTTATTAATGTAAAGCGCATTCGGAAGGGCCTTAGTTCCAGCTTTATTCCTCTAATCACTTCTTAATCCGTAAAGGATTCGAGGGTAAACAAGAGCAAAGTCCCATAATTGGATTTACATTTAATCTGTTTGCTAAAACGATTTCAATTTGATTCCGATTGTTAAATTTCAATGCTTCAGCGAATTACCAAAGTGCTTGGCAAATATTGTTATTTGATATAGATTTTTTTATTTGACTTCAATTTGCCAATTAATATACAAATAAAATAAATTAATACATACCTACATATGTAGCGTAAACCCAATTTTAGTCTCTCGTCGATGGTGGCGCAATAAAAAATAACAGTTGTTCCATAGAAAAATTTCATTCACTCCTCAACGATGTGTATCGAACCCCTAATATTTTTTTCGTAATATCAGGGTTGGTCCTAAAAGAAAAAAGTTGTTTATAATGATGAATACAATGATATCCTTGAATATGTCCGTAGCCTAGACACACACTTGGTGGAATTCACAATAGATATATACCTATACAGGGTGTAAGGGGAACACTCTCGAAGCCAAAAGAAGGTAATTGTACTCATCATTATGAACCACTTTTAGTATGGGACCAACCCTGAAATCGCGAAAAAAAATATCAGCTGTTCCATACATTTTGTCGAGTGTCAATGACCGTTTTCTATAGAACAGCTGATATTTTTTTCGCGATTTCAGGGTTGGTCCCATAGTAAAAGTTGTTCATAATGATGAGTACAATTACCTTCTTTTGGCTTCGAGAGTGTTTCTCTTACACCCCGTAGAGTCACAATCTCTCAGTGGAAATATACAAAAAACGTCCGAGCGTTATTGTAGGTACATCATTGCATCAATTATATACTTCGCAATGCCAGATTTACACCAATTTAGACGTTGTGTCGCTTGCTTAGTGTTCAACTTTAGTATCTGCTATGTCGTCGTAGCTCTGGCATCGCGCGGCGTTGTAATCGGATCGCGGTTTCCTTGTAACTAACCAAAAAGTCTGCGCAATTCGTAGTGTACACCGAATTTTGGTTCGGAAATTTTTAAGGCACGATTGTGACTATTTATTATATATAGTCACAATCGTATTGTATTGTATTTCGATGGGGAAAATATTAAAAACTTATCTAGTTATTTATCTTTTAAACTTGCATCTATCATAGCGGGTATAGCATACAAATATTATAAATGCGAAAGTGTGCTTGTTTGTTGGTTTGTTTGTTCCACTTTCACGCAGCAACAGAGCAACGGATCGACTTGATTTTTTGCATAGTTCAAGGGCCGAAGAGTCACATAGGCAACTTTTCATCATCATCACCATTTTTCTGCAATACGCGGGTGAAACCGCGGGGCGTTGCTAATGATTGTGCTTTATGCAATCACGTAGTATAAAGCCTTTAAACTATCGTCGTAAATAAAAACTTTCCGAATTAACTATGCCAATCTATTCCATGTTTTGTCACACTACAATTTTCCTGTTTCGATAAAAGTCACCAGGTATCTATGGATAAGTACCTAAATCTCTAATTATCAAAGTATTTTATTCTGTGCCAACATCGATCAAAAAATACATGTATAATTTAATAAAAAATTTCGAAGTGTGCCAAAATTTTTACTAAAGTTTAGTAGGGCCCTAGGTAGGTTGTTATGTAGGTAAGTTGTATGCTTTAACATTACACCTGTATAATGTTAAACTAGTACTGGTGGTACTGTAGTGCACTGCGGGTTCCTTACGTTTCGTCGAATGCAGCTTAACTCAACAGCGTATCAAAACATATCACGTTAAATAAACTTAATTCATACACACGACGATCGGTGCCTCTGAGGCCTACTAAACCCACCCACAATATTTCAAACTCCCCGCGACACAATCCCCAAAAGCGCACCACTTTATGTGACATTCCAAAAATACCCTAATAATGCCTCATATTCTGTCATGTTTTACTTTGAAGATATGGATCGTTAGAAGCGAAGGAGCACTTACCACTGGCGCTTCTTTTCGGTTCGCTGCAGAGCTATTTTCGATATAGGAAGTGGTTTTAGGGACGTAATTTTGGTTAGAACTTAGAAGGGCAAAGCTGTCACATTGGTCACTAAAATGACCGACGTTGAAGTTTCCGAAGTTATTACGTGACCTTTCGCTCCATTTTGTAGGTTCTTTACGTAAATATGATTATTTACTCATAGGTACGAGTAAACAAGCTAGCTGAGTCCGATGCTATAATTGTATTTGTATGATTGTTACGTAAAGGTCAGTCACAAGGCTATTTATACCATTGTGAAGAGCTAAATGACCTTGTGTCAGCCCAAAATTCTGCTGCCTGCTACTCAAGGCCTTTCATAGCCTAGTCTTGTCTTAGGTAATGTCACGGGGTGTGTATTATTAATCTATACTATATATTATAATATTATTAATATTATAAAGAGGAATGTTTTGTATGTAAGTATGTTTGTAACAAATTGGCTCAAAAAGTACTGGACCGATTTTAAAAATTCTTTCACCATTTGAATGCTACATCATCACTGATTAATATAGGCTATTTTAATAGGCTATATAACTATACTCGTGCGGAGCCGGGGCGGACCGCTAGTAATTAGATAAGCCTTTAAATCAATTTATCTGTCACCAATTAAATCATTATCAGCCTTTCATGTTCCCACTGCTAGGACACAGGCCTTCTCTCAAAGAGAAAGAGAAAGAGAGAGAGAGAGAGAGAGAGAGAGAGAGGGAGGATGAGGATGGTCCTCCATCCAGCATGCTGGCTCTTTGAGGTTCTTGGTTTCAGTTTCTTCACGATGTTTTCCTTCACCGCTTTTGAGCAATGGCATCGAAACTGTACATAATTTATCTAGGTACTAACTAAATAAATCATTGGTGCAAGGTCAAGGATCAAATAGGGTGCTATCAGATTATAAAAAGCACTCATGCTGCCGCTCGGCCTCCATCAGTATTCTAAAATCGATTGCTAAGTGAATAAATATATGTTTTAATGTATTGTATTGTAATTAATAAAGCGGGATTTAGATTGTCCCGCGTGGGACACCATTTTGTCACCAAAGTCAGGACTTCCCACTAAGCGAAACGAAACTAAAGGCATTTGTAGTGCTCTTTACAATGTTTGGTCGCAACTCGCTCTATTAGCGATCATACTGGTACACATATAGAAGGGAACATCCACAACAAACGTAATCTGTACCGCATACCGCTTCTCGTTGCTTCCAGCGGTCTTTCGCAGGTCGCCACGAGACCTAACCGAAAAATGTATTTCATCAGGTAGGTACATATGTACAAATTCCACAAATCCTAAATCCTTATGTATCCTGAAGGAGAGCTTTCGCTACTACAAGAAAGGTATTTTTTCGCTTAAAGAATGATGAAAAATAACTAACATGGCTTTAGTGTCTCTTTCTCTGTGATGTTCTAGACGACAAAACTCTTAAAAGCTTGACTGTACTTCAGTCTGTACCTACCTACTCTAAATATTAGGTTAGATATTATTATGTAAAGATATAAGCAAGCCACGGTATCGGATGAACGTTATTACTCGTACCCTGATTTGCTGCGCAGTCATGTAAAAATAAAGATACCGACCATGCCACATAATCCCTTTACTCACAGGCTTTACGATTCAAGAAACGACGTCCCTAAATGTGTAAAATGGCCGTTTGGACATCACGCTGGATGGCCGGCCTTCGCAGCCCTAAATTAATATACGAGTAGTTAAGGAGACGGGATGTGTGAAAACGGTCTGAGAAAAACAACTTATGCGTGCTTGGGGTTCAAGTAATACGGCTGTATCTTGTTGGATTTAAGTCTTATAAACTCGTCGAAATATGGGTGTTTGATTCGCTGTCATTACAAATCTTATTTAACATCGTCGAATAGTTTAATTGTCATGGACTTTACTCTTACCTTATACCTTACTCTTTTACTTAATCGCTTACCTACATTATTACGAGTATGTTCTGCTAAGGTGTTGGGTCCATCCTTAGCTTGGATCAAATAACAGACCAAACAATCGCCCGATCGCGATGGCTTTTATACCTAAAACTCTGCCAAAACGCACCGGTGCAGCAGTTTGCATTCAGTTACTTGTTAGCAAGCGAAGCGTAAACATGAAATACAGCCTAGTATATGTGTACCTTTATGTGTTCTTTTAACCAAAAGGCTAGATGCGTTTGAGGTCAATCGTCGTGTGTCCTTCAGTTATGTCTTGGGTAAAAACACCTATATTCATTCTCCGTTCCGTTTTGAATTGTATTACCTATGTTTTGAAAATCTTTTTGAATTCTCTTCACAAAAGACAAGTATTTAAATTAGAAAACAGCAAAAAATTCGTAAACAAACAAAGGGTTTACGGACTACCGAGATAAACATAATCCAAATCAAAAAGTATGCGCAAAGTTCAACAATTAATTTGCGAACTTCAAAAGGGTGCCGTTGAATAACTTGACTGATGAACCGAATGCTAAAGTTGTGTAATAAAAGTCTTGAAACTGCGCGCTTTACGTTTTGTTTACCATTCCGAAGTATTTAATTTGAGAGGAATTTTCTGGCCCAAATTGATTGTCAACGACTTACACAGAGTAGAAAGGTATCCTTAAGTATGCCACAAACTTTGGTTTGGGTTTTGCTTCTGTTTCGTTTTACTTTACATACTTTTTCTACCGACGTAGATGGAACGGAGAAGGTCTAAGTTATAACCTTTTGGGATAAGCAGTTGCTTGTATTTGAATACTTTTTTATGACGGCATGTTTCATTGCCGTACTTCTTAGCTGAGTTTGATGAAAATCTGCCCATCTATTTAAAGTTCTCTTTCCCGAAATGATTGGTAGATTTTGTTTTTATCTTATGAATATATTTAGGTTATACTTACGTACGTGCTCTCTTATTTGATAGAAAAAGCCCAGTTGATGTCACAAAGAACGGTGCACAATAGAAGATAATACTATTGACGTAAACTCCATCTTATAAAGATCAACATTGCCTAACATTTCATAGAAATTATACTTACATATAGATAAAGTTATATGATTGTTTACGGGATATTAACCGTGGAATGAGCTCCCAATATTTCGGCGAGGTTACATGCACCATGTTCGTAAATAATCATATAACTTGAGTGAACAACCGTGATAGTTTTAAACAGTGTTTTATCTATACTTCTATTAACATTTTCAGAGTTTTTCTACTCTCAATGTCTATCCAATCAAATTGTTCATCTCACCGAAATGTATAATATTTCATATCTGATTTCGTCTGACGGTATCATCTGATAAACCCCACTTGGCGCCACGCCAAGGAGTTAAATTACCAAATTCAGGGTTTGTTGAATCCTGATTTATTACTTAGTTTGTAATCTTGGTTTGTGGTCAGCACACTTGAATATCAAACGGGTTTAAGCTAGCTTTACCAAATAAATGATTGTAACATTACCCTGATTCGCATGTTTTTCGTAATAATATGATAGAAAAGGGTAGTATAATAATGCCATAGTCGTCGATAAACATTTATTAATATAATTCATTTTCCATATTCCAATATTAGTATATTAATAAATTATAATATTCCACATAGAGGAACGTACAATATAAGAAGCTACGTACAGATGGATCTACTCGCTGCATACCAACACCCCCTGTCCGAGAGTCGCAATACATATAACATCCATTTTAACCATTATATTATGAATTATATATTGACACATTTATATGTAGATTTTAAAATTCTAAGTTGCCAATCGCAAATACAAGTGGCATAGTCATATAAAGGCTTATTATAGCGTCTTTCACCAAGTTTTCTTTTATCGATACTCTCTTAACTAGAACATTTAAAGTTACATTTTTTTTCTATTTTTTCTACTTCCTATTGACATAAGTTTACCACCAATTTTAGCTACTTTTTTAATTTTCTACTTTTAGCTTACTTAACTCTACATACATACATTTTAATAGATAGAAACTGTCGTATAGGCGACAAGTCCGATGGTAGAAATAAGGGGAACAGAAGGGGATGTGCCACGGACCGGTCGCCGGAGACAGTGAGAGGGTCTGACAGGCCGGGCTGGTGTCGGGCGTACTGATTGGGCAATAAGGCTGGGTGATTGCCCAACCGAGTAAGCGGACGCCTGACCTGTTCAGACTGAAGAGAAACCCAAATCAGATGTAAAAGATCCAAAAATATTTCCGAAAGAAATCTAGGTCCCTGTTTTGGCGAATCTCTCTAAAGAAGGAAGTGGAAATGAAGGGTGAAAACGGGTCCATGGGTTCGCTGTGGTTGTCATCGCGGGCGGCGAGGCGACGGTCAAGTCGGCTGGCGTGAGCTGGCCGGCGCTCCGCCGGCGCGGGGGGCTAATGCTCCTGCTCTACCCCCATTTCTGGAAGAGGCCCATCCGCTGGCATCGACAGTTGGAGCCCCAGAGGTTGCAGCGGCAGGAAGAAGAGTGGCAACAATCGCCGGGCCGGTGGTCGCAGTTGCCGCCGCGGCGGATGCACGCGCGCCTGAAAACGTAGATCAGCGACGAACGTCTGAAACCACATCATCGAATACTAGCCTAAGTTCCAGTGCAGGGACACTGTACGACACAGATACCGTTTTCTGGTCAAGGTTTTCTATTGTTTTGTCCTCAAACCATTCATTAAGTACTATAATTTAAAACTGTGTACAAGCACAAATTGGTGTTGAAACAAATTTCAATTTCACCAAACAACATTTATATAAAAACTTTATTTCCAGAGGTATGCTTTTGAAATCCAGCAACCGTTTATTTCTTAATTAAAAGTACGTCTGGGTTGTCCAATTAAGCAAAATTAAACTTGAACGAGTGAATCTAGAATTAATGAAGTAGAGCTGAGATATCAAAAACATTTATATACGCATCAATCGCTTCAAATATCGCACCTAATTGATGATACTCAATAACCTGCTGTAAATATACCTTAAATATCATCAAACTTGATATACCTATACGATACTTGACGGATGATAAATTATTCAAAGATTACCCTTGAGCTGTTTTTAATATTTAGAATAGATATTTTCAAAAGAGTCTTTGTTTTTAAGGCATCAGAACTCACTTTCCTACGTCTTGAAGCATCTGCAGATCGACTGGGTCGTCACCATAGTCTGAAGGGTTCACATCCACATCGTCATCACCTGTAGGCAAAAATTTAGTTTAGTTTGGAGACAATTTTGTCGTTGAGAAATTATTTGTTTTCTTCACGCTTCCGCAAAAAATTAGTTGGAGAACACCAAGTTATCTGATAATACAATATTTTTGTATGTTTGTTTGTTTAGGTCAAATCTTGCAAGCTGAATAAGAACCATTTCCTCTTAACTGAGTTGAATTTTTACATGTTGGTTTAGTTTAGATGACAATGCATTTTTATGGTAAACGTGACCTGAATTGACGTCCAGGTTTTTTTTTTACATTATAAATAGGCTTGCGCTTGGCCGCCAACTCGCCTGATGTTAAGCGATGATGCAGCCTACATCCCTACACGCTTGCCTAGAAGAAACCTATTCACTCTCGACTTGAAGACACCCAGATTGTAACTATCGGGGAACACCCATTCAGGTAGCGAATTCCACAGACTAGCAGTTCGCACAATAAATGTGGAATCAAAGCGCTTCGTACGGGTTCTCGGAATATCAACCATAAAGCAGTATCGATTATAATAACTACAGATAAAGGAATTCTTTAACGGTATATAGTAGTTATCTGTTGGTGTGTATGAGAATTAACACCGTTGATGTGGCTAACAAAGTAACAACAAAAAAACACTCAAAATGTTTAGTCTTATTAAAACCATACGATTTTGGCTTCCCCCTCATTCTACTTTACTGATAAGGTCACAGTGTTCGAGGTATAGCTGAAGCATCCTGACAGATTTTTTTAGCAGCTTTGGTTGTAGCCTAATGATTGATGTCCGAAAACAAAGGGATATTCCCGACCCGCCCTATTGGTGGCGCAAATTTGGGGATTAAGTTTGGCCGGCCGGTGGAGATGAAAAAACAATGGGTAATTTGTGAATCAATTAAAGCGAATTTAGCGACGGCACTAACTTGTGTTAGGTGTTTAAGAACAAAAGTTGTTACAAAATGACATAAGTCATTTTGGAGGCATTCAGGTGACATGAGGATAAAAGGACCGGTGATAGTTCAGTAGTTGGCGCTATCGACCTCCACGTCACAGGCGTGGGATCAAATTTAACAATGAGTCTGAGTTGTCGGTGGAGGAACCTATTGTGAAGAAACATTGCATGTACGTCAGATGGACGAAAGGCCACGGATCTTGCGTAGGTAATATAACGGCATACACTCTTGCCTAGAAGGGTGCTAGGAAACAGGTAAGCGATGACGCGGTAGGCCACTGAAAACCATCAGCGATGGGAGTGCGAGAGCTACTGCGTCGTCACACCGAAAAAGAACAACAGAATCTGTGGGACAAGAAAGGTGACTGTAAGCATGCTAAAGTTGCTTTTTCAATTCTTGACAGAAATATCACTAACAACCTATTGAAGTTGCAACGACAGGACCTTCGCCAGCTAGTAGGCCTTGTAACCAGTCATTGCAACTTGAATAGTCACTTGTATAAGCTAGGAACCACGGACTGTGTTGTGGCTGCATGAAAGAGAACAAAACTGTAGAGCATGTGCTGTGGCATTGTGAAGCTACAGAAGAAACTAGAATTGCTACTGGGTTGCATGAGGCACCATTGCCTTTTCCATCCACGTCACCATAGCAGCTAGACTGCTTTTCATCGTCATTATGCACACTTCCATCTACGCCACTGGAGCAACTGTGCCAAGGCTCCAGAGCCTCACTCCGATATTTCAAGGAGTTGGGTTGGCTCGGGTAGGTGCTGGTATAGGGAAACGCACAATACACCCCAAGCGGGACGTCAGTGTAGAACTTATCGCCCCCATCTCGAATAAGAATACGAGCCATGGCATGTAGATCAAGAGGACAAAGCGGAATATTCCATGTTGGGTTAGTAGGCAATTTCTAATGCTCAGTTGGCTATTTACCAACATCAAGTTGAAAATCAACAATGCAATGGGCATTGGAGAGAGCTATGCTCGGAGTTTCTTTGCGCGATAAAATCCGAAACGTGGATATTCGCCAAAGAACCAGAGTTGTTAAAATTTGTTAAAAGTTACATGGCTGTTAAAATTTGCAAGTTGAAGTGGCAATGGGCAGACCACATCGCTCGAAGAACCGATATTCGATGGGGAAGAAAGGTTCTGGAGTGGAGACCACGAACCGGAAGACGCAGCGTAGGGAGGCCTCCCACTAGATGGACCGACGACATTGTGAGAGTCGCGGGCATCCAGTGGATGCAAAAGGCAGGCTGTCGTTCAGTGTGGAGGTTAAAGGGGGAGGCCTATGTTCAGCAGTGGACGTCTTCTGGCTGATGATGATGATGAAGTTGAAAATTTGTCTGCTTGGAGACATATTTTCAGTGTATCTAACAATGGGTTACCTGGGTCGATATAGGAGGCGTGCGCCCACTCTGTGGCGAGCAGAACGCCCGCGACTGCCAGCAACAAGGCGCTGGCGCGCGGCATGCTGCCTCGCAACAACCGCTGCTTGCCTGCAACATTACAACAACAGATTAGCTTTTATTATGCAAATTTATGAGATAAGCATATTGCTTGCCTGTACTGTTTTAGGGTTCCGTACCCAAAGAGTAAAAATGGGACCCTTTTACTAAGCCTACGATGTCTCTCTGTCCATCCATCCGTCCGTCCGTCCTACCTTTAAACGGCTGTATCTTTCGAATCGTAATATATAGCCAGGGAAAAGTAAAAACGAACGGGCGCCCTCATACAACAAACGTATTTTTGTACTAGCTCCAATGTAAAACGGGTAATAGTTAATACGTACGAGCGTCAAACTAGGCATGATTATAGTACACGCTCTACAGTATAACAACAAATAATAAATAATGGCCAAGTGCGAGTCGGTGACAAATTTCTGTTCATTACCAAGTTATAACTGGTAACTGGCCTTACAAGGATGACCTCCTGATCCTCGGATGATCATTTCAACGAATCGAAATGCCATACTTTACAAATTTTGAAGTCGGTTTTTTAAACTGATAATTATTGTATTTTTTATCGTTCCATAATATTATAAAAAAAATTATAATATTATGGAATACATATATCATATTTTTATTTTTTTATGAATGTGGAACAACAATCCAAATAAAAAACCTTTGGGAATAATGCTTTCATTCTGATTTTTACAATGTTATTATAGCTATCAGAGCTAAAAATAACTTGGATCGAGTATAGTGGTAAACAATTATTCTCAAATTACGAACCCTGCCCTAGTTTGGCTGAAAATGTGCCTGGTGTTTAATGGTTAAAGCCATAAATTACTAGAACACTGCCACATTAATTTGCTAAGTAATGAGCCACAACAATAACAAGGAGTATGTGCATGACCGATTTATGAAGATTTTTAGGAACCTAATAGGAAAAGAAAAAAGACATAAATATTCCTACCATATTTTCCATAATCCTAAATTAAAAGAATCATGATCAATATATAATGAAGTAAAATATTTTGTTATAAACCAACAAACAAACTCAGCCACCAATATTTCACAGCTTCAGCAAATGACTCATCTCATCCCGGCGTGCGGAAAAACTTAGATAACAAGACCAGAATGATGACCGACCCTTAATCATGTCAAGAATTACCCTGCGAAGATCGATGGGGCCGCCTTTTGTCAGCAAAATAGCTTTTAACATGTCTATACCCAGATAAAGGTTTAACGGAAAATATTCCACCGCATCGGACAACGCCACGTTACTTTCCCTAATACCCTTTTTATTCAGGGCGTCCACTCGGAAAATGCCTAATCCGGAAATTCGTAGAGCGTCTACGGAGGTCACGTAGTGGAGCTACGTACACTGCTACGCTTTTAGTGAACCGCTACGCAAGGGCAAATTATTGTTCGAATCTCTTTTGGTTGAATAGAATACAGACGATGTACATCTTAAATGTATTTCTACTTTGTCGTATGAAATTTCCTGGTAGAAATCTCGGTCTATATAGTGGAGTTTAACGACATGGCTTTCCCTTTTTTGCCCTTATCCCTTAGAATGAGGTCGGGTGTATCATGTACAGGCAGTTTGCGATCTGCAATTGTTCCGGGATATTGCGAGGACGCAATACCGAAACCCTGTGGGGTGATATCTTTATTTTTGTACCTCCAAAAAAAGTCTAACCACCACTACACATAAGCAAAGATTTTATGAACGTCTCTGGATATTATGAGTCTTTGAAACCCGGGTTGCAAAGCTTTATTACTACTTAGCAAAAAAAATATTATTATCGATTCTTTAAATTAGAATTTCGTAGAAATGAAACATGTAAAAAAATCTTAGTATTCAAAACTAGAAAATCTTGAGTAAAGCTAAGGTATAATGAGTAAACGCGGTTAGTTCTTAATAAAATAAAATTTAAGCGGCTTATACCAGCAATTCCGCAATTAAGAGTAAAATTTTCATCATGCTATAACTTGCATAAATGATATAGTTATCGTTTACAGTTTTACACGGTAATAATTGCTTCAAAAATTAAAACTTCTGCAAATTTCGTTGCTACAGTCTAAACCATATCTATCGCTATCTCGTCGCCCGTAGGTCCGATCGTGGTATATTAATATACTCCGCCAGGTATAGCAATCCGTGAAAAAATTACCACGTGGGCGTCCCGCAACGATGTCATGATGTCAATTTACAACAGGTTCGAGAGAGATGACGATACACAACGTAACAGTTGATTGAATAAAGTGGCAACTGGACAATGACGTCATTGCGGGACCACTCCCAGATTGCTAGACTTTGTTTTCTTAGATCATGGGTCCGATGCCTTTTTGTTGTGCCCGTACAATAGTGCCTTTTGATATGCAATCTTATACGTCATCCTCAAGACGATTATGACTTATTTGTTGTCTGTTGAGAAATGATCTTCCTTATTGACGCTGTGTTTTTCTATTTGCCCTTTGTGAGTATTCTTTGTATTTGTGACAGGAAAACAGTCTACGTTCTGTTGTATATATCAAAAGTCAATAGGTACATTGTTATATTGGCGATTGCCTGTTATATTGAGAGAGTTTACTAATGTGATGATATTTGTGTTTATTATACACTAGCGGTCCGCCCCAGCTTCGCACGGGTATAGATTATAGCCTATGTCACCCGGGAATAGTGTAGCTTCCCGTAAGTGAAAGAATTTTTCAAATCGTTTCAGTAGTTTCGGAGCCTATTCAATGCAAACAAACAAACAATCAAATCTTTCCTCTTTATAATATTAGTATAGATATATATATATATCAGTCTCTGGCAGCCATATTACGAGCTTTGTTTAGTTTAGGGTCAGATGACCATGTGTGCAAAAATTACCCGATTACTGATTATCATTTATTTATAATCTCACTACAGTATTTATTTTAAACCAATAACTTGAATATCAAATTTCTTGTCACCAACATCAAAAACATAGGACTTTCATATAACTATTAACTTCCACTTTTCTCCCTTTAATTCGGCCTCTACAACATATCTTTTTTGAGATTTAGAATGCCAAGAACGACGCTTAAAGAACTAATAAACATTTCTCTTTATAACTTTCAGGATAACGAGAACTTATCTCAAAACTAAACAACTTAACAAGGTTAGAAAAAAACTAAACAACTCGCGAAACAACTTCTGGAAAAGTAAGAAAGTATCCTCCTCCGAGGGGTAACCATGAGTTAGGAACATGTTATACTTTTGTAGAAGAAAAAGTAATGTCAATTATTTATATATTACTGTGATAGGTAGATTAGTTTACTTGCCGCGATCTATTAATTTAATTCAATGTTTTCTTTTAAGTATTATTTTAAACGAACTAGCAAAATAAACTAAGAGGCTAGAGTCTCCCAGACACCCACCGACGCCACTTGGTGGACTTGGATAAAAAGATGGAAGGAGTCTGGTCAAGCCAGCGATGACAGCCCAAGCCTAAGGGCGCTTCTCTACTAGAGATGTGCGAGGTAGCTAAGCGGTGTGCGAGAAAAAATCTACCAATAGGAGGCGAGGTGGAATGTAGCGATCCTATTGGTCGACTATTTCCTCGAGCAGCCTAAGTCCTATCACGGAGAAAAAGCCTGACTTTTGACGAGCTGGGACCAGGGGCAAAACAAAGAAGAAACTATCTAAGATAATAATCAACAACTTTGTGCCCCTCAAAGTTAAGCAAAGTCCACACGCAGTGAATTAATTATATACCGATCCCCAGAGCCGAAATAGAATAGTATAGACTGAAAATTAAAATTCGATAATCCAATTAATTTTAGCTTTTCCAATTAATTTCAAATTTCTTGAGCCGCTTGGGTTCGAGTCATTAAGCCCTTGGGGCAAAGGAGCTATCTCATTTTCAAGAATCAGAGCGTCTGTTTAATGCGACGCGTGATCAAAATATTGGTATACTGGCGTACTTGTAGCGGGCTTGATCATTCGGATTATCATTAGACCTTCAACGGTCAGTTAAATTGTTTTTTGTACTGTCAGCTTGTATTTTGTATGGTTAATAAAGGCATAAACCCAAAAAAATATTGTTACCTACTTGCTGAAACAGTAGAAAATCAGAAAGTCCGAATTCCTGATTGAACAGTGTCTACAATCATACATAAAAACAAAAAATATATATGCGTCGACTAGAAAATGTCCCCCATTTTTTTGTCGATAAAAGAATCATTAATATGATAGAAATCGACCAAAGAAGCCGTAGCAGACCTTACAAACAACAAACAAACAAAAACTCATATAAAAGTTGAGTGTTTGTGATAGTTCAGCAATTAGCCAGCTTGAGTAAGTTTGCGATTTCACGCGCAAATAACACCCGCAAATAATACTAGGCCGCCGTCTTAATTAATGTTGTCAACTATTTCCTTTGAGGCATCGAGTAGAATTGAGGGCTCGCTTGACGCGGCTTGACTGCTTGCAATCGTCACGTTCGACTTGAGAAGGGTTCATCAGATTTACAATTCGTAAATTGGATATAAACTGACTTGACAGCTGGGATGGAAGGTTACGCACATCTCCAATCAATTTGTTGTAATTTGTACCTGTACAGGTTAATCGACTATTAGCAATGTATTCTAACTTCTAGGGATTGAATTTTAATCACGGTTTGAAGAGTTTTAGGGTGAGTTTTGGGAGAGAAATCAAGGGGTTACGTAGTCAAAAATATTACATTTTGCATGCAAATATTACATTTTCCACGATCGAATGGTTAAGATATATATATCGTACGTAGGTATGCGGTTAGAGTAAGGGGTTGTGTGTTAGTGTATAAGTGTGTTGTTATTCTGTTATCACTTTTCTTCAAAATGGATAGACCACAGACAAGAAAAAAAAACTGTGGGATAGACCAAGCTGCATGGTTTATTTTTATTTTAGAGCAGGTTTAATGTGTTTTACTTAATTTATTTTTTCACCTCATGGGGACAATTCGAAGGGCTGGAGCCGCGCTGCAGAAGACCCCAGGTGGGGCTAGTATGCATCACTCTCAAGTGAATATATTATATTTGTGCCGCTAGACGTCGAAACTTTTGGTCCATGGGGTCAATGTACCAAAAAGTTTTTTAATAAAATTTCGCCACAATTAATTGACGCCACTGGTGATAAACTCAGAGTCACACAGGGGGCAATGGAGAGAGCTATGCTCGGAGTTTCTTTGCGCGATAAAATCCGAAACGTGGATATTCGCCAAAGAACCAGAGTCACCGACATAGCTGTTAAAATTTGCAAGTTGAAGTGGCAATGGGCAGGCCACATCGCTCGAAGAACCGATAACCGATGGGGAAGAAAGGTTCTGGAGTGGAGACCACGAACCGGAAGACGCAGCGTAGGGAGGCCTCCCACTAGATGGACCGACGACATTGTGAGAGTCGCGGGCATCCAGTGGATGCAAAAGGCAGGCTGTCGTTCAGTGTGGAGGTTAAAGGGGGAGGCCTATGTTCAGCAGTGGACGTCTTCTGGCTGATGTTGATGATGATGATGACTGGTGATAAGAAAGCTGGCTTCTCCCACGCGCACAGAATTTCTTTGGCAATTCAACGCAGGAATGCAGCCAGAACCTTGTTTTTGATTTTTAATGATATATATTAGTTGGTAATTAGTAATATTTAAGCCTTTTTTAAGCGTTCGGGAAATTGCGTGACATCTTCTCGTCCAAGATACCACAGTGCCTCAAGACGAGGGTATTTGACCAGAAGTGTTGCCAGTGATGACATATGGTACTGAGACGTGGTCCTTGACTGTTGGCCTTTTGGAAAAACTCAGTCACTCAGCGGGCAATGGAGAGAGCTATGCTCGGAGTTTCTTTGCGCGATAAAATCCGAAACGTGGATATTCGCCAAAGAACCAGAGTCACCGACACCGATTGACCGACGACATAGTGAGAGTCGCTGTCATCCAGTGGATGCAAAAGGCAGGATGTCGTTCAGCGTGGAGGTTAAAGGGGGAGGCCTATGTTCAGCAGTGGACGTCTTCTAGTTGATGATGATGATGAAGTCTTTTTTATGTTATAATTGTGAATCGATAGTTTGAAAATTCAGTAAACGTACGATGTAATAATTTTAAAATAATATTGAATTTACATTTTAATAATCTGTATCACATTCTAAAACTATGTGTGCCTGGGTGCAATATAATAATCTTTGTGGGTTATAAATATAAATAAAATATTGAACCAATAAAAGTTTGTTCAGCTGTTTAAAGTAAAAAGTTTTTTCCCGTTGGTCGTGGATTTTTGAATGCAAAAATGCCTTTAATATGTGTGTGGTAACTGATTTTGAAATGCTTGCTTTGTTTAATGCTCTGTGAAAAAGGCTTGAGTAACAGCAATGAGACCATAATATGTCTTATGATGATGCATTAACACATGCACAACAGGAAATATAACGCTCTACACTAATTACTTTGCATTTGCAAATTTTTTATTAGTTTAAATACGAATTGCCCCTGCCGACTTTCCCATAACTAAGATTTCTGGCACCAGGACGCCATGGAACACATAAAAAGTCACGAAAAACTAGCACCCAGACCGGATCTGAAGACCAAGATCCGCAATACCTATAGATATTACCCGGCCGGGAATTGAACCCGGAACCATCGGCTCAGTAGGCAGACTATATAGGCAAGCTACTGAATCATATCGGTCGGTAAAAAGTAATTCCGGATGAATCTCTAATTTTTCAATAAAATGCTTTTTATCATTTATTTTTATGCGAGGTTTCATACGTCATACGTGGTTATACAACACACTGAAACCCTGTGATACTTTTTTTAAATAAATAATAGGCTTGCGTTTGACCGCCATCTCGCCTGATGTTAAGCGATGATGTGGTCTACGTTGGAGCACGCTTGCCAAGAAGACACCGATTCACTCGTGATTTGAAGACACCCACATTGTAACCATCGGGGAACACATATTCAGGCAGTGCATTCCACAGACTAGCAGTTCGCACAATAAATGTGGAATCAAAGCGCTTCGTACGGGTTTTCGGAATATCAACCAATTCGGATTCGGGCTCAGACAATAAACTTGCAACTATGTGAAATGTGAACACATTATTTGTAATCTTCAAAATACCTTTCTTCCTTTTGAGTAGTGAAAACCCACAGTGAATACCAGTCATAACACATTTTAAACCAAAACAACACAAATGAAGCTATAAATATACAAAGCCAGAAACATAATTACTTCTGTTTGAATTTTGATACGGTATCATATAATTACGTCCATATATCAGTCGTATCCAGGGACGAGTACCTATCGTAGAATGAGCCGTGTGTCAGACGCGAACGGTAAAATTTATTTGCAAATGTTTGGAAGTGTGATGCATCGCCTGTCGTTGCTGTGAAATGGCCAATTAGTGGCGTCGCTGTATTGACAAACCAATAAAGAGCATTGAAATTGAAATCTATTTTCTAGTGAGCTATAGCTTTAACTGATGTGCTTTAAAAAAAACATTTGGTATTATTTGGGTTATAATACTGATCCCAATCTGATTTAAAAAAAATATAATAGTAATATTTAACTTTTGAATGTTTAGGTAATATTTATTTGTAAGTAGTTTTAGGTTTTATTTTTGTTTCTTTAGTAATTTTCTTGTTTAAATAAAACGTATTAACATATCAACAAAAATTAAAAAAAAAACTAAATGTTAATGCTTATGCAAATGTTAATGTTAATCGGAAAATTATACATATTTAGTAATTATATATATTAAATATATATTTATGTAAAAAACTTAATTGGCTAAATTTCGCAGGGAATAGGGATGCATTGATTGAAATAGGGTAGACCTTTCCAGCTGTGCAACGAAACAAGCTAAACAAAAAAATAACCTACTTAAAATTAATATAAAGAAAATAAAACTAATCTAATGTTAGCACTTCACATCACCTATGTTTGACGAATAAAAAGAGACAAAGAGAAAAAGAGCTTGCATAGCTGCGTCTCCTTTTATTCAGCAATGTGAAGTGCCACCATAAGCTAGGTCGATGCATTTATTTGCTCTGAAAGCTGTATCCATTTGGCCAAAGTAGACGCAAGCATTCCTGTCACAGAAATTGTGGTAAAATTATGATTTTTTAAATCATTTTACTCGTAGAATCTGCAGTGCAAGTACCGTTCTTTATCGATGGTCAAATTTGACAGTTGCGGTCGTCAAATTCGATAAAATGCCATTTGATCAATACTAGCTATGATCGATTCTGTGGCATTTTATCGAATTTGACGTTCGATAAAGAACGGTACTTGCACTGCTGGTTTGACAAAGCACAAATCCAGATAAAGTTTAAGTACGTCGAAACGGAAGCAGGAGTAATGGTGCGCAAGGGTAATAGCGCCCACTCGCATTTTGGGGGTGGATAGACAAACACTACGTGGCGTGGGGGTGCGACATACAATATCAGTTTGCATCCGTGATAGTATTCTGTGGTTTGCACACAGCACGCGGAAGTGGTAAGTGGGATTGATTCCGGACGCCATGCTAAATAAATTTTAGCTTGAACTTTTTATTTAGTTTATTAGCACACAAAACAAATTATAAAACTAAGAGACTACAATTTCATACTATTTTTTTTTTTTTTTTTTTTTTTTTTTATGCCATAGGTGGCAAACTAGCAGACGGGCTGCCTGATGGAAAGCAGTCACCGTCGCCTATGGATACTTGTAACACCCGAGGCATCACAAATACGTTGCCGACCCTTAAGAACTCGATTAACTCGCCTTTTGAAGAACCCCATGTTGTAGCTTCTCGGAAACACCGTAGAAGGTAGCTCATTCCACATTTTGCAGGTATGAGGCAAGAAGGATCGTGTGAAACGCACAGTGTGCGATTTCCACTGATCTATTATGTGTGGATGAGCCTTCAGGCGGTGGCGGCTAGTGCGATGGTAAAACCGCGATGCCGGCATCAGATCAAATAGTTCTTCAGAACACTCCCCTAACACTAACACTAAATTTTATTTTAAAATATTTGTACACAAACAAGATGGACAGACTACCTAAAAGAGACCACAGGGAAACGCTGGATGCAGGCCGCTACCAATCGGCTCTTTTAGAGATCGACGAGGAAGGCCTATGTCCAGCAGGCCTATGGCCTATGGCTGAAATGATGATGATGATGTTTACAAAACATGATTTTAACTTTATAATTAGTATTTAGTTGAAATGGTATAAATTTACAAACAAAATATGATAAAATAATATAACAGAAACTTAGCTACATTTATCATAGGCCCTAAAAACAATATTCCTCATTACATCAATATTTTTGTCAATAAATGCATAATGTCCGATCTTATTTTACTTTTAATACTATTGTTGTAAATATTTTGATATTGTTCAAGACGATAGCGTTGACAGTTTGAAAATATTGTATGTAAAACTATTAATAAAGTGATAAATTGGTTTTTGACTAATAAAAAAATCGTAAAACAGCTACCGCCATTTCGACTGATTGATTTCCAAAAGACAAGCAACGAACGCGAATAACGATAAAGATTACTTTGAGAGACAGATTGAAGAACGAGAACATAGAACAATTTCACAACCGGATCGCAAGCAGTTATTAATCAACAAGAAAGTGAAATAGCTGAGCAGGATAAGCTTCTGAGACCAGATTAACTATGAACTGAGCGTCGCATATCAGCGAAAATAATAAAAACCATTTACACGGTAACGTAAATCCACTTTTATATGAAAAAAATAAAAACCCCTTAACAGAAAGCTCAATAAACGAAATTTATACCCTTGTTTCTTGCCCTCAGAGGTGGAATATTTCTATTAAATTTAATTGAGTCCTCTTTCGAGGCTATAAGCTATTTAATTAATTAAGAATAATTAAAAACTGTTTAATACCGGGCAAAAATATCGCGTAGCATACAAAAAAAAACAGTCGTATTGAGCGAACATGTTTTTTGAAGTCAGCAGAAGAAATTGCATGTTTTTGGGTTTATGAGACGTTTTGATATGCAAATCAAAAGAGAGGGTGCGTTCTTGTCCGAAAAAAGTCCGTTCCGTAGACAAACTGACAAAATGACTTCATTCGGTCTTAAAACCTAAAGTAGTGTAGTAGTATTGAATCACCGTAGCATATTGGTAATTCAAGTCGTAAACAAAAAATATTAACATTTAATATTATAAATAGAAAAGTGTGGTAGTTTTTTTGGTTGGGGGCATGGCCAGGAGATAAGTGAGTACAATACAATAAATTCTGACATCATGCTTCGAGAAAGCTCTCCAATTCTGTAACCAGATTTTTGAACCCTAACTAATGTAATTATCTACGAATATGACATTAATTATAAAGGAAGCTGATCTCTGCAATTAAGCGCTGTCCAATAACTAGTCCTTAGATGAGCTTGTTAAGACATAATTAGTTTTAGCTGTAACACGACCTGTCGAGAGGAAACTATGAGGTCACGGTGTACTAGTTCACCCCCATACCGGGAGAGAAAAGGTGGTTCTCCCTTTTTAGATTTTACGTAAACAAACTGCGATGGCAGATCGTTACTGATGTTGTATCAGGGCCCGTTTTTTGTGCGGGCTCCATTTGGATTTTAATCTATCACGAGAGCGAAATACAAAGCCATTGTGTGTTCCACGTATCCTGTAGCTCAGGTGGATTTTGTCAATGGTGATAAAGATCAATGTAATGTATATTTGGAGGAATAAAGCAACGTGTAATTTCCAGAGAATTTTTAGGAGAGGTAAAACTTGAAAAGTTTATGCCACTTGGTTTATTTTGTTTTGTCTAAAACATACTAGGCCGCCACTTGTGGCACTAGCTCGTAAGTGTTTTCTATCTGTTTGTAATTTTTATTTCTGATGTACACAATAAAGAGTTTCTATCTATCTATCTATACTTTTTAAGTTTTTTTAAGACTAAAGTTGCTTTATACTATTTGCTATATTATTATAAAGATCCCATTCTGGTTTTTTTATTACTCTTTTAGTGGTTTTTTATCTTTAAAGGTATTGATGACTTGCGAATGAGATAGCAGCTTGAACGCAACTATAACCTATAAGGTATGATTCACACTACATAAATATCACAAGTATTAAAAAATACGGTACTCTGAAAAAGGATGCCATCCCATTTTGAACTGATTGATAAATATAATTGGGGCCAGAAAATTTGCTATGTTCTCGGTTCCCTCGGTATATTTTAGCTACCTTCCAATAGGTCGTTGCACTTTGGATAAAAATGTTTCCCTATTAAAAAACGTGTACCTACCCCTCGAAAAGGTCTTGTAATTACTGTTTGTTCACTCCAATATTAACAAAAGACGGGTCTATCTACTCAACTCAGCCTTTTGGGGATCTTTTTGTTATTCATGTTTTCGCAATAAGATGGGGCACCTCGCTTTATGTTGTCTATTCTGTAAGAAATTATGGCGCTCGAATCTATTTATTGGCACATAAAATGCCTTAGAAAACACTATTTATTAAGAACTCAAATATTTACGAGAACTTAAAATCGTATCGAATCATAGTGTCGCTCAACTTGGCTGAGCGGATTTGGATAATTTTAGTATGGAAGTAACTTAGATCCCGTATTGACACATTGGCATTTATTTCTGTCTTGCATTGAGATCAATGGTATTTCTATATTTCTGTTCTTTTGGTTATGTCTGGGTGTGTTGAACACAGCTACGTCAAGTTTTTTAATGGTTTTTTGATTGTTTGCTGGTCTTCAATTTAGTATCAGTTCACAAATCTTGACAAAATAGTCAAAAGCAAAGAGGTCTGTTTTTATCATAAGAAAAATCAAATATTTAATGATGTGATTAAATTAAAGTAAAGTTATATGATTATTTACGGATAATTATTAAGTTTTTTTTGTAATTCCCGTTTTTTTTATTGAACAACTATGATAGTTTAAAGCAGTGTTTTAAATTAAAGTATTGCTATGTAGTTTTGTGTAGAGAAGACACATAATGCCGCCAGCATGCTGGGTACGCTGCCAACTGGTAGTGGGCTTGAGCATTTGGATTGTCTTTAGACCTTCAACGCTCTATGGGCAGTCTAACTGTATTTGTAGTGTTAGTTTTAGCTTGTATTTTGTTTACTTATTATAAAGGCACTTGCCCTCAAAAGACATATTATATTATGTACTTCACAAATCGACGTATGAAGGTTGCTGGTGTTAAACTATTCAGGGATGGACCCCAAACAGCTCAATCAATGCCCTATTCATCGGCAAACCAATCAGCGTGTGTTGTGTGCTGCTTCCAGCACGATGCAAAGTAAATTCAACGGTCCGGTTAGTTTGTATGGTCAACAAGAAAATGACAGAAATAGACAATTTTTAACGTAAAACAATAATACACTTTTTTTTTTACCACAAAATGCTTGCATTAGACTGCCATCTCCTTTGATATTAAGCAATGATACGGTCTACGATAGAGGACGCTTGCTTAGAAGAAACCGATTCGCTCGCTAAACAGATTGTAACCATCGGGAAATCCACGCAGCACATTTCACATTCTAGCGATTCGCTCCATGAAACTGGAATCAACTTTAATTTTGAGTCTTGTTTCTTTTGAAAGCATCGGATCGTACCGTTCCCAGCATGGTAGATTAGGGACATCCTCTCTCTCTGAGAGAAGTAATGTGTCCCATCAGTGAGAACAAATAATAACAAATAATAGGCTGATAATGATGAGCATTTTGTAAGTACACCTTCATCTGACCTGTTTATTCTGTGACATAGTGTTAATAACGGTTACGAAGGATAACTAGCTTTAGCCGGAACTTGCGGAAGTGATTATCTGACGTAATTGTTTACTAAATTACTTATTGAAGATACTATAGGACGCGAAGTGATTTAGTGCAGTTTCCGTAGATGTTTCTTGAAGGCAACGGTACTTATAAATGTACCTATCTTTTTATAACGGACATTTATGTAATATCTCTCCAAAAGCTAGTCTTCGATCTTTTTAACTAAGTATTCTTGATACGTAAAAAGGTTGGAATTCGATTATACAAAAAAAAAATACCAGGCTAGTAGTGCGTCTGCCTTCTGAGTAAGAAGGTTCTTCGAGTATTTTCCCTATACCTCTTTACATGGCTCACTTATTAACGAGAGAACCTCGTATCAATCAAATCAAATGTTTGTTATACGACGTCTCTGACCTATGTACGAAGAGAAAATTGTCAAATATTAAAAAGAAGTAGAAGGTCCTGTATTCGATTTCCGGCCTGGCAGATATTTGAATGATAACTTTTAGGCCCAACGTCGACAGAGCGGTTGAGCCATACAAGCGACCATTTACACTAGATTCAAAGTCGACGCGCTAACTCGGAGGTTAGACACAAAATGTCATTCCTAAATCTTGCTGGTGGCGCCAACGTGAAAAAACATGTTGGCTCATTGTATTATTTTCCTAAACTTGTGTATTTTCGAGTATTAATGTGTAATAATGGTAGATTATTATTTATTATTGTTCGTGGATGTACTCGAGTGTGGGAAAGTGATATAACGCGGTGAAACATGTATTTTCGTGATGTTTCCAAATATCCATAGAAGACTCTTGTAAAGCCTCTACCACTTTACTAGGGCATGATTTTGACTTGACCGTGACTTACTTTGGTTGACTCTGACTGTGACCATGACTTGTTAGACGATATTGATTGAAATTTGACTATATTATTATACTTGACACTGGCAAATGCACAAGAAGTGCAACGCCAAATTCCTCACAGAGGAAGATAAAAAAAGTCTTACTGTTAGTCCCATGTGTTCCATTCCTTACCATCTCCAACACACGGAAACCTAGCTAGTGTGAAGATAAGAGTGCGGGACGTGATTTATTTATTTATTTATTTTTGTAAATAAATGTAATATGAATGACACATACAGTAGAATCTGGTGTAATTGTCTCAAGTGATGAACTTCACCGAGGAACAAAGCTTCAACTATAATGTTGTGTAGGAGACAGTTTGCGTCACCTCAGTAACCTTGCCTCAGTACCGACTCAAATCGATTTAGCTATTTACGTCATTCGCGAATACTGCTGTAGGTGTCAGCCGGTAAAAATGTATTTCAATTAAGCTGCCGACGCTTCGAGCATTTATTTATAGCGGAATCCTTGGAGCTATGATGTCGTAGGAAGTCTTCATGGGCCAGCCTTTGTAAAGGATGGTATGGAAGCACCCACAAATAAACCGTTTTCATTTTGAAATTCGTTATTATTTCCGACCAAGATTTGTATACATACAAATATTGTTTTTTAAATACAAACTTAAATAGATATCTTCTTACCTGCAAAATGTGAAATGAGCTACCTTCTACGGTGTTTCCGAGAAGCTACAACATGGGGTTCTTCAAAAGGCGAGTTAATAGAATTCTAAAGAGTCGGCAACGTATTTGTGATGCCTCTGGTGTTACAAGTATCCATAGGCGACGGTGACTGCTTACCATCAGGCAGCCCGTCTGCTTGTTTGCCACTTATGGCATAAAAAAAAAGAAAAAAAGATGTAGAACAAACACAAATGTTCATCACATGAATGTTTGTCCTAGGTGGGAATCGAACCCACGCCCTCAAGCGCAGAAGGCAGGTTTACTACCAACTAGACCAACGGGCTATCTAATTCAGACGTTTCCATCCCAAACTTTATATTACCTTCAATCAGCAGTCCGATCACGCTTCCAATGGCTACCTAGAAGTTTGGACAGCCCACAGAATCGGTTATGAGACTCAGATAAACCTTGTTCTAAGTCAGCAGACGTGTGTAGGCACCTGCCCAATCAGTCACAAACCGTTAACGCTCTCAGCCGTAAAATTGCTTGTCTTACTTAAACACACCTGGATTGCGATTGCGATTGCGATCCTGATGATTAAAGTTGGCCCGTTCCGTTCGTTCCGACACGTTTCCGCTAGGGGGGAAATTGCTTCGAATGCTTACTTCTACAGCTACCAGTATGTACTTGTTACTGTGAAAAGGTATGTCGACAGCGTAGTTACCTACACGAAAGCGAGTTGCCGGAATGGATTACCTATGAACATTTTCAGGTCATGTATTATTTTTATCTGTGAATTTGTGGTTAATCGTACATAAGTCATTGTTCCAAAAACAGAGAGGGGGGGCTCTTTTTATTACCTAAACACCTTGATAAATGAGGTGTCGATAAATTCTTCTAATTTCAAGAATGGTCACTATAATGACCATCCTTGAATTACTAATATTCTAACTAATAAATTGATAGCCCGTTGGTCCAGTTGGTAGTGAACCTGCTTTCTGCGCTTGACGGTGTAAGTTCGTTTCCCACCTAGGGCAAACATTTATGTGATGAACATTTGTGTTTGGTCTATATCTGGGTGTTAATATCTATTTAAGTATATATTTAAAATTCATATGTATGTATATCAGTCTGTGGCAGCCATATCACAAGCTTTGCTTAGTTTTGGGTCAGATGACCGTGTGTGCAAAAATATCCCGAATATTTATTTTAAAAAAATACATTTGTAGACTGCACAACTTTATGTAAGGCAGTGAATGACAATGAAAAGGGCTTATAGTGATGATGATGATGACATGAAAGACAGAAACTTGTGCGTACCTACCTATCATGTGCCTACTCAATGACATAAAGTGAAATGCCATAAATGGACTTAAGGGGCCTGTATACCCTCTGCAGCTTTCTCTCTCGCACATTTTCACATTATTGAAGATATAAAATCAATGAGTGTGAATTTCCAAAAAGTAACAAAATCATGTCATGGTGTCTATAGTAACATTACAAACAAAGAAATTGTCAATTTGATATATTTTAATTTGACACAGTAAAATGGTAACAAGCGTAGGTAACAAGTGATTTTTATTTCTTTGTCATTTTATTTCGTCAAATTACAAGATATCGAAGCAAACATGTTACGATAGACACCATGACATGATTTTGTTACTTATTGGAAATTCACACTCATTGATTTTATATCTTCAATAATGTGAAAATGTGCGAGCGAGAGAGCTGCAGAGGGTATACAGGACCCTTAACATTTGTACTTACTACTAATTTATAGGTGTGAAAAGTGATACCTAAGTTCTGTCTAGCTTATTGAAAAAAAGCTTAAAGTTATTGTTAAAAGGGACAAATTAGATTTGTTAAAATATTAAACTTTTCTAAAGATATATGATTATTAACGGGATATTTACCGTGGTAAGGTTCTGCTTTTTAACTGTTCGACCAACCACCCGCATTTTTCAGTCTTCCCGTGAACATGGAGCATGTAACTGAGCCAAAATATCAGGAGCTCATTCCACAACGTAAGGTTGTATCCCGTAAATAATCATATAATATTAGTGAACAATATTATATAATATTAGTTTAAAACAGTGTTTAATTATACTTTTCGTTGGTACCATAGTTGTAGGATAAATATAGGATATTTGCATATCTAGGTCAAGTAAAAACTGACCTAAAACGCCAGCAGTGTGAAGTTCATTGAATTAAAAGTTCAAAAAACCTTCACACTGGAAATAAGTACCTACATTACTATTAGTTAGAGTTGTAATAATAAACACCTCCGAAGACCTCTCGGTACAATCTGTGGCTCTAAAGTTAAAGGAGTACGTATTGTAAATTGTACTCCCGTAGGAATTTCTGCAAAAATAAAATGATACGCTTTAAAATCTGAAGCTGTCTAATTCAAAAGATATCGGGATAATAACTTCCTCGACTCTTTTATCCGCCGCTTTTGAAAGGAAAAAAACTGATTACCCACTTGGCTGTCGGCTGCAAGTAATTTCAATTATTTAGGTCGACTTCCAAGTCATTTTCCAGTGACAAAATAAAAACATCATTATGCTGATTACTGTCACTTAGGAGGGAGAAAAACATGTTTGAAGAAAATCCTTAACAATTTAAAATCCTCATAAATATGTATAGTCTTTGATCGTGAATTTTAAAACCCAATAAGAATTATCATGTCGTTTTTCGGGTCTCGATTCGCACTGGTTCGCACTTCGATTTTTTCCCCTACTAAACGTGATAATTACAATGAAGAGAAAGTATTCAGAAACCCTGAATCGCTAGCCTTTATCTTATGTACATCTTATGTATTACGTATATTTTATCCAAAAATATATGATACTAAAAAAAAGATCACAAGTGCTAAAACAAATTTGGCATTTCGATTTTTTTGATCTTTATTGCATAATATCTTGAAAGGTATACCTACGATTGTTCAATATAGTATGTACATTGTAGGTATATGGTATATCGGAAATAATACAAACTTCTTGCTTGAAGCCATTATTTTTTCTACAAATAAATAATTTTCATTTTCGTTTCAGTCTAATCGGATAAGCGCTATATATATATGCCATCAGAATGTCTTATTTTTTGCAGCTTGGATTTGGAAGATATATCAAGATCAACTTTCCTTACCCCTTTAGAAGGTATCTCATTCGCAGCAGGTAATTAACCTTCAACAAGATCGTTGTTTTCAAACCTCTGAGAGCACTTAACAACCTAATCTTACTCCAAAATTTATTGCAAACAGTTGATTGTTTCATTAAGCTTCGAATTAAATAAGGTTCCAACTCCCTTATTCAAACGTTTGATAAACCCATTTAATCAAATCAACGTTTTAAAAGACTTATTCAATTTCCAACTGATAAAGTCTAGTACACATCATTACGTTATAATTATATATCTAAGCCTTACGTTTAAGCTTAATGACCATATTAGGTCGGTTTGTGCCAACGACTATTCTAGTAAAGCCATTGATTCATTTTTAATCCGGCAGCTTCTGCCAAATTCGGAACTACCCCAAACAGATGGCAGCGCGCCAGAACGAAACCAGTTGTCTGAATTAAAAATAGAATTGCGCTAAAAATAAAACTGCTATTGAGGACAGAAACGGTTTCGAGGGTAGGTAGTTGTAAATGTCATATGTCGCTTTAAGGTTTTACACTTTTTAGCACTTTAGCTACTTAAATAGAAATCAAGTAGATATATTGATAGATCGATAGATTAACTCTTTATTGTTCACACCACAAATTTCATACACACGATAAAACAGCCTAAAAATTAAAACACTGTTTTAAACTATCACGGTGGTTCACTAAAGTTATATGATTATTTACGGGATATTTACCGTGGTAAGGTTGTGGAATGAGCTCCCGATATTTCGGTGCATCTTCCCTTGAACATAGTGCATGTAACTGCGCCGAAATATCGGGAGCTCCTTCCACAACCTTACCACGGTAAATATCCCGTAAATAATCATATAACATTAGCTTAAAAATTAGTGCAACAATCGGCGGCTTTATCGCTAAGAGCGATCTCTTCCAGGCAAACTTAGGATGGAGAGGATTCATACAGGAGGTAGAAGGCGGGGCGTGCAATATTGAATAATGTGATAGTTATAATATAAACCGTACATACCGTCCGTACGAGTAGAATAATCAATTCAAGCGTAAAAGTGAAGAAAAAGTATACTAGAAGTGAAGAAGTTGTCTACTCAACTTTACTTGGAGGGGGAGTATATAAAGAGTTTATCTATATCAATCTAAGTATAGTAAAATTGTATTTGATAGTTATTAGATACGGCGGGTAGGACTTGCTCTTAACAAAACCCATCAATCTAAAGCCACGGAACCCTATTACGAATGTGTCGGACACACCCTGGGCCTCATTATTTACGGAAACTTGCATAATAACATTTTCTATTACAAAATGAATATAGAATAGGGTAAGAACTTGTAACGAAAAGTATTATTCACAGTATTTGTAGTGATACATTTTTAATTTATTGAATAGGAACTTAAAAAATAAACAGAATATTAATGAAATCTTAAAATATAAACAAAACTAAAACTTAAAATAACTAAATAAAAGCTACAATTAAACTAAAAGATGAATGTATAAAATATACAAACATGTACCTACTACAAAACAAAAACGCCGTCGATATCAGTTCCCAGAACACTGGCCGAGTTGCTCCGCTGTATAGCAATACTTAGCTTTTGAGAAAAGTATGTGCCAGCTCTAGGATCCCCCGAGGCAACGACCAGCCTAGTCGAAATATCCTTGCAGAATTTTTTTGTGTCGGACGACCACGGGCCCAGTGTCTCTACAGCTAGCGCCAAAAACTCATAATGTGCGCTGAGCTGTGAGTACTTCCTGTGTTTGTTCAGTTGGGCCTGTTCGGCCGCAGCCCCGACACTAGTAGTTTTTTTAATTTTTATTTGTAGTGATTGTTTTGATAAAGAAGTAATGCGAATTTTTGAGAATCATGGCACAAATGTGTTAAGTTGGGGCAGCTGCATGTCTGAAATCTTCGGCACATTAATACCAATTTAAAAAAAACTGACTTCAAAATTAGTAAATACGCATTTTCGTTTACTTGGATGATACGTTTTTCCAGTTATTTTGTTTAAAAACCAAACTACTGCACCAATTTTGATTACACTTTTAAGGGACAAATCTGTAAGTAAAAAAAGAATTAAGAAAAGGTAACGGGGCCAGCATTTTGGGAACAATTCCCACTGGTAGCACTGGTTTAATAGATTGGTATTAATTTGTTGTGGGTGTTATTTTTATTTTACGAAGATGGAATGTTAATTCTGGTTTTTATTTATTATAGGTTTGCGTTTGACCACCATCATCTCCGCATCTCGCCTGATGTTAAGCGATGATGCGGAGTTATGAACAAAATATTTTTATAAGAATTAAAACACATGTAAAATGTAAGTTAAATAAATAACTACGAACATAACAGTGGGACACAATAAAGTGACGTATCGTCAACACATCCCTTCTAAATGACATGTTACATTATCATAAAAAAACCTTGCTCTAAAAACTAATCTAGCGTACAAAAATAGGAAACTAAGTGATTTTTAGTGATCATAAAGCGCTTTACGACCATAGTTGAGATTTCTCCCAGTTGGAAGGAGCAAGTTCCTCAGTGCTGTACTTTACGACCCGAGTTATATTGAGATAAATAGACCCTATTTCTATTAACTGGGACGGTAATCCGTTGTCAAGAGGCCATTTGGGTTACTGTAAGTACACCTGAGAACACAATGTTGAGTTGCTTTTAGACTTATTTACTCTCGTATTCATAAAAAATTCATACGCGTTTATCCTATTTCGGAATCCGGTGATGTAACTCGCTTCACGTTTCCAGGCCTCAAAACAAAACGCATTTTAGCTTAAAAAAGGTTGGTAAGACGACTTAACATTTCATAAGTAAAGGTTGTTGTTTTTTTCAAACGTATTTTTTTCTGTGTTTGTTTATTCGTTTTTAGCAGTTAGTTTTATTTCAATTTTTTGTTTCTGTTAATGTAAATAAATTTTTATTATCCATTAGACTTTGGTCGGTTTGGTGGTGGTTGGTGGTTTTGGTATATTGGGTTTTAGTTATTTTTTTTAAGAATCGTGGTTTTATTTTGAAATATCAGTTGAGCGTGTGTTTTCTCTATCTCGTTTCTATCTAACATTTGCTTTATCTCGTGAACATTTCCGTCATCGAAAATTTATTTATCCAATTTATACCATACAGTAACTAGCTAACAACGTTATGTAAGGCTGTGAATAATAATAATAGCTAAAATATATATTAAAATACTTTTTTTCAAGAGTTGATTATCTTTAAATAGCTGAACAGATTTTCTGGAATCATAGCTAAGAACACACTAGATTATATCAACATTAAAAACAAAAAATAAATACAAAATCATAATTGGTTCATCCGTTTGGGAGCTACAATGCCACAGACAGACACAGATATACACATATACACAGTTATATAGATACACACTTAAACTTATAACACCTTTCTGTTTGCGTTGGGGGTTAAAAATTATGGATGGTTTTTGTTTTATACGGAAAACAAAATATATCTAAACCATGTTAGTTTTCATGATAAAATGATAAATGATGCAAATCTTTATCCTTATCCTTACTAATATTATAAAAGCGAAAGTAACTCTCTCTCTCTCTCTCTCTCTCTCTGGATGTTTGTTCGTTTTACAGAAATAAACGGCTCAGCCGATCTTTATGAAATTTGGCAGCAAGATAGAATAATGAAGACGGACATTGGGTACTTTTTCTCCCAGAAAATACGAAAAAATTGGAAATCGCGTGTAACACCCCGGGATTCAGCAAGTAATTAATAAATGAATACACACACAGCTACCCGAGTATTTCATCTGAACCCTTGTTTCACAGCCTTTGATATATTTGTGGTCACTGTTCAATAGTACTAAATAAATAATTGGTTCCAAAAACGTGACTCGTGGCTCGAAAAATGGATAAAGGCATAGAGGAAAAGGATTTTTTCCTTAAAACTTAAGCTACATAAGGAAACATAAAAAGCCAATAAACCGCTCACCCTTTTAAACACGGTAACTTGTGACTTCGTGTTAAAAATAATGGCTGGCATTTGTCGGGAATTGAAACTCAAACATGTCTTCCTAACAAGGCTAACGTTATAAGCTTCATTCACGATTAACACCTTCAAACAGTATCTAATCTACGAACGTTTAACTAAGAATATTGTCATATTATATAACGAAAAAGAGCTGCGTTGCGCTCACCACGTTGTGCTTTGCTTTTGGTTATAATCGTAGTATCTACAATAAATTTTCTTTAAAAAACACTCCAAAAAATCACTTGTTCCCACACGACTTCAAAATCAGTGTAAAAATATTATTTTGTTCTTTGTAGTCGCATATTAACTAAGAATGTTTGTGTTTTGTGGTTTTTGAAGTCGTTTTTTTTTTTTAAGATTTTTTTTTTAATTTTCTGAGACACCTATGATAGTGGAATGATTAAAACCTTAATTATCTGTTAAACTAGTTTATTTATAGATACAATTACACATCCATGCATGAATACCTCCTTGTTTTACTCGAACAAAAGACAAAACAAAACTATTGTAGTCATCATCATCAGCCAGAAGACGTCCACTGCTGAACATAGGCCTCCCCTTTAACCTCCACACTGAACGACAGCCTGCCTTTTGAATCCACTGGATGCCAGCGACTCTCACTATGTCGTCGGTCCATCTAGTGGGAGGCCTACCTACGCTGCGTCTTCCGGTTCGTGGTCTCCACTCAAGAACCTTTCTTCCCCATCGGTTATCGGTTCTTCGAGCGATGTGGCCTGCCCATTGCCACTTCAACTTGCAAATTTTAACAGCTATGTCGGTGACTCTGGTTTTTTGGCGAATTTCCACGTTGCGGAATTGTAGTATTGGTACCAAATAACCAAATATACCAAATTGGAATAATATCAAACAACGCCTTTTAAGAGTAGAATTCCATGTAAAGTGATCGTAAAGAGAGGTGTTGTAAAAGTAGTAAAAGGTGACCTATCGTAAACTTGATGAAAATTTATGTCTTTGGGTTTGACTTATTGCATGTGCACTGTTTATGTAACGCCAAAGTTTCCAAAGATAATAAAAGACGCGTTATTTTGGAAGAAGTCAGATAACTGAAGTGGATTTCTATTGTGTTTTATTCGAGCATCCAAGTTAGGAGTTGGCACGTTCACTCCGAGAGTTTAATAGGATTATTACAGAGGTTACGGTTCCCGAGTTGCGGCCTTGACAATTATGGGACAGGGAGTTGAGGGAAAAGGCTGATAGAGGTGATAGAGTTTTATTTCCGGTGATTTTTGTGATGTCTGACAACGGCACACAAACGTTTACCGTGAAAAATATCGCACAGTTATTTTAATATTAACTTGCTACTAACAATGCAATCAAATATTGGAAGTCGTTCTAAATTATCGTATCGAATTGAAACTTAGCAAGTACATGTCGGTGGTTTCAAAGAATTGACGACTTTCATTGCACTAGCTGGTTACTTTATTATAACTGAATTTATAGAACTACAGACTTAACTTAATGAGGGTGAAAAGCTGGCCAGGGGGGTTAGACAAGACCCAGTTTCTGTTAGCGTTAACGCCTGCGGAAAGATGAAATTGTACGAAAATGACATTAGCTTGAGATGACATCTCTCAAGCTAATGTCATTGTCAATGTAATTTTCATACAATTTCATCTTTCCGCAGGCGTTAACGCTAACAGAAACTGGGTCTTGTCTAACCCCCATGGTAGATTGATGATTCGCAAGGTATCTAATTAAGTTTTTAGTCCAGACTGTTATCATCCAAACTAACACAATAGAGCACAAAAGAAGCTATTATATAAAACAAAGAGCTTGTAAAGCAAAGCATTCAATGTCTTCTTACAAATAGCCAAAGTAGCCGAAATAGGGAACATGTTATCGTAGAATAAGGCTTTTATATAGAAAGGTCGCTTGCGTAGGTGATGTTTGTTATCCATTCACGTATATAGGTACGTTTTTATGGAAAAATAACACAAGCACGATGACGTCAAGACTCACGAGGGGGATATTGCAATGGATTTTGCCTCAATCTTCAGCTAGTTACATTTTATATATACAAATAGTGTCAAAAGTATTATAAAGTATGGTTTATTCCTATTGTGCCGCTTCCCATGACGCCGTTTTGCGCTTTTACATTAGTCTCAATACGATGCGCGTCAAAATTCCTATACATTAGTTCCTATAACGCCAAGGCACCAAGGCTGCGCCTCCAAGGCAGTCTCACCATGTCACGCACGTCAAAGTTTTGTCCCATAATGTCGCGCTTTCACTTAAGTCGCCGAACTCTCGGAGAAGACATTTGGATCTAGCGGTTTTTATGTATGTATGGGAATTGTGATTTTATAAAGGAGCTTGAAGTAATTTCTGTTGCAAAACACTTGCTTCACGTTGTTTATAAATATAAGGAATTCATATGTTTGTATAACTATCTTTTGTCTGTTTCTATGTATTTTTGATCGACGTCTTCTTTTCTAACACATGACTAAATTAAAAGTTTTTAAAATTTCGCGATATAACCACATGTTTAAAATGTGTGGGTACTGGCAGTCAGCTAGTGACCACGGTCATTGGTCACGTTCGAAACGTCAAGTAAAAGGCTCGTAAGGTTAGTAGGTATACCAATTTTTACCTAGATAAAACAATGCACGATAAGTCCTTTAATATCTCGTTGTCAAGTCATCGAACGGTAACCAAAAACCTATTTTATTACTTTACTATCAAATAATAAACAAAACCTATTTCTGATATTCGAAGCTGAAACGATTGTCACTTCGCTGCCCTTACGACTTCGCGCAGTCAAACGTGATTGAAATCCAATCCCGGGACTGAATCCATGGTTCTTTACACCGCAGGAAGCGGTTTGAACTAGAACGGACCAGTATAAACCGGTTTTATCCGACCAACAACGGGCCTGACGTGAGCTATGAAACTGGGGCACTGCAGACAAAAGAAAAGCTCCTGTCATATCCATGCGCTGTTTTTAATTTACAGCCATCGGGATGAACGCATAAAAGAAAACGTCAGTTTAAATTCAATTTAAGACGTTACAATTTAATAGTAAGTAAAGAACAATATTTTGAAAGAATTTGCAACCATCTTAGAAGTAGGTACTAAAATTTAAATGTTTGACATTTAGACATCGGATTATATAAGAATGTCTCAGAAAAAATGGATTCGAAATTGGGTTATTGTCATAGGTACTATTTAGCTCATAAAAGGGAGTTAATTTGCACAAAATCAGTCATTTTACATCAAAATTTATGAGGAAATTACTTAATTGTTTACTTGGCCGGTATACATCTGTATAATCTATACTATATAATATATAATCTATACTAATATTATAAAGAGGAAAGATTTGTTTGTTTGTTTGTTTGCATTGAATAGGCTCCGAAACTACTGAACCGATTTGAAAAATTCTTTCACTAATGGGAAGCTACACTATCCCCGGGTGACATAGGCTATAATCTATACCCGTGCGAAGCTGGGGCGGACCGCTAGTAATATTATAAAGAGGAAAGATTCGATTGTTTGTTTGCATTAAATGGGCTCCGAAACTACTGAACGGATTTGAAAAATTCTTTCACTGTTGGGAAGCTACACTATCCCCGAGTAACATAGGCTATATTTTTTTTTTTTTTTAATTGGGTTCTGTACTAAAACTCCAATAATGTAACCCAAGATGTAAAAAAATCATATTTACAATTTTGACTTTGCGTGTTTGACAGTTCTAAGACAGGACAACGTCTGTCAGGTCAGCTAGTTATATATAAATTTATGTGTGTATGTTTTCTATGGACTCCAAAACGGTTGGACGGATTTTGACACGACTTTCACTGGCAGATAGCCGTTATTACAAGGACTAACTTGGGCTACTTTTATAGAGGGTATTCACGCGGGTGAAACCGCGGGGCGCAGCTAATACATTATAACAAGTTTTTTTCTATAGAATAGTTAAAAACCTGACATAGTTTAATTAGTGCCTAAGTTTACCCAACAAGCGACAAAATATAATGTGCCTAATGCTACATAAGTAAGATTCCACAGACCCAAATAAGTTATCTGCGTAACGCAACGTAGGTACATAAGTACGTAACTGTATGATTCAGTTATGACCCGCAGTGCTTTATTAAAGCCCAAACCCATTTTGTGTGGCTAAGAGTTAATGGGAGTGTCGGACTCTGATTTGTAGCCCAGACTTCGTTAAAAGCTTTGTAATAGAGTTAAAGGAAAATTAATTATATGAAATGCCTTGAAGAAGAGATTAAGAAAAAAAGTAGTTTATAGTAAAATATAAGTAGGTATAATCATACCAATATTGGCCACGTCCAAATATTAGCCGTGTTTGTATCAATATCGTTCTTGAGCTGTTTTTTTATTTGTTTTTGTAGCTTCGGTTTTTCGGTTCCGTACACAAATGGTGTAAACGGGAATCTCTTACGCCTACGCTGTCTGTATCTGTACTACCCTTTAACGCCTGTATCTTTCGAACCATAATAGATGGCCAATTGATATTTTCACAGAATATGTAATGCTTTTCATATTTCACTGAAGTATTGCTAAAGTCTTACTTTATAAAACTTTGTGAAAATGATCAGAACTCGTACTTAACTTTTAGTTTTTTACAATGTTATTGCAGCTGTCAGAGCAATTAAATGCTTACACCGGGCACAGTAAGTACTTAATATATAGTTGATTAAATCAAGCGTTACTTTCCGGAAGTTCATCAAAACTAATAATAATTTAACGATTATTAATTTAAAGATTCGTTGCAAAAACAGTTTTTAGTAAGTACTTACTCGTATTGTAACTTTCATTTCGAATCGTTCATATTTTAGATCCCCCCGTCGGTGATGGCCTTAAGGAAATAGAGTTCATAGGTCAATGTTATTTCTAGAGCCGTCACGTAAAATGCATGCTGAAATAAAGCATCCAAAAATTGTCTTTAGGTAATAGTTTTCATGTGTCAGTTTTATTCAATGAGCTATCAGGTGAAATTGATAAATTCATGCTGCAATATAACATTTAAAAATAACCTTTGGAAAGTAGATTTCATAATAATATGTCAATTTTATTCTAAGAGCTATCACGTAAAATTGTAAAATGCATGCTCAAATAAAGTATCCAAAAATAAAATTGCTTCCAATCCATTTTATTTTACTCTCAGCCGGACACTTTAAAAGCATATTTCAATTCTGTCTGCAATTACTGCATTGTGACTGGGTTGGACAATTTATCGCTTTCAATGCTTTTACCCAGCCGCTGCTCGCTTCAGTTTGAATATCAACCTTTATATTCCTGATTTTTAACATATTGGCATTTTTTAGCAAAATATCAGATGAATAATTTTAAGGCTTATAACGTTTTAGTCATTCACGCTTTCCGCATGGTATCTGCCACTATTGCTTAATGTATGTATTACGACCTATAAGTCTTTGTACTATAAATATGCTATGGAGAGGGCTATGCTCGGGGTTTCTCTACGAGTTCGAATCAGAAATGAGCAGATCAGTAGACGAACAAAAGTTACTGACATAGCCCACCGGATTAGCAAGTTGAAGTGGCAGTGGGCAGGACACATATCACGCAGAACAGAAGGACGATGGGGCCGAAAGGTTCTCGAATGGAAACCACGGACCGGTAAGCGCAGCGTAAGACGTCCATCCACAAGATGGACAGACGACCTAAAAGAGACCGCAGGGAAACGATACAGGTCGCTTCCAACCGGCCCTTTTGGATATCGATGGGGGAGGCCTATGTCCAGCAGTGGACGTCCTTTGGCTGAAATGACGATGATGCTGATGACTTTAAATAAAATAAAATTGAAATTTGCACAAAACTATTTTTTTGAGGTGTTAAATAAGTAACTACTTATTTTTATCTTAACGATATTATTATATAACTTTTACATTGAAGAGCGTTTGTATCGGTTTCTAAGTATTTAAGTATCGTCGATTTAAGTCGTTTCCTGGCTTTTTTTTGAATTATTTGTTCTTCTTTCCTTTTGATTGTGTCGTATTTATTTTTATTTTAGTTACTCTCCGATGAAACCACGCTTTTGCTCCAGAAATTGTATACTCTACTCTATCATTGCCGCTCGCGAGATACTTTGAAATCTAATATCTCGATGGCGCTTCTGTGGAAAACTAAGGAAACCCCAAGAACAAACAAGAAAGTTAAAAAGGGATATATTTCCTATAAAACACCCGGTGCGTTGAAAAGATTTATTACGCTCTCAATTGCTCAAACTTTTTGATACTCCATTCCCGATACGCTGAAAAGAATAAACTTCAATATTTGGAGAAAGATTTTGGCATAACTTATGTATCTAGAGAAAGTTATTTTGTGTTATGATAAGGCAAAGTTTTGATCAAAGTTTTGCGTCGAGTTTTGGCTCTAGATGAGTATCAGAAAGTACGGAATGTTTGCAAGAAACGGTAAATAACAATGAAATAATAAGGCTATAAGTTAAATAAAGAATAGCCAAACTTATCTAAGTCCCTATTGGTATGAAAGTAAAGAACTTGTGTCTAAAAAAAGCTAAAAAATTGTTGGCGTCGGAATAAATAGAGCAGCAGTACACAAAGGTTTTTGCGATATACGAGGTATATTTTCGTATTTATGTTTAGTACTCATGTTACATTTTACGGGAGACCATAAAAATAATACGAGGGTGGGTTCATAAGTTTTCTCATTGCATATACTGACTCCTTTTTGCGTAATAGAAAATGTGAGTTAGAAACGAAGAGAATGAATTCTTTAATATAGTCCTGTGCTCATAGACGTAACAACCATACAGGTTTTGTTACTTCCATGCCATGTGCTTTTTCTTTTTCAAATAGCATGGCACTAGACTGGTAAAAATAAGCTCTTTATCGTAATTTAAAATGTGAAAAGTTCTCATAGACGAAAGTAAGCCCTATCAGTTCGCCCAAGAGGTAACCGTCCTTGATTAAACGTATTTTATGCCATGTAAGTTGTAAATGCCATCAGAAGATTGATCGGATGATCATGGTATGTTGATACCGGCTGAGTACTTGAGCTATGCTAAGAGCGCTTCATAGCTGTTATTCTAATAATGAAGTTCCACCGGAATTATGTGCAGCACATTTGTAGAGAAAGACAAACTGCAAAATCAACTCTGAAGTGCGTGCACTATGCGTCGCAATGTTAGTCTTTGTCTCCCCCGACAACGCTGTACGTGACAGACAGAGACAGGACGCGCATATTGTTAGTATTTATTTGACTGTGTCTAAACAACGAGAGAAACATTTGTTCCGTACATAGTGGTGCGTTCAGAAGACGCGTCGGAAAATCACGCGATCGTCGCGCTCAATTTGCAACTTCGCCGTTCAATAACATCAGTGTGAAAAACAACCGTGACACAACTGCAGTTCCGAACATTTGAGCGTACACCTCGGTGGTTGCGACCACAGAAAGTTTTTTTTTTAGTTTAAATTAGAACGGCTGTCAAGGATTTTTTGTAAGAAATTTATTGTAGCCAGTTGCAACCATATAAACCAGTCATTCGAAATCAGTTAGCAACTGTTATGCGAACAAAGTTTTGAGACCTAACCCAAAAAGGTAAGGTCCAAGTTCATTGGATGCGGAGTTCGACGCGTTGACATAAATTAGAATGTTCAATCAATAATGTCATAATGCCTGGCGAAAGATTTTCCTTCTCATTTCCGTTCTATTTAGTTATCTTTTCTGTGGTTGCGACTAAACAACCGTCGAAACCTATGGTTAAAAACTAATAGTGTTCCGGGTTAAAAACCCTCCGACGTTTATATGTCATTTTTGTATGGAAAGTTTTGACACTCGTGTTGACGTTCATATAACCAAGTTTATTTTTGTTTATATTTTCGTTCCAATTACGAAAATATGCAAGGTTTGGCAAAAACAGAGCAATGATCATTAATTGTTTGAGTGATAATATGTAAAAGCAGCCACAATACTAATAATTATAAGGTTATAAAACGTAGTCGTTCCGTACATTAGGGAGAGTGCGAAAATCAATGAAAAAAACTAGTCTTCCATCTCCTGAACGCTGCCCTGTGTATTACTGCGTCGCCCACTGATGGAATTTTAACTGAGCTTGGTCTTTAGTTCTCGCTGGAACTTATAATATATTTTATTATACTTACTCCTTATAATTCAAAGACAAAGCCGTTTAACTCAACTTGGGTACATTCGTTTACGTTCCATAATGAGTTTTCGCAACCCTCGCTTACTCACCATTAAAACTCTTAGAAATAACAGAATGCTGTTGTAACATGATTTATTTTGTAAAGGTTTCTAATTTACTAATTTAGCCGTGTTTATTGAATTATTTCTTGGAAACAATAACCTGGAGCGCGGCGTTAAGCTCGAGATGTTGTTTCAGCGTTGGATGAGCTTAGGCGATCATTTTTATCTTTAAATTATTTTTATCTGAAACAGTCAGCTTTGGGACTGTCCAACCTTCAAAAGATTTTAGAAAACTGTTTTAACGCACAGTGTTGAATTGATTACAGAAAATTATTTTCTTTATTTATACAAAAAAGTTTTTTTTTTTCTATTTTTTTGAACTGTTTCTTTCTATCTATCTACAGAGTGTTCGGTTAGAAGACGAAATTATTCGAATATATCCTTGTACTCATTATAATAAACAACTTTTGCAAAAAAAAAAAAACTGTTGTTCCATACTTTTTGCTTATCATTAATTACACTTTAATACACAGCTGTGTTTTTACTAAAAGTAATATAATGACGTTATGTCTAAATATCACACAAAAAATCTAATATTACAGAGTTGATATTGTTTGTCTCTTTGTGTGAATATATATGAAGAACTGTAATACTAATAAATCGAATTTGGAATTTCTGAAATGATTTATTTACTGGGACGTGGTAGAACCGCGAGCAAACGCTAAAGGTATTGAGCTCGAATAAAAAAAACACGAATGAAGAATACAAATTTGTAATATTCTAGTGATTAAAATTTTGTGTATTGTCATGAAATATTGTATAAAAAATACTACACGAGTTAATTAGTTTATTCTAGGCAAGCGTGCTCCATCGTAGACCGCATCATCACTTTCACATCAGGCGAGTTAGCGGTCAAATGCAAGCCTGTAAATCAATAAAAATTAACTAGTAAGTGTAAAAAAAGTATTAAATATGATCCCTATAATCGCTTCAGCCACTTAGTGACTTCTTCTCCGGAAACCGGTTTCCAAATAACATTATTATGTAATTTTATACCTAATTCCGTAACCAGCCCATTTGCGTCATTGTTGGTTAATCCGACACAGGTAGTTAATCCTTTGGTTTGAAAGCCCGATTAGAGTGGATATGTATCAACTTATTCACAAACGAATATAGCTGGTTGTCATGGTTATGACCGTGGTTGTGACTTGCATATAGCGTTTAATATTTTCATTGCCAACTAGCTGACCTGACAGACGTTGTCCTGTCTTAGAACTGTCAAACGCGTGAAGTTAAAACGTTGTAAACTTAGATTGTTGTAAAGTTTCCAATTATCTGCGCAATTTTCTTAATTTTTCTTTCCATAAGAACCTTCTACAAAGTATTAGAAAACTTGAAAAAATAAATGAATGAAAACGGTAAAGTCGTTCTCAAGTTATGGCGTGACCAAGGTAAATAAGGGTTCATTTTTATATATAGAAAAATATTTCTGATTTATAAGGTATAAGTTCAAGATGGTCATCATAAACACAATACAGGGTTACGCATATAGACTGTACTAAGCCGAAAGGAGGTAATTGTAGTCATCATTATGAACAACTTTGACTGGAATCCCTGGAATCGCAAAAAAAAATCTGCTTTGATACATTTTGTCGAGTATCAATAACCGTTTTCTATAGAACAACTCATGGGTGCGGGTAGCAAATCATTCGTTACTGATATCCGCCAGTAGGAGACAGTGGATCTATTTTGTTGCGTTGGTTCCCCCTAATGGACATTTTTTCCCGATGTCCACCAGTAAGGCACAAAAAGTGGTGGACAACGGGAGTAGACGGTATTTCACTTCCATAAAAATTTATTTCAAAAGAAGATTAGAAGGCTATTTTTTATTTTTTTACTAACCAGTAGTCATTAAGGGTCGGCAACGTACCTACTTGTGGCATCTTAGGCGACGGTGATCGTTTACTATCAAGCGGCTCATTGGCTTGTTTGCCACCTATGGTATAAAAAATAAACAGAAGATATCTTATATAGGTACAGTTAACAACAGTACAAATAAATAAGACCTAAAAAAATATATATAATTATATTCGGGACATTTTTACACACACGGTCACCTGACCCCAAACTAAGCATAGCTTGTGATATGGCTGCCAGAGACTGATATACATACATATATAGTTTTAAATACATACTTAAATAGTTATTAAAAACCAGATATAGAACAAACACAAATGTTCATCACATAAATGTTTGTCCTAGGTGGGAATCGAACCCACGCCCCCCAGCGCAGAAGGCGGGTTCACTACCAACTAGACCAACGGGCTATCCTAGGGTCTGCCACAAAGCTTACACATGACGGGTAATCCCACAAGAAACGCCTTCTATCAGGCGAGTAACGACGGAAGCCTCGCTTCCTTGTTTCTATGACACCGCATTAACATTCTGAGCCACTGGATTGCGAACCATCACTCATGTTCAAGACTTTCATTTATCACGCCTAGGCTGACACCTTGCATCAGCTCGTATGACAGCTTAGAAAATTGATCAGCTTAAAATACAGGATAATCTTAATAAGGCGGCTTCAATACGTCAAACCAAAAAAAAAATATGACTTACAAAATTCGCGAAAAAAAATCTGCTGTTTCTCACATTTTGTCGGGAGTGAATTACTTCTTTGTATGGAAAGGCTGTTTCTTTTTGCCAATTTCGACTAGTCGTAGAAAAATAGTAAGTATATTTTGCCGTTAGTGAATAAAGGACGTATTTAAAGCGAGGGCTATAGACGAATCACGAGCAAGGACAAGGAGCAAGTGAACTAAGTCTAACGACTGAACTGAACTAAGTCTAACGACTGAACCACGACCGTAGGACCGTAGGACGAATCACTCGCTACGCTCGTGATTCAAGAATCCTGAGCCAAGCGAGTAATTCATGAGCCTCGATATAAATCTGTTTTATTCAAGAGGTGCATAATATCTTTTATACCATGACTACGAGAAAAATAAAGTTTTAAGGAGTTTGTATCGAGTATTTTTTGTGCAGAGGTTGTATAGCATTGAGATGAAGGTCGAATATATTGGTACCTATGTTCTAAATTCAAACTCCAAAACCAAACATCGATATGCTTTTTATTCACTGTTTTCAATGAATAAAATAAGCTTTTTAGAGGGGAAATGGTATAAAAGTTGTTTGTTTTGATGTACTGATGCCCTTAAGGTGCCTAAGAAGTTAAGAGGATGCTAACTGATAACCAGTAGCCCTGTATAATCGATAGAACTTTCTCGACACATTTAATGGGTTTTGATATACTATATAAGTAAATTGATCGCTATTTTAACGGCCTGTTATCCGATTCGCGTAGGCAACAAAACGCTCCCTCAGCCCCCGCCGAGTTAGAGCGACGATGTATTTTGCCGCATAAGAATCACGAGGCCCGCGGGGGGAGTGCAACGACAAAAACGAAGGTAGATAAAATAACAATTGTTTCTCTATATTTGTAACCTTGGTACTTTATAATACTACTGCTCATTTATTTTTGTTGATGTATTTCTTGGGATAAATATAATCTTTGTACCCACATCTTTTTCTTTCAGTCATGAAAAGTTATCAAGCAGCGACAGCAGATAACAGATAGCGGGACAGACAGTTAATTTCGCATTTATAAGATTCATATAAAGTGTGATTCATACATATGGTTTGGTATAAACATACGGCGCACACCTAACCTCGCTAATTACGAAGTAGAAGCGTTTCTCATTCCATAACAAGACCTTCAACCAAAATAAAATTAATGGATAGGCCCAGCAGCAGCGCATTTTTGAAGATTACAAAATGACCGCCTACGCTCACTTCGTTTCTTTCGGTCTCCACCGTAGGAAGTGCAACACGAGACTATTGTTACATGATAACGAAACATCCGACACAATTGTGCCTTCGTGTCCTTTCCCGAAGTGTAAATACAGAACCAAACCGAATGTTTTTCTTCTAACAAATGTAATTGTACATGGTTGTAATTAAGTGATGAAGTACGTCCTACACTTTTGACTCGTTTTTACTGAGCAAGTTATGGTGGTTATGGTCCGTCCATTCATTTTAGTAGTCGAAGAAAAAGACCGGTAAAGAAAGCGGGCAGCGCCCAGCAAATAGTTTCCTTGTTTGTGCATAGAGACAAGCCCTGTGTTGGTAACTTTGTCTAAAGTGATTTGCTCTACTAATATTAAATTTATTTACCTACCTACTGAAATAGACATAGAAATAAGTTTAAGAACTAAAAATCTACTGTTTCAATAAAATATAGAAAAACAAAATAATATCCTTACACAATTATCAACAAGAAAAAACGACTTCATAATTATTAAGCGCTCGAACAAAAGTTTTAAATTAATATTATTGGAATTAATTAAAACTTATGAGCCAAAATTGAAACTTAAAAATAAACAGATATAGGATATCTATCGGTTGTAACCGCCAGGCGCTGCTAATTTTCATTTATATACATATATCCTCGAATATGTCTGTCGTTCATCCGAATACGCTGTATACGAAATGATCAATATTCAGTGAATAATCTGATCTAGTTTAGTTCGCTGGAATGCAGATAATACGAGGTATTTGGAATGTAGAATTGTAGAGCGCTTCGTTAGATAAAGCTGTTCTATTACCGAAATGGAATTCGCTTATCGAGACATCCTGTAATCTTGAGTTACTAATTACACGTAAGTAGGCTTACAATGTACGTAAGATATAATATCAATTGCTATTTGCGCAATATTCTGGCATAAAATCTAATTCCTGAAAAGCTGATTCAAAGAGAAGTCACAGGCTAACAACAAGGAGGACTGTCGTGAGAGAAAAGAGGTTTTTGCTCTGCAGTAGCAAGGATACATTATATCTTCTTCTTGGTAGTAGCCACAAAAAAGCCGATGGTATCCGCTGTACAGTAGACGCGTCGGCGTCGCGGAGTACAACCGGCTATAGAAAAGCCCTGTTTCGAGCTTTCTATAGGTTCTTAATTTAACAAAACAGTTCGAATTAGTGTAGTGAAATACCAAGTTTCAGTGATGAGTAGAGTAATACTGCTATCTATAAAGACACGTAAAAGTGTCTTCGCTTTAATTAAAACAATAAGAAACGTATTATTGGACACATTCTTAGTCACAGAGAGGCCTATACCTACCCAGCATTGGGTTATTCAAGGCAGATGTTGATGGTGATGAGGTAATAAGAACGAAGATCTATAGATAGTTTAAACGATCTCTAATTTGTGGCAAAGCTGGATTGCGAGGTTAATTTACTGACCAACATACAAGCCAGTATTTTGGCCACATACTGAATCTTTCAGTCTCTTAGACAAATCCTTAAATAAATAAGCTTAATGATTCAATAGTATCTCTGCGATCTAACCTTTTGAATTCTCTAAGACTGTAATAATTGCAATTTATGTTTGCTTAAAATAATTAGTTAGAAATAACAACTTTTGCTGAGAAAATAACTAAAGTTAACAGACAAGATTGTGTAAACATAAACCATGTTAATCACTGAGAAGCCAGATCCTTCGTAGTTACAATAACACAACTAACTAAGAACGAACTTAGAACAAGTTCTGCTTTGCTTGGAAAACCAAAACTTTACTTGAAAAGGGTGAAAGAGCTTATTTGTTATTTAAGGCGCTGTTAACTTAACCTTAGCCACGCTCCGCGGTGGTACCCTTTTTTAAGTTTCTTAATTTTTCCTTTTGTAAAAGTAGGTATCCTATAGTACAGGAGAACAGATGACAAGTAATTTGTATTTATACTCAATGTTAAATTCAATTTTAAGAGTATTTATTTAACATATATTATAATAATAAGTATAATAAAGTAAGAATTCTAGTTTGAATTAATATCTTAGAAACAACAAATAATAATAGGTTATACACATTGCCGGTAACATATATAAAGCTAAGTGCTTTTCCAAATTTTACTACAGATTATTTTACATTGAATATAATCACTAAGAATTTTCATATATTTAAACTGATTTAATAAATTTACGTTAATTTATTCTAAGTGAGAAAAAAATTACTAAGCATTTAATACTAAAGTGTTTTTTTAATTATTTATCTTATGGTATAACATACATATTATTATTACACAACTCTGCCTACAAACTGCTATGAGAGCTCTCTTTAACAAAATTTCATCATCCATGCTAATATAATTATGTATATATATATTGCATTGAATAGAAAATTCTTTCACTGTTGGGAAGCTACACTATCCCCGGGTAACATAGGCTACATTATATTTTCAAAAAAATTGGGATCCTTACTAAAACTCCAATAATGTAACCCAAGGTGTAAAAATATAAGATTTACAATTTTAACTTTGCGTGTTTGACAGTTCTAAGACAGGACAACGTCTGTCAGGTCAGCTAGTGTTAAATATTTAGGTGTCGTTATTAAGATGTCTACTGATTTATCTTCACAACCCGACACTAATCAAAGTCTAATCTCAGCTATAAATATCTCAAACCAAATGTTTCTGTCATTAGGTTTTACTACAATTCTACCCCAATTTCAGTTCGGAACTTTTGAACTGGCAACATTGAATAAATTGCTCAAATTTGCATTTCTAACTTTAAATTCGTTTTCCATTTGTTGGTGACTATACAGTTTTATTTATTTTAAATGAATTTGCATGGTTGTTTATTTAAAACCTAAATAATGCGTTTATATATCAAAATAAGAAGTTTGTGTTTTAAAAGTCGGAAAAGAGGGCTTTAAACCTGGGTCCCGATTCTACTAGCTGACATAATATATTGTAATACATTTTTGCTCATAATATTTTTAATTGAATAAGATTATTTAATTTGAATTATGTACACATAATAATATTATTAACATACACTGTTTATATAAGTTTATATACATCGATGTAGAAAGTGTACTGGAGAAATTTGACTTGTAACTATGGAGTTATTAATAAAGAATTGTATTGTATTGTATTGTAAAGAAATAGTTTTTAAATTGTCAATTCTCAATTTTATTTGTAAATAATTGCCTCAAAACTGACAATTTAAAAAAAATATACTAGAAAAATACCACACCTAATATTATAAATTAGTATAAAAAAAAATTTAACTCAAATTTGAGGCAATCATTTAAAAAAAATTGAAACAATTACAATTTAAAAACAATTTCTTTAGTAGAATCGGGGCCCTGGCTGTCTATACTAATATTATAAAGAGGAAAGATTTGATTGTTTGTATATTTGTTTGTTTGTTTGTTTGCATTGAATAGGCTCCGAAACTACTGAACCGATTTGAAAAATTATTTCACTGACGGGAAGCTACACTATCCCCGGGTGACATAGGCTATAATCTATACCCGTGCAAAGCTGGGGCGGACCGCTAGTATCTTTATATATTATGTCATACAAGTAATTCATTTAGAACTTGAATTCAGCATAATGATTGCTTTAGAAGAAAATAGAAACACATATGGATTACCACAAGAAAAGAGTTCTGAGTTTACCTATTTACATTAAGATACATTTTAGAAATACTACTAAACCAATTTATTATTAAGGTAATATTGGAATGGTTTTAGTGTACTTATGGTTTGGTCATTTATAAGTGCTGGTCGGTATTAAAATAAAGTAAGTATAATTTTAATAATAATAAAAAATTAGTTACAATTTAAATTACCTTGACTTGAAATTTTAATTTATTACGATTGTCACTTTTCACATTTATCGTCAATTGCGATCCCTTTTGAGAACTACAAATAATTTTCAATGAGATGCAAAGGCGTCTATTCATAAAGACGTAACACATAACTCGCAAATCTATCCAACTCAAAATCATCATCATCAGCCAGAAGACGTTCACTGCTGAACATAGGTCCCCCCTTTAACCTCCACACTGAACGACAGCCTGCCTTTGGCATCCACTGGATGCCCGCGACTCTCACAATGTCGTCGGTCCATCTAGTGGGAGGCCTCCCTACGCTGCGTCTTCCGGTTTGTGGTCTCCACTCCAGAATTTCAATCCAGTATTTTTGAGTATTAAATTTAGTGGCTTTTGTATCAATGATATAAAGAAACTTAAACTTAAACTTAGAACCTTTCTTCCCCATCGGTTATCGGTTCTTCGAGCGATGTGGCCTGCCCATTGCCACTTCAACTTGCAAATTTTAACAGCTATATCGGTGACTTGTCTGGTTCTTTGGCGAATATCCACGTTTCGGATTTTATCGCGCATAGAAACTCCGAGCATAGCTCTCTCCATTGCCCGCTGAGTAACTCTGAGTTTTTCCAAAAGGCCAACAGTTAAGGACCACGTCTCAGTACCATATGTCATCATTGGCAACACACACTGGTCAAAGACCCTTGTCTTGAGGCAATGTGGTATCTTGGACGAGAATATGTCACGCAATTTCCCTAACGCTGCCCATCCGAGTTGGATTCTAACTCAAAATCGGTTTTGCGCAAAGAAGATAGACTTTTAAAAACAATTATTATTAGATCTAATTCTAATAGTCTTTAGGTCACCCTAAGGCTTGCAACATGGCATAGCGATAGTTTTTCTAGACCTGCAATGTATGATGCCATCTATGATAGAATTCAGTTGGAAATGCCTCTCGCGGTCCATCTAAAAACAGAGATCATCCTTTGCTTCACTCGCTGATAGCTTGAAACCTCCTAGTTAAGTTATACTATGTATTTTTTGTTGTTGTTAATAAGCATACAAATTAAATTCTTTGCATCAGATAAATTTTTTTCTGTAAACACATACTTTTATAATGGTTAAATACGAATCTAAAATTAAAGCACTTTATAATTAAATTCAAGAAAAGTTTTAAACTTGGAATTATCCACGAAGTTTACACTTCAAATTTTAAAATTTGATTATAATATCGAGACAGTTGGAGAAGACTGATCGGCGATCGGGTGAATTAGTAATGTAGGTAGCTAATCCACTGTACTGGAAAACAAACTATATTTTCCTTCGATGAGTATTTATTTTAGATATGTGACTGAAGTTCTATCCAAGAAAAAATCAAAAAAATCAGCAAAAAGGCACCTTTTTGAAAACAATAAAGTATCGAGTAAATATCTCGCTATTATGTTTCTGTCTTAGTGCCGGAAAGAAAATGAATTGAAAAATCACATATATCAATTATTACGTTGATAGGATATTTGGTTTAGTTAGAATATCATGGCAAATTAGCATAAAATTTCGGAGGCCCCCTCTTAAAAGAGGTGGGGAGAGGAAAGGGTTCAGGGGGGTTATAGCTCCGGTGTCAATAACGGATGGCGATCCGGTTAATTTAATTGTTTTTGTATTGCGCTCTTTGTCAACAGCTGGTGCTGGTGATTTGTGGAAATTAATCTACGTACGTGGATCCTATTTGTACCGACAATTGGTTATTGTGCTGTTTTATTTTTTGGGTACATTCTGTGAAACATTTTTACGATTAGCTTAAATGTTTTCTACTGGCATGTACCTACCAATATTATCTAAACAAAACATAAGCAAACTTAAACTAAGTACCTAAACTATTTAGCCTGTTATAAAAAACAGTATGGTTACCCATAAACCTATCTTAATTTCCTTCTGCCCATTTTTGTATTTGACTGTCAGAGTGGGCACGAAAAATCGACACCACTTTATGGTTAATATTCCATGAACGCGTACGAAGTGCCACTAGTCTGTGGAATGAGCTGCCTGAATGGATGTTCCCCGATAGTTACAATCTGGGTGTCTTCAAATCACGACCAAATCGGTTTCTTCTAGGCAAGCGTGCTCCATCGTAGGCCGCATCATCGCTTAACATCAGGCGAGTTGGCGGGCAAACGCAAGCCTATTACTAAATAAATAAAAATCTATCAACGATCTATATAATATTATGTGTGCATAGACCGTTGAAGATTTAAAGATAATTCAAATGAACATTTGCTCTGCGGGCTCACTGTTAGCAGCTTTTTAAAAGTATTCAAGTGAGGTATACGAGATATCGCATATAATATCTCGTATACCTCACTTGAATACTTTGGTGTGAGGAAAAGTGAGGTGGTGACTTATGGTAGGCTTCTATTTCAAAAACTTTTAAACATTTAATCTTTCGCGATTAGAACACATGTTTTAAATGCACATGCATGCAAATGTTTTGTTGTAATGCGTGATACGATAGACATCTAAAACATGGCTGCTATTTCCGTTTTTTATCATAGCTGATATCGACTAGTGTATATAGGTGTGAAGTCTTTACAAAAAACTAATTAGCAACAAAGTACATTTGCGGTGAATGCCGTACAAAAGGACTGTATAAATACCTAGCTTAGCTCATCACAAGCAGGGTCCAAGTCCTCGAATTAAAAAGTTTAATTTCAACTCGGACGGAGTCAACAATTATACACAAAGCTAATTTGGTCCCTTTTTCCCATTATATACTCTGGGTAGAATAATATTTGCCCGACACTCTGGTTAGACGTAAAAATGTCAAGGTATTACAAATTAAATTTTTGCTTGTAAACTTGGCTGCAAGAGACTTATATACATACATACATATATATTTTTAAATACATATCTAAATAGAGTTAGGTTTTTGAAATTGATTATATATTATCTACCAGACCCCTCCTATTATTTACAAATTTAAAAAAGTTAGATAATAACTACAAGTATGCTATGTAGACATCGCCTAGCATATGCTATGTATATAGTAGCCATTAATCATCATCATCTTTTTTAAATAAAGTGCTTTTTCTCGGACGCGCTAGACAAAGGATATTTTCAGCGAAGAATTTCCTGAATAAATTCACACAAGCAAACTAGCACTTTACCTAAGTAATGCAACAATGTAGTCTAAGGTGGCAACAAATTTTTAACTTACAGTAACTCACGAGCTTCTAAAGTTCCGTCATATTTGTTCCTACACTAAAAGCTTTTTGTTAGCTTAACTTTGGTGGTTTACCTACTTCCACATAATAAACTGCTTTAATTACACTTTTTCACGCCCCAATGTGTTTGTTCAAGTTCACACAACGTTTTCCTGTACGTTATCTTAATGAAGCATCGATTTTGTTTACCAAAACAGCTCTAGGGAGCGCAATGCTTCAAGCGAACCAAGTTATTAGGGTCACGGGCTGCGGAACTCTAATTGTGTTTATTTTTTGCCTCCCAATATAGCATATGTTTTGTCAGTTCGCTGTTAGGTCAAAATGGAACTCCGAAAAACAAAATATAGATCAGATAGTCCAGAACGTCATCGAATGTCCAAAGTGGCATCTATTCTGATGTACTCTAGACTAATTATAATTGATATTCTTTTAATATAGCTTAATATATCTGATGTATCCATGATCTATTTGTATGTTTTGTCTGGAGGGCACAATAAAGATAGATTACGAAATAACAAAAAAAAAAAACATCTATCGTAGATAGTAACGAAGACTTCTGTATTAAAAGTCTGTGAACGACGATCAACTTATTTTTATCTACATTTAAGTATCTTTAAACAGGCAAATTTTGAAGTAAGTATGGTTCAAAAGTTTTTGTTACGACTGGCATCTGTTTTATAGCTAAAATAACCAGACCGCCCAATTTGCTCACCAGTATTATATAATACTAGTAATTTTGGCAAAGTGTTCCATATTTCAATGTAAAATATGAAGTAAAAACCGAAATTCTGGCAACTTAGTAATTCAAAAGAAACAGTCCACTTTAGATAGATGTTTGGGCCCAGCACGGACAGATACTACCTGTTCAATTGTTTTAGAATCACAATAAATTTATTTCAAAAACTATGTACAAAAGATGTTCTTAAGAGCTACGGACTGGTAAGCACAGCGTAGGAGGACGTCCACCCACAAGATGGACAGACGACTTAAAAGAGACCGTAACGAAACGCTGGATGCAGGCCGCTTCCAACCGGCCCTTTTGGAGATCAACAGGGGGCCCTATGTCCAGCAGTGGACGTCCTACGGCTGAAATGACGAAGAGCTCTCTTGCATTTTGTGCCGAAAAAATCAACAAGTTTTTTCGGATTTTTGGCGTTCTAATTCTATCAAATAGATTTATGTATAGAAAATGAAATGTTTTGTAATAATTCAAGTAATTTTACAATTATTGTGGGAATAATTTAATGGGTATTTTTGTCTTATCAAAGTTCGGATTACCCAATAAACTCCTAAACTTAATTCAAGGACCACAGCTATCACTTCCATCTATCAACGTCAAATAACCTGTATCAGTTGTGATAAGCCGTCAATAATGCATAATGAGCTTTCGCGTATGTAAAATTAGCTCGAAAGATAACCAACATGATAACCTGATTCTCAAACAAGAGAAATGTTGTAATAACATTGCAACACTTTTCCAAAAGGAACATGCAAAATATTTAAGAAATTTATTGGCATCAAAAAGGTGAGGATTTCAAAGAAATAACGGGTCCAAGTCTGGAACTCATCCTAAGGACCTCAAATATCTTATTTTTTTTGTTATTTTTTATTTGCTAATGTATTCCTAATAATTCATCATCAGCCAGAAGACGTCCACTGCTAAACATAGGCCTCCCCCTTAACCTCCACACTGAACGATAGCCTGCCTTTTGCATCCACTGGATGCCAGCGACTCTCACTATGTCATCGGTCCATCTAGTGGGAGGCCTACCTATAGGTACGCTGTGTCTTCCGGTTCGTGGTCTCCACTCCGGAAACTTTCTTCCCCATCGGTTATCGGTTCTCCGAGCATAGCTCTTTCCATTGCCCGCTGTGTGACTCTGAGTTTATCCAAAAGATTTTCCATGATCTCATAACATCTTTTTTATCAGGGAGAAGGCAGTATAATATAACTACAATACTACAGGTTTCATCTGAATTCCGTCAAGTGTTCAGTTGTGTGAAAGGCGGTATAGTGCATTTATATGTCCCATCGCTAAACGCATGCTTAACAACATCTAACCATTTATCCTATGTATCTTTTAAAATATTTTTTGCAGCAGAGTTCACGAAGTAGTATTCTAATTTTATCATAGGAATAATCTACGAGGAGGAAACTTTTGAATTTTTACGGGACTGTGTTATCAGTAACTTTAAAACAAAGGGGAATTCTAATAATAAGTATAAGCAATTTCCTAATAAGTAATCGTTTCCCTATGTCAGTCGGTGAGAAATGTCTCAAATAACTAACAACTAAAATGCTTTATTCTGGTTTTCATTTAGTAATAAATGTCTGAATATTCTCATAGTTTGTAAATGTACAAAGCAAGCATGTCATGAACGATGAAATATACAGCAAAAACAAAAGTTAACGGGCAAAATGAGAGAACAAAGCGGCGTTTGTTTGCTCGCAAACATTTGGTACTATTTATTCAGGAAGCTGGACATTTGCGCATCGAATTCCAGATTACTCTATTCAATGATAAATAATAGAAAAGTTTTGGGACTCTTTTTAACACAATGGCAACCGTAGACAACCTTCTCTATAGGTAAGTACCCCATTTATTATACTACTCTTTAGGTAAGTATATAAAAGCGAAATACCAGTCACTAACTTGTCACAAAATCTCGAAATACCACTTGATCTACGAAGCTGATATTTAGCATTTAGAGCCGAGTTTGGGGCCTACAGACAATTTCTATGCAGTTGCAAAACTGTACTGCAAAAGAAATTATTTTGATTTGATGAAGAATATGAACAATCCGAAATAGTTTCGATTTAAGTTGGTAATTTATTGTTATTTAGTTGGATAATATCATATTAAACCAAAATACCCATTATGTAGCATCTGCTACGAACGTCACAAAGTAATCGTAGCAACTTCGCTAAAACAGATTTATAGCAGCTATGGCACTAGCGTATGAAGCCGGGTACCTACTCACTGCAGAACAACAGCCACGAGATACGTCGACGGAAAAGTTTCTAAGGACTATGTCTGTAATATTTGTTCTGTGGCTTTTGCCTCTAGTGATAGCACAATTTTTGAATACGATGCTACGTTGTCACGACAGACAATATTTTGAAAAATAAATTATGCCAACTGCGCTGCCAAAGGAAGCTTTTAAACCATGCAGGAATCTAAAAAAAACCGATAAATCAGCACCCTGTTGTTTTTAAATACAAAATTATAAGCCTCCAACTGGCTAGAAATGATATCAACAGGTGGACCAAAGCACTCACTGTATCCGCAAAATGGTAGAAAATGTAGAGGCAGACCATCAGAAGAGATTGTCAAGCACATCGCAAGCCAGCGGATAAGGCTCGCAGAGGAACGGAAAAATTTAAAACAAGAGTGGGCATTTACCCAGCAGTTTGTGGAGACAGGCTTAATAGATAGAAAGATATCTCCCACCCTCATTTTAATCCATCTATTCAATACGAAGTTTATTAAGATACAGACTTACACGCAGACCATCATATTTACTTAAATATTAGTGTGATATATAGCCTTCGGGGTTCGAATGTGAAACGTAAACTACTATGCTGCCATGAATACAGATTAGGAATTGTAACAAAACGAAATTGTGCAGAATAGAACGAATATCCTACGTCATTTTATCCAAGACTAAACAGATACGGTTATATTTATTTTGGTTGAGAATTTGTGTGTTCTTTACCATTTCGCCTAAAAGCTTTTGGACGGGTCTGAAATACGAAACTTTCAAGTAAAAAATAATTAGGTTGCGAAATAATACTGTTAAATTGGAATGGATTCAATCTTTGTTTCGCCAATTTTTGGTTTAGCCATAGGATTCAAGTATATATCAATGGATTTAGCCGTTTTTAAATTTGGTATGATCCACGGCATTTTTTTTATTACATTGATAACTTTGTCTTACTACTTAGCAAAAAAAGTTTAACTTTATTACAGTCTCTGCACTAAGACAGATTTTTATTTTTGGCAATACAGTGAATTAAAATCAACCATTCAAAAGTTAAACTTCAAACTCTTTACCTTAAAATGTACTAAAATTACAAGGTAAATAAGCAGATTCAAAATAGACAATGATATTATAAGAGATCTATAAAATTTTGTCAATTAACAGAGTAATATAATAAAGTAACTTCTCAGATTCATAACCCGAATTAAGTCTAAAATAAAATAAGCTACCTCACTAGGTACAATACAAATCCACGGTGCTATTGAAAATCGTTGAAATCAGCTAAAAACCACTGCAAACCGCCACAATTTACCAAAATCTGCCGAAAACCGCTTGAAATAACATGGTCATGCACAACTCACCAATATTACCGCCGCACATTACATATGCCACTTACGTTTACACAAAATAAAAACGTCTAAGTTTTAATTTTATTAACTTTTAACAAATTCTTTTAAAATATCCACTAAAAATGCTCTTTCAAAAAGTTAAGAATTAGAAACAAAAAATTTAATACAAAAGTTGTATCGACATAAATTATCGTTAAAAATAATAATCGTAGTGAAAAACAACGCAGATTTTTTGAATTTGTTTTTAAAGTTATTTTTTTTAAGGATTGGGTACATACGCGCGCGGTCGTAGTGTCGCGTGGTGATGGCAAGCCGCCCCGAGTGTTCGGGAGGCGAGACGTAGCGCGAATGGGGATGATACCGCCGCAGCGGCCCTTATACCGACGCCGGCAACACAACCCAAGGCGGTGGGCGGACATCTACCGAGCGGTTAGCACAAACCGCTATACTTCCAAATTTATTAGATGTACATCATAATTATCAGCCAGAAGACGTCCACTGCTGAACATGAGCTTCCTCCTTAGAACGCCAGATGTCCGCAACTCTCATGATGTCGTCGGTCCATCTGTAGCGGCCTACCTACACTGCGTCTTCCGGTTCATGGTCTCCTTCAAGAACCTTTCTTCTCCATCGGTTATCGGTTATTTGAGCGATTGGCCTGCCCATTTCCACTTCAACTTGTAACTCCAACAGCTATTTCGGTGACTGTGGTTCTTCGTCGAATATCCTCGTTCCAGATTTATTTCGCAAAGAAACTCCGAGCATAGATCTCTCCATCCGCTGTGCGAGTCTAAGTTTTAGACGTCATACTAACAGCAAAATGTTAATGACGACCGATTCAGGACAGTGGTAGCACGTCCACCATATGAGCAGAAGGTCCTGGGGTCGGTTACCGGCCGGGAATATGTTTGAAGGATGAATTTAAATATCTGCTCTGGGGTTGGGTGTTAGTTATCTTTGTCTTAGTGTATGTTCCATGGAGTCACAGCGTCCTAGTTAGGAGCAATGAAGCTATAAGTGTGAAACATTATTTATTATTTACTTTTAAAATATCATACACACATTTAAATGCATGCACAATAGGTAACAATAATAGTCACTTTGTATCATATTTTGCCTAGTTAGTAGGTATAAAAATCTAGTAAGATGACATAAAATACCGTAAATGTAGTAAATATTAAAAATACTTCAATTAAATTAAATATTCAAACAATTTCAATCATTAAAATACGATGTTATTAATCTAATTTATTACCAGATATACATTTCTATAATTGAAAAAAGTTTCATTAATAAAATCACTAATGTATAATCGCTGGTCGGACGACATCGTTAAGACAGCAGGAAAGCAGTGTACAAGGCTAGCACAGGACCGGAAAGATGGCGCGCTGAAGAGAAGAAAATTACTAATATTGTAATAGAATTTCTGTGTTCATGTTCTGTGTCAGATCATCCGATTTTTTCAGTATCATTCTTATTGAAGAAAATGGTGTCATCACCTCTCAGTGTATCAGCACAGCGTGCCATCCCTGTCGCACAGCGGAGGGTTGTCAACAAAATGTTATTAGTCGCCCTCTCCCCACCAGCCGCAACTAGGAATTTTCACAGCGACTGTACACGAAGTGCAAAACTATTGACCTTACTAGGGAGCCCTAATGTGGGAGTTCTTGTTTACTCTTTTATGGATTATGGGACTTTCCTATTCACGTTGTGTTGGCGAGTTAGGGAACTATGTACGTTGTGTTATTAATAACTTTAGAATTAGAGTATATAGGCCTCTAGCAATCTATATGTTTCGCAACTGTTTTTACCTGACGACGCAAAGCCAAAAAGAGGGAGCTGATTTGTATACTTGTATGTTTCTACCTTCACCCTAAATGCCTTGACAGATTTTGATAAATGAGGTGTCAATAGATTATTGTAGGTTCAGGAATGGGCAAATATGCAGGTGATGTCACCAAAAAAAAAACACATGGCGACGTATGAAGTAGTTTTTTTTTATTGGAAAATATTATTTAGAAACGAAAGAATGAAATGAAAGGTTCTGGAGTGGAGGTCACGAACCAGAAGACGCAGCGTAGGGAGGCCTCCCACTAGATGGACCGACGACATTGTAAGAGTCGCGGGCATCCAGTGGATGCAAAAGGCAGGCTGTCGTTAAGTGTGGAGGTTAAAGGGGGAGGCCTATGTTGAGCAGTGGACGTCTTCTGGCTGATGATGATGAGGTTTAAAAAAAGTATTGTTACATAATTTTCTCTACTAAGGTATTTAATGTGTTCCTAATTTTAAGAACGTTCTTTTCGAAAATTTGACTTTAAAGCCTCGACCGTTGCTAGAGTAATTGTTGGGCAATTTTTGTCTCTACGATTATCTTGGAAGCGCGTAAAATATTTCGATGTGCTAAAAGGTTTGATTACGTTTTTCCACTAAAAAGAGGCGTTTGCTCAGAGGTTGTGTTACAATTTACAATCAAAAATAGTTATTTGACATTTTCAGGTGCTGTCCTGTGATTGTCTCATAGCCATCTGCAAATGTTTTGTTTTTTGTACTTACTAAGCAATATTTTGAAATGTGAATATTTCTCATGCAATACCTAGTATCTTATACGGGGTGTAAGGGGAACACTCTCGAAGCCAAAAGAAGGTAATTGTACTCATCATTATGAACAACTTTTACTATGGGACCAGCCCTAAAATCGCGAAAAAAATATCAGCTGTTCTATAGAAAACGGTCATTGACACTCGAAAAAATGTATGGAACAGCTGATTTTTTTCTCTCGCGATTTTAGGGTTGGTCCCATAGTAAAAGTTGTTCATAATGATGAGTACAGTTACCTTCTTTTGGCTTCGAGAGTGTTCCCCTTACACCCTGTATATACCCTAAAGGGAAGGTAAAACGTCCTTGTGCAATACTAATATTATTTATGCAATTTTTTACTTTAATATCAATGGAATGTTTTAGAACTAATTTTCGAGGGTTGTTAAACATTTTCAGTTTATACTTTTTTTCATTGGATATTGCTCTACGTTGTGCCACCAACTCGCCTGATAAAAAACGACGGTATGGCCGAGGATGGAGCACGTCGGTCTCTTAAGAAATCTATTCAGCTCCAGCCTTTAAGATGCCTAGACTGTAGTTCTCAGAAAACAATAAGGACGGCAGGGGCTTCCGATTTGGGCAGTACGCATCATGAATGAGGAATCAAATCGCTAAAATGCGTACGAATTTTTAGAAATTAATGGTAATGTGCCTTGTTCTGTAAAAAGCAGAGGATAGTGGTCCATATAAAGGTCTATTTGTGTGGACCTATTTAGTAAATGATGACATTGTAAGTCACAAGACTCACAAGTACACAAAGCCGGGCTATTATGATAAGGGAAATTATTCCGCTTACATTCATAGACTAGCAACTTCCGGTCAAAGGGTATCCATTAAAATTACACGCTTAGTTTCAACTGTATTGTTAAGCCTTAAGAGGAAACATTGATACTCAATAGTCCGTTAAAAAGGAGTTGAATAACAAAAAAATATGTGCCGGATAATTTTTATAGCATTTCTCTGAAAGATCGTATAGTATCTTATAAAAGTGCCAGGGTTAAGTAGTGTAGTGCTACCTTTAAATAACACGTGAACAAATTGTCTTCCTCTTGATAGATACAATGGGGATTGTTCATATTTTCTAAAAATATAGACTATTTTAAGATACTAATTTGAATATATTTGTTTTCCATACAGTAGTTATTTAATAAAATATTTAAATATTTAAGATCGTGAAATCTTTATATGTGATGACGTCATCGTCGGCCATATATTATATTAGTTCCGTGTCGATGTCTATAAAAAAAAAAATCTGCCGTATTTTCATCTGTCAATGTTATTATTAGGGCTTACCACGGGCTTACAAATCGAAAATCAACACAAGTTGTTTGTTTGACAGATATGTCAGATAACTTTTTTTTTGTGGCTGGGCAGGCTAAGGTAAATTTCAACATAACGCCAACGCTAAAGTCATTAGAGGTTAAATGAAGGTCAATCATATTTAATCAAAAATATTCATCATCAGCGCTTATTTTTTTAATAAAAATTGATGAATAGTGATCAGTAAGTCTATTGCTCGAAATGGTTTTGTAATTACTATCTTTAAAAAAATATGAACAATCCCCATTAGAAACTTGTTATTGGACATCTTTACTTTTTGTAATTACATACGTAGAAGTTTAAGTTATATGTTATGTTTTAATTTAGGTCTGATTTTTAGTTTGTGCTGTAGTTTTAATTTTTAGTTATAGTTAACCTTGAATGGGTGAATTGGGAAACTGTAATGCCCATTCAAGGTATGTATTTCATAAATAAAATAAAAAAAATACTTCATAGCCTAATATGAGACTAGATTGTAATTAAATTAAGGAGAGTATTTTACAAATGCACCTTAAGAAAATAACGAGAAAGTAAACTTTTGTTATCTAAATATATCGAACGTATAACAACTTGTTATGTATGATGTGACCCCAAACTTAGATTGTCTAAGTTATATCACACCGCGTTGGGTTGCATGCGTCAGTAGTGAAGTTTTAACTTTGTACATTATCAAAGTTCGATGTTCTGATAATATCAGTTATCTACTTACTACTAGTGGTCTATCAGTAGTATAATATACTACTGATAGACTAAAATATACTACTGATAGACTATAAAACATTAAGAGATTATATTATAACCTCTTAAGGTGGTACGTTTCACAAATAGCGGGAAATTCAAATTTCAAACAGTTTTCTTGTCCTTGTAGCTAGGCCGGGTAATAAATGTAAACAACTATGATGTTAGCGCAAATTGATTATTATTCTTTACAAAATCATGTAAAGCTATTTATCTCTAATGCACATTATTACTTACATTTGTGAATAAACTAATTTTGGCTGTTTCAAACGGTTTACTCACAAATGTAAGTAATATGGTGCGTTACTGTTAATTAATTGTACATGATAATGTAATGAACAGCCAATATTTTGCGCAAACACTGTTTTATTTTAAAATAATTACCTGGCCTGGCTACTAGGACCAAAAAACCGTTTAAAATTTGAGTTTCCCGCCATAGGTAAATCGTACCACCTTAATATTTTCTGGCAGGAACAAAAAGAAAACAAACAATAATAAAACAAAATACAAGCTAAAACTAAAACTACAAATACAGTTAGACTGCCCATAGACCGTTGAAGGTCTAAAGAAAATCAAAATGCTCAAGCCCACTACCAGTTGGCAGCGTACCCAGAATGCTGGCGGCATTACCACGTTGAATGGCAATGCTTATGCGTTGAGCCAGAAACATGCCAGCATTTTGGTCACGCGTCGCATTAACCAGGCGCTCTGAAAGATTTTTGAAAATGAGGCGATCTCCCGGTCCCCAAGGGCCCAATGTATCGACCACAAACGCCTCAAATAATTAATTTTGTGGAAAAAAAAAGCACAATCTACTAAATAATAGCAACGTGTGTTTGCAGGCCGTCTGCGCAGATAAAGTCACATGCTATTAAATAATTAGATGTCTTAGAACGTCTTGAATTTAATTCATTACAGCTTTATCGCTATAACTCAAAAAGTTTTTATCACAAAATGTCTAAATAATTTTGAATAAAGGTTAATAATATCAGCATGTCAAGATTTATGTATAAGTCTTATTAGAAATGCAGTAAAATGCAATGAAATGCAGGGGCAGAGTCAACTTTTTGCTTCAAATGGACAGACGGACAGACGAACAGACGGACAGACGGACAGACGTACAGACGGACAGACGGACAGACGTACAGACGGACAGACGGACAGACGGACAGACGGACAGACGGACAGACGGACAGACGGACAGACGGACAGACGGACAGACGGACAGACGGACAGACGGACAGACGGACAGACGGACAGACGGACAGACGGACAGACGGACAGACGGACAGACGGACCGACGGACAGATAATGATAATGATAATTTTATTCATAATAATAATTACATGTCAAACATTTCAAAAATAAACCTTATACTAATCATATTATTAAAAATAATATTAATATTAATACAGTGTCAGTAAATTTAATAATCATAATTAGGCATTCTTTATTTATTCTATTCAGACGGATAGACGGACAGACGGACAGACGGACAGACGGACAGACGGACAGACGGACAGACGGACAGACGGACAGACGGACAGACGGACAGACGGACAGGCGGACAGACGGACAGACGGACAGACGGACATACGGACAGACGGACAGACGGACAGACGGACAGATGGACAGACGGACAGACGGACAGACGGACAGACGGACAGACGGACAGACGGACAGACGGACAGACGGACAGACGGACAGACGGACAGACGGACAGACGGACAGACGGACAGACAGACAGACGGACAGACGGACGGACAGAATGAACTTATAAGGATTCCTTGTAGTGCTACGGAACCCTAAAGACAGTACTACCGTATTACTAGCTAAGTTTAGGCATAAATCACATCATGTACGTTCCAAAACGTCAAGTACTAAAATAACTTCTTCCAAACGTTATTATGAAAGTTTCCGCGTTAGTTTAATTAAACTTTTGTCTTACATCATATTTTACAGTTATAAAGACGCGTGGGCACCGGACGACGTGGGCAACACCAAGCCTTTTTGCGTAAAAGCTCTTTCAAGGTGAGCCATAGTGTGTGACTCTATCCCCAATTTACCGTTTGCACCATTAACTTGCATATCTTTGGAATGGATTAAAAAATAATAACGTGGGTGTTACTAAATGTTTATTTAGACTCAAAGAGCTCTAAAATAAAATTGCGGGTTCATTTGTAAATATCACTTTCACACATGAACACAATTCATTAAAGTGAAGTAAAAGAACATCGTACGTTAAGTTAAATCAACTTATATGAGCTACAGGTTCATGAATGCGCTACGAGTGCTACGACCAGGCTACAAAGCTAATGCGATTTCAGCGCGACGGAGTGAAGAAATAAGCACCGAGTAACTAAAAGAGTTTTAACCGTTTCGAAGAGTTATTGAAGTAGCATTTTTTTGTAAAGAATGATCACAATAATATATTTTAATGTATTATAGCCGTATACGACACACCCAAGTGCAAAAAATTAATATAGACGAATCTTTTTAGATTTTTTACTTTTTTTTTATATTATATATAATGACGTGGTTAATAACGTCGGAGTGACTGGCTTAATCTTACATGAGTAAATCCCGTGTAATTTTTATTATTTACTAGCGACCCGCCCGCCCGGCTTCGCACGGGTGTAATTTACGTGCGAAGCCGGAGCGGGTCGCTAGTTATATATATAAACCTTCCTTGAAAATTTATCTAACTGATGGTGAAAACCGCATCAAAATCCATTGTGTGGTTTAGGAGGAGTTAGCGGCCATACAGACATACAGACAGACAGACAGACGCGGAAAACGACTTTAATTTATACTATGTAGAGATAGAGATAGAGAAGAGAAGAGATATGTAGAGAAGATAGAGAAGAGATTATCATCATTGTATTTATCTTTTTTTTTTTTTAAGGGACAGCTGATTTTTTTATAAGCTTTTATTCAACTTGCTCTGTTAGTATGTATGTTCGTAGGTATGTTCGTATGTGTGGGACAAATCTTGCAACGATATTTTAGACCAGTTATCCTCAACAGATGGGGAAGAAAGGTTCTTGAGTGGAGACCACGAACCGGAAGACGCAGCGTAGGTAGGCCTCCCACTAGATGGATCGACGACATAGTGAGAGTCGCTGGCATCCAGTGGGTGCAAAAGGCAGGCTGTCGTTCAGTGTGGAGGTTAAAGGGGGAGGCCTATGTTCAGCAGTGGACGTTTTCTGGCTGATGATGATGATGATGATCCTCAACCGATTGAGCTGAAGTTTGGCTTACTTATACGTAAATTCGGTAAGGTTTAATGATGGACGCATGAGGTGGCCATAGGAACTCCTTAACGATACGACGTAATCCCGATGAGTTTGGATTCGTTGGATTTGTCTTCCCAAGCACTTTGGTACTAAATGATTAATTCAACATGGCGAACGCCCCAACATGGCGGACAAAATATTCTTATCTACCATCATGATAAAAGGGGTTTGTATCCACGGATCCCAGTATCGGTTTGAATTAGCCACGGATACCGGCGAGTTGTATCCACCGATACCGGGATCCGTTTTAAAAAAAAATACAATTTTAATTTTACCCGCTTATACCGGTATCCGTGGATACAAGAAATAGAATTAAGTATCAAATGAAAGGGTTTTCTGAGAAGAAAATGAAAAAGCTTTTTTTTAAAAACTATTTTTAAAATGAATAATTTATTAGATTTAAGTATATCACACAGTGTAAACCGATAAAATTATATTATTACTTGTTCTAATAAATTTACGGTTTTAACTAATTTTTACAATCTACTGCAACTATCAAAGCTATTAAATTACTCAAACATTTTTACTGATTTTTGTCCAAAAAGTAATTATTTTGATAACGTGAAATCATGTCACATTTCCCTCAACCTTGTGTGGGTTTATACGTAACCAAGTCGGACCCTTGACAAATCTCTTGATCCTTACAATTTTGGTGCCATCTTCAACGGCTTAAAGCCTACCACATCGTAAAATGAGCTTTATGCAACCGAGACACAGTATAAAAGAAATGAATAAGAACGAGATTGGATTGTGTATCTTAGTTTGAGACTATAACAAACTGACATGTATAGATGACCAACTGCATCCTGGAGATTTATCTACATCATTTCTAACAACACTAATATGAAACACTTACTAAAGTTATTGGCAGAGTCGAGGATCGAACCGGGTGCCGTCAGATTGTAAAGCGCACATGCTACCGCTCGGCCACTATTGCTCGTTATCCATCGTTGAGTGTAAGTTAAATTTTTCAATGAAACAGCTGATTTTTACTCGCAATTTCAGAGTTGGTCCCTTAATAAAAAGCTGTTCATATAAAGATGAGTACAATAACCTCCTTTCGGCTTAGTACTCCTTTTAGCGTAGGCCTGTAGATGTTTATCTTAAAGAAATAAATAGCAAGTAGTGTTATTACGTTATTTCATTACAAATGCAATTACGAAGATAAATGAGTTTAGGAAAATAGATCACTCTGGGGATTTCAAGACCATTGCCAGATATTGTGGTATACAACCACGGAATAAAAGATGTGGATTGGAAAGGCCACTCGTGTCTCTATAGTGTCGTCATAAGAACCTGTTGGTGGACAGGAAAAGGACAGGATTATTTTATAAACTCATAATAGAAATGTATGTATATATATGGGATACTTTTAATCTCGGAAAAAATTAAGGTTCCTGATGGAATGTCTACCCAAGTAAAACCGCAGGGCCCAGCAAGTTGTAAATAAAATCCCTTCAGCCTTTTTGCTGCTTTTTCACAAGCAATGCACGTCGTTTGGTTCTTTTTGTTTCATAAAAATCTGTACAAATCTGCTTACGGAGACGACTTGTTCCAAAGAAATTTTAGATAGGTGGTCTCTCCAGTTTCTTACTTTGTTACATGGTTGTAACGAACAGCTCCTACTTATCTGCGAATTACTTTGTAACTCTCACGAACATCTGTCACTTACATAAGCACACTACTGGAATGAAACTGACATCTGCTGCTTTGTAATTAGAAGCTTGGAGCTGGTACACATCATGGTATAATAATATACTCCGCCAGGTATAGCAATTTGAGAAAAAATGTCCACGTGGGCGTCCCGCAATGATATCATGATGTCAATTTACAACAGGTTCGAGAGAGATGACGATACACCATGTAACAGCTGATTGAATAAAGTGGCAACTGGACAGTGACATCATTGCGGGACCACTCCCAGATTGCTAGACCTTCTTTTCTTAGATCATGGTACACATTAGTATATTTTTTTTATCGCGGATAAGTCCGCGTTTGATCACCAACTCGCCTGTTGGTAAGCGACGATGTGGTCAAAGATGAAGCACGCAGACTTAGAAGATACCTCCACTCTGGCCTTGAAAAGGTCCAGATTATATCTATCAGGAAACATGGAAGCTGGCAGGTTGTACCAACCCTTGGCTGTACGTAGTAGAAACATGGATTCGAAACGTTTGGTACGTACCTATCTAAGGAAAGTCTACAATGTATGTGTGGTAGTGGGCGCTTTTCTACTCGTCCTATAGTATATTGTAAATTATTCTATGTATAACCGCAATGTATGTCGATTCTACCTTCCACGACTTTAACATCTGCTGACATCTGCTGCTTCTTTGTAATTAGAAACTTGGAGCTAGATTTTGCGAAAGAGCCGAACTAATGGGGGGAACTAATAAGGTTGAAAGTTTCAATGAAAGTCAACGCGTACGAAGTCACGGGCAACAGATAGTAATAGTTTAAATAATAAATAGTCAACTATTAGCTTTAAAAAAGGGCAAGTGCATTTATTAACTAAACAAAATACAAGCTAGAACTAGAAAAACAGTTAGACTGCCCATAGACCGTTGAAGGTCTAAAGACAATCCAAATAGTCAAGCCCACTATCAGTTGACAGCGTACCCACCATGCTGGCGGCATTACCAAGCTGAATAGCAATGCTTATACGTTGAGCCAGAAATACGCCAGCATTTTGGTCACACCAAGCGATCTTGCAAATTTTTTCTTTGGCGAATATCCACGTTTCGGATTTTATCGCGCAAAGAAACTCCGAGCATAGCTCTCTCCATTGCCCGGTGAGTGACTCTGAGTTTTTCCAAAAGGCCAACAGTCAAAGACCACGTCTCAGTACCATATGTCATCACTGGCAACACACACTGGTCAAAGACCCTCGTCTTGAGGCACTGTGGTATCTTGGACGAGAAGATGTCACGCAATTTCCCGAACGCTGCCCATCCGAGTTGAAGTTGAAGTGGCAATGGGCAGGCCACATCGCTCGAAGAACCGATAACCGATGGGGAAGAAAGGTTCTTGAATGGAAAACACGAACCGGAAGACGCAGCGTAGGTAGGCCTCCCACTAGATGGACCGACGACATAGTGAGAGTCGCTGGCATCCAGTGGATGCAAAAGGCAGGCTGTCGTTCAGTGTGGAGGTTAAAGGGGGATGCCTATGTTCAGCAGTGGACGTCTTCTGGCTGATGATGATGATGATGAAGCGATCTGTTTTTTTTTTAGTTGAGCTCCCAGTCATCAAGTGCCCATTGTCTCGACCCCAAATGGCTTGACTCATTGCTTATCTGTGCAACAGAGTAAAAATATGGTATATTTACTTTACATAAGCGGCAACAGCAAACAAAGAGCTATAAAGATTACAATCGGTGCGTAGACCCTGATATGTGTGCGATTTGTCACCCGCTACGAGTGCTACCGATTGTTTCCGTTAGATATAAGTATTTGTTGTAGTTTCAAATGCATGTATTTTCTTCTTTCTATCTTTCTACTCTACTACAAGATATATAAATGTTTCCCCACTGTTTTTCTGAGGTAAGAATATCAAATGTTAGGGCTTATGATCCACACTCCTTTCTTGCCAAGTTTCATCAAGATCGGCTAAGTCGAAAATATATAACATGCAGCTGTCTGTTTGTTGGGACAGACAGACATACAGACAGACAGAGGTACTTTCGCATGCAGGTGTTGACTACAGCTTACCTGGTGTTAAAGATGGTGTGGATGAAGATAGTAGCACGCCAACCCTAAATTGTTTTTTATCGGATATATTTCGGAGAGTGTGCATCAGATCTGCATGATTTAATTCCCTCATGCCCATTTTTCTATCGGACTGCTACAGTGGGCACGAAAAATCGACATCGTTTAATGGTTGGTATTTCGAAAACCCGTACGAAGCGCTTTGATACCACATTTATTGTGCGAACTGCTAGTCTGTGGAATTCGCTGCCTGAATGGGTGTTCCCCGTCAGTTACAATCTGGGTCGAAAGTCGAGAGTGAATCGGTTTCTTGATTTCTTCTAGGCAAGCGTGCTCCATCGTAGACCGCATCGTCGCTTAACATCAGGAGGGATGGCGGCCAAACACAAGCATATCTATTATTTTAAAAAACTGTCTCTAAATCGAAACTGATTCCCCATGCCGTTTTATTTTTTCGCTTAAGCTCATTATATGGATTCGTGTCAGCCGCTAAGTATCACTTCGTCTTTACCCATTCACGCCCTCTAAATAAATTTCAAAAGGGTTGAAACCCAATCTACATAACGAAATTAAACAAAAGTCTAGACTCGAAGTGCAAATACAAATACTACGATAAATTTAACAATTCAAATATTAAACTAACGAAGCCAAAACGAGTTTAAAGTCATTAAATTAACGGTAAATAGTTAGAATACTACGCCGTTGTATAATTTCTATATCATTTATCTAGCGTTAAGAGATTGGCCCGCTATAAAACAAAATGGAGATGGGCAAAGAAACCACACAAAACGGGTCTCTTTTCTCTCTGACGACAAAAATAATATTCTTAATAATATTCGGGACATATTTGCACACACGGTCATCTGACCCCAAACTAAGCAAAGCTTGTGATATGCAAGATATAAGCTGCCAGAGACTGATATACATACATAAAATATATAGTTTTTAAATACATACTTAAATATATATTAACAATCAGATATAGAACAAACACAAATGTTCATCACATAAATGTTTGTCCTAGGTGGGAATCGAACCCACGCCCTCGAGCTCATAAGGTAGGTTCACTACCGACTGGATCAACGGGCTATCTAAATATGGATCTGTATCTGTATTTATAAAATAATAAAATAAAATAAATAATATTCGGGACATTTTTTCACACACGGTCATCTGACCCCAAACTAAGCAAAGCTTGTGATATGGCTGCCAGAGACTGATATACATACATATATAGTTTTAAATACATACTTAAATAGATATTAACAACCAGATATAGAATAAACACAAATGTTCATCGCATAAATGTTTGTCCTAGATGGGAATCGAACTCACGCCCCCAAGCTCAGAAGGCAGGCTCACTACCAACTGGACCAACGGGCTATCTATTTATATATCTGTACTATGATTAGTTCTGTGGCCTACCATCTAAATTTTACGTAACGACTGCTCCTCATTTTCCCACCTTGCTAAGTAAATACGTGACCATTTAATACCAGCTGATTTAGAATCCCCATAAGACAAGTTCCAGCCCATTACTGGGGCCATAAATACAGCGTAATGGTATAATATTGTGCCACATATATGCCTGCCACTTTCTATTATCTTCAAACAAACTTGCGATAAGTACAACGTGCGGAAATAACGTTAGTATTATTGTTCTAGCTTCCGCGACTACCCTTTTGTGGGAAAATATTCTTTATTTTGTACTACGTAAAGTCTTTTTTGTATCAGATGTTAATAAAAAGGCGTTGGAAAAGGGAGCTTTGTGACGTGTTATCACTAGTTTTGACAAGGGATTTAGTTTTGGGCTTTGAAGCCTTTATAATGGAGGAAAACAGCTAGGCGATTATCACCCGTATTTCAAAATCGTTTTGTTTTTACAGGCTTTTATTTAACTTGCGATGTATGTAACTATGTTTGTTCGGGTTGAATATTTCAACTCAATTTTGAAGCAGATATCTTCATCCGATTGATTTGAAATTTGGCATACTTATGTAAGTGCCAGTGATGACATGTTGTACTGAGACGTGGTCCTTAACTGTTGGCCTTTTGGAAATCTCAGAGTCACACAGCGGGCAATGGAGTGGGCTATGCTTGGAGTTTCTTTGCGCGATAAAATCCGAAACGTGGATATTCGCCAAAGAACTAGAGTCACCGACAAAGTTGTTAAAATTTGCAAGTTGAAGTGGCAATGGGCAGGCCACATCGCTCGAAGAACCGATAACCGATGGGGAAGAAGGGTTCTGGAGTGGAGACCACGAACCGGAAGACGCAGCGTAGGGAGGCCTCCCACTAGATGGACCGACGACATAGTGAGAGTCGCTGGCATCCAGTGGATGCAAAAGGCAGGCTGTCGTTCAGTGTGGAGGTTAAAGGGGGAGGCCTATGTTCAGCAGTGGACGTCTTCTGGCTGATGATGATGATGTAAGTTTGGTGACAATGTAATGTTATGGTACCATCGAGCTGGTCTGATGATGGAGACAGAAGGTGGCCATAGGAACCCCTAAACAAAACGACGCAATTCCGTCGAGTTTGGGCTGGTTGGACTTGTCTTTCCGAGCAACTGGTCCTAGATGATAAATTCAATATGGCGGACGCCCCAAGATGGCAGACAGAATGTTCTTATCTATCATCATAATATGGGCACCAAATGAAAGGGTAAGGGGTAATGAAAGGGCTAAGAAGAAAACGATGAAGCTTGTTTAAAAAAAATGTTTTAACAAATGTTTTTTTTTTTTTTTACTATTGTACCGTAAAACGGAGTTATTAGAAACGAATAAGGTGAAGAGGAATAAACCTTTTTTAAAAAATTGTTACACTTTTCACTTTTCAAGCTGTCCTGCTGTGGAATGCGCTGCCTGCTTCTATCAGGCAGGCCAAATCTCTTCCTATTTTTAAGAATCAAGTCTATACACATTATTTTTCTTCGTGTTAATTGGTACGTATATATATTAGGTATTTTATTTATAATATTTATGTTATGTATTCAGCATTGCGTATTTACTTGATATATGTATGTATATATATATATATATATATACACATACATAAATATATATAAGATATGAATAAATATATATATATATATATATATTTATTCATTCATATATATATTTATTCATATCTTATATATCACCGACCGTTTTTCAACTTCTTTAGTCCTGTCCATCCAAAGGTTGCCTGGAAGAAATCGCTTTAGGCGATAAGGCCGCCCATTATACTGCCGTATATTTGTTTTTTATGTTAGTTTAAGTTTAATTTGTATTTTCGGTGTGTAATAAAGTAATATTGTATTGTATTGTTATTTTTACAAACTACAAAATCAATTAAATTCTAGTTAGTTAGGTAATCAGTTTTTTTTGTTATTAATAAATAATACGCTTACGACTGACCACCATCTCGCCTGGTGTTAAGCGATGATGCGGTCTACGTTGGAGCACGCTTGCCTAGAAGAAACCGATTCACTCGTGATTTGAAGACACCCAGATTTCGTACATTTTGTTTTGCGCACGTAGCCCAGGAAAATTAGCAGTTTCACCTTGGAATATAATAAGCTGTAGGTAAGCTATTAACCTTTATTTTGGCATTATAAAAGTAGTCTCAAAAGTCTCATAAAATCTCGTGTCGACTCATGTCAGGTGCGCAATGATCTACAACAGGCTTCCCGAGGATGTAGTTCAGCGTCGAACATGTCGATATTCAAAGCAAGGTTAGAACGATGGCTTGTCAATCAAGCTTTCTAAGACATTGATAAAGAATTTATGTATCTAAACGTAACATCTGGGACATTTTTGCACACACGGTCATCTGACCCCAAACTAAGCAAAGCTTGTAATATGGCTGCCAGAAACTGATATACGTACATATATATTTTTAAATACATACTTAAATAGATATTAACACCCAGACATAGAACAAACACAAAATGTTCATCACACAAATGTTTATCCTAGATGGGAATCGAACCCACGCCCCCAAGCACAGAAGATAGGTTCACTACCAACTGAGCCACCGGGGCAGACATCCTGAATATATCTTAATTATTTAGCTTTTACTTATACTATAAAGTACTTTTTATTGACATTTTATATTTTTTTACCTCTGACATAACTGATCGTATGAATAAATGAGTATAAAACCTAGGGTATATGTAAGATCTTTGGTATAAAACCAAAAATCGGGTCTAATACTATACCTACATACATGAACAAACTTAAAAAGTAATAAGTAGAGCAATGACAGTTAAAACAGAGATTGAAAATCCACATCAAAACTTTTGCTGTAGGGAACAAAGAGAAGTATAAGTAGGGAACTACAAACCAAAACGTTATCTGTGTATTTTTTTTTATTTTAGCAGATTTTTTCAATAAGTGATCAATTAATTTCAATAAAATTTATCAAACGGCCCCAGCCGTTTGATTTCCCAAACAAAAAAGTAATCATTAAAATCAATTCATAATTGGCGGAGTAATCGCGTAACAAACATACAAAAAACCATACAGTCGAATTGGGAAACTCCTCCTTTTTTGAAGTCTGTTAAAAACTAAACGACAACCTCGGAAAATAGAGACTGCGAGAAACGTTTGATGAAACTGCAATTTTCAGTTTGTCGTTTTTCAACAGACAAATTTAGTAGTAGAGCGGTTCGCTCCCTCTTTTTATTTACGAGACTGCCGCGTGGGTAGGTAGGGGAATGGAGGCAAAAATAGTTTGTTGTTTTAGTCTTTTTCATGTAAATATTGCTAGCATATGAAAGATTGTCTGCCCAATAAAATAATAAAAAACAAAAAGCTTTTTTTACGCGAATCAGACCGCGTTTGACCACCTATTCGCCTGCCTCGCCTGCTAATAACGATAACGAAAGAGACGGTTGTTTTTTCTAGTTAAATATTATAGACGATTTAAAATCTCTACCTTATCTTAGCGGTTAAAGCGCAGATCATACAAACAAGGGAGAAATGGAAAGGAAGCGTGGCGGGTGCGAACACATCAGGCTTGTTTAAAAAAAATTTATATAGGCTTGGGCTTGGCTGCCATCTCGCCTGATGATAAGCGATGATGCGGTCTACGATGGAGCACACTTGCCAAGAAAAAAACCGATTCACTCTCGACTTGAAGACACCCAGATTGTAACTCACGGGGAAAACCCATTTACCTTTAATCGATCTTTTATTTACCTGGTGGTAAGCATTCGCCATCGCCTATGGATACTTGTAACACCAGAGGCATCACAAATACGTTACCGACCCTTAAGAACTCTATTAGGAATCTATACGGAATTTGTCTTCTGCACACGCGTCGCGAGAGTACAGAGTTCAAATACTTGAAATAATTTACAATAACAGTGATAAAATATATCTATTTGTTTTGCTGTTCTAAAAGGTGAATCGGAAAATAACTACGTGACAGAGTAAGGGACACGTCTCTTGAATTCCTTTATTAGATTCTAAGGGGTGCGCCACCGTGTCTGTTTACAAGAAAGGTTCTTTATAAAAGCCTTTTTACACCCGTTTCAGACACTACAACAATTTATAATACTGTAAAAAATTGCCAATACTTCAAAACAACGTCGGTAACTCATAATTTTTTCATCAACTTTCAGCTCATTAGGTTCCCACTGCCGGGAAAAAATATCAGCTGTTTCATAGAAAACGGTCATTCAAACTCGACAAAATGTGTGGAAAAGCTGATATTTTTCCTCGATTTCAGTCCAAAATTATGGGTATTACGGACGCCTTTGGATTAATACACCCCATCCGCGTAAACCTGTATATAAATAACTAGCGGACCGCCCCGGCTCCGCACGGGTATAGATATAGCTATATAAATAGGCTATACTAATCAGTGATAATGAAGCATTCAAATGGTGAAATAATTTTTAAAATCGGTCCAGTACTTTATGAGCCAATTCGTTACAAACATACTTACATACAAATCTTTCCTCTTTATAATATTGTATAGGTAACTGGCCAAGAGCGTGTCTAGACTCGAGAAAAGCATATGGCCCTATCATATGCGTTCTGTTTCGTAGCCAAAGTCATATAATTGTGGTCACAATATAGTTCCGAAATTGGTAGTCACAAAAGAATTCGATAGAATCGAGCTCTGTGAACTTAACCAAATTTCAGAGGTGTATCATACCAACATAACATATACTTTTTATGGTTTAGTCAAAAATAATACATCTTGAAAAACAGCCAAATTTACGAAAAGGTTAATGTTAAAGGTAAGAGTTAACTTTTGTTCTAGAACTTCTTAAATGTATTACAGTTTTATCGCTATAACTCACAAAGTTATAATCAGATAAAAATAGGTTAATAATTATGATAACAAAAAAAAATCTTTTTTTTTTACAAATTAGACTAAAACTGAACGTGTTTTTTCTTTGGGATTTTTGTATTAACTCAATACGAAGAATGAAACAATTGAAATTTCGACAGGTCAACGTTAGGTTTGTTGGGATAGCTGACCCGACAAACGTAGTCCTGTCAAAATTTAATTTAATAAATGTTATTATACCATGGGTATTGGGTAATCCATACATACTTGTGCGTGCGTGGACTCTTTCACGTGAGGGTACAAGTCCCTTGTGAAAGAGTCTTCACGCACTTTATGGTGTAATATTGACAGATCTTGTCGTTGGCGAGACGTGACAAAAATCTAAGCACAACTGTTTTTTGCTACATAAGATGTATATACGCTGCGAAATATAAAAGGTTGGCACGTAAAATGTAATCAAGTTTATAGTTCATCAGTCTGTGCATTTCGTTTTATATATTTTAACAAGCGTATTTGGTCATAGGAAAATGGCAAAAATTATTGAGATTCTTGAGGTGACAATTGATAATGTATTCAATAAACAATTTTCCTTTTTTTTTCTTCTTTCCTCCTGCAGGATTTTGGCTTCGCGTGTCTTGAGCATTTGCCAGTGTCAAGTTTTGATTAAATATCGTCAAACAAGTCATAGACAGAGTCAAACAATTTAAGTCACGATCAAGTATATGTCATGCTTTCGTAAAGCGTTGGATACTTTATAATCAATACGTAAATATAGTCAATAGTCATGTTTCACCTCATTATATCTTATTATTTATTAAGTGTTCGTAGACGTGCTCGAGTAGAAGTCGTGGTAGCCCATTTGGGAGACCGCTAGACTAGAAAGCGTGAGGTCGTGGGTTCAAACCCCGGGCCCGTACCAATGAGCTCTTTGGAGCTTATGTACGGATTTTCATACCACTGGCTTTTCGGTGAAGGAAAACATCGTGAGGAAACCTGCATACGTACGGAGAAGGAATTCAATGGCGTATGTGAATCCACCAATCCGCACTGGGCCAGCGTGGTGGATATGGCCCAATCACCCTTTCGGGGTAGGCTAAAAGTCCAGCAGTGGACTGTTAAAAGGCTGACTATGATGATGATGATGAGACGTGCTCGAGTGTGGCTAAGTGATATAACTTGGTGAACCATGTATTTTCGTGTTGTTTCTTATGCTCCAAAGAAGCCTCTCGTAAAGTTTCCAGCACTTTACACCATGACTTTGATTTGACCGTGACTTAATGTGCTTGACTCTGACTGACTTGTTTGACTAAATTTCATGAATCTTGATTGTAATTCAATACTTGATTGACACTGGCAAATGAACAGGAGTGCGACGCCAAACTCTTCATGGAGAAAATATTAATTTATAAAAAAAATCCGCATCACTAAATATAACTTTGGCTAAAATTATGTTTTATCTGAGACTAGAAAATTTGCATGATAACTATTTACTGTTTCCAATTTCGGTCCACAAAAATCCTTTAAATTATCTAAACATTCAGAAAACTCAATATACAATATCTTAATTACATATTATGGTACTTCGTGCAGCGTTTTTAAGGTTCCGTGCCCAAAGGCTAAAAAGGGACCCTATTACTAAGCCTACGATGTCTGTCTGTCTGTCTGCTTGTCCTATCTATTAACGATTATAACTTTCAAACTGTAATAGATAGCCAACTGAAATTTTCACTCAATATGTATTGTTACGGCGGATTAACTAAGAAAAAAAAATTAAAACGAAAGGGTACAACACCCCATACAACAAACGATTTTTGTATTAGCTCTAATGTAAAAACGGTAATACGTATAAACGTAAAATTTGCTATGATTATAGTACGCACTATAAAGTATAATAATAAACAATTAATAATGGCCAAGTGCGAGTCGGTGACAAGTTTCTGTGCATTACCAAGTTATAACTGGTAATTTCGTCATTGAATTTTGTGGTGGTACGGAACCCGCAGTGTGCGAGCCCGACTCACACTTAGCCGGTTTATTTATACACGCGACGTTTTCCTTTTCCGTACTATATTTGCTTAACAAATTAAAGCTGTCGGCGAAACGGAAACCGACATTCCTATAGGAAATTAAAATTGGGAGGCTGACAGTTTGTTGGCGTGAACTTTCTCAGACCTGCGAAGATATTCAGAGCTTCTTCAAAAATAAATTAGCATTGAGTTCATATATTTCGATATATATATAGACATCCGTGTAAATTATACTGGCGAAAAATAATTTTATCAGCTGTATCATTTTTTTTTTCTTTGCGCCTTAATTTAATTACAATCTTGGGTTTACAAACAAAGGAAATAAAAAAAGCCTTAACTATTACTAATTAACACTAATATAATAAAAAATCAAAAACAAGATGTTGCCCGTGTGGTAAAGTGCCAAGAACGCTGGCTGCATTCCCGCGTTGAATTGCTAAAGAAATTCTCTGCGCGAGGAATGAGCCAGCTCTCTTGTCACCAGCGGCGTCAATTAATTGAGGCGATTTTTTTTTTATAAACTTTTTCGTACATGGACCCCATGGACCAAAAGTTTCGACGCCAAGCGGCACAAATATATATTCACTTGAAAGTGATGCATACTTGCGCCGCTTGGCGTCTTCTGCTGCCTCCGCCGCAGCTCCAGCTTTTTGAATTGTCCCCCTGAGGTGAGAAGGGGCTAACGTATCGACTCATGTAGCGTCCCAAACGAGAGCCCTTCCCCGCTCCCAGGGGATCAAAGTTAAGCCATCAGGGCGCTTGCCATCATCCCGAACTATCCCCACCGGCTCGAGAACAGCAGGGATGTTGCTGGTGGCAAGCGCCCGTTTGATGATATCATTTATGGAGCCGTGGCGGGAAAATCTACCGGCACTACGTTGGCAGTAGAGTCTATGTAGTCCATTTTTATCGACACCGCTTCCACACGGACACAAATGTCGTTCGACAATAGCAGCTCCTAATCGAAGACCGATGGCGATACGGAAGCTGCCATTGTCGAACAGAGTTCCGAGGTTGGCAGAAGGAAGGGCATGGAGCCACCGCCCGGACTCGTGCTCTTGGGTTAATATTAAGCTAATAAGTAATTTAATTCTCACTTAGGAGTCCTAATTTTTTGACGAAAAAGGAACGAAAACTGAATTTTCGGAGAATCTATAAATTTATGTAATAAATAGTTCGGTATTTTAATTGAAAATAACATCAAACATAACAAAGAAATAAGACATAACTTGGAAAAAAAAAACAGAAAATAACTGCAGATTAAAATTTTTACAAAAACTTAACTTATCAACTAATTACTTCCAATTCACAATAATAGTCTATCGTAAAACTCTCGGAGGGAATGTTTGAGAGTGGATTTCTTTAATATTATGATTTACTATATATTTGATTGATTGATTTGATTGATATATTTTTTTGTTTTCTGGCTGAAAATCCAGATACCTAAAATAAACGATGTATTTTGTAATACGCCAACTGAAAGAAGTATTGTTTCGCTTAAGATCGACAACTCGAATAACAACTAACTGTTGAGAAATAATCGAATACGCAAAACTCGATTACTTCATCAACTATACAGTGAATAGAGTCCTCAAAGGTAGGCAACGTACTGACAGTGCCCCGGGTATTGTAGGTGTCTATAAGCAGCGGTTACCACTTACCATCAGGTGGCCCGTAGCTTGTTTGCCACTTATTATATTAAAAAATAAACTATTCATCTCTATGACCTAAAATTAAATTAAAGTATTGAAAAACAAAGAATGGTAATTAACAGACTTTTTCGTAAATATGCAAAATGGCGACGAATGGGAACGACTATTCGCACGGCGCGGCGTTTCATTAAATTGCTTCCCTGCTATTGTGCTAATTTCAACAAGGACCAAACTGACAAGCTTCGAGGTAATTATATTAGAATATTTGCTGTGGGAAACTCAGGCCAAAAACTTTATCGGAGTCCCATATTCGTTATTTCAATTTATTTCTACTTTACTGTTATTTGTAATACAAAAGTTTGTGTATAAATTTATTTATTCACGAGCCGGATTAATTGTGCCAACTGCTAGTCTGTGGAATACGCTGCCTGAATGGAATACGTTCCCCGAAGGTTGCAATCTGGGTGTCTTCAAATCACGAGTGAATCGGTTTCTTCTAGGCAAGCGTGCTCCAACGTAGACCACATCATTGCTTAACACCAGGTGAGATGGTGGTCAAACGCAAGTCTATTATTTATAAAAAAAGCTTCTTTTTTTATTTAAACTTTCATACCGTATTATATGTAAAAAAAATTTATTCTAAAGTTCTTCTTTGGTGCTCATTTTTTGCTATTTATAGAACATTGTGTAAAATTTGATTTTATAGACCCAGGCGTTACGCTGTGCGTTGTCTTTGTACATCTCTTGAAGGGAAAGTTTAAGAGTGGATTTTGTTAAATGACTGACACAATTAATCAATTTTAATGTTATGGTTTACTTATTTTGTATGCGTTTTGACAATTACGGTTTTATTTTTTCGTTTATGGTCAAAAATATAGATACCTAAAATTTTACGATGCATTTTGTAAAGAAGATGGCTGATGGCTGATGATGATGATGATGATGACCTGACCTGAAATGTACAGTTTATCGTACCATTCCGTGACACAGTGACTCAGCGATGTGTATCACTTTCGTTATTGATGAATTCTATCCAAAAATATTTTTTTACGGAAATATATATTTTTGGAAAAAAACGTAGTACTTTAAATAATGAAAATATGACGTGTTTGTATTGGTGTCACGTGGAATATTGGTGATAAATATCTCTCACGAGTGACGAACGTAACACCCTAAACGTCTCACGTGTCACTTAAAAACGTGACATCCAAGATTTCAGATAATATTAGCTTTCAACCCTTCCACGCGTTTTGTAAAGCATCGTGTTTGGAACGGAACATCTCGTTGGGAATTTATTAATAACAACGTTGACGCAGAGCTACACGTGTGAAGGTTTAATAATACCAGTCCAAAGCAGGTGTACTTATAGTTAGCGTTTTGATATTATATTTTTATGATATAGATTATAGTGTTTATAAGCTACTAGCGACCGCCCGCCCGGCTTCGCACGGGTGTAATTTACGTACGAAGCCGGGGCGGGTCGCTAGATATTTATATTAACCTTCCGTGAAAATGTATCTAACTGACGGTGAAAACCGCATCAAAATCCGTTGCGTGGTTTAGGAGGAGTTAATGGCCATACAGACATACAGACAGACAGACAGACGCGGAAAGCGACTTTAATTTATACTATGTAGAGAAAAGACTAGGCAGAGTAACAATTTACAATATTCAAGGTGCTTACTGCCCCGCTCAAGGACGAGGATACTAGAGTCTGGCTTGTGAAAGTTGAGACTAAAATGCCCGCCAAATTTTAAAATATCAGCATGAAAACCCCAAAAATTATTATGAAATGCCTGGAATCATCTCACTTGATACTTGTAAGCTATTAATTTTTATTGTAATATAGTCAGAACACAGTAATGTTTGCATTTCATATTAAATTCGGGCTTGCAATGCGGATTTTTTTAAATTTGGCGGGCGTTTTCACTCTCAACTTTCATTAGCCAGACTCTACAGTCATGGCCCCGCTGCTCAGACCAGACCACAGAACACATATACCCCTTAATTATTTTTTTTTATGTTGTGTTGCCAGTCTAACAAATTTTATTCCAACCATTAAGAAATCTAAGAACTGAAATAGGATTATGTTCAATATAGATCGTTAAACAAGATATTCAAGCAAATTAAGGCACGGTCAAGTCAAGGTCATGCCCTAGTAAAGTAGTGGAAGCTTCTAAGGTGGAAATGTTACGAAAATACGTAATTTTTTACTCGTTGCCACCAAAACTCCTTTTGTTACATCTAAGATCACATAATAACATGTCAAACAATGACAACGAAGATATGATTCCGAACTCATTTTCTCATTTATTTATACGGAATAATAATTACACATGTTGAGTTTTACAGAATTCTCAAAGATTTTATTTCCTCATTTTTGCTATTGATTATTACCGTTCCGTGTCCTTACATTTCTATTTTATTTCTATATTTTTCTATTTCTATACATCGCCATTCTATACATTTTCTTTCAATGATCTTAGGGAACGTGATAATATATTTTTTCTTACACACACGATTACCGCCACAAATAGCGGCATAAAATTTATTATTCCCATATAACATCCCGTGTATTATGAAAAAACAACTTTGTACACGTTATTACTTCCTGGCTCAGACAAAGGGTTGCAAAATAGCTCATTAAGGTCTCTTCGAAGAAAATGTTTAACACGCAGAAGAATAATGCTCGTTACGTGGTTTGAATGATAATGAAACTTGTTTTAGTGAACGAGCACTAGAATATTTTTCACGGTTTTTAGGAGGAAGAATATTTGATTTCATACCACTGGCTTTTCGGTGATAGAAAACATCGTGAGGTAACCTGCATACGTACGGAGAAGGAATTCAATGGCGTATGTGAATGCACCAACCCGCAATGGGCCAGCGTGGTGGATATGGCCCAATCACCCTTTCGGGGGTAGGCTAAAAGTCCAGCAGTGGACTGTTAAAAAGGCTGATTATGATGATAGTTGATTGAATCAGGCGTTTCTTTGCGGAAATCTATCTTCAAAACAATTTTTTTTACAATTCTCCAGTGTATTTCCGCTTCTACATAATTCAGTTTAGGAGAAAGTTAGTTTTATTGAACAAAAAATCTTAAGTTTATAATCGATAGAAGAGACAAATAACTAGCCAAGAGCGTGTCGAGACACGCATATAGTAAGTTTAGTAGATTCCGTAATCAAAGCCATATAATTGTAGTCACACTTTTTAACGTATAATTTTAATTGCTCAAGTGTAAAAACGTTAATACGTACAAGCATCAAACTTGGTACGATTACAGTACATGCTGTGAAGTAAAACAACAAATAATAAATCCTACTAATATTATAAACCGCGAAAGTTTGTATGTATAGATGTATGGATGTTTATTCCTATTTCACGCTGCAACGGAACAACGGATCGACCTGATTTTTTGCAAGGGAGTTCAAGAGCCAGAGAGTGGCATAGGGTAATTTTCATCAACATCATCACCATCTTTCATCACTACGCGGGTGAAACCGCGGGGCGCAGCTAGTAATAAACAAGTGCGAGTTGGTGACATTTATAATCGCCACTGGTTCTCGTACGATTACCGAAGTTAAGCAACGTCAGCGCGTTCGGTACTTGGATAAGTGACTGCCTGGGTATGATGCCTTTTTGCACATTTTTTTGTATTTTAGTAGTTAACAATTTATATGGTGTTACGAAACCCACAGTGCGCGAACCCCACTTGCACTTGGCCGCTTTTATTTAAATTTTCATCACCATCAAATCCAAGCATGAAATTCAGTGCAGAAAGGTTTTAAACATATTTTTTTACAACGCAAAACTAAAATTGAAAACGTTCGGAAACTCCAAACAGTATATTTGAGCTTGAAATGGCACCACATTGCATTTTTCATGAGTTCTGTCCAACTTCAGTGGAAATTTACCGAACACTGACTCGAGATTAAATTCAAAAGTTTAGTTCAAGTTTTTGATATTTCGAAAGATATTCAACAAGTTTTAAAAGGGAAATGTAAATTTGTCACCAGGGAATTCGAGTGATCTTGGGGTGAATTTTAGTAATTCGAGACGCTTTAAAGCATGGGTTTCCAATATACGGCCCGCGGGCCAAAATGCGGCCCGCCAAGGTTCCTAATCCGGCCCGCGAACGAGTCAAAAGTTGGGTAACTTTAAACTTTTTTTAGACGATATTTTGTAAAGAACGACGAGTTATATGTTTGTAGAATATTAAACGCCGTTAAAAAAAACTAACTTACGTCGATCGATTACAATACGACTCGTCGAAAACGTGGACTAGCATATCGAGAGAAACCAAAAAAAAAACGTAAATGCCATTTTAATACTTGGAACAACACCTGCTCGCGAAAACGTTAACATTACCGCCCTTCCCTCCGCACATGCAATGTACAGGCCTAATAAACCCTTTCTACTATTTTACTCATATTAGTCTTGATTTACTCAACTGAGTAAAAGCACGAGTACGAGTGCTGAGTACGAAGCATCTCTTGGCCCGCCATAGTTACAAAGTTAATAAATCCGGCCCGCCACAAAATTTAGTTTGACCCCCTGCTTTAAAGTCTAAGAATGCTTCGATGAAAATAACAAGTATAAAGTAGATTGTTAAAAGATATACAAGAAAACACCAACTAAATTAATGTATCCTGCAATCTAAGCCAATCTATGATCAAGACTTAAGGTGGTTCGATTCACCTATGGCGGGAAATTCAAATTTTAAACAGTTATTGGTCCCAGTAGCCAGGCCAGGTAATTATTTTTAAATAACACAGTGTTTGCGCAAAATATTGGCTGTTCTTTACATTATAATGTACAATTATTTAACAGTAACGCACCGTATTACTTACATTTGTGAATAAACCGTTTGAAACAGCAAAAATTTGTTTATTCACAAATGTAAGTAATAATGAGCATTAGAGATAAATAACTTTACATGATTTTGTAAAGAATTATAATCAATTTGCGCAAACATTATGGTTGTTTACAATAATTACCCGGCCTAGCTACAAAGACCAGAAAACTGTTTGAAATTTGAATTTCCCGCCATTTGTGAAACGAACCACCTTAATAAGAACTTGGCTTATGACACTTCTGACAACATGAATAAGAATCTAGAGAGTTTTAACTGACTTTGAAAAAGGAGGAAGGTTCTCAATTCGGCCCATATTTTTTATGAATGTACGTCGGTTACGCCGGTATCTGTAAACCAATTTGCATGGTTTTTGTTCGACTCAAAACAAGGAGATATTCATGAATAGATGAATAAATAGATCGTAATGTTGTTTCACAACAGATTCTTAAATAAATTATCTTTTTTAGAACACAAACTAAGATAATCTAAATAAAATTCGCCAATGAAATAGTGTAAGTGATATACGTAGGATATTTTTATCCAGATAAATTTCCGGAAAGTTACGCGTAAAATAGCGGAGCAAGTCTAAAATAAATTAATAATCTTCGTAACAAAGCGTACTTTAAACTCTGACCACTGTTCAATGTCACATGAAACTTGGAAGAAAGACACGTAGTAAATTACTTTGTACTCGTAGCAGTGGCGTAGCGGCTACGAGATAGCTACAAGCTACGACAGCTACGTGCTACGATGGCGACGTTCCAACCGCGAAGAAAGACGCGACACTGTCCAACGTATCTTTTTGGATGCTATATAATATACTAGCTTGACTATATAATACACAAACTTTCGCGTTTATAATATTAATAAGTAGGATAGGACTATATAAAATTGTTTAATATTACGACTGAAATACTGTGTTACCATGGTCATGAAAAATTTAACGTAAAACAACAGGGCCCGGTCGCCATGGAGACACTTCTTTGTTTTTTGAAGTTTGTTCCTTTATGTTTGCTGTTCAGTTGACGCCAATAGGGTATATATAACGTCCTTTGTTGACGCAGAATCAATGTCGATAAAATTTATATGGAGCACCTATGAGATATACCACCTATGAGATAGACCTACCAACCAAAAAAAGAAATAATCAAAAACAATTCTAAATTAGTGGAGTAATCGCGTAACAAACATACAAAAAAAAACCATACAGTCGAATAGATAACCTCCTCCTGAAGTCGGTTAAAAAATTGTCGATAGCAATTCGCTTACTCGCCGACGGTAGGACAAGTGGTCTAACGTAAGATCTACCGTCTCAAGTTCGTAGTATATCTTCCACTTAGGGTACTGACTTCATATTATAGAAACCTCGTATTTCTCTATTTTCCTGATATTTGTTTTAAATGTGTGGAAAAATAAGACATTTAGGCGGACGGAGCGGAGGTAAAGAAAACATTCGTGTTTACTTTTGCCTACATACATATTTGGTTTCAATTTATCCTTTGGCCAAAAGTAAAGCAAAATATGAACGGAAATGATTACTTTTATATTTTTTTTTTTTTTTTATTTACAATGCAACTCCACGGACTCCAGGGTCCGTGACTTTTATTATACTTGACTACAATTTTGTTAACTTAAACGAATTTACTTAGTTATTCACAGTACAGGGAGAGGAAAGTTAGTTATACCTATCTTAATCTAAGGTTAAAACAATTTGGTACTAGTGTTGTGTATATACCGCGAGCAGACCAGCGACCCGCAAGCAGCACCCGATCACGAGTATGACACATGTGCCAGCCATCGCCCTCCTCAACCATATCTTAGGGAAGAGAGCGACCCGACACACGACGCCGCCGCAAGAAGGTGCCTTCGATGGCGAGCATGAATGCTAGAGGCATACACACAACTCTTATTTCTTTACATTTTTAATATTCATTTTTCTACATTTTATATCGCCTCCTCCCGGCCCAGGGCCTCCATCACTGCCGCGTTCCGATCTCTGATAGCCATCTGCAGGTTGTACGCTTTAATGGTCTTCGGTGACGCAGCTGACGCTCGACGTACGAATCGACTGATGGCATCGTCTTCGATGTCGTCGGCGTAGTAGACAAAGGTCCCAGTGTGCCGTGATACTGCAACGACTGCGTGCGATACGCTCTCATGCAGCTTCATCTTTGACTTGGTCTTTATGGCGATTACCGACTCGTATGTTAGTCCCTGAGCTTCATGGATGGTAAGAGTGCGCGACCCTGTGCCTCCCCCATAACCCTGGCTAATGAGGGTCTCCTTTTCTTCCTGAGTGTGAACTAAGAAAAGGGTGTTGGGGAGGGTGCTTGGTATTTGCGCCCCATTGTACCGTCTCTGCTCTAGAGACCTAACACGGGGAGCCGAGGAATATATACCGGCGTATATTTCCCTCAACGCATACGCGACGTCCATTGGATTCCTGTGTGTGCAAAGCAACTCCTGACTGATATTTGTGATCAGGTTTGGGCGATGGTACCTCATTTCGAAGAGATTTTCTCTGTCAATGAAAGGTAGCTGATTGACGTCTCCGATGAGGACAAGTTCGCTAGCACCAGACAGCCGTGCAGCCATTACTATAGCTCCGAAATGGTTCATGAGGGCTTCGTCCACCAGAAGGCGGCTGAAACTGTCTCTTCCAAAACCATTTACGAGAGAGGAAGCCATGGTTCGCACCCTGGTTTTTACCAGGTCTCCTATGCGATACGATAGTTTCTCCCTCAGGTCTTTTGCTGCCTCTGTTGTTGTGGTGATTATAGCGTCCTTGTCCACATCGAAATGTCGGATCACCCACGTTGTCTTCCCACATCCTGGAACTCCGTTGACCCATTGTATCTTTGGCACCACCCAGTTTTCCCAGCTTGCCTCGACATCTGAGTTCCCTTCGACAGTCTTAGCCATCTCGAGGATCCTATCGTCCAGCATTATCTTGGTACACTTGGCGATGACTACAATTGGGTCATTCGATGGTATTGCGTATTTCGATCTTCCTGTTCGCTCTGTCTCAGTCTCGTTCAGTGCCACAAAGCCACTTTCTGCGCTGTAAGCTGCCATATATTTTCCTTTCATGGTTCCCCTGATGACCTGGGAAGTGGTGTTATTGTATATGGCTGCTTCCGCCTCCTCAAGTCCCTTTTTTAGCAGACTTTCACTTCCTAGCCTGAAGGACTGCAGGATGTTATGGCAGTTCCTGAGATTGACTACTCTTGTCGCTCTCAATGTGGCTAGGAATTCGAGGAAGGCGTTTCTCGCGTGACCTTGGGGCCCCGAGGCCAAGATGTAGCGGGGCGGATCGACCTGTCCCATGTCTGCTCTCGTCCGGGCTGCCTGAGGTTGTGGAGCTTCTCTCGGGGTAGCTGTTGTTGGGAGGGGTGGTGATTTGGGCGTGATTCGGAGCAAGCTTTGCGATGCAGCGCTGAAAGCTGTAAAGAAAGTCGCTATGTGGCCTTCTCTTCCATCTCGGATACCACTTGGATAGGCTGCGGCTTTTTCGGCGGCTGCTTTTTGTTGTGCCCTTTCAGATCCAGATTGAGTGGTCGAACACGGAACGGGGTGTCCCCAGCTATCTGTTGCACTTGTGCGATCGTGTGTAGGAGCCTTGAGAAAACTTAGATTTTCTCCTCTGTCCTCATACACGACGACCTCATGGTATTCAGAGGCCTTAGTGCAACCCAGCCGATCTGCGACTTCCGCTTTCGAGTATTCTACCATCATCGCGTCTACGCTTATTACCCTGGGCATGTTGTCTACTTCCCTGCTGAGATACTCGAGCAGCGAGCTGGCTTGCTCGAAAGGCGACTGTGCGGCCCACTCGAACAGTGCGATTGTTTTGTTTTTCGATCGCACTAGTCGGTATTGGTGACCATCTACCTTGCACAATGGCATAGCGTTGTAGGATTTGCGCTTCATAGTCACTTTAGTGGTACTCCCGTTGAGCAGACATGCTAGTCCAGGCGATAGGCGAACGCGTTTCTGGTTCCGGGTACGGCAAAAGCTTATCCCGAATCTTTCTCTGTTGCTGTCCATGAAGAGAGCCACACCACGAATTCGGATTCCCGGCACTCCTCTTTCTGCGTTTTCCAATAGTTGGTGAATGGTTACGCTTTTTGGGACAGTTACTTGGCCGGGGGTTGCACTCAGCATGGCTTCGGTGGACAGTGTGTGTGTTGAAGAGGAGGAGAGGGTTTGGAGTGAGGGAATGGTTTGAAGTGGGGGGATGGTTTGGTGTGGGGGGATGGTTTGGAGTGGGGGGATGGTTTGGAGTGGGGGGAGGGTTTGGAGTGGGGGGAGATTTTGGAGAGGGGGGAGGGTTAGGAGTGGGTCGAGGGTGGAATTTCTCTTAGCCGCTATGCGGAAGGACCTCTCTACGAAAGACAGGAAGTGTGGTCTAATGCCTGGATCTGCTAGGATGTTGTGAAGATCCGACACCATAAGCTTTCTGTCTATCTGTGTTTCGAGGTCCTGTCGAGCGGCCATGAATCTGGGACAATCGATGAGCACGTGCCAGACCGTCTCGGGCACATCAGGATCGCACTCGCAACCAGGACTGTTCTTGAGCTTGAACCTGTGCAGGTATTCAGCTATTCCTCCGTGTCCCGTCAAAGCTTGTACCTGGAAGGGAGTCAACTTTGCAGCTCGCGTCACCTTATATGCGTTTGCGATATCAGGGAGGAACGTTTGCGTGACTCTTCCTTTATCCGAGGTTTCATACCGGTCTTGCCACTTCCGGACTGTTTCCTCACGGATTTTCCTTTTGACGTAGGACAGGGGGATCTCTTCGTAATCTCTAGATGCGCCAGTGAGCGCCGCCGATTTTGCGAGTTCATCAGCTCTCTCATTACCGGCGGTGCCAACATGCGCCCTCAACCAGAAAAGACGAAGAGATCTCCCTTCTGCCGTTATTATTCCAATGTTTTCCTTAATACTTTTTGCCAGAGGGTGATTCGTTTTGGGATTCCGGAGCAGTTCGAGTGAAGATCGTGAGTCACTCAAGACGTTTACCTCGGAGTCTTTACTCATTATCATCATTTGGGTGGCCTGGTAAAGAGCGTAAAGTTCAGATTGGAAGACCGTGCATTCGGAGTGTAGCTTAAAGGTCGAATACTTAACTTCTCTGCCGTTCTCCCACCAGGTTAGGGCAGCACCGACTTGACCCTGTATCTTGCTACCATCTGTGTAGATTTGGGGTCCTACTAGTTGGTTAGAGGTGCTCTCTAGGAGCTCGAACTCCAGAGATGTCTGGGTGGACGGGTGTGGCAGGTCCAGGTAACTGACATTTTTCTCGAGCTCCACTTCCGGTGGGAGGTATTCTTGGGAAAAGTTTTTCTTCGCTCTGTACAGGCTGGCTGCTTCCTGTATTCTCAGGTCGAGGGGGAGTAGACCTGAGAGGGCCAGTGCAGACTTAAGGGAAACAGTACGGTACGACTTACAAATTTTCTGGGCAAAACCTCTTTGGAGTGAGTTCAAGTGTGACTTGTTTTCCTCGAGGTCTACCGCTTGCGCCCATACACTTGAAGCATACATGATAATGGGTTCCACCACTGCAACGTAAATTGTTCTCGTGATCTCACCGTTCAGTCCCCAGGTCACCTTCGCTGCGCACGCAAGCTGTTTGTAAATGTTCGCCACCTTCTTACACTGGGCGTTTACGTGTGCTTTGAAATTGAGCCTTCGGTCGATCAACAGGCCAAGCAGCTTGACCTCGTCAACGAGGGCAAGCTGAGCGCCAGACATGACCAGGTTTGGGGGTTCGTACTTCAACTTTTTAGTAAAGAGCATCGCATTGGTCTTCTGCGCTGCAAAGTTGAGCTTATTACGTTTCCCCCATTTCACGATCATATCCAACGTATTGTTGGCCTGCTGCTCGATGATAGATGATGACTGGCCTGTGAATACGAGAACGACGTCGTCCGCGAAAGCTTGACAGTGTACTCCTTCTACCTCTAGTAGTTGTAGCAACGAGTCTAGGATTACGTTCCAGAAGGTCGGTCCGCCGATAGATCCTTGGACACATCCTTTGGTAGTTTCCTTCTCGTATGCTGCTCTGGCATAGTTGACCTTGATTTTTCGGTCGCTGAGATATGAGTTCACCATTTCGTAGAGGTTTGTTGGACACCTCTTCTTCGCTAGCTGGTATTTTAGGGCGGGCCACCATGCGTTGTCGAAGGCGCCCTCTATGTCTAGAGAGACTAGGAGTACAATGTTTTTGTCGTTTACTCCTTTTTTAATGTTCTCTACCAGGTCATAGAGGGCGTCCTCGGTTCCTCGTTGGGGCATGAAACCGTACTGTTTCTGACTGATGGTGGGGAGGAGATGCCATTGGAGTCGGGTTACCAAAAGCTTTTCAACGATTTTTCCGGGGACAGGCAGGAGACCAATAGGACGGTAAGATTTCGGGTGTGTGTAATCTGTCTTACCGGGTTTGCGTAGGATGACCACATGCGCTGCTTTCCATTGCTTGGGGAAGTACCTTAGCGACAAGCACTTGTTTGCCATTGCTAAGAAGGTCTCCCGTTCGCATCGGATTGCTGCAATGCAAATGTCAGCTGTTAGCCCGTCTATTCCAGGGGCTTTTTTCGGTTTCAACGTTTGCAACACTGACTCAAGTTCAGCTGATGTAAATGGTGGGTCATCTTCCGGTAAATCCGTTGGTGTTTCCTTTGTCCGTTCCCGCAACTCTGTATGGCACGGCTGGTCGGTGCTTACAGAGTCGTCGGGATAGAAAGTTCTGGCTAAAAGTTCTGCAGAGTACTGTGGGGATAGAGTGTTACCTTCGGTATCTCTGAGAAGCAAGTCTTCTTGCCTTGCCGAGGTTTTTCTAATCACTCTATAGATCTTATCCCACATGCTCTCCTTCTCCTGATTCGTGCAGAACTCCTTCCAGCTTTCCGTTTTAGCTTTATCGGCTTTTTCCTTGTAGTCTTGCTTAGCAATTTGATATTGTTCGACTACAAACTGGACTCTGTCGGGGGCGGCATTCCTTATCCTTCTCTTTCTTCTGAGAACTTCCTTTTTCAAATCATCAAGCGTTTTCGTGTACCACGGGGGAATCGGATTCCCTTTGCGCGGGCCTGCTGATGGAATGGTGTTTTCGCAGGCTTCGTAGATACTTTCAGTGTAGCTCGTGATCATCGACTCCAGCTCTTCTGAGCTTTCACATTCCTTTACAGACTCCGGTGATATGTGCCTCTTGTCCAGGGAGGTTTTCAGGCGTGACATGAAGTCTGGCCACTTTGCCTTCCTAGTGTTGTACCTGCGTGTTGTGATAGGCCTCAGATGTTCGAGGGCCTTTACAAGACGCAGGGTGAAGGTTATTGCATTGTGGTCTGATGTTGTGAGAGTTCTGTCTACCTGCCAGCCATCTATTTTCCCCAGAAGTGGCATACTGCATGCGGTAACGTCTACTATGCTTGTGCAGAGTTTGCCTTTTCTGACGACTTCGAAGGTTGGTGTATCACCTGTGTTGAGAATGTGTAAACCCATCTCATTGAAGAAAGAGTGGACGGCTTCTCCTCTCTTGTTTTCCGATGTGCTTCCCCACCAATGGGACCAAGCATTAACGTCACCAGCGACTATCAGGTCTTTTGTCGCTAGTTTTTCGCTAAATGCCTTGATCCTGTTGAGGTAGGGATCGACGTGTTGATCCCCTTCCAAGTAGATAGAGATCACTCCCAGTTTCAGGCTTTCGCTGGCCAGTAAGACTGCCGCTTCCGTCTCGGTAACAAGCTGGGGGTCGTGGATAACCTCCAACTTGTCACCAAAGATTATGACAGCTGCTTTAACTGGTTTTTGCCTGTTCAAGCTGCACTGAACGACGCGTGTTCCAGGGTACTGTTTCATAACGCCTTTGTTGCCTACATAAGGCTCTTGGACTAGGGCGAATGAAACTCCCCTTTCCTTCGCGACCTTCAGGAGTTCTGCTGTTGCATTCTGAGAGCGATGTAGGTTTGCCTGGATGAAACGCAGGCCCGCTTCTCCTACTCTTCGGGGGATTGAGCCTTCTACCTCATGGGTGCCCTCAGCAATACGAGATTCGGGACCGCGCTATACCATCCCATTTTACCTTTTCAGGGCACTCGCTACTGAAAGCGTTATGAGCGAGTTCCTTACTCGAGCTGCTGGGATGCGCGGCTACGCAATTCTTGCACTTCGGTGGTAGGTCTTCTATTCTGGCCCTGCATTGAGCCCAGGAATGGGGTCTTCCGCAGTGACTGCAGAGTTCGGCCCCTTCCCGGCAGATTGCTTTTGTGTGGCCAAAGCCTAGGCACTTGGTGCACTGCACCAAGGGTGAGTGGTCTTGAACTGGCCTTCTCTGAAGTCCAATGTAGACCTTGCCTGCGTCTATAAGCAATCTGTGAATGCGAGGCGAAACCTCCAGCACAGGATGACATTCGTGCGGATTGCGCGCCTTCTTCCTATACCTGACCCTGATGGTGCTTTCCTTTAAATCGATCTCCTGTAGCAAGTTTTTGTTCTGCGCCAAGAGGTTCTCCACTATCTCCGAGTCCTTGTGGTAGGATAGTACATCTCTAATTATTATGAGTGGATTTCCCGCTTTCGCGGTTTCCACTTTTAGATTTGTGTCTAGCTGAACACAAGTTCGCACGAGGCTCAGGTCTTCCTCCGTACCACAGCTCAGGATTACTTTTCTGTTCCTGGCCTTACGTACTCGGTCAACCTTCGCCCCGGTCGTCTTTGTGTCCAGCGCCACTCTTATCCTGTCGATAAGGTTTTCGGCGGTAGTGGGCACGGCTGGATTTGAAGTTGACACTATCAAAGTGTGGTTAGGTTTTGGCATGGGCGGTTTCGCTGCCACTTTAGCGTAAGTGGGCTTAGGTGGTCTACCCATTTTTGCCTGCGATATCTCTTCAGCGATGCTGACGGCTGGAGGGGGCTGGGTCAGTTTTTCTTTCCGCATCGTTCGGAGCTCTGACGATACGGCTTCGAGGCGCTCTGTTATGGGCAACATGTGCTCTTCGATGTTAATTTGGACAGGGACTGGGGGAGGGGGGGTTAGATTTTCATTTTTGAAGTGATCTTTTATAGTTTTTTGAATTTCTTTTAATGAGTCCGAATACTGTGGATGGGGAGGGGGAGGTTTCAAGAGGAGGGTTTGCAAGGCTTCTGAATTTTGCTGGAGGATCTCAGCGGTCCTTTCTTTTTCGGATTGTGACTCCCTTCGAAGCTCATCAATCTGCCTCTGAAGAGCTTCCACTCCGGTTTTTAGGCCGAAGCAGTCTCTCCTCAGAGGTCCCAGATCGATACATGGGGTCGCTAGATCCTTTAGTTGACCGCTAAGAGCCAACACTGCGTCTGCCGTCGCCTTTATTTGTTGGTGTGGCTCCCTGGTCTCATAGCTCTGCCAGTCTCTGATAGCCTGTGTCTCCTTTTTCATCACGGCTATCTCTTCCCTGGCTAAAGCTACCTCCTTGAGTAAATTTTGTTGTAGGATCGTCATGGCTTTTATGTGCGCCCTTTCCGCCGACAACAATTCCGAGGCATGTCTGGTCCGCTCGCGTTCGAGTGCTGCTATGTGACGGTGTCTTGAGTCAGCGAGGGAAAGGACGATTTCGTACATAGTCTGGAGACTCTCGATTGCGGTCATCTTTATCTCACGCTTGACGTTCATAGACTCCTCGAGTGCATCCTTTCCCCGCTGCATTGCGTCATTAGCAACTTTCGTGGCCATGTCCATCTCGACCCCCGTCCGTTTTGGGCAGTGTGCGATCAGCATACTAATTCTCTTATTGTGGGCGGGGGGAGTCTGAATGGACAATTCAGACACGCTGTCCAACTCTTCTCCGTCGAGCCTTAGTTCTTTCGGCGGGGAAATCCCGCACTGCTCCCAATTCTCGACTCTGTCCACCGCTGCCACATACACCGAGCTTGACTCCGGGACCGAGGTCGACGGAGCCGAGCTGTCACTTGCATTTTGTGATGGCGGTAGAGGAATGTCCAGGGACTGGGAGAGGCGGGACTCCACCTCGGGCTCTTGGGGTGGCGTGCTGGGACCCTCATTGATGGGCTGCTTCAGCTGAGTTACCTCCGACCTGCTGGTCTTGGTATTTTTTTTTAAGATTCGCTTGTGGAGCGAGGATGCCACTGATCGAACTGAGGGCTTCTTCGCTTTCGGGGCGGTGGTGAGGGCGGAGGTGGAGGCGATTTTTTTATCGGACATTATTTAAAATTTACACACTATTCTTAATTATAACCAATTATAAGTACCTAAAAATTAACCTTAAACAATATTAAAGTACCTAAAATTAACCTATTCGCTGGTGGTCTGCGATCCTCTTCCTGTACTGCCTTACCGGAACGCGCCAAAAACCCGATGGATGGTTCTGCGTGCTTTTCAGTCCCAGACGTCAGCAGTCAGTACTTATGCAGGAGCCAAGTTGTTGATAATATCCTCCCGATTTGAATGACACCAAACACGGTAGGTCCACCTCTGCTGGTCAAGATGGACTTCAGGGCGGAGGGGTGGTGACAGACTCGACGGGGGGAGGTGTCTTAATCGCCTGCCGATGACGTGCAGTGGAATGTTTGCAGCTCCGTGTCGTAATACGTGCCGGCGGAGTGGTTGAACGTCAGTGAAGGTTGCGCTATCGCGTACGTGCCGATTTTGAAAAACACGTCTATGCGACAGCTGTGATGTTCGTCTCTCACTAACCTTGCGACGGAGTATTTTTCCAACGTTCCCGACTTTTCCTTCGAAACACTTGATTCCAGGAAGCTGCAAACGCGAACCCGAGCTCTTTGTACTGTTGGTAACCTCTGGTAAAACTGTGCCGCGCGTAGCTCTAAAAAAAAATTACTTAAATTACTTTTATATTAGTATGCCATTGAAGGTAAGCTAGATTGGCACGTTTAAAAAAAAGCTTAATTTTAAGGCCCTCTTGCGGAGGATTTGAAGACTCTTTATCGTTATAAAAAAATTAACGTCCACTCTGTTTCTCAAGAATAAAAATGTGACTAAGGAATTATCAATATAAATTCTTATAACTATTTTTACATCTGACTACGCTAACCCTTTTGAAGATTCAACACGTTTGCCTCGATAAAAATATCCATCATGATTTCACCATGAAACTATGTGATATTATACAAATAGACAAGGGTTTTTTGTTTTTAAAATTTTACTAACCCAAAATAATAATGAGTTTGGATTCTTACTTTTTGAGAAACGCGAGAGAAACCTTATAAACTGGTATTTGACACGACCTTGCATGAATGCCATACATTTTAATGGCCGACAATAGTTAAAAATAATTTTGTCCACCATGGGGTAACAGGAAAAAGACCCTGTTGTTCCCCATGTGGGCCAAAAACTGTGGGACAAGAGGAACAACCTACTTTTGCCCCGATAAATGTTAACTTGTATGATACAGTATACGTCTAATGCTTGAATGCGGTAACAAACGGATTTTATCCTACTACGACCTCACCTTAAGTAAAAACAAACTAATGCATCTCTGCCAATTAAAAGCTATATTGATATTCATAAAAGCTTAGCTCACAGAGGAACAGCTGTTCACAGTATTGATCCAAGCTGTTATAAATTTTCCCTTCAAAATGGTCTTTATTATTCATTTAAATGTTGACTCAAAACCGAACAGATTTATTTATAGCATCGAGTATCGATTATTTAAATCACCCCAAACACTGAAAAATGTTTTGCAATAAATCTTCTTGCCTCAATTTATCTATAGCCGTCAAAGATATTTAAAACAATAGATATAGAGTCATATAGCCGATATAGCCCGAAAACCTACAATTAAAAGCAGTGTCGTGTGCACGTGCTGCGTCTAAATTCATTATCTACATTAAAAATGTAATTGTAGACAAACAAGCGACGGGCACCAGATGGTAAGTGGTCACCGCTGCCTATTGACAATTGGATTCCTACAATACCCAGAACATTGGCACTCCACGCTAAATTAGCCTTTGTTTTAACAACATCAGATTTAAAAGAGTGTGTTGTTTCTAAACGTATCTATATTTATGAAGATGTTTAGTACACTTTATACGTGAATTTCTCACCAGTCCCAACATCCATGTGTTATAAATCAATGATTGCCATGCAATATTCGAGCTTTCAATGCAGAAATATAAACAAAAGAGGAATATAATTTATTATCGGGTATTTCTGCAGATTTCAGTGGTGATTGATTGTGTGGCGAACCGTTATGACGAGCGCGGGTGATTTAGCACCGATGAGCTTGATCGGGTGTGGCGGAAGGGCGAAAGTAATGGGCGAAAGCACCCTCGCTTGATGGCCTATTAAATATCATGATCTATAACAGGATATGTATACACCTGCTGCTGTAATCGGAGTGATGACGACTGTAGTGCTTGATTTTTGTAATTCCAACTTTCGGTTGTATTCGTGTATATGGTAGCCACAGAAAAGTTGTTTTTGAAGTTATACTTCTTAAGCAACTTGCAACAAGGTTGCATGAAACGTTTAACGCTACCATGGAGGGGGAATAGAAAGAGACAGAGCGAGAGTTTCACTTCTTCCGCGCGGGGGGAATGTCACTCGACTCGAAGCACGAATGAAATGAATTTAAATAAGAAACTAGGTAGTAGATCTGCACAGATAGATCTGTGTAAGAAACTGATTATTTAAGAAATATGTCACTTTGACAATGACAGTTGCATTGATTTTCTCCACAGACAGTATGTTCTGAATTACACAACGAGCCTGCAGCCTGAAGTTTAACTTCTTCCGCGCGGAGGGACTCCACGCACAATTTTTTTGTTTGTTTATATTACAAAAAAATTACAAAATTTAAATTATCAGTTCGTACATTTCTCAGTCAAATAGAATCCTGCTTTCTTTGTACACAAACTAAACTAAATACAACTAAGAATAACACTACAAAAACAGTTAGACTGCTCATAGACCGGCGAAGTCGTCAAGGCAATCCAAATGATCGAGCCCACTATCAGTTGGCAGCATACCCAGCATACTGGCGGCATTACCACGTTTAATGGCAATGCTTACCTATGCGTTGAGTCAGAAAATAAATATGGGGTTCATATATGCGTAATCATAATATCTCTTAGTTAATACATAATAGATATATCCAACGACATATATTTGTATAAAACTCAAATAAACATCGCCACATGTAATTAAACTAGGTAAATCTAACTACAGAAACAGAAAAGACAGAACAAATAATACAAATCAACTTACCCTCCCTTACTCCACTTTATTACCGCTCCGTTGAACTAGATATTAATAAACCGTTCTTTCAGTATTAATAAAACACGATATTGGTAATTATAGGTGAAGTATGAAGTAATAATAGTCGGGTTTATTGGAAGTTAATATCTAAGCCATATTGATTTACTATTTTATAAGTAACGCTCGTGGCGTTGCTCTATATCTGGTCTTGATAACTCAGAATAGTTAAGTAAAGATTGCTGAGGGCAGACATTGGATGGGTGAGCATAATTTATTAATTTATTGACATAATTAATTTATTGTATAATTTTGACATTTTTAGTTTGATTATTTTAAATTTCAATTCGTAATAATTATTATTAATGTAATGTGACTAGCTACTATTATTATTATTTTCCATTGATATTGTTTTTTTTTATTTGTATGAGTCTATGTTACTTGAAAATAAATGATTATATAATATACTTATGTTAACTATAGTTCTTATTCTATGAAAGAAATCGAAGGGCGCAACGCTAATTGACCAAGAGCCGTGGCGGATGCAAAAACCCCTAATTATTCTAACTTAAATTTTACTTTAATTATTAGAGCAGAATTTCAAGTGCAATCATCTAAGGGCAGTGTTGTTTTGAAGTCACTTGGTGGCTTTGTCATAGTTTTGCGTCATTGAATCCACAGGCTATTTTTCAGCATTCACTGCGAGTATTTAACGTATATAAAACATCTTATATTGATTTTAAGAACTTTCTATTAAGCCTAATACGGAAATACAAAGAGAAAGAACGGAAAATCAGTATGATTGGGTCTATCTACAATATGGATAAATTTATCAATACCGCAATCTCATTTCCGCGACATAATCTCTCGATAATAGCGTCTTATCGATTCCGGGAAGCTCCAGAACATAAACAGCACCGAAAACTAAATAACCCGGTTCGATAATCAAAGAGCTTCCCGCCGAGATGGAGCCCTTAATTACTTCCATTAATTACCCTTGAAATATGCCACTCGTTAAAAATTTGGGCGAGCCGACACCGTAATTTTAATGAGTCAAAGCGTCGCTGGATTTGCTGCGAAAAGTGAAAAAAACAGACAGTTAAGATGAAAGTAGTACTTCTGGATATAAATTACAATAACCACCTATTCTTAATTATATTCTATCTATTTATTCCCCATCATACTGCCGTAGATTTGATTCATCATCATCATCATCAGCCAGAAGACGTCCACTGCTGAACATAGGCCTCACCCTTTAACCTCCACACTGAACGACAGCCTGCCTTTTGCATCCACTGGATGCCAGTGACTCTCACTATGTCGTCGGTCCATCTAGTGGGAGATTTATAAAATAATAATATAAATAATATTTTATTTCTCAAAAAACTTAGCCTATTATTACTTACATTATCCATGACAAAATATTGTAGGTACACTTGTTACACTTTTTGTATTGATTTGTCATTTTGATTTAACTAGGTAGGTAGGTATAAGTAGTTTATGATATAAGTAAGTTTTAAAATTAAAATTTGATTGATGTTGGTTTATTTATAAACTTTTTATTATCATAGATTTAGCAGATGAGGTGTATGTGCTTTGTATTGAGACACAGAATCAACGAGACTGAAAATCTCATTTAAACCCTTTAAATCAAATATATTATTATGAACAATAAGGACACTATTAAGTATAATACAAATAATTAGTATGAGAAAAAAAAAGATCTACTTCCGTAAAAAATATATATTTTATAAACTTTTTTTAAGCTATTAAATAAATTTTAACTTTTATTACACTTAATTAAATGATAATAAACTAATTGATATATAATTAAATTTTAACATACTTGCGTTTAGTTTAGTTATAATAGTATATATTACCTACACACGAACAGTCTTATTAATAAACGTAATGTAGCTTCGGTATTAGTAGCTCTACGTTTTGTATTTATCTCTTTTGAATTCGGAATTCGATCACGAAATTATTTCTATGTTACCTTAGATCGTGAAAAACAAAAAACGGATTAACTGTAATATTCTCAGTTGATAAATAAGGCATTAAGATGTTTTTATTCTAAGAATGTGTAGGATGCCAAATATATACATAAACCCGCATCAGAATATGAGAAGGAAGGTACATAGCGCAATGATCCATTCAGCTGCCAAACAATCGCAACAACGAGGCACAATAAAGCACACACCCGCTGTTATCCCATAAAAATGTGGGTCAAACCAAATCCCAATCTCTCGCCCTTATTGACGCAAATAGGACATTGCTGTCTCTAATTTATACGCCACTAGAGAAAATAGTGGACGTACAGTCAGCGTCAAATTTATTTTAGCGTTCCGGGTAGTCCAATGAATCGAAAGGGTATACATTTACTTAAATGTAAGAAAAAAAGAAAGAAGAACATTTACTTTGTGCACAAAACGTTATATCAACATCACAACCACCACCCCTTCCTTGTGGAAATTCCGGAGATTCTTAATCAACAATTTGGGTCGTCAACATTGATGATACGTATTGTCCAAGAATGGAACGCCTTGCCTTCCTCCTTGTTTCCTGAGAACTACAATCTAGGCATCTTCAAGGCTAGAGTGAATAGATTTCTTCTAGATCAACCTGTTCCATCCTCGGTAGCCACGTCGCTTACTGTCAGGCAAGTTGGTGGCTAAGCTGTAGACCTATAGAATCTATATGTATAAAAGAAAGTCGTGTTAGTTACACTATTTATAACTCAAGAACGGCTTAACCGATTTGGCTGAAAATTGGTGGGGAGGTAGCTCAAAAGCAGGAAACGGACATAAGCTACCTATCATCAGCAACATCATCATTTTTCATCACTAAGCGAGTGCAACCGCGGGCGCAGCTAGTATATATATATATAAAACAGAAAAATACAATGCAGGAAAAAACATAAAAGCATGTTCAGGTGTGGCTGTAGTTTACGCAATCAGAACATTGTTAAAACTATCCAAAATAATAGTTTTAACGAGAAAACGTTTTTAAAAAGCCTTCCATACTAAAGTTCCGCCACAGTTGCCGATTAAACGCTTTTGTTGTCGCCAGTAACTTTAACATATCTCGTGACATTAAGGGTTGTATCGCCAAGTCGTATCTATTCTGAAATTATACCACTGTACCTATTAGTACTTTTGGCAAGGAAGTGTTGGTTTTTATTTGTCATATAACAGGACGAATTGATAACCATCCTCCTTTTTCGAAGTCGGTTTTAAAAATTAGGTAACCTCAAAGCGCATCTTGCAAATTTATATTTATTTAGTCCAAATGTATAAAAACTTCCTAGCTTGTTTTTTAGCAAGACCGCCTAGCCTGGAAGTTACTCCACCAGAAAGAGCTACGCTCTTAAATATTGAATAAATGTATGAAAGATTAAAGAATCTTTCAAGTATTTGTTAAACCAAGTAAAACCATGATGTACGTGAAGTCACGGGATACAAGTAGTGTAATTTAGATGAAACAGTTTGCGGAACCTGTCAGTATTTCTCCGTTCGTTATGTTACTTATTGGTTTCTCGCCACTTCGCACATATTGGGTTTTGAACATAAATCTTTGGTTTTAACACATCAATGTTATGTTCCGAAATGACATTTACCGATGGTCTGATTCATACTTCAACTTATTAATATTAGGGTTTGCATTCGAATATTCGAATATTCGAATTATTCCAATAATAACTTAGATCGAATATTCGAATACAAAAATCACTATATTCGAATATTCGATCAACACCAAACTAAGAACTTTGATGCGCACCACAAAATACATTTACACTTCACGTCGTCGTTTGGACGCACTACGAGTAAAATAATATGCATATGTTCTAATGTTTAATTTATTACAAATTGCATGTAACTAAATACATTACACATACTGAAAAAATAATTGCTGATAGATCTCTGAGATATGAGCGTTTACAGTTTTAGGTGAGGATAGAGAGGAGATACTCTGTTCCTCTCTTGCAAAGCGTGTGTTGGTATAGCATTTGTATGACGCGCCTGAGGTGTGACGTCTTAACTCAGTATAGTGTGTTCTCTGTCTAGTATGAAATTAAAACACTTGTAACTTTGTTATTTTTGAACTAATAATTTTTTTTTTCGTTGATAGGCTCTATTTATGATCAGCTTTCTTATGAGGTAATAAAAAAATATTAGTCATTATGCCTATTATACTCACAACACGTTCAAACAAGGCTATGTCGTTCGGGCGGGGGGGTCGTTTGGGCGACACGCACACCAAAACCAAAATTCGAAAACACTCTGAGACAGTGCTGGCATTTTAGTGCTTTCGGCACTAGATCTAGTGCTTTTTGACATTTTGGTGCCGTATCTGAGAATTTAGCGCCTAGTGGAAAATCTAGTGCTTTTTTTAGGCTCCGACCCTACATAAAAATACGTTTAAAATCCGAATTCTAGCCAAGGTGGTCCCAAATGCGATTGATGCTGTTTGATTATGGTTTGGAGAGTTAAAAAAATTTAATAATGTTGTGATATTTTTGAAATTAATTTTCTCTACTTTATTTCAAAGTTTAATTTAAAACTGTTAGTAGTACCTAGGTAATGTATATAGGCCTATAGGCAACAAACAAAAATATACAAACAAACGAACTTTACCTACTATTATTATAATATTAGTACAGATAAGTTTAGTACTGAATCTAGTGCTTTTTTGACTCGTGGAATTCAGAGAATCTAGTGCTTTTTTCAGAGTTTTAGTGCCCAGTACAATTTCAGACTGTTCTGGCATGCATGATAGATTAGAAGTTAAATTAAGACGACGCATAATTTTTTTGTGTAATTAACGATCCTCTGGTCTATTGATCTAATTATGTTATTTTTTAAATATTACTTATAGGCATAAATTAAGACGACGCATAATTTTTTTGTGTAATTAACGATCCTCTGGTCTATTGATCTAATTATGTTATTTTTTTAATATTACTTATAGGCATTTCATATTTTATTGTATTTGCCTCTTAGCCAAATTCTCTAAGTTACAAACATTATCACGAATAATCTCGAGACCTAGCGTTTGACATTTAATTTTGGAGGTTAGAGAATTCGTCTTACGCATGAATGTGGCAACTTTTATCTTTAAATTTTTGAGGTTGTGATTTTGTAGTGTGTCATGCTTAATTGACATTATGTATTAAATATGAGGTAAGGTTTTAAGTGTGTTAATTAGGTTTTTAGTTTTAGTGTTGTAAGATTTTGTGGTATTAATCGTCAGTTTGTTTGAGTTTATTACAAATATTTAAAAAAAAACATTTGTTTTTTTTTTCAATATTCGAATATTATTCGAATAATTCGAATACTACCCGGAAAAAAAAACGAAAAAATATTCGAATAACTAAAAGTTCGAATATTTGCAAGCACTACTCAGAATATAAAAAGACCCCGATTGTTCCTATTTTAGCAGAAATTAACGTACGCTGTAGAACAAGCTTCATTGGCATTTACAGAATTAGCAAAAATTACTACAAGTTTTTCCGAACATAACTGCTAGAGTTACTTCACTCAGAAATTGCTTATCCGGATTTAGCAAATGACTTCGAAAAAGGACGAAGGCTCTCAATTCGTCCCGTATATTTATTTTTATTATTTTTTTATTTATGTACTGTGATTATACGGCATCTGTAAACCAATTCGCATTTTTCTTTTTTTATCATGTACAAAAAACCCGCGGAGTAGTCCCACAAAAATTTCATTAATTAGAGTTCAGTAGTTTTTAAACCAGCTCAAATGTTATGGATTTTTGCTAGCGCCTACGAATTTCGCTATAACAAATCACTACAATACTTTTGTTTTGTCTTTTGTTTAAGTCAAAACAAGGAGGTATTCATGAATGGATTAGTCATCGTATTTATAAATAAACTAGTGGTTTGCCCCGGACAGAATTAAGGTGCAACGTTTCACAAATGGCGGGAAATTCAAAAATCAAACAGTTTTCTTGTCCTTGTAGCTAGGCCGGTTAATTATTGTAAACGATCGTGATGTTTGCGACAATTGATTATTATTCTTTACAAAATCATGTAAAGTTGTTTATCTCTAATGCACATTATTACTTACATATGTCAATAAACAATTTTTACTGTTTAAAACGGTTTATTGACAAATGTAAGTAATATGGTGCGTTACTAATAAATAACTGTACATGATAATGTAAAAAACACCCAACTATTGTCGCAAACGCTGTGTCATTACAAAATAATTACCCGGCCTAGCTACAAGGACAAAAAATGTTTGAAATTTGTATTTCCCGCCATAGGTAAAACGTTCCACCTTAAAAGAGGTTTAAGCGTTCCACTATCATAGGTGTTTACCAAAAGTTCTAAAATAAATTATCTTCACAAAAAAAGACTTCAAACAACGACAAAATACAAACATTCTTAGTTAATGTGCCACTACAAAGAACAATTGTTTTTTGCACTGATTTAACAAACAAAAAAACAAAACCAAATGCAAAAAGTGTAGTCGAGCTTTTAATTAATTCAGCAGTCCGAAGTAAAAAAAAATACGTTTGACTAGTTTGCTTAACATTTAACCGCGATCTCGCCTGATGAAAAGCGATGATTTTTCTCTTTTTTTCTCTTCTTGGCTTTATATATATTGATAAATTTATATAATAATTCTAAATTCTAAATTTTATTTTGTAATTTGCATGATATAACTGTTTGCTTTGGCATAATTGTACTGTTATAATAAGAGAAGCCACTGGCACCCGACACACAGTCCCAGACTAGTTCGGGAGCCTATGGAAAATCACGTAATGTAAAACTAAATTTATGTCAAAATAAGTTACTTTGTTTGTTTGTTTGATGATGCGTTCGAAGATGGAGCACGTTTGCCCAGTAATAACCCATTTACCCTAGATTTCACTTCGAACACTTTACCCTAGACTTCGTTTGGAACACTCTAAGAATATGCTATATAATTTTACATTATTATAAAAATATTGTGTACAGTATGAATAATAACCTATAATTTTATAATTTATAATATATTGAACTATAAATTTATGTATATTAGACAAATAAATAAATAAATACATATATATATTATAATATAATATAATAAATAATATGTATATAATTATTATATACCTTGCAATAATATTATATGAGAGTTATTTTTATCATATTTACAAACTCGCATACAAGCTCATTTTACCAATATCCTATTTTTATTATTTTAGGTGCAAATGTTTGCTCGGTTGTGTAGTGGGATAGTATAGGCGGACTGCAGTAGTTCTCGACACGGGTTATCCTAGTGAGGACTGCTTCGCAAAGCTTACTATTTTAGGCTCGTCTCTTTGCTAATTTAATTTACCACGTTAGATAAGGTGAAATATTTAAGTAAAAATATTGTATCTTTTAATTATTGTGCGTGTGTAAATACATGAATAAAACAAAAAAATATTTTATAGATTATGCTTATTAGTTAAGCTATAAGCGCTACAATGGTAAAGAGACCGTGTCATTCGAAAACATATTTCACTGAACTTAATTTTAACAATACCGTCATCAGTACCTTACCTTCTTCACCTGATTTCATCCGATTACTTGGCTTCCTCAAGATCTCCACCTCTTGAACATGAATAATTCAGTTGAAACCAGAAACGTCAATTTAGAGTTGCTAAAGGAAACCTCTAGAAAATTTGTCTTGAGCAATCATTTGTACTCTCCTAGGTAAATTTTCTAAAGGGTTTGCATTTTAAATGAAGGCTAATAGTGTAATTTATTATATACTAGCGAGCCGCCCGCCGTGCGAAGCTGGGGCGGGTCGCTAGTTACATATATCATCATCATCATAAGCCAGAAGACGTCCACTGCTGAACATAGGCCTCCCCCTTTAACCTCCACACTGAACGACAGCCTGCCTTTTGCATCCACTGGATACTTGGATGGTTACATATATCCCTTCCGTGAAAATGTATCTTACTGATGGTGAAAACCGCTTCAAAATCCGTTACGTGGTTTAGGAAAGGAGTTAGCGGCCATACCGTAGAGGGAGAAAGGCCATACAGACGTCAGACAGACTGACGTGGAAAGCGACTTTTATTTATAGTATGTAGAGATCATTAGGTATCATGGTAGAGATAAAGAAGAGAAGATAGAGATAGAGATAGAGAATAGAGAATAGAGAAGAGATTTATTACGGCATCGATTCGTGAAATTTAAAAGTTCTCTCATATTTTTGATAAAAAGAACAAACTGGATTTTCAGTGTTCTGATTCCATAAAATAATTATTTTTTAATTCTCACTCAGTATTTTTTTAAATCTTCAAATACGTTGAAACGCGCCCGTAAGATAGCCGCCCGCTTTTAGCTACCCTTACCCCCGTTTGTGGAGCTTTAATATCTGCAACTACAACGCACCCACGGGCATTATAAACCATTCGAAACTGTGTATGGCAAATCGTATGCATTTCAGGCTGTTCAATTGTGGAACGCGTTGCCCCGTGCATGTTAGATTCCATCAACGATGACGATTAGACGATTAGTGCTCCATCGCTCGCTATTTATAAAGACCGTGTAAAGCAGTTGCCACCTTGTTGACGCTGTTGTTGTTTATTTAACTATTCATATTAATTCATCTATACTAATATTATAAAGAGGAAAGATTTGATTGTTTGTTTGTTTGTTTGCATTGAATAGGCTCCGAAACTACTGAACCGATTTGAAAAATTCTTTCACTGTTGGGATGCTGCACTATCCCCGGTTGACATAGGCTATATATCCCGGCTTCGCCCGTGCGAAGCAGTGGCGGCCTACTAGTTTTATATATTTATGTATTAGTATAATATCGTAATTTTAAGTAATAAAACCGGGCCCGTACATAAACTCTCTGGAGCTTATGTATGGCTTTTCGATGAAGGAAAACATCGTGAGGAAACCTGCATACGTACGGAGAAGGAATTCAATGGCGTATGTGAATCCACCAATCCGCACTGGGCCAGCGATGTGGATATGGCCCAATCACCCTTTCGGGGGTAGGCTAAAAGTCCAACAGTGGATTCTTAAAAGGCTGATTATGATGATGATGAAGTAATATAAGTATTAGTATGTATTGTTATAAGAATGTACGGTATATAATATTACTATCACATTATTCAATATTGCACGCCCGCCTTCTACCTCCTGTATGAATCCTCTCCATCCTAAGCTTGCATGGAAGAGATCGCTCTTAGCGATAAGGCCGCCGATTGTTGCACTAGTTTTTAAGCTGTTTTATCGTGTGTATGAAATTTGTGGTATGAACAATAAAGAGTTTATCTATCTATCATTCTATATATAGAAAACATCATCATCATCTCATCATCTTGTGAGAATGGTATGGTATTCTTGACCGTATCTCAATAGCACTGAAGTTTTCGTAACAGAAAACACAACATTGCCAAAGTATACACAGTTCTATCAAAATACAAGCACATGGGAGAGATACATAAAGGTGTATTAGATATTAAAAGCGATTGAATAAAGGCGAGCATAAAGAAACTCAGCTAGATTATTGCTCTCGTCACGAACTTTTACTATTTCTTTAAAAATTATACACAAAAAAATATTTTGACGATGGAACAATATTTTGCTTGTAAAATGTAAATACAAATAGACGAGCAAAATTGTACCTTATCCTTCTCATTTCAAAGATTTGCAATGCTTAATTAAGACACGAGGTGAGTTAATTACATTCATGGAGGAATACAAACCGCAGAAGATATATTTTCGCAATTTATTCTCTCCCCCAATTCTTCATAAACATGAGACGTTACGCCTACCTACTCGAATAAATTAATCTAATAATTATTATCTCGCAAACAAAATTTATTATTGCCGTCACAAAATTTTATTAAGTTGTTCTCGTAAATATGTATCGCTGAAAGAAGAGAGTTAAGACGTAGAACGTAAATTGGGTACGTCTGAAAAGTTTCAAGGACTGTATTATCGATTTTTGTAGATTACCTTACTATGAATAGTTGATATGTCGCTAAACGTCTAAAAGGGTATTTACCACAGACCTATATCTAAGTAGACTTCACAGGGGTCTAAACTGTATGAAAACTAAGCGTGTCAAATTTTTCGTACCTAAAAGTACTTATCTATAAAAAGAAATATATTTATTCCGTCGGCCAACTCTATTAATGGTATTCTTACAACTCAGTATTGTTCTTATATTTTTATTTCTGGTGTACACAATAAAGAGTTTCTATCTATCTATTGCACAATTACCTATTTTCGTTTAAAACTGATATGTGTTGTCGCGGCACCGCTTGAGCAGATTGGTTTTAGCTGAACTCAACTACGACAATTTATCGTGGTTGTATTGGAAATATGACATGCAAGGTAGGTTGACTTGTAGCGTCTACTTGGATATAATGCTGTGGTATTTACTATATTATGTACTTACCAAAGCAATTTTCTTGTTTGATATATCTACTTCATAGATCACACACACAGTGATCACAGCTCATTGTGTGTTTGCTTTAGTGAAAACTTTAGTGCTGTTGAAATCAAGTTGAAAATAAAATACGCTTAGAGCGGTATTCGCGTAGAAGTACTGCTCTGCGTAAGTGCGTCTGTAATGCGAGAACCGTGTAAGCGTTTCATCCTCACGAATGCGAGCAATATTGACTATCAGTCTGCATCCTTACCAACGAAACTGTCATCATCATCATCAGCCAGAAGACGTCCACTGCTGAACATAGGCCTCTCTCTCTAACCTCCATACTGAACGAAAGCCTGCCATCTGCATCCACTGGATGCCCGCGACTCTCACATTGTCGTCGGTCCATCTAGTTGGAGGCCTACCTGCTCTGCGTGTTCCGGTTCGTGGTCTCCACTTCAGAACCTTTCTTCCCCATCGGTTATCAGTTTTTCGAGTGATGTGGCCTGCCCAAGGGCCCATTGCCACTTTAACTTATCAGCTATGTCAGTGACTCTGGTTCTTTGGCGAATATCCACGTTCCGAATATCAACGAAACTGTGCTTTATTGCAACGCAATAAACGCGACCTTAGGGAAAGGTCGCTGCAGTAAGGATAAGTAAGATATAATTGTGGTGATTTGGCAGCAGTTACTCCAAACTTGGCCTATCATCCGGCCAAGTTAGCACTTTAATTGTCTTGAAGACAACACGCAAAATAATCTATTCATGTTCGAACAGATGTTTTACATTTCAAGTCAGACCTAACCGCATTACAAATTCAACATTAAGCCTTATTTACACTCCTGCATTATACAGATTACGCATGCTCCACAGATTTTCGCTTTATATGATAATTTCTCGTGCCTTTACCTGGCGGTGAGCCAATTTTTTTTGCGGGTGCTGATAGTATCTTCGTTTAAGCTCCGCTCTGTGGTTTGTGATTATCGGGAAAGGGGTATGAGGACAGAGGTTTGCATATTCTTATACTGCAACGTAGACGGATAATTATATTAAATGGGGGATCAGGATCGTTACGTTAATTCACTTTAAGGATTTACATTCCAACCTTGTTCTTTGATGAATGATAGAAAGATGTGGAATGCTTAAAGTATTCCCTTTAATAAAACTAGTTGGAAACTATGGCATGATTATCTAAAAATACAGAATTGTGTAATCGTAACGACATTGGCGTCGATTCTGGCCTACCAATCACTAAACTATACCAATCTGACTGGACTAAAATTATCTGCCTCTCTTTTAATTTTAATATGTGAGAAAAGGATGGCAACAATTTTAATTATATGTACAATTCATATTAGTTTACGTGTAAATCTAAATTTATGAATAATTGACTTTGACATTGGCTTTTTGATAGTGCTCTACCAACATGAAATTAATTATTTGGAGTGTAGCTCTATTCAGTGGCAGATTTACCAGCTGGCTGAGTAGGCTGGAGCCAGGGGCGGCAGTTTTTAGGGGCGGCAAGTTAGGGCCCGATATTATTTTCTTACGGAAATCATAATATTCATATTTATAAATACTTTTTACTGGGCAAGGCCTTTATTAACTAAACAAAATACAAGCTAAAACTAAAACTACAAATACAGTTAGACTGCTCATAGACCGTTGAAGGTCTAAAGACAATCCAAATGCTCAAGCCCACTACCAGTTGGCAGCGTACCCAGCATGCTGGCGGCATTACCACGTTGAATGGCAATGCTTTTTTATGCTTATATATACTTACCTAAACGTTATAAGGGCCACACTAACAATTGAACTGTAATGTTTCACCACTTAGATATTTTTTTCTAATAATTATTATGTAAGTAGTATAAGGCATACCCCGCTTTATTCATCATCATCAGCCAGAAGACGTCCACTGCTGAACATAGGCCTCCCCCTTTAACCTCCACACTGAACGACAGCCTGCCTTTTGCATCCACTGGATGCCAGCGACTCTCACTATGTCGTCGGTCCATCTAGTGGGAGGCCTACCTACGCTGCGTCTTCCGGTTCGTGGTCTCCACTCAAGAACCTTTCTTCCCCATCGGTCCCCGCTTTATTAGTAGTACATTATTGAGCTTTTATTAGCTAAAAACTATTTCTTGTGCAGTATTTGGGTTGTTAAAATAATCTAAGAACTGAAACGATCCCCTTGTTCACAACGATAGTAATAACTGGCAAAAGGTGGTGTAATTACGACGATAGTGCACAAATCATAGTTACAATAATATTGACAAAAAAAATTATGAATAATTTGTACGGGCCAAATTTAATCGATGACAGAAAACAAAGTCAATCTTATCAATAACACTGCTTTACGCACCTTTTGTTAAAATATTGTTGTTGAATCGCATTTGTTTATAGATTTTAACTTTATTTTCATACTTATCTTTTGTTTATAGCAATCAGGAGTGTTTTTTTTTTGTATGTATATGACGAATTTCTAGTGTAATTCCGCTTCTACGTCGTTTCGGGTACAACAGATAAGGATTTTGGGGAAAACTATTTTTCTCTATAGATATTTGTGATGCTAATTTAAACCTAACCTGAAATAAAATATTAATTACATAAAAGAGAAAAATGAACCTAACCTAAAACAAAAAAAAATAATTAAAACTAACAAAAAATTCGTTATAACAATTTGTATCAATGATATTAATTTTAAATAAAATATTTAATTATATTAAAAACGTAACATAACTTTGTAATTTTGATTTTGAACTAGGGTATTGAATTCTAGAGGTCGGGCGGCAAAATTTTAATTTCCTTCTGGCGGAAAATGTCTGCCACTGGCTCTATTAATTTCAAAATCGACCGCTACTAGGCTGCGAGCATTGTCTCTTATTTTATAACAGTACATTCGCTTATCTGTACTTTAAATATTCGGGACAAATAAATAAAAAATAAAACAAAAATTCGAGACATTTTTGCACACACTGTCATCTGATCCCAAACTAAGCAAAGCTTGTGATATGGCTACCAGAGACTGATATAGATACATAATATACTTTTAAATACATACTTAAATAAATATTAACACCCAGATATAGAATAAACACAAATGTTCGTTTATCACATAAATGTTACTCCTAGGTGGGAATCGAACCCACTCCCCCAAGCGCAGAAGGCAGGTTCACTACTAACTAGACCAACGGGCTATCAAACATTGATTCTCGTGCACGTCTCGTAACTCAATAAAAAGGCAATATTTTCCGCACAGCAGCTGCAACATCGTCCAATTGCGTTCGTCATTACGAGGCTACACGTCTCATGTGCTCGCGACCTGCCTTCGTTTAAACGCCGAGATTGCTTGCACATTGTATTTCAATTTTAGTATGACAGAGAAATGTCTTTGTTTGAATTTGTTGTCTCATCAAAATAACTTAAATTCTAGCAAACACAGAAACTTTTTTATACACAAAGTTTATGGTTATGGGATTTTGTTGGCTTCGCTGACAAAAGTCTTGCGATCTTTGATGAAGGTTGATTTGATTTAATTGGATGCCAGACTCTATAACAAGTTCTTAAATTATACTTTCAATAATAATAACGTTCTAAAGTTATATGATTATTTACGGGAAATTGACCGTGGTATGGTTGTGAAATAAGCTCATTCCACAACCTTACCACGGTCAATATCCCGTAAATAATCATATACGGGATATTTACCGTGGTAAGGTTGTGGAATGAGCTGATTCCACAAATATCCCGTAAATAGACATATAACTTTAGTGAACAACCGTGATAGTTTTAAACAGTGTTTTAATAACGTTTTATTGTGTCTATTATATGAAAATGTAAACTTTTTTACTTCTAAATAATGTTAGACTTGGCAATTTGTCATATTTTGAAGTTGACATATTATTATAGATACCTACGTGAAAAATTATTTATTTCGGAGTCAAGACTTTGTATACCCTAAGTCCTTGTTCGGTTGTAGTTACGATAGTCGGTTACCAAGGACGTTTTATACCCTGTTGTTTCAGGGTATAAAACGTGATTGAGTGTTACCTCTTAGTTTTTTTTCATGACCATGGATACAGAGTCCTTCATTAGTATTGGTATTGCCATTTTATATACTTATCTTGTATTTATAACAACTAAGGCTCTGAAATTGCGTCAATCATTCCCTTTCCATCTCTATCGATCAGGTTTAACATTTTCGGTGCGTCTGATACAATATTAGGAAATTCAATTTGCGAAATAAACAAGAGCACTTTTGCTTGAAAATAACATTTTTCAAACTAAAATACACATCAAAGGAAAAGTCATAAAATACAGTTGATATTAAAGTCTCTGGAGGTTGAAGCTGCGGCATCAATTTATAAAATGTATTGGTTTCTTTTCAAACTTTTCTTTAGTAAGAAAGGAAAACTTGGCTTGGCATTGAATCTTAGGAAAATATGGTAATTAATCAAGTTTTTATCTGAAAAGAATAAGGGAGTTGCGCAAATAATTTCTATAAAAAAAGAAAAGCTACATTCTTCAACTTTATTCTACATCCTACATCCATCACGGGCATCCAGTGGATATGTAAATGGTAGGCATTCGTTCAGTGTGGAAGTTAAAGGGGGAGGCCTATGTTCAGCAGTGGACGTCTTCTGGCTGATGATGATGAATACTGAAGTTCTTTGGGCATATCTCCAGAACATGAGCGTAACTTTAAAGTTATAAATAAAATATTGTATAGTATTTATTGTAAGGCATGATGGAATGGTCTACTTTTCGTGTAAATTTAATTATTTGAGTAAGAACTTCTCGCTTTGTGACACTCTCCGGCCTTGAATTATACCCATGCAAAAAGTCAGGTCGATCTGTATCTTTGTCGCTGCGTGCAAGAGGAACAAACAAACCAACAAACTTGTCGCATTTATAATATTAAGTATGATAGTATGATTATTAAATGGCTATTAGAATAATATATTTTTACTTATCTTTTTGTGTGTTCCATGGCATCGCCGACACAGGGAATTCTAGTGGGGAGCTATGAGTGTGGAACGATGTTATTATTTTTTATTATTTATCCGGTCTCCAAATTTAAAAAACTTAATGTACTGAATTCGATTACACTATCTTAACAATATATTACTCTGAATTGAAAGTTGTAGCAATTTTCCGTTGCCTAGCAAAGTGTACGTAAACTTGAAGACGTAGTTGGATGAATAAGCAACATCATAACCGTCTAGACTAGAATATGTATGCAGTGCAGATCTGGAATAAAGAAAAAATAGACGGCGCTTCGCTATAAAAATTAGACACCTACATAGAGGCAGCGTAGATAGATAGATAACTATTTAATGTTCACACCAGTAATGACATACATACGAAGAAAACAACATAAAACTAAAGCTATATATGATTATTTACGGGATATTTACCTTGGTAAGGTTGTGAAATGAGCTCCCGATATTTCGGCGCAGTTACAAGCACCATGTTCACAGGAAGACTCAACCGACCGTGATAGTTTAAAACAACATAAAACTAATGTAACAACCGGCAACCAAATAGCTACAAGTGATCCAGAAGCGTAAGATTTTATGATTGAACAGAGTGTGACGTTTTGTCGGAAGTTAGACTTATTATTCTTTGAGTGGCTACGTAATGCGCGAAACACATTTGTGCAAACCGCTTGTGAAAGACGCTACCTGAATGGATGTTTTCCGATAGTTACAATCTAGGCAAGCGTGCTCCATCGCAGATCGCATTATTGCTTAACATCAGGCGAGGTGGTGGTCAAACGCAAGCATTTTTCAATATAAAAATTGAGTTCTGTATTGACGAACGCAACAGTTTACTTTTAGGGTTAGTGGCAGATGGTACAAGTCTGGAACTCGACGTAAGAACCATTTCACCTTTTAAAATATGATAATGGTCAACTGGGCCCACGTTTGTATGGTCTTGGGGGGGGGCGGTGTCCATCTTTTTCCTTCGTCCATGGCAAAAATGTGAAAGTTATTTTCAGGCACCAACGCTTTTAAATAAACTGTAAACTCATTTCTCCGTGAAACGAGAAATGATAATTCTACACTTCGCGCTGCATGAATGAGTAAACGGGTAGAATGGGGTTAGGGTTCTTTGCGGTAAGAGGTAAATGTATAAAGTAAGAAGGATGGGTTAGAAGCAGCTTATAATAATCCTGCCTTTGATAATAATGGGCATAAGACGTGTTTAAGATCTTTCTTTATTATTAAATTTACCAGCAAATGACAAACAGTTTTGAATTTCATCCCACGACTTCTAAAGTTACCAAAAATGATTAAAAACATTGTCTAGACTACGAATATTATGTAGAAAGCCGCGGGCACTTTTCCAACGCATATCAAATTCTCTAGTATAGCACTCCACCTCTTCTCAAAGTTTAGGATGAAAATAATTAATGGCTTGAATGAACAAACGCCCGCTAAATACAAATAAAGATAATACTCCGGGATTTGTAAAATAATATTTGCGTAACTTTTTGAGATAACAGTTTTTTATTTGGCAAAACATAGGAATGATTGAAGAGGAAAATGGAATGAAAATTCGTTTGTTTCTAATAAAATTATATAGTAATTATAGTAATTATATATTACGTAACCGTTGGTATCGTAAACAGAATGTGTACGTACAATGTATGCTTACGTGAGTTTTGATAAAGTGATGCAAAAGAGACAGTGACATGGATTTTATTTATATTACACGGGAATTACTCACGTAAGATTAAGCCGGTTACACCGACTATAGCAAAGCGAAACGCAGCCGCGCGCGGTGCATTCACCTTGAAAAAGGCCGTCTAATGCGGTTGAAACTATAGTCAGAGTAACCGGCTTAACCTTACGTGAGTAATTCCCGTGTGATATAAATAAAATGTGTGAAAACCACTACAGTTTCAATAATAAAAGTGTCATATATATATATGATTACAATAATATATAGTTTACTGTGTCATAATATGTCTTTGAACTATTGAGGTTCTTTAACTTACTGGTTTTCCGTCACCGTTTTTGTGCGAAACGGCACATAATTTATTTAGATAATTAATAAGTCATTGGTGCAAGGCCGATGATCAAGCGGGTGCCGTCAGATTATAAAGCGCACATGCTACCGCTCGGCCACGATCGCTCTATATGTATTGTATATTAAGTATGATGATTGTTTCATTAAATACACATTTAACATCAGGCGAGGTGACGGTCAAACGCAAGCTTATTATAATGCGTTGCTTCAATGGGTGTTTTCCCGATAGTAACAATCTAGCCGTATTCAAATCGCGAATGAGTTGGTTTCTTCTCGGCAAGCATGTTTCATCGTAGATCGCATTATCGCTTAACATTAAGCGAGGTGGCGCTCAAACGCAAGCCTATTATTTAATAAAATATATATGAAATAAAAGGCCCAAGGCCCAGTAAAAGGCAAGCGTAGCCCTGGTCGGTCACCAACTCGCAGGACCGACTCCATCAAAAATGCCACGCAGTCTACCATGGTGCAGGGTGCTCGCAATGCAATCAGCTGCCAGAAATGGAGAAGCATTGCGAGACGAGTGGCAGCCCTGGGAAGAGACGAAGGCGACAGCAAGGAGCCTTGTACCATCACCGCAATCACGACCACTCTGCCAAGAGTGCACGACTAAGAAGAAGATATATAAAATAAAATTTATATATGTCGGCGCGTTGACGTTTCAGCACTTGGGCGCAACTACCGTCGGATAGTTTTTAAGGCTTAGATTATGTAGGTAGGCGTCACCTAGCTTAGTTTTGGTGGACTAGTGATGGAGGTGGTGCCATCACTGCTGTAACGCTGCAGTAACTTACTCTGCTGAAATTGTTTACGGATGGATGTGTCGTTGGCAACCAATCAGCGTTTAGCAAGTTTGGATACCGTCCGGCAGAGGCGCTAGTGAGGGCGCGCGGACACGCGAGGCTCGGTGGAGCTCACTTGACTTTGAGGTTTGAATTGGGATTGTTGGTTGGAGGGTGGCAGCGTTCGTTATGAGGCGGAACACCTTGTCCCCTAGTAATTTACAAGTAATATGATATTGTAATTATTAATCATAGTGCTACGAAATAAAAACTGTCTCAATGTACTTGCGATATCTGATTCTCCTCGGCCTCCATACTCACGCCATAGAACCAAAATTATCTGATGAAGAACGGCCATCCACCGGCGCCGCCGGCCCCTCTAACGCTCGCGCCGACATAATTATATAAAAGCTATCTAGCTCAGGAGTCAATACCTCCTAAAATACGGTAATCTGCTAATCCAAGTCCTCCACCATTAACATTTCCTTTTACCATTGTAAGCATTATGTTCCACGAATAAATATTCCCTTATCTTGCTCGCCTAAACTGCGGCACCTCTTATCGCGAGAAATTAATAAAATCCCCCGGGAAGGCCGTCGCAAAATGAAGTGGCTCTTAGCGAAAATACCACAGAGAACTACGATAAAGGGGCTTAGTACGGACCCTGAGCTTTGATAAAATCAAAGCTGTGTATTGGATATAAGATGTTACTCGTGCGTGGGTGATATGTGTTCTGAGAATAAAATGTCGTTTCTCTGGGCACTGACAGCAGAGATAGTGCGGAAAATGTGTAGGAAATATTGAATAGAACATACCTACGTGAACTAGAATCAGACTTTATACAGGGTTATAAGAAAAGGGTATACTAAGCCAAGAGGAGGTCATTGTACTCATAATTATGAACAACTTTTACTATGGAAGAAACCCTGAAATCGCGTTAAGAATATCAGCTGTTCCGTAGAAAACGATCATAGACACTCGACAAAATTTATGGTTTTTTTTTTATTCGGGAATATATTTTTTTTGCACACACGTTCATCTGACCCCAAACTAATACATATATACATAATTATATAGTATATATAATATATATATATACATAATTATATAGTTTTAAATACATACTGTTATAGATATTAATAACTAGATATAAAACAAACACAAATATTCATTTTTTATTATTGAAACTGACGTGGTTTTCACACATTTTATTTATATTACACGGGAATTACTCACGTAATAAAAACAAATATTCATCACATAAATGTTTGTCCTAGGTGGGAATTGAACCCACGCCTTCAAGGTCAGAAGTTAGATTCACTACCAACTGGACCAACGGGCTATCTAAACAGCTGTTTTTTCCCCGCGATTTCAGGTTTGGTCCCATAGTAAAAGTTATTCATAATGATAAGTATACGAACCCCTTTCAGCTTACCATATCCTTTCCATTACCCTGTATTATATATGCGAAATGAAAATGAAAAACGCCGTAGAAATTTTGCCCAGGGCGCTGGTAGTGCTAAAACCGGCACTGTATCTCCTCTGTACCTCTCCCTATCTTCACCATTAAGGTTCTATTAAGTCGTGTTTTGAATTTTTTGTTGATAAAACAGATTCCTTTATTAAAGTTACCTCAATAAAGGATATCTTCAGGTCTGATGACGGCATCTACGACGTAATGTCTCACTTTGTCCTTATTTGAGGACGAGTAGACTAAGGGACATAACTTACAATGCCAAACATGAGGTGTCTTGAAGGACCATCAAACAACAACAACAAAGTGGTAATGCCGCCAGCATGCTGGGTACGCTGCCAACTGGTAGTGGGCTTAAGCATTTGGATTGTCTTTAGACCTTCAAAGGTCTATGGGCAGTCTAACTGTATTTGTAGTGTTAGTTTTAGCTTGTATTTTGTTTAGTTAATAAAGGCTCAACCATGATACCTACTACCCAAAGGGACGGAACGCTTCAAACAGAAAAAACGAGCAGAGCGAGAGGTACCACGTTTAGCCATTTGTCCCTTTCTAGTGTTGACATAATCACTGATACTAATTCCTCATTACTTTTCATACTTTTTTATATTTTTATACAGAATAGATCTACGTTTGGCCACTAACTTGCCTGATGGTAAGCAACGGTGTGGCCGAGGATGGAACACGTTGATCTAGAAGAAATCTATTCATTCTAGCCTTGAAGATGCCTACATTGTAGTTCTCAGGAAACAAGGAGGACAGGGAGTTCCATTCTTGGACAATACGTATCATAAAAGACAACTCAAATCGTTGTGTACGAATTTTTGGAATTTCCACGAGGAAGGGGTGATAGTGTGCTGTCCTTCTACTTGTCCTGTAGTAAAAGGGGGAGGGTGGAATAAGGTCATGAAGCTTTTGCTCACACTCACCAAAATATATCCGGTAGAAAATAGACAGACAAGCTACTTTACGGCAGTGCTCAAGGCTTTGTAATTTATTGGTGACTAGCTTGCTGTCACCAATCAGCCTCATAGCACGCCGGTCTACGGAATCTAAAGCTTCCAGTTGGTACTTGGCTGCTCCGTCGAATAGGTGGAAGCAGTACTCGACACACGTACATACTAATTTGTTCCTTATTTATATCACTACAATAATAAACGGTTGCACCACGAACCATGAGAGTTTTCTTTTAGATATTATGTTTCACAAATAAAAATAATTAAAAATGATGCTGATAAAATCATGTACGGACTACCCAAATTAATACCAAATTTATGGTTACAATATTTTTCCAAAAGTGGCAACACCACACACTAATATGTGTTCATGAATGTCATTGTATTTAAGACATGTAGTGTGAAAGGGACAAATGGCTAAACGTGGTACCTCTCGCTGTGCTCGTTTTTTCTGTTTGAAGCTTTCCGTCCCTTTGGGTAGTAGGTATCATGGGCTCAACTAATAAAAGTAATTTATTTTGACATAAATTTAGTTTTACATGACGTGATTTTCCATAGGCTCCCGTACTAGTCTGGGACTGTGTGTCGGGTGCCACTGGCTTCTCTTATTATAACAAGATATCAAAGGATAAGCAATTTGAGCACTTAAGATGAGAATTTGAGGTACCTTTATTGCGTTTATAAACATGTAAATAATAAATCAATAAGAAACAAACATTCCTTAGCTACTTACTATTTCAAGAGCACTTCCAATAAGTCTTCAGTAAGAGTTAAGACGAACCGACTAATTGGTGTGAACAACTTGTACTTCGACGAATAATTAGTTAAATAGTACAAGTTTTAATTGTTCCTACAGACAAGAGCCATTAATTTGTCTTTTGTAGCTAAAGAACGCTGAATTACCTAGTCCCTGAAGTTAAGCAGACAAATACAAGCAAGTAAATATTAGCAGGGTTTGGAGAACAGGGTTACTTTTCAAATCAGTGAAATTTCGAATACATTGCGAATGTTTCTTATTGGTTTTATTCGATTTTGAGAGTCATCATCATCACCATCATTCCAGCCATAGGACGTCCACTGCTGGACATAGGCCTTTCCATCGATCTCCAAAAGGGCCGGTTTAAAGCGGCCTGCGTCCAGCGTTTCCCTGCGGTCTCTTTTAGATCGTCTGTCCATCTTGTGGGTCATCCTACGCTGCGCTTACCGGTCCGTGGTCTCCATTCCAGAACCTTTCGGCCACATCGGCCATCTCGTCTGCGTGATATGTGCCCTACCCACTGCCACTTCAACTTGCTAATCCGGTGGGCTATGTCGGTGACTTTCATGGATTTTGAGAGTGGTTTAAAAAATTAAGATTGGGAAACGGTTTCGTTCAATAAACCGGATAATATTGGATTTATCATCTAGGAACAACAGATGAAAAGCGAGCGCACCGTGCGGAGCGCTGCTCGGGTGCTCTCTGCATCATACGGGGCAGACATTTAATTTTCACGAAGTTTATCAATTAGATTAGTTTCTCATGGCGTTCCGTAAGCATATGTATTTCAAATAAAATGACACTGAATTATGGCATCGAATATATGATTCAAGGTTAAATAGTTAATTCAGCTAAAACGGTTTACGACAACTGTTTTAAAATACAGTTGCAAGATTTGACCCATATTATCAAGCCCCGTTAAATAAAAGCTTGTAAAATATTTTGTTAATCTACTATTAGAAGAGACGAGCAATTAATTTGCCTGGTGGTAAGCGCCATGCTTGCCTATAACAGTGCAGTGCCAGCGCCGCACTACACTGCGCTCGACACTCAAACATGATTTGAGCTCTGTTATTTTCCTGCAAACATATCCCTGGTAATAATATATTATTCCGATATAATAGTGCCACAATATACTCTTATAGCACGAGCACAAACAAATACAAATCTATTGTATTAGAATACCCGCACGGAGAAAAAATATTTACATTTTCTCTTAGCAAATATTTGTCCCGCCGCGAGGATCAGCAAACCTCTAGATGCAAAGTCCGTCAACCTGCAATTCAAAGATTTTGCATACTATACTACGTACATATTAGATCGTTGTTGCAATTGATTCAAAATTCAAAATTATTTATTCAGTAATCGGTACATTTCTACTTGTAAATCGCACTAATGCCCAAACTAGGTGTAGAAACACCTGTATCTTGGGAATTAGCCCTTCCGTGTATAAATCAATTGATTGTTTAGTACATACACTTCGTCATTGTTATTATTTTAACGAATACATTTTAAATTTTATGATGGTTTTAGGCCATAAATAAACACAGATTATTGTCTCATACACTGATTTATAATCGGATATAAGGTTAACAGCATGAATTACTTAAGATGGTTCGTTGCACAAATGGCGGGAAATTCAAATTTCAAACAGTTTTCTTGCCCTTGTAGCTAGGCCGGGTAATTATTGTAAACAACCATGATGTTTGCGCAGATTGATTATTATTCTTTACAAAATCATGTAAAGCTATTTATCTCTAATGCCCATTATTACTTACATTTGTGAATAAACAAATTTTGCTGTTTCAAACGGTTTATTCACAAATGTAAGTAACATGGTGCGTTACTGTTAAATAATTGTACATTATGATGTAAAGAATAGCCAAAATTTTGCGCAAACACTGTGTTATTTAAAAATAATTACCTAGCCTGGCTACTAGGACCAAAAAACCGTTTAAAATTTGAATTTCCCGCTATAGGTGAATCGAACCACCTTAAAGGTACATACCACACAGTATGGCCGGTCATGAATCAAGGTGACAGTTCAATTTGACAGTGACATACCATAATTACTAGATATAGCTTAGTTTACATCACGATTCTAACAGCAATTATTCTACGGCGTTGTCAGTGAAGTCTTAAGAGCTACTTGTATACGACTTTCTTCCTGTCAAGTCACGTTTGCATGCACTTAATGTTGCACGCACGAATTCCAACTCTGCACAAAACTTACAGAGTGTTACGAAAATTCAGTCTCATATATGATTATATTAACGTATCTCATCATATATTAATAGAACAAGAAGTTAATTTACATAATAACATTCTCGTAAAATATTAAATAATGTAATTTTATAGAGAAAATTACATATATTGCAAGGTGAATTGAAAATAGCCAAAAAAACCGGTAGCAGAAAAGACAGTTTCTGAATGCAGCACTTGCTGACAGCTTATGTATATTAAAAATAATTTTGAAATTTTAAATGATACTTTTGAAATCGCTTATGAAAGATACTTTTTTATCCATTTTATTAGTTTTACCCGCTAACCTACAGGAGTTACTCCAGTATTAAAAGTTAACACACACAGGCTAATGCAGGATATAAGCTATCTTCGTACCAAATTTCATCTAAATCCGTCAAGCCTTTACGGAGTTGACTTTAGAATTACATACACATCATAATGCCCCTTACAATCGAACAGAGTTTTTGCTACACCCCGTATAAACATACTCCGTGCTTTGAACGCGGGTTTTAAAGGCGTCTATGGGAATGTTCGTCATTTCAAAGCGAGAAATAAGTGACGTCTGCTTCCGCTTTTTGCGACGCCACTCGGTCCCTGTCACTTCAGCTAATTGAAGCCCAATGAAAAGGGACGGATGACGTCATCTCGCGAAAGTTCACGGTGAAATGGGTATGAAATACGGGTGAAAATTCAATTTTTCAAAGTAATTTTAGAACTGTCAGAAACTATCTGAAAGTTGTCTTGTTTATTAACGTAAACAAAGCTGGGTATTTTGTTGAATATTAGAAATAGAAGCCTTTGAAAATGCGAGGAAACCTTAAACATCTGTTCTGAATAAAAGTCGTAACGAAAGAAAGTACGTTATAAAACAATTGGGTAAGGCATAATTACATTCATCATCATCATCGTCATTTCAGCCATAGAACGACCACTGCTGAACATAGGCCTCTCCATCGATCTGTACATAATTATCAAAATTACATTATAGACACATAATTATTATAGAATAAAAATAATATTTTTTTAGGACCCCTTCATCAATACTCATTTATTCAAAGTATCTGTAATTCGCATCATTAACAGTCTTTTTATCTCACATCTAGTCATAAGCCTCTTTCTTGCTATGCCATCTGCCTCGGTTCTGTGGTAATTGAGCCTTCCAGGTTGAGATTGTCCAGGTTCGACCCGCTATGTTGGTAATATCGTCTACCCATTTTGCAGCTAGACGACCTACGCTCCGCTTGCTTTCCCTCGGCCACCACTCTGTCATAACCTTACTGCACCTGTCATCACTGCGCCTAGCAACGTGTCCTGTCCATCTCCACTTTAGTTTCATTACCGCGATTTCGACGTCTCGAACCTTTGATCTTCTTCGCTGGGTATAAGTATAACGAACTCGGTCTTGGAATTTGATGCCTAGCATGGATCTCTTAATGGCCTTATGTGCTACCCTGTCTTTGTGCACAGCCCCGTGTATCATCTTTTTTTTTTATAGTAGATAGGCTTTCGCTTGGCCACCATCTCGCCTGATGTTAAGCGACGATGCGGTCTACGATGGAGAACGCTTGCCTAGAAGAAACCGATTCACTCTCGACATCTCACATCTTCCAAGTTTCGGCAATTAAGTCATGGTGGGCAGAAGTTGATTGAAGAGGCGTGTTGCCAAATACTATGGGATATGGCGTGAATTGAGAATGTCGCCTAGCTGTTTGGATGCTGCCCATCCAAGCTGTGCGCCTGGAGAACTTCTTTTGACGTTCTTATTCGCATCATCAAAGATAAATTCAACTTCAACTAAGCAAATATCACTGATAAGTTTTTTAGTAATTTGTCTTTGAGTTTTAATTTATATATGATGAATTTCTAGTGTAATTCCGCTTCTACAAGTAAGAGAATTAATTAGATGAGTAGAATTTAGATTAGTAGAAGCGGAATTACACTAGAAATTCATCATAATATATAAATTAAAATGGACTTCCGCAAAGTAACGCCCGATTAAATCAGCTATTTGAGTTTTAATACACTCGAAGTATCATACACACAGTATCCATACTTATACCCATATGTTGTATTCTCACAATATACGAGTTTGCTACTGGGTTAAGCACAAAGAACAAGTACAGTAAACCTGTCACTCTGTTGGGTCACTTACGTTTCCACGCAAGTTTCTCGGTTAGATAAAGGTGGCCGGATTTAGTGTCTTATTTATTATACAGAGTTATATACAAAACTGTTGTACTAAGCCAAAAGGAGGTCATTGTATTCATTATTATGTAGGTTTTACTTTTATTACGCTACTTATATACACTGAAATCGCAAAGAAATCAGCTGTTACGATACATTTCAATAAGTGAAAATGGATTTTTTTATGGAATAGCCTGAAATGTATGGCATAAAATATGTTTATAATGATTAGTACAATGACCTTTTTTCGGCTTAGTACCACTGTTCAGTCATCATCATCATAACAATAACTATCATCATCGGCAAGAAAACGTCCACTGCTGAACATAGGCCTCCTCCTTCTTTAACCTCCACACTGAACGACACACACTCCACACTGCCTTTTGCATCCACTGGATGCCCGCGACTCTCACACTACTGTTCGGTGTAACCCTGTATTTACTGTGGTCTTTGTACAAGTACAAAGTAGTTTACTTTGTTGGCAAGTGATTTCAGCATAATACGAACTCAGGTCAGCTGGGAAGAACTGGAGTATTTTAAGATTAGCCTACACTAGTTTTCAATTTATAAATAATCTTAGGTCTGTCCTATATTTATGGAGTTAAAATGAGTTAGCAGAGTCCTTAAAGACCCAGCAATGAGACCAGCATTACATAATAAAACCAGCCAAGTGCGAGTTGGGCTCGACACTGAGAGTTCCGTACCACATAAAATACAAAACTTAACATAAAACTTGGTCGAGAGGACTCCAATAAAAGGGTAATTCGTGAGAACGTTACGTATTACGTAGTTTATTCGTGAAACTAGCACACTTTACAGTTAGTGGGTTAGAATTTTAATACTGCCTATTAAGGCCATACCCTACTTAAATTATAAACTACTAAACTACAAAATAGACATCACGCCCATCACCCATCCAAGTACCGACCGCGTCCGACGTTGCTCGTACGAGAACTGGTGGTGAGCAGAAATTGACACTGACTTGCACTTGGCTAGTATTTATTCATTGTTATTATATTTTAGAGTGTGTACTATAATCATGTCAAGTTTTACGCTTGTAGGTATTACCGTTTTACACTACAGCAAACACAAGAATACGTAAAAAAAAAAGTTTGTTGTTGCTCTTTAGTGTTTACTTTTTCATCATCATAATCAGCCTTTTAACAGTCCACTGCTGGACTTTTAGCCTACCCCCGAAAGGGTGATTGGGCCATACCTATCCACCACGCTGGCCCAGTGCTGGTTGGTGGATTCACATACGCCATTGAATTTCTTCTCCGTACGTATGCAGGTTTCCTCACGATGTTTTCCTTCACCGAAAAGCCAGTGGTATGAAAATCCGTACATAAACTCCAAGGAGCTCATTGGTACGGGCCCGGGGAGAACCCGCGACTTCACGCTTTCAAGTCTAGCGGTCTCCCAAATAGGCTACCACGGCTTTACTTTTTCACTTTATTATTATTATTTATTAGTTAATCCGCCGTAACATTGCATATTCTGAAACTTTCAACTATCTATTACGGTTCGAAAGATACAGCAGTTAAAAGGTAGGACAGACATACAGACAGCGTAGGCTTAGTAATTGGGTTCTGTTTCCACCCTTTGGGCACGGAACCTTAATAATTAATCATTACGTAAAGTACATTTTTTTTTTGTAATTACGATAAAATACAAGCAATATTATATACACCAAACTTCCTGTTTACGAGATCCCATTACTGATTATTACACCAAATGTTCGGATGTTGAATTGAAATAATCATGACCAAATCTGCATAAAAATTAGGCTTGAATGACTGATGATATCCAAACGAAATTGCTTTTTCTGCTGACAAAATATGTATTAGGTTTGCCAAATCATATAACATTACCTAATCTGGAATAAATTGGTGACATGTTCTGTCTGAAATCATCTGCGAATTTATATAGATTGAAAACACGATTTTAATATTTTATTAAAATTTAAAGTGAAACCGTAAACTGAAAAAAAAACTGGACGACCGTAAAATAAAGTTAGTTACCAAAACCTTGTATTGGCAACACAGTTCGAAGTTGCACTATAGAACACGCTATTTACAAACAAAACTGAATATACCTCAGCTAAAAACGGACATTAAAATATCTCTATCGAAGTGAGTCCAACAGTCCGCACGAAAGCGCCCAGCGTGATCGATAACGCATCAAAAGATTAATGGATCTGTGAGTTTATTATTTACTTTAGTGATGGGTTCTTTATGTTTCCGTGACAATCACTCATGTCTGTTATCTCAAATCAATTGAAGTATTCACTAAAACATTTATTGTGGGTTTCCATTATGCTTTAAATTTTGTCTTTTCTTGATTATAGTAGTGAAAACGTATGCAAGGTTTTTTGACGTCCCACGTCTTATGCGTTTGTTAGTGTCAAGTATTTTGACACTAACAAACGCATAACTGACTATAATAACATTTGACTGCCCCGGTGGCTCAGTTGGTAGTGAACCTATCTTTTGTGCTTGGGGGTGTGGGTTCGATTCCCATCTAGGACAAACATTTGTGTGATGAACATTTGTGTTTGTTCTATGTCTGGGTGTTAATATCTATTTAAGTATGTATTTAAAAATATATATGTACGTATATCAGTTTCTGGCAGCCATATCACAAGCTTTGCTTAGTTTGGGGTCAGATGACCGTGTGTGCAAAAATGTCCCAGATATTTATTTATTTATTTATTTTAATATTACAACACATCAGCAGCCATTAAACATCCACTGCTGGACAAAGGCCTCCCTCTTAGAGAGGGGTGTTGTCGTAATCCCCACGCTTGGCAGGCGGCTTGGGGATCGCAGTACGTTCACCGTGTACTAATAAGACGCTGCTGCCCATCCTCTGGTGGTTCTGGTTGCAGTTTTAGGACATATCCGGGTCCATATATTTTAATATATTCAAGTTTAATTTTAGGAAATTGGTGTTAATGTGAAAAATACATGTCGCCTCATTGTATAATTTTCCTAAACTTATTTATTTTCGAGTGATATGTAATAATGGTAGATTATCATTTATTGAATTTTCGTGAACGTGTTCGAGTGTAGGCAAGTGATAAAACCCCGCAAATCGTATTATTTCCAAAACTCCATGAATACTTCTTGTAAAGCCTCCACCACTCACTAGGGCATGAGTTTAACATGACCTAGACTTACTTTGTTTGACTGTGACTATGACTTGTTTGACGATATCTGCACAAGATGTGTGACGCCAAAATCCTCTTAAGAGGCAAGAATTAATAACAAGTTTGAAAAAAAAATATGACAAGTCATGTTCTAATAAAGCGGTAAAGACTTTAGAATTACTCTGTATGGAGTTTTGGAAACAACACAAATTATTCAAAACGCAGCATTATACCTATCACTTACCTATAATCGTATCGAATATTTAGTAAAAAATAATCCACCATTTTCACACAAGGTTCTCGAAAGGAGACCATGGACCGGTAAGCACAGCGTAGGACGTCCACCCACAATATGGACAGACGACCTAAAAGAGACCGCAGGAAAACGCTTGCAGGCCGCTACCAACTGGCCCTTTTGAAGATCGATGGGGGAGGTCTATGTGCAGCAGTGGTCGTCCTATGGCTGAAATGATGATAGTGATTATTATCATCAAAAATCACACGAAAAATCACAATGTGGCGACATATTTTTTTCGTTCATGACAAAACTCCGCATGAAAGTTCTAAAGTTTTATAAAGGTTGCCATTTATTACACTAGTATTTAAGTAGTTTATTTTCTTATATCTGCTATTTTTTATGTCTATCTGTTGTTTGTTTGTCTTCAAATATTAACAGATAGATAGATAGAAACTCTTTATTGTGTACACCAGAAATAAAATTACAAACAAATCACTTAGGAGCTAAACGCTAAAGCTTTCTATTTTGCTAAACAAAGTTTTTATGTTTTCAGAAAAACCCGATGCGCACTGAAATGTGTCTAAGAAAATTAGAAACTGTAATTCTGAAACGTAATAAATGTATCGCAATGACTGCTCCAAGACTTACGACGTCTAGAGCTAATAATCTGTCGCTAAGAAACATATTATTACAGTTTTGTTGAAGAGCGATTAACTGATTAGTCTGTCTCTCAAACTTCCAATTAGGTTCGCAGTGAATTATTACTTATAGTATTGAACTAAAGCCTTCGTTGAAAACCATCGATTTACTAACACATAGATGTTGGCTCAAATACAAATTCACAAAATAATTTTCCAGTGTTTTATAGTTTTTTTAAACGGTTTTATTTATCTTGCCCTGTTTGTTTTTGGGTCAAATTTAGTCACTGAGATTTTGCCCCTTTCTTGTTGACAGATCTATCTGATATTTAGTACACACATGAGGTTGCTGATGACAATACAATTTTTTTTTGCTTTTAGTCCATTATTTACATCATTATTATCTTTCTTTCCAATTAACTTATTTGTTGTACTAAATAAATTCGATACATTTCAGAAATAAAGTTAAACTAAAATAACGTCAAAACTATTTTTCCGAAAAAAATTGGGCTAAACACAAAATACCTTGAAAGATATGGGTTTAGTCTACTTTTGAATCGGAAATTTTTGAGCGCAGTTTTTGAACTATCGAACTTACCTATATATTTACACTTATTTAATTTTAGACGGTCAACGATGTGTATTGTAAAAAATGTGATTCAGTTCAAAAGTCCACACTCGAATGAAAAATAAATTTTGCATTATGTCAGGGACAGGTGGGTATTTGTACCCAACGCTTGTTAACCTCAATTCAAACCATAACCCTGACATCAAACGCGAATAAAATAAAGATAAAAAATTAAGAAACAAAATCTATTAAAAAACAACGTGAAATGGGGTATCATTTTAAAATCCTAATGTGTTACGTAATAAAAGCTACATTTCTAATCACATACTTGTATTTGCCAAGTATTGTAATAGTTTCAACTACAGCCTGTTACATACCTAACTATCCATATTATGATCCTCCACGTTATCCATATACCCCGCCATCTCCAAGGTACCCAATTACCAGTCACACAAACTCTGTCACCAATAAACCTGTAACCGTTAATACTCTGAATGGAAAACCTAGTAATTCAAGAATTAGTACTCCAAAGTCTGATACTACAATATCGAGTACCGCAAATACTAGATACTCGAGTACTACAGAAGAAATAGAAACTACCACAAGAAAAACTTGTAGTATTTGGTGCTGGTTACGTAAAGTTGGACTATTTGTAGTTCAAGAGTTACTTCGAGATGATGATTAGCATAATGTTTTGTTAAGATTAAAATTTTGAAATTCAATGGTGTGCATTTATTATGCGAACTGCTAGTCTGTGGAATTCGCTGCCTGAATGGGTGTTCCCCGATGGTTACAATCTGGGCGTCTTCAAATCACGAGTGAATCGGTTCCTTCTAGGCAAGCGTGCTCCAACGTAGACCGCATCATCGCTTAACATCAGGCGTGATGGTGGTCAAACGCAAGCCTATTATTTATAATGAAAAAAAAAAACCTTCGATCAATCAGGGTAAAAAGCTCAGAAATAAGACGAAAAACAAAGAAAGTAGACGCTCTACATCAAGGACTTAAGGGTCCTGTATACCCTCTGCAGCTTTCTCTCTCGCACATTTTCACATTATTGAAGATATAAAATCTATGAGTGTGAATTTCCAAATCGTAACATTACAAACAAAGAAATTGACAATTTGATATATTTTAATTTGACACAGTAAAATGGTAACAAGTGATTTTTATTTCTCGTGTCATTTTATTCCGTCTAATTATAAGATATCGAAGCAAACATTTCTTTGTTTGTAATGTTACGATAGACACCGTGACATGATTTTGTTACTTTTTGGAAATTCACACTCATTGATTTTATATCTTCAATAATGTGAAAATGTGCGAGCGAGAGAGCTGCAGAGGGTATACAGGACCCTTAAACTAAAATGGCAATGGGCTGCACACCTAGCGAGAATGCCTGAGAAGCGCTGGACAAAAAGAGTAACAATCTGGAAAGGGCTACTAGGAAAAAGAAATGCAGGGAGACCAAAGGCCTGTTCGGCAGATGAAATAAAAAAGTTGCAAAAAATTGGATAGAGAGAGCACATGATAGAAAGAAATGGAGTATGCTGGAGGAGGCCTTTACCCAGAAGGGGTCTAATCCTATATAAATATTGAAACAACGTAAAAATTAAAATATACTCAAATAAATAAATGTATAAATAGATTTATGTAGGTATATATCACAGTTATTATAAAAGTAAATGTGTGGAATGTAAAATTAATATGTATAATTAATAATAAAATATAATAACGCAGGGGCGGCTTTATGGCGAGCCGTCGGTGAGTGGCGACACCGCGTACCCCGATTCCATGGGTCTAAAACCCCAGAGACCCTGACCCCTGGCTTGCCTTAATCGGCCGTCTGGGGGTGGAAACCGCAAGAGCTAAGAACCTAAGCTCCAGGGTGGAAGTGTTAAAGGGCATAACGCCGCGAGTAGCTCTTAGTGAAAGTGCAGCACACCTCTCTACACCCTAAGCCACCCACGCCAATGTTGCCCCTCCGGTGCCTATATGCGGCAGCCATTATGGGGGGCCCATTTAGTGGGTGGCAAGTCATCACCTGCCTTAGCATTTTGAAATGAGGCATAATTGGCGGGTGCCGTACCTCATACCATAGACCTGTTTTCCCATCCACAAGTTGTTCACCTCAATAGCCCAGACTTTTAATATCCTATACTGTACAATAGTTTTATATTTCATTTTATACACATTCTATAATTGTCTTTTTATATTCAACGGGCCTCTTGGTGTTGGCTTCGGCCCCACCAATGCCTACCAAATGTCCGGGCTAGACCCGAGAAGTATAACAAATATAATAATAATAACATAAATTATGTAAAAACTTAGGTTTTAGAAATAAAAATACTTTTTATGTTTTATTTTTATTTTATGTTTATTTTTTATTTCTTCGAGTAAATAAGTAAACGCACACTGTACATGCACCGCGAAAATAGAGGCTTAATATTAGCTATACATTTGTTTATTGCACATGATGCTAGAAAATGATGGCTACATAGTAATTACTGCTTTGACCCATTAGCTGTTCATACAAATCTATCTATATATATAAAAGCGAAATTCATCTGTGTGTGGGTTACTCATTAAACACGAAATCTCGAAAACTACTTGACCTACGAAGCTGAAATTTGGCAGGTAGATTCCTTATGGGGTGTAGAGGCCCGCTAAGAAATGGTTTTACGAAAGGGCCGAATTAAGGATGACAAAAAGGGATTGAAAGTTTGGATGAAAGTCCTTTGTTTTCGATCTTAGGGACATGGTATTCGGGTTAATAATTTAAAAAAATAAATACTGTTTATATATGTTTCGTAAAATACGGATTAAGGATGAGAAATGGGGTATTTTTTTTTCTTGCAAGTTTGTTGAAATTTGGCTAGATTACTTTCGGGGTGTAGCGGTCCGCCCAGAAAGGATTTTGCGAAAGGGCTGAATTAAGGGGGGCAAAAGGGGGTTGAAATATTGTATGAAAATCTACGCGTATGAAGTCGCGGGCAACAGCTAGTCAGTGATATAAATAGCAACTCACTAAGACGTTAAGGCTAAAATACAAAGTACCTAAGCGACTGTTTGTTAACCGACTACAAAAAACGAGGAAAGTTATCAATTCGATCAAATTTTTTGACAACTCGAACGATAGCCGAAGTCAAACAAAATATTATTCAGTATTATTGACACTATGCCATTCCACTATTTCTCGAAAACATGAATTAAGTAAGTAAATAAATTTTGAGGTAATTTTACGATGATTTTAGCAAAATTTTTATCATTGTCATTCATACGTACATAATTTACCGGTGGTATGTCACGTCATCTTTTTAAATAATAACTGCCCCGGTGCCAGAGACATCAATTTCATTTATTTATATAGTTCGCAATGCCCCATTTACTACAATTTAGACGTTATGGCGCTTGCATAATGCATAGTATTCAACATCGCTTGTCCGCATGTCGTCGTAGCACTGACATCGCGCGGCGTTGTAGTTGGATCGCGGTTGGCTTACAACTAACCAAAAATTCGCCGCAATGCGTAGCATGTTTTGGTTCGAACATTTTTTGCACGTTTGTGACTCTAGGAGTATTTTGATGTTATACGTTTATTATATGTACGCCAACTAAAGATAATTAAAAATAATTGTACCAAGACCTATGATTTAATAATAATGAGTTGACATTTATTTGAAACCATACCAAACATAAAAATAAATACCAAAGTATATACAACAGCCTACAGCTAAAAAATACACCTTTAATTAACATAATAATCTTACACCCAACAATCAAAGTAACCAAACAACATTTTAATTAAAAGGGGAGTTCGCTCCGTGATTAAAAGGCTTTAAAATAATTATCTTTACAATAAAAACGCTCTAATATCATGAAATGTTTTATAGATGTATTTATTAGTAGGAGTTTGGTTGTTTTTGTTTTTATTTCATGAAATAACTAGTGTACATCGAATAGAGGGTATTTGACTGTAATTATTAAAAATATGAATCATGCTGGTGAATTCCTACAAGATTATCGTTTTAGTAGGAAATCGGCCCACTACCACTTGATTCTACGTTTCTAATCCGTATGACCAAGAATTGGAACAACCTGCCGGCTTCCTTGTTTCCTGCGAGATATAATCTGGGCGTTTTCAAGGCCAGAGTGAATAGGTATAGAAGATATCTATTCACTCTGGCCAATAATGAAGTACGCAGACTTATTAGAAGAATAAGTCTGCGTACTTCATCATTGACCACATCGTCGCTTACCAACAGGCAAGTTGGTGGTCAAACGTGGACTAATTCGCGTTTAAAAAAAAAACTAAAAACCACAAATAACATTCTGATTTTCATAATATATATATATATATAAGACTTGTTGTTGTTTGGACTGCAAACGCTCTATTTAGGACGAATGTGGCCTTATGACCATTGATCATAAAATTACCTATATACCTAAAATATTCAGTAACGTGATTACATAAAAATCACACATAATTTTGTCGAATGACAAATACAGTCAGGCACTAGTCAATTCATATACATAACATAGCTTTGTATTTACATTGAAATCATCTCCTGCTGGGATCCAATACAACCTTTCGACCCCGATTCCCAGTGTCAGTGTCAGGCCGAGAGAAGTCACATTCCTTTTAGATATTGCCTTCAGAATAAAAGGAATTTACATAACATTCCATTCGCACACAGAGGGATTTGATACAAGAGGGAGAATGCTCAAAAGAAATACTTATGGGCTCTCAATCACCCACCGTTACGAATCCAAGCCACTGATCCGATTTGAAACGCGTGTTTGAATAGGTATAGCTCTTTTTATCTTTATGTAGGCGTATTGGCTAGCCCTAGTGTTACTTTTTGAGTTATTCTTATGATAATAATAATAAGAAGTACAGAAATATCTTGTTTGGGCCATCAATCATCAACATTACGCATGCAAGGTGTACTGTAGATGACGGATGTCTGTAGAAATGTTATGAAATAGTTTTCAAGTACCGCTATGATATATTCTGTGGTACTGCCAATCCTTCTTTTGCCATTATCAGTGTTTAATTTCAATTAACAATAATCGCTAAAACCAGAGAAACTTACTTATTTTTTCATTACTTATTTTCGAATATATTATCATTATTGCTGTGATTTATATGTAGTATATTTATTGTGTACAGCAGAAATAAATCTGATCTAGTTAAATTAAAGGCCACGCGGGTAGGTTACAGACTGAAAAAAATTACGGATAGCATTGAGATCCCTCCCTTTTTGAAGGCGGCTAGAAAGCTACACCCTTTAGTAATAAGCAATATTCAGTAGACAGTAAAAAATATATAAATCAGGTTCTTTGATGCAGTCAGTTGGAAAAAAACGAGAGGTGGATTGAGAGACCCCGAAATAGGATCGACTTTGTGAAATATTTCCCTATAATTTTAATTGTCCTTGTCGGTCTTTTCTTCTATTAAGCAATCGTAAAGCCTCTAAAATGAAATTTCAGCCGCAAAAATGAGCGTGGAATATAAAAAGCGAGAAGTATGAAAAAAGTTTTTCGATTTCATCAATTTGCTATGATGGGGCTTCTCGTTCTCGGTGGAAATGATAATTTATATTTCGCCTATGCGATCAAAATTAGATTCTCGGAAGCCTGTCATAATTTGATTATAAGATATCTAACGATTTGATAATATTATCATGTACCTTTAGAATTTTACACATACCAATAATAATTGCCTCAGTCAAAGGATTTTTTTTTACTTCTTGAAAGCAAGGATTACTATAAAGTAGATGAGTTCCTTAAAACATAATATGAAAAAAATTGTATTGTAAATATAGATTGACAATTGTATTTTGACATATTATTGAATATGAATAGGTACTTATAATTATTATTTTTAAATAAATTTGACATTTGATTATACTAATGGGAATTTAATTGGTTATTATTATATAAAGTTTGAATTAATATTATATATTTTATTTTAAACTGTTTTTTTTTTGGCAAGTGCCTTTATTAACTAAACAAAATACAAGCTAAAACTATAAATACAGTTAGACTGCCCATAGCCCGTTGAAGGTCTAAAGACAATCCAAATGCTCAAGCCCACTACCAGTTGGCAGCGTACCCAGCATGCTGGTAGCATTACCACGTTGAATGGCAATGCTAAATTATTGTATGTTCGGTAAGGACGAAATTGTTTAGACATAACCTATTTAAAAAACTTCCATAATATTATATACTAACACAGTTTGACATTATATGATTTCTGATTCAGGATTCTGATTCATACCTAGTAGGTACTTAGTATATACTTTCTTTTAAAAATTGGTCAAGCATAATGCCATCGTAATTAAAAAGCTGAACTTATTCAGCCATCTTTTTTCCGAGTTCAAAGGGCACGTAATTGGGAATCGACTCTTACTTTTCCTTTCCGGAACGTGTCAGGGTCAAAGGTCGACTCAGGAAAAGATTATTATTGCTTAACTAAATAAAACTTATATTTTTAAAGTACAAGTACCGACATTCTGATCATTAGGAGACGACTTTATTAAGAGTTCGTAGTCATATTTGTGTTGAAATATTAAATTGCTTGTATTTCATCATTCAAAATGTAGAATGAGCTACCTTCCGCGGTGTTTCCGAGAAGCTACAACATGGGGTTCTTCAAAAGGCAAGTTAATAGAGTCCTTAAGGGTCGGCAACGTATTTGTGATGCGTCTGGTGTTACAGGTATCTATAGGCGACGGTGACTGCCGCCCGTCTGCTTGTTTGTCACCTATTCACCTATGGCATAAAATAAATAAAAAAACACTGTCAAAGATATATCCACCCAGAGCATTTTTTTACAAATTTCTTCGTGACGGTTTTTAACATCTTTACCTTAGCAAATCTTTTAACATTTGTCATCATCATCATCATCAGCCATAAGACGTCCACTGCTGAACATAGGCCTCCCCCTTTAACCTCCACACTGAACGACAGCCTGCCTTTTGCATCCACTGGATGCCTGCGACTCTCACTATGTCGTCGGTCCATCTAGTGGGAGGCCTACCTACGCTGCGTCTTCCGGTTCGTGGTCTCCACTCAAGAACCTTTCTTCCCCATCGGTTATCGGTTCTTCGAGCGTTGAACCCGTGCCGATAGTCGTTGAGAACAATACTCTAGAAGTTGTTGACCATTACACCTATCTTGGACAGATTGTTCAGTTAGGTAAGTCCAACTTAAGCAAAGAGGTCGCCCGAAGAATCCAACTCGGATGGGCAGCGTTCGGGAAATTGCGTGACATCTTCTCGTCCAAGATACCACAGTGCCTCATGACGAGGGTTTAATATTTTTAATCGATGTTAAATCATTGTTCACAAAAATTTGACAGGGGCCGGAGGTTTTATTGGTGTTTAATTGAGACTTTTGTGACGTTTTCATTACGAATTTTGACAGTTTTACAAAATTTGTCAAAATCAGTTATGACAAAAATTTTGATTGAGGCCCCTGGATGTTCTTTGAGAAAATAAATCTCAATGTAGATGTTGCATTGTAATTTTCGTTTTTTTTCACTCTCCGGCTTGTCACAACGTTCGAATGAATCCAAATTTTATGATGTTACTAGCTGACCCTACAGGCGTTGTCCTGCCTTAGAACTGTCAAACGCGCGAAGTTAAAATCTTTGTTAAGTTTTCTGAAATATTCCTATTTTCTGCGCATATTTCTTATTTTTTCTTTCCATAAAAACCTTCTACAAAGTATTAGAAAACCTAAAAAAAAGATAAATGAAATCGGTAAAGTCGTTCTCAAGTTATAGCGTGACCAAGGTAAATAGGGATTTCATTTTATATAGGTAGAAAAAGATTATCTGTTCATTTGTTTTGAGATTAATGGAAGTGACAGGAACAAGCCGTCTATTATTACATCGGCCCCTGAATTAAATGACAAATAATTACCTAGATACAAAAAAAAAGCTCGTCACTGTTTCAAATTTGGTCGGTTATGAAAGGACAAAATTACAGTCAAAAGACACAAGTCAAATAACGTACGATGTATTTTTGTAAAGGTACTTGTCATATAACAGTGAAAATGAGCTCCTCAAACATAAAAGGCTTTTCATGCAGTAATCGTGGCTCATGAGCCACCTGGCCATTTAGGTTTTTTTATGTTACACCACTTCTTACCTTTTCTTATCGGGCCTCCACAATGGGCAATTGTTTTGGCAAAATGAGCGAGTATATAAAACACTGTACCGCGGTTTTAGAAACATAACATTTCAGGTAAATGGAAACATCTCACTCCAGTCCCCTTTGAGATTTTGACATTGCTACTCGGAAATTACGATGTGTTCATGAATAAAAGTTCAAGCAACGCTTCTTAGCAGAAACATAGAAATGGAAAGTAAGTAATATATTTTAAGTTATGTTTTTTCATTTCTCATTCACGGCCGGCAATTCTTACCATTTACAAAATAAGAAGCACAAAGAAATTGTTATTATGTTTTGTAAAAAGAACGAGGAAATATTTTTCAAAGACCAACCAAGAATGTTTGAATGTTTCAAAACTTTGTAATGAATTTTGACAGGAGGGTGTTTTTGAAGCTTATTTATTCCAATGGTCCTTTATAATCTTGCTTAGCCTTTTTAGTTGAGTTATTGCGCTATGTTTAGGAAATGTGTAAAAAATCAGCAAATATAAAAAACAACTACAACAAAACAGTTAATTACAATATTTACTGGTATAATTGATTTATTATATTTGGAGATGCATATTGCCTATAGATGTTAAATATTATATGAAACTTATACACGGCTTGAGACTGAAAGTTTTTTTGCGTGACCAAAATACTGGCCTGTTTTTTGGTCAGAAAGTTAGCCTGACAATCCAGCGAGGCAACGCGGCCAGCATTTTGGGCACTCTACCTGAAATTAGTGATCGTTTGTACTATCTATAGTTTTTCGTTGCTTATAGATAATATAAACGATCTTCAAATAGTTTAGTTTTTCAGTTTAGTAGAATCATCGAGGTACAAGAAATATCTAATCACAATCGTACCAAAAAATTATCGTACCAAAACTCGGCGCACGCTACGAATTGCGCAGACTTTTTAGTTAGTAACAAGGTACCGCGATCCGACTACAACGCCTTGCGATGCCAGAGCTACGATGACACGGACAACTAACGTTGAACACTATGCACGCGACATAGCGTCTAAATTGGTAAATGTGCCATTGTGAAGTATATATTGATACAATGTATGTATCGCTCGCATGTTTTTGACTGTTTTCACTAAGAGATTGTGACTCTTTAGGAATTGTATCTCGATGAGTAGAATAAAAATATTTTTTGATATTATCTTATCGTGTGTGAAGCTCTTATAGCGAGCCTATAATAAACCAAATTTATTTTTATCTCGTATTATCTGCCTCTACAATATTATCCCATATTTCCATATGACCATTAGTTTTTATAATAAAACTTTCAGAAACCCTAGTCTACACGACCGTTTTGCTAGCAATAACAGTGAGTGGTTTTAAAAAGAACTTTTTCTCTCAAAGCCTGGATTCAGAACCATCGATATCAATTTTATATGCTCGTGATAAGAAAAGTGACGTTGTCACAAACGAATGCTTGGCAGATATGTACCCGAGAAACTTATATAAATATCCTCTACGAATAGATAGAAATGACATACCTTGCATCATACATTGTGTGCTAAAGAAGTTTGGTATCATGACCAACGATGGCTACATTAACATCAAGAATTACTATAGGAGAGTCCAAGCCATCCATCGGTACGATCCACGGATTCTCATCTCAGACGTGGGGGAAACCTGTGCGCAGAACATCAACGGAATGAATCTGGAACACGACGTCTGCAAAAAGGCTAAAGTGTTCAACGACTGCACGCAACTCTACGCAGTCTCCTATACCGACCCCGATGACTGAATGTGATTCAGTCTTTATAATTACTAGCATAAGGCATACATGGCACATCAGTAAGAACAATTACAAAGTAATCTGTTTCGTATAACAAAGGTGGCGCACATCAAAGCTGAATACTTCTCCCTGACGTGCCATACCCTTTGCCACGTAGCGACGAGGAATTTCCATTACGTTTTCTACTTTCAATAAAATCAATACAGTGCGTTTGTTCTTTTATTAGAAACCTCGACGAGCAGATCGTTTGTTTGCATTTCATATTATCTCCGCAAAATGAATCAACAAAGCGTTTATTTTCTAAAGTTTCTTAGTATATTAGTAGTAGATTTGTGAATAAAGTAAGCGTCTACTCTCCATATCAAAGAGAAAGGTTTTCATTAAACTGTATAAACTAGTTAGACTCTAGTCATGAGCTTTTACGAATCCTCGCCCGTAAATACAATACAGAGGTCACACGATGAATTGAATGTTGTCTCATACGAGTACGCATAATTTATTCGGATTATTTTTAAAGCTATTGTTAGATAAGTAAACAAGTGTAGCACAGGAAGGCCTTGGGCCTTTGAAACAGGAACTACCTACATGAAAAGTTAACATAAACCTAACAATAAGAATTGCTTATGAATAGAAACTGGATGCGTATGTGTTAGGCTCAACGCTAACTGTAGAGTTCAGGTGGCGTTGTAGCTTAAAAGTGGCCGTGAAAAAGTCTGGTCTTGCCGCTGCACCGAAGGAATAACACAATGAAACTGTTTTAAACTCTAGTAACAGATCAATCACAATTCTACTACGCATGGGATAAAAAATGTCCCGCGTTACTACTGGTACTAAGGCTGGCAGTAATATGGGTAACGAAGGGAATTTGCGCGCATTCGACGTGAAAACTGTTCCATTTCCACATCAATAAAGTTTTTGCAAAATCAAAAACAAAATTGACAAAGTATCCATGGTGCTGTCAAAATAGGAGAAGTAAGATCTCAATAATATGCATCGCATTACAAATGCAGATCAACGCAAAATATCGATCTGGTTTTGGGCCATTATTCTTTATTTCACATGATATTTCTTGCTACAAACGCGTGACGTCATAACATGCAAATGTAATGTAAAACTCTGTGACCTTAGTTTCTATGACCAACTCGTAACGCGGGCGTTACGTTATCTGCGTTGGATTGGCAATGTTGACTTTTCTAATACAATAAGGTGCATAACACGCTCAATTTGAACGGTTAAAATAACGTGGAGCAAGCTTGCGTGCTTCGTGCGCGTTTGTCAATAGAATGTAGTATCCAATCGGAAGACGTGTTTTATTTGTTTGACACGTTTGATTGTTGTAACCAGTGTTACCATGTTATATGTAACCATAGTTACCGTGTTATAACATGTTTACAACTTGCTATAGGATTTTATATAGTTTCATAAAGAATTAGGGGCGTGTAATTTAACGTCTCGTGAATTAAAACTACGATAAGATCACGCTACTCGCCACTACGCCTCGATGATTCTGTCAGCGTTGGGCCTTAAAGTGATTATTTACTCTAAAAGAAGGTGAAAATCTAAGAAATTAATTATGTTTGAACGGTTATTGTAATCTAAAAACACTTTTATCATCTTTTTTTAGGGCTCCGTAGTCCTACAAGGAATATTATAAGTACTCCTCATAAGTTCGTTTTGTCCGTCAGTCTGTCGGTCTGACTGTCCGTCCTTCCATATGACCGTCCGTCCTTACGTCTGTCTGTACGTCTGTCTGTCAACATCGATTTTTTTATTGACACGCAGTTTTTATCTTTCTCATATCATCTTTCTCGCAAAAATGCAATTAAGTTGTTTTATAAAGTACTAACGGTCCGCCCCAGCTTCGCACGGGTATAGATTATAGCCTATGGTTCCCGGGGATAGTGTAGCTTCCCAACAGTGAAAGAATTTTTCATATCAGTTCAGTAGTTTCGGAGCCTATTCAATGCAAACAAACAAACAATCAAATCTTTCCTTTTTATAATATTAGTATAGAAAAAGATTTTTAAAAGTAGAATTAACAGTCTCAAGTCTCTGATGAGCCTTATTTGTGTTTTTACCTTCACGTGCTTTTCAAATTTTACTTCTCTATTTTTTGCAGCAGTGACACTTTTGTTCCTGACCATCCTAGCCTCGACGCAGGCCCGCATATCAGTCATGTATGCTCACGATAAAACGAGTGACGTAGTGGTAAGGCAGTGTCTCAACGAGATGTACCCACGGAACAGAAAGGTCGACATCCAGGAGTCAGACGAGGGCTGCATCATCTTCTGCGTGCTCAAAAAGTTTGGCATTATCAGCGCAAATGGAATTATTAACTTGGATACATACAAGTACTTTAAACAATATTTACTACCACGTATTTTACCTCTAACAGTTAAGGACCACGTCTCAGTACCATATGTCATCACTGGCAACACACACTGTCAAAAACCCTAGTCTTGAGGCACTGTGGTATCTTGGACGAGAAGATGTCACGCAAACGTGACACGTGAAACGTGGATATTCGCCAAAGCACCAGACTCACCGACATAGCTGTTAAAATTTGCAAGTTGAAGTGGCAATGGGCAGGCCACATCGCTCGAAGAACCGATAACCGATGGGGAAGAAAGGTTCTGGAGTGGAAACCAAACCGAACCGAAAGACGCAGCGTAGGGAGGCCTCCCACTAGATGGACCGACGACATTGTAAGAGTCGCGGGCATCCAGTGGATGCAAAAGGCAGGCTGTCGTTCAGTGTGGAGGTTAAAGGGGGAGGCCTATGTTCAGTGGTGGACGTCTTCTGGCTGATGATGATGATGATGATTTTACCTCTATGCTTAAACATTTATTTCTCAGCCTTGAACATCAGCGATAAGGGCCCTGATTCCGTAACTTTAACACGCACGTAACGCACCGCGTTAAGTTAACCACTTAAAATTTTGACTCTATTCCCTAGGAATAAAGACCAAGTTTTAGAGGTAAACTTAAGACGGTGCGTTACGTGCGTGTTTTTAGTTACAGTATCAGGGCCCAGTTGCTCTATCGGGTTTTTATCGAATGCATTTCAGAGTGTGCATCGGATCCTCATGATCCTTCCGACCCATTTTTCTACTTGATGGCTAGGGCCCGAAAAAGCGTTATCGTTACATGGTTGATATTTCAAAAACTCGAACAAAGCGCTTTGATTTCACTTTTATTGTGCGGGCTAGAGGGAGAAATGCGTTGCCTAAACTGGTGTTCCCGATAGTTACAATCTGGGTGTCTGTAAGTTGCGAGTAAATTGGTTTCTTCTCTGCAAGTGTACTTCATCGTATACCGCATCATCACTTAACATCAGGTGCCAGTCAAACGCAAGCCTTATATTCCTATCAATAAAAAAAATACGCTGATAAGCCTTAGACTGAGTTAATAAAATGTTTAATTGTAACTATCTAGCTTAAAATTTGTAATCCATTATAATCGTACCTTGGTCACAGTATAAATATTAGTATCTTAATTCATCAGCAGAGTTAAAACCTAGTGACAAAAATGAAATTAATGAATTCTTCGTAAGAGGATTCTTGTTTGTAATCCGTGGATTAATATTAAATTATCTTTGTCACTCAGCCGAGAAAGCCAAATTTTCTGTAGCAATGTTAAATTGTTTGAACAAATTTAATCTACCTTCCTTTCACAAAATCTCAGTTACTTTTGATGCCCTGTTCACCTTTAATCAATTTTATTGTTACATATATGTTTATTTTTTTATATAATTATATTAGGTTTGCGTTTGACCGCCAATTCGCCTGATGTTAAGCGATGATTCTGTTTACAATGGAGCACGCTTCCCTAGAAGAAACCGAATTAGGTCTTTTAAGATGAGTTGAGCCTGGCTGTCAGTTTTTTTGCCTCCTGAAAGCCTGAATAAGCTACAATTTAATGTCATATGACCTCTGCTAGGGCTCACTTCTAAATGCCACTCGCGGTCACCCAGCCCAAGACTAACGGGTTTGTCTGTTACAATGTCTGGATTCCGTTATAAGATCACACAGACAGACAGAGACACAGACTACAGTGAATAAGTACCAACCTTAAGTCTACCTAATACGTTCTCCATCTTCGGTCAGTCAGACAGTCGCTTTCCGTCAGATGAGGCCAAAAATACCACGTGTTCCTGAGAAAAATGGTATTGACAGACAGACAGACAACGAAGTGATCCTTTAAGGGTTTATTTCCTTTTGAGGTACGGAACCCTATAAAAACTGTAATCTTTTATGATCAAGCTACACCACGAGCGCTACAATATTCAGAATAACTATAGTAACACTAACTATATAGAGATTTTCAGCCTGGGGTTGTTCAAGAAGAAAGAAAACCTATTTTCCTTAAGATAGAATTATTTCACCCACACATCCCAATCCATTATCAATCCTTTTATTTCTTGTAGGTTACGCAAAAAGATAAGACACAAACGTAATATAACGTAATTATATATATCAAGCTACGTTAATACCGTGGCAAAGACATTATTAAGGAGATAAATCTTTTTTTTTTTTTTGATCTCACTACTGGGCAAATATTTTCTCCATTCCTACGGGTCATGACAAAATGCGGATAGGAAGGCTTTTCCCGTCTGCAGTTCTCTCGCTCGCACATTATCACATTATCAAGGACTTTATAGACCCTAAAGGGTAAAAAGTCCTTGCACATTATTGAAGAAATAAAATAACTGACTGTGAATTTTCATAAAAAGACAAAACCGTGTTTTGCTGTCTAATAAAGGGTGTTACTCTTACTGAGACACACTTTATAAAACGCCAAATAAAAATAATAACATAAGTACTTATTATCTTGAAAACAATATATAGGTTAATGAAGGTCACGGGGCTTATTGATTTAATAAAGACATTTATTTATCACTCCTAAATTCTAACAACACAGACACAGTCTAATGACAATTTTAGGTAACAGAAATATATATTATGACTTCTCAAGCTACTTTCGCCTCTAACAGTCAATAAATAATTTGGTTACAGATAGATATTTGGATTTAGATAGCCCGTTGGTCTAGTTGGTAGTGAACCTGCCCTTCTGCGCTTGGAGAAGTGAGTTCGATTCCCACCTAGGACAAACATTTATGTGATGAACATTTGTGTTTGTTCTATATCTGGGTGTTATTTAAAATTATAAGTTTATGTGTATGTATTCAGTCTCTGGCAGCCATATCACAAGCTTTGCTTAGTTTGGGGTCAGATGACCGTATGTGCAAAAATGTCCCGAACATAACATATATGTATGTATAGACAACTCATACATTTCACAGAAAACGCGTTCACTTGGCTCATCAGTTGGACCACAGAACTTCGGTTAACGACTACGGTGGAACCTGTATCGAGAGCGCCGAAGCCATCCAGCACAAACAAGACGTCTGCAAGAAGGCGAAAGTCTTCAACGATTGTACACAACTCTACAAGATGTTGCTATAATGACCTTTATGAAATTACTGTTTGTTTAGTAAAAATCTGTTTGATACGATGAATTGTAATCAAAAAGTTCTAGATTAGTATTTTATTATATATTCTAAGCAAAGTCCTACTCCTATAATATGCCTATAATGTGACGGTTTTTTTTTATTGGTGTTTGTTTTCAGTGATAAGACGAGCTTATTCTTCTGATTCTATTGCAGAGAAGAATTTAACGGCCTCTTATACCAAATTTGACGGTTTTAAATCAATTTTATTCAGTTAAATTACAGTATTTGAGCTGAAACAAAATACATGTCACAGATACATCTGTGTTTGAGATTATGATTTGGTTAGAATAAACTTTCCTCGATCAAAAAAAAAAATCTGAAACAAAGTCGATTTAGTTTATTTTTTTTCGTTTTATGCTCTAATAAAAGGTCGTAATAACCTGGAAATTGCATGTACTGAAAGGCTAACCTATTCAAAAAAAAAATTTGATAGGTTTTTGATAGTGAATAGTTTCATTTTTTGGTGAAATTAAAAGCGTAAAAAGGTCACGAGAATTTGCGCGCGCCATTTTTTACTTTTTGGAAATTCACGCTCATTGATTTTATATCTTCAATAATGTGAAAATATGCGAGAGAGAAAGCTGCAGAGGGTATACAGGACTCTTAACGATTCCTATTCATTTCACCTGGGAAGGTACTTTTGGAACGAAAACTCTCTTTAAGTTTGTCTTAACGTGTCCTAATTATATTATATTGGAAAGCTTGTTTCTTTAAATATATGTATTGTTTGGTATGCGCTTCATATTTTGTTGTAACATTTAGTTAAAAGAGTGGATTATAAACTATTTTATTATGGAAACTGAAGTAGTTTTCACACATTTTATTTATATTACACTGTAATTACTCATGGATGATTAATCCGGTTACTCTGACTATAGTTTCAACCGCATTTGGCGGTCTTGGAATGTGGTTGAAACTATAGTAGGAGTAACCGGCTTAATCATACGTGAGTAATTCCCGTGTCATATAAATAAAATGTGGATTGTAAACTCTTTTTTCCCGTATACCTAATCACATTTATTGCTTAATTTTTAATGTCGCGCAGGAAGAGAAATAACTCGTTTACGAGAAACCGTTACGAAAAGTGTTTTTTGATGCGCGACTAAATTCCTACTCGTAGCATCCTTTGATAGATATCTCGTCTGCCGACTCGGTTATTTGTAATTAATAAGCGGGCTCCTTTGACGCAATATCAATGGTAACTACATGAATAATTAATTAGTTTGTACGAATCATATTAATTATTAATCTTTGATAGTCTTCACCGCAATTAGAATTGAAATTATATACGCTTGAGGACAAATCTATCGTGTATAGTTATTCAAATACTAAATCTGAAATAGATAATATAGGTCTCTCCTCTTTCGAAGGAATCTAGATCATCGACGATATTGGTAGCTAGATTTTGTTAAACACCGCATTACGAAATTACGTCTACTACTACGTCGCTGACCAACTCTCTCTTATACGGACGTGACAATTTGTAGCCGGTTACAGGCATTTCTTACTATTGTGTTATTGTTCTGCTTGTCATTTGGTTGTTGTTTCCGGTCCATGTGCTGAGAGAGAAAAACTCTACGCTAAATGCTCAAAATTCCTTGGTCTAGTTTCACCTCAAACGCCAAGCACTCCCAGGTACCTACTTGAAAAGGCTATGGAAAATGAAAAAAATGAAAATGTAAATTCCTGGGAAAAGTAGGGTCCGAGTTTTTGGCCTAACCTGTATCTGTAGCTAGTTTTTCAATGCCTGTGATTATTTCATATAGATAACTAGCTGTTGCACGCGACTTTGTACGTGTACCCTTTCATTATAAACTTTCAACCTCCCATTTGCCCCCCTTAATTCGGCCCTTTCGCAAAATCCTTTCTTAGCGAACCTCTACACCCCGTAAGTAATTTACCTGCCAAATTTCAGCTTCGTAAGTCAAGCAGTTTTCGAGATTTCGTGAAGAGTGAGTGAGTAGATAAATTTTACTTATAAATATATAGATTAACATGTATATTGTATACTAGCCAAGCACTCAATCATTTCCTAAGAAAGATACAAGCTATTTCGTGAGTCAGCTCTATAGATTTAGGTAAATAGATTCGTTGATTGATAGATTTCCTTGAGCCCTGGGATATATTCCTTCAATCAATTGGATAGATCTATTCATTTGTTTCCGTCAACGGCCGAAGTGGGAAAAATTAGAAGGGTCAGTTCCATTTATCCAGAGTAGAAGCTAATCTAATCGTGAGCCAACGTTATTATTGCTAGTTAAAGGTTTTCTTGGATCTTTCTTTCTGGATTTCACTTGTATCATTTTGTACAGGACCTACCTGGAATTGTAATGGTCTTGTTAGTAAGAGGTACTATTTGTACAGAACTAACAACTTGGTCCTGGCTTCGTACGTGTTCGGAATTTAAATTTCAAACTTTTGGAGAAAACCACGAAATTTTAACCGACAACGCAAAGCAAGAATTTAAGATTGCTTTTAACGCGTATGTACTTTTTTATATAATACAAGACAAAAGTATGAAAGTATAGAGAAAAAGAAATTAATTCTAACAAATAAAAAAAAACTTATAAAACTAATCTATTAAAAAAAGTATGTGCATAGAAAAACAACAAAATGCTTGTTATGTTCCCATCTATAAGCGCCTCAGCCATCATTATACAATACATAAAATATAGAGTGTCAGTCGTGCCAAAAAAATGTCCGAACCAAAACTCGGCGCACGCCATAAATTGCGCAGACTTTTTGGTTAGAAAGAAAGTAACTGCGATCCGACCTCAACGCCGCACGATGCCAGAGCTACGATGACATAGCGGACAACTAACTTTAAACACTATGCAAGCAACATAATGTCTAAATTGGAGTAAATGTGGCATTGTGAAGTATATAATTGATACAATGTATGTACAATGACGCTCGGACGTTTTTTGAGTGTTTTCACTGAGAGATTGTGACTATAGGAATTGTATCTAGATGGCCTCAACCCATTTTGACAAACGAGGTGTCAATAGATTTTAGTTGTGAAAAATAAGTAATAATTACTAGGTACGTCCACCTACAAGATGGACAGACGACCTAAAAGAGACCGCAGGGAAACGCTGGGTGCAGGCCGCTTCCAACCGGCCCTTTTGGAGATCGATGGGGGAGGCCTATGTCCAGCAGTGGACGTCCTATGGCTGAAATGATGATGATGATGATGGTGATATTATCATAAATACAATAATTATGACGAATTGAAGACTAGGTCCCTACAGGTGAAATATAAAAAAAAATGTACGCACTCTCATGCGGGGTATAATGGTATAATTGAATAGATATTTTAGAAATTAAGCAATGTTTGTTACATTGTTGAAGTTAAATTCCATCATTTTTAACCTGTAACATATGGGCGGCAAAAAAAACCGTAGACGAGTTATTACATGCGTTTTTTTAACTGAAATTATGGACAAGATTTAGCCAGGAAGTGCGCTAGTTTTAAAAGGATGTATCAATGTTAGGATATGATTGTTTTACTAAATACATTTACGGTACCTACTCTAGATTTGAATTTTTCCCCCACCCTAAATTAACACCTGGCTTATACCGTCACTTAAGGCGCGGTCTGATCACGATTTCAAATTCGTTTTTCACCCGCTCACGCCATGATCTATTTGCTATCTAAAACGGCTTTGTTTAGAGTCGAAAATCGTATATCATCATATTTGATGATGATGATGACTTTGTGCTTGTGTTTATATTATTTTGAGGGTTTTTATTTAATTTATCAAAATATATAAATGAATTTCAACAATTAACTGGTTAAAGTTTCTAGACTAGTCTGGCTACACAATTCGTACAAAAAAATATGTTGTTGTCGCTGAAAATTCCGAGTTCTTCAATTCAGAAGCTATTTTTATTGCGCAATTTGTAATGTGTTTTTTTTAAGAGTCTAGACAATTTTTCAAAAATTTTTTTTTCTAAGTTTATTACCAAGGGGGTTTTTTTACTTGTAGTATTTTTTTTTTTGATCAGCTAATTTTGTCACTTCACACAAAGCGTTTAAAAACACTTCTTTTGGTTAACTTTGCGATTGTACCGCGTCTTAACAGCAGATGTGTTGTAGCCGTGCGTTTGTTAACCATTTTAAAAATACTTAATTGGATGAGAAAGGCCGTAAACTAAAGATCAAACTAGAAACCGAACTACCGCCAAAACAAGTTCATTTATTTAACCACTCAATAACTGCGATATAACGAACATGGCGATCTTCTGTATCCAGCACCAGATGGAGCAGCCCTTCTTAGGCTCTTCTTCTTCCTCCTCTTCTTTAGCTCCGGTCGTCGCTGCAGTCGTCGCGTCACCACCTTCTTCTTGGCAGAAGGAGAGAGAATAGAGGAGAGTAGTTAGGGACAGCACTATGAACAGACGCAAGAGGATCTTGTGCGCCATTCTTTTGTTTTTACGTTAATTCTATTTTTAAAGGAATGTTTATTTTCGTTTCTTGTTTATTATACTGGCATATGTAATACCATCAAATGAGTTTTCCCAGTAATGTTCGACGGCAAATCATTTGTTGCGATTCGGATTACAGATAACAATTTATTTCAGATGTGTATCTCGCAAATTGATGTTTAGATAACAATCTGTATTTTGTAATGTAATGCTAATGTTGATATTACAGTATATGTAGTAGGTATAGTTAAGAATATAAAGGCAAGTAAATTGCTATTTAGAAAAATGATGTGGGTAGGTACTTTTATATTTATTAAGTACCTTCATGACACCTTTAACATTGAGAAAATTCTTCATAAAGTGTTGTCCCGAAATTCTCGGATATTATTAATATCCTTTTTTTATGTTCGAGAAAAGTATTACACAAACCAGTTACGATAAGTAATATATGTTACGATGATATAAATTACTACAGTAATGTATACCATCATCATTTCAGCCATAGAACGACCACACTGCTGGACATAGGCCTCCCCCATCAATTTCCAAAAAGGCCGGTTGGAAATGACCTGTATCCAACGTTTGCCTGCGGTCTCTTTCCATCTTGTGGAAGGTCGTCCGTCCATCTTGTAGATGGACGTCCTACGCTGCACTTACTGGTCCGTGGTCTCCATTCGAGAACCTTTCGTCTCCATCGGCCACCTGTTCTGCGAGCTATGTGTCCTGCCCACTGCCACTTCAGCTAATCCGGTGGGCTATGTTGCTAACTTTCGTTCATCTACGGATCTCCTCATTTCTGATTCGATTACTTAGAGAAACTTCAAACATAGCCCATAGTTCCAACTTTGAGCTTGCTAATGAGGCACATAGTGAGAGACCACGTTTCAGTGCCGTATGTCATAACTAGCAACACACACTGGTCGAAGACTTTCGCCTTAAGGCTCTGGGGTATTTTGGCGAAAAGACGTTGTGAAGTTTAGCCAACTAATCGTGTAATGTATATAATACACATAGGTATACCTTCTATTGTTGGATATATTATTGTAATATACTCAAATTTGAGACTAAATTGACAGAGAATATAATACATACTTAATACGTGATATAATACAATGTACTTGAAAGTTTCTTTCAGACGATATTGAAGAAAATTATCTATGTAATCATTTTGTAAAATTGGTTTCAGGCCGTTCTATCAGCCTTCTTGAACATTGCTGAAAGGTCTAATCATAATCAAATAACTTTACTGATATTTTATGTTAAAAGTTTTTCAATATAAAAATGAAATTAGGTGCCAACATTATGAAAATATATTTGATAGATAATTTGATATAAAGTGTTTCAAAGGAGGTTTCGAATTATTACCAAAACGATTTCTTTGAATTTAATAATAATATATATTATACTTAGACTACATTGTACGGCATTGCGGCATGGGTCATATATATTAAAAGTAAGCAAATAAGTGCATGAGGCTTTATTAAAGCTATTCCGAACAAAGTCTGCCAAAAACTATAAGGGGCGATGTAAACACATATTGCACACACTAACATATTCTTACTACTACTACTACAAACGCACACTTCAATAGTGAGCAAACAACTGCAAACTATACGCCCAAAATGTAATCAAATGGATGACCAGGGGGAGTTAAGTGCTCAAGGGGAAACTGTAGGTATAAGACTTTCATTTATAATTTTTTCTGAGGCAATAGTTCCATAGAAATTAAATAGAAATATTATTTGTTTACAAAAATAAGAAGAATGCGGTTTAATTTATAAAGGTATCAGATTTATGATGATCACAATTACAATCATCGTAACGATAATATCGTATACGGTCCATATTATGGACTCGCACAGAAACTCTGCTTGCTGATCGAGTGAGAGGTACGAGAGTAAAAATCTACCTGAGTTAGAGCAGGATAGAGTAAATTTCCACCAACTAAAAGCACTTCATACGCATTGGTACTCTGGCAGTTTTCCCAGAACGACGTCACTGTCCAGTTGCCACTTTATCCAATCAGCTGTTACGTGGTGTATAGTCATCTCTCTCGAACCTGTTGTAAATTGACATCATGACATCATTGCGGGACGCACACGTGGACCGTTTTTCTCGGATTGATATACCTGGCGGAGTATATTATTATACCATGCGCATTGGCTCTTATGATTTGATTTGTCAAATCATAAGAACCAATGCGTAAAATATGGTAAAATAAACAAACTTTGAGGCGCAATGTTTGTTTGTTTTTCATAGTGTTCCACATGCCACAACGCTAAACGATCTTAGCTAGGTATAAACGTTATAATCAACCTTATGGCAATGGCGTAATTTCATAGGTCCATTGTATATTTTTAGGCACTGAAATTAATAAAAATTGCGCGGATAAGATACTCAGTCTTTCATAATAATTTGTTCACGCCATATCTCGGAGGTAATCGCGGAATCTAATAAACTGTTATTGCAGAAAAGAACCATTGTAATATGAGCTGTGATATTTTTCATTGCTTTATGATTTCACTTTTAAAAGCGTAACTATCTACTACGTGTCCTGTTAGACGACGGATAATTTCGGACCAACTCCGAAATCGCGAAAATATATATAGGCTGTTCCTTAAATTTTTTCATAGCCGCTCGAAAAAGGGCATTTAATAATTCATCATTTATTTATTTTTCAGCAAATAAAACTCTTCTAGCAGGAAAAGCAGGAAAGCAGTGGACAAGACTAGCACAGGGCAGAAAAAGCCTGGCGCGCTAAAGAGGAGACCTATATACCCAGCAGTGGGTGGAAAATAGTTGATGATGATGATGATGAAAACTCCTTTAGTCGTTGAGTGAATTAAAACTTGTTGAGTTTTGAACCAGTACGAATTATACGAATTATGCACAAAAAATAAATGAAACGTGCTGAACTTAGGCCTTCTGACTGGCTATTCCATTGAGCTATCCATTATAAATTAACAAAAAAATATCCCGCCAATTTTTTTTATGCCATAGATGGCAAACAAGCGGGAAGCAGTCACCGTCGCCTATGGATACTTGTAGCACAAGAGGCGTCACAAATACGTTGCCGACCCTTTAGGACTCGATTAACTCGCCTTTTGAAGAATCCCATGTTGTAGCTTCTCGGAAACACCGTAGTTAGTTTCTTTTCTAAATAGGCACTATTTATTTTCTCGGAAATTTCTTGCAGTCAATAGAAAAAGTAAAGTATCTAACCCGGTCCTTATACCTTTGGTCCGCTCAGGATTCTCCTCTAGACTCCTTTGCTGCTCTCAGGATACAACTTAGTAACTCAAATTAAATTCCCTTTCTTTTTTTTTTTTGTTTAAATCTACTACTTTCTATAGAACAGCTGATGTTTAGGGTTGATCCCATAGTAAAAGGTGTTTGTAGTGAGGAAAGAAAGATAACAAAAAAAATAAAACTACAATATTCTTGGAATATGTCCATCGTCTAACCCAGCCTTTCCCAAAGTGAGCGATAACGCCCCCTTGTGGGCGCTGCAGGCCCAAAGAGGGGCAAAGCAGCTCGGTAGTGTAATGGTGTCGCTAATGGATTGAGAAGCTAGGAGCTAGGTTCGAATCTCGAGAAAAGCATGTTTTTAAATTGTTGATATTTTTGCCCTAGTTATAATTTTAGGGTTCCTTGTTGAAGTATAACTTCTTCCGCGCGGAGGGACTCCACGCACTATTTTTCTTTAAGGAATGCCCCCAATATGAAAGGCTCAATTCTTTTACTTAATAGCAGCGAGCCTCAGCCAAAAGAAAATGCTCGGGTCTAGTGGGGACGTGACGACCATCTTGGATGTCAGCTTTTACGCTTCCTCTGTGGAACAACACCACAAAGTCTTACGTCTTTCGTAGTTACTATTTGTATGTCTCTCGGTCCGTTACATGTCTACGAATAAACCAATTCAGGACGCACGTCCTGAATTGCACTTTATTGTGTAGTAGTAAGAGTCCCTACTTATTTAAATGATTTTGCGGAGTGAATCTTCTGTACTATTATGTCTTCTGTGGTCATACTAAAATTCTTGATAAAAAAGTAACCTCGGTTCTTCATATTTTGGTGGCTCCAGGCTGCTTGTCGGCAACATGACGCGGCGTTAACGTCCCAGTTTAGTGCTTTCCATTATTTAGGGAGCGGCTTTTATGCAAAAAATTAAATAAAACCTTTGTTGTTTTGCGCCATTTATATTATAAAGCGATTAGAGTTTTTATAACTTTTCTCTCTCTGTTTACTTTTGATAAAAGACCTAACATTTAAGATAAGTTAGTAAAGTAAGTCATGCATAACAGTAAAAATATGAAGAATGGCAAGCTTTTAGTGTCTTAGATCTTATAGCTTACCTACTCGTGACGTTTTAGGAGTTAATTTCTATGAAACATTCCCTCGAGCAAAACGGAATATTTTCAGTCTGTGGAATGCGCTGCCTGAATGGGTGTTTCTCGACAGTTATAATATGGGTGTCACAAACCGCGAGTGAATTGGTTTTTCTAGGCATGCGTGCTCCATCGTAGACCGCATCATCGCTTAACATCAGGCGAGGTGGCGGTCAAGCGCAACCCCAACTGCCAATTTTATTTAAAAAAGGTAGGTAGGTACTCAACTTTTGGCAACTTTTATTACCTTTTATTTGTAGTTAAATCGTTACTGTTATCATGCTTATTCTGTGGTGAAATTCAGTCATAAAACTCAATCCTCGAAATAAAAGTCCTTATCAACATTTAAATTACAGTTCTAAAGATACAGACGAAATGAATAACGTTATCTTGAGTTTAGACTCAGCTTTAATGCCCCTAAGGGAGAAATCTCGGCTTCGAAGCTCACAATCGTAACAGCACGGAATTGCACTTTGATTAATCTTTCATGCAATAATAGCTTCTGACGTCAGAGTATTCAAAGATAGGAAAAGATAGTTAATTTTCTTTGATTCAATTTAAATTTATCTTCCTATCTGATCGTAACTTTGTGCCTAGCGAAGTGGAAGGTGTTCTATAGAGTTTCATCATTATCATCATTTCATCAGTGCCATAGAACTGCTGGATATAGGCCTCCCCCATCGATCTCCAAAAAAGGCCGGTTGGAAGCAGCCCGCGTCCAGCGTTTCCCTGCGGTATCTCTTAGATCGTCTGTCCATCTTGTGGGAAGACGTCCTACGCTGCACTTACCGGTCCGTGGTCTCCATGCGAGAGCCTTTCAGCCCCATCGGCCACTTATTCTACGTGCTATGTGCCCTGCCCACTGCCACTTTAACTTGCTAATCCCGTGCGGTAACTTTCGTTCATCTACGGATCTCCTCATTTCTCTGATTCGATCACGTTGAGAAACCCCGAGCATAGCCCTCTCCATAGCTGTTTGTGCGACTTTGAGCTTGTTTTTAAGGCCCAAAGTGAGAGACCATGTTTCAGTGCTGCATTAACACTCGTACAGTAATCTCTGAAAAAATCGTTCAAAAATCTACTGCGTTATAGAAAACGGGATGCTATACTAGACTGCGTTTTGCTGCTCTTTATAGACCTCGGGGACACGTCGTAAGCACCATGCAGCCATGTAATATACGTAAGTGTCCTACATCTGATTAACGATCTTCCTCATTTCCTTTCAAACGTCTCTCACGGGACTGAAGGTCCTCGCTCCCTTCGTGCAATTGCCTAGCTATTTTCGTTCCCGCATCATGTCAGTCTGGAGCAGAAACTATACAGTGTGTAAGGGGACCACTCTCGATGCCAAAAGAAGGTAATTGTACTCATCATTATGAACCTTTTTTAGTATGGGACCAGCCCTGAAATCGCGAAAAAAAAAACAGCTGTTCCATACATTTTGTAGAGTGTCAATGACCGTTTTCTATAGAACAGCTGATATTTTTTCGCGATTTCAGGGTTGGTCCCATAGTAAAAGTTGTTTATAATGATGAGCACAATTACCTTCTTTTGGCTTCGAGAGTGTTCCCCTTACACCCCGTATAACTGAAAGTAAGAAATAAATATTTATTCAATACATAAATACAATGACAAATTATTTAAATTCAATTAAGTTATGTGAGTTAGTTTGACATATAGTCATAAAATTTGGATAATATCTAATATATTTATTTGTATGTAGTATGAGCTTTGGGGCCTTACGGCTACTTCTTAACGCGAGCTCGAAATAACGCTGTAACAGCGCAGTGCAGAAAGTCCCGCGAACGTGAAACTTAACGCGCCGAGATACGCGCAACTTTTCGCAATAACCTAAACAGAATCGCTTAAAACAGGTAGCCGTACGCAGACAAACAAGGGAGATATCATCATCATCAGCCAGAAGACGTCCACTGCTGAACATAGGCTTCCCCTTTTAACCTCCACACTGAACGAAAGCCTGCCATTTGCATCCACTGGATGCCCGCGACTCACAATGTCAAAATAGCATTACCGATTCAAACGACTCAGTTACATAATCAAACAAAATCATTACATTACTATACACACCTGGCGGCTGCCGCAAAAATACTACAAAACAATACAATGCTGTGTGACGCAACAAAGGCTATTGTTCCACTTCCGACCGCACAATTGCGCAGTATATCCTAGTTTTTATAAACCCTACTGCAAATGATACCTCGTTTTCTATGCATTAAAGTCTGTGCTAGCGCGGAAGTTGACTTTGTAAGTTAAGCTTTGACTTTATCCTTTGTTACTGGAGATGGAAAGCGTTGAGTAAAAAGTTTGTGGAGTTCGTGTTTTCGGTCTATGAACTAGATTTTGAGGTGCTTGCGGTGAGGGTAATATAGTTTAGAGGAGCTCTAGACATCGCCTTTGAGTCAACAATTCCGATTCCATTGGGTATGTAATGTATTCGATTTCCTCTATACCAACTATTTCACTATTGCTATACGGCGTTGACGTGGTACGCTATACTAGTGCTGCTTATTTGTTTTTCCAGTACCTGAGCGCTTGGTATGCAATACCTTATATAAATACAAAATTTCATCCAAATCGTCAGTCATTTCCGAGATACGCGGAATAAATTTATATACAAGAATTGGGCGTTTAAAGTTATTAGATATTATTACTAATAGGTTTTTTAAAAACGACTTGCCTGATTTTGACGAAACTTAGGTGTCTATATTAAAATGTTCAATTGAAGTTGCCGTTGCCCGCGACTTACATTAATACATAAATATACATATATACATTAATACCCGTAGACCTTCATTATCTCTATTGCTGAGTTGGAGCTGGTTTTTGTTACAGGGTTGTTCATATTTTTATAATTTTTGTTGTGAGTTTCATTGTCACAAAATAAACGTTTCTGTATATATTTTTTTTCTATTTGCCCCCATTTCACAAAATCCTTTCTTAGTGTAGTAACCCTTCAGCGTAGGTCAAGTAGTTTCGTGATTTTGTGATATGTCAGTTATTGAAAGCCGAGTAATAAGTTATCAAGCACTTTTCATGACATTAAGTTATGAAACGTCCATGTAATTTGTACATTGTTTTTTTTTATTGTTGTTGTTTAAGTAAGTAAATCAGAAGTAGATGATCGATACGTTTGTATAAAAAATTATAAAATTACAAGCGTTCAAAAATACATAGCTTCGGTACATATATAAATCTTATGTATCATAACACCTTCATCGAGTTCCATTCCGCACAACTAGTTGATCAGTTCAGCTGGTGTCGGAATGGAACGTAGTGCTTCCATTCTGACCAACTGAATGGACCAACTCATCATCATCATCATCAGCCAGAAGACGTCCACTGCTGATCATAGGCCTCCCCCGTTAACCTCCACACTGAACGACAGCCTGCCTTTTGCATCCACTGGATGACCGCGACTCTCACAATGTCGTCGGTCCATCTAGTAGGAGGCCTCCCTACGCTGCGTCTTCCGGTTCGTGGTTTCCACTCCAGAACCTTTCTTCCCCATCGGTTATCGGTTCTTCGAGCGATGTGGCCTGCCCATTGCCACTTAAACTTGCAAATTTCAACAGCTATGTCGGTGACTCTGGTTCTTTGGCGAATATCCACGTTACGGATTCCAACGAACGGGCCAACTAGTTGAGCGGAATGGAACTCGATGAACCGATTTATCCGGTTGGTTCGTTAAGAACAAAATGCTACCAAAGTATCTGACCAACTAGTTGATTTGATTGGAACAAAACGCTTCATCAAGTTTCATTCTACACAACTGGTTGGTCCGTTCAGTTGGTTGGAGTGGAATGACAAATATTAAACTGTTGTTGCAGGTGACGTCACATCGAATGATGCTGGTGCTAAAACTGGTATTCCTTCTGCCTGTCTTGGCGGCTTCTAGAAGACAGGGCCCCCATAGAACTTCGGGGACGATGGTCGACTTTACGGATCCAAAGGTAAACTGAATTATTAACCTTAAAGGTTAAAAAAGTGTTCGTGATATACGTGCTAATAACAGTGTTGCCAGATCGTTTTTACAAAAGTTACGTTTGGCAAGTTGAGTAGCTAACTTTTTTGTCATAGCACTCAAACCTAAAGAACCCTTAAAATTGGGGATAAATTAATTAGATTCAATGATAAAATGGGTTTTTATTAAATGCGTTCTGGCAACGCTGACCAATAAGCTTCTGCCTGAGTTTTGGCGCCAACGTGGAAAAAACATGTCGGCTCGTTCTATTTATTTTCCTAAACTGGTGTATTTTCGAGTATTAATGTGTACTAATGGTGAATTATTATTTATTAAGTGCTCGTAAACGTGCTCGACTGTGGGTAAGTGATATAACGAGGTGAAACATGTCTTCAAATCTATCAATCAATCTATGTCTTCAAATGTCTTCTTCGTGTTGTTTCCAAAACTCCATAGAAGCCTCTTGTAAAGTCTCCACCACTTTACTGGGGCATGAGTTTGACTTGATCGTGACTTACTTTGCTTGACTCTGACTTGTTTGACGCTATTAATACTATGTAACCTTGTTTAATATTACGGACCTTTGTATCCACGGTCTAGAAAATGTTTACAAAAAAAAGCTTATGCTTGCACCCACATCAGTTGCGTAGGAGCAGGCAAAAAAAAATCGCGTCTGTCCGATGCAACGTGAGGGCAAAAAAGTATTCTTGCATGCCTCCACGTGGCAGCAGGTTGTGGAGGCAGAAAATAATAAATAATATACCAGGTGACTATTTTACCTAAACGAGAAAAAAAACTTGAAAACTTTTATAGTGTCACGGGTGTTTTTAGAGCTATATGAATAATATCAACCTTATCACGGTAAATATCCCGTTATATAATCCTCTCTAGTATCCTCTGTTGTATGATCCCATAAAAAAAGTTGTTCATAATGATGAGTACAATTACCTTCTTTTGGATTCGAGAGTGTTCCCCTTACACCCCGTATTAGAGTGTTAATAGAACCATTAATACTACAAAGTTACTCTCTCTTCTAAACCACTCAAATAGTCATCCGAAGTTGTCCGAGTACTATAACGGTGCTCAGAACTGCGTCGCCTGGTGGAGATCTGTCTCGGCTTGGTAAACATTGCAGAGTGCTTCGCAGCTTCCCGGGAGTGTTGGAGAATCATTTATCGGGGATGTTTCGAGCGGAGCTTTCGAGACGAAATAACGCGATTTCACGTGTTATCTACTTACTTTTTAACCGACGAATGAAGGACGTTATTAATTCGACTGTATTTTAATTTTTTGTATGTTTGTTACAATCTGGGTGTCTTCAAATCACGAGTGAATCGGTTCTTTCTAGGCAAGCGTGCTCCAACGTAGACTGCATCATCGCTTAACATCAGGCGGTTGATGGACAAACGGAAGACTATTATTAATAAAAAAAAAACACAATTACTCTGCCATTTATGATTTTATTTTGTTTGGAACATCATAATTCTGCGGTGATTCCATAAAAAAAAAAAAAATCTGTTGTGCCATATAAGTTTTATTGAAATTGATATTATACTGCTTTTTGAAAAAAAAAAAAAAAAAATACATATATACACAAATAACGTTTTTGTTTGTGGTTCCCTACAGCAAAAGTTTTGATGAGGACTTTCCAATCTATGTTTTTTATCTTCGTAAAGTCCATCATTTCTCATTATATTTTCGTGCGAATTTTCATACGAGCGATTCATAAATTTATCGATTAATAATGCATGCAAATGGTAGGTATAAACAAGCATGATATCTACATTTATCATGTAGCAAATTTCTTGTGTTCAATATTAACATAAATTATTTTCAAAACGAATTTCTTAGCTAAATTGACAAGACACAAAATGTGATAAGGGTTTCATTCTCACATCTTTTATTCAATTTGTAACTGTCTGCTGCAAACCTTAGGAGTGAACCTGTCTTTTTCGAGTTATTGGAACAAACCACAGAAAAGTTTTTTTTTTGTTTAAGATACAACGGCTGTCAAGGCATTTTTGTAAGAAATTTGTTGTAGCCAGTTGCACCCATATAAACGAAACGTCACGTCAATCGAAATCAGTTAGCAACTGTGACGGGGAGTTCGACACTTTGATCTAAATAAGAATGTTCAATCAAGGTTCAAGTTTCAATGCCTGGTAACAGATTTTCCTCCTCATTTCCGTTCTATTTACTTCTCTTTTCTGTGGAACAAACTAGTCTCGTTCTTACTCGTACAATCATTGTACGATACACGTACAGTCTCTGGGTGAAGATTTTGTTAGTGGACTGTATGAGGTGCATCCAGAACGATCAGGTAATAAAACGGACAACTATCCCTGCAAGCTGACGAAGGTAAAAAGGAAAACTCCACCAACCTTAAATCCACGATCGCCCATACGGCTTCAGCAGCATTCTCGATCTTATGTGGCACAGCCAGGGCACGGCCATTGAACTGCACTGGTGAAATATTGTTCTCCAATGTTCTTTGTGACCTCACAGCACTGAGTTACGAACCCAGAGGTTCTAAAGGAATGTCCTGGATGAATTTGATTTCTGCGCACGCGCCGCGAGAGTAGGTACGCAACGTGCGTCCCATGCGAATCGCTATGACGGAATGGCTTCTACCGATCAACGATAGAAAATAAAAGAATTGATGAAGTTATTTTCCATCTACCCTGTTTTGCTTGTTGGGATCGAACAATCATATAACTGTAAGTAACGTCTGTTTTTTTGATGTCCAATCATGTAAACAAATATAGCGGGCAGGCAACCGTTGATAATTGCTGGAAGAAATTCAGAGCTGACGTTTGTCAAAAACGGCATGATTTTACCGACGAAAGGATTTTTACGCGATTACTCCGCTATTATGAATATATTTAGACTTTTTTGTTTTGTTTGGTAGGTTATATTTCAGAGGTGGTTCCTTATAAATTTTATTGAAATTGATTCAGTGCATGCTTAGTCGTTGGTTATATTATCTTTGATGAAAATACACGCACATCCTTCTCTAGTTGCACAGGTTAATTGCGCCGTATGCAAGACCTATTATATTTTTTTCTGAATCTAAAGCATTTTAGGCATATCGTAGAAGGATTGAGTGACAAATCATTATGAGACAGTGCTAAAAAACTGCACAGCTGCCTTGCATACTGAAACCCTCGCAACAACAAATCTGCAAAAAAAACCGCAACTGTAACTCCCCAATAGGCTTATTCAGCCATGAGCGCCGATGTATTTTAGACGCTACATAAAATATCTCGTTTAGATGGAAATAGGCCAATCATGTACCCAACGGGATTCATACGTATACAAATTTTAAATTCATCTTACCTTCTAGTATTCTCCTGGCTGGACGTATCCGTTAATGGCAAACTCAGCTCTGGTTATGAGCTGGAATATGGCTTACAGTGAAGTTTAAAAAAAAACTACTTGTACAGTATAAATCTGAATGCTTCCAGGTACAAGGGCACCTAGACGCGCTGGTCCGCATGGCGCAGTCTTGCGTGATAAGAGTACGCGCTACGCCGAAGGACGTGCGCGCATACTTCACGAACTCCTCGCCAACCTCCAGAACAGGGCAGTGCTTTGCGGCTTGCATGCTGGAGCAAAGCGATGTCATTAACCATGGGAAGGTAATTATCATTTCACATGAAGCTGTTAAGTGTTAGGCCAACATCAGCCAGAAGACGTTGGCGGCTGAACATAGGCCACCCCCTTTGACCACACTGAACGACAGCCTGCTTATCTGCATCTACTGGATGCTTGCGACTGTCACGATGTCGTCGGTCCATCTAATGGGAGGCCTACCTACGCTGCGTCTTTCAGTTCGTTTTCTCCACTTAAGAACCTTTCTTCCCCAACAAATTATCGGTTCTTCGAAGGATGTGGCGTGCCCATTGCCACTTCAACTTGCAAGTTATCGTTTAATGTCATCTTACGAAAAATTATTATAATCATACTAACATCATATTTACGAAAGTGGGTTTTTTTTTTGTTTTTCTTCGTCGCAGCAATAGAGCAACGGATCGAAATTACTATTTGCATAGAGATAGATTGATGAACCGGAAAGTGACATGGATACTTTTTATCCCGGAAAAAATTGCGGTTCCTGAGGAAATATTCACGCGGGTGAAACCGCGGGCCGCAGTTCTTCATGACTCTCACTTTATCTTCTCTTCATATTCCTTGAACTTTATGTGGTAAACAGATCTTCTCTTGTCTAGCCTGCCTTTTCACTGAAAAGAGTCCTAAATATATGTTCTAAAAGACATTGTCCAATAGGGCCTGCAAACAGCAAGTTCAAAAAAAACAATTGAACTGTTAGAATCTGTCCTCGCTGACCCAAAACATCCATTAAAAGTAGGCAGTGTCTTATGTGTTAGCGTCACAAGATATGCATATGTGTTTTGCATCGATTTGAAAAAGGTTCTGATTCTACCTAGTGTAGTTTATTCATTTACCTACTAACTACTAGGTATATGAACTTGACTTCTGAATAAGTTAATTTCCTGAAACAGCACAAGGTACTCCGAACTCGCAAGTGGACGTAGAGTTGCTACGTCCGTCTGCAATTGCCATCTATACTTGGTCCCAATTTGTTTTACCTTTGAAAGCTGCAGCCAATTATAAAAAAATAAACTGGTAAATTCTGATGACTTTCGCTAGGATTTTGAACGTAGGATTGTAGCTAGTAGCCGAAATACCACAGTGAAATATTAATCGAAAATTCGGCTATTTAAAAAAAATGGGCACATGCATGGAACAAAACTCTACCGGCGACCTCCAGGTAAAACATATGGTATGGACCACCAATTTGCAACATCCAAACGTGACTTCTGGAGGACAAGTCTCCCAAAAAAACTAGGTTCCGTTATAAAAAGCTTTTTAGAACTGTAGCTGTCAGAACTAAACAAAATGGGCCGAGTATAAACAAAACAACAGCTAGGAGACGAAAGATTTGTCATTCAGCTAAGAACAAACAGTGTAAGTAGATAAAGCTCAGCGCATTCACGGATCATACGAACTTTGTTGTACGCTTGCTCTGTAAACAGATACATGAATTAGGTTTACAAAGTTACGAGTGCATTTTCAGTTGGAAGTTAGACACGAGTAAACTTAGTCTGTTTTCAGTAAGTTATATTAGTACTGACTACATTCATTACTTGATTGAGTTAGAGCATACGTGTAGCGTGGATTTCTGTCACCCTGGGCCAATGAGAATAAGATCATTGCCCTGGGCCATATCCAGATGTCCCGCACTTACTATCGTATTTTTGTACAAATTTTAGTTTTGTCTTTGTCCTCCTTCTCCTTAAATCGTATTCCTCATGTCTGAGGGTCGTAACCACCACCTTCCATCAATCTCTCTCTGATGATATCTTTCCATCGTCTTCTATCCTCAGCAACATGGAGTGCGTCGTAGACTGAGGTGTCGAGAGTGGTGGATTGTTTTTGTAGATGGGCTCTATTTAAGATCAGCTTTTTTATGGTCTAAGAAAAACAAGGACACATGCCTATTATCTGCAGCACCTTTGTAAAACGAATTATCCAAATACCTCGAGCTTTGTTACTATGAAAATGAAAGAAAAGTGTAATACCTACTTATCAAATCTGTTTCAGGTGAATAGAGATCTTCTAGTTCACTTATCAAGCCTGGTGAACGGCAAGAATTCCCGAGTAGTCCGCAAGTTGAACAGCGTGTCTCGCATCTGCCTGGACAGCATCGAGGGCATGTCTGATCGCTGCCAGCTGGCATCTACTTACAACGACTGCCTCAACGAAAACATGGTCGAGTTTTCCTTTCCGCTAGATATCGCCGAAGAGGCTGTCAGGAAGATGCCCTTCCATTTGATTCAGGCTAAGTAAGTAAGTCGACATTTGAGTTTTCTTGACCTAGACATTCAGACTTTTTACCGGACCGGGACCGGGAGCTCACCTCATTTTCAAAAATCTTTCAGAGCGCCTGGTTAATGCGACGCGTGACCAAAATGATGGCGTGTTTCTGGCTCAACGCATAAGCATTGCTATTCAACGTGGAAATGCCGCCAGCATGCTGGGTACGCTGCCAACTGGTAGTGGGCTTGAGCATTTGGATTGTCTTTAGACCTTCAACGGTCAATGGCAGTCTAACTGTTTTTTTTTTTCATAAATAATTTGCGTTTGACCACCATCACGCCTGATGTTAAGCGATGATGCGGTCTACGTTGGAGCACGCTTGCCTAGAAGAAACCGATTCACTCGTTCATTTGTAGTGTTAGTTTTAGCTTGTATTTTGTTTGACTTTTCATTATTAGTCACGAAAAATGTGAATTGACGTTTTTATATTGCACGAAGTGGCGAAAAATTGTCATCAACATTTGTTTTCATTATTATGACAAAATATTTGTAAAGAAAGTTTTGAAGCACTATAAAACTATAGGCAATGTAGTTCAGACCCATTATCTACGACTATTTTTGTAGTCAAGCATTGAGTAGGTACTTGTCGGAAAAAGGATTATTTTTAACTTAGACCCTCGATGGACATCGTGTTAAACGCCTAACCTGACAATCACAAAACACAGAAGTAAACAAATTAAATCTCTGTTTTAAACTATCACGGTTGTTCACTACAGTTATCCTTTTGATTATTGCTTGGGTATTCCGGATACCCATGGTGCGAATTTCGCTTTTTTAATGGGTACTTAGAATACCCTAGGACATCGGAGCGGTTATATGATTATTAGTGGGATATTTACCGTGGTAAGGCTATGGAAATACCTCTCGATATTTCGCAGCAGCATGCACCATGTTCACGGGAAGACAACCGCAACTTAAAAATGGATTTTTTAGTTGTCCGAAATACAATATTTTGAATTTGAATTTACCACGGTAAATAGCCCGTTAATAATCATATAACTGGAACAAATTAAATGTTTTAATAACTTGTCGCGCAATCTAAGTCACAAATTCAAATTATTGTGCTGGTTCACAAACAAATTTCAAGTTTATTTTGCTCCGGCGTCACCTCACTAACTGCCATTGTACCAAAATACGCCATTTGTATCGTTAAATTCCTCTCTTGATTTAAGCGACCCGACAGAACTTTTTGTATCGGAGGTTGTCAGACTTTAAATCGAATTAAACAAGTCTTCGTGAAGTGGAAGTTGATTATAGACTTTCTGGATCCGTAATGAGATGTAGATTGATACTGCCTCTACCTGGCGTATTTTATTAGAAAAGTATCGCCTGAGACGCATACTCAAAGAGTAGCGATACCTATTTCTGATTCGATAATCCAATGATTACTTATAATTTATTATAATCACAGTATTGATATAAATAAACCGGTCAAGTGCGAGTCAGGCTCGTGCACTGAGAGTTCCGTACCACCACAAAATACAGAAAGTAGCACAAAAAGACAACATCACGCCCTGGGTCACCCATCCAAATACTGACGACCGACGCTCGACGTTGCTTAACTTGGTGGTGATCAAAAATTTGTCACTGACTCGCACTTGGCTATTATTTATTATTTGCTGTTATACTTTATCAATTAGATACTTTTATTCTTATTTTTTTCTTACTAACGTACTTATAGGCATTACTTTTTATTTCGGAAACCACTTGGATTAAATTATAAATATGAATTTATAAGTGGAGTTTGGAACTTTTGATGCTAATTAAACGAGTTGCTCTCTTGATAAACGTTTAATACCTATTTACCTTACATACTTTTAGTTCGGGAATGTTTTAAAAGGGAAAATAGATATAAAAGGCGATGTGTATCTATGTATTTATGTTCCAAAACGGCTGGACCGATTTTGACGGGACTTTCACTGGCAGATAGCTGATGGTATAAGGAGTAATCCACGCGGATGAAACCGTGGGGTGCAGCCAGCGCACAGTAAATTATTCGTGTATTGGTTTCTTCTAGGCAACCGTGCTCCATCGTCGCTTTACATCAGGCGGTTATTATTTTAAAAAAAAAGTTTCTTCTCTTTAAAATTGTGTAATGATTTGTTTCAGTTTACCCCAAGATATAAAGCAAACATCATATTGATAAGATTGCAAAGCTATTAGGAGTAAGTTGTTATTTTTTTACCTTTGTAAACACGAATCACTTATATTTCAAAATAAATTGTTTTACATACTATAACTTTTTTCATTGTAAATGTCGTCGAGGTCAGAGCAAAACCACAAACCGCCAAATGGAGCATTTGAATGCTATTTCTGTAACACATTGTAGAACACAATGGACAACGAGTACACACTTATTGTTATACTACAATTTTCACAATGGATTTTTTGACAAAAATTGGTTATCACAGTTCAGAAAATGTTGTAAGTAGTAAAAAAATCTCGCTTAAAAGATTGTCAATGTTTTTGGTAGACAGTTCAAATCTAAACCAACAAAGGTACAATAATTTCGTTAATGACTGTGGTTTAATTGACAAAGCAAACAAAACCTGGATCGTCGAATGCAGGTTCCAATCCTGTTGGTCTCCGTAATTTCGAACTGTCCACTAAAAATATCCAAAAACGCTTGAAAACTCATATAAAAAAGAGTAAAGTCATATAAAGAGTAAAGTAAAGTAAAATTCACACACTGTAAAAACAAAAATGCCAATGTAACTCTCCATCGCTAGGTGTGTTTATTATAAAATCTAAACTGTGATATCAAAAATATGGCCATAGAATACGTTTTCCTGACAATGCGGGGAAACTGGAAAATCATAGGGTGCAGGGTGGGTGCATATTTTTGTTGGTTTAGTCATTTTGTTTATTTAAATAAATAAATAAAGCCTTTATTCCCAAATAAATTACATAAAATTTCAGTCTAGTATTGTTTGGGCACCAAACCAAATTTGGGTATAGGCCTCCATGCATCGCCATTCTTGTCGCTCTTGCGCCAGTCTCGTCCGTCCGGTGATTCCGGCAGCTTCGACCATGCCGTCGCGCCATCTTCTTCTGGGCTGCCCCTTTGACCTGGTTTCTTCTCTGGGGTACCAGTGCAGGATTCGTTTAGTCCAGCGCCCAAGTATTCCTTCGAATACTTCCATCACTTTATTATCATTATCATATGTTTACCTCCCGCGCGGTCTAGTGCCTTCCACCTTTTTCTTTCCTGTGTCACCCATGAGACCTTTTTGTTTACCTGGCAAAGTATATTATTATACCATGATAGAAACCATAATAAAATAAAATTAATATTGCGCGACGACGAGACTGAAAACCAATCCATTCAATGCAAACACTCCGGGACAATTGTATTGACCGGAAAGGCAAACAATGAATCCAACTCAAACAAATAAAATACAATATCAGCTGTCTGGTTTCCATTCATTTCGTATTTACCCTTTCGTAGTGTAGGTATGCCAGGTAAATACGAGTAAAAAGTATCATTTACTTTAATGGGTTTTAACGTGTGTATTTTTATCTATACGGAGTGTAAGGGGAACACTCTCGAAGCCAAAAGAAGGTAATTGTACTCATCATTATGAACAACTTTTACTATGGGACCAACCCTGAAATCGCGAAAAAAAATATCAGTTGTTCTATAGAAAACGGTTATAAACACACGACAAAATGTATGGAACAGCAGATTTTTTTTTTCGCGGTTTCAGGGTTGTTCCCATACTAAAAGTACAACAACAACATGGAAATTAAACATCAAATGTTATGAAATTATTACAAGTACCGCCAGTGATTTACAATCAAAACGTCCCTTATGTACGCAGTCGTCACTCACGGTGTCAGAAGTCTTGCAGTTCTGGGCCGAGCTTGAGATTTTATTAATTTGATGACTGGATACCAAGTAGGTGGTACTTACCAACCATCCCCTCTATTAACACTTATTGTTTTTAATTTCAATAGCCTCGCGTACCATCCTTGGTATATACCAGGGGCCTTACGGACAACTGCTATTGCGGCACCTAATCCGCTCAGTTGGAAAATCACGCGAACGTGAACCTTATCGCGCCCAGATACGGTTTGCGGTCGCGTGATTTTCCAACTGAGCGGATTAGGTGCTGCAATAGCACTTGTCCGTAAGGCCCCAGTTCTCCTTGGCGAGGATTTGAGAATTATCAAAACGAATGTACAGATTGGGGTTATCAATGGCATGCTCGAAAACTGAAGAAAATGGTCACTAAAAACTTTTCGAAAGATTTTATCCAACAAGTGCAAAATCATAGACCTATGATTTGTTTGCGTTCTCATCACAACTTGGCTCTCATAAACCGATGCCAAAATTCACTCTGTATTATAAATATGAGCTGGATTTGACGTCCACTAGTGAGCGTAAGCCTTCCTTTACAAACCAGGGGTGAGGATAAGCTCTTAACGAGATCTCCACTCGAACACTCTTCAGTTCAACAACTTTATAATCGATTACTGCGGAGGGAGCTGCCTTCTTATTCTGGAATAGTCATTATAAACCACATATTAAAACACTAGCTGTGCACCACAGTATGGGTCAATAAAAAAAATCGGCAACTGGCAGGATTTGAATCCGCGCAATGATCCGGGTAAACGCCATGGCTCTAGCAAATAAGTTCCAAATTATTTTTGCATCATTGTATTTGTAGCAGTCTAACGTCAGAATAATGGTACTGCAGTGCAAGTACCGTTCTTTATCGACCGTCAAATTCGATAAAATGACATAGAATCGATCATAGCGAGTACTAATCAAATGGCGTTATATCGAACTTGTCGATCTCAATTGTCAAATTTGACGATCGATAAAGAACGGTACTTGCACTGCTGATACGTGGCCTTTAACTGCTGTCCTTTTGAAAAAACTCAGAGTCACACAGCGGTTAATGGAGAGAGCTATGCTCGGAATTTCTTTGTGCGATAGAATTCGGAACGAAGATATTCGCCGAAGAACCAGATTGACCAACTAATCTAATCCAGGCCCTAGGAACAGCCAGTTCAGAAGTGAAACAATTAAACTGCCAGTATCTATCTGCGCTGTAGCAAAACATCCATACAGTGTCTTTTGGCAGATAGATTCTTTATGGGGTGTAGACAGACATCCGCTAAGAAAAGAATCATGTTTTGTCTGAATGCGCGCTGTGCAAAGTCCAGTGGCGAGCATTGTTGTATTATGGCAATAATGTAGGTTATTGCAACAGTATCATGGCTTCACCTGGTTCCGGGAAGCCAAGATGCTGATACAAATTTACCTGTTATTTATCTATACTAATATTATAAAGAGGAAAGATTTGATTGTTTGTTTGCATTGAATAGACTCCGAAACTACTGAACCGATTTGAAAAATTCTTTCACTGACGGGAAGCTACACTATCTCCGGGTTACATAGGCTATAATCTATACCCGTGCGAAGCTGGGGCGGACCGCTAGTAGATTATAAGTGCACTAGTGGGAGTTTAGTATTTGTGTGATTAATGTGATTACTTTAGCTTTACGGGGTGGCATAGTCATTAAATGACAAAACTCCATCTTGTAAAGTCAGATTGTAAAGTCCACATGCTACCATTCGGGCACCATCGCTCCCATTTGGCTATGACTACTTAATTCATACGTGCCACTTGCACGAGACAGACAGACTTGGACCCGGGTATGTCCTAAAACTGCGACCAGAACCACCGGAGGATGGGCAGCAGCGTCTTATTAGTACTGCGATCCCCAAGCTGCCTGCCAAGCGTGGGGATTATGGCAACACCCCTCTTTAGGAGGGAGGCCTGTGTCCGGTAGTGGATATTTAATGGCTGCTGAACTTGCACGAGATTTCTAAATCTAAAACTTGCAAAAGTAAAAGAATAAGTTTTGTCACGATTTTAGATGGCAGACGTTCCAAGTTTTCTGGAAGTATTATTACCTTTCTAAACTTTTCCAGATAGGTACAAGTAGTTTTGGCTATCTAAATTTCACTTTAGATACGATCTAGATATGGTATGTAGTAAACTGGCAGGCGAGAGCTAAGATATTTTTATTCTCACTGGGCGAGAGTCTATTTCTGCAAGTCTTGTTTCCGTCTAAATATCATTTTAGTTGAAATTCAGGTGGGTATTAAACTTCTATTAAAATAAAATACATACTACATAAGCTACGAACAGTTATTAGAGTGTACAGCGCGCCCGTCCAAGGTGAAGTAAACAAGGTGAACTTATTGGACGTCGTCTGCAAACAAGCAGTCACCGGATAAATACAAAAGGTACGTCCTTAACATTGAATTATGTTTGAACAATCGCCGTGTGGGAGAGCTCTGAAGAAGGATATTGATTTGTAGCCGTTATTTGCGAAGTAATCCTTAGAAAGTCCGTTTCAAAAAGTAATATTGCGTTGGGCGTTTTTGCCAGTTTTTATTTAGGAAGGTGCTTAGACCTTTCGTACACAAAGCGACGAAATTATCGGAATCTTAGATAAAATATGTACAAGATTCCCAGTAGCGTATCATAAAATGATACCAATCATAAGGTGCCAGTACTAGCATCTTATTTCGATCGCCCCGCCACACGCCAAGTAGCCTCCGATGTCAAAACGCGTGAAATTTAATTTAAAAAAACACTAGTTGTGTCTTGAATTCATGTAAGAATTACACCCACAAAAAAGATAAGTCTACGAACATCACATCACAAAAGTCAGTATTCAATTTACTTGCTGTATTTCTTCGCAAAACTATAAGAAAACGAAAATATAACAACGCCATTTCAAAACTGTTTGGTGTTGCCAAGGGCATGAAATTTATACACCCATGTTTTAATACTTATGTTTCATCACTATCAACTATTATTCGTCTTTTTAATCAAACATATTATAATTGTGATAAGTAGTATGTCCATTAAATACAAACTAAAGGGTCGGCAACGTATTTGTGATGCCTCTGGTGTTACAAGTATCCATAGGCGACGGTGACTGCTTTCCATCAGGCAGCCCGCCTGCTTGTTTGCCACCTATGGCATAAAAAAAAACTGAAAATGGCAGCCAAACCTTAGCCACAGATCAAATAACAAAAGAGGTTTCATCAAACCTTATGTTAAAACTATTTACACGGAACTACATACAGATACAACAAACACCTTAATATTTCCACTTTTTTGTAGGTATGACACAACTTTTGCGTTCATTAAAATTCTCTTATTTATAGCCATCTGCTTTTCTTGACTAAATAAAACAAGTTATTATCATGAATTTTGGCAAAGTGACGCCCAATTCCAATATTAATATACTTTTTTATACTTTTTTATGGCTGTTGGTCTTCCTTGGAAATAAATAAATAAATAAATAAATAATATTTTAGATCTGTAATTTGTAAGTTCATTTACTCAGTGTTTTTTCATCCATTTTATGCGGTAATATCTATGCACTGGTATTACTGGTATTCCAGCGCGCATGCGCAGAAACGTATCGATAATGTCAATCGAACAAAGATTGGCTTCGCAAATGAACGCTGTGCTTTCATTGAACACTCAATCTTTACGTAGTATATAAAAAATCTTTGATCGGAATACTCAAATAGCCCAGAATCGCGACTTTCGCAGTGCGCCAAAGAGAACTATAGTGCGCTTCAAAGCAATTTCACACACACCTTTGTTCTAAGTTTAACAAGTCTAAGTTACTTGCACCATGGACAAAGTCCATTTGACAACGTGTGACATAGCTAGTCGCCATTTTGTATTTATGGCGACTACACCTAGATACCTATCATCTACGATCACTCTCAAATCACCAAGTACTTTTTTATAGCATGTAAATACGCGTTTGGCTGGTTTGTTCTAATGTGTTAGATTACTAGTTTGATTGAACTCAGAGTTTGGAAAAAACATTCCAAACTTTTATATGATCATCATTTCTGTTGATCTAACTGTGGACAAACTATTCCAAATATTAATATTAATGGTATTTTTTTTGGTTAATGCGATGCGTGACCAAAATGCTGGCGTGTTTCTGGCTCAACGCATATCTTTGCTATTCAGCTTGATAATGCCGTGAGCATGCTGGGTACGCTGCCGATTAATATTGGGCTTGAGCATTTGGATTGTCTTTAGGCCTGCAACGGTCTATAGGCAGTCTATGGTAAAAATTAAGATCATTTATTTTTATTGCGATTGCTCTATTTGGACAAAACTATTAATAGCTTGTAAACTATTAATGAAACTATTATATAAACCCAGTTCCTTGCGTCACAGTGTGTACGAACGGCACCTTTTGTTAAGACTTTTTTATGTAATCTTAGTTTCTTTGTAGTCATTGTTTATATTTACTTCAAAAGGTTGATCGTACTTTTAATTATATTAATTAGGTAGATACTCGCCAACGACCATTTGAATTCGTTGATACTCGCAAAGATATTATACCCAATTTGATTGCGCACAAATATGTCGTTACAGATCAAAATTCTATACGGAAATATCAAAGAGATCTTAATATAGACTACAAATCTCAGAACGCTCAGATATAAGTTTCTTGAATACTCGTACCAGTATTTTTTATTATTTTTATTATAAATAATAGACTTGCGCTTGACCGCCAACTCGCCTGATGTTAAGCGATGATGCGGTCTACGGTGGAGCACGCTTGCCTAGAAGAAACCGATTCACTCGTGATTTGAAGACTCCCAGATTGTAACCATCGGGGAACGGCCATTCAGGCAGCGCATTCCACAGACTAGCAGTTCGCACAATAAAAGTGGAATCAAAGCACTCCGTTCGGGATTTTGGAATACCAACCATAACGCGGTGTCGATTTTTTGTGCCTGCTCTGGCAGTCCAAGTGGTTAATGTGTGTAATAGCCCAGGCAAATTAGGGATTTCACCTCGGAATGAGAAATAATAAGCTGTAAACTTATATAAACCGAACAAGTTAAGTTTTCTTAATCTACAAACCTTTATTTTGGCATTCTAAAAGTGTTGACGGAATCGTGCCACACCATTTTGTTACACCAGTGTGACTACGAGTAATTTCTTTTACTCGAGGGTACACTACTCAGAAAAGGATCGAACTTGACTGAATAGTAGGTATGCAGTGAAGTACCCGATAGATAAAATATTCTTAAGGTTAAGGTAAAATATCTAGTATTTTCTAACTTGATAAATACCTACTTCATGATATAATTCCTATTTTTTATCTCAAAAGTCTCATAAAATCCCTTGTCCGAGCTCTTAAAATAACTCGCTTTCTATGGTTTTAATGTGGTTTTAATAATGTTTGCATGTATTTTAAAAAAAATTGAACATAAAATACACGTTTTTTTTTTCCCTCTTAACCGTTTTGAGATTGAGCTCAGTGAGCGCGCAGAGCCATACATATCATAATGCAAGATCAATCGTCATTATGCTATCAATGCAATTTTTGTAACCTTTGAGATTTTATGAGACTTTTGAGAAAACTTTTAATATGCCAAAATAAAGGTTTACAGCTTATTATCTCTTATTCCGTGGCTGACCCTTTTTTGGCTTGAGTGCCTGGGCTATATCTTTATTCATCACATTATGTTTGAACTTCTGAAAACGATAGAGATGAAATTAAACGCTGACGTAATACATACGGTTTTTTTTATTTAGGACGCTATATTCGACATAAGAATAAGGTTATATGCTATTTTAAAATAAGTTTACAATTATTTTACGACTAGTATTTGACTTATGTACCTTGTACATGCCAAGCAATTTTAGAAGTAGGACTCGTATTTACTTGAAGCAATTTACAAACTAGCTAGATGATAGCCAACAATTTACGCTACGGTCAAACAAAGTAATATAAATACCATATAACATATTAGATACATTAACTTTAACTACATAAAAGTTTTATACGTATATTATAGTCCCAGAAAAGAGATACTTCTCTTTTCTATCAATAGAACGGAAATGAGAAGGAAAATCTGTTACCTATGCCTATATGAGTGAACCTTGATTGAAAATTCTTATTTAAATCAACGCGTCGAAATCCACATCACAGTTGCTAACTGATTTCGAATGACTGACGTTTCATTTATATTGGTGCAACTGGCTACAACAAATTTCTTACAAAAATGCCTTGAAAGCCATTCTAATTTAAACAAAAAAAAATCATCATCATCATCATCAGCCAGAAGACGTCCAATGCTGAGCAAAAAAAAATTATTCTGTGATTATAGCGAATTCCATAGCATCGTATCTCATATTATATTCATTGATGGAACACCTGATTATTATTAGCAAAATTGTTACATACGTTAATAACTGTTAGTAGGTACGTAATTAATGAGCAATACAATAGCAGAGCAGTACTTTAGACTGTAATCTCTTCTCTATCTCTATCTTCTGTATCTCTACATAGTATAAATTAAAGTCGCTTTCCGCGTGTCTGTCTGTATGGCCGCTAACTCCTCCTAAACCACGCAACGGATTTTGATGCGGTTTTTACTATCAGTTAGATACATTTTCACTGAAGGTTTATATATAAATAGCAACCCACCCTGGCTTCGCACGTAAATTATACCCGTGCGAAGCCGGGCGAACGGGTCGCTAGTTCTATTATAAACATAACATTGTCTTTCTAAACGAGTATTTGCTAAACACAAATTGTAAGTAATTACGAAACACACATGAGCTATATTTAGTGTTATTATTGACACAAAAAAATTGTGTTCACAATTGTGTTTTTTTATTGTTGTTGTTGTTATTTTATTTATTTGTTGTGTTTTTTTTTGTTATATATATTTAGTGTATTATTAGGGTTTCGTACACAAAGGGTGTGCACGGGACCCCGTTACTAAGCCTACGCTGTCTGTCTGTCCGTCTGTCCTAACTTTTAACGGCTGTCTTTCGTACCGTGATAGACAGCCAGTTGAAATATTCACAGAATATGTAATACTACGGCAGATTTACTAAGAAAAGAAAGAAAAAAAAAAATTATAACTAAAGGGGAGTCCCAATAAAACATAAGTTTATTTTATACGTATTTTTGTATTTGCTTTGGTGTAAAAACGGTTATATGTTCAAGCGTCAAACTTGGCATGATTATAGCACACCCTCTAAAGTAAAACGATATACAACAAACATACGACAATGAATACATGCCAAGTGTGAGTCGGTGACAAATTTCTATATACCACCGGTTTTCGTACGATCGGTTGCGGTCGGAATTTGGATGGGTGACCACCTAGGCATGATGTCTTTTTGCACTACTTTTTGTACTTTATTAATTAACAATTTATGTGGTGGTACGGAACCCTTAGTTCGCGAGCCCAACTCGCACTTGGCTGCCTTTATATGAAATTTTTTCAAACATAAACGACAGATTTACCTACTCAATAGACATCTAATTGGAAACATCATAGTTCAATATATAGTTCAAAAACAAATTCTCAATTCACAGAACAAACGAAAGTGTTATACAACAACGTCCGCCAGTTAAACCCCGGTTGTACGACAAAGTACTTGAAGTGAGCGGTTGTCCTACAACCGTCTTTACGTTAGCACTTCCAGTTGACCTTACATTGCGGCCTGTCGGGGTACTTCTGTTTCAAAGCGCGTACGATCTTTATATAGCGGTAGGTGTTGATCCCTTCAGCTCTGGAGTGATGATCAGGGCTTCTGGCAGCGGCGTGACAGAGGAAAGCCCCGTCGAGTACCACCATTCTGTATTCTTGCAGACATAGCTCTAGCATCTAAGGACAAAATTATTATAATTAGGCTAGACTGAAATTGATAGGCTTGTAGTTAGACTACACAGGGCCCTAATTCTTTATGAAACCACATAACACGGCTACGGCCTTACGGCTAACTCTTAACGTGGGCTCGAATTAGCGCTGTTTGGAAAATCACGCGAACGTGAACCTTACCGCGGCGAAATACGATTTGAGATCGCGCAACTTTTCTCATTACTTTTTTTGTTATCTTTCTAGGCTCACATAATCAAAGACATAATTATAAGATAAACATCAAAAACAACAATTTGTTTGCATTTTGATTTGTATTTTTGTGAGAATTACGTAGACCTGAAATCCTATGAAGTCTATGAAGAAAGCTCAAATAGTTTAAATACTTGAATTCATAATAAGATAAGTTATCACGAAACTAAGATATTTGCCGATATTATCATTCGGCATTATTGGTTCAATGTCAAACTGTCTGGAAAGTCTGTTGAGACTGTTGATATTTAAAATCAGTAGACTCGAAATACAAGAATTTGTTCGGTAGCTACACACCGATAGAATACATCTGTGAAATTGCCGTTATTTAAAATCAGTAAATAGACAAGAAAACAAATGAATAACAAATTTTTCTTAATACATATTTTTAAATAGCTGCGTCCCGCGGTTTTACCCACGTGAATATTTCCTCGGGATCTGTTTTTTTTTCCGGGGTCAAAAGTATTATACGTTACTCTCCGGTTCTCTAACTATCCCCATGCAAGAAATTACGTCAATCCGCTGCTCTGTTTCTGGTTAGAAGCGGAACAAACAAACGAAAACACTGTCGAATTTATAATAATAATCGGATTTGAAACTCCAATATAACGCAAAATATTTAAATTCAAAATAACCATAACGAATAAATTAAATAGACTTAAAAAACATAAAAAAACAAGCATATTCGATTTCTGTCGTGTTCTTCTCAGAACCTTCCCTTTCATTCATGAAAAAAAATTTTCCGCCATAATGAATTTATTGTGACGTAATTTTATTTTTCGTATTCTTTTCAGCAAACCCTTTTTTGATACCCATATTATGGAGGTGCATAAAATAACTGGTCCACTATCTTTTGAAGCCCGACATATTGGATTAAGAATGACGTCATTTAGCAAACCATGCATTGTCATCCAAACTAAACGTGTATGCAAAATTTCAGCTTTTATCCCCAACGAATTTAAAATTCAGGGCAAGTTAAATTAAAAGTTTTTTTTACATAGAATAAGTAGCAAACAAGCTACGGGCCACCTGATGGTAAGTGGTCACGCTGTCTATAGACACCTACAATACCCGGGGCATTTTCAGTGCGTTGCCTACCTTTGAGGACTCTATTCACCCTTCGTTTGAAGTAGTCCAAATTATATATAGGTAAAAACAGCAATTTTACAGGTAAGCTATTTACCTACTATTAAGAAGGTATAATCATAACGAAACCGACCCTAAAGTACGTTATCCCTAAAGTACAACTTAAAGTAAATTGAATTACGAAAAAAAAAGAAACAAAGGAATCTAAAAGATAAAAAGTCTATAAACTTACGCAAACTAAATTAATCCAATGTCAGCAATATTACGTGCGTAGCGTCTCAACTTCTAGTCAACTTGTCTTACAATAAAGTCATTTCAATAAAGGGAAATGGCCCATTCCGGGCCCCAACTTTCGCTCGAAATAGACACATTAATTTGTTGATTTTATCTAAGTAGTGTCGCTTTATCTTTACGTAAATTTTAATAGGGAGTGACGTCAGATACGTTAAACAATGATATTTTTTTTTGTATTTATTATTTTTACAGTTCAGTAGTTAGTAGCGTTAGTAGCGGAGCCTATTCAATGCAAACAAACAAACAATCAAATCTTTCCTCTTTATAATATTAGTATAGATAAATATTTTATTCATTTTCATTAATGTAAACTTTTTATAGGTCATCAGACGCTATGCGATTATGCCAGCCTCGTTATAAAACGCCACTTCTACAATGAAAAGGGACTAGAATCCTTACGCTGATCATATATGTCCGAGTCCATGGCATACAATGTTCTTGATTTGTTACGTAAAATACCTATGTATTATGTAAAAAACACAATAAAAACACAAAAGATAAAACTATCAAGGGAACATACCAACAAAAAAAAACACTAAACTCTTTTTCTATAAAAAAATATGTAATGCATTTAACATTTTTTATAGTAAACATCTATCATGCCTTTCCCAATTTATAACGGATCGATACGAATGGTATTTCGGTTAACTGTGCCAATGTTTTTTGCCACGCGAATGTCAACTTTATCACGTGGACATAAAGCAACATCATCCTAAGTTAGAAAATGTTTACTTCGCTCACTTCCGTAAATATAGATTTAGTATTCCTTCCTCGTACGGATGAGGCATAACAGAATGACGGATTCAACGGGATGATCGCTTTTATGGCGGAAAATAAGCGGAATTACAATATTAATAAAAAATAAGAAAATAATGTACAGCAATGAAAATAAAATGTGACCTCACGCTTGATTTTGTTTTCTAATAGACTCTACGTTCTATGCTTTATTCGACTCGAAGTGCTACGCTTTGCTCTACGCCGTAGAGCATTGCGTAGATTCGCTTATGCGTAGAGCATACTAGCAAGAATGTTTTGTTATTTCGTTTGGGTGAAAATGTTTACTCTTGTGGACTTATCATTAAAAGTTTACGCACACTTAGATGTAATCCCAAGTCTTTCCAGAGCCCTAATTCTGTCTGAAACCACAAAATACGATAATAACACGTCATAAACGTGTCATAACAGTGTAAACATGGTTACAATTTAAAAAAACCGCGCGTCTTCCAACTGGATACTACGTTCTCTTGACAACCGCGCACGTAACACCCTAGCTTACTCCATGCTAATTTGTCAATTCAAAAAGACTGTTTTACGAACTTCACGTTAACAAACTTGACAAAGCCGATTCCACGCATATAACGTAACGCTGCAGCGTTACGAGTTTATGTGGTCAGAGAATTTTAGAGGCAGAGTTCATTTTTCAATTACATTTTCATGTTATGACCAAACGCGTTACGTAAACGTAAACGCGTTTTTTTTTATGCCATAGGTGGCAAACAAGCAAACGGGCTGCCTGATGGTAAGCAGTCACCATCGCCTATGGCTACTTGTAACACCAGAGGCATCACAAATACGTTGCCGACCCTTTAGAACTCGATTAACTCGCCTTTTGAAGAACCCCATGTTGTAGCTTCTCGGAAACACAAAAAAAAGGAAAGAACAAGGTTCAGGTTCAGGTTCGTTGGAAGGTAGCTCATTCCACATTTTGCAGGTATGAGGCAAGAAGGATCGTGTGAATCGCACAGTGTGCGATTTCCACTGATTTATGATGTGTGGATGAGCCTTCAGGCGGTGGTGGAAAATTTCATGTGAAATAGAGAATAAGGGCCCAGTAGGGAACAATATCACGTTATGCCCTTACGCGTTTATGGCAAAGAATCTCTTGTGAAATAGAGAATATAGGGGTCCAGTACGGAACATCTTCAGTTTAATACCTCACGCGTTTACGGCAAAGAATCTCTTGGGAAATAGAGAATAAGGGTCCAGTAGGGAACATTTTCAGGTTAATACCTCATGCGTTTTTGACAAAGAATCTCATGTGAAATAGAGAATAAAGGCCCATTATGGAATCAAACTTCGTGGTAAAAGTTTAAACAGATATTAAATCTGTATTTAATATATTTCTCGGCGCTACTCCATTTTCAATATCCAGCCAGCAAACAGCTATCAAATAATTTAACTGAACATCAATAAAAGCGAGAACTGCCCGAGTGAGCGTTCGAAATTCAATTTAAGAACATTCTTATTCCAATTTCAAACGCGTTGCGGAACATGGGAGCCCCGAGTGGCCCGCTTCGTTCTTAGTTGGCTCAAGTAAAATCCCGGACGTTTGGTGACGTACAAGGTCCGGAAATAGATATGTTGGCTTTTCGCGGACTGCTTGTTTATGATAAACTGTTCAGTTATATTTAGGGATATGTAACGTTACGGCGGATTAACTAACCATTAATTACCAAGTTATAACTGGTAATTGGGTTATTTGGATGACCTCATTTTCTTTCACCGAATCGTAATGCCATAATTAACTAATATTGAAGTCGGTTTTTTAAATTGATAATTATTGTATTTTGTGGTGGTACGGAACCCTCAGTGCGCGAGCCCTACTCGCACTTGGCCAGTTTTATTTTTGTTGCATACATGCGGTCTGTGTTATAGTAAGCGGCAACTGCTGTCTATGGACACTTTGGACACCTGCAACACTAGCGGTTTTGTAATTTTTTTCCTTGAGCGTGGTTGTAGAACTTTTTTAAACACTTCATATTTCAGAAGCGGTACATCAAAAAAATACATTTTAAAAACGTTCAATTTATTTATTCGTTTGTTTGATTTCTAATAAATACGGCACAACTAATAACATTGGTAATGCAAGTTATTCAAGCTATAGGCGATAAACAAAATATACCTTTATTTTGTTATAGTACAACATATTTCCTAATGCAGCAAGCGATCCCGTGGTCATAGGCTCACTTGCTGTATTAGGAAATCTGTTATCTCGAAGGACGAGATATGTGAACAACAATTACTCAGCATAAACTCAAAAATTACCTAACCATCAATTTATGGTATAATTTTTGAGTTTATGCTAAGTACATTAGTTATAAGTGTAATTTTATTACTACGAAATTTATATATATTATTGCATGCGTTTGTACCTAATGAGTCAGTACTTATGCTAACAGAATTAAACCGTCCAAGTTAGTGTTGTTCTTACTGAGTGGGCAGAGGCTCAGAGGGATCATTTAGAACTAGGTCAATTTTATTAGGGTACTAGTTCGCACTGCCGGTTGTGGTTGCGACTTACATGGCCAAAAGGGTTGCAAATTACATTAGCTACCCTGAGAACGCAAGGTTTTTAATGTTTATCTTGCAACGACGTGTAATTTGTGAAATATTTGCTTTGCATTCAATATAAAACAAAAGAGTCTTTTTGAGATTGCCAATAAAAATAAAGACTTCTATAACATTCTTGAAATTAATTCTCACACCATTGAATTTTCCAATAATTAAATAAAAAAGGCAATTGTTTAGTATTGTGTTACATTACTAATAGTTGACACAAGACACTGACCCCGGAGTTCGTTGAGCTTCACTTCAAATTATTGTTAAAAAAGTTAAGGTTAATTTAACTTTGACCTAAATATTTAAAAGTTGCCACCTGTGGATTTGTCTGTGGCTTTTAGATTTAAAGATTGATGAAGATTTTGCTATGCCCATTCACAAACGTAAATATACATGTTTTTTCTAATTTTAAAATGTTAAGTGCGGCTATTTTATTTTGATAAAACAGCACTTTAGTAGTATTTATTTAATAGTATCATTAAAAGTGTTTTAGCATCCCCCGTCGCTTCTGTTACGTAAAATATTTCCATCCAATGGTTGCCTGGAAGAGATCGCTTTTAGCGATAAGGCCGCCACTTGTGGCACTAGCTAAGTGTTTTCTATCGTGTTGTAATTTTTATTTCTGGTGTACACAATAAAGAGTTTATATCTATCTATATTTAGACCTTAGGGTTACGTTTGACCGCTATCCCGCCTGATGCTAAGGTAATGTAAGGTCTGCGTTACGTAACGGATTAGTGACCTTGCCAATATTCTAAAGGTGGGTATTACCACCATCTTTGGTTCACCAACAAGACCATTTCAGATGTTTTGTTAACTAATCGACAGCTTAGCAAAATTAATGGACCATAAACTCGTCAGAATTTAAAATTGTCAGGATTGAATTGTGGACTCGGCGAGACAACTCTTCAGAAACGTTACGTAACGGTGTAGCCTACTACACGTAACTCTTTGGACGCTCCTAAGGAGGTCTGGCCAATAGTAACATAATGACAATCCCGTTACGTTGAGAAGAAGGGAAAATTTTGCCTCCCGCCTTTTGAACAATTTACGCACGACCCCTTAACTTAACGACATAGCCTAAGCAAACAATAAGCAAAGCTAAGCAAGTATTCATGGTGAAATCTATATTTAGTTTACAAATCCGAGGAATAAATTTTGAATTCCGATGTCACGGTACTATTTCAACTAAACCGTTATATTTAATCCGTTTACCAGTTTGAAGATCTATTTGATCAACCAAAACATCGAACTGCATAACCCATTTCAACTTGATAATAAAATGGATTATAACTCAAACACGCGGTATCGAATTCCAATCCATTAAGGGGAGACCGGAAGGTTCTCTTGTTACCTATTTTCGCTGGGCACTGGAAGGGCAGTGAACTAAAGCTACCTTGACAGCTTCAAGTATACAGATACATAGATGACTAAACAAACCAAGGATATTGCGACGGAAAAACAGGATGTATCTATTGTAATCCACCATAGCTTTAAAAATATAGATTTGTTTTATTTTGTCATCTATAAAACTGTTTTTATTTTTAAATTCACATTGTGTTGCCAACTCAATAAAAGCAAAGGTATTTGAACCTTTGTGTATCGGGACAGCGCTCAAAATTTTTTGAACCAAAATTAAATTAAAACTATACTATATATAAGTTATTATTGTAATCTGTGAATTTATCTAAATTTGTAAAGCAAAATAAGCTAAATTAGACATCGTGAAATGACAATATGAAAATTTGTTTAATAATATTTCTAAAGTGTATCAAACCACCTCATCAAAACTCACGTGAGGATTCATTATAAATTACTATAATAACGGCTTACACTCACGATTCTGTTTATCGGTCGAGACGATCGACCCCGCGCATCTCCCGTGTGTATTCCCTGATGAAAGAGCTCTAATGGCTTTGAAATCGGTCGATCGTCTCGACCGATAAACACAATCGTGAGCCGATAAGTGAGTAAGGTGAGTGTAAGCCGTTTTTATAGTAATTTATGTGCCAAAATGTAGGTAAATTCAGGACACTTGTTTCGTATATTTCGTTCGTCAAATTTAACGATCGATAAATTACGGTACTTGCTTTACTGTTGGGTCGAAATTGAAGATTTTGAAAAGAAACCCAAAATGAACATGAACACCGTGTATGATCTGTTGAAAGATGAAAATGATGAAGACGTCCACTGCTGAACATAGGCCTCCCTCTAGGGGGGGGGAATGATTATGATTAGTGTTAACTATTAAGTTAGTGTGAGGTTATTTGAACTACACTCATATTTAATAAACTCGTGGTATTTTGAGAAACCTAAACCAAACCAATAACAACAATCCAAACATAAAATAAACTGGGACAAGCTAACAACCATTTATAAAAATACCACGGCGTTAATCTTCCAACCAAAAGTCACCCTCCGTTGTATGTTATTCTTATTTTTTATTTATTTCATAGACACATACTTTTTTCGTTAACCACTCGGTGTACTATAGACTGCAGTTTTTCTAGGTGTTGCCAACATTAGTTGCGATCAAATCAAAACGCAAGTACCTGTGTCATCTTATCCTGCCTGCCCTCCCAGGAGAGCCTCTCGCTGTACCAGGGCTCCTTGTGTGTGCCGAAGTAGAGCGGCTCCCAGCGGTGGTACGGGTACTCTCTCCTGGCAATCAGCATCGGCTGTAAGAAAGATCCTTCTTATAATAAAAAATAAACAAAAAGAAAAAGAATATAAAGTTTTTTTACGTCATCATCATAGTCATCATCATAATCAGCCTTTTAACAGTCGACTGCTGGACTTTTAGCCTACCCCCGAAAGGGTGATTGGGCTATATCCACCACGCTGGCCCAGTGCGGATTGGTGTATTCACATACGCCATTGAATTCCTTCTCCGTACGTATGCAGGTTTCCTCGCGATGTTTTCCTTCACCGAAGGAAAACATCGCGAAGCCAGTGGTGTGAAAATCCGTACATAAGCTCCAAAAAGCTCATTGGTTCAAACCCCAGGCCCGTGCCCGGGGTTTGAACCCGCGACCTCAAGCTTTCAAGTCTAGTGGTCTCCAGAATGGGCTACCACGGCTTCTCTTTCACGCGTCCTTTTATTACACGGTGAACGTACTGCGATCTCCAAGCCGCCTGCCAAGCGTGGGGATTATGGCAACACCCCTCTTTACGACTTTGTTCAGCAGTGGACGTTTACAGGCTGATGATGTGTGATTCACGTAACAAACATACAGTCAAATTAAGTCTCTTTTTTTTAAGTCGGTTAAAATACGGTACTTACGATCTAGGTCGACAGACAAGAAAAATTGCATACGTAACCTCGGTAGCTAGCTTTTTTAACGTCAAACAACGTTTATCACTTACGTTTCTGGGTAATTTGTCAAATCTGTTACTGCGTGTCGCTGTCACGACACGGTTGATTTGACATGTAATTCCGATCCTATTTTTGTATGACCTTTTCTGTGGTGGAAAGGAAATATTCTAACGATACTTGGCCACACTGACAAAACCGTCTAGATAATCTTGACCTTCTGCTTCTGTACTTAGTACCTACTTCGGAACGCTACTCTAGCACGAACTCATAATGCTTAACTCCGGTAAGACACTGAAATATATTTCTCAATTTCCCTTCATCCTTCCTTTTCATATAAGTAGGTATTTGAACTTGCTTTCTATTCTGACATTTCCGCCCACAAAGTAAACTCAAACTTTTAAGAAACTTGTACATAATTCCATCGAATAAAAGCCCCAAGAAAAGGCTGCCCAATAAATCACTGTGAAGTTATGACAGTTCTCACAGTTCAGGACACGTGTTCTCTAAGGGACCAGAAAAGCACGTACAAACTTTGTACTCACTTTAAGACAAGCAAAGTAATGTCTCTTTCACACTAATATTGCGTGGGTACAAGCATTTGCCCACAGATACTTCATCTGAAGTAAGTGATACATGAACTTATATACAACATAATATTATGCTCATATATATATATATATATATATATCATATATATATCTGTTGGCCTTTTGGAAAAACTCAGAGTCACACAGCGGACAATGGAGAGAGCTATTCTCGGAGTTTCTTTGCGCGATAGAATCCGAAACGTGGATATTCGCCAAAAAAACAGAGTCACCGACATAGCTGTTAAAATTTGCAAGTTGAAGTGGCAATGGGCAGGCCACATCGCTCGAAGAACCGATAACCGATGGGGAAGAAAGGTTCTGGAGTGGAGACCACGAACCGGAAGACGCAGCGTAGGGAGGCCTCCCACTATATGGACATTGTGAGAGTCGCGGGCATCCAGTAGATGCAAAAGGCAGGCTGTCGTTTAGTGTGGAGGTTAAAGGGGGAGGCCTATGTTCAGCAGTGGACATCCTCTAGCTGATGATGATGATGATGACAATTATATATGATACAAAAACTTGTTTTACGGTCTAATGAGTACTTAGTGCATGAATACTTATCCCATGCCTTATTCTAAGCAATGAGAGTTAAATGTTCGAGATACTCAATTCAGATCCAGATTTTCGGCATCTATTCAGATCTAATCACTCGATCTGGTATTGATTGATGTAACTCACCATAACCGCAATACCGGCTCATTGCAATTGCGGCTCAATCATCTAGTGCAGCGGCTCTCAAACGTTTATTTTATTTTTATTATCTTCGAGAAACGGTCTTAATTAACAGAGTTAATAATTAGCTAGAGACAAAGGGGCCATTTAAAAGTTTCTACTTATAAAAAACAGAGTATGTTATATGAACGCTAAAACATGTGAATAAAAAATATAGAAATAGAATATTTCAAGAACAAAGAAAAAAGCAATAGACTAAATAAACTAAGACAAACTAAGATGATTTACTAAGATTAATTCCGATTGTGACTATAGGAATTGTATCTCGATCTATTATATTCATTATTTAAGGCTCTGATATTAGTATTTTATTTTGACTACTAATATCTTCTTTTTAAATTTAAATATTTATTTAAAGTTATGATTCAAAGTCTTGTTCAAATTTTTGTACGAGCATAGTGCAATTGGTCTGACATTTGTACGCCTAACCGGCACAACGTGATTTAGGACTTATTTGATATTTAAACATCTTTTGTGCATATAAATGCACAAAATTTCTCATGTCGTATGCAAATAAACGATTTTTATGATTAGCTTTAATGGCACAAGCCAAATTATGCCGCTCACGATCTAGCTAATGATTTTCTACGCCAAAAACACGATTTATATATCCCACGTCTAAAGCAACTTTGTTTCGAAGCCAATTTTAGACAAATCTTTATTAAAGATGTCATAAAAGTACGCAACGCATCCGTGTAGAACGTGTGAGTATTCGAACACTCTCTGGGGATAGAATGACGTATATACGTATGTAACACGCGGCTTGGCGTACTAAACTCGAAACAAGAATATCAAATAAAACCAGCCAAGTGCGCGTCAGGCTCGCACACTGAAGGTCCCGTGCCACCACAAGATACCTACAATAATTGTCAATTTATAAAACCGGCTTCAAAATTAGTAAAATATGGCATTAAGATTCGGTGAAAGAAAATGAGGTCATGCAAACATCCCAATTACCAGTTATAACTTGGTAATTAACGGAAATTTGTCACTGACTTGCACTTGGCCATTATTTATTATTCAAATTATTATACTTTAGAGAGCGTACTAAAATCATGCTAAGTTTGACGCTTGTGCGTATTACCGTTTTTACATTGGAACTAATACAAAAATACGTTTGTCGCCTTTCGTTATTGCTTTTTGACTTTTTTATTATTTCTTAGTTAATCCGCCGTAACATTATCTCTTCTCTACATAGTATCTCTACATAGTATAAATTGAAGTTGCACTGCGCGTCTGTCTGTATGTCTGTATGGCCGCTAACTTGTCCTAAACCACGCAACGGAGTTTGATACGGTTTTCACCATCAGTTAGATACATTTTCAAGGGAGGTTTATATATATAACTAGCGATCCGCCGGCTTTGCTCGTAAAGTACACCCGTGCGAAGCCGGGCGGGTGGGTCGCTAGTAATATATATTCTGTAAAAATTTCAACTGGCTATCAATAACGGTTCGAAAGATACAGCCGTTTAAAGATAGGACAGACGGACGGACGGATAGTCAGACACACAGACAAACATCGTAGGCTTAGTTATAGGGTCCCGTTTTTACCCTTTGGGTACGGAACCCTAATAAAAAAGGAATAACCACATTCGCAGATGTGCCACCCTGCAAGAATACAAAAACAGAATACATCTAAGTATGTGCGGGCGTAAAATGTAACCTTGCATAAGTCATTTTCCCAAGATTGTACGAGAAATAAATAACCTACCGGTCTGATATTTTTATTATCTTACTAGCTGCGCTCCGCGGTTTCACCCGCGAGTTAAAATCGTCAAGTTTTCTGACATTTTCAATTTTTCTGGGCAATTTTCTTAATTTTTTTTCCATAAGAACCTTCTACAAAAGTATTAGAAAACTTCAAAAGTCGTAGTTTTAAGATATACCCGGGTCAGCACACCGACATAGCTGCTCAGATTAGCAATTTGAAGTAGCAATGGGAGCCACATCGTTCGAAGAACCGCTAACCGATGGGGAAATAAGGTTTTTGGTTTAAGACCACGAACCGGAAGACGTATGCGTAGCTAGGCCTCCTACTGGGTGGACCGACGGCATCGTGAGAGTCACGGGCATTCAGTTGATGCAGAAGGCAGACTGTCGTTCAGTGTGGAGTTTTAAGAAGACGCCTATGTTCAGCGGTAGACGTCTTCTGGCTGATGATGATGATGTGTATGTATGATGTATGCTAGTATGGTCATCCAGTACAAAAATGGGTCGATATTATTAAAACCACAGGTCGAACCTGTACCAGATCAGCGCAGGATCAAAGCAGTATGGCACAACAAAGAGATGCCTATATCCAGCAGTGGGATCATCTATGAACACACTTACCTCTCTTCATATAACTAGTCTATACTATAATATTATAAAGAGGAAAGATTTAATTGTTTGTTTTTTTGCATTGAATAGGCTCCGAAACTACTGAATCGATTTGAAATTGTTTCACTGTTGGGAAGTTACACTATCCCCGGGTGACATAGTCTATATTATATTTTCAAAAAAAAATGGGATCTTTACTAAATTTCCAATAATATAACCCAAGGAGTAAAATAAAGATTTACACCCGTGCGAAGCCGGGGTGCATTGCTAGTCTTCTATACAAATGACAATCGCTATTAATTTAGCTAAATATAATCTTAAAGTTTATTGTTGGTATGGCTTTTAAGTCCTATTTATTTACAACAAAAATGATGCATTTATTTGTAAGTATACATAAGAAAATGTGACAAAATATTGTTTGCAAGTCGAGAGCCACTTAAGGGCAAGTTTAACAAAACTTTGCGAACCTCTGTGCCCGTGACAGGTTCTTAACACACTTACGCCTCTACCTTCATAGTTGGGACGCCCACTCTAATTGCCAACTAATTATTACGATGGGAGGGGGAGGGCGAACTAACCGGGGCACTTTACCGTATTGAGCTGACACCTCACTGTAGACGTACTATCACTTAATTTGGATCAGGGTGACAGGATGAGATAATGGCTTAGAGATAATGTTCGACAGTAGTGAATAAGCAATTGAATAAGTGATCATATTATTACTGAGAGTTTGTCATTGTTTATTTTGTTTTTGTTGCTTTTTGTTAAAATTTTCATGACCGTGGATTTAATGTCGTAATATTAAACATCTTTATATAGTATTAAAAGCGTCAAACAAGTCATAGTCACAGTCAAGCAAAGTAAGTCACGGTCAAGTCAAACTCATGCCCCTGTAAAGTAGTGGAGATTTATTTACAAGAAGCTCCTATGGAGTTTTGGAAACAACACGAAAAGACATGTTTCACCTCGTTATTTCACTTTCTCACACTCGAGCACGTTTACGAGCACTTAATAAATAAAAATTTACCATTTACTACACATTAACACTCGAAAATACAAAAGTTTAGGAAAATAATCCAACGAGCCGACATGTTGACGCCAAAAAATCTCTCATTGTTTATCGATGTATCGGTGTGTACAGTAATGTAATAAAGAAGAACAATGAAATGCGTATAAAAAACAGGCTGGGTAATATCTTTTGCAGTAGTACCTTGCCGTATTTTTTGCATGACTTCTTTATCTATTCTGCTCAGCTAACTTTTAGAGCACCTCGCGATTCACGCGATCTTTCTTGCCTCTCACTTGCAAAATGTGGAATGAGCTACCTTCCGCGGTGTTTCCGAGAAGCTACAACATTGGGTTCTTCAAAAGGCGAGTAAAATTTTCAAGATTCAGTTACCGTATACCTGTCATCTACGGTTTTTAAGTTTTAGTGACGATGACAAAACCACACCCATTTAACTTAGCGTTCATTCCTGATTGCACCTACACAAGTAATATCATCCCATCAAACATATGATTTTATCATACACAACAAAATCTTGTAGTAGTTACTTATTTATCTATAACTAGCTGCGCCCCGCGGTTTCACCCGCGTAGTGATGAAAAACGATGATGGTGATGATGATGATGATGATGAAAATTAGCCTCAAGTCGATCCGTTGCTCCGTTGCTGCGTGAAAGAGGAACAAACAAACCAACAAACAAACACACTCTCGCTTGTATAGTATTTGTATAATTAGTTATTTTCTTTTTTCTTTTTATATGGTTTTCCGCTTTCCACGGCCCTTTTAGAGATCTTTGGGGGAGGCCTATGTCCAGCAGTGGACGTCCTATGGCTGAAATGATAATAATGATGACTTATTTATTTAACCTTATAAGCAGACAAATGAAATAAATACATTAATTCCACAGACAGGATATATCCCATCTCACGCATGATTTCCGAGACCACAGCGGAATGCCAAAGTTTCACGCTAACACAGACTTACTCGTTATAGAGAAAAGACGACGCAGCTCCATAAAATGAGGCAGCGAAATGCGTGCGATTTTTGGTAAGTGAACGTGGTATAAAAAGGAAAATATTCTGTTTGCTGTTAATCCCGGTTAATAATCACTATACCAACGTATAGTTATTTTTGCTAATACGTTCTAGCGAACGGAATAAGAAGCTCTAATCCTTTATGCAGTTTGTACGTTTGTAGCGATAATTACGCAGTAGTTCAAATCCTAACAAAGACCTTGACTTGCTGGTGAAGAAAAACATCACGATGAAACCATAGCACGGTGGTAGGGTTCTTTCTAATTCTCGGCTGGCTAATTACGGCCCCTAAGTTGAAAATTTGTCGCCAAACACCTAACAGCATCTCACAGCAGTATCACTTGAGAGCCAGTTCCCATTCCAGGATACTTGTATACAATAATACAATATTTCTTTATTACACACCGAAAATAAAAATGAAACTTAAACTAACATAAAACACAAATATACGGCAGTATAATGGGCAGCCTTATCGCCTTAAGCGATTTCTTCCAGGCAACCTTTGGATGGACAGGGCTAAAGAAATTGAAAAACAGTCGGTGGTGTACATAAAATAAACCTAAATAAATTTATATATCCCTACATTTATGTAGACAATAAATACACAATACTACATACATACTTTAAACATTATAAATTAATTTTATTTATTTATTCTTCAAACTAGAAATAGATTTGGCCTGCCTGATAGAAGCAGGCAGCGCATTCCACAGTTAGACAGCTTGAAAAGTAAAGGACTTACAGTAGGAAAGATTGACGTGGGAAGAAGGAGGAATCTTTAGTTAGAGGGCATGACAGGATCGCAAGGTACTGGAACTGGAGTGAGCTTGAATAAATTCACAGCGCCTCTTTAAGTATAGAGGGGTAATGGGATTAAACAGGATTTTATATAGAAAGAAGAGGACATGAGAATGCAACTTGTATTTGCAATCTTTGACCACATTTTCTAATAAAAGATGAGCTGTGGTCAACCGCCTAGCCTGATAACCAGAAAAAATTACACCGTGACCTCAGGCATAGAGCGAACACTACCTCATCATCATCATCAGCCAGAAGACGTCTACTGCTGAACATAGGCCTCCCCCTGAACGAAAGCCTGTCATCTGCATCCACTGGATGCCCGCGACTCTCACAATGTCGTTGGTCCATCTAATGAGAGGCCTACCTATGCTGCGTCTTCCGGTTCGTCCGTGAACACTATACCTCGCGTAGTCTATTATCTCTAAGTCTGCCGGAAACTCAGTCACGTTTCTGCTAACTTATACAAGTTTTTCGTAGTTATATGAAGGCATGTATTGTGCGTGCAGTCATTTCTGCCAAGACTGAAGATAAAATATTTTTGCTGTAACCAAAGATAATAAATAATAAATAAATATCTGGGACATTTTTGCACACACGGTCATCTGACCCCAAACTAAGCAAAGCTTGTAATATGGCTGCCAGAAACTGATATACGTACATATATATTTTTAAATACATACTTAAATAGATATTAACACCCAGACATAGAACAAACACAAATGTTCATCACACAAATGTTTGTCCTAGATGGGAATCGAACCCACGCCCCCAAGCACAGAAGATAGGTTCACTACCAACTGAGCCACCGGGGCAGTCAAATAATAATAAGATAATTTATATTGTCATTGGCTGTAACCAAGTGAACAGGACCCGGGTATGTCCTAAAACTGCGACCAGAACCACCGGAGGATGGGCAGCAGCGTCCTGTTAGTACACGGTGAACGTACTGCGATCTCCAAGCCGCCTGCCAAGCGTGGGGATTATGGCAACACCCCTTTCTAAGAGGGAGGCCTTGTTCAGCAGTGGACATTTAATGGCTGATAATGTATGTATGTAAGTGAACAGTAGTACAAAAAGAAAATTAATTCGTTTGAATAGTTCAATATCAGCCTATAATGTGTGTCCCAGCAGGAGCCGGGGCCCTAATTCACCATGCTGGCCTAGTGCTTGTTGATGAATGTGAGGTCTTTGAACTTTTGAGGTTCTTGGACATACCGGTTCCTCACGATGTTTTTACTCCACCATTTTGAGCAATGGCATCGAAACTGCACATAATTTACCTAGGTACTAAATAAGTCGTTGGTGCAGGCTAAGGATCAAACCGATTGCCAACAGATTGTAACGCTCATATACAACCGCTCAACCATCATCGCTCATTGATTTGATTGGTTGCAAAAACACAATTCGCGAATTTGGAGGCTGACAAAAAGGTGGTGACACGGAATTTACCCGGATTGTTGAGCAGGTTCGTTTCCTGCTATTCTTCGAACTTTAGAACTGTCTATAAAATTTAAATAGTAAATCCTAAAGTTTGGAATACTTAAATATTCACAACTGTTTTTCTGACGAATCATCATCGTCATTTCAGCCATAGGATGTCCACTGCTGGACATAGGCCTCCCCCATCGATCTCCAAAAGGGCCGGTTGGAAGCGACCTGCATCCAGCGTTTCCCTGCGGTCTCTTTTAGGTCGTCTATCCATCTTGTAAGTAGACGTCCTACGCTGCGCTTATCGGTTCATGGTCTCCAATCCAGAAGCTTTCGCGCCATCGGCCATCTGTACTGCGTGATATGTGCCCTGTCCACTGCCAATTCAACTTGCTAATCCGGTGGGCTATGTCGGTGACTTTCGTTCGTTTACGATCTCCTCATTTCTGGATTCGATCTCGTAGAGAAACCCCGAGCTCAGCTCTCACCATAGCTCGTCTGACGAATTACTTTCTAGTCTGTTACACATCAATAAATAGACACGTAACAAATGTCACAAAACATTTTATTGGTTGATTGCTCTACTTTGTTCACATGTTCACTGGTGTTGATGCTTCGCATAGTTTGTTTTCTAAAGGTTAACCGTGGGCGTGAAACATATTCTCAGCTAGTAAAATACATATTTATACTATTTGTCCCTATAAATAACTAACCTTTTATTCGGATCAGCCATAAAGAATGATTAAGTAAATACGATTTTTCAAACTCCATCCAACTAAAATAACCTATTTGGAAAGAAAAATAAGCTTGTTATGAAAAGTATTTACGGTGTGAAATATTCTGTTCATTGTTTGCTTTTACGTGGGCATTATCTGCGTGTGTACTTTACAAGAAATGAATTCTATTTTCTAGAAAAATTCTAAGTAAGTAGACATTTATTTGAGAAAATGCGCTATATAAAGAGTACGTGCTTGGAGAATAAACTTAATGAAAGAAGCAGACACTCAGACGAAATAGAAATTATGTAAACAGACAGGCCCTGTTTGTCAATAATGATAGTCTAAGGCTACTCATAAAATCAAACAATTTTTTTTTAATCAGCTGACTAAATCAGGTTTGTTTTTTGTCACTAAGTCTAACTCATCATTATCATCAGCCAGAAGACGCCATCTGCATCCACTGGATGCCCGCGACTATCCCGACTATCGCAATGTCGTCGTTCTATCAAGTAAGAGGCCTACCCACGCTGCGTCTTCCAGTTCGAGTTCTCCGGTCAAGAACCTTACTTCCCCATCGGTTATCGTTTCTCCGAGCAACTTAGCCTACCTATTGCCACTTCAACTTACTATTTTAATACCTATGTCGCATGTTTATATTTAACTAGCAACCCGCCCGCCCGGCTTCGCACGGGTGTAATGTACGTGCGAAGCCGGATCGGGTCGCTAGCTATATATATAAACCTTCCGTGAAAATGTATCTAACTGATGGTGAAAACCGCATCAAAATCCGTTGCGTGGTTTAGGAGGAGTTAGCGGCCATACAGACATACAGACAGACGTGGAAAGCGACTTTAATTTATACTATGTAGAGATAAACATGCGCCCGCCACGGTCTAATATAAAATTTATGCTGATGATTTAATAATCCTTTAAGAATGAGGCCTCTCCTTTTACGTCAATAAATATGGGGTATAGTCTCAATATTGTGATATAGTTTTTTTAATATAAATACAGGTTTTACCTCTATGATGCCAGGGGAAGGCCTCATCAGCCACGATTGGAGGCCCGGGAACCGCTGGCAGTGCGAACAGAACTTCTGATGGAAGTACATCGCCCGGTTCGCTGCTATCATGCGGATTAACCTGTTAAACAAATGATGTTACAAATCATTCTTATCCTTCATTGCTATCGTAATTTTTTATCGTTGTTACTTTACTCTATAGGAAAATAAACGTGGCTTTGAGACATTTTTATTTTTATTTTAGTGTATTGCTTCGCGTTGATTGAACAAACATGGTAGCAACCAGGTGATAGTTGAATATCACTTATTTGCTACCACGTTTTGTCGAAATGTCACTTAATCCCGTAAAAAAATCATCGTAGTTACATTTACAGGAATAATATCTCATCATCATTATCATTTCAGCCATAGGACGTCCACTGCTGGACATAGGCCTCCCCCATCGATCTCCAAAAAGGCCGGTTGGAAGCGGCCTGCATCCAGACAAAAAAACACTTCAAAATTACTAAGCACTCGAACAAAATTATTGACATCGCTAAATCAACAGGTGTTCAAAATAAATATTCATACTATTGGAGCTGGTTTAACAAACTAGTAAATTAAAGTTGATGTTCAAAAATTAAGCTTTTAGGCTTCCTCTCGTCGTTTAGGACCAAAGTGCTTGTAAAAGAAAAACCAACGAACCCAAACTCGACGTGGCTACGTCGTTTCGTTTAGGAGTTACGATGAATAGCGATGGGTGTTCCCCAATAGTTACAATCTGGGTGTTTCTTCTAGGCAAGCGTGCTCCATCATAGACCGCATCATCGCTTAACATCAGGCGAGTTAGCGGCCAAACGCAAGCCTGTTAAGTATATAATTAAGAAAAAAACGGACCGAATTGAGAACCTCCTCGTCCTGAAGTCGGATAATAACAAATTCAGTGAAACATTTAAAAAAATAGAAACCTATAATATATTTTAAAGTTACGATATTTTGAAACTTAGCCTTTCCCATCTGCTGAACAAGCCAAAACAGGCCAATATATTATTATGTATTTTACAGCCGACCATTTCGTGGTATTAAGCACCGGCGTCAATAAAATCGATGATAAAACAGCGTTCTAAAGCACCCAACCCCCTTCCGATACATAAAACGTAAGACATTTTCATGTCTTTTTATTTTATGATAAAGCGCTGAACGACGGTACTGGAAAAGTACTAAGACACTGGAAACGATCAATTTAACCTAAACAAGGATGTCTAGGTCATTGAACAGAATATAAAATGGCGACGGGGAGATAAAGAGCGTGTTGTGTATCGAAGATCATAAAACTAGCCACTTGCATCTGCGTTCACTTATTGCTATAATATAGAGAACTATATAGATTGTAGCATTTACAATTATATGATTACTAGCTGCACCCCGCGATTTCAACTGCGTAGTGATGAAAATTTTAGATGATAATGATGATGAAAAGTAGCCTATGTCACTCTCCATTCCTTGAACTATACCCATGCAAAAATCAGGTCGATCCGTTGCTCTGTTACTGCGTGAAAGTGTAACGAACAAACTAACAGACAAACACGCTCTCGAATTTATAATATTAGTATGATAAACGGAATATTTGCTGGGATTAGGTTGTGGATTGAGTTCCTGATATCAATAGGTACAGAAGACCGATTGCACACAAAGAGGCGTAAATACAACCATAATACCAGTCGCAAGACTCGTGAGTGCTCGCGCTTTGGCAAAACACGTAATTATCATTTTGTGTGACAATTATCAAAATTTACAATGAGTAGAGAGTCGGTTGGTTTTTGGAATTTACGAGCACGAAAAGGCGACACCGTTTCATAGTTGATATTTCGAAAACCTGTACAAAGCTTTGATTCCACTTTTATTGTGCAAACTAGACAGTAAAATGCGTTGTCTGCCGTTACGCTTGTACGCCGAGATGGTATCTTAAGGCTGGGTATAAGGCCAGAAAAATTTCTGATTTCACCCGCGCGTCTCGCATCACCCGCATTAGTGTGAAACACAACCACGGCAGCGCGGCAGTCGCGCGCAGCTAAAGTGTACACAACTCGCGCACTCGACCTTGTAAAGCGGCAAGGAGCAATAACACACAGGATAAGCATAGTGTTGGTGTACTTGGTGTTTTGGCGATTAGCTGAGTTCGGTCGCGGCGCGCAGAACTGTAAATTGTTTATTTCACTTTTCAAAATTGTATTTGTAATTTATTTTTAGGTTTTCTACAATATAAAAATAATAAAGTATATAAATTAAATTGAAATAACCTAAATAAAACTAAACTGAACTATGCTATGCTATGCTTTGCTAGGTTGAACTTGCCGGGATAAGACCAAAAAACCCAAAAACCTCGTGGCACGGGGTACCCGATCCCGGGTCATATCTCCTAAACCAGACCTTTAACCCAAAAAAAATTACAAAAAAATATTTAGATTTTTACTTTTGAAATCAGTGAGAAATACATTTAAATAGAAATAAAGAAGGGTGAAAACCACCCCCTACCACGCCCAAATTTTGGCTCGAGGTAGTAAAGCTCATTTTAAATTTTAGTAATTTTTTTTCAAATTTTTTAAGGCTGTGGTTTAGGAAATATAACTAGTTCTAGTTTTTAGTTTATATTATAGTCTAAGTTAGGTCTTAAGATTTTGACGACCTGAAATACCCGGCTCCTCAAACATTTTGTCCCAGGTCAATCCAGGCAAGAATAGTTAGCTTCACTGGCTATCCAACGATAGGTCATTTAGTATTTTAAGACTCGTAGGTACATAGTAACTTGAGTTACTAAGTAGCGAGGCGGACCCTAAATACCCGATTTTTTGAAGGTCCATAACTTTGGACACAAAGGTCCAATCAAAAATCTGACGTCATAGGCATCATTTTTTCTGGCAGACGAAGACGTTAAACTCAAAAACTCCGCTTTAGGACCTAACCCTAAAAACCCCAAATTGGGTTTGAAATTACGTAACCGGAATTTCATGTTAAAAATAACAAAAAAATTCAACACAAAAAATTCAGTGGTGTAATAAATAGACTATATTTATTTTTTTGGCTTTCTACTCTCACAATTTCAGGAAATAAATAATATTTAAAAAAAAATGTGTTTATTTAGTTGGTAGGCATAAATAATAATAAAATAGAAACACAGTAAACACACGTGTGTAGAAAATAAAAAGACGCGTCTGATAAGCCCAAATTCGGCTATTTTTGTGCAAAGAATGCCTTTCAAAATATTAAAGCGCAAAAATCCGGAAAATTTTCGTACTTTTTTTCAAAAACCATCGATTATCTCAGAAACAGTACGTATGAGGTCATTTTTGTAAAAATGCTATGTATCTATATAATATATCTATGCTATGCTATGCTATGCTATGCTGTGCTATGCTATGCTTTGCTATGCTATGCTATGCTATGCTATGCTATGCTATGCTAGGCTTTGCTATGCTATGCTGTGCTGTGCTGTGCTATGCTATGCTATGCTATGCTATGCTATACTATGCTATACTATACTATACTATACTTTGCTATACTATACTATACTATACTTTGCTATACTATACTATACTATACTATACTATACTATACTATACTATACTATACTATACTATACTATACTATACTATACTATACTATACTATACTATACTATACTATACTATACTATACTATACTATACTATACTATACTATACTATACTATACTATACTATACTATACTATACTATACTATACTATACTATACTATACTATACTATACTATACTATACTATACTATACTATACTATACTATACTATACTATACTATACTATACTATACTATACTATACTATACTATACTATACTATACTATACTATACTATACTATACTATACTATACTATACTATACTATACTATACTATACTATACTATACTATACTATACTTTGCTATACTATACTATACTATACTTTGCTATACTATACTATACTATACTTTGCTATACTAAGCTATGCTATGCTATGCTATGCTATGCTATGCTATGCTATGCTATGCTATGCTATACTATACTATACTATACTATACTATACTATACTATACTATACTATACTATACTATACTATACTATACTATACTATACTATACTATACTATACTATACTATACTATACTATACTATACTATACTATACTATACTATACTATACTATACTATACTATACTATACTATACTATACTATACTATACTATACTATACTATACTATACTATACTATACTATACTATACTATACTATACTATACTATACTATACTATACTATACAATACTATACTATACTTTGCTATACTATACTATACTATACTATACTATACTATACTATACTATACTATACTATACTATACTATACTATACTATACTATACTATACTATACTATACTATACTATACTATACTATACTATACTATACTATACTATACTATACTATACTATACTATACTATACTATACAATACTATACTATACTATACTTTGCTATACTATACTATACTATACTTTGCTATACTAAGCTATGCTATGCTATGCTATGCTATGCTATGCTATGCTATACTATGCTATACTATACTATACTATACTATACTATACTATACTATACTATACTATACTATACTATACTATACTATACTATACTATACTATACTATACTATACTATACTATACTATACTATACTATACTATACTATACTAAAATAAACGAAACACGCGAAAGCCCGTTGGTCCAGTTGGTAGTGAACCTACCTTCTGAGCTTGGAGGCGTGGGTTCGATTCCCACCTAGGACAAACAGTTATGTGATGAACGTTTGTGTTTGTTCTATACCTGGTTGTTAATAACTATAATCTATTTAAGTATATATGAATTATTTAATTAAATTTCATTTAATTTATGAAATTATTAATTTAAAAAAAAATTTTTTTTTAATTATTATTATTATTTTTTATTCAACGAAAATTATATTTTACTTAATAATTTTGATTTTTAGTAGTCTTTCTGACTGTCTCTCTCTCTCTTTCTCTCTCCACACGAAACACTTAGACTCTTGTAACTATATTACCGAGCGTACATAATAATAGATGCCCTAATGATAGATGGCCTAGTCGTATCCATAATTATTAATACCTGTAATTTTTTCATAGTAGCTTTACCTAGTCTGTGCTCTAGGTCATTGGCAACACTTGGTTGCCGCATCAAATGGTCGCGTTCAAGCCATAGATTTTTTATGTTATCCATTGTTTGAAAATACAGTAGGTGTTGATATAATCGCACTCGGAAGATAAATCTAGGCGAATAGCAAGCGCGTGCGTCCTTCCCCGTTGGAGCATAGTGCGGTACTGAGGTTGAACGGAGCATGTTTCGCCATTTAGATGCAAAGCGCAACAGAATAAGGTTGAATATTGGACTTGCCGTTTGACCGAATAGTTGCTTAGAACTAAAGGACGTAAGTCTCAAATCGAATATAATTTATTATGAGAGTACTAATTAATCTAGGTAAATTTTGTCTTAGCACTGGAAAACAAACTATATTTTCCTTCGATGAGTATTTATTTTAGATATGTGACTGAAGTACTATCCAAGAAAAAATCAAAAAAATCAGCAAAAAGGCACCTTTTTGAAAACAATAAAGTATCGAGTAAATATCTCGCTATTATGTTTCTGTCTTAGTGCCGGAAAGAAAATGAATTGAAAAATCACATATATCAATTATTACGTTGATAAGATATTTGGTTTAGTTAGAATATCATGGCAAATTAGCATAAAATATCGGAGGCCCCCTCTTAACTATCCAGTTAACATTGGTCCAAATCGGTTCAGTAGTTTCGGAGCCTATTCAATGCAAACAAACAAACAATCAAATCTTTTCTCTTTATAATATTAGTATAGAAGTATAGATAAATAAGCTTATCTTTACGCAATAACCACAATTCTTGTGTATTCAAATAGTCGTATACATAGAGTCTGCTATTCAAAGTATAACAAAAGTTCAGTACGTCAGTTGCTGGAATTCTAAGCACCATTGTCGACTAGCTTAGTCCATAGAAAACAATATTTTTTATTTATAGACCACTCCAAGACGACATAGTCAACAAAGACAGACAAGAACGAGTCGCCCACACCTGGATGGTAACAATGGAGACAGATTTGTTACTGCTCATTGTGCTAGTACATCAAAAGCCCTATTTATCAACTTACGTCTCTTTGTCGTGGGGTATCGCCTCGCCCCTTTCCACTTCAAACAATGGCACTACAAAGACTGTCTTCGCGAACACACAACCTTCGTCTCGTTTCTTATCTCCCATGAGCTTCCGGACCATTGTGAGGAACTTCGGCGCTAACCCCTCGCTCGGCACCATCTCTATATCAGACACTATAAAGTAGTTTGTCGTTGACGCGTTCCGTGCCACGTTCCTGCCCACGTTTATCGGATACAGTACGTTCTGTTGCTTTCTAAAAGTCGGAATGTTGAAAGACCCAGAGCAATCGTCAAATGTCAAACTCGGCGGGCGAGGTAGCCTCAATGGCATTTTCTTCATCATTTGTTCCAATTTTCGTTTCCTAGCCAATTGTATGAATTGAAATCTAGTTTTGTTATCCAAATTTCTGTAATTCTCTAATTTCTTCCTCAGTAACTCTTCGATCGAAAAGTTAGCTGCGGTTGTAGGAATTCCTGTGGTTGTAGGAATTCCTGTTGTCGTTAGAATCGGCTCTATGTGTATTATTTTTGGTGGGAGTTTCTTTGGATAAAACAGATGCAAGGATACTTTAGACATTCCAGGGTAGCAGTGACAGAGCTGCGTCATCAGCTGCATGGTGATATCTAGATCGTAGTTGGGAACGAAGACTGCAACACTGATTGGGCCGTCCCAATATCTAGCTATCTCTAGAATATGGTAAAGATACTCCGGGGTTGCTTGAGTAGCATACGTCACCGCGTCATACTTGCTATGGTTCATGTATGCTCGTCCTTTAACTGCATTATATATGACTTTATAAGGGCTCTTTCTTCCTACTTCGGGCGTTCCGTACAAATTCACGGTGGCCCATTTCAGTGCTTTAGGAAGGCCATAGTTGAAGTCGCAGTAACTATCATTTTCGTTTGGTTGTTTACCTTTTAAGAAGCTTCCTGGCCTGTAGTCAAAGTCACCGACCAGGGAAAGTGTGTGCTTGTGGCCTTGATACCGGTACGAATACAGTTGCAGTATAACAGTGATGGTCACTATGAAAGAGGCTATAAGGAGCATAGTGGAATGCCTCCTCGAAAGCCGAAAGGAGTATGCGCCGCATATTCGAATGCATTTCGTCATGTTTATCAGTGAGCATTGTTTATAACATTGATCATCTCGTAGTGAAGATGTCGTGATCTGTAGAACTAACTATCCCATTATGTTAGAGCATGATGTTTGGCTGATATTTTTTTTTTTTTACTTTGGAGCAGGGAGGGATTATCTTACTGTCTCTTTCATTCGATATTTCATGAGAATGTGAGTGACCAAGAAAATCTTGACCGCATCAGAATAACCTTGTTATACCCCCGATAGATTGTTATTTGGGTTCTAAATCCGTTATATTCTCTTTAGTACGTAAGAAATTACATAAACGCACTTCACAATTTCATCTAATATGTAAACCCACTACATTTTCACGGCAATTTTGGTTATAGTTCACAAACTACATCGACATCATCACAACACAAACGCAGTATACTATGTATTTAGGATCACAAACATTGCAAGGAAATTATCAAAAGTTATTTGTACTGTTTAACTAATGTTTTATTTTGACCAGAAATTATGACAGCCGGAAAGAAAAATTTAAGTCTTAAAGTATGCGCACGCATCCAGGCATGCGCAGAAAGGAGATCAATATCTCGAACAATTCTAATGCTTCTCTATATATAGAAGAGTCACTTGGAATTCCACGTAAACCGGAACGTTCCGAATACTTTTGATTGGCTTCAATTCAAATCTTAACAAATATTTGTACGATCGCTTTGAACATTTCAAGCAAACAAGATGGCAAAAACAAATCATATTTACTTAAATAAAGTACTTACGTGATTACTTTGTGCCGTTTGACTGTAAGATGAAATTAAAATCAAGAAACACGATTGAACTTGAAATTCGGGGTATATTAATTTATGCACGTTTACGTTGCCCAAGAAAATGCGATTGAGTTGGTTTAATTTTATTTTTTTATGCCATAGGTGGCAAACAAGCAGACTGGCTGCCTGATGGAAAGCAGTCACCGTCGCCTATGGATACTTGTAACACCAGAGGCATCACAAATACGTTGCCGACCCTTTAGAACTCGATTAACTCGCCTTTTGAAGAACCCCAAGTTGTAGCTTCTCGGAAACACCGTAGAAGGTAGCTCATTCCACATTTTGCACGTATGAGGCAAGAAGGATCGTGTGAAACGCACACTGTGCGATTTCCACTGATCTATTATGTGTGGATGAGCCTTCAGGCGGTGGCGGCTAGTGCGATGGTAAAACCGCGACGCCGGCATCAGATCAAATAGTTCTTCAGAACACTCCCCGTTGTAAATGCAATAAAAGATACAGAGAGACCCAACGTCTCTGCGCATGCTGAGCGGCTCTAGGTGTTCAGTGAACTTGGAATCGTCGACAATTCTGACAGCTCTACGCTGTAATGCATCAAGTGGGTCAAGCTGATACTTGATATTATTATTTTTATAAAACTATTTACAATGAATGTTTGTAATAACGTCTTTATACACATTTAAGTTTTTTTAATATTAATTTTAGGGTTCCGTACCCAAAGGGTAAAAACGGGACCCTATTACTAAGCCTACCATGTCTGTCTGTCCTACCTATTAACGGATGTATCTTTCGAATTGTAATAGATAGACAGTTGAAATTTTCACAAAATATGTAATATACAGTAACATATAGTAAAAAAGTCAAAAAGTAAAACGAAAGGGGGGTCCCCATACAACAAACGTATTTTTGTATTAGCTCTAATGTAAAAACAGTAATACATACAAACGTCAAACTTAACATGAGTATAGTACGCGCTCTAAAATATAACAAAAAAATAATAACAAATGGCCAAGTTCGAGTCGGTGACAAGTTTATGTTCATTACCAAGTTATAACTGGTAATTTCGCTATTGAATTTTGTGGTGGTACGGAATCCTCAGTGCGCGGGCCCGACTCGCACTTGGCCGGTTTATTTAACGGCTGGTTATCCGAGTCGCGTAGGCAACAAAACGCTCCCTCAGCCCCCGCCAAGTTATAACGACGATGTATTTTGTCACGCTAGAGTCAGGACGTCCGTGGGGGGAGTGCCACGGCAAAAACGAGCGTAAGTTCGACCTCGATGACGCCTGGCGCGGTACTGAACGCGGCGCGCCAAATTCTTGCGCACTTTTTACGTTTCTAATTTCACTAAAAAACGACACTATTCACTATCAAAAATCTATCCAAATAAAAAAAAATTGAAGAAAATTGCCTTTTAGTACCTACATGCAATTTCCAGGTTGTAACGAGCTTTCATTAGAGCATAAAATGAAAAAAATAAACTAAGTTGACTTTGTTTCAGATTTTTTTTTGATTGAGGATAGTTTATTCTATCGTGTTTTGAACCAAATCATAAACTCTAACACAGATGTATCTGCGACATATATTTTTTTCCAGCTCAAATATTGTAATTTAACTGAATAAAATTGATTTAAAACCGTCAAATTTGGTATAAGAGGCTCTTAAGTTAAAATTTGCTTCTGCATTTGCTCACAGATCGGTCTATCCCAGAGCCGCAGAGAAGTCAATGGATAAAAATAATAGTGTTCGGGCATGCTACTCTCCATGCCTCGTTTTTGTTATTGTTAGATAATTATGACAACATTGTCAGTACTCTAAACAAGAAAACAAAGAGAGCCACTGTAATGGAAAGAATGCCAAAGCACTGTATTTTTTTTTTTTAATTATAAAGAGGCTTGCGCTTGGCCGCCAACTCGCCTGATGTTCATCACTACTGTAAGGAAAGACAAAAAAAAGGAAAAAATCAGTTTCATTTTTGAAATAAAAACATGAGCAAGCAAAGCACTGTGTTCACACCACAGAGGTTTCACATAGTATCTAGTTAACTTCATTTTACAGAGTAAAAAGTTTCTGTATTGGTACGGACCTACATGGTCGAAGAAAATAAAAAGTAAGCTAAATGCACAGATATACACAACGCTAAATGCAATTTTCTGGCATGATACCATTTTTTTATTACTTTCTCTATTGTATTCTCTTTGAGTTTGCCTTCCTGGGGACACAAACTGATATATACCGCCTGAATTCTGAGTCATCAATTACCACTTACCGAGTGTTAGTAATGAAAAATAACAAGTTTATTTCTTTACAACGGTATTTTTGACGAATTATATTTCGCAAATAGTACATCTAAAGTCGTCACTTGTCCCGCAAAATCAAAGACGAAAGTACCAGTATGTTCTAGCTGTCATGGTCTACAGTGTTGTAATGTGTACAATTACAGCTGGAGCGGTCAAGTTCAAGGTCGTTTAGCGAGCTGTGGAGAGCAAAGGCTAGGTAACGCTACTAATGCTCGGCATTACTCTGAAGGATCGTATCCGGAACAAAGTTATTCGCCAGAGAACCAAAATCACCGACATACGTCAGCATTTATTAACAAGCTAAAGTGGCATTAAGTCATATCTGACGCAGAACCGATAAGCACTGGAGTAGACGTGTTCTATTAAAAAAAGTCGACCGCTACGTTTCAAAATCCAAGCAAAAATATTAGCCAATTTAAAGTGCCTGAACCTAAATCAAAAGTTCTTTCCAAACATTTATGGTATCCAGAAATTCGAAGAGCTGTCCAAAGTTTTCCCGTTCCTCAACAGTGATTGCTCACCGACAACCGTTTACCGGAAGTAGGTAATTCAAAGTTTCTTGAACATGCTATGGAGCAGTTTTGGGAGTCAGTCATAGTCTAGAATTCGAACGATCACTATCTTCTCCTAGCGTTATAATATCTGACGACTACGTACTAAAGATTGATTAGTTAAATTATTTTTCAACATAATAGCCTACTTTAGCAATGTCGTAATATAAATTAAAATCTACCTTCAAAATCACATGGCATTTCTACTTTAACAAATGGAGCATCAAGATAAGTGATAAAAAAGACAACTGCGTTTAATCACACGAGATATTTAATTAGTTTGCACCGGATAACGTGTGTGCTGAATTAGTATTCAATTTTTTGGCAAGCAAAATATAATTTACCTCATAACGACGAATTTGAAAAGGTCACACAGAAAAACCTAACCAAATTATGAAAAACAAGTTCTTAAAGGAAAAGTTCAGAAACAACATTTTGGTCAGACCGCTTTACAGAAAAGTTGGTCGGAAAATCGGACCTAAACAGGTCGCCATAAACATTGACAATACTTATAAACTAGATGGCACCGAAATTGAAGTTAAGAGACAAATAGTAAGTGATTTAAATGGTGTAGTCACAGTTAATACTGAGAAAAATGATATTCTACCAGGAGTTTGTGAAAATGTACAAAAATATGATTACAATAAATTAAAAACAGTAGCGAATCGTTTATTACTAAGTGATCCTAAAAATCAATTTGATAAAATGCTAAACCGTGCTGAAAGTGATCTTATAAATGACAATAGTGACAATATTTCAAAAAATAGCAAAACAGATAAGTTTGTACAGGCAGAGAGAATCGTGGTTTTAAGAAATGTAAGTTTTGTTTATTCTGTAGAATAGATGATAATAAAAGTAAACATAAAGCAAAACAGAATAAATGTAGCAAAAGTTAATGTGAACTAAAACAGAAATTAACCTAAACATGAACTTCATTGTTATGCCAAGCAAAACAGCTGTTAACAGCAACGCGAGCAACTATGGTAACTTTTCTCAGAATTCCGAGTCAAAACATCTTTATTGCAAAATCTGAGTACGAAAAATGTTCTTATATCATAATAACTAGAGTAATTTCAATAACAGCTTCTTTATTTAAGAGTGGAGTTTAAGTTCGTGAATATTAAGTAAAATAATACCAGTAAAATCACGTACATATTATTTTTATCACGAGTATAAAATATTTTTTTATTATTCGGGTCCTAATTAACACATCATTTGTAACTTAACTGATTGAATCAGGCGTTACTGCGAAAGTTCATCTTTTTTTTATAAATAATAGACTCACGCTTGACCGCCAACACACCTGATGTTAAGCGATGATACGGTCTACGGTGGAGCACGCTTATCTAGAAGAAACCGATTCACTCGTGATTTGAAGACACCCAAATTGTAACTATCGGGGACCACCCATTCAGGCAGCGCTTTCCACAGACTAGCAGTTCGCACAATAAAAGTGGAATGAGAGCGCTTCGTTCGGGTTCTCGGAATACCAACCATAAAGCGGGGTCGATTTTTTGTGCCTGCTCTGGCAGTCTACTAGAGATTCGTCTAAGAAGCATAACCAGTATTATTTTTTTAGATTCCCGATACGTGGCTCCGAATGTTTCCTCTGCCAGCGCTGCCAAAAGAACGTATATGTTCCATTATATTCAGGTGCGTTTTCTGCCAGATCGGACTGGCTACTGCACTGGCTCTCTGGACTCTTGTTTGGACTTTCCTCATACATTCTTATGAAGGTACTGTATGTTAAGCTATCATTTCCTTAACTTTGCATCTAGTTTCCAAACACTATGTATTTTGTACCTACCATATTTTTTTATAAGGGCAAGTGCCTTTATTAACTAAACAAAATACAAGCTAATACTAACACTACAAATACAGTTAGACTGCCCATGGACCGTTGAAGGTCTAAAGACAATCCAAATGCTCAAGCCCACTACCAGATAAAGCGTACCCACATTTTAAAGTTCGTCTTTTTGTCACACTAAATTAAATTTAAACTTCAACATAATAGTATCACACTTAGAATAATATTTAGCACAACCTTATGAACTAACTTTTTTGTACTTCTGTTGGATTTGGATCCCAATGATCTAATGTCCCGAAGAAATGATCTAGTCAAATCAGCTCTTTTATACCTTCCCAATTGTCACCAGTTCTAAAAATCGGACATGGTCAATTGAGCTACTCTTTACCAAGTCTTTTGGTGCTACCAGTGCTTAGAAATAATCAAGTAATATGCGCAAATTACCAGTTGAAAGTACGATTAGTATTTAAAAATAGACCTAAAACCTTACACTATCAAATTATCATACGAAATGGTAGTGTAAGGTTTCGTATTCACTATACAACCACACACACACACACACACACACACACAACCCACAACTTGCAAAGCTGGAAAACCCACACTGTCTCATTTTTCCGCGGACCTGCAATGTGTGGAATATCCTTCCCCCAAAGGTCTTTCCGCCAAGCTTCAATATGAAGCGTTTTAAAAGGGGTGTCTTTAACTATCTCTCCGGTCTGGCAAAGCACCGTCAACACCGCTAGTGATGCAGGTGTCCATAGGCGGTGGTTTCTGCTTACCATCAGGCGGACTGCAGGCATGTTTGCCGCTCTTTTTATTTTAAAAAACAAGTCCTGGTGATCACACCCACATTGTATACCTGTACGAAAGTAACTCTGAATATCTCCCAGTCTTTATCTCTGTCTGACTGTTACCTTTAACCCTAGAAAGATAATCTGCGTAAAAAATACGCATGCCGAATTGAAATATAGCTCTCTCTTTTTAATTTGCGCGAATCTGGCGCCGAGCTCATGAGTAATCTCCTTCCTCGCATGGAGCTTGCGTGAGGCGTCTATGTCGCTGAGGTAAGTGCCACCATTTTTGAAATATAACGATAGCGGAGTAAAAATTACGCATGATTATCTTTTACGTGACTTTGAAGACTACTAACCCATGGCTTATAGCTTTATTATATGGAATTATAAATATTGCCAGCATAAATTCATTATGTTATTCATAGCTACAATGTTGTCTGCAATGGTGAAAAGGCTGTGAGTCGCAAAAATTTCATGAAAAACCTTAGCCTGGCTCTGACGTTTCTCTAAATGAGCAAGTGATTGGAGCGCCTACTATAAAGAGATATTTACGGGACAATATTTCCAGCATCTTACCAAAAGAAATGCCTGATGTACCACAAGACAGCACAAAACAGCCAGCGGCTAAAAAAAGATAGATATACTGCGTTTTGACCTAAGAAACGTCGAAAAGCTAACGTATCGTGTACTAAATGCCGAGAGCATAATGCTGACATGTATCTAAACTGAATCTGACTGATTTATAAATAGTTTTAAATGCTAATATAATAAAAAATATCTCAAATATTTAGAATCTACCTTAAAATTACTGATTTAAGGTATAAAAAATTCGATTTGTGATAAAAGAAAAATTGTTCCTATGTTTTGTAATTTTTTGCAGAAGTTCGTTGTTTATTTTATTTTATATAAAATAAATTCATTTATATTCATAATATCTTGTTTTAATTGTTTATTAATGCCTAGAAAAACAAATCAGATATGTATTTTTTAGTATCAGTAAATAATTTCTATTTATAAAGCCTGTTAAAAATCATGCGTCGATTTTACGCATGATTATCTTTAACGCACACTAAAATATGATTATCTTTCTAGGGTTAAAACAAAATAGCTGCACCAATTTTGATAAAAAATTGCAAGGAATCAGCATCATAAGGACAAGCTTACAAAACCTGAGGTAGTTAAGGTAGGCATCCCTCATCGTAAGCAACGAAAGAAAATATACGCAACTAGCGGATCGGATTCCGCGTAATTTATGATCTACGTACTTACTACGCTGTGCTAAATTCCCGTAGATTAGAAGTAGTTAGTATGAACTCGGGGAAACCAGAATGGTCCGATCCAAATGTCGACGCCTACCTTTGCACATACCATTTTAAGCCCGGTAAAACCGAGCGGCGCAGCTTGTGCTATATATAACTAGTCATAAGTCAAGCTACTAGCCAGCCCTACTCTGACTCCAGGGTACACAGCCTATACAAAGATAACTCTATATTAAAAGGCCACGATTGTGGGGATCCAGCGAGTTGACGTCAGGCGAGTTGGCGGTCAAACTCAAGCCTATTCCTAAACAAAAATAAATAAAAGACAAAGATAACAGATACATCACAATGTAGGTATACCTAACTATTATCTAGGCTTGTAACAGACCACATTATCGCTTGATCTCTTTCAGGCAACCGTGCACGGAATAATAATTCAATAAGAAAAATAGTGGCTTTAACTAAAATAATTCAAAGTAAATACCTAAAAAGCAAATAACAACAAACAATAGGCCAATACGAATTAACTTACTTACCTTAATGTTAAACCTAGACGTTTTCTTTTTATTGCTTAATGTCTAGGCATTTTACTATAGCTCATCTGATGTGGTCGGAGATGGTAAGCACGTCCAGACTGGAAAAACTGGGCTTCAAATTTACTAAACCAATAAGATCTGATTCCAAGCATTGGTTTAGCATGATTGATCATTCGATACGGTACGTGACTAAAATGCTTATTCGCTCGTCGAATCTATCTGTGGTAGATCTAATGGTATCGTTCAGGAAAAAATTCTACCTGTAAGAGCCTGGGCAGACGATAGAATTTCATTATCATCGTCATTTCAGCCATAGAACACCCACTGCTGGACATGGGCCTCCACCGTCGATCTCCAAAAGGGCCGGTTGGAAGCGGCCTGCATCCAGCGTTTTCCTGCGGTCTCTTTTAGGTCGTCTGTCCATCTTGTGGGTGGACGTCCTACGCTGCGCTTACCAGTCCGTGATCTCCATTCCAGAACCTTCCGTCCCCATTGGTGATATGTGCCCTGCCCACTGCCATTTCAGCTTATTAATCCGGTGGGCTATGTCGGTTGCTTTCGTTCGTCTACGGATCTCCTCATTTCTGATTCGATCTCGTAGAGAAACCCCGAGCATAGCCCTCTCCATAGCTCGTTGTGCGACTTTGAGCTCGCTTATGAGGCCCATAGTGAGAGACCACGTTTCAGTGCCGTATGTCATCACTGGTAACACACACTGGTCGAAGACTTTCATCTTAAGGCACTGAGGTATTTTGGACGAGAAGACGTTGCGAAGTTTACCGAAAGCTGCCCAGCCGAGTTGGATTCGCCTACGGCTCATTTACTCATTTTTCACATACTCACACTAAGAAGCTTGCAGGGACACTAATGAACTAATTACTAGTACAAATGCAAAAAAAGGGTGGCAAGGTAATCTGCAGGGTGAGTTTGGCTAAAAGCATCCTGACTAATTAAGACTGGATGCGTTCGCAGCCTTCACGCCACCTTAACAAATTATTATCTCCCTTGTTTGAGTGATAGATAGATAGAAACTCTTTATTGTGTACCTACACCAGAAATAAAAATAACAAACAGATAGAAATCACTTACGAGCTAATGCCACAAGTGGCGGCCTTATCGCTAAAAGCGATCTCTTCCAGGCAACCATTGTATGGAAAGAACCATTGGATCTAAAGTCGCAACGATAAAAATGCGGCTAAACCTGGACGAGATATACACAAAACATTGGCGAGAGAGGGAGGAGGCTTATTCTATTATGTCTTCTGTGCTTATGCCCTGCAGTGGGCTGAATAAGCTGTCGATGATGGTGATGAATGGCTTGATTGTTTAAATGGTAAATGTTGTTTCTAGGTCCGTACGAGTTGCAAGTATCAGTCGACTTTGAAAACGCCCAAAATCAAGTGGTTATCGATCTTGCAACAGAGTTGCGGCAGGTGAGACAGATTTTAATTATTTTCTACCTTTAGACCTATACCTACAACTATACTCAGTCCAAGATTTTTAGCTCTGACACCGCACTGTAGATTGTTAAAAACCGGTCCAGTTCAGTTTGGGATCGCGCACTGAGGGTTCCGTACCACCACATAACTTGTTAGCTGCTAAAGTACAAAAAAATTGTGCAAAAAGACAACATCCCATCAGCGCCCAGGCGGTCACCCATCCAAGTACTCGCCGCGCTCGACGTTGCTTCACTTCGGTGATCGTTCAAGAACCGCTGGTGAAAAAAAATTAAAAACGAAAAAAAAAAAAACTGAAAATACGTTAGTAGTAGTTTGTAGTAGTATAGTATTTCATGTATGTTATATAATATATATATTTTTTTTACTTTTTTTTTATTTATCCGTCGTAATATTACATAATATTCTGTGAAAATTTCAACTGGCTATCTATTACGGTTCGAAAGATACAACCTTTAATAGGTAGGACAGACGGACAGATAGACAGACAGACATTGTAGGCTTAGTAGGTAATATGGTCCCGTTTTTACCTTTTGGGTACGGAACCCTAAAAAGCGGAATTATTAAAAACTTAAAATTATCTGTAATACAGCAGGGCCTTCATTCTCTTACTTACCTGAGATTCCTTGCCATAAACACACGACGTGTTAACATGTAAATTTAATTGAAAAATTTACACTTTGCCCTTTTTTATGACCACATAAACTCTTAACGCGGCCGCGTCACGTTATCTGCATGGAATTGGCAATGTCAGTTTGCTAACTCGAAGAGGTAATGCACAGGTAATGTGCGCGTTTGTCAAGAGAATAGTATCTAATCCACAGATCTAATCGGAAGATGCGTTTGATCTGTTAGACGCAAAGATCTTATATATAACTTATGTAACCATGGTTACAGTGTCCTTAGTGACTATGGTTACTGTGGTTATAACACGTTCGCAGTTGGTTCACAGCGTGTTAATGGCGTGTTTAGTGTTTTTACAGATTCAAGGCCCAGGGCTATCACAGATACGCTTCCGACTTTTAAGTTGACATGGCCGACGTTTAGGGTCACTCTGTGTGCTAATCGCGAAAGTTATAAGTTACTTTTTATCACTCTGGTAGCTGACTACTACAGTCAAATAGTAATTAATACGTTACTGCAGCTGTCAGAGCAAAAAAAATTACCAACTATAATTATATAATACAATTATTTTTAGATGTATAAATAAACTAATTCGCGATAATAATAACTGTTTTTGTAGAGTACGTTTTAGATTGCATTTTGTTTAGTTACCCAGGTGCCTAGATTAAAAAAAAACTATAATTTAAAAGTAAAAAGTGTAAAATTTATTTTAAAAAAATATAAATAAATTAAGATAATGTAAACAAATCTGGCGGACGGTAACTTGATAGTAACTAGCGAGAACACTCAGAGCTGTCACTGATTTAGAAAAGCCATCTTTGTTTACATAGTTGGACATCTAAAAAGAAACAGATTCATTACAAAAATGCATAGACTCAGTATACCAGATATTTATTTATTTATTTATTTATTTATATAATTACCGTCTACGCAAAAATGTATAGATAATTTTAATGGCTTGACGTACGAAACATTCCAAATACCTAATGTGTTTCTATATTTAAATACACTGCCATGAATATAGCCTCGTGCGAACGCCACAGTGGAATACCATGGAACGGTTTGACACCAACCCTCTCTCCCTAAATATAGAAATCTCATTATATCCAGGCCGAGTCCCAGGAGGGTGTCTTCTAGATAAGTATTCGGTATCCCTCACGGAGAATATTCAAATTTCATCCCGACGATGTGTGCAAATTGGCATATAACATATTTTGCTTATTTTTCCGTTTCGTTGCGGTATATGTTACTGTAAATAAATAACTAAGCTTACCTTGAAGGCAGTGACTTAGGTGCAGTTATTTGTTTCGAAGGGACATGGGTTTTTTAATGTTTTTCGTGTACTAGGCATATTAACTCTGTGGTCATACCAACGCAAGCTTTTAAGAATTGACCGGGTTATACTTTTTGGACTAGGAGTGTGTAAATTCGATCCTCGAATAGAACTATTTCACAATCTAAAAAAAATTGAAGATATGTATTTTTTTTTTGGATGAATGATTTGGTTTGATTTGAAAAAAAATATCGGTATTATCTTTAGACAAATTCGGTTCATTGCAAATGTTCACGTTTATCTTTTAAATTACTAACTACAGAATTGGCATTGACAATTGTAATGCCGTGCAATTCTATCTAGTAGGCCTTCCACTAGATGGACCGACATCATCGTGAAAGACGCTGGCATCCAGGGGATGCACATGGCAGGCTGTCGTGAAAGACTGAAGTGAAAGAGACTGAAGAGTGGAGGTTAAAGGAGGAGGCCTATGTTCAGCAGTGGGCGTCTTCTGGCTGATGATGACTAACACCAACGTAAAGGTGTGATTCTGTAAATGAGTGTATTGGTGCCAACTGGTGCCAAGCCTGCAGGTGAAGGCGTTCGGCCAAACCGAGGGATCGGCCCAAGTTTGACATGTTTTCGCATAATTGTATCGGAATATCGGAAGGTATCGTTTTCGACACCTTACTGGTATTATTTTTTGTTATACTGATAGTGTTCTGTTTATATAATAACACTAGCTGCGCCCCGCGGTTTCACCCGCGTAGTGATGAACAATGGTGATGATGTAGATAAAAAGTATAGCCTATGTCACTCTCTGGCTTTTGTACTATACCCATGCAAAAAATCAGGTCGATCTGTTGTTCCGTTGCAGCGTGAAAGAGGAACAAACATCCATACATCCATACATCTAAACATACAAATTATCGCGTTTATTATATTAGTAGGATATATATAGTAGGATATTGTTTGTTATTTTATTCATCCACATATATCATAGATCTGTGCTTTTACGCGTGGGTGTTTTTCTTTTTTGCCCCACACCTGCAATAGTATGTGGAATGAGCCTTCCTGCGGCTATTCCGAGTAACTATAACATGGGGTTCTTCAAAAAGGCTGATAATAGAGTCTTTAACAGTACGCGACGGTGATCGCTTACCATCAGGCGGGCCGTTAGCTTGTTTGCCACCATCGGCATAAAAATATTTTCACTTTTCATGCTAGTAAAGTTCTTGTTTAGGGCCGGTGTTAGCAAGCCCGGATTAGCATGTTGAAGTGGCAATGGGCAGGGCACATAGCACGCAGAACAGATGGCCAATGGGGCCAAAAGGTTCTCGAATGGAGGCCACCGACCGGTAAGTGCAGCGTAGGACGTCCACCCACAAGGTGGACAGACGACCTATAAGAAACCGCAGGAAAACATTGGATGCAGGCCGCTTCCAACCGGCCGGAGATCGATGGGGGAAGCCTATGTATAGCAGTGGACGTCCTATGACTAAAATGATGATGATGAACATGTATAATTTACATAAACAATATTGAGTTTGAGAGTTTAATATTGTCAAAATCCACAGCACTATCTTATTAACCCGAACGAACAACATTCCTGCTAAACAATTCATCCACACGAGAACACCTGAAGAATTTTGAAACGAGCAGCAGATTTTCTCGGAGCGCCTGCGGGTACAGAGTAAATAATAGTTGGTAGAAGGCGGGTTAACAATTTGCATTCCTTTGAGAGCCATGCAACTAAACTGGCAGCTCGAGGAATTTAGTTAATTGCGGTTTTGTAGCTGCGGGATTTTATAAATAGAAGCTACTCGAATTTATGGTACTCTACGGTGCTCTACGGTTTTGCCTGCGATCCGTCAGGAACCGTCTATTTCCAACCGACTTCAATAACGTGGTTTTCAATTCGTCTGTACATTTTTTTTCTATGTTACCTATATCATCGCCTTACTATTTATAGGCGACCGTTTTTTATTTATTTATTTAATCGGGAATTTAACACGACAATATACAGGGTTACGCGGAGAGAGTGTACTAAGCCGAAAGGGGCGCTAGTACCCTTCATTATGAACAACTTTAATAATGGGACCAACCCGAAATCACGAAATAAATATCAGCTATTTTCCTAGGTCTGTGGGCAGCTGTATCGACTTACGCTTCAAAAAGTTCTAAAACCTCACTAGGTAGTTTTGACATGACCCAAACAAAATGACAGAAGTCACAAGAATTTCGTAGAGATAGTGCTGACTTCCCATTCGGGTGTCCCCAAAGACCAGTCGTGGCGGATAGTTGAGGATAGACGGTATAAATGAGGGTTGCGGTCGACGCACTTTAAGGATACTCGTGATAGTCAACACACATGACATGCCTACTTTATATAGGCATACAGAAATACTTTTAATTTACCAGTCACCTCTTAAAGGTAGCTTCTGTACATCATAAACAACAACTTTTGTTTCTAAGACTTCTGAAAATTCTGCTGCTCCATAGAAAAAAGTTAATGTATTTTTTTTTTGTATCCATGTGTTTCATATCTTAAATAAATGTAATAAAACAAAAAGTTTGTGTTTTTTTTTTATTTGCGGAATCAGCTCGTGCTGCATTTCCGAGTCTATAATATGGGCTTTAAAAGTGCTGTTAGTTGATTCTTGAAAATCGGATTCGTATCTGTGATGCCTCTGATGTTACAGGTATCCATAGGCGACGGTGATCGCTTACCATCAGGCGATCCGTTAGCTTATTTGCCATCTATGAAAAAAAAACATAACTGAAATTATTTATATTTTTTCAATATATCATTCGTAATGTATACGAAGTGTTGTGCCTATTCAGCTATTCTGTAACCACAGTGTCTGATACTGTACCAATCTCTTCCTCTCATAAGATAACGGCCACATGACAAATGTCCATTCTAGGAATGTCGAGATTTTCTGGAACCCACTCGAGCAGACGCTGGTATATTCCAAAATTCGCCCGAGCATATTCCAATCGTATTATGTCCAAGGACTCATCGAGTCTGCCTGATCCTTACCCATATTTATTTTGGTGGATTTCCTCCGAATTGCCTTCGAGGAGATTCTGATATACTCAATGTTGTAGATATACGCGTTAAGGGAATCTGTGAGTTATAAAGATCCCTTACTAATGGAATTTCAGATGAAACTAGATTTTTTGTAGAAGAGAAAAAGATTGTTATCATTAATCTAAAAACGTTATTTGTAGGCTACCTACGATTTCTGAATTTCTGGAACGAACATTGTTTGTTGTTTGTTATTTGATTTATTACCTTAGTTTATTTCTATGTGTATTGATGATTTATTTAATGAACTGTATGGGTTGTTTTGTTGCCTGAAATAAATTAATTTGAATTTGAATTGTTAGGCTTTCGGGCGACCTTAAATCTTTTCCACTTGAAGGCTATATGTCTATAAGCATCTATAAGCCAACAACAACCAAATAATATAAAACTACTTTTTGAGCTAGAAATTTTCATGATTGTTTTCAATGCAACTTCTCTAATAAATCATGTATTGTGTAGTTAGTACATGCTTATTCAACACAATTGGTTATGATTTATGTATTTAATACTTTATTGCACCCTTACAAATTAGGTACAAATGCACAAATGAAGGACTTAATGCCAAAAAATTTCTACCAGTCATCCATCAGGTTGATGATTTCACTATCTTGGTTATGATATAAATTTCTTTAAATTTCTATATCGTCGGCCGCAACGTCGGTTACCATCAGGCGAGTTGGCGGCTACAGGTAGATCTATTCTATATAAACAAATAATAATATATTGGTAAAAGAAAACTAACAAATAACGAAAATAAAAAAGTTAAACAGATTGACTCATAAGGCCTACGTTTTCAACCTCAGTGAGCGCATGAGTGACATCACAGACCTTTAGCAGGATAGACACCGTACCTACCCACTATTACTACACAAGACGAATTTAGCGGTAATTTAACTACGTTCGCACGGCCAACTGCTTTCGAAGAATTTGTACCTTTTTTTATTATTATTGCGCAACTTGGCATTTTTGTATAGACGTCCATGTTGGGAGCACAAAATAAATAGGTGCAGAAGGCCGGCTCAATACAACTAACGTTAACAAATTCACGCATACAAAGACGCGTACGCACAACGATCTCGGATCAAGTTAGTCAAACGCCAGTCGCGAGTGCCCACGCTTTGGCAGTACACGTAATTATCGTGTCAGTTGTCATAATTTACAATTACTTTTTCATTGTCATATTGTAACAAAGTTTATTTAAAATTTGCCTTTCTTATACTTTAAAATACAATAATCGTGCCTTTCGTACGTGCTGTTATCGACGAAATTACTTTTCGGTAACCAATTTATATATTTTTATTTGGTTCCCTTTTCTATTACAAATAAATATGTTTTAAAATAATATACTCAGTATTTTTTTATTGAAACTCCCAAACCAATACTTTTCACGGAACATTATAGTTGTTAGCGCCACAGTTGCTCGTAGGTTATTAAAATCCAGATCAGCCGAAGCTGGTTTTCTGTACCTATTTATTTTGTGGCGAAAGCGTATGATGATGCAATACGCATTTATACATTTTGTATAGAATCTTCCTCGTCAACAACAGGTTGCTTCTATAAATATTCCGTAAATGAAACCGCCACTGCCTCTCTCCGCTAGATCACAAACGCGGCCTAACGAATTGTAGTAGGGGGTCTTATTGAGGATCTTTAAGGGATGTTTTTACACGATTTGTCATTTGGATCAAATACACCCGAAAGTTTTTTATTAAAGTCCGTATAACTTTGATTTATTACTTTTGCGTAAAAATTAAAGTTAGTCCAACTTTCCTGTTTCATAAAAGAGTCGTTTTAATATGAACTTGGCAAATTAATGCGCCATCCGAAGTTTAATGAAAATCTCTTCGTAGTAATTGGCAAAATATGAAAAAACATCAGAATATTTTTGTAATGTGCACGATTTTTCTTCGACAAGAATATTTTTGCGTGCCTAGTTTTTTCTGCCGTAAGCAGGCTAAACTTTTTCTGGCCAAGTTTCTGAAGTGAAATTTACTAAATAAGGTTAGATGCAGAACTTTATTTTTCGTTGTTCTTAGGTATTTTGTAAGCATAGTGTAGATATAATATATAATATCTCAATGTTTGTAATTAGTAGAACTTTTCAATAGCTACCGCTAAACCGCTCAAGTTTAGACTCCTTTAAATTGTTGTTTGTTGTGGTTTTTTTAACGTGAAAAAGTCCTCTACTGGCCACTAAGTTCCTTTTTCAGTTTCTTTTGTTTTTAACCGACTTCAAAAAGGAGGAGGTTTTTCAATTCGACTGTATGTTTTTTTTTTTGTTGCAACGAGTCACATTCGCGTCTTTTAAACCGACATCAAAAAAGGAGGGAGTACTCAATTAGTTTTTTTTTTGTTTTTTGCCTCAGAACTGCGTCATTTATAAAATATTTGAATGTATATTTTTTTTAATTAAAAAAATATGCTTTCAAATTCGTCCCATAGAAATTTTATCAAAATCTGTGAATTAGGCTTTTTAAATCGATAAATATTCATCATCATCATCAGCCAGAAGATGTCCACTGCTGAACATAGGCCTCCTCATTTAACCTCCACACTGAACGACAGCCTGACATCCACTGGATGCCCGTGACTCCTATAATGTCGTCGATCCATCTAGTGGGAGGCCTCCCTACGCTGCGTGATAATTATTAGATTTTTAAACTATGAAAATTATTTGATGTCATTACTACCTACCGATTCCTAAAACGCTAGATTTTTGTGCGTATTTCGCACACTGTACCAATCTCTGTATTCTGTTGACTCTGAGATTTACTGCTCTAGTAAATTCAAGACAGAGCTCTACAGTTTCCACTAATAATATAAATGCGCAAGTGTATGTCTCTGTCTTTTTATTACGACTACCCGGCGAGTCAAAGATATTCAAAACTACGGAGAGGAGTGTCGGGTCAGTGCTTAACCATATCCAGATATGGTTAAGCACTGACTCGACAGGGTAGACTAGAATCGCAGGAACAGTGTAGTAATCTGTGAATTTAGGCTGAAATCGTAAATTTGACATTTTAAGTGTTTCAACCACTAACATTGTGTTTTATGAATTATAGAAAAATATACGCGATAAATTTTTAATGTTTTCAATTGTATCTTTTTTATTACTCCACTTCCACTTCAGACTGTAAGATTTTTTTTGTTAAGTATTGTAAGGTGTAAGGTAGGTTTACTTTTAATGTGACACCTCACACGTCACACGTTAAGTACTTATTGACTAAATCGACCAAATATGAGACTATAGGAGTCGCCATCTTTGTGACGTAATACGTCACTCCACCATTTAAGAAAGCGACAACGTCACTTTTCCTATTCAGGAAACATCACTGAATCCAATGATACCACTTGCTGGTATAATACTGCTCAGTCCAACGAAAATTGTTTTTAGACGACTTTTGTAACTTCGCCTCCTTACTAGGTATAAGAGGAAATGGTTCTAAATCAGCATGCAAGATTTGTCCCACACATACATACATATACAACTAGCTGTTGCCAGCGACTTCGTACGCGTAGACTTTCATAAAAAAATCAACTCTCTTTTGCCCCCCTTAATTCAGCCCTTTTGCAAAATTCTAGCGGACCTCTACACCCTATAAGGAATCTACCTGCCAAATTTCAACTTCATTGGTCAAGTAGTTTTCGAGATTTCGTGATGAGTCAGTGAGTGAATGAGTAGGTGAATTTCGCTTTTATATATATAGAAGATTATACATATCTACCAACAGGAAGTTAAATAAAAGCTTGTACAAAGAAGTTTTTGACACTTACAAAACAAGTGAATCGTGGCACAGCTAGTTATCTCATATCCGAGTTCAAACCGCGCCCAGCGAGTTGGCGGTGCGCCAATGCGAAGTCGAGTGCCAAAACTAGTAATTTTGAAGCCGCTGACACTATATAGTACTTGAATCAGCAGTTCAGAACGCGGTCGACTGCTACAATTTTAGCGCCTATACTCGGTACGAGTTTGTTTAAAACTCTGACAGCTTTAGTAGGTGGTAAAAAGCTAATTAATAGCTGGCCAAAAGCGTGTCCAGACACGCATACGGTAGGGTTCCGCAGCTAAAGCCATATAGTTATTACAATAGGTTGTATTAAGAGTGAAATTCTAGGCAATAGCCAATAGAATTAGACTCTTAATAAAGATTCTAATTCTTCTAGGCAAGCGTGCTCCATCGTAGGCCGCATCATCGCTTAACATCAGGTGAGTTGGCGGCCAAGCGCAAGCCTATTTATAATAATAATAAAAAGAAATTAAAAAACTTTACACTGCTTGGAAAAACTCAAAGTCGCACAGCGTGCAATGGATAGAGCTATGCTCGGAGTTTAGTAAATAAATGACTAACTCAATTTATTTCATAAATATTGGAGTATAACTAGTTTGATACGTACCAGTGCTTAGAAACAATTCGTCCTAAATATTAGACATTCCTTCCACGGCGAATGCCAAGCCAACTGAGCAATAGTTACCTTTGCTGGATCTCCCAGAGAATGTAAGTATCACCAAGCGACTTTTTGTTTTACATCCCTAGTAACAAGGCCGAATTTTCCGTGATATGAGTAACATGCTTCACATGCCTGTAATATTCTTGTTACAATTAAAAGAACATGCTATTTTGAGTCTACCTGTCTCAGTATCAGAAGCCAGATTTGATTGTCCAGTGGTGACTTGCTGTACTAGTTACAGTAGCAAGTGATTGTATAGTTTATTATTTAGACGTTAAAGTTCAAATTGTCGTCACTGCCGAAATTACAAACAGACGAAATGTTGAATATTTTTGTAAAGTCAATTTGAAACTCTGGACCAAAGATTTCCTACGTATAACTATATCAATGCTCTGGACATTGTTGGTTTTTTAGAACATTGTGATTGATCAAATCTATCTATAAAGATTGACATTGCAGCCGAAATCCGGTGCTTCCGTAAGTTATGCACAGGGTAACTAGTAATTCACCCCGAATTGAGATATCGCCATGTTTCGATTTTACAAGATTTTAAAGGTAGGCAACGCACTGACAATGCCCGGGGTATTATAGGACTGTAGGTGTTTATAGGCAGTGGTAACCACTTACCATCAAGTGGCCAGTAGCTTGTTTGCCAAATATTCTAAAAAAAAAATGTCAATTGCCACTACATAGGAACAAACACAGAAATTGTAAAACAAATATTTATAATCAAAGAAATAAAATCAAAAAGCACTTCAATGATCAGTTTGTTTGGCCCTAAAGCGAAGGCCTTTAAGTTACACGAATTTAATATATTAATGACGTAGCCTTGTGTCACCCATGTGACCTTTGCGTCTCAAAGTAACATAAATGGCGGAATATATTATTATCCCAGTATGCTCAAAATATCTCTAAATTATGCAGTTTGCAGCGTCGATTGTGAATTGACTCGTTTTTAAAAAAGAAAACCAAGTTGAAGTTAAGGTAACTATTTATGGAATAATTTCATCAAATGCATTTTAAATTCTCGTATTATGAGAACAATTTTCAGTTTTAAAATCGATTGAAATAACTCAAAATCTCGAAGAACGCCGTCTTTACTACATAGCCCCATAAAAGCTCGTTTTATACCACAAATCCTCGATCTCTCCCTTATGCGAAAAGTTAAAAATTACAACGCATTAAGGTCCACGCATAAATCCCGGGATTTTCGATCCCCTCTATAGCGGAAGGAATTTACTTACCGGGTTTTTGTGAAAAAACCGGTATCTTCCGTTATTGCGACTCGAGTGTTGCAGGAAGACCCACATCCCGCATCTATAGATGCCATAGATTCAGATTGCTTTCTCCCTCTACGATAGATGCCCTTGTCACGTTCAGAAATTTAAAAATAATAGTGTCAAGTCGGATAAATTAATAATGGGCATGCATTCCACGTTTATAGTACAAGAAATATTATGAAATTATTTATTATGGTGTGTTTTTGCCAATTGTAATTTTTTAACTTTCGAAATTTGAACACATGTTTTAAATGTAAAATCATCATCATAATCAGCCTTTTGACAGTCCACTGCCGACTTTTCGCCTACCCCCGAGAGGGTGATTTGGTCATATCCACCACGCCAGCCCAGTGCGGGTACGTATGCAGGTTTCCTCACTATGTTTTCCTTCAACGAAAAGCCAGTGGTATGAAAATCCGTACATAAACTCCAAAGAGCATTAGAACGGGCCCGGGGTTTGAACCCGCGACCTCACGCTTTCAAGTCTAGCGGTCTCCCAAATGGGCTACCACACCTTGTAAAATAATACGTGATAAGTCCCGATAAACATTTAAACCGTGTTCTAGCCAATTCCTATTCCAAGCAAAGCGTGTTTACCATCCTCGACCACACTTTCACTCACTCATAGCAGTCATCATCATCATCATCAGCCAGAAGACGTCCACTGCTGAACATAGGCCTCCCCCTTTAACCTCCACACTGAACGACAGCCTGCCTTTTGCATCCACAGGACGCCCGCGACTCTCACATGTCGTCGGTCCATCTAGTGGGAGGCCTCCCTACGCTGCGTCTTCTGGTTCGTGGTCTCCACTCCAGAATCTTTCTTCCCCATCGGTTATCGGTTCTTCAAGCGATGTGGCCTGCCCATTACCACTTCAACTTGCAAATTTTAACAGCTATGTCATAGCAGTCATAGCACTCTTAATCTAGCTCACTTCACATAAATGTGAGCTGTTGTCGTCTAGGCAATGTTTTTGCATGTGGACTATTAGTTGTCGCTGCAAGTCTTTTATTCACACTATCAGCCAGTAAACGTCATATGCTGGACAAAGGCCTCCTTCTTAGAGAAGAGTGTTGCCATAATCCCTACGCTTGCCAGGTGGCTTGGGGATCGCAGTACATTCACCGTGTACTAATAGGACGCTGCTGCCCATCCTCCGGTGGTTCTGGACGCAGTATTAGGACACCCGAATCTTTTTATTGCGCGTGTAAAAAGAGTTAAAGTGTGCCATACTAGTTTTTACGTTAAATGGTTTAATGGTGAAATGACAAAAGTGTATGAAACATTTAAACGCAAACGATAAGTTTATTATGCTAAGGCATATTTATGCCTTGTTTGCCGCATCTGAATTAATAACATATAGACATAGGTACATACTTACAATGATCATATAAGTTACAAACTCTTTGTGAATTTAGGCGCTCCAAAACACCAGTGGTGATTTTACTTAAATTAAATCATTTTTTCATGCGACAAGGCTTCTTTTCCGACTTCTAGCAATTTTGGTCATTCTATTTTTAGTGTGTCTACTTCCATGGTTAGCTTAAAATTGTGTCATATAAAACACCCTCAAACACCGAAACATGATTAAGAACATTCCGCTCGATAAAAAAAGTAACAGTTCTATGCGCTTTTCTCCCTGTTTTTTGGATTCATTCAAATACTTATTTATTAAATTATGTCTGCGATATCTTGATATATAGATTTCATAATTATAAAGGAAACCGCAAAGTTACATTTAACATTACAGCTATACTTTTCGAAAAATATGAGAAAAACCTCAAAAATAGAAGTAGCGAAACGCACGACTGTGTGTAAGCGCCATCTATACTAATAAGCGGTGCTTAAAAGTGCGAAAACCTCGCCTTAAGTATACATTCCTGTTCCTCTCGCTCTTCTTTTGAAAAAATATACAGATAATTTATTTTATTTATAATTTTGTGACATACAAACCCACTTGCTACGAACAAAAATACGTTCTCCGTTCCATCTTCGCGAAAAATGAATATTCCTAATATTTATTCAATATACAGAAATGACTTGGTTACAGGTTAGGCACTTAATTTCCTCACGTTCGCTGAAGGTAAAATTTCAGGCGCAAATTTCACAAAATATGAGACTACGTCTCTGCTAAGTGATTGATGAAAGACGTTACCAACCTAAAAAGGTAATATCTACATTGATGAAATTATTTTTACCAGGACAAGGTAAGCCTCTTACTTCTCTGGCATATTACCTCGTCCTGTGGCTTTACCCTTTGTGGCGTACCTGTGAGTTGTGGAATGGCTTACCACCTTCAGTTTTTCTTCCGAAGTATAATTTGGAATGATTCAAACGAGGGGTGAATAGAGTCCTCAAAGGTAAGCAACACGCTAACAATGCCCCTGGTATTGTAGGTGTCTATAGACAGCGGTGACTGCCTACCATCAGGTGGTCCGTAGTTACAATGTCATCTGCCCATCTAGTGGGAGACCTACCTACGCTGCGTCTTCCGGTTCGTGTTCCCCACTCTAGAACTTTTTTCCTCCGGTTTTTCGAGTGTAGTGACCTGCCCATTGACACTTCCTTTCAAATTTTAAGATTGCATATAAGTAAATTCAATCATTTCATATCTTCAAAAATTTAGAAATGCGCGTGCGAAATAAAACATGCACATAGACTCCTAAAATTAATAATTAAAAATTTCCTTAAATTTGCAAGCTGAAGTGGCAATGGGCAGGCTACATCGCTCGAAGAACCGATTACCGATGGGGAAGAAAGGTTCTGAAGTGGAGACCACGAACCGGAAGACGCAGCGTAGGGAGGCCTCCCACTAGATGGACCGACGACATTGTGAGAGTCGCGTGCATCCAGTGGATGCAAAAGGCAGGCTGTCGTTCAGTGTGGAGGTTAAAGAGGGAGGCCTATTTTCAGCAGTGAACGACTTCTGGCTGATGATGATAGACTCCTAAAAACTATGACTTACAAAATAATCTTTTTCTAGATACAGAACAGAGCACGCCGCTAACAACAATGTTGTTGGTTCAACTATCCACTTCTCGTAAACCATTTGTTTCAATTATAGCAGCTCTGAGTTAAACAAGCTTTAATTAAAAAACTTTCGCGTACTTTTTGCCTTTTATTTTGTCACTTCATTAATGAAAAACAGACTCCTTTGACGTGTTTTCGTAGTTAAAATGCAAAACACACGGCGCTCTGCGAAATGAACTCAATTTTCGTGCTGGCATGTCCCGGGAAAAATCTCGGATGAAAATTTAACATGACAAAGAACTGTGGCGCACGCTGTCGGCGACCCTCGCAAATATTCTGAATTCCTCGGGGATTCCACGTGGAGTTGCCAGATTCAGTTTTCCCAGAAAACTTGTAGTTAATCGAAATCTTCTTGTTCTTCTAATGTATGCCAGAATTAGTCCAGCTAGTTCGAACTACATAACCATATAGTTTAATTAATAAAGGCTGCACTGAGACATATAGTAATGCAATTATAGATGCATTACAATAAAAAACGTTGTGAGACGAAATCAACATCATCTTTACAGGTTATTTTAATTTCAAGTTCTTTACAGATTTTAAAGATTATTTAGGTAAAGTGTAGACTGAATCTAGCAACACAACTGTACGCAACATACAGGTATGTTAAGAATTTAGTAACCACGAAAAGCTCCGGCTTTGAAGTGGCCTAAAGAAAATGTCGCTACTACCTGTTAGATCAAAGACTGGGCCAGAATTGGGCTCTAGAGAATTGTCGAGCAGATCACGTACACCGTAACTAGACCTTAGAGATCGCAAACCGGTTCTTTGACTATAAAATAGAAAGACTAAATATTTTTTCAGACTTTTTCTAAAGGAATCTAAAATCTTACAAAAATACTCGATGATGGCGTTTATACGAAAATGTACGTTTTCATATTCCGACAGCTGCGTGAAATGGATTTATTCAGCGAACGAGCCCTTTCTGCGAAAAACTGTCTTGTGAGGGCATTTATGGCTTCTAAGGACACTCTTATTTCTGGCCTTGGTACTGAAGTACCAATTTTTGACCTTTTGTAAGAATTTTTGGCCTTGGTAGAGTACTTTCAATATTTTAACCTTCTTCAAAAAGGAGGAAGGTTCTTAACTCAAACCGCATTTTTCTTACGTTACGTTTCTTATAAATTCTTCGTAGCATGCATCTATTGCTACGGTGCTACGTTGCTACAAGTGCTACAGCTACGGTACAACAAGTGCTACGCGACAAAATTATCTCTACATAGTATAAATTAAAGTCGCTTTCCGCGTTTGTCTGTCTCTATGGCCGCTAACTCCTCCTAAACCACGCAACGGATTTTGATGCGGTTTTCACAATCAGTTAGATACATTTTCACGGAAGGTTAATATATATAACTAGTGACCCGCCCCGACTTCGCACGTAAATTACACCCTTACGAAGCCGGGCGGGCGGGTCGCTAGTTTCTAATAAAAACAGTAGCACGTAGCATTTATGAAAATACTACGTTAACTAGTTTAACTACGTGGAAATAGCACTTTACAAACATAAGGTAGCTACATTAAATTTAATGTTGTGTTCATGAAAACTTATGTAGTGGGGATGGTGTCCAAAAGCTTTTAAGTACACACAATTTTGAAAGAGGGTAGTTATAATGCCTGCATACAAAAGAGCTTTAATACTTACTTCGGTAATTTTAAGTTTATATTGGTTATTATAATTATGAAGGTTTCGTTACAATTTTGCAGTTTGGTATCTCTAAACTATATGACTGTAAGCGCCTATCCAGAAAATATAAGCGCCAGTAAAATTCACTTTCAAATAATTTGCTTGGTGATTTTACGCAAGCGTTTCTTGCGAAAGGTTGTCATGCAAAAAGTTTAATGCATTCATCACTATTCTTTTTTTATCTTTATTACAAAGTAAGCATATAATTAACAGAAAATCACGGCAAGGACGACGAAACTGCAGTGCAAGTACCGTTCTTTATCGATCATCAAATTTGACAGTTGAGATTGTCAAATTCGATAAAATGCCATTTGATCAGTACTGTCTATGATCGATTCTATGGCATTTTATCGAATTTGACGTACGATAAAGAACGGTACTTGTACTACTGAATACTAAAAAGTTTAGTAAAAACCTATCCGTGCAAAAACTCATTTAATATTTCGAGCACTTTAGTATGGTGAGTACCTTATTACCACATCAATGCACCATAATGTGCACCTGCTTTTAAAATGGGCCGTCTTTAAATAACTCTAGATTTTTTATACCATCTCTTTTTTTTATAGAATAAGTGGCAAACAAGCTACGGACCACCTGATGGTAAGTGGTCACTGCTGTCTATAGACAATACCCCACACTACCTACAATACCCGGGGCATTGTCAGTGCGTTGCCTACCTTTGAGGACTCTATTAACCCTTCGTTTGAAGCAGTCCAAATCTCTCTAGATTTGTACGATTCATTTGCAATTCAACTATTTAACAGTAACGCACCATATTACTTACATTTGTGAATAAACCGTTTGAAACAGCAAAAATTTGTTTATTCACAATAAATAGGTTTACATGATTTTGTAAAGAATAATAATCAATTTGCGCAAACATCATGGTTGTTTAAAATAATTACTCGGCCTAGCTACAAGGACAAGAAATCTGTTAGAAATTTGAATTTCCCGCCACAGGTGAAACGAACCACCTTAAGGATGAGTATAGAGCGAGGTAACGTTTATAACTACGGGTGTAAGACCCCAAAGAGAATATAAATACTACGTAATAAGACCCTTTCAAATTCGAAATATCTGCCTTTTAAATTAAGCTCTGATCTTGTTAATATTAATATATAGGACCGTAGTCAGAAACTTACTCGTAAATGACGGTAAAAAGCGAATCTTACCGACCTACATAATTGCAATTTACATTATTTTACAATTTTAGTGTTTATTTTTGCGCGGTAAACGCTCAACCGCTTACCGAGGATTTGCGTTAATGGTCTCCCACAAAATGAATTTCTTTTTGAATATTTTATTCTTCGTTTTTATTTCTGCCAAGTTCGCTATGTGGTTATTACTGTTTTTAGTGGATTTTACTATCTTGGGCGTTTTTTATTCTCGATCTGACTAATATTATAAATTGATCTGAGTCTTTTTCATCAACATTTTATGCTAATAAAATTCAGGTGTCGATTTGTATTTCAAATCTTAAAAGAGATGTACCTACGAATAAGTGATAATATAAAACGGTACGGCGATAGTGAAAAAACCGGACAAGTTGAATAAGTTTCGCACTGTGAAGGTTCCGTACAAACTTTATAAATATGTATGTAGATAGTTCTTCTATCCCGGGAATCGAATCTCGACAAAAGGGTTAAAAAGTTTGAAATATTGACGGCAAAACTTAACTTTGTAGTTGGCAAACAAGTGCTTCCATACATACCAACTACTAAATGTAAGTTTGTTATAGCGATAACATTTTTTTATGTGATGTAACTTCTAACAACTTTCGTATTTTTTCCTTTATATGTGCTGTGAGATCTTGCTTCTTGCCAGATTTTATTATTCTAGATCTAGGTCAACGGGAAGTACCCTATAGGTTTTGATCACATGAATATTCTACCGAATTCAATAATGGACCTGAAAATGAGTCTATGTTATATTACAATACAAGTACAAGTTAGTAATTTTATAAATGACTAGTAGGCCGCCCCGGCTTCGCACAGGCAAAGCCGGGATATATAGCCTATGACAACCGGAGATAGTGCAGCTTCCCAACAGTGAAAGAATTTTTCAAATCGGTTCAGTAGTTTCGGAGCCTATTCAATGCAAACAAACAAACAATCAAATCTTTCCTCTTTATAATATTAGTATAGATTAGTTATTGTTGCCGTAGGAACTATTGTTTATTTTGCAATCATATAAATGTATGTCTGGTAATTCATCAATAACTTTTTTTTTAAATATTCTTGAAACAAGGGCAAGAAACAAAATACAAGCTACTACTAACACTACAAATACAGTTAGTCTGCCCATAGACCGTTGAAGTCTAAAGACAATCCAAATGCTCAAGCCCACTATCAGTTGGCAGCGTACCCAGCATGCTGGCGGCATTACCACGCTGAATGACAATGCTTATGCGTTGAGCCAGAAACACGCCAGCATTTTGGTCACGCGTCGCATTAACCAGGCGCTCTGAAAGATTTTTGAAAATGAGGTGAGCTCCCGGAATATTGTTTGAACTATTAAGTCTATTTTTTATATAATTTATTAACGTTACTTATTAGTATGCTGTTTCTCTTATTTTCTCATCAGAACATACTCGTCAAACAAACACAGGAAAATTCCGAGAGAGAAAATGTGGAATACTCGTATACACTGACCTATTACATGGTTACCTAACTCAGCAAATCGATTAGCCTAACTCAGCCGTGTGGGCACAATCCACGAGACGTGTTAGGTCAAGTGTGCAGCTGCACTGCATATATGACCGTGCCCTTAGGTCACACGTAATTGGAGTTTAGTAGCTGATGTATTTATCCATTTTAAATTAAACAATTTCAGTTTTAAATTATTGAATTGTGCGTTTGTAGAACTAGTAAGAATATGTCAATGTGTGCAATACGGGTTTACCTCGCCCCTGCAGTTTTTGGCAGACTTTTTTCGGTACTAGCCTTCAAACTATATATCCGCTAGGACTAATAATGTTCCTTGCTATATATTATCAAAGGTTCAGGGAAAACTGCGACCAAAATCAAAATACTTGACGCGAGCTAGCCACATAGTATATAACAAACTGCTAAAAATTATATCAAATTATATCGGGAGCTCATTCCACAACCTTACCACGGTAAATATCCCGTAAATAATCATATAACTTTAGTGAACAACCGTGATAGTTTAAAACAGTGTTCTGCAAAAAATTGCTCAATGTTGAAATTTCTACAATGCTACAATTGTACAATTTCTTGCTACAATTTCTACACTCACGTTTTTGCGACAAGAACCCTTGAGGCTTCCACGTGTTCTGAAGTATGTTCCCAAATAACGTGACTTTTGATATTGCTGAAATATATGTTCTTTTATGGGTGCGTTCTATTTGTACAAGTGTTGATACTTACAACTTTGCTCTTGTTATGAATGTTCTGGAGAGCTCTGGAATCGCACATAATGATGTGAAAACAACCCTTCATCTTTTCAGCCAATGTTCTAGCGGTAGGAACACGATAGCATGTTCCTATTGCTGAGACATTGGCCTTCTCTCAGAGAGATAGGATGGGCCATAGTCCACCATGCTGGCCCAGTGTATATTGCGATGCTAAATGTCATTAGGTATGTCTTTTTTTGATGAGCAAGTGCCTTTATTAACCAAACAAAATACAAGCTAATACTTACACTACAAATACAGTTAGACTGCCCATGGACCGTTGAAGGTCTAAAGACAATCCAAATGCTCAAGCCCACTACCAGTTAGCAGTTATGTCTTTGAACTTTTTGAGATTCTTGGACATATTGGTTTCCTCACGATGTTTTCCTTCACCGTTTTTGAGTGATGGCATCGAAACTGCACATAATTTATTTAATCACTCAATAAGTCATTGGTGCATGGCCGAGGAATGAACCGGGTGCCACCAGATTGTAAAGCGCACAAACTACCGCTCGGCCATCATCGCTCTGTTATCAAAAACAACCCTTATTATGTTCGAAAAAAACGAGCAAGCCTACGATTTTCCATCTATGCTAATATTATAAAGAGGAAAGATTTGATTGTTTGTTTGTTTGCATTGAATAGGCTCCGAAACTACTGAACCGATTTGAAAAATTCTTTCACTGACGGGAAGCTACACTATCCTCGGGTGACATAGGCTATAATCTATACCCGTGCGAAGCTGGGGCGGACCGCTAGTAGATATATATATTCAGGAAAAATGTTATTCTAGCTGAATCAATATCTGAACCTGAACCTTACCAGAATTAGAAGAGTTTAAGGCAGATAATAAGTAACTAGGTAATATTTAACTAGGTGTTAACTAGGTGTTACTAGGGTTAAACTACGTAATATCCAGAGAAAAGCATTTTTTTTACATTTCTTTTCTGTGGTATTATCAAAGCATTAAACGCTCCATAACTACCAACAAAGCTGCTGTTTGATCCAATAGAAAACTGTAGGTACTTAGCCCAATGAAATTTCCGCACCACAAGATATCAGGTCCAGTAATTAATCAAGACCGGATGCCGCAACACGCTTAAGATTTATGAGCTTAACCAGCTGTAGTTAGCAGATATTGTGAAACCGGCTTTATTTTCTATGGAAATATATAGCCCAGGAAAAGTCTGCTATCCACTGCAGCGGGAAATACCGATATAGCTAAACGTAATGAAGTTAAGAGGACATACTTTCAGATTGGTCCCATAGAAATTTCATCAAAATCGGTTTAGCAGTTTGGCTTTTAAATCAAAATAACTGATGAAAATTCGTATACTTGGATGACAATATTATGTCATTCAAGTAACCTAAATATGGTTATTTGGGGACCGGGAGGGGAGCTCACCTCATTTTCAAAAAACTTTCAGAGTGCCTGGTTAATGCAACGCGTGACCAAATTGCTGGCTCAACGCATAAGCATTGCCATTCAACGTGGTAATGCCGCCAGCATGCTGGGTACGCTGCCAACTGGTAGTGGGCTTGAGCATTTAGATTGTCTTTAGACCTTCAACGGTCTATGGGCAGTCTAACTGTACTTGTAGTTTTAGTTTAGCTTGTATTTTGTTTAGTTAATAATGGCACTTGCCAACCTAAATTGCGTATTGGGAATGAATTGAATCCATTTGAATGGAAAATGTTGAAAAATTAGAGAATAGCTGAAAGTGCCGATTTAGCTGAGTAGCGCGAATGCGGTTCCGCAACACGCGTCATTGTTCGCCTACATGAAAATCGTTTGCGATGTATAATAGTTTCCTAGTTGGACATACACGTAAGACTTCCATGACGATCGTATTGCGAAGGTAATTCTCAGCAAAATCACTTCAATGAACATTTTATTTATATTACACGGGAATTACTCACGTAAGATTAAGCCGGTCACTCCGACTATAGTTTCCACCGCATTAGGCAGTCTTTGTGCAGTCCAGTGCCAAGCGAGACGCAGCCGCGCGCGTGCATTTACCATGAAAAAGACTGCCTAATGCGGTTGAAACTATAGTCGGAGTGACCGGCTTAATCTTACGTAAGTAATTCCCGTGTAATATAAATAAAACCACTTCTATGAAGTTACCGCAATAATTTGAGCTCTTCATTGCTTCGCTCTCAATGGAGAACAGGCGTTAATATTTTCGGTAAGGGATCATTAGCCTACTGAAAGTTGGAAGGGTACGCAACTCAGCAAAATGGAGGTTTTTTTTTGCTTTCAAAAAGTAAAAAGTGCTATGTTGTCCTGTTTTAAGCAAAAATCAACGGCTGTTATAGAGTCATCTTCAATGTGATTATTAGAAACATCAGATATCAGAAAAAGGTTTAACTACGCATAACAGCTAGAGCTGTTAACTCAGAAAATAAAAAGTGCCTTTTTCTTCTATTTTTAGCAAAAATTAACGTCCTCTATAGAATTGGCTTCAGTGAGATAAATTGAATTATCAGATATCACAAAAAGTTTTAACGAGCATAACTGCTAGAGTTATTAACTCAAAAAATAAAAAGTGCTAGAAAATCAACTTCTGCTATGGAATCGGCTTCAATTTGATTTGTTAGCGACAGGCGATCCGACCCGCTCCGCTAAATTAATGATTGCCTATACAGAATAGATTATATGGGTGGCCAGAGTGCTGGCAACTAGTTATTGTATAGAGTCATAGTTATTTTTAAACATGGAAATATAATTTCTTTGTTAATGAACGTAGGTTAAAATCTAAGCATGTAAATAGATAGGAATCATCCTAGATTTCTTTTCCTTAGGTACCTAGTAATTAAGAACACAGAACAGAACACGATAGGAACACAAACACACTAGGCACAATTTTGAACCACGAACACAGAACACGATAGGAACACAAACACACTAGGCACAATTTTGAACACAGAACACCTCCTTACCTCCCGGTAGTAGGTATGTATGTATGTATGAGTATGTTACCGTATTTCAGTGTTGTCGTGTCCTCGCCTTCTCTGCGGACTTCGGATAGCCCGAAGATATCCCAACGTACCCTACCCATTTCTTTTTCCAGCTTAACAACATAGCTATAGCTCAACAATATAGCTGCATAGCGTTACACAGAAATTATTATAGACTCGCAAATATACTGAAACCACCATTACGGTGAACGTCAGAGAAGTAGAAAGAGGTCAGATCAGGGAGGAATTTTATGGTTGCGTTCTTTCTAACACAACTTGGTTTTACTTTAGACTTTTACTATAAAACCATTGGATGCGTTTACACTATTATATTATTACAAAGCATGCCAGAAATAACATAGATAAATAAATTTAACACTTTCTTTCTGCGTGTACGTTGGCTTGAGCCTGGCTCTCATGTCATCTCTCATGACGTCAAGCCAATCCCGCTTTGGTTGGCCATGCATGAGGCTTTGCTCCAGGGAGCACAAGGGCCATGCATTTCAAGTTCTCAACATAGCAATGTTTATTTTTTTCAGATAACGCCCTTGTCTCCTACATGGAGAGAAGCGATAGAACGGCGCATTACTGACGAGAGGCAGCTGACTATCCAGGCGGTGGGCAGTGGTGCCAGGGCTCATCCAGGGCAGTTCTGGGACCTTCCTGGCACTTTCTTGTTCGCTGTCTATGTCATGACAGCTTTCGGTAGTTTGAAACGGATGACAATGTCGATTTCACAATGTCGTGAGAGTCGCTGGCATCCAGTGGATGCAAAAGGCAGGCTGTCATACAGTGTGGCGGTTAAAGGGGGAGGCTTATGTTCAGCATTGGACATCTTCTGGCTGATGATGATGATGATCTTTGCCACGCAGTTTCTCCTGCGTGGACATTCTTTCAGGAACAGGTACCATATATTTTATCGCAATAAAAAGAATATCTTACATCACTCATCTGATTTCTACATATCTCTATACAAAAATTCACGTCGATCTGTTGCTCCGGTGCTGCTTAAAGAGGAACGATAGTTTGTTTATTCCTAATCATGCCGCAAACAGATAAACAAACACCTTTTCCCATTAACAATGACCATCATAGAACATACTGCTGAACATAGGCATCCCCCTTAGACATCCACAATGAGCGACGCCATCTGCATCCACTAGATGCCTGCGAGTGTCACGATGTCGTCGGTCCATCAAATGGGAGGCCTACCAACGCTGCGTGTTCCGGTTCGTAGTCTCCACTCAAGAACCTTCCTTTTCCCCATCTGTTATCGGGTCTTCGAGTAATTTGGCCTATCCATTGCCACTTCAAACTGTAAATTTTAATAGCTATGTCGGTGACTCTGGTTTTTGGCGAATATTTACGTTCCTGATTCTATCGCGCAAAGAAACTCCGAGCATAGCTCTCTCCATTGCCCGCTGTATGAATCTGATTTTTCCCCATAGTTAAGGACCACGTCTCAGTATCATAAGTCGGCACTGACGACATAATTATTATCTTTGCTGACGACACACACTGGTTAAAGACCCTTGTCTTTAGGCACTGGTATTTGGGACGAGAATATTTCACGTAATTTCCCGAACGAGAACCAGTTCATGAAAACCTAACAAAAAAATTACTATTGTCAATAATCATGAGCCAAGACTTTGAGTTGTCTCCAGGGTATCGTTCGTGGCGAGCCGTGGGTACTGCATCAAAAATATTCCCACAGCAAATGAAAAAAGCGACACATGCAAAGATATCCCACCTTGCGCGATCTCTTTTTGTTCATCGTCCGCCACGAAAATAGTATCCATCCTCATTTCAACCTGTAATTATAATAAGCGAAGTCAAAGAACCTAGTCGGACTTACAAATCAAGTAGGTACCTAATAAGTTCTATGGCATCGGTTTGCAGGTTTTGGTGCTCCCGTGCCTCACACTCTATGGGGCCGAAGTTCAGCACTTGTCTACGCATTTGTTGCTGTACCAGGCCACATTTACCTCAGTAAGTTAGTTCATAACTAGGTATTGTAGATACTATTAGGTTAGTACCCCCTCAGGTAATGTACTAGGGAGGTACCGGTGCGTTCTTATAGAGATGCTGGTGCAATAGAAGGTGCAATTCTATAGATACCTGGCTGTACCCCAATACAAGCGGGTATCTTTAGAAGATTTCCGACCCTTTACCAAAAAACAACCTATACAGAGATTTGGAAGAGATCGCTTTTAGCGATAAGGCCGCCAGTTTTTACACTAGTTTTTAAGAGTTTTTTGTCCTCTGTATCTTTTATGGTGTGAACAATAAAGAGTTAATCAATCAATCAATCTACAGGTCGGCAAGTTCATAACTAGGTAGGCATCTAGGAATAGTTCGCTGTCTGGAAACATAATATTGTAGGTGCTTATTTATCTCCAACATAAACTTTTCCTAAGTCTTTGATACACGCTACGCTTACTTACCTTTAATCTGTTGAAATAACTAAAACTTTCTTTAGCTCTCTATATAACTGAGATGTTTATTAAAGTTTTAGGCACTAAAGCTTCAGATGTCTAATGCAAGTACAATGATAAACGACTACACAATAAAACTTAGACTGTGTTAGATATTTCCTTTCTTGTAATTTTATTTTATAGCTCCGCGAACCCATAGTGTACAAATGGTTATATGGTTAAAATGGGCCGAATTCAAATCTTTCTTATTTTTCGAAGTCGGATAAAAACTCAAATTCAATTCAACAAAAACCATTACCTGTAGATACTTACAAGCTTATTTTTAGGGTTCCGTACCTCAAAAGGAAAAAACGGAACCCTTATAGGATCACTTCGTTGTCCGTCTGTCCGTCTGTCCGTCTGTCTGTCCGTCTGTCAAGACCCTTTATCTCAAGAACGCGTAAAGGTATCAAGTTGAAATTTATAATAAATACTTGGGTCTACGGTTTCTTTCGGCTGTAAAAAAATAAAAGTTGTAAGTTTACTCAATCAAAAGATATGAACGTTTATGTCGCATATTTTGCGATTTCACAGGTAAATCAAAACCTATAGGGTACTTTCCGTTGACCTAGAATCATGAAATTTTGCAAAAAGTAAGTTCACATAGCACATATATAGGAATAAATCCGAAAGTTACAAATTTGATGTTATATCATTTAAAAATAATTATTTTACTATTACAAACTTACATCTTGTAGTTGGAATGTATGGAAGAGCCTAATTGTCAACTACAAAGTTAAGTTTGTCTTTTAATATTTCAACTTCAGTTCGTTTTTAGGGTTCCGTACCCCAAATGGAAAAAAAAACAGAACCCTTATAAGATCACTTTGTTGTCCGTCTGTCTGTCTGTCCGTCTGTCAAGACCCTTTTTCTTGTATCTTCGATATACAATGCGGCACTATTCATTCCTTTTTCGTTCACCACCTACAGATTTGGTTCAAATTTAAAACATAAGCAATTAATCAAATAACATTTTTATTTTTAACTTAAGTAATACTGCTATAGAAACTAACCACAATAAAATTTCAGCTATACTATAATTATAATTATCAGCTACACTATAATAATCTTATCTACTAATATTATAAATGCTAAAGTTTGTGTGTAAGTGTGTATATTTGGCTGAAGTCACCGCTGAAACTACTGCTCCGATTTAGATTTGGTATGGAGGTAGCATATTCCCTGAATTAACAGATTTCGATGAAATTTGGTATGAAGGTACCATATTTTTTGGATTATCACATGAGTTACTTTTTACCCCGAAAAAAAAATATGGTTCCTGTAGTATAACATCAATCACTCAACTCTGTGACTGTTTAACGGATTTCGATAAAATTTGGTATGGAGGTAGCATATTCCCTGGATTAAAACTAAGGCCAACCAACCAACCAAACCAACCAACAAAATGTAAGTTCCTGTAGGATAATTTCAATGATTCAACTCCGTAACTGTTTAACAGATTTAGCAAGCCGCAAGCGGCCCGCGAGGGTTAGTCAAGCACAAGTGACGTAAAATAAGAAAAAAAAACTTTCTGGGCCGCAAGTGGCCCGCGAGGGCGAGTGTCAAGCTCAAGTGACGTACAAAAAAGAAAAAAAACTTTCTAGGTTGCGTGGTTCGCTGGGACGCAAGCGGCCCGCGAGGGCGAGTGTCAAGCACAAGTGACTTACCAAAAAGAAAAAAAAAAACTTTTTGAGGTTGCGCTGTTCGCAGGGCCGCAAGCGGCCCGCGAGGGCGAGTGTCAAGCACAAGTGACGTACAAAAAAGAAAAAAGAAAAAACTTTCTAGGTTGCGTGGTTCGCTGGGCCGCAAGCAGCCCGCGAAGGCAAGTGTCAAGCACAAGTAACTTACCAAATAGAGAAAAAAAACTTTCTAGGTCGCGTGGTTCGCTGGGCCGCAAGCGGCCCGCGAGGGCGAGTGTCAAGCACAAGTGACGTACAAAAAAGAAAAAAAAAAACTTTCTAGGTTGCGTGGTTCGCTGAGCCGCAAGCGGCCCGCGAGGGCGAGTGTCAAGCACAAGTGACGTACAAAAAAGACAAAAAAAACTTTCCAGGTTGCGTGGTTCGCTGGGCCGCAAGCGGCCCGCGATGGCGAGTGTCAAGCACAAGTGACTTACCAAAAAGAAAAAAAAAAACTTTTTGAGGTTGCGCTGTTCGCAGGACCGCAAGCGGCCCGCGAGGGCGAGTGTCAAGCACAAGTGACGTACAAAAAAGAAAAAAGAAAAAACTTTCTAGGTTGCGTGGTTCGCTGGGCCGCAAGCAGCCCGCGAAGGCAAGTGTCAAGCACAAGTAACTTACCAAATAGAGAAAAAAAACTTTCTAGGTCGCGTGGTTCGCTGGGCCGCAAGCGGCCCGCGAGGGCGAGTGTCAAGCACAAGTGACGTACAAAAAAGAAAAAAAAAAACTTTCTAGGTTGCGTGGTTCGCTGGGCCGCTTGCGGCCCGCGAGGGCGAGTGTCAAGCACAAGTGACGTACAAAAAAGAAAAAAAAACTTTCTAGGTCGCGTGGTTCGCTGGGCCGCAAGCGGCCCGCGAGGGCGAGTGTCAAGCACAAGTGACGTACAAAAAAGAAAAAAAAAACTTTCTGGGCTGCGTGATTCGCAGGGCCGCAAGCAGCCCGCGAGGGCGAGTGTCAAGCACAAGTGACGTACAAAAAAGAAAAAAAAAACTTTCTAGGTTGCGTGGTTCGCTGGGCCGCAAGCGGCCCGCGAGGGCGAGTGTCAAGCACAAGTGACGTACAAAAAAGAAAAAAAAAACTTTCTAGGTTGCGTGGTTCGCTGGGCCGCAAGCGGCCCGCGAGGGCGAGTGTCAAGCACAAGCGACTTACCAAAAAGAAAAAAAAAAACTTTTTGAGGTTGCGCTGTTCGCAGGACCGCAAGCGGCCCGCGAGGGCGAGTGTCAAACACAAGTGACGTACAAAAAAAGAAAAAAAAAACTTTCTAGGTTGCGTGGTTCGCTGAGCCGCAAGCGGCCCGCGAGGGCGAGTGTCAAGCACAAGTGACGTACAAAAAAGACAAAAAAAACTTTCCAGGTTGCGTGGTTCGCTGGGCCGCAAGCGGCCCGCGATGGCGAGTGTCAAGCACAAGTGACTTACCAAAAAGAAAAAAAAAAACTTTTTGAGGTTGCGCTGTTCGCAGGACCGCAAGCGGCCCGCGAGGGCGAGTGTCAAACACAAGTGACGTACAAAAAAAGAAAAAAAAAACTTTCTAGGTTGCGTGGTTCGCTGAGCCGCAAGCGGCCCGCGAGGGCGAGTGTCAAGCACAAGTGACTTACCAAAAAGAAAAAAAAAACTTTCTAGGTTGCGTGGTTCGCTGGGCCGCAAGCGGCCCGCGATGGCGAGTGTCAAGCACAAGTGACGTAAAAAAAAGAAAAAAAAAAACTTTCTAGGTTGCGTGGTTCGCTGGGCCGCAAGCGGCCCGCGAGGGCGAGTGTCAAGCACAAGTGACTTACCAAAAAGAAAAAAAAAACTTTTTGAGGTCGCGCGGTTCGCTGGGCCACAAGCGGCCCGCGAGGGCGAATGTCAAGCACAAGTGACGTACAAAAAAGAAAAAAAAAACTTTCTAGGTTGCGTGGTTCGTTGGGCCGCAAGTGGCCCGCGAGGGCGAGTGTCAAGCACAAGTGACTTACCAAAAAGAAAAAAAAAACTTTCTAGGTTGCGTTGTTTGCTGGGCCGCAAGCGGCCCGCGATGGCGAGTGTCAAGCACAAGTGACGTAAAAAAAAGAAAAAAAAAAACTTTCTAGGTTGCGTGGTTCGCTGGGCCGCAAGCGGCCCGCGAGGGCGAGTGTCAAGCACAAGTGACTTACCAAAAGGAAAAAAAACATTTTTGAGGTCGCGCGGTTCGCTGGGCCACAAGCGGCCCGCGAGGGCGAATGTCAAGCACAAGTGACGTACAAAAAAGAAAAAAAAAACTTTCTAGGTTGCGTGGTTCGCTGGGCCGCAAGCGGCCCGCGAGGGCGAGTGTCAAGCACAAGTGACTTACCAAAAAGAAAAAAAAAACTTTTTGAGGTCGCGCGGTTCGCTGGGCCGCAAGCGGCCCGCGAGGGCGAGTGTCAAGCACAAGTGACGTACAAAAAAGATAAAAAAAACTTTCTAGGTTGCGTGGTTCGCTGGGCCGCAAGCGGCCCGCGAGGGCGAGTGTCAAGCACAAGTGACTTACCAAAAAGAAAAAATAAACTTTCTAGGTCGCGCCAGGAATTTAACTTTAGATCTTCTGCTCATAAAGCACCGTGTACCAACCGACCATCAATATCCAGGATGAAATACATAAAACGTATTTAGTAGCATCCTAAAATAAAGCTTTTTGCTTAGTACTTTATAATTTTTCCCTAGAACAACACGGGCAAAGCCGCGGGCGGAAGCTAGTAGTTACATAAAACGTATTCAGTAGCGTCCTAAAATAAAAGCTTTTTGCAGAGAACACCTTAGTTTTTCCCTTGAATAACGCGGGCGAAGCCGCAGGCGGAAGCTAGTTGTAATATATGTTTTTGGGATACTTAATCGGAAAAACGGAATTAGTCTTCGATGGGCGAACTATTGAACTTATAATACTTGGACAAGTTTGTACGGAACCCTCGGTGCGCGAGTCCATCTCGCACTTGGCCGTTTTTTTGTGACCCAACTTACTCTGAGCTCAAGAACGGCTTATGTCGCACAGAATACTTATAAAGGATAAGAGTTTTACGAGTATAATTGTCCAAGCAATAAAGTGACGTAACTTGCTGCAATAAAATTAAGTCTGTGGTACTTTGATAAGCTAAATATGAGGAAATACAAACATGAATTAGGTAGGTTTAGTTTAGAGCTTAGGTTTAGTATTATACTGTTTATAGCACAGACTAGGTAAAGCTACTACCTTTTATAGTCACACGATCTTCGACCAAAACAAAATGAATGGACGGGCCCAGTAGAAGTGCATTTTCGAAGATTACAAAATTAGCGCCGGCGCTCACTTCGTTTCAGTCGGTCTCCAGCCGTAGGAAGTGCAGCACGAGACTATTGTTACATGATAACGAAACATCTGACAAAATTATGCCTTCGTGTGCTTTCCGGAAGTGTAAATACACAACAAAAAACCGCTATCTATTTTTTGTAACGAATGTACTGTGCATGGTTATAATTAGGTGTTGAAGTATAATGTCCGACGGATTTGCTTCGTTTTTACTGAGTAAGGTTATTTTTTTCATAAAGGTGCTAAAGAAAAAATATGAAGCCCGCTGCAAACATCGTGTGGCCCGGCCTTTAGTGTAGGTACCTCAGATCAGACAAACAAGGGAGATATGCCCTAGTACAATTATCATTCGTGTTCAAATGTCAAAATTTTTCATATATTTTTTTTCATTATACTGCAATAACGGTAATTACAGCTCACATACTCATTTTTCACACACACTACTAATATACTAATGAACTAACTAATAGTCCATATGCAGAAAAGGGCCGCAAGGTCGTCTGCAGGATGAGTTCGCAAACGCATCCAGACTCATTTAGACTGGATGCGTTCGCACCCGCCACGCCATCTTACGATATCTCCCTTGTTTGAATGATCTGAGATAAGTAACCCACCTTATGTTCCGTTGCTTCGCAATATCAGACGCGATTTCCCAATTCGTCAAAAGAAAAGTAAGGGAAAATCATATTAGTGGTAGGTCAGAGCTCCGACCCTATGAAGATCAGAGTATACCTACCCATATTCCGAGAACACCTCCCATTCTGACGATATTAAAATGACCCGACCTTTTTTACACCATTTTGTACCAATTTTATTATAGAAACTGACGTGGCTTTCACACATTTTATTTATATTACACGGGAATTACTCACGTAAGATTAAGCCGGTCACTCCATTTTGTACCAATTTCATTCCACTTGAATTAGCTCTTTATTTTATTGTAGTAATATTTATTATTTTACAGTGTTAAATGCGAGCACATGCTTAATAGTGAAATTGGAAGGGTTCTGCTGCCGAAGAAGGAAGTTCCAGGAAGGAGTCAAATACAATCTAAGGGATAAAATAACATCCGCTAATAATACAGGTAACAGGATTTCCACAATACAGTTCCATTATGTAAATAGCGCGAAATCTTCCGAAAAATAAAAAAGCAGTTTCCTAGGAATGCTCCAAGATAAAATCCAATCAAGAAACCGCCATTTGCATAGGTACCTTTTTAATGAGGAGGCGCGCAGATTTAGCTTGAAAGATGTAACTGTACCTACAAATCTTTTTGAGTTCAAAAACAAAAATTGTTAGGGTCTGTACCGTAATCTGTTTTAAGCGATTCAGTTTAGGTGACGCAATCACGCGAACGCGAACTTTAACTCACCTATATACAGTCTTCGATCGCGAAACTTTTTACAGCCAGTACAATTGAACAGTTTAAACCGCCAGTGGAAATACGGGCCCAGGTCTTTTCTAATTCTAACAGCCTTCGATAAAGGACGACCTACTATTTGTGGAAGAATCTTGCGGCATTTCGGAGTAACTACTAATTCTTCAAGGATCGCAACGTATCTGTAATGGTCCAGGTGTTACAAGCATCCATGGGCGGCGGTGATCTCTTACCATCAGGCGACTTGGCGGTCAAACGCAAACCTGCTATTAATATTTTTAAAAAAACATTAGCTTGTTTGCCAACTATGGCAGGGAAAAAAAGGACGAAAAACAGTGGAATTCCTGGTGGGGGGATTTCCAATGGACAACATTTCATTTTTGCAAAGAGTCAAAAAATCGAAAACCATTTGGAGATTATCCAATGAAAACCCCATAAAAATATTTAAAAAAAAATCTATCCACTCTTTTTCAAGTTATTTGAAAAATAAATAAATAATGGAAAAATAGGATGGCCCTGTTGAGCTTCCTCTAGCTATTCATCTATATCTATAAAGAAGAAGCGCAATTATAGTCAAGTCATCCAAAGTATCTCGGTCAGTAATTCGTTTATCAATAACCTTTATACTTAGTTATTATGTTGAGCTTCACTGGCATTTGTATTAACTAGCGACAAGCACTGCCGGTACAATTAGGTTACATTACAACCAGCCCACTGCGTTGTTTAGCCGATAAATTCCATTTGAACGGGCTTAAGGCGATGCGAGTTATACCGGGTCACATTTTTATAACGAAACTGAAAAATTGGGATGTTACAGCCGTATGTGAAAAAGAGCGGGCACGAAAAATCGTCACCGCTTTATGGTTGATATTCCGAAAACCCGTACGAAGCGCTTTGATTCCACATTTTTTGTGCGAACTGCTAATCTGTGGAATGCGCTGCCTGAATGGGTGTTCCCGATAGATACAATCTGGGTGTCTTCAAATTACGATAAAATCGGTTTCTTCTAGGCAAGCGTGCTCCAACGTAGACCACATCATCGCTCATCAGGCGAGATGGTGGTCAAACGCAAGCCTATTATTTATTTAAAAAAAAACTAATTCTTGTTTGTGTTTACTCATATTTAGTTTACTAAAGTACCACAGACTTTTAACTTTATTGCAGCAAGTTGCGTAACTTTATTACTTAGACAATTATACTCGTAAAACTCTTATCCTTTAGTTACAAGTTTACAAAACAAAAACTATTTTAGCGTGTTATCGCTTATATTCGTTTCTAAATAACTAAGTAAACAAAATAAGAAAAAATTAAACAATAATATTAAATAATCATTCTTGTAAAAAAACTGGAGATTAAAACAAAAATAATTGATCTCAAATGCGACTTTAAACCGGATTACACTGGACATTTGTCAACGAAACCGTTTTTAGGTAAACAAATATTGAAAGTCAATTTTAACCTACTTCTTACTTAATTATATAGAGTTAAATCCTACTAATATTATAAACGCGAAAGTTTGTACGTATATAGATGTATGGATGTTTGTTCCTCTTTCACGCTGCAACAGAACAACGGATCGACCTGATTTTTTGCATGCCAGAGCCAGAGAGTGACATAAGCTACTTTTCATCATCATCATCATCATCATCACTTTTCATCACTACGCGAGTGAAACCGCGGGGCGCAGCTAGCCCCGAAGCCGAAGGAACAAATCCTTTTACAAAATAACTTTTAAGATATTTTCATTCATCGAATTAAGACGTTAATTCCTGCTGGATTCTGCACAAAATCAGTACAGATTTGATGGTCCTTAACCAACGGCTCATCCTATGCAAATCCACTGCCATTCCATCCGTCGGATTATACATTTATGGCAGAAATAAACGTTAGTGGCCTGCAAATACTTACTCGAAGAAAGGTATTTATTTTACAGGCATATTTTGGATCTGTAAGGTTGGCGCTCCGTGGGTCCTCTTAAAAATACAATACCTACTAATAATATTTCGGAGGATACAATTTAACTGATAGTTTTTAGGGTTACGTACCCAAAGTGTGTAGATCCAACTAAGCCTATGTTATCTGTCTGTCTGTTCCACCTTTTAACGACTGTATCTTTCAAACCGTACTAAATATCCAGTTGAAACTTTCATAGAATATGTAAAGTTACGGCTGATTCATCATCATCATTTCAGCCATAGGACGTCTACTGCTGGACATAGGCCTCCTCCAAAAGGGCCGGTTGGAAGCAGCCAGCATCCAGCGTTTCCCTGCGGTCTATTTTTATTCGTCTGTCCATCTTGTTGGTGGACTTCCTACGCTGCACTTGCCGATCTGTAGTCTCCATTCCAGAAACCGTCGGCCCCAGCTGATTAACTAAGAAATAAAAATAAAGTTAAAAAGTAAAACAAAAAAGTACTACATACAACCGTCAAACTTGGCATGATTATAGTACACACTCTAAAGTAAAATAATAAATAATGTCCAAGTGCAAGTCGGTGACAAATTTCTGTTCACCACCGATCCTCTTAAGATCACCGAAGGTTGTACTTGGATGAGTGACCGGCTGGGCGTGATGTTGCCTTTTCGCAGTGCTATGGTTAACAATGAATATGGTGGTAGGTACGGAACCCTCAGTGCGCGAGGCGTAGCAGACAACGTAGGCTTAGTAATAGGATTCCGATTAGACCCTTGGGTACGGAACCCTAAAAAGTGAACTAGAATAGGGTTTTCAGTATAAAAACTGTTTGAATCAAAATTAAAATATTACTAAACGTTTATAATGTATTTTTCTTTATTCGTACAGATTAGACTTTACTTAAGTAAATTCGATAAATTATATCTTTAAAAATGTTGACGCACGAAGCATGGGCTCTTAACAATAACGTTAAGCTGTTTACACGGACCGGCAGTGCGCATCCCAGCGTGAAGATTAAACTAGGCATTAAATAAATTAACTTCGATCGCCGGCTCCCAGCCGAGCGATAATGTCGCTAACTGCCCGTTAACCGTAACCTACGATTTATGTTATGGAACGTTTGCCCTAACTGTATTGGAAACGCTATTTTTTTCCAGTAAAGTCAAATGTGATAAGAGCTTAGTTTTGAAAACTTTTCTACCGGTTTTCAATCAAAAAGGAGGTCTCAATTCGACTGTATTTTTACAAGCTTTTATTTTAGCTCAAAACAAGGGTTTTAGACCAGTGTGTGTTGCCAGTGATGACATATGGTACTGAGACGTGGTCCTTAACTGTTGGCCTTTTGGAAAAACTCAGAGTCACTCAGCGGGCAATGGAGAGAGCTATGCTCGGAGTTTCTTTGCGCGATAAAATCCGAAACGTGGATATTCGCCAAAGAACCAGAGTCACCGACATAGCTGTTAAAATTTGCAAGTTGAAGTGGCAATGGGCAGGCCACATCGCTCGAAGAACCGATAACCGGGAAGAAAGGTTCTGGAGTGTAGACCACGAACCGGAAGACGCAGCGTAGGGAGGCCTCCCACTAGATGGACCGACGACATTGTGAGAGTCGCGGGCATCCAGTGGATGCAAAAGGCAGGCTGTCGTTCAGTGTGAAGGTTAAAGGGGGAGGCCTATGTTCAGCAGTGGACGTCTTCTGGCTGATGATGATGATGATGATGATGAAGCTTTTATTTAACTTGCCCTGTTAGTATTAGAGCAAGAGCCACGACCAGACCTTCGTTATTTTATAAAAGCAGAAAGTTTATCTGTGTATGTCTCCAACACAGGTAAGAACGACATGTTTTATTTTTTAATTACAGAAAGTCAAAACTGCAGTAGAAACTCTGGATATTCGGATTCTGTGAAGAGCTCAAGACAGGAGAACCTGAGAAGAAAAGTTTTGGTGAGTTTTAACCATGTTAATTACACACTTTTGCTGCAATGACATATACTACTCTGCGGAAATGTGAAATAAATTTAGTTTGAGGTTGCCTAAATATAGACAAATCTAGTTAGGTATCTAGAAATAAGACACGTTTATGAAAATGATACAATGAGGCGACATGTTTTTGAAGTTATACTTCTTATGCGACTTGCAACAAGGTTGCTTTACACGTTTAACGCTACCATGGAGGGGGAATTTTTCTCTCTCGTATATATGGTTGCGAAATGCTTATCCTTTTTTCGCACTGCGACTAGCAGATCCGGTTGTGTAATGGTGTCGCTAATTGATTGAGAAGCCTAAGGAGCTAGGTTCGAATCTCGAAAAAAGCATGTGTTTAAATTGTTGATATTTTTGCCCTAGTTATAGGTAATTTTAGGGTTCTTCGTTGAAGTATAACTTCTTCCGCGCGGAGGGACTCCACGCACAATTTTTTTTTCATGTTTTTGTTCCTTGTTTAGTGTATCTATTATCGGTTACTGCATTACCATATGGCGAGGCGCTGCTGTCACGTTTATGCTAGGACTTGAGCGAGCACAACGCTCGGTTCTTAAAATTATGCTCAAAAAGCCCCTCCGATACCTACCCCACAAAAACACTGTACTACGATGTTAAATGTTTAAATGTCCATCAACTATTTATCCTTGGTGTTTTTACTAAGCACCACTCTAAAGTCCTAATTTCACCAGACTACCTTAAGAAACCGGAAAAAAAATCGCTAAACTCCCCATGCCTTTGTTCGTACCAAATTCGCTCAAGAACTTCCTAACTTTCTGATACCATTTATTTACAACAAAATTGTTTAAACTCTAGCCGCCTTATTACAAAAAAGTCCATCAGTCCAGGTTTAAACCAGGACTAAAAAGTCCGAGTTTGTTACGGTACTAAGGGATAAAAACTTGACCTTATTACAAATCTTCGACTAATCGAGGACCAGCTGATACCAAAGATAGTCCATGGTTTCAATATTAGCCACAGATAAGAAACAAAAATTGAAATCATTCATTCGTTCCTGCAGGTTTAAAACACACTTCAAAAGCTTAAATAATTATTTATTAATGCAATTTAAGATATTTAGCTATCTTAAATTGCTGTTTGTTTAGGTTTCAATCTATTAAACAAGCATAACTTATTATTTTGAGCACTTTTCAAATTCATGGCATAATACGATCACGTGCAACGCCAAAATCCTAGCGTAGAAAAAAGCTATGCGCCTGTCCCGCGTAATTCGAGGCGTTCAGATAAATATTTGTAATTATCCAAAGACATTAAGTAGTTCAATGAAATCTTTGTAATTACGGTGGGAAAATTAGCAATGTTCTTAAATTTTCTCATAGCTTCCTCCTGTTCATTTAATGTAGCTCGCAATTTTATAATTATCTATGAAATGGAACATCCCTTGCCATAATACCCGCTACATTTTTGCAAGTTTTACTGACTGGTTGAGATACACTATGCAAATCGGCTGTAATGTCTTGAATATACAAAGAAAACAATAATTTAATGCATCAGTGTATATTTTTTACTTTTTGCGTAAGTACCTTCCTATAGCTATATTGTAATCTACCAAGGTTATAAACAAGCACTTAATTCATGGCGAGCCCAGTTGCATAAAGCGCAAGCCACTTGAACTTCAGGGCTTAATGGGCTTCCTCTAGGATCGTGGACCAGATCCTCACGTAAAACATGCACTATTTTTGGGCCAAAGCGTTTTGTGAACCTATATTTATATCTTAATTCTTCGTCTCTCAATTTGAAAAGATTCACACGATGACGAGGTCTATCAGATCGCCGCGATGCCTCCAGCATGTCCAAATCTTCTGAATTCATCATGTCAATCGTGTTTAAATCCATTTTAAACGATATGTAAATAATAAAAACACTAAATAAAATAATTATAACCAAATTCTATTAGTACCGAAGTTAGTCCATAGTTAAACTAGGGGTCTCGGCGGTCTAACTTTAGTACCATAGACAATCCGTGGTTTAGAGAAAAACTTCGTTTTATAATAACGTTTATTTTAGTCCATGGTTTAAACCTGGTACTAATCTCAGTACTAAAGTTAAACCGTGTTTTGTAATAAGACGGTAGATGTCAAATACTTTTCGGTTAACCAGGCAAAGCGCATTGTTCAAAATTAGCTTCTATCCTTATCTTATGATGATACTGAAAAGTTTCTTAAAATTATTTCTTATACATTTATTTTCTTTCTTAAATTTAAGTTTAAATTATTTCTTATTGTTATGTTTTTTGTTTTGTTAATCTAGTTTCTTGTTATTTGTGAGCTCTTGTCGTAGTTTCGTAGAATATAAGTATCTAATTTTTGTTACTTTGTTTTATGCCGAGGAGAGGCTTTGACGAGACAGGCTTTGTCCTAGTGTGGGGAGACTAATACTAAAATCTTGTTTTTAAGGTGTTACTTTTTAAGCAATAAAAAATCTTGAAAAATCTTAAATCTAAAAAACAGCTGTTTTTTAGAACCGTAATGTCGGCGACCAAACTTTAGCCATGTATTACTTACAGGGTGTATTACTTCTACCATGCGCATGTCGCTGCGTGCCGCTGGCGGCGCTAGCGTACTACGGTTTCGGAGCAATCGTGTTCGGCGTCGCGCGTGATCTACCCGCAATCGACACCTTTATGTTCCCGCTTGAGTTCACTACCACGGGAGGACTTGAACATGTAAGACATCCGGTCAACGTATAGAGTTATAATTTGCCTAGGCTTGTCATTGCTCGCCATAGCTCGCCTAACTGGCCGAGTACAGGGGCCTTACGGACAACAGTTATTGCGGCACCTAATCCGCTCAGTTGGAAAATCACGCGAACGTGAACCTTATCTCTCCCAGACACGGTTTGCGGTCGCGTGATTTTCCAACTGAGCGGTTAGGTGCCGCAATAGCAGTTAAGTAAGGCCCCAGGCCAACGCCAAAGTAGGAACGTAAGTAAACTATGTACTTAGGTACCCAGATTTGGAAACTGCAGCGTGAGAACTAAGAGACCACACTTTAGGTAGCATAACTTGTTATGAAATTCTTCACAAACAAAGAATTCAGTAGGTACATAGATCGATGTTAACAAATTTCAATACATATGCGTTTTACAAATGATTTACATCTTTTACTAAACAATTTAGTTACTAAACAAACAAAAAACTTAGAGATCTATGTGGTCTTTCAGTCCACACACATTATACGGCTCGTTTGAAGTGCCTATCGCTGGTGGTATCCCTGGTGTCGCTGGCCAAAAATCGTCTCACTACGTAGCTATTATATTATAACACATAGGCTTCTACTTCTTATGCCGGAAAGGTAGGATAGCTGGTAAAACCACGGCGCGCAGCTAGTTTAGTGCACGCATGTGGTAAGGCCAAAGTGGCAAGATTTCGATCATTTCATTCTATCCGACTAGTAGACCGATGTTTGGACAAAAATATTCCAATTTGTTAGACTGCCTCGTCGAACAATTTGGACACACAATGCCTGTCAGACTCTTTTCCTCTCTCTTGTGACTTTATAATAAACTAGTAGGCCGCCCCTGCTTCGCACGGGCGAAGCCGGGATATATAGCCTATGTCAATCGGGGATAGTGCAGCATCCCAACAGTGAAAGAATTTTTCAAATCGGTTCAGTAGTTTCGGAGCCTATTCAATGCAAACAAACAAACAATCAAATCTTTCCTCTTTATAATATTAGTATAGACTAGCAGCGCCCCGTCGTTTTACCAGCTATCCTATTTTTCCGGCTTATGAAAGCCTGTATTAATAAACAGAGTATAAAGCTACTTCCATACCAAATTTCATTCAAATACGTTCATCTGTTACTGATATTTCGGGAATTCTCATTTATGTACCTAAGTATGATCTTTCCCGGACTTTTGGACCCGGGTATGTATTAATACTGCGTCCAGAACCACCGGAGGATGGGTAGCAGCGTCCTATTAGTAGGTACACGGTAAATGTACTGTGATCCCCAAGTCGCCTGGCAAGCGTGCCGTTTATTCCATCCTGAACAAAAATATTCTACTTCATCAAAACTCGCCGACCAATAAAAACATAATCGTGAGTGCAAGCCGGTGTTATAATAATTTAAACATATTCCAATTTGTTGGACCGGCTAGTCGAACAATTTGGACACGCTAATTTTGTTCCAGATAGAACTATTTTAAGATATTACGATACAATCAATCTGAATAGTGATTAGGTACCTACTTTTTGTAGGATTATTAGGATTACGTTTGTGTCTGTAAGAGGGAGGCCTTTGTTCAGCAGTGGACGTTTACTGGCTTATCTGTTGTGATTCTTCCAGGTGGTGGGCTACGTGAGGATACTGTACGGCATCTATGTAGAGGGCGCCATGGTGCTGCTATCGTGCGCGCTGGCCACCCTGAAGAGACACAGCACCACTGGGATCAACTCAGTCGCGGAGTCTTACAGACTGTTCCAAGTAGAACGCCCTTAGATAATTATATTGATTGAATAGCTTGTAATGTTTTTATATAATAGGCCAAGTTATTGTTAGTTAACTTTTATTTTGTTTAGATAATAAATAAATGTAAACGCGGTGAAAAATATGAGTCACTTCTTGTTCCAACTGCAGCCTATACTATATGCATCGACCTACTTTGATATCATAAACTATAGTACAGTGAATCGTGAACTATAGTGAATCGGTTTCTTCTAGGCAAGCGTGCTTCAACGTAGACCGCATCATCGCTTAACATCAGGCGTGATGGTGGTCAAAGGCAAGCCTATTATTTATATTAAAAAAAACATACAACTATAGTTTCCTTTTCATTTCCGTTCTATTTACTTCTCTTTTCTGTGGCAGAAAAGTTTTCCAGTGGAAAGTTTTCATCACAGAAAAGAAAAAAACATTTCGTTTCTGTGGTATTCATAGATGGCGCTTGCTTAGCTTATACTATTTTACTATGTTTTTGAGTATAAAAAAATAGTGTCTCAAGATGACAACGAAAGAACAATCGCGAAAGAAAAATCAACTGTTCTACACATTTCGTTGTGTAAATGCCATTTTTCTTCAGCAGATTTTTTACGCGATTTCAGGGTTGGTCCCATAGTAAAAGTATTTTTTTGTTTTGTTTACAATTATATCCTCGAATAAGTCCGTCATTTAGAGCAAAGAGAATATAAATACTACGTAAGAATTTAGAGATACACCCCATATCACAGCCCCATATAGACTTATCGTATGTCATAATAACGAAATTCCCATTACAAAAGATACAAAGTGACAAATAAATAATTTGAATTTGAAGCTATGCTCGATCTACTTTGACATTTCCCAACCCCGCTCAGTTTCAAAGAGTAGTATAATAAAGGGCTCAGTTGCCGTAGTATTTATATTCTCTTTACAGTTGCCTACGAGGTAAGAGGCAGTCCATTAATCACGTGTTATTTTTTTTTTTTGCATTTTTAACCGTGAGTTTTAAGACCATTGTTTGTGTATTGATTATGATATTTCGTCATTTTTGCTAAGCTTGTCCCTTTAAAGCCTCACGTGATTAATGGACGGTCCCTAAAGGATTGTAACTTATAAATAAAAGTAATAAATTAACAAATTGGTTATTTTATTTACCTACCATTTCCTACACACTAGTCAACGGCTATTTACAGCTTGATCATTTCAATCTTTGCGTCAGCATAACTTGAATCAACATATATTTTGAGAGACAAATCATTTGAAACTTTTACAAACCAAAACTTTTTACTAGACATTATTATCACAGAAAAGTAACGAAACATTGGTCTATATGGTCGAAAGAGACATACCCATTTTGGTAAACTAAATTAATAGTACGAAACAAAATGTGCCACAGATATTGTGAATTCTAAAATACATTTAAATTGGAATAATTCTTCTACGAGAGTTACAATTATAAGCCATGAGCATTAAATATGAGGTCTAATAAAGCTATTTCACACATAAAAATACAGAGTTTAACCTTACTAATAAAGACAAATGAATAATATTAACAAAATGAAAAAAAAAACTATTGCATTTTGTAGAAATTCAATTTATTTGCCTTTAAACTTTTTTATTATTCCTTTTGGTTTATGACTACAATCGCACATAAAATAAGTTTAAATTAAGATGTGTCTGTCCTAGATGGTTAAGTTCTGCCAAATAAAGAAAAATAATTTAAAAAAATATATATATTTACATACCACGTTTATAATATATACCAGTTATTAATCATACATATAGTAAATATTGCATTCTCATTCAATTCTGAACGGCTGTGTTTAAACTTTCAGGTCTAAATCTTTTTGTGAAGATAGTTTAAAATCAGTTTGAAAGTTTGGATCGAACAGACAAACATACAAATTCAAATTCACAAAGAAAGCGAGTTTATAAAAACGTGGTAAAGATAACCCAATATTATTTTATAAATCGCAATAATAATTATGATAGGAGTATAAATTTAGACATACATTTGGACTTTATGATACACCGGTTGTAAGAGAAACAGGCACGGATACAGGGTTTCGTTAAGGGGCGAGAGGTAATTTTTGTCCTGTCTTTAGAAACCAGAAGTTTCGAGTACATGTATTGATCGATCGATGTAATCTACATATAAGTAGTAATGAGTTAATAACGCTTCTAGTAAGCAACTCATTAAGACGATTTAAAAATGGGGGGCAATTACACCCGTTCCCCCCCCTCCCCTCCCCCCCCCCCCCCGCCTGTATCCGCACCTGAAGAGAAATGCTCCCAAAAACCAAAACTGGTGTTAGTGCTGGTGATTGCTGAAAGGATACCAGAAAAATAACTGTTTATTTAAAAAAACCGCTATGTAATGCAAGTTAAATATCACCTGACGATAGAGTTAAACGAACGACCTACGCCGCGCGCACGCTTGTACGCTTTACATTGCTGGTTTGCAACATTCTAAACCACAAAAACAAGAAATATAAGGCAAAGTCTAAGTCAAAGGCAAATAGTTATTGGTATTCGATTGTCTTTAGATAATACAATACACCGCTTTATGGTTGATATTCCGAGAACCCGTACGAAGCGCTTCGATTCCACATTTATTGTGCGAAGTGCTACTCTGTGGAATTCGCTGCCTGAGTGGGTGTTCCCCGATAATTACAATCTGGGTGTCTTCAAGTCGAGGGTGAATAGGTTTATTCTGGGCAAGGATGCTTCATCGTAGGCCGCATCGTCGCTTAACATCAAATAAATAAAAACATATGAACTGCTAGTCTGTGGAATTCGCTGCTGAGTGGGTGTTCCCCGATAGTTACAATCTGGGGTGTCTTCAAGTCGAGAGTGAATAGGTTTCTTCTAGGCAAGCATGCTCCATCGTAGGCCACATCGTCGCTTAACATCAAATAAATAAAAACATATAACTAAAGTTTTGGCTTCGGGAGCGTTTCCTACACCGGGTATTATTATTATCATAACCATTTTTTCAGTTCTATTAGAGCTCATACTTAAGTCGGTCGTTTTAGCCTTTGCTTCTATTGGATTTTTTGACGTCGTCATCTTCAGGAGTTTCCGTGGGGGAGGCTTCAATAGACTTCTTGTCTTTGAGAGCTTCGCGCACCGCATCCACTATGTTGTGAGGCTCGGCGATAGATACTTTCTTACCTGTGAATATTCCAATGTTGATTACACTACTCCCTGAAAAAGTGTTGTTTTCAAGGCTCATAGGACCCCTTTCGGCTTAGTACACCCTTTCAGCGTAACCCAGTACTGTAAGTTCAAAGAACGGAAATTCTATTTGAGCCAACCCACAAAAAAGCAGCCCACAACTCGTTAATATGGTTAAAATTCTTGTAATGGCACTTAGAAAGACGCCTATGACGCTTGTAACAAAGACAGAAAGACCACAATTAAATACGTTGTGGCATGATATTCGACCAGAATGTGGTGGCAATAATAAACCCATAACGCGTTGTTAGCTGTTTTTTCGCTCAGAGGGTTTTTCCTTTACTATTTATACAGGTACAGATGGATTGTTTTTGCGGTCGGAACGAGCGCGCGAGGCGACACAAATAAGGACGGACGGACGGACAGAACGAACTTGTAAAGGTTTCTAAAGGACTACGGAACCCTAAAAAAGCGCTGGATACTACTGATTTTACTCTCGCACTAGTGATTCTAATTTTACTCTCGCCTAATGATTCTAGTTGTACTACTGAATTTATTCTTGCCTAATAGTTCTAGTTATACTTCAGATTTTATTCTAGGCGAATAATTCTAGTTGTACTAAAGATTTTATCTTTGTCGAATCATTCTAGTTGTACAACAGATTTATTCTTGGTTAATAATTCTATTTATACCATTGATTTTATTCTTGCCTAATAATTCTAATTGTGCCACTGATTTTGGTATTGCCTAATAATTCTAGTTCTACTAGTCATTGTATTCTTGTTGTAAGCATAATATAAATATATACTAAAATATATAAATCAACTTGCAACTGAGAAAAATAACTTACAAAAAAGAGCTTCAGCGTCACTAAACTGTTTCACCTAAGAAATCGAAAGATAGCTTTACCATTTCATAAATATTTCATAAGTGGTTATAGCAGGCGTATAGCATGATGGTGTGTGTAAGGGAAGCCAAAGGATACAAAATGAAACAACAATATAAATTCAATTTGAATATATTCATCTAAATATTTACAATAACTTTATATCTAACATATGACCATCATACTATATACCTATTTAACCTTTCGTATATTCTCTTTCATATATTTTTGATAAATGCTCAACCAGAAAATAAATTTTAAGAATAATGTACAATAAAAAAGTCTACACAATATTAGTTGTTTTGTCAAATTATTTAAGTTTAACTTATGTGTAACGGAGTAACTAATACTTTTTGTAATCTTTTACTATTTTGGTTTGATAATGGCGTTGATTATGTTGTATTCTCAAACTAAATATGATATAATTAAATAGTTTTGAGTCTCTTTTTGTTTTTCAATAATGAAGTTAGAAGAGTGGACACAATTTACGTGCGATCGAATTCAGTTTGAAAATTGATAAACAAGCAGTGCAAGTACCGTTCTTTTTCGATCGTCAAATTAGGTAAAATACCATAGAATCGATTATAGCGAGTACTGAACAAATGGCATTTCATCGAATTAGATGAACCCAACTGTCAAATTTGACGATCGATAAAGAAAGGTACTTGCACTGCAGAGTCGACGCCATTGGTTACATTTCTAAAAGTATGCGAAATAAATATTTGTAATAATTTAGCAAATATTTTACGACATTTACGGCCTTAGAAACGTTTGATAAATTGATTAATGCTTAAACTTCCCGCTGACGAAAAGGAGACAGCTATTTTAAGCATTGATTAACTTGAGTAACTTTTCTTAGCAAGGCCAAAGTGCTTTACTTTGAAGTCAAGAATTAAAATGCCAACTATACATAGTTTTCTAATATTCATTCAAGCGTCATACAAGTCAGGCTTTTCTTTTTTCTCTTTTTGAAGCATCCTCTCATACCCTAAAGGCCTATCCATTTCCTTCGCAACAGGAACGTGGTCATCCACGAATTTATTAACGCCATATCTATCGTACGGATCATGGGAAATAAGCAGCCACGTCCACCATAACGCAAATAAGAACCCTACCAAGAAGTAAGTACGGTTGGTTTTATAACTATCGGCTAAACTCTCGAGAAAAGTCCAAGATTTGGACTTATCCCCGGCATATTCTGAATCGCGATTCGTGTAGTGTATCTTTTCAGATTTGCCCGACGGTTCCGATTTTTCGGTGTCTGTATTTTGGCTCTCGCTTTTGGGTGTGTCTGTAAAATAAATTTTGTTTGGCGGTTGTTTAGACGGGTTTGGTTGCGAGATTTGGTCCAAAAGACAGCAGAAAAAAAAAAGCTCTAGTCATATGGAAACCAAAAGAAAATAATTTAAAATTGAGCTAAAATAGATATTGGACAAAAACTACCACAAGATGATAAAGGTGGTAAAGGTGATATAAAAGCAATAACAGTGACTGCAATTGGAAAGGAACGGAACAGATCTGAATTTTCAGGAGATTTTTGTAACTAAGATATGGATTTTTTTTATGTCAGAAAGTAATTAAGTACATCGTGGTTTTCGCAGTTGAAATAGATAGCCGGTGTTGAAATGAGCAATGATATGAACATAACGGTTATATATTAGGAAAAAATATAAGGCTTGATTTCATCCTTCGCTTACTGACAGCGTGCGACTGATGACTGATGATAGCTATAGAAGATATAGTACACTGCCCGCTCTCACTCGATTGCCAACCGTTATCCGAACGCCAAGTATGCGCGTAGCCGCAATAAACGTCTACTCAATATAATGAGAAGCCACAGGCAAAACTTATCTCAGATGGCGCCACCTTCGCTGGTGCTGTCATTTGTGGTTATAAACATTGGTATTGAATGAAACAGTAAAAATAAACTTTGCTTTTAAACAGTAACATTTTCTCTAATGACAGTGGCGAATCTCAAAAAAGAGTTAATGCTTCTTTAGCTGACAAAAAAGCGAATCTTTTGGCAAGGAAAAAATAATATTGATAATTTTATTGCATATTTCTCATCCGAAGGAAAACGGAGTGTACCTCTATTTTTACACTGAAATGCACTACACAGAGGCATGTTTTAATACCAAACGATATTAATTGTGTAATTACTGAAATTATCTATTGATATTTGACACTTTCGACAGTGAAACTACACCAGCGATAATGCGCCACCTGGCGTGATAAATAAGCAGTGCGTCTCCCCATTGATTGCAGAGGTGCGCTAGCGTCCTGTTCTGTGGGATTTATAAGATCTGTACAAAGATCGCGATGCAAGTTTCCGAACCACTATTTCCTGACTGATGAGGATGACTAAATAAGGAGATGGCAAGTAAACCAGTGTTAATTTGCTTTTGAGTATTTTTCATCAAATTTAAATTCAGGTTCATTTTCACAAATCTATTTTCCTCACAACTGTATCGGAGAGCGGTTCGCACCACGGTAGTTTTGTTTACGTTGGCCGCTAGGCCGACAGTACGCGTAGAAGGAAATCAAGCCTAAGCATCGCAAAAATAAAGCAGTAAGCAGTTCTTGGCATTAAATGTATACCTGCATCGCAACTACAATAATTCTTTAATGAGATTTTGCATACCATCAATATTCAATGTTATAAGTGCTGCTGATTGGGTCACACCTCCTCACAGACCAAACCTCATCTATAACCTATCAGATGCCTATCTGAAGCCGATATGCTACTATATCAATGTTATCTCTTACCATCTCTATCATACGAGACCCCGTGGATCTGACCCGGGGTGTCTTCTTCTAATTCGGCGTACGCGTAGATGAGGGCCTTCTGCTTTTCCGACAGCGTCTTTGGTACCTGGAGTTGTGAATAAAGATTACACTAAAATTAACATTCTAATTACTCTAATGCATTTTTTTTTAATATAAGTTTAGAACGATCTATAAGCTGCCCACTTGTAACCTTATTGTCATTTTGTCCATGTAGCGCAGCAGGCGATATCAAGTTATGCGGCCAGAGACAAGATGTGGTAGCCCTGCTCAGACTCCGTACCGGGCACATTCCGGGCAACAAATTCAAGTACCTAATGAAAAAATTTGAATCTCCACTCTGCTGTTTCTGCGGGTCGGTGGAGGATGTACATCATGTGTTGTCGGAATGTGCGCGGTACGAAGTCCAGCGGCGAGCATTGTCGCCCTATGGCAATAATGTAGGTTATTGCAACAGTATCTTGGCATCACCTGGTTCCAGAGAAGCCAAGATGTTGATGCAAATGTACCATTTATTTATAGATTATAAGTGTCCGTGTGGAAGTTGTTAGTTAAGTGTTTGTGTGATTATGTGTACTTTAGCTTTACGGGGTGGCATAGTCATTTCATGACAAAACCCCATTTTAAAAATAAAGATTAAAAAAAAAAAAAAGTTATGCGGCCGGCGAAGTTGAGGCGAAAGTCTAGTAATGACGGCTTTAAAAAAATTACATATTTGGGAATCAAGCTGACAGGCTGCCTGATGGAAAGCGAGCACCGTAGCCTAAGGATACCTGCAACCCCAGGGGCATCACAGATACATTGCCGACCCTTAAATACTCTATTAACAGCATTATTATTATTTATTATTAGATTGGGGTTCTTTTGAAGAACCACATGTTATAGTTACTCGGAAACGCCGAATGTTGCATAGAGGGGGTAAGTTTATATATACCTGTATTTTAACATGGACGTAGTGATCTCCATATCCATGTTGGCTGACTCGCTTCATGCCTTTCCGTGAAAGCCGAATGGTGCTGTGAGACGACGTGCATGGCATTATCTGAGAAAAAACAACATTTACAGTAGAATTACCAAGTCCATTTCCATTCCAGTCCATAGCGAGCTGCTGGCTTTCCTGGAGGAGACTGGGTGACTGAATTAGCTACACCCGGGTGACGCAAAATAGGCCAATGAATGGTCTAGTTGCGGAAAATGCCCGCTACACAAGTAACAAGTAACATTCCAGTCCATTTTGCCAAGTCAAGTTTGTAATATTTTCTTTTGTTGGTCTGCTTATTCACATAAGAAAATTCAATAATTTAATATCTTCAAAAATGATGTAATGCACGAGCCAGATAGAATATGCACAAAGTATAAGCATAAAAATTGGGACACGCCATGATCCAAGAAAACAAGGTCTAGCGCTCCGGGAGTTGTCACCCAATTACGTCACTGTCCAGTTGCCGCTTTATTGCAACAAACACAGATATTGGTAAACAAATTTGCTATTGATCTATTAAATATAATACAAACAGCATTTCAACTGTCATTTGGTTTGTCCGCTCAAGCAAAGCAACTCATGTTAAGCACGAATTTAATATCATACGGAAATACGGAGGTAATATTATACGGAAATTGGCGAGTTATAATTTCACGGTACTGCTAACACAGAAAATCAGCAGTCTCATAGAGATTCCGCCTTTCTTTCGTGTATTGTCATCTCTCTCGAACTTGTTGTAAATTACTTATTCTTCTCTTGCTTGTGCACATGTACTTGTATCCATGACATTGATGACGTCAGTAGGTGACACCCACGTGACATTTTTTCTCGGAGCGCTATACCCGGCGGAGTATATTATTATACCATGGGACACGCTACTTCACAGGTGAAAATCTGGCAAAATTGTAGTACTTGCCCAGAGTTCTAAGACTGCTTTCATAATTGTAAAATTACCTGGATTGTGTGGTCTTCATATAAACCCTGTATTCTGACAGTACCGCCCAATAGTGCTTGGGAAATTGAAATCTGTAAGAAAACAAACAGGTTAGTGTTTTTGACAGTACGGTAACCAAAACCTAAGATATTTAAAATTATGGATATCGGGTCAGCTCTCGAAAATCTCCCAACAAATTGTTTACTAAAATCATTCTAACTAATCTAGTAATCTGTGTATTTAGTATACATTTATTGCATGCTAAAATAAACTTGTTAGATGACATAGGATTTAAATGAGTTCATATTTCTGAAATGTCATCATCATCATCATCAGCCAGAAGAAGTTCACTGCTGAAAATAGGCCTCCCCCTTTGACCTCCATACTGAACGATAGTGTTCACTGGATGCAAGCGACTCGCACAATGTCGTCGGTCCATCAAGTGGGAGGCTTACCTATCAATTTGCAAATTTCCCAGCTGCGCTCTAAAATGTTCCGCTATTATCTTTCCTCTGTCTATCTTCATTGGTATAACTTATACTTTTATACAAAAAAAAAACTGTAGATGGACTTTATGTACTCACATTGCAATCAGTATGGACATCCGGTCCGTCGCGGCGGAAGTACACAGAGTTCTCTACTTTGAACGTGACAAACACTTCGTTGCTGCCAACAGACATGCGGACAGTCTGCCCGTCTTCAACTCCGGCAGGGACTGGCACCGTCACTTTCTTACGTTGCACCTGAAAATAGAAACCATTTGCTTGAAATTCGTAACAAATAAAACCATTCCACTTTAATATTTTGTCATAATCATTATCAGCCTTTTAATGGTCCACTGCTGGACTTTTAGCTTACCCCCGAAAGGGTGATTGGGCCCTATCCACCGCAAAATGATACCATCTCGGTCATGGAGGGCAGCTTGTGATTGGAGACTCGACGCTTGTGATTAGAGAATCAAAAGGCATTCATTCAATTCGCGCTTAGGATTTGGCCCACTCGAAATAGTTTAGGTTGACAGAACCTTTGGCTTATGTGGGGTAAAGGATGAGCATTCAAGTGTTATTGTTATTGTCATTGTTATTGTTTTGTCACTTACAGACTGTCCCTTTCCTTCGCATTCCACGCATGGGAATTTAATGAGCATTCGAGTTCCATGGCAGTGGCGGCAAGTCGAGCGCATTACAAATGGACCTGAAAACAAGGTGAGCAATTCATATTTTTTTTTTTTTAGGTTAACTGGCTAATTGAACAATGCTGTGTAAAATTTTTGGATTAGCAAATTTAATGGTTATTTCTATACTCGTTTTTTAAGTTTATAAGCATAATTTGCTGATTATGTTGGTCATCTTTATGAGCCAGAAGACATCCACTGCTGAATCGTCCTCCCCCTTTAACCTCCACACTAAACGACAGCCTGCCATCTATAACATCCACGATAATTTCTTCAGTCCATCTATCGGGAGGCCTACCTACGCTGTGTCTTCCGGTTCATGGTCTCAAGAACCTATTTTTCCCATTGGTTATCGGTTCTTCAAGCGATGTGGCCTGCCCATTGCCACTTCAACTTGCATAATATTATGTTTGTACCGAAATGTAAAAAAATATACTTTTAAATATTTAGAGACGGCATGGTGCTATAAGGAAAACACACCTACCTTGTAATGGAAACTAGCTCACAAATGAGAATGGAAATAAATACCTCTAGAGAATGTCTCCATCCCAGTGCCATTGCAGTAAGTGCACCTGATAGATTTAGTGCCAGGCTCGCAGCGAGATCCCTGGCATTTTGGGCATGTGTCCACGACATTGATGTTCACATCTTTGTTTACACCGCGGGCTGCCTCCGTGAATCTTAGGTTCACTATGACCTGGAAATCAAAGCAAATAAATTTCATCATCATCATCAAATAATTATTATATTAAATTTATTTTCCCATTTACATTGTATGGAGCGGCAAGAATTGAAGTGGTTGACATAATTACATCATAGACAAAAAAAAGAAATTGACATCTAAGTCAAAGGGGGTTGCTTTCGCTACCAAGGAGGTTCCTTCAAGAAAATATTTAACGCGGGTGTAACCGCGGGGCGCAGCTAGTTTTATTTATTTGATAATATGTGAGCAGCATAGCCTGTTGTGCCTATATTACAGTGTCAAAATTTCGTATTTATGTGGTAAAATTATTTTCTTCATTCTTATCTATCTGTCCAGTTTGTTTTTAAACGCATTTATTGTTTTTCTTGTTTGTATATAAAAAATAATTGTTTTTTCCCATAGTTTCTTGCTTGTTCTATAATTATATTCACACATTACTTTGTGGAAATGCATTGTAATAAAAAAATATTTGTTTACAGGTTAGGTTTGTTTAACCTTGCCGGGTGTTAAACAATGGTGCAAAATGCAGTTCACTTGTTGATATATTCTTGCACAAATATAAATTGAAAATTTGTAGAAAACCCTGATAAAAGCGCAGATAATCATCAAACGGCTTCACAAGTTTTCTTAAATCATAACTAGCACTCTCGATTTTTTATCGAAATTGATTTAGCAGTTTGGAAGGTATGATGCCACAGACACACACTGATACACACATTAAACTTATAACACCACACTTTTTGCATCAGGAGTTAAAAAATAAGTAAAATAAGTTGATGGACTTACTTCTTGAGCACCACCAAAACCAAATTGGCTCTCTGCAAAGTCACTAAAAGCATCACTCTTGAAGCCTGCATCTCCGAATATCTTCCGGAACAGCTCTTCAGGATCTATTGTGGACTTGTACTGCCACTGATGAGTGAAGCCGTCGGTGCCAGATGGGCCGCCGCCCATGCCCATCTGCTCTGAGGTAGTGCCAAATGTGTCATACTGTTTACGTTTGTTCTCATCAGACAGGATCTGGAAATTGATTACGATTTACAGTTTATTAAACCATTGAGTAGGGCCTCACCGGCTCGCGGTTAACGTTTTTAGGTTGCAGTCTTCAAAACTTTGAAAAACACTGATTTAGAAACATAGTTAAAATGTTGAATAAACATACCTCATAGGCCTCAGACACTTCTTGGAACTTCTGAGAAGCCCCTGGATCAGATTTGTTTGCATCAGGGTGGTATTTCTTAGCGAGTTGGTAGTATGCTTTCTTGACGTCTTTAGCAGAAGCATTCTTGGACACGCCGAGTACCTTGTAGTAGTCGGCCTTGGCGTTCAGACTGCTGCTTGTATGTATGAACCTATGCTTGGTTCCAAGATTATCTATTGACAATGGATAAGAGGTTATATTTCATAAACTGTCACTACAATTGCACAAGATAATCAGACCTTGGAAAAAACTTCCTCTTGGTGTTTGGATGTTTATGTAAACAGCATAAATCAAGGAAATTATTTATAATTGATTAATAACCGGTGATGTAATGGAAGCGTGAAGAACTTACAATTTTTGGTGACCAACGAAGCGGCGGACAAGACAGGACCAGTCACAAATTGGGCACAGTTGGAACACTTTTTGTGCACAAAACGATAAGGTGTTTTCGATAAATTACTAGTAAAAACGGCACTAAGAGTTTTTGGGTTTAAAAATCCTAGAACACTCCGGGTCGGAGCCATTTTGGAAAAAAATGACAGATGAGTGACAATTGACTTGACAGCAACGGAAAAACCACAGATAAGAATAATAGTTTTTCCTTCGTTTATGTTTCGGCTATTTTATTGATTGATTGGTGATTGATTGTCTCTGATCGAGGACATCACTCATCACTACACTTCTTTATTTTTATTGGTAAAATTTTCTTGACCTTGGATTCAATGTCCTTTAGTCGTAATATTATACATGTTTACATAATCTTATAACGTCAAACAAGTCATAGTCACAGTCAGAATCAAGCTAAGTAAGTCACGGTCAAGTCAAACTCATGCCCTTGTAAAGTGGTGGAGACTTTACAAGAGGCTCCTATGCACAGATCTAATACTGTGCTCCTATGGAGATTTGGAAACAACACCAAAAGACACGTTTCACCTCGATAAATCACTTTTCCACACTTGAGCACGTTTACGAGCACTTAATGAATAATAATTCACCATTTGGTACACATTAACACTCGAAAATACACAAGTTTAGGAAAATAATCCAACGAGCCGACATGTTTTTTTCTACGTTGGCGCCAAAACTCTCACTACACATCCGGTTTATTACAGCTAAATGAATCTAAATATAAATATGTAAGTTCCATTATGTTTTTAAGAGTGGCAACTGGCAAGTTGCCACTGGCATTGGCATTGGCAAGTGTGTTAGTGTGGCAACATTATTTTCCAGGGCAACGGTAGATGTAGGATTTATAAACAAAAGGAAATAGTTTAATAATTTCGCCAATTTTTATGATAAATGGGACCGTTATCTGTTTAATTTTACATAATTTACTAATCTGGACCATTTCCTGGATGTTAACAGTTTAAGTGGAACAATGGCTAAGAAATTAAACATAGCAAGAATCGAAGTTCAAGTAAATAGACAAATCTATGTTAAAATATACGTTTCCTTGTGAAATATTGTTTAAATAGCTTTCAAATATACAGTGCGCACTATTTACCATGATTTGCTATCATAATATATTTGATTTTAGAAAATAATTGATCAACAAAAAGAACAGAAGTTGAAGCAAAAGCGACAAAACTCTGGCTTGGTTCAAGCCAACGACTTGAGAGTTGGGTCTGCCAAACGACCCATATCGGGATCCCGGTCTCGGGAGCTCCACGGTAAGCTAAAAATATACTACTCGTTCCTTCAGTGATTACTAAAATAATTTAGTTATCATGCATGAATGTCTCTATGTAATTTTTTGTTATGCCCATTTATTTTCGTTTTATGGCAGGCTATGATGGTCCGATGCAATTTTTAATGTCGCCAGTGAATCCAGATCAAGTAATACCTCTGCAGACTAACAGGGTATCCACCTATGACGGTAAGTAGTGCTTTTACAGACAAATGCTTTACACTACATCAGTATATTCTATCCAAGTTTTTAGCTCTAACAGCAGCAATAACATTCTAAAAGTAAATGAAAACTTTGGTGCTACCTAGTAACAAATAACCTATATACCTAGTAACAACTAAGTACAACCTGGGTCTCTTTAAGGCAAGAGTGCATAGAGTGTGTAGGTACCTCATGGGTATGCATATGAATGCTCCATCTAAGTACACAACGTCACTTTCCAGTAGATGAGTTATGGTCTAATGATTTAAAAAAAACTTGAATACTTTACTGTATTACATCGGCTAGCTTAATATTCTAGCAAAAGTTATCAGTGGGTGAAGTAAGAATAATCGAAAGGCAGATTTAGAATTTTGAAATTGGAATTCGATACATATTTTATGTATCAAAAGTTCATTCGCTTTTTACAATCTATTCGATAGCTAAAAAACTTGGACGGAGTAAAGTAGGTACTACAGCATGTTTACAAACTTTGTGGTTTCATACATTACTCATTGCGCTTATTCAACTGATTTTTCCTCTAATTATCATTTATGACACACTACAAGGCTACCTACTTCAGAACATACTTCTGATTTCTTGTATACAGTGGTTTCATTTACTAGAATATAAGTTATCCTATAGTGTATTTAATATTTTTGAAATGCAGTTTCATGGTAAGTTTTGTTTTGTTATTCAGAGCCAGAATAATGGAGCAATTTTGCTCGCGCATTTGATGTTTTTTAAAGATATTTAAATGACTGGGACAAAAAATGGGATAAACTGTTTTTCCCATTTCATCATCATCATCATATCAGCCGAACGTCCACTGCTGGACATAGGCCTCCCCCATCAATCTCCAAAAGGGCCGGTTGGAAGCGGCCTGCATCCAGAGTTTCCCTGTGGTCACTTTTAGTCTCTCTCTTTGGTCGTCCGTTCATCTTGTGGGTGGACATCCTACGCTGCGCTTACCAGTCCGTTGTCTCCATTCCATTTTCCAATTTATTTAGTTCATTTAATTAGAAAAATATTAAAACATAATTCTTCTGAATATTTTGAAATATTAACATAGTAAAATGTTATCGTTGGGTGTCAATGAACTTTTTGTATGAACCGCTGTTTTTTTTTGCGATTTCAGGGTTGGTTCCTTAGTAAACGTTGTTCATAATGATGAGTACAATAATATCACCGAATATTTCTACTGACTAACCAATCGCCCAGTATATAGTTTTTTTTTTCAAATAGAAAAAAAAATTAAAACTTGAAATTGTTGGTAGAACAAACAAACAAGCGATGCTGCTAGAGCATTATGTTCTATTATTCTCTAACACTTTCCAGAGCTAGGCAACCAAATTGAAGTGCTCACGGTGGACGATGCAGACATCAGTGGCGAGGAGGATGAGGAAAGTGTACCAGTGTGTAGTGTGAACAGAGACGCGAGCGCTGATGATCTTTGTGCTGATGCAGCTGTGGCGCCTCTGCAACCGCCGAGCTTGCAAGGAGACACTTCGCCCAATCAGGTAAACGGGTTTTGTTTACGTTATGTTCTCGTTGCTAACTGTTCAACGCTCGTGAGCTTCAAAAATATTTATATTTTTCATCATCATCATTTTAGCCGTAGGACGTCCACTGCTGGACATAAGCCCCACCCATCGATCTCGATAAGGGCCGATCGATTTCCAATTTATATTTTTATGCTACTGCGACAGGTATTTCGTTTGCTCACCAAACATTTAAAAAAAATTTAATGCTACACTAAAGTTCATATAACATAGATGCATATTTGTAAAGTTTTTACTGCTAAATAGAATACTTTAAAGACAAGTTTATTCAGTAAACTAGGACGTTCTTCTAGGCAAGCACGCTACGGAGCGTGCTTGCCTAGAAGAACGTCCTAGTTTGTCCGACCGCATCATTGCTCAACATCAGGCGAGGTGGCGGTCAAACATCTAGCCTATTAATTCAGAATTAAGTGTTCCTTGATTTCACATGGCGAAAAAAAAAATTGAGGACGGAAATAGGATTTTTTCATTTCACAACTATATACACAAAATAATCGTATAACTTTAGGATATTTTCATCCCAGTAAATTACAAAAGCAATATAAAATGGATGCTAATAGTTCTTATTCGAAATGGAATGACGAGTCCAGTTTTCCTGCTAGAGTATATTATGCATTTCCCCTAACAGCATCTACCTGCTTGCTTGACTACCCAAACCAACGAGCAAGGCTCTGGGGTGCTGATACAGTTGCTCCAATGGCGTAGATGTCAGTTAGTTATAAAATATCGATTATAAATTAATGATATAAAACCTAACCTAATTCCATTTCAGTCTGCAGAAATCGAAGGCTCTGTAGAGGGTGCAGTAGAGAGTTTTGTGGTGACCCCGGCCAAGCAAGGCACCTTATACAAATGCAGGATAGCGCGGGACCGCAAGGGGATGGATCGCGGCTTCTATCCCACTTACTTCCTGCATCTGGAGAAGGACTATGGGAAGAAAGTGTTCTTGCTAGCTGGTAAGTGAGCGAAGATATAATACGTGTATACGGAACCTTTTCCGACGACATTGACAATTCAGAGGCCTTACGGCTACTTCTTAACGCTGGCTCGAAAAAGCGCATTGCGGAAAGTGCTTCAAGTGCGCCGGGATATTGCTTGCGGTCGCGCGACTTTTCGCAATCACCTAAACCTAAGTTCACCTAAATTTAAGTATATCACTACTGCCAATATGCACAATACATCCCAAGATTGCACAATATAGCCCAAGATAGCACAAAACACCCCATGAATGCACAATATACCCCAAGAATGCACAATACACCTCAGGAATGCACAATACACCCCAAGCGGGACGTCAGTGCAGGACTTATCACCCTATCTCGAATAAGAATCACTACTGCTGGACATACCATTCAGTCAGTACTCAAAGACTTACGCAAGCCTATTATTGAATACAAAATTAAAAATGATTTTACGCTATTTTCCAATAATACCTACCAACTGTTAAAGTAGGTACCTTCCTTTTGTATTGATTCATGAAAATGAACAAACTGAACGATGTTAGTCATCTATGATTCATGCTTAGTGACCTAGAACTTCAAACCTACTCAGCAATCTAGGGCAGGTCAGCTTGTTTAGAACTTTTGTTTCAAGGAAAGCTTAACTGAAGGTCATACATTTGAATTGCCATTTAATGTTTCTAGACAACATTGAGAACTTAGAGTATAGTAGCCAGGGGGTTTATTTTAGTCACACATCATTCTTGTAGCAAGCACTACCAATTTGTAGTTTGTAATAAAATAATCTGTAGTTTGAGCTAACAGAAAAAAGCGAATGAAATTACTGGGCATGTGGGACCTCTTATTTCCCAGAATCATGAACCGATTAAGAAAATAGTCATCATCAGCTAGAAGACGTCCACTGCTGAACATAGGCCTCCCCCTTTAACGACCACATTGAATGATAGCCTGCCTTTTGCATGCACAGATGCCAGCGACTCTCACAATGTCGTCGGTCCATCTAGTGGTAGTGGTGGTGGTGGTAGAAAATAGTATTGAGCCTTAATTAGATTAGCCTAGATTAGACATGCCAATATAATATAGCCGTGGTAGCCCATTTGGGAGACCGCTACACTTGAAAGCGTGAGGTCGCGAGTTCAAACCCCGGGCCCGTACCAATGAGCTCTTTGGAGCTTATATACGGATTTTCATACCACTGGCTTTTCGGTGAAGGATAACATCGTGAGGAAACCTGCATACGTACGGAGAAGGAATTCAATGGCGTATGTGAATCCACCAAAAAACACCTTTTCGGGGGTAGGCTAAAAGTCCAGCAGTGGACTGTTAAAAGGCTGATTATGATGATGATGAGACATACCAAAATAACAGAATTAAATATTTTATCAGGTCGGAAGCGCAAGAAGTCCACAACATCTAACTACTTAATCTCTACGGACCCGACCGAGTTGACGCGTCAAGCGGACAGCTTTGCGGGTAAACTACGGTCCAATCTACTCGGCACAGCGTTCACTGTGTACGACAATGGAGCGGCGTGGCGAAAACATGGACACAGTCGCACGCGACACGAACTGGCAGCTGTTGTTTATGTAAGTAATGACTGATATCACCAATAAACTAACCAGGGTTGCCGACTTTTAGAAAAAAAAAAAGTCGGGATAACCGGTTTGTCATAGTCACTCATCGTTGACAAAGAAGGATTTACAGAAATGGTCAAAATCGACCTTAAGTAACCCCCAGGATCTGCTAGAAGATTAGTTAGATTCTCTCTAAATACTCAATCAGTTCAACAAACCGCTAGAGCTTCAGGGTACATCCCCTCTGGGGTGCCTGGGCAAGTCTGATTACCACTCTCGGCGACCGACGGCCCAAGCCGAGGTTCGTACCTTCGAAATATCCTTGAGCTAGTCGCCCAAAACTTAAACCATTAAGTTACGCCGAACGCACTCTGCGTTCGCTAACTAGTCCGGTCAAGCTGTTAAGGCCGTAAGGCTAACAGCGTAAGTCAATGTCAAAAAAAAAAACCTTACGTAATTAATTAATGGCTCTCTAGTCGCGTATTTTTTGCAACGCGGCATTGTCCTGTGAATCAAACTGATAGAATTCAGCGAACGTCGCATTCTATAAAAAATCGGGACTGTCCCGGCTGAATCGGGACAGGTGGCAACCCTTAAACTAACTGATGACTTCAACTGACACATAATTATACACTATCTAATACAGTACCTACCTGGTTTTTACTCGTTCATAATTGGTTCCTTTGAAAAAGTTGTTCAAATGACCTCCTCATGTCTTTGATTGCATTTCATGTAACCCTATTTAAATATAATTATAGTATAAGCAACAGTTTGTGTACAGTACGTGTACAAATAAAATGGTTACGTCACAAATGACGCACCTTAAGCTGATATGACGCCAACAAATCCAACATTAATAAATACTTTTCCTTGTGTACAATATAATACCTATGAAACCATAACACCTAAAAATAAAAAAAATCCTTTCGATCAAATAAACAGATGATATTGCACACCGCTGAGGCACACCGTACATGCACTGCGAAAATAGTGCCATAATTGTCAATACATGTCATACTAGCTGTACGTTTAGTTATGGCAGTGGCACGTCATGTTTCCGCATCGCTAGGTAATGAATAACGGTTTGCAAACTGCTGCACCGGCGCGTTTTGGCGGAGTTTTAGGTAAGCTGCTGTCGAGCGGTTGGTGCAATATCCTGTTTGTTTGTTATTTATTTAAGGCGCCGTGACTAGCTGACTTTTATGTTTTTGAGGGGGTGAAGCAGAGGAAGTGGCGGCCGACTAGTCCTACCTACAGCGGGGCGCACCGCGTGAATCTCGCCAAAACGCGACGTCCTTCACCTATAGACAGCTATAGACATGTAATTTCGTCGGTCCACAGCATAGCTCCGTTGGCGCAGTGGTCCGGCCCCGCGCTGGTAAACCACGAATGCCCGGTTCAAATCTGTAGTATGTAAATATTTTTGGACTCAATTTTTTATCATAACACTAAATCAAAGCATACGGCCGTTTCTGCCACATATTTTGAGACTCGTAGGAGTGCTCTTTTTATGTTTTGATGGGCAGCAAAACATAAAAAAAGCACTCCCATTGATCTAAAATCATGAAATTTAGCAAGAAACAATTTCTTATCACAAGTAAAGGGAAAAATGCAAAAGCCAGAAATGGTTAGTTCCATTAAAAAAAAAAAAACAGCCAAGTGCGAGACGGGCTCGCGCATTGAGGGTTCCGTACCACAACGTAACTTGTTAGGTACTAAAGTAAAAAAAAAGTGCATAAAGCCCAGGCGGTCACCCATCCAAGTACCAGCCGCACCCGACGTTGCTTCACTTCGGTGATCGTACGAGAACTGGTGGTGAACAGAAGTTGACACCGACTCGAACTTGGCCATTATTTATTATTTGTATTTGTAGTTGTTGTTTTTTTAGTGTGTACTATTATCATGGAAAATGCCATGTGAAAGATACAGCCGTTAGTAGGTGTGTGTACGTTCCCGATGAAAAAAAAACGTTTTAGCGCAAAACAAACTTAACTTTGTTATTTAAAAACTGTTGTCTCCATACATCGACCTAGGTTGCGATCAGTTTATCAAATGCAAAAATGTTTACGATCTCGAATATTAGGGTTCCGTACCCAAAGGATAAAACGGGACCCTATTACTAAGCGTACGATGTATGCCTGTCTGTCCGTCCCAAGTTATTTAGAACTTTTTTAGTTTTATTGTAGACTAGCTGCGCCCCGCGGTTTTACCTGCGTAGTGATGAAAATTGGTGATCATGATGATGAAAACAGTAATTTTTTTTCTCTTTCAACATAAGCTATCTGACAGGGAAAATCCCGTCAAAATCGGTTCAGCCATTTTGGAGTCTATATGGAACATCATCATCAGCCTTCATAGGAAACATACATACATATACATACATACACACATCGCCTTTTACATGTGTAGAGAAGATAGATAATTATTATGTTCAAAGAAGACTGTAACACCTTTTTAGGGTTCCGTAGAACTACAAAGAACCCATATACTTGTGTTCGTTCTGTCCATCCGTCTGTCTGTCTGTATGTCCATTCCAAGTTGTTTAGAACTTTTTAACTTTTATAGTAGACTAGCTGCGCCCCGTGGTTTCACCCGCGTAGTGATGAAAATTGGTGATGATGATGACAATGAAGATGAAAAGCAGCATTTTTTCCTCTTGTTATAACATCAGCTATCTGAGAGTGAAAATCCCGTCAAAATCAGTTCAGCCATTATGGAGTCTATACGGAATATTATCATCATCAGCCTTCATAGGAAACATACAAACATACATCGCTTTTTATATGTATATAGAAGAAATATAAACTCCAAAAATGCTGTAATACCTTTTTAGGGTTCCGTAGAATTACAAGGAACCCATATAAGTTTGTTCTGCCCATCCGTCTGTCTGTCTGTCTGTCCATCCTAAGTTGTTTAGAACTTTCTAACCTTTATAGTAGACTAGCTGCGCCCCGCGGTTTCACCGTGTACTGATGAAAAATGGTAATGATGATGATGATGAAAAGTAATTTTTTTTTTCTCTCCTTATAACATCAGCTATCTGAAAGTGAAAATCCCGTCAAAATCGATTCGGCCATTTTGGAGTCTATACGAAATATCATCATCATCAGCCTTCCTAGGGAACATACATACAAACATCGCTTTTAGCGTATATAGAAGAAAGATATACTCAAAGAAGACTGTAACACCTTTTTAGGGTTCCGTAGAACTACAAGGAACCCATATAAATTCGTTCTGTCCACCCGTCTGTCTGTCTGTCCATCCCAAGTTGTTTAGAACTTTCTAACTTTTATAGTAGACTAGCTGCGCCCCACGGTTTCACCCGCGTAGTGATGCAAAATAGTGATGATGATGATGATGAAAAGTTCAATTTTTTTCTTTCCTTATAACATCAGCTATCTGAGAGTGAAAATCCCGTCAAAATTTGTTCAGCCATTTTGAATTCTATACGGAATATTATCATTATCATCATCAGCCTTCGTAGGGAACATACATACATACATCGCTTTTTACGTATATAGAAGAAAGATATACTCAAAGAAGACTGTAACACCTTTTTAGGGTTCCGTAGAACTACAAAGAACCCATAATTATAAGTTCGTCTGTCCACCCGTCTGTCTGTCTGTCCAGCCCAAGTTATTTAGAACTTTCTAACTTTTATAGTAGACTAGCTGCGCCCCACGGTTTCACCCACGTAGTGATGAAAAATCATGATGATGATGAAAAGTTTCATTTTTCTCTCCTTATAACATCAGCTATCTGCCAGTGAAAATCCCGTCAAAATCGGTTTGGCCAATTTTGAGTTTATACGGAATATCATCATCATCATCATCAGCCTTCATAGGGAACATACATACATACATCGCTTTTTACGTATATAGAAGAAAGATATACTCAAAGAAGACTGTAACACCTTTTAAGGGTTCCGTAGAACTACAAGGAACCCATATAAGTTCGTTCTGTCCACCCGTCTGTCTGTCTGTCTGTCCAGCCCAAGTTGTTCAGAACTTTCTAACCTTTATAGTAGACTAGCTGCGCCCCGCGGTTTCACCGTGTACTGATTAAAAATGGTGATGATGATGATGATGATGAAAAGTTCAATTTTTTTTCTCTCCTTATAACATCAGCTATCTGACAGTGAAAATCCCGTCAAAATCGGTTTGGCCATTTTTGAGTCCATACGGAATATCATCATCATCATCAGCCTTCATAGGGAACATACATACATACATACATACATACATACATACATACATACATCGCTTTTTATATGTATATAGAAGAAAGATATACTCAAAGAAGACTGTAACACCTTTTTAGGGTTCCGTTGAACTACAAGGAACCCATATAAGTTCGTTCGTCCATCCGTCTGTCTCTGTCCATCCCAAGTTGTTTAGAACTTCCTAACCATTATAGTAGACTAACTGCACGCCGCGCATTCACCTGCGTAGTAATGAAAAAAATTGTGATGATGATGATGAAAAGTTGCAAATTTTTTTCTCGTCATAACATCAGCTATCTGATAGTGAAAATACCATCAAAATCGGTCCTGCAGTTTTCGAGTCTATAAAGAACGTTACAGACACACACATACGCACACGACGAATTATTTCAAAAACATTAGAAAAATAACAAAAAGAAAATGGAAAATGTGAGAATTGAACCCGAAGCCTACTCACAGTCGCAGGAACTTATCCATTGCGTCAACCACTCGTCCAATTGAAATATGATGCTAGTGGTGAAATTATGCTTCTAATATATAAAATAATATAAATGTACAAACAAATCGTCACAAAATGTAAGGTAGCATCAGGTAGCCCGTCTGCTTGTTTGCCACCTGTGGCACATAAAAAAAAGTAGACTAACTGTGCTCTGCAGGTTCACCTGTGAAGTAATGAAAATATGATGATGATGATGATGAAAAGTTGCCAATTTTTTTTCTCCTCATAACATCAGCCATCTGACAGTGGAAGTCCCATCAAAATCGCTCCTACCGTTTTCATGTAAAGAACATTACCCACAAGCATACAAACACAAACACACACACACACACACACACACACACATGACGTATTATTTTAAAAACATAAAAAAAAATACAAAAAGAAAATTGGTAAATATGAGATTTGAACCCTGAACCTTACTCACAGTCGCAGAGAACTTATCCAATACGTCGAACCGTTCGGCCAACTGGACTATGAAAATTGTGGTGAAATTATGCTTTATAAAATAATATATACAAACAAATCGTTACAAAATGTAATTTTCATTCGCCTGCCTTTTTAGTACTTATAATCCAAGAAAACATAGCGGATAAGGTAGGTACTTACTTTACAACTTCCGTCAAGGTGTTTTTGTGTCATAAAGTTGAGATTATATTTTGGAGAGGTTAGCGGAACAAAGCGACACACGTCCGTCTAGCAGCGCGCCTCAGCGGTCTCTGTCACATCGCGTAAAAATAAAAGAGAAGTGAAAAGACGCCGCGGCGGCACGACGTTTCGTTCGACACGTTCGAGCCAGTTTATGATTAAATTAATTAATAGTTAGAAAAATTGAATTTTAACCGATAAATAAAAACTATGATGCTATTTGTAACAGTATTTCACATCATTCTTGTAAATTTTGTAAAGATTTGTTCATAAATAGTCGAGATAAAATTGTATGCGTTTAGGTAAATTTCAAGGTTAGAGGTTATTTCATGATTTTTTTCTATCGAGAAAATTTATCGGAATCGTGTTTTGGATCCAATGGTCCACTCAGAAATATGATCAAAATTACCAATTTTTTTTTTTACTGCTTTAAAATTAATACATTATCTTAAAAAAATGTTCTGTGTAGCCTTTTTCACTGTAAGACCGCCTTAAAATATCTCTTAAATCTATTCTCGATGATGAAAAACGTCAGCATAATTATGCGTACTAAATAGGTATTGTTATTTGGCACGTAGACGCTGACGTACATACGGACGGACGGTATACAATTAAATAAATAATGCCATAAGATATAGATAATCTCTACATAGTATAAATTAAAGTCGCTTTCCGCGTCTGTGTGTCTGTATCACCGCTAACTCCCCCTAAACCGCGCAACGGATTTTGTGCGGTTTTCACCATCAGTTAGATTAATTTTCACGGAAGGTTTATACAAATATAACTAGCGACCCGCCCCGGTTTCGCATGTAAATCACACCCGTGCGAAGCCGGGCGGGCGGGTCGCTAGTATACCATCAAATATAAAATACAAAAGGATAACTCTTAGAGGTATCATTAAAGTTTGATGTATTTTAATGTATGAATATAAAATACAAATGGATAACCACAGACCTAAGGTCTGTGGGGATAACCCTTTGACGTTTCATTAAAACCCTATGACGTATTTTTAATGTATTTATTTGTTGTTGTCATTATTGTATTTGTTTATGTGTTTTGTTTGTATGTATATTAACATCCCCCTTCTATCCTATTAGATACATTCTTTCCATCTAACGGTTTCCGAAGAAATCGCTTTTAACGATAAGGTCGCCACTTGTGAAACTAGCTCATACGTGTTTTCTATCTGTTTTTTTTTTAATAGGGCAAGTGCCTTTATTAACTAAAACAAGGTATAACTATTATAATTAATTTAATAATAATTAATATATATAATTAACTAAACAAGCTAAAACTACAAAAACAGTTAGACTGCCCATAGACTGTTGAAGGTCTAAAGATAATCCAAATTCTCAAGCCCACTATCAATTGGCAGCGTACCCAGCATGCTGGCGGCATTACCACACTGAATGGCAATGCTTATGCGTTGAGCCAAAAACACACCAGCATTTTGGTCACGCGTCGCATTAACCAGGCGCTCTGAAAGATTTTTGATAATGAGGTGTGCACAGTAATGAGTTTCTATCTAAAGTTTTTTTTTTTTTTTATATTACAGGACACCAACGTGTTAGGCTTCAAGGGCCCTCGTAAGATGACGGTCATCCTTCCCGGCATGACGCCGGACCGGCAGCGCGTCACCATCGCTCCTCAAGACGACAGCGAGACCTTACTCGAGCGACTGAAGGCCCAAAACCTAGACGACATCGTAGTACTCCACAACAAGACTCCGGTGTGGAACGACGAGACACAATCCTACGTACTCAACTTCCACGGGAGAGTAACACAGGCTAGTGTGAAAAACTTTCAGATAGTACATGACTCTGAACCCGATTACGTTGTTATGCAGTTCGGACGGATTTCTGAGGATGTGTTTACGATGGATTTTAGATATCCCCTTTGCGCTTTGCAAGCGTTTGGGATCGCTCTTAGCTCCTTTGATAGTAAACTCGCTTGCGAATGATCGTATATTATGTGTTCGGTGTTGTTTATTTGAATTTGGAATTATGAACAGAAGGAATTGGCACGAATGTATGGTTCAAAAAAAGTTGGTCGTCACGGGACGCCTGGCAGATCGTGACTGCCGTCCGTCACGGCATACGAGTCGGTTTTACTGCCAAAGTGGGCCAATAGATGTTTTTTTTATTGAGTTTAAATTTTTGCAAGCACTAAGTACTAGGCTTTTGCTAGACCATTATTTTGAGCAAAGCAGAGCAGCTTCTTACATATTGTTTTTTTTAAAGCCATAGGTGGTAAACAAGCAGACGGGCCGCCTGATGGTAAGTAGTCACCGTCACCTTTTGATACTTGTATACCACCAGATACCAGAGGCATTACAAATACGTTGCCGACCCTTGATCAATATTTAATATATCATTTGATGGCCATCACAAAGGGACTGGTTGAGTAGAGTGTGAGGTGTGAAACTGGTAAAATCAATATATTTTCGTATCTAAGGGTTGTGTGATTATCTGATCGTTTTGTGAAAAAGGTTGGATGGTTTCTGACGAATTTTGCCTCATATCAGCAATTTTCGTTTCCGAGTAACTATAACGAGTTTCTTCAACAGGGCTGTTAATAGAGTCTTTAAGGGTCGGCAACATATCTGTGATGCCCCTGGTACTGCAGGTATCCATAGGCGACGGTGATGGCTTACCATCAGGCGGCCTGTCAGCTTGTTTGCCATCTAGGGCCAAAAAAATTGTATAGATATGAATGCCTGCAAAACTTCATATGGTAAAAATACCACTTAAGCCACAGAATCTAGCGTTATTTATACACCTAATTTTGAGATACATTAATTTTGCGTCGGACCTGGTTTTTTGTATGAGATTTGAGACATCTCCTTTATAAAGTACTAGCGGTCCGCCCCAGCTTCGCACGGGTATAGACTATAGCCTATATCACCCGGGGATAGTGTAGCTTCCTGTCAGTGAAAGAATTTTTCATATCGGTTCAGTAGTTTCGGAGCCTATTCACTGCAAACAAACAAACAATCAAATCTTTCCTCTTTATAATATTAGTATAGATTGTACCCAAGACTTGAAGTGTATGTACATTGTGACCAACTTATATTTGTTGGTCAAAATGATGGTACTAAATTTTTTCTGTCAATATAATAATGTCAATTTAGTATAGTGGCTCCCCTTTTAATTTTAAAGATGAGGAGTTGGTCGCATTGTTCTTTTACAATGCGACCAATTTATCTATACTAATATTATAAAGAGGAATGATTTGATTATTTGTTTGTTTGCATTGAATAGGCTCCGAAACTACAGAACCGATTTGAAAAATTCTTTCACTGGGAAGCTTCACTATACCCGGGTGACATAGGCTATATATCTATACCCATGCGAAGCCGGGGCGGGCCGCTAGTCAATAAATATGACGAATTTAACGAATACTTATGCATTTACATATCCAAATCATTCGTCCTTATATTCATAATTCCATATATCAGTAGTTAATATATTTTAGTACTAAACGCACACAATTTAGTTTTGGTGCTTTTTATTGTATTGAGGCTGGGGTTGCTTGACTATTTTCCCCTAAATCTTTAGGGGAAAATAGTGAAGCCTGGCAACCCATGGTTGAGTTACCCATAGTGGAGTTTGGAATAATCTCTGCTGTGCTCTGGCAACTCTAGTTTGTGATGTAGGTTGTGTTAAACGCTTAACATTCCAACGATGGTTCTCGAATGGTAATCTTTAATTTTACTAAGAATATTATGGTTTGTGCAATTGTATCACAAAAATCCGTGCATTGTAGAGAAGAATAAAAATATGTATTAATTAAGCATTGGTACCTTGTAGCAAAATGGCCCTCGGGTAATTCCTAGTAGTATTAGGCCCAACAACAATTAGAGTTGAGGTGTTTTTGGTTTACACTAGGTTGAAAATTGTGCTTCGTTACACAGAGTTGAGAACAGGTCAAGTTTGAATCTATGGTAAGAGTATAGTAAAAGCAGACTTTTCAACGACTTTTAAAAAAAAAAAAAAAATAGACTGGCTTTGGACCGCCAACTCGCTTGATGTAAGCGATGATGCGGTCTTCTATGGAGGACGCTTGCTTAGAAGAAACCGATTCACTCATGATAATTATGTAGACACCCAGATTGTAACTACCCATTAAAGCAGCGCATTCCCTAGAGTAGCAGTTCGCACAATAAAAACGGAATCAAAGCACTTCGTATATCATGATATTTTCGTGCGAAATATCACAAGTGATTTAAAAATCGAGCCCCATATCTGTTGCAAATCGAAATAGTTTTAATGTTATATGACTTAAATTATACAATTATGCCATAGATTTATTTTACTATTCCACGAATCTGTACAAACTATTTTTTAAGATCAAATTATTGCACTGTCTAGTCATAGTTTTATTTATAGTTGAGTTTTTTTTATTAGTTACGAATCATGTCACATATTTGCGCACAATAATTTAAATGTATGCAGCTAGTTAAATTTAATATCTACTTTATTATATTGGAGTCGCCTTAAGAAACTTTTTGACAGCTGTAAATTGTATAAAGCTAAATGAAAAATTCAGTTTTGCTGGTAAATTTTATATCGACCAAACTAGGAATAATTTTTTTCATATTCTAAATTCGTCGGCCATCTTTTTTGAACCAGCGCAACCACAGAAAAGATATTTTTTTGTTTAAATTAGAACGGTAGTCAAGGCATTTTTGTAAGAAATTTGATTGCCAGTTGCACTCATATAAACGAAACGTCAGTCATTCGAAATCAGTTAACAACTGTGATGCGGACAAAGAACTTTGAGACCTAACCAAAAAAGTTCTCAAAAAGGTCCAAGTTCTTTGTCCGCATCACAGTTGCTAACTGATTTCGAATAACTGACATAGATAAGAAAGTTCAATCAAGGTTCTGTCAAAATGGCTGGCGACAGATTTTCCTTCTCATTTCCGTTCTACATATTTACTTCTCTTTTCTGTGTGCGCTACGATCCGGGTAAACTCCCCCATTTTTCAAGCCACCGAGCTTTCTTGTCGGCCTCCAAATTCTTGAAATCTTTCTGCATCCAATCTAAATTTTGTTGGCACTATTTTATTAATTTTAACTTCCGATTCGTTAAATAGAACAACATAGAAGTCCAGCTAAAATTTGCAAGTTGAAGTGGCAATGGGCACTCACATCGCTCGAAGAACCGATAACAGATGGGGAAGAAAGGTTCTGGAGTGGAGACCACGAACCGGAAGACGCAGCGTAGGGAGGCCTCCCACTAGATGGACCGACGACATTGTGAGAGTCGCGGGCATCCAGTGGATGCAAAAGGCAGGCTGTCGTTCAGTGTGGAGGTTAAAGGGGGAGGCCTATGTTCAGCAGTGGACGTCTTCTGGCTGATGATGATGAGAAGTCCAGCTATGCACAAATAAGCTTCATTCGTTGCTGGATAACAACAAAGCATTCATTGTCAGAAAATGCAAAGTGAAAAACTGTAGTGAAATCATTAAAAAAAACAGTATTTTAAAAAAAAAAAACCTCGTAAAGAGTATTTTGGCGTCACACCTTTTGTGCATTTGCCAGTCTCAAGTATTGAACGATTTTTTAGTTTTAAAGGTAGCATTGCGATCTTTGTAAAATACTATGTAAACCAATATACTACAGTGAAAAATCAGAAGAAAATGTGTCCTTTAGCTTTTTAAAATTAACTGCAGCTTTCAGAATGCTTCTTAAGGTGACTCAACTTTAATACATTTATATGTAATTAAGTATTATGTAAACTTAAATATACATTGGTGTTAGTTATATGTAAAATCACAAATCTAGATGTATGTAGTTGCTAATAAATTATTTATCTTAACAGTTTCAACCAATCCAATAAATACCGTGTCAGTATTAAATCCAGTAAATTAATCCAGTGAACTTACGGTTTTTATTATATAATTTAATCTAATAATTAATATGATAAATAAATCTAAAAACGCATTTAGTATGGAAGACTCGCTCAATTTTGCTATCTAAGTACAAACTCATTGTATGTCACTTACTATTATGCAACTGACCTGGTTGTTTCGTTTTAATAAAAACATTCCTGTAGATTGCTTGACGCAGGTCATAGCCAAGCCAATTGACTTATGTTAGTTGTCATAATATTTAAAGTTGTAATATTGGTGCCGGAAATTCAAGACAATCAGTATTTTTTGTAATCTTGATTTTATTTAATTACTGATCATTGATCAGTGAAAATAAAACCATTATATTATTTAAGTTAAAACCATAATGATTATTTGAATTAAATAAAATCATTCAATGCCTTACTTCAATCACACAATAAATCAAATTAATCTAATAGATAATAAATAAATGTGTGCCTACTATAGGTTATGTGTGTAGATAGATAAAAACTCACTTAAAAATAAATGTATAATAATTAATAAAATTAAATAAACGCGTCAATACTAAACTTGTCGAGCTTCGTGTAGTTATGTCAAAATAAATTGGGTATTTTTTATATCCCGAACATATGTTTGGAAATTATAGAGTCCCTTATTCTAGTTCAATGTTTAGGTATTGATAGTTAAACTAATAAGCTCAGAATTTAACTTGCATCCCAATTAAAATCATTTAAACATTTTATCGTCATGTTATGTTCTGAATAAACAATTGAATTTTGCCATAAATTCATGTAAAATCCAATTTTTATGAGTCCAATTATGTAAACAATTATGGCGGATTTGCAACCAATGACTGCCATCAGTGATGGAATTACAGAGTTCCCATTGTTTGACATCCCAATTAAATTCATTTAATCATTTATCATCATGTTATGTTTTCAGAAAACACTTGATGTCATAAAAAAAAAAAATTTATTCATGTAAAATCCAATTTTCATGTGTCTAATTATGTAAACAAATATGGAAGATGTGCAACCAATAAAAGCCATCAGTAAAGGATTATTTTTATTTTATTTTACATCGGACTAGGCTAACGTTTGACCGCGATCTCGCCTGATGGAAAGCGATGATGCAGTCGAAAATGGAGCACGTTTGGAATTAAAAAATTCCCATTGGTTGACATCCCAATTAAATTCATTTAAACATTTATCATCATTTTGTTTTCAAAAAACACTTGATGTTGTCATAAATTCATGTAAAATCCAATTTTCATTTGTTCAATTATGTAAACAAATATGGCGGATGAGGAAGACAGCCATCAGTGATGGAATTGAAGAGTTGCCATTGGTTGAAAAACGCCATGTTGTAAATAAAAATGGGAACCTCAAAAAAAACGGAATTTACTTATGTATTTTAATCTAAAATATTCGGCCCAGTTTGTAACATAAATAAATATAATATTTTTCCGTGTATTGTGCCTTTGGTAATATAGATTTAATGTTTGTGCCTTTTATTTTCACGTCGACTATGTATTTGTACCTGAAGCTTAGTTGTTGTAGTCCCTGTCCGTTTACTTAGAATTAGAATGCTTATTTAACAGATAGATAGAATGATTTTGTGTAATCTCAAATTAGAAAAAGAACTTTATGTGCATCACGGACCAGTAAACGCAGCGTAGGACGTCCACCCACAAGATGGACAGGCGACCTAACAGAGACCGCAGGAAATCGCTGGATGCAGGCCGATTTCAACCGGCCCTTTTGGAGATCGATGGCTTAAGTCCAGCAGTGGACGTCCTACGGCTGAAATGATGATGATGACATAATGCATGTAATTCGCACCATTGTCTCCACATACAAATGTTACCCGTACAAACACCATACCGCTTACTAGTGATACATAGCAGCAAAAGTAGGTAGGTAGGTAGTATTTCCCTGTTCAACAGTATTCAAAAGCTCAGCTCAATTTCAAATACATGCTTATTGCCTACTTGATGTATAGAAAAGCAATTAAAATTGGTGTTTAGAGTAGATCTTGTGTACCCATTACCTTACCTTAGTTTTGAATAGATAGTAGATTTAGGTAGCCATGAAAATAACTTGAAATATATGATTTGGTTATATCTTTATGTACATGTTCTCTGTTTAAAATTTACTCTGACATTAAAATCTTAATTTTTTGAAGACTGAATTAGCTTTCGATGCTATTTAATTGGAATAAAGCATGTAATAACTGAGTAATTATGATTGTTAATTTTTAAGCTCAGATTTATTACGATTAAACCTGAAATATATGAAATTATGTACTTTGCTCTCTATCTACACAAAAAGGAATATTTGTGATATCTATTGTAAATATAATAACTATATTGAATGTCTACACAATATTGTAATAATTATAAGTATCTATTGAAATGCAGTATTAACTATTGTGCACTATGAATTTATGAAAATTGTCCATTTGATGTATGTTGATCTGGTTTTGTTAGACCATATACTGTAATTATGTATTTATAAAATGCTATAACAGCCTGCACATATGAGACCATTTCTAGGGTTCCCTAGCAAATTAATAACCCTTATAGTTTCTCCATGACCTTCTAGATGTGCTATTGTGCTAAAATTTTGTAAACAACTAGAAAAAAAAAACTTTTTAAAAACTTGGTATAATCGCAAACAAAACTATGATGATTATGTAATTCTAATTTAGCTACGGAACCCTACCATGTGCGTGTCATGACACGCTCTTGACAGATATTTACCCAAAAGCATGCGGCCTTACTTATAAACTGTACTTAAGTTAAGCAATGCTTAAAATTGCAGTGTAAACTTCTCACTGTTGGAAACTGTCACATATGAAATGATGACGATGGTGAGACAGCAATCTTAAGCAATGCTTAACTTAAGTAACGTTTATATATAAGGCCGATGGTGTCCCACAATCGGCAAGTAATCTGGTGGCTTTATGAGAGATGTGTATAATAAACGTTGCTATTCTGTTCACATAGCAGGCTATGACTTGCTCGATTTTTTTTTATTGTCTCTCCATTACACCAAATAACATCGCTACATAAAAAATTGCAATACAATAAATTGCTCTATGAGCTACAAAACCTGCCCAAAGACGCTGATTAGAATACCCGCTTGCTGTGGAACACCTGCATAAGGTCTGGGCTATATAAAATGCATTTTTATATAGCCCAGACTGAACCATTTGCAGGTATCACCAAATAGTGTGTCTGCACATATCTTTCATTTGCGCAGGCTATAAATGTTAGGGAAAATTGATTCTATGAAACCTTCAGTAATTTTATTTCAAAATATGTTTATAAACTGATAATTATGTACTTACCTATGAAATTGTATTACCCATTTATGAGTGACTAACATACAAACAATGCTGGCATTGTTTAATAACTGTATCTACAAGCAGCTTGTCCATATCTAAAGAATAATGGGTGGTACAACAGCAGTGGATGAGCCACTAATTAGCTGGTTAAGGTTGACTTCCGTGCATTGCGGCCGATCGCGGCGCGCGCGTTTTGCGCACGCATGAAAATGTATGGCGACGTTAAACGACGGCCGCACGCATCTGACGCAGACCTCGGAAACGGCGCCATACATTTTCATAGTGCGAAAACTTGGATCATTCTCAATAGATCCATTGCTATAATCCATAATGGATCTGTTAAGATTTTCTTTTCTCATTAGATCCGGTCATAAACATGTTGATTTGACAGATCAGCCACGCGCGTCTTCACGGAAGTCTGCTTTTAATCTGGTTATCCAATTTCCACTGATTTTGTTTTGAAGTCTGGCAGGAATTATTGTTAGTGAATGGCCAGCAACTAGAATTAGAAAAAAATTACCTGAATATTGCTAGTTATTTTGCAAGAATGGTGAATTTTTCAATAGGAATTTGAAATGTTAATTTACATTCCTTTATTGGTGATATCAAAATCATGACTTAATTTTACTAATAAATATTGGTGCCACTGAAAATGTATTTTATTGTCTGCTATAGCTATGATTAGCTATGACTGGGGTAACTAAATGTTAAGACAATTAAAAAATTTGTCTATATTTAAATAGTAAATTATACCAATACTGGGATAAGCAGAAAGAGTGTGCTAAGGCAAAAGGGGTCCATAGTACCATCAATATCATGGATTGTACCCATAATTTTGAACAAATTTTACTATGGGAGCACCTATGAAAAAGGAAAAAATTTCTGTTCCGTTGAAAACGGTCATTCACACTCAACCAAATTTATGGAACGGTTGATATTTTTTCGCAGTATCATGGTTGGTCCCATAGTAAAACTTGTTTAAAATGATGGGTACCATGGTATGGACAACCTTTTCAGATTAGTAACCCTTTTTGCTTAAACCTGTAGTGTGAAACAAGTTCAAAATAAAACTACTTATGACTGCTTTAGGAGGTGCGCAAGAAATATCAAACATAATATATTTACCAAAGTATCAGACCAACCAGTTGATTAGATTGGAACAAAATGCTTCATTAAGTTCCATTCTGCACAACTAATTGGTCCATACAGTTGGTTGGAGTGGAATGACTGTACAATACAAAGGTGTGTATCCACTATGTTTGCACTCTAAGCTGTGCTATGTGCATCTGCAACTGTTCCAGTGGAGATGTTATCCCTTTGATGTTACGTAAAAAACATATTTTGTGCCTAGACCGCCAAGAACGCCTTTAGGCGACACTTTACAGAACCCTTAATTACAGGAAATATACTAACAGATTATATTAAAGTTATATGATTATTTACAGGATATTTACCATGGTAAGGTTGTGGAATGAGCTCCCGATATGTCTTCCCTTGAACATGGTGCATGTAACAGCGCCGAAATATCAGGAGCTCATTCCACAACCTTACCACGCTAAATATCCTGTAAATAATCATATAATAACTTAAGTGAACAACTGTAATAGTTTAATTATTTTAAGTTTTTTTTATCATACGTAATATCATTCATCTAATGGAAATAATTAAAATTAAAGCTTGTTATTTAGCATATGATTTCAATTCATTTTGTTTGAGACCATCTGTAAACACATGGCTTGACATATAGAGCGCACTTTCGAATGCTTTTGATGCGCAACCGGCAAAATGACGGTAAAAGGGTTATTTTAGATGAGAATGTATTGAACATAATTCAAGTTAACCTCAACTATTAAGTTCTGTACAGGCAAATAACCTAAATAACAGGTAATAGAATCCGTTTTGGATAATTAACTGTAACAGTCAACGATCATAGGATAGCAATAGGACTATAGGTATTATGGTCTGGATCTGCAGTATCTGGTCATGAAATTACCAAGAGTACTAAATTTCTACTTATAGTGCTTGCACTAAATACGTAGGAATATAAGAAATAATAGAAATAGGTTGGAATTTTACATTATTTTATTACAGCTTACAAATAAAGTTATTCGGTCTTGGCCGCCGCTGGTTTAGCTTTCTTCGCCTTAATGGGCCTCTGGGAGCGGAGGATGGCTGATGCGCGACGAAGGGTAGCCTTGGACAAGTCGGTGCGGTAGTTGTTAGCTTTCAGGAGCCTCTTAGCTTTGTAGAGCGATCTCCTCGCACCGGCTTTGAATGGACGACGCACTAAGTTCTTGACGGGTTTGTTAGTCGCCTTAGCCTTTTTGTAAACTACTGTGAATCCTTTTCTGTCAGGGTTCTCTACCACGCTGATAGCTTTCTTGTGAACCAAGCCACTGTACCTGTACGAGTTGAGGTTAGTCACATTGTTCGGCTCCTTGCTGAACGGTTTCCTGATGTTACGCTTCTTCACTAGGAAGGCGTTGTTGTTGCGGATGATCATCCAGTTTAAATGGGACGACATTTTTGTAGTTTATTCGTAAAAACTACACCAAACAACGTGCTCACGACGTGTTCGAACACAAAAAGGAAAATCAAATTCTGTGACAGTGACAGTTGTCTATGCTATGCTAGCGTCAATAAAAAAAATATGTATTTTTTTTCATGATCTTGGATATAGAGTCCTTCAGTTGGACTCATAGAATATCTTCCACCATTGTGGTCAGAATAATCGTGTTTACACGATATTAAATAACGTTATAGTCACAGTCAGAGTCAAACAGAGTAAGTCGTGGCAAAGTCCAAGTCATAAACTAGTAAATTGGAGAATACTTTAAAAGCTTCAAAATACTTTAAAATACTTAAAGGCATCAGTGAAATTTTTGAATAATCACAAAAATACATAGAGATAATTTGATTATAGTTTGGATCTGCCCGTTCTTGAGCTAGTGACTAATAGCCTGGTACCGCAAAAAGTCTGTCAAAAACCAAAGAGGGCGAGGAAAACACGTATTGCACACACCGACACATTTTACTATACTAGTTCTTTAGCCGCACACCTCATTAGTGAGGGGCACACAACTACAAAAGATGTGCTTAAAATATAATCAAATGGACGATCGAGAGGGGGTAAAGACATAAAGGGGTGTAAGTGCTAAAAGGGAAACTAGGTGTATAACGCTTCCATATATTTATTTAGTGGGATGTTATACTTTCATGAGATTTATTTAGCTTGCAATACTAAAATCGACTAAAAAAAAAAAACGAAATAGCTACTGATAATCTATGGATTTTACCGTTTTCTATCATCCTCTTTTTGATATTTTTGGCATTTCATTTTGCTTATGGTGAACTGTCAAATCAAATTCCGAACTAAACTTCTGTGGGACAATTTCGTGTTGGTTTTCTTGTTTAGCTTTTTCTTTAATATATTTACAATATTTCTTGAAGTTAATGTAGTTCTTTTGTGAAAAAAATTATATGTGAGTTGTGAAAAGTGCCAAATTGATGTCTCGTGTGCGTTGGTATTATGAATCAGGCTGATCAAAATATAAACAAAGATATGTTTGATTCTGACCTGATCGACGTGGAATCCTTCGATTATAGCGATGATCAAACATGGTAAGCTTGCCTGCCTCCTTTAAATTAGTTTAAAACTGAGGCTGCACTTTATATGACACCAGTTTTAGTTCATACGATTGTCGTGTCCGGTCAAAACGTCATACCTCTTACCCACGGCCTACAGTTGCAATTTGTCCCATAGCAATTAATCGTTCAGGGAACGATATCAGGTCTGACCAGTTAGCAATACCTTAAAAACAAGACTTGATGCGAGTGGGTGTTTGCATTGTGATGATTCATGTACACACAGGTGTTTGCAGTTGTATGGATACAATGATCTTCCAAATTGAATGCATTGAATATAATTTCTCAAACAGTCTATTTATGAGCTGTTTTTTATACAACTTCAGATTCATAGCTACATTACATAGACTACATGAACTACCAGCTAGAACCAGAATATTAAAATTTATTCCTCTCTGACATACCAGATGGAACCCAAGACATTCTGCCCAGAAGTCATGAGCACCAACTGAGCCAGTCTGTTCTTCAGTCCGTTGCTTAACTACTTTCTTGTCTTGTAGGCTGAGAGGCTTTTTATGGTTCCTTACCCAAAGGGTAAAATCGCAGACCCTATTACAAAGCCTACTATGTATGTCTGTCTGTCAGTCCGTCCATCCGTCTGTCCTAACTTTAAACGGCTGTATCTTTCGAAACGTAATAGACAGCCAGTCAGTTTTCACAGAATATGTAATGTTACGGCCGATTAACTAATGAAAAAATAAAAATTAAAGTGGTGTCCCCATATACAACATATTTTTTTAATGTATTTTTGTGTTAGCTCTAATGTAAAAACGGTAATACGTACAAGCATCAAATTTGGCATGATTATAGTACACACTCTAAAGTATAACCAAGTGCAAGCTATAACTGGTAATTTTGTGTGATACAGAACCCTCAGTGCGTAAGCCGGACTCGCACTTGGCCAGTTTATTTATGCAACATACTGACGAGACGATCAAAACACTCGCTTGACTAAAATCAAATCATCTCTATTATATACTAGCGGTCTGCCCCAGCTTCGCACGGGTATAGATTATAGCCTATGTCACCCGGGGATAGTGTAGCTTCCCGTCAGTGAAAGAATTTTTCAAATCGGTTCAGTAGTTTCGGAGCCTATTCAATGCAAACAAACAAACAATCAAATCTTTCCTCTTTATAATATTAGTATAGATTAAATTACTAGTAGGATTTAAATTCCATGTTTATAATTTTTTTATACATATTGTGGCTTGTCAGAAGGTGCAGTCTTGTGCAGCACCTACTCTAAAAATTTCTTCTCGTCTCTAAGGTGGATATACATTATTGTTATGACCCCTTTGAATTAGGCTTTCTGTACGTCTACCTTGTTATCCTTTGTAAAATATGGTAGGTACATAAAATGAGAGCATTAACTGATATCTCTAAAGTTTAAATCTGATAAGAATGATATCTGCGAATTAATGTGATATAAATGCATGTAGATTATTTATAACTAGCTATTGATTGGCTTCCTTTGCTTTACACTGTTTTAAACTATCAGGATTGTTCACTAAAGTTATATGATTATTTATGGGATATTTGTGGTAAGGTTGGTGCATGTAACTGTGCCAAAATATCGGGAGCTCATTCTACAAACCACCTTACCACAGTAAATATCCCGTTAAATAATCATATAACTTCATTTGCTTTATACAGGGTGTAAGGGGAGCACTCTCAAAACCAAAAGAAGGTAATTGTACTCATCATTATGAACAACTTTTACTATGGGACCAACCCTGTAATTGCGAAAAAAATATCAGCTGTTCTATAGAAAACGGTCATTGACACTCGACAAAATGTATGGAACAGCTGATTTTTTTTTCACGATTTCAGGGCGGGTCCAATTGTAAAAGTTGTTCATAATGATGATTACAATTACCTTCTTTTGGCTTCGAGATTGTTCCCCTTACACCCTGTACCTGTATACATAAAAGCTATATCACTCGGCAATATGGCCGTTGCAGACCGTGCGTAGTAAAAGTAGCAAGTGCTTACTACGCATCGTCTGCGACGTTTTGCTCAGTGCAAGTGGCAGTGGCAGTGCTTAGTAGTTCTTCCACTGCCACGTGCACTAAGCAATACATCGCAGACTATGCATAGTAGGCACTTGCTACTTGTAATACTCATGGTCTGTAACGGACTATAGTGTAGCTTTCTATTGATGAAGGAATTTTTTGAATCAGATCAAAAGTTCCAGAGATTAAATACTTCCTAATAACTGGCCAAGAGTGTGTCATGACACGCTTATGGTTGGGTTCTGTAGCCAACACCAAATTAAAATTGTATTCACATTCATAGTTCAGGTGGTTGTAGAAAAATTCAAACGAACAAATAAATTTTACGAAAAGGTCAATAACCTTTGAGCTAGAGCATCTTCAATTTATTACAGTTTTATCACTATAACTCAGAAAGTCATAATCAGATAATAATTTTGTCCATTTGTGACATACCAAGCCCCGATTCTACTAAAGAAATTGTTATTAAATTGTAATTATTTCAATTTTATTTTTTATATAATTGCCTCAAAACTGAGTTTAATTTTTTTTTTACTAGAAAAATACCACCACCTAATATTATAATAATTTTTTTAAACTATAAATTTTGAGGCAATTATTAAAAAAATAAAATTGAAACAATTACAATTTATTTAGTAGAATCGGGGCCCAGGAAGTGTTAATGATCATTCTTAGCACTTTTTTGCCTGAAAGTGTTGAAGGTTTTTTTAAGCAGTTCCATTAAACTGGATTTCATTAGTAATTCACACAGCTGGTTTTTAGGATTGTTTTGTAAACAAGTATCTTGTTCTCTAAACTTTGTTTTGACGGTTTTCCAAACTTTGTTTTGACGGTTTTCCAAGGCCTCACTAATATATTTTCATAGGTTCGGACTAATTTCCTTTTTTTTTTAAGTATTATTTTACTAAGCTTTGATTGATGGAATATCCAACAGGTTGTGCACAATCCCAGAAGATTCCGGCCAGAAGCTGGACATTGTGACGTGGAACCTGACCTGCGACTGGCCGTTCAACGAGGATGATGACTACCTGCAGACGGAGAAGCAGCTCAACAACTTGCTCGATAGTATAATTAAATGTGAGTACCTACACCAAAGATAATAATTATAACCACTTGATGACCAAAATGCTGGCGTGTTTCTGGCTCAACGCATAAGCTTTGCCATTCAACGTGGTAATGCTGCCAGCATGCTGGGTACGCTGCCAACTGGTAGTGGGCTTGAGCATTTGGATTGTCTTTAGACCTTCAACGGTCTATGGGCAGTTTAACTGTATTTGTAGTTTTAGTTTTAGCTTGTATTTTGTTTTGTTAATAATTAACTATAAGCACTTGCCCAGTAAAAAAAATTACCACTTGATCACACATGTAGTCAAAATTCCCTTTTGCAAAATGATGCTACTTCGGTAGCCCGGGGCAGCTTGTGTTTGGAGACTCGACACTTGTGAATGGAGAATCAAAAGTCATTTATTCAATTCACGCCTAGGAGTGGCCCCGCTTGGAATAGTTTGACATGTTAGAACCTTTGGCTTATGCAGGGTAAAGGATGAGCAGTCAATTGGTTATATTGTCATTGACCTAGACCAACAGTTATTACACTGCTATTACAATAGGCATGGTGACTAATATTATCACCTCATAAAAAAGCTGATCATAAATAGAGCCCATCAATGATAAACAATTAATTTGTTCAGTAATAAATAAGTTATAAGTATTTTAATTTCATGCTAGACAGAGAGCGCACTATACTGAGTAATGACGTCACGCCTCAGGCGCGCCATACAATTGCTATACTAACACGCTTTGCGAGAACGGGACAGAGTATCCCGTCTCTATTCCCACCTAAAACTTTAAATGCTCATATCTCGATTTATCAGCCAATTGAATTTATATTTTCAGTATGTGTAATTTATTTAGTTATTTTCATCGCTAAGCCTGTTATTTGCAATAAACTAAACATTAGGACACATGCCTATTCGCCTTTATTTATTTTCTCTCTTGAATCTAGCCAAAACTAACACCAAGGGGCCCCGTTGAATATAAAATACAATTGATTATTAAATGTGTATCAAAGGGAATGTGAAACTATTGTACAGTATAGGAAACCCGTACGAAGCGCTTTGATTCCACATTTATTGTGCGAACTGCTAGTCTGTGAAATTCGCTGCCTGAATAGGTGTTACCCATCGCTAAAAGCGATCTCTTCCAGGCAAATATTGGCATTGGTAACTATATAAGCCCATACCAGAGGGGTTTACTAATAGTAGCCATAAAGCCTATGGCAGTTTTTTTTAAAATAAATAATAGGCTTGCGCTTGACCGCCAACTCGCCTGATGTTAAGCGATGATGCGGTCTACGGTGGATCACGCTTGCCTAGAAGAAACCGATTCACTCGTGATTTGAAGACACCTAGATTTTTTTATTCCTTATTTTATGAGGAATAGACTAATTTATGTTTGTTTTTTTTCATAGAACAGAGACGTATTTTTTTAATATTCATTGTATATGTTGCACCATAAGTTTTCTATTTTGGTTTAAAAAGTCACCCTGTAATCTGTATGCTCGTTTTAATACAAAACCGAAATGACTAGCACGATATAATCGTAAAAATAGCAATACATCTAACAGTTCAATCGAATCTTATCTAACATCAATAAATTGATGAATGAACATTATAATTAAGCCGAATCGATTCAATGATTTTGTCAATCATCGCGCTTAAGACGAGACGCGAACAATCGCTAGGCGATCTACTTCTATTCGCCACGCGTCATAAACTCTGGACAAAGGATCCCATTTCGTACTCGTATCTAGGTATCAGTTGGTAGCCGTTCCGATATATTACTCCGATGGTAGTAATCTAATAGGGGTACAGTCATGCACAGAACAGTGTTAAATTACAATGGCCCTAACTCAGTCAGTAAGCTATTAGTATCTTAACATTTGCATGATCTAATTCCCCCCTGCAGGCCTAGCACGGGCCGTGGACAAATTGTCTTTCCGCCGTTTTTATCCCGCGAGAAAAAGACAAACATATCCATATTCTAGCTTTGTCGCGTCTAGGCGTGGATAAAAGCGGAGGAAAGACAATTTATCCACAGCCCATGCTAGGCCTGCTGCCCATTTTTCTATCGGACAGCGAGAACAGGCACGAAAAGGCGACACCGTTTCATGGTTCATATACCGAAAACCAGTACGAAGCGCTTTTATTCCACTTCTATTGTGCGAACTGCTAGTCTGTAGAATGCGCTGCTGAATGGTTTCCCCAATAGTTAGAAACTAGGTGACTTCAAATTAAGAGTGAATCGGTTTCTTCCTTCTTTCGGCAGATGGTTTAAAGTTCCATTTGCTTAATAAGTCCCTAAAATCTTAGATTGACTATGACGCACTATACGATATATCATAACGAAGTCTGAAAGTGGTTCGACTATTAAAGAATTGTTTGAGTGAATCGTTTCTAAGAAAGAAAATATTACAAGCCATCTAAAAGAAAAAGGCATCGATTCCGATGCACTCTAAACTAAACCAAATTTGACAGCCATTCTGTCAAACCACTCATTAAACTAAACCAATCTGACAGGACAAAAATTATCTGCCTCTCTTTTCAATGACGGCACCCGGTTCGAACTTCGGCCCTGCATCAATGACTTAAGTATTTAGTACCTAAATAAATTGTGCATTTTCGATGGCACCGCTCACAAACGGTGAAGGAAAACATTGTGAGGAAACCGGTATGTCCAAGAACCTCTAGAGTTAAAAGACATACGAAATTCACCAACATGCACTGGGCCAGCATGGTGGCTCTACCCATCCTCTCTCCCTGAGAGAAAGCCAGAGTCCCATCAGTGGGAACATTATAGGCTGAAATGATGATGATCAATATCGTACTTGTGTGTATAAAAGCGAAAGTGTGTTCGTTTATTTCCCACGCAGTAACAGAACAACGGATCAACGTTATTTTTTGCTTAGAGATATTCGGAGGGCTGGAGATAATACATAAGATATAGACATTTTTATCCCGGATAAATTTGCAGTTAACGAGAGAAAAAAATCAAGTCTGAATAGTTCCCCAATAACTTCAAACTAGGCGTCTTTAAGTCGCTAGTGAATCGGTTTGTTCTAGGCAAGCGTGCTCTATCGTAGTTCACATTATCGTTTAGCATGAGGCGAGACGGTGGCAAGCCTGTTGAAAAAAAATACCTTATGAATAAAAATATTGACTGCGCGAGCGAGAATGTGCGTAATCTGTCTACGGGTTCTTAATGCTACTAAGCTAGATCATTAATCATTGTACACTGTAGAATTGCTAACCACATGCTGAGATTAGAAAGGAAAAAAAAAACACTTGAACTCTACCGTAGTCCGTTACACTATAGAACACATCGCCAGGCCTAATAATAGACTTAAATGTCACAACAAAGCTAAATAAAGAATGCGAGCTCCATTTCCGCGTAAGAGAACATGCATACGTAAAGCTGGGGCCAAATTAGTGATATTTCAACGCAACGACTGACAAAATATGAACCTATCCACACTTTTGTAGATGGGTTTTGTCAACACGGCAAATGCTATGTCATGATTTGTCAGACGCAAAACGCTGGATGCCGTCAAAGAACGGCCCAGACTTAGCTATTATAATTGACAAAATACAGCAGCACGGAATGAGTTTTCTTTACTCTTTTTTAGCCATCATAGGTGGCAAACTACACATCACATCATCAGCCATTAAACGTCCACTGCTGAACAAGGCCTCCCTCTTAGAGAGGGGTGTTGCCATAATCCCCACGCTTGGCAGGCGGCTTGGGGATCGCAGTACGTTCACCGTGTACTAATAGGATGCTGCTGCCCATCCTCCGGTGGTTCTGGTCGCAGTTTTAGGACATACCCGGGTCCAAACTAGCAGATAAGCAATCACCGTCGCCTATGGATACTGGTTAAACCAGAGGCATCAGAACTACGTTGCCGACTCTTAACTCACCTTTTTAAGAACCCCATGTCGTAGCTTCTCGGGAACACCGCGGAAGGTACCTCAATTTACATTTTGCGATTGTGAGGCAAGAAAGATCGTGTGCATCGAGCAGTGTGCTATTTACACTGATCTATGATATGTGCATCAGGCGGTGGCGGCTAGTGCGATGATAAACCGTGACGCCGGCACCAGATCAAACACGCCGAATCGATCCGAAACGCCGGAATAAGAATAGTTCTTCAGAAAACTCCCCGTTGAAAATACAATGAAAAATACAGAGAGACCCAACCCTACGTCCGTTACTCACCTCCAAACCCTAACGATGATGGTTTAATTGATGATAACTTGTGTTTTGCCACCCATATTCGTCGCGGTTGTCACGGCTGTAATCATCATTTCAGCCGTAGGATGATAGGATGCTGGACATAGACCTCCCCCATCGATCTCCAAAAAGGCCGGTTGGAAGCGGCCTTAATCCAGTGTTTTCCTGCAGTCTCTTTTAGGTCGTCTGTCCATCTCGTGGGTGGACGTCCTACGCTGCGCTTACCGGTCCGTGGTCTCCATTCGAGAACCCACGGCTGTACCCAGCATTAATTCTAAATACATTTCATTCATGGAAATGTTTCCCAGTCCATAGGAATTAGAAAAAGCGGCGGCACTTCGGTCTGTTTTCTCGGCGCTGCGCAAAAACTGGATAGTTAATTGATAATTGCCGGCGCAGGAAGCAATCTATGGCACGGCTTCCTATTGCAGATATGTACCTCATACATAGCTTAGCCATTTAGGTTCATATCTATTAACATGAGACCTGGATAAGCAAGGTATGATGCCATTATGGTATGGCAAGAACATCGTTGATGGGCAAAAACGATGCTTGTTATAAATTATGGCACGAAACAAGCTGAGTATGGATTTTGTTTCACGTAAGAGCATGGTTACTAGGCCAAAACATACAAGTGGACAGTGTTTTTACCCCACTGCCCAAGAACGAGGGTTTTTTTGGGCGGATGTATTGTTTGTTTGTATTTTTAAAGGTTTTGTACATTATCTCCTTCCATGTTTGTGTATGTCATGGATTGAACTTTTGAGTTTCTTGGAGAAACCGGTTTTTTCACGATCGCCAATTTATCATTAGCGTAAATTAATGCATAGCTAACACACTGGCAAAATAACTAAGAACATGACACACTTGCGAAGTAGGTAAGCATTTAAGATAAAGGGTGGGATCCATTACCGTCAGTAGAAGATCCATACTTGGAATAAAACTTGACAATCGGTTAGCGTTGGCGTGGAACTGTGTTGCGGGAACAAAGTTCTTGGAGTTTCTGCAGTTAATATGCTTATACGGGGTACATGGAACGGTAATACCAAGTCGAAAGGAGGTAACTTTATTGATCATTATGAAGTAAACTTTTATCTTGGGACCAATCCTGAAATCGCAAAAAACAGGTGTTCCCTATATTTTATTAGTGTCAATGACATTTTTTTTCTCAGTTAAATGATTATTAACTGGATATTTACCGTGATAAGGTTGTGGATATAATAGAAATTCCGATACGTCGTCGCAGTTTTTCTTTTTCTTCTTTTTTGGGATTTTAGTGTTGTTGGTCCCATAGTAACAGTTGCTTATAATGAGTACAACGACCTCCCTTCGACTTAGTACCACCGTTCTGCATAACCCTGTATAAAGCATCTTCAAGAGTAAAGGCAGATCCATTCGATCCAATTTACCTCTATATTTTTTCAAGATGTTTTTGGTAGCGTTGGTAACATAGTAAAAGCTGTTCATAATGAGTACAATGACATTCTTTCAGCTTAGTACCACCGTTCTGCATAACCCTGTATAAAGCAACTTGTATAGTGTGTGGGCAGATTCATTACGATGCAATATACCTCTACAAGCAGACACTGAACTTGGAAAATACCTACGCGTTATAGGAAGTACGACTCGATCTCTACTAGCGCTTATAGTCAATGTGTTTTACTTATAAATCTTATAATACTTCCGCGCGTCAATGTTATTGACTATTACGTCATTGTTTCACCTGATAAAGATGGTGTTCAATAAATCAATGTCTTCTAAACAAAGATTTAAAATATAGAAACAGACATCATTTATGTTGGGACAAAAAACACAATATACAAAAAAAAAAGGGATACGCTAAAAAAAACACTAAAAGTAGACTAAAACCATACTTGTTATTGTAAAGATAATGCTCAATCATCATCATCATCATCATCATTTCAGCTATAAGACGTCCACTGCTGGACATAGGCTTCCCCAATTGATCTCCAAAAGGGCCGGTTGGAAGCGGCCTGCATCTAGCGTTTTCCTGCGGTCTCTTTTAGATCGGTAGATAGGTTTTTTTAATTCAGACTCCTGAGCCATGCAACCAAACCCAAACCAAACTCCAACGACTATTAAAAATCTATGTTCCTTCGTAATAACAATAATCAAGCAGTATAATGTGCCCAAAATAAAATGCTTGACACAAAACAGATAACGGTACCATTTAAAAAAATAATCTAAATAGGCTTGAGCTTGGCCGCCAACTCGCCTGATGTTAAGCGATGATGCGGCCTACGATGGAGCACGCTTGCCTAGAAAAAACCTATTCACTCTCGACTTGAAGACACCCAGATTGTAACTATCGGGGAACACCTACTCAGGCAGCGAATTCCACAGACTAGCAGTTCGCATAATAAATGTGGAATCAAAGCGCTTCGTACGGGTTCTCGGAATATCAACCATAAAGCGGTGTCGATTCTTCGTGCCCACTCTGGCAGTCCGATAGATAAATGGGCAGGAGGGAACCAAATCATGCAGATCTGTAGCACACGTACTCACGTATCATATTATTATGATAATAAATTAGTTTTTGCCCCAATAAATTTTTATCATCGCTATCGTAATCGAACTTACTTTAATAATTTCTTCGCGCAGTATCGGCACAGATTCTGACGTAATACGTTAACAATTATTTGCATGCAACGCCAGAGTTGCGCCTACGCATCGATTACCATTCGAAACTTGTATAGACGTTTCACTTTCTATCCAGTAAGGGCAGTAAATAGTCTGAGATCTTATACAGCATAATTGTGTTTATTCTTTAGGTTCACATGTATCTAGGTGACTAGGTGACCAACCGTGTGTGTATGGGCGTGTGTCGGTGTGTGTGTGCGTGCGTGTGAGTCTTTGGGTTCAAAAAGCATCAGTTGTCATACCTTTTTCAAAATTTATCGCTTTTGTCTGTTATAATTTTGTGGACATATATCGCTAATGATATTACTGGCTAAATACCAATTTGCATGCGTAGTTAACCTCTGTGTCTTTTGTTAGTGGAAAAACTACACATTTAAACATTGTAACTACATAGGTTCCCACAAGATTAAAGAGCAATAAAAAAATCTGTCAATCACTGGACTTAAAAAAACATTCGTCGAAGGGGGTTCTTCAAATTATGGACAAATTAAATACCATGTATCAGAAAAAGCTATTTGAACTCCTTTACATGCTGCTGCAAACCTGTTTAACAAGTACCTGTCTAGAATACCTAGACCAGCTCAGTCAATTTACAGGCTATCTTTAGACAACCCTAGATATCGATCGAGATGTTGGCCGACATTCTATTTACGGATGTCTTGCGTGAACCGGAGGCTGTATAAAATGTCCCCTCTCGGAGTATCACTGAGCGTGAATATCCAGAAAGTAAAAAAACTGTCTTAGAATTTAGGTAATTAAAATAAAACCGGCCACGTGCGAGTCGGGCTCGGGCACTGAGGGTTTCGTACCACAACAAAACTTTATTTAGATAACCGACTTCCAAATTTGTATAATATAAGGTCGTCCAAGTAACCGAATTAACAGTTATAACTTGGTGATGAACAGAATTTTGTCACGGACTCGCACTTGGGAATTATTTATTATTTGTTTTTATACTTGAGTATAACTATACTATATTAGTAGTATACTAGTGTGTACTATAATTGTGCTATAATCATGTCAAGTTTGACGCTTGTACTACCGTTTTTACATTAGATCAACTACAAAAATACGTTTGCTGTATGGATGCCCTTTCGTTTTTACTTGTGGACTAATATTACATATTAAGTGAAAATTTTAACTGGTTATCTATTACGGTTCGAAAGAAACCAGCCGTTTAAAAGTAGGACAGATAGACAGACAGACGGACTTTACGGGGAAACTTTATATAAAACCGGCCAAGTGCTAGTCAGGCTCGCGCACTGAGGGTGCGGTACCACCAAAAAAATACAATATAAATCAATTCAAAAAACTGACATCAAAATGTTTTAAAATGGCATTACACTTCGGTGAAAGAAAATGAGGCCATCCAAATAACCCAACTACCAGTTATAACTTGGTAATTTGTCACTGACTCGTAACCACCGAAATACGTTTGTAGGTATGGGGACCCCCTTTTGTTTTTACTTATTGACTTCTTTAGTATTTCTTAATTAATCCTCCGCAACATTACATAATCTGTGAATATTTCAACGGGCTATCTATTACGGTTCGAAAGATACAGCCGTTTAAAGATAGGACGGACAGATAGACATCGTAGGTTTAGTAATAGGGTCCCGTTTTTACCCTTTGGGTACGGAATCCTAAAAACCTGTTGCTAAGCATCTAGAACATTTCTTGTGTTTTACAAGGGTGTTAGTGGTCAAATGATGATTGCTTTCACGTTTCTATGTCGTTAAAATCCTTACTCCTTCTCCCCCCGGACACTGCACAGAGCGGACGCGTTTTTGTCAAACCCGTCTCAGTTTAATTTTATTTAAATGTTGTTAAATCAAAGTTATAAGTGACATAAAAAAGTTTCAAATAATAGGAGTTCATACATAGCAAGGAAGTGTCTCCAAGCGGTGAGTGGCTATCTATACGTGGCTATACGCACGTCGTTTGACGGGTGAACGCAACAGGTAGGCACCTGTTGCACACCATTCTCACCACCTGTTGCGCATACGCAGCGCAAGTCGCATACCACCGATTTGTGCTTGCCTGGTACAACGCGTCATATTGTAATTATTTTGCGATCCCCCTGCACACCCCGCCACCCGCGCCTGCGCTGCTGCGCCGCCCCGCCACTGCTGGTCCGTCATAAAGCCTACGCGTCTCTCGCTACGCTACTACGCCATTATAGCTACGAGAACGAGCCTACAATGCCACTCAAGCGCACCCCGCCGCCGCGCTCCTCTCCTTCCATGCAATCGCTGGAGCATTGTAAGTCGGATTCTAATATAAATGAGTCACCGCCAGCCTTCACTGCCTCATCATTTGTTTCGTGCGAGTACGCATCAAGCGAACCTAATATCGGACGTAAGCGAAAGCACAGTGAAGATCTAAGTAGAACGGAAATTCTTGATATGTTTGCTGCGTTGCAAAAAAAACAGGACGAAAAGTTTGCAGCCCTCATGACTAAGGTTCAGGGAGGTATTGACTCGCATACTGAACAAAATAAAAATATATCTAGCTCCATTGAGTTCCTGGCACAAAAATACGACGAGTTGACTTTGAGAATCAACTCTTTGGAGCAGGATAAAACATCTGCACACCAATATATTCAAACGCTGGAGACTAGATTGGAGCAAATGGACCGTTATTTACGTAGCACAAGTATTGAGGTACGTAATGTGCCAAAAATTGCTGGTGAAACAAAGGAAGACCTACTGAAAATTATTAAAAAAGTGGGCAATTCTCTTAGCATTCCAATCCAATCACCAGAGATTCGCGATGTATATCGCATTAATACTAAAAGCGAAAACAACCAGCCTATAGTTGCGGAGTTAACCACCGTCGGACTACGAGATAAGATAGTTGGGTCTGTAAAGGCGTATAACAAAAAATATACAACTTCTAAGTTCAGCACGACCAATCTCAAAATAGAAGGTCCAACCAAACCTATTTACATATCGGAGAGTCTCACTATACAAGCGAAAAAATTATTCTATTTGGCCAGAGAATTTGCTAAAAGTAATGAATTTAAATACTGTTGGACTTCACGCGGCAAGATATACCTAAGACGAAAGGATGGAGCCTCTTTAATTAAAATCAGCGGTGATGGAGACTTCGATGACTTGAAGAAACAATGACTTACTATAATTGTTTTTTTGATATATTCGTACATTATTTTTGATTTAATCTTGATAGAATCTTCACAACCTGCTATTTTTATTAATGTGCTTATTTTTGTTTTTTATATTCTGTTCTTGTATTTCATGCTCACTCAAATTCTAAACACATGTACACTTATACAAATACATACATACACATATTACACTAAAAAACATATGTACACATATTACACACACTCATACATACACATATTTATATTATATTACACAGCAAAGGCCAAATTATTTATCGCAAGCCATATCATACACGTAAAATGTTACGAAATTATAGGCAATTTTTGCTCAAACACGAAAACTCTTCGGACAATATGTACCTTTAGTGGTTATTACACTAAGTTTGTTCACAATTTGAATACTTGTTTTGCAATCAAAGTTAAAATATTATATAACATGGAAAATTATATAAATACACTCACTATGTTTTCAAGAATGTTGTTACTAACTCAGCACACTATTACTTCCTTGTCAACTATTAATGGATGATAATACCTTCATTATCGCAGAGGTTGATAATTCAGCTAATGTTGAGTGTCTTTCTCTGAGTGATTCTAACGGTTGCCGAAGACTTCTAAATTGCGATTCTAATAATGAGAACTCTTTAATAATTTTATCGCTAAACATACGCAGTATTAACTGTAATTTTGATTACTTCGTTGCACTTGTGTCCAGCCTCGATATACAGGTGGATGTCTACGTTCTGACAGAATGTTGGACAAATTTACAAAACCCACCACCTAATTTAGATGGTTACAAAATGTTCTGGACTCAAAACTTTATTAATCAAAATGATGGTGTTGTTGTCTACGTTAGACAAGAACTGGAAGCTACTTCATATGAACCCAAGTGCACGGATGGTAATTGCCTCCTTATTAATATTTCACCAGATTATACAGTTTTGTGTACGTATCGCCCACCTTCTTTTAAGAATGAGACAAACTACCTCCATTCTATAGATGAGATATTAAATAATATTAACACTAGAAATATAATTTTAACAGGTGACGTCAATATTGATACTTTAACAAGTAACCTATCAAAATCTGCTGAGATGTACCTAAATATGATGGCTCTGCATGGTCTCAGACAAGGTATTACTCGCCCAACTCGCATTAAATCATGTCTTGACCACTTCATGGTTAAAACATTGGGCGTCTGGAAAACCATTGTTTTCGAACAAAAACTTACGGATCACTCTACCATACTTCTTTATATTAACAACACAAAAATACACAAAGCAGTAACCACCCACAAGAAAGTAATTATTAACTATGAAGGCTTGAACGAATCATTTTTACAAGAACAGTGGCGAGACGTATATGAATCTGAAGATGTTAATCTAGCAGCAGAGTTACTAACAGCAAAATTAGTAAATATTATAAATACTAATACACTAATTAAAACTATATCCAAACGAAATCAACCGCTTAAACCTTGGATTACTAAAGGAGTAGTTAAAATTATAAGAAAAAGAGATGTTCTGCATAAAAAAGTTAAAATGGCGCCGCAAGATAAAAAAGTGAATGATTATTACCTAAGATATAGAAATATGTGTAACAAAATCATAAAAAATCTTAAAAGCGAATACTATAAATACAAACTTAACAAAAACAAAGGTAATATTAAAGAGACCTGGAAAATAATAAAGGAGGTTTGTGATTTTAGGCAATCAAAAGTACCATCACGAGAATTGCTCAATAGCCAAAAAAACCCCACAGAGGCACTGAATCTAGTTAATTCATACTTCACCTCAGTTGGAGGTAAACTTGCTGGTAACATATTGAATGAAATGAATAAATCAGAGATAGAGCTAGCAGCACTTGCCAAGGAACCTAATCCTCCAGTCAACTCTATATCATTCATGCCTACAGATCCTGTTGAAGTAAAGAGTATTATATTCGGCTTGAAATCGCAAAGTGCTCCTGGATGGGATAAAGTTTCTACTGATATTCTAAAGAATTTTGTAATGTTCCTGGCTGAGCCCATTGCATTTATATGCAATCTCAGTTTTGAAACAGGTATATTCCCAACTATATTTAAGCAAGCTGTCGTATGTCCGATCTATAAATCCGGTGAAAAATCAAATCCTTCAAATTATAGGCCTATCTCTCTTTTATCAGCTCTCTCGAAAATTTTAGAAAAACTTGTTAAAAAAAGAGTTATGCGGTACCTCGAAATCAACAATCTGTTAAATAAAAACCAATACGGTTTTAGAGAGGGTAAGTCAACTGAGGACGCCGTGTTAACGTTGACTTCGTTAATTACGTCTTATATGGATAAGAGACACAAGTGTGTCGGAATTTTTCTGGATCTGCAGAAAGCTTTCGATACTGTCTCGATTCCTATTCTATTAACGAGACTAGAAAACGTTGGAATTCGAGGCATTGCTTTAAAATGGTTCACAGATTATTTAACGAACAGGCTTCAACGAGTTCGAGTGGATGGGCATGAAAGCGACAACGTTGGCTGTACTTATGGTGTACCGCAGGGAAGTACCCTAGGCCCAACACTCTTTCTTATTTATATAAATGAACTTTGTGCTAGCTCCTCCCCTGGTTTAGATCTACTCATGTTCGCGGATGACACCGTGTTACTCTGTCATGATAAATCTTGGCCTAAAGTTAAGCAGTTGGCGGAAACGTGTCTTGCAAACGTGACGCTATGGCTAGAGGATAATCTTTTAACTCTAAACGTAAGCAAAACAAAGTACTTGTGTTTCAGTAAAAGAATTACAGGAGGTCCTAGAAATGATTTTGACATTAAAATACATACTTACCCATGTAACCGTAATACCTGTCCACCTTTAACTAATCTATGTAGCTGCTCTAATTTATCGCGCGTTAATTCTATAAAATACTTAGGGGTCCTCTTAGATGATAAACTTACATGGCAGATACATATTAATTCCCTAGCATCCAGGATCAGAAAATTAATATATATTTTCAAAACCCTTAGGACAGTTGCGGACCTAAAGTTAATAGTACAAACCTATAAAGCGTTGTGCGAGTGCCTCATTAGGTATTGTATCTGTGTGTGGGGTAGCGCAGATAAAACACATCTTATTACTGCAGAGCGAGCTCAACGCGCGGTTCTAAAAGTAATGATGTATCTACCTTTTAGACACCCCACTACTGAAGTTTACGAAAAAGCAAATGTTTTGACGGTACGAAAACTTTTCATTCATGAAAGTCTACGGAGACACCATAGAAAAATTCCAACAAACCAATCAGTCAGCAACAGTAGAAGTAAAATATGTCGTGCCCCTTTTGTCAACACCAGATACGCACAAAAACAATTCACGGTAGTTGTCACACGATTATATCACAAAATAAACAAAGCTGGCAAAGTGGACCAACTCACCGATAGAGAACTTAAAAATACTATTCTGAAGTGGCTCAAGGAGTATGACTACAAGGGCATTGAGGATATGCTTGAGGGTTTTTATTTCTGATTTTCATTTGGCACGTCCACTAACACACACACACTCACACACTCACTCACTCGCACACGCACTCACTCACACACACACCCACTCACACATACACACACACACACACACACACACACACACACTCACTCACACACACACACACACACACTCACACACACATACATACACATGTTCACACAAACTGCGCATAGAATAGCGCAGACTGTTGTATTTAATGGTTTAAAAATTATTTTATCTAATTATTATTTTTCTTTTGGCTACTTATTGGAATGGTAATCAAAATTTTAAATTACTTTTAAATATTATTATTTTTTTACATACTTTTAAAATGCTTTATTACTGTTTTGGTATAATTAATTGATACATTAATAGGAGAAGCCATTGGCTCCCGTCACACAGTCTCTGACTAGTTCAGGAGCCTCTGGGATCATTACTATAGCTTAACATAAATTATGCCCGAATAAATGATTTGTATTTGTATTTGTAAATATCGCTTATATGTCCTGACCATTGCATACAAAATGCAAATTCCTCAATTTTGGCGCGAAAACACATTTCTATGCGGCCAGTGTTCCACTGCGACTGTACTATTACATATTCTGTGGCTGAGCTCTATTCTGATACTGGCGCTAATTTTATTTCGTAACCTCAGCTTATACCCACTATTTCAAACCATGTAGTAACATAAATAAAGCTGTAAATTGATTGATGAACGTTCCACAGTTTATTGTAAAGCTGGAGATGCGATTTTTTGATGGGTTCGTTGAACTGGGTTTGGTCTTCCGCGTTAATTACTCGGCTTAGTATCGAACTTAAATTAGTTAGCGAGAACCCATTATCACTTCACCTGTAGATGTTAACTGCGCTTTGGTTTATTTTACAAATGTGCTATCTGATAACACAGAATAAATAATAGTAAGTTATTTTATTTTAGGTTTTTACCTTCTTCATATATAAAAGGCGCTGTGTTTATGTATGTGTTTGCCCCCCTGTATCCGCCAATGTCAGTCTACTACAAATTCTAATATTAATACTGCGGTAGAATAAAATTGATAAAAATCCAATATGCCTTCAATTATTTCTTCAAGGGCGTCGTGCGAACGAGGTGGGAAAGTTAGATTAAGCGCAATAATCGACATCATCTAACTTTTCCGTATTATTTATTTAACCCAGTGGTTCGCAGTTAGTTTTTCCTGCGTACCACTTCAAGAAAGACCTCAAACTCGCGTACCCCGCGAGCTCGGCTCGAGCCACCAAATCCAGTTGCAGTCAGGTCCGGCGCAGATTCACTTTGTGACGACCAGTAAAGTATGACATTCTATGAAAGACGGAAAGACGTCACGTTGTATGCATTTCGTTGGATGCAGACGGACTACAAACAGTGCAGACGGAGTGACGACTTTCATAGAATTGTGTACTTTGCTGGTCCTCAAAAACTGCGTCTGCACCGGACCGGACTGCAACTGGATTAGGTGTGCTCCAGCCTTTATTGTTGGAATGATAAATAAAAAATGACATACTGGTAACGGGATACCGATTAAATTATCTTAGTCAAGAGATTGCCGCGCATACCTCTTGATGCGACTTCGCGTACTCCTGGGGTACGTGTACCACTATTTGGGAACCACTGATTTAACCCTTTGTTACGTCTTTATTTTTGTCCTCAATCTCAGTAAATCGATTCCTTTCGATTTAATCGACTCATTAAGTCGATATTAACACAAAAAAACAAAACTTACCACCGTTTTCTATTCCAGGTGAAGCCCTCTCCATGCCTGACAAACACAAATTCGACTCGCGAACATACGTGCGGCCGAAGAAGCGTATGTCAAGACCTAGCATCCAGAACATTGTAGAGGTTCCATCAAACCCGTCGTCAATGTCTCCGCATCCCTCGCTCAATCCCGCGCTCAATCTTGCATTCAACCCTGCGCTCAGCCACGTGATGAATCTCCAAGGATCAGCGAATAAATACATGACGTACAACAAGTATAACTCGTCTCTGGGGCCTATAAGCCCGCTGTTGCGGTTGAAGACCTTCAATGTGGATACTCATACGGAGAATAGCAGTGCAGTCAAAGAATACGCCTTGAAGAGAAAGAGCCTGGTTCAGGATGAGGACCCGCAGGTTGGTACATTTCTTTGTACAGTGCCACCAACTTAGCTGTTCAGGTGGACAAAATTGGAACTAGTTTTTTCTTGGTGAATTTCTTAGGTGGCAATACTTTGTCCTCCACTGGCGACTGTACTTTCAATTTACAGGTCTTATTCTTCCTTAGTATTCTGCTAAGTAAGGCGCGTCTCTTTAAATAAACCCGGCCCGACCGGGAAAATGAGGTCATCCAAATAAACCAATTACCAGTTATAACTTGGTAATTATCAGAAATTTGTCACCGACTCGCACTTGGTCATTATTTATTATTTGTTGTTATACCATAGAGTGCGTACTATAATCAGGCTAAGTTTGACGCTTGTACGTATTATCATTTTTACATTAGAGCTAATACAAAAATACGTTTGTTTTATGGGGACTTTCGTTTTTACTTTTTGACTTTTTATTATTTCTTAGTTATTCCGCCTTAACATTACATATTCTGTGAAAATTTCAACTGGCTATCTATTACGGTTCGAAAGATACAGCCGTTTAAAGATAGGACAGAGACTGACAGACAGACAGACATCGTAGGCTTAGTAATAGGGTCCCGTTTTTACATTTTGGGTACGGAACCCTAATAACTAGTTCTAGTTACTAACTAGTAGTAATATCACCTCATCATCATCATTTCATCCGTAGGACGTCCACTGCTGGACATAGGCCTCCCCCATCGATCTCCAATCTCTGATCTCCAATCGATCGCAATCACCAGCGTTGTATCAATTGAAAGTTGTTAATGCTACTAGATTTCATTGTGTACCAAAATAAATCTTGTGCAAAAATGTCACCGATTTGACGAGCCAGCTAATTGAACTAGTTTTCATCGAATCGTTGCAGCATTTGATCAGAAGACCGTTATGCCTTGAGATGGCGCTGCGTCATTGACATCGCATTCAGATTGATTGATCGTAAACACTGCTCGTTAAATTGGGACCCGTCTGACTATACTTGGATCTTCGTTTTATCTTTGCTATCTATGTACTTACCTAAAGTATACTGGGTGACTGGTTATAGACTGTAGAAATATTTGGGGATATCATTGTAACTCTTACTATGGGACCAACCATGAAATGGCGAGAAAAAAAATCTGCTGTTCCATACAAAAAGTTCATTGTCACTATGAAATGTACGAAACAGCCGTTTGTTCGCTGAAATCGTTTTTTTGCGTTTTTAGGGTTGGCCCCAGAGTAAAAATTGTTCATGGGTACTACGCTGGGCTGGGCGCGGATGAGCTGGGTATGATGGGTAATGGTGGGCCCCTTTCGGTATATAATACCCTTTCCGCGTAACCCACTATAGCAGCAAAGAAGGTTTCTTTTGCATCCCACAAACTGTTTAAATTGTCTGTATCAGAAAGGCCATGTATCCGTTTTTGTATATATGAAACAAAGTTTTTACGTATATTTCTATACTAGCTGCGTACCGCGGTTTCACCCGCGTAGTGATAAGAAATGGTGATGATGATGACGGAAATTAGCTTCTCTCCGCCCATTGAACTATACCCATGCAAAAATCAGCTCGATCCGTTGCTCTGTTGTTGCGTGAAAGAGGAACAAACAAACCAACAAACTTTTCGAATTTATAATATTAGTATGATGAAGTCGAGATAATAATTATTAGATCGTCAACAAAACTCATTAAAGGTTCAAACAGTACATTTAAATAAATAAATTCAGGAAAGAGGATAGGACGAAGCAGCCGCGTGGACTCTATAAATCCGTTTACCGTTATGTAGCAAGGTTACTATAAACATTTATACCGACAGATATACTCACTTCCTCCTGCATACTTGAATGCATTAGTAATGCGTAAACATAAACGGAATTCAATATTTATCAATCAGCCACTAAACTCAAACATACACGTCTGTCAATCTGTATCTGTTTTTTTGTAAAGGTGTCGAATAAAATTTATTTTCTTTCTTTTCTATCTTTCTTTCTTACTATGTATATACTTTTTTTTTTCTGGGCAAGTGCCTTTATTAACTAAACAAAATACAAGCTAAAACTAAAACTACAAATACAGTTAGACTGCCCATAGACCGTTGAAGGTCTAAAGACAATCCAAATGCTCAAGCCCACTACCAGTTGGCAGCGTACCCAGCATGCTGGCGGCATTACCACGTTGAATGGCAATGCTTATGCGTTGAGCCAGAAACACGCCAGCATTTTGGTCACGCGTCGCATTAACCAGGCGCTCTGAAAGATTTTTGAAAATGAGGTGAGCTCCCGGTCCCCAAGGGCCCAATGTCTCGACCCCAAACGCCTCAAATATATAACCACTGCCGAGGTTAGCATATTTGCGTCGCTTGTGCTGCTCTGCCGAATTGGCAGCCGCGCCAGCCCTACCCTGTGTCTCAGGAAGATGTGACGGCGCCAAAGTATCGACACAAGTTGCGTCCCATACAAGGGGCCGCCCCAACCTCCAGGGCACAAGTGTCATACTGTATATACGAGTACACTCCGTTTCACTAAGTACATATAAGTATTACGGTAGCGATTTTGGTAGATTTTGTTTCAACTGTGTGGAACGAGATTTATTACCTCCAGTAGGCCTAGCATGGGCTGTGGATAAATTGTCTTTCCACCGTTTTTATCCACGCTTAGACGCGACAAAGCTAGAATATGGATACGTTTGTCTTTTTCTCGCGGGATAAAAACGGTGGAAAGACAATATGTCCACGGCCCGTGAGGTCTGCAGGACCTCAGGTAATTAGGTGCAAGTGGTGCAAGGTATCACCCCAAAATTGCACCACCCAAAGTTTGAAGTCTGGAGAGCTAATTTCTAAACAAAATGTTCCACGCTGCCGCAATACATGACTTTCTAAACTAAAGTGCTTTTCGTGAAAGAAGTCCCCCAGACGTGCCGCTGTCATAGCGTATCAAACACTATCAGTATCATTTCACTACTTTTTATGCACTTTTAACGTACACGACTCTTTCAAGAACATCATCAGGCAGTAAACGTCCACTGCTGAATAAAGGCCCCCCTCAGGGGGGGGGGGTGTTTAGTCATAATCCCCACGCATGGCAGGCGACTTGGGGTTCGCAGTACGTTCCCCGTATACTAATAGAATGCTCCTGCCCATTCTCTGGTGGTTCTGGTCGCAGTTTTAGGACACATTCGGGTCCATCCTTGATCGAAGATAAAAAATAAAAAAGCTTGTTAAAAAAAAATATACTAACATAATGGATTTAGTTGTCCACTTTGAATTTAGGTTGGTTCATGAACTGTTTGTGGTCTGTAGCATTGTTTATTGAGACAAACAGTATATTTACATAGTCGCAACCTTTATGTTCTAATCCGTAGAGAAGCTACTTTGACCCTGACTGTGAACTTACATAACAAATGAGATCATGGCCGTCTTTCTGTGCAACGGCTTACAATTTAATGAGGCTCAAATATTGAAATTCCCAGATGTGGTTAATAATAGCGAGTTGATAAAGATTTTGTACACTTGATGTTGTTAATTTTGAATTCCTGCCTGGTTTATTGCAGTGTGCAGTATGTTCGTTTTTATCAAAGGCACTTATGTTTGGTCTCTGTTTGAAGCCGTTTGTTACGATATTACTTTTCGAGTGGAAAATAATACATAATTTTACATCTGCAACATTTATTTTCATCGTCTCAACAATATCGTGCAACACCTTTGACCAGAAATATTGTTTGGATTTGTCTTAAAATCGAGCTATTATTAGTACCGAAAAAAGTCGGCCAAAAACTGAAGGGGCGAGGTAAACAGTAAACACTTATTGCATACACTGACCTAGGTATTGTTAGTAATTCTACAATCGCACACTTCAATATTGAGCGACATACAACTAAAAGGGGAAACTGTAGGTATATCACTTCCATTTATTCTGAGTGCGACACTAAGCTTGAAAATGTTCAAATAGCGTTCGCTGTTGCTTAGACATTTACAATTACAATTACAATTACAATTGCAATTACATTTACAATTGGTACAATCGACCGTAAGTATTATTTTCTCTTGAACGAGTACCTAAGTATACTCGGTCTGATTTTTTGGCTCTAACATCCGCCAAATAAAAAAAAATCCGCTAAATATCCGAATGAAAACATTTTCTCTTAAGGTGGAACGTTTCACGTATGGAGGGAAATTCAAATTTCATACCGTTTTCTTGTACTTGTAGCTAGACCGTTAATTATTGTACATGACACGGTGTTTACGCAAATCGTTGGGCGTTCTTTACATTATCATGTACAGCTATTTATCAGTAATGCACTATGCTACTTACATTTGCCAATAAACCGTTTGAAACAGCAAAAAATTGTTTAACGACAAATGTAATTAATAATGTTTATTAAATATTAATATCTTTACGTGATTTTGTACAGGATGATAATCAATTTGCGCAAACACCACCATCGTTTACAATAATTACCCGGTCTAGCTACAATAACAAAAATAAACTGTATGAAATTGAAATTTCTTGCTATAGTTGAAACGTACCACCTTAATATTTCGCTATACATAGTTTATCGGCTAACAGCTACAATCTTATGTTCAAAAACTTAGCATCACGATATGGTTTTCATGCAGCGTTTTACAATATTAGTGCAGCTGACCGAGCTAAAAAAAATGCACCGAGTATAATAATAATGAATAAGAATAATCGCTACGGCACAGTTTTGTCCACGGACAGGATATGTCGACCAACATTACCTACATTTCTCTGACACCCACATTTGACCTTCACGGCAAGAGCCTAGAGAAAGCTGCTAGAATTTAGATCAAAACTACAAAATAGATATTAGTCAAGGCCAAATATGGCTTCATCGGTGAAATAACGGATTGCATCGAAGCATCTTGACCTCACGCACAGAGACAAAAGATATTTGATTGATTGCTTTGGAAAGTCAAATCATTCCCGTTGATAACCTATTAGCAGCCCACGATCCTCGAATTTGTTTCAGAGTTTATTTTAATTTCACGGTGTCAGATAATACTTACTAGAGACTACTTGAGTTAATACTTATTTCGTTATAAGTGTAATTCTGCGAAAAAATTAAGTTTTTTCATGAAGGATAGATGTACGTTCAATAAATTTCGTCTATTGGTAAGCTAGTGTGGCCGTGGATGAAGCACATCGACCTAGTTACCAGAACGAAAACAATTAAGGAAAACCGGCAGGGAGTTCTTTGGGTGTTCGCAAGATGAACGAGTCAAAACAAGAGAAAAATAATTCATATTTCATTTATTGGCTTTACAGTATGTACATGAGAAAATTAACATGAAAGAGCTCCATACTACATTTCGGCAAGCAAAAACAGTGGGTAAATACTCTCATTGGAATCTATTAACTTTTAACATACTTGTTTTTTATTTATATTACACGGGAATTACTCAGGTAAGATGCAAAGCGAGACGGTCTTTTTCAAGGTGAATGCGCATTCACCTTGAAAAAGACCGTCTAATGTGGTTGAAACTATAGTCGGAGTAACCGGCTTAATCTTACGTGAGTAATTCCCGTATTATATAAATAAAATGTGTGAAAACCACGTCAGTTTCAATAATACTTATTTTTGATTATTTAATACATAACTACAAAAAAATCGTATTAAAAAAAAAACACATTAAAATACCACTAAAATAATGACTAGAATTTCTGGCTTGACGGCCACCGTAAGGTCTTATGACCTACTTACAAATATGTGACCATTGTTACATATAAAACCTACACAAAGCATTTACCTACGTCTTAATCACGTATTATTGCTCTAGGTACAATCAGTAATTGTTTAACAACTTGAGCAATATCGCTAAACTTAAACCTATTCAATAGAAATAAATTTTGAACTTTATCGCGTTTGCACAAAGTTCACAATTAAAGAGCTTGTTAACTAGTAACAATTTCCAATCTACAAGTGGTCACAAATTATTGCAAAACGAATCGAGCCTTTACAATGGTTTACTAATTAATAAAACTACTGTTTTACATAATGTTGTGAATTCAGTTATGCTTTTTAGGGTTCCGCACACAAAGGGTAAAAACGGGACCCTATTACTAAGCCTACGATATCTGTCTATCTGTCGGTCTGTCTGTATGTCTATCGGTCCGTTTGTCCTACCTTTCAACGGCTGTATCTTACGAACCGTAATAGATAGCTAGTTGAAATTTTCACAGAATATGTAATGTTACGGCGGATTAATCTCTACATAGTATAAATTAAAGTCGCTTTCAGCGTCTGTCTGTCTGTATCTCTGTATAGCCGCTAACACCTCCTAAAACACGCAATGGATTTTGATGCGGTTTTCACCATCAGTTAGATACATTTTCACGGAAGATTTATATATATAAGGCCGCCACTTGTGGCACTAGCTCGTAAGTGTTTTCTATCGTGTTGTAATTTTTATTTCTGGTGTATACAATAAAGAGTTTATATCTATCTATCTATATATAACTAGCGACCCGCCCCGGCTTCGCACGTAAATTACACCCGTGCAAAGCCGGGCGGGCGGGGAAATAATTAAAAAGTCTAACAGTAAAAACGAAACGTCCCCATACAACAAACGTATTTTTTTACGTATTTTTGTAAAGCAGTTTTTTTTTTTTTACTAAGTATTTTTCTAGTATTTTTTTTAACTCAATTTTGAGGAAATTAAAAAAATTTTTTTTTTAACAATTACAATTAAAAACAATTTCTTTAGTAGAATCGGGGGCCAGGTCTTGGGGTAAAATGTGTATTACTCAATATTAAACGTGATCATTATCTTACGGTAGGGACTCAAATTTATCAAACGCGAAGACATTTGCTCTAAATTAAAACCGTTTACAGCGCACAACACAGACGAAGTGCACTCCATGACGCGATCAGATGACGCGTGTTGTCATAGCTGCGAAAATATCTTATTCATTCCTAGCGTCTTACATAATTCTCGTGGATCATGAAATATTTTGGTACGATACACACATGAAAAATGTATGGATGTTGGTAAATCACTTTCGCTTTCCGGTGAGCGGAGATTTAGCGATGTGTTCGAGAAGTTCTAGCTTCCGCGATAAGTATGTCACGGCTATCATCCATCTGTTTGGATTCTATGTATGTGATTGATAATTATGTTAGTATTCGTTAAGATGGTTTTAGTAACATATTTTATAGTCACTCATACCTTTACAAACGAAACGTGTGAGATGAGAAAAACTTGTTGTTTTGGTAGGTATTTATCGACTATGCATGGGACCATGAATAAAATTAGTTTCAACTTTTGATAAAATGTTATATTTCTCAAATTTTTTTAGGGTTCCGTACCTCAAAAGGAAAAAACGAAACCCTTATAGGATCACATCGTTGTCCGTCTGTCCGTTTGTCTGTCTGTCAGTCTATCTGTCCGTCTGTCCGTCTTTCAAGACCCTTTATCTTTGAAATGTATACTAAATACTTGAGCCTACGGTTTCATTCGGCTGTAAAAAAATAAAATTTGTAAGTCAACGCAATCAAAAGATACGAACGTTTATGTCGCATATGTTGGGGGTTGGGTAGATTGATTAACTTAACTGACGATTCTAGGTAAAATTGTTAGTTCGAAGACCCAGGACTATTAGGTCCACTTTTATGAGGAATTGGGCTAGCGTTTGACTACAATTCATCTGATGGAAAGTGACGATGTGTTCTAAGATGGGGTACACTTGCCTGCGAGGTGCTTATCCACTCTTCTCTTGAACAGGTTCAGTTAGATCACTGCGCCTTCTAAATTGTGTAGTCTATACTATTATAATAATATTATAAAGAAGAAATATTTGATTGTTTGTTTGCATTGAATAGGCTCCGAAACTACTAAACCGATTTGAAAAATTCTTTCACTGTTGGAAGCTAGACTATCTCCGGGTGACATAGGCTATTATCTATACCCATGCAAAGCCGGGGCGGCCCGCTTGTCTACACTAATATTATAAAGAGGAAAGATTTAATCGTTTGTTTACATTGAATAGGGTCCGAAACTACTGAACCGATTTGAAAATTTCTTTCACTGTTGGGAAGCTACACTATCCCCGGGTGACAGGCTATATTATACCTATACCCGTGAGAAGCCGGGGCGGACCGCTAGTGTTATATAAAGTGGCAGATGTAATAAAGTACAAAAACAATGACAGAGTATTTGATTAAACAAACAGGATATTGCACCAACCGCTCCACAACAGCTTACCTAAAACTCCGCCAAAACGCGCCGGTGCAGCAGTTTGCAATCAGTTACTTGTGAACATGACGTGCCATAAACAAATATATGCCCGTGCGTAGCCGGGGTGGGCCGCTAGTGTCCTATAATAACATCGTCTCAATGATATCATCTTCATCTTTTTATGGCTAGAATCGATTCTACGTACTATAATTAAATAATTTCAGCTGTTTGTCTTCCGAATAGTGTAAAAAAAAATTAACAATCTGTCCATTTCAGTTGGAAGATGTGGATATAACGCTGATGTCGGAGGCTTCAGAGCGACTGTCCATGGAGCATACACCTTCCAAGCCGATCAATATCGACCTCTCTCAGCCCGCACACAACCTTCACAATACTTTCAACAAGTAAGTAACATTGCTTTCATCATAGTCCACTGCTGGACATAGGTCTCTCCCAAGGCATACACTGCGCGATGTCCGGCATTTCACTTCCTGGGCCCTGATTCCGTAACTTTATTATAATTTTTAGAAAAATAAAGAACCGACTTCATGACTATACCTACATTTACAAACTGAAACTAAAAAGTAGAAAATATTGTTTAATATTACGACTGAAATACTTTGTATCCGTGGTCATGAAAAATTTAACGAAAAACTACAGGGCCCGGTCGCCATGGAGACACTCCTTTGTTTATGTGAAATTCTGTTCTAGGAACAGTTCCTCTATGTTTGCTGTTCAATTGACAGCGTCGCTAGTGGAGAACAATGTATGAAATTCACCCAGAAATAACTGTAGTTCCAATTTTGCCCACCTTAACAGCTAAGTTGGTGGCACTATACAATGTTTACATTGTATAGTGAATTCGTTACTTATTGTCATGTTTTTGTAGATTTTTCAAAAAGCGCTGAATCAATGTCGATAATTTTTTTATGGGACCACCAATGAGATATGACCTACCAACCAAAAAAAGAATCATCAAAAACAATTCTAAATTGGCGGAGTAATCGCGTAACAAACATAAAAAAAAAACATACAGTCGAATTGATAACTTCCTCTTTTTGGAAGTCGGTTAAAAACGCAAGTAACACGGCGCGTTAAGTTCACCTCAAAAAATTTGAACTCTATTTCCTATCCTCCCAAGGCATGCACTCTGTGCGATGTCCGGCATTTCACTTCCAGGGCCCTGATTAACTTTACGTAGCTTTATTTACTCTGTAGAATTGTGACTCTCGCCATGCGCTATATACAGTTTTAGTAATTCATTATTAAAAATCACTACTCAAAGTTAGCTGTTAAAATTTGCAAGTTGAAGTGGCAATGGGCAGGCCACATCGCTCGAAGAACCGATAACCGATGGGGAAGAAAGGTTCTGGAGTGTAGACCACGAACCGGAAGACGCAGCGTAGGGAGGCCTCCCACTAGATGGACCGACGACATTGTGAGAGTCGCGGGCATCCAGTGGATGCAAAAGGCAGGCTGTCGTTCAGTGTGGAGGTTAAAGGGGGAGGCCTATATTCAGCAGTGGACGTCTTCTGGCTGATGATGATGATGACTCAAAGTTAAAACTTTCCGAATAATTACCAAGGATGACTTAGCACAGACGAAAAATAGACATAGTCTGATGAGGTTTTTTTTAATTTTTTTACTGTCGAGCATCGCACAAAAGATTCAAACATGGTTGCTCAAGTTACTTTTACTTTCAAAATGTTAATCAAAATAGAATGTAAAGACTTAATTTGTTTGAGTAATCTTCATACAGTTTTTGAATTAGCCTTTCACAAGTTTCCTTCCGGAATTCAAAGAGCACACACGTCTAACAATTGTTAGAATTGAAGTATTTTTTATTAAGTTTTTAGTTAATCCAAAATGATTATTCCTATTGATAATTACTCTGAAATGTCTTTGACTTGTGGACTATATCCAAGGTATTTAGTAAATTTTCTTATTTTATTATATACGGGGTGTAAGCGGAACACTCTCGAAGCCAAAAGAAGGTAATTGTACTCATCATTATAAACAACTTTTACTATGAGACCAGCCCTGAAATCGCGAAAAAAATATCAGCTGTTTTATAGAAAACGGTCATTGACACTCGACAAAATGTATAAAAAAGCTGATTTTTTTTCGCGATTTCAGGGCTGGTCCCATAGTAAAAGTTGTTCATAATGATGAGTACCTTCTTTTAGCTTCGAGAGTGTTCCCCTTACAACCTGTATAATAAGCTTATTTGATTGTATTATAGGTTTAACCGCCACTTCGCCTGTTGTTAAGCGATAATGCGGTCTACAATGGAGCATGGCAATAATCCAAACGTTTGTTCTGCCATTTATTTTTATTTAGTTATAGGCTTACGTTTGACCGCCATCTCGCCTGATGTTAAGCGAAGATGTGATCTACGATGGAGTATGCTTGCCTAGAAGAAACCTAATCACTCGTGATTTGAAGACACCCAGATTGTAACTACCGGGGAACACCCATTCCAACAACGCATTCAACAGAGCAGTTTAAGTTTAATTCAGTAAGACTTACATATTACAAATCCAAGTACCGACCGCGCCCGACGTTGCTTCGCTCCGGTGATCGTTCGAGAACCGGTGGTGAACAGAAATTCGTCACCGACTCACACTTGGCCTAATTTTAACCTGTAAAAGCATTATGAAAGCTACAAAAGAATAGAGGGGTGGTTTAGAATTTATTCTAATGCCATGTGAGTGAATCGGTTTCTTCTAGGCAAGCGTGCTCCATCGTAGACCGCATCGTCGCTTAACATCAGGCGAGATGGCGGCCAAGCGCAAGCCTATTATTTAAAAACAGAGTAGTACAATGACCCCCATCGTGTCATATCACCCTGTAGATTACAATTAAGCACATTAGTGATGAAAGCAAATAAAAGTATTTATTGAACATACCATCGACACACAAACATGAAATAATTAGACACAAATAATTATGATGGACATTCAATAATTCCTAAGGTTGCCTGGCAGAAATCGCTTTTAGCGATAAAGCCTCTAGTTGTTACACTAGTTTTTAAGAGTTTTTTGTAAGCGCAAGCCTATCTACTTTAAAAAAGAATATTTTATCCACAGGGGTGTAACAAATATGTTCGAGCGTCCCAGCCTGAACATGTACCAGAGCGGCGAATCCCTGATGCGCATGTCTCCGCCTAGCCTCGTCTCCTCGCTGCTTATGGACAGCTCCGGCACCTTCAACCCAGAGTCCATGGAGAGCCGCAAGTCTGCGCCGGCGCATGACACAGGTACCAACACGTTCCAACGACCTAAACTGACACAGACTACCGAACTGATTATTTTTATCGGCTTTTTATAAGACGTTAATAATAAAATTATAATCCTTACTAAAATTATAAAAGCGAATGTAACTCTGTCTCTCTGTCTGGATGTTTGTTAGCTTTTCACGACTAAACCGCTAAGCCGATCTTAACGAAATTTGGCAGGAGGATAGTGTGCATCCTGAAGACGGACATATGGTTCTTCGCCCCCCAAAAATGAGGAAAATTTTGAAAATCGCGGGTAACACCGCGGGATTCAACTAGTAATAAAAAAAAAAAAACAAAATGTTTTCATTAGTAAGGAAGATAATTATGAGCATTTTAATGTCTTGCTAGACAGAGAGCGCACTATAGTTACTAATGACGTCACTTGTGAGTACGCCATACAAACTCCAGACACTCACTTTGCGGGAAAGAGACAGAGCATCTCTTCCTAATTTGCACAAAAACTTTAAATGCTTATATCTCAGAATTTTACTAGCCGATTTAAATAATTTCTTCCGTAATTATATAATGTTTAATTATATTTTCAACAAATCTAACATCTTTCCAGTAGTCTTATTACTCTTTACTGTAAAGTTCAATTGTCATTTAACGGTAAGCGCCCCACGCTTCTCCGTCCTTTCCGTCTAGGGCGCGGCCAACACCTATTCCTAGGGTTCCGCATGAACTATAGTTTAAAACCTCATACGACTATCTATCTTATTGACCTAATAATAAGGTAATCGATTCTTGTGGAGTGGGAGTGGCTAGGCAAGATCGTGCTCTCCTCTCCTCCGCTCATATAAATATCCATTTGTCCAGCATTGGACGTCCCATGGCTGAAATGATGATGATGATGAAATATCAATTTCATTCTTAGGTGAATACATTAGAATGGGTTTTTAATCAATCGCATAGCCGTTAATTTTTTTGCCCATAGGTGGCAATGAAGCTGACGGGCTGCCTGATGGTAAGCAGTTACCGTCGCCTATGGCTACTTGTAACACCAGAGTCAGCGCAAATACGTTGCCGACCTATAACTCGCTTTTTGAAGAATCCCAGTTTCCTATCTTCTAGGAAACACCGCGGAAGGTAGCTCATTCGTAAGCAAATAAGATCGTACAGATTAATCGGTCGGTTGAAATGGTACCAGAAAGGTGAATCTTGCATACTTATCTGGGTATAACTCTGTTTTAAACTATCACGGTTGTCGTGGATTGAGCTCCCACACTAGGAAGCTCATTCCACAACCTTACCACGGCAAATATCCCGTAAATAATCATATAACTTTATCTGGGTATATACAACGAGTAAACACACAGACGGTCACTAGTAAAAGTTACATAAACATTCAGGTCAATATATTCAAATTGTTATTGTACTGTCGGTTGTGTAAAACTGAATATGCAAATTTGTCATAATACATAACTTTCTAGGTTTATAAAACTGTAACAATAGGCTACCTAACGCAATATTTTTTATTATTTGATAAAAAAAAACAAACAGAATCAATCCAATGGTTAAAATTTGGGTGTCTTCAAATCAAGTGTGAATCGGTTTCTTCTAGGCAAGCGTGCTCCAACGTAGACCGCATCATCGCTTAACATCAGGCGAGATGGTGGTCAAACGCAAACCTATTATTTATTTTAAAAAAAATCGTTTTTTTTTTTATCATTTCAAAATTAAGGAAAATATAAGCATTTTAATGTCTTGCTTGACAGAGAGCGCGTTATACTTAAAAATAACATCACTTTACAAACTCTATAATGACAAAATACTGTTTTAAACTATCACGATTGTTCACTACAGTTATATGATTATTAACGGGATATTTAACGTGGTAAGGTTTATTTTCTTTATTTCTTTCATAATCATCATCATCATCATTTCAGCCATAGGACGTCCACTGCTGGACATAGGCCTCCCTCATCGATCTCGAAATGGGCCGGTTGCCTGCAATAAGCCTCCTAATGATAAGGTCTAACATGGTAAACCTTCCGCAGGGTTACTAGCGGCAGGCCGCGGCAGCGTCGACCCGATGGTGACCAGCATGACTCTCAGTATTCTCGACGAAAAGGACATGAGTACCAGCTTCCTCTCGCAAACCACCTACCCTGACCACGACAGCTTCCTAGATTCCGCACCGCCAAGTCTCGTGAACTCCGTCAACTCTTCATTCGTCGTCTCCACCACTTCCAAACCACGAGACAACGATTCAAACATCTTTAGCTCAGCGACTTTCACCCACCTGGAACAGTCTGAAAAACTTCTCTCCGCCCGTCCTAGATGTCAACTGTACAACAGCTTTACTAAACGCGAATCGGGCATAAGAAACTCTGAAAGCTACACGAAGTCCCGCGAAGAAGCCTGCCAAATAGACACGGTCAAGGTTCTAAACGAGAATATCGCGAAGGAATCGTCTAAAACGAAATCGAACGTCGACATGGCCGAGACAATAACCTTACACTACTCTAATAATAAGTTTATTGATGCGGAAAAGGAGAATTTCGAAAAGGACGATGCTTTTTATAAAGATAATACGGATTTACCGAAACCTGAAGAGCAACCTCGGAATAGTTTAAATGTTACACTAGGAAAGCAAGAGTTGAATGAGATTATCCAAGCGCGGCAAAAGCTATCCTTAGCCCGAAGGGGTCTGCCCAGCGAGCCAGATAAACCTTTACCAAATCAAGCAGACTCTTCGCCTATAAAAACTATTCATCTGCCCAATCAAATTATAACCGTGCCAAAACAGAGTATGGAGAATGCATCAGAGTTGCTGTCTAGGCGGAGAGCTATGAACAACGGATTTGAAAGGTCCGACGAGCCACCGAGAGAAATGCCAGTTAGAGAACTGCGGGACACGCCTAAAAGGCACGCGACATTTAAAGTGTCTCCTCGGACTAGTGGGATGGATACGACGGTTGTATATGTGAAGGCAGAAGAGACCCCACCGAGTGATAACAACATTATTGACATCAACTCCGCGACTATTAACCTACTCAATGAAAGAGAGACATTGCAAAATGAGGTAAAAGCTTTAACATTATACGAAATGCGAGATATCAATTTTGTAGTGAACTTGTTCTAAGAATCAGTTTTTCATTTGTAATTTTTAGGGTTCCATACCTCAAAAGGAAAAAAACTAAACACTTATAAAAAAAAATGTACTTAATACGACGTTAAAGCGGAAATACACTAGAGGTTTGTCAATGAAATAGTGAGAATAAACAATAGCGCCATCTACTGGTATGGGTTGCGCATCTCTTGAAATGTTCCGAAACTTGACTGCAATACTAGCGCTACGGTAATTTGTAGAACCTTTTCGTACGCTATCTGACTGCAGCGATTACGGAAGTTCGAGATAACCTATAGCACCCTCAAATTACGGTGCCATTTAAGTTTATATAGTTTTTAGGCAAATTTCCGAGCTACGCTCTAATGTTCCGCTATTGTCTTTCCTTTGGTGTTATAGACTTGCACAATTTTTGTTTTGCTGTGTAGGATTGGGGCTCGCAGGAGCGTGCGATGGTGGGCTCCAGCGAGAGCACAGACACGGGCACGTTTAGCTCTTCCAGCCCACCTGACTCCGTGCCCGACACTCACGCGCCGCCTGCGCCGTACCGTATGTATATCCATCATCAGTCTATCATGTTCCCACTGCTGTTCCACTCTCAGAGAGAGAGTATATGCCCTAATCCATCCACCATACATCATAACCTAATCTCTTCAAGGCTAGAGTAAATAGATTTCTTCTAGATCAATGTGTTACATCCTCGACCACGCTTACCATCAGGCGAGTTGGTGGACAAACGTAGATCTATTCTGTATAAAAAAATAAAAAATGCTGACCTAGTGTTTGCTAATGAATTATTGATTGATTAACTCTTTATTGTTCACACCATTAAATTTGATACAGAGGCCAAAAAGTCTTAAAAACTAGTGTAACAACTGGCGGCCTTATCGCTAAAAGCGATCTCTTCCAGGCAACCTTAGGATGGAAAGGATTTATAGAAGACGTAGAAGACGGACATATGTCTTTGAACTTTACTACTATAAACATTGCGCCATTGTAAACTGTAAAAACTTTTTGAAAGCAGTTGGGCATGCAAATGAAGTTAAACTACCACTATCTCGCGGTTTCCGTCCTACAAAAAGTGTAGTAGTCATATTTTTGTAGTGGACTCGCTATTGCCATTTGACTTACCTTTCCCTGCTTTCCATATCATTAATTTATTTGTATCTCCTTTTTCAGGTGCCCAAGTCGCGTCAACACCTGTAATCCACCAACGTAAAGGCGGCATATGCGACAACCTAAGCATCACTACTATCTCCCCTATCTACAATATGGTCACAGACAAATCCTACACGCTCACCAAAGCCCCTTCGAGTTCTTACGCAATGGAAAGGACATATGACATGAATAACACCACCGTTATAAACAGTGCGACGATTGTGAAGAAAACGTTCGCCAACGCCAAGAGAGATATTCTAGCGCCCAAGGCTAGTCCAGATAAGAAAACGCCACCTTCGCAAATTAAACCTAACAGGACTTCTCCAACTGCCACAGGTGAAATTTTATATATATGTTTAAATTGAATGACTGCTTTTTCTAATTATCGTAAAAACGGGGTGAATAGAAACGACGGGGGAATACGTTCGAAACTTATAAAGAAAACTGTACAATCTATGCAAAATATACCAAATTATAGTTATGTACTTGAACTAATTAAAATAGCGAAACTATTCGTATTAGTTCAGATATTTATCTCTATCACCTTACGGCCAACGCGGTATCAAACTAACTTTGAATCCGCTCAGTTGGAAAATCACGCGAACGGGAACTTTAACGCGCCCAGATACGATTTGCGGTCGCGTGATTTTCCAACTGAGCGGACTTAACGTTAGTTTGATACCGAGTTAGCCGTTGGCTGTAAGGCCCCTGGTCTAACTGATTCTATTCACTATTTACCCCCCTTATGCCTTATTCGGATGGCATAAGGGGGTAAATAGTGAATAGAACCAGGTAATTAGAAAGGTAATAAGAATTATTCGGAAGGCATGTTATACTGTAGGTCCCTTTGTTCTACAATAACATACGCCGATGTCAGATGCTTTTTGAAAATTTTAAAACGGACACTAGACCTGTATGGCTCTTTCGTTCGTTTTAAGACCAAGTAAAAAGATAAATAAAATATGTGAAAACCACGTCAGTTTCAATAATAAAACGATAAAGTTATAGTTACTTAGCCTACTTAACAAGCCAGCAATTGACTTATTGACATTTCCTTAGTCAATGTTTGCAGTTACAGTGCCACAGACAAAAAGGTTAAAGAGCGATGGTGGATATACCTTTTTTTTTAGGTAAACGCTGAAATTTCTGGAATTGTTTCGTACATTTTGTCAGGTGTCAATGATCTTTTTCTGTGAAACAGCTGATTTCTTGCACGATATTATGGTTAGATGAGTACAATAATCTCGTTTCGGCTTGACTTTCTTGATAGCTCGTTGGTCCAGTTGGTAGTGAACCTACCTACTAAGCTTGTGGGCGTGGGTTCGATTCCCACCTAGGACAAACATTTATGTGATGAACATTTGTGTTTGTGCTATATCTGGTTGTTAATATCTATTTAAGTATGTATTTATAACTATGTATGTATGTATATCAGTCTCTGGCAGCCATATCACAAGCTTTGCTTAGTTTGAGGTCAGATGACCGTGTGTGCAAAAAATGTCCAGAATATTTATTTATTTTATTTATTATTTATTTACTTACTCTTCTCGTTCCTGTATTTGCTAGTCTGCTTTTTTATTTATTTAATAATTCAGCTTACTAATAGTATTAATATTTTCAGCGTCTTATGGCTCGATAGTACAGCCGTCGGGTCTGCCGCAGAAATCCTGTTTGCCCACCTCCAAGCTAAGGCAATATAGTTCGCACAGAGAGCTTAACCGGATACCTGGTAACTAACGCTTGTATTTATGCTGGTAATTAACTAATTTGTATTAACAAAGAAGATAGACTAAGAGGAAAGACAATAGCGGAACATTAGATCGTAGCTCGGAAGTTTGCCTAAAAACGGTATAAACTTAGATGGCGTCGTAATTTGAGCGTGCTATAGGTTGTCTCGAACTTCCGTAAGCGCTGCAGTCAGATAGCGTACCGAAAGGGTTCTACAAATTACCGTAGCGCTAGTATCGCAGTCAAGTTTCGCAACATTTCAAGAGAAGCGCAACCCATACCAGTAGATGGCGCTTTCCTTTATTCTCTTATAATTCATTTATTTAATGTAAAAAACCCATATACAGCGAAACAGTCGCTAATAAAAAATAATGACACACAAACAATAAAAAAAAAATTGTAATATATCTTTCAAGTTGGCCCAAAAACTAATTCCAATTTTAACACGCTTTTATTAGCTTGGTATGTATGTATGTTTGCTTGTTTGTTTGTATGTATGTATGTAACGGAATATTTGAACGTGGTTTTCTACCCCTTCTAAACGTCGGATTAATTTGAAACGTTAACTTATCAAGGACCAATGATAATGCAATAATTAGATCGGTTAGATTCTCTCCAAATAATCTATTAGTTCAACAAACCGCTAGGGCTCCAGGGCACACCCCTTCTGGGGTGCCTGGGCAAGTCTGATTGCCACTCCCGGCGACCGCCCAAGAGGTTCGTACCTTCGAGGTGCCCTTGTGCCAGTCGCCCAAAAAGGGATTCAAATCTCCAGGATCTTCAGGATTAGCGTGTTTTTTTAACCATTATTTAATGATAGTGTGTGTTTGACAGCCGGTCCCCTTCCCGCGGCGTTATCTCGCATAGCGTGCGGTGCGCCGGCGGGGCGCGCCATGGTGCGCCGCGGCGTGTACGCGTCCAATCCAGCGCTCAGCCCCACTGCGCCCGCGCCTTCTCTACCCTACGCAGACCTACACGTATGTAGATACAACAAAGAGTTTCTAATAAAGGTTTCTATAGTCTATTCCATAGGCACAGAGAAAAACGGCATCAGGTTTGTGTACAATCATCATCATCATCCTCAGCCAGAAGACGTCCCCTGACGAACATAGGCCTCCCCCTTTAACCTCCACACGGAACGACAATCTGCGTTTTGCATACACTGGATGCCAGCGACTCTCACTATGTCGTCGGTCCATCTAGTGGGAGGCCTACCTACGCTGCGTCTTCCGGTTCGTGGTCTCCACTCAAGAACCTTTCCTCCCCATCGGTTATCGGTTCTTCGAGCGATTGTGTTATTAATCTATATAAATAAAAATGAATCCCTATTTACCTTGGTCACGCCATAACTTGAGAACGACCTTACCGATTTCATTCATCTTTTTTTTTAAAGTTTTCTAATATGTACTTTGTAGTAGGTTCTTACGGAAAGAAAAATTAGGAAAATTGCCCAGAAAATTTGAAAATTTCAGTAAACTTAACGACGATTTTAACTCGCGTGTGAAACTGCTTGGCGCAGCTAGTATCTTATTAAAAAACTGATCATAAATAGTGTCAAAAATAAATAAATTTTAAGTATCTTAATTTCCATCTAGACAGAGCGCACACTATATATAGCACGTGATGAAATCATAACGTGCGCACGCCATACAAACGCTATACTAACACACTTTGCGAGAAAGAGAGTATCCACTCTCTATCCCGTTTCTCTCTACCAAAAACTTTCGCGCTATTATCTCAGAGTCTTTAAAGCCTTTTTTTCCAGTATGTGTAATGTATTTAGTTATAATATCCTTCCATTAGCCTGTTATTAAAATTTGTAATAAATAAACATTTGGACACATACAAGTCTATTGGCCTAGGTATTATGTGAGCACCGATAGAAAATGATTACTCCATACATTTATCACCGCTTCCTTGTCTTTTTTTGCTTCTAGTGCGTTCATAGTCCGGGTATGATGGAGTCATTTATCCCACGGTGTACTACAAACGCAGTAAAAGCGGAAGCGATGCATAAATGTATGGAGAGCGATACTATCTTTTTCTATCTGTGCGAACATAATACCTATAGCCTACGGCGGGGTAAATGATGAGTAGTCAAGTGGTTACATTGTCATTGCACAGAATAGACAATGGAAAGACTTTGGAACAGAATAGTCGAGGTACTAAAGCTCCAAGAAAATGTGTGGTTTGTTGATTTCAGAAAGAAGAACCGGCGGCCATCCGGCCTGTGCTAACCAACCCACCGCCGTTAGTAAGGCAAGGCACAGAAACGTTGCGACGTGAGCGACCCGCCAGCCAACTCGTCGCGCCTAGAGATGTATGTAACTTACTTTATTTAGGTATATCTAAGTTAAAAAAAAAGTGTGGTACGGAACCCTCAGTGCGCGAGCCCGATTACAGCACAATTTAAATTGTGCTGTAATTAGAGTTGCCACGAAAACATCAAGGAAGCGTCGGCCACGCATTGAATGCGGTCTTTCATTCAATGTTCATCATTGGAAATTATACTGTATGGCTAACAATATAAGGCTTACGTTTAAATGCTAGTTGGTGTTAAATTGTTTGTAGCGACGGCTTTTGAGAAAAACAGCTGTCAAAGTCACGTGGTCTTCTACGCAAGGTCTTTTTCTAGGTGTCGGGATTCGTGACTTGTACATTCAATAATTACTAAGAAGTTGATGAATAAACCAAGATTTAGATTAATTTATGATCAGTAAAAAATAAAGGGTGTCTCAATAAGAGTGCAAATATTTAAATTTTGTGTCTTTCTTTTATGCAAGTGGCAACTCTGAAATTTGACAGCTGTCACCGAGTTTTGGCGCCAACGTGGAAAAAACATGTCGGCTTGTTGGATAAATTTTCCTAAACTTGTGTATTTTCGAGTGTTAATGTGTAATAAATGGTGAATTATTATTTATTAAGTGCTTGTAAAAGTGCTCGAGTGTGGGTAAGTGATATAACGAGGTGAATCATGTATTTTCGTGTTGTTTCCAAAACTCCATAGGAGCCACTTGTAAAGTCTCCACCACTTTACAGGGGCATGAGTTTGACTTGACCGTGACTTACTTTTTTTGATGGTATTAAATACTATGTAAACAAGATTAATATTTCGACTAAAGGACATTGAATCCAAGGTCATGAAAATTTACCCAAAAAAAAACAGCTGTTACATATGATTGTTCCGATTATTAAAAATGGAGCCCTACACAAAAAAAGAACGCGTTATCATTGAGAAAACCCATTACAAAAATGGGGAAAGTTACGCTGACACCGCAGTAGGAACCGTCACGACATGCACGAAAAAAACCCCCACAAAATTTAACTGGTGCATTCTAATTGAGACATTTTTTACTAACTAAACGATAAAAATACGGATCGAATTGAGAACCAATCTCCTTTCTTGGATTCGTTTAAAAAGTAGTTACTCAAGACGTCAGACGGCTACAGCTGCTAAACGTAATTATTGATTGATTGATTAACACTTTATTGTTCACACTATTAAATTTGAACAGAGGACAAAAAACTAGTGTAACAACTAGAGGCTTTATCGCTAAAAGCGATTTCTGCCAGGCAACCTTAGGAATTATTGAATGTCCATCATAATTATTTGTGTCTAATTATTTCATGTTTGTGTGTCGATGGTATGTTCAATAAATACTTTTATTTGCTTTCATCACTAATGTGCTTAATTGTAATCTACAGGGTGATATGTCATGTAATTCATCTAAAAATTTATAAAATAAAATATTTTATGAGTACAAAGACCCCCTTTCGGCTTACCATAACAAATCAAATTCACCTTGCATGATGACACGTTAACTCATTTCAATAATACACCAACGACGCACACTAATGTACCCTAACATAATCATGTGACGTAACATTGTGTGTGTGCGGGGGCAGCTGCGGGGAGCGGGGAGCGGAGTTCCGGTCTCGATGCGGAACCATTACATGCCCGTGAGTTGCTTTCATTTACATAGGGGGCCGTCCATTAATCACGTGGTTTTTTTTTTTGCATTTTTATCCCCCCCCCCGTGAGGTTTAAGACTTTGTGTATTGATAGTGATATTTCGTGATTTTTGCTAAACCCCCTCCCCCCTTTCAAACCTCACGTGATTAATGGACAGTCCTTAACTACTATACTACAGACCATAGATATACAAACACGTGAATGTTGGAACTGGTACAAAATTTACGATAAAAGTGTCCAGAGTTCACCTTAAAAAATTTGCATAAATTTTAGAAATACCGATTAACGAATTGAAAGCCTGTGTTGTTATAAGGGGCCTTTGAAGTATTATGTAAGCACCAAAGAGAGGGGGGGGGGGGTTCCTTGCTTTGCTTATTTTTGATGACACGGGACTTCACGGGTGGGGGTTCCAGTATTGTGATTACGTCTACAATAAAATATTTAGTTTTACTGGTTTTTCTGCAAAATTTGCTTTAATAAATATTATCATCATCATCAGCCAGAAGACGTCCACTGCTGAAGATAGGCCTCCCCCTTAAATAAATATGAAATGGACATTAAATTCCTTATTTCTAGACTTATGAATAACAATGAAGAATGAAATAAATATACGAATGTTTACGTATAAGTAAGCATACATAAGGGGTTAAATTCACAAAATTTCTGCTTACGCTTACTTTAATTTGCCCCTAATGTCATATTTAGATCACAACAAATTTAGATTAAATGCACAGGTCACCTTAATAGTTAGTGACCTTACTCATAACGCAACGCCATATCGATTAAACTGTCAGTCCGCACGAACGAAACTGTGCATTATTACTCGCACATACTAACAAATCTATCAATCGTTCGATCTCGCTTCGAACTCAACCGTGCTTTATAATAACGCAATAAAGCACAGTTACGTTTGCGCGGACTGATAACTGCGTAGTGACGCGGATTGCCGTGAAGAAATAGCCTTAGGTATGGTTTTAGTAATGAAGATAGACTAAGAGGAAAGACAATAGCGGACCATTACAGCTATATCGCGAAATTTGCCTAAAAACGGTTTAAACTTATATGGCGCTGCAATTTAAGCGTGTCATAAGTTGTCTCGAATTTCCGTAAGCGCTGCAGTCAGATAGCGTACTAACTGATTCTACAAATTACCGTTGCGCTAGTGTCGCAGTCAAGTTTCGCAGCATTTCAAGAAAAGCTCAACCGATACCAGTGGAGTGCACTTTTCATTATTCTCAAAACACACGCTCAAATTACGGCGCCATCTAAGTCCATACCGTTTTAGGCAAATTTCCGATCTACGCTCAAATGTTCCGCTATTGTCTTTCCTCTCAGTCTATCTTCCTTGGTTTTAGACAACTTTTGGTGTAGTTAATTTTGAGCGCTTATCCGATATCCATAGTTTTAAATATCGTTGCAATAGACCATTTTTCATCAGTCGCCAATGCTTTTCACACATGCATTTCACTCGTTTAATAAGTCTTGCAATATGGAAACTCTAAACAAAACCAATACTTGGAGTATTGGTTTTGTTTAGCGGCCTAATTATGATTTGATTGTGATCGAGATTGCATGCCGTCCCGTTCGCATCTACTTACTCGCACCACGCGATCACGATCACAATCCGAATCACGACAAGACATTAATAATAAGGCATCTGTTCCCGATGAGTGTAAGCAAAAGATGTAATACTGTGAAACATGTCTTCATCACCATAAAAGTCTCTAAGAAGTCACCACTGTACTTTGCACCAGAGTTAATTTGTCGTCAATTTGCGTACCATTAATTTGCGCGGTAATGGCAATAGAACCTAATTCATATTTTGGTTACAATAACAGAGGATATAAATAAGTATAATGTAATTTTAGAAACATTATTGGTGAAACGTTTCTCGATAGAATAATTCGGCGAAAACAGTGGGCTTACTCTTGACACTCGATTTCAATCGAATTTGGGATTGGGATCGAAAACATGCCATTTTGGTACTCTTGAATTCTAAACTAGCGCACGATTGGAACCGATAATGGTGGAATTTTGTGGAACTAAATAAAATCGACTCAACTCGACGCTTTCGGTACTCTTGACGCGATTGGAGAGTACCAAATGGCATGTTTTCGATCCCAATCCCAAATTACGATTGAAATCGAGTGTCAAGAGTAAGCCCACAGGTCTTCTAAACACGATTACAGTTTTTCTCCGAATTTAGATGTTCTTGAGAATTCGTAAATTTATTTTCTAACGGTTATTTATCTAATGTAGTTTAATGTAATTTCGTTTTATTTCAAATTAAAATAGTTCTTGAGTAATCTGGAGCTTTATCGTTTGTCGCTTACGTTGTTTAGTTCTGAGAAGGGTGCCGACTCTTTTTTTTAATTTTATTTTTTATGAATAGGCTTGCGCTTGGCCGCCTACTCTTGCGTATCTCTCGCGTACCAGCAGGCGTAGATTGCATAGATTTGTCGCTGTTTCGCGGTGGGGCAAATTGGATTTGAGCTGATGGCGTATCGCCTGTTAGCGGAGGTTTTACAGGAACTTAACTGAGACTACATAAAAAAAAATCACTTTCTAAAACTTGAAAATATGTATTGACTACTTGAAAATTCCATATTATACCTACAATTGTTGTGGAATCGTAAGATTGCTCACATACAATGATTATTCTATAACTTTAACGATTTCAGCCACCCTCAACGAGGCCATACTCGATAGCGGGCGCGCCGCCGATGCGCGTGTCAGCTATGAGACCTGCCTCGGTACCTGCACAAAAAAATCCACCAGGTAATTTATTTTGTAGACTTGCGTTTGACCGCCAATTCGCCCGATGTTAAATAACGCAAATGCTCCAAACATGCAGCTCTTCCATGCAGTTCACTAAAACGGCGACTAGTCAACACAGGGGGGTTAGACAAGACCCAGTTTCTGTTAGCGTTAACGCCTGCGGAAAGATGAAATTGTATGAAAATGACATTGGCTTGAGAGAACATATCTCAAGCTAATGTCATTGTCAATGTCATTTTCATCTTTCCGCAGGCGTTAACGCTAACAGAAAGTGGGTCTTGTCTAGCCCCCCAGGTCACTGTGTGAGATGTGGAAAGAACTATGCTCGGCGTTTCTCTGAGGGATTGTATACGGAACCAAAATAAACCAAGGTAATTTTATTTATATTACACGGGAATTACTCACGTACGCACCCCCACGCCCGCACCCGATAAGCAGCTGTTGTCATTACGTGCGCGTCGCGCGGCGCCCCGTAGTGCAAAGGGAGACGCAGGCGCGCGCGTGCATTCACCTTGAAAAAGACCGCCAAATTCGGTTGAAACTATAGTCGGAGTAACTGGCTTAATCTTAAGTGAGTAATTCCCGTGTAATATAAATAAAATGTGTGAAAACCACGTCAGTTTCAATAATAACACAGCTCAGCTTATTTTGAAGTTGCAGATTATTTATTTTTAATTGCCAAACAAGGGCTGCGTGATGGTAAGCGATCACCGTCGCTGTAACACCAGGGGCATCACAGATACGTTGCCGACCACCTATTTGTATAATTCCAGCGCCAGTAACAGACCAACCCAGGCCTGCGTCGAGTAGCGACGCGCGCGTCTCCGCATTGCCGAGGCCTTCAAGACTGCCCGCGCCCAGGCGTGCCATCAGGTAACTGTCTTCCATATTAGGCCAAAACCTCGGCCTTATTACGCTGGTATTTAACTTTTTAATACAAACGATAAAAGATCACAAAAAAACTCGTGTTCAAGATTTTTTTCGATCAAGCAAGATATTACGATTACCGATATTACCAGATTAGCAAGTTGAAGTGGCAGTGGGCAGGGCACATATCACGCAGGACAGATGGCTGATGGGGCCGAAAGATTCTGGAATGGAGACCACGGACTGGTAAGCGCAACGTAGGACGTCCACCCACAAGATGGACAGACGACCTAAAAGAGACTGCAGGAAAACGCTGGATGCAGGCCGCTTCTAACCGGCCCTTTTGGAGATCGATGGGGGAGGCCTATGTCCAGCAGTGGACGTCCTATGGCTGAAATGATGATGATGATGATGATGAAGATATTACGAATCGTATTTCGACTCCATAGATTATAGATAGATACAGTCTTATATCAAGTTCAAGTTTCTTTATTTCATTGATACAAAAGCCACTCAATTTCATCATCATCATCAGCCAGAAGACGTCCACTGCTGAACATATGCCTCCCCCTTTAACATCCACACTGAACGACAGCCTGCCTTTTGCATCCACTGGATGCCCGCGACTCTCACTATGTCGTCGGTCCATCTAGTGGGAGGCCTCCCTACGCTGCGTCTTCCGGTTCGTGGTCTCCACTCCAGAACCTTTCTTCCCATCGGTTATCGGTTCTTCGAGCGATTGAGCGGTTCGACGAGGTGGTCCTTAACTGTTGGCCTTTTGGAAAAAATCAGAGTCACTCAGCGGGCAATGGAGAGAGCTATGCTCGGAGTTTCTTTGCTCGATAAAATCCGAAACGTGGATATTCGCCTAAGAACCAGAGTCACCGACATAGCTGTTAAAATTTGCAAGTTGAAGTGGCAATGGGCAGGCCACATCGCTCGAAGAACCGATAACCACTCAATTTAATACTTAAAAATACTAAGCTAGCTACTTATTATTTTCATTATAGTACCTAGGTATGTACACAATATTCGGCTTAAGATAACGGATAGGTTGGTCCACAGAACCTACAAAGCCCAAAGCAAGGTCTGAATAACTTTTTTTTTCTTCGGAATTTGTATTTCCAACTCACAAAAAACATTTTGGTCAGGATGTTAATACATCGATAAACATTTGCCAACAGACCACCGTCAACATACTCAGTGGCACCGTCAGCGGATGCGGACCATTACTGACACTTAGCCTGCTGTGCCAACCTCCTGGCTCGGCGGCCGACCTGACCTCAAGCCCTGGAACCTCAGGACCTGGCTTCTGAGGACCTGAACCCCGAGGACTTTGTACCCTGACTTGAATGTCCTGGTCCCACCTTCAGCAGGACTAACTAAATTTGCTAGTTGATAATAGACTGATATGATATGTTGATAATCTGTGCTGCATAGTGTCTTAGACTTTTGTAGAAATGTTTTTTTTTTTTATCGTGACTTTGGAGGAATATTTTTTGAGGTGTCAGGTCTTGAAGTTATTTATGTATATTATGGAAACTGACGTGGTTTTCACGTGTATTATTTACTAGCGACCCGCCCGCCCGGCTTCGCACGGGTGTAATTTACGTGCGAAGCCGGGGCGGGTCGCTAGTTATATATATATAAATCTTCCGTGAAAATGTATCTAACCGATGGTGATAACCGAAAACCGTTGCGTGGTTTAGGAGGAGTTAGCGGCCATACAGACAGACACGCGGAAAGCGACTTCAATTTATACTATGTAGAGATATGAGACGGGAATTACTCATGTATGCTCAAGCCGGTTACTCCGACTATAGTTGCAACCGCATTCGGCGGTCTTTTTTAAAGTGAATGCGCGTGCAAAGCGAGATGGAGCCGCGCGAGCGCCATAACCTTGAAAAAGACCGCCGAATGCGGTTGAAATTGTTGCCAGAGTATTCGGCTTAATCTTACTTTTAATAAAAGCTTCCAGTATAATAAAAACAAAACTTCAAAGCATAATAAAAACATATGATTTTTACCCAATTGAGGTTGGTTTTTAGACTAACCACTCGCCAATTTCGTATACAAGCAATGGCCCCAATAAAAATATATCATTCGTTTTTAATTTCACTTAAATTTACGTCTTTGACTTGTATCTTCGAGACCTGACTAACCTAGTTCATATAAATTCTACTGTAGAATGTCTAAATAAGAACCGACCAATTTATAGTAGACTTTGAATTATTTGATACTATGCGGTGACAATAAATTAAATGTTTTTGTATGAAAGGTTTTAACTCGCTTCGTTTTTGGACATACAGACATCACAAGTTTTTCATCAATCATCGCGCTAGCTGTGCACGCTGAGAAAGTCCGAGATTATTATCCGTACAACTTAAAAAGGCACTTATCATACTAAAACTTATAGTGATTCGCGGCTTCCTAAATTAGCCGGACTATACATTCTCTGCGTCATTCTAAAATGTATGGTAGGTAGCACGTGTCTTCGTAAATAGGCATGTGTCCTAATGTTTTATTTATTACAACCTAGCTGTTGCCCGCGACATAACATAGAGCCAATCTGGTCATAGCTAAGCATATTCGTGAAAACCGCATTTAAATCCGTTTAGGAGATGTGCGTGCACATTTGCACAAACAAACAAACAGACAAAAATTCTAAAACCTGTCGAACTTTCTTAGCTACTTATTTTAAGTCGCCCTGTGTGATATTTTTGTTGATATCTCGAAATTACAGTTTTTTTTATCTCTACGATTTTATTATATGTATAGATAGACTAGCGGTCCGCCCCGGCTCCGCACGGGTATAGTTATATAGCCTATTAAAATAGCCTATATTAATCAGCATAATGTAGCATTCAAATGGTGAAAGAATTTTTAAAATCGGTCCATTACTTTTTGAGCCAATTCGTTACAAACAAACTTACATACAAATCTTTCCTCTTTATAATATTGTATAGATAACTGACTAAGCGAAGGATATAACTAAATGTATTACACATACTGAAAAAACTAACTAAATCTGTCTTAATATAAATTAAGTCTGATAAATCTCTGAAATATGAGCTATAAAAGTTTTTTTGTAGGGATAGTGCAGAGATGCTATGTCCCTTTTTCACAAACCGTGTGTTAGTATAGCATTTGTAAGGTGCGCGCACGGCTTGACGTCATCTCGCGCTATAGCGCGCTCTCTGTCTAGCATGAAATTAAAATACTTATCTATACTAATATTATAAAGAGGAAAGATTTGATTGTTTGTTTGTTTGTTTGTTTGTTTGCATTGAATAGGCTCCGAAACTACTGAACCGATTTGAAAAATTCTTTCACTGACGGGAAGCTACACTATCCCCGGGTTACATAGGCTAAAATCTATAGCCGTTCGAAGCTGGGGCGGACCGCTAGTAACCTATATATTTTTGAACTAATAATAATTTTGTTTTCGTTGATGAGATGATCAGCTTTTTTATGAGATATTAAATAAAAAGTAGGACACAATTCTATTGGCCGGACGCCTTCCTAAATTGGCCGTACTATGCAGTCTCTTGCGCCATACAAAAATGTATGGTGGCCTTCATATATTACCTGGACTTTCTCAGGACTATCTCCGTGGTGTACAGCTGCGCTCCGGATTATTCATTGACATTATAATTTTATATTTTAATTTTGACATTCAAAGTTTTCTTCGGACTGAAAATTTTGCCAATGTCTTTCAATGGAGGAAAGAAATTCACTTTTCTTCAAGTGAAAAGTCTTACGATTTCTACCTCCGCTTATGTAGGTATATTAACAAGTTTTTATTTACTTTGATGTCCGTAATATTTTTAATTTTTTTCTTACTAAGGTCTTCCAAATATATCATTACTTTTTGCATGCTACTGTGAACCTTCGACCAAAATAAAATTAATGGACGGGCCCAGAAGGAGCTCGTTTTTGAAGATTACAAAATGAGCGCCGGCGCTTACTTTGTTTCAGTTGTCTCTAGCCGTAGGAAGTGCGACACAAGACTATTGTTACATGATAACGAAACATTTGACAAAATTATGCCTTCGTGTGGTTTTCCGAAGTGATACACAACAAAAAACAAAAAACCGCTATCTATTTTTTGTAACAAATGTACTGACATGTTTATAATTAGGTGTTGAAGTATATATCCGACGGTTTTGACTCGTTTTTACTGAGCAAGTTCAATTATGGCCCGTCCATTCATTTTATTTTGGTCGAAGCTGTGAAGCACACCGATTTCGATTGATTAATTAAACCGAGCATGTAATTTTAAATTGTTTTGTAAAAACTTGTTGATATAATTTCATTAATATTTATTTAAAATGCTCTCTCCTCATTCTCATTGCCATTTCGAAATTATAACAAAATTCTGTATACAAAAAATAATTTGGTACAAAGACATACAAATTAAGATATTCCTATGTTATTTACAAAATGTAGTGTGTAATTTGTACGAAGTTAACTTTGTTCTTAGTAATTTATTTCAGTGTACGTATTATGTAAGGCATTTTGCATTTTCATTTAGAGATTATAATCATTTAGGGACTTGTAATTTAACTTCTCGCTTTAGATGTAAAATTATAAATATAGTTTGTTTCAAGCTTTATGAGGGCCTAGTGCAAGTTTTACCATTGGCGTTTACTTATTCGGTCGCGTTAACGTTAATTACAATTTGTATGAAGAAAAAAAAAGTTACATCTACATGCGATAAATGGCGCTGTTTTTTTTTTTAACCGGATAAGTCCGCGTTTGACCACCAACTCGCCTGTTGGTAGGCGACGATGTGGTCGAAGATGAAGCACGCAGACTCAAAAGATACCTATTCACTATGGCCTTGTAAAACTATATGTCAAAAAGAGAATACACAAATAAATAGTTAATTAATTATTTAAGTCAAAGATAATAATATCCACTTGAACGCGCATGTAGTCAAAATTGCCTTTTGTAAAATGATGCCACGTCGGTCGCGGGGGGGGGGGGGGGGGGTAGCTTATGATTGGAGACTCGATGCGACTCGACGCTTGTGATTGGAGAATCAAAGTCATTAATTCACGCCTAGGATTGGCCCGCTTGAAATAGTTTAGGTTGACATGTTAGAACCTTTGGTTTATGCGGGGTAAAAAAAAAACTAAATGTCACAATAGTTACAAGTGAAGACAGCATGCATTAATATTCAGCGAATTTTTTTAAATTAAATAATCATAGTTAAATTAGTTAAACATAAACACAACTGAGACATAAAACGAAGAAATTAAAAAGTCAAGTAGTCGTCCATAGGTGACGGTCACTGCTTACCATCAGGCGGCCCGGCTGCTTGTTGGCCAGCTAAGGCATTAAAAAAACAAATAATTTAATGTTGACGCGATGTAGTAAGTATACGCGATTGGAAAAACTGGCACTAGGCACTCTGGCTAAACCCTAGGATAAATATACGACGGTGTTATAACGAATCGTCGAATTTACCCAGAAGGTAATAAACTGGTACTATGTATACTAACTAAAAATTATGTAATATAAAATTAATTACTTGTCAGCACTGGGGGTCTAGACAATACCCATTTTCTGTTAGCGTTCACGCCTGCGGAAAGATGAAATTGTATGAAAATGACATTAGCTTGAGACAATTTCTCTCAAGCTAATGTCATTGTCAATGTCATTTTCATACAATTTCATCTTTCCGCAGGCGAACGCTAACATAAAGTGGGTCTTGTCTAACCCCCCTGGGCACATTAACATGCTGACAAACTAATCTAAAGGCCGTCGCAGACTTTGCGAAGTAGCTTGCACAAGTAGGCGTTCAAAAGTAAACTAGCAATAACTCGCGTGTGAGTACGTACTCGCACGAGTGTTCGAACGAGACGAACGATGCGCAGTGGGCGTCGCGCGAGTAGCGCGGGGAAACGAAGCTTCACTTGCGCAAGGACCTGCGTGAAAGCACTTCCACTGCCACTTACACTAAGCAAAACGTTGCATACGATGCCTATGGTTTGCAACGGCCTTAACACTAACCAAAATAACTATCATATCTCACTTTAGCTATCATGAATAGTCGCACAAAATTTTGCATATTTATCTATACATAATCGTTTTATACATACTATGTGAATTAGTTTCCTTCACTCAAATAGTGCGATATTGTTTGATGCTATTTTTGAACTATCGGTTATCACGTCTGTACGTATCAAGTTATACACGCTAAATACGTTAATACATATCGGGTGGAATTTTTACTGAATCTGACGAATTAAGATGTGACAAGTACTCGCTCGAAGAACCGATAACCGATGGGGAAGGAAGGTTCTTGAGTGGAGACCACGAACCGGAAGACGCAGCGTAGGTAGGACTCCCACTAGATGGACTGACGACATTGTGAGAGTCGCGGGCATCCAGTGGATGCAAAAGGCAGGCTGTCGTTCAGTGTGGAGGTTAAAGGGGGAGGCCTATTTTCAGCAGTGGACTTTTTCTGGCTGGTGATGATGATGATGAAATTGGTAATCGGATAAATGGGGGGAGGCACATAATAACGTGTAAATGTTTGTATGTCTGGTGATATTAATTATGACTCCTATCATACTTAATATTATAAATGCGAAAGTGTGTTTGTTTGTTGGTTTGTTTGTTCCTCTTTCACGTTGCAACGGAAAAACAGATCGACCTGATTTTTTGCAAGTGTATTAGTTCAAGAGCCAGAGTGACATAGGCTACTTTCATCATCATCACCATCACCATTTCTCATCACTACGCGGGTGAACCGTGGGCGGGGCGCAGCTAGTACAATATATGTTTTTTTTAACTGTCAAGTAACTACCGTAGCATATGCTCCTCTACTCCTTGTATCTGTCACACCTTAATTCTTCCATTGCAGTAAAAAATGACACCCAATATTTTCACGACATATCGGTCAGAAGCTTTGATTTAAAAATTGCATACTATACATTTTTAGTTCAATTTTATGGTATCACCGATGTCCTCAGGCCAATTTCCAGTATTTTCGAATAGGCATCAAAATTTAGCAATACGTCTGTTCGATATTAAACTATTGTATATTTTGTAACTCGTTTTTGTACAGGGACTGATTTTAAATATTTTATTGCAGTTGTGTTTAGCTAAATAAAACGATGTTTTCTCTTATTCACACCCGGTTGTTGTGCAGTCGACGACAGAAGTGTTTGCATGGATACTCAGTGATAAATTAATGAAATGGAACACTTTTGTCGTGGAGTTTTGTTTGCGGTTGCTGAAAGGTTTGATTGGACGTCGCCGTCGTGCCTTATTTAGGTAGCGTAAGGGATTTTGTTTCCATTTTCTAATAAAATTATGTATTTACACAAAGTTGTTTTAATTTACTTATCACAAACGACTGCAAAATCATCCAAATGAATTAGCAAAGATGTTGATATCAAGAAGGCCTCCAAGGAGGCTTAAAAGGAAGATACCCCAAGACCTAACAAAATAAGAAAAATTATGAGGATGGATGCGTCAATGGGCGTATTCCACACAAGACGCATCACTTAAGACAACAGTTCAAAATAAAGCTTATTGTCTTCAAAAGACAAATTGCTTTAAAAAAGGGATTTAAAAAAAACTGAATAGCTTACCCAGATTATACCCCAACACAACCACAGAATCTAATAGTACTAACAGACGAATGGATTTGGTTGACGAACCGCCGTCCAACCAATGGGAGAGAAAGAAAACGTCAACCAAGTGCGTCTCAACTGTTCGCACCATAAACAAAGCATTCACCACTAAGAAAATTGGTGCTACTGTTCTTTGGCGAAACTAACAGGGCTGTGCTGTGTCCTATTTTTTAAAAGTTTATCATAAATAGAGTATTAGAGAAAACAAAATTAAAATGTGTTCAATAAGTTATATTTAATTTTATGGTAGACAGAGAGCACTATAGCAAGTTATGACGTCAAGCCGTGCTATGCTATCACGCTTTGCGGGAGATGAACAGAACAAGGCTCTCTATCCCAACCAAAATCTTTTATTAAGCCATTTTAAATTATGTTTCAGTATGTATGTGTAATGTATTTAATTATATCCATAACTAAGCCTTTAATTGTAATAAATGGAGAAGAAGAAAACCCAACCACGCACTAGTCTAGGACATCCGCGGTAGGACTACAAAAGGCGTGGTGAGCCAGCTCTGTTGGTGTCATTCGGAACGCAGCCTTTTTTCTTATAGAAAATTGATTGAGAGATTGAAATCATAATTTTAATCAAAGTTACTGTCGTATTTGTCAAAATCTTAGTCAAAATCATGATACCTACTAAGGTATCATGGTCAAAATAATATTTTGTAGTTAGTCGATAGCGATTTATTTTAACTTTAAGAATTTACTTCATTTCACTTTAGAAAGAACTAACTAAATACCTACTGATTTGAATTAAACTTGTAGTTTTAATTGGCTTGTAAATCTTGTAATAAAAAATAGGTGCAGATAATGAAGAAAATCATTACGTATACCGGAACGGGTGCGATACTCTACTGTCAATTTGACGTAAGCAAGTGAGCGTGTGTGTGTACTGTGTATGCGAATGAAATCAGCACGTTACGTTACGTGCGTGAGTGAGTGTGCGAAGTCGTGAATGCTGTCTACGAGTAAATTTTGCTTTTTACCTTTTTATTTTTATAAATAACCGAAACAGACGAAGTGATTAGTAATGTAATAACCTCAAGTGATAAGAATTGTGATATGCCAGCGCAATGGCCCGTAACATACGCAGTGTTTTCATCAACTCTGTGATTCCGTGCAATAACTCGTCACTTCTGTTGTTTGTCAATGACGTCTGCGTTTAGCGCAGCAAAAAGTGGAATTTTATTTGATTGTCACAAGTAGTGCAAACATGAAATTATAAATGAATTGTGTTACCTGATGAGTGTTCGTAAAATGGATGAGTGTTTTCAACTTTGGAGCCTTCCTTTACCGACTGGTGCCAACAGAGCTGGCTCATGAAGAAAGGGTTAGTTTACCTGTTTATGTTTACTCTAAATCGTATACACACTTGTTATGTGTGTAATAGTTATTTTTATCGCAATTACGAAATCGGAACAAGATAACTTTATCTACTACTACCTACTACTAACTTTGTTGACGTACTAGGTTATAAATTTCATATAAAATCTGTGATAAACAAATTAAACATCTACTGGGTTAGAAGTGCATAAAAATATACCTTAATTCCAATAAAATCATTTCCAAATTATTGTGAATTGAGGCTGGGATCATAATTTTCTTGTTACTTTCTCTTACCATTGAGTGAAGGGAGCGACAGGGATGGCTATACGCGCACATACATTCGTGTGAAAGAGATAACGCTCTACAAGTTGTATAGCTAAGAATATTCATTGAAAACTTTGCCTACATACATATTAGTTTTAGTAAATTTGAAACTAACATTATACCATCTCTAAAATGCGTATGTAATAGTTATGTAACTACCTGTAATATTCTAATAACTATCTAGTAACTGAAAATACAGTTTAAATGAACAAGTCAAAGCCTAGATCTATTCATCTAAATTGCTAATTAGGTAATAATGTGGTTGAATAGGTACATAATTTACATCTCTTCCGGCACATTCTTAAACCCTAAAATAATCATGTAAGTGTCTAAATCTTTCATCATTATCATCCTACAGTGTTTTTTTAGAAGGGAATTGAAAAGGGTATGTTAGGATGTCTATCTATTACCATTTTCCTCGAAAATTGTGGAACGATATGATTTTTTATTTTATTAAAACAGGTTTTATTGTGGTGATTGTTAGCTATGTTAGATCCAAATCTATCGAGTGGTTTAAAACTTTTAGCTCATTTTCGAATTGGTGGGTTTTATAAATTTTAATTTATTGTCATTGTTCAACTGATTAAAGTCCTCTAGGTAAATCTGTGGTATGATTATCGAAATAGAGCAGAAATTCTCAGATTTAATTGATAAACATTTCTAGTTATTATTGCTCTATATTAATTTTCGTTCTCGGGTCTAGCCCGTATATTTGAGACGCATTGGTGGGCCTGAAGTCAACACCAAGATGCCCACATCATAATCAGCCTCTTAACAGTCCACTTCTGGACTTTTAGCCTACCCCCGAAAGGGTGAATAAGATGTCCAGTTGAATGTAGAATACAATTATTTTACTATTGAATTTGTATGAAAAGGAATGTGAAATACAGTACACAGGTACAGTATAGGATAAAAAAAACTAGTACCTACTACTACTTTAGAGTATTGTGGTGAGATCTGTTCTTGATGTTGTTGAGCTGGTCTACAGTATGAAGTATGGCAAAACCTAGTGGCAGGTGGTGACTTGCCACCCACTAAATGGCCCCCTATACAGGCTGCTCCATAAAAGTTCCTGACAGCCTTAAAAAAACACTTCCCCTTTGGAACCCCCTGATGGCTGGTTAAGGCACGTCAGGTGTCAAGGATCTCATTTAGCCCCACTAGATCCAATTAGCTAATCTATTCAGCCTCCTGCCTCCCCAGCTAATCCAGGACCATAATATAATACCAGGAAGATAATTTAATCAGTATCCCGGTAATTTTTTTTTTATTTATCAATCCTGCAATTAACGCTAAAGCTGACGAAATCCAGTTGCAGTTCGTATTGAAAGCCAATTACTGGTAAATTATCCATGTCTTGGTTGTGCCTGTGCAAGGATTCACCGCTAGCAACGATGTGAACAAACGGAAAATATAAGTACCGAAGAGGCTCTTGCGCGAGACACTGCTGACATATATCTCTGACAGATGACAACAATATCATTCATCATACCATAAAAAAATAATATACATAAATATAATTATAGTATATACTTGCGTTTTAGTGCCATTCATTAAGTCGAAAGTGAATCCGTTTATGGTTGATATTCCGAAAACCCATACGTAGTGCTTTGATTCCACATTTATTGTGCGAACTGCTACTCTATGGAATGCGCTGCCTGAATGGGTGTTCCCCGTTGGTTACAATCTGGGTGTCTTCAAATCGAGTGAATCGTTTTCTTCTGGGCAAGCGTGCTCCAACGTGGACCGCATCGTCGTTTAATATCAGGCGAGCTGGCGGCCAAGCGCAAGCCTATCTACTATAAAAATAAATAAATATAAATAATGTAGTATACAGGGCGGTAAAAATTTAAAGGTTGTATCTCATGTACTTGCCAGGTGTGGCTTACAAAATGTGAGGTTTTTTCCATGTCTGAGTCACAAAATGCATGACTCAAAGGCATTCCGGTAGCTGAAACAGATCAGCTACGCAAGCGCAAGCGCAAGCCTATCTACTATTTAAAAAAATATATATATAATGTAGTATACAGGGTGGTAAAAATTTAAAGGTTGTATTTCATGTACTTGCCAGGTGCGGCTTACAAAATGTGAGGTTTTTTTCCATGTCTGAGTCACAAAATGTTTGACTCAAAGGCATTCCCTTAGCTGAAACAGATCAGCTTCGCAGTTAGGATCCTGAGAGTACTGGCACGCCCTTTGATACATACCTACTTGCCATGCGATTCACTATTATTATTATTACCTTAGACGTGACTGTTCCACCTTCTCTCCCTTTCTTCTTTCCTTTACTCGCGGCTGTGAGCTATTGTGTTCCAGCTGCTGCAGTGGGGGACAAGCTAGTCACAACATTTTTTTGGCCTACCGGGAGGCTTTTTCACATGCACTTTACTGTGGTTTTCGCTCACAGGAAACTCGTATAAGGTATACTAAGCAGAAAGGGGTGATGCCTTTTCAGCGTATACCCTTTCTGAGTAACCCTGTATAATGTAGCACGCCAGTTATACCCATCATTATGAACAAATTTTACTATGAGAACAACCCTAAAAGTGCTGTATAAATATCAGCTGTTTCATTGATGAAAACTGTTATTTGCAGACAACAAAATGTTGCCTGTGTGAAACAGCTGATATTATTTTCGCGATTTTAGGTTTGATTCCATATGTTGGTTTCGTTGTACACAATAATGAGTATAACAACCCTTTCAGCTTTGTACACCCTTTAAATAAAAAGCCACTTGGAGTAGCTAAATAAAAAGCTAGTTTGAGTATGCCATTTTACAATATTTTGTTTTTTAACGAAGAACTTAAAAAATAAACGGCGGCAAAAAAAATACCTATACTATAACCTAGACAGTAAGGGTGCCTTTCCACCAGAATTGTGTTGTGCAGTTAAGCTGTGATCACATGGTAAAGCTAAGCTACGTAACTATGGGACCGTTTCCAGTAATTCTTGAGGTATAGTGGACCGGGTGCGATGTGCTATGAAGATGCCCTGAGTAAGTTGAAGATGCGATGAAGATTTGTGTACCCTGCTCTGTCCATAGTTACACCACCAGAGACTGATATACACACATATATATTTTCAAATACATACTTAAATAGATATTAATACCCAGATATAGAACAAACACAAATATTCATCACATAAATGTTTGTTCTACGTGGGAATCGAACCCACGCCCCCAAGTGCAGAAGACAGGTTCACTACCAACTAGACCAACGGGCTATCTCTGTTGGAATGGCACCCTATTACTTTGCCTCTTAGTTGCTCATCTAGGCCTTCAATAAAAAAATACAATCTAGGCTTTGAAGTATCTACGTACTGTTGTAATTTTGTGTGCTGGTGTATTGCTATTAAAACTATAAAGGAGTTTGTGTTCCAACTAATTTTTATTACTAAATAGACATGATGGCTAATATTTTTAATTACCTAATAAAAAGTTGATCATAAATAGAGTCCATCGACGAAAACCAAATGAAAATTTGGTTCAAAAATAAATTAGTTATAAGTATTTTAATATCATGCTAGACAGAGAGCGCACTATACTGAGTTATGACGTCACACCTCAGGCGCGCCATATAAATGTTAAACTAACACTCGCTTAGTGAAAAAGGGACAGTGTATCCCTTCTCTATCCCAACCTAAAACTTTGAACGCTCATATCTCAGAGATTTATCAGCATATTTAATTTATTTTTCAGTATGTGTAATGTATTTAGTTATATTCATTGCTAAGCCTGTTATTTGTAATAAATTAAACTTTAGAAGACATGCCTATTATTGAAACAAATAAGTAAATGTACTTTTGTAGTTAACTTATATTGTTTATAATTAGGTAGGTAAGTATATCCATATTAAGTATAAGGAAAATATGAGTATTGAAAGCTCTTATCACAGCGATTAGTTTGTAGTCATAGAATACAATAAATATTACAATGAATATAAATAAAATAAATATTCAGGACATATTTTTGCACACACAGTCATCTGACCCCATACTAAGCAAAGCCACAACCACAACAAAAAATAAATAAAAAAAAAAGGTAAATATCCTTTAAATAATCATATGACTTTAGTGACCAACTGTGATCATTTAATTAAACAGTGTTTTAAAAGATTTCAATTTATACTTGTTGGAAATGAGCTCTCAAAAGCCTAATGTCTCGACCACAAACTTCTCAAATATAAGCCACATACACACACACACACACACACACACACACACACACACACACACACACACACACACACACACACACACACACACACACACACACACACACAATTAATAAGTATATTGTTATCGTATGATTCAATGTTATTGAAGCTGTGATATGCTAGTTCAGTTCACAGTCATTCACTTGTAAACAGAACAATTTTACTAATATGGGCCACACATGGTGGTCACGAGAACTTAATCGTTTCTTCTCAACACATTTCCGGTGATAATTATAACAGAGATTATTAACCTACCATACTTACCATAACCCTCAGAGCAAATAAAAATACAGAGGGACTACCGCGAACACGAAAAGTGAAGCCACTTTTTGAAACATGTGTGTGTAGTCGAAGTTCGTGTCGTGTAATTCATCAAAATAAGTGATAATATAAATACTTAAGTGTGGAAATATTCCATCCTTCTTCTTATTTTTTTTTGTGTTGTTTTTACAGTTCTTAACACTGCAAGAAGTCATTGTTTCTTTTTGAAACGGATGTTTTCAGTACGACTTACTGACACGAAATTCACGTAGTTTTGAATGCGTATGTGTGCGTGAGTCGTGTATAAATAGGGTATTCACGTAGTTTTGGAAGCGATTTTGGTGTCACTTCACTTTGCCAGTGCGCCGTAAGGACTCTGTATTTTTATTTGCTCTGAGACCATAAGCGTACTTTCTTTTAAAGCTAAAAATTTTCTTATTTTCTTTTTAAAAAGAGTTCACAGACGTCTGGGAATTTAACCGGGGTTTTTGAGACCATAAGTTTGAGAAACTCTGGTATATGACATTTGAATAATATATTTCCTAGAGTTCCTAGAAGATGTGTCTGAAAGGTACCTATGGAAGCTAAAATGTGCATTGTCTCATTTCTGCGCGTGACATTCCTCACCGGCAAGAAGTTGACAAAGCATTATAGCATAGATTACATGGTTTATCGCACGTTTACAAATATGAGAGTTGCATAAAATAGTAGGCTTTACGAAGTAACGCTGGCCGTTAGTATACTCTTGTTGTAATAGTGGCAATTAAAATAATCGCTTAGTGGTGTGCGCACGCGCCGCTCTTGTTACGGCTTCGTTATCGGCGCTTTACGATTGGCTGCTCTAATTACTTCTTAAAATTCTCGATTTGGGACACGATAATGCTTGAAGTTGTAGGCATTTGGTACATCAACGGACAAAAAATATTATCTCTCAGAATTCATTCGTATAAACAAAACACTGACACCGGTTGTCACATTTATGTTATAAAAGCGGTTATCGGTTTCATTTAGGCAAGCGTGTTTCATCGTAGACCGCATCGCTTATCATCAGGTGAGTTGGCGGTCAAGCTCAAACCTATTTAAAAAAAATCGAAGTTGTGTTGAAAAGGGCCGGAGAGAGATAAGATACTTTTATTCCGGAAAATTTACGGTTCCATAGAGAGAAACCGCGGGATGCAGCTAGTAAAAACAATTTCGGTGTTTATTTTCCAATAGAATTCCTATATCAGGCATTAACTCAAAGATACCAGTCTGCCCGACAAATCCATGTGGAAATTCTTAGTGTACCAGTTAACCGCAGAAAACATATTAATTAGTTCAAGTATTGAAGATTCACTCACAAAATCATTTAAATAAAAATCGACTCTTGCAACTACACAATAAAGTGCAATTCATTTAGGATGATATATGACTCCTACCTTCAGGTTCAAACACCTGCTCGTTTAATCAATTTACATGCATTTATTTTTAATCGTGAATAAGTCCGCGTTTGACTTCCAACTTGCCTGTTGGTAAGCGACGATGTGGTCAAAGTACTCAGACTTTGCAAGATACCTATTCACTCTCACCATAAAACCTCTTCATCATCAGCCAGAAGACGTCCACTGCTGAACATAGGCCTCCCCCTTTAACCCCACATTGAACGACAGCCTGCCATCTGCATCCACTGGATGCCCGTGACTCTCACAATGTCGTCAGTCCATCTAGTGGGAGGCCTACCTACGCTGCGTCTTCCGGTTCGTGGTCTCCACTCAAGAACCTTTCTTCCCCATCGGTCTTCTTTTTTCACCATAAACCTATAAGTATTATATCTACGGGGTTACGCTGAAAAGTTGTAGATACTAAGCCGAAAAAGGACCGATACACACATTATAAACAACTTTTATTATGGGACCAATCCTGAAATTTTTGGTACCATTAATATCGTTGAGTGTAAAATTCCCGTTTTTTATGGAAGAAATGATACTTTTTTCGCGATTTCAGGGTTGGTCCCATAGTAAAAATATCTAGTCTATAAGCTTAGAAGATCCGCAAACATGCCGAAAGAAATCAGCTCCATGCTATATCATCATAATGAGCCTTTTAACAATCCACTGCTGGACTTGTAGCCTACCCCGAAAGTGGGATTGGGACATATCCACCACGCTAGCCCAGTTGCGGGTTGGTGGATTCACATACGCCATTGAATTCTCCGTACGTATACAGGTTTCCTCACGACGTTTTCATCACCAATATACCACCCCACCATGCTATATACTCGTAGATAAACTACTTTATGAGACGTAACAAGATACTTCGTAACGAGTAACAATCAGCCAAGCATTCAGCATTCGATTGACGTTCATTAGAGTTATTAAAACGTGCTATTTTATTTTTATGACCGTATAAACCACGAAAATGCTTGTATATTCCTTAATTTTGACTAAGTACATTTTAATTTCGTTTTTGTTGATCGGCTCTATTTATGGCCAGTTTTTATACCACAATAAAAAACTATCAGTCCGGTAGCATATACGTTTCGGAGAGTGTGCATCGGATCTGCATGATCTAATTCCCTCCTGCCATTTTTCTATCGGAATGCCAGAGCGGGTACTAAAAACAGACACCGCTTTATGGTTGATATTCCAAAAACCCGTACGAAGCGCTTTGATTCCACTTTTATTATGCGTACTGCTAGTCTGTGGAATGCGCTGCCTTAATGGGTGTTCCCCCATAGTTACAATGTGGGTGTCTTCAAATCACGAGAGAATCGGTCTCTTCTAGGCAAGCGTGCTCCATCGTAGACCGCATCGTCGCTTTACATCAGGCGAGTCGGCGGTCAAACGCAAGCCTATTAATAGAAGAAAAAAAATATTACTTATGATATTTCTTTTGAAAGATTTTGTTGAAATAAAACAAGTACCTTTGTAGGTACTCACTGAGGTCGTTCGCTTTAAATGGTAAATGTCATACGTACATGTCCATCGAAGTACAAGCAAGTTACTTACACTCATCAGCAAAATTATAGGCAAATTGTCGGAGAGTTATAAATACTTTTTATTCATAACAAGTACATATTTGTGTTTATAGATTATTTTATACCTTTCCCCCTCAGCTTATTTTATTCTTTGAAAACAGTGAATAAAAAGCACTATTTTTGTGTTTGAATTTAGAACACTCCAATATATTCGATCTCCATCTCAATGCTATACTTAACCTCCTTGCGCAAAAAGTACTCGATACAAACTCCTTAAATCTTTCTTTTTTCGTAGTCATGGTACGAATCACACGAGAATCGAGGGCTATGAATCACACGCGTTGCTCAGGATTCTAAATTCACAAAAAAAAAAAAAAAAAAAAAACATAAACCTTTCATAATTTCAGTCGTTAGAATCCTTCACTTGCTCCTGATTCATCTATGGACCTCGCTTTAAATCCGTCCTTTATTCACTAATTGCATAATATATTAATAATCGGATAAATTAGTAATAACAAACAAAAATAGGAATAATAATAGAAAAAAAAATTATCAATAAATAATTAAAGTTGACAGTTTTATGTTAAGTAAATTGTCAGGGAATACCTCCATTCGTAAATAATAAATAGATAGGTACCTTACCCTGCCTTAGGTAGAAACTCATCCACTTGTATAATGTAGGTACTTACAATAATTGACACATGACACATGGATGTTGGGTCGAGTGGGAACAATCATATGTACACACAAACTGTCGCATTTAAAATAGGTTGATATTAGTGTGAAAAATTACTGATCGAAATTTTAAGTGTGAATTTCTACAACAAAAAAACATGGTTACTCACTATTTTTTTTTTTTTTTGAAGATCCAGTCTTCCTTTGTTAATGTACATACAAATTGTGACGGATTTTTTACATAATTACATTTAAAAAAATGCATTCATATATCCAAAAGTGTGTCCATTTCACAGTATAAACACTTTATGCAAAAATCGTCCCGTGCTCAGTTGACGACACAACAAATGTTTTAATTTCGCGTTACACTAACTGATCACATGTGTGATCAGATCCGTGTAATCAGATCCGTGTGATCAGATCCGTGTGATCAGTTGGTGACGACGCCTAAATATCATAGTTAAAAAAGTGCATTTAAAACTTGTATAGTCACACTTTCGCAAACTGTATGCCTAAAGACACACAGTGCACAGTAGCTAAAGACAAGGGTCTTTGACCAGTGTGTGTTGCCAGTGATGACATATGGTACTGAGACGTGGTCCTTAACTGTTGGCTTTTTGGAAAAACTCATAGTCACACAGCGGGCAATGGAGAGAGCTATGCTCGGAGTTTCTTTGCGCGATAGAATCCGAAACGTTATACGTATTCGCCAAAGAACAAGAGTCACCGTCATAGCTGTTAAAATTTGCAAGTTGAAGTGGCAATGGGCAGGCCACATCGCTCGAAGAACCGATAACCGAAAGTGTATGGCAATAAGGCAAATTAGCTAGTTATTTATTCCTTGTTACGTAAGCTCATGCCAGCTCGGTAGCGGACAACGGACCACCCGCCTCTGTTTGTTTTTATAACTATCTCTAACGAGCCACTTTCTGAAGGCATCCCACCCCTCTCCCGGCGCTAAGCACGAAGGCGTCAGAGGTGAACATTCATCATCTCGTAAGTTCCAATAATGTCGGACGCCGAGACTGACACTTCAAAAATGATCCTATTTAGGAAGCCTCCGAGGACTCTGAGGTTGTTTATTTTTTTCATTAGGTACCATACCATCGACCTTTCTAGTTTTTAGGGTTCCGCATTAAAAGGGTGCCAACGGAAGCCTTTTACCAAGTATCCCTCGCACCAATCTTTAAAGAGCTGTTTCTTCGAACTACATAATAAGTAGCCGGTTGATATTTTTTACATACTAAGTATATGCTAGTAGCAGATCTATATCTTAACAAAATCATCATCATCATCGACCATTTTCCACTCACTGCTGGGTATAAGGTCTCCCCTTCAGCGCGCCATCTTTTCCGGTCCTGTGCTAGTCTAGTCCACAGCTTTCCTGCTGCCTAAGCGAATAAATTATAATATACTAGCGACCCGCCCGCCCGGCTTCGCACGGGTGTAATTTACGTGCGAAGCCGGGGCGGGTCGCTAGTTATATAATTATTTAAACTATCCTATATCTCAAGTTGGATCGAACTGCACATGGTGTGCGAATTTTATTATAATCGGTTAAGTGGTTTAGGAGTCCATTGAGGACAAACATTGTGACACGAGATTTATATATATTAAGATTACAAATAAAGTGTCCTTAAAGTCCTTATGCCCATGAAACGTTTTTCTTGTGCTCTATTCTAAACCGTTAAATAAATACAAGAGTTACTTGGTGTGATTATAGTGCAAACGAATTAATATTTTTTTGTATTTACGGCCGTAATTTTATATTGTGTGGTAGTGCGGAACCCTCGATGCGTGAGTCCGTCTTGCACGTAGCCATTATTTTCTAGAGCTCGTCCTGGTTGCACTTTTTTTTGTAAATATATACGAAAAAATATTGTGTGGTTGTACGGAACCGTCGACGCGCGAGTCCGTCTTGCCCTTGGCCGTTTTTTTTTTCTAGAGCTCGTCCTGGTTGCACTAATACATCCTTGATGTCGTTGAACTCTACTTGTACGAGGTATAATTCAAGCAGTTTTTGCTGGCAATTTGACAAAAGAGCCGGTTTTGTTAAATCCACTTCTCTTCGACACTAATATGTTTGTAGTGAGTTCCGTTCCGCGGTATGGTGCCTTACTTTTTGCGAGCTTTTAACTTTTTATTTGACTTCGCTGATGTTTAATTTCATTGGATTGCCAGCGAAATTTACTACTTATGTGTTCTATATATATGATGCTTTTAGATTTTGTAAGTATAAGCATAAGTATATAAAGTATAGTGCCGCTATTTTTTATAAAAATAATAATAATAACCGCAGATAACACATTCTGTGGTCATTTATATCATGACGTTAACATGATAATTTTCCGCAAACAACAATAACACCAAACACCATTGAAAACGACGTAAAAGTTACCAGATACCATGAAAATATTAACTATCTGCAGAAGTTATTATTTAATTTCAATTATGTACACACTAGTAGGCCGCCCCTGCTTCGCACGGGCGAAGCCGGGATATATAGCCTATGTCAACCGGGGATAGTGCAGCATCCCAACAGTGAAAGAATTTTTCAAATAGGTTCTGTAGTTTCGGAGCCTATTCAATGCAAACAAACAAACAATCAAATCTTTCCTCTTTATAATATTAGTATAGATATATGGTATCGTTTTATTGTGAGCTCGAATTGTATTATTTTCTGTACATAGTTTTTTTTTGCAACAAATGATTATTTCTCACCTTTCCGTCTTTGTAACGACGTGTAGTTTTTAAAAATCAAATTAATAAACCTAGAAGCAAAATTACTAAGTATATCAAAGGAGGAATAAAACTTTAAAGACAGGAGATACATCTAAAATATAATGTAAGTATTCGTTGTTGGCGGGAAGACGGGAACGATCGCAAAATCTGCAAATAATTGCAATAAACACCAGAAACTGTTACTTACTATTTTGGCACCGCGCCCGCGACGCTGCTGTAAAACATAACCCTACTTATAAAATAAACTAATCGATGCTTCTGGAAGATATTTCTTTATCGCCTAAACTGACAAAAAGATTATTAAATGTATGGATAAATGAATCTAACACCATCCGTTCCCATTGCTGGGACAAAAACCCTGTCTTAAAGAGAGAGAGAGAGAGAGAGAGGGTGAAGTAAGGGCTCTGATCCACCATGCTGGCCCAACTTATGTCTTTGAACTTTTGAGGTTCTCGGACATACTGGTTTCCTTACGATGTTTTCCTTCGCCGTTTTTGAGCGATGGCATAGTAAATTGCATATCATTTATTTAAATACGAAATAAGTGATAGGGTCGAGGATCGAACCGGGTGCCGTCAGATTGTAAAGTGCACAATTGCACATGCCAGCGCTCAGATTTAAGTACTACCTACTTAATAAATTAAAATTAAAATTAGAAAATTTGATTCATTAGCTGGGTCCGGAATTTTCGTAGCACTTTTAATTTGTAAAAGAGATGCACGTTTATCGACTTGCAATTCTCGATAATTTCTCTACTTCTGTTTCGTGCGAGTAAAATGCTTATTTAAATAAGCTAGACTATATCTACGCTAAATAAAAATATCCAAATGTTTGAGATGTTGCGAGACATTTTCAATATTAGTGGAAGTAAATGAACAGCAAGATTGCGATTTATTGCTATTATAATGACCTACATCTTTAAAATAAGTAATCAAAAGTCGATAGAATAATTGCCAGTACCAATATGATAAGGACCTAACAATCTACTTTCTTGAAGTTTAATACATCGACAATCGGAAGTCGACAAACGTGCAATCTGTTTGATAAATTAAAAGTACTACGAGAATTCCGGACCCTAGTCATGGCAGGCCACACCACACAAGTCGCCAACATCGCCTCACTAAAAACAATAGAATTTCTGCTCGAAAGCACAGAAGTATGCCCGTCAACCATCAAGTCTACCATAAACGGCATTCTTCGCAGCTACCACCGTTTTCAGTGACGCGTCAATGATCACCATTAATTACTTCTCTCAAATGAAGCTCGATGTGGAGAAAATAACGAGTGAGGAACCGAAACTAATAATAGAAAAAGGAAACCAATTCATTAACCCACGGTCCCTTGGTATCGAAACATTCGAAACCATCCCCTAAGTGCGTCTGGCGTCCCCTCTCAGATTTTATGGCCTCAAAATAATCTATAAATTATGTTTTAGAACTTTAACATGCATTAGGATTGCATTGCAATCTGAATGTTTACAATTTACAAAATTGATAACTTAGTACGTGTAGGTATGGCATCACGTCGTTATCAAATGTGACATTCCGAAGCTTCACTTTATCTATGTAATGTATTTCATCGTTGAATAATTAAGTATTCGTAAACACACATAGGTACATGTTTTCAGTACATCATTAATTTCTTATGTAATATATAAGATTTCTTTGATAAAGAAATCGTACTTGCCTGAATTAGATCGAAGAAGATTGTTTCCTCGATGTTCAGATAGGTCTTAAAATTGTTCAACAACATTGTAGCTACGCTCATCGTTATTATTATTTAAAAAGTGATCACCATGGTCATCCTCCATGACATGGGCCTCTTCGAAGACACGCCATTTAGCGCGATTCTCGACCTGTCGTCTCTATTCACTGTCAATTGTTTTCCGTACTATATCGAAACTACTATACTAAATGTTCAGGACGATGAACGATCATATTATTGTAAATATAGTAAAATATAAAATAAATATAAAAGAAAGTCGTGTTAGTTACACTATTTATAACTCAAGAACGGTTGAACCGATTTGGCTGAAAATTGGTCGGGAGGTAGCTTAGAACTAGAAGACGGACATAGGACATACTTTTCATCACTATCCGGGTGAAACCGCGGGGCGCAGCTAGTATAGTACAAAAGTAAAAACAGTATAGGAAATGGGACCAGAATTAATTCGCGAAAATAAAGCCATAGAATAAATGTCATTCACACTCAATAAAACGTATGTCTTTTTTGTTGCGATTTTAGGGTTGATCCCATAGTAAAATTTGTTTATAATATAATCGAATAGATCCGACGTCTCAGCGCTACTTTTGTCGATTCACGGTCTCCACTCTAGAACACGTCTAGACGTCTACCTTTCCAACACTTATCGGTTCTGCAAATTCTGCTATTTTTATACCTATACTGTCTGTCGTAAAACACATTTAAATAAAATACGCAGTCATGTAATGTATTTAGATCGATGCATGTAATCATCCTACACAATATGCACTACTTTCTTTACAAATAACATGGGTTTTGTTGTATCGTCATGACATGATACCAAAACAAGATTGGTTGCTGATATTTTCAGCTCGATAAACAGCCAGCTGGTTGAATTGAATAGATCGTTTAGGAGGGTCATTTTTATCTACGCTCCGTCAATCTCATAATTATTGATATCAGGGGCCTTACGGACAACTGCTATTGCGGCACCTAATCCGCTCAGTTGGAAAATCACGCGACCGCAAACCGTATCTGGGCGCGATAAGGTTCACGTTCGCGTGATTTTCCAACTGAGCGGATTAGGTGCCGCAATAGCTGTTGTCCTTAAGGCCCCAGGGCTTTTCAAAACACTGCAATTTGCTAGTATTAGGTATTTGAATTATATTTAGTTGACCGAGCAGAACGAAGACCTCCAGAGTTTATGGGAACTGCTCGGCATCGGTATGAAAATGATGATTTCCGAATCGGAATGGTTTTTGCATCATCATCATCATCAGCCAGAAGACGTCCACTGCTGAACATAGGCCTCCCCCTTTAACCTCCACACTGAACGACAGCCTGCTTTTTGCATCCACTGGATGCCCGCGACTCTCACAATGTCGTCGGTCCATCTAGTGGGAGGCCTCCCTACGCTGCGTCTTCCGGTTCGTGGTCTCCACTCCAGAACCTTTATTCCCCATCGGTTATCGGCTCTTCGAGCGATGTGGCCTGCCCATTGCCACTTCAACTTGCAAATTTTAACATGTTTTTGCATGTGGACTATTAATTAGTTCATTTGTGTTTCTTAGTGTGCGTAAAAATGAGTAATTGAGCCGTACTTACAGTTTTAGCGTTAAGCGGTTTAGCGAAAAAAAATTACGAAAAGACATGAACTAGAACTAGGGCATATCTCTTTTGTTTGTATGATCTGAGACTAGCACATATATATGTAGTACGTAGTTATAGCATCAGTAAAGTATTTAAGTCAGCACGTATCTATCTTTTGTTCAAAATTGTGACAAATTATAGTAATTGTTAGGTGCTCAGTAACACTGAATTTGCACTGTCTTATATGATCATATTAGGTAAAAAACTAATTCTCTCTGTTTCATTTTAAGCTTTACATATTCTCCTAGCTTTCCTCACTTCAGGGGCCCGTACCGTAACCTCTTTAACTCGATGACCTCTTTATTCAATTTAGATGATTACGAAAAGCTACGCGACCGCAAACTGTATCTCGGCGCGATAAAGTTCACGTTCACGTAATTTTCCGCAGGCACCTAAACTGAATCGCGCATATATGTCCAAAATCAAAATTTGGCCAAACTTTCTAATACAAATGACAAATACTAAGTGTTCGCGGCGAAGCCATAAAAAATATAATAAATTACCGAACACAATCAAAAATAATACAAGATACCGACACTTTCTATAAATCATTAAAATATTTCCTGATAAATAAATAGTATTATTCCATTGACGAATACTTAACAACTAAAAATATTTTTTTAGTATTTATTGCTGCCCTTCTCTCTTCCATATCATTTAGCTGTGCCTGACGGGGTCCACAATTATAACCAAAATACTTTTCTACCACCTAAGTAACATTGTCGAATGCTAGAATAAATAAATATGAATGTCTCGCGACCCCTATACACAACCCCCTCAACCGATTTTGTTCATATTCGAACTTACAAATTGTATTTGAATGAACTTTTTGACTTCGAAATTTCATGACGATCAAATCAACGACGACTGTACGTCAATTATCATCGAACAAACATACACACAAACGTCGCGTCGATCTGTTTCAGAAATCTAGACTTTCGATTCGAATAAAAAAAAACATCTCAACACGAAAATTGCTTTATTATACGAATTGAAATATATTCTAAAGTTAATGTCTAATGTTTTTTTATAATAATTATTTGATTAAATTTTTTCTCTGAAAATGAACCTCTGAAAATAATAAGTTATCATTTACTGAGAAACATAATTGGCAGGAAATAATCGCAAACTCATTTCAGTGGCTTGTCCTCCCGTTTATAATTGCGCGCTTTCATACGTGGCATAGTAATCTTGATCCAGGTGTTTGTTGGATACACGTTCCCTTGTAGACAAGGGGGCACCTTCGCTACCCTCCTTCACATGTGTTCTCAACTTGAGTTCACTACCCTTGTACGAGGAGGTTGACACCGTTTTTTAATAGTTTCCTTTTGAAGCGATCCTCAAGAAATTAACCGTCTTTATGCCTAATCGTTTACGTTCCTTGCCAAATCTACTTAACGTTCAAAGTTAATCTTTCAACGTATACGAATGAAGTCCAAATCTCTAAATTAGTCGATTAAATTATCACTAATGATGCCACTGTTACCTAATATTGAACTGGCGTTCATGCGATTCAACTACAAAAAACCTTTGAGTTGATACACAAAACCCAAATCAAGATAAGACGTACCAAAATCTATTTTCGTACGATGTTTTTTTTCGCAATAGCGGAACAAGTCAGAATGCTCAATCTATATTAAATTAGTCCTTTGAAAGAGTTGGCAAAGAAAGTTACAAGTTTTTAATGCCAAACGTGAAAAGGTAAGATCTCGACATTATTTTGAAATGTTTAGCCAATATTCTATTGTTATTATAGAGAATACGATACTTTCAACATAATCGCCTAAGACTTCTCAATAATTTAAATAGAACAACACACGGGTATTGTGGTATTTTCAGATATAGCGGGCCCTATTTATAGCCAGTTTGAGCCGAAATTGCAGTCTATTTTAGGTCCATTGATTCCCTGATGGCGCTCTATACTTTACGTTTGTTATTTTTGAATACGCTCATTATATTTACTTGCGGTGTGCCCGAGGGGAATCCGACGCCCCTTGCTTTATTCCTCATTGACGAAAATTTCTATTAAAAAGTTGACATTCCCTATTTTATTTTCTGAGCCGCAATAAGTATACCTATTTTGTATTTTTTTTTAGTCATGGTACAAAGCTGATAAAAGAAAATGTTTCATTGTTGATTCAAAATTAATTAAATTTAAGTTCCTTCCGCGCTTGGGGCGTGAGTTCGATTACCACCTAGGACAAACGTTCATTTGTGATGAACATTTGTGTTTGTTCTATTAGATATCTAGGTGTTAATATCTAGAAAGTATGCATTTAAAAATATATATGTATGGATTTTGTAAGCCGTGGTAGCCTATTTGGGAGACCGCTAGACTTGAAAGCGTGACGTCGCAGGTTCAAACCCCGGGCCCGTACCAATGAGCTCTTTGGAGTTTATGTACGGAATTTCATAGCACTGGCTATTCAGAGGAAAACATCGTGAGGAAACCTGCATACGTATACGTATAGAGAACGAATTCAATGGCGTATGTGAATCCACCAATCCACACTGGGCCAGCGTGGTGGATATGGCCCAATCACCCTTTCGGGGGTAGGCTAAAAGTCCAGCACTGGACTGTTAAAAAGGCTGATTATGATGTATGGATATCAGTCTTTGGCAGCCATATTACAAGCTTTGCTTAGATTAACTTCTTCTAAGAAGCTTTGTTTAGTTTGGGGTCGGATGGGGGCCGTGTGTGCAAAAATGTCCCGAATATTTATTTTTTATTTAGAAAATACTTAAAATGTTTTATTATTTATACCAAGTTTTCCATCATCATACCTCGCTCTATTGCTTGATTAAATAAAAATTCGTAAGTGAACCGTCACTCCTCAGTTCCGATATAAACTCAAACAATACTTTAAATATGTTGCAAAATTTGCTAACCTTGGCAAACGTTGCCTTGGCGTTTTGTCTTAACGTTATCTCGTAAGCAATATTTAATACTGTTCATACCTTCTTGATTGTTGATATTACGCTATGCATATATTATTTCATTTAAAGATTGTGCGAGTACACATTTTGTAAACAATCCGTTTTTATAGTTTTCGCTTTCACAGTATTTTGGTTACTTAGGATTTACGTTAAGTACTTAATTCCGTTATATATATCTGAGACATAATACGTTTGTCGTATGAGGACATCCCTTTCGTTTTTACTTTTTGACTTTTGGTATTATTTGTTAGTCAATCCGCTGTAACATTACATATTCTGTGAAAATTTCAACTGGCTATCTATTACGGCTCGAAAGATATAGTCGTTAATAGGTAGGACAGACAGACGGACGGACAGACAGACATACAGACATCGTAGGCTTAGTAATACTGTCCCATTTTTACTCTTTGGATACGGAACCCTAAAAATGTATATCAAGTGCCTGGAGTATTTGACAATGTAGTGACAGCAGGCGGGTACATCTTGTCGCTGGCTCGTCCAAACATTGTACAATTCGTGTTTTGCTCGTCTCCTTCCTCTACGTATCCGCAATACGGCGTGTTATCGTAACGAGCCAGTGAAAGTACATTCTTTTACTCTCTTGCTTAGGTTTAACCTCAATCGGCTATTGTATTGTGTTTTTTAGTTTCTTTGATTCTACTTACGGTACTTTATTCAAGTGTTTAATCTCATTTTGTAATGTTTGTCGCCATTTTAACCTCGTTTACGAACACAACGTGTTCGTCATTTTCTTTAAGTGGGCACATGGGCAGCGTTTTGTCCATACAAACGTATTCTCGTGTTCCCTCCCTGGATAATACCGCTAGAACTGTATTTTTTTTTTAAATAAAATTTATCTCCTCTATTGTCATGTCAGTATTTTGCACTCAACGGGGAGAGGTTTGAGGTCAGGAGACAGCAATATATTTGCTGATTACCTATTCGTCAAATTTCTTGGCCGTGGTATGCCCTCTTAAAGGCTGCCGGCTGTGCTTGTCTGGATTGGATTTAGAGTTTTTAGGCGGCCCGTCTGCATATTTGCCACCTATGGCATAAAAAAAAACACAAAATACTCTATCGACTGATACTCCCGAAGCCATCTTGAAACTGACATTATTGCAAAAAAAACTGTTTTGCCATTCTGAAAACTCAAGTTACTATAGTGTTGCTACCATACTAAAGTATTATTACTAGCAAAAGGTTTTTTATTTTATTTATGGTAGACTTTTCCATGGAATTGCCCTACTTCATATTTCCAGTAGATACTTTAATTAACATAGAACAGTCTAAACTTCACCTCTCGGCCATATAGGTGTCTGGCCGCAGGAAGTGTCGCCGCGTAATCTATTGTTAACGCACGCCGTTTGTGTTACATTCGAGACAGTGTGATCCATTTACCTAGTTAATAACGCTTTACTGAGACTAGCATATTGTTTCACGTTTTCGTTTGATGATTTGTTCGTAGCTCATATAATATATTACGTATATGTAAGTGTATATTCACTTGTCTATTTCAATATAATAGTCTTTCTCTATGACACAAGTCGGAGCATACATTTGTTTATGCACTTCCTTGATGTGCTATAGTGTCATAACTAAAACATTGTACGTTCAGTTTCAGCAAAAAAAATCTATGTGGTTTAGGGAAAGTAGTCCGAATTTAGTTATGACCAATCTCTTCGCTTTCTCCCATGACCATTCTACAGTATTACCTTAAGTTATGTTTGAGACGGTTATTAGCTGTGATAATCGGGTCATAATTTTGATTGAACATGAAAATGGCATTCAATAAATCCAGTAAATACTTAACACTTTGTTAATAATTCGTTATTCGGTCTCATTCGATTCGGACCATATTTATAATATTCTTCAGATATTCCGTTAATAGCATGTGTGTTTACTTAATGATTACTCGTTTAAGTTTATGTACACACATAATTTGAATATGTATTAAAGCTATGCAGTGTTCGAGTAATATTTTTTTCTCGTTAACAAGATTATTTTCCATGAACAAAAATTACTTTCTGATAAGCTCTACCTGAACTCAAGTATTATTATTCAAATAAGTATTTCTAAAACTGAAAGAATTGATTTCTATTTTATTTCCGATTTGATATTTTCCAGCAATACTTAAGTTTAAATTAAATACAGTATTATGCATTGCGAAATAACTCTTCCTATACTGCCTAGACTTATTTGTTTATTTACGGATAACAAACAGCTTTAACAACATAAAACTTAGCTAGTAAAATAAGAATAAACAAGCCTTAAAAGTTTTCACAAAGCTCTTAAATACTCATATGATAAAGGGAAAATAATACGGAATTGCCTAAAATCATACTAAAACCGAAATTCCTTACGAAAGCTTCAACGTACCAGATCCCACTTCTGATATACACAAAAAAGCTCAAGTGAAGGCATTCAGCGTTTAGGATGAAAACGAAAGAAGCTGTTAACGCTTAACGCTCAATAAATTGTTAGTCAGTTGTAAATAATTTATTTTCATAGCTCGTCGTCGCTGATTTATCGCTGGAAGCTTGAATTAATAGTTTCAGGAAGTCAACAGCCCCAGAGCACGGGGCCAGAGCTTTTGACACGCGTCTAGTGCGACACCGCGTTCAAAATAGACCATAAACAAGGACTTGTCAAACATCTGGCGGTTTTAAGACAATTTTATGGATTGGAGTGACGAGTGATGACGCTCTTTTTGAGAGGAAGTCGAGTTTATCAGCGGTCGTTAAGAAAATGACCTTTTGTGGAATGGAATCGTTTTAAATTATTGGAATTGATCCTTCGTGTGTACAGTTCTATGCTTATCATTGCAATGTTTTCTGACACGATATAGCTCAAAGTAGTGATATTTTTACCCGACGAAAGCAAAGCATCGGACTGCCAGAGCGGGCACGAAAAACCGCTTTATGGTTGATATTCTGAAAACTCATACGAAGCGCTTCGATTCCACTGTGGGATGTGCTAACTGAATTGGCGTTTTCTTTTAACGCTGATAAGTTGGCATTTGACCACCAACTCGCCTGTTAGTAAGCGACGATGTGGTCGAAGATGAAGCACGCAGTCTTAGAAGAAGCTATTCACTCTGGCCTTGAAAAGGCCCAGGTTATATGTCTCAGGAAACAAGAAAGCTGGCAGGTTGTTCCAATCTTTGGGTGTTCCTCAATAGTTACAATCTGGGTGTCTTCAAATTACAAATTAATCGGTTTCTTCTAGGCAAGCGTGCTCCATCGTAGACTGCACCATTGCTTTCAGGCGAGTTGGTGGTCAAACGCAGGCTTATTATTAAAAACTCCCTGGATCCTTCGTTCCAGCAGTCTGAATAATCCATAAGCTAACCCAACCTCAGTGACCATATAATATTTCCACAGGACTTCGACGTTGCAAAAAGTTGCTCGGGCATCTACCTAGTTCTAGAGAAAGTGAAAGGTCGCGCTCCTTGTAATTCCGCTATGTTATACGACCATTTATAAACGTCTCTCTGAATATTCCCACCTTGTATAATATGCGGTGTTTCCAACTCAGCCTCTTAGCGTTGCGTGACACTCATAATCTATGATTACATTTGTGTTAGATGGATGTAATTATTTAATTAACTTTTATTGTTTCGTTGTAACATACTTCTTGTGACATTTCTTGATAATGTTATATCAATTAGTGTCATCTTTTGAAGGAGTTCTATAGCAATTTGTAGTATTAGTTTCGTAATCCGTGTTTCTATGGAAATTTTTAATTCTAAGCATTAAATGTAGGTATATGAGAATTGCTAAAGATAGTATATTATAGCGTTTTTTAATCCTTTTTGATATTGCGATCATTTGTTCTGTTCTGTTCTGTCAACACCGTTCTGTGTAGCCCTCTATAATATGTATATTAGTAATACATATTATAGAGGGCTACACAGAACGGTGATTACTATACTGAAAAGAGGTTATTGTACTAATCACTATGAAAAACTGACTAAGGGATCAAAACGACTCGCGAAACAATATCAGCTGGTTAAAATATAATCTTTTGTCTAGATTCTTTACCCGGGGTGGATGAACTTACACAACATATTTATTTATTAAGTTTGTACGGAACCCTCAAGGTCAGTTAGGGTGCGAGTCCTACTCACACTTGTCCGGTTTTTTTTATATTACTATTCAGCTAATATGTGCGAAGGAGATGAAAGAGCGAGAGAGAGAGAGCTCAAAATAATAGAATGATTCCGTGGTCCTAGTAGCTAGGTACTAATTTCACTCGATCAAACCAATAAAAATATTCCGAATAATCCCACTGATCTACATTAGCAGTCGGTCACGACGTATTTATCGCTGTTGGGATTTATTTTGAGATCTTACTCTACGTTTTCTCGTTGTCTAGGAGTGTTTACCGATGATCGGATTCGCTACTTATGTATACGTTTGTCTAGTTGTGGGCGTGACCATTTCTATACAATGAACACTATAATATTGTGGATATTCGCCAAAGAACCAGAGTCACCGACATAGCTATTAAAATTTGCAAGTTGAAGTGGCAATGGGCAGGCCACATCGCTCGAATAACCGATAACCGATGGGGAAGAAAGGTTCTGGAGTGGAGACCACGAACCAGAAGACGCCACCGACGACATTGTAAGAGTCGCGGGTAAAATAACGAATCACTATTTTGTATTCATCGTTGTTGGAATTTATTTTGAGATTTTACTCTACGTTTTTGGTGCGAAGGTGGCCGAGCATCGTAGCACGTGCGCTTTACAATTTGACGGCAAGCCATTATTATCTCCCTTGTTTGTCTGATCTGAACAGGGCCCTGATTCACTAACTATGTATTTATACTATGTAGAGATAGAACTAATAGGTATTTTAAAATGAAAGTGAAATTTGGTACATATCACTTTTAGTTTTTCATCATCTAGGTATTTCATTCGGATGTACCGTTTACGAAAAATAGTTAGTTGCCAATAATACAGTTGTCAGATTTTAAAGAAAAAAACTTGTTTGATATTCAAAACTGTTGTCTTTGACGATTCTCTTGTGTGTTTTGTTTGAATTTTTGATTAAAAGTGTCCCGATGCAAACTCGCGTTTCCGGCACAATTCAAAAACGCTGCCAAAACCCAGTGTGTAACTGCTCTTATTGATAACCAAGAGTTGGCGGTCAAGCTCAAGCCTATTATTTAAGAAAAAAAAAAGAATCAAGTGTAGCCAATGTTCATTTTAACAACATCAACATTACCTTTCCCCTATGGCGGGAAATTCAAATTTCAAACAGTTTTTTGTCCTTGTAGCTAAGCCGGGTAATTATTATGCGAAAGGAAAATGACCTTTTTCATTTACCTACTCAAAAAAAAAAAACATGCTAATTTAAGGTCACTCATATAGTAAAAGTTGTTAATACTGTTGACTACAGTGCCATCCTTCGGCCTTTAGCAAGCCCTTTCTGACTAACCCTATATTGTTTGTGTTGAGTACGCTTATTGACTGTTATGATAGCTATCCAATCGGTTATTAATTCAATACATTCAATTAGGCTTGATCAATTTCGTGTCAATCTGTTTACAAATATGGTTCATTACGTATTCGCAAGATATTTGGAACGCTTCAATCGCAATAACTGTGTAGGGAAAAATTCACCTAGATAAAATAATTTTATTTATGTTGACGACAGTACATTTTCCGATACTTGTATTTTCAAGGCAATCAAAATGTCGCAAAATCATTAGAATGTCCCCTAAGACAATATTATTTTAGCTATAATGGTTAAGGTGCTCTTAGCGACTATTTTAGTTTCCACCGTGTATTGTTATCGTATCTTATTAAAACTCTTCTCTATCTCTAAATAGTATAAATTAAAGTCGAGTTCCCCGTCTGTCTGTCTGTATGTCCCTATGGCCGCTAACTCCTCCTAAACCACGCAACGAATTTTGATGCGGTTTTCACCATCAGTTAGATAAATTTTCACAGAAGGTTTATTATATAACTAGCGACCCGCCCCGGCTCCGCACTTAAATTACACCCAAGCGAAGCTGGGCGGGCGGGCCGCTAGTATTATTATAAAACATTGTTTTAAACTATCACAGTTGTTCACTAAAGTTATATGAGTCTTCACGTGAACATGGTTCATGTAACTGCGCTGAAATATCGGGAGCTCATTCCTCAACCTTACTACGGTAAATATCACATATCTTATTATTGTGTTGTCACATACGACTATATTATAGCTAATCTTTTAGCTCAGTGGTTCCCAATTAGTTTTTATTCCATACCACTTCAAGAAAGACCTCAAACTCGCGTACCCCTCGAGTTCGGCTCAAGCACACTAAATGCAGTCCGGTCCGGTGCAGACTCAGTTTGTGAGGTCCAGTAAAGTATGAAACGCTGTATGCAGTCAGTTGGACTGCAGACCGACTACAAAATGGACTGCATACGGTGTGACGTCTTTCATAGAATTTCTCTTAGTCAGGAGATTGCCGCGCGTACTTCTTGATGCAACTTGGTGTACCACTAATTGGGAACCACTGTTTTAGCTGATAACTTATTCAGGGAAACATACTTAGCGAAAGAATTCAATTCGTCAGCAGATTGTTGGTTGAATAAGTAGGTGATCAGAAGTAAATCGCTACGTGAATACAAAACAAGGCCCCGATCCGACCTATTTTTATGTACAAGTAGTCCCTGTACCAAATATTTATTACAAAACGTAGAGATTCCAAGGCTAATATCAAGAAACATAACGCCATTATGAGTTACTTAAGGGGGGACATGGGCAGCGTTTTGTCCATACAAACGTATTCTCGTGTTTCCTCCCTGGATAATACCGCTAGAGCTATAATTTTTTAAAATTAAATTTATCTTTTCTGTTTCCATGCTTATATCATTTATTTTTTCTTATAAATTAACTAAGCTATGAGAAATTGAGCATTTAAATATCCCAAAAAAATATATTTATAACGCCATGTTCAGACATCTATCAAACTTTGACGAGTTCATAAAACAAAAATAAATGACACAAGCATAGTTCTATCCTTTTCACAACTGTTAATTAAAAAAATAATGAAATCAGCCTAGTTTTGAATGAGGAAACAGAAAAATATGAGTCTATGATTTTGTCTACTTTTCGTAGGTATAATCGATTTGAGCTGCAGTTGTCCCTATTGCGCTCTACGGGGAGAGGCTTGAGGTCAGGGGACAGCAATAGATTTGCTAAATACCTATTCATCAAATTTCATGGTCGTGGTATGCCCTCTTAAGGCGGTAGCTCGCCTAATCTTCACACAACTTTGACCTGCCAACACGTGTAAAGTAAAACAAATATTATTTACTAGTTGCGCCCCGTGGTTTCACCCGGTAGCAGACATACATACACGCGACCTCTTACAGCCAGAGGCATAAAGCTTATCCGTTCGTGAATAAAAAAAGGTTCACTTTTCAATTTATACTGGTCAAAGTTGTAAGAAAATTATGTAAGCAGTGAGTGCCCTTAACAGGGAATATAGGCAGAGCCATCCCCTCGAGTTCATAAGTTTAGTACGAACATATTTTGCGAACATTTCTGACAGTTCAGCAAAGGTCGTTAAGACTTCCCCAGTTATCATCATAAAATTTAATAATTACCTATTCATTTGACCTTGTCGTGATTCGTGAAAATAGAGACTCGAGTTGTTGCCTTGTTGATTCGTTATTAAGGTTGGAAATGTTTTTATTGTGTACGTTATCTTTGTGATATTATTCATAATAAAAATGCAGATATAAAGCGCTCCAGTAGCCTTCACATAAGAGCATTATTTATAGTGATATCTTATCTAGTGAGAGTTGCTATTTAAAATTACGACTTGTTCTATTGAATAGTGGAGTATGTACAGGGAGCTTACGGCTAACTCGCGGCCTTTAATTACCGTTGAAACAGCGCAGTTCGGAAAATCACGCGAATGTGACCCCCAACTTGCCTAATAACCGATGATGCGGTCTACGGTTGAGCACGCTTGCCTAGAAGAAACCGATTCAATTGTGATTTGTAGACACCCAGAATGTATCTATCGGGGAACACCCATTCAGGCAGCGCATTCCACGGACTAGCAGTTCGGATAATAAAAGTGGAATCAAAGCGCTTCGTACGAGTTTTCGGAATATCAACCACTAGCTGACCTGACAGACAGTTGTCCTGTCTTAGAATAGTCAAACACGCAAAGTTAAAATTGTAAATCTAATTTTTTTACACCTTGGGTTACATTATTGGAGTGTTAGTAAGGATCCATATTTAAATAATAATATAATATAGCCTATGTTACCCGGAGATAGTGCAGCTTCCCAACAGTGAATGAATTTTTCAAAACGGTTCAGTAGTTTCGGAGCCTATTCAATGCAAACAAACAAACAAACAATCAAATCTTTCCTCTTTATAATATTAGTATAGATAAAGCGGTGTCGATTCTTTGTGCCCACTCTGGCAGTCCGATTGAAAAATGGGGAATTAGATCATGCAGATCTGATGCACACTCCGAAATGTATCCTATAAAAAAACCGATAGACTAGCAAAATTGCGCCGATGCTCAAGACTAAGGAGCTTAGTCTGAAACAGGCATTCGTTGCTGATGAGCCTGTGTTATATACAGGGTCATTGAACAAAAGTTGTTATGTATGATGAAGGCAGCCAGCTAATTATCACTAGCCATGTATATTAAATTTTATAGATGGTTTTTAATCTAGTCTAACGACAACCACCTGCCAAATTTATGTAATCAATGCTGGCTTTTAATTTAAAATATCCAACCTTGGCCACAGTTTGTTTGCTATATTCGCCACCTGCTATTCCAAAATACAAGCTACATAATTAAAAAGTTTTAAAACACGAATGCCCTAAAATAACTCTAGTTTTTTATCGCGCGGCATCGTCACTCCACTGACTATTTCTAGTAGACTACTGTATATTTTATAGTACTGTTATATATATTTTTAGAATATACTAGCGACCCGCCCGCCCGGCTTCGCACGGGTGTAATTTACGTGCGAAGCAGGGGCAGGTCGCTAGTTATATGTATAAACCTTCCTTGAAAATGTATCTAACTGATGGTGAAAACCGCATCAAAATCCGTTGCGTGGTTTAGGAGGAGTTAGCGGTCATACAGACATACAGATAGACAGACAGACGCGGAAAGCGACTTCAATTTATACTATGTAGAGATATGTAGATTCAAAATGTGTTAGTAGATGATAATACTTAAATATGAGAGCCGTGATAGCCTCTTTGGAGGCCGCTAGACTTGAAAGCGTGAGGTCGTGAGTTCAAATCTCAGGCCTGTACCATTGAGCTCTTTGGAGTCTATTTATTTTCATACCACTGGATTTTCGGTGAAGGAAAACATCGTGAGGAAAATCGATACGTACGGAGAAGAAATTCAATAGCGTATGTGAATCCACCAACCCGCAACTGGGCCAGCGTGGTGGGTATGGTCCAATCGCCCCTTCGGGGGTAGGCTAAAGTCCAGCAGTGGACTGTTAAAAGGCTGATTATGCATGCATGCATATGCATATGCAATACTTAAATATAGTATTTTGATTGAAAAAGTCAATTCTGTTTTCATTTATGTCCTATAGTTGTACTATGTCGTATATAAGTTGTATAAGGCGGGAGCGAAGCTGAAAAACTTACCAGTAAACTACGTACTTACCCAGATTTAGAAACTGCAGCGTGAGAACTGAGAGACCACACTAAAAGTAGCATAACTTTTTAATAAACCCTTTACAAATTACAATATATGCGTTTTCAAATGTTTGTAACAATTCAGTTACTAAAACTACAAAAAAAAAATACTTGTGGAGACCACAAGTTTTTTTTTGTGATTTATATGTGTGTGGACTGCTCTCAGTCCACACACATAGATCGTATGTACGTACGTAACGCTAGTTGTGTGAAGCCGGCATTCTGCACCTATTTATTTTGTGCTCCGACCATGGAGAATTCTTGCTATATCGTAACTTCATAGAGTTGCTAGGCGCCCTACGCTACGTGTCTCAATTCTTGTCATAAACATTACTGGAAAATTTCCCCTCCTTCATCGAACCCCAGTTATTTTCCACCGGGCAATAAACCTTTTCAATATTCAGCGGTGGCAGTAAACGGGCGTAAAACGTCGCTAGCTCTCACCGACATCACCTAACTTAATGAATGTGCGATTTTACAAAGTTTACGTCGTTGGCGGCTGACTCGTATTTGGATGACCTTGCCTGCGTCCCATGTTAATGAACTGGGTTTGAGCATGTCTGAGCGCACATGCCTCACATTCATATGCCACTTCCGAATTAGCACCTTATTACATTCACGGTTCACGCTGATGTTGCCATGCGAGTCCCTCGAATATCCTCTGTTTAATTAAAGTTGTAATTTGAATAAGCAAGATTGGTAAATGTTCGTTGTAAGGCCGCCTGTTAAAAGCCTAGATAATATTTTTATTGTAATGTTTATGTTATTCTTGTTTTGTGGTATTTTAATAAAGAGTCATTGTATTGTATTTTTGTATTGTACATAATAAAAAAAAACATAAATCGGTACATTTACTTTCGTATATTGCCCATACTAGTTGTGGAAAACACCCGTATCTTGGGAATTAGGCCTTCCCTTTTGTAAACCAATTTTTTGCTCTAAAATCTAAAAATATATAATTGAAAATAAAAAAAAAAAACAAAAAAAAAAACATTTACTTATTAATATCGAGACATACCTCATAGAATTTTTCGACTAAAATCTCTTGCAGATAGATATAACACCCTAGTTTTTGGGATGGTTCTACATAATGGCAGCACTGTTTCAGCCTGCAATGTTTTTTTACGTACGATTTTGGGGTTGTCTCATGGTTAATGCATGACCATAATGATAAGGACATAGACCTCCTTTCGGCTTATTACCCCTGTTCTGTGTAACCCTGTCTACTTTTCCAACGAGTACCTAGTACATCCGGCCGTTGAGAAAATGCATCTGACAGCTGCATAAACATTGTAAAAGCAAGCGTGCAAAGCAATTGCACGTTTAGTAAAAAGGTATATTTACTTTGATATGATATCGTAGTTAATCCTCGATTTCCCAAAAGTACTTACAGCTAGTACATACAGAACAATATTAGGTACAGTTGGCGAATAGCCTTTATTATTTCAACCTATTTATTAAGGAGGGCAAGGTCATATATAAAGTAGATTCACTTTGCTAAGACCTAGACATGAAGGTTTTGTTGCTTTTAAATTAATAATGAAGTAGGATGAAGATCCCTCAGGATTACAGGAATTTACTCACTAGATGTTTTAGAAAATCTTGATAAGATGTGTTACTCTGTCGTTTTCACCTATAAAAATTTACTTTTAAATTATATTATTTTCTCGCCATATGCCATAACTATTATTTTCTCGCAAATCCACCTGGTAGAGTAGTTAAAATTAGGTATTTAGGTATGGCCATCTTCTCTATAATTTCAGCCATAGGATGTCCACTGCTGGACCTAGGTCTCCCCCATCCAAAAGGGCCAGTTGGAAGCATCTAGCGTTTCCCTGCGGTCTCTTTTAGGTCGTCTGTTTATTTTGTGGGTGGACGTCCTACGCTGCGCTTACCGGTCCATGGTCTCCATTCGAGCACCTTTCGCACCATCAGTTCTGCGTGCTGTGTGCCCTGCCCACTGCCTCTTCAGCTTGCTAATTCGGTGGGCTATGTCGGTAACCTTCGTTCGTCTACGAAACTCCTCATTTCTGATTCGATCTCGTGGAGAAACCCCGAGCATAACCATCTCTTGAGTTCGTTGTGCGACTTTGAGCTTGCTTATGAGGCCCATAGTGAGATACCACGTTTCAGTGCCTTTTGTCATCACTGGCAATAATAGCAACAAACACTCGTCGAAGACTTTCGTCTTAAGGCGCGGTCTGATCACGATTTCAAATTCGTTTTTCACCCGCTCACGCCATGATCTATTTGGTATCTAAAACGGCTTTGTTTAAAGTCGAAAATCGTATATCATCATATTTGATGATAATGATGACTTTGTGCTTGTGTTTATATTATTTTGAGGATTTTTATTTAATTTATCAAAATATATAAATGAATTTCAACAATTAACTGGTTAAAGTTTGATAAGACTAGTCTGGCTATACAATTCGTACAAAAAAATATGTTGTTGTCGCTGAAAATTCAGAGTTCTTCAATTCCGAAGCAATTTTTATTGCGTAATTTGTAATATGTTTTTTTAAGAGTCTAGACAATTTTTCAAAATTTTATTCGGTTAAGATTATTACCAAGGGGTTTTTTCTACTTGTAGTATTTTTTTAATCTGATCAGCTAATTTTGTCACGTCACATAAAGCGTTTAAAAACACTTCTTTTGGTTAATTTTGCGATTGTACCGCGTCTTAAGGCACTGTGAGGTATTTTGGACGAGAAGACGTTGCGAAGTTTACCAAACTTTTTACGTCTGGTGAGATGAAAGGGGTTTAAATGGACAGGGGTGGCTAATTATTGTATCGGTCTGTCTCATTCCCATCACATTTCTAATGAGAAAGAATTGGCAGGTAATATTTCGTCCACGCCAGAATCGCCCTCTAGGGTGACTGAATGATGATGAGATCCTTCTCGTAAATTTACCTCAATTTAAAGCTCAAAATAGGCGAAAGTGGTGGTTTATCGAAGCGATTTCAAAAGATTTGATATCGATTCCGAAGTTATGCGGTTAGTTTCACGTTCTCCGGTTTCCCATGGTACTGAGTAGAAAAAAGACAGATAAACAACTCAGCTATACTCCGCAGAAATGTTCAAAATCGCCATATCAGAAGAAAGGCGTCCTGACTGAATTAAAGGAAACTGGTTTATCCCATACGTACTTAAACAAATAAAGTGATTATGGAAAAGTGTGTGCCGCGTTATAAGTGTTACAAAAAACCTTAGGACTATACATTTTCTAGGATGAAATGTAGCCTTTGTCTAACTCCAGCATTCCAATTAAGTTTAGTGTGCAAAAAAATCGCGTCGATCTTGTAAAAAATACTCTATGAAACACACAAACACACTCTCACGTTTTTAATATTAGTAGGTTTAATAACTGAGTAGTATTATTTACTTTTCTATGGCCGCATTGTCGTGTATCTGGGACATTTTTTTTATTTTTTTTCACACACGGTCATCTGACCCCAAACTAAGCAAAGCTTGTAATATGGCTGCCAGAAACTGATATACGTACATATATATTTTTAAATACATACTTAAATAGATATTAACACCCAGACATAGAACAAACACAAATGTTCATCACACAAATGTTTGTCCTAGATGGGAATCGAACCCACGCCCCCAAGCACAGAAGATAGGTTCACTACCAACTGAGCCACCGGGGCAGTGTATAGATAGAACTATATGACCACGTGATGTAAGGGCACGCTCAACAGTCATAGCTATCTCATTAGCACTCTTTCAACATTTTTAAGATAAAAAATAATTGTGTACTTAATAGTAATTAAAAAAAAAACGATTGGGCATTATCTTCAGAAAACATAACAAATAGTATAAAACAATTTTCGTGTTGATATTTCAAAGGATTCAGAAGAGATTTTTTATTTTTTTTTGTTCCTTAGTAACACTATGAAGTATTTATTTAGTTGGCTCGAGTTGACTCTCTGTATTAGTCTAATCGGTGGCTTTCCGTGCGGATGGCTTGGTTCCCACGACGCGACGGCTGCATGCTTCCACCCTCAATTATACCTCCAAGTGCTTTTTTTTCACCTGATTATTTTATAAATAATGCAGTGTCCCATTTTCTTTTTCACCTCGAATTGTTTATTAATAAATGCGAGTAACACCTTATCGATAAATGTGGGCGTTTGAAAATAAAAACGAGGAAAAGAAATTGTCGTTTTAATTCCCACTATCAGTTTATTAGGCATATATTTCTATCGAGTAAAATAATTGACCGAGCGTAGCGAGTTCTTAGAGTACCGGACTCATCATAGTCAGCCTTTTCACAGTCCACTGCTGGACTTTTAGCCTATCCCCGAAAGGGTGATTGGGCCATATCCACCATGCTGACCCAGTGCGCATTGGTGGATTCACATACGCCATTGAATTCCTTCTCCGTACGTATGCAGGTTTCCCCACGATGTTTTCCTTCACCGTATGTGTTGTATGAAACAGTGGTATGAAAATCCGTACATAAGCTCCAAAGAGCTCATTGGAACGGGCTCGGGATTTGAACCCACGACCTCACGCTTTCAAGTCTAGCGGTCTGCCTAATGGGCTACCACGGCTTATTGCCGGACCAGGACAGAGTACCGGAACTATTCGGCACTAATGTATATTTGTTCCACGATAACTTGCCTACCGTTGACCCGATCGTCGTAAAATATTGTAGGCAAATAGTTCATGTAAACACCATCGATATATACAGGGTTACGCGGAGAGACTATAATAAGCCGAAAGGTGTCCATAGACCCATCATTATGAACAACTTTAACTAAAGGACCAACCCTAAAATCGCGATAAATATCAGCTGTTTCATACATTTTATCGAGTGTGAATTGCCGTTTTCTATGGAACAAAAAAAACAGCTAATATATTTTTTGCGATTTCAAAGTTGCTGCCATAGTATTTAAGTTTTTGTTTTTTCTATAATAGGCTTGCGTTTGACCTCCATCTCGCCTGATGTCAAGCGACGATGCGGTCTACGATGGAGCACGTTTGCCTGGAAGAAACCGATTCACTCGTGATTTGACCACACCCAGTAAAGATAATTTACTGTAGGTATAAAACTATCATATACCTATCTTAAAAATGAAACGATATGAAAGGGATGTTGCTTTACAAAAATAATAACTACTCGGAGTATTTTATTGCTCGTGTTTATTTTGGTAAGTCTTGTTTTAATAGTAGGTCTCTATAAAATCTACATAAAACCTACTTGGCTTTCAACAGTTTTTAACAGACTTTACAGTACTTTTCATGATTGGTCGAGTTGACTCCTAAAACATAGGTAAAATATAAAGGGCCAACTCGACGGCGCAGTCGAGTTTATTGCAGTCGAGTTGACCCCTAACACGTTTTTTTTTTCAATAAAAATAATGAATTCAGATAAAAAAAAGCCGCGTGTGTACACAAAGACGCGTACGTGCTTAGCAAAATTCATTCAATACTTTGTCGGCGCTAATTAGTTAGCCAAGTCAAACCAAATGTTATTAACTTAATGCGGTTATAAAATCAAATAAAAGTAGATCTGCTCGTCCAGTATGGGCACGGGTTTCAGTAACCAAACACCGACAAATAACTTTGAACCCACATTCTGTTAACCCAAAAGTTTCCCTATGATAAGTCTGTTAACAAAAGTACCTAAATGGGCATAACTGACTTTTACGCTTCAAAGAATTACTAGATATTATGTAGTTAATATCTGCGCCCCGCGGTATCACTCGCGTAGTGATGAGAAATGGTGACGATGGCGATGATGATGAATAATAGTCTATGTAGTATGTAGAAAAGCCTATAGATGTCACTCTCCGGCCATTGAACTATACCCATGCAAAGAATCAGGTCGATCCGTTGCTATGTTGCTGCGTAAAAGACGACCAACAAACCAACAAACTTTTCGCATTTATAATATTAGTATGAAGCATGATACACACCTGCTTACTGCTGATGTTACAAAATAAAATTATATTTCTTTCTTTCATTTCTTATATTGTTTTGATCCAAGAATATACTTACTAGATCAAAACAATCATCATCAGCCAGAAGACGTCCACTGCTGAACATAGGCCTCCCCCTTTAACCTCCGCACTGAACGACAGCCTGCCTTTTGCATCCACTGGATAAAAACAATATAAGAAATCATTTAAGTTTATTTTTAGAAAAACATTTCGCCGCGTTGTTGCTTATCGCCAAGTCTAAAAATTACACACCCATTTCCAAGCAGCAAGACATTTTTTTTTTGTGTATATTTATATTCATAACTAAAGTTGCATAAATTGTCATTAGTCAATAGCAATAACAATTAAAGAATACTAATAATAGGAGCAAATAATGTCAATAAGAAATAATACAAACATAAAAGTATTAATAATTACCAAATAATTATGGTGTATATTTTTTCTATCGAACGAAATGTCCTTAGTCGTGTTTCAATCTTTACGGTTTTCTAGATAACACATTAAATTTTGTTAAGACACCATTTTTATAATTTTACTAGCGACCCGCCCGCCCGGCTTCGCACGGATGTAATTTACGTGCGAAGCCGGGGCGGGTCGCTAGTTATACATATAAACCTTCCTCTTGAATCACTCTATAAAAAAAAAAAACGCTTCAAAATCCGTTGCGTAGTTTTAAAGATTTAAGCATACATAGGGACGGACAGACAGCGACAGCGACTTTGTTTTATACTATGTAGTGATAGTGATGAAGTGATGATAGTGATAGTGATGAAGCTAACCATGCAAAGTAGACGCTGGATGCAGGCCTCTTCCAACCGGCCCTTTTTGAGATCGATCCCCATCGATCCGTCCACTGATGGGCATAGGCACCCCCGTGCCTATGCCCATCAGTGGACGTACTATGGCTGAAATACTGATGATACAAGTAGACAAACTAGAATGACCAAAATTACTAAAAGTGGGAAAAGAAAGCCTTAAATTACAGAAGTATGACTTCCGCATCAGATGTTGACGCGTCTCAGCGAATAGATTTGACATTTATAACCGAAGCATTGCGGTTGGCCCTTTCGGGGGTAGGCTAAAGGTCCAGCAGTGGACTGTTAAAGGGCTGATTATGATGATTGCGGTTAGTCCTCGGCGCCGTTCACAGGTCCTCCCGGCTGTCGGAAGTGGACGATGCATCCCGCCTCCCATTGTGAATGCAGAATGCGAACGTGACCGGCCCGCGTTCGCAGCCGGCTTTATCATTGCATTTTAATAGACTCTAATATTACCGGTTATCAGCGAAGTGACTACTGAGAATGGGACGATCTGTAGCTTCCGTTGAGTTTGTATAGGAAATGGTGGACAGCAATTCTTGCTCTGTACCCACGACGGAACGAAGAAAGTTTATCATATTGTGTGTGTTTGTATATCTTTAAAAAAAATCGGAAAACGACTAACCGTTTTAAAACAAATAATTTATAAAGCTATATGATTATTCACGGGATATTAACCGTGGAATGAGCTCCCGAATAATTTATGTATACTTATAAATTAAATTCTAGAATATTCCGATAAAAAAACATAGTCGAATTGATAACCTCCTCTTTTTTGAAGTTGGTTAAAAATGAATGCAAAATAATCCTCACCTAAAAATAATAATATGTATTCTGTATTATTAAGGACAATTATTAAAAAAATATTAATAACTAGCGACCCGCCCGCCCGGCTTCACACGGGTGTAATTTACGTGGGGCGGGGTGAAGCCGGGGCGGGTCGCTAGTTATATATGTAAACCTTCTGTGAAAATGTATCTAACTGATGGTGAAAACTACATCAAAATCCATTGCCTGATTTAGGAGGAGTTAGCGGCCATACAGACAGACAGACGCGAAGTAGAGATAGAGAAGAGATAATGATGTTACATTTTGTAGTGTTTTGTGAAAATTAAGATAGTTTTTCTTCCAAATAATGAGAAATGAATTCATAAATAATTTTATTTACTTAATCATCTTTTTGGAATTCATAAGTTTTTTTTTGCGATAGATTCATTACCCATTTTTTTTATCAGCCGAAATCACAAATTACTAATTTTCCCTATATGACTGGCTAAACTATATTTATCGAATCGGATTAAAACAGATATTCAGTTAAGTACAATTAAATAATATCACTATTATTGATTAACGTAACAATAACGCAATAGCCGACTGAAATTAATTATTTAACTCGTCAGATTATGGCTGTTACAAAATTGATTGTATTCGTTTCGGCAGTTATCGCGCAGGCAATAGATAAGCTGATAAACGCTCGATAGATACGATACTGCCGGCAACAGATGTCATGGACGGACAGACAGACAAATGGGCCACGCCCAGAGCAGCGCTGGCTTACGTACCATACCGATATCCTTACCTATTGTTCGGCGTTGGTGAAAAATTGCAAACAGTAGAGACTACTTCGATTTTAACTCCCGACGCAAACAGAGGGGCGTTATAAACTTAAGAGTCCATCAGCTCAATTCCAAGTTTTGCCCCAGCGCGAAACAGTGACAAATGTATGCGATCTACGCCTGCAGGAAGATTTACGCACGAGTCGGCTTCCTTCTCAACTAAATAACGTAAGCGACAAATGATAAAAATCCAGATTACTCCAGAACTATTTTAAATAATGAAATAACACCAATTTACATTAAATTAATAAAATTAGAATTCAAAATAAAAAATTAATATCAAAAACTTCTATATTCGGAGAAAAAACAAAAAACGTGTTTTAGAAGGCCTGTATTTGCCGAATTATTCTATCGAGAAAACGTTCACCAATCATGTTTCTAAAATTACATTAAACTTATATCTATACTAATATTATAAAGAGGAAAGATTTGATTGTTTGTTTGCATTGAATAGGCTCTGAAACTACTGAACCGATTTGAAAAATTCTTTCACTGTTGGAAAGCTACATTATCCCCGGGTAACATAGGCTATATTTTTTATAGGGATTGCCATAGCCCCGCCCCGCAAATTGTGAATCTGTGTCATTTTGTGTCTCTGGACTGTTTTTTTTTTTTTTTAAAGGTTACTCTATCTAGAGCGTTCTAAGCTAACAATCAAGAAAATATGTTGACCCGTTTGAAGATTATCAGCTCTTTTATCAGGGGCTTTTTTTAAAATGTATACTTTTTGATCTACAATCTTAGCGTCCCGCCATCACACCTGTACGGTATCGATTACTAATGTGAATTTATAATGAGACCGTTCGTTGCGAAACTAGCTCCTAATCTAATTTCCATATTTATTGTAACACTAGCGTTGCGCCGTCGATGCGTAACTGCGATCAGTGCGATCTCATGATCAGAGACGCGATTTAGCAGCTTGTTATGAATATACTAATCGAATCATTGAATGAGTTGCACGCGTCTAGTTGATTTGATTTTCTCTGTGGCAAGTGCCTTTATAACTTAACAAAATACAAGCTAAAACTAACACTACAAATATAGTTATACTGCCCAGACCGTTGAAGGTCTAAAGACAATCTAACTTAACAAAATACAAACTAAAACTAGCACTACAAATACAGTTAGTTTATAATTATTGTCGTATATAGTTAGATTATATAGTCGTCCGTCATCAGTGGGAAATTATTAAAAAATATGTTTATTCATTTAGGCTAATTCATTAAATTGTGTCCATTATTTTTTGCGAAAATTTATTTTAATGGTTTTGTTGCCGCCTTCCGCTTTCTCTCTCGCACATTTTTACATTACTGAAGGTATAAAATCACTGAGTGAATTTCCAAAAAGCGACATAACCATGTTTTTTTTTGTTTATACATTACAAGCAAAGACATTTTTAAATAATATGAAGGAGTACATATAACATGGTAACAAGGTTTTTTTTTGTTACCATGTTACTCCGTCAAATTAAAAGATATCGAAATGACTATTTCTTTGATTGTAATATTACGATGATAGTCAAAACTTGGTTACTATGTCACTTTGCAAATTAACATTCAGTGATTTTATATCAGTTCAGTTCAGTATCTTTATTTCAATTGGGTACAAATACAAGTACTAGGACATTTACCGATACAGTCAGTGTTGTGTGTCATAGTGACAACCCTGCGATTTTTCAAAATTAAGTGAGGGTAGGAGAACACAACACCCGCTCTTCTCGCCGGACTCACCCGCAGTTTTCAGTCAGCTCGTGACCACGGCCATTGTAACATGGTCGATACGTCGAGCGAAAGGTATATATTTTTACCCAAATTAAATAACACGTGATAAGTCCTGATAAACATTTAAAACATGTGATCAAATCGCGAAAGTTAAAAAAAAAAACTAATATAAGTACACTTTCGAAAGGTCAAAATTTAACATTAAAAGTACCTACATAGTCTAAAAGGAATACTAATCATAAAATCGATTACATAGAACTTAGTGTTGTCAAGATCCCGTGTTGGAAAAGAACCAGCTATCTTCAATAATGTGAAAATGCGCGAGCGAGAGAACCGCGGACGGGATAACCTAGACGTTCGGAGGTGCTATCACCAAGTTTCAAGTTAGTCATAAGTTGAGCATTCTGTGTTTTTACTATAGATAAGGGCTTTATCAAATATTGTTTTAGGAACAATGATCTATTACAATTTAAAACCCCAATATAAAATCAGTACTTACATACCCGTTACCCACCTACATTAAATAGGCACTTCTTTTGGCGTTAATTAATTTGTAATTGACTTGAATGTCATTACATTCCATTGTGTGATGGCCGTTGATAAAGAGAATTAAATAATTACCGAACCCGATAACATTGTCAAATCGTTAAAACTTTCGTGCAACGACATTTGAAAAGCGTGAAACAAGCTGAAAGCTATTTACCGAAGGGCAAGCAATGAGAGGGAATTTCACGTCTTCCTGAAAATTAATGAGTTCGCCGCTTAGGACGTTTGCGATCGCACCTCGTTTCTACAATACGGTCGACGACGACAGTGGCGCCCCCGCGAGCTGCTCAGCGACTAATGGCTACCGCGCGAAACAACAAACACACCTCTGTCTTCCTCCGTCCCAAGGCAGGGGCTGCGGTCGTTTCACTCGCACGACACCCGGAGTGGCAACGTAGCGCTTTAACCCGGATAAATTACATCCTATTAACTCTGTCCCGACACTCGATTTAAGCTTTAATGCCCCCAGGCACAAGGATTCAAATCGCTTAAGAACATTTTATTCAAACCAAAATGTTTACCTTAGACTTTATTGCTTTTATTATAAAGTCGATGTTACACAGTGGTCCGTGTTAGTTAAGGCGTTTCGGTCGTATTTGTGATTATTAATTTGCTGTCAAATAAAGGGGCCGCTCACTTGGGCGTGCGTGTCGGCACAAATTTCTGCCATACTTCGGAATCGGTGATTATTTTTTTGTTGCCTTGACTTTGGATTCGCAGACTGACAGACATTTAGTGCATTATTATTTTGGTTACATGTCATAGGTGGAATGGCCGGCGAGCGGTCGCCGGTCGCCGCCGCCGGCTCAGTCGCTGTCTGCCTTCTAATTAACTGGTGTAGATGGCGCTTAAACGATAAAAAACTTTTTTGGCAAGTTTCTTTTTACCCTTCGCTTTGCTCAGCGTGCGTGACATTCTATTGGTTTCTTCTGAATTTATACAACGTTTATTGGATTAATAAAGGAAAAGGTTTATCTTAATATATATAAATCTCGTGTCACAATGTTTGTCCTCAATGGACTCCTAAACCACTTAACCGATTATAATAAAATTCGCACACCATGTGCAGTTCGATCCAACTTGAGAGATAGGATAGTTTAAATAATTATATAACTAGCGACCCGCCCCGGCTTCGCACGTAAATTACACCCGTGCGAAGCCGGGCGGGCGGGTCGCTAGTAATTATGTATTTTATTGACACGTTACGTATGTACTTCGAGTTGGATCAAACCACGAATATAAATGCGGTCTCATACGATTCTAAATAACTTTATAAACACCTATCTGTGAAAATTGATACCTATGTACTGTATGTACTTACAAGCGTACCAGAAACTATGTCACATAAAAATAAGGGCGCTTTTACATACTTTTTATCTTTCCCTGATCCAATTTGACCTCATTTGTATTCAAGTCACACCGTCACAAACGTATTCTGTACATTTCTGATGCATTAAGATTTTTTACCAAATGTAGCCAATGTTTGAAATATGTAGGTAGGCATTCTGAGTGGAATTGACGTTTCGGTAAACATACACGGTAGAAATATATATGGCCTCCACAGTGCGCCGTTTGAATATTAAACAACCATTATGAACGCGGCTTTATTGTTGAAAAATACAAATTAATGAGTTGTTTAAACTTGCGGTGAGGATAATCTGTTGCATTGATTAGTGTTTTTATGCTAAACATCTTTTTGCTCCGTTTTGTTGTTGTAGTTCTACGAACGGTCAATAGATGGCGTTAGACTGATTAAAACTAAAAAGTAGTATCTTCAAATTTACCCTAAACGTAAAGCCTAAGTAATTTTTTGAGTATTCCCGGAATTCAATGCGTTCTCTTATGCTACCATTTATTAAAATAAAGTATTATTTTAAAGTCTATGAAGATGCACTCCAACCTTTCTTCTAATAACTTCAGTGCAGTTTCAGATCGTGATTAGCTACTTTATATTCATTATCAGCCTTTGTGTTCAGTGGACGTTTACTGGCTGATGTGTGTGATGTGATTCATTATCATAGTCCACTGCTGCACATAGGCACAAGCCCGATCTTCGGCTTGTAGCTTCCAGCTACTTACGTATTATTTTATTAACCGACTTCAAAAGGAGGAGGTTATCAATTCGGCTGTATTTTTTTTTGTTTCGCGATTTCTCCGCCAATTTAGAATTGTTTTTAATGATTCTTTTTTTGTTGGTAGGTCATATCTCACAGGTGGTCCCATAGGTGTTTTTCGTTAAATTTTTCAAGACCATGGATACAAAGTAATGCAGTCGTAATATTAAAAAAAATTATATAGTGTTCAATAGCGTCAAACTACTTTTTATTATCAGTTTGTAAATGTTGGCCAAAGATCTTATATATACCCTAGGTATAGTCATGAAGTCGTTTATTTTTCTTCTAAAAATTATTTCATTAATTTCATTCAGTAGCTCTTGTCGGTGGAGAGTAACTTCCAAGCTTGACGGTCTTCTGCCAGTGTTTTCACCTCCCTGTACGTCATGACAATTGCCTTTTTTATAGTAGATAGGCTTGCACTTGGCCGCCATCTCGCCTGATGTTAAGCGACGATGCGGTCTACGATGGAGCACGCTTGCCTAGAAGAAACCGATTGCCTTCTCTTTTATTTCGTCTAAGAATACTCTTCTTGGTCATCTCGGTCCTCACTTTCCTTCTACCTTTCCCTGTACATGATGGTTTTGGTTTTTTGGTGTTTGATGGTTCAGTGTGGAGGTTAAAGGGGGAGGCCTATGTTCAGCAGTGGACGTCTTCTGGCTGATGATGATGATGATGAAACTATTAATTAACTATTAAATTATTACTGCAGTTATGTATAAGTAGGTATATAATGAGTGTGGGTATAAAAATAAATTAGTTTGTAACGAAAGAGCGAACAGAATAATACACACTTGGAAAAAAGGTGGGGAGGGTGTTCGACTTGTGTATTTTCGGGTGTTAATGTGTAATAATGGTAGATTATTATTTATTAAATGCTCTTGAACGTGCTCGAGTGTTGGTAAGTAATATAACGAGGAGAAAAATGTCTTTCGTGTTGTTTCCAAATCTCTGTAGAAGCCTCTTGTAAAATAATTGTAAAACCTCCACCACTTTACTCAGGCATGAGTTTGACTTTACCTACTTAACTTATGGCCATCCGCCCAGGGGCGGCCGCACGCCCACACGTGCCGCCCGCCTAGAGACGTAGATTCGCCTTTTAAAGGTGACGAGCCACGTTTAAGTGAATCTGAATTGTTTTAATTATACAAAATTGGTTTCAATTAAGAATTCTCCATATCTTATTTGGTTAATTAGGCCAATATGGGGCGTGCTCCGGCTTGAATATGTTTTGTACGCTTGGGCACAGATTAGGCGTATGTTAAAATTAAATGCGTTTGTTTCAATATAAGTTCAAGAGTGACAAGAGTGACAAGAGTTTTAGAGTCCCATCCAGGAATGGTAAAAATTTACCCTCAATGAGACTTCAGGGTACTTAAATGTAATACTAGTGGTCCGCCCCAGCTTCGCACGGGTATAGAATATAGCCAATGTCACCCGGGGATAGTGTAGCTTCCTAACAGTGAAAGAATTTTTCAAATCGGTTCATTAGTTTCGGAGCCTATTCAATGCAAACAAACAAACAAACAATCAAATCTTTCCTCTTTATAATATTAGTATAGATGTCACCCGGGGATTGTGTAGCTTCCCAACAGTGAAAGAATTTTTCAAATCGGTTCAGTAGTTTCGCAGCCTATTCAATGCAAACAAACATACAATCAAATCTTTCCTCTTTATAATATTATAGTATAGATATAGATGTCAGTTTATAAAGGTAGTATGTCAGGATGGCAATAATGCACGACACAGATAATGTACCTACTGCATAATAATTTGTGTACATTTACATCGAATATGCACCGGTCTGAACTGCTTATTTTTCTGCCTCCGCCATAACGTTATCAATTACTCGTATTGACGTGCCTTTCAAATAAAGTTAATCATGGTTTAGCTTCCGATCACGAGCCGTCGTGTCGATTAAGGAAACAACGAATAGGTACTAAACACTACGCCCATAGATAGGTGTCCACTTTGCATAGAAAATGGGTCAGCTGCTCGTTTATCAACAACACAGATTAAGTGCGCGTTAGTGCGGTAATCCTAAAACGAAAAATATTCGACTAAAAAGTTCACGTTTAAAAATAGATGATACAAGATTGAGAAGTATTGCCAGTTGAAATCATATTTTCCAATCTCCGTTCGCGCAGATTTGTCTACTCGGATAACAGAAATTCGTCCGCGCTCACAAGACAGATTCAAATTTTCAAAATTTTTAAAGACAAATAAATCACTGAGTAAGAATGAAACAAGTGAAACAAGAATTAAACAAGTGTGAGTAATTCCCGTGCAATATAACCGTCCATCTCATCGGTGGACGTCCTACGCTGCGTTTACCGGTCCATGGTCTTCATTCCAGAGCCTTTCGGCCCCATCGGCCATCTGTTCTGCGTGACACGTGCCCTGCCCACTGCCACTTCAACTTGTTACGCAGGATATCGTCGAACAAATATACAAACAAAAACTCAAAAACCTGCGTATATAGAAACGCTGATCCGTCTCGTAGACTCAAAGATTTTCGCTTCGCTCGGTCAATAATACTAGGCTTTTCTACGCGCTACTCGGCTCGATTACGCGCCATCGATGTAATCGAGCTTCGATACGCTTTGACGCGTTTATAAACTCATGCACTCTATCTACTTATCCATAATGCCTAATTTACCCGGCAATATGAATATTTTAAATGGATTAAATAATTCGCCAGCTATGACATAAAGGTCAAACCTACAAGGCCGTTGGAAAGGGACTAGCCGCCGGTTGGTACCGGCTGCGGTGCGGAGACGATGAAATTGCGATAAAACGTCAGCTTTCAGTCTTTGAGTTATTGCCTTTTCGAATTAGACTACGGGATTGTAGAATCTACTTAGTGTACGATATCGCACCACTACTGACTGGCAAGTTGTTTTGTAGAAATTCATCTTCAAAACCAAACTGTGTTAGTACGTAAACATTACATCTAACACACGCGCTGTGCTGCAGAAAATCATAAAACTGCTATATCATTTGCAGTTTTATTTTTGTTTTTGCCACTTGCTTGGGTCGTGAACTTTTTGCCAGGAGCTCTTCCGCAGCCAAAGATCTCAAAATTAAATATGATATGCTCATCCGTATATTTGTGTCCCAGAACGTATCGCTCTCAAGTACTAGAATCGCTCAGCATGCGGCTGCGTTCATTCTGGTAAGCGATGTACTATGCTGAACACTGTGTCGGTATCTTCCAAAAAGTTCCTCAGGCCCTGTGCCCTTACGAAGTAATATTTAACTCTATAACAGCAGCACATCAAAAATTAACTCTGGATGAAAGCTAAGTCCAAAAGTCGAGGTCCTTCACAGGGTGAAGGAGTGCCAAATTTGTCTCGTTTGACTTAGTCTTAGTAATAATAGTCCTTTAGATATGGCCTGACAAAGTCGATCACGCGAATACAGGCGGTGTTACAAACAAAAAGTTACCATTTCGTACCAGTTTATTAGTATTTTAAGTATCTACTTCCTTACTGCTTATGCTTAATGCAATTTATATGCTACTACTTTGGCAATAACTTAGCCAATTTGGCAGTCAAGCAAGGCATGAAACTGAAGAGTTTATCTTCTTTAGGTAGGTAGCAACCCGGAAGGATTTTCTTCATATCAGCATGTGTATGCATTAGCCTCTTGGTAACGCATAAATTTTATTATTTATAACTTTATAAACCATCAAACTCGAAGATGGAAAAGCAGAAGAAAATATAGACATGGGAAGACCAAAAAGAAAATGCATCGATTAAATAAAGGAAACGAAAGTGATGGCATACCAAGGGGTCATAATATTTGAGTATTTGTGACGAATCTGGTGTTAAAGGTAAAAGCGAAGGTAATCACTTACCATCAGGCGTTCCGTTTGCTTGTTTGTTATCCATGGCATAAAAATCTCTTTAATCTTAAACAACCAAAAAAAAATCTTAAGACAAAGAGATGGAAACTATTCCAGCGATAAGACCTCTTAAATGCTAGAAGAGGATGGTTAGATCCAGCAGAAAGATCCCTCAAATGCTTGAAGAAGTGTCTTTATGAAGCGTGTATCTTGAATTAAAGTGTTTATCCGTTTGTTCCAGGTACGTAAACATCCAATTAAGGTGTCTGCGGCGTCGCGTGGAGAAAATTGACATCGGGCGCGTTATGGTAAACACGGCTGAGTTTTATTGATCTGGACGGGAATTGCGTTGTTTTGGCATTCCGCACGTGTTCCCTACATGAGCATAAAGGGACTAATTGAGACTCATAATCATAAGGTAAGTGATTACTTTAGCATGATTGTAGACCTTGAACTTACGCCTTGAGTTTCATCATCATCAAATTAGCCAAACTCCTCGGTAACGAACATAGCTGTCTTATCGTTTAATTTAGTATCCGAACTTGTGAACTTGAAATGAAAAACATTGGACAGACGCTGAGGTTGGAATCGTAGAGCAGCTGTAACACAGGTCTTCCTAGTACAGCTGCTTACGAGACGCCTACAGAAAAGTACTCATTGTAAAGTGTTAATTTTAGACTTGTTAAAAATGTTAGGTTAAAATTGTAAAATTATAAATATTGGAATCAATTAATTGAAATTGAAAAAATTGTTCTTGCCATTCAAGTCTTGACCATCAATGACAGTTTCAATCACCGAGGCGACACCGTCATGGATTATTTTCCGAAAACCTGACGAAGTGCTTTGATTCCACCTTTATTTTGCGAGCAGTGGAAGTGGAATGCACTGTCTGAATGGGTGTTCCCCCATATTTACAATATAGTCTGGGTATCTTCAAGTCACGAGTGGATCGGTTTCTACCTAGCAAACGTGCTCCATCGTAGACCACGTCAGGCGAGGTGGCGGTCAAGCGCTAGCCTGTTATCATATATAAAAAAAAAAAAAAACGATTTTCAAGATATCTCATGTTTTATTGGAATAATATTTTTTGTATTGAATCGTAACTTTTAATAAATCAATTCTCATTCCTAATTTGGACTGTCATATCACACATCTGGCCGCCTGTCTAGACAAATATTTATTCAGTATTTTATGTAAGTATTGAACACGAGAAACTTTCTCAATGAATTAAAATCCTACTAGACTAATACATTACCACGCTACACAAAATCACGATCTTTCCGCAGAACCAATAAAATATGAAATAGTATAAAACAGCAGCGAAGGAGTATAGTATACTACTCTGTCGGAAATTAGTCGCCGGGAGGTTTTCAGATTGCAAGTGGGGGTTGGATCACCCTACTCCCCCTCCAGTAAATAGGGCTGCTATCTGCCTACTTTTCACCAGACTAGCTCCAGTGTCCTATCTGGAGCGTCTGTCATCTTGTCTTTTATTGTTTTTTATGACTTTGTAAGCGAGCAAGCCAATGTCGAAAATGTTGCTTTATCTATAACTAGCGGTCCGCCCTGGCTTCGCACGGGTAGTTTTGGAGTTTAGGGATCCCTATTTTTTTTCCATATAATAATTATAGCCTGTGTCACCCGGGGATAGTGTAGCTTCCCAACAGTGGAAGAATTTTTCAATTCGGTTTAGTAGTTTCGGAGCCTATTCAATGCAAACAAACAATCAAATGTTTCTTCTTTATAATATTAGTATAGAAGAATAATTCAATGGAATTTCTAAAAATCGAGTTTCTTAGCCTTAGTAATGACAGTTTTATAATTTTTTACACGCTTTTATATTAACTTGTAACTATATAATTTAAATTGCCATGTCGTTTGGAAACTGTAATTATACAGTACAAAGGTACATTAGATTTGTACTTGTACTATGTCTGCGTTGGTACTTGGTACTATGTCTGCCTTAATGGTGTACACTATCATCCAGACAATTTTCGTTAAAATCGGCCTAGCCCAGGGGTGTCCAACTAAATTTTGTGGCGGGCCTGATTTATTAACTTTGTAACTATGGCGGGCCAAGAGATGTTTTGTAACTGAGCAAATCAAGACTAATATAAGCAAAATGGTAGAATGGGTATATGTATTTATAACCTTTTGGCGGAATTCACAGCAGGTTTCACTTGTAACTGCATGCACAGGAACAGGCGCTCTTTACAAAATTACGTCTAAAAAAGTTAAAAGTTACTCAACATTTTACTCATTCGCGGGCCGGATTAGGAACCTTGGAGGGCCGCATTGTGCCCCGCGGACCGTGTGTTGGACACCCCTGGTCTAGCCGTTTAGTCGTGAGAAGCGAACAATCATGCAGACACAGAGACAGAGCTACTTTCGCTTTTATAATATTAGTAAGGATAATTTTGTTTGAGCGTTTACTAAATTTTATGTTGTTCATTATCATCAGCCGGAAGACGTTCACTGCTGAACATAGGCCACCCACTTTAACCTCCACACTGAACGACAGCCTGCCATAAGCATCCACTGGATGCCCGTGACCCTTAGTTGTTGTTGTTAGTGCCGGTTGATTTGGAAATATCAATAATTTTGTTCGAGCGTTTACGTATATATTTACCTTTTTTTTTTAAGTTTAAAATTATTAAAGACATGTATAATTTTATTGTAGTGACCCTACTGCCTCCCCCTTCGCTTTAATATCTCCCGGTGTAGGCTGGATCGTTGAATGCATAGTCGAGACCAAGTTTCGTGCACGAGTGCATTTTCATAGAGGAATAAATAATCAGGGTGCCAGGTAGAAAAAGACACTGTTTTCGTATCAGATTTTGTGACTACACTCTCTGTAGGTCATGAAGTTTTCGTGCCAGAAACATGTTTATATCGCCATAAAGTTAGGTAAGAAACATTTGATGTGCCAAGCTAGTGCTATCAAAACTATAAAACACCACACATATTGACAAGATTTCATAGTTTTATTTTATTGGATAATATGCTTACGTTTGACAGCTACCTCGCTTAATGTTAAGCGATGAAGCGGTCTACGATGTAGCACGTTTGCTGAAAAGAAACCGATTAACTCGCGACTTGAAGACACCCAAATTGTAACTATCAGGGAACACCCCTAATACGAGTCCTTAAGGATAGGCAACGTATTTGTAATGCCTCTGGTGTTATTCATAGGCGAAGGTGACTGCTTACCATCAGGCGGCCCGTCTGCTTGTTTGCCACCTATAGCATAAAAAAAACATTCAGGCAGCGTATTCCACATTTGTTTTGAGGCGAGAATTCCCTTTGTCTTATGCCAGTTGCTTCCAGGTCGGATGAATATTGAATGCAGGAAATAGAACTGTCCGCTTTATTGTTGAAATCCTCACACGCCACCTTGCAGACAAAATCCAAGTGCATCATGATATATGAGTGGTAGTTTGCACGTTTCCTTAATGCGCATATTATGCAGTCGCCGACTGGTCGCGTTGTTTTGTTAGCCTTCTGCTCAAAAGCGCAACTGCATCCTTGGACTGTTTTTGTAGGGATTATAAGCTTTTTCATTTTGACTTGTAAATTTCTAATGCTTGCACCTGATTATATAAGAATGAGCCCTAATACTTTGTTTAAATTCATGAATTTTAACTCTGATGCCCACGACTCCGTAAGCGTAGACTTTCATACATACTTTCAACCCCCTCTTAATTCGGTCCTTTCGCAAAAGCTTTCTTACACTTGTGGCACTAGCTCATAAGTTTTTTATCTATAATTTTATTTCTGATGTACAATTAAGAGTTTTTATACTAATCTATTTGCAAAATATTAGCTACGTAGGTTAAGTAGTTTTCGAAATTTCGCGGAGAATTTATGAAACGCACTGAAAAACAACGAACAGAAAATGCTATCTTTTTCGGGATAAGATCCTATGTTATGCCTAAAAGAAGCTTATAATTCGTATAAAAATATATACAAAAAAAAACTATTTGTTCGTGTTTTTTTCGATCATCTCCGCCATCCTATGAAATATCACTACAAAGATTGCTTTATACTGTTTTATAAGTTACTCTAGAGATAATGTTTCCAATGCTCCAATCGTTTTTTAAATTATCACTTAGTGATTTTTTATTATTAAAAATGTTGATAATGTGTAAAACAAATCTAGCCGTTGAGCACGGCCTTAAGTATATACCTTAAATTACGTACGTGTCTAGTTTCCTTAATTAAACAGATGCAAGAGCACGGGGCGTCTTAGAATAGGGTCACTGTCCAATATCCTCGTTATAATCCTTCGATATATGTCGATTACTCGCATTAGCCAAGCTAGCACAATAGCCAATACACGGACATAATACAGCCAAACGTGGACATGCCACGTGTAGGGTTACCAGATGTAAAACTTAAAAGTCCGGGGAAAAAGCCTGATTTCCATTGAAAACACCTGATATTTTGTCGCGATTTGCGAATTTTCTTGCAAACGTAATTTACAGCTTTGTGGAAAAAAGTTAAATCACTACTAGTTTTGTGAGGCCGTGCAACCGAGACACTTATATATAAAGAAGATTTTTTTTTGTTTTTGTAACTGTAAAAATCAGGACCGGAACAGGACCGGAAAAGATGGCGCGCTGAAGAGGAGACCTATACCCGGCAGTGGGTGGAGAATGGTTGATGATGAACTGTAAAAATAAAGATCTGAAAATCTATTCTATTTTATTCATCATCATCAGCGAGAAGACGTCCCCTGCTGAACAAAGGCCTCCCCCTTTAACCTCCACACTGAACGACAGCCTGCCTTTTGCATTCACTGGATGCCCGTGACTCTCAATTCTCAATTCTATTTTATTGCAAACTCTAAATATCCTGAGATTTACAAAATCCGGCCGCAATTCTGAAAAGAGCCTAAAGCTCTTGTAATCTCGGGACAATTCCTGAGATATGGTAACCCTAGCCCACGGGCAGTCCCCCGCTCCTCTTCACCGTACGTTCACGGCTATTAGCTCGCCAACCTATCATTTAAATAATATCATCGACCGATATGATGTGTCACGTGTAGTGACCTCGTTAATTGATTAGTTAGTGAATCAGGAGACGAAGCAGTAGCACGATCAATGACTATACATACACACACGCTTCACTTTATTGCGCGATAGAATCCGAAACGTGGATATTCGCCAAAGAACTAGATTCACCGACATAGCTGTAAAAATTTGCAAGTTGAAGTGGTAATGGGCAGGCCACATCGCTCGAAGGACGAATAACCGATGGGGAAGAAAGGTTCTTGAGTGGAGACCACGAACCAGAAGACGCAGCGTAGGCAGGCCTCTCACTAGATGGACCGACGACATTTTTAAAGTCGCTGGCATCCAGTGAATGCAAAAGGCAGGTTGTCGTTCAGTGTGGAGGTTAAAGGGAAGGCCTATGTTCAGCAGTGGACGTCTTCTGGCTGATGATGATGATGATGACACACACACACTACCAAGGTCGTCTGCTGGATGAGTTCGACTAAGGGCATCCAGACTGATGCCAAATGCACCCGCCACGGTACGCCATCTTACCATATCGTCCTTGTTTGTCTGACCTGAACTATTGACCTATAATTTCCCAGAACTAGACCTACGAGTATGATTCACTTTAATGGTAATGTATGAAGAAAGAAACATTATGACGAAACATTGTGTTTGTAGTACGCCCTTCACCTTAACCCTGGGCAGGTGGGTGAAATGCGTGGGATCCACTAGTTGCACCCACCCGTGATAAGATGAACCGCTCCATCGTAAACAATATTATTTCGACCCACTTTTCTGTAGCTGAGCTAGACTAGATATTTAGGTTTAACATATTTTCGAACAAGCTTGGGGTTCACCCGCTTAACTGTAGGAACCGTTTATCTATCCGAGATAAAAGTATCCTGTATGTTAATAGGGACCGGAAGACGCAGCGTAGGGAGGCCTCCCACTAGATGGACCGACGACATTGTGAGAGTCGCGGGCATCCAGTGGATGCAAAAGGCAGGCTGTCGTTCAGTGTGGAGGTTAAAGGGGGAGGCCTATGTTCAGCAGTGGACGTCTTCTGGCTGATGATGATGATGATGATGATGTTAATAAGGAGTAAGCTACCATAATATTAAAAAAAATCGACTTCAAAAAAAGAGGGGGTTCTCAATTCGTGTTTTTTTTAATTGTTTCTTTAAATATATTTAGTACTTCAGAACTTCAGATTGGTCTCATAGAAATTACATCAAAATCGGTTCAGTAGTTGGTTTTTAAATCAATATAACTGGAAGATATATGTTATCCAAGTAAACGGAATTTTTACAAATTTTGAAGTCTTTTTTTAAATTGATAATTACATTCTAATTTGTTCAGCCGGGCTGGTAAAGCACCGTCAAAACCGCTACTGGTCCAGGTATCTATAGGCGGCAGTTTCTGCTATCTATCAGGCGGGCCGCATACTTTTTTGCCGCTCTTTAAAAAAAGCCGTTACGAAGTTGAATGGGGCCAAAAATACACACTTCCAAATTTGCGTATTTACACACTTATCGAAAGCGTCTGTTAGGCTGGTTTCAAAGCTGTGCGAGATCCGCGCGGGTCGCCCGTACTACGGGAGACGGGATCTACGCGGCAAGTCCCATACGGAACAATCCGCGTCGCTGTGAAACGATGTTCTAGTGTCTCACGTATCTCCGCTCCAGGAGCCCGTACGGGCGACCCGCGCGGGTCTTCCGTACAGCTGCGAAATTAGCGTAAGCTAATAGCGCGCCGAGGATTTTTTAATTATATTTTTTTATATTCTACTTCATCCTAGACCGCTGTATTAAGATATTTAAGATGTGGTAAAAGTCAAACTTAATTTTAATTAAAAAAAGGTAGATATAGCTATACCTTACCCACACTTCATTGTAGCATGTAAACTAAGTTTTCATTATGACGGTCGTAGCGTCCTACTCGGGCCTACGCAGAACGCCCACAATAGTAACAAGCGGTCGTACAATCTACTGCAAATAAAATTATACATGATTCAGTACAGCTCGCTAATCTTTTCATTCATAAAATTGCTCCTACTTGTTTTGTGTTTTGTTGGTTCAGCATTTTAACTATGCCGAACGAGTAAAAAATAATTCCAAGCTAACTTATTGAGTGAGATCATTTCGTTTTGAATTTATTTTACAAAATAATTACGATGATCGTCAAAGATGTACTTACATACTTACAGAAATTCCACCAAGATGAGTCATCATAATCAGCCTTTTAACAGTCCACTGCTGGACTTTTAGCCTACCCCCGAAAGGGTGATTTGGCCATATCCACCACGCTGGCCCAGTGCGTGTTGGTGGATTCACATACGCCATTGAATTTCTTCTCCGTGCGTATGCAAGTTTCCTCACGATGTTTTCCTTCACCGAAAAGCCAGTGGTATGAAAATCCGTACATAAGCTCCAAAGAGTATATTGGTAATTTGGTATGGGCCCGGGGTTTAAACCTGCGACCTCACGCTTTCAAGTCTAGCGGTCTCCTAAATGGGCTACCACGGCTTCCCACGTGACCAAGATGAGTACTTTGTACTATTGACCTTGTTTCATGTTTTACGATCTAACTAGCCCTATCCAGCACCGATAGATCCGTTTATTTGAGCCCAAGTTAGATGACCCTATAGTGAAACTATTGACCTCAGATGCAAGTTTTTTTTTATTGTATTTTTTTTATTTAAAATAGTGTTCCGATTGGCCTCCAACTCGCCTGATGGTAAGCGATGATGCTGATGATGATTTTGTATGCATTATAGCAGAGGACCCGAGTAAGGAACGACCTTCACCCGTCTGTTTAATGGATGAAAAATATTTTATACCTAACTAGCTGGTACCCGCTACTTCGTAAGCCGTAGAGCTTAGCCTTCAGCGTCACTACTATGATAACCTAATCACCTAGCGGTATGAAATATACTTTACGATCTATTCTCATACCTACCAAACAACTTTGAAAATTTCATAAAAATCTGTCGAGCCGATTCGACCACAAACACCGTGACACATGATTTTTATATATTAGATTTATATCGCGAATAGGTTGACTGAAATCTTCCTTATTCGTCTGATCTGAGCTATTGACACACCTCTTATATAGCTTACTAGCTGCGCCCCGCGGTTTCACCCGCGTAGTGATAAAAAATGGTGATGATGATGATGAAAAGTAGCCTATGTCACTCTCTGGCTCTTGAACTATATATACCCATGCAAACAAATCAGGTCGATCCGTTGTTCCGTTGCAGCGTGAAAGAGGAACAAATATCGATACATCCATACATCTATACATAAAAACTTTCGCGTCTCTTCTCTTCTCTACATAGTATAAATTGAAGTCGCTTTCCGCGTCTGGCGTATGGCTGCTAACTCCTCCTAAACCACGCAACGGATTTTGAATCGGTTTTCACCATCAGTCAGATACATTTTCAAGGAAGGTTTATATATATAAGTAGCGACCCGCCCCGGCTTTGCACGTAAATTACACCCATGCAAAGCCGGGCGGGCGGGTCGCTAGTTTATAATATTAGTAGAATTCAGTTACTGTATCAAAGTTTTGTTTAATCAAATATCACAACTCATATTTATTCAAGAATAATCTCATCTCAACCATGTGTAGCGTTTAAACCAAAAAGAATATACAGCGTCTGCCAAGTTTCCCGGAAAAGCTAAACTTCGGCATTAGAGTTTCCACTTGACGATGTATCGCGGTAACTCGCTCCACTCCAAACAGCCTGCGTATGCTCCGTGCTTCTGTACTACTTGTTAACCGACTTCAAAAAAGGACGGGGGTTGTTGTTTTTTATGTTTGTTACCTCAGAACTCCTTTATTTATGGACCTAATTGGAAAAAATCTTTTTTATTTGAAAGGATATACTTTTAGATTGATCCCATATAAGTTTCATCAAAAACAGTTAAGTAGTTTGGCATTTAAAAACAATTTCTTTAGTAGAATCGGGGCCCTGATGTTAAGCGATGATGCAGTCTACGATGGCGCACGCTTGTTGAGAAGGTGAAACCGAATCACTCGTGATTTGAAGACACCCAGATTGCAACTATCGGGGAACACCCATTCAGGCAGCGCATTCCACATACTAGCAGTTCGCACAATAAAAATGGAATAAAAGCGCTTCGCACGGGTTTTCGGAATATCAACCATAAAGCGGTGTCGGTTTTTCGTGCCCGCTCTGGCAGTCCGATAGAAAAATGGGCAGGAGGGAATTAGATCATGCAGATCCGATATACACTTTTCGAAATGTATCCGATAAAACCATGTAACTTGTGTTGCGAATAAAGAGTATGAGTATAAAAAACTGATAGACTAGTAACTTTGCGCCGATGCTTTAAAGAAGACCATCCGTGACAGAAACACCTGAACATTTTTACGACGTAAATACAAAAGAATACTACGAGCTATAAATAAGCAGACGTGACACCGTGGGTAGAGCCAGTGCCAATAACCTAATTAAAAAGGTGTTAGAAAACAAAGAGGTAAAAAACCCGGCTGTAAACACACTGAGTCTTTTTATACTACTTTATAGTACCACAGAATACATATAAGTACAATAGATTGACTCCGCGAAATCGTTTAAATAAGTAGCGACGTTTGCCACTACACAAGAAAGTGCAATTCAGGACGCGCGAGCTATATTAACTTAGAAGTTGCCTCTCTGTCTATCGCGTAACTCTCGTCGCGTTATCTCTGTCTATCGCGCAGCAGGTCCGACAAGTCGGCTACTTGTAGCTTCATACTTAAAGTACGGATTGCGCGGGCGCCAGGCCTGATAGTAAATACTCGAAAGTCTAAACCTTACCACTTTATAATTTTGGTGTAGATTTTTTTTATCGCGTGTAAGTCCGTGTTTGTCGACCAACTCGCTTGTTGGTAAGCGGCACTACGTCACAAAACACAATGTGTGTGAATAAAGGCGCTTGCAGACGATTCGTAGTACAAGTAACAAGTAGAAGCAGCAAGTACAAGTAGGCGTTCAAACGTAAAAGTCACCACTCGCGCGGTCACGCCACTACTCGCACGAGTGTTCTAACGAGACGAATGATGCGCAGTGGGCGTCGCGCGAGTAACGCGTGGAAACAATGCTTCACTTGCGCAAAGACCAGCGCGAAGTGCTGTTAAGCACTTTCACTGCCACTTTTACTAAGCACACCGTTGCAGACGATGCGTAGTAGGCACTTGCTACTTATACTTGTTACTTGTACTACGCATCATCTGCAAGCGCCTTTCGTATGTGCGCGCGTATGTACCTACAAGACATTAGTAAAGGCAAACATTGTCCGCCAGTTATTTTAAGGTTGCCATAAAAGTCAAATTTTCGTGGAAGTGGGTACCAAAGTTTATGGATAAATTAAGTACGGTTTGAGAAAACAACATAATAGAACAGATCGTTTGATTTACAGCAAATGTACATCTAAATGGATTTCCGCTTTTTTGCCACTGTCCTCAATTTGTATTGAGGATTATTCCGAAGTGTCATCTCGAATACAAATTTTAATTCAGTCGCCCACGTGTCGATTTGCTTGATGGATGTATTCTGAGCTACTACGGATGCTGTTTTGTGTTTATTTTCGTCATTGAAATATAGAATGGTTTATAAAGGTAATTTTTATACGGTTTTTATAAATAGGTACGTAATAAAAAAAAAACATTAAGATTGACACTTGTCTTGCCCTGTTTATTTTTAGCATATTTCAAATAATTTTATTATCAATACCGACATCAAAATTAGTTTCTTCAAAACTTTCTGACTTTTGCCAGCCCTTTCCAACCCGACACCTTATTTTCACACGACTTTGACGCGGCAATTAGTTTTTTTTTTTTTTTTTTAACCTAATAAGCAGACAAACAAAACAAAAAAGGGTATACTTTTCGAGTTTTGCTGGGTCAAATATTTGTGATAATTAAGACCATATTCACTAAAATTTTAAATGGGGATTATTTGTTTAACCGACATTTTGTTTATGAAAGATTTGTCAAAAGCAGTCGGCTAACATTTTAATTGCCTTGTTAATTTTCGGTGAACTTTGTCCTACGTCGCTTAAGTTCGCCGTACCAACTCGGTCGGTGGCCTTGCAGGATTTGCTTGTAAAAGTAAAAAGTCGTAATTTAAAATTGTACCTTGACAAGTAGTTAAACCTCAGATAAAAAAAAATTGTGCGTGGAGTCCCTCCGCGCGGAAGAAATGAAACTCTCGTTCTGTCTCTTTCTATTCCCCTTACCCCGGAGCGTTGAACGTTTAACGCAACAGTGCTTTGATACCTCCTCCATGATAGCGTTAAACGTTTAACGCAACCTTGTTGGAAGCCGCATGTTCTGCCATCTATGCAAATATTAGTGAACTAATAAACTATGAGCTGGATGTACAAGTTTCAAAATTTCCTCATAGATGGCATCTAAAACTCTCGCTCTGTCTCTTTCTATTCCCCCTCTATGGTAGCGTTAAGCGTTTAACGCAACCTTGTTGGAAGTCGCATGTTCTGCCATCTATGCAAATATTAGTGAACTAATAAACTATGAGAAGGATGTACAAGTTTCAAAATTTCCTCATAGATGGCATCTAAAACTCTCGCTCTGTCTCTTTCTATTCCCCCTCCATGGTAGAGTTAAACGTTTAACGCAACCTTGTTGCAAGTCGCATAAGAAGTTTCACTTCAAAAAAAGCTGTCATGCTTGCACGTCACATAATAAATGGACCTATTTTACTCGCTTAATCCAGATATAGGCGACGCCCAGTCTAGTATTAACTGCTCAACGTTAGATAAATGTTTACCCATTTATTGAGGTGCTCTCTCGGATTTCATTCCACTCGGCAGTGTTGCCGACTTAGCGGTTATCCCAGTTTGTTTCAATATGTGCCAGTTTTAGGATTTGGAGGTTTGCTATCGTGATATCTAATTTCGTGCAAAATATCTTGTTTATTTAATCATCATTATATATTCATTGCGGGCAATGGAGAGAGCTATGCTCGAAGTTTCTTTGCGCGATAAAGTCCGAAAAGTGGATATTCGCCAAAGAACCAGAGTCACCGACATAGCTGTTAAAATTTGCAAATTAAAGTGGCAATGGGCAGGCCACATCGCTCGAAGACCCGATAACCGATGGGGAAGAAAGGTTCTGGAGTGGGGACCACGAACCGGAAGACGATGCGTAGGGAGGCCTCCCACTAGATGGACCGACGACATTGTGAGAGTCGCGGGCATCCAGTGGATGCAAAAGGCAGGCTTTCGTTCAGTGTGGAGGTTAAAGGGGGAGGCATATGTTCAGCAGTGGACGTCTTCTGGCTGATGATAATGAATTATTCATTATTAACTTATCATTTTCCCATTGCTGAGACACATGCCTTCTCTCAGAAAGATGGGCCCTAATCCATCATGCTGGCCCAGTGCATGTTGGTGAATGTCATATGGCTTTGAAGGTTTGAGGTTATTTGACATTCCGGTTTCCTCACGATGTTTTCCTCCACCGTTTTTGAGCGATGGCATCGAAATAGCACATAATTTATTTAGGTACTAAATATGTCATTGGTGCAGGGCCGAGGATAGAACCGGGTGCCGTCAGATTGTAAAGCCTACATGTTACCGCTCGGCCACCATCGCTCTTTATGTAATAACCTGGTTATAATATAGATATCCCGTATATAGATAGCCCGTTGGTCTAGTTGGTAGTGAACCTGCCTTCTGCGCTTGGGGGCGTGGGTTCGATTCCCACCTAGAACAAACATTTATGTGATAAACAGTTTTGTTTATTGTATATCTGGGTGTTAATATGAATTTAAGTATTTATTTAATATATATGTATGGTATATCAGTCTCTGGAAGCCATATCACAAGCTTTGCTTAGTTTGGGGTCAGGTGACCGTGTGTGCAAAAATGTCCCGAATATTTTTTTATAATATAAGTGACTAGTAACGCACCCCAGCTTCGCACGGGTGTAAGTCTTTTTTACACCTTGGTTTACATTATTGGAGTTTTAGTAAGGATCCCAATTTTTTTTGAAAATATAAAATAGCCTGTCACTCGGGGATAGTGTAGCTTCCCAACAGTGAAAGATTTTTTCAAATTGGTTCAATAGTTTCGGAGCCTATTCAATGCAAACAAACAAACAATCAAATCTTTCCTCATTATAATATTAGTATAGACAAGCGTATCCATTTAATTCAGTTTGTATAACATTTAAATAGTTATTCACAGTTAATGCACAATTTGCAAAACTTTTGTAGATTTGTAAAAGAACAACTGGCAACACCACTTGTCTTCAAGTCCCCTCCCCTCCAACGCGAGCACCAGAAACTTGTCCAACTCCATCTAGATACCGAGACGGTGTCGTGTGTCTTATTTAATGTTACCTTTTTATTTACTTATTCGTTTTTCGTGGAGACGTTAAACAACTCGCACGCACCTACTTCCCGTATCATCTCTGGATTCGGGGAAAGAATATCATCCGCATCGTTTGTCTGATGTTTGCCCTCATTCACGCTTGACGACGGACGATTTTTAGATTCATGGTTCACGGAAACGTCCTTTCTTTGCATTTAATTATACTACTAATATCTTAATATATATAAATCTCGTGTCACAATGTTTGTCCTCAATGGACTCCTAAACCACTTAACCGATTATAATAAAATTCGCACACCATGTGCAGTTCGATCCAACTTGAGAGATAGGATAGTTTAAATCTTAATATATATAAATCTCGTGTCACAATGTTTGTCCTCAATGGACTCCTAAACCATTTAACCGATTATAATAAAATTCGCACACCATGTGCAGTTCGATCCAACTTGAGAGATAGGATAGTTTAAATAATTATATAACTAGCGACCCGCCCCGGCTTCGCACGTAAATTACACCCGTGCGAAGCCGGGCGGGCGGGTCGCTAGTAATATTATAAAGAGGAAAGATTTGATTGTTTGTTTGTTTGCATTGAATAGGCTCCGAAACAACTGAACTGATTTGAAAAATTCTTTCACTGACGGGAAGCTACACTATCCCCGGGTGACATAGGCTATAATCTATACCCGTGCGAAGCTGGGGCGGACCGCTAGTTATACTATAAAGTTATTTGATTATTTACGGGATATTTACCGTGGTAAGGTTGTGGAATGAGCTCCCGATATCCCGTCTTTCATCCGTTGTCTTCTCGTGAACATGGTGCATGTAACTGCACCGAAATATCGGGAGCTCGTTCCACAACCTTACCACGGTAAATATCCCGTAAATAATCATATAACTTTAGTGAACAACCGTGATAGTTTAAAACAGTGTTTTTATTGTACTATTTCCATTCGTTTATTTGCCCTGACAGATGCTGCAATAACATTGTAAAAAGCCGGATGAAATCATGCATTCTGATCACTTTCGCTAGGTGCTAAGTTTTTGAACTTAAGACCCCTATATACCTTAGATCAGGTACAATATTTGTCGAAGCTAAGTATACCTACTTCAGTGAAATCATAAAAGAACCTGTCGGAGCAAGTAAACCAAAGGAAATAGAATAGCCTTTTATCAGATTAGTATTACTACGTACGTTGATTTGAATCATGAACAATTGACAATAAACCGTCCAAGTCCGAGTCGGGCTCGCGCACTGAGAGTTCCGTACCACCACAAAATTCAATATCAAAATTACCAGTTATAACTTGGTAATGAACAAAATCTTGTCACCGACTCGCACTTGGCCATTATTTATAATTTTTTTGTTATACTTTATAGTGTGTACTATAATCATGCCAAGTTTGACGCTTGTACGTATTTCCGTTTTTACATTAGAGCTAATACAAAAATACGTTAAAAAATACGTTTGTTATTGGGGCCCTTTCGTTTTGGCTTTTTTTATTATTATTTATTAATGAATCCGCTGTAACATTACATATTCTGTGAAAATTTCATTTGCCTTTCTATTGCGGTTCGTAGGACAGACAGACATCGTAGGCTTAGTAGGTCCCGTTTTTACTCTTTGGGTACGGATTCCTAAAAAGAACCCTGTGAATATATAGATTCTTTACTAACTAGAGATAAATTACTAAAGTGACCTTTTTATAGTTTAGAATTGAGTGTCCTCTCTCTTTACTGCCCGATCCTCAAACTGTAGAGGTCTTTGATCAGCTTGATCCGATCAGGTAAACTTTTCTCAAAAGACTTGCAGTCCGCGTTTAAGTTTTTTATTGAAACCCAACAGGTAGGTACCGTAGTAAACTGTTACATTTACCATTACAATTGAAAATTATGCTTAAGGCGAGGTTTTCCCACTTTTAAGCAACGCTTATTACTACAGATGACCTATAAGGCTTAAGATATTTTATTAAAGTCGCTTTTAGTGGAGCAAAACCATGGCGCTTAAACACAGCCGTGCGTTTCGCTACTTCTATATTTGAGATTTTTCTTATATTTTTCGAAAATTATAGCTGTAATCTAAAATGTGGTTTTACGGTTTCCTCCATAATTATGAAATCTGTATACTAAGATATCGTAGACATCATTTAATAAATAGGTATTTGAATGAATTAAAAAAAACAGGGAGAAAATCGTAAATCAGTTTACTTTTTTTTTCTAACGAGCGAAATGTCTTTAATCGTGTTTCGGTCTTTGAGGTTTCCTAGGTAAAACATTAAATTATGACATTATTTTTATTATTTTTAAGTAAACATGAAAACAAACTAAAACGACCAAAATTGCTAAAAGTCGGAAAAGAGGATCTCAAATAATATATCAATAATAAGAATTTTACAAAGAGCAAACTCCACTTACAGCTTTTGTTAAAACGGTTATGTCTTCAGAATGAGTGTTGTCAATAAACTACCGCGAAGGCTTTATGCCGCTCGTAATTATTTGTTTTATTGTATACCTTTATTAGTTGTTTACTTTAGTATTCCCACCACTATTATTAACGCGTTAACGATACAGCTTGTTGAGCTGTATAAACTTTCCTTCTACATCATCATCATCATCATCATCTTTTCAGCCATAGGACGTCCACTGCTGGACATAGGCCTTCTCCATAGTTAAATGTTATAGAGACTATTCAAAAATTTGCCTACTGGTTTCGAACCAGTGCCGTCCAGGTTTACGCCCCGAGCATTCTTGCGCCGTTTACGGTTGCTTTCCTGTTGGCCTCCAAATTCTTGAGCTGTCTTTGCAATCAATCTTGAGTTGGTGACGCTATCTATAATATTCTTAGAAATAAATAAATTTATGGAATCGTTATCCTTACAGTTGCCCCTTTGTAACTTGCACCCTCCCTTGGTCGTCCATTTGATTACTTTTGAGCATATCGTTGCAGTTGTCTGCCGCTCAATATTAAAGTGTGCGTTTGTACTAGTAATAATATGTCAGTGTTTCCTCGCCCCCTTGAGTTTATAACAGACTTTTTTTTCGGTACTAGCTCGATTTTAAGGCAGATCCAAACTATGTATTATCAAAGATAATATTAGCTATATTTTATTTTAAATACCAACATTTTATGTTTTTTTATATGATCAAATTGGTCGAAATAAATGAATTTTAATGTGAATAGAATTTAATATTGCTATCCGCAAATAACTTCCCAGCTAGAACCATTACAGGCCTCAAAACATATTAAGAGTTTTTTTTATTCTGACTACCGACCCGCCCCGGCTTCACACATCATCAGCCATTAAATGTCCACTGCTGAACAAGGCCTCCCTCTTAGAGAGGGGTGTTGCCATAATCCCCACGCTTGGCAGGCGGGATGGGCGTTGACTTGACGGGCGGCAGGCGGCGCACGCTTGGGGATCGCAGTACGTTCACCGTGTACTAACAGGACGCTGCTGCCCATCCTCCGGTGGTTCTGGTCGCAGTTTTAGGACATACCCGGGTCCGGCTTCGTACGGGTGTAATTTACGTGTGAAGCTGGGGCGGGTCGCTAGTTATATTCATAAACCTTCCGTGAAACATTATCTAACTGATGGTGAAAACCGCATCAAAATCCGTTGCGTGGTTTAGTAGGAGTTAGCAGCCTTACAGACAGACAGACGCGGAAAGCTACTTTAATTTATACTATGTAGAGATAGAGAAGAGAAGAGATAGAGATTATCGGTACCAATTAAATAGTAAATTCTAACAAGTGAGCAACAACACTTCAACGTAAAAATTACTTTTCTTCTACATGTCAGTGAGCGTGATTAAAATTAGTTCAAGTCTAGCCTCCCGGTCCCTAGACGATCTTACCCACAGACCTATATCCAAGTAGACTTCACAAGCGGTCCAAACTGTATGAAAACTAAGCATGTAAAAAAATCGAGCCTAAAAGTACTTACCTGTGAAAAGAAATTTTTTATTCGGTCGGCCAACTCTATTTGTGGTATTCTTACAACACAATATTGCACAATTACCCTTTTTCGTTTCAAACTGACACGAGTTATCGCGGCAACGATTGAGCATACCATAGCATAGCGATTGCGATTGTTTGATTGGACTCGACTACTACAATTTATCGTAGTTGTATTGGAGATAATATGACACTCAAGCATCGAGATACAATTCCTATAGAGTCACAATATCACGGTGAAAACAGTCAAAAACCGTCCAAGCGTCATTGTACATACATTGTATCAATTATATATGTTCAACGTTAGTTGTCCGCTATGCCATAGTAGCCCTGGCATCGCGCGGCGTTGTAGTCGGATCACGGTTACCTTGTATCTAACCAAAAAGTCTGCTCAATTCGTAGCGTGCGCCGAGTTTTGTTCGTAATTTTTTTTTGGCACGATTGTGATATGTATTTTATCTCGATGCATGCAAGGTAGGTCGACTTGTGGTGTCTACTTGGATATACGAGTTGGTCTGTGATCCTACCGATGAAGGCGCGGAGAAAGTTTAATAGACTAGCCGTAGATCGTTGGGCGTGTGATAATTCATCAATTTCACGTTTAGCGTCGTTGCCCTAGGTGCTGTTAAACCTAACAAAGATGCCCTGAAATGTTTCATCGATATTCAACTCTATTTCATAGGTATTAATGTCTAAATCGCTGCATCAATCATTTCTTGTATACAAGCTTATAATATATTTTTAGCAAATAGAGCTACATCGCTCATTCAAGTGTCTGAGTAGGTCCATGATCAATGATGATCGTATTTATGGGCAGGTGATCTATAATTACGCCGACGCTTTTTACGTGCTCCTTTTGACGTGTTGTTGTCCTTTGAAAAGTGAGTAGTTTCCAATAGATGTTTTGCAAAATGTGACTTCTCTAGTTGGTCACTCCTGTATGCAGAAATGTGTTCCTTGTAGCGGGTTCGAAAATTACATGCAGAAATTACTTACCACTAAAATCATCATCATCATCATCATTTCAGCCATAGGACGTCCACTGCTGGACATAGGCCTCCCCCATCGATCTCCAAAAGGGCCGGTTGGAAGCGGCCTGCATCCAGCGTTTCCCTGCGGTCTCTTTTAGGTCGTCTGTCCATCTTGTGGGTGGACGTCTTACGCTGCGCTTACCAGTCCGTGGTCTCCATTCCAGAAACTTTCGGCCCCATCGGCCATCTGTTCTGCGTGATATGTGCCCTGCCCACTGCCACTTCAACTTGCTAATCCGGTGGGCTATGTCGGTGACTTTCGTTCGTCTACGGATCGCCTCATTTCGGATTCGATCTCGTAGAGAAACCCCGAGTATAGCCCTCTCCATAGCTCGTTGTGCTACTTTGAGCTTGCTTATGAGGCCCATAGTGAGCCTCACCACTAAAATAATAATAAATAAATAATAAGCGCCATGGTTTATCTCCACTAAATGCGACTTTAATACAATAAACCAAGCCTTATGGTCATCTGTAGTAACAAGATTTTTTTGCTTAAAAATGGGAAAACCTCGCTTAAGGACACTATCAATCAAAAAATTTTTCTGACGAATCTTTAGTGTCCAATCAAGTAACCTTTAAAAAAAAAAAATACTAAATTAAAATTGGATCAGCCGTTTTGGAGCTACGATGCCACAGACAAACACACATATACACACGTTAAACTTATAACACCCCTCATTTTGCGTCGGAGGTTAAAACAAATTAACAATAAGAACAGCTTGTATTCAAACGTGAATTGGGGACGGTCATGGTCATTCCACATTGAATACAAATCACCAAGAAGTTGCTAACACCGATGTTGGATGTAATGACGTCACATGTGTACATGTAGGTACGTAATGTGGATACAGAATATACAGATGTAGGTGAGACATAACCGGCGGTGTGTGCACGCAGCATAACGGGACACCTCGGCAACGCGGCGACGACGAGACGCGAGCCGGATCCGCCTCGGCATCCGGTCACCTATCCAACGCACGATTTGGCAATTATACATTGACTTATTATATTACTAAGGACCGGGAAATGGAACTTTTTGTCAACGGGACAAAGGTATCGTATCAGCCCAAGTAACATTTGAGGTTCTAAACAGGTTTTGAACAGGTTCTAGAACCTTTCTAAGACAACGCAAGGTTCTGGGCGACTAGTCATGACAACGCTAAAATAACCTTATTACGTTCTGTGGCCTAAAAAGGCCCGACCTACAGAACCTCCGCATAACGTTTTGGCTTTATATTTTCAGGTAAAATAGCAAATCCCATAAACTAAATTTAACCTACTCAGAACCTGTAACGCATTAAAATTACTAGATCAGAACTAACTTGCAAGTCTTGAATTAGCCCGGATTAGAATTAAAATAATCTTGTTAGTCAGGAGTGGTGAGCTGCAGGGTTACTTGACTAGGGATACAAACAATGTGCTGGCACAGTGTGATTGTGGAGATTCTACGCAGTCCCTGTCGCATCTACTTTCATGGCCTCGCTGCCCCAATCCAACATTGCAAGACCTACATTAAACAAGGCAGGAGGGGGGGGGGGGGGTCAAACCCGTAGAACCCCGGGTACGCCTGTGGTACAAGGCTTCCCTCTGCGGGGTCGCTGCGGTGAAATACTGGTAGACATCTTTAATATTTTTTGGATAGTTTGGACTCAATCGCACACCGTCTTCTTCGTTGGTAAGTCTTCGAAGTTGAGAAGGACGTCCTAGTTAGTAGAGATTTAAACATATGGCGCTTACTTTTCAAGTATCATTTGCGTCTTTGTGTGTAGACTTCTTGTGAGCAAATCCATACTTTTAAGATCTTTGCAATTACACTAACTTATTCATAAAGTTGAATTAGAGCTACCATGGTATTTACTAAACAAAACAGATATCATCCCGTTGAGAATTCCTAATAGCTCCTAATACGTAGCTCCTAACAGCTTGGTTGCACTGTATATCGTACGCTTTGTCTTGATTGAAGAGGATATCGGTGGGAAATGAGGGATAATGCCGGCCTTTCGGAAACCTTGACCTGGTCCGCTCCACGAGCAATGGGGGTGACTGGTTAAGTCACCCAGTATAAATGTTATACAAAAACACCCACATGTCACCCGGAGATAGTGTAGCTTCCCAACAGTGAAAGAATTTTTGGAATCGGTTAAGGTAGTTTCGGAGCCTATTCAATAAAAAAAAAAACAAACAAACAACAAACGATCAAATCTTTCTTCTGTATAATATTAGTATAGATAGAACACTTTCCATTGTTTTGTGCGACCAAGATGGCAACTGACCAACATTTCAGTTCGTCTTGGATTATCAACCAGTAAAACAAATGAGCGGCAATAAAGGCGACTAGTTCCGGAACTACCATGTCAATAGTGAATCCATCAACGTGACCGATTGCCGCGTCTCCGGCTCGATTGACGACTCCTTCCTTTTCTAATTATTCAGAGGAAGTGCGTTTTGTAAGTCTGCGCAACAAAGGAGTATCTATACAGAGTTGCACGACATTGGCATCGATTCTGTTGTCATCATCATCAGCCAGAAGACGTCCACTGCTGAACATAGGCCTCCCTCTTTAACTTCCACACTGAACGACAGCCTGCCTTTTGCATCCACTGGATGCCTGCGACTCTCACAATGTCGTCAGTCCATCTAGTGGGAGGCCTCCCTACGCTGCGTCTTCCGGTTCGTGGTCTCCACTCCAGAACCTTTCTTCCCCATCGGTTATCGGTTCTTCGAGCGTTATGGCCTGCCCATTGCCACTTCAACTTGCAAATTTTAACATTCTTATGTACTCTAAACTAAATTTAAATAGAAGGCTTCTCGTAGGCACGAAAAATCATCACCGCTTTATGGTTGATATTCCGAAAACCCGTACGAAGCGCTTCGATTCCACATTTATTGTACGAACTGCTAGTCTGTGGAATGCGCTGCCTGAATGGGTGTTCCCCGATGGTTACAATCTGAGTGTCTTCAAATCACAAGTGAATCGGTTTCTTCTAAGTAAGCGTGCTCCAACGTAGACCACATCATCGCTGAACATCAGGAGAGTGGTCAAAGGTAAGCCTAATATTTATTTTAAAAAAAAATACAGCTCTATAATTGTTGCCATTCTCTCACATATTAAAATGAAAAGAAAGGCAGATAATTTTAGTCCTGTCAGATTGGTTGAGTTTAGTGAGTGGTATGACAGAATCGACACCAATTGGTACTAATCCTAAAGGATCACTGCATGTACTCCGTAAACACACTGGAAGAATGTCCTGAATTTTACTTGTTCAATACATACACGAATTCAATTAGACTAAATATTATAAAAAAACTGTTTTGGTGTGGTTCTCTGATCTATACTAATATTATAAAGAGGAAAGATTTGATTGTTTGTTTGTTTTTTTGTTTGCATGGAATAGGCTCCGAAACTACTGAACCGATTTGAAAAATTCTTTCACTGTTGGGAAGCTACACTATCCCCGGGTGACATAGGCTATAATCTATACCCGTGCGAAGCAGGGGCGGACCGCTAGTTGTCTTATATTTCATAGCACAGAAATATGTAGTAGGTATGTATCTATTTAATTTCATTGCATTATGTATGCTAACTTAATATTAATACCTATTACTTACAACGTTTCTCCATCTCCATGTGCTTAGATTCAATAATACGATTCGATTGATTGTGAAAGTCCTTTCTCTATAGAACAGCTGCTATTTTCGCAGTTTCAGTGTAGTATCAGTAGAAAAAATCCTTCATAATAGTAATTACTATGACCTCCTTCCGGCTTACAGTCTATACAATATAATAAAGAGGAAAGATTTGTATGTAAGTAAGATTGTAACGAATTGGCTCAAAAAGTACTAGACCGATTTTAAAAATTCTTTCACCATTTGAATGCTACATTATCACTGATTAATATAGGCTATTTTAATAGGCTAAATAACTAAACCCGTGCGGAGCCGGGGCGGACCGCTAGTAATCTTATATATATTAATACATAGTATGAATAATTTTGTGCGCGTGCCTGTTGATTTAGCAATAGCAACATTATAATTCGAGCTCTTACAAATTTTCATGCAGTTTTTGTATTGATAATTATCTTGACTCTGTGCTGGTTATGGTTTAGATTATTAATATAGAAGTCTTACGCGCAATAAGGCATTGTTGGACTCGTGTTATGTGTGCCTTGGCTTCGCCTGGGCACAATTTTTTGAAGTTCGTCCGTTAATACCCTTATTTCTTGGCAATCTACTCTTATTATTGTTAGGGGGCTGAATATTGTAAAATAAAAATCTCCATCTTCATGAAGGCATCTAACCTCAGAAGGAAATAACAAAACAGCAGTATTAGTAAATTCGTCGTCTGCTATCATGAATCCATAATTTGTTTCGACATCTGGTTATCATTAGCCTGAAGCCGGCCGTAAACCGGTAGTGGGCACGACTATTGTTTCACAAGCTCTGCTCGTGCGCTCTATACTATCGGTATCAGGTAACTTTGATCAGTCAGCGGCATTATATTTATTTACGTAACCTGACCTGAAGCTTACTTTGTATTTTTGCCGTTTACCTCAATATTCACACAAAATAACCTTCTCAGCAAATTGTCGTGAAATGGTTTGGGTAGTCAGTTTCGTACGTACCCTCTACCGGAATGGGTCCAAAGAGTGTTGTCAGTGTAAGAAAGAATTCTAGTGCGAGAAGAGTATATATTTCGCAGCGCTCGATCCGCGAACGATCTAGGTCGAGCACCAGGCCTCCAGCACAGAGATGTAGGAGGCTGGCTCGAGTCGACAGGTCAAGGCGGCCATCTCCGACGCCACGGCTTCGCTGCTCGAGAACCGCATCGGATCGCCACTCGCGATTCAGGTACAACCCCTCCACTCTTCCCAACTCATATTACCCTAGTACTTCTGCATCCATTTGCAGAGAATAAAAGCGTCTAACCACAATAAAATCAACATTCAAGACATGCAAATTGCGCCGTAAACTTAATCTAGTAATTTGTCTCGTAATTTGCAATTACAAAGTTGTGTCGCAATGGTAATGTTCCCGTCGAACATTAAACTTGTGCATGTTAAGGTTGTGTTGTTTCAGTTAAACGGCGATGCTCCTAATTTGATTGCGTTTAAATTGAGAGGAGTCATTACAGGAACGGTTCGATAACGTCGTGCGGCGGTCGCGTGGGAACTTCACGGGCACCGTACAGTAGTCGTTCAGCGCCCAGCTTATCTTGAAATATCGCCGCTGACAGCGCGCCTCGGCCGAAACACCGACGCCGCGCCGTGGAAAATTGTTAACGTTTATAGCCATTAATTTTATTTAGCCATCAACTAATGGAAGTATTTTCGCGACGAATAACTGTTTCGATAAATCTCGATTAACTTTTGTGAAGTCCACAACGTCGTGTCGATTTCTGCCGTCAGTAAATTTGTTGGTTTTGCGTAACAATGTAGTGAGCTCGCGACCTGAGCGCAATAATAACCAAATTTGGCGTGATAACTATTGGGATGCCATGTTTAGCGGTTGTTTTCTGCCGGGTTTGCGGTTGGTTTAGCATTTTGTGCTTTAGAATCTAATTGCTCAGAGCAGGGATGATATCATCGCAAGACAAGACAGCCGATACCTTGAGATTTAATTGTTTCGCTCGTTTAATGTTTTATGAATGATTGGCATTCGTTTAAGGCCCTCTTATCACAGTTATAGCAATTTTGCTCATTCTAGTTTTAGTTTGTCTACTTCAATGGTTAGCTAAAAATTACAAAAATTGTGTCATATCAAAATTGAATGCTTTTTCTAGGAAACTGTAAGACCGCAACACGATTAGAACTATTCGCTAAATAGAAGAAAAAAAAGTTGCTGATTTGCGCTTTTCTCTCTGTTTTTTTTATTGTTTCATTCAAATGCCTATTAACTAAATGATGTCCACAATATCTTTATGTAAGGATTTCATAATTTTCGATGGAACTATAAAGGTACATTTTAAATTACAGCTATACTTTTCGAAAAATATCAGAAAAACCTCAAAAATAGAAGTAGCGAGACGCACGACTGTGTGTAAGCGCCATAGTTTGCTCCACTAAATACTACTATAATACAATATATTAAGCTTTATAGTCATCTGTAGTAACAAGCGTTTCCTAAGAGTTTAATTTACGTTGTTCGTAATATACAAATCCTCTTCTGATTCTCATTCGTTTTGAATGAGCTCTTGTAACCCTCATATTAACAATGACTTAATCAGTACCGAAACGATTATAACAGATTTGATGTAGCACCGCAGTAATGAAATAGTCTCGGATACGTGGAACATGCAGTATAGTAGTGTGGATGTTGGCCGACCGCCAACTCCGTCCTATCGGCCTTCCTTACATACAGCCATACGGCGCACTACACTGTACAAAATTTGAAAGCGTTGCGAATTCACAATATGCTTAATAAATTGCGTTATTGCCGTCGCGGTGGCCCTCGACCGTGATTGATAGGTATTATAATAATGCTTTTATTGTGTGCCCGAATCGAAACGTTTATTGCGAAGTGTTGATACCTCTTTAACACTACGCCATCAAATACCGCCGGGTTGAGGTGGTTAAATTTTACTGTCTTCTTGGTATTCAATTCAATGCAAGTTGTACTGTAGTAAATTGACCATTTCAAAACATTAAAGTCCTGATTAAGTACTTTTTATCGATTTAATGATAATTAGATTGGGTCATAAAATTCGCCATATTGGATTTTGTGTGATATCATATAGCCTATTCACCCGGGCGATCAGGCGCATCACGAAACATCAAATTTGTTAAAATCTGAACACATGAAGCATAAGTCTCGTTGCGTAAATGTCACTGCACGATGATAGAGGGAGCTGCTACTGTGTCGTCTGCATATTTGTCGACGATGCCGCCGAATAAACGTCCCGCCCGACTTTGATTTACACCAACCTCACAATAACACTCGACGAACTAATATTAGCGCAATAAACTCTGGACTTTTGTTTATTTTGTTTTTCCAAAAAGCCAGGTACGAAGCGCTTTAATTCCACATTTATTGTGCAAACTTCTAACTGTGGAATTCGCTGCTTGAATTGTGTTCTCCGGTAGTTACAATCTGGGTGTCTTCAAGTCGATAGTGAAACGGTTTCTTCTAGGCAAGCGTGCTCCATCGTAGACCACATCATCGCTTAACATCAGGCGAGATTGCGGCCAAGCGCAAGACTATCTATCATAAAAAAAAACACTCCGATTTCACAGTATCGATTCGTGCTAAATCCAATACCGAGAAAAACGCGCTATCAAAAAATGGGTTTTTAATAAAGATGAAAAATAGAACGAAACGTTAAAATAGTTTGTAAGTTACCGCTAAAACGCCGGCAGTCTAATAAATTTGACAAATTGCCGCTGTTATGGCAACACATAGCTGCTTCGCGAGTAACTTTGCTACTGAAAAAACATTAAATGGGAGTGCACTATTAGTTCTTTGAATTTGGTCATGGTCATGTTGAACTTAACACAGTGTCAAGTCGTAAATGTGGCACTATCAGCTGTGGCTATACAAATGGACTCATTTCTGGGAATGGGAAATTAGTTAAGATTCATGACGTCATAAATTTTATAATATAGTTTGCATAGTTATAGTTTAGGTAGCGAGTCTGTAAATTTTCAACGGGAGAATGTGCTTTAGAGTTACATGACCCTATTCTAACGTTCCTTTTCTACTACATGACCAGTAGAAAAACAGCCCACTGCCACCAGTGCCGGATTAAGCAAGCGCGGGGCCCGTAGCAAATTCTTTCAAAGAGTCCTTGATCTACTATGGGTTCTTAAGTATAAAGTGGTAAAAAAAGTTGGTAGGAAAAGTTGTAACGTTTCACGTTTTTGTGACATCAAGTAACTACAATATACCACAATGTTAATAAGTTTCATTAAAAAAATTACGCTCAGGCTGAGATGAGTGGATTTAAATATGCCCCCCTTTCGCGCGAGGCCCGTAGCAATTGCTACTCTTGTTACGTGGTTAATCCGGCACAGACTGCCACCACATTGTGGCTTTTCTTTAGATACGTACCAAACGATTGATTCTACGTTTCCAATCCATACAGGCAAGTAATGGAATCTGCAAGGCAGCCTTGTTTCCTATGATACATAATCTAAGTCTTTTGTAGATCAAAAAAGCAGAATATATGTAAAACTTCGACTAAAACCACCGGAGGATGGGCAATTGGGCAGCGGCGTCCTATTAGTACACGGTGAAGTTACTGCTACCCCCAAGCCCTCTGCCAAGCGTGAGTATTGTGGCAACACCCCTCTCTAAGATGGAGGCCTTTGTTCAGCAGTGGACCCTTAATGGCTGACGATGTGATGTGATAGGTCATAGTTATCTTCTAAGTCTGCGTGCCTCTAAGTGATGAATGATTTGGTTCCGCATTTATGATGTGTGCACTACGCATCATAAATGAAGATTCCGAGAATGGAACTTACTGCTATCCTTCTGTTTCTTGAGAAGTACAAACAAGTATAGATCGACGTGCTCCATCCTCTGTCACACCGTCGCTTACCATCAGGCGAGTTCATGGCCAAACGTAGATCGGTGCTTCCTCGTTGTAAAGCTATTTAGTCCAACTGGGACCACGAGTATACAGTACAACACTATGAGCTACTTGTGACCATGCAATAAAAAGTTGTCAAGTTCGATACTGCGTACATTAATAACAGCAGGCAGTGTCAGATGTATAAATGTAAAGCAGTGATTTACATTTTGATTGGAATCCAGGATCTGTCGGTCGATTGTTCGGGCTGCGATGGGGTTCCTGGAAAAGTTGGAGCCTTTGGGAGTAGCCGTACTTCAACTAAAACTATTACACTGACTCTCAGTAAATTGTCAATACTGATTTAGTGTGCATGTAATTATTGTTTTATTTAATACTAGCGGTCCGCCCCAGCTTCGCACGGGTATAGATTATAGCCTATGTCACCCGGGGATAGTGTAGCTTCCCGTCAGTAAAAGAATTTTTCAAATCGGTTCAGTAGTTTCGGAGCCTATTCAATGCAAACAAACAAACAATCAAATCTTTCCTCTTTATAATATTAGTATAGATATAGATAATTAAAAATTAAGAAGTTTTTACACAACTTTTTATAGATGGCACAGTTTTTTTAAAGTTTTTTTTTTTTAAATTAAATTCTTATGTATTTATGCAAAACATCAGCTTGGTACTTCACATCATCATCGGCGTTATACGTCCACCGCTGAACAAAGGCCTCCCTCTTAGAGAGGGGTGTTGCCATAATCCCCACGCTTACCAAGCGGCTTGTGGATCGTAGTATGTTCACCGTGTACTAATACGACGCTGCTGCCCAACCTCCGGTGATTCTGGTCGCAGTTTTAAGACATACCCGGGTCCATATCATAGCTCGGTACTTAATCGAGTGAATCGATTTATTCTAGGCAAGGGTGCTGAATCGTTAAACGATAGGTAGCGGTCATCGCAAGTTTATTATGTATAAAAAAACATGTATTAAACCCATCCCGTACCAAAGACAAAATTTTGTTAAATAAATAAATTAATAAATATTCAGGACAGTTTTGCACACACGGTCATCTGACCCCAAACTAAGCAAAGCTTGTGATATGGCTGCCAGAGACTTACATACATATATATTTTTAAATACATACTTAAATAGATATTAACACCCAGATATAGAACAAACACAAATGTTCATCACATGAATGTTTGCCGCAAAATATGCGACATAAATGTTCATATGTTTTTATTGCGTTGATTTACAACTTTAATTTTTTTACAGCCGGAAGAAACCGTAGACCCATGTATTTAGTATACATTTCAACTTGATACCTTTACGCGTTCTTGAGAAAAACGGTCTTGACAGATGGACAGACAGACAGATAGACGGACAGACAGACGAACAACGAAGTTATCCTATAAGGGTTCCGTTTTTTCCTTTTTAGGTACGGAACCCTAAAAAACAGCCTAACGATGTCGGTTATCTTGCTTTAATTACACGCTAGCTCTACTTAACCCTAGCTCTGAACTCTGGACCTAATGTCTGACAAGTTTGTAACGATGCCAGTTGGGCTTCTACACGTGGAAACCAATTATGGAACACTTATTTGAACATTTTCCTCGTTTGTTAGCAAAAAACATGTGCAAATGGAGGTATTAACCTACTACACCTTGTTAGAGCTTAATTTGTTTGTGACTTTTTCGTTTGCAAAGAAAAACCCATATTTTGTATAAATAAATCATCGTACTAGACTAGAGAATAAAACAGAACATCAAAATGATGCCATTGTTTTGTTTCCTTAAATTAAGGGTTAACGCCGACTCTAGAGTGAAAGCATACAAGTAGCCGTGGAAAACACTTTTCGGTTGACACTAGATTATAAAATGTTAACTCTTTTCAGCCAGAAGAATACCTGTAAAAATATTTTTTAGAGATTAAAAACAATTCTTTCTTAACACTGTTTTAAACTATCACGGTTGTTCACTAAAGTTAAATGATTATACCGTGGTAAGGTTGTGGAATGAGCTCCCGATCTACAATTTAATTCTTTCTTGTTTTTTATTTATATTGTTTAGTCTTATTTGGTTCACAATTTGGAATATACCCATATATAATCCCTAATCTAATAAATAATTTACCACGCGAAATCTTTAGCAAAATTACACCAGTCAATATCAAACGAGTCTTGCAAAATTATTATATTAGTAAATTGCACTGATTCGGAGCATCATGTATAAAGTTCTAGGAACGAGAGAGGGCCGAGTGTCCGACGACATGTCGTAGCAAGCCGAAGCCACCCGAATGATCCGCAGCGACGGGCATGCACTCGGCGTTCGCTCGGTTCCTTCCGATATACCTATTGTTTACTTAATTATTTTTAATGTCTATTCTAATTATTTAAGCTGAGAACCTATCACCCAGATAAACCTCTGCGAGGTTTTTTGGTGTTAGTAAACATGTAATATATGTAATATTATGTCATAAATAAATAAAAAAAAAAAAAAAAAAATCTTATTCTAAAATCTTACACAACAAAGAAAGCACATTGTATTTTGTAACACTAGTGAACACAGCATGCAGTTTACGGACACACATTTTCAACCTTTTTGAAGAAAAAAAAAAACACCGAATGAATTTAAAAAACCGATTGAAGAGCATAGTCTTTCGAATAATATTGCTAGTGGTATAGATCAATTTTCGTATTCATATTTTAGAGGATGGCTGAAGGAAAAAAAAAACAAGACACAAGACAGACAAGAGTTAATGTCGAATTTATAAAGTGTAATAATAATGTCCGTTAACTATACGTATATGTGGAGCACGGAAAGGAAATATAAAGCTTTCTCTGATAAACCTAAATACCACATTTAATATGCTAATGGAAAACTTCACTTTATCAAGGATATTGCAGCAATTCTGCGTATCATTTCGGAACTTATATAGTGGTCAAAATTTTATGACAAGTGTTTGTATTATATGTTTAGATTCACGCAATAAATACTAGCTCAGGCGTTCAAAAAAGTTTAAGACGATCCGTCATAATTTAAAAAAAAAAAAAACGACAACAGATATTAAATTATAATTATAAAACTTAAACAAAAAAAACTATGTATAAAATTATTTATTTAAACATTTTGTGCAGACAACTCGTTCGTCATCTTTTTGATGACGATCGTCTGCAAAAAATGCCTAAATAATAGGCGAAAAAGGGTTCTTCGGATGGGTGACCGCGAGAAGCATAAATCCCAACTAAGCACTACCATTGGTCGTATAAGTCGTATTACAAAAGTTAGCAGCTCAGGCGTTCAAAAAACTTTACGACGATCCTGTGAGAATTAAAAAAAAACCGGACAACATGATATTAACTCACAACTATAAAACTTAAACAAAATAAAAATAAAACTACACTAGTAATAGAAATATTTATTTAAAAAAATTGTGCAGACAACTTCAAATTCCTTCGTCGTCTCCTTATTGACCATCGTCTGCACAAAATGCCTAAATAATAGGCGAAAAAGGGTTCTTTGCATAAATCCCAACTAAGCACTACCATTGGTCGTATTACAGAAGTTAGCAAACATTCAAATCGTATTGAGCTCTCATAGATTATCTTCATTTGTTTTAAATGTTATGTTATGTTATTTGTGTAATATTCATTCCTATAACAGTGAAAGTTCTCAACCTAATAAAGCTAAGCGGAATGGTGGCAAAAAGCACATCGAAGATAAGCAAAATATAACTACGTTACCCCCATTCCACAATGTCTACATTTATCATTCCCTTATGAAGTGAAGGAGATGTCATACAAGTTATTGTGACATGGTGCTTAAGTGGTTTGGGTATGTGGTTGAATGCACGGAATCGAAAGCCGCGCAAGGTCGTCGACGGCAACCAGTCGGTTCAGTTTGGGTGGTCAGTGGTCGCTACTAGTTACCAGGGGCTCTACTCTGATCTTTTGTGCGAAATCTCAAATGCTTTTGGCTTAAAGGCACTGGCGACACGATCAAGTCTATAATTGATAAAACTATTGACATTTTTAAGTGAACTCAAATTCCACCAATTACCATCTTGGTCTTCTTCAAATGTTTCCTTTTTTAAACTGCAAAGTGCCTTATTATATAAACAAAAAACAAACTTACTAACACTCCAAAAACAATTAGACTGCCCAATACTGCCCAAAGACCGTTCAACGTCTAAATACAATCCATATGCTCAAGCCCACTACTATTTGGCAGCGTACCCAGCATGCTGGCTCATTACCACGCTACATTGTGGCTTAATTTCCCAGTTCTATTGTTCTGTTGCTTTAAATTCCTAGTTTTATGGATACAATATAATTTAAACTAGATATTCTTATTTCTTGTGGTTTTAACAGATAACTTCCACGATATTGTCAAAATCACACGACTGAAACAGATTATTGACACAATAAGAGAGACCTGTCTGTAGAGGGATAAAAAAAGCTAAGGGATGATGTTGAATACGTATCGACGTATCCACATTAATCCACAAGCTCGCCATCGAGCATCTAGAGTACCTCGCTGCATTTAAATTCTCGCACGCGTTCGTCCGACTTTTTCATATCTAATTAATTATTGTCGTATCAGACACATTTCGGTACATTCCTAATGTGTATTGTGTATACTGTAATATGTGATTATTGTATCAACTCTGATAAAAATGATAAGGAACGCTCTATCAATGATAATATTAATGATAAAAGTTACATTACTTACATTGAAAATGATAAATTATAAGGGCCATAATACCTACGTGTAAGTAACAAAACATGAATAATGGGGTAAAAATAAACTATGACTTACAAGTGAAGTCGATATTTTAAGTGTTATCATGATGAGTTTCAAGTTTAACTATGATGTGACATTAATGGATATCCGTACTTCAAATACCGTATCTAGACACAAATTTCATGCTTTTATCTATCTTGGCGCAATTATTGTGCTTGTGATAAAAAAAGTAACCCCTGTCTGTCTGCACTTCTTGTAAAATTACCAAATAGAGAAAAGGGCCACCTGCCGACTAATAAGACCCTTCACAGCAAAGCCCATCGCGCCCTTCTCCGTAACCAGTAACCACAGCATGCGCCGCTTGTTTCGCTAATGAGACACTACAGTTATTCTTTCCATTGGCATCCTCGAGTGTAAAACTATTCGCAAATACGTATATAATATGCATCGTTATTTAAATTCCCTTGTTGCCTCTTATCATTCTATCCATTTCGTCCGTAACTTTTAATCGTCTGGGTCTCTTTTTATTCGATGTTCAAATGAATTTTGTGTAGTGTTTTTATTTTTTTCGAAATACTCTTTAAATATACAATGATTTGAATGCAGACAGACGGTGCCCATGCATCGTAACATGACGTATTCAAGGTCGCATATTATTTGTGGTACCGGTCACCGAACCGAAATATGTATTCATATTTTTATTTAGCGAAAGGCTCTCGATACATCCACTTTAAATGAAAGGGCTCAAAACGGTCTTTGCGTTGTCTGTCCGTCGGTCCTCAATTATTAGAAACCCGCGGTTTCGGTTAATTCATCAAATCAAAATTACAGGCCGATGAGCCGACCGACGATGTAAAAAGATTTAAATCGAGCAAGAATTTGTGAATGGAGAGAGTAATATAGAGCTAAGAACCTTTGAAAGATAACACAAGCCTCACAACTTCAAAGTCTCGTATAAAATTTACGTCAGCAATAAAAGGGAAGAAGACAAATCAAAAGTTTTGTAGGATAAAAATTTAGCGCTTTACTTAGATGATCCAAAATAGAATCGAAGTGTTTTTGCACGAACATTGATTTCACGCTAAAGGCTTACCAAAAGGATATTGAGTAGGTATAAGAATGCGGTGTCAGTGAGCTACAAATGGCTTATTTGCAATTCGTTATGTATGCTGATTTGCGTGCACTCTTTAACAACCTGATGGTCGTGCTGGTAGAGGCACGCGTAATTGCTAACCACCTGTTAAATAAACACGTAACCAATAACATATTTATAATGTCTTTTACAACGTTTAATAACACCGAAACATCAAAGTCTTCAATAATGATTTCTGTTCGTTTTTCTGTTTCCCCAACTTGTTCTTTCAAAGCCTTTTTTTTTCTACCAAATCCACTTTGTAGATCACCGACATCCTCACCCAAAATATCTATCAACTCAATGCTCACTTTATTTGTTTGGAATATAAAGCACAAATTATCCTGTCACAATAATGGTCTTTACGATAACATCGGAGTCCTTAACGGTTATTGTTTAGGTTCATATTGGCTTGCACATTTTTTTTCTTGGAACAGCTTATCCGAAGAGAGTTCGGGCAATTGCAAATTTACCTGCTCCATGGGATTCGATGGCAGATAGTCAGTGGTGGTCTTAGGGTGAATTACGATTTGTGTTTTCTATTTCGTGAAAAGTGATTTATTAAGCGATTTAATTGTAATCATTGCTCTAGTAGCGTCAATTTGTTGTCGTCTGATTGTGTACTGCTAACAGACAAATGTTAAATGGTGAATTATAGAATAGAATCCAATTGGTTTGATAAAAAACGTTGTTGACCTTTCGTGTTAATTAAATACACATTGAGGAAGCGATTTAACCCCGACACGGTGGTGCCTAGTACCTACTCTTATAATATAAATGCCATATGCACGTTTCGATGCATTCCGTGATAAAGAGTTAAATACTTGTGTATCAAAGTTATAAACCGTATTATTACACATATTTTGTATTCATTTATTTGCCCTATTGTGATTTGGTGGTATATTTTATTTCAATTTTATTGCTCATGTCGAGCCTTTATAGTTTCGAAGTGGTCGTTAAGTGTAAAACGATTCGTGTGTTGGACTGTGTGAGGGATTCCAAAACGAACGTTCTGAGTGTAGACGAATAGTCGTGACCGCAGCAGGACTGCATGACGGGATGTGGTCGCAACTGATAGAGAATCTAAACCAACTCCATTTCCTAGGATGAAATTGTTTCCCTTCATATTCGACGCTTCCAGAATCAATGTTTGTGTTGATGTTATTAGATTTGAGAATGCGCGAGACTTGTATTTCTAACGATGAATTTTAATTGGGTCCTCTGACCTTTTCGTTCTTCTGTAGCAATTAAATTTATATCAATCCTTTTCCCTTTTTACGTGTAATTTGTTGTCTATTGGGACTCACTGAGTTTATAAATTGCTAATTGTTTCTTGGAAATACCGCAATAAACTAACTATATATATACATATATATATTAATGTCGTATATATTCTGGTCGATATTTTATTATTATACATTGACATATACTTACTCACTTAATCTATGTTTTCGCAGTCTTTGTCTCAGTTCCAAAATGTGTCAATGCTTTTGCAAATTTGTCGTATCCCTGAACTAACATAGCGTTGATAACGTGATAAGAGTGATAATGATTCCAATGACGTGACGATGGGATGGCGTAGCAAGAGATGGTGTCACCGTAGCGACGACCTCGATGACCTTGGCTTGCTGTTCGCCAAATTATGGTAAGTGGAATATGCCATGGCAACGTGACGTGAATTTTGGCAACGTGCCGTCTGGATATGAAACAGGAAATTGCAAACCGTGTTATCATCAAGATTACAAGTAATTTGAATTACTTTCAATAGGAGGAAATATGAGATAACATCATATGAGGGAAAAACAAGTCAAAAAGGTTTTTTTTTTTCATTATTTGCTAAAAATTTAAATGTAAAAATTATCACGCCAGACAGTTTGCCAGATAATTTGTTTAAAAATATGTAACCTAAAGTTACATCAACTAAAACAAGACAGCAACAAAAATTAATGAAGGCAATGATTACATCGAAAGTAAACCAATTTCTCAACAAACATTTCACTCGATCGCCGACCAAACGTCGATAAAGCGAAATTGTACAGAAATGAAAAATTACTTAGGACGACCGACATTCACGGCCAAGAGGACGGGTGGGTACATTCTTGTTTCAGGTCTGGCATAGATTTTTTTCAAGCATCTCTTGTGAAAAGTTTACAATACAAATGACATGACATTTATAATTGCATCGTTTAATTTTAACTTAAATATACAAACGAACTTAAAACGAAGAGAAATGCATTAAACATTTGGTGGAACTCCTGACATAGTTGTAAAGTTTTAATAAAACTTGATTCCTGTATCATCCTAAAATCTTAATAAAAAATGGTTCTTAAATAAGAGTCTTGAGCTCAAAATTCGAAATTAATCAAATAACGACGACACTCGAAGAGAACCAAACAAATGTAATAAAACTGTGTCCCCGAGGTGATCGCTTTATGCCTTACAGTTGAACGTCTACAACCTTTTGAGATTACCATGATTGGTAGTAAGGTCGTCGCACTGGCTCGGAGAGGTCCAGTAAGTTCCGGCCGGTGTTTGGAATCCTTTGAATTAGGCGTACTTACTTACGTCTTACACCATTACCACCTTATATCATTTACTTATTTTTTTCTTTTGTATTTTCCGCGTCTCACTTACACCACATATTCCACATGGGGATAGAATATACCTTTATAGAAATAAAGGTATATTCCTTAAGTCGTCTATCTTCTAAATATGTATATAAAAGTGAAATTTATCTACTCACTCACTCACTCATCACGAAATCTCGAAAATTACTTGACTTACGAAGCTGAAATTTAGCAGCTAGATTACTTATGGGATGTAGAGTTCCGTTAAGAAAAGATTTTGCGAAAGGGCTGAATTAAGAGGGGCTAAAAGGGTTGAAATATTATACGAAAGTTTACGCATACGAAGTCGCGGGCAACAGCTAGTTTTAGTATATAAGTAAAAATATTAACATTTGTCGCATAGCGATCATTTGTTTTGATAAATTCGATCAATGAACCGTTCGAGTTCACCTACTCAGCAGATCCGCGTACTGCGGCCATAGTAGTAATAGAACATATACATCGCCGTGGCACTGCACTCGGTAATTAGTTTCGCCTATTCACTTACCGGCTACCTGTAAGTGCATCAATTACGTGAAAGTCATTCGTTTTCTAATTTCTATTTTAATTGCGATTTGTAGTGTTATGCACTGGCTTTTCTATACAATGAATATATTATGCAGTTTAATAAGTGTTACCTATGTTTGTATTTCTATATTTTCTATCTACAAGTGCTACGTTAGTATGAGCGTTGATTCGTAGTTTCGCCTTACTTATTTTAATTAATATTCCCGTTATGCTATCACAGCTTCGAGTTGTATTCCCAGTTTTGTGAATTATTTTGTTTCTGCGTAATCGTTGACATTAGTAGTTGAAGTGGTATTGTGAACGTTATTCTATTAATGATGTTTGTCTAGATTTCAATCAGCGGCTGTGACCCTCATCACTGTCAATTTGTATATCTTTTGAATTGATGACCGGCCCTGAACCCTTTCGAAATTCTGTCTTTTACACTTAAAACTTGATTTTATGCCTTAGAAAGTTTATCAGATTTCGTTACAATCGGTAATCTACTTTGAAATTTTAGAATGCTCGAATAATTCAATGGTATCTTTTACAGTCTTCATCTCATTACCGCATTGGCGTATCTTAAATTTATTTCAATAGTTAACTTTAGAAATATAAGGTAAATGTAGTTTTGTTTACACTTGTCTACATTATAAGGCCATTGTTATTCCACGAGCGAAGCTAAACCAACCATTTACCACCAGTAATCAAAAACTGCCTTACGATGATACGCTATACTAACGAGATAAAATAATTACTTTACAGCGTCATAATCATGATAAACGAACTGGCACTGGCACAACATGTAGTAAGTAGCCGGCGCGGTTATGTAAAACTTCTTAGACTATAAATCACCACCGGAACGAGACGGAAAACACGCCTCGTGTATGAACAACAACCGCGCACGAAAGAGATAACAACGCGAAACGAGTTCCGATCTACAACACGGCCGTGAACTGTAAAAGTAAACATAGGGCATTATGAAGTTTAGTTTATATTCAGCACAATTTATTAAAGTAACTGTTATAATTTAACCATTCTCACGCCTTCAGTGTCTAATCATCGACACTAATTTCGTACTCGCAGTCGTTGGAAGTTGCAATTCTATTGCATCGCTAGTAATTAACAGAAACAAAACATAGATTAATATTAATGAGCCTTCAAGTGGAATGGGAGCTAAAGAGCAAAACGATGTCGAAACAACGGAGCGTGAATAAGTTGTGACCGAACGACCAAAAAATATGCAGGAAAGTGTATCCGTTTACCGATAGATGGAGTTGTATTGAACACTCTAGCTTTAGTTTTGTAAGTGCAATAATCGAGGTCCTAAACATCGTTAAATAAAGTACATCTAAGTCTCGCATCCCGATTATTATTCATAATTTTTAATACGTGCGTCCGGCTCGTCTGGCTCGCGGAGTAGACGACGTGTTATCGTCAAATTGTCACATTATAACCCAGTTCTGGACGGGAATTTATGCGCGCCTCGCCGGTTTACGATCTATTTATTGCTCTACCTTCCAGCGAGACGCGAACCATTGTTATATTGTAATGGTATGTCGAAACGGACAAACAATGGAAGCGATCAAGGCACTCGGTTTCCGAGTAAACGCTGCATCTACGAGAAAAAGGTGCATCTAATCAATCACGGGACTCGCCACACTGAGTCAAATTCAAATGCTCGGTTTTTTTACCAGTTCTCATTTGCATAGCTCGAAGTCTCGTTCGGTCTGATGCGGTTTTTACTTTGTTAGAAAAAGACAGACAATCTGTCGCAGTGATCTTAGTAGTGCGCGTGCGTCGGGTACCGTTGTGTCCGTGAGAAGGAATTCCTCCATGGGTTTTTTCTCAGCTGGCGATAATCTAGTCCTGATTTGTATGATTTTGAATTAGCAATTTACGTTATGAATGAAATGCTGCAAAGTATATCGATTTATTTTCGTCATTCACAAATTCTTCAAACTTGTTTTAGTTTTTATTAGTTTGAGAATATTCAGCCAAAGTTATGCGGGGAATTCGGGTCTCGACGCAACTTTGATCTTCCTCAAATTTACTATATCTTCCACCTTGTCCATCTCTGCCCTGATGATTAAATAACCAAACGTTATCGCGTATTCTTGTGGTGCAGGAATATATATCAAGCTAATGTGCTTCGGAAATCGTGACTGCTCCACATACTCTGGGATATTTTAACGTATTCCTTCAAGTGGTGTCATCTCACCAACTCTGGTAATGATAAACGACTACAATATAAATTATACTGTTGTACAATCGTTTGATACTTTAAATAGTACACTTTTGTACGTTTTGAAAGATGTATACGAATATATCTTTATTTGGAAAGTTTATAGTTGACACCTCAGGTTTATGTCATCGTTATTTATGGTATTTACGTAATATATCGTAGTTACTAGTAATTAATTTGACTAAAGGTCAAAAGTTTAATGATTGACGCTACTAACATGAGAGTTTCACAGTATCCTAATCTCCCGGGGCGCTGGAAGAGTGGAAACTGACAAGCACCTGAGTTACACAATCACTTACACGTGGAAAAATACCTATTTGCATCACATGTAGGTAGACACTAGTGTTCTGTTACTTGTATAGTTGGTTTTTGTGGAAACCTGAAGTAATCCTGAAGTTCATCCACATATCATAGATTTGTGGAAATCGCTCACTGTGCGTTTTACGCGATCTTTTTGCCTGTCATCTGCAATTTGTGGAATGAGCTCTTTCCCGTTTCTCAGCAACAATAACATGTAGTTCTTCAAAAAGTCTTTAAGGGTCGGTAAGGTATCAGTGATGGCCCAGGTGTTACAGGTATCCATAGGCGAAGTAGATCGCTTACCATCATGCGGCACGGATGCTTGTCTGCTACATATGGCATAAAAGAAGCTACACTGCTAAATCTATGCTATTATTCAGCGACCTAGTTACAGCCGAAGTTGGGCAAAATTTTACTCATACTATATTGGGGACCTAATCTGCTTCACAGTTTTAGCCCATTCGACTACGCTGAACTGAACATAATAAATATGTAGCGATTTCACATCCAATATTTATGCAAAACCCGTGTGACATCTGACAGATCCACTGGATGCAACTATACAGCACAGCGAAGGGCAAAAACATTTATTTATTGAACAATCTACATGCTCACTTTTTGAACCCCTTCTATGTTCTATTAGAAAATTGCTTACTGCCGTGATCGTTAATGACTGACCTGCTATTTGGTCCTCTGTAAACATCGATTCGGTAGGACTTGTTCGGGCAAACCAGTGTTGCCACATGAAATATGATTTTTTACCTCATCATCATCATCATCAGCCAGAAGACGTCCACTGCTGAACATAGGCCTCCTCCTTTAACCTCCACACTGAACGACAGCCTGCCTTTTGCATCCACTGGATGCCAGCGACTCTCACTATGTCGTCGGTCCATCTAGTGGGAGGCCTACCTACGCTGCGTCTTCCGGTTCGTGGTCTCCACTCAACAACCTTTCTTCCCCATCGGTTATCGGTTCTTCGAGATTTTTTACTTATTTTTATCTAAATAAAATAATAATAAATTAAATATAAATAATTATAATGTAAATAATTATAATGATATATTTAAATAATCCCGATAAACATTTAAAACATGTGTTAAAATCGCGAAAGTTTAAAAATAACTAATATTACTAATGCAGAAACAAATAAAAACAAGAAATAACTTCTTCTCATGGTGACCATCTAGCTAGTAGATACAGATTAAATTACACAAAAGAAACACGCTTAGCCTGAGGGTAGGGCGTCTAGGGCTTGCATTATACGTTCATATTTAGAATCCGGATAATCCGAATAATACAAACCTCAATATTCGGATAATTCGAATAATTCGGATATTTGCCAAAAATATAAAAAAATACGTTAATAAATAATGTTTTATTGATTATGACACTAGCGTCCAAACAAACAGCTCGGCGATGTCAACGCAAGAGCAATGAGCACTATCGTATAATTTAAAATTGTTGAATAATATTAATATTTTGTTTGGAAGAAGGTTATTTAGTTTCATTTCATTTCAACAGTTTATGTAACAGATTAAATGCTATATAGTCCTGAGCATGCCGATGCAAGTTCAGGATGTGCCTTTCACAGAATTTGAACGAAAGTAATAAACTCCGCCTAATGCCTGGCCAACTTTCGTGAAAGTATTCAAAACGGACAAATCACCGAACGCTTGGGGAGGAAATGTTCATTAACTTCGCCATATCGTGAACTTTAGATTTGGCTAACAATTTAATTAAACTCGGTCCAACAATTTATTTGCTCTGATATCTGCAGTAACATTGTAGTATTTGTTATTCCTTTATTTATTGCGTGCAAGAATAACGAATGGGTAATAAAACGCTGTTTTTAGGGTTCCGTACCCAAAGGGTAAAAAACGGGACCCTATTACTAAGCCTACGATGTCTGTCTGTCCTACCTATTAACGGCTATATCTTTCGAACCGTAATAGATAGCCAGTTGAAATTTTCACAGAATATGTATTGTTACGGCGGATAAACTAAGAAATAATAAAAAGTAAAAACGATAAGGGGGTCCCCATACAACAAACGTATTTTTTAAACGTAGTTTTGTATTTTCTCTTATGTAAAACCGGTAATACGTACAAGCGTTAAACTTGGCACGATTATAGTACATACTCAAAAATATAGGAACAAATAATAAATAATGGCCAAGTGCGAGTCGGGGACAAGTTTCTGTTCAAGCTATAACTGGTAATTTCGTTATTGAATTTTGTGGTGATACGGAACACTCAGTGCGCGAGCCAGACTCGCACTTGGCCGGTTTTTTAATGCAACGCAGCGTCTGTTTACTTTTACAACTGGCATTTTTCAAGCTTCCTATTCTAATCACCCATATTGCAAGTTTTTAGCATATAGATGAAATTTTCTATCATAACATATCCAGTCAAATATTCAATCAATATGTTTGTAAAAATCATCATCATCATCATCAGCTTATTTGATGTTCGTCCACTGCAGGACCTAGGTCTCTCCTATAAAGAAGCCACATGACCCTGATTCTCATGTTGAATGAATCTCATGTTATACTCCGTCCAGGACCGTCCGTCCATCGTAGACCGCTATCAGGCGAGATGGCGGCCAAGCGCAAGCCTATCTACTTTAAAAAAACAAAGTATAAGTCCAGGGGCCTTACGGCTACCTGGTTTAGGTGATGAGAAAAGTTGCGCGAACACAAACTGTATCTCGGCGCGTCAAGGTTCACGTTCGCGTGATTTTCCAAACTGCGCTGTTTTAGCGAATATTCGAGACCGCGAAATGAGTTACCCGTATGCTTGTCTAAACTAATCCATACAATATTATAAAAAGGAAAGATTTGTATGTAAGTATGTTTGTAACGAATTGGCTCATCATTTCTTCTCTCTTCTTCATCTTCTTTCATCATTTGAATGCTACATTATCACTGATTAATATAGGCTATTTTAATAGGCTATATAACTATACCCGTGCGGAGCCGGGCGGACCGCTAGTAATATTATAAAGAGGAAAGATTTGTTTTGTTTGTTTGCATTGAATAGGCTCCGAAACTATTGAACCGATTTGAAAAATTCTTCTACTGTTGGGAAGCTACACTATCCCCAGGTGACATCTAGGCTATATTATATTTTCAAAAAAAACTGGGATATTTACTAAAACTCCAATAATACCCATGCGAAGAAGGGGTGGACTGCAAGTACTATATAAATCGAGTGCAACGGTGTGTCATAGCACATTAATGTTAATGGTTAACAAATAAACAATAACTGACCCACGCTTGGCTCGTTACCAATACGTGGATGAGCTATTTGAATTATCGCAGCTCGCAATTTACACTTCAATCAAATATAATTGAATAATATGCAATTAGTCTATTAATATGTTGATTAATTTGTTTTGAGTGCTTTTATATTGTTTCATTTAACATATAACTAGCTATATAAATGTTTATAGACAAATCAAAAATTTGATGACCAGCAGGACTCGAACCCGAGTTCGCACCGAGCGCTCTAACAGCCAAGCTTCGATATATACGATCAAACAGTAAATCCAAAAGTGTGGACTAACACTTCAATAAAAAAGTACTTACGAGATATAACTAGCTGTTGCCCGCGACTTCGTACGCGTGGACTTTCATATCATAATACCACAGACCTACCTAGCATGTTATATTTCCAATACAATTATGACAAATAGTCGTAATTGAGTTTAAAGTCAGTCTGCTCATCGGTGCAGCGACAACACGTGTCAGTTTGTAACATCACACATCACATCAGCAGCCATTAAACGTCCACTGCTGGACAAAGGCCTCCCTCTTAGAGAGGGGTGTTGCCATAATCCCCACGCTTGGCAGGCGGCTTGGGGATCGCAGTATGTTCACCGTGTACTAATAGGATGCTGCTGCCCATCCTTCGGTGGTTCTGGTCGCAGTTTTAGGACATACCCGGGTCCAGTTTGTAACGAAAATGGCTAATTGTGAAATACCTACTGAGTTGTAAGAATACCACAAATAGAGTTCGCCGCCAGTTTAAAGACATTTCTTTTCACATGAAAAATTTGACACGCTTAGTTTTAATACATTTTGGACTGCTTGTGAAGTCTACTTAGATATAGGTCTGTGCATACATTTTCAACTTCCTTAATTCCCCCCTTAATTCGGCCTTTTGTCAAAATACTTTCCCACTCCATAAGGAATCTCTCTGCCGAATTTCAGCTTCGAGTTTAAGTTATCGAAATTTAGTGATGAGTCAGTCACACCGGGAATGAGTGATATAGTATTCCGCTTTTAGGGAAATTAATAAGCGTAAATTCATACTTCTTATCGCGTCGATAGTTGACATAATAGGGTTATTATCGAACTGTAGTCAATATTTGCTTATTGGTACTTGCGCAATAAACACAAAAACCTTATCTGTTGCTTTCATGAGCTTTTAAAATGGCATAGTTAAGCATGAAGGCCGTAAGAGCACCAAATCAAGTGCGACAGTCATATTTCATTCCGATCTCTTGGCTATTAATATCATTTTATAACCCTCCATATTCCCATAATTGTTCCAACCTCAGTCGCAAGGTTCTTGGTTCAGTCATATCCATCCATTTATGTCATCGTTGTATTTATAAGCGTGATCTACATTCAGTGATGGCCGTGCCATCTTTCCAGTGGCTATTAAAAACCACAATTTCACGTACACATCGCGTTCTACGGCGCTGATGTCATGCGCTTCTGTTTGTTTGCCTTACGTGAACATAGATCTGCGTAGTGGCATGCATAAAATGTGCATACAGCGAACCAAACGTGTTGAGTAGGGTAAAAACGGAACCCTATTACCAAGCCTACGATGTCTGTCTGTCTTACCTTTATACAGCTGTATCTTTCGAACCGTAATAGATAGCCAGTTGAAATTTTCACCGATTATGTGTAGATAATAAAAAAGTCAAAAAGTTAGTACGAAAGTTACAACAAACGTATTTATGTATTAGCTCTAATGTAAAAACGGTTTTACGTACAAGCGTCAAACTTGGCATGATTATAGTACGCACTCTAAAGTATAACAACAAATAATAAATAATTGCCAAGTGCGAGTTGATGACAAGTTTCTGTTCATTACCAAGTAATGAGCAAAACAACTGGTAATTTCGTTATTGAATTTTGTGGTGGTATACGGTTCCCTCATTGCGCGAACCTGACTCGCACTTGGCCGATTTATTCTTGTTAATACTTGCGCTTGCGCTTGACCGCCACCTCGCCTGATGTTAAGCAATGATGCAGTCTACGATGGAGCACTCTTGCCTAGAAGTAACCGATTCACTCACGATTTGAAGACACTAAGATTGTAACTATCGGGGAACATGCAGCGCATTCCACAGACTAGCAGTTCGATTAATGTTGAACCAAAGCGCTTCGTACAGGTTTTTGGAATATCAACCATGAAGCGGTGGACGCCTTTTCGTGCCCAATCCTATAGAAAAACGGGCAGGAGGGAATTGAGCCGTTTCTTCTGATTTCGATTAATTTGGTAGCCACGCGGTATTTACGGGTGGGTCATTCATGGATGAAACCCAACCAAACGACAACAAAAAATGACTGGACAGGCCCAAAAGGAGCGCAGTTTTGAAGATTTCAAAATGAGCGCCGGCGCTCACTTCCTTTCAGTCGGTCTCTAGCCGTAGGAAGTGCGACACACGACTATTGTTACATGATAACGGAACATCTTACAAAATTATGCCTTCGTGTGCTTTCCCGAAGTGTAAATACACAACAAAAAATTGCTATCTATTTTTTGTTATAAATGTACTGTAACATGGTTATAATTAGGTGTTGAAGTATATGTCCGACGGCTTTGACTCGTTTTTAATGAGTTAAGTCAATGGTTATGGCCCGTCCATTAATTTTATTTTGGTCGAAAGCTGAAACTATATTTACACAATATATTTATGTCTATAACCATCAACCATAAACCTATTCAAGTAGAAATCTGAATTAATAGTTATGTCGCGCTGTGATTTCCGAGTGCTTAAATTTGTAAAATGGTATCCCTGAATTACGACTTAAGACTACGCAAATATTATACAGCTAATTTAAATACAAACAAAACAGTAAGAAATGCTAGTTACTAGCATAATAATTTACATCTACTTGTGTATTATTCCACCGAGCTCAAGTCCTTGACATTGGTAGATGCTAATTTTAAAATCTTGGTGTTTTTTTTTGTCGATATAGCTCTTTGGTATTCACGCTTCATTGTTTCAGGTTTTGAAACTGTCGATTCGTGGAAAATTACTTACATTAAAAATGGTTTCATTTCATTGTTGTAATCGTGGTTAGCTATTTGGTTCCGCGGGTTTTGATACGTAAGTAATTGCGTATCAATAATTGTTGTCCTAAATTCTAAAGTTGATAGTAATATAATATTCTTGCCATAAGCTAAGTAAAAGTAGACTTCCGTGCATCGCAACCGATCGCAAACGCCGCGGCTAAGGGCGCTTGCAGACGATGCGTAGTAGACGTAACAAGTAGAAGTAGCAAGTGGCTACTACGCGTCTGCAACGTATTGCTTATTGCAAGTGGCAGTGGAAGTACTACTAAGCACTACCACTGCCACTTGTACTAAGCAAAACGTTGCGGAAGATGCGTAGTAGCTACTAAAAACTTCTACTTGCTACTTGTACTACGCATCGTCTGCAAGCGTCCTAACGCGCGCGGCTGATGCGACAAGTCTTCGCACTATGAAAATGTATGGCGCCGCTTCCGAGGTCTGCGTTAGATGCGTGCGGCCGACGATTGACGTCGCCATACATTTTAAAATCGCATCGGCCGCGTGCGTTAGACGCGTGCGGCTGATCGGCCGTGATGCACGGAAAACAATCTTAACTTTGGCTTAGTCACCAACTGATCACACGTGTGGTCGTTTAATGAAACGCGAAATAAATATATTTATTGTTTCGACAACTGATCACACGAAGTTTTTTGCGTGTGTTCAGATGGTGAAACTAAAATTACCTTAAAAAGAATTGTGAACCAATCTACCTTGATTGATACGTTTTAAAAACTTGTGATACAGTTTTTCTCCAACAATATCTACACTAATATTACACTATTCCCGAGTGACATAGGCTATATAAAAAAAATATCTAAATATCCCTTACTAAATCTCCAATAATGTAATCCAAAAAAAATTATTGTAAAAAAAAATATTTACACCCGTGCGAAGCCGGGGTGCGTTGCTAGTACGTCAATATAAAATTCCAATACGACCAACTTACAACTTACAGTTGACTGGAGACACCACAGCCGTATTCTCGTAACCAAACTGATAGACATCCGTAGAGTGATTATATTTCCATCATTTGACCAACTGTTCAAATAAGTTGGTCGCATAAAATGAAAATGAAAAATTATTTATTGTAGCAAACGTGGTACATTATGATGTTACAAACTAAAGTCCCTCACGTTCGGACGTTGCAAGTACGTCATACAATATTAAATCTACATGATATACATGGTACCAGTTATTTTAGCACTACAAAGAGCAAGGAATGTCTCACGTGACTTAAAGCATTCGAAATTCACAAATTCGCCACGCTCTTCGTATAACGCTTGTTAATTGATATCCTAATTGGATATATCAACTGAAGTTACGGCTGGCGCTATTAATGCATAAATGTATATGATTGTAACCTTGAAGCTACAAACATAATACGAGCCAAGGTTAGTTACTTTAAGGCCAGATCAGGACATAAGGACGTATTATTACGTCCTAGGGGGTATAGTTTATTTTCAATGCTAATCTAAAACGTATATATTGGAATTAAATAATGGATTTTGTCGCGTGTACTTTCATCATTTTAATTCCTGACCGTATTGAATATTTTGCTGCTTCCGTGATCAGTACGCTTAGTCCCAGATTTGATAGTTTACGAAAACTTTTTTCGTTTACGTATTGTTCCATACATTTTGTGGAGGAACTAAAATCGGTAGTAGTCGGCGGTAGATTACTTCACTCTAATACGAAAAAAGTTTTCGAATACCTTTTAGCACAGCAATGTATGGAACAATACGAAAACGAAAAAAAAAGTTTTCGAATACTATCAAAACTTGTACTAAGGGTACTGATATAGATTAGATGATGATATGTATTATATCTTTAGATTTAATATACCTATATGCTATGTAATATGTGGCTTAAGGCCCTCTTTTCCGACTTTTAGCAATCATTTCATTTCATATCAAAATCGAATGTTTTATCTAGGAACCCCCAAATACCGAAACACGTTTATTGAATATAGGTAAAATAAACACGGTTTTCTGGATGTAAATAACACAATCAATTTAATACATCCTCTCGGTATAGCTATTTGGAAGTGAACACGGCTGACATCTAGCAGAGATACATTATAGACTTGAGAGAGCATTTAAAGAGGTAACTCATAAATAACTAAAGAGATGCGATTACTTTTTGTACCACATTAAATAAACCAACACGCCCCCTCAAAAATTAATCGCCATGTATTATACAAACTTAAGAAACACCCTAGTCAGCTAAACAGTACATATTTACTTCCAAATATTTGCTGGGGAAAATACATTAATGGTCCAACATTCGTTGCATGGATTAGGGAAACCCAGGAAAACCTAATCAGACCACTCACTTAAATAAATCAATAAACATCAGTTAACATCTCACATTACAATATTACATTTAAACACTAAAGTATAAACTCTAGTTTAAACCCATTTTGGTTCTAAATATACATCTACCAGCAGTTCACCTGTTGGTATGTAATGTAATTTAATTATATTTTTCTCAACCTGTTCACGAGAAAAATGATACTTAATATCAATATGCTTTGAACGTTTGTGAGACATCGCGTTATTAGCAATACTTATACAGCCATTGTTGTCTTCATAAATGGTTATAGGTTTATCCATTTTTATATTTATACTGACTGCTAAAGCCCTCAACTATAACGCTTTTCTAACGCTTTCAAATAACGCCTTAAATATATGCTTCTGTTGAGCTGGCTGCGGTCGATACTTATTTTCTCGTATTCCAGGTTATAGTACATTTGTCAAAGAGCTTAAACAAATACCCCGTTGTACTTTTCCTGTCACATGTATCGTTACCACCCCAATCGGAGTCTACGTACCCACATAAAATATCATTATAATCACATCTTATGTGACACAACTTTAAATCAACCATGCCTTTTAAGTATCTGAATACCCGTTTAAGACATTTCCATAACTGTGTATTGTTTTTATTAATATACCTGCTTACACAACATGTGTACACTAAAACTTTAATCAGGACGAGTGCAAAGCATTATATACATCAGGAATCCTATGACATTCCGACATCCATGTCGCATCATATTTTTCATCAGAGTTTAATGCATCATAATCAAGTTTGTTTTCTAACAGTGTAGATACAGGTTTTCAGTTATTCATATACAATTTTGTGACAACGGTTTTAATGTACACGTTTTGGTCCAGAGTTATTTGATCACCATCTCTTGTAACTCTTATACCAAAATATAGCTTAATTTGTTTTAAATCAGTCATCTCAAAGTTGCTGTTTAAATACCGTTTCAAATTATTTATCGTATCAATTTCAGCGCATGCAATTACTAGATTGTCAACATACAGTACCACGTATATATTTTTACACACATCCCCATTATCAAGCATTTAGATTCATCTATCAACCGATGAATTTTTAAAGCCTTCACGTTTCAGTGACATTTCAAACGCTTCAAACCAACATCTAGCAGCCTGTTTACGCCCATACAACAACTTATTTAATTTACAGACATAACCGTTTTTACAAATAACGCCTTCAGGGACTTTCATGTATACGTCCTCTTTTAATGCAACAGGGGCAAACGTTTCATTATAGTCTGTTAAATACTCTTGGCTAAACCCTCTAGCTACTAGACGCGCATTATATCTTTGAGGATTTCCAAACTCATCGTTTTTAACTGTAAAAATCAATTTACGATCAACGATGTTTTTATCAGGTCGTGGTACTACAGTCCATGTTTCATTTTAATGCAATGAATTTAGCTCATCTCTAATTGCGCTTTTCCACTGAGTTCTATCATCTCGAGTTTTAATTTCATCAATCTAGTTCGGTATTTTGCAACATACTGACTGAGCGCACAACAAATAGTCATCATCGTAAATTTCATTATAAGACACAGGGTAACGATCTTTGAGTCTATCACTCAGTATTTATATGTGTCTAATATACTGTTTCGCAAAGACTCATTATATCGTATGTCCCCTGCCTGACCTGGTTCTACTACATCATGGTTTGTTTTCAAATTTTTAATAGGTAACTCATGTTGATCAGATTTTATGCTATCTGATTTAGTACTGTCAGAGACCCGAGACTTTACCGACACTGATTTCGACACACCGTCACTATCAGTTTTGTCATGAGAATTTTTAATATTCCCTTCAGGTTTTGACAATGGCCTGGACCACAGAAAATTAGTCTCGTCCACATCTCTGACCACCACAAACTTTTCACAAACAGGACTCCAAACTTTATAACCGTTTGGTTCATAACCCATGAGTATACCTCTCCATGATTTATTATCAAACTTCCCTCTAGTAGTTTTATCATGTACATAAACTGTAGAACCAAATACCGACACTGATTTCGACACACCGTCACTATCAGTTTTGTCATGAGATTTTTTTTATATTCCCTTCACAGTACAGTAGATTTTCATATCGGTGGATAAGTACTCGCCACCGTTATTTCAATATAAATTAACTACTTTTAAATTGAACTTAGACTCACTTTTTGCAACAAAATCTTTGAATGCAGCAAATACATCTGATTTGTACGTTAAGAGATACGTCACACAGTAGTGAGTATATTGATAAATAAAAATCACAAAATGGTACTTATTATCCACAGTTGTCGGAGTAACAATGCTTATTGTTATAGTAGTATTGCTTGGCTTACCTTGCATGATGGTTTTTCCATCTTTGCAAATTTTTGTACCTTGTTGGTCGAAAATTATAGAGTAACCGGCCTGCTGCATCTTAGATACCAACAGCAGATTGTAAGGTACCTCGCGGCAGAACAGCACATCTTCTAACGCTCCACGTACGCCCATGTTGCTCGTAACCTGCATTGTGCCCTTTTTTGTAGCTGAAATATATTCACCATTTTTAGCAACTGAAATTTTGAGCGGTGTAGGCAAAACAATGTGTTTTGTAAACAAATCTTCCCTGTTTATGATGTGATCCGATGTTCTGGAGTCCAATAGAAATGTAATTTTATTTCCTTATTATTCGTTTTGATAATCTCCAGTCATGAACGCAAAACCAGAAAAATTATTCGATGTTGATGGTTGTTCATTTATCTCAACTGCCTGAACTGTTCTTGTTCTTTCCTTATTTTCGAAGTTTCCCTTCTGCTGATTTATTTTCTTGAAGTAATGACAATCATTCTTCTTATGGCCTCTACGTCCACAATGATAGCATTTTAAAAACTTCATATTATTCCTCTTTTGTGTATTATTCTGATATTTTGTAGGTGCTTGTTGAGAATTATCAAACTTTATTTTCTTCGGCATATTATATTCAGTTCTAGTTTCAATTTGTAATACTTTTGCACTCGTATCGCTGGATTCATTCGTTAACTTCACCTCGTGGTCTAAAAGTCGCGTCTTAACGAAAGCCAACGTTAAATTATCTTCCGATAACGTTTCTATCGCAGTTATGACTCCATCGTAATTTGAAGGTAATGTGAGTAACAGATGTGCAACTTTATCTGTTTCCTCTAACTTTGCTCCAGCAGCAAGCAATTCCGTTATGAGGTCATCAAATGTGGTGAAGTGCTTTATCAATGGTACATCACCTTGTAATTTCAACGCCAACAACCTTTTCCGTAACGCCAACTGTGTCGCAATACTCTTACGCTCGTACAGCGCATCCAAACTTTTCAAAATATCCTTAGCTGAACTATCTTCTTTTGCAAAACCAAGATATGAGTCAGATAAATACTCAACAATAATGCTTTTAGCAATGCGATTGCTCTTCTTCCATTCGTCGCAACTAAAGTCCGGTTCTTCATCAATCACTTTAATTACATCTAATTCGGTTAAAATCGCCCTTATTCGAAATTTCCATGTACTATACTTTTCACCATCAAACGGCTTGATATTACGTTTTTTCGAATAATTATCCATTTCGAAGCAGAAACCGAAAAATAATCTTGCAATAAAATTATTTTCACTTGACGTGACAATGTCAATTCAGAAAACAAAATTGTACATGAGCCTTCAAATTTTTTTCAAAAATTTTCACATAGAAATTATTTCGTGTTTATTTACCTCTTTCTTTTCGTATTTACTTTGGAAACGAATCTGGGCCCATAACCTATTGAATATAGGTAAAATAAACACGGTTTTCTGGATGTAAATAACACAATCAATTTAATACATCCTCTCGGTATAGCTATTTGGAAGTGAACACGGCTGACATCTAGCAGAGATACATTATAGACTTGAGAGAGCATTTAAAGAGGTAACTCATAAATAACTAAAGAGATGCGATTACTTTTTGTACCACATTAAATAAACCAACAATTTTGCTCGATAGAAAAATTATATGAGAGTAATACTTATTATTTGCGCTTTTCTCCCTCTATATTGGATTCATTCATAAAATTATGTCTGCGATATCTTAATGTACAGATTTCATAATTATGAAGGAAACAGCAAATGTACATTTTACATTGAAGCCATACTTTTCGAAAAATATGAGAAAAACTTCAAAAATAGAAGCGAAATGGCACGACTGTGTGTAAGCGTCATGGTACTCCGCTAAATGCGCCAAGCCTTATGGTGATCTGTAGAAATAAGCGTTGCTTAAAAGTGGTAAAACCTCGCCTTAATATATTGCATTATCTGAACTCAAAATGTTTATTACTTTTGCAGTATCATAAAAAACAATACCGCACCGCAATACAATTCGGCGTGTATTCGACCAACATTGCATTGTGTTTCATTTACGTGCAATTTAATAGAACGAATGAATAGCGACATCACGGCATGTTCTTTACTATAAACACTGCTCGGTTTCGCATTATCGTTTTGCGGGTATCTGGTTACAATATTATGCACGTTGCCATATCGCTCGCAGCCGGTTTTGAATACGAGGGAAATGAAAACAAAAAGCGTTTGAAAAGTATTCTCTTCCCTCATATATGAGACGTCTGTTTGTTGGCGCAGGTTCTTCCGTCTACAATGCACACTTGCACAGTCCGTTGTGTTTCTGCTTATTTCCCACAATCTCCGGCCGAGCGCAGGCTCCCAATGTTCCAGACTTGAAGAGCACCTCAATTACTTTAAAAGGATTTGTTACTGTTAAGTTTTCACTAAATACGCTGTGAACGGAACGAGATCTGATGTTCTTTTGGTTGAACGTGATGAATTGTCTTCTGTGAAGGGGTTTGGTATTTTTAAGAATAAATGTTTGTCTAAACTTTCATGACACTTATTAAAGTGATTTTTATTGTAACATAGGGCTACCGGATTATGATTTTTGTCTTCTAAATATAACAGTCGATCAACGAAAACAAAATTAAAATATTTTATTTATATTACACGGGAAATACTCACGTAAGAATAATCCGGTTACTTCGACTATAGTTTCAACCGCATTAAATCAAATCGGTTCAGTAATTTCGGAGCCTATTCAATGCAAACAAACAAACAAACTAACAATCAAATCTTTCCTCTTTATAATATTAGTATAGATGAAATGGTGATCGTTGATAAGCGCATCCCTTGAGGAAGAAAGGACCGATTGGCTATTATTTTTAAATGTTTGTAATAGTCCGGAAAAATTTTCAGGGAAAGAAAAATATGAAAAGTTAATCTAAAAATTTGAAAATTCGGGAAAAACTGAACTGGAAGTGCTTATTTTTATGGGATATAAACCAGGAAAAAAATAACGCAGACATATTTAGACAGGACAAAAATTTGTCGTGTCAGCTAGTTTTTCATAAATGAAACATCTGTCCGGTTATATTTGGATAAGATCGGGCTGTGAGGCTTATCTTGAGACAGGCGTGGGTCCAGCAGCTAAATATGATGATAAACTAAGTATAGCTACTGTTAAGAGCCCTCTCACATTTTTTGACGAAAAAAGTAGCGACGTAAACTGGATTTTGGCATTCAGATTCTATCAAATAGAAAAGATCTATAAAATAATTTCTTACTATAATAAAATTAATAGATATGTATTTTTTGTTGAAAATAACGCCTTCAAATTTTGGAAAAACTGAATATATCAAACTTATTAAATACCTCCAATTTACAAAGTAGTTTTTCGTAAAACTCACGGAAGAAAAGTTTGAGAGTGGATTTCGTTAAATTACCGACATAAAATAAACAATTTTAATATTCGTATTGCCAGTTACGGTCTTATATTTTCGTTTTATGCCCGAAAACCCAGATACCTAAAATTTTTTGATTGCATATTGTATTACGGCTCTTAAATCTTTGATCAATTATTGACAGTCTTCAGAAATAGTGTTCGCGGAAACATCAAATTAAACAAAGAACAGCCGACCGCCGACTTCGTTACTTAACAATACAAACGACTACTACATCGTTGAAATGTCAGTGAACATTTCATCAAAATGTTTACGATAGATGCCACTGTATCTCAGCCGGCCGCCCAATCCTGTCCTCCCGACTGTCGTCAGGTATTTCAATTATTCGAAGTTCTCCCGATGCCTTCCTGCTTTCATAGTTGCCCCCAAAGAATCGATTGCGGGACATTCCTCGTTCGAATCTCACCCTTGTCACCCTAAGCTTGCACCGCTTTACTTGCATACGTACAAATAGAGCGTCTACTTTGGAGAATTTTCCTTCTTTGTTACTTAACCTCTCGGCGACTACACCGGTCTAACTGCCATTCTGAGTCTCAATTTCTAGTCTAGACTATTTCAAATTGCATGCTTTTAAGATTCAAGTTTTCTTAAAAGATTTTCAGAGGTTTCATACGTTATCTCAAATTTTTTCGTTGCTGTTTCCAAATGACTCCACACCTCGGAAACCTTGACGTACTTTAAGATTATGGCATAAAAGTTTCCGCGAAATATTTTCTCAAAAATCCAGGCCGAAGAAAAATGCCTCTCTACTTTTTAGAATGCTGACGGAGGTAATGTAACATTAGTGATTCAACAAATTTTCACACCAAAAACATGACACTGATAAAGCAACAAGTTCCCTTTTTACCACATTTGTGGCGACGTTTTGTCGACGTTCCGCCGCGTTCTGGCGGGGTGGTGGGGGTCCGGAGACGAGTGGTGGGGTGATAGAGAAGGGGGGGGGGGGAGGGGAGAGCGACATGTCGCGCACTCTCACCGCCATAATTATTTCATACTCTGCGTTTTGCGTACGGTTCCGACTGACGAGAAACAATCGAGAACGAGTACTTTACCGTCTGGATTGACGGGGGTCGGATAAACATTTGTTTGTGTCTCCGCGTTTATTCCAAACCCGATATGAAAATGTTTTTCTCCACCATTTTACTTGCAAGAAGAAAATACATAGAAAAACTTATATACACACTTACTTACATTTTCTTTTACCTAGTTAGGAATTGTAGATTATCAGATATTAAAAGCGCGGTATTACCCGCTTTGACATTCCCTTGAAACAGTATTTTTTTCCGGATAAAAGTATCCCACAGAAAGTTATATACATACTAACATACATTTTCTTTTACCTAGTTAGTAATTGTATATCATCAGATATTAAAAGCGCGGTTTTACCCGCTTGGACATTCCCTTGAAACAGTAAATTTTTCGGGATAAAAATTCGGGGGAAAAATTATCCTACAGACTTCACTTTCGGGCTCTATGCAAAAAACCACTTCGATTCGATACTTTATTATTGTGTGAAAGAGAAACAAACAAACACACTTTCGCATGTATCAATATGATGTATAAACGTTTCTTACATTGAAATTCCAGTTCCAGTGTTCGATATATAAGGCTATAAGGTTATCTCATAATGAAAAACGTTGATGTATGAAAAACTTATTTTTTGTTTAATTATTATAATTACGTAAGCAGCGTAATAATAACATTGCTAGGTTACTCGGAACGGTGATAATAATCCGAAAGAAAGTTATTGTACTCTACATTATGATCAAATTTTATAATGGGACCAACTCTGAAATTGTGGAAAAAAGATGTCCAATAAAAATATATTTACACGTAACGAAGTGTATGAAACATTTTTTTTTTTTCAGTTAGTTTTTAGGCAGGTCTAAGCGTCTCAATCACTAAAATAAATTTTAGAAAAAAAAAATATTTTTAGGGAATCTTACAGTTTAATATAGTATACAAGTTAAAAAAAAAAATTGGTAACGGCCAATTCTTGTAAAAGTTGTTCACAATGATGAGTACAATGACCTCCCATCGGCTGAGTGCCACCATTCCGTGCAAACCTAAATAAGTTAACGGAGTTCTGGTAACAGTAAGATAAGATAACTATTAAAAGACCACAAAAACAAGAATAACAGATACAATTCAATTCAAATTCATATATTTCAGGCTATTACCCATACAGTAATTACATCATCATCATCATCATCAGCCAGAGGACGTGCACTGTTGAACATAGGCCTCCCCCTTTAACGCCACACTGAACGGCAGCCTGTCCACTGGATGTTAGCGACTCTGTCGACGACAATGTCGTCGGTAATTACATAATTTGACAATAATAAAATCACACAATATATAAAATTAAATTAAATTACCCAAAAAAATTGTATTAACACACCGTTAGGCGCTTGGTGACAGGTTTTCAATTTGAGGGTGGTAGCTAAAAAACCGAATCACGAGTGAATCGGTTTCTTCTGGGCAAGAGTGCTCCATCGTAGACCGCATCATCGCTCAACATCAGGCGAGTTGGCGGTCAAAGGCAAGCCTATCATCATATTTAAAAAAAACTAGCAAGACGTCAGAAAGTGCGATCTGCCTACTATCATGCTATGTTTTCCTCACGATGTTTTCACCGAAAATTTCTAACTCATTGTTGAGATTTAAACCCACACCCTGCGGATTAGCGCCAATAACTGAGCTATCATCGCTTTATACACCTTAAACACTATACCGTCCTTTTACCCGACTGCGCAAGACGAGGGTTATGCTTTTCGTGTGTATGTATGTATGTATGTATGTATGATGGTTTTATTTGGCACGCCCTTCAGCCTAAATAGCTTAACGGCTAACGGCTCTTTAATGGATTTTGACAGGATGTGAGGTGTCATTTGAATCGTTTCAATAGTAAGTGACATGACAAGAAGTAAGATGGCGTCCACAAAAAAAAGGGAAAAACAGTAGGTTAACTTTGCTAAATAGGTCAATATTACCATCATTATGTAGAGCTTAGTCAGCAAATTTCAAAAATATATAACCATACGATGAAATACTCAGTAGTTAACGAGATAAAGCGGTATGAAAGAGATCTGTATAATATACTACGAGTATAGGTAGATAGATAAATAAATAAGATAGATATATAAGTACGCAGTGCGCCGCTGTTACTTTTAAGTTCTTACCTTCTACCTATTTATACACGTTTCAAATGTTTATCGAGACTCATCACATATTATTTTATTTAGATAAAAATATGTACCTTTCGCTCGACGTTTCGACCATGTTACAATGGCCGTGGTCACGAGCTGACTGAAAACTGCGGATGAGTCCGATATACATTTAAAACATGTGTTCAAATCGCGAAAGTTTTAAAATTACTACCTATTTATACATTGCAGTCTGGTTATATTTTTAAAAAAATTTAATTTACTACTTGCTTTGCGTCGTCGAGTAAAAAGGACGAGATCTCATAGGTATACGATTTAATTACCTACATCCTAAATCAAAACGAATAATTGATAGCCAACATTGGACATATCGCTTTGATTAAAGACGCAGTGGAATTAACGCTCGATATCACGTTTGACCAATATCGTCAGATATCAGCACTGATAAATGCTATCGTTGACACTCGTACAATTTCTGTAATCTAAACTTGAAACGTGGGTTCTGTGCAAATTATCTTTGGTTCAGTGCTTTGCTTTGATAAAAATATCTCGAACGGTGTTATTTTGTGTTACACGACGACCTTAATGCAGTTTTTTGCATGTGGACAGTTAGTTCTTTGGTGCCGCTAGAAGTTTCTTAGTATGCGAGAATAAACCGGCCAAGTGCGAGTCGGGGTTGCGCACTGTGGACTCCGTCATCATCATCAGCCAGAAAACGTCCACTGCTGAACATAGGCCTCCCCCTTTAACCTCCACACTGAACGACAGCCTGCCTTTTGCATCCACTGGATGCCCGCGACTCTCACAATGTCGTCGGTCCATCTAGTGGGAGGCCTACCTACGCTGCTACAAATTATTTATTTGATGTATTTATTTACTTTAGTGTGTGTACTATAATCATGCCAAGTTTGACGCTCGTACGATTTATCGTTTTTACATTAGAGCTAATACAAAAACACGTAAAAATATGTTTGTTGTATCCCCTTTCGTTTTAGGTTTTTTTTTTTTTCTTAATTAATCCGCTGTAACATTACATGTTCTGTCAAAAATTCAATTGGCTATCTATTGCGGTTCGAAAGATACAGCCGTTAACAGGTAGGACAGACGAACGAAGAGACAGACAGACATCGTAGGCTTAGTAATAGGGTCCCGTTTTTACCTTTTGGGTACGGAAGCCTAAAAAGTAACTATCGATTTCAAAACCTCTTTTTTGAATTTGAAATATTAGTGTTGAGATTTGAAATCAAGAAAATTTTTATGAGTTTTCGCAGGTGTATGAGGAAATCGGAATACAAATGTGAGATATTAATAAAAGCATTATTGTTTCATCCCCATTGTTCTATATTCGCACTGGAATTCCTCTGGATTAGCAGTGACTTGCGAACAGCCGTAATTGCCTATTTGCAGAGGTAAAAGATTAATATAAATAGATTAGATGCGGGTAAGTTAATTGGAATATTTTAAATTACGCACGGATTTGAGGTTTGCTATTAACATTTCTGAACACAAATCATCATCTTCCCCAACACAATTATCTTTATTTATTATATCTCTATATCTCTATCATTATTAGTCTATAATGTTCCCACTGCTGGGGCACAGGCCTTCTCTCAGAGAATGGGCCCAAACCATCGAGATACAATACATGTAGAACCACAATCGTGCCAAAAAAAAAAACGAATCAAAACTCGGCGCACGCTAGGAATTGCGCGGACTTTTTGGCTAGTTACAAGGTGATTGCGATCCGACTACAATGCCGCGCGATGCCAGAGCTACGATGACATAGCAGACAACGTTGAACGTTGAACACTTTGCAAGCGACATAATGTCTAAATTGGAGGCATTTGGCATTGTGAAGCGCAAGTAATTGATACAACGTATGTACAATGACGCTCGGACGTTTTATGACCATTTTCACTGAGAGATTGTTACTCTATAGGAATTGTATCTCGATGGCCCTAATCCATCATGCTGGCCCAGTACATGTTGGTAAATGTACATGACTTTGTATTTTTGAGGTTTTTGGACACACTGGTTTTCTTACGATGTTTGTCTTTCAAGTCTATGTTCTAAGTCACAGTTAGGTGACTTATGACTTACAAATGAATAAGTAACTTTGTCTGTTTATTGTTCATTCACCTATTAACGACTAAGCGGCTGGAGGGATCTTGATAAAATGTAACAAAGATGTAGCTACACAACGACAGACATGGGATACTTTGTACTCCATAAAATACAGGAAAACTGGAAAATTACAAATAAACTAATTATCATTGATGTACAAAAACATGGATGTTGGATTTAGAACAAAACTTGCAATATAAAAATTCTACCGAAATGTTGTCTAATTTAGCTTTCAACATAAAATATATAGACTAAATGCACAGGTTACCTTAATAGTACCTTTTGTACCTAACTACGATTTTAGTTTCATCATCATTTCAGCCATAGGACGTCCACTGCTAGACATAGGCCTCCCCCATCGATCTCTAAAAGGGTATTATAATCAGGTATTATAACGGGGAATGCTCTGATGAACTCTTTGACCTCATCCCTCCATCGCGGTTTTACTATCGAACCGGACGCCATCGCCAAAAAAGCCATCCTCATATTATAGATGCGTGGAAGTCTCGCACTGTTCGATTTGATCGATTGTTTCTGCCACGTATCTGTAAGTTGTGGAATGGCTTGCCACCTTCGGTTTTTCCTCCAACATATAACCTCAATCGCTTCAAGCGAAGAGTGAATAGAGTCCTCAAAGGTAGGCAACGCACCGCCAATGCCCCGGGTATTGTAGGTGTCCATAGGCGACGATGACTACTTACTATCAGGTGGCCCGTCGCTTGTTTGTCTACTATTATATATTAAAAAAAAAAAAAAAAAAAAAAAAAAGGGCCGGTTGTAAGCGGCCTGCGTCCAGCGTTTCCCTGCGGTCTCTTTTAGATCTTCGATCCATCTTGTGGGTGGATTTTAGTTTACTTTTGAGTGCTGACCCGGTTCCATAATATTAAATATCTTTGCGTTTAATCAAAGAACTTAGCCCTTTTACTCGGATAGTTGAATTTTGCTATGGATGCACGCACTTTCCTTGATCAATATTAATTTTGCAAATAAACAGAACCCTGTACAAACTCCTGTAAGAAGCAAACAAGGTTTGCTTTCCAATGAACTGCTAGTTCCGTGTATCGTCTACAGAAGCAAACATTGCGTGTACGTTTACAACCGACGTAATTACATTAAGAAGCCTCCCGGCCGGGGCGTCCGGTCCGGTGTTCTTTACTGCGAGTCGGCAATTCCCCGCGCGGTGGGCCGTTTATGTGCATATTTAACCGGGATTCCGGGTCCCGGCCGGACCATAGTCCGCTAGAGATGTCTCTGTAAACAGGAAATATTGATATTATCGAATATTGTTATCGATAATTGTTAAATGGGCATGCTGGAATCATTCACGTCATCAGGCATCTAGCTATGTGTGATATTTGTCTGCTGCATCATTTATACGTGGAGCTCGCGTATTGGTGAATAAATTCCCAGACTTATTTTTTTATAGTAGATAGGCTTGCGCTTGACCGCGACCTCGCCTGATGTTAAGCGATGATGCGGTCTACGATGGAGCACGCTTGCCTAGAAGAAACCGATTCACTATCGACTTAAAAGTTTTCTGCCAGTGTTTTCATCACCCTGTACGACTTGATAGGCCTTTTCTTTTATTTGGTCTAATAATGGTCTCCTTGGTATACTTAGTCTTCTCTTTCCATCTTCCCCTCTATAATAGATATTTATTCATTATGTATTTGTCAGCTTATGCTATTATATTATCATCAGCTATACTCGTGTGTAAATCGATTTTCGCATGCATAACGTGCTTCGTCTTCATAGACTAAATAAGATTCATAATTACCACACAAGTTAATTTGTTTGCGGATGTATTTGTCGATATTTCCCCAAAAACTCCATCTCTATTCTCTATGCTACACTGAATTGCAGTGGCAACCCTTAGTAAACGTAATTTGTGTGGTCCTCGTGGCCGATGCGCTCGTTGTTTTCGATATCGATTTGTATAATTTCGCGTTTTCCTACTTCAGAAGCTGACGTTTCTGAGTCTTTGTTACTTACATTTGGATTCGTAGAATTGGCTTCTTGACTGAATATAGCAAATTCAGTATTTGTGCAATGCACAATCATAATCAACGTCTTCGTCATTACCGTGAGCTTTTATCAACCCATTGCTTCCCTACTCTTTTGACATTAAAATTTATCTCTGTCTCATTTGCAATGTTCAATTACAGAAAAAAAAAAAAAAAAAAAAAAAAAAAAAAAAAAAAATGAAAAATAATATAAATCATTGTGAAATCTTTATAATTTGCGGCCCTGCGTCTCGTTTTTACTAAATAGATTGAAAATAAAGATCACTTCAAGTTTATCAATTACCAATGGCCCCAAGTCGCGGGTTCTCCAGGGCGCAGCCCACCGCGCAGTGTCAATAGTGAGTGACACTGTCATGGTTTTTATATTTGTTTATTTTTTGTAATGAATACAATGAATGAATAAGATTTGTTGGCTTAATGGATTCTTCAAGAGAAGAGTATTCCACTCCCATAGGGAGTGATGAAGAATTTGATCCAGGGCCGCCTCCGCCGCCACAGTCCGTGCGGCGTAGCAGGCGGCCACCAGACAATCCTCCACGACTGTCGTCTCCGCTCCCACAACCAGCGGAGCGGCCCGACGTCATTTCTTCTTTAACGGCTAATTCTCAATGCAATAATAATTATTTTCATTGTAACCAATGTTCCGATGGTCGCCAGTTTAAAGGGCGTCGCGGCCTCAACATTCACATAGCCAAAATTCACAACCAAATTCCACTTTCTGACCAAATCATAATTTCAAGACATAACAGTTCTACTCCTATATCGACAAATTTGGATATCCCTTTTGAACAATTACTCAGTGACCTAAATTCAAAAGTTCGTGTAGTTAAAAGAATCCCGAGGGGAGCAAGATTATCTCTTGCAAAGTCGCTATCCATAGCCATCAACAAGTGTATTGACCATCAACACCATAGCCCGGAATCTTGGCAAGATCTTCTTACATTTGCTTACCGCCATTTCCATGCTCCATCCAACATTAAAAAATCATTAACCGCCGTTTTAAAATCTAACTGCATCTCTAACAATAGTAACTTTAATTTTGACATAATATCACGTGCCCCGGCAAAACCACACAACATTTATAAAATAGTAGAGAATAAAGCTATGGATGGCGATTTACGAAATGCCGCAAGGATTTTGTTCTCTGACGATACCCTTGCTCCCAACAATGCTCAGACACTGGATGCCCTGCGCGATAAGCACCCCTCGGCCAACTCAACATCCTTACTTCCAAATCCTCCGACACCAACCCTTTCGGTCTTTGAAATTAAAATTGAAGACACTTTGGATGCCATTATGTCATTTCCAAATGGATCTGCAGGCGGCATCGACGGAATAACGCCCCAACATCTAAAAGATTTGACCAGTGTATCCGTCGGGGACGTAGGCAGGACTTTGGCAAATGACATTACAAAATTCTGCAACTTTTTGTTTGATGGATCTATTTCTGATACCTTTAAACCTTTTCTATTCGGGGCCCGTCTCTGCGCTTTTAATAAAAAAGACGGTGGTGTCCGCCCTATCGCTATTGGATGTACTTTTCGCAGACTAGCTTCCAAACTAGCCTGTAGAAAAATTTCTCCAAAATTAACACCTTTATTTCAACCCATTCAGCTAGGATTTGGTAGTAGGGGAGGTTGCGAGGCAGCTGTACATTCAGTTCGTACTTTTCTTTCAACCGATGGCGAAGCGGATGTACTGCTCAAGGTTGATGTGAAAAATGCGTTTAACTGTATTAACCGGTCAACCCTCCTGAACGAAGTTTACATCCATACACCAGAAGTCTATAACTATATTTGGCAATGTTACAGTTCCCAATCAAAATTATTCTATAATGACAAACAAATATCTTCAGAAGCTGGCGTCCAGCAGGGTGACCCTTTGGGACCAGCACTCTTCGGTTTAGGAATTCACCCCATAATATCTAATTTAAATTCAAAATTAAATGTCTGGTACCTAGATGACGGAACTTTAGGAGGTAAAGTGGACACAGTAAAAAATGATTTTACAAGAATCATAAATAATTTTGGGAAAATAAATTTAGAGCTAAACTTAGGCAAGTGTGAGCTGTTTGTTTCGTCCAAATTCAATGACCATGACCGTAAAGATATCATTCAAAGCTTTAAGGACATTGCACCGGAAATTAAAATTTTAGAAAAGAACTCACTTTACCTCCTAGGGGCGCCTCTATTCGAGGAAAGTGTTGGACCTCTTTTAGAAAAAAAATCTAATATACTTTCGGTAAACATCAACAGATTGGGCTTTCTAAATTCTCATATCGCCTATACCATTTTAAAATATTGCCTTTTTGTTCCAAATTTCACCTATGTCTTAAGAGCATGCCCAATCTGGAAACATACGCAATTTTTAGAAAACCTCGATGCCACCCTCAAAACTTCTTTGGAAAAAATTCTAAATTTAAACCTCGAAAACAATTCCTGGATTCAAGCTTCCTTACCTATTCGATCTGGTGGTATCGGAATCAGAAAAATTTCCAGTGTAGCTCTTCCGGCCTTTCTTTCATCTGTACACAGTGTATCCAAACTGTGTTCTTTAATCTTGAAAACATCACCCGTTCGGATTCACTGTGCTGCTGATGCAATTGAGGCCTGGAAAACTGTCTGTCCCAATGGAGATATACCTAAGGAACCAAAACGTCAAAAACTATGGGATGCTCCATTGGTACAGAGAGTCCAACAAGATTTGACTCAAAATTCTTTCAGTGACCAAGATCGCGCAAGGCTTCTTGCTGTTTCCGAGCACGAGTCCGGGCAGTGGCTCCATGCCCTTCCTTCTGCCAACCTCGGAACTCTGTTCGACAATGGCAGCTTCCGTATCGCCATCGGTCTTCGATTAGGAGCTGCTATTGTCGAACGACATTTGTGTCCGTGTGGAAGCGGCGTCGATAAAAATGGACTTCATGGACTCTACTGCCAACGTAGTGCCGGTAGATTTTCCCGCCACGGCTCCATAAATGATATCATCAAACGGGCGCTTGCCACCATCAACATCCCTGCTGTTCTCGAGCCGGTGGGGATAGTTCGGGATGATGGCAAGCGCCCTGATGGCTTAACTTTGATCCCCTGGGAGCGGGGAAGGGCTCTCGTTTGGGACGCTACATGCGTCGATACGTTAGCCCCTTCTCACCTCAGGGGGACAATTCAAAAAGCTGGAGCCGGAAAAATGACGGAATTCTGAGATAACAAACATTAAAAATTTAAATACAACCGAATTGAGAACCCCACCTTTTTTGAAATCGGTTAAAAGTGAATTTAACCGAAATATTTTATATTGGAAACTGACGTGGTTTTCACACATTTTGTTTTGTACATTAGCCAGTAATTCTGATTACCGTTTCTGTTCCGTTTCCATTAACCGGCTTAATTTTACATGAGTAATTCAGTTTTAATATAAACAAAACAGAAACACTTGCTGCAGGAGTTACAGGTAGTGATAGTGATTCAACCAATGGATGGATAGTCAGTCAGCTGAACGGTTTGCATTAATGTTCACGAATCATTAACGGGGGCTGGTGCCGTGAGGGTTTATGAGTATAGGGCTTCGTATGATTTGCTCTTTCAATTATGATTTTTTTGTAGTTAATATTTAATGTCTAGTGGTTTATTTGTTGTGAGCGATGCGCGATGTTAGCTGAGCGGTTGCATGTTGCGCTTTATAACCTGACGGAACCCGGTTCGATCCTCGGCCCTGCACCAATGACTGTTAAAATACCTATATAAACAAATTATATGCAGTTTAGATGCCTTCGCTCAAAAACGGTGAAAGAAAAATATTGTGAGGAAACCGGTATGTCCAAGAACCTCAAACGTTCAAAGGCGTATGACATTCACCAACATGCACTGGGCCAGCATGGTGGATTAGGGCCCATCCTCTCTCTCTCTCTGAGAGAAGGCCTGAGTCCCAGCAGTGGGAATATAATATGCGGAAATTATGATGATGATGATAATTTATTTGCTACAATAATTGTATTTAGTAGAAATAGAGCACAATTTTCGCCAACCTCTAATTTAAAACTATGGCGTGTTACATATTCGTAATAATTAATTTAAAAAAATAGGGATCCTTACTAAAACTCCAACTCCAAAAATTTTACTTTGCGTGTTTGACAGTTCTAAGACAGGACAACGTCTGTCAGGTCAGCTAGTATAATAAATAAAAAAACAGCTCTAAATTACTCTGATTAAGTTGGAACGCTAACATATCGTAAGAAGTTCGTACAACTAGCAGCAAACACTTGTTAGACACACCACGTAGGAAGCGCCTGGGCGATCCTTCTGTACATTCCCCTAGCGGTCCTAAAGTCTCCCCCCGCGCCTCCCTCGGGATCATCTGCCTATTTCCGCTCTGCTCCGCTCGCGGCCCACCGCGCTCTACTTGTCATACGAAATTTGGGTCACTCCGAATTAGTTATCTGTGTGCAATTTGCCTAATAGCCAATATTTGCTGGTATGTATTTTCAGTTATCTAACTCATTGGTAACTGCAATTGCTCCTGGAATAGTATCTCTGAAGTGTATGAATTCTCTGTAAGGCATCTGCTAATTGGCGTCAATGTTTATTTTGGTACCACACTCGCCACTATCGATAAACGCTTCGAGTTAGTTACACACAATCTTTGATGTCGATTATAGCATCGGAATTGTTCAACCGTAGGTGGGTGACGAGTTATATTTAAATCATTTGACACAAGCCACACTAGCACGCTTATCGCTGAACTCAATAAGCGGAAGGAACGCATTTTCCGCTCGCGAAGCTGCGGGCTCTTTCATGAAATCCACCGCAAAAACCTCTACCGGCTAAAGCATCCATCAAACGAAGCTCGCTTCTTAATAGGACCAAAATATATAGAACCACACAACGTCTTGCTAAATGGAAATACCCGGTGAGCGTCGCTTGCCGAACGAGACTCTATCTAACCGAGGAATAAGGCCAATTTTACGCAAACTTCCTCTGCCACGAAACGTGTCCTCCGCATTAACGTGAGCAATGCGTTAACCACTCCAATACAATCACTATACGGTGCACATTCGGAGGGTCGTCAAAATATCAACATTATTCGATTTGACTAAAACCGTGTACGCCAAACTGTTTCCTTTCTTCGAGACCCGTATTAAGGAACAAATTGGCTTGGCTAAGGAAACAGCGTGGGACAATAAAAATTACAGGCGATGTTTCGCGCCGCACCAGGCGCCCGCTCGGTTCGATGAGTGATATCCAACACTGATACTTCTTTGTTGGTACGATTTTCAAAGGCGTGGCAAGGCATTTTATTATATTTGTTGATAAACAGCGTTCGATATTAGTAATTTATATTCAAAACCAATATCACCCAATTTTCTTGAAAGTAAACATATCTGGCTCGAAGGACCAAAACAGATAATATAGATCAAACAACCAAACTCACAGATAAAACTATTAATTTAACATTCATCAGTCAGATTAGAAGAAGTGAACGTAATTGATACGATCATTAGCATAAGAATGGCGCGTTCATCTCGCAAGATGATTTGACAGTTAACGTAACAATAATATTCAATTCGTCAGTTGGGAACAAGGAAATGGAGCTGACGGTGCAACATTCGAAGTTCGGGGCACCGACTGGGGTTATTCGAAACGTTTACAACATAATAGAGAGCATTAGTCCGATCCACTTTTGACATCATTATCTGTATGTGCGACTCACGATAACCTGCGAGCGCGGCGTTCGTCGCTCCCGCCCCGCCTCGAGTCGAGCGTCAGTTGCGCGCGTCCTAGCCTACCGTCAAGTCGCCTTCGCTCTCGGCGCTCGCTCAACAATACCACATAAAGGGTACTCAGGGAACTCGCTTTTGGCGGGTTTTCGCGCGAGCCGAGCGGCGAACGTGATGCGCCTCGCATTCGGACAAGGAATGCGTGCGTGTTGTCGCCGGCGAATGTATGTGTTGCATCGCCGCAGTGAAATCTGTGACGAGGAACGTCAGTGATCACTTGGATTGCAGTGTTGGATCGTAGGATAGTTGCGGCCGCGGACCGCTCCTCGGCTTTTTGTAAGAAATAATCGCTTCGACGGATGTAATGTCCATGATGTTGACTCATGCATGACGCATTTGATTGCTGGAACTGGGAATTTGTGATTTACGATTTATTTTGGGATGACATGCATTTGAATTCCATTAGATAGTCTAATAATGAGGGACGTTCAGAATTGATAGTTCCTGCTTTAGATTCATTCTGTTATTTATTTATTCGAATTTGAAAAACAAGGCTAAACATATATTTGAATATTTATATAAGATTATATACAAGTATATATGTACACACGTATTCAATAACAAAAACGTCTGTTTTAAACTGAATACTTTATGAATGTGTATGATATTATTTTTATTTATTCCTCTTCACGATTTACGTTTAATCAAGTATATAATATTATAGAAATAACTAATTGTTCGTATCAAAACAATAAAGTTTCGAAAAAGAAAATTTACCATCTGAATTTAATTACAAATTTATTATAATTACATATACTATTACTTAAAAACGTTAGGTTAGTTAATCAATACTTAAAATTGCTCCGTCAATGTTTAACTATCTAATATTGTCCCGTGCGCAAACGAGACAAAGCAATTTAAGCATTGATTAACTTAACTAACATTCCTAAGTAAGTCTGGTAATACATAATATTAAAATCAAACTTTATTTATATTTGGGCTTACCTAAAAATTGTAGTACTCAATAATTTTATTCAATATCCATGAATATATCACGTGTTTGTGCATAATTTTTAAATGCGTTTCCTTATTAAAAGTTGTCCTCCTATAACCAGTCTTATATAACACCGATATAACTATTATATGGTAGTGTTATGTAGCTGCACTGTTTACAGTAAAATAATCAATTTGAATAAAACTACGCCCGTGTTTAGTTCGTAATGACTGCAGCATGGCGCTGCATTAGTCATCCTTATAGACTCATAACATAACAGTTATTTCATTCTATGTAATTGCATGCCTATTCCATTTCACAAAACAATATAAATTCATGGGTATTAATATTTTCTATACATAATATACAAGGTAATATAATGTTTACTACGTTATCATCATCCCAGACTTCCTTGTCTCAATTGTATCACTACTGGATGTAGAGCTCTCTCCCTCTCTCTTAATCTTTACTGATGCTAATCAGCCTCAGCAAAGGGTTCGGGCTTGACCCTATCTTCATTAAGTGGCATATTTTCTATTAGTACCTATTATAATCCTAATCTCGATCCAAGTATTTAATTGCTATGACAGCTGCAAAAACATTGAAAAAAAATCTAAACAAAAACCACGAATTCTAATCTATTTCGCTAGGTTTTTAAACATAAGGCTGTAGCAGGTGCTCGGTGTAATTCAGTGTTTTTTTTTGAAAAAATACTTTATTTGGCTTTTCACAATGTTATTGAAGCTGTCAAAGAAAGAAAATGAACGAATGGTAATATTGTAGAGACTAATGATCCAGATGATCTTAATGACTGAGTTGTAGAGAAACATTGTAGAGTTAATCAACTTATTGTTAACAGTATTTGTTAATGACACGTGACAGTTTAATCAAAACGACTTAACACTTCATAATGTTCATTTTGAAACTACCGAGATAAGCTGTAATCACAGCTCTCGCTATAGTGCTATCTGCAACATTACCAAGGCCAATTCTGATAACTTCTTTCAACAAGTTTTGATTTGCTGTAATGGAGTATTAAATTTCAACAATGTGTTTGGCATGTTCATTTATTGAAATATTTTATTTTATGGTACAGAAACTTTTGAAATATAGCATATAAATCAAAGATTAAATTGGTAGATAGCGCAACGGTATTCTTAATGTTAATAGCTCCATCTAAACTACCCCAATGGTCAGTTCTCGGGACACTATCTTAAGTTAAAGCTACGCTACGCCCTTCCCGCGGACACCAGACGAGGGTTTCTACATCTCAAGGGTTATCTTCAATAGTCTTGTAAACGCTGAATTACTATCCGGCAATATGCCCCTTCTGCGGTCTTATTTTACTCCTGGCCTCTTTTTATTGCTCTACTAGCTAGCAAAATGTACGTTCGAATTCAATCTAAAGGAAAACAAATTTTTAATATTCTGCTCTTTGAACATTGATGATACAGCTTGCTGTTTTTACCAAATCTCCGTGACGAAGTGGTCACAGTATGACCTCGACTTTAAACTAGGTTAATGTATACGTGATGTAGGACAGTCAGTATTCGGCTCGTATGGAAAATTAACTCGTTTTAAAAGTACGTAACGTTTGTTGTATTGACCTTGACAGATATTCATAATTGAATTCTGTTCAAGTATCCGATTGAAGATTGTTTTTTTTTTGTGTTACTGATTTCTTATTCGTACACTTGAAAACACATTAGAAAGTTGAATGGCTTAGATTAAAAAAAAACTGTTCCTGATAGATTAAAAAACCTTTTCGGCCCTCCGGATTTTTTTTATATCTAACCTAGGAATGTTCATTAAACAAATTTTATGATAATCGTCAATCAGGCACGGTGCCATATCGCCAGCAATCAAATTGTTCCCGTTACTTTATTGCTCACGGCTATTTAAATTCAATCTATTGGTGTGGGTTGTGGCCGAAAAGTAACACCGGGGCTGCGTTCTTTGTTTCGTTCAGTGTTCCTTTTACGTTATCTGGATGGCACGGGCGAATGCGTAACGCAGATCAATCACACGGGAAAACACCCGCGTAATGGCTCCTTATGACCCTACGCGAAAAAAACCGGCCACATCCTATTTAGTCCGTGTCCGCGCTAAATAACGCAAAAAGTATCCGCTAGACTGGCCCGCAATTAATCATCGACCCGAGCCGGCCGAAACTCGCACGTAATCAATGTTTCTTTTAATTTAAGATTACGCCTCCATGGACGTGCCAAAAAACATTATCTGATCCTGTACACTTATTTATTTCGATGATTTCTTTGTATTCGGAAGCTGTTGAACTGCTTTTTGGATTACATTTTACAGTAACTGATAAATAAAATACATATTTTTTCTTGTCAACTGACTTCAGGAGGTTCCCGATTCGGTCCGCTTTTTGATTATATTTTTTTATGTTTTCATGTATGTACTCTGCCATTTGTTAACCGATTTACGTAATTTTTAATAAGAAAGCTCTCTAGTTGGTTGTACAAAAAAATTATAGACTGGCTTTTGCTAGCTCCAATAATGCAAATAATATTGTTTGAGCGCCTGTTGATATGGTAATATCAATAATTTTGTTCTAGCTCACTATTTTTGAAGTCTGTTGGCAATTAACAGCTATACCTTTAAACAATAATTTCCATCCAATTCGAAGTAAATTCTCATCTATATGAACGAAATGAAACATTTACGACTTGCGCCGTCCCATTGGGACATACGAAACAAATGACGTTGTTCCGGTGTCCTATGGTTACGTTGGGATCACGGATATTTTCCTTGTTATTTTGTGTGAGCTCTCGTTGTTTGTTTCCTTTAAACTTTTCTTCCCAAATCCTGGTAACTCCATTACCGGTAATATTCGTTATCGTGAAATATCTTTGAAAATTACTTCATGTTTAAAAAAAACTGAATCACTAAGGTGCTCATGAACTTCATACATAAAATATGTTTGATTCGAAGAGGCAAATAAATGATACTTAATCGTCTGAAGCAATCAAATGGTACATGTCATGAATATCAACAATTGCACCGCGATTGGTTTACATCGATTTACATTCGTCGAACCGTGTCTAATGCTAAATTTGTTTCACAGTCGTGTGTCGGACAATCTGTGAACTGATGCACCTTGATAACCAAAAATGTTTGCACGCGGCGTAGACTGATTTCTTTCCTACCTTGTGTAACTATAAGACAACCTGATTGTGGAAACTAGTGATTGTGTCCAAGAAGTTTTTAATAACATTGTTATACTGAGTGTGAACAATAAGTGCTCAAACGATTTTGCTGGTATGCATGTGTGTTATGAGAGGCCTGGCTTGGTCACCGCACTGAACGGAGGCGTTGGGTAAGAAACCTTTTTTGTTGCTGTTTTTTCTCGGCGTTATTCTCGCGTACGAACATTATTTATTGCATATTGTTTGTTAATGAAGACATGTACTCTACGCAATAAAATGGAGGCGATGCGCGTTTACAGATTTCATTAAATTTTTATGGACTAAAGGTGTTATTTTTTTTTGTTTATTAAATTTAGAAAAGTTTCAATGAAATATGAAACAAGAAATATCACTATTAATTTAATTATTTAGCACTTCAATCATTAATTTCTTTATTTGTTTTAGCTATGCACTTGTTTTGTATTTATAAATTTATAACGTGCATTGCTTTACATGTCTTGGCTGTACATCATTAAAATTTCCTAGCAATAGATTTACAAATTAGATCATTCCAGTCATTCCAATGCATGCTTCTGCGTTATACTCGTTACGAATTGGCATTTATGTGAAGTATCATGCAACGAAGGAATCAATTATGTATGAATTTAAAATGGCCGTGCATAACCCATCTTTAATCAAAAAGGCAAACACTCAATATTATACGAGTTTTGCTACTCCTAAACATGCTTGGAGACGGAATATTTTATGTTCTTAAGTCCATATTAGGTAAGTCACACCCCTGTAACAACACTGGAAATGTCGCTTTACTTTTTTACTTTCTCGTTTAATTCAATCAATTTATCAATATCCGTGATATGATTTAGTGGTGTTTTATTCATTAATAATTGATATAAATATATGCTTATATTTATTGATATGATTTCTTAGTTCTAAGGCTCCTTCATTGTGCTTTCACATGCTTTCGTATAGAATTCTCGAAACAGCAGGTTTTTCTTTGCATTTAATATTTTTCTTGTCTCTGATGCCTTTCTTATTTGTCGTCTTTTATTCCTGATCTAGTTTATTGGCTCATACTTCTATGTAAGTATATATTAGTTCCGGTTTACATTAATATGCATTTTTGACATGGAGACTTGCTTCTAAGTTAATAGTACTAATAATTATAAGTCGTTAATTGTTTTACTAATGTACATCATTAGCTTGTAATTTATATTCCGCGTTACCCTGTATATTCTAACGCTAGTCTAGAAACATGTCAGTATTTCAGCCCTTGTAGCAAGTGGATTGTCAACGAACTGTCGGCTCGAGTAAAGCAGCGTTGCTAATGCTATTCTCATTAATTACGTAGCTAGTTTAGTGCAGGCAGTGCACTACTTACTAAGTTTCTATCATATTATACATAGTTATGTTAGTTTAAATTAAATGCTTACTTCACAAGTAGAAGCCGTCACAGCTTGGTTTTGTTTTGCCAGTACCTGAGCAGCAGAAGTTTCAAGCAGTTCCGAGCATTCTGGCTTATAGTTTATAGCATTGTGGCGTAGGTAGAGAATTCAAATTCGAAATACATGAAACCTAAATTTACTTTTAGAAAGACAAAAATTTATGTAAATTCGTATTGCCAAAGAGTACAGATCTGTGTGTTGTGGGTTCACGCCCCATTGACTGCATATATTTTGAAAATGACTTTAGATCTAAAATTTAAAGTGAATTTGCTTTCAAACAGTGGTGTAAATCTTATAAAAATAATATGATATTTGTGCTTACAAACGTGCAATATAAAGTGTTAAGTACGTCTCGGCTCCGGCAAACGCGCGATAATCCAATAAGCTGAATTGGAAGTGGCTCGAATAACTCGAATTAACCTCCAGCTCGTGTGCACTGTAACTCGATATAAAACGACTTCTCGCCAGACAATAGTGGGAATTAACGAAGAAATGAATAGGCACCAAACACAGGAAAAGCTTTGTCTTGCTACTTAATTTAATGATGATTCAAGTGACTAGATTGCCATCATTTTGTACTTGTCTTTTTTTAACAATTTATATGCAAAATGTTCATCACGTTAAGGTGTCAGAACATTGTGCTATTTTTAACCGACTTCAGGTTATCGGAAGTTCTCAATTCGGTTCGTTTTTAACCCCCGTCGCAAAATAGGGGTGTAACAAATTTAACGTGTGTATTTGTGTGGCTGCGTGTCTGTCTGTAGCATCGTGGCTCCCGAACGTGTGAATCGATTTTGTTTGTTTGAAAGGTGACTTGATCGAGAGTGTTCTTAGCTATGATTCAAGAAAATCTATTCAGCCGTTTGTAGATTATCAGCTCTTATCGTTTTTTATATTTTTTATTACGATTAATATTTGTTTTTTTACACTGATTACTTCCACTGTTGTTAACCAATTTACGTGTCCATTTTTTATTATGTACAGGAAGCTCTCGAGATGGTCTTACAGATATTTCTTTAACTTTGGCTCCATAGTTTTTTAATCGATTCTGTACGGCACATTGATTTGGCAATATCAATAATTTTGAACAAGCGTTTACCAATTTTGTGTCGCTTTTATGTAGGAAAATTATTTTCGAAGTAATCAATAAAATGAATTTCACTTTAAATATAAACACCTCGGTTGTTGATAAATAAAATATATGACGGTTAAGCCTTGGGATGTTGATAATGTAACTACTGCCAATTGACCGTGACAACGTTTTCCGTGTCATCCTTTGAGCAGACAGTCTGTTATATACAAGTAATATTTAAATCCAGTCGATGATTGTACAATCCAAGTAAATCTATACAAATAAATTAACGCTGAAAGAATAAGATATGAAACATAATCAACTAAGCAGTCGCTCTCCAAAATTCACGACTCTTACAACAATTAACGCTGAAAGAATGAGGTATGAAACATAATCAACTAGGCAGTCGCTCTCCAAAATTCACGACTCTTACAATTAACGCTGAAAGAATGAGGTATGAAACATAATCAACTAGGCAGTCGCTCTCCAAAATTCACGACTCTTACAATTAACGCTGAAAGAATGAGGTATGAAACATAATCAACTAGGCAGTCGCTCTCCAAAATTCATGACTCTGCAGTATGTTACAGATTACACGCTTGTTTTATTATTTTCCCCCTTAGTTTCATTTCCGCGAAATATTTGGACTATACACCGCTTTTCCTCTGTTACAAATTAAATTTTACGTTCAAAGAAACTGGGGAACATTTCGTTTAATAAATTTTTGAAGGCTACTTACAATATTCATGAAGACGAAAAGGGAAACGAAATCAGTGAGACCAACTTTTAGCAGGGCTCATCCTACCTCGGACTGAGTTATTTACTGGATGGCACTCTTTACTTAACGCAAATCTTTATAAATTGCTCGCTACAAACTTTGGTTGAAAGCCACTAACTTGCTCCCTAAAAATGTTGTCATTCAATATTTTATTACTTTACACCAGAAATTTCTTACAAAGGCCTTTAAAATAGTGTAACAACTAGCTATCTTATCGCTATAAGCGATCTCCTTAGCGTGGAGAGGATATACAAAAGATATAAGAGACGGGAGTGTTACAATAATGGATTGTTTACGTGATATGTAAAACATAACCAAAGACATACATAGTAATAATGCGTACCACAACTTAAATTATACTAACAATATTAATATACATACATAAATAATAATGTTATACACATACTTGTAAATATAGTGTAGGAACATAACGATATATTTCTACTTACCGTTTATAGTATTACTTTTACCATAATACAACGAAAATATTCAAAGCTACGGCGATATTGACAAATGATTTCTTTTCAACAAAGTATTCAATCTAAGTGTACCTATTCTAATGTTTAATTAATTGTGTCAAAACCTCGTTTGTAATGTAAGAACTAAATTCATCATCGTTGGAAGTTCATCAATCACCATTTAAAGTACTGATCTTTAATAAACTGAAGGAACTTTAATCAATCAATTTATAAAGTCATTATCCGTTGTATTATACCGTGTATCCTGTGTAACTGTGCTAATCCACGCCATTGTGTTAACTAATCTAGCCCTTAATAACAGAGACTTAAAATATACTATGGAAGCACTGCGAGCGTACAGCCAAATAGCTTTGACAATTAACGTCGTTCCTCAATTTGCTTGCATATATGCATACAAAATATACACATATATTGTTTATATTACACGAGAATTACTCACGTATGATTAAGCCGGTTATTCCGACTATAGTTTCAATTGCATTCGGCGGTATTTTTCAGGGTGAGTTCGCGCGCGTGACTCCTCGCTTTGCACTCCTGCTGCTTTCTTTTGCTTTGCTTTGCTTCATAGTTGGAATAACCGGCTTAATCATAATTATGTGGTTTATTCCCATGTAAAATAAACAAAATATGTGACAACACGTCAGTTTCCATAATAGAATTTTACACATTTTTCTTGCGGGATATGAAAACGCATCCTATCCTATGTCAGTTTATTTAGCCATTTGATCAAATTTTTGGGACACTACTTTAAAATTATCCCGTACAAACGCAAAGGCCGATGATGATACTGATATGTACAATAATATTCCAATAATCTCTCAAAGCTTAGATTATAAATACTGAATTAACTTTATCTTCATAATTTCCGCCATCACAAAAGCTCCACAATTTAAATTGCTTAAACAAGATTGTGTGAAGTTCTCGCAGAGTTCTTAAAAGCTTCAGCCACAGAGCGTAAACGTAATTGATTCGGTAATTTTAGCAGAATAAGTCTTATCCAAATTAGTATTATAACGTAGAGGGCATTAAGTGCGAATGTATTCAATACATCTGGTTGTAAGACAAATGTATATTCGCCGGCAGTATACCTCCTTTACCGTTTTACTAGGCAGTAAGTTCTGTACATTCTGTACTTTACCGAGTTATTACGCAACGGCAGCCACAAAACGTTAATTATTTTCCAGCAGTGCTGTTGACAAATGGTTGCTGTGACTCTGCTCATTTACTTAACATTTGCGCTGTTAAAACGAGAATTAGCCGCCTGCGGAACCGTTGTAGCGACAACCCGCTAATTGGTGGCACTTACCGCGCAAAATCTTAATAAAATCGTGTTCGACAATATAGCAGCTGCTAATCCAGCTAAGTTACACGGCTCTGTATCTATCCCGATCTATAGAAGAGGAAAAGCGTTATTGTAATGTATTCTATTGGGATGTATAATAAAAACTATAGCTGTACGTCAAAATTAACATGCTCTTAAAGTAAAGCTAACCAAATTACAAACGTTATCGACAGGACAACAATTTATATAATTAATTCAAAAACAAACTGTTAATGGTAGTTGAGTCTAAGCACTAAGTAATGACGATTAAATTGTAGATTTTTACAAGTTGTTATATTATAACGGATTCTAAATTAGAATTGTCATAATGACAAATCGATTAACATCAGGTCAGGTGGCGGTCATGCGCAAGCCTATTATATAGTAAATATTAAAATGTCTTGTGTTCAACATTCAACACTCCGGTGAAAAGGACAAAATAAGGGTTCCTTTGAATTGAGACGGGTTTTCTTATGTAATATCTCATCAAAGGCAGTATATTAGAAGCAAACAACTGTAATCTAGATTAGAATAATAAATTTAGAGACGCTAGAATTCGCAAACTTTTACTCCGGCAGTCATTCATAATGATACATTTTATGAGATGAAAATCCCAAGAATTAAGACTGTTTGAAGTTTCGAGGTTTGCTGCTTCTTCGAAGTTAATGTTGCTTAAGCTTGCGGTTCGCATGGTCTATCTCAGATCTTAATGCTCTGTTTCTATGCAAAACGTCCAACGTTTTTCTGACATAAAATCTAATTGCTCTACGTCTGTCTGGGTTTCAAGTGCAGTTATTACATTACTGTAATTTGTTTCTAGCTAGTCTTTGAATTGATTATGAGGCTTTGTTGCCCTTTTACCTCTATTATAGATTAAGTGAGTATTAGGCGTACTATGATAATGAAAATTTGGATCGACGACCCGTAACATTTCTGCGAAAGACCTCGTTAATCTAGATTGGGTGTTATCAGATCTTAGTCGTATTATATCTTGGAAGCTTGCTACCCTCTTATCTACATAAATTCCCTAGATCGTATGCTTAGATGGGAACATCAATGAAAATTTTATGAAAACACATTCAGCAGCTTTGCATGCCAGTTGCCTTTTAGTTAAACGACGTGTAAGCATTTACATGTATAGCTGTATTGCTAACCCCATTTGGTTAAATTTAAATCGGATTACACTGTAATCGGAGCCAAAACCCTAATAGTTACGGTAAAAAAGCGAAATACACCATAAATACTGAGAAAGCTTACTCAAACAATCAGCACACCGAGGATTCATTGAACAGGACTGGAGTAACCTTGCTTTCGCCCACTCCATGCCTACACATTGCTATTCACTATGAAGGATTCGAGTCTATTGTTGCGCTACGCTACCTATTCCCGCTAAACACCTTGTGGGCGGCACTCGCTCGTCCTTAGGTCATGGTGAAGATTAACTTTACTATGTCAAGTACTTTTCTCACGGTAACGATAGTAGACAAAACATTTTTTTATTCAGTTATAGACACAATGTTTGACCGCCAACTCGCCTGATGTTAAGCGAAGATACGGTCTACGATGGAGCACGCTTGACTAGAAGAAACCGATTCACTCGTGGTTTAAAGTTTCCCAGATTGTTACTATAGGGGAACACCTATTCAGGTAGCTTATTCCACAAACTAGCAGTTCGCACAATAAAAGTGGAATCAAAGCGCCTCGTACGAGCTTTCGGAATATCAACAATGAAGCGGTATCGATTTATCGTATTTTTTTTGTTTTGAAATTATTTCTTTGACTTTCATTTGCTTGGAAGGCTATGGTTTTATTACTTCGTTTAGTTATTTCTCCCTATTCTAAAAGTTCCAGTCATGTACGATGTTGACATGGTTGACTCAGTTTCTGCGAATCTTACCCTGTTCAATATATATTATCATTCGTATAGCAACAAACCAATCCGCCTAGATATTTCCTATCCTCATATCAGTTAAATAAAAACGCATTATAACAAATCGTGCTCGGAGGCGCGTGTTATCAGAATAACAATGGCCGTCGACAGCTTATCGCTCAATGATAAAAATGTCGTCTGAAAAAAAGTGGAGGAGTCAACGACCTCATAACCTATGACACGGGAGGCGCCGGTTCGCGTTAGGCGCGGGACTTCGGACCAAACTAATCGTATTATACAAAGGTGAATAGAGACTTGAAACAAAAACCCAACTTACCCTATACTAAAAAGGTGGCAGATTTTCTTTTTCCTTCTCATTTGGGTTCTTCTGAACACTTAATAGACTTTCATTGATTGTCTACTTAGCAATGTAGTCAATATTTTTTTGTAAATATACGTACTTAATTCGTTTTATTTCGAGCGGTAGCATGTGCGATTTACAATCTTACTGAACCCGGCTGCATCCTCGGTCCTGTTATGATGACTCATTTAGTACTTAAATAGATTGTGTAGTTTCGATACCATCGCTCAATCTTACACAATATTACAACAAAAAATAAAATCTGTCAGCTAAGTCAAAAAGGTTGCTAAGAAATCATTAAAGAAACTTATCTGAAATGAAAACAATGAAAATATCAATATTTTGCATATCATCTACAAGGTTATTCAAATATTTCAAATGTATTGCCTCAGTATCTGCAGATAAGTGGTCGGTAATGTCCCTAACATTATTTCAAGAGCTGTAGCTCTTGTGCAACGTTAACTATTCCCATTACATATGCCAGCGTGTCGGCTTGCTTAAAAGCGTTTCGTTTAACGTCGTGTTTGTTGTTCTTATCAGGTTTGACACAACCAGGATCTCTGGGACCCCACGCGATGGCACTAACTAGCTGTTTACACTATCTCTTAAATTCCAGTTGTAAAACTACCCACATTCCGTTCAAAGATAAAACTTGAAATTGCTAGCAAACTTGTGCATTTGATTCCGTTCCGATGGAGCTGTTAGAGTTAGACTATTTGTCTGGACTTTGTGGCGAAGATTCTTAGCTTCTGACTTAGGTATATGGTTAATGGCGATAGCACACCTTTTGATATGAAAATATACCAAACTAAAAAATAGTAATTCAAAAGGGCCTCACATTTCTCCGGCAACACTGCGAGTGGCAAAACATCGAAAACACCCTAATGTTGGAGGTAGGTGTCCATAGGTGGTGATTACCGCTTACCATCAGGCGGAGAGCTGGCCTGTTTACGGTTCTTTAAACAAAAAAAACATACGGACTGAATTGTGAAAAGTTGGTTTGTAAATTAAAAACCCTACTTCAAAATTTGTGAATACGCAATGTCGGTTACTTCTTTTTTTTTTTATTTATATTGATTTAAAAACTAACCTATTAAACTGATTTTGATGAATTTTCTATGGGGACAATCTGAAAGATCCTTTCAAATAATTAGCTTTTCTTAATTATTTATTAAGACTGTTTTTTTACTGGCCTTTAAAAACTAAACAAAGTACAAGCTAACACTACAAAAACATTTATACTGCCCATAGACAGTTGAAGCTCTATAGACAATGCAAATGCTGAAGTCCACTACCAGACCGTTTCCTTTGTAATTTAACGTTTGATGGCTAGTTTCAAAATAATGCTATCTATACTAATATTATAAAGAGGAAAGATTTGATTGTTTGTTTGTTTGTTTGCATTGAATAGGCTCCGAAACTACTGAACCGATTTGAAAAATTCTTTCACTATTGGGATGCTGCACTATCCCCGGTTGACATAGGCTATATATCTCGGCTTCGCCCGTGCGAAGCAGGGGCGGCCTACTAGTAGGTAAATAAGTCAAAACTTAGTATTCATTTAGTACAAAGTGGAGGATTGAATTCCAAGAGATCCCAGTTGTTAATTACAACCACTATTATTACTTGTATTAATTAGTTACTATACGGGTTTTTACTGCCATTTAATTGTTACTCTCTATCTCTATATATATTTGCGGTAATAGTTGAATCTTACATAATTTCTGTACTTTCCATATTTCGTCATCTTTGCTGTAAGTGGTATACCTACCTACTCGTTATTGGAGCCTATCCATCAAGTTCTGTTTATTCTAACTCTTTAGTCATTTCTATATTCTGGTATACATTCACAATTAAATTTTTTGTTACATAAATTGTATTAATTTCCCAATTCACGAATAATTTTTGGAAACACAAAAACACCGGACAAAAAACATCGTGAAGTACAAAACCGGTATGTCCGAGAATATCACAAGTTTTGGATAACAAATGTTATCAATTAGCGTTTAATAAATTAAAAAGGTGTTAGAAAACAAAGAGGTAATAAACCCGGCTGTAAACACACTGAGTCTCTTTATACTACCTTATAGTACCACAGAATACATATAAGTACAGAAGATTCACTCCGCGAAATCGTTTAAATATTTTTTTTTCGGGACATTTTTGCACACACGGTCATCTGACCCCAAACTAAGCATAGCGCATCACGCATGTGATATGGTTGCCAGAGACTGATATACATACATATATAGTTTTAAATACATATATAGATAGTAACACCCAGATATAGAACAAACACAAATGTTCATCACATAAATGTTTGTCCTAGGTGGGAATCGAACCCACACCCTCAGGCTCAGAAGGTAGGTTCACTACCAACTGGACCAACGGGCTATCAAACGTTAAAATAAGTAGCGACGTTTTCTACTACACAATAAAGTGCAATTCAGGACGCGCGAGCGCTACCCGGGTATGTCCTAAAACTGTGACCAGAACCACCGGAGGATGGGCAGCAGCGTCCTGTTAGTACACGGTGAACGTACTGCGATCTCCGAGCCGCCTGCCAAGCGTGGGGATTATGGCAACACCCCTCTTTAAGAGGGAGGCCTTGTTCAGCAGTGGACATTTAATGGCTGATGATGTGTGATGTGAAAGTAAATAGTTTGACAAAAAATATACAGTGTTAAACGGAACGGTGGTGCAAAGCCGAATGGAGGTATTGTATGCAACAATATGAACAATGTTTATAAGGACCAACTCTAAAATCGCGAAAAATAAGTAATAATGTACCTGAGTGACAGTCCGTTAGCACGAAGATATTCCTTACCTTATGTTTCTATCGGTAAGAGCATAAAGACATAAGTCCTCGTGCAAGTAGGCGAATACTGTAGGTGCATGTGAAATGGAAACGTTAAAAAAATCAACTGTTACATAACAAAATTAGATAGGTAGATAAACTATTTATTTTTCAGACCACAAATACAAGATAAAACAGCTTAAAAACTATTACGACAATCGGCGGCCTTATCGCTACGAGGTTTCATCATCATACTCAAAGAAATGTAATAGAACGGTTGTTTTTTTTTTCGCGATGTCTTTGTTGGTTCTGTAGTAAAAGTCGGCGTAGAATGGCCTCCTTTCAGCTTAGTGACGTCGTTTAGTGTAACCCCGTATTGCGTTTCACATCACATCAGCAGCCATTAAACGTCCACTGCTGGACAAAGGCCTCCCTCTTAAAGAGGGGTGTTGCCATAATCCCCACGCTTGGCAGGCGGCTTGGGGATCGCAGTACGTTCACCGTGTACTAATAGGACGCTGCTGCCCATCCTCCGGTGGTTCTGGTCGCAGTTTTAGGACATACCCGAGTCCTTTAGGACATACCCGGGTTATTGCGGATGGCTGTATTTAATTTCTATATGTATGCGTTCGCTGTAAAAAATGTAACCCGTAAAATATTTGCGTTAAAGAACATATTGGCATACTCAACTCAGTTTACCATGAAGTCAACTATTTTCCTCTTCGTTGAGCGTATGTATCGAATGTCGAGTCTCTTAGCGTTATTATTTTCATTGAAAGCAAATATTTGTTCTCCGGATAGTTATTCAGAAGTATTTGGTTATTACTTTGGTTTCTTATTAGGTAGTAATATTTTATACTCCTTCTTAGTAAGCATAATAAATGTAAGCAATTCTCTGTGGAGTTATGGTGCCAACGTGAAAAAAAACATGTCATTGTTTTATTTTCCTTAACTTGTGTTATTTCGAGTTTTAATACAATGGCGTCGATTCTGTCATACCACTCACTAAACTAAACCAATCTGATAGGACTAAAATTATTTGCCTCTCTGTTCATTTTAATATGTGAAGGATGGCAACAATTTTAGATCTGTCATATTTAGTTTAGTTTAGAGTACATCAGAATCGATGCCAATATATCTTTATTACACACTGAAAATACAATTATGAAACTTAAACTAACATCAATAATGAATATATGGCAGTATAATGGGCGGCCTTATCACCTAATGCGATTTCTTCCAGCCAACCTTTGGATAGACAGGACTAAAGAATTTGAAAACGATTTTTATGTGTATTAATGGCGAATTATCGTGAACGTGCTCGAGTGTAGGAAAGTGATATAATGAAACGTTTATTTTCGTGATGTTTCCAAAACTCTACAGAAGCCTCTACTAAAGCCTTCATCGATTTACTAGGGCATGACTAGGACTTGACCGTGGCTTACTTTGCTGGACTCTGACTGTGAATAAGACTTTAATCTCAATACTTGACACTGGCAAATGCACAAGACGTGGGACGCCAAAATACTCTCATGAGAAAAGAAGAAAAAAGTCTCTGTCAACGGAGATTCTCGAGATAGTGGCCGTAGAAACAAAGTGTCTTCCGAGAAACAATTTAAAATAGTGACCACAGATCTTTATAATAAGACACGTCAAGTTTTATGAAATCACAGCAATTTTTTGTACTTTCTATGACGTCATGAGACCGACGAGATCAGTTTAATGGTAGTTTATCACCATTCGCACGGCCAACTGTTTTTGAAGAGTTTGTGCATTTTACAATGGCGCAAATTGTCGTTTTTGTATTGACATCTAAAAAGCCGCCTGCCAAGCGTGGGGATTATGGCAACACCCCTCTCTAAGAGGGAAGCCTTGTTCAGCAGTGGACATTTAATGGCTGATGGTGTGGTGTGTGGTTTGTATTGACATCTGACGTGCTACAACCAAAACAACGCCGGAGATCAAAATCAAACAAAATTTAAACGGCGTGCTAGTTGGAACATTGATCCTACTTAAGGCCATGCACACCGGCCAGAGCTATCTCTTTTCCACATTTTTAACATATGAAAAGATAAAACTTAGCTACGTAGAAATAAAAATAAAAAGATTGGGTCATTTGGGCATTACTTTTAGATAACGTTAAACGTTTTAAAGTAATTTTTATGTAAACTCGTTTCATTTTGGCGAGAGATCTTAGATATATAAGAATTTTTTTTTAGTTATTCTCCGCCATCCTATAAAACACGAACACGAAAATTACTTTATACCATTTGCAATGTTATTATAAACAAAATGCTCTATTTTTTTTTTTATTCTCACCCAGTGACTTTATAGCTTAAATATGTTGAAAATGTGCTGTAGAGATAGCTCTGGCCAGTGAGCGCTGCCTTAAGACATACCATATCTATACTATTACTATATTAATATTAATAATATTATAACGAGGAAAGATTTGTATGTAAGTATGTTTGTAACGAATTGGCTCAAAAAGTACTGGACCGATTTAAAAAATTCTTTCACCATTTGAATGCTACATTATTACTGATTAATATAGGCTATATAACAATACCCGTGCGGAGCCGGGGCGGACTGCTAGTAATACATATATGCAAAGTAGATGAATCGCGGTGTCTATACGCGGTGCTAATGGTCCACGGTAACTAAACTTTCCCACACTTATGACGAGGCTTGTCAAAAATGTCACTACGTTCCAAAGGCTTTGCATAAGCGTTGGTAATTACAGACGTATAAGTAACCGTCTATTCAATTCTTTATATGTGTGTGAACGTATTAATTGACGCCTCAGGCAAAACCTGCCGCCAACACCGCGCTTACTCATAAATCTCATCAACCAGCTGACAGTGGGAAGGCCGGTGAAAGTGGAATTGTAACTCATACTGATATCCAATTTATAGCGCATTTGCTACTATACTATACATTATTAACATAATCAAATTGAATTTCATTATGGAGACCTATTTTCCAACAAATGTCAATCAGTCTATTTGTTCAATCAGCTGAACAGCTTGAACCATTTTTGTCCATATATTTCAACTTATTGAATAGTTGAACAATACGGAATATATTTTTCGGTATTATCGAGTAAAAGTTGTTCATAATAATAGAAACTCGGAAATAAATAATACATACAGATAACAAAACTTACGAGCTAGTGCCACAAGTGGCGGCTTTATCGCTAGAAGTGAGCTACTTGGATGGAAAGAATTTACTTTATGACGGGGGATGCTCTTAGCACGTTTAATGAAGTAAAAAAATATAGTACAATGCCTTCCTCACGGCATAGTATCACAGTTCGTTATAGCCCTGTATGATCTGGCCGTCCGAGCGCCAATATGATTGATACCGGGCGTGTTCTATTTGCCTCGACCTCATTTCGTGCATTATCGCGGTCTCAATTCACGGTTGCTCAAGTCGTCCGACTTATTTTGCATCTGTAATATTAGTTAATCTGAACAATGGCGACTATAGTACGCGTTCTCTTATTAAGAGCCCTCTCACATTTTTGGACATAAAAAGGCAACGAAAACTGGATTCTTGGCGTTCAGAATCAGAACGCTAAAATGTATAGAAAATTCAATTCCTGTAATAAATACATCTGTATTTTTAATGGAAAATAACGGCTTCTAATTTAAAAAAAAAAAACAATATATTACTTTATTAACTCCAATTTACAAAAGTAGTTATGAGGGAAAGTTTGTGAAAGGTTTTCGTTAAATTACTGATATTAAAATAAACAATTTTAATGGTATGGTTTACTTGCTTTATATTCGCTTTGACAATTACGGCTTTATTTTTTCGTTTTGTGGCCGAAAATCAAGATACATAAAATTTCACCATGCATTTTGTAATACGGCTCTTAAAGGCAAATCAGTGTGGGATAATTCGTCATCGGTGTCATAATCGTAATGAATCGAGGTGAAAACTCGACCGAACCGTCTGATCCATTAGCGAGAAATACTGCTGTATTATTGGCCGGCCAATAAAGATGTTTTATACGATGAGCGGGCGTGTTGATGTTGCTCACTTCTTAAGAAGTTGAAGGCTATAACATTTGCATTACGTAAATTATGGTGATTGACAGGCCATTCAAAAATTAATGATATTGAAGGGAATACTTTAACTATTCCGTTACGAAGGTATTGTTACAAAAGTGTTGTTATAACTGGATAGCAAATCGCCCGCGCCGGTAGAGCGGTAACGAAATGTGTAACGTTTCGAAATCTACGGTCACGGTCATTCTAGCACAACTTTTAACAGTTACGTAAAGTATTTAGTCTCAAATACCTCTAAATAACATATAGATTATTGAAAGAAAAACAAAATACTCGACTGCAAAATGTAGCCTAAGACCGAAGACGAATCTAACGACACCTCGCATCAAACTTGTTAAAGCCGTTTAGCTATAGGAGCTAATATAGAAACATAAAACAATACAAATAAACAAAAATACATCCATTCATAACGTCTTAAAAACATTGCGTTCTCTTGGGCAGCCGGGTAAAAGCACAGAAAAGAAAAATGTGGTAAAAGTAACGTTGCTATTCGACGAACGATTCCGTTGGTATCTCGGACATAATAGTATTAGAGCCAGACGCCAAGGACGCCTGCGATTATAAAACAAGTCGGTCAACCTACAAGCTTACATGCTATAACAATGATCAACTGTAGGTAACTGGTGTGAGCCAATTAACCGATACTCAAACGCGGTTAAGAGCGCTCTCACATTTTTAGACGAAAACAGCAAAGTATACAGGATTTTTGGCGTTATAATTCTATCAAATAGAAACATATTAAGAAACGTAAATTTCAGTAATAAATAGATCTGTATTTTTTTTATTGAAAATAACGGTTTCAAATTTAGATAAAACATCATATCAAATTATTACCTCCAATTTACAAAAGTACCCTTACGTAAAATTCTCGGAGGGAAAGATTGAGAGTAGATTTCGCTAAAACAATGTTAATGTTAAGTTTATTTGTGTTTTGTTTATATTAATTAGTCTTGACAGTTACTGTTTTTTTTGGCGTTTTATGCCTGGAAAGTCTGGAAACCCAGATACCTAAAATTTTACTATGCATTTCGCAATACGGCTTTTAATATGAAATATGAAGTACTACAATCAAAAATTTATAATTTGGACGATACGTTAATGCATCAATAAATGGCAAACAATACCACGCCAACACTGATATTTAATTTGCCTTTATTGAAGGTGGTTCGTTTCACAAATGGCGGGAAATTCAAATTTCAAACAGTTTTCTTGTCTTTGTAGCTAGGCCGGGTAATTATTGTAAACAACCATAATGTTTGCGCAAATTGGTTATTATTCTTTACAAAATCATGTAAAGCTATTTATCTCTAATGCACATTATTACTATGGACCCGGGTATGTCCTAAAACTGCGACCAGGACCACCGGAGGATGGGCAGCAGCGTCCTGTTAGTACACGGTGAACGTACTGCGATCTCCAAGCTGCCTGCCAAGCGTGGGGATTATGGCAACACCCCTCTCTAAGAGGGAGGCCTCGTTCAGCAGTGGACATTTAATGGCTGATGATGTGATGTGATGTACACATTATTACTTACATTTGTGAATAAACGAATTTTTGCTGTTTCAAACGGTTTATTCACAAATGTAAGTAATATGGTGCGTTACTGTTAAATAATTGTACATTATAATGTAAAGAAAAGCCAACATTTTGCGCAAACACTGTGTTATTTAAAAATAATTACCCGGCCCGGCTACTAGTACCAAAAAACTGTTTAAAATTTGAATTTCCTGCCATAGGTGAATCGTACCACCTTAACGAGTCAAGTTTCACTGTTTTATTGTAACAGTTGCTTAATAAAACGTGTTATTGTATAGAATCGTTTGATAAACTACATTATACAACGCACTTCGTCCTCGAAATTAGTATTTGTAGATTTTATATACACATGTAGTCTCGCCTTAGTGACACCACTCTTGCACTTATGTTGAGAGAATATAGTAAAGAAAAAAAACTTCTGTCTGAGGGTAGATACAACTTACCTCGCCATTTTATCGTTCTGTATCGTCATTCGCAATTTAGTGCTCAACCGCTCAAGTCACTTTGTACTTTCATCAATTTGAATTGACAAAAGTAGTGTTTTTCTTTAAAATAGCTAAAAGAAAACGTTCGAAGGACGTAGAAGTTTATTTAGTGTCTTTAATGCGTCAAGTGAAAATGTTGGAACGCTTAATACGTCGGTGAAAAAGTTTGCTTCTACCAGTGATTCAGATGACTCATTGGCTCAACAGACAATAAGTACGCAGTTTTGTACATCGACAAGGTATGTGCCTAGCATTACTTTGTATTCGTTACCACAAGTATTTTAATGCAATGTCCAAATGAATGCAACCGAGATATCCGTTAGGGCTATATCTCCGCATGCATTTTATCAGTCGGAACTGATAAATTTTTTGCTTTTTACTGTACAGTCTGAACCTTGATATTAATTTTGTACCCGGATGAATGCAACCGAGATAGCCACTGGGGCTAATCACCTCACCGCATTCAAAATTTTATCAGTTGGAACTGATACCCTTTTTTTATTATGCAGTCTAACCTTGTCATAAATAAAACACTGTTTTATTAATATTTTTTTATTCACCATGATAATCTTGACAGTTATATTTTACCCCGATGAATGCAACCGAGATAGCCATTGGGGCTATATCACCGCATTCAAAATTTTATCAGTTGGAACTGATACCATTTTTTATTATGCAGTCTAACCTTGTCATTAATAAAACACTATTTTATTAATCTTTATTTTATTCACCATAATGATCTTGAAAGTTATATTTTACCCCGATGAATGCAACCGAGATAGCCAATGGGGCTATATCACCGCATTCAAAATTTTATCAGTCGGAACTGATAGCCTATTTGATTTTTTACTATGCAGTAAGAACCTTGAGATTGTTAATTTTTAACCCCAATGAATGCAACCGAGATAGCCAATGGGGCTATATCACCGCATTCAAAACTTTATCAGTCGGAACTGATAGCCTATTTGCTTTTTTACTATGCAGTCAGAACCTTGAGATTGTTATTTTTACCCTGATGAATGCAACCGAGATAGCCAATGGGGCTATATCACCGCATTCAAAATTTTGTCAGTTGGAACTGATAACCTTTTTGCTTTTTACTCAACCTTGTCATTAATAAAACACTGATATATTCATCTTTTTTTTATTCACCATGATGATCTTGACATTTATATTTTACCCCGATTATTGCAACCGAAATAGCCATTGGGGCTATATCACCGCAATTAAAATTTTATCAGTCGGAACTGATACCCTATTTGCTTTTTACTGTTCAGTCTAAACTTTGACATTAATGTTTTACCCGGATAAAAGCAACTGAGATAGCCATTGGGGCTATATCACCGCATTCAAAATTTTATCAGTTGGAACTGATAACCTTTTTCCTTTTTACTGTACAAAACCTGGAAGTTAAGGTTTTACCCCGATGAATGCCATTGGGGCTATATCACCGCATTCAAAATTTTATCAGTTGAAACTGATAACCTTTTTCCTTTTTACTGTACATAACCTGGAAGTTAAGGTTTTACCCCGATGAATGCCATTGGGGCTATATCACCGCATTCAAAATTTTATCAGTTGGTGGAACTGATAACCCCTATTTATTTTACTTTTTCTTATCTATAACTTTTAAAGTAAAATGCACAGACCCTTGGACTTGTAGATACTATAATTATAATAATTACGATTATTATGTACAATAATTTAACGTATCTCCATTTATTAATTTCGACTTACAATTTGATGTTGACTTTTTCCTGAGTCACCTAAACCAGCCCTGGATCCAGACGACTGGCTCCCAGAGTCTTCAGATCGTGTGACTGTAGACGATAACATTGAAAACTTGGCCGCAGAGCCCGTCAATATCACTAGAGACGTGTCAGTGACAATGCTAACTGATACGTGCTGATACTGAGACCGTCATTAAATCACAAATGATCATACTATCCTTTCTGGGATTGGGGGCTATAAAATACAGTTTACCTCACCGGTTGCGTTCAGGATTCTGTGCCTGTGTGTGGCACGGGTACATTACAAATTTTGAAAAACAATATTTCAATGAAGCTGTTGAATGCCTTTTATAGATTGGTGCTATTTCTGAATGCCAACCTTGTCAAGGACAATTCTTGTCAAATATCTTCCTTACATCTAAACCGAAAAGCAAAATGAGATTCATACTTAACCTTAAAAACAAATGTATACAAACTGACCATATCAAATTAAAAAGTACATTCGGTTTACACTTAACCACAAATGTATGAACAGCTATATGATTATTTACCGTGATAAGTTTGGTATGAATTTAAAGTTGTGCCATAAGAACTTTAAGAAGGTGCTTCCCGCGAGTGGATTAGATCAGAGGATTGGTTCCCTGCACCACGCCGGTGCACCGAACGGTTTGTGTTCATCAAAATCATGAAACTGGTTACGAAAGTCCTATGCAGCACAGGATTTTATCTGCCTTGTATTTAAATGATTTGTTTTTAAGAAATCAGTCTTCTCAAAATGTATTGACAAATATCGAGATGACTAGAAATGCACTGATGTCCTTAGTGTTTATCATAGACGAGGACAAAAGCGTACGAATACCCTTAATGACATGCAAATTTTAGGCATGATAATAGATTCCATATGATGTCTCTGAGCTTACTTTTTGACAAACAGTTACACATTAGAACCGAATTGGAAACTTTTACAAAAATGAGGCGCTGTAGGATTAGAAAATTCGTGCAAATCATTGGTCTACTAGTTTTGATGACTGGTTCACGAATATCTCCAGTACTTTGGTTACCCGATATTCAATGGTGGATTAGTGTCATAGACTAACTAAATCACCCTATCAGAAACGACGCTTATGCTATTGAAACACATCATTCTGACGCCTCAACACCTGGGTGAGAGGCAAACGGCAACAATTAAAGGGCAAATGGTCGATGTTCAAGTAGTGAACAAAAACAGCATACTTACTTTTAAAGAGCTGCCGCCATTATAGTTTTAAATTTTTTTCCCCTAGAATTAATACAAGTGCCAAATACTTTTCCGCATCGATATTACCACTGCGATAGTTCATATCAATCGTACGGGTGGTATCCAATTCCCTCATCGTACAAAAATAACTAAAGAGATGCAACAGTGGTGCGAAGCTAGATTATTTTTTAATTTTCACATTCTATTGTAGATCATATGAAAATGTTATTGCCGATACAGACTAACGTAAAACGCACCCTGATATGGAACGGGAGATAGCCGGACATTCAGCTAGGTAGAGCATTCCGGGCCAGCCAGCCGGACATAGACCTATTCGAGTCGAATCAACAATAAATGTAATAGATACATATCGTGGCACACGGATGTTGACACGGTTTCTATTAATTAATTTACAGTGGTCAATCGTGGATATGTTATGCTTTTTCACCGTTTTCAATGGTTGTGAAAATGGCTAGAAGAAATCGTTCAGACAACGCATAGTAATAGTTCCAATATGGCTTACACAGCCGTGGTTCCCCTTATTTAAAACTCTTTTTATATCAGATATCGTACATTTTCACGTAACGATAACGCTCACTGCAGCTCGTAGATGCAGTCCACCGTCACTCTGGTTGCAGGACTGCTATCAGGGAAACATTATTAAGTCGAATTCTGCCAGCTGCCTTGTTATGATGGTATTGCTGCGACAATAGAGTATTTGACTTTACTAAAAATATGTTAAGCTGGTCTTTTTTCTTTAATTTTAATATTATTTAATTATAAAGTCTTCAAAATAAAACCCTGATTTTCAGAAATCTACAAAATAAATTGCACAAATACTGAAAATTATGAGTATGAAATCACAAGATTGCTATTGTTATATTATTGTAAACAATTTGAGATAGACGTGAGTAATTCTCGTGAACGTAATATAAATAAAATTTGAGAAAGCTTCTCAAAAACAGTCAATTACCCTATTTAGTTAATCTTTATATGACTTCAGTCCTTATGTAGTTGCCTAACTTATATGTGTTGCAACGGTTAACAGTAGGTATGGGTCCCTAAACTCATCAGCATTATCGTTGATAATTAGGGTCTAGATTATCCAAGTAGGAGTGTAGGACAGAATAATAAGATTTATACAGGGGTGTTTCGGCTTATTCCCCCTATGCCTAAATATAGTGTTACCTCGGACACTAACCGTGTTTTAAGTCACTTGAGCACTTGGTTCCCCAATTAAGAGCTTGACTTAAACTGTCCAGAAAGACCAACACGCTATTGATGCTTGGAACAGCGCACAGATAAAGGATTATTTCTAAAATAATTGTATAAATCATTGAAATTTCCAACGCTCTTATCAGTATTAAAATTCCAGATATCTTTAAAAACTTCCCGGTCTGGCTCCAATCAACCAGTTCTCCTTTTACCTGTTTTTTCAACGTTTTTTTTTTTTTTTATATTTTTTTTTCTATTCGCCCAGCGAAAACTTTACAGTTACCCTACACCTATAGCAGGTGTACCTACTTAGATAAGTCGAGGTCCGTACTTTATTCATCAGCTCAAGCTGTCCTTCGTAAAATAGGTGGATGACGATCCAGCAATTTCCTCGAAGAGGAAGACATACCCTTAGCCTCTTGATAAAGGGCACACTGAGTGAGTGTGGGGTAGACGTTACCATGTTTTTGCAAGTGCGAGTGCCGCGCGCTCGCTTGGCGTCAGTGTTGAACTGTCGACATTATCTGCAACACAGCAGAGTGGAGTAGTAATTCCACTACTATCACCCGTTTTTACCCGGGTAATTACCGATGACAACCAGTTGTCCTTTGCTCGAGCAATCATCAACAATCATACGCCATCAGGCGAATAGATGCTTAGATTACCTACATTATCAAAAACTTAAAATTACGTGTCTGTAATTATGCAATGCAAACAATATTATATACTACAAATTAATATTATAATGCATACTGTATAATATTTTGTAATAAGTACATCTGATACTCAATATTTTAATATTGATTTGATTTCTTACAATCGATGTGTCATTGACAATACTTTCTTACATGACTCTCAAAGTCTACATGTGTATATAAAATCTACAAATACTAATTTCGAGGACGAAGTGCGTTGTATAATTAGTGATTAAACGAACTTACCTTAGTGAAGTTCTATCATAATTATACGTAGCACTTCGTCCGAAGAAATTAGTATGTACTCCCAACCCTCCCTAAAAGCAAGCGCAACCCTGTATTTCATTAAAAATAAAAAAGTATATGCCAATGACAAAGATTTGCCTAGGTATGTATATAGCTTTAAACTAAATGACGATACAGAACGATAAAATGGCGAGGTAAGTTGTATCTACCCTCAGACAGAAGATTTTTTTCTTTACTATATTCTCTCAACATAAGTGCAAGAGTGGTGTCACTAAGGCGAGACTACATGTGTATATAAAATCTACAAATACTAATTTCTTCGGACGAAGTGCTACGTATAATTATGATAGAACTTCACTAAGGTAAGTTCGTTTAATCACTAAGTATGCTTTATCGCAATCCATGTTTATAAATAATACACTTTCAATTTTATCGTGGGCATTGTTTGAACGAGGAAAATGTTAAACACGAATAATAAATAACCAAACCCGTTTTTATCGGTAGGAAGTTCAGATTTTGTTGTATTTAAATCTGCTTAAAGATCCTAGCTCCGGGCTTAATTTGACGCAACTATACTATGACAAAGTAACTTTGTCGTTTCTTTTTAATTATCTACTGATTTTATGAAATTAAGGAAATTTCGTTACCTGAAAAACTAAAAACGTTTAAAGAACATTTTTCGCATTTTTATTTTTAACCGAATATAAAAACTTATTAAGTCTCTAAGTTTTTTTAAAAGTACACTGTACACCGATTACTTCATATAATTAGGTGTTTCTCTACCGATTTACGTGGACGACTTTGCGCCTTTGGGCTTTACTCTTCGCCTTAAAATTAGGACTACTCATAGTAATCCACTCCAGAACCTTTCTTCCCCATCGGTTATCGGTTCTTCGAGCGATGTGGCCTGCCCATTGCCACTTCAACTTGCAAATTTTAACAGCTACCACGAACCGGAAGACGCAGCGTAGGGAGGCCTCCCACTAGATGGACCGACGACATTGTGAGAGTCGCGGGCATCCAGTGGATGCAAAAGGCAGGCTGTCGTTCAGTGTGGAGGTTAAAGGGGGAGGCCTATGTTCAGCAGTGGACGTCTTCTGGCTGATGATGATGATGATGATGATAGTAATCCTAGTAACCTTAAAGTTTTAAAATATTTTCTAGTCATAATTGCAGTGAGCTCGCAAAATAAAACTTATGTGGATATACAGGAAACAGGCAACGCGGAAAGGCTGTACTAAGGCAAAAGAGGTTATGCTTTTTATTTATGAACAACTTTTAATATGGCACCAACTCAGAAATACCATATATTTTATCGAGTGTTAAGACAATTTTCTAAGGAACTGCTGATATTTTTTTCGCGATTTTAGGGTTTGTCCTATTTTAAAAAATTTTCATAATGTAACCCTGTAGAATTATATGATTATATATATTTATTTTATGAATATATCTGAATATGAGTATTTTTTGATTTATTACTTTTTAATATTAATCTGAATCAACATCTAAAGCTGACATAAAAACGTTTCAAAGAATCGAGATGTGAATTTTTATTTTATTTAATACTAGTTGTTGCCTGCGACTTCGTAAGCGTAGATTTTAATATTAACATTCAACACCCTTTTGCTCCCTATAATACCACCCTTTAGCACATCCTTTCTTAGTAGATCTCTAAGAAAATCTTCTGTAAGGGAATCTCTTATGGAATCTAATTGCCAAATTTTAGCTTTGTACGTCAAGGAAATACCTAATAGATTGAGGTCGTAGGTACTAGGTAGTAATGCCCCGGGTATTGTTGGTGTCTATAGGCAGCGGTGACCACTTACCATCAAGTGGCCCGTCGCTTGTTTGCCACTTCTCTTCTCTATCTCTACTTATAAATTTATTATTATAAATTAAACTCGCTTTCTGCGTCTGTCTGTCTGTGTGTCTGCACGCACCGGATTTTGATGCGGTTTTCACCATCACTTAGATGAATACACGGATGGTTTATCTATATAACTAGCGAGCCGCCCCCGGCTTCGCACGTACATTACACCCGTGCAAAGCCGAGAGGATCCCTGGTATATCTCTACATAGTATAAATTAAAGTCGCTTTCCGCGTCTGTCTGTCTGTCTGTATGTCTGTATGGCCGCTAACTCCTTCTAAACCATGTAACGGATTTTGATGCAGTTTTCACCATCAGTTAGATACGTTTTCACGGAAGGTTTATATATATATATATATAACTAGCGACCCGCCCCGGCTTCGCACGTAAATTACACCCGTGCGAAGCCGGGCGGGCGGGTCGCTAGTTCTATATAAAAATAGTCTTAGTAGTGATGAGTCAGTCAGTCAGTGCTATTTTGCTTTTGTATATGTAAATTTTGGGAATTTTCATCGTGTCCTTGGCATGTATGACGAATATAAACTTGATATTCATTAGGTTTCTATTTACTTTATCAATGTACGTGACTATTTAACATTCCATTGGCAGGGTCACCTTGGCCCGTCTAGGTCGAGAGGCAATTCAGACCGCTGTAGGGGTTGTAGTTTAGTGCCGGTGACAAGAATTTGAATAATTATCGTGTCTATTTACCCTTTTACTTTCACTTTTTGACATTGTCCAAACGGGTAATCATTTTGTCTGCAAGGGGTATTATTCCAAAGGTAAAGACTTCTGCCCACTATATTAGGCCCTAACCATGAAAGTAACCTTATTATTGGCACATGATTACAAAACATCATCATCATCACCATCAGCCATAAGATGTCCACAGCTGAACATAGGCCTCCCGCTTAGAACGCCACACTGTACGGACATTGTTCTTTAGTAGCTAACAAGTTATGTGGTGGTACGAAACCCTCATTGTACGAGCCCGACACGCACTTGACCGGTTTAATAAGTCTCTACACTCATTAGCCAGACTCTAGCACGTTCACAGTATGGAACGATATAGTAGGCAAAGTTCCTACATGTGAAAATTCTTGCGAAGACTATTTTTTTGTTACAGACATATTTACAATCTAGTGTAAACACCATTAAGTAGTTCATGAAAACCATCATGTTTACTCTAAAACAAAGCCAATATTCATTGAATTCTTCAACGGAGGGTCGTTTGGCGTCAAGTTCATTGCGGTTGTTCACTCATGCCGTGTACGTCATTGTTTAGATAACTATTGTTTAATCTGCAGTTCTTGATCGCGTCTAGATACTTATCTGCAATGTTTAATCTATCTATCTCAATGCATGGTATGTTAATAAATAAAGGTAGGATGATCGAGACTAATAATAATTATAGTAATGACTGCTCCGTTGGCCCAGGTAGTGGTGAACCTGCCTTCTGCGCTTGGGGGCGTGGGTTCGATTCCCACCTAGGGCAAACATTTATGTGATCAACATTTGTGTTTGTTCTATATCTGGGTGTTAATATATATTAAAAGAAATATGTCTCTGGCAGCCATAGTACAAACTTTGATTAGTCAAGGGTCAGATGACCGTGTGTGCAAAAATGACCCGAATATCAATTTATTGATTGATTGATTGATTGTTCCAGGTACGAGAAGTGGGAGCGGGAGCGGGGCGGGGGCGGCGGCGGTGGCGGCGCCGGCGCAGGCGGCGGCTCGGGCGCACCCGGCGGCGCCTGGGTTGGCCGCGAGCGCGACCGTGAGCGCGACCGGGAGCGCGAGCGACAAGCGCGCGCGCACCAGATGTCGCAGGCGCACGCCGCCGAGCCCGATGCCTCGTCTCTCTTCCCGGCGCCAGTTAGGGTGAGTACTTCCTCACATTTTTTGTTTATATCGACTTATACTGTTGGCCTTATGGCCTCTACCTTGACCGGACTAGTTAGCGAACGCAGAGTGCGTTCGGCGTAACTTGGTGGTTTAAGTTTTCGGCGACTAGCTCACCTCGAAGGTACGAACCTTGGCTTGGGCCGTCGCCGGGAGTAGGAATCAGACTTGCCCAGGCACCCCAGAGGGGGTGTGCCCTGTAGCCCTAGCGGTTTGTTGAACTGATTGATTATTTGGAGATAACCTAACCGATCTTCTAACAGATCCCGCCGGCGGGATCGCTTTGTGTGTTGTGCCTCTGGTAGCCGACGCCTGTACCAAAAACGGAATATTTCCTATTGCAAGGAGCAGTCGGATCGGTACTTCCTCACATTGTGTTCCTTGGTTTTTATACTGTCCGGGCCACAGACCTATTTCTAAGTAGACTTCACAAGCGGTCCAAACTATATAAAAACTATTTTTATTCGTATTTATGCGATATCTCAACTTGATTTGCTTACCTGTTTCATGACACAACTTTTGAAGGGAACGTACCGGTGTCCGATACACGCCATCTTTGATTTGAAATATAAAAGTAAACATAAGAAGTGTTCGACCACAACTCAGTTGCAATTACCAATTCTAGACACAGCAACAAAGTCATAACAAACACGTTATCTATTCTGACCTAAAGAGACCTGCACACGGTAATAAACTTGCACTGGGTTCAAAACTGAATATGTAATGGTCCCGACAGCATTACCGGTAGCGTACAACTTTTGGACGTTTATAGCTGGTTCGGACAGTGGGAAAATACCGCCGTGCTACGTCATTGCATACCGAATTCCATGCGATGCCGACAAGGCTCCCACGAAACACTTCGCCTTTCTTTTTTCTGAGATTTATATCTGCGGTTACTTTTACTGCGAACAGTCGTGTTAGGGGCTTCTTAATAATCAGCAAACGGTTTCTAAAAGTTTATATTTCATATCGTTTTTTTTTCTGATCTGAGTCTCATAATAATGAATAATAAATATTTGGGACATTTTTGCACACACGGTTATCTGACCCCAGACTAAACAAAGCTTGTGATATGGCAGCCAGAAACAGATATACATACACATATAGTTTTAAATACTTAAATAGATATTAACAACCAGATATAGAACAAACACAAATGTTTATCACATAAATGTATGTCCTAGGTGGGAATCAAACCCCTCAGAAGGTAGGTTTATTACTAACTGGACATAAATGCAATATTATTTACTTGTTGCATTCTACCCTTCAATGCTTATGGCTCACATACAGTTACACTTGTGTGGTATTTACTATATAGAAAGTAGAAAAATACTAGTAGGTATATTCCTTGTATGTTTCCGATTAATTGCAAAAGTAAACCAAACCGATGATCCAGAATATATCTTGATCAAATAAGGCCAATTCCCAAAAATGTTTGCCCAGGTCTTATGTTAATCAACGCGACATCGACCGGCTGTGATTAAATCTTAAAGATAACGAATTAAAATTCAAAACCGACTGAAGCCGAAGGTTTAAATGGTAGCAATAATGAAATTGGACCGTTCCGGATTATCTCTTTGCGAGCGTTCCGTCGGTTCATAATTAAAAAAGTTCATTGGTAAAGGGGTGGGCGTGGTAAGCTGAAAACGAACTCCCGTTGCCAAGTTGTGTTTGTCTTGACTGTCAGAGCAGTGTCTTTTCAATCAATATACTGACATCATTATGTTTTTTTATCTATACTAATATTATAAAGAGGAAAGATTTGATTGTTTGTTTGTTTGTTTGTTTGCATTGAATAGGCTCCGAAACTACTGAACCGATTTGAAAAATTCTTTCACTGTTAGGATGCTGCACTATCCCCGGTTGACATAGGCTATATATCCCGGCTTCGCCCGTGCGAAGCAGGGGCGGCCTACTATTAAATAATAAGCTTGCGTTTGACCACCATCACGCCTGATGTTAAGCGATGATGCGGTCTACGTTGGAGCACGCTTGCCTAGAAGGAACCGATTCACTCGTGATTTGAAGACACCCAGATTTACCTGTTTGAGTTTTCTTTCTGAATTAGGGTAAGGTAAACTGTTATAAATCGGATGTGTTTAAATAATAATAATATTTGGGACATTTTTTCGCACGGGTATAGATTATAGCTTATGTCACCCGGGGATAGTGTAGCTTCCCGTCAGTGAAAGAATTTTTCAAATCGGTTCAGTAGTTTCGGAGCCTATTCAATGCAAACAAACAAACAAACAATCAAATCTTTCCTCTTTATAATATTAGTATAGATTAACAACCAGATATAGAACAAACACAAATGTTCATCACATAAATTTTTGTCCTATGTGGGAATCGAACCCACGCCCCCAACATCAGAAGGTAGGAAAGCCCTGACTTTCCCGACAAATTCAAAATAAAATAAATAGTCTATTATTAGGTTTGGACATATTTGAGCGCTTACCCTATATCCATGTTTTAATTATCTTTGACGTATTAATTTCTTATGTGTGCAGTTTTCCTAGGTCTTGGGTATTAAATTAAAAATATCTGTTTTCCTTTAAGATGCTCTTGTATTGTGTCTGGTTGATAAGAATATTTCTGTTTGTTATTTAATTGAAATAAGCTACAGGTTCCTTGTTAATCTTTTAGGTTGATAATATGTTTTTATTTACGCATAATTACGTATCCAGATAGCCCGTTGGTCCAGTTGGTAGTGAACCTGCCTTCTGAGCTTAGGGGCGTGGGTTCGATTCCCACCTAGGACAAACATTTGTGTGATGAACATTTGTGTTTGTTCCATATCTGGGTGTTAATATCTATTTAAGTATGTATTTAAACCTATATATGTATGTATATCAGTCTCTGGCAGCCATATCACGCTTTGCTTAGTTTGGGGTCAGATGACCGTGTGTGCAAAAATTTCCCAAATATTTATTATTTATTTATCTACTTTTATTCATCTCTACATAAAAAAATAGTCCTTTAACTTTTGATGATGATGATGATGCAGAAAAAGTGTTTCTTAAATAAAATTACAATGTTTCGTGGATCACATGCTGCAAACGATCAATCTAAACAAAGAATGATGTACCAAAACTAATTCTTGTTTTTGAAAGACTATACATTGACATAATTACATCATAGAAAAGGAGGAAGTCGCTGTCGCTACCAGGTAGGTATATAACGCGGGGTGCAGCTAGTACATAAATAGAAATATGGCGCGAGCTTCTCCCGCCCTCTCCAGATGTCCAAACCAGCGGAGTCTAAGGCAAATAAGTTATGAAGCAGGACCAAATGAACATCGTTATCATGATTTCAGCTGTAGGACGTCCACTGCTGGACATAGGCCTCCCCTCGATCTCCAAAAGGGCCAGTTTGAAGCGGCCTGCATTTAGCGTTTCTCTGATAAAGATATCCATAGTACTTGCATAGTTGTCAACAGGCCACAGTGGTCAACTCAATTGCATTCAACAACAACAAACATGTTATATGACTTGTATGTAATTCTATTGTGATTCCAACGTGTCACGTGTCAACGTGTTACGGTTGCAATCGGTGTCACGTGCCAATTGGACTCCACGTGTGAGTTAACAATTTACAATATCGTTTCACACATTCAAACTTATGTCCACTCTCTAAACTTAATATTTTTTGGTAATAGGCTCAGAAAAAAATATTGGAAGTGTTATAACTACAGTTTCTCCTTTAGCTCTTAAATCCTATTGTTACTGGGTAGGTGACGTCATCACAAATACAATATGGCGGCATGTAAAGTAGGTAGAAAAATAAATGCACCTCCTTATCTGACGTATTTTTCATTCAGGTGTACCATTTACGTAAAATTATTCGTTCTTTTTTTTCTTGATCTTTTTTTAATACAATTGGTCATCTGACTCCTAACTAAGCAAAGCTTGTACTATGAATGCCAGGGACTGAACACATATAGATATGTACTATACACTGACTGACTTACTGTATAGAATACATAATATTATATTTTTAAATATATACTTAAATAGAGATTAACGCCCAGATATAGAACAAACACAGATGTTCCTCACATGAGTGTTTGTCCTAGGTGGGAATCGAGCCCACGACCCCAAACGCAGAAGGCAGTGTCACTGGGTCACCGGGCGAATGTATACCATTTCCGAAAAAATATTCATTTTGAAAATGAACGAAAATAAATTTTAAAGACTGATACTTGCTACTATTCAAGTTCTCTGATTATGTATACGTTTCAATCAGAAGGCGATTAAAGCAACCGTTTCATAGAGTTCACTCACAGACCTATATTCAAGTAGACGCAACAAGTTGACTTACTTTGTATGTCATATTTCCAATGCAATTATGATTAATCGTCGTAATTGAGTACGGCTAAAATCAGTCTGCTCAATCGGTGCAGCGACAACACGTGTCAGTTTGAAACGAAAATGGGTAATTGTGCAATACTGAGTTGTAAGCCACACAAATAGAGTTGGCCGACAGAATAAAAATATTTCTTTTCACAGGTTAGTACTTTTAGGTACGAAAAATTTGACACGCTTCAAATTAATTTTCATACAGTTTGGACCGCTTGTGAAGTCTACTTAGATATAGGCCTGTGAGCTCACTAACAGCTGTTTGCGATTGCAATTATTAATTTCCATGTCAGAAAGACATGTTTTTTTTTGTTTTTTTACGCGGATAAGTCCGCGTTAGGCCACCAACTCGCCTGTTGGTAAGCAACGATGTGGTCGAAGATGAAGCACGCAGACTTAAAAAATACCTATTCACTCTGGCCTTGAAAAGGCCCAGGTTATATCAGGTTCTCAGGAAACAAGGAAGCTGCAGCAGGTTGTTTCAGTCTTTGGTCGTACAGATTAGAAACGTAGAATCGAAACGTTTGGTACGTATCCAAGGAATATCCACAATGGGTGGTAGTGGGCTGTTTTCCTACTTGTCCTGTAGTAGAAAGGGGATGGGGTCATGTAGCTCTGATGCACTAATGTATTAGAAGCAGCTTTTCATTTGAAACAAACTACCGTTCCGCCAATTTTATGTTACGGATGGAAGGAACGTTAACGCGAACGACACCACGCATGCAACCTTTTCCAGACACGTAACTTTAACGCTGTTGCACAAATAACTGTTTCTAAGAAGCGTATCTAGTCGCGGTAAACTGTCTTCGAATCGCGTGATCGGCCGCAGTAAAAGTGAAGTATGCCGATTGAAGCTGCCTTACCATAGATCTTTAAAATTATAGACACCGCAAGCACGTCAACTTGTATGAAAACCCAAGTTGCAATTTTTTTGTACTGACGCCACAAGAGCTATTTATTGTTAGTTTAATTCCATTCTAAATAATTTTTACCTAAAGTTACCAATATTCTAAATTCATTTGTAACCGTTTGGTTTGCATAGTTTCTAAATAAATAGAAGTGATTGGCCCCCGACAGTCTGACTAGTTTAGGGGCCTCTAGGATAATTACTGTTGCTTACTTTACATTGTGCCCGAATAAATGATTTGTATACGCACAGCCAACTGGAAAAGTTTTTACAGTTTACTATGACGCAATTTGGTATTTTTCGTATTGACGACTAACGTGCTACTGCCAAAGTCAAAATTCAAAGTCAAATAATTTATTGCACATTATGCTAAATAGGTGAAAACTTATATAAACATAATGACCCAATTAGGGTATGGCAATTTATATGTATGATGCAGAAATATCGAGCGCCAAGACGACAGATATCGATACTAAATTATGCGGCGTGCTAGTTGGAACAATAATCATGTTCCAACTGCCGGGACACAAACCTTCTATCAGTCTCAGAGAGACAGAATGAGCCCTAATCCACCATGCTGGCCCATTGCAATGTCGTATGTTTTTGAACTTTTCAGGCTCATGGGCACACAGGTTTCTTCACGATGTTGTTTACCTTGAACCTTCACCGTTTTTGAGCGATGGCATCGAAACTGCACATAATTTACTTAAGTAATAAATTTAACGTAGGTGCAGGGCCGAGGATCGAACTAGGTGCCGTCAGATTGTAAACCGCACATGCTACTGCTCGGCTACCATCGCTCACTGGACCATTGATCCAACTTAAGACGGCCCATAGACATACAAAGTAGGTGCGGTGCATTCGCGGAGTCTATCCTGATATAGGTCAGTGATGACTTACTGTTGTGAGGAGCGCACGTGTCTTCAAACAGATCCAGCATCCATGTTGACCACCTTGACAGTAACCACCGTTCAGCCACTTTATCTTGATCCCGGATAAGCTGTGTAGGGTCACGTCAATCGTTACAGTCGGTTCCGGCGATCGAGACGAGGAAGATCAACTACATCTGGCCGCGCCAATGTCAACCGAGTTCGAGGCCGCGTCTTGTTTACATCTCGACTTACTATATATTACTTATTACATTCTGGGCCCTTATCCTCATCTCAAACGTGATTCCTTGCCATAAACGCGTTACATCATAGCATTAAAATGTATAGAAAAGATTGAACGCTCATCCACACAATTATCATAGATATGTGACAATCGCATACTGTGCGTTTTACTGTTGCGTTTCGCATACGGTCTTTTTTGCTTATTATGTGGAATGAGTTCCTCCTGAGGCTTTCCGGGTGACTAATTATCACATGGGGTTCTTCAAAAGGGCTGTTAATAGTCTTTTAAAGGTTAACAACGTATCTGTGATCCCTGGTGTTACATGTATCTATAAGCAACGGTGATCGGTAGGCGGCCGTTAGCTTGTTTGCCACATATGGCATAAAAAATATTTACTCTGTGCCCTTAGTGTTTATGATCACATAAACTCGTGTCGCGGCCGCGTTACGTTATTTGCATGTAATTGGCAATGGCAAGTTTGCTAATGCGATAACGCGCTCGTTTTGAACGACACAATAACGTGGAGTAAGCTAGCGCGTTTCGTGCTCGTGTCAAGTGAATGTAGTATCCAATCGGAAGACGCGTTTGATTCGTTTGACATATTCGAATTTTGTAACCATGATTACCGCGTTATAACACGTTTACTGCTTGTTATGTGGTTTCATACAGAATAAGGGCCCTGATGAATCACGATTCCCGATACATATACTCATGTTGCCAAAACGTTATTTTTTTAAGTGCTCCTACTAATGGCTCTGCTATATTGACGCAACCTTCTATGTTACTCAGAAAAGAATTAGTCTAGCATTAGGTTGCTATTATGTTTAACATTACCGCTGTATTGAATTCCATCTCGATTTCGTGCCAGATGTTAAAAATACTTTTTCATCTCAACGGCTCGGCTTTCTTTATCGTTTAAAATCTGCGCGTAAAAGTCGTTTTTGGTCGCAAGCGTAGAAAGTAAATTCGAAATTTAAACGTGATGAATTTGTCGAACCTTTAAATTTTTTCAATGTAAAAACATTCCAACCTCGTTGAATAGCATCTCAAATAGTTTGTTTCAAGAAGGTCCCTATCTTAACTTAGAAGAAATACAATATTTGCCTCGCTAAGGTTAGATGAAAAGTTGTGTGTTTCGCTAGGCACCAAAGTTATTCTGCGTATCGTACCTTTGAAACCCTCGCTATGCTCAGGATACAAGTCATAACCAGCCTATTAAAAGTCCACTGCTGGACTTTTAGCCTACCCCCGAAAGGGTGATTGGGCCATATCCACCACGCTGGCCCAGTGCGGATTGGTGGATTCACATACGCCATTGAATTCCTTCTCCGTACGTATGCGCAGGTTTCCTCACGATGTTTTCCTTTACCGAAAAGCCAGTAGTATGAAAATCCGTACATAAGCTCCATAGAGCTCATTGATACGGGCCCGGGGTTTGAACCCGCGACCTCACGCTTTCAAGTCTAGTGGTCTCCCAAATGGGCTACCACGGCGTAGGATACAAGTACTCGCGCCAAAAAAACAAATACCTATTTCACTAGCGACTAGGAATGCGTTTAACCAAATGACGATATAAATTATCTTTAGTTTGACCACAATCTCATCTGATGGGAAGCGATGATCTAGTCAAAGATGTAGCACGCTTGCGATACTTTGGAATGATTGATCTGCAGACTTTGATGTATTAAATAAATTTGTTTTGTTTTCAATAGATTACCCATTTTAGATGTAATTTAAAACTTGTAGAACCTGCAGATGTTACGAACATGAAAATAATTATAACAGATACCAGTTAATCTGTCTCGGGAAACCTGAGAGGCAGTCCAATCTAGTTCTGGTCCTGTTAACTCGCACCTGCGGCACCGCTCGCTTATTGCTTGTTTACAATTTTTAGGGTTCCGTACCCAAAGGGTGTAAACAGAACCAATTACTATATAAGCTTACGCTGTCTGTCTGTCCGTCGGCTGTATCTTTCGAACCGTAATAGTTAGCCAATTGATATTTTCACAGAATATGTAATGTTACGGCGGATTAACTAAGACATAGTAATAAAGTCAAAAAGTAAAAACTAAAGGGTCCATACAACAAGCGTTTTTTAAAACGTATTTTTGTATTAGCTCTAATGTACAAACGGTATTACGTACAAGCGTCAAGCTTGGCGTGATTATAGTAAACATTCTAAAGTAGGTATAACAACAAATTATAAATAATGGCCAAGCGCAAGTCGGCGACAAATTTCTGTTCACCACCGGTTCTCGTACGATCACCGAAGTTAAGCAACGTCGGGCGCGGTCGGTACTTGACTACTTGGATAGGCGTTGATGGGATGTTGTCTTTTTGCACTACTTTTTAACGCAGTGCGCAAGCTTGACTTGCACTTGGCCAGTTTATTTTATTATTAAGTGGTTTCCTAAAAACTTTCTATAAAAGCAAAATAAATAAAAATGTAACGACCCTTCGAATTTGGATTCCATCAGTTGGGTTTAACGAGACACATAGGTAATCCGTCTATCCTTTTACGGAAATTCTTTCCGTTGTTGCTTGGAAGAAATCGCTTTTAGCGATAAGGCCGCCACTTGCACTAGCTTGTGACTGTTTTCTATCTGTTAGTAATTTTTATTTCTGGCGTACACAATAAATGTTGGTTGAAATCTCAAATTGCTTTATATAAGCGGCTTCCGAGACGTGTTGATGTATATGTTCAGTTTTTAAAAGCGGTTGGTTATCTCAGGCGGCTGGATGCACTCGCGCGACCCACTTTAGTACAGAACGGCGCATATGCTCACATGCACACCAGTGTAATTAAACTCTCCCCGGCCCCCACCGCTCGCTATCACGGGTTCAACGAGACACATCGCTGGAAGGCTTCTCTTGCTTAAACTACATGTATACACGTGACACAAGTTACACGTATATGTCTGATAAACGCGTGCATTCAATGTACAGAGTTATTGATAGAGAGAGATAGCGAGTGTCCGATTGTATTTCCCATCAGCAACTTGTCAGGAGCCAACTTTTTAAGATTGGCGCTTGCCCTGTACTAGGTAGGTATCATTATCATCATCATCATCATCATCATCAGCCAGAAGACATCCACTGCTGAACATAGGGCTCCCCCTTTAACCTCCACACTGAACGACAGCCTGCCTTTTGCATCCACTGGATGCCCGCAACTCTCATGTCGTCGGTTTGGCCTACCTACGCTGCGTCTTCCGGTTCGTGGTCTCCACTCAAGACCCTTTCTTCCTCATCAGTTTTTTTATTTTTAATATTTGGTTTCTAAATGGCAATAACTTTATTGTTTAAAATAAGAAGGATAGCCCCCGTTTACCCAGCAATCCTAACTCTGATATTCATAGACGTAAATAATGGTATCTCGTATCCTCACGACACCCTCAAGTGATATTTTGGCATACAAATCATCACTTGAGGGTGACTGGAGGATTCGAGGTACGTTTATTTACGTCTATGAATATGGGGGTTAGGAGCCGATCCTTGCACCAAACATTTGCTCAGCCTTTCTATTCTTTCTGCTGAGCAAAGGCCTCAATTTCTTTCCAGGTATCTCTATTCTCTGCCAAGTTTGGCCAATTGGGGTAAAAGGCGCGAAAATCGTTGCCACCTTATTCGAGGTCGACGCACCTAAAAATAATCAAAAATATTTAAAAAAAAAAAAAAAAAAATTGGTCATAAAACCATGGAACTAAAGTTGTTAAGTACGATATATAGGAAAGCGGACTGCGAGAAGTTGTACTTGTAGAGAATGGTACTTATCAATAAGTCAATAACCCTGTATGAGTTCTTGTTATGTCCTTTCTGTGGTGTTAATAAAGTGTTGTATTGTATTTTATGAGTGTTTACCGAAGATAATAACCACTGACTGAACAGCCTCACTGTTACTCTGTCGACGCAGTCCCATTAATCGAAACTAGAGATGCCACGAATATTCGGCAACTTTTTTCGTATTCGGTATACGGCCGAAAGTTACGTACTATACGGCCGCATGCTGAACACCAAATCATGAAAAAGAAAACTCATGTTGCTTAAAAATGTATTGATTGTAATTATAGATTACTCAACGCCGTCTTATTTTTTTACACCTTGGGTTACATTATTGGAGTTTTAGTAAGGATCCCTATTTTTATGACAATATAACTTATGTCACCCGGGGACAGTGCTTCCCAATAGTGACAGTATTTTTCAAATCGGTTCAGTAGTTTCGGAGCCTATTCAATGCAAACAAACAATCAAATCTTTCCTCATTATAATATTAGTATAGATTACATTTAATACTTAAGGAAAATTTCTAGCAGTGGTAAGTTGTGATGAATGAAAACAATTTTTTCAGCATTCTTTGACTGCAAACGATTACGTCTTTCCTAATAAACTATACCTCTTTCTGAAAATAGCTTCTTCCTATGAACTCCACTGCCGCAAAACGATAGATAAATATTAGCGAATGACACATGTCGTAACCTGTTACCCATGAAATTTACACGTATTTTGCCGAATATTCGGCGCTTCCGCCAAGAGCGACGCCAAATATTCGGTATTCGGCAAAATCACTATTCGTGCATCACTAATGGTTACCTACATTTGCCAGCAATTAATATTGGCGATGCAAGCCGCTTGTTATTGTACGTAAATTTTCTTGTGCCGCTTTGTGAAACCAGTTGTGTCACCTTGTCAAGGCCGCACCTACATACATATTAATACATATAAATTCCTAGATGTTGCGCGTGCTGAATATATGTACTACATGTATCTTAGTTTATTGGGTTCGTTCAGATTTGGAGATCTAACTCCCCATTAAGGGAGCCCAAGGAAGATAACAGCGCGGTGTGGCCCCGCCGGAAGAAGCGGAAAAACGCTCTGAGCATTACCCGGGGTGTTGCTTCAGGCACCGCCAACGCGCTAGAAGGATATCAGTGCATTTCTATACTGGGTTACGCGCAAATGTTGTACTAAGCCGAAAGTGGTCCATAGTACCCATAATTATAAACAACTTAACCAATGGGAGCAACTCTGAAATCGCAAAAAAATACTAGTTGTTCCATAGAAAACGGTCAATGACACTCGACAAAATGTATAGAACAGATTATATTTTTTCCACGAATTCACCGTTGGCACCCCTATTAAAAGTTGTTCATAATGATGAGCATAACTGCTTAGTACACACTTTCCGCGTAACCCTGTATATATCCCGGTACCCTCCGTCTGGCACAGAGGCGGCCACCACAGGGTTTTAGTGGGTGTAATTTCACATAACCCAGCTGCACCCTAAAGCAGCTGGATACCTTCGAAGATTTCCCTCCTCCAAAAAAAATATATTTTAGTTTTCTCACAGTTTCTTCAAGTGTCTTGTATAAATCCTCTCTCAAATGATTGGGACCGAGCGCACAGGTTTCACGAGAAATATCTATTTCAGTTCTCGAGCTATTTTTACGCGACGCGAGCTATATTTCACTGAACGAGAATACACTTTTGTTTAAAGTGGGCGCTATTAGTAGTTTACGCGAAAATGTGTACTGTTGTCGTCCCACATATATACAAAAGGGAAAACTGTGTAACTATTGTCTTGCTCCATTTTGTTCTAGAACAAAAACAGCATTTTTCTTCCGTAATTGTGTCGCCAGTTCTATTTTTGCTCCTTTATCTCCTTCCGTCGCCCATATCTCTGCTGATATCGTATTAGTCAACCACCAGGTTAACGATCTGATAAAACCTTTGGTATGTTTCAGAGCATTGCGTTACAGTTACTTCTTTGTCTTATACAGGGTTAAGCGGACTTTACTAAGTCGAAAGGGGTCCATAGTACTTATTATAATGAACAACTTTTACTATCGGACCAACCCTGAAATCGTGAAAAATATATCAGCTGTTCCATACATTTTGTCGAGTGGGAATGGCCGTTTTCTCGCAGTATATTCAGTGACCCAAAGCCATGCTTCCTTGCGTGTCCAAATTGTTCGACTAGCCAGTATAACAAATTAGAATATTTTTGTCCAAACAGCTAGATCATCGAACTACTAGTGGACAGAATGGAATAAACGGTTATTTTAAGGAGCTCGGCTGGTTTGAGTAGTCTAGCAGAGGCAAATGCACAATACACCCCAAACGGGATGCCATTGCAGGTCTTATCACTCCCACTTTGAATTAGAATAAGACTTGCAACGACACCAATAAACTAACTAATAGTCCACATTCAAAAAATGGCCATCAAGATCTGCAGGGTGAGTTCGATTAAAGATTCAATTCTAATTTAGACGCTGGTACCCGCCATGCTACCTTACCATATCACCCATGTTTGTCTAATTTGAGACCAGAGCACTCTTAATTTATCCCTGCGTTATTCATTAACGTAAGCGATAAGTTAGGACGGTACAGTTTGTGACGTGAACACAATAGGAGCCACAATACAGACACAATGTAGTATCGCAGGAGCGGGCGTCTAGACGGGCCTCATTACTCGGCTCTCGCCCACCTCCCCCACCCTGCCCACTCGAATATCTAATGAAAATATGCCTTTTTAATCGCAAACGTGTACGCCATTTGGCAACACAATCTCACTTCGAGGAATTAAGAGACAAACGACTCGCCTCGGATCGTTGACATTGCTCACTAATGGTCTAGCTTCCACCTATGGAAGATTACAATAGAATCGAAACTTTTACTAGTTCATATACTATTCGAATACAATTTATGTAGTAACTAGCGCGTGTCTTTGAGTACTTTGGCTACATTGCTAGAAATAAGGCGACAACCCGTAAAAGTTGATGGTGACAGGGAAAGTCGACGGCAAAAGATCACGAGGTCGTAGCCTAATACGTAGGTCCTACCAGATTCGCATCACTCTCGACACCTCCGTCTACGACGCACTCCGTGTTGCTGAGGATAGAAGACGATGGAAAGAAATCATCAGAGACATATTGATTGAAGGTGGTGGTCACGACCCACAGACATAAGGAATATGACTTTGGAGGAGGCAGTAACTAACTAGCTTGACCATGATGTTTCATAATTTTATGTGATAATTCAGATGTATAAGCTATCTCCTTGCAAAATTTCGTTCAAATCCATTCAGCCGTTACAGAAATGAGTAAGAACAAACATACACACAAACCTTCGCATTACAGTAATATTATAAATACAGCGTGGACTCAATGTACGTAACGTGTACATATGCCAAACGGAATTGAATAAAATTTAGTCTGGAGGAAGCTTGTGCCTTGTATTAACACATAGGATTTTTTTTTTCCCGGAAAATGCATGGTGCATTTAGGATGGCGGGTGAAACCGTGAGGTGCTGCTAGTTAATAATATTAGTGTGATTCTTACAAACGTTTAGAACCAGATACTTGACAACGTCCGTGAGAAATATTTCCAATGCTTCTTGAATTCCTATTGAGCGTTGTAAGCGCCGCACCATAGAGATCCGAGGTCAATACCAGATGATCTCAATAAACAGGTTTCAAATGATCGGTCTTCAAATTGAAATGGAATCTAATCATTCCGTAGGCTATTGTGAAAAAATCCTGTCTCCTACGTTTGATAGAGTCATTGACATTCGCCGATTTGGGTCGATGACTCGACGCCTCTACAAGTTTTATTGCCCCCATATTTGATGATAACTAACGTAGGTAACAGTTTATGGGTCGGTGTTATTATTTTTTATATTGCGTACCCCATCTGCGCTAAGTAATATAACACGACCCTTCTTCGTTCGTCCTTTTTGTACTCCTTTTGCACCCTTCGTGTGAACTCTAGGGCATTGACACGCGCAGAAGTTCGTATTTATCAGGGGCAGAAATCTTAGCGTATTTATACATCGATTCTCTACCTGGGGTGGTTCGGGTGAAATCTTACTTGAATCGAGTAATTGAGAGCACTATGAGCTTATGAGATCGACGGGGTTCCATGACGTCAATATTACTCGAAGCAAGGAATTCTAATTATTTCAGAATTGAATTATCTGAATAATTTATCTAATTTGCATAACCGCACTGAGATCTATAAATTATTAGCTTCGTCATTGATACGAGTTTACTATTCCATTGGCAGGTTCATGATTAAACAGATTTGATGGAGTGCTGTAAATTCCTGTTTCCGTAAAAGCAAAGATTTGTTAGTAATTATATTGACATTTTGCATGAATTGAATCGAGTTTCAACTTATTTACATTTACACTATTATTCATTATCATCATTTCAGCCGTAGAACGTTCACTACTGGACGTAGGCCTCCCCCATCGATCTCCAAAAGGGCCAGTTAAAAGCGGCCTGCATCATCCAGCATTTCCCTGCGGTCTCTTTTAGGTCGTCTGTCCGTCTTGTGGGTGGACGTCCTACGCTGCGCTTACCGGTCCGTGGACTCCATTCGAAAACCTTTCGGCCCCATCGGCCATCTGTTCTGCGTGATGTGTGCCCTGCCCACTGCCACTTTAACTTGCTAATCCGGTGGGCTATGTCGGTAACTTTCGTTCGTCTACGTACACTATTATTATAAAGAGGTAATGTTTGTGAGGAGATAATCTTTTTTACAATCTTTTATTTGACTTGGAATCTTTGTATGTTAGTTTGTTTAGATTTAATCTTGCAAGCTGAATTAGAACTACTTACTCCTTACCCATTTTGCTAAAATTTTGCAAACATCTTTAGGTCTGGTGACAGCACAATATTGTATAATATGTATTTTCAAAATTGCCACCGCTACAAGATGTCGGTTGGTGTATATTTTTAGCCAACCCCGTTAATATATGTATCAAATAAAAGGGCTTGAAAAGTACAAAACGCTCAAGTAAGTGACATCACACTGTAATACCATAATTCAATATGGTCCCCGTTCCATGATTGCGGATTAAATTTTCTTTGTTAAAGCTAAAATCTTGATTAAAAAATATTTCTTACGATTAACTTGTTTTTTTTATTTATTGCAAACTTATGTAAGCGTCACGCTGGCCCGTTCAGGAATCTCTTAACATTATTACCTATTTTAAGTTTATTACAGATAAAAATCTATACTATCCCTGAGTGACATAAGTTATGTTGTGTCCACAAAGCAGGCAAAGGCACGGGCTAAAACTCCAAATGTTTTGTCGAGCTCTGTCGCCGCCTCTTAGTCCATATTTGTTTTTTCCTTCCTCGTTTTCTATCGTTTTTGGCAACATTTACTAACCGGAAAATAAATAGTAACCGTCTCCTGCAATCGTCGTGGCGAACGACGTCGCGTCACCATTTTCCTACTCTCTGTCATTACCTCAACCGGAGTCACTGTATAGCGTCAATTTTCCTTGAGGAAGTTTACGTCTGGCATATTGTTTGTGTAACAAGATAACTAATCTAGCTAGTTATCTTTGTTTGACATTCAAACTTTCATTTGAACGGACAATATATCCCACACAATAACGCTGTTTCACAGCTGTACGGGAGGCGGGATCTAAGCAGAGGCAAAACCCGTACGGAACAATCCGCGTCGCTGTGAAATGATGTTCTGGCGCCTCACTTATCTCCGCTCCGGAAGCCCGTACTACGGGAGACGGGATGTACGCGGAGGCAAGTCCCGTACGGAACAATCCGCGTCGCTGTGAAACCATGTTCTAGCGCCTCACGTATTTCTCCGCTCCGGGAGCCCGTACGGGCAACCCGCGCGGGTCTCCCGTACAGCTGTGAAACCAGCCTAAAACTGTTGCCTAAAACTGGTTACTGATGAAACCGCAATTTGTAAAAAAAAACTATCATTTATATTATTCGATGATTATCACTGCGATGGGATACATTGTGTGACATGCTAATTACTACACGTCATTTATTGTGTAAATGTAAAACGTAAAATGTCAGTGACAATGGTCAAATTGCGTTGGTTTTCTGTCCTCATATGTTTTTGTCTCATAAGACAACAAGAGAGATATGCCTCAACACAAATTATCGTTCGTGTTCAAATGTCTCCGTATTTCACACACTTTTTACACGATACCAAAAACTAAGTACGGCACACTTACTTGTTTTTCATGCACACTTAGAAACATGCAGCGACACCAATGAACTATAATAGTCCACATGCAAAAAAAAGATCGGCAAGATTGTATGCAGGGTATTCGTATGCATCAAGCCTAATTTAAGCTTGATGCATAAATGCGTTCATACCCGCATCGCCACTTGACCAAATCTCCCTCGTTTGTCTAATCTAAGATTTTTGGTCCTACTATTTAGTATTCCCGTGTTTTGTTATACAGAAACGGCATATTAATCAAATAGCTAGGTCATAGGGTATAAGTAGGCCAAAGACGTGGTTCCTTCAGGAGTAGCTGCCCCCTGGAGTACGTCCTTTTGTCCGGGCGGCGCGGGCGGCTAGGCGGCTGACGCAGGGCGGGAACGTTGACTCCTCGGCTGGCGAACTGCCTCCCCCACGTGCAAGATTTATTATACTCACAGATACGAATAACATGTGGCGAAATTCACTTGTACCACCTTACCTTGAGATTTATATCGGCCGGTTCCTAGACACGGCGAATTGTTAATTCCGCCCGACGATGCCTCGAGTGGAAGTACCGATAAGCGAGACTTGTTGCTTAATCTTTACTGGAGGTTACTTCAGTTTTCTTTGAAGCGTTTCTGAAAATGGAAATTCGTAAATGAAAGTTTCCAACGAGCCCTTTGTGTTGTTAAAAACAGGGAAGGTAAGTTATTAACGCGACAGAACTCTGCCTCTAAAACTTTGCGAATCGATGCTGCCATGAAAATTCATGGCACCAGTAATTGTTCGCGTCTGGTGACCTACATCGCTTCTCAGCCGTGAAGCATCAAATCAAATAAAAAATGGGAAAGTAAACAGCCCTATGAATATTGTGCATATTGCGTTGACTGCTTTGTTATTCTTTCCCGTTTGCAATGCATATTTTTACTCTGACGGTAACAGATTTTGTTGCTTGTGTTGACGCAGTTTAACTCTTTGTTGTAACATATATTTATATATATAATCTAATATTATCATCGGTCGCTTACCATCGGGCGAGTTGGTAGCCAAACGTAGATCTATTCTATATAAAAATAAATAAATATAAAGCACCTTTGCTTAAGGGCACTTGTGAAAGAAAAAGTATTTCTAAGGTGCGTGCATGAATTCGTAGCAAAACCCTTTATTGAATATGATTAGAGACGACCCGAAATGGAATGATGCGTTACAAAGAGACAGGTGGGTTACCGTTTCTACGCCGAACGATCTGTATTAGTCTTCAGGGCATCGATACCCTAGGATTACGCGAATACAATAAAAGGGACCGTAAAAGTAAATCGCAATGCGGAAAACGTTCCACTGAAACAGGTTCTGGTAAATGATTTGGCGTTTCAATCAAATCGCAACCGAGCCGACCGTCGAAATCAAATAATACGCTCTTTTTATATACTTTTGACCTTTATGCGCATTGTGTTAAAACTGAGAATTATTTATAGTCGGTTTATTGTTTCGTGCATGACTATTTGCAAATACTTCGAGTTGTATCGGCGGCGCCGGACAAAAGTTATGCAAACAAGTTTGAGACATTCGAACGAAGCGTGCGGTCAAGATTGCTGAATTATAGACATTGCATTGAACTCCCCCGCGATGCAGCTTTCTTTGATTTGTTTTACATTCAGTGATCAATAGCACCAGTTGTGTTTTAAACGTGCTCTTACTTGTGCTCTCGATAATTGAAAGTTTGATTTACAACTTTCGATTCAACGAATGCAAAATTTGGTGTGCATTTGCTGGGAGTTACGTCTAGCAAGACCTAGCATAAGCTATGAGACGCTGAATTTGCTGATATAAACTCGACTAATGGAAATCCGCCATAAAACTTAGTCGAAATCCATCGTTGGGGCAGCTCGTAAATGGCTTATTATTCCCGGTCAGGAAGCTTATTTTACCGTAAACTGAATACGTTTCGGTGTTCGCAAACAGTCCAACCTACTGGCTTGTTATTATAGCTCATGAAATATAATTATGTATGTATCGATATATTTAAGTAAAGGAGTGAAACTGTGAATTCTTCTGCACCATATTTGAAGTGCTGTACATACACTTTTCTAATATAGTAATAATGGCTGTACAAAATTTTTTTTTTATGGCAAGTGCTTTTGTAAACTAAACAAAAATAAGCTGTCACTAAAATCCTATGGACTATTGTACAAAAACAGACTTTCCATTTACCGTTGAAGGTCTAGAGACAATCCAAATCCTTAAGCCTACTACTAGTTGGCAGCATACCCAGCATGCTGGCAGTATTACCACGCTGAACGCCAATGCTTATGCATTGAGCCAGAAACACGCCAGCATTTAGTCACGCGACGCATTAACCAGACGCTCTGAAAGATTTTTCAAATAAGGTGAGCTCGAGGTCCCCAAGGCCGCCCAACGTCTTGACCCCAAACGGCTGAAATATGTAAACACTGCCGAGATTAGTATATTTGCGCCGTTTATGCTGCTCCTTCAAATTTGGCCGTCGCACCAACCATACCAACAGTTTGGGAAGATGTTGATTCTTCGATGATTTTAGTTCAACGTCTCATTAAACTCACCTTATTGAACAAACAAAATCACTACCAAAAATAGGTGCATTTATTTAATGAGATGACCAATAACATCTTGTTTGTGTTGATATCTGTCGTGATTCACTCGAGAGGGGGCGTCACGACATTGAGCCGGTTTATTTGGGACATGAGACGAGACGCGTGCCACATGGCAGCCGGCCTCGCTGGATGCATGACACATATCGTGCTTCTGCACTTTTTAGTCTTTGCTATCGCCTTTTAACGGCCTCAGTCATTACGTGGCGCCTGCTCTAGAATGAATACTCAAATCTCGTATCACTTTGTAATGAAATCTACCAATGCAGTTATTTTAAAGAAAGAGAGAGGAAGCTTACGCTGTCGGCTGATGAGTTGCTAAGGGGCCGTCCATTAATCACGAGATGTTTTTTTTTTTTTTTTTTTTTACGGAACCCTAAAAACGCTTGATTTGAGGACCTCCTTTCCTAATAAAACGTCAGGTCTTTAATTACTCCAGAATTTTGATCGCAGGTGCTATCAAAGAAAATATTGTGTAGGTGTTTGCAGGAATATTGTTCAGAGTTAATTAACAGGAAAAATGATCCTATATGAAATTGTTATCAACATTTCGGTATCCTTATGTGTGTAATTAAACACTCGGTATTGCCTTACATTTCAAGGTCTCTTCAATATAATACTATTACTGTCGACAGTTCACAATTAACTTTCCCTCTGTTGCATTGTCTCCCGGATATGAAAGAATTGTGTTGTATTTTCAGGTCAGCGGCCACAAAGATACAGTCAGCCAGCAGATTCAGAGGAAGCTCGGCGACTATCATCTTGCCCAGACCTTTATCGACGATCCTAGCAAGTCCATCGGCATTTGTGCTGAACCACCCAGCCCGGCACCATGTGAGTACTGTTTTTTTCGTTCGGTAATTTATTAATCTTGTATTATTTTCTATGATATGTGTTTGTTTCTTTTGTTAGTGGTTTATCCAGATTGCTAGGTCTTTCCCGTTGTCTGCCAGTATTTCCATTATTTTAACAACCATTAGTATCTCAGCTTATCGTTATCATTGAAAGTTGACGAATATTTTACTTCCCGCATCTTCCGTCTCATTAGGTTTATTTATATGTCATTGTGAGATTTGTTTTTTTCGTCCGGTAACGTATTAATCTTGTCTTGTTTCCTATGATATGTGTTTGTTTCTTTTGTTAGTGGTTTATCCAGATTGCTAGGTCTTTCCCGTTGTCTGCCAGTATCATTGGAATTACCATTATTTTAACAATCGTCGCTCGTAACCGCTCATCGTTATCATCCAATCTTGACGAATGTTTTTTCCCCACACCTTTCGTCGTATCAGGTTTGTATAGACTAGTCCGGAATATAGCCCTGGATATCATATCAACCGCAGCACCATATAAGTTTTGTTTCTTCTTCGTTCGGTAGTTTTCTTTGTTAGTGGTTTATCCATATTGCTAGGTCTTTCCCGTATTCTGCCGGTATCATTGGTATTCCTATTATTTTTACAACCATTCATATCTACGCTCATCGTTATTATCGAAACTTGACGAATATTTTATTTCCCACATCTTCCGTCTAATTATGTTTGTTTAGACTATTCCGGAACATATCTGGATATCATATGATTCCAGTACATAAATACGAAAGTCTGGATTCTGGCCAAGTGTTGTTTTGTGCACGTTTTGTAAAGCTCTCCATTTTCACACAGTACATTAGGAGCGATCCTTGCGATTCTCGTGAAAATTCAAATGCACAAACGTCCACTGATAAAATAGATATTGCGGGCTCACATGTTTCCTATTCGGAAAATACGGGGGTCTTTCTTTCCTCGAGGTAATATGAACTGTAAGCAAAACATGTGCTCCTCTCGGTCCCACAACCGAAGTCTGTTTGATCACAGTATTCTATCGCGGACATTCCGCTATCAAAGGCTTCAAAGATCCTCAACTCGCAGATCGTTCGTGTGGAAATTCCATTTAATTTCGTATAGATTTCCTTGAGCGGTCGGAACTGGAGACTCGTTATAAAACGTGTACATACAAGAAAAGGCTACATTCATGCCGGTAACCTTTGCGGAGTGCACACGGAAAATGGCGCCATTTATCCATGTCTGAGAGAATCCGCCAAATTAACGTTTAAGAAACATTGCGCGAATCGCGAAATGACCAGAACGCTCTTTGCCATAGGTAAGATTTTTAAAGCTTTTCACTACTGAACAATAGCCGTAGCTACAACAAAAGTCTCATTAGAAGAGACATTATAATTCTAATCAAATTGGTCAAGTTCCTCTGCGGGAAACAAAGAAGCCAGAAACGCTGTAAAAAGTTTTATTCCACTCCAGATTATACTCGGAACAGATAATTTCGAGAGAGTATTACCATAACAAAAGCGGATAAGTTATTTGATACGCGGTCGCGGCGCTCTCCCAGCTACTTTACGGAATCTCCAATTTTTCAGGTGAACCCTGGAGTGGATATCCGATATTTTTTCCACCCCTCGCGCCTGGAAACCATTTACATAATCGTTAATTCGGCTCAATTTGTGTACAGTCCCACGCCCATACGTGCGTGATTGTTTGTCTCTTGCCTGCCAACATTCTTAGCTGACTGTGATTACGTAATTGATGAATAACAATGGCATCATTGAATGAATGAAGTAGAGCAGTATTTGGCTTGGCATTTGAAAACCAGAAAGCGATGACACGAAATACAAATTTCACTTAAACACGGAACGTTTGTTAACCTTGACCCAGATGTAGGGAATATCGTGCATAATATTCAGATAACTTTTTCCTGAATGTTGATTTCGTAACAGTTCCGCGTCCAGTATTGCAATTGTTACCGGAACAGTAATGCAGCTTTATCAACGGAGTGGTTGTGCAATCACTACCGGTTGTAAATTGCCGAATAGCGCTCCATTGCGTGCTGTTACTCCAATTTTTGTTTTGATTGACGACACCGCGCGGATAGCGTGGTAATAAATGATTCAGTCGGAGATTCGGTGCTCTCTCGCTCGAGCTCGGCATAATGCCCGCGGTCGCTCACTTCGTGACGTGACGACTTTGCTCCGGCGTGACGTCGGGTGACATTCGCGTCGACGTCACACGTCCGCGACTGTCCAGCGAGTGGCCCGAGACTGCGGAACAGTTATGCTCTACGGCTTGTTTACCCGGGCTTATTGCGCTTCCGCCTTTATGACGCGCTCTCTTATCCTCAAAATTAATAACTTTGTTATTCGTATCGGCCGCACGATCCCACGGACCTTCATAATCTCTCGAGATCTCGAAATCACTGTTCAATTTGCAATAAAACCATAAACCTGCATTAGGCCTCGCCAATGTTTTTGTTTAGAAGAGGAAATTCGATAAACATACAAAAAGGTACGCTTAAGAGACAATTTCATCCAAACTTAGGGATTCATCGTTCGGAACGGGAGGGGGTCGTAAAAACGTTACCCCTATAAAAAGCGGGTAATAATGATATTCTGGCAGGAGAGAATAATTGTAAGACAGCGCGTAAACCGGCCTCGGCCTCGGGTGGCGCACTTTACGACGATTCGCTGCTCTCCAAGATCTTAATTAAACCGGTTACAAATGGCTCATCTAGGACGATGTGAAATGTATAAATGCTTGCTCAAAATGCAATTCTGTATTGTCTTTGTGCCAGGTCCCACATTATGTGATCCACCCCTGTGTATACTACAATTTATCTCAGAAATTTTACGTGTGAGTAAAAGAAGCTTGCACCGTATTTACGTGAAAAATTAGCGTTGAATACAAGATTTTTACATGAAAGTAAATTAAATATAGAAAAATAAGGATTAAACGGAGGATGGACTGAAATTTGATCTAGGTACGGAAAACTATTTAAATAAAAACTTTTTCTAAACAAGATTTTAGGCGTCCGCTCATCGTCTAGGCCCAAAGTGCTTGGGAAGACAAAACCAACGAATCCTAACTCGACGGGGTTACGTCGTTTCGTTTTGGAGTTCCTATGGCCACCTCCTGTCTCCTTTATCAGACCAGCTCGATGGTACCATAACATTGCATTGTCACCGAACTTACATAAGTACTTATGTCAAATTTCAGCGTAATCGGCTGAGAAGATCTAAAATTCAGTTGCAAGATTTGTCCCGCACATACATACTAACAGGGCAAGTTAAATAAAAGCTTGTTAAAATACCTGCGCCACTATATAAGGCACATCAGTCCTTGCGGCCGACTTATAGTCGTATACATTACACATATAAATGGACACTATTTCATTCGACTATCTGTCGATATCTGTTGTTTATTGACCCTTGTCAGTGATTATAATGGAACAGTGTTCCGGCACGCGACTCCTTGCACAGTCGCGGAGTAACGCACGATCGCGATACCAATCAATGGATGGGCCGTCCCCGAGTCGCGGCCGTAATGAAGTATGACCCAGTTTTCGCAAACCGGTCGCCAGCGCGCGATAAACCGGAGTAAACATACAAGTTTGATAAATGATTCAAAAAATCGCGAGCGACGCGCCTCCTGGCGCGAGCGATACAAATAGGGGTGTCATGTGCGAAAAATTCGCCCCAATAAAAAAGGGAAAGCGTAAAAAATATATTACTACTCGTATCAAACAATATAAAGCGAAAAATATACAAAGTAAACTCGAAGTCGACAGACTGGATGTGGCCAAGGTCTAACGAGCCCCAGGGATATGAAGACAGATGACAGCCCTATGAGGTTCGTGACGCGCGACATAAAGCGTTCGTTGTCACCGACACAGGCAACACCGCTCCGCTACGACTAATGACTGAAACAAAGCGAAGTTGTTTGTCATCAATGTCATTCCTGTCTGTACGCTCTGAAATCTGCGTTTAATATAGCACATGGAGCAACCCTTTGTCTTTCGCCTGATTAGACTTCCATTAACCAGGAAATTTTAACGGAGGTACAAAACAATCTTACAAATAAATATCATTGTTTCAGAACGATTCCTCGACTAATGCAAATGAAAGCAAACAGTATAGCTTAATTAAAAATGTTTCAGACAAATGAAGTAATACCGCCGATGCCGTCAGAGCGGCTTCGCATGCAATTTGCGTGTTCGCAATAAACATCGAAAGAACAATGGTCGTCGTCGTTAAAAGCATAATTCTCATTGTAATTGTATAGCCGAACTGTAGCTAAGCCGCCTGGAGGCCTTATCGTAAACTGATGGTTTGTTTGCTCGACCAGTCCGTCACGCAACGCGACACGCTCGCCTTATTTGTGTCGAGTGACCAGTTTCCCTTGTTAAATTAACCTATTTGACATTATAGTTTACTCATAATGATGTAAACAAAACAAGATGGTCACTATGAGACAACACTGTTTTTTTTGTGTTGCATATAAGGTCCGCCAATTCGCCTGATATTAAGCTATACAATGGAGCACGCGTGCTTAGAAGAAACCGATTCACTCGCGACTTGAAGACACTGTTTTCTATGTCGTAAGCGGTTATAATATATTTAAAAGTATCTTTAATAGTATATAAAAAGTAACACCTTAAAAATAATAATTTAGTGTTGGTCCCCCACACTAGGACAAAGCCTGTCTTATCCTTACCTTATATAGTATTGTCATATATCTTTGTTACGATTCTCGCCATAATACTGAATTGTTTTAAAAATGTTCCTCAGACTGTCATGTAAATGTCCAGGTATAGCTTGTTGAATGCGACTTACGGATTTTTCGAACCATGCTTCAGAAGCGGGATTAAGTCGCTGAATAACTGACTTATTGCAACTTCGGAGCACTCCCATAACGAGATGCATCGTTCTACTTTGGAATAATAAGAGACAGCTGTGCCATTCCAAGCCACTTTCGAGTCTCGAGCCAATACTCTAAACAAAAGATTTCCAAAGTTGACGCGAAGCAAATCTTTTACATATCTCATAACTTTCGAATCGTCGAGTTTGCGATTGCTGACTTGCCACTGATTTATTGAGTTTCGAGCGCGTGCGGTTCGATATAAGCATTCTTCGAGATATATTTCTCATTCCAGACTATATATTATACAAGGTTACGCCAGAAGGATGTACTGAGTCGAAAGGAGTTCATAATAGCCATCTTTATGAGCATTTTTTTCTATGGGACTAAGTATATAATCTTGAAAAAAATATCAGCTGTTTTTTTATCATTACCAAATAATAGGCTAGCGTTTGACCGCCAACTCGCCTGATGGTAAGCGGTGATGTGGCCTACGATGGAGCACACTTGCCTAGAAGAAACCGATTCACTTTTGACAAAATGTGTGGAAAAAACTCTTTATTTTCGCGATTTCATAGTAAAACTTGTTCATAAAGATGGGCCCCTTTCTGCGTAACCCTGTACACTAGATATGAGAGATATTTTAGAAAATTTAATATTCATAAACCTAGAATATCGAAACGCAAACAAGATTCCTAAGGGATATAGTTTATCTTTGGTATTAACTCTCAATAGCGGACGCGTCGTTGGTGGTTCGTGCTCTTTGAAATTTTATAGGTTCACTTTCTTTTCGAGCTTTAAGCCTTTGTTGATATGTGTGGAGAGTCCATTGGTCACGCATGCGTTGAGTTAATTCCATCAATGGCTTTCCTAGCGCAATGCACTGTGTGCACTGCAATGTTCATTACATTCCGACGTTGATTTGATATGGCTATGATGAATGCCTTCACGTGATGTAAGCGATGGGACAAAGTGACCGAGAGAACTTAATTCGAAATTGTTCCAGTTTCTTCTAACATGACGTTTCTTAAGATCGCACCTGTTGCTAGCACATTGAATACAAAACTTTTGAATTCATTTATTGTACTGGCTGTTGCCCGCAACTTCTTACGCGTACTTTCATATAAAATGTTTAACCCCCTAAATGCAAAATCATTTTTAGCGGACCCTCTAGGCAGAGGTCGATAAGTCTTCGAGATTTCGTGATGAGTGAGTCAGTGGTATTTCGCTTTTATATACAGGGTTACGCTAAAAAGTTCATAAGTTAAAGAGTTCATATTACCCATTTTGAACAACGTTTACTAAGGGACAAACCCTGAAATCGGAAAAAAGCAGCTCAATAGAAAACGGCCATTCACACTCGACAAAATGTATGGAATAGCAGATATTTTCTTCGTGATTGCAGGGTTGGTCTCAAAGTAAAAGTTGTTCATAATGTGAAGTATAACAGATTCCTTATGGCATAGTACCCCCCAACGATCTATTACTATAAAGATATTAAGATTTGCTCAGTTACTATAAATTTTATTGCACATTGGTCCAGACAGTCGCATAAAAATATAGTGTTTTTCTAGTGTTAGTGAACATGAATCAATTTGTTTGAATTTTATAATCCTATCCAATAAGACTAGAACCCGAGAACTAGGTGCTCGGCCAGTGGCCATATTGCTTTTAACTGCATGCATAATTTAGCCATTCTTGCCATTGGGTCGTGTCTTGCGGGGTGATCTAGCACCCCGTTCGTAAACCGTGCTCAGTCTTGTTTGGGTTTACTAGTTCCAGGACCGGTCCATCTTTAGACCATGCTATGTATATGCAGAGATTGTTGGAAACGTGTTGACTACCGCTCATTGCAACGCCTCATAGGATACCTCACAAATTGACTTGTATTACATTATTGTGGCTCTAATAGCTTTATCGCTCGTACCTTGTGAAAGTGAAGTAATTGAAGCTTCCACTATAACTATCATAGTAATAGTTCCATCGTCATCAATATGCCATCATCTGTAATTACAATCTTGCTTTAAAAAATTATAACTTAGTGGGTTACTGATACCGATACTGATAATATACCGAGGTTACAGGATAGAGAGGTGTTATAAGTTTACCGTGTATCTGTCTGTTTGTCAGTTGTATCGTAACTCCCAAACGACTGAACCGTTTTTTTGTTTGTTTGTAAGGTGATTTGATCGAGAGTTTTCTTAGCTATGATTCAAGAAAATCTGTTCAGCCGCTTGAAATCTTCAAACTCAACTCTTTTGTCGGGGTTTAAAAAAACAATGTATACTTTTATGTTTTCTTATTTTCAAAAGAGGTTTTATTTGATCTGAATTTTCAACTATTTGAAATGTTAGTTGTTTCATTTCTATTTTCGTACATTATCTTTCTTTAGTGCATTTGTAAAACCCTTATCCTTGCATTATTGTATACACCTACGTATTCTTTGCGCTGTTGCAATATTATATCACTTCCTCCGTAATAAATACAATCTGTATTCTTTCTTCTCGACTGCCTGCAGTTTCAAGATTGTCACGTTCTATTCGCAGACGAATTAAATTTTATCTCTTCAAAATTTCGCCAGTCATATCGGATTTGACAAGTTAACGCTTAATGGTTCGCCCTCGGGGGCCCATCCAAACGGATTCTCCACAGCTTGATGTTCCATTTACACTTAATATCTAAATGAGTCTGAAAATAGTAAGTTATTTCTGTGAGTTTCGTTTAAAATTCGCCACTGACCTTGCGTCATTTAACTCAATTGAAAAAGTTTGCGACGTATTTGTAACTTTTCGGGTTCGATAAAGCTTTTTGATTGTATCCTTGAATTAGAATGACAGTTCCTCAACCTTGAGATTTGTTTGTGTAATAAGTGATACTCAGTAGAAACATCGGACGCTCACGTGTTAGTAGTCAAAGGCGGACTAAACTATACGCGATTTAAAAAAAAATGGGTTCCGTACCCAAGGGATTTAAACGGGACCTTATTACTAATACTTCGCTGTCTATCTGTCCGTCCGTATTTTTGAATTTGCTCTAGGTTAAAAACGGTAATACGTACAAGCGTCTAACTTGGCGTGATCGTATTATACACTCTAAGGTAAAACAACAAAAAACAAATACTGGCCAATGCTAGTCTTTGTCAAATTTCTGTTCAACACCGGTTCTCTTACGATCACCGAAGTTAAGCAACGGTCGGTACATGGATGTGTGACCGCCTGGGACGTATTTTGCACTACTTTTTTTGTACTCTAGTAGTTATAATTTCAGTGGTGGTACGGAACTCTCAGTGCGCGAGTCTGATTTGCACTTGGCGGATTTTATTTGTCTAATTCATGACCTGCCTGATGTTACTTTTCGGGGAACATAGATTCCACCACTCGGATATTTTCTCTGATATCATCGCCTGGGTTTATAACAAAGGGAGTGTGAGTAACAAAGTAATAGCCTGTTATGTTTAAACTGCTGCAAGTGTCGTAAATAACAAGAGCGAATGTCTCTACTTATCCCTCAACTCATTTACAAGTGGCAGTAATAAGTAGCGAAATAAAAAGTAGTGCTGTTATGAAGAGTTTCAGTGGCGTTGCTTTATTTAGTTCGTGCCGTATATCGCCTGCTTGCCGCTAGGTGGCCGCTCTAGCCATCGCCAGCGGAAAATACGGCGTTTTAATGTGGATAGGGTGATAAGAGGAGCGATGGCGTTGGAAGACGCGGGGTTAGCATAGTAGATCTACTATAACGTTGGCGCATCGAAATCGGTTTCTGCTAGGCAAGCGTGCTCCATCGTAGACCGCATCATCGCTTATCATCAGGCGAGATGGCGGCCAAGCGCAAGCCTATCTATTATAAAAAAAATACAATACATATAGAGTCACAATCGTGCCAAAAAAAAAAACGAGACAAAACTCTGCGCACGCTACGAATTGCGCAGACTTTTCGATTAGGTACAAGGTAACCGCGATCCGACTACAACGCCGCGCGATGCCAGAACTACGATGACATAGCGGACAACTAACGTTGCTCACTATGCAACAGACATACCGTCTAAATTAGAGTAATTGTGGAGTATATAACTGATACAATGTATGCACAATGACGCTCGGAAGTTTTTGACGGTTTTCACTGAGAGATTGTAACTAATATAGGAATTGTATCTCGATGCATTGGTGTCAAGAAATAATAATAAGAATATGCTCTTGCATCTCATACTCATGCTTTGAAACTGTCACGATTTGAACACGTCATGTTCAGCAAAGAAACAGTTGAAGTGAAATACCTCTTCATCGAATTTATCATGTTGCAATGACCGTGGTCAAGAGCTAACTGAAGACTGTAGGTAGGTCCGATGAGAAGAGCGGGTGTTTTGATGGCCTACCCTCATTTGATCTTGCAAAGGGGGAAAAACCCAAGGTTGTTATAACGATTTCGTTAAGATCGGCCTAGCCGTTGAGTCGTCAAAAGCGGACAAACAGACAGACATTGTTCAATGTAGAAGTTGAGCTTGAATTATGTTTCTTATTCCTCACTTATCTATTGTAGTAAGGTCAGCTGTTTCATGTTTGACAAACTTTTCGCTTATAAAACAAAAGGGTACGTTATATGAATACCGCGAGCGTGAGCGACCTAGTTCGAGACAGTCAAGGTTCTGCACCAATCATGGTCATTTGTCTGAGGCCACATAATGACTTGGTTTGCTTCACAAGTATAAAGCGTTGATATTTCCGAAAATGTTTTATGCTTCCTTGTAACCTTTACGTGTAATTATTGTGTTATATTTTAAATCATTCCGCGTTTCTTCTTTTTCTATAAAACAGGCTTAAGTCTAACTTTATAATGTACTATTTCACTGGACGTGCCCTTGTGCATTACATTTTTCTGAGTAATATTTAACTACCACGAAACATTTTTATGTTACTTATAGTCTTTTCAAGCTTTCAGTAAATCCTTAAAGTTTTTATTCTAGCCTTCTACCCTCTTGTGGAAATTATTAGGTACTTGTGTGGTTCTTTTTATGTGAAACACAATCTTCGTAATACATGAATTTCTTTTAAAACTAGTTTGATTTAATCACAGCTAAAAGAAACGGTAGACTCAAGTATTTCATATAAATTTCAATTTGATACCTCAACGCGTTCTTGAGAAAAAGGGTCTTGACAGACGGACAGACGGACAACAAAGTGATACTATAAGGGCTCCGTTTTTTTCCTTTTGAGGTACGGAATCCTAAAAATGGTTACTAATCAGAATTCCATTAGATTTTCAGTGTCAGGACTGTGAGATGACTGAGAAGTTACTTAATATTTCAGTACAATTCAAGTTGATATAAATTGGTGTCAAGACGTTGCATTTGAAGACATAGCTCACCTCGTTAAAAAAAAAAACATGTGAATGCGACGCGTGACCAAAATGCTGGCGTTTCTCTGTTTTTTTTTTTATTGGGTTGGGCAATGCCTCTATCATTCTGGTTCCGCTGCCGACCGAGTGGTAGTGGGTTTTAAGAATTTGGATTGTCTCCCGACCTTCCACGGTTTATGCCCATAGTCTAGCTGTTATTGTATAAAAGGTTAGGTTTTTAGTGTTAGCTTGTATTTTGTCTATACTAATATTATAAAGAGGAAAGATTTGATTGTTTGTTTGCATTGAATAGGCTCCGAAACTACTGAACCGATTTGAAAAATTCTTTCACTGTTGGGAAGCTACACTATCCCCGGGTGACATAGGCTATAATCTATACCCGTGCGAAGCTGGGGCGGACCTATAGTTTCTTATAAATATAAAAGGCGATGTCTATGTATGTTCCCTATGGACTCCGAAACGGCTGGACCGATTTTGACGGGTCTTTCACTGGCAGATAGCTGATTTTATAAGAAATAATCCCCGTGGGGTGCAGCTAGTCTATACTAATATTATAAAGAGGAAAGATTTGATTGTTTGTTTGTTTGCATTGAATAGGCTCCGAAAATACTGAACCGATTTGAAAAATTCTTTCACTGTTGGGAAGCTACACTATCCCCGGGTGACATAGGCTATAATCTATACCCGTGCGAAGCAGGGGCAGACCGCTATTAGTTAATAAAGGCATTTTGCAGTAGACAAAAAAAATACAATCTAGTTTGCAATACCCACAACTGCCATAAGTGACCCCTTTAGATTCAACGCATATTCAATTCGACTCGGCCGTTTTGACCCAGAACAATGTAAAGTATCATTTGTTACGAAACATTACTTAAATATGAACATGGTCCCTTGACCCACTTGCTCCAGGTGCTATAAATTATGGCCAACATTGTAGAAACCATACAAAAGCTATTGTACTCACTGCAGATGAGCAAGAAGTTGCGATGGTAATCAACATTCGTAAGACGGAGAAATTGTTTGTGTCGTTTTGACTCATGCCTCGAGTAAAGTGTCTATAAAATTGAGCATCGATGCGGCAATAAAAATGAGTACACCATGCGTCATTGCGTTAAACGTTGACATGACTTTTACTTTCATTTGTCCGTGTACAAAAGAAAGACGTAGCACGTATGTAATAAATACTGAAATAGAGAATGGTAACCTTTAGACCCCTCGACCAAAATAAAATTAATGGACGGGCCCAGAAGAAGAGCATTTATGAAGAATACAAAATGAGCGCCGGCGCTCTCTTCGTTTCTGTCGGTCTCTAGCCGTAGGAAGTGCAACACGTGACTATTGTTACATAATAACGAAACGTGATAAAATTATGTCTTCGTGTGCTTTCCCGAAGTAAAAATACACAACAAAAACCGCTATCTATTTTTTGTAACAAATGTACTGTACATGATGGTTATAATTAGGTGTTGAAATATATGTCCGACGGTTTTAAATCGTTTTTACTGAGCAATTTGGAAAATTAATGAACTCCGTCCATTCATTTTATTTTGGTTGAAGTTTAGACCCACATGTCTAAAACTCATCATTTGCACCACCATAGTGCGGATGCTCATCAGAAAAACGTGTCTAGTTCACCCTTGACATTCATTTAGGTTACGGAACGTTGCGCGTGTCTAGCGAATACAATTTACATCTGTAATAGCCTCTGTATTGTTTAAATGCTTGCGGATTTCGTCAGATATTGGGGATTTATGAAATAAGGACGGTAAATGCTCGAGTATAGAGTAGGGATTAAATTAATAAGCGAGCCGGCGGTGCGGCGGCGCCGGAATGAAACATTTATGAGGATAATTCTTTAGAGGTGCTAAAAGCGGCGTCGAATGTTGTGTTAACTCGCATTGTTTCTGGTAGCTCACTATTGCGAGATTATCATACCATTTTGACTGGAACTATTACGAAGGCGCGTATTTTGAGATCGTTTGCAACGCGCTCACGAGCTAAAGTGTGAGGCAGTAAAACATTGTAGTAATTTGAAACTGTTTTGTTGTTGTCAGTCACAGCTTCTTAAGCTCTCGTCTTTGTTATTATTTCAGTTTCTAATACACATTTTTATTATTATTCTCTTTGTTTCTAAACATTCTCGGGTCTAGCCCGGACATTTGGTAGGCATTGGTAGGGCCGAAGATAACACCAATAGGCCCCGTTGAGTATAAAAATACAATTATGGAATGTGTATAAAATGGAATATAAAACTATTGTACAGTATTGGTTATAAAAAGTCTGGGCTATTGAAGTGAACAAAATAAAATAATTCGTGATAAGTCCCGATAAACATTTAAAACATCAATCTGGGTGTCTTCAAATCGAGAGTGAATAGGTTTCTTATTATTATTAGCGCTTATTATTATTAGTTATTTATTTCATAAAATTCTCGGGTTTGACCCGGTCATTTGTTAGGCATTGGTGGAGTCGAAACCAACACCAAGAGGCCTTGTTGAATACAAAATACAATTTCTATGGAATGAGGATAAAATGGAATATAAAACTATTGTACAGTATAGGATAAAAAAACAAGGCTATTGAGGTGAACAATTTGTGGGTAGTTGAACTGATCTATGGGATGAGAAACGGCACCTGCCTTATCCTGTCTCATCTCAAAATATATTTAGGCAGGTGATGACTTGCCACCCACTAAATGGCCATAGAGGCTGCCACATCTTGGCACCGGAGGGGCAACATTGGCGTGGGTGGCTTAGGGTGTAGAGAGGTGTGCTGCAATTTCACTAAGAGCTACTCGCGGCGTTATGCCTTTTAACACTTCCACCCTGGAGCTTAGGCTTATTATTATCATTATTATAAGCGTGCTCTATCGTAGGCCGCATCATCGCTTAACATCAGGCGAGTTGGCGGCCACGCAAGCATACTTATATAAAAAAAAAACATATTTTTTTGTAATTTTATGCATATTACTTCCAATTAAAATGTGAAACTTATCCAGTCTTCTTTTAAACGAGGTCTCGTATGACATGGCCTATTTATCAGCGAGCATATATTCTACTTGGATATTGCCGCCTCTAGATGCCGATATGAGCTATGGCCTCCGGGGAACTGGGGAATTGATTCCGACGCTGCCCTGGAAAAATGTACAACACGAAATGTGTATAACTAGCGGCTATCACGTAACGCGACCGTATATTGTGGGTGATCCCGTAAAATACCGTATAGTCCGTTCCGGGATAGGGCTGGGCCCGAGGAGTCATTGTTATGAGAGTCTTGGGCTTTACACACTTGTTTGATCGGAACAGGACAGAGCGCCATTTAGATGGCACTGCTCTTACTTTATACAAATCGTAGTAAAGGCTAGAGCTATCTCTCACGCACTTCCAACATTGTAAAAGATAAAAATTCGCTAAGTATACTTGTTAGCGACCGGCGGGTGCAGAAGCGAGTGAAAAGCTGTTTATTAACCACAAAATGCGTTTATTGTGAAAAGGACCATATTCCAATTGTTTTATATTCAATTCAATTTATTTATTCTCCAATATTTATAATTTAACAATATTAATCTAACATTTTTAACAAGACTAAAATTAACAATTCACTATGAGTGTAAGTACCTTTCTATATTAGATAGATAGTTATTTAGTGACGTGGCGTATCAGTCGTGTTCGCCAGCCTTCTGCTCGCCCATGAAGGCTGCACTCTACCGAGTAGGACCACTGGTTTCATCACTGCGTGGCCAACAATACTAAAAGAAAAACAATTGTACATTCTTTTGTGATTTTTAATTCTTTTCTTCAAAAATGTTGCGAATATGCGAAAGAGATAGCTATGGCTGGTGAGCGCGGTCTTAACGTTAACGCGACCGAATAGGTAAACAGAATTGGGAAAACTTGCACTAGGCACTCAGATGTGTTTAAACGTGCCTTAGTCGTTGGCTCGTTGGTGACCAGAAAAAAATGGCACATCTTACAGGAAATTTGTTTTGAATTCAAACAAAACTTTAACATTAATATCCGTAACGTCATTAATTGTTTTGAGAGCGATGGTGGCTGAGCGGTATCATGTTCGTTTTAAAATCTGACGGCATCCGGTTCTATCCTCGGCCCTGCACCACCACTGACTTATTTAGTACCAAAATAAATAATGTGTATTTTCGATGCCACCGCTCAAAAACGGTGAAGCAAACCGTATGTCCATGAACCCCAACAAGTTCACCAAATATGCACTGGGCCAGCATGGTGGATTAGGGTCCATCCACTCTCTCTCTCTCTCTGAGAGAAGGCCTGTGTCCTAGCAGTTGGAACGTGATGGGCTAATAAACGACATATGCTGATGATGAATGTCCGAAAACCAACTGCACAATATGCCAAAATAACATAGCCATAGCTTGCTGAACTAAACAAGCTAGTCCGGTTCGGATTGCGTACTTTCCGACACGACTTTGACATCACTAGAACGCGTTGTTGCTTCGCCCCAGTCAAGAATTTATTGGCATTTGACACTGGACGCGTGTTACGTACCACAGTCGCCACTTTTGCGCCCCACTGGCTCCTCTCTCCCTTGCTCCCTCCCCCCTTGTAATCCATTCTGGTCGAAATTGGCGAGTATAAGGCGCGTTTTGTGGGTAGTTTACATTCGTGTTTCACTAGGAGGATCGTTAGGCAAATACAATGCTGTCTATAATTCAGTTCTTCGAATCTTCCTTACGACGAAAATTCTGTGGTTTTATTTTACCAGTCAAAATATGATAAAAAATGGTACGTCATGTTGGTATTCTATGAATGCCTGCGTGATTTTCCTTGTTGTAGTGACCTTCTAACTCTTGTCTCAATTTATTCATTAGCGTATTATTTTTTATTAGTAAAAAAACGGTACAAAACAAACACCACACACACACATCATCAGCCATTAAATGTCCACTGCTGAACAAGGCCTCCCTCTTAGAGAGGGGTGTTGCCATAATCCCCACGCTTGAAAAACAAACACCACTTACATCAAATAATTGAAAAAAAGCAAAGGAAAATTAAGAGCTTCAAAGGTTATCAAACACATTAAAATATTGGTACACATAAAAGAGGTTATCATTATCGCAGACCGTTTTACGTAATTTGAAGTAAATTTTATTATTTCATTATGATTGCGATATTCGCGTACTAAAATTATACAGTATCTAGTCACGTCTGCATACATATATGTCTGAGGTCTCGGTTACGAAATATTACAGAACAGATATGAGATGGTCTTCGTTGATGAAATGCAAATCGTAGAAATTACTATCTCCAATGTTCTTCAGTACTTGGCCCAAGTTACTTAGCCAAAGAGCGGAAATGTGGAAATATATTTTTTTCAATGTTACTGGGCAAGTGCCTTTATTACTAAACAAAATACAAGCTAATACTAACACTACAAATACAGTTAGACTGCCCATAGACCGTTGAAGGTCTAAAGACTAATCCAAATGCTCAAGCCTATACTACCAGGCAGCGTACCCAGCATCATTTCTTAACACTTTTTGTAATGGCAAGTTTTTTAATGCCATAGGTGGCAAATAAGTTAACGGGCCGAATGATGGTAAGCGATCACCGTCACCTATGGATACCTGTAACACCAGGGGCATCATAGATAAGTTGCCGGCTCTTAAAGTCTCTATTAACAGCCCTTTTGAAGAAACCCATGTTATAGTTACTCGAAATTGCCGCAAGAGCTCATTCCACCAATTGCAGGTGTGAGGCAAAAAAGATCGCGGTGAAAACGCACAGTGTGCGATTTCCACAGATCTATGATATGTAGATAAACTTTCAGGCGGTGGCGCCTTGTGCGATAATAAAACCGCGATGCAGGCATCAGATCGAACAGTTCTTCAGAAGTTTCAGAACATATTCCCCCTATTAAAAGCGATAAAAGACACAAAGAGACCCAACGTCTCTGCGCATGCTTCTTCAACAACAAAAGTCTTTTCCATATGAACGTACTTTGTCTATACTAATATTATAAAGGGGAAAGATTTGATTGTTTGTTTGTTTGCATTGAATAGGCAAACTACTGAACCGATTTGAACAATTATTTCACTGTTCGGAAGCTACACTATCCCCCGGTGACATAGGCTATATTTATATGCATAAAAAAATTGAGATCCTTACTAAAACTCCAATAATGTAACAAAAAAAATAAGACTTACAAAGCCGGGGTGCGTTGCTAGTTTAAAATAAACGTGGATAAAAAAAAATATTCTCTCTTGCGATAATATCATCGGTTAACATCAGCCGCATTTTATAAAATACTAGCGGTCCGCCCCTGCTTCGCACGGGTATAGATTATAGCCTATGTCACCCGGGGATAGTGTAGCTTCCCGTCAGTGAAAAAATTTTTCAAATCGGTTCAGTAGTTTCGGAGCCTATTCAATGCAAACAAACAAACAAACAATCAAATCTCCTCTTTATAATATTAGTATAGATAGTCCCTAAACACTTAATAATTATAATTAATTCGAATTTAGTTTGATACTTGCCTAGTTGCGCCCTTGACTTGGTCTATCTACTGCCGGGAGACGACGCAAGTTACCGAGTTCTATGCAAATGTGGTGCACATGTTCTGGGTATTAATGCTTCCATTGATTCGGTTAATGACGTCCACCGGCGGAATGTTTTGCTCGTTCGTCGTGCTTATCTTCCGATGGTTAATGAGTTGGTGTCTAGGTGATATAGATTGCAATATATTTTATTTTACTAGCTGTGTTTGTATGCTTGGCTGGTACATGGCACATTGGTACTACTGGTGTTTTTTTTTTTGTGGTGTACTGTGTCCCTCTCAATGATATCACCAAACTGATCCAAGCGGAAGACCAGCGCTGGTTAACAGCCGGCATTATGTTGAGTTGGGGCTGATTTGTGACTTTGTCATCTATGTCTTTTAAAACGTAGTTTGTCACTAATAAACTTTTTTCTTTCTTTTTTTTCCTTTCTTTCCTTCTTCTTTTGTTCTTTCTTTGTTTTTCCTTTCTTTCGTTCATTAGTTTTTTAGTTCTTTTTGTTCTTTCTTTCTTTTGCTCTTTCTTTATTTCTATGTCATTGTAACTCAGTTAAAAGGGCTTAACCTAGCACCAAATTTTTAAATATCATCACTGGCTGTTGGCAGTGATGACGTATGGTTGAAGAAAAGACAGATGAAGTATTAGATATTATGCTGTAAAAGATTTAGAAGCCAATATACAATATAAGACACGTCCTTAGAACGATCGCCCAGCGAAATTATGAAAGGAGTTATCTACTTTTTACGACACAGGCGGCCACTAAGAAAATATTTCCCCGACCCATAATCCTAAAGGGCATGAAATATGTTAGGCTAGGATCAACACGAAAGAAACTTATTTATCGGGTAGGAAGTGAAGGCGAATGGTTACCTATAATCTCAGATCAGACAAACAAGGCAGATAAGCATTAGTAAATTTTCTGTTTGTATTAAAATGTCTCAAATGTGGTTTCTCACATTTTTAGGTGTTAAGTTGATATCCAGTTTAAAATATATTTGGCCTAATTTTACAATGCTGTTGGCTACGTTCAAAATACGATAGGACAGAAAATGCCGTGATCTACCTTTGTCATGAGTTAGACATATCAATTTGTCGATCTCGGGACCCGTTGGAAAGTATTGAATGCCCTTGTGTGAGAAATTCGGCAATATCAAGTTACGGTCTTAACTCGTGACATCTCACGGAAAGTTGGCCGAACCCGTATTTTGTAAACATCACACGGTATGTTTTGTTATTATTTTGTTAGTTGATCGTAAATACGTGTAAAAGAAAGCCATCAAAAGTAGTAACCGTGATGAATCGTATCATATGTAAGCTTCTGATGGCTCAGCTATCGTATATAATAAATCTTTTTAGAAAGTAATTCAACATAGCTCCCCAATTGGTCGTCATCTTCCTGACAAGAAATGTGCCACATAGGCAGAAAAACATTGTGTTTGCAATGTAATAATTAATGTGTTTAGCTTCAACAATACACCCCAAACGATGCACAAAACATCCCAAGCGGAACGTCAGTGCCGGTCAAATCACATCCGCTTAGAATTAGAATTAACCTACTACCACGTCTACCGGCCATACTTTGTGGATTTTCCTTGGATACGTACCAAACGCTTTGATTCTACGTTTCTAATCCACACGGCCAAGGATTAGAACAACCTGTTGGTTTCCTTGTTTCCTGAGAGATATAATATGGGCTTTTTCAAGGCCAGAATATCTGCGTGCTTCATCTTCACCACATCGTCGCTTACCAACAGGAGCGTTGGTGGTCAAACGCGGGCTTATTCGCGAAAAAACTATACAACAAAAAAAGTTAACAATCGTATCCAAACCAATCAAATTAATAACAGGTTAACAATATCCATTAGCAGCCTTAGTCTCTTCTCTTCGTCTGACAATTAACTTTTTCTTTAAATCCGTGTAACAGGCTAATCTTAAAGAGGCCTCAGTCATTTGGGCCATTTTCGAAATACGTATACAGCCATTGTTGTAACACAGAATACCAGTCTCCGAAAACATGAGACCTCAAAGTACCGCGCACAGCGTTAGTTTTCAATAAAAGGTCAAGCAGGTCAAGTTAAATATTCAATTGTTTCAAGCCGTGCCACGCGGAAGCTCGCGTGAGCGTATCGTATATCCTCGTACAAGTTAACTTATTATCGCGCTTTGAGAAATATAATGAGACTGCATCCTTTCAGCTTGAAGGCTCAAGCAGAAAGGATTGTGTTTGCAAAAAAAAAAAATGGAAATTGTCCTAAAGAATAAATAGGGAGCCGAGAGATATTGTGGCGCCAACAAACGTGAAGAAAACGTGTCTCTCAATGACTCAATGTATTTCTTTTTCATACCTTGTATATTTTCAAATTTTTATGTAAAATAATTGTGGATTATTATTCATTAAGTGTTCGTGCTTTACTGTATTAATTATGACAAAGACGGAAGACGAGGCGATATAAATGCTGTATGCTATATTAACGGCTTCAGCCTGCCCAGTAAATAGCGAAAAAAATTTACCGGTGATCGCGAAAGAGGAAGAAGGCAAGGCCTTACAGTGGGTTGAATGAGCGGCCAATAATGATAATGATTATAATTTTAAAATAACGTTGTTAATTTAAAATTCACGTTACCATGCCATGTAGCGACAAAACACTCAATTGTTTTGATTTGCAACTGTTCACAAACGTGAAAACCTCACGTTGCGTTGTTAAAGTTTGTACTCACAACAATCCAAGTTCTGAAAGTCACGTTGCTGTTTCGATGTTTTTAAGGATTGCTTTTGTATTAGTAGCTGGTTTTAGACGTTACTACGTAGATTTTTTCAAGGGCGTTATATAAATAAAAGGTCAATGCCACCAATGTCAACGCTCTGTGTAGGTATTGAGGTAATGACCACTTACCATCAGGTGACCCGTTGCTAATCAAGCAACGGGTATTCTGTTATATAAAAAAATACGTTGTAATCATGACAAAGTCGGCTGTTCAGCCCTTATATCTGAGTTTTTAGGCCGGTTGCAAGGCATGACTTAAGGGTTGATGTTAAAGAAAAAAGCAACCGGGAACTACAATTGAATGTGTGATACGATACATGATAGCGCTCTGTTGTAGATGCCACTTGCGGTCAGCAATCCGAAGACTCCGTTGTTATCGGCGATCTTGTAGAAATGCGTAGTCGAGTCTAACGCGTGGTATGAGCGCTAATTACCTAAAACATACATGTATTGTGAATTTTTATTATGGTAAAAATGTAGATGTGGATCTTTATTTTTCTTCTTATATCTTCGTCTTTCTCTAAGTGTCTTTGATTAGGCTATTTTTGTTTCGCTCTCTCATAGGATCTTTTCAAATAGTTCGTATTTTTTCTGTTGATTGAATTTGTCAAGTTTAAGTTTCATATTTTGCCTTTACAAGGCTTGTTTTTATCAAGATATGCATAGCACGACTCGTGCGACGATAATAGCTCGGCTACATAGTAGTGAATAAATCTTATTAACTTCCTTATAGCGAAGGGAAAAGCCTCGAGATGTGTCGTCGCGAATTGCATTGACCCGTTTTACGTGTACACCGTACTGCGAAAATATCTTAATGAATTTCAACCTTGCCACCCACGTAATAAAGTTCCCGTGTAAGCGTCGAAGAAGAGAGCTTTAACACACGAAGGTGGCATAGATTACTAGCAGGAAAGTAGAGACGCGACGTGTGTGCGAAATAAGGATAGCATAATGAATTCCTCGACAATAAAGGAGATATTAAACTTCAGCCTGCCCCAGACAGCTGCGCACTATAATGCACGCCCACGTTTGTTACGACTAACGTGGCTACGACGTGGCTCGATGCAACATTGCGGCCAGTGTGCCCGCAATGCTGCATCGAGCCACGCCTCTGACTTACGCTACGCCAACATGTGAACGGGCATAACGGTTGCGCTGGGGAGGAAATGAGGCTTGCGTGACCGCGAAATTCGCTTGGCCGCTGGTGCATCCGCAGCAACCCACGGGAGTGTCTCTGACGTCACATATCCACGTAAGCCGCGTATTGCGTGCGCGAGGTCCGCTATTGTTGATTGCAGTTTGTATGTACTATGTAGTATTTTTATGCCATATGTGGCAAACAATCTGGCGGACCGCCTGATGGTGAGCGATCACCATCGCCTATACCTGCAACACCAGGGGCATCACAGATAAGAACCCCATATTATAGTCACCTACACGGAAACGCCACAGGAGGGGAACGTTATTTTAGAAAGAATGTCCAATCGTTGATTGAAAATGTGCGAAGGAGATAGCTCTGGCCAGTGAGCGCGGCCTTAATCACGATTATAACATTTTCACATGACAATGTAGCAGCTAGAGAACAGGTCAAAACACGCGTAACTCCGAATAGCTGGCTAAAATCTCTGGCACGGTTTCCGAGCTCATAGTTATGGTTATTGTGACAATGGCTGCGGTCCGATTGCGTAAATTGCACGCGCGCTTTTGCAGTAAATTGCGAACGCACAACGCATTCTCCCATCCGATAGCCGGTTGGCCAGGTGCCTTGTAAATGTTGTAGAACCAATAGCGTTCAGGGAATTTCCTCCGCGACTGTACCGCCGACCGCCACAACGCTGTGACCTCGTGCGGTAAACAAAGAGAGCACGTGCCCCGAATACTGTCCATCAACTTTTTCTTTCAAAGGGCCTTTTCGTATGTCACCTCGGTAATCGAGTCATGTTATTGGGTATGACATTTTAAGCGGCAAGGTTACGTGTGGCTGCAATTTAATCGGATGAGATAACGGAGAATATATTGCATCATATCTGGAAGCATTTTTGCAATATTAACATTTCGTTGGTTTCCTTGGCATTTACACATCATTTAAAATCTGTTTTTGGGAATCGGAACTCGCCTTTCTGCTAGTGACGTTGTTGCAGAAAAATTAAGTACTTATTTGTAATAATTGTTGACTATATCTTGTTCTTGAAGGTCTTTACCCCAAATAAATATTTAAGATGAGAATACTCACGTATCACATTGCATGATAATTACAGTAGTGCCGCCGCCGATATGGGCAGCTAATTAGCAACATACGTAGAGATCGACTCACGGGCGGGCGCGCTTGCGCCGGCGCACGTGTCAACGCCCGCGGCGCGCGTCATTGGCCAGTGTCCGCCATTGTTTGACAGTTCATACCTCCTTCCCCCCACCCCTCAATGATGTGCCCCTCCCCTATGCAGTTGTAAAACTACCCGCTTCATATATTCATTCAACTTATATCTATAATTTAATCTCTGGTAATGTTTCCGATGTCTGCAGCTTTATCAAACTTGATAAGGCTGCTTGCTTCGTGTGTAAGGAAGCAAAAATCTTTTCAAATGAGCACAATAATTAACACTTACCCTCTTTCATGCTCGATAATTTCACACTTGTCACTTAATCAGAGAGTTGACAGATAATGTTATAAAACATTATGATTTATGATAGCCACAAGGACATATACACACATCAAACTTATTATAACACCCATCGTTTTGCGGCGGTTGTTAAAAATAATAATAAAAATCGTTTCATAATCGGCGAATAACACACAAAAAATACAGTCGAGAACCTCTTTGAGATCTTCTTTTATGAATTCGGTTGAAGTCATCAAGTTTTCAAATATCCAAGTATTGGAATTCAATTTCATTTGAAAGATAAAACAGCCATCACACCTTATTAGGTGGTGGTAGGCTATAAATAGACATCAATTAATATCCACCGCTGTTCGATTCAATTAGAAATTACTTCATAATTACGGTTATTATAACTTACCCCCGCAACCCGCTAATTTCTTGAGCTCAAACATTTGTTTTTGAACTTTCGTCGGAGCTTGTTAATCTTTGATAGATGACAATGATTAACCATTATTAACCCTGACAAGGACTCTTCGCCAATAATGTTCTCGTTTTACAAATGACTAGATTATCATCATCATCATCATTATCATTTCAGCCATAGGACGTCTACAACTGGACATAGGACCCACCCATCGATCTCAAAAAAGGACGGTTGGAAACGCTGCATGCAGCGTTTCCCTGCGGTCTCTTTTATGTCGTCTGTCCATCTTGTGGGTGGACGTCCTACGCTGCGCTTACCGGTCCGTGGTCTCTATTCGAGAACCTTTCGGTCCCATCGGCCATCTGTTCTGCGTGCTATGTGCCCTGACCACTGCCACTTCAACTATGTAGGTAACTTTCGTTCGTCTACGGATCTCCTTATTTCTGCACCCCCGAGCATAGTCCTCTAGTTCGTTGTGCGACTTTGAGCTTTGAACTTTGAACTGCTAGTCTGTGGAATTCGCTGCCTAAGTGGGTGTTCCCCGATAGTTACATTCTGGGTGTCTTCAAGTCGAGAGTGAATAGGTTTCTTCTAGGCAAGCCTGCTCCATCGTAGGCCGCATCATCGCTTAACATCAGGCGAGTTGACGGCCAAGCGCAAGACTATTTATAATTTAAAAAAAACCTTTGAATATTATATTGTCAGTGTTGATTTGAAGGACTAGTTAGTTATATGTATAGTATATGAAATTCCGCCTAGAGTAGCTTCCCATTCGAAACTTTAACGCTAGAATTCAGATCAGAACGCAGTGTAAAGTTATGATCTTGAAACCGAGATTTTAAGCCAATTGTCCCTTATTGATGATCGGACTCCGCATATTGAAGTGGATGAAAGCGTTTCCATTCACACCAATTCGCATAGCAAATCGCGTGTCGTTCACAACAAAAGGGACAATGGAAATATAACGGGCCGTCAATTTTGTCAGCCGACTCTGTCAGAAGTTACACATCTTTGTACCCTATTCTGATGCTTGAAGGGCTAAAATAGAATGCCCAGCTTTAGATGGTATTGACTGAACAAGCGTGTCCGATTATTGTGGTGGCTATGCTCGGAACTATCGCCATTTTAGCGTGAAGGAAGACAGTACTAAAACTCCGTTAAAGTACATACTTACTTTTGATTTAGACCTCGCTGAAGACTTTGTTAACTAGGTACATGCTGTTAATTCTTACTGTACTTTAGGACGGAATATTAAAAAGGCTTTCTCTCAAAATGATCCAAAGAAGTGTTTGAATGCAAAAAGCGCAAAAAAAAAACAATTTGAATCTATTAAAATATCAATTTAAGCAAGCAAATTTTGAAGCATAATTATGTCCAACACGTCGAATTTTTTCGAACGTTGAAAATTTATTGACAACTGTCCACTCTCACATTATTTTGTCACTTCCATCACTCAAAAAAATGCCCACCATATTGAAACTTTAGACTCCGTCCAAGCATAATATGTCCACATTTATTGTGTGAACTGCTAGTCTGTGGAATGTGCTGCCTGAATGGGTGTTCCCCGATGGTTACAATCTCGGTGTCTTCAAATCACGAGTGAATCGGTTTCTTCTAGGCAAGCGTACTTCGACGTAGACTGCATCATCGCTTAACATCAGCCGTGATGGTGAAAAGCAAGCATATTAATTACTTTAAAAAAAAAGTCCAAGAGTTGGGATAAAGACTAATTCAGACATTTTGGAAAAAGTATTTATGATATTCATTCCTAATGTTCTGTTATCAGAGACCTAGATCCAATACCAACCTAATAAAATTTTCCAAGAAAATCAAGCAAGTCTTCTAGAAAATGATAAGCTTAGTCACTGTTTGTATGCTTTACGATTTTGGCCTACCGGCGTCGTGCGTGACTACGCTATGTGGCCTTGCCGCTGAACCTTGTATAGTTTGTAATTTGTAGGAATTTCCAATTAAACGGCGGCTTTTCGGTCTTCAATATTATTTCTAACTTTCGTTTAATTTCTGTGCTAAATACATTTCGAAACCTATATATGTTGTACATCCGAGAGTTTATTCTTGATGTAATGCTGATATTACCTTCATCTGTTTCTCTCGTGTCGTCTCTTGTAGCTCGTTCAAGCGTCTTTGCCTCAGATCGGAAAAAGCAGGGAGATATGATAAAATGGCGTGGTGGGTGCGAACGCATCAGGCCTTAATCAGAAACTGTGTGAAACTTGGCACCCGTCCTTGAAAAAAACTTATTTTTTGTGTTTGAATAGGAGGGAAAGGATTGTTTTTACTACTTACGAATCACATTTCACTACAATCGAAACCGTTGGAAAAACTCGTATTATTTTTCTACTTTGTTTTTTTTTTATTATTACAAAGGAGATAGTTTTATTCTTATCAACTACCTACTACTTACTGAAATCTATGGCAACACATAAAAATTGTTTTTTCAAGGTTGGGTGCAAAGTTCACAGCCCAAAATCAAATTGATGCCTTGTGTCGAACTTACCCTGCTTACTTGCCGCCCTTCTCATGTGGTCAGTAAGTTTATTGGTGCCACTGTAAGTTACTTAGCGTGGGTGAAAAAATTGTAAATGTGCCATACTTAAAGTTTTTGTTGTAAGCCGTATAACAGTACAGTGTTTTTTTTTACTAACATTTGAACACGAACGATAACTGTATAAAGGCTAATCTCCCTTGTTGGTCTGATCTGAGGTCTTTGCAATGTTTTACTTTAACCTGCTTTGTTTGTATTGGATGTTTGAAAATATTACCTGTCATATTAGAATAACTAAATCACTCAAGAACAAAAACAGTCAAAAAAATCGTCGAAGAGAAAAATCGAGCAGCAAAATAAAATTGTTTTGGAAACTCATCGATCACGAGTGAAAGGCAATAGCACCTAAAGGTGATTCGCATGAAAGTCTTTGATTGTAAACTCCTCTTTGCGTAAGGAAAGGAAAGTATTAACATTTCGGTTCATTGATCAACTGAATAACAATTTATTCATAGAACGGTCTAAGCTACAACGAACTCGAATGTTACTAAAAATAAAGATGCTGTACTGCTTCGATTCATTGAAGAAACTTGGGACGCAAATAAGTCGAAAGCTAACAAAAAGGGAATTTACTGGAGTAGATTAATTACCAACCATTGATGTATTTTCGGCATCGCCTCAGTAAACTGATCTAATTGCTGATTTTATAAAATTTAGGATTAAAAATTAGACATCAATAATAATCAGTAACAAAAGCTACCAGACAATCTCGGTGTCTTCAAGTCGAGAGTGAATCGGTTTCTTCTAGGCAAGCGTGCTCCATCGTAGACCGCATCTTCGCTTAACATCAGGCGAGATGGTGGCCAAGCGCAAGTCTATCTAATATTATAAAAAAAAAACACCTTTCACCATTTGCTTGCTAGCCAGTGCATGTCATCATCATATCAGCCATACAACGTCCACAGCTGCATGTCAGTGCATGTACCATACAGCAATGGTTTATGTACTGACAGTCAAACCTTTTCGCAAATACGTTTGGTTCGCTTTGCCTCTTCTCATTTTATTTTCTCGTCTCTTTCCTTTAACCGTTTGTATTGAATAAAGTCATACCGAAAATAGATCAAATCAGCGATTCCAGGAAATGTCACTTCCCATATCAAGATTCCTGACTTCACACTGTTTTCGTTCGAAATATTAATATCCTTTCGAAGTTTACCTCAGTTCTTGTCACCACGTTACAGAAAGCGATTCAAGCATCGAACTTGGCTTCACGGTAGAACTTGTTAACGACTCGAATCAGCGTTAATAACTTGGTACCTATTTCTAGTACATGTACTTACTTTCAGGAATTGATTCCCTGAGTTGTTTTAGTGTATGTATACGGGGTGTTAGGGGAACACTCTCGAAGCCAAAAGAAGGTAATTGTACTCATCAGTATGAACAACTTTTACTATGGGACCAGCCCTGAAATCGCGAAAAAAAAAAACAGCTGTTCTATAGAAAACGGTCATTGACACTCGACAAAATGTATGGAACAGCTGATTTTTTTACGCGGTTTCAGGGTTGGTCCCATACTAAAAGTGGTTCATAATGATAAGTACAATTACCTTCCTTTGGCTTCAAGAGTGTTCCCCTTACACCTTGTATATTGTAGGTCGTTATTTAAATGAGGTTCCTAGTTTTCTAAATACCTAAATCCTTTCTAATATTTTTTTATTAAGTTCTTTGTCTAAAGTTTCATGCTCTATAAGTTTGGGATCTTTGTTGTTTGAAGTATGTTATAAACATTCATTTAATGTTCAAGTTTATATTATAGTGTAGACTTACCTACACTATTAAATTAGGAATTTTCTGTAATAATAATAGTATTTTAAATATATAAAATAAAAATTTTGTATAAACAAAATGTGATTCTGAAAGCGAATCAACAAGTGCTCGACCAAAATTATACGTATTAGATATTGTAGCTAGTTAAATACACACAAAAATCAATATAATAAAAAAAAAACACGTAAATCGGTTCACAAATGGCGAATTAATCGGTGTTCGGTACATACATTAAAAAAACGGACTTTAGAACCTCCTCCAGAAGTCGGCTAAAAATCATTCTCTTCACGTCTAATAAGAAAATAGTAAATTGACCAATCACAGCAGCTACTGCATGCGTGCATGAACGTAATTGAACTGGGATTCCTCAATACCGTGCAGATGGAATACTTAATGCGGTTGATATTGCAGTGAGGTAATAAAGTCATGATCGTGGGACGCTGTTATGGAGTCGGTGAAAAGAAATAACTAAACGTGGTTAGACGAACCAGAGTAGAGAAATTGGCACTTATAGATCTTAATGGAAGATTAAAGAAGAGTGGTGGTTTTGTATAGAAGTTGTCTACCGGTCCTGAAAGTAATTTAAAAGCGTCAGAAATGACTTTACTTTGGAACTAACCAATAAGTCTCGCCGTCGAAAATGTAGTGAAACACGTTTCGGTTAAGTGTAATATTATATAGGAACAGTTTTTCATGCGTCACGTGGCGTAGGTACTGCATTTTTTGATCAACAATCTGGTTTTCCTTAAGCCCGCACGCAATGAGACAAATTAAACACTTCACAAGGTCGTTCCCTTGAAGCGGCCAATCGCAGCGCTTCCCCTTTACCTACATTACCCAAAGATGCGTGTGTTACATACCTGATAAGCATCAGTAACTTCCTGAGCATTTTTCCCCTGGGCTCTATCGAAATTCTCACCGAAGCGATTGAGGCTATTAAGGCGGCAATCAAAATTGGCACAACGACTTTGGTGTCCCAATTGAACGGATCAAAATCCTTTGTCTATGTCGACAAATCGTGGGTACCATTTCAGTTTCGAGCTTTGCGTTCGTTGCGTCACGTTTCAATAACTCCTTTCATCCATTCAACACCAGCAGGTGTTTGGTGTTTCATTGCATTACTGACTCATTCGCAACAGTTGACTGAACAATCACATCTATTAGTCTTTGTTACAGAAGTGTATCACCCACTGTTACCTGAGTACTCGTAAGCTCATTCCAACTTTTCTGATAGAAAAAAGGTGGGGCTATCTATTTAGAGGGGACTATATGGATCAACTCGCAATCTAGGCGTCGTAACTTGGACTCCTTTGTCCTGATCGCAATCTCCATAAACCAGCTAAACACCTAGCCGAGATTCCCCTCACGAGGCTCCCGAGGGGCGGCCGGGGAGGCAGGCGTGCGCACCCCTTACCCTCCCACCTCTTTTAGTTATACGGGAGTTAAAGTGCCTTATGATTTCGAGACTTTGCCCCGCTAAGGTGATCCCGCTCCTTTATTAATCCATAAAAATCTCTGCTTGTAAACGTTGACACCGAAATTAACAGAATTATTATAAAGACCTCCCAGAAAATGGAGGCAACCGCGACGCGACCGGTGTCTGGTCGTCGGCGCGTCTTAAAAATGTCGTTTATAACTCCATTAAAGGTGTTTTTTTGCATACGTTGTGCACTGGATACGTTCGTGTTGCATAGCGTGCACTCTGACAACTATATTCGAGGTCCCGTGCAAGTTTGACATGTGTCATGCCTGATTTGCCACATTTTGATCGGCAGTTGATATGAGATTTCTTTGTCCGCAGGCCACCCATCTCGGCGCGAAAGTGAGTTCAAGAAACCAGCGCACGCTCCTCAAAACGGTCGCATCCACAGTCGGCATTACGCGTCATACAACAAGGTAAGGAGAAATTTGCCGGCGACAAAGAATATGTTTTCCGCTCATTTGGCCGCTGAACGCCAGGATAAATAATAACTGACACGTGTCCTGGGTGCCGAGCGGGGCCGGCTAACAGCTCTGGCTGTGGGAATCGAGGAAATTTTCTTTAACTGCGGGCTTAATGGCGCTCAGTGTTTGTTATTGTTACGGTTTCTTGAAACCGATATAGAAGGCTTGAGTTTACGAATTTTCCGATATTCCCGAATGTCTACGAAACAGATGTATCAGAAACTGCTTGAAATATGCTTAACTAAGGGCGAGCGTTTCACCGCGCACCTGTAGGTTCTCTGCGAGGTTAGATAATCTCGCCGCCTGCGAACATTGTTAACGTTTTGAGCTGCGAAGGTGCTGGCAAGTCGTCCTGAAGACAAATTAAAGTCAATTACTGAGGATGTTAATTAGGAGCACTCGTGGTCGAGCCATTCTCTAGTCGGTTCATAATGGATAGCGCGTCGCTTCTCCACCCGCGGCCACACGCTGAACTAGTTTATGCTTTTATAAATTATTCATCCCTAGCTGGTTCCTTTCGTGATACTTTGATTAGATTCCTTAACAGGCAATTCATTGCCTGTATTTGCTTTGTTATGACTTTGTTAAGGCCCTCCTTTCCGACTTTTAGCAATTTTGGTCGTTCTAGTTTAAGTGTGTCTACTTCCACGTTTACTTTAAAATTATAAAAATTGTGTCATATCAAAATTTAAGGTTTTATCTAGGAAACCCCAAAGACCATTTCATAATAAACGTGGGAAGGCCTCAAATAGGCTCTTAGTGTACTTAAACTATTTAAACGTAATCTTTCAAAATCTATTGACGAAGAATTGGTTTGAAAACCTATTGTTTCAGAAATATTTAAGCAAAATAATTTTCCTGAAAGGCTCTCATGTTAGTGAACTCGGAATCCTATAAAAAGCGATGGTTTATTTTACAGTTCAGCAGAGCTCACGTATGATTGGAAATGTCGAATATCATTTATCTCTTTTGAGATACATTCATGCCGGCGAATGCATTGTGTCTAAATATTTCAAAAATTCGACGGCTGTTGACCTAAATATAACGATAGTCATAAAACTGACTATAAATTTCGCTTTATCGATTCAAGGAGACTATGTCTTATTCTTAACATTCAGCGTTTGGGGTTTCGAGACAAAGACGATCTACCCTCTCCAGAATCTTATTGACCTCTAAATACTAGAAAACCAAGTAATCAGGCTCACCTTCAGGCCAGGTATTTGTAGACAATCAGGCCTTTGGACCTACACAACTTTGGACTACATAACACCATGCTGAAGAACAGTGACGGTAAAATCGTGAGGAAACCGGTATGTCCAAGAACCTCAAAAGTTAAAAGACAATGAAGGGCCCAACCTCCCTTCCTCTCTCTCTCTCTCTCTCTCTCTTTCTCTCTGGCCTGTGTCAGTGTATTCCTTCCTGCCCATTTTTCTATCGTACTGCCAAAGCGGGCACAAAAAATCGACACCGCTTTATGGTAGGTATTCCGGAAACCCGAACGAAGCTTCCACTTTTGTTATGCGAACTGCTAGTCTGTGTAATGCGCTGCCTGAATGACCGTGTTCCCCGATAGTTACAATCTGGGTGTCTTCAAATCACGAGTGAATCGGTTTCTTCTAGGCAAGCGTGCTCCACCGTAAACCGTATCATCGCTTAACATAAGGCAAGTTGGCCGTCAAATGCAAGCTATTTATTAAATAAATAAAAAAATATATAATGATAATAAAGCACCACGCTAGTCCATAATAGTTCCTGTATCCAGAAAAGAGGTTGTAGAGTATTTAGGTACTTTGTCATAACAAAAGTGATGATACATTTCTGTTCTGTTGGTACAGAGCGATGGTTCGAGCTCAGGAGCGCCAGTCCACCGGCCGCCGCCCCTTCGGATACCCAACGGTTTTAGTCAGCCACAGGTCAGTAGCATCATCAAAGATCATCAACACAGTTGGAAGTCTTCGGAGAGACTGAAAATACGATGTGTGCGAAAACAGAAGAAGTACCTTCGGTGTCCGTATGACTAGGGTAGAGGATGTCTTACTTACATGACAGATGACAAGGGAAGCTACAAACTCCTATATTAATACTTACCTCGTACATTTCTTGATAGTTATGCGAACTGCTAGACTGAATGCTCTGCTTCAATGGGTGTTCCTTGATCACGTGGTTGGTGGTGAAGTGGTTTCTCCTATGCAAGTGTGCTCCACCGCAGACCGTATTACCGCTTAACATAGGCAAGGTGGCGTACAAACGCAAGGTTATTATATAGTAAAAAACAAAATAAAGTCTGCAAAATGGTAATATCTCGAAAGCACAGTAACGAATGCCGCTGTTTAAGTTACAACTGGTAGTGGGCTTGAGCATTTGGATTGTCTTTAGATCTTCAACGGTCTATGGGCAGACTAACTGTATTTGTAGTGTTAGTATTAGCATGTATTTTGTTAAGTTAGAAGAGGCAATTAACCAGTAAAAAAAAAGTTTATATATAACTAAATATAAAGCATATTCGACCCTAATCGACCGTTGCTATCGCTCAGTCAACACTCCAATAAAACGACATTATGACGATTATCTCCCATCTCTTATGACAATATACCTCGTAATAGAAGCTTCGATCTTTAAGCATAAGCTACTGGAGGCATGAGGAAAAACCTGGTGGCATTTGCGGAAATATGTATGATTCGCGACGAGAGCAAACATTATAGAATTATTCGGCCTAAAGACAGAATCTTAGCTCGCGCTTTTGAGAAATGGAGGAAACAGATGTTTACAATAAAAAAAAAAAAAACATGATACTAATATTTCAAATGCGAAAGTGGGTATGTTTGTTCGTTTTTCACGCAGCAATAGAGCAACGGAACGACGACGCGGTTTTTTGCATAGAAATATTAAGAAGGCTGGGGAGTAACATTGATACTTTTACCCCGGACAAAAAGTTCTGGTCCCGAGGGATAGTCCACGCGGTTGAAACCGTGGGGCGCTGCTAGTTTGTTACATCTCTGTGATGACAAAAGGGATATGAGTGTTTTTATCATAACCAAGAGTCCTAGAATCGTAATTTTATATTCCCATTATAAAATTAAAGATGGTTGAAAATCGTAACTCAATGGAAGCCTTTAGGCTGCCGGACACTTCCTGGTCGGCCTCGAATCTTGTTCCACCCGTATTGGCCGAACTTGGCTGATGATAGAGATACCTAGAAAGAATGCAAGATACAACGAGATAAGCTGAGCAAAAAATGTAGCTTGCTAAACTTTTGATTTATCAAGATAATCACAGAGCCACGTAGTCTAGTTAGTATGTCTATCATGGCCAAATACAATTGTACACGCGACTCTTGTAACGTGGTAAATGGAATCAGTGTCGATATTTGTTACTTTGTATGGCTACACTTTAGTAGAGATTAGAGGGTCCTCGATAATATGAATCCCTTGGCTCCCGGCACTTGTTTGCGTCATGAACTTTGCTCTTCCCACGCCTATACCTCACCAGAAACTCAGATAGGGCAACAAGTGGGCGTTGTATTAACACCAAATAAAGATTTTTGTACTCAGTACTATAAACTGTAGAATTGAAATGTTGCCTATTAAAAATTTTTCGATTTTTATGCGTGTATACAGGGTTACGCGGAAAGGGTATAATATGCCGAAAGGGGTCCATAGTGCCCATTATTATAAACAAGTTTTACTACGGGACCAATTCGGAAATTGTGAAAAAAAAACCACCTGTTCCATAGAAAACAGTAATTCACACTAGAGGAATTATATGGAGCAGCTATTTCAGGATTGGTCCCATATTAAAAGTTGTTCATAATGATGAGTACAATGACCTCTTTTCGGCTTAGTACAGTCTATATGCGTAACCCTGTAGAGTCCAAATGTTCAAATATTCAACAAACTCATCAAAAATATGATAAATTAAAATATTTTATTATAATAAAGTGTTTAACGAGTTATAAAGATAAAGGTACTAAGCAGTATGAGCGATCTTAACAATGGCGACGGTATTAACTTTTTTGCCTTTTGTAGTCATTCCTTACAATGAGATCTTTCTCAGAAGATGTTTGATATTTTGTGCGTACCTATATTAAAAGTATACGCCTACATCTTTGTTCACAAGCTTGAGTTACGCACTTGGAATTATTTGACAGGTTTGCGTAAATCAGAATTATTTTTAAAACCAAATAAAACGAGTTTAACAAGGATAATGCTTGAAACATTTAAAAAAAAGTGTGAAATCAGATCAAAAGGACTCCATAAAACTGATACAAATATGGATAATACTCGTAGTAACTTCTTATATATTCACCAGGAAAACTGCAATAAATTCATTGTCTTTATATACAAAGTATTATAGAAAATTACGGGAAATATTGTAAGAAAATTCTAAGTTGATTGATATCGATAAAATTATGGTAACCAACCACTATTATTTTACGACTTTGTAATCTAAACATGGTGAAATCATAAAATTATAAACAATTTAGAATTACGTGTGATAGGATATTCCTCCTTTATTTAAATTATATCTTTGCTAGCTAGGCGACACGTTATTATAGCGCAAGACGGCATTTTGAATAAATCCGATGGAGCAGCATACGCATTCGAAGTCAGTTAGCAACTGCGATGCGGAGTTCGACGCATTGACGTAAATAAGAATGTTCACTCGTATGCCTGGTAATGTTCCTTCTCTTTTCCGTTCTATTCCGAAAAGAGAACGGATTATCTTTTTTGACAATTTAACCAATTGTATTTAATTTTTTTCGAATACTCAGACTCACTATTATTTTTCGTCTTTAAAAATGTTGAAAACGTGCGAAAAAGATAACAGTGGCAGGTGGGCATGACCTTAAGTAGTGATATCAACTTATCTGTGAAGTGTAGTGAGGGAGCTACTATCGTTTATTCCGAACATAACTGACGACTGAAAATTATTAGATCGTCTATTTAACCACCCCTCTTAATAAGTTGGTCGCACTGAACCTATTGATTTTTAACAGACTTAAAAAAGAAGGTTCCCAATTAGTTTTTTTTTAAATGTTTGTTACCTCAGAACTCCGTCATTTATAAACCGATTCGGAAAATTATTGGTCCCATAGAAATTTCATCAAAAACAGTTTAGTGGTTTGGTTTTCAAATCAAAATAACTGGAAAAATATGTCATCCAAGTAAACGAAATTGCGTATGTACAAAAAAATTAAGTCCGGTTTTTAAATTGATAATTATTATATTAGTAAGAACATTCACTGACAAATATTTTAAGAGATCCTCTTACCCAGGGGTGTCCAACATACGGCCCGCGGGCCACAATGCGGCCCGCCAAGGTTCCTATTCCGGCCCGCGAACGAGTCAAAAGTTGGGTAACTTTTAACTTTTTTAGACGAAATTTTGTAAAGAACAGCGATTCATATGTTCGTAAAATATTATACGCCGTTTTAGAAAAAAATAAGATCGATCGATCACAATACGACTCGGCGAAAACGTGGACGAGCTATCGGGAGAAACAAAAAAATAAAAAGTAAATGCCATTTTAATTCTTGGAACAACACCTGCGCGCGAAAACGTTAACATTATCGCCTCTCTCACCCACCCACTCCCTCCGCGCATGCAACGTACAGCCAGCCAGTCAGTGGTGTCAGGTGTGCCTGTGCATGCAGTTACAAGTGAAACCTGCTGTGAATTCCGCCAAATAGTTAAAATTATACCCTTTCTACCATTTTACTTATACATATTAGTCTTGATTTGCTCAGTTACGAAGCATCTCTTGGCCCGCCATAGTTACAAAGTTAATAAATCCGGCCCGCCACAAAATTTAGTTGGACACCCCTGCTCTAACCAATAAATATCAGTAAGTTCCAAAGAAACTGTTTCGTCAGCGCCATACTTCCATCGTAAAGCAATAAATCATACTTCACAAGCGGTTGTAAAACGGCCCTAAAGTTAATCGCTCTTGCGCTAAAGACACGTGCTAATAAAAATAGTTTTTCTTCGAACGTCGTCGTTGTTTCGCTACGTTATCTGTGCTAACCAGACTTACTTCAGGTGTTTTGTCCATTTGAACCAACTAGGTACTAGAGAAAATGCTGCCCGAGATAGAGTCAATCGGAGAAGAATAGTGTCTGCCCTCTGCCCCGACTTGGGGCTTTAGGAATCAAAGGGAGAGAGAGAGGTACTTGGGAATGGAATGTAGGTACAGGTACACACTTTATGACTTAATTTCTTTTTTCTTTCTATATATTTTTATTTCTTTTTTCTTAGCCATAGGATATATTTATGTTATTATGTTAGGAGATATTAATGGAATGTAGGTACACAATTCATGTCCTAATTTAATTTCTTAAATGCTACATATATTTTGTTTTTTTTTCTTATGTATGACATATATTTATGTTAGGAGATAATAATGGAATGTAGATACACACATTGTGCCTAAATTTTATTTAAAAAAGCTACATCCTTTTCGATTTTTTCCTTGCCTATAGGATATGTTAAGTTAGGACAAATAAATGGAACGTAGGTACACAGTTGATGTCCTAATTTTATTTCTACAAACCACATAATTTTATTTTTTATTCCTTATATCGTATACCTATCTGTATATATGTTATATCAGGTTAGGTAAGATATATTTTATGTTAGCAGATATGTATGTGTTTGTCCTTGGTCCTTTAGCAAATGAGTAAGTAGGTATATAATAAGAGAAGTGACTGGGGAGAGTGGCGTAACCAAAGAGTGGCAACCCAGCAGTGGGTTATTAAAAGCTGATAATGCTGATGGTAATACTCATTTTGTCACAGCTTTTTACCAGTAGCTGAGGTGACACCAATTCAAATTTAATAGTTATTCAAAGGACATTAGGATCATATTACGTAAGCAGGTACATAGGTAACTTGTCTGAGGATTTGACTTCAATGATTAGTTTCGACATTGGCGTGTTCTATTGTGTTCGTATGTAAACTACAAAAAATTGTTGTGAAAATGTCAACAGAACGGAAAATATAAATTTAATTCTTTTGTTTACAGAGTGCAATCGATAGCAGTCAACCGCCAATAGAAAGTATTTTAAAGGTATGTCCCATTTCACAATAGGCATGTGTCAAAAAAATATTACCTCTACCTAGCTCATCAAGATAAACAAAATTAAAATTTGTTCATAAATACATAAATTATAAGTATTTTAATTTCATACTAGACAGAGAAGCTCTATATCACGTTATGACGTCAAGCCGTGCTTGGCGAGAGAGGGAGAGAGCATTCCCTCTCAATCCCCACCAAAAACTTAAAACGCTTATATCTCAAAAATATATAAACCAATTAAAATACATATATTTTTCAGTTTGTGTAATGTATTGAAATATACATAGAAATGTAATAAACGAAACAAAACAAGGAGAATAATAAGGACACATGCCTATTATCTATTTCTAACATAAAAAGTTATTTCCACCCGAAGGTTGCCTGGAAGAGATAGCTCTTAGCGATAATGCCGCCAATTGTTATTCTAGTTTTTAAACTGTCCTATCGTATGTACTTATGTAATTTCTGAACAGTTTTTTTATCTATCATAATACATAATATAACGGCCGTGGGAGGCCGTTAGTGTGGGACGCAACTTGTGCCGACACGCTGGCGCCCTCTCACCTCCAGGGCACATCAAGAGCGGCTGGTGCAGCAGCGGAACTGGCGGAAAGCCTCAAACGGAGGAAATATGAATCTCTCTGAAGGATACATATTTCTTCCGTTTGGAGTTGAAACCATGGGTCCGTGGGGTCCGGCCGCTCGGGGTTTGGTTAAAGAGTTGTCCAGACGCCTCGTAGATGTGACAGGTGACCAAAGAGCTGGTACTTACCTTGGCCAAAGAATAAGTTTGGCCATCCAACGTGGTAATGTCGCCAGCTTTTTGGGCACCTTACCCGAAGACAGCGCGCTCAATGCAGTTTTTTATTTATAGTTTAATATTATTTAATTGAAATGTAAATTCATGGCATTTTGATTCGGTGTAATGATAAGTCGACGTACTAATAAGTTCGTCTAATTAATTAAAAAATAAAAATTATAAGGTCATGTTTAAAATATATTTACAGGAAATGAAGTCGATTCCAACGCCGCTTACTGTGATAGCGGCAACGCCAAGGAAAGAATTAGAAAATAAATTTATTTTTGACCCGCACACTAACAAGGTAAGATTTAATTAAAGCTTTACTTCACTTACGAGATTCATGAACCTCAGATCAGACAAACAAGGGAGATATGCCTTAGTGCAACTATCGTTCGTTTTCAAATGTCTCCATGTTTTATATATTAAACTGTAAGTACGACTCACTCATACTTTACATACACTAAGAAACTTGTAGCAACACCAATTAACTAATCTTTCATATCCAAAAAGGTCGACATGGTCGTCTACAGGGTGAGTTTGACTAAAGGCATCATGCCTGATTTATGCCTGATGCTTTAGCCACGCCTCCTTACTGTATCTCCCTTGTTTGATCTGAGACATTAATGGATGAGATTGGTGTCCCACTACACAGGGCCACACTGAACATACCAGACAAGAAAAAACATCGTATCAACAACTTCGTAAAGTCAAAAAATAAAATAATTTTATTATCCAACAAAAGTTTCATAAATCTCATAGCATAAGTAAACAAATTATATTTAAAAATATTTTAATTTGAGGTATATATTTAAATTTACAATGATTAAAATTAATGAACATAAAAAAATCTAAGTAGACATGCTTGTTATAAAGTAGACAATTTACAAAATGCTTTTGCAAATATTTGCTCGTAATGTAATATTGCGCAATAAAGTTATTGATGCGCTACTGACGGTTAACAATAACGAGGTAATAGTGCACTAAACAGATAATAACATCCAACCTTGTTTGTTCATTAAATGGCTCTTCATTAAAATAGCCTGCCCTGTAATGTTTGCCATGAAGTTATAATTTTATATTGAAATTCTATTTTTTCAAACACATCCAAATTATTCGAAATCACTGTCAACATCTTTTTATTGTCTCTTATGTGTCTTTTTTATTTGGTCTCCTTGGTCTTCCTGGTTCTCTTTTTTTCTACCTTGCTCTCTATGACGGTCTTCGTTAATATGTCGTGTCGTACAAGGTAGCCAAAAATCTTAACTTCTATCTATCTCGATTCTCGTCTCATTATAATTCCAGCGGTACAAACAAATGCTCAAACTGAGCATAAGAAACCGTGACCAAGGTTGCACAATAATCGCGCAAAAACACGCGCGGTGACACCTTGACGGACGTTGTCGCAGAACAATAGACTCGTAACTTTAATGCGGTGGAGAGTAACCCGTAAATTCACATACGGAGCGGTCACATACCATATTATCTTTATTCTCTTCTTTACATATTTATCTTAAACAAAGTCACTCAATCGCAATGTATGTCTCTACAAAAGCATAGTAGAAACTATTTTAATTCATAACAAGCCATGACCAAAAGATCACGGCATCGTCTTGCAAAAACAATGTAATATATCATAAGTTGTCAACGATGTAGTTTTCCATCAGTGAAAGGTTTTTATAAAGTCGGTTTCAGTTTCAAGCATTACCTCTTACACATATACAAATTATATTAGTATACATTATTATCACAACCCTTTATCGTAGCTGTATAGTCGTTTACTTCCTTGTTTTCCTTTCTTTCTATCCTTTCAGTTTTTCACTTATCGCATCCACGTGTTTGGATAAAATGTCCCGAATATATTTATTTGTCTGTTCGATTAGGTTATCTATTGAGCTAATCATAAAAATAATTCAATGCTACATTACTCATTTCACAGGTGCAAGAAAATCCACAACTAAGCAGTACCGATCTCAAATCACCTCTTCCAAAACCTGGTAAGTGATTTTTATATATCTCTAAAGATTTAAGTATACATACTTGAAAAATAGTACCCTATTAATATCAAGTACTTGTGTTATTGTGTTTTGCCTAGCCTTTCTTGGATTATTGGAAATGTGGTATCTTAGGCTTATCTGTTTGTAAGAAGACCAGATGCTAGATGACTAATTTGCTAATTGAACGGGTGAGATCACTCATACCATTCTCAGATACATGTATACAGGATGGTCTAAAAGGTGAAGACAAAACGAAAAGTTTAGATTACTCATGTAGTTCTGCGATTTTTTGTAGGTAATGTAATTCCAAGCATTAAATAAACATAAACCTAATTTATTGGTAAACACTTGTGTACAAAAAATGAATGGTTCTGCCTTTGCTTTAGTGAAAACACGATGTTGCAAAGGCAAATGGCTTAATATATAATTATATTTTTTGTGTTTTTGGTAAAGTACATTAAAACTTCGGCAGTAGGAAAATCTTTAAAAAATAACCTAGATACCTACAAAAAAAATTAAAACACATAGGGTGTGATACCTTTGGAGGAACCTATTTTTTTCGTTTAAACGTCACTATTAGGACCAGCCTGTATATTCATGTGCTTGATTGCAAGTGATTATGCACTTCTGTGTCTATAACTATAATGTCTATGGCTATCTTTTATAGATTGCAATCTTTATCGTTTAACTTTATAACCACCTTGAGGTGACTTATTACAGTTTTCCTCATACAGGTAGCTATTAAATTTCTCGGATTTTATTGAACTAAAAATCATTATTATTCATTGTGAGATTTTCCTGTTTACCTCTTTATACATATAGGTATTAGATGTCATCTCTAAGACGTAATGATGTAGATTTTACTGTCCCATTTTCTATAATAAACTGAATATGGCAGCTCCAAAATGGTGCCATTCTTATCCTAAATATCGGAATGAAAAGAGATACGTATAATTTTAGTGCTGTCTGATTAGTTAAGTACAACTACAGAAAAGAGAAGTAAATAGAACGGAAATGAGAAGGAAAATCTGTTACAAGGCTTTATGAGTGAACCTTGATTGAACATTCTTATTTAGATCAACACGTCGAACTGCGCATCACAGTTGCTAACTGATTTCGAATGACTGTCGTTTCGTTTATATGGGTGCAACTGGCTACAACAAATTTCTTACAAAAATGCCTCGACAGCCGTTCTAGTTTAAACAAAAAAAAAAATCTGTGAGTACAACCCATTCACCTTTATTATCAGCCTTAACATCTACGCTATATATTTGGTATGGTTTTAAGTTGTTACATATTTATCTTAAAGACTAAATAAAATCAGAAATAATGATCAGGATTAACTATGATTAATTAATTAATTTTATCAGAAAAGCCAAATGATCTCCGATAATACTGATGATACGTTATCAATACTTAATCCTCATTCTGTGCACAGTTCGTCGATAAGCGCATTATCAATCATGACAGCTTTTGTAAAAACGTGCTAATATTTAGGCCCCCATCGGCATACATTTCCTTTATTATATGATTGATATCAATGCTTAAATTAAGTCATTTGTATTCCCCTGGTGGGTGTTCCGCGTGAAGATTCGCAGTGAAATGGGTGCGAGGTTGTTTTATAAGGCAATAACCTTGTAGATCGGTGCCCGCCTGCCGCCTGCCGCGCCGCCGCCCAAGTACCGAGCTTGGCGCCCTCCCTGCCCCGCCTGCCGTGAACTCACTAAAGGCGCATTAACCGATAAAAAAACCTACTCAGTCCGAGAGACCGCTAATTGGCTCGTAACTCGACCAACTCATTCGGTAACCGATGAAAAAGTAAACAGAAAAGCAAAACTCGAAACGACCCCCCGACATTTTGTAAACAAATCCACGCGAAACAAGAAATTGTTCAGGCCTACTTTGGCGTCGTTATTAAAATTAATAGAAGCATAAAATCCGAATTCTAATCAAAAAGAACAGCCGTTAAAGACAAAACGAACATCGGTGTACGTATCGCGAATGACGGCGCGATGGTCCGCAATTCGAAAAGTTTAGTCCGAAAAACAATATTTGAAAAGCCATTTTGCACGAGCCCGTTAAGGTTGACTGCACCTAAATAAAATGTAGAATGAAATATTAAGAGCCAGTTTACACGTATCGCGGGCGCGGATCGCCGGCAGCGCCACCTGTCGCCGACGCGAATAAATAAATTGCGAAAAAAAATGTACGAAACAAACGAGCGACCTGCACAGACTAGCGGCTCCGCACACAATCACAAAACACATAAAACAACGAGACGACGCGAAAATATTTGCGCTTGCTAACTGAATAATAATGAATATAAACCGGATATAACTGGAATTATTTCAATGTCTTTTCTGCTGGTGTAAATGTCACTTACGCTAATTTACGAGAAGCGTAATGATACATTTATGTACACTTTTCGGTCTTAGTCGGTTAATCTCGCTCGATCGACTGTTTACAACGCTTTCTTTTCGTTAGTTGCTACACTATCTGTAATTAAGAGCCACATAGCGCGTTAACGACTAATCGTTATGTCATCAATGTGGCAAACAGTTTCTCTAAGAAAACAGTAAGGCAACTCTGCTCTTCTATTATGTGGGGCCGAAAACGTGTATGGTTAAAGTCGAAGTCTCGTTAAACCGACGTCATTTTGTTCCGTGAGAGTCGTGCATGCTCACCTGCCTCTATCTTGCCACCAGCCGAGTACTCAGCGTCGAAAAATAAAATAATAAACACCGGCCAAGTGAGAGACGGACTCGCGCATCGAGGATTCCGCAAATCCGCTCGCAAAAAAATGTGTTTTCTTTCGTTCAGGATCTGCGCGCGCTTATCAGTTCGCACCTAGCCGGGGTTTATTAATTTTGTTGTTTCGAATTGTTTCTAATATGGGGACCTTTTATTTTTTACATTTGGATTTTATTATTATTTCTTAGCTAATCTGCCGTGACATTACATATTCTGTAAAAAACTACTGGCTATCTTATATGGTTCAAAAGATACAGCCGTTAAAAGGTAGGACAGACAGACATTTTCATTGACAAACAGATAGCGTAGGCTTAGTAATATGGCTCCGTTAACACCCTTTGGGCGCGGAACCCTAAAAATACTCCACGATTAACGCAAATTAAAACCGTACGGTTATAACTACACGCGATAACGAGCGTTCTGAACGCTGCTGAGCTCTAAATAATACCCCGATAACAATTTTATATTTTTATAATATGTGCATTTCGCAGTACACAAAGTACCCATACACCAATTAAACGTTAATTGATGCAAAGGGCTCCGTAAAACTGAAGTGTTTTGAAAATTGATTTTGTTATCTTGATTCTGTAACGGTTCGCAATCGTAAATCTTACCTTTGGCGAGTCGGCCATTCCCTTGTGTGGCTTTCACTTGATGGTATTAAATTGTAACAAAAATACCGAAAAATTGCGTATTAACGTGTTGATCACATTACAGGCGCTGGTTGTTTGTTACGTTCTACTCACTGAATTTACTCAATTCTCGCCCTTATTCAATCCCTTTTTAAGATCTCATTCGTTTAATTGTTTAACTGTTTGTCTCTCTCGCACGTTGCGTACTGTGCATACTTTGGCAATTTTGCGTTTGCTTTTGCGAAAACTTGAATGCTATTGAAATAAAGTAGATATAAATTTATATGGAAACATATTGTTTTTTATATGTATCTGGCCACATTGATAATATACAAAGTCCGGTAACTATAGAAGAGAGTAGATATACGCGCGGGAGACGCAGCACGAGCGCTTTTCAGGTGAAGTTAAACATTTTGTTCCAAAAAGCGTGATGTAAAAAATTCGAGCCTTTTTATTTGCAATGAGCTTGGCGTATGCGAAATTGCGCACTCCAAAAAAGTATCCCTGTGTTTTGAAAACTCTATACAATAATGGAACAAAACAAAATAATGTTTTATAGTTTTATTTATATTACACGGGAATTACTCACGTAAGATTAAGCCAGTTACTCCGACTATAGTTTCAACCGCATTAGACGGTCTTTTTCAAGGTGAAGATAATAAGAGCGGCCGCGTCTCGCTTTGCACTGAAAGCGAGTTAGTTTCCAGTGCAAAGCGAGACGCAGCCGCGCGCGCGCAATCACCTTGAAAAAGACCGTCTAATGCGATTGAAACTATAGTCGGAGTAACCGGCTTAATCTTACGTGAGTAATTCCCGTGTAATATAAATAAAATCTGTGAAAACCACGTCAGTTTCAATAATTAAAATGTGTTGTAGTCATATTGTATCTTATATTTTAATGGTTACGAGTATGTTGTATTCTAGTATTAGGATAAAGTGAACGTCTATTATGTTCTCGATAGCGGAGGCCGTCGGTAGTTCGGCGCCCGTCGGAATCGGGATTCGAATCGGAGCATGGTCCCTGCCGGTGACACAGGCTCCAGAGTCAGTTTCCAGAATTAGATTTCCTTTTTTTCGCTCACTGCAAACTGACTGACGATCCTTTGTATTTTTTGTGTCTGCAAATCGAGAGTCGATAATAGATCTAGTTTAGTATTCAGTGGGGTGTGCTCTGCGTAGCTTTTCATGGGTATTATTACGGTCACTTCACCTTGCACTCTTGTTGAGATTAACACGGGAGTGGCAGGAGCAGAAACAATATCGATTACTCTAGAATCAGCCAATAGATCTGTAAAAAATTAACACCCATTACAGAACTGTCTCAATTTCCTACAACATTTCCGATATATTGAAATACGACCGAATGTCTAGTGGTTATTATTTATATGTAGTATACACTAGTTTTTTCCCCGCACAACTTCGCTTGCGTTATGAATAGTTTCAGAGATTACTTCTTATAAACAAAGTGGCAAACTTTGCCTTTTCATAATATTAGTGCAGATTGCTTTTCCCCGAGGAATACGACAATATAAGGAAATATGATCGTAACTGATACCGCAAACATTGTGGCTGCAACTTCTTTAAGAAGTACACGTATCACTTCTGTGAAACTTTTTATTTTGTCACTTTTGCAACTGTCCGCGCCAGTCGAGCTCGGTTTCCAAGCTTTATCCTCTATTTTGTCGATTGAGCAACTTGGACGCTTCGCTTCCTTCCAAACCAGAACTGTTTGTATAATCTTTATTTATTTATAAACTACGGTTTCCTTTGAAGATTTGAATTCATTTAATCTGTTAGGCAACTGTTCATTGAACAGTCACATTGTGAATGGGAATTGTACCTATCTTGATTTTAATTTCCTCGTCGCCAATTAATTAATATGAGAACGGGACAAGCGACAACCACGGAAGCTGATTGCGCACTGATTTTTTCCTTAGTGTAGGTAGGCACAGCTACCGCGTACTATTATTTATTCTGTGCCAACGCAATATACATCATCATCATCATCAGCTATACTAGTCCACTAAGGACATAGGCCTCTCCGAACACTTCAACATACATAATGACTTATGATAATATCACAGGAATGTAAATTTTAATGAGGTAAAAATGTGTTTACGTTCAACAGGCTATGCGCTTGACCACAGTGCGCCTGTAATGTGTTACGTGTTTTATCCGCATAGCAAAATATAAAATATCGACGACACATTTACGATGTTCCATAGTTTTTTATTTATTTCATAAGACTGAGTAGAGTTTTACGACACAGACTAGAGAAGTTACAGATTACAAAGAGCATCGACATCCGCCCTAAAAATTAGACAAGCGATCGTTTCAGCTAGTCTCATAATTTTCAATCGCATAGTACCTAAAGTAATACCTTACTTACGTACCTTAGTACCTTAGTAATACCTTCAAAGGATATTTTTATTATATGATAATGTTTTAGTAAGCTTACAAGGAAAAAATATATAACAAGAACACAACTTGTCACTTGTCAACACACAACTTGTCCACAAGATGGACAGACGACCTAAAAGAGTCCGCAGGGAAACGCTAGATGCAGGCCGCTTCCAACCGGCCGGCGGCCCTTTTGGACATCGATGGGGGAAGCCTATGTCCAGGAGTGGACGTCCTATGGCTGAAATGATGATGATGATGAAGTAAATTAAAACAAGTAGTTCGAATTTCAAATTGATTTATAGCTTTTATTTTTGCTTTCCGCTATTGGTTCGGAGTTGTAAATCTATTCTTTTCTTATCTGTATTTACGAGCTGAAACCTGCCTTTACCGCGAGATCCCACTTTGATGTTCCCTCCTTTATAACAGTTTGTATCCACCGCCGCTTTATTTTAAAGTTTGACCCGTTTTAATATAATTAATTACTTGTTTGCCGTCTTGAAATACTGTCTTATTTATATTACTAGCGAACCGCCCGCCCGGCTTCGCACGGGTGTAATATACGTGCGAAGCCGGGGCGGGTCGCTGGTTATTCATATAAACCTACCTCTTGAATCACTCTATCTATTAAAAAAAACCGCTTCAAAATCCGTTGCGTAGTTTTAAAGATTTAAGCATACATAGGGACGGACAGACAGCGACAGCGACTTTGTTTTATACTATGTAGTGATAAAAAGACTAGAACTTCTGTGAAATGAGTAAGAAAGAAGATCATCACGTCATTAGCTTTCTTTAAACTGCCTAAAACATCGTTAATTTTTTTAACTGACTGCATATAAGGTTCTATTACTAACTTTTTTGTGTTTGGAACGCGATATCTTTGCCTACTGTTAACACATTCTTACGATCCTTTTTCGGTCCCATTTAAATTTAAAGAAAATATTCCACCTCTAAAGGTGAAAAATTTGGGAATGAAAGCCGTTTATTTAACTTTTTTGGTTGTCAAAATTATCTATATTTTATCAAAATTTATTCGTGTTGGAATTGGAATAAGGATATGACCTCTCAACTCTATGATCTAGAATTGGTACTACTTATCTAGCTTCTCGGAATTTGTAGTCACCGGAAAAGTTTTCTTAAATCGGTTTTCTATTGTCATATAAAATATGAAACCACCGAAGACTGCGAGACTACGTCTGGAAGAGAAGATTATTTATGCAAACTCTATAGTCCTTTTCAAATAGCATGGCACTTGACAGGTGGTTTGACAGAACGATAGAATGTAACGTGATTCGTAAATATTGAATGTGCCATCACAGATCTAAAGTAAAGATTTACATTTAGCGGCGAAAACATAGCTAAGCGCTACTGTGAAAAGTAGTGATTAGTAATTTTTCAAGTTCAGTTCAAGTGCCATTTTATTTGAACAGAACTATAGTCGCTATATTCACGTCTAAATAGGTCGAAAAACAACTGACTAATAGTACCAAAGATATATCCTCATTGAATAGTACATTGCATGCCACATAGCAGAATTGTTTTCCAACTTTTACGATTGCCGAATCGTAAAAATGTTCCAGTCCTCATCTCTAGCCGGCGGTTCCGTCACCCCAGCACGAGGGCGAGGAGTTTGCCACCCCCAACATAGTGTCCCCGGTAGGGAATCAACACCCTTATTAACGGGAAAATGTTCGCTTTTATGACGGAATTAAAAACGTTACGACTGGGTTGAATTAAAAGGCTGACAACTTTTCAAAATCATTTGCTGTTTCATTTGTTAAATGATGCTGTTATAATTAATCCAAGCTTTAGCATACATTAGAAGCCAAGAAATATCCAATCATATAGAATTCCTAGTATATAGATCTAACCGCTCCTTCCGCGTAATCTATACAATTCTCCAAATCTCGCTGAACACAATTCAAACTGAATTGTTTTAGACAGGTGTCACGCACACATACATCCCTCTGTTGCCGCTAGTTTCCTTCCACATTGATACTTACCTAGTTTCCTTTCTGCATCGTATTTACTGTGTCTATGAGTTATTGTGTGGGGGACGTGTCTGATAAATAAATCAGTATTTAGGTCATTGAAAAGGTTGTATTCAAGCGTGTACGTTGTACTAATAAATGCCCAACGGCTATTATGCGATTAAAGTGCCTTTTAGTAGCTCCTCGTTTAAAGGATAATATTAAAATTTGCTGTCCGATGTTGTTTTATTCAATGTAAGGATTATTGACAGAGAAGACCAATTTACGCTAGTCTTATTAGCTCCACGCTACATATAACTTTATATATCGACGACAGAAAATACAGCTCAAATCAGAAGAAAAAAAACTGCGTCGAATGGTTTGACTCATATTTCTAATAACAAATAAAAACACCGTCGCCAAGCATATAGACACTCGACGTTAAATTTGTACTATAACAAGGATACCTACCTATATTGAAAATTTAAAAAGAAAACCGATAAAAGATAATCTTTAAACGGCTAAACAGATTTTCTTGAATCATAACTATGTCACCTTTTAAACAAAAAAAAATATTTTATTAATATCGGCTTAAACGATTAAGAGCTACGATACCACAGACCAAAGATAATATAAATTGTCATTGTCACAGACCGACACACCAATTTACAGACGCACATAATTATACACAGATACACACGTTAAACTTATAACACCCCCATTTTTGCGTCGGGGGTTAAAAAGTATGTAAACGTATATTTTTGATGTTATTTAACATTACAGCAAATACACAATATAGCAAGTATAAAAAAAATGCATGAGGAATCATAGAAAATGCATAGAACCAATGTAATTAGCTAATTTCATAATGAATCTGTAAACTACTTACGACTACTGACTGTAAATTAAACAAAAATTGCTGTAAGTAGTGAAAACCATTTTCTGATAATTTTAGGACTAAAATCTATGTAAAGTTTCTTGGACACTGATAAAATAACATTGTTTGCAAATGTCATCTTTCTACGAGGCATCGTGTTAGAATTTTTCTTTTACACATTTTAAATATTTTTGGGGCAAAGTGAAAAGTTGGTTTGGCTATTTAAAGCAAATACGTTTTCTATCATCGTAATATGTACTCGTAGAAGCAAAAAGCGATACTTACGATAAATAGATTGTGCAAAGTCCAAGGTATTGCCTCATTAGCAAAGATTATAATCGGAAATTATTTATATCTGTTAAATTATATCAGCATTTGTAGCAAAGTTATATACCGTTTAATTTTATATATATATTTAAGTATCTATATCTAATTATCCACGGACATTACTAGTCAACTATATGTAGAGTTGGCAGGTGTGCTAATTAAGTTGGTTTTCTTTAATATGCTTATGCTGTCAATAATTTGTAATCTATTAGACTTTAAACATGTTAAAGAGTGGCTTAATGTATCATTAATTACAATTTAATACTCTTAACAAGCTCTGTTTTATTAGCTTTGCGCCAGGTGCAATCCTGAGACCTTGTTTTTATATTCCTTTTTTGTTGTAATGTCTGCATTTTTTCACAAAACAAAGCACGAGTATTGTCTTGATTATACTTAATTAGTATTTGTAAGGATCTTTTATATTAAAAATTATAATAAATCTACTAAACGTAACATTTGACGGACATCTAAGTAAAGGAAAGACAAACAAGTCAAAGCGAATCTAGTATGCATGAAAGAGTCTCGCTAACTTTTATAACAGAAAACTTGGTACCTAACAGAACAAGTTACCCCCGCTGTTAAGGGACCAATTTTTATGCTAGCTTAGAACTTTGGAAACTCATAAAGAAACACTAACACAACGCTCTGATATGCATTAGCAAACTAACTGGATCGAAGCTCTGAATAGCGCCACGGAGAAGTTTTCAACATTTCATAATATGTGACCAAATTTTATAATGAAGAAAGAAAGTCTTTATAGTATGGATCAGCAATAAATTACCTACTGCTGGGCACATGCACTCCTTTGATTTTGCCTCTCTCCTCGATCACTTGAGCATGTATATTCTTCTACATTCGCTCCCAAGTTTTCCAAAGTCAATCGTTCATATCAAATATTTTGAATTTGAATTGGTTTGTCATCATTGTTATTATATTCAAGCTTTCAGCGTTGACTGCAGTAGTGCAGATCCAATGTGTGTTTTATTTTCTAGTCCAAGTCTATTCTTCTACATTTGCTCCCAAGTATTCCAAAGACAATATTTCATATCGTCTGCACTGGTTACTGCATTGCATACATATTCCCTAATATAAACTTTTCCGCCGTAAAGTTTGTAACGCCGCACTCAGGTGCAGGTGGTAGCTAACATCGCGAATCGCGATAGAGTTAGGAATATTCGATCGTTTTATCAATATGTTGTATGCCCATGGTCTTATTCTGAAATGTTATCTAACAATATTCTTAGTCTCGTTTTCACCCGTGACTGATCTCGTCGGCGAGAATTTGACAAAATACTTTATGCCATAGATAAGGTAATCGATCATTTGAGTTAGTCTATATCTGTTTAGGGAAATCACTGAATTTAAGAAGGAAATTTGCTATGAGACTACTAAAGTCGAAAAATTCCATTGAACATTTTGTCGTAGTTATAAGCGTTTAATCGATTCATAAGACAAATAAAAATATCACTGAAGATAATATCATTTATTTGGAAAGTACGAGTAAATTTGGCAATACATTCAATAAAAATTATGTTGATCTATAGCTATTTTGTTGCTTTAGTGTGTTGTTACATTATCTGAAAATCAAATTATATAGTTGTGTAATTTAGCATTACGAGAGATATCATCTATCAGTTTATCTCTCAAAAATGTACAGTCATCGTTGAACGATTGTTTTATATTACACATCTGTTTATTGTCTACAGTTTTAGCCGATATATTCGCTGAACCATGGTGAATTGCAGTTCTGAGTTTTTGCGCATCTGCGAATGATATTTAGTTAGCAATTTCCATAAAGTCAGAACGCGCTGTGTCGATAGCCTACGGCGCACGGCGGTGGGGCGTTTATCAAATTGATTCGTTCAATTAACTATTGTATTCCCGACTCCCGACGTGGATTGCTGATTTTGTGGCGTCAGTAGTTTTTATGGAATTCACTTTTAAAGGATCAAGCTTAAAAAGCATCATACGCTCACTTCAGATCATATAAACAAGGGAGATGGTAAGGACGGAACGGTAATCGTAATTTTACTATACGATAGAATAGATAAGTGTGTATTAGATCTCAAAATTAACGATCAAACTTTCGTTAGTCTTCAGTTAATACCTTCTACCAACAAACTATAGTTCAACTTCAGAACCTTCAGGCAATAAATCGCCAACAATATGCTCAAAACTGTTAAGCTTTTCCACAGTCCATTTGATATCGCATCCGAGGCGGTTCCGGGCCGATTCCGGAACGGCTCCGGGCCGGTTATTAAGCTTCGCGATAAGTTTCAAAACGGGTGCGAGTTTGGAGGGAAACTTTTCATTGGGATAGTGTATGCGGTACTGTTACCACAAATAGGGATTAAAAACTCGCTGGTCTTTCACAATGAACTGAAAAGTGGAATTGGTTGGGATTTCGGACAGTGAAACTAATTCTGACTAACGAAGCATTTGTTATCTAGTAACTATACATGAACGATTTAGGTATGATAGTGAAAAACAATTCCTTTAATTGGATTAAAAATCGAGAACCTCGAGAATATTTTTTGTTAATTCCCGAAACTTATCTCATAAAGTTCGACTTGTAAAAACAAGAATAACTTTAAGAAATAGATTATTGAAAGAAATACAAAATACCCGACTGCAAAATGTGAACTGGGCATGAAGAGGAATCTAACACACCTTCACACACCAAAATCAGTCAAGTCGTTCAGGCAATTTTAAAAATACATGCGTCCGAAATACATTACTTACCCTACTCTATTACATTATTTAATTGTAGGCGGGTAAAAAAACAGAATTAAATCCGAAGTAAAGACGGTACATTTAGCTTAGTTCAACCGCGAAAGCAAAAAGATAAATGCGATCGCCTCCCTCGACCAGGTTTGTTAATTTCCCGCGGCAAATGGGCTTATTCAATAACAAAGTTGCTTATCTTGTGCCAACTCTTAATGAATGCGTGCATTTCGCGTCTGACGGAATCCAGTTGCTACACTAGCCGGATAAATATGAACTAATCACCACTCATGGTTGCGATGCAATTAACTAATTAAATTCTGGATAACGTCTCGTAAGTACTTGCTGTACTATCGCCGCTAATAGGTCGTTTCTACTCACGGCGTGTCTACAGGAATAATCAGTACTTGTTTTAATTACAGCCGGTATATGTTTCTTAAAACTTTAAAAAGAAATATCGCTGACAGTGTTCTTAATGGCAATTACAATTTTATGACGATATTGCTTCAGAGCTGCTAATAAAGGGCTGTTAATAGAGTCTTTAAAGATTAGCAACGTATCTGTGTTGCCCTTGGTGCTACAGGTATTCATAGGCAACGATGATCGCTTACCATCAGACGGCACATTAGCTTGTTTGCCACCTATGGCATTAAAAAAAGAAATTACCATTACGTAATATTTTTTGGCGAAATTAAACAAGGTATACACAAACTAATGTTCCATTAAACGTAAATAACATTAAAATGTACACAAGCTATTTCTCAATAACTTACATATTAAAAGCAGTTTGAAATAGTTTACGAAGGCGGAAGCCCCGAGTTGCCGGGAATTGAGAAGTTCAGAAAAGTGGGGTTTCGCAGCGACCTTATTTCCTCCCAGCCACGAGTTTTCTAGACGTCCTGTCGGTATCGATACTCGATACACTGAAGAAAAGGATGTTAGAATCTATTACTTGACAAGTTGGAGATATTTTTTTATTTGCAGCGATCTTGTCGATGCTCCAATTTAGATGTGGATCGCCATCTATCGGGCTGGGCTGGAAGCAGTACGACACCGAGCGAGCCTCCCCATCTCCCCGTTAGTGATGAGGGCATAGGGTGTTCACCCCATCCGCCGTGACGTTACTACTACGTTACACGAGGCATAATTCACAATACTACGGTTTTGACTATGCACATTTGTGATTCTGGGAAACCGATTGAGCGATCGTTTGCAAGCGGATTGTCATGTGTCTCGGAGCACTTACATAAGAAATGCTACGCCTCGAGTTGTCGTCTGGAAAAGCATAAAAAATTTATTGGCGCATCCTCTGTGAGGTTTTCGTTATCAACATAATATAAATGTTATGATTTATTTAAACATATTGTGAGAACAAAACAAAATTGAGACAGACAAAGTTTATACTAAAGACTTGTTTACCAAAGCATCACGTAAAAACAGAAAGAGCGAGTCACTTTACGGTCTAATTGAATTAGTTTCAAATTCGACGCTCAAGCGTCGAACGAAATCTTTCCCCATTTAAAAACCAATCATTTGACTTCCGTTTGAGTCCACAACACCCGGTCTACGCTTCACTAGGTTTACCGGTGTGATAGACCGGTGTAGCCCGTAGCTTAGACCCGCCCTTATCTAGTCTATTTCGGTAGCAGACAGCGCGCCACCACCGCACCGTGGAGGTAGCTCCAATACTATCCGATACTCGTGTATTATGGGGCAGATTTAGATCATTGCCAATGCAGGTCACTTTGAATGTTGAATGAATTTGGTCCGAAAGCTTACTGTCATGATTCCGAGCGCCGAGTCAAAACGGATCGAGTCGAGTCGAATTTTTTTTTTTTTTTTTTTTAAATAAGCTTTTTGTATTCTTCTTAGCAAGCATTCCTTTCATTTGTCTAAATCATGGCGCTTACATACACTCGTGCGTTTCGCTAGTACATATTTTTTTTTTCATATTTTTCGAAAAGCATAGCTGTTATGTAAAATGTACCTCACCGCTTTCCTTCATAATTATGAAATCTATATATCAAGATATCGCAGACATAATTTAATAAATAGGTAATAGAATGAATCCAAAAAAAAAAAACAGGGATTAAGGCGCAAATCAGTGCTACTTTAATAAAAAAATTCTATCGAGCGAAATGTGCTTAATCGTGTTTCGGTCTCATGGGTTTCCTAGATAAAACATTCAATTTTGTTATGACACCATTTTTATAATTTTAAGCTTTGGAGGTATGCACACTTATACTAGAATGACCATAATTGCTAAAAGTCGGAAAAGAGCGTCTTAAATAAAAGCTTGTTAAAATACCGTCACTAACACATTGAGCAAAGTCACTAACAACAGAACGTTTCTGAATATCGTAGTTATAATGTCTACACAATACAAAAACGCATTATTCCTGCACTAGTGATCCTAGCGTTACGTTAACCCCTAAGCTCGGTCAACGGCGACCTGAGGAATATTTAAAGGGTCGGAACTAACCGCTTCCAGACTGCTGACAAGCCAAGTGTGAGCTTCAGTGAATACGCTGAATGGCCAATCAAGTACCTATCTTCAACGGAGGATTATTCAATCGCAAGTTACATGAACGGTGAAAGCAACTAGTTTACCAGAATTCCAATGATTTTATAGGTAATACCTGTGACGTAGTTCATATTTCCTCATTATTTTAATATGTGTCTTCCTTTTGCAACAAAATCAAACAGGTAACACACAATATTTGCAACAAAGTTAACTTTATTACTTTAATCAGCCAGCCACAGTCTCTCCAAGTCAATATAATACTTAGCTAGTTTACTCTTATAGATTACTAGCTGTTGCCCGCGACTTCGTACGCGTAGACTTCCATATAAACTTTCAACCCTCTTTTGTCATCCTTAGTTCGGCCCTTTTGCAAAATCCTTTCTTAGCAAAGTCCTTTTTTTTCAAATTTTTTCTTAATTCCTCTACACCGCCAAAGGAATCTACCTGCCAAATTTCAGCTTCATAGGTCAAGTAGTTTTCGAGATTTCGTGATGAGTGAGTGAGTGAATGAATTTCGCTTTTATATAATTATATAGATAATGTACTTACCTAACAGAATTAAAACATACGTAATACATTCATATTGCCTTATACTCGTACCCAATGTCTAAAGAATAACATCTTCACCGTAATAATTATAAAGAACGGCTTACTTAGTTACTAGGACTCTTGTTTATCTCAAAACGATTTCTAGTCGCTTATTTTCTGTAAGGTCAAAGTTGTCCGAATTCTTTCATCTACTAAATACCTTGTTTAAGTAATTACATAAACAAAAGTACAGAATAGATTAGAGCATAAAACAGAAGTGGGATTCGTTTCGCGGAATCTCGGTAGTGTTGTTAGGTACTACTTGTTACGAACAGCTAACTCTTGTAATTTTCCGTCTCTACATTCGATCTCAGTGACGAATACATCAGTCATACAATCAGTGCGGTAGCAAAAAACCAGCCAAGTGCGAGTCGGGCTCGCGCACTGAGGGTTCCCTACCACCATAACTTTTTAGCTACTAAAGTAAAAAAATGTAGTGCAGAAAGAAAACATCCCATCAACACCCAGGCGGTCACCCATCCAAGTACCGACCGCGCCCGACGTTGCTTTAATTGGTGGGGTATAAAAAAAACACCTACTCGCACTTGGCTATTATTTATTAAGTTTGTAATACTTTTGAGTGTGTACTATAATCATGCCAAGTTTGACACTTGTACGTATTACGTTTGTACATTAGAGCTAATACAAAAATACGTAATTTTTTTTTACTTTTTACTATAGGCTCAACACGAAAAAAAAAACAGTTGTTCTATACATTTCGTCGAGTGTCAATGAACTTTTTGTATGGAACAGCTGATATTTTTTTTCGTGATTTCGCGTTTGGTCCCATCTTAAACGATGTTCATAACGATAAGTACAATTATATACTCGAATATTTCGATTGTCTCACCTCACCAGTCACCCAGTATATCTAGAATTCTAGATTGTGCTTTGACAATATTAAAGTACATCGTGGTATAAAAATATACATGAAACATAAAGTTTTATTTATGGAATTTACATTTTACATAATTATATATTTAATTCTTATGGAAGCTATTTTATTTATTTTTGTATGTACATAGGTAGGTATAACATAAAGTAGTGACTTGAAGTATTGTGTTTTTGTATTATCAGTCTCAAAATACGCAGTCTTTTGGAACTTTATAAAGGTAAATTCAAAATAACAGCCAGCTAGTAGAGTTTAATGGAGTTAGTTAAGGTTCCCGCAGTCCTCAGAGACAAACAAATAACTGTTTTTTATTCGTGTCTCCTTCGCCGAAACAAATGATACCAAAATTAAGATTTGTTAATAATATATGTAATTATATTTTATTGAAGAATTGTATGTAATAATATAATGTTCAATTGTATGTAATAATATGTACAATTCTTTAATCGACTTAAAATACTTTTTAGGGTATTTTAACCGATATAACTATTCGCCTACTGTGAACCTATTTCTCGGTAATTTTTTATTTAATTTTATTGGATGGGTTATATCTCAAGTTCTATTTATTTAAATTTGAAGTAAAAAATATTCCACCATGTTGTAACAAATAAAATTTGTGGATGAATTCCGTTTACAAAATTTCACCCACCTTCTGTGAAATTAATTATTGTGAACTATTGTTTAAAAAAAACACAAATGTTGAAAATGTACTGGCAAAATATCTGTAGGCGAAATAAATTAGGTCCTGAAACTCTACTTTACAGAATAAAATCAGCCCAAGCTTATGTAAATATATTTCATGTCTCAAATCGTCCTCTGGAGTACGTACGAGTATCTTTAGTTGTTCAGTTACTGTGATCTCGGTTCGTATTGCCACTTCGGGTGAATGTTTCGAAACAAAGGTAGCCGGTGGGGACTGGGAAAGTGGGAAATAATTTCGCTAGGCGCGTACCACGGACCCTACACGTTTCTACTTACACCGACCAACTTATCGTGTGCACTTGAGTGAGGGAGCCACTATATTTATTATCTTAACGAATCATGAGAAAAATTCTAGCTCCATTATTTGGCCAATTAACAGACAAGTTTGTTCTGTACCGTATTTTTTTCGTAGCCTGAATAATGAACTAGTTCGTAGCATATGAGGGATTACATTAAAGTAAGGTAAGTAATTTATAAGAATGATATAGGTTCTGTTAGGAGCGATTAGCTAAAGGAATCTTTTAGAAATCGAGGACCGAAATCTGTGTTGCCACTAGAAAATAAAAATCATGCGCTTAAAAACAGTTATAAAAAATAGTTGCTAGGTAATGTTTTCTCAACTCTTTAGTTAGTAAGTACATTGGTTTTTCTTTATATTTAAGACTAGCGGTCCGCCCCAGCTTCGCACGGGTATAGATTATAGCCTAAGTCACCCGGGGATAGTGTAACTTCCCAACAGTGAAAGAATTTTTCAAATCGAGTCATTAGTTTCGGAGCCTATTCAATGCAAACAAACAAACTATGAAATCTTTCCTCTTTATAATATTAGTATAGACAAAATTTGATAAAAAAAAATCTAAATCTAAATCAGATATACCTCTAACGCCATCTAGCGATAAACACGCAGTTCCACAATCCACCAACAGATGTCGCCGCACAAATTTTCCTCCAAACGCAACAGTATTCATTCCCTCCATAAAACTAAAACTACCCAAGGCAAACAAAGTCCCCTATTATATTATTAACGTGCACCGTGTGAAACGCAAGACGTGTGTGACAGGTGGTCATTACGTGCACAGAGTACTAAATCCTTGCAGAGAGACAGCTGCTGAGAACGCAAAAGTGTGGGTAGTTTACCTACTACATATACGACATGCGGGCCCGATTCACAGTACCTGCATGCATTGACAAGAAAGGCCCCACGTCACTAATAAGAAAAATATAGAAAAGCAAAGTTGAAACTTTTGTAACAACATAATTATTTTCCCCCTGAATAAGACTCCAGGCAGTCTTCATTAATTAAATTTTACTGAGCATTTGTAATGTTATTTTCTTTATTCGAAGAGGTTGAATTTATAAGTAAAAATGTATATTTTAATCTTCAAAAGCAAGCAAGAGGACGCACGAAGCATGGGCTCTTAATAGGCGCCTTGGATGTTCAGCTACATTTCAAACTAACAAACTATGTGAAAAATTTTGAAGTCGATTTTAACCTACTAGAAGTAAGTTAAATAGTATTGGAACTCGATTTTCACCTACTTCTTATTGTCGTAATGATTTGAAACTCTGCATGTACGTCATGTAATCCGACTGACAAAATAATATACTTAATACCATCAAACAGATCACGGGAGGTTGTTTGTGGAACCCTTTAATAGCTAATTAGCTACCAGTGAACCCATCGAGATCCTTTACTTTGTTTTAACGAGTCACATAAGCGTGTTTTTAGTGTTTGAAACTATAATAATTTATTTACTCTATTTTATTATTGAAACTGACGTGGTTTTCACACATTTTTGCTAAGAGAGACGCAGCCGCGCGCGTGCATTCACCTTGAGAAAGACCGTCTAATGCGATTGAAACTATAATCGGAGTAACCGGCTTAATCTTACGTGAGTAATTCCCGTGTTATATAAATAAAATTTATTTACTCGTTTCTGAGCAACTAGGCTGGCAAATCTGGCAATACAAAATAACTAGGGGGTAGTTAAGTTTTCTTAGAAACTATTTCTCTGCGAATTCTACCCGATGTTACGTGGAAGCGTTGGGTACGGTGTACGCGGAATATTAGAGTGTGCGCAGTCGCGTTCGGCGGCTCGGTGGTAAAACGTGCATCGTAATGTGGCCTAGCGCCTCCCTACTCCGTACTACATGTTCTCGAACGCTTGTCACTCCTATCTTAGACCTAAATAAAGGGGTTGTCTGTGAAGTTGGTTTACGGACGATAATTTTACGTGATAACGCTTAGGCCGATCGTGCCTCTCTATCGCTTGTTCCGCGCTCTCGCTTGCACGCGCGGCTCAGGCGGAACGTGACAATTTTTCGTGCGTGCAGCCGGCGTTCATCGATTTATAAGACGTTATCACGTCAAAAAGCATAAGCATACGCAAATCCAAAAATGAATACCGCCAAGGCATGTATACTTAAATTGAATGTTTTTTAACGTAAAAACGTATGCCTATATTTTGGGGGTACATAAATATTTTTTGAAATAAGAACATTACCAGATTGCTGTGTCTTGTATTTAAGCTAATCACATATATCAGCCATGCTATCTGCGTTAGGAAATATACCCACTACTAAATTATTAAAATACTTTTTTGTTTAAAACTATACAACACGAGGTTCTAGAATGAAGAAGGACGGCAATAATTATGATTAATCTTCTCTACATAGTATAAAATAAAGTCGCTTTCAGCGTCTATCTGTCTGTCTATATATCCGCTTACTCCTAAACTCTTAATCCACTTAACGGATTTTGATGCTGTTTTCACCATCAGTAAATTAATTTTTCGCACGGTTCGCCCGCGTTGTGATAAAAATGGTGATGATGATGAAAGCAGCCTTAGTTACTCCTTATAATATTAGCTGTCTGCCAGTGAAAGTCCCGTCAAAATCGATCCAGCTATTTTGGAGCCCATAGGGAACATCAAAGATAATATAAATTGTCATTTGGGAACATAGGAACATACATACACTACGCACACATCGGAAAAATATGATGGCAAACTCACCGTCACAGTAAAGCTGACAATTCCGTCTCGAGAACCGATAGTGGCGCCCCCATGTGACGGAGGTCGCGGAATACGGGACTGGCCATTAGAATGCAGAGCGCGTGTGTTCCGCTCCCCGTACGCTTCCTTGCGACCCGCGGCTGTCCCTCGCAATGGCCACACGTTGGACCCAGTGCTTTGACCAATGTTCAGTCAATGTTACTATAAACCAATCGTTAAATTTTTGTCTAATACTGGTAGACTACTAGTTGTTTACGCGTTGTCAAGCCAAAACATTATCGAAGATGATTATAATCCTATAGTTTTATAGGGATCTGTTTATATTATTAAGCGACTTTAAAAAAGGATGAGGTTCTATTTTTTGATTTTTTTTTACTGTTATCTCAGAACTTCGTTATTTATGAACCAATTTGGAAAATTATTGAAAGGATACATTTTACATTTCAGATTGGTCCCATAGAAATTTCATCAATATCGGTTTAGTAGTTCAGCTTTAAAATCTAAATAACTGGAAATTCTGTTACTTGGATGACAATATGGTCATCCAAGCAACCGAAATTTCGTATTTTACTAATTTTGTGAAGTTGGTTTTGTAAATTGAGAATTATTTCAATAATTAGGTCTCTTGAACAAAAGCACACAATAGAGTAAAAAAAAAGTGCTGAGCTAATTGTTTCATTCGTGTTGCTTTACTGTTTTGATTCTGAAAGAATGGCTAAGGTTCTGTAGTATTGATGGCGAGAATCTTGGAAAATGCCGTTTTGTCCAACGTTGGCCCAAAAATTATACGTTCCGAGTAACGCAATGTCCACACGTTTCTCCATGTCGGATGTTTCGGTTCTTATTGGTGGTCTGCGGTCTCCGGACTCGTGGGCGTAGGAAATTATATGAGCTTAGATCAAATTGAGTCATAATGATAGTACTGTTCTCTGGGAACGCTTCGTTTTCGAACAGAATGGTGACGAAATAGATGCCAGGTAGATAAAGTTGGAAATTGAACTGTAGAGCAATACGATTGTTTGATTTTGAGTGTTGTCATTTTTGAACGATAATTATGAAGAAAAGAAACATTTCATTTTTAAAGGTTTAGGTGAGAGAGGACTTCATTGTGCGAACCGCTATTCTGTGGAATGCGCTGCCTGAATTGCTATTCCCCGATAGTTAGGTATGTACAATTTAGGTGTCTTCAAGTTGCGAGTGAATCGGTTTCTTCTAGGCAAGCGTTCACCATTGTAGACCGCATCATCGCTTAACATCTGGCAAGGTGACGGTCAAACGCAAGCTTATTATCTAATCTATCTATACATAAATCAAAATGAAATGCTGTTCGTTGGCAAGCATCACTTGAGAAAGGAGTGACCAAAATGGCTATATTTTTTTTAAATGTTTCTTATAGTCGAAATTAGATTTTTGTGGAAATAAAAATTGCAAAAGTTTTACGGAAAATTTTCAAATTCGGAAAAAAACTACCTTTTTCTATGGAATTTTTGTATGAACTCAAGACCATAACTGGAAACAAAGTTATTTAAAATTTGACAAGACAACGTTTGCCGGGTCAGCTAGTTCAATATAAAAATGGTTAATTGGTGGCGGTCAAAAAATAACCCAAAGTGCTACTGTCGAATCGACTTTATTTTTACCCGACTGCGCACGAAGGAATATGTATTACGAGTGTATGTATGTATCTATGTATGATGGTTTGTATGGCACGCCCTAAGTGGGCACAAGAATTCAAGGTGTCCGCAAAAAAAAATTTGGGAAAAATAGTTAACTTTGCTAAATAGGGCAATTCGCTAAATAGACCATTATTATGTGAAGCTCGTCACTCAGCATATTTCAAAAATATAACACTACCATGAAACATTCAATAGTTTACGAGATAAAGCGGTATGAAAGACCTCTGTATCTACTACGAGTAAGTAGCTATTTGTACAATGCAGTCGGGTTATATTTTTTTAGTAATTTAATTTAGTCAATTAAACTAGTATAGTCTGTAAAAGATGCATCAAAAGTTAATCGTTTCGATGTTAAATTTAAACCAGACAACAAATAAAGCAAATCGCCAGAGAGTGTTGTTATGCCGCATAATTGGCGGTAACACATAAAAATAAAGGAGAAACCACCGGATCTAAACACACAAACAATCTCGTAACGTGCACTTCTCTTTGTTCAATCTTCCTAAGCTTCAATATGAAAGACGATTCCAATCCACAAGGACGCCTATCGCCCTCTGTACTCTCCCTCCTCGCAAGAACGTCTTAACTACATGTTTATCGCGCAATCTATATAATACTCTATTGTTTTCCGCAAAGAGCTACTTTTCCAACTTTCATATCCCTATACAACGACTCAAATGGCTGTAAGGACATTAGAAACACGACGGAAATTCAACTTTACAGTATTGTCGTGAAGTTTTACTTCAGATTAAACCAGTGGTCGTGGTGTTGCGGAATATTCCCGGTTAATAATGGATGAAAATAATGGCGCCTGAAAGCTGAAGGCGAGGCTTCGCACTTTTCCGCTTCCAAGTTGGGAGCTATTTTTTTTCCTCGAGGCTTCTGCTCCGTTTTTCGGCGATTTTTTGTGGGAATCTAAACGTTTACAGTTTGAAAAGCCCCTCTCGACTTTAAAACGGAATTTCGAAACATTTATTAGCGGCCCATGAATATGGTAGTCACACGTTTTTACTGCTGTTTTCTCGCACCACGTTTTCGTTGGCGACTTAAATTAACCTTTGTCGCTAGTTAAATAAATTACGCTTAAGGTGACAACTCTGCGAGTTTTCAATACATTTTAGTCCCGTTAATACTTTAAAAGTAACCTTTTTGCTTTAATTTGTTAAACCACTAGTTTTACACAAATTCTGGCAGCCTTGCTTGAGAGCCAGTTGTCATTTCACGCTATGCTTTTACCATCTTTGACCACACTGTCGCTTGACATCAAGTGAGCTGTGGTCAAATGCATAGCCCGTAACCACAAAAAAACAATAAAAAAAACATAATTCCCATTTACTCAGGTACTTACAAAAAATATATATAAAATATTAATTCGTTCTAAATATTTTGAAATATTAACCTCGCAAAATGACCGAAGCACATTTTTTAAAGTACACAGGTATTTTGTATCCTAAAAAAACACCAAATGCGCGAGCGCGCACGTTGCGTACGCAAATCTGGCCCTAAAGTCTGTTTAGAGTTCAAACGAAGCTGGACCTTGCAGTGATTGCTCTTGTGATTTATTACTCACTGAAGTTTGCGGGTCCGCTTTGTTTCAAGTTTTTAGCGGAATTTCGGACCAGGGCCCTTATTTAAATGTACACGTAACGTGCCCTATTCACCGGTTTGAGTTTGAGGAGTTTGTAAGTCATCTACGAACCCTAATCCGGATCGATGTTACGCCGTATTATTAAGTTTTAACCCCCTTTTCTCACGGTAAAACCCCATTTGCGAACGGAGTATAAAGTCGCTATAAATTACTGTGTTAGTCTCGAAGTTTTGACCTTGTTCTATCCACCCTTCTTTGGTACGGACGAGGGTGCAAGGTGAATTCTGCAGGCGGCAATAAAAATCCCATGCAACTGAACGTGTATTGGTAGTGTACAAACAATTAACGTCCCAAGTTCGCATTCACAGTCAGAGGGGAACAGCGAAGTCGACTAATTTTAGTAGGTCGCTAATCTATTCCTTGGCCTCGGTACCCAGGGCTATCGCACTCGGCAGCGTTTACACAAGGGTCAGTGCCAATGTGGCAAAGTTAGATATGCACATGAAATAAAGCCCGAACGCGAGAGAAGCGCCCCGTTTAATTTTCCAATGTGATATTAATTTTAGGGTAGTGATTTCGCTGTGCTCATGCGGAGCCCCCCCGTTGTTGATGACCGGCAGCGATAACGTGGACCATTATCATTATTAAGGTTTGGCTTTATAATACATTACTGCAGATAAATACACTGAGGCATTATAGACGGACGTTAAAATGTGGGCTGAGGCGCGTGGCGGAGACAATAAGTATTTTGTTTTTCACAAACATAGCGTGGAACTCAAAATTTAAAAAAAAACCTTGTCTATCAAACAAATGGGCCAGGATCGCCACACAGTGGATGCCTGATGGACGACGCAGTCAAGGAAGGCCTGAGAAACGCTGGCGTGACGATCTTGACTTATTCCGGAGAGGTTCGATATAGGTGGCGGTGGACCGAGATTTATGGCTTGTACTATGAGCCAATCAAAAGACAGTAGCCATTGCCATCTGGAAATGTTTATTTTTTAAACGTAATCAAATCCCTTTGTACATTAAAAGACGTATACCTACAAGATATTAGGGGAAGCAAAAATTGCCCGCCAATTGCTTTAAGAACTAGACCTTAAAGTCTTATTTTTCAAGTGGGTTCAAGTAATGGTAACATTTACGATCAAGCTTAAGAAGAAATATTGTTGTTTGCGCCAAATTCTCGGTAATTTTTAGGCCTTGTGAGCGGAAGTCGTGAAGACCATTGTGTTAAGGTACGCGAACCTAATAATTACGAACTAAAATGATGTCACACGGACCATTGACTGCCAACAGTGGTCATTAATTGTATACCCAGGAGGATGTGAGCAAGCAGACGTCCGCGTCTTAAAGTAATTGCCTCTACATTCACAAGAGTACTAAGCCTCGCTTGTTAGTCTAACCGCCATTTTGATTGTCCGAAGCTACCAGTTTACTTGCGCATTTGTCGGTCTGTATTCGATTAAGTGTTGTATTAATCATTTCAGAAGCATTCAATCAAAACCGTTCAACCAAGCCAAGTTCAGGAACGGAGAAGTAATTTCACCCGTTACTAAAGTTTTCGCTTTTGGCTGGTATTGCGTAAAATTGTGGACTTAATTCGATCCGTATTTAGAAATTTCACAATACCTTTAAAACTACTCCGCTTCTCGAAGGTTCGGGTTTTCAAAGTTTCCGCAGCTATGGATTGTTTTATATAAGAAACTATGGTGTTATGCTTTGATTTAGACGTATTCAATTACGTCTATTTCAACGTTATAATTCATCGAGATACAATACCTATAGTCACAAACGTGCCAAAAAAATGACCGAACCAAAACTCTGCACACGCTACGTTTTGCGCCGACTTTTTGGTTAGTTTTAACTTGTAAGGCAACTGCGATCCAACTACCACACTGTCCAAGGCCAGTGCTGCGATGACATAGCAGATTAGCGACGTTGAACACATAATGCTTAAATTGGAGTAAATGTGGCATTTTATTTTAAATTATATTATTGATGTCTCGACTTTTGGACATTTTTTAACTGTTTTCAATTAGAGATTGTGACTCTATAGGTATTGTTTCTCGATGTTATAATTGTATTAAATAACACACCGGTTCGACCAAGACTGATTATTTTTTGACTACCCTCCGACATGAAAATAAACAACCTCAATAATCATAATACATATTATAATTGCGAAGGCGTGTCTGTTTGTTCGTATTTCACTCAGCGACAAAACTACGGGTAGACGTGATTTTTTGCTAGGAGCTGGCGATTGACTTACGATCATTTTCATTCCGGAAAATGCACGATTCCTAAAGGAATATCCTCGCGGGTAAAATCGCAAAGTGCAGCTAGTTGCAAATAACGATTGAATAAGAATCAAGTGACACAAAAGCACTTTATTGGTAGCTTCTAAACTGTCAAACAGGTGTACCTTTCGTTATTATATATTCCGGGTTAATTTGACACGGTAAAGGTAAAAAGTTAAATTGTCACTGCGTTGCGGTGTCCGGGATAGGGCTGTAATTGAAAGGCGTCCGTTGGCCTTGTTTCTAAGGGCTCGTGAATCTTTTGTCTCCATTCGGAAGTTCGCCCTTGGTACTCTCCATTGTCGCACATTTCCGAGAACTCGAACAAAACGACCTCTTAAAAATTAAGCAATATTTTCGCGCTATACTTTAATTGGTTTCGAGAAACTTCGGTTACGAATATGTCTCAAGAAACACATTTTTTTTTAAATATTAATAGGCTTGCGTTTGACCGCCAACTCGCCTGATGTAAAGCGATGATGCGGTCTACGATGGAGTACGCTTGCCTGAAACTGATTCACTCGTGATTCGAAGACACCCAGATTGTAACTATGTAGGAACACCCATTCAGGCAGCGCATTCCACAGACTAGCTGCAGTACGCATATTAAAAATGGAATCAAAGCGCTTTGTACGGGTTTTCGGAATATCAACCATAAAGCGGTGTCTATTTTTTTGTGTCTCTACTTTCTAGATTTAAAAGTTTTCTCGCGTTTCAGATCGTCTTTTCAACAAAGCATCTCCACCTGGTCGCTACTCAATAGCAGCGTTCCTAGAAGAATACTAAAGACCTCCACCTGACCTTTACCTTTGATCGCTATCTGACAAAGTGTCGCTGTCGAGTCGATCGCAAATCAATTACCGATATGAATATTCAGTCGCCGTATTTTCTGATTGAAAATGTTTCTCAATATCCCAAAGCGTTATTAATTCGTAACTGGTGCATAATCGCCCTTATTCAGAATGTTCTGTACAGAAATAGTGTGGTTGCTGCGAGTTTCTCCGCGTATATCCTACGCGTGTACTGTCGATGTGTTTAACGCCTATTCTGTGGATGAAATATTTATATCCCGAAGGAGCGACAGCACATTTCCACCGTGGGCTATTTAGGGATACGGATTCATCTCATAAAGAATTCAGCGCACTGGACAACCGAGATAGAGCAATTTGAGGGCTTCTGGAGATTTAACGGGCTTAGGAAAGCATTAACATTAATGTACTAAACAATGATGTTTATGAACTAGAGTTGCGTGCTATCAGCATTTGAATTAAATAACAAAGCAATTTTAACCTTGAACAAATTCTTCAGACCACACAATGAGTAGAATTCAACCGCTAAACATTCCCAAGGGCAATAATAGTTGCCCCCATCCAAAATTCTAATGAGCATTACCATAGTCGGAATAATCAAATAAACATCGATTGTGTATCCACGCTATTCCAACGCCTATGCACTATGTGCATCAGACGCCGCGTCCGAAAGGCGCGCGGTCAGTACACTCGCGATCGTCGGTGCGTCGCGACGTTAATCACTCGGCACTCCCGAGCGCGCGTCACTCCGTCACTCCCATAGACAGTACCCACGTGCGTACAACTAAAATAAATAAACGCGCCTCGTTCGTACTACAGGCGCGTGTTTGTGACTACTTGCATTCTACTTCACTCGGCCGTTTACTTGAACATTAAGATTGTTTTGAGTTTTAGGCCTTCATGACTATGACTCATCGTTTGATAGATCGTCACTTATTCACGTTTACGAGGTTATTTCGAATAATTATTTCTGTTAATTCAGTCCAGCGTTCTAAAGCATATTCGTCGGGAATCGATGCAAAGCAAGCATGTTGATGTGAGTGAGAATAATCAAACCCCGATTCAACCCCCCTTCATTCGGCGCGGGTAATAATAGTCGGCGAGCGAGGGTGGGGGAGCGTGCACCCGATCACGTACCCATCGGCGGTGCATACTCCCGAGTACCTAGTATTACTAATACCTAAAGGACTTGTATTCCTAGAGGGTAGGATCCTCGGAACGCGCTCAGAGTTTCCGTCGGCGACTGTACATACTAAGTAGATTCCGATTGGTCTGCTTCAGTCGCAGATAGAGGATGTTTAGATTGAGCTGTTGTCAATAACGCGACAGTATTGTCAACTTTACGCCGCCCCTCGTTTGTTATGAAGATACAAAATAAAATACTTCGACGTGGGTACCATTGAATCCGGAATATGAATCACACAATTCAATTATTCATACCCGTTATCCAGTTGAGATCTTTATCGTTGAATTTGCCTATTTTGAGATACGTTTCATTTCAAATTTCAAATTATCAATGGATTCACGTTTAAAAAATTCTCGAAGATTGGCCGTCTAAATCTATAACTTCCTGCTCTCTGGTAGCGATGAATGAACAAACGCAATTCGATAAACTTGCTCGGAGACCGTGACCGAATTTGATTCCGCTATTAAAATTGGTCATTGCACTTGCAGGCTACGCTCGCACGGCCCAATCCCTTCGGATTCACCCGCGTTCGGTCGGCCGACTGATTGATCTACTAGTTGATAGATAGGGGTGAGACTTCGAGAAATATGCATCGATAATTTCTTCTTATCGACGTATTAATGCCTCAGATATTTGTTATCCATTTATAACTTTGGTATTGTCGGAATTTGATTTATCGCTGCTTTAACTATCTACAATTCTGCGATTTACAATTTGATTAAGTACAATAATATCTAATGATTATGAAAACCCCTAGGGCGTAATAACATTTTACGAAAAGCCAAAAATAAAAAAAAGATAAGATATCATTTCATTCCTGAAAATTTTATAATTCGTTATACTGATTTTATCCATTATCATTATAAATAGCAGTCTTACTCTATTTATCGATTTAATTTCACCCCTATTCGATTGGATAGAGGGGTGGTAGGGCTCCTTTGTCACCACCTGTCTCTAAGTAATGGGTATCGGAAGAAAGGAAACCGAGCCCGCAGTTGTGAAACAGCAGACAGGCGGCGCGAGCGCATCTGCCGCTGTCTTGGCGCCAAAACGCACGTGTTCACTTTACCTTAGATCGAATTACAGTCAAAACCTTTTAGTTAGAGATACCTACCAAGCTACTAACGAGACTTTATAAACAATACTATTTGTTTCACCAACTTCAGTTGACGCGTACATTTCCAGTGCATCTAAAGTTTTATTGAAATATTGTGTTTTCCATTCAGAAGATCGTAAATTATATAATGTTTGTTTTGAAGCAACAAGTGTTGTGAGTGAAAAGTGACAATGCTCGGATTGCTCAAATCGGATTTCGGATATAAGAGTCGGCTGACTTTGCTGCAGCAGCTGATTGACTGCGGAGACGTACTGCTTGGGAACGAACTCGTATACGGTATGATCGTTTATTATGTAATGTAGTTACAAATAAGCACCCTTTCATGGTGTAAATGGGCTGTTACCGTGTGCAGTTCTCTCTCTAGCATATTTATTCTTATTATCTACTATATAAAAATAAGTCGGGTTTTCCTTCCTGACGCTATAACTCCAGAACGCACGAACCGATTTCCACGGTTTTGCATTCGTTGGAAAGGTCTCGGGCTCCGTGAGGTTTATAGAAGTCATCTGGTGGCGAAACGGAGTTCGCCGGGTTTGCTAGTTGAATATATAAAATCATTATGTGAATATCCAAAATGTCGACAATAAAATCATTTTATACTGTCTATAGTAAAACAATTTGTTACATCTTAATTTGACGAAGTAAAATGGTATCAAGTGAAGTTTTCGCTTGTTACCATGTTGCTTCGTCACATTAAAAATATATAGAGAAATAAATTATTTATTAGTAATGATAAAACTTAGTTTTGTCAACAATATTTTGGTTGTTGCTTAGTTTTGTCACTAAGTATTTGCAAATTCGAGTGTGAATTTCTAAAAACTAAGTGATTTTATTCATTAATGATGTTACCTTGACGGGACAAGATCTCCTCAAAGCAAAAGCTTTAAGATATAAACTCACTGTTATACTCGTATCTAATGGGTTTGCACTTTGATACGCTTTAACAGTAGATTGTCTTATCTTTAAGTAGTGCGAAGATATAGAAATTTCTCTCCAGTCCATATATTTATTTGACCCACTCTTGGACGTGATAATGAGTGCTCGAAGGAAGTAGGTCAATACCATTTTTAACTGACGAAAGGAGGAGGTTATCTATTCGACTTTAAGTAATTTTTTTACGTTACGCGATTATTCTGGCAATTATGAATTGACTTGATGATTCTTTTTTTGTTTGGTATGTCATTCTTCAGATCCTATCGATCCGATCATAATTCAGAGGTGGTCCCATATAAATTTTAACGAAATTGATTCTGCGCTTCTCTATCTCTTCTCTACATAGTATAAATTAAAGTCGCTTTCCGCGTCTGTCTGTATGTATGGCAGCTAACTCCTCCTAAACTACGCAACGGATTTTGATGCGTTTTCACCATCAGTCAATGTATCTAACAATTTCACGGAAGGTTTATATATATATACCTAGCGACCCGCCCCGGCTTTGCACGTAAATTACACGCAGGGCGGGCGGGTCGCTAGTTTTGAATAAATTAACAAAACCACTAAAATATATATACACAGTTAACGTTTTAGTTTGTGGTTCCCATAGCAAAAGATTTTCAATATCTGTTTTACCTGTCATTTTCTACAATTTAGTTTGTGCGTGTAGTCTTGAAGTTTTTTTTACTTATAAAAATACTTTTAATCATTATTATCTTTGCATTTCAGAGCATTTTTAGTTAGAAACATATCCTTACAGCAATTTATAGGCAACAAGTTTAAATTGTACACGACGCCGTTATTACTAGCCTCTCAGACAACAATGTTTATCAACTCGTCAACTGTTACATAAACATTGTCAAACTTAGTCCATTGAATGCGAGAATGCCCTCAACAAACACTTATCTTTCCCATCCCAGGTTTCCAACCGTAACTAGAACAACTTATGTGGATACTAAATACAAGCAACATGAGATCACCTCGCTAGTTGTTATTAAAAACGCCATTGGTTGCGTCACTTCCTTTGGAGGAGTAATAAAACGCTACGGTGGTCGGGATACAGTACAGCTGTAGCTTCGTAGTTCGAAGTCAGACGGTAGCCGTGGACTCATTAGCATTCTCGAATACATTTCCGACCTTACTTATAAGCGTTACTTACGTTATCATGTGTAACAATTTCCAATTTTGTAGTCTTTCAATGGAAAATTAAATATTTCAAAAAAAAAAAAAAACCTCAGCGAGAAGTTTTAGCGTTTATAAGTTAGGCCGTAAATGTATGAAAGCAAATAAAGCACATAAGCCCTACAAATGCTAAAATACGTTTTCGCGTGCTTTCACCTTGACACGTCATACTGCGAAAAGTGCGAAAGCACTACAGATTCCTATAGAATATAACAATGAATTAAAATTTTGCCATTAGTTCAAAGACAGAAAGTATTCTTAAATACAAAAAAAATAAAAAAAAAATAAAAAAATAAAAAAAAAAGATGTAAATTTGATTCATACTAAAAGCTTAACAATTTACGTATATTTTTCATAATTAGCATAGCGTGAATTTTAAAAGTGCCAAAATAAGATATTGAAATAAATTTAGTAAAAAAATAGCATCGGGCCATCACTGTCAGACAGCATTATTAATGCAGCGCGCGCAGTCGGCCGGCCGTGCGCACGCGTCGATCCTATCGCCATTATTTATTGGTGCATTGTCCCGCGAATTTTACCGCTTTTAATTAGATATTTTTCAGTCAACGCCAATAAATTGTATTGATTTGTAGTCGTTGTTATTTCGTTTTTGTTGACAAATCTGCCAACTTTTTCGCTAAGTTCGCTTTAGGCCATGAGCTTTTTCTACAGCATTCACACTACTAAGGCTAATTCCTGCTATACTTATTGCTATAGCTAGCTATAAATCTTTAGAAACATTCTGCTTTCATTACATTTTACGTCTTACGATCGTCGATGAAATACCTGTTCAGTATTCATATCATGTTCTCGAATCTATAGCACATGTTTACCGATTTGGTTGTCTGTTTTATCTAAATTCACAATATTTTGACAGAAATTATAACATTTAACGCAAAACAACGATTTATCTGGACACTTATGGCCTGTTGTAAGCGAAGTGTCTCCGATAACGGTATCAATTAGGTTGTTTTATTGAACGTAGTTATCGGCAATGATAAATCATTAGTTTTATTGTTTGGAAACTTGATTCAAATTATATAAAGTAAGCAAAGTATTATGAGCCGATGATGGCGGAGCCGTAGCACGTGCGCTTTATAATCTGACGGCACCGGTTCGATCCTCGACCCGGCCCCAATGACTTAATAAATTATGTACAGATTCGATGCCATCACTCAAAAATGGCGAAGGAAAACATCGTGAGGAAACAGGTGTGTCCAAGCACCTCAAAAGTTCAGATATGACATTCACCATCATGTACTGGGCCAGCATGGTGGATTAGGGCCTATCCTATCTCTCTATGAGAGAAGACCTGTGTCCCAGCAGTGGGAGCATGATGATGATGATGAAGCAAAGTATTTACCTTCATGGTGAACGTAAGTAAAACAGATGTTTACGGCGACAACAACAGCGAGACGGAAGATCACAACAAAAAAGGGTCCTAAACGGTTAACAAAACAATTGTCTCAGAATATGTTGACAGATCAACAATATAAACAGAATTACATGTAAAAAACTAAACAGTTGAAAATATAGTCATAAATTCAAACGCTCGTCCTTGTTGCAATTTCGTTACTAATTGGTCAAAGTAAACAAAGAACTGGAAAAAGGACCGAAAACTGTAAATCTTATCCTTTTTTTGGACAACTGACTCCAATTTCTTTGGCATTTCTTGCATTCGCCATCGACTCTACCGAGTTTATTTATCCTAAGCGGAACCTTTGTAAATGTTTACATAATAACTCTGTTCCACCGAAGACGCTTCGTTTTAATTATGGATCAACCAATTCTAGGAACATAGAAATTAATAATTTATATTGAAGCCGCAATTCAGACATAAATTACTCGAACTATGTTCTACCTTACAATACCGCTCTGGCCCTAATACAATGGCCGTCGTCAAAATAACAATTACAAAATAAGTATTTTTTAATTATCACAATTGTAATAAGACATATCTTCCTTGTTTGTCTGATCTGTGCTTTTGGTATAGTAATATCACATCTAATAGATCTCTGTAATGAGTGTATCGTATATATATTCCACCTACGTATGCGTTTTAATATCAATAAATTGCAAATAATTGCGCAGTGAACACGAGTAATCCACTATTGGCCTACTCTGTGTTAAATGACTTTTGTTATTTGCGATAGACTAACGATAATTTTATTGTACTAACCTCAGAATAACTAAATAAATGGAAATTTTATACCTACAGTTTCCCCTTTAGCATTTGCACCCCCCTCGGCCTTCCGTCGTTTACAATTTGAGCACATCATATGTAAAATTTTCCAATTTTTTGCGCAGTTTCCTTAATTTTCTTTCCTTAAAAACCTTCAACAAAGTATTAGAAAACGTAAAAAAAAAGAAGAATGAAATCGGTTACGTCGTTCTCAAGTTATGGCGTGACCGTGGGTTTTAAAAAAAAATAAGATTTAAGAATTTTTTTATTGTTAAAAACGTAACACCTTTAAAATAATACTTTACTATTGGACACTAGGACAAAGCCTATCTCGTGGAAGCCTTAAGATATTCTTACTAACATTATAAAAGCGAATGTAACTCTTCTCTGTCTGGATGTTTGTTCGCTTTTCACGAATCGGCTAAGTCGATCTTAACGAAATTTGGCAGGGAGATAGTGAGCATCTTGAAGGCGGACATAGAGTACCTTTCCCCTTAAAAATTTGGAAAAATTGGAAAATCGCGGTTAGCAGCGCGGGATTCAACTAGTATAGATATAGATTTTAAAAAAGTAGGACACAGGCTTGTGTATTTTTTTTTCCCCGATCATTTGTCACAATTGTATCGAGGCCTGTTTAAAACCGGCGCACAAGTGCATTGTTTGAACAAGTGAGTGTGTCGGCTCGACTCATTATGAGAGTTCACCGCCGTCCGTCATGCGTGTCTTCTTTGTGCGGCGACTCGCGATGGCGACGCATCACCTGACCGATTCCCATCGTTCCGATCCACTCGAGTTCACGGTAACGGCACTCGCCTTCCCAGCTTATGAATATTGTGCTTTGTGGACCTTTTCAGACTACGCTACAATAAGTAACATTGGCGTTAATTCTGTCATACTGCCGTCCGATTACTAAAAGACCGTTATGTGACACTGTGTAACGGTCTTTTAGTAATCGGACGGCAGCATACCACTTACTAAACTAAACCAATCAGACAGGACGAAAATTATCTGCCTCTCTTTTCATTTTAATAATGAGATTTTAATATGTGAGAGAAGAATGACAACAATTTTAGAGCTGTCAAATTTAGTTTGAGTACATCAGAATCGATGCCATTGGCGTCGATCCTGGCATACCACTCCCTAAACTAAACCAATCTGACAGGACGAAAATTATCTGCCTCTCTTTTCATTTTAATATGTGAGAGAAGGATGGCAACAATTTTAGAGCTGTCAAATTTAGTTTAGTTTAGTTTAGAGTACATCAGAATCGATGTCATTATCGCTTTATATCAGGCGAGGTGGCGGTCAAAGGCAAACCTATTTTATTTAAACATTAATATCTTAACACCAGGCGAGGTCAAAAGCAAATTCACAGTTTAGGGCGACTACAACATGTTATATATTATTATCATCTTACCTCACACCTCACCCCCCGCCTGCCCCAAGAGTCTGCGAATGCAAAATAATACAATGTGTGAACGTGTCTATAAAAACCGAAGGTGAGCGTTTTCATGTCATGTTATGAAACTATCGCGGGGCAGGCGAAGAGTTCTGTGAAGCTACATAATAACTCATGTCGTAAAGTTATATGATTATTTGCGGGATATTTACCGTGGTAAGGTTGTGGAATTCATGTCGTGTAGTCTGAAAGACCTTAAGTGCTTTGACAATGGCGATTTGCAACGCGCTAGCAGAAGCAATCAAGATTTAAAATGTTTTGATGTCAATGGTGTTTGTAATTTTTGACTCTATGATACTTGGTGCTTTGCTTATCGCGTCTTGTCTGGTCGTCTTTATGATGTCGAACCCCCTAATTTTCTGTCGGCCCTCATATTTGTTTTATTCTCAGTGTAGTGGTCAATGTGCTCTTTCGGACATCCTGGTCTTTATTAGTTACAATCCTGTTTTCTATCAGTTACAATCCTGTTTTCTACCAGTTACAATCCTTATTTCTACCAGTTAAAATCATGTTTCCTATCAGTTACAATACAACCCTGTTTTCGATCATTTACAATATCAGTTACAATCCTATTTCCTATCAGTTACAATCCTGTTTTCTACCAGTTAAAATCGTGTTTTCTATCAGTTACAACCCTGTTTTCGATCACTTACAATATCAGTTACAATCTATCCTCTCTGACTTTTCTTGGTTTAACAAATATCTCTAAATTTCCTCTGTATCTCTTCAAAACAGTTACTTAAACAGCACAATCTCTCTAATCTACATGTTTGTACTAAAACGGTATCAATGCGACATCACGGGGCCTGCAGTCGTATCTACGGAATACATAATAAGGAACAAACACACTAATGCTCAACGCCCGGTTATAGACTGCACTAGGGTTCACGGTGCATTGTATGGCACGAAACATCGACTCGACACGAAATTTTACCCGACTGCCCAAGATAGCGGGTAATGTTTTTCGGGCGTATGTGTGTATGTTTGTTTGGTTTAATACTTAGGTTTGGTTTTCGCATAAACATAACGTTTCTATAGACATCCGTCATCTAGTCTACCAGTGACCAAAGTCTCAAGCAAAGTGTTGGAAACGTCAGGATTTGAAATAATTTAATCTAAGTACACGCGATAAAATCCGGCAAAGGTGTTTAATTTTAATAATAATACCATTATTTATAATCAAACCTGAAAAAACAAAAAGTTAGCAGATAAGAGTACTATTAATAAAGTAGAAGTGAAAAAGTTGGTAGCATCTGGACTCCAGAAGTGTTACAACGATGAGGCCAACGTAAACGTCCATGACTAATTTCATACACAATTTGTCCCGTCGCGGTGCGCTGCATCCTAGTGCACTGTTACCTTAATCCACATTGGCCTGTTTTCCCATACATACGCGGCCAGATATGGCGGTCTCGGACAGATATGGTCGCCAGTAAAGGGGATTGTTGATTGGTGATGATCCGATTCTGTCCAGGTGGAAGACTGATCGTGTCAAAATAGATAAAAGTATACACATTACGTGAAACAAAAGATTTGTTATGAAAGATTAATTTTAAAACACTGATTTTAAACTATCACGGTTGTTCACTCATCATCATCATCATCATCATCATCATTTCAGCCATAGGATGTCCACTGCTGGACATAGGCCTCCCACATGGATCTCCAAAAGGGCCGGTCGGTTGTTCACTAAAGTTATATTATTATTTACGGGATATTTACCGTGGTAAGGTTGTGGAATGAGCTCCCGATATTTCGGCACAGTTACATGCGCCATGTTCACGGGAAGAGTAAAGAATGCGGGTGGTTGGTCAAATAGTTAAAAAAGTAAATAATTCGTAAATAATCATATAACTTAAGAGTAATTTTAATTCTTAAACCGCTACGTTGAAGAGAGTAGCGAGTACCCATACGTGCAGGGTCTCACAGAAACGAGTATGTATATTGTCTTCATTATGAACAACCATTACTACAGTTGTAGTTGTTTTCCAAAAAAAAAATGTGCCAACCCTAAAATTGCCAAAATATACCTTTCCAATACAACAATATGATTCACACTCAACGAAATAAGTGTTTTTTTTTTAGATTGGACCCACCGTAAAAGTTGTTTATAATTTGTGTACGTGACGTCCTTTCGTCAGTACCATATCCGCGAAACCTTGTATAAACTGGTAGATTTGTGACGGCACAACGTGATTTAGGACTATTTTTATTAATTTTAACATCTTTTGAGCATGAAAATGCACAAAAATTCTCATGTTGTATGCAAATAAATGATCTTTATCTATGTGAAGGAAGCTCCTACTCATTCTAAACTTGGGTTATTTTTGCAATCGATTGACTATCTAAAAGCCACTGTATTGTGTAGATTAGTTATGAGTGGTTCTACATCGAAGAGGGAGGTAGTTTCGAATATTATAAAGACGTCCGCACAGTTCAAGTACACGTGCTTTATTACCTCAATATTAAAATATTACAATCATAAGTAGTTAATTACGCAATTATGCTGACTTAGACTATGACATACTCACACTACACCACAATGCACAAACATTATGGTCATAAACAGAACATAGAAGAAACAAAGACAGTAAACAGAACTAGCTAGTTCAGTCTACGATATATACATAACACCTCCGTATGTAACATTGTAAGGATTATTGCCACCATCGTCTTTAACATTAATATTGTGTACTTTGCCTTACAATCGTGGGTGGTCATTACGTAAGTTAGCGCTTCGCTCGGCCGAGCGCTGTTCGCTCGAGAACAGACCTAATGCGTTTATGTTTACAGCTTAGCTTGTGGAGCGTATGTGGAACAAAAGCGTAATAGATTTATAGCTTCTGAAACAGTTGTGTGACAACGACTCGGAAATTAGGTTTTGTTGAAGTTGGCAACGCACTGATAATGTCCCTGGTATTGGGTAGGTGTCTTTAGGTGGCGGCAGTGACCACTTACTATCAGGTGGGCCGTCGCTTGTTTGCCACTTATATAAAAAGTATACATTGAAAATTAAAAAAAAAACACCAAAATATACTATACCGCCACCCGTTGAATGTAAACGCAGGAGTTTTTTTATGGCTAAAATGGGGAACTTCACCTACCTTTCAGATATTTTATTTTTATTTTTATAAAAGTATAAAATACGTGCATAATTATTATATACTATTGGTATTGTGTATAAATCTTCTTTAAACACGCAACACGCGCGTCAAGCACTTTTCGCTTACGCCGACATGCGCTGCGTAACGCATTTGGGGGGTAACGCATCCTTTTTGCGTCGGGGTAGGTTATGAAAATTTCGAATGAAGAAACATTGCTGCTCTATAACCTTTATTTTGAAAATATCGTTAATGATCTTTCTGTGTCTTAGTGGATAAAAAGAATTAAATGAAATTAATTAAAAATCTAATAATTCATCTCTACATAGTATAAATTAAAGTCGCTTTCCGCGTCTGTCTGTCTGTCTGTCTGTCTGTATGGCCGCTAACTCCTCCTAGACCACGCAACGGATTATGATGCGTTGTGCACCATCAGTTAGATACATTTTCAAGGAAAGTTTATATATATAACTAGCGACCCGCCCGGTTTCGCACGTAAATTACACCCGTGCGAAGCCGGGCGGGCGGGTCGCTAGTATAGTATATGAATAAAAAATAACTTAATAATTAGGTATCATCATAGCAAATTTTGTACAAAGGCTGCTACTTTTTATCATAATGTCTACTCTTGTAATAAACTTTCGATTCACTAAGTTACCTCTTTGCAGTCTTTTGACTCCTGAGTCCTGACAATTGACTTAACTTTTTGTAGAACGTTAAGTCTTCATTTGACTTGGCTAGATTTTAATCAGACGCATCCATAAGTACAAATTATAATTCAGCCACAATGGAGTAACTATTACAAGTGGCTATATTAAGCTGTCATTGCCAAAAAAGAGTGTTCTGTCTGTTCTAGGGTCGACCGCTTCAGCCCACTACAGACTAAAAAGTAACAGATAGACATCTGGGGCCCTACCGTCACCTGTTTTAAGCGATTCAGCAGTGCAAGTACCGTTCTTATTGATAGGCATATTTGACAGTTGAAATCGACAAAATTAAATGCCATAGAATCGATCATAGCGAGAACAGATCAAATGGCATTTTATCGAGTATGTCGATTTCAACTGTCAAATTTGTTGATCGATAAAGAACGGTACTTGCACTGCAGTTTCGTACATCTTATGGACGAAATGGTGCCAGTATCACTTGTTGCACTATAGTTTAAAACAGTGTTTCAAGTATACAAATAATTGTTCGTACATTTGACATAATCAGCTAAACTACAATGCAATAGTACGTAATCCGAAACCGCGAGTTGTCCATCTGCCCCTATCAGTCTGCCCCAGGTGTCACCCCTGATGCCGATGACCCCGAGGAGGCTCGGTCGTTGGTACAGCCGGCGACTTTCGCAGGGTTGCCTCGCCTCACCCATTACATCGGTCTGGAGGAATTATACCCCAAGACTCCAAGGTCATTCACTTTAACAAAATGTAGATAGGTACTATTGGGCGGGGAATGAGTTGTTACTTATACTGTAAGTTGACAAAGATTGTTCTAGCTTTATCGTAACGTAGATCTTGTTTTGGGTCGCATTTTATTAAATAACATCTGCAGTCTGCACGTGGTATTCAGCTTCATTTTGTAAATGTTGTTGTATGAATAGTAAAAGTGAATTTTGTATAAATAAATTAGCTATACAAAAGTACTTTTCATGACTCACTCGTCAATGTTCAGTGATCTGAATTTGACATATTTGTCTGAAAAAACATTCACATATTATGTACTAGATGCGCCCTGCGGTTTTACTCGCGTAGTGATGAAAAATAGTGATGATGAAAAAAACTTATCTCACTCTCCGGCCCTTGAACTGTATAATGCAGAAAATAAGGTCAACCCGTTGCTCTATTGCTGTTTGAAAGAGGAACAAGTAAACCAACAAACAAACACACTTTCGCATTTATAATATTAGTATTTTTTTATTTATTTTTTATAAATAATATGCTTGCGCCTGACCGCCAACTCGCCTGATGTTAAGCGATGATGCGGTCTACGGTGGAGCACGCTTGCCTAGAAGAAACCGATTCACTCGTGATTTGAAGACACCCATATTGTATCTATCGGGGAGCACCCATTCTGGCAGCGAATTCCACAGACTAGCAGTTCGCACAATAAAAGTGGAATCAAAGCGCTTCGTACGGGTTTTCGGAATATCAACCATAAAGCGGTGACGATTTTTCGTGCCCGCTCTGGCAGTCCGATAGAAAAATGGGCAGGAGGGAATTAGATCGTGCAGATCCGATGCACACTCTTCGAAATGTATCCGATAAAAAACCGATAGACTAGCAACTTTAAGTCGATGCTCAAGACTAAGAAGCTTAGCCCGAACTAAAGATTCATTGCTGATGAGCTTCTTGGCCCGTTTCTCTATAGATTCCAATGCCTCAAGCTGGTACTTAGCTGATCCATCCCAAAGGTGAGAGCAGTACTCCATACACGACCGAACTTGTGCTTGATACAGTCTCAGATTCACATATAGTACAAACTATTTCGTCTCTTCTTCTTGGTAGTGACACAGAAGAAAAAAATTGTAGCTTTAGTGTTTAGACCATCAGAAGTATCTTCCCAGTTGGGGCGCCAAATTACATGTTCTCACAGGGATGGTGTGAGAAAAGTCGTGTTTACACAATGCATAATTACGGACGCACGGCCGCCAGCCGGGTTCAAAGCTCTATGAGCATTTGGAGCTTCCTCGTGGGGCTACTAGAAGTACAGTCACGTCAAACAGTTAAAACAGACTGGTTTTTATTTGTTATGCAAATAGGCTGCAATGTACTTGAGAAAAATCTGTTAAATTGCGACGTAAAAGTAAATTGAAACGGATATAAACATTAACATCATCATCAGCCAGAAGACGTCTACTGCTGAACATAGGCCTCCCCTTTAGAATTCCACGCTGAACGACAGCCTGCCATCTGCATCCACTGGATGTCGACTCTCACGGTGTCGTCCGTCTATCTAGTCGGTACCTACGCTGCGTCTTCCGGTTCGTGTTCTCCACTCAAGCACTTTTCTTCTCCATCGGTTATCGATTCTTCTAGCGATCTGGCCTGCCCATTGCCACTTCAACTTGCAAATCTTAGCAGCTATGTTTGTGACTATGGTCCTTCGGGCGAACATAATATATATACGAACATATTGGTATTTAATTTTATTGGTAAATCTAAGTATTTCTAAATTGTTTAAGTGATTGCGTAGAGTAGTAGTGGCAGTCGGGTGTCCGTCTATATCTTACCTCCTAATCTGTATAGCCACTCGAGCTCGCAGTAGGCCATGAGTAGGCCCAAGCAGCTTACTCTCCCCTCGTCGGTACTCGAAATGTTTACATTTCCCCATGCCTATGTCAACACGGGCCGCACTCGAGATGCAGTAACCACTTACATGCTATGCGGCTGTTAGAATCTTTAATTAGAACCCATTTGTAACGTCTAGCTTCTGACGCGGTCACGATCGATCTTCGGTAAACAACACGGTTTGTAATACAGCACCACCAACTTGGCTGTTCTCGTGGACATAATTAGGTTTCAACATTTCCTTGAATAGTAAAACTGTCCACTTAAAAGAACTAGATAAGATCATTAAGTTATATGATTATTTACGGGATATTTACCGTCCACGGGAAGTCTTCCCGTGAACATGGTGCATGTAACTGCGCCGAAATATCGGGAGCTCATTCCACAACCTTACCACGGTAAATATCCTGTAAATAATCATATAACTTTATACAAGGTTACTCGGATATGGTACTGGGCCAAAAGGAGGTTACGTACACATTATAAACAACTTTTACGATGGGTCCATGTATCCCGTAAATAATCATATAACTTTAGTGAACAACCGTGATAGTTTAAAACAGTGTTTTAGATAAGATCATATCTGCCTTTATGGTCTTTGAATGAATAGCTGTTAAGGTGGATAATATTGAAGTAATTAAAACACGTTGTTTTTGTTGTTTTGAACGAGATATTTACCGTGGTAAGGTTGTAGTTGTGGACGTGGTAATAATCATATAATTTTAGTGAACAACCGTAATAGTTTAAAACAGCGTTTTAATGTTTTAAACTATCACGGTTGTTCACTAAAGGCATATAACTACATATAACTTTATTGAAGTAATTATTTACTGTAACCAGTAGCGAATCTAGAGGACAAAATTAGGTTTCAGCGTTTAATAGAATAGTAGCAACATCTTCCAGTAAAAGTAGATCCAGATACTATATCTGGCTTTATGGTATTTGAATAAATAGCTGGTCAGATGGACAATATTGGAACAATTGCTTTGACCAATAACGAGCATTCGGTTTTAATTTTGTCATGTAGGTATTTGAAAATGACAAATTTTGGAGGTCGCAGGAGAGAAACGAATGCTAAAACGCCAGAATTTATTTCATTTGCACGTCACGGTCAAAGTCGAGTCCGTTGGTAATGAAGATTTCAAACCATCCAACTTAGAAAAGACATCAATATTTAAAAACATTTGTGAATTTAAAAGAAAAGTAAACCGTTTTATCAACAGTCGACATTGGTTTTGTAGGATCGTTATCGATAGATCCATTAAGTACGAATGGTTTGATATTTTAACAATTTATAGTATTCTCGGTTTTTTTTATCTCGTAATACACATAATTTCTTGGTGCCGTTGATTCCGCTACTTCACCAGGATAAACATGAAAAGCTTTTAATTATTTGTTTGGATCTTAAATAATAGTTAACCCATTTATCGATATTCAACATGGTGTCTTACCTTTACCCCTTAGGTTGTCTTATTTACTAATGTATTTATATTTTCAACAAGTCATAATATTGTCGGTAACCGTTTTCTCATTATTAACATTATTTCACGATCGTGTTGATTCAGTTACGTCAGCAGGATTCACATTAAAAGTAAAACCTATTATGCCTCTTCATTTGGATCTTAAAGAATAAAATATCCTTTTCTAAACATTCAACGGTGGAGTCTTACACTTACCATATGTTGGCTTTGTATACTCATATTTTGATATTTTTAACAATTAATCATATTGTCGGTACACGTTTTCTCATATTTCTCATAATTTCAAAGTCCTGTTGATTCCGTTACCTCAACAGAATTCACATTAAAAGCTATTAAATTTCTTCGTTTGAATTCCGCGGAACTCGAAACTTCGCTGTGAGAGTAACTTGAGTTAGTGCTAAATCTTATAATCTCGTCTACATCACTCCGTGATACGAATTTAGCGGAACTTCTCAGAACTACTCCGAGAGTGTTATTTTTTAGCTTGTTAAAAATAATTACACTGCTTTTTAGTCGTTGAAAATACATGATTAAAAATAAAAAATAAATACGATTTCATGGGTAGTTCAATTAAGGGAATGTATACCCTAATTTTCCACCCTTAGAGGTTGAATATATTTTTTTAAATTTAAATGGGACCACCCACGAGATATATAGCCCATCTTCTTCTTCTACTTCTTATACATAAAAGGCGATGTGTGTGTATGTATGTATGTATGTTTCCTATGTACTCCAAAACGGCTAAACCGATTTTGACGGAACTTTCACTGGCATATACCTGATGATATAAGGAGTAATCACGCGGGTGAAACCGCTACGCGCAGCATGTTCAATATAGAAAAATAATTAATAAAATTTGTTTATAGTCAGCAGATGACATAAATAAATATTCGGGACATTTTTACACACACGGTCATCTGACGCCAAACTAAGCAAAGCTTGTGATTTGGCTGCCAGAGACGGATATACATACATATATAGTACATAGATACACACGTAAACTTATAACACCCCTTTTTTGCTTCGGGGGTGAAAAACAGTTGAATTGAGAATCTCCTTTTTTGTAGTCTATCATACTAATTATACTAATAATATTATAAATGCGAATAGTTTGTTGGTTTGTTTGTACATCTTTCACGCAGCAACAGAGCAACGGATCGACCGGATTTTTTGCATGGGTATAGTTCGAGTGCCGGAGAGTGACATAGGCTACTTTTCATCATCATGATCACCATTTTTCATCACTACGCGGGTAAAACCACGGGGCGCAGCTTGTAATATTATAAATGCGAAAAGTTTATTGGTTTTTTTGTTCCTCTTTCACGCAGCAACAGAGAAACGGATCGATTTGATTTTTTGCATGGGTATAGTTCAAGGGCCGGAGAGTTACATAGGCAACTTTTCTTCATCATCATGATCACCATTTTTCATCACTACACGGGTGTAACCGCGGGGCGCATCTAGTTGATAATATATAGAGAAGTTAACTATGTACTTATGTATCATTTTCGCTTTGCTACTTAGTGACATTCTCAAGTTCAGTAAAGTGAAAGTAAAAACGTCTTCGAGAAAATGTGAAAAGGGCAAGGGCAGTCTTTCATATGCCGCGACACGCGTTTTTTCTTCACATTGGCGAAAAAGGGAGATTACCACCTTGCTTGCAATGTACTTAAATGTCAGCTTGACCAACTGGACGATTAATAATTATTGTCGTTCATAGAACCGATGGCTAAATAAATAATATTTTGTCAGACAAAAAAAAATGGGTTTTTCCCCTAACTTTGTCTAGGGTAGTAATAGTTTTCCTTTAAATGTGATGCTTGAGGCATCTTTTGAAGTTTTTATGAGGATGGACCTAAGGAATTTGACAATCTTCTTGCTCGTAATAGTGTTATTTGCAAGCACTTGGCTTATTCGAGTACAGGTCAAACTTTAAATATCTTACCACGAAACAAGAACTTACTAACCTGCTAGGGAGAGAGAAAAAAAAAGTATATTTAATTATAAATAGATAATAAAGATGGACTCATTAGTATTTAAGTTTAATTTAATTCTTGTTGTTACGCCTAAGAGAAAAAATAATAATAAAAAAATATTTATATTTTTAATAATTAGCAAATAAAGGCATGGACGATTTGGCCCATGGTAAAAATGTATCTAAAAAAAAGCTGCTTTAAAGAGCTTAGTTACGTGTATTTAGATTATTTATTCATGAATACCTAACATCAATCAATCTCTTAAATATATCCGCGTCTAGGTATTATATTCAGCTCTCCGTCTCGTACATAGTCTTGAAGATAATACTTAGGCTTCGTTTATGCAGGCGCGGAACGTTGCGGGTAAAAACTTTTTTTTTTGCGTGAAAGCCATAACGCATTATGAGTCTTCCTTGTAGGTCTTTCGCTTGTTTTGTTATTTACATACATGGCCGTGTGTTCGTGGCGCACAATTGCCCATGAAACCCGCGTCTCCGTAAGTCCCATTGCCGATTGAAGTGGAGAGTTAAACCGCGTCCAAGCAGTTGTTGAAAGATACTTGCATCGGTTTACACTAGTATCGTGTCTACTAGAGTCTATAACAGTCGATGAGCGGTGGATCAGTTTACAACCTAACCTAGAACATAGAATCATCATCATCAGCCTGAAGACGTCCACTGCTGAACATAGGGCTCCTCCTTTAACCTCCACACTGAACGACAGCCTGCTTTTTGCATGCACTGGATGCCAGCGACTCTCACTATGTCGTCGGTCCATCTAGTGGGGAGGCCTACCTACGCTGCGTCTTCCGGTTCGTGGTCTCCCCTCAAGAACCTTTCTTCCCCATCGGTTATCGAATATATCGAAAGAACATAGAATAAGCTTTACAAAAAAAAAAAACTCAAGCTTTTTCGTTTTCTTCTCAGCAAACTCTTTCATTTGTCCATATCATGATGTGAACATTTTGTCCGCCATCTAGAGGCGTCCGCCATATTGAATTTATCATCTAGAACCAAAGTGCTTGGGAAGACAAATCCAATATACCCAAACTCGACGGGGTTACGTCGTTTCGTTTAGGAGTTCCTATGGCCACCTTCTGTCTCCATCATCAGACCAGCTCTAAGGTACCATAACATTGCATTGTCACCGAACTTTCATAAGAATGCCAAATTTCAACTTAATTGGTTGGAGATATCTGCTTCAAAATTGAGTTGCAAGATTTCACCTGAACAAACATAGTTACATACGTACGTACATACATACATACATACATTGCAAATTGAATAAAAGCTTGTAAAATTGATGATATTTCAACTGCCGGCTGTACGCCGCAACGTCGCCTTTGTTTTGTTCTCCAGTCGCCGTTGGGCCACTAAAACAGCGCCGCGCGAAGCCCCGCTTCTCTATAAACTCGCCCTTATGCTACGTAACGTTGACCTTGACCTATAACCCCGAGCACTAGCAGACTAGATCATAAATCAAACACTGTGTAATGTTACAGTCTGTCTAGATCTCTACCTATACTTCAACTCCGAATAAAATACAGTACATTCCATCCAATTTTTCTGTAGAGTTTATTGGGACACTATCGTGTTTTCTTAACAAAACTGACAGCCATTTGTCAGCTAAACATGTTTTGTTAATTTGTTTCGTTAGATTTTGGGCGCAAGAGACCAGAATTAAGTGAATTAAAAAAAATGCAAAAAATATATTAATAGCGATACCGTTAAAATGTGACGTTACAGTGCTTTTTTCAGGAATGGAGATCTGTGTAATAACGGCATGGTTTTACACAAGTCACAATTATTCTTTACACCATTCCCCCTCCAAAAAGCGTATTTTATTCACTGAAAACAGTGAGAAAACACCAATATATTCGACCTCTTTCTCAATGCTATACAACTTCCTTGCACAAAAATACGCGATAAAACTTAAATCTTTTTTTCTTCTTCTCGTAATCATGGTATAAAATAGAGTGTGCAACTCTTGAACAACACGGATTTATATCGAGGGCCACGAATCACTCGCGTCGCTAAGGATTCTAACACTTGAATCACTCCCAACGGTCGTGATTCAGTCGTTAGAATACTTCACTTGCTCGTCGCACTTGCTTGTCATCTATGGCCCTCGCTTTAAATCTGTCCTTTTATTAATTAACTAGCGGTCCGCCCCAGCTTCGCACGGGTATAGATTATAGCCTATGTCACCCTGGGATAGTGTAGCTTCCCAACAGTGGAAGAATTTTTCAAATCGGTTCAGTAGTTTCGGAGCCTATTCAATGCAAACAAACAAACAATCAAATCTTTCCTCTTTATAATATTAAGTATAGATTGCATAATACACAATTGTTCGTGTTTCCGGACCACGTTGTGATGACATTGTAAACTCACTCCGCCCCTGTGAGTAATTCACTAGGTACTACAATAATTGGGCAGTAATTTCATTCGTTTGAAGGCATTATGAGCCTTCCTTGTAGGTGTTTCGCTTGTTTTGTTATTTATTTTCCTTCTTCGTTGAGTGACTACATTGACTACTGAGGAGTACTATTGTAACTATTTGAGCAAAAACAAAACTAATCGACAGCAGATTGCAGTTAATTGATTGTATTTAATTGCATTTTTACTGTCATTTGCTGTTTTACTGCTCGTATTTTTACTGCCATTTAAATTCTGTTTTGCAACATTTTATTCAAGACACAAGAACACAAAGTAACTGAGAGTTTTTTTTTACTGTCAGACACAATTTACCCAAGTGATATTTATTTTTGAATTGCGTGGAAACCTTTATAGGTTTCAACACAACATCATCATCATCATCATCCACAGCCTTCCTTATCCCACTGCTGGGTATAGGCATCTCTCTTGCTATGCCATCTGCCTCGGTCCTGTGCTAATCTAGTCCAGGTTCGACCCGCGATAGTAATAACTTTCAATCGGTTTCAACACAATTCAAAAAATAAGATCACAGATTATAGATTGTTACAGGTATCATAATCATAATCATAATCATTATTATGTTATATTTCATTTCATATATATTATCATTATATCATATAATTATATCATTTTCATATATCCTTACTAATATTATAAAAGCGAAAGTAACTCTGTATCTCTGTCTGTTTATTCGCTTTTCACGACTAAACGGCCAAGCCGATCTTAATAAATTTTGTCAGGAAGATAGTGTTCATCATGAGATGGACATAGGATTCTTTTTTACCCCACTAAAAGCGGAAAAACTGGAAAATCGCGGGTAACACCGTGACATTCTACTAGTTTATCACTTTTTTTTTTTCGTATATTGGCCATCTCCGTCTTGTTACTCTACGATACTCTGGATCGTACTAAAACGTTCCTTCTCTTCTATTACAGGTCTGGACACCCGGATACCAAACTCTCGAAGTTCAGTCTCACCGTAAGTACTAAATCAGTCTCGTGCCGGCAGCATTATGGCAGACCAACCAAAGGGAAGAGGAGCGGAAGACCAACATTTCGACCACTTTGCGCGACCACGAAGCGCTTTGATTCCACTTTTATTATGCGAACTGCTAGTCTGTGGAATACGCTGCCTGAATGGGTGTTCCCCGATAGTTACCTATGCCTAAGCCGAAAGGGGTCCATACCAGGGGTTCCAGTCATTATGAACAACTTTTCTATGGGACCAACCCGGAAATTGCGAAAAAAATATCAGCTGTATGTAATTCACACTCGATAAAATGTATGGAAAAGCGATTTTACGCGATTTCAGGGTTGGACATATAGCACAGCCTATAGTAAAAAAAACAATGAAGGGTACTATGGAACCCTTTCGGCTTAGTAAACCCTTTCCACGTAAGCGTAACCCTGTATTGTATAACATTTAACTGCTCCGTGCAATGTCACTCACATTTTTTAAATATATTATCTCTACATAGTATAAATTAGAGTCGCTTTCCGCGTCTGTCTGTCTGTCTGTATGTCTGTATGTCCGCTTACACCTCCTAAACCACGCAACGGATTTTGATAGGGTTTTCACCATCGGTTAGATACATTTTCACAGAAGGTTTATATATATGTATATATAACTAGCGACCCGCCCCGGCTTCGCACGTGAATTACACCCGTGCGAAGCCGGGCGGGCGGGTCGCTAGTTTAATTATAAATAGGCTTCCGCTTGGCCGCCAACTCGCCTGATATTAAGTGATGATGCGGTCTACGAGCACGCTTGGCTAGAAGAAACCGATTCACTCTCGACTTGAAGACACCCAGGTAGGTTGGTGGTAGTGAAGGTTGTAACTATCGGAGAACACCACTACACTTACAATCTGGGTGTCTTCAAATCACGAGTGAATCGGTTTCTTCTTGGCAAGCGTGCTCCACCGTAGACCACATTATCGCTACCCATCAAACGAGATGGTGGTCAAACGCAAGCCTATTATTTATTTAAAAAATAAAATAAAAACACCCATTCAGGTAGCGAATTCCACTGACTAGCAGTTCTGTCAATTTTATTGCTCCGTTCCTCTCGCCTGGTGGTGGTCACCCCAAAAGCAGTGTTAGCCGTGGGTAGTAACTTTTAAACTTTCGCGATTTTAACACATGTTCTAAATGTTTATCGGGACTTATCACGTACTATTTAATTTAGGTAAAAAATATGTACCTACCTTTCGCTCGACGTTTCGACCATGTTACACGGCCATTGTAACATGGTCGAAACGTGCCGTGGGTGTTACAAGAATGATCTTGTTTGCAGTGATGTTGCGCCAATCAAGGAGGTCGGCCTCTCGGAGAGCGATGAAGAAGTAGCGGCAGCCGCCCATCGGATAGGACCGTAAGTTATCAACATTATAGCCTGCTCTAACTTATATGTCGCTGCAGCGTACATGCCCTTTTTTGCCTGTATCATCTGTCATATATCTTGTTTATATTAATTTACAATCAGCTATCATCATCATCATCAGCCAGAAGACGTCCACTGCTGAACATTGCTCTCCCTCTTTAACCTCCACACTGAACGACAGCCTGCCTTTTGCATCGACTGGATGCCAGCGACTTTCACTATGTCGTTGGTCCATCTAGTGGGTGTCCTACCCACGCTGCGTCTTCCGGTTCGTGGTCTCCACTCAAGAACCTTTCTTCTCGGTTATCAGTTCTTCGAGCGATGTGGCCTGCCCATTGCCACTTCAACTTGCATTTTTTTTATATCAATATCAATCAGTTATATCTCTCACCAACCATCCTCTTTTCTTGCACACCCATGCACAATATGCACATCCATTGCTCCTTGTCCACCTGTTTTAAGCGATTCTGCAAAAAGTTGCGCTACCGCAAATCGTAACTCGGTGCGTTAAGGTCCATTTTCGTGATCACCAGCAACCACCTAAACTGTTTTATTTTATTTTATAATATGCTTGCGAATGACCGCGAACTCGCTTTAAATTTATCGCTTAAAACAGGTGATGGTAATGCTCAGGGATCTAGGATATTGTAGAATTGTAAAAATAATGCTACAAAACGTTGTGGTATGCCCCTTGAATTAGCTAATAGATGTTAAAAAGCGTGAACTGTGTTGACAGACTGCGACACAGCTTTACATTGTAATCCAATAAAGTAATTGAATCATTATCGAACGTACCTACTCAATACTCACTTGATCAATATCGGATATGTTATGCGAGATAGCAGTCATTATTATCAATCTATCATGTTCCCACTGCTGGGAAAAAGGCCTTCCCTCAGAGAGAGGAAGGGGTCCTAATCCACTAAGGTGGCCCAGTGCATGTTAGTGAATGTATCTGTAATCGGTCGATAATGCATTGAATTGTTATGCAACTTTAGCATCTTAGGAAATGGGTAGATTTGTCAAATTAAAAAAAAAAATATAGAAAATAAATTCATAAATTTGACGAACAGAGGCATTCTAACCTGTGAAATGATCCTGGTGATATTGCCCCCCACTGCCCTAGCCACTGACTTACAGTAATTATTGTTCTCTCTGCCTCTAAATTGTTGAAGTCTTTGCTTGCAATTTATGGTATTGATGGCGCCATTTATGATTCTTACCACAGAACCATTTCTCGCTAGAACCGCTAAAGCTGACTGAGAGATGTCGCTTTTTGCTAACTCGAGTGTAATTTTATATCGAAGTGTTCCATACTTTAGATAATATTTTTTAGCTCTTTTTTTACTATTTCATTACATTTAAATAGTAGTAGTTATTTGTAAAGTTAAGGCGACATTTATTATATTTTCTTTGAAAAATTCAACATTTGAAGCCAACATCCATTATGCTCCACTTTGATGAATACCGGCCACCACAGCTGAGCTATGGGTATTGGATGTTAAACGTGAAACTTTCTTATCCCCAGACCACTGTCCCCAATCGGGTCGGGCAGTCCTACGTCCGGCAGTTCTTCCCAGTCCGACTCTGAGTCGGAGTCTTCGTCTGCGGAGTCGACACCTCCAGTTCCGGCTGCGGCGCTCGCTGCAGCGCCCTCCGCACCCGCGTCCGCTGCGTCAGCGCCCGCGCAGCGCCCGTCCTGGAGTCTGAGCAACTTCGCGCCGCCGCCCGCGCAGCCGCCCGACCAGCCCTACGACTCGGGCAAAGAGCTCAGACATGCGCTCGCCGATGTCAAGGGCAAGCCTGTAAGTTGATATTCAATCTGCATGCTAGTCGGGCAAAGATCTCAGGCATTCATTCGCCGATGTCATGGGCAAGCCTATTAGTTGATATTGTTTTGATTGAAGCCTGTAAGTTGAGCTTTTAGGGTTCCGTACCCAAAGGGTAAAAACAGGACCCTATTACTGAGCCTACAATGTCTGTCTGTCTGTCCTACCCATTAACGGCTATATCTTTCGAACTGTAATAGATAGCCAGTTGTAATTTTTACAGAGTATGTAAAGTTAAGGCGGATTAACGAATAAATAATTTAAAAAAAAAGTAAAAACGAAGGGGTGCATACAACAAACGTATTTTTACGTATTTTTGTATTAGCTCTTATTTAAAAACGGTAATACGTAAAAGCGTCAAACTTGGCATGATTATAGTACGCACTCTAAAGTATAACAACAAATAATAAATAATGGCCAAGTGCGGTCGGTGACAAATTTCTGTTCATTACCAAGTTATAACTGGTAATTGGGTTATTTGGATGACCTCATTTTCTTTCACCGAATCGTAATGCCATATATTAATAATATTGACCTTGATTTTTTAAATTGATAATTATTGTATTTTGTGGTGGTACGGAACCCTAAGTACGCGAGCCCGACTCGCACTGGGCCGTTTTATTCTAATTTAAAGCCGAATAACAAAGTTTTCCGAAACCATCCTGTTTTGCATGCCCTACTAGAAATTCCATTATCATCTTTTTAAGCAACAACGTGAAATTAAAATTTAAAATTCTATAATTATTTATTGACGAGTCAATACGTTATTAAAGCGGTTTCATTCCTTATCTGACTCAAAAAGAAGAACATGAGGAATTAAAAACCATCACAAAATGAACATTGCCATATCACAAGCGTTGCTTACTCCGAGGTCAGATGACCGTGTGTGCACAAATGTCCCGAATATTTATATATTTTTTAATTCAAAGATAGTACAAGCATTCAAAGTAACGGGCGCCGGCGTCATATCACGGCAAATCATCATAGTGATTCCGCGAACATACTTGCAGCATAAACGTAACACGACTCGCACACCACTGCAAGCTAACCATTCCCAGGTGTCCACTTGCAAAGATAAACATTCCCCTTACATGGACGCCGAGTCAGCGTTCTGTGATATCCTACAAAGTCTTGTTCAGTAGAGTCTCTGGCATTGGACTCTTGTGTTTCTTTTTGTTGTGAAGTTAAATGAATTCTTTAAAATCTAATTTTGAAGCCTAGAATTTGTGAAGTGTTGATAAACGCTGTGTTCATAGAGAAAGTTATCTCTATTTCTAAAAAAACTCTTTGTTACTTGGCATCAGCTTTTGTTGCTGCTGATTCTGTGAAACATTGTGCGTGTAAAATAAGTGTTAGAGATTAACTAGAAGTTCTAAAAAGTATACACCCTGGTCAAGTTTATCGCCTTTTAAACTTTCTATATATTACAATCGGCGATTCTACCCAACTATCAATGGATCAGGATATATTCGACACATTAAACGACATCCTAAACCGTATAGCGAACGAACGAGAAGACGATATCAAGCAAAAATGGATCAAGCTAGCCCTCTTCAAGTCCAATTTGAGGACTGCCCTCACAGGGTTTGAGGACAGCCTGCGATGCCACGTACCTCAAGATGAAAGGGGGAACGTTTTAGAAGAGTTTTATAAGCTGAAAGGTGGAGTTTGGCAGGCTATTGGAGCCCTGCACGGGACTTTGGGCTCTACATCTGTGGTCAATGAGGTTAGAAAGATAATTTTTCCATCTAAAAAGCAGGAAAGAAGACTTTGTGAAGTCTAGTCGTGAAAGTGATCGCATAGCATCCCGTTTGCACGCATGTTGTGAACCAGCACGCTGGATGTCATTATTATAACTCACAGGTAATGAAATCAAGGCGTCGGTCTGTTCGAATAATCAAAAAGTGTTGAAGACCCTGGCTGTACAGGCAGAGAACGAGAGACGCTCTCTTATTCTTCTTATTCGAGACGGGTGATAAGTCCTGCGCTTGCAGTGTATTGTCAATTTTCCCCTAACAGCACCTACCCAAGCCAACCCAGCTCCGTGAAATATCGGAGCGAGGCTCTGGGGCGCTGGCACAGTTGCTTCAGTGGCATAGTCGGAAGTGTATTAGAGAGACGTTCTCGTTAGTTCTCCCTCGCTCCGCGTCTTACTTCGTCGTGAGACCCAAGAGTCCAAAGCCGGCATTAGAGACAAAGCACTAGAAACAAAAAATCTATACAGCTAACTGGCTGTCGACAAAATCGGAAGCTTTATAATTTAATTTGTCTTCTTTTAATTTTAAAATGCCACATTCAAAAATGCATGTTATGTTCCATCCAGCAGAGTCCATTGTCCGATCTGTCGGACTCGGAAGCGTCGTCGCCGTCACCGACGAGCCGGCGGCGGCCGCACGCCAACCGCACCTCCACCGCCTCCAGCGATGACGACGCTCCTTCACATCACACGGTAAGCTATTGTGGATTTTCCTTGGATACGTACCAAACGTTTCGATTCTACGTTGCTAATCTGTGCGGCCAAAGATTGGAACAGCCTGCCCGGTTCCTTGTTTATTGAGAGATATAACCTGGGCCTTTTCAAGGCCAGAGTGAATAGGTATCTTCTAAGTCTGCGTGCTTCATCTTCGACCACATCGTCGCTTACCAACAGGCTAGTTGGTGGTCAAACGCGGACCTATCCGCGATAAAAATCCACTGTTTTTTTTTTCTTGTTTAAATTTGAACGGCTGTCATAGCATTTTTGTAAGAAATTTGTTGTAGCCAGTACACCCACGTTTGACGTTTGGTTTACACGGGTACACCCGTATAAACGAAACGTCAGTCATTCGAAATCAGTTTTCAACTATGATGCAGAGTTCGACGCGTTGATCTAAATAAGAATGTTTAATCAAGGTTCACTAATAATGCCTGGTAACAGATTTTCCTTCTCATTTTCGTTCTATTTACTTCTCTTGTCTGTGATGCAATCTTGCTTGCCTGTTTTGTAGTGTTTCCAATCTTATCTGAATTTTTGACATCTGTCACTTATTGCGCGCACACGGCGCGAGTAATTTACGCTACAGAACGGACTCGCGTGTTCGCACGCCCTTCATTAGACATATGTTTCATTGTTGGATATTTCTCTGTTACATTTTGCGTCATTAGAGATTTTTCTACTGAGATAATTATATTGATCGTCACCTATATTGAGCCAAGGAGTGCACTCTCCATTAAAATCGGGTTGTATTTTGTTTGATTTATCTGAGCAAAGATTGTATTTGTCGCAGTCCCCCCGCGTGCCCCGATCAGCCGCGCCGACGCCCACGCAGAAGCGCGGGCGGCCGCCCAAGCCGCGGCCCGAAGAGCGCGCCGAGCGGCCGCCCAAGAAGAAACGCGGCCGCCCGCCCAAGACGCGACCGCCCTCGCCACCTCCACCCCGCCCACACCCCGCCGACTCGGAGCCCGAACCACCGCATCATCATTCCTTGCAGGAGACCAAAACGCATATATTTCGTAGGGTGAGTGTTCCCTTTTTTGTGTCGAAGGTTAATTTGAGAAGCCTTCGTCAGTGTGCAGATGTAGGGTCACTGAGGCAGCAATTTCCTAATGTTTTTGCTACGTCACAGCCACACTGCATAGAATGTCGGCTTCGGAATATCTCCTTAGCAATGTTGGACTGACAGCCGCCCACTTGGGTCCGGGGTAAGTTCCTTAAGGGCTACGCTAGGTCATTGATGATTGGTAGGATGTCGAAAAGTCTTGAATCTGACAATATTTTGTGGTATAGACATCGCTTAACATCAGGCGAGTTGGCGGTCAAGCGCAAGCCTATTATTTATATATAAAAAAAGACAATTATTCTGAAGGGTTCCGAAGGGTTTTATAGTTTTTATTTTATTCGTTCTAAAAGGTATGGTTCTCACTGACCCTGCAAGACGTACCAGAGCGTTCTGTGCCAAAACGGAACAAGTATTGCTTTGTGCCTAATTAGATACGATTATTCACCCATTTCCAATAAAGAAAATTCGCCACGCAAATACCAAATACAAACAAAACAAATATGACAGCCTGGCTGTCAACGAAAACGACAACTACCGCGCGTTTGCCCAAAGTTTATTGCCAAGAAAAGAAAAGAAAATTCAAATTCGCATTCGGTTACTAAATAGTTAATTTCTCAATTTCAATATTCAAATGTAGTATAATCGTTCATTCCAGGTGTTCACTCCTAAAAAAAATGACGAAGGCGGAGGCAAAGGTGGTAAAGGCGGGAAGGGTAAAGGCGGCAAGGGCAAGGCTCAAGTGACTGTGATCGAAGTAGAACGGCCTGACGCTGCAGAGGAGGCCGCTCGGAGAAAGCGGCATGAAGAAGCTCTGGCAAGAGTTTCCCCGCCTGCGTCACCACCAATCCGCCGCCGGCCCTCGAGTGAGAGAGATCACCGCAGAGAAGATGATCGCCATGACCGGCAGCGACGAGACAATCGCCCGGAGCGTCGATCAGGACATGACAGCGATCGGAGCGGCAGCGATCGCCTCTCCAACGACCGTCTCACCGTAGACAGGATATCGGAGCGCTCGTCCAGCGATCGGACGTCCGATCGGTCGTCGCTGAGCGATCGATCGCTTGGCGACCGCCTCTCTCTGTCGGATCGACGCTCCACGGAGCGGCTTTCAGACAAGTCTTCCCTCGACCGCTCCGCGGAGAAACTTGCGCAAGAGAGGTTAGCACAGGAGAGATCGGTGCAAGAAAGGCTGGCGCAAGAGAGAATGGCACAAGAGAGAATGGCACAAGAAAAGCTGGCCCAGGAGAGAATAGCGCAAGAAAGGCTTGCGCAGGAGAGATTAGCTCAGGAGAGACTTGCGCAAGAAAGGATGGCACAGGAGAGGCAGGCGCAAGAGAGGCTTGCACAAGAAAGACTGGCACAAGAAAGACTAGCTCAAGAAAGACTAGCGCAAGAGAGACTCGCGGCTGAGAAGCTTCACGAGCGACTCGATATAAAGCCCCCGATGAGTCGGATACCAGAAAGCAAACTCGATCGACACGAGAGCAAAATGTCGATCGATCGGCTCACTGACAGCAAGATGTCGATAGACCGGGTGCCGGACAGACTGAGCGACAGCAAGATGTCAATGATCGACAGTAAAATGTCAATCGACCGACTCACGGACGGAAAGCTGTCGATCGATCGGCTGACTGACAGCAAGATGTCGATCGACCGGCTGACCGACAACAAAATGGCAATAGATCGACTTACGGACAGCAAGCTGTCGATCGATCGGTTGACGGACAGCAAGCTGCCGCTCGGTGACCGGTATGTCCGCGCCGAGGCCGACGTCGGGTCGGCCCTCAAACCCGGCCGCGGCTCCGAACGACTGGAAGAAGCCACTTCTATCGGTGAGTACACTTCAAAATTCAAAATTATTTATTCAGTAATCGGTACATTTCTACTTGTAAGTCGCACTAATGCCCAAACTAGGTGTAGAAACACCTGTATCTTGGGAATTAGCCCTTCCGTTTAGAAATCAATTGATTGTTTAGTACACTTCGTCATTGTTATTATTTTAAACACTACATTTTAAATTTTAATTTACATACATATTCATTATATTTCAACATACACATTAAAATCAGTTATTAAATTAAATTAAATGAAATCACATTTTATTTATATTACACGGGAATTACTCACGTAAGATTAAGCCGGTTACTCCGACTATAGTTTCAACCGCATTAGACGGCCTTTTTCAAGGTGGTGGTGGTGGTGGTGGTTTGTAAGGTTTTCTTACGTGAGTAATTCCCGTGTAATATAAATAAAATGTGTGAAAACCACGTCAGTTTCAATAGTAAATGAAATCAAATTAAATTATATTTAAATTAAATTAAACTAAATTATTAAATTTTAAATTAGATTTAAGAATAGTATCAAAATTATTACAATGTAAGGTCAATTGTTAAAATTTAATGTCAGCATAGTATCATAATGTCAGTGTCATTTACATTTTAGATTTTAGTCGAATTATTGAATACTCATTGAGACTCCCCTCTCCCTTCTCATGTTTCTCTTCAAAACATATACTGTAGACTAGCTACATGCGACTTCGTGCGCGTAAATTTTCATATTAATTTTCAACCTCTTTTTGCTCTCCTTAATTCGGCCCTTACACAAAATCCCTTATTAGCGAATCTCTACATCCTGTAAGAAGTCCTTCTAATTTCAGCTTCATAGAACAAGTAGTGTTGCAGATTTCGTAATGTCTTTTTTTTTGTATAAGCCCTAACTTTAAGGCTTTTTTCTCTTTTCTCAATCCCAACCAATAACTTTAAGCGCTTATATCTTAAAAGTTTATCAGGCATTTTATTTTATTTTATTTATAATGTATGATATCTTTTACTTAGCCTGTTATTTGCAATAAATGAAACACCAGTCAACTAGCCTATTCAACGAATAATGAATATTTAGTGTTTTTTATTTAATTTACATGACATATTTTTACTGTAACCCTTTATGATAGACTAGAAACGCACCCCGGCTTCACACAGGTGTTTTTTTTTACACCTTGGGTTATATTATAGAAGTTTTAGTAAGGATCCTCACAAAAAAAAATATAGCCTTTGTCACCCGGGGATAGTGTAACATCCCAACAGTGAAAGAATTTTTTAAATCGGTTGAGTAGTTTTGGAGCCTATTCAATGCAAACAAACAATCAAATCTTTCCTCTTTATAATATTAGTATAGATTATTGGAGCCAGTCCTAATACACATGCCTGGTAACACGTAATGAATGTCGGTTGATGTTCCCAGTGTCGGAGCGGCGCAAGTCGCGCGTGCTCGTGCGCGTGCCGCTCGCGCGCCTACGCGCTGACACGCTGCGCGCGCTGCAGCGCCCGCGCAGACCGCAGCCCGCGCGCCGTGCGCCGCCTCCCAGCGAACAGGTAATCTATTCAAACACTACACGTTGTGCACGTGTTCATTTAAATAAGTGCCCTGGGGCCTTACGCCTAGCTGTTTTAAGCAATCCAGTTTACGTGATGAAAAAAATTGCGCGACCGCAAACCGTATCTGGGGGCGTTAAGGTTCATGTTCGCGTGATTTTTCGAACTGACCTGTTTTAACGTTAGTTTGAGACCGCGTTAGGCGTTGGGCGTAAGTCCGAAATATTATTTCCTTTTGTTATAATATTCTACTTGTTGCTTGTACTACGAATCGTCTGAAATCGCCTTGACGCCTTACTTTGCGGGAAAGTCGCCTTTATCTTACGCCTTGACGCGCGCGTATTTAAGTTGCGCTGTGTTGAACAGCGACCCGTGTCAGTTGAGAGTAAATTTACATAGCATAGACCATTGGTTCCCAATTAGTGGTACGCGCACCCCCAGGGGTAAGCGAAGTTGCATCGAGAGGTACGCGACGCATGGCAATATCTCATCATCATCATCATCATCATCAGCCAGAAGACGTCCACTGCTGAACATAGGCCTCCCCCTTTAACCTCCACACTGAACGACAGCCTGCCTTTTGCATCCACTGGATGCCCACGAATATGGCAATATCTAGACTAAGATAATTTTATCAGTATCTCAGTACCAGTATTTAATTTTTTATTTATCCTTCCTGCAATAAAGGCTGGAGTGCACCAAATCCAGTTGCAGTGCGATCTGGTGCAGACGCAGTTTGTGAGGACCAGTAAAGTACACAATTATATGAAAGGCGTCACACCGTATGCAGTCCGTTTGTAGTCCGTCTGCATCCAACGGACTGGATACAGCGTGTACTCTTTCCGTCTTTCATAGAATTTCATACTTTACTGGACCTCACAAACTGAGTCTCCACTGTGACTGCAAATGAATTTGGTGTGCTTGAGCCGAGCTTGGTACGCAGTTTGAGGTCTTATTTGAAGTAGTCCGCAAATAAAACGAATTGGGAACCACTAGCATAGACGGTATAAGTAAAATAACAACTGTATCTTAGAATAACTACTCAGAGAAGGTAGGTTTCCAAACAACGCCTTCTCAAAACGTAAGCTACATTTGCTACGTTCGCTTTTTAGCTTACGTTTCAATTGGTATTTTAAACGATTTAAGAGCCTCTTATACCAAATTTGACGGTTTTAAATTAAAAAAAAAACAGTTAAATTACAATATTTGAGCTGGAAAAAAATACATGTCACAGATACATCTGTGTTTGAGTTTATGATTTGGTTCAAAACAAGATGGAATAAACTTTCCTCGATAAAAAAAATCTGAAACAAAGTCGACTTAGTTTATTTTTTTCATTTTTTGCTCTAATGAAAGCTCGTAACAACCTGGAAATAGCATGTACTGAAAGGCAATTTTATTCAACATTCTTTTATTTGGATAGATTTTTGATAGTGAATAGTGTCGTTTTTTAGTGAAATTAAAAGCGTAAAAAGGACGCAAGAATTTTGGGGCGCCGCGTTCAGTGCCGCGCCAGGCGTCATCGAGGTCGGACCTATGCTCGTTTTTGTCGTTGCACTCCCCCCGCGGGCGTCCTGACTCTAACATGGCGTCGCTATAACTTGGCGGAGGCTGAGGGAGCGTTTTGTCACCTACGCGACTCGGATAACCGCCCGTTAAGCAAGAAAATTAATGGATTACCTGTGGAATGTCACACCATAACTCTTATGCTGCTTTTCTGATTTGTTGTGGTACGATTTCACCGCGCAAATTGTCATAGTAAAATTTTTATATATTTTTTGGAGCCATATGTGACACCATTTGAATGGCTTAAATTTTGCGAATGTACTTGGTTTCTTTGTGTAGTTATTCTAAGAACTGTATCGTGTTTTCCAGCTGTGTAGTGTAGCGGCGACGAACCACGAGCGGACGGGTGCCGCGGCCGGTGGTCAGACGCCCATCTACTACTCTTACTTCGAGCGGCTGCCGGCGGACGCGCTCTCCGACGAAGAACGGGACCACAAGTACGTACTTGCTTACGGTAGAAAAGCCTAGCAATACTAGTCTCCATGATCCACGAAAACAAGGTCTAGCGCTCCGGGAACTGACACCCAATTACGTCACTGTCCAGTTGCCACTTTATTGCAAAAACCCAAGAAATAGGGAAACAGTTTTTTTTAATAATCTACTAGCGGTCCGCCCCAGCTTCGCACGGGTATAGATTATAGCCTATGTCACCCGAGGATAGTGTAGCTTCCCGTCAGTGAAAGAATTTTTCAAATCGGCTCAGTAGTTTCGGAGCCTATTCAATGCAAACAAACAAACAATCAAATCTTTCCTCTTTATAATATTAGTATAGAATAAATAAAGTACAAGAAGCATTACAATTATCATTTGGTTTGTCCGCTCAAGCAAAGCAATTCAAGTTAAGCAAGAATTTAATGTATTAAACTCATTACACATTGATTTATTGGATTCCCACAGGTAATATATGGTGATTGGGGAGTTATAATTTCACGCTAGTGGTTATAACACAGAAAATCAGCTGTCTCGTACAGATTCCGCCATTGTTTCGTGTATCGTCATCTCTCTCTTGTACTTGTTGTAAATGTCTTATTCTGCTCTTGCTTATGCACGTGTACGTCTATCCATGACATCGATGACGTAGTTGCGTGTCACCCACGTGACATTTTGTATCGGAGCGCTATACCTGGCGGAGTATATTATTATACCATGCTAGTCTCAATATCTCGATGCGATCGCGATGCCATCGCTAAACACGGTGAAAGAAAACATCATGAGGAAACCGGTATGTCCAAAAACCTCAAAAATTCAGACATGACATTCACCAACATGCACTGGGTCAGCATGGCGGGCCATCCTTTCTCTCTCTCTCTCTCTCTCTCTCTCTGAGAGAAGGCCTGTGTCCCAGCAGTGTGAACATGATAGGCTGATAATGATGATGATAATTTGTAGTCCAGAGTTATAGATAATCGAACTAAAACGCTCAGTAGTCTAATGGTCTGTAACCCCGAACTACGGAGAAAAACAGTAATTTTCGTCCGTTCATGGTGATAACATAGAAATATATGACTTAGTAGTCTGAAAACTTGTCTTTGTCTCTATATGTGTGTGTTCCATAACATCCCTGAGGAACCCTAGTGAATAGCTAAGAGTGTAAAGCGTTTTTGCAGTGCCTCAAAAATGTTCGCACAAACTCGTACTGACGGCTTTCATGCCGTCATTCGAAAGAAAGTGGCATCACTAATGAGGAGGGTGCGGGGAAGTCCGAACAGCATCTTAAAGATAGTGGCCGAAGATTTTCACGCGCCTATACTCGGGCATTTTGTGCGGGTGATGGCTGAGTAAGAAGTATATTATTTCTTACTCAGTCGTTATTAGTGCAGATGTTCCGAGGGTGCGTGAAAAAAATATTATTATTTTCTTTTTGTATGATTTTTTGGATTTTTATCTAACAATAGTTTTAAGTTTTGTTTGTACTAACCCAATGGATTTTTTAGTTGTCCGAAATAAAATATTTTGAATTTGAATTATTTTATTAACTGTCACGGTACGTTCACAGATACTACTTAGAAGAAGCGACCCGACTGCGTACTTCAGCCGAAACGGAGCAGGAACCACTCACCCGCGTCATGCTTTACCTTGAATCAGTACTGTGCTTCGTCCTGACCGGTCGAGTACTGGAACTTGAACTGGACACAAAGCAAGCGTTCACCATCTACAGAGAGACCATAGAGTACATCAAACTGATTCACTCGATGCCGCAACGGTACCGAGCATCGCCTCACGATACCTTCAACAAGCTCGATATACTCGGGTGAGTAGAACTTGGTTGTACAATGTTTTAGGTTGTCAAATGTACTGGGTTATACAATGTACTCAGTTGTACATTTGTACAACGGAGCTCAACACAAAACAGGTATGTACCATCTATAGATTATTGCGTGAATAAAACATATTCATTCGATGTCGCAACGGTAGATAGCATCGCCTTATAATACCTTCAACAAACTTGATATACTCTGGTGAGTGGAACTTGGTTGTACGATGTTTTAGGTTGTCAAATGTACTGAGTTATACAATGTGCTCAGTTGTACAACGGAGCTCAACACAAAACAGGCTTTCGCCATCTATATACTATTGAGTACAATAAACTGATTCACTCGATGTCGCAACGGTACCGATCATTAGGTACCTAATAATACCTTCAACAAGCTCAATATACTTGGGTGAGAAGAACTTGGTTGTAGAATGTATTAGGTTGTTATATTTACTAGGTTGTAGAATATACTAGATTGTTAAACGGAGCTAAAGATAGACCCATAACTAGCCGATTCACTTGATGCCGAATTACCTAGGCGATCGTATTAGATTGTAGTATTTACTTGGTTCATAAATGAATTGATTTTAGAATATTTTAGGTTGTAGAATACTAGGTTGTATTACTGAATTTGTTGGTAGGATAGAAAAATTCTCATAATATGTTTTTTTTTTCCTTTTTAATCTCTACATAGTATAAATTGAAGTCGCTTTCCGCGTCTGTCTGTCTGTATGTCTGTATGACCGCTAACTCCTTCTAAACCACGCAACAGATTTTGATGCGGTTTTAACCATCAGTTAGAATTTTCAAGGAAGGTTTATATATATAACTAGCAACCCGCCCCGGCTTCGCACGTAAATTACAGCCGTGCGAAGCCGGGCGGGCGGGTCGCTAGTAATACTATAATAGTAAACATTACTGGGTTGTTTTACTGAATTCATTGGTAGGATGGAAAAATAATCATATGTTTATTTTTTCCTTTTCAATATATTTTAATGGCAATAATTTGTTGTTTCAGGCTGAGGGTGCAAGCTCTCCTGTACCTGCGAATGTTCAAAATGTACAACCGGGAAGTAAAGGAATACAACAAGATTGTTACAGAGTATCAACAAAAAGTGAGTTCATGATAGACAAACTACAAATATGTCGCAATCGGGCTGGCATGCCACTCAACATTGTTTAGGTCCATCACTTTCATGATCTAATACAGGAGTGTCCAACAAAATTTTGTGGTGGGCCGGATTTATTAACTTTGTAACAATGGCGGGCCAAGAGATGCCTCGTAACTGATTAAATCAAGACTAATATACGTATAATGGTAGAAAGGGTATAATTGTAACTTTTGGCGGAATTCACAGCAGGTTTTACCTGTAACTGCATGCACAGGCACACTGATATAGATGTGAATCGCTGTTCTTTACAAAATTACGTCAAAAAAAAGTTAAAAGTTACCCAACTTTTGACTCATTCGCGGGCCGGATTAGGAACGTTGGCGGGCCGCATTGTGGCCCGCGGGCCGTATGTTGGATACCCCTGATCAAATATCATTGGTTAACTCAGTGCTCGAAATGGACCGGAACGCACCGAAATGCCGTACCGGTTCGTGAAATCACCGTTCCGTTCAGTAAAAGTTCTCATATCGTTCTGGTTCGGCAAAAAACCTAGGCAGGTAGCAAACCTTTAGTTTGTTTGGAAATACTCGGAAAAACGGAAAATGTAGCCTATGTCACTCTGGAAGTAAAGAACAACACCTCAAAATCGGGCAGATTTTGACGAGATAGACGATCTATGATATTAAAATTTATGATAGTTTTTTTTTTCATTCGTAAATTCAATTATTTTAGATAAATACATTTAACTATTTTATATCTTCAAAAAGTTTGAATCACACAAGCAAGTTATCTAGCTATCTTGTTTGTATGATCGTTGTATAACTAACGTCTCTCTACATGGAAGGTTCCTCCGCAGCCTGCGTGCGCGGAGTCGGCGTCCCCGCTGTCCCCGACCCCGTCCCCCGCGGGGTCCGTGGGGTCGGTGGGGTCGGCGGCCTCGGCTTCCTCCGGGTACTGCAGCCTGGTGCACTCGGTGCCGGCGCACGCGCACCAAGCGCTCCTGCTGCTAACCAAGTACTATGCGTTCCTGTACGTGGCGCACGACCTGTGGGAGAGGGCGGACGGACTGTGTCGGCTCAAGGCTAACCAGGGTGAGTTCACTTCGACGTAGTCTTCATAGACGAACTACGCGCTTCAACAAGTTCCCAGTTCGTTCCTTAGTTCGTTCGATAGGTCTGACTTGTAAGCGCGATATCGCCCGAACTATTCACGTCACTACTACAGCAAAGCGAGCGAACGATCTGCCATTCTCTGGTTCGAGACGTGAGCTGACGAACTAACAGAGAGACATTGTTGGTCAAGGAGCTGCGGACTAAACTGAGCGCTATAGGTCGCGAACTACTGCGCAGTATGACGTACTCGCGGCTAGCTCTTCAACTTGGGTTATATTTCTAAAGAAACAAAAACTTGTAGGGTGACCCATTCTTTGGCTGTACGAATTTGAATCGTCGATTTAACACGTCATGGTACAAATAATACCTAACATCCACCATATTAATCCAAACTTTGCCAGTGTAAGGTCTATCACACTAATATTATGAATGCGTAAGTTTTGTACGTGTGTATGTTTGTCCGCACTCAACTGTGTAACAGCTGAACGGATCTTAATCAAATTTGGTGTGGAGGTAGATTATATCTTGGATAAAATTATCTTTGTTGTTTTGTTTCGGAAAGGCATATGATTTCTACAGGTGAAACTGCGGGGCTCTGCTAAGAATATTAGGGGTGGACCAATACATGTAGAAGAAAAGCTTAAACTTATTAATTTGTAGAAATGGTCTGTTTTTCTTCCTATGAGAAGGGAAAGGTGGGGAGGGGATATCGTCATGCGCACTTCTCGTAATGTCTTGTTGTAGTTTTGACAAAACTTGAAAATGAAGCCAGGGTACTACTGTTTCTTATAGCATTTTTATAATTTTGCTTGTAATTTCTCTTTCAGAAAGTAAGAAAGAGCGAGAAAAAGTACAGTTTAAAAATGAAAAATCTTTATTTTTATTTTTAGATAGGCTTACGCTTTATCGTATCGAAAAAAAACATAATTCACTAATGAACCTCTTTCGATTCCAGATCTATTCATCGCCGTAGACCGCAAGTGCGGTCCCCTCTCGCTGTCATCCACGTTCCGTCACCTGGTACAGTACGTGCGGTACGCCATCAGCCTGCTGAAAAGCGACGCACGCGCACCGCGCGACTGACGCACGGCGCCGTGCGACCGCCGCACGTACTACCAACGGATCAAACTGGAGAAACCTTAGTACTACAACCCACCATAGCATGGCATCCTCTTGACCACGGGTAATGAAAAGCAGCCGAAACGTCGAATAATCTAAAATCACAAAATGTAGCCAAAAGTTAGTGCTTAAGGTTTTGTGCCTAATCAAAGAACGTGTCTACGGGCGACGGCAGTTTAATATTGAAATTAATGAAATACTCCGTGCAGACAACGGCTGAGAATTCACAAAACATGTTTGATGTTCTGAATGATCATGTTTTATTCCGTGCAGACAATGGCTGAGAATTCACAAAACATGTTTGATGCTCTGAATGATCATGTTTTATTCCGTGCAGACAACGGCTGAGAATTCACAAAACATGTTTGTTACTCTGAATGATCATGTTTTATTCCGTGCAGACAACGGCTGAGAATTCACAAAACATGTTTGATGCTCTGAATGATCATGTTTATCATCACTGACTCAAAAACGTGACTAACAATTATGAAAATCATTATCACTATAAACACTTATGACTTATGGATTAGGTACTTGATATAACAGAACATGAATTCATCATTGTTTTAGTCAGGTGTGAAGACTCGCCTTACAATCGCAGGTCTGGGACCAAATTCTCAAGCGATTGATATTATAACTGTCACCCGTTACTTTCATTTAAATTGACTAGGGAGTGATGGGGTCAGAATTAGTAAATTGCTATAGAATCAGCTCTGTTCTCAAAACCCCATGTGACTTTTCCTTGCAAACGGTAGCTTCCATCACCACGCCGGTGAGGCGGCGAATCAATCCAAACAAGCTGTCTTCGCGTTACATTCTTCCCAAAATCGATGACCAAAAACGATTGTAAAAATGTAAGAATTTGTAAATAAGCTTCGTTGCCTAGCGACGAGTACGCAAATCGGGACTGCGTTCCTTTACAACCGTTGAAGTAATATATAGCAATACAACGCAGAGAGATAATTTACATGTAATAATTTTATGTACCAAACTATATTTACCATTGATTTTACTGTATTTTATGAGGGTTAACATTGACCTCCATTGACGCCAGCAGTTTCAATACGTTGTTGAGACTCATTTTGTCAATTAATTGGTACCAAGGAGCTTTTGACTGAATGAATTAGGGCGCCAATGTTAGCCTTCATTCGAAATCATCACTATTTAGAGTAACTATATACTGTATTTCCATCGCCTCCGCTCGAGGTTTGGAGGAACGCAGTGAAATTGACTCCGTGTTTATATTAAGTGATAAAGTAATCATATCTTTAGTGTTTTTCGTTGTAGTAATCTTCCCTATAGAACTATTTTACAATGTTTCTTACTTCGGGAACATGTAACGAATTGATTCTTTATGTGTAAATGGAGGTTATACGACAAAAAAACTATGTTCGCGCGCGGGCCAATCGAGGATATTTAAATATCTCAACATGTATGGGATCACAGTAGTTCTTCGCAATATATACTTTCCCTTTGTATGGTTTCGCTTCGAGTGGCCAATGGAATGAAATGTTTTTTTATTTGTTAAAATTAATTTATAGTTTTAGTTCAGGTGATCGACTACAATTTGATCAAAAATTATGTGCTTATTGAGGCAAGCGATCTTTTTAAATCAATTAATCGTGAAAGTAATTATATTTTCGTCTCAAATCATGAAACCTTCCAAAATGTTCCTATCGATTGATTTGGTCAGCAACAGAACAATCTATAGAGCAAATCAATTTATTTTAAAATAAGATGGATGCTAGTTTTTCTTAAAACATATCAAATGATTTGGACAAATAGTATGTTGGATGGATTAAATACAGCAATACTCTGATGAGATACTAGTTTATTACGATAAGGAGATAACGCAATCTACGCACGAAATGATCTCTGCTTTTGAGGTGTTGGAAATAATTTTGAAGTGACAATAATAGCCCAGGTAGAAGTTCGCTAGATTCGTTTGTGTATTATGTTAAATTGAAAAAATCGGAGGCAAAGTGCTGTTTATCGTTTACTCTTAAATCAATTTCAAACGAACACAGTTAAACACAGAACAAATGATCGATTTTTCTATTTAATTTCGTAATAATAATTAAAAAAAAGTTCAAATATATTTTAATTAAACTTTTAAAGAGTACAATTTAAATGACTTGAATCAAATCGGAAACAACAAATTCGCCGTAACACCAATAATGAATTATTATAAATATATATTTCTCTCGGTTGTTTATCAAATTTATGTTGTGATTGTATATACATAATATAATTATATTATACATTTTGTAATGAATATACATGTTAGTGCCAGATAGGTTTTTGTATGAACATTTATAGTAAGGATAGAGGGAGATAGAAACAGAGCCGTGCGCAGAGACAAAACATAACGAGGAGTAAAGTTACAAAATGTGTTGTTGATAAGGAAGGAATGACAAGAGATGCCTTGTACATAGTATATTAACATAAGTAATGTGTAGTTTTCATTCTATATTTTAATTTATATGTAAACTATATTTATAGATAGATAAGTGGACAAGGATTTAGCATAATAAAGTTTGTATAAGTGCGAGCGAGATGTAGTGAGGCCTGGCGTGCGCAGTGTGACTGAGAGGGGATCTTCCTTTATTTTGTAATAAGACAATTATTTTTAATAAATTGAATATTGTAAATTTGTGTAGATGAGCTTGCAGCGTTCAGTTTATTAGTATAATTATAGAATAGGCGTCGGAGCGCTCGGTTGAAGCAATAATTCGCGATGCCGATGTTATTATTTACCTACGCTAGTTACCGGTTCGACGGCGCATAGGCGCCAGCGCATACCTTCTCTACTTAAATTATATTTATTGGCGGCCGCAGATCTATCTCACTGACGATGTCTCTGTTGCTGTGGAAAAACATGATAAGTGTCCATTGGGACCAATAGTAAAATAAAACTCGCGTTACCAGCGGCAGCTACCAGCGTGCAGTTGTACAGGGTTATTGAAAATTATCTAACAACCTCTCGCGGGGAGCTTCTCTAAATCAGTCTAACAACTTTACATAAACATCGTTAATATATGACAAAAAAAAAAACAACAGACAACACTAAAAAAAAACACTAATAGGAGAACAATAAATGTTTTTTTATCACAAACCGGCCCCACCGCAGTATGATGCCGGTAGTACACATCCATCACTCTATATCAAACCAATAAGCCTTTATTTTTGATAGTTACATTACAAGATTATTTCACTTTGTATTATAGTTTAACATAACATTGCATGCTTTATATTTATTTATATATTAACAATCATATTGATAAATTAATTATTTTAATCAAATGTCTCTAAATGGAAAGTTTTAAATTAGAAGCAGCGCCTAGACCTTGGGGAAGATTGGGAACCGACCCTAGCACATACAAGTAGACAACGTATTTTTTTCTTTAATTAAAAAAAAAAAGTTTTTTTTAAATTCCATAGAACATAAATAATGTTATTGAACAATAGTTGTTAAATGTGATGTAAGGAAACTGCATGCGAGTAGTTTGTAATAAATTACTAATAACCCTGTATAATGATTTCGTCATAATAATAACTGGTGTGATCTGCCGACGCGTCATCTTTCATTGGCACAATGAATTGTTTAGCTTAATTACTTCCCTAGGACATCTACATCAAAGACAAATAGGTACTTACCCGCACAAATATTTATTTTTAGTTGTTTAATATTTATTTATTGTGGCAAATGTATTTATTTCGACACGGAGCGAAGTTTACTTAAATCGTAAATTTAATTTTAACTGAGGCATTGTATTTATACGCATTTTACAAAGATCTGGTTACGAATGTGCCTTACGAAGAATTACTCCATTCTAAAGTGCGGTCGCGAACCAGGAAGAATTTCGTACAATGACCTGTTATTACCTGTCTCTGTTGCTCCCGTGTAAATATAATGCGTCTCGCTCATCATCATTTGAGCCATAGGTCGTCCACTGCTGGACATAGGCCTCCCCCATCGTTCTCCAAAAGTGCCGGTTGGAAGTGGCCTGCATCCAGTGTTTCCCTGCGTTCTCTTTTAAGTCGTCTGTCCATCTTGACGTCCTACGCTGCGCTTACCGGTCCGTGGTCTCCATTCCAGAACCTTTCGGCCCCATCGGCCACCTGTCCTGCGTGATATGTGCCCTGCCCACTGCCACTTCAACTTGCTAATCCGGTGGGCTATGTCGGTGACTTTCGTTCGTCTACGGATCTCCTCATTTCGGATTCGATCTCGTAGAGAAACCCCGAGCATAGCCCTCTTTATAGCTCGTTGTGCGACTTTTAGCTTGCTTATGAGGCCCATAGTGAGAGACCACATTTCAGTGCCGTATGTCATCACTGGTAACACACACTGGTCCAAGACTTACTTCTAAACAATGACCGGCGTCTGTGCGAGCGAGACGCATTATATACGCACGGGAGCGATAGAGACAGCTAATATCAGGTCATTGTACGACATTCTTCCTGCTTCGAGACCGGACTTTAGGATTCTTGTTTAAAAATCTGTGCTTATATTTATTTAAATTTTAGTTCTACAAATGTATCTCGATCGGAAACTCTTATCAACTTGGGTTTTAAGGCTCTTTAGACTACGCTATAATATATCGCATCATAGCTTCATAACTTTCTTTTCACTGTCTCACAATCTTTTTTTTGTCGTGCATTCATACGCGACAATGTCGCTCGCGTGGTTTTTGTATGGATGCCTTCAACACTGATAACAAACAATTGTCAAACTATGATATATATGATGAAATAATGAAATAGGTTGGGAATATACAAAAAACTCCACATTTTGAAAATGGCGTCACGATTATGAAAACAAACACTATTATTGGGACTTATCGCGTATTATTTTATTTAGGTAATAATAGGTGACAATAACAGATGCCTTATTATGGATGTCTTATCGTGATTCGGATTGTGATCGTGATCGCGTGCCAACTCACTTACGCACGTGGTGCGAGTAAGTAGATGCGAACGGGACGGCATGCAATCTCGATCACAATCAAACTTCTATAATAAGGCCGCTGGTAATATGTAGGCCAGCTTGTGACCACAGCCATTGCAACATGGTCGAAACGTCGAGAAAATACCAATTTTTACCCAAAAAAAAATAATGCCGCATAAACATTTAAAAACATGTGTTTAAAGTGCAAAAGTATAAAAAAACACTATATTGTTTAAAATTTCGCAGTAAGTACAGTGATGATATGATGTTAAGATTGTGACGTCATAAGCAGACGCCATCGTCTGCGATGACATTCAAAATTTATAAAAAAAAACTCGAAAAAAAGCTGTCAAGCTTAAGCTAGAAAAGCTGTTGGAACTACATAGGCACATAAAGGTTTAATTTTTTAAAATTCATTTTGAAAGTTTTTTTTTTTTTTGCAAGGTATTGCTGCTGGCAATATGCAAGTGTTATAAACGGGGGACGGGAACAATATAAAATATATAACGGGGACAATGTGGGGAAAGTTATGAAGCTATGATAGTTTAAGATATCTCATAGAGTAAGTGTCTAAATACCTTTACTATTATTTTGTTATCGTTCTTAGTTTTAAAATTCTTTTTGGTTCTGTTTTGTTGCATGATTATTTTGTTTTTATGCCATTAGTTTGACTATTTTGTCTTCGATAGTGTCATAAAAAGGTCATCGATGAAATTTTATTATAGTTTTGCACTCGCGTTATTTAGACTATTAATTACTGTAGAATAATTTACATAATATTATGATTTAGCATGAATATTATCAAATTAATATGAATTTTATTTGGCACGCGCCCGGTAGGGTGTTTTACCCCGGTCAGTTCCAAAATGTGCTTCTTAGAGAAATCCTAATCTTCCTGCACATGATTAGAAAGTAGCTAACAGACGTATGACGCCGTCTGACCAACGGGAGAGAAAGAGAGGGAGATATGTTATTCTCACTCTTTCTTCCCCTTTGGTTGGACGGCAACCCGTCAACCAAACCCGCACGTCTGTTTGGTTCTTTAATCATTGTAAAGTCTACAAACTTTGGGAATTATTTCAAAATCGCAAATTTTACTTTAGTATATTGAGACCAAATTTTATTGACAAATATATTAAGTTGATCAAGTGAGCGCTGGTTATTGAATGTTAGGATACTTTGTTTTTAGGAAATTGTAACATACTGTTTTCCCCGTTTTAAGGTCAACGCCCATTAGACCAATCTACACCAACTTGGCTTTATATTTCATTGATTTTTAGCCAGGTTGGCTAATGGGCGATGGTCAATAGCATCTTGTGTTGATAGCATGTAAAATGATTTGTTTTTTATTATTATTATTATTTCGCGTTAAGAATTATGTATAAATTTGTTTTCCTCTAATTTTATTATTTGTGTAACTATACCTTATGTTATTGATTATTAGAATACAATAATTTTTATGTATGGATAATTTTTGTTTTGTTTTTCCTTATTTCCTTTTCTTATTATATCATTTTGGCTAACCTACTTATAATAATTTTTATAATAGGTAGGTAAATAACAGTTCTGCCAAATGATTATTGATACAAATGGACATATTTTTGTGCTAAAAGGTATGTGCTATATTCGCAACAATTTGATGGATCAATGTTTTTCAGTTGATACAGTTTTTCATTTGTTTTATGATAATTCACAGAAACGAAATTCTACTTACTGCCTCATCACGAAATCTTGAAAATACTTGACATACAAAGCTAAAATTAGATTTTTAATAGGGTGTAGAAGTTCGCTAATAAATTCAAACAAGTCAATTTAGCCATAACTAGACGCCGAGACGACATTGATAAAGCTAAGAATAGTTTAAAAGTAGGCATCAAGTGCTTTAAAAATTAGTTTTGTGATAAGACACCGCATGTGTCAATTTTTGCCTATAGCAAATAATGAACCAAATGAAAACTCCAATATTATACAAAATACACACATACATACATACTGTGGGCGAATTACGAATATTCAATAACACGTAAAACAATACGTAAAATTCATATCGAATTCCATACAAAAATTTGTATGTATGTATATACCATGTGTATACCGTTCCAAGCGCTTACCTAAATGTATTTATTATATAATTCATCACAGTATTATTAAACGGTTCGGTGTTTATTCAGGCCACGTACCTTTTTAGGCCATGCCATTTAAAGCTTAGTAAAAACATATTTTTATGATAACAGGCCACTGCAATAAAGTTACCAGTTACCTACTATAGATTACGCCATAAATAAAATAAATTGAACTGTTGTTCCATGTCAGTTGAATGTCCTGAGAACCCTGCATAAAAATAATATTCATTTATTTTTAGGCTTCTTAAGCCGTGGCCACAGTAGGTAATGTCCTGAGATGACCGCCTTAAAATATTATTATTTATTTATTTTTAGGCTTTTAAGCCGTGGCCACAGTAGACAATGTTCAGAGTTTTATTATTTATTTTTAGGCTTCTTAAGCCGTGGCCACAGTAGGTAATGTCCTGAGATCACCGCCTTAAAATATTATATTAATTTTTAGGCTTCTTAAGCCGTGGCCGCAGTTAAATGGCCTGAATAACCTGACACTAATATTTTATAGCTAGCACAAATACTATTTAGTAAGCCTTTATAATGCCTCATTAGTATACAAGCTTTTGCACTAAATACCTCAAATCGATGGATTCAGTACAGTTTGGAATTAGATATTAGTTCACATTAAAATTAGAACATACCTATGTACTTTGCTATTGAAGTAGGACAAACAGTGCAGCCGAAAAAGGCAAGACAAAACACAGCCCACTTTTATGGATGTTTTGGCACAAAGATAATGTATATCGTCATTGTTTTTTTTAAATATTTTTTTACTGGGTTAGTGCCTTTATTAACTAAACAAAATACAAGCTAATACTAACACTACAAATACAGTTAGACTGCCCATAGACCATTGTTTTGAAACAAGGCTGACAAATCCCATTAATTCAATTATTGTTTTCTTCGAATCATGATGTTTGCAGGACAATTTTTAAACCCCCAACGCTAACATTGCGGTGTTATAAGTTTAAAGGGTGTATCTGTATGTCTGTCTGTAGCATCGTAGCTCCTAAACGGCTGAACCGATATTGTGTTTTGGTTGTTTGTAAGTTAGCTTCGTCGAGAGTGTAATATGATTTTGCTTCAGGCGTTAGAAGATTACAGCTCTTTTATCGACGTTTGAAAAAATACAGTTTTAACTTGTTATGTTAACTAGTTAAACTTAGGTGGTAAAGAAAGAAAGAAATAATCCAATAGTACATCATTATTAAAAATAAAAAGTGTTTTTAATGAACGAGCGTTAAAAATGAGTCCTTCGATGCGTAATTGCTAGTTTTGTGTGACAGAAATGCTTGAACATATCTTATTCACTGTAACTGATCTTCGGAGACTTTTGAACACTCAAAAGTCTCCGAAGATCAGACACTAGTCACTAGTTCAATCAAATTATTTCATTGTGCATGATCGGCTTTCCAAATATAACTGCTAGATTTAGTGCCTTTATTTTATCAAACTGTACTGAACCTTCGGCACACTATAAACACCAAGATTCTAACACTGAATAATGAATAGGTATAAACGTATATAACTTTTGTTAGTCGCTAGTTATCGCTGCAAGCTCTAAATCAAAACTGTGTAGTCCACACGCGCTATTGTATACGATAGATATATCAGCGAATTATAGGTATGTATAGTATTATATAGACATAAACCAGATTTTGAACGTGTTATATGTAATTTGAAACCGAAAAACACCATCTACCTATAGGGTAGTATTCCGATTTTAGCGACCGCTACCGGCGACCGCGGCCGCGTCGTGCAACTCAAAACCGACCGCAGGGGCCTTACGGCTAGCTGTTTAAGGCAACCCAGTTTAGGTGATGTTGTGCGAACAAACCGTATCTGGGCGCGTTAAGATTCACGTTCGCGTGTTTTTCAGAACTGCGCGGTTTTAACGTTAGTCTGAGACCGCGTAAGGAGTTGTCCGTATGGCCACATTATGATACGTGATTCAAAACACAAAGACAACATTGTCAATGAAAATATTTGGGAATTAATATTTCTTCTGCCGCCAATAACTGCTGTAGGTACTCGTTTTCTAGTAATCTATACTTATAATAAAACTGTAACAGGTCCAATTCTGTACATTGAAGATATTTTGAAAAAAATAAATTTACGGCACTCTATAATCGATACTGAAGTCAAAACTGTAATTTTTTTCATTTTTGTCTGTCTGTCTGTCTGTCTGTCTATCTGTCTGTCTGTCTGTATCTGGGCTGCGCATCACGTCGAAACTACTCAATGGATTCAAATGAAACTTAGCATAATTTGAGTTCATACTACGAGGTAGGTTATAGGATACCTTTTATCCCGAAATTTTGCATGGTTCCCTTGGGAGAGGGGATGAAAGTCAAAATGTGAACTTAGTTGTAATTCATTACCGCGTAGTCCGATTTCATTAATTCTTTTTTTGTTAGAAAGGAGGTATATTAAATAACGTCCGGTAAAAATTTCAAGGTCGTCGATTTCGTAGTTCAGAAATTACACACATCACAACCCTCAGTATTAGGTCCAAATAACTTGACCTCCGGAATGTACGGGAAGCTTTGAACGTACGGCTCATCTTAAGCTGGCGTTGATTTGCAGCGCACTTTGTAGTGTACGTTGAGTAGGTACTTAGATAGCCTATCTGAAGACATCCTTTAGAAAGGAAATACCTACTATATTTATAATGTTCGAGAAAGTTCTAGAAATTTTGGTATGATCGACATAATTCTAAAATGAGTACAAACTATTGTAATCGATTTGGAATGTTCGAGAAAGTTCTAGAAATTTCTGGAATGATCTAAAAAATTCTAAAATGACTGCAAACTATTATAATCGATATAGAATGTTCGAGAAAGTTCTAGAAAATCTATATATTTATACATATATATAAAAGCGAAATTCATCTACTCATTCACTCACTCATTCACTCATTAAACACGAAATCTCGAAAACTACTTGACCTACGAAGCTGAACTTTGCCTAGGTATTCTATACAATGCCGAATGCTCAGCCGGCAATGTGTGTAAAATACGAGAGCAGGGAAGGGGGAGACGTGCGAGCAGGAAGTAAACTTCTTGCGACGCGGGCTGGAGGCGTGATGACCCTCCAAAACAGCTTATAAGCATGGCTTAGAAACGAGATGGGTCTAATAAATTTTAAAGTAAGGTTTTGATAAAAGTAAGGTTTTGATAAAAGCAAGGTGTTGATAAACACACACTCACAAATACACACACAAACACACACACACACACGGGTACACGCACGCACGCGCGCGCGCACCCACACACACACACGCACACACACACACACACACACGCTCACGGTCTGACGCTCGCTCAGACGGACGCTCACACTTATGCCCACTCTCACACTTACGCCCACAAACACACCCACACTCACACTTACCCCCACACACACACTCACACTCGCACTCGCACTCACCGACACACACTCATACTCTCTCTCTCTCTCACATCTCGCCTAGGCATTGTATAGAATACCTGAATTATACACATTGCCGGTAACATATATATTTTTTGGAAAAGACGGATTAAGGATGAGAAATGGGGGTTTTATTTTTTGTTGAAAGTTTGTTGAAATTTGGCAAGTAGAGTACTTTCGGGGTGTAGAGGTCCGCCTAGAGAGGATTTTGCGAAAGGGCTGAATTAAGGGGGGCAAAAGGGGGTTGAAATATTGTATGAAAATCTACGCGTACGAAGTCGCGGGCAACAGCTAGTAGGAAAATAAAATTGTCCGACATAATTGAACAACACAACCCCTCGTAATAAAAACAACGAGAAAAATGGCAGTCAGTCGATCGCTTGAAGCCGGTCGCCAACATCGTATAGCTTACTGGTTGCCGGGCGAAAGGCAACCAGGGTCGCGATCCGCCAGTCGCCGTGGTCGCCAAGATGGAAGTGCTACCTTAAGTGAAATTAAATCAAACTATTTAAGTAATTTATTTGATAGCACGACTTTGTTTGATTGTGTTGGGTATCGACTATCGAGATAGGTAGGTATACCTACATAATCTTATCCGCAATATTAGCTTTACCTAAAGCTATAAAATAGTTCCAGAGAAGGAACTGTCAGTACCTCCTCGCGATACCTTTAGATTAACCTATAATTAGCTAAAAAACATTCGCTAATACTAATTGTTGATAGATATAAATGGTCTGTTTCACTACCTACCTAAATCTGTAAGTATAGAACTAAGTACTTTTGTATAATACTGTAAGGTGAGTTAAGAGTAGGTACTGAAACAGGGCGGAAGAAATAATTTAACACTAAACATAGCAGACCGAATATAAAAACTGATCAATCAGGCCCGATGTCCACCTAAGCAACATGACATGTGACCTGCGAGCGGGTGCGAAGTCCTCGCGTCTCGTAATATTATCGAGCAAAAAATTGCGTTAAGTCACGTCGCATAGGTCGATACCGGACCGGACAGCTAACAACTTAGCCTTTTCATACTGCCATGGTGCGACTGACTCCACACACCTTTGCCAAAAAAATGGGTCGATTTTAAATTCTGATTGGCACTTTTGACATTGATTCTGACATTGAACTGGGGTCGGTCGCGCGCTGTGTTTGCATACAGGGATGATTTAGAATTCTACAGAGCTAAGTGGATGGGTGTGCGTTCTTAAGAATAATATCATTGAATATTAAAATGGCAACGTAGAGTTCTAATCGACCTTGTAAATATGCCACTAGTTAATTGTATGTACTGTTTTAAATAGCATAGTCTCGATTTCGCAAAGGTGACCAAGTGAGGGGCTCAAATATTGAAGAGCGTTTGATTGAACCTGAAACCTTGCATTCTTCATGTTGATTGCTAATGTCACTGTTGATCATACACTCTTCCAAAACAGATCGGTCAATTATTCGATTTCCCCTCACTGAATGGTCACTCTTGCGAGTGTATATTCTAAAGATCTAAACTATAGACCCAATTCTAAAGTAATATCGCTTGATTAATAAGTCTCATAGTAATTATACATTAATATTTTATTATACAATATTTTTGCAATACTTTTGACTTTTGCATCAATGCCGGTTTAGGTGTGAAAGCTATGAGGGGATAGCTGTTGGTTACAATAGCTTAGATGGACAGACGCGACGCGGCCGTGTATAGACCTAACAAATTAGTACACTTGAATAGTTTGCTTCTCGTTTCGTTTCAATGAAAATGAAAGAGAGGCAACGTATTCTCGTTCCCTAAATCTGTACACGGGAGATGAGGGGAATTGAATTTGACAATTTGTTTATAGTTAAATAAAGTTCAAATGGGAAATATAAATTGTGCCTTAGTGACAATTTCTCAAAATTCGGGAAATCTCGAACACATGACGCGCTTGGAGTTATGAAGCGTAAATTCCGTTGAGCAATTCGGAAGTTAACTTGAAATATTTCTATAGTTGCACTGTAATCTATGCACGTGTTATAGCAATAGTTCTACTGAGAACCCCTTCTGAGTTATAATTGTACTAATGACGCAATAATGTTTACAATATTTTGTTTATTGAATGTTGTGGTTGAATATTGATTATATTTACATTATACGTAGAGCGGTACCTATCTATATGTCGTAGCAATAATTTTAAGTGTGGCAATAAGATTAGTGCATTTGCTTTTGTGTCTCGTTACGGATCAGATTGTATTTATGTATAGAGTACCCTGTCGGATGACGCTGTACACTGCTTGACACTAAACTACGTAAAATAAGTTCAAATTCTTGAAGTTTTAAAAGTATATTTTATAATATTTCGATCGAAAGTAATAAATAGTGTTCTAATATGGATGTCGGTCGGTGTTCACGTTTTTTTGTCTTGCACGCGAAATAGTAGTTACGTGTTATTCGCGCTTCCTACTTCAGCTATGTTGTTGCGTGCCTAATTATTATTGTTTGCACAATGCCGTAATTGTTATTATAAAGCATTATTTTTAAGTGAAAACTTCTTTAGACACGTCAGGCACTTTTAGGGATGGGGAAAAAAGCATTGAACTCGCGTTTCCGTCACGCTCAGGGGCCTTACGCCTTTCTGTTTAAAGCAATCCAGTTTACGTGATGAAAAATTTTTGCGCGACCGCAAACCGTATCTAGGTTTACGTTCGCGTGATTTTCCGAACTGCGCGGTTTTAACGTTAGTTTGGGACCGCGTAACGAGTTGGCCGTAAGGCTCCAGATACCCGTTCGGGTAAAGTCGGCTAGAGTCGACTAAGGAAGGGAGAGATATATAGTCAACCCTCATGAAGTTTTCACTGGTCGTGTGGTCACACCTTTTTTTTACTGATTCATTCAGTACTGAAATTTTGTTGAGTACCTATCTACAATTGACAGTATCGTTAGCTTTTAAACCTACATCAAAGCTATCTATAACACCAGAGCGGTTGGTAACAGTTATGGCATTGTCTTCTATATAAGTTACTAATTCAATCTTCCTTCTAAGTTACCTCAATACCTAGGTAAGACAAAAGTGCCAAGAGTCGCAACCCTCTAAGTGCAATTTCTTCTCAATTATTGTATTTTACTTAGTTTACTTACACATATAATATCAGCGCCTAGTGTAAGCAATCAAACACCAATCATATGTCGTCTCGATTAGCCAAACTTCATCATTGTGGGATACTTTGAATCATAAATAATTATTTTTATCTACGTAAGCATACATTTTGAGATTTCAGAGTGTACGATTATTTTTTATAACATTTCAAATTATATTTAAAATTGTAACGTAGAGAGAGTGGACAGTTTTGATTACAGTTTTTTTTTAGGTATTTCCTATTACAAGTTTTGTAGCAATAAAAATATGAATTGAAAGTGTCCCACTTCACAAAAAGTGAGAAATAGTGTATAAACGAAAAGGTGTAACGATAAAATAGCATGTTAATATTATATTAAGTTTTGTAGTGTATGTTTTATTCTCTATATATAATACCAAGACGGTCCTCGTGTGAGTACAGGTTAGTAGACGAAATTGGTGTGAATTCTGGTGCGATCGATTATTGTGAGTCGATTGCACCGCGACTCGATTCGAGATGCGTGATCGATACTTTATCGATGCAGAAACGTCGGGCCTTCGCTGTAATTAAACTAGCGGTTCTAGCCGGTGTTGATTTCGTTTGTAGAAGCGTGTATAAAATAAGGGACAAACAAATTATAGTATAAATTGTTTACCAATCGCCTGTCGGGCGCTAGACGAAAATATTATTTTTCTTAGATCACAATATATTGTAATAAAATGGTAAAGTATAGAAGTATGGTGGGCTCGGCGTCGCGGGGCGAGGCGGGCAAGTGCGGCACTCGATGTTACATAACGATATTTTTTTACTGCGGCCTGAAGCAAGCCAGGAGACGCCCTGCCCGCTCATATTTGTTATGTTTAAGAGGAAATATCTATTGTCTAATCCGAGGTTAAACTACCGACACTTTTTTATATTACAATAATTATAGAAATTATTATTGAACCTGTCGTTTGATTTTTCACGTAATCATACCCACAGATCTGCACCACGGTAGATGCCGCGAGTTTACCTACTTTGCGTGTCTGTTACTGTGCGTTTGCGTCTTAAGTTGGATCAGTGCCCCAACTTAATTCAGTTCGATATCGCAGTAGCAAATGAAACGTCAAATTAAAATTATTTATTTTGCAGAGACATCCGAATAACATGCCGGTGTTAATGTATTTACATAATATAGACCACCTCTAGCTATCACGGCATGGCAAAAAAAAAATATTGAGTTTATTTTGTAACATAATCATGTTAACAATATCAATTAGTAAATAAAAAAATTAAAAAAAAATGCATTACCGTTAACTGTAAAAACCCTACGAAAGCAGTTGGCCAATTTGGCCATGTGGACAGAGTTAACTACCAGCATATTACTTTCGCGACACAAAAAATGTGGCACGCTAGATTTTCATACAATTTGACGTGCAAATAAATACAAGAAGCAAGGCTTCTAACTTGATAAAAGATCTATGATACTTTTCGTCTAAATTTTAGACGTTCCGTCCGCATGGCCAACTACTGGGGTCTTACGGACAACAGCTAATTGCGGCACCTAATCCGCTCAGTTGGAAAATCGCGCGACCGCAAACCGTATCTGGGCGCGATAAGGTTCACGTTCGCGTGATTTTCCAACTGAGCGGATTAGGTGCCGTAATTAGCTGTTGTCCGTAAGACCCCTGTTGTGTGGCTATAACGAAGTATGTATGTATGTATATAACGACGTGAAACAAGAGTATTTTCGTGTTGTTTTCTAAATTCCATATAAGCCACTAGTCTCCACCATTTTACTTGGACATGACTGACTTGACTGTAACTTTCTTGACTTGACTCTGACAGACTATAACTTATTTTACGATATCTAATAAAACTTGAAATTATATGAATACTTGGCGCTGGCAAATGCACAAGACTTGTGACGTCAAAATACTCACGAGAAAAAATAGGGTGAATTCTAAACTCAGAAGATTATTACTAGATTATAATCTATCTATATCATTATATATATAAAAAATTATCCCTATTGACCTTGGTCACGCCATAACTTGAGACTTTATTGATTTCATAATATTTTTAAGTTTTCTAATTATTTGTAGAAAGTTCTTAAGGAAAGAAAAAAATAGGAAAATTGCGCAGAAATAGGAAAAATTCAGAAAACTTAACGACGATTTTGACACGCGGGTGAAACCCCGGTTGGTTATATAATAAAAGACAATGTGGATCAGGTACTTAACGTTTATTAAGAGCTTAGTTTCTGACGTGCTTCTTCTTCTTTTTCTTCTTACTGTTGTGTGAGTCGATAAGGTCGTCGATCTCTTTGCTGTCGTCACCCAGCCGCTTCTCGCCGCTGGAAATAAAACATCATTTTCTTTAGGTACAAATAGAATTAAATTAGTTCCTGCAATTAAAAAAAAACGGCCAAGTGCGATTCGGGCTCACGCACTAAGGATTCCGCATGTAAAACAATTTGTATTTAATGTATACAACATACAAGAAATATAATACATAACTATATTACAAGAAATAAATAAAATAAAAATAAAAAGTAAATTGAATTGTATTAGGAAACGTCATATGTATTCGTTGACAGTTGACAGTTGACAGTTGACAGTTGACTGCTGACAACTGTCAAAGAACACAGTATATAAGTTGCGGTTGGATTGTAATCGCCCTCTGACCACCAAGTTATGTACTGTAGAGGCCAAAAAGTCAACAGTACAAGATAATATAAAAAAAAAAAAGTTATCGCCCTCTTTCTGTGCTCGAACTTTGAAGCGAGAACAAGTGTAAAAGAATTATGTGTAAAATAGTTTAAGAGGTGATTTCTTGGCCAAAAACCAAACACGTACTACCACAAAATACAATAAGGTCGTCCAAGTAACCGCATTACCAGTTATTATAACGCCTTCCAAAATAGTCGAAGCAATTGCTTCTCACAGTTAATTATTTTGCTACAGGCGCTCGAGTATAACACAATTATAACTTGGTAATGATCAGAAATATGTCACCGACTCGCACTTGGGCATTATTTATTATTTGTTGTTATACTTTAGAGTGTGTACTATTATCATGCCAAGTTCCAAGCCAAGCTTCGTCGCATAGCGGACAACGGAGAGAGTATGCTCAGAGTTTCTTTGCGCGATAGAATCCGGAACGTGGATATTCGTCGAAGAAGCACAGTCACCGCTATTCAAATTTGCAAGTTGTGTTGCATTCCACATCGCTCAAAGAACCGATAACCGATGGGGCCGAAAGGTTCTCGAATAGAGACCACGGACCGGTGAGCGCAGCGTAAGTAGGCCTCCCACTAGATGGACCGACGACATCGTGAGACGCTGGCTTCCAGTCCAAGGCCTGAATCCCACCAGTAGGAACATGATAGGCTGCAATGATGAGGTTTGCTGTGGACTGTGCTGGACTGTTTGTGGGTTCGAAAGGTTCTGGAATGGAGACTACGGGCCGGTAAGCGCAGCGTAGGACGTCCACCCAGAAGATGGACAGGCGACCTAAAAGAGACCGCAAGGAAACGCTGGATGCAAGCCGCTCCCAACCGGCCCTTTTGGAGATCGATGGGCCTAAGTCCAGCAGTGGACGTCCTATGGCTGAAATGATGATGAAAGTGACTATACCTCTTGACGGAGACGAGTTGTTTCTGCGTGGATGAAGCCAGAGCTTGTCCCCAATCGAGGTCGTTGCCCTTGATGCGGTACTGCGCGAGATCTTCTCCCATCAGTCGAGATAACTCCTTGCGCTGTTTGCGCTCCAGGTCCTACAACACAAGACATTATTAGATAGCCCGTTGGTCCAGTTGGTAGTGAGCCTACCTTCTGAGCTTGGGGGCGTGGGTTCGATTCCCACCTAGGACAAACATTTATGTGATGAACATTTGTGTTTGTTCTATACCTGCTTGTTAATATCTATTAAGTATGTATTTAAAAACTATATATATGTATGTATATCAGTCTCTGGCAGCCATATCACAAGCTTTGCTTAGTTTGGGGTCAGATGACCGTGTGTGCAAAAATGTCCCGAATATTTATTTATTTATTAAACACACATAACACACTTGACTTTGAAACACTAGAAGACTACTAGATGGACCGACGACATTGTGAGAGTCGCGGGCATCCAGTGGATGCAGATGGCAGGCTGGTCGTTCAGTGTGGAGGTTAAAGGGGGAGGCCTATGTTCAGCAGTGCACGTCTTCTGGCTGATGATGATTATGAACACACTAGAAGAATAAGCCTGTGTCCGAATGTTTCAATTATTACAAACCAACTGCGCCCCGCGGTTTCACCTGCGTTATATCCGGGATATAAGATGTCTAAGTTAAACCTTATAACATCAGCAAACTGCTAGTGAAAGGAGAAAATAATGCAAAATCTTTGAAGCAACCTCCTTTGACTTGTTTTTTTTTTTTTCGTTTCAGTAATACTAGCTGCGCCCTGCGGTTTAACCTGCGTTATATACATCCTTGGTAGCGACAGCAACCCCCTTGGATGACAATTTAGTTTCTTCGATGATGTAATTTTTTTATATTATGTCTGACTTCAATTCTTGCCGTTTCATAGAAAATGTATAAAAATTAATTTTCTACATTTTTTTTTTTATTTTTGCGATATTTTAATACTTATTCTGCTATTCGGGGCGGTGAGGAATCCAACAAATTATAGATCATGAAAATCGTTCCAGCCATTCTTGAGTTATAAATGGTGTGACTTACACAACTTTGTTTTATATATACATTTTATATAGATAGATAGCTTAGCGAAGGATTATAATTATTTATTTTTGAACAAATTTAAATTTTGGTTTTCGTTGGTTTGGACTCTATTTATGATAAGCTTTCTTATAAGGTAATAATTAAAAAAAAAAAAAAAAAAAAAAAAAAAAAAACTTGAATACAGGCCATTTTTTTCCAAGCAAAAAAAAGCCAAGCTTCCTTTTGATTTACAAAATGAATGGAACCCGGGTGTAGTGAATTCCAAACTTCAATGTTTGGGTCATCTTCAACCACATCTTCGCTTATCAACATGCGAGTTGGTGGTCAAACGAAGACTTATCAGCGATAAAAAAAAACACAATGTAGGTAGCTTTCGAAGGTACCTATCCAAAGTTCTAGCGGTAAATATTTATAATTTGTTGAACTCACTTTTAAAGTCTTATATTCAAATCATCGACTTACAATACATACATTCGCAATTGTGCCAAAAAAATGTCCGAACCAAAACTCGGCGCAAGCTACGAATTGCGCCGACGTTTTGGTTAGTTACAAGGTAACGGTGATCCGATACAACGCCGCGCGATGCCAGAGCTACGATGACATAGCGGACAACTAACGTTGAACACTATGCAAGGAACATAACGTCTAAATTGGAGTAAATGTGGCATTGTGTCACATTCAATCACGTTTTTTGACTGTTTTCACTGAGAGATTGTGACTATAGGAATTGTATCTCGATGATTCAAATACATATTTTTTTCTATTAAGACCTCAATTGCGGCAATGGTAGTGGGCTTTGGCATTGGGATTGAGGTTTGTCTAGGATCCCGTGATCAGACTGAATTGGCCACGGATTCCGGAAATTCATATCCATTGATACCATGATCCATCTCCCATAAAACGGTTTTCGAAACTGATCACTTTTTACAGAATATGTACTTTTTTTATGTTATATTTCCCAAGAGGAAATAAGTTTAAATTAAAAATATAACATATGATAATTTCGATAACTATTACGGTTCGAAAGACAGACAGCGTAGGCTTAGTAATAGGGTCCCATTTACACCCTTTTGGTACGGAACCATAAAAACAACCAACAAAACTACTTCCAACCAAATTTATTGAACCTCCAAATGAGAACACAAATTGCTAGAAGAACACCGACCTTAGCTGCCTTAGACAGCTCATCCTGCAAGCTCTGCTGTACGGGCGCGTCCACCGACGACTCTTCCGCTGTCTTATCCTCTATGCCTATCTCCTTAGCCACGGACTGTTCTAGGACGGCGTTGAGGGCTGCGTAGATCTTCTTGCACGCTTCGTAGAATTTGGCCAGGATTTGAGAGCCGGGGAGACCCAGTTCACTCGCGATGTCGTCCACATCTTTCATTTGGAAGCCCATGGCTAGGAAGACTACCTGAAAAAAAACATCACATCATCAGCCTGTAAACGTTCACTGTTGAACAAAGGCCTCCCTTGTTCAGCAGTGAAAAGGTAGAGTTTGGAAGTAAGGCCCAAGTCAGTGACGATTTATTATTATCTTTGTCCCAAGCAGATTCGTGAATTTAGCATCTTTATTCTGTTTCATTTAGGACTAAGGAGTTTCGAAAGAAGTGTTATAAGTCTTTTATCGAAACAAGTTTCGGAAACAGAACTATAGTTCCTACTTGGCAACCAGTTTCAGAAGCAGAATAATTTTTCGTTTTCCGAAACTAGTTTCGAAACTTGGTTTCGAATATGACCGAAGCGAACTGTTCCATAAATTTTTGTCGAGTGACAATGACCGTTGTCTATGGAACAGTTGTGACACTAGCTATTAAGTGTTTTCTATTTGTTTGTAATTTGTATTTATAGTGTACACAATATAGTTTCTATCTATATCAGATTGTTGGTTGCATATTGTGCTTACCTGATGCACGGCGTCCAGTTTGCACGACAGCCTGGCGTGGAAGAACAAATGTGCTAGTGGCGCCAGCAAGTCGACTACGAGCCTGTAGTCCGCTTGCTGACGGCAGTACGCCTCCAGGCGGGCGAGGTCGTGCCCCGACAGGTGCTGGCTTATTAACTCCTTTGTTACAACTGCCGAACAATATATATATATACTAGCTGTTGCCCGCGACTTCGTACGCGTAGATTTTCATACAATACATATTTAAACCCCCTTTTGCCCCCCTTAATTCAACCCTTTCGCATAATCCTTTCTGGGCGGACCTCTACACCCCAAAAATAATCTACTTGCCAAATTTCAACAAACTTTCAACAAAAAATAAAACCCCCATTTCTCATCCTTAATCAGTCTTTTCCGAACAAAATATATACAGTATTTATTTATTTTAAACAATTAACCTGAATACCAAATTTCATGTCCCTAAGATCAAAAACAAAGGACTTTCATACAAACTTTAAAGCTCCCTTAATTCGGCCCTTTCGCAAAATCCTTTCTTAGCGGACCTCTACACCCTATAAGGAATCTACCAGATAAATTTCAGCTTCGTAGGTCAAGTGGTTTTCGAGATTTCGTGTTTAATGAGTGAATGAGTGAGTGAATGTGTAGATGAATTTCGCTTTTATATAATAATTATATAGATATATCGGCCTCCCTGAAGTGTCCGTCAACGGCGAACCTGACTAGCACTGGTTATGAGCGCGTATATGGCTGGCAAAACCAAACTTAGTTTTTAAGTGTTGGGTATTTGTGGGTAATGCTAAAATCTTTTTTTGTATTTTTAGAAGTAATAATGTGTTTTTTTATATCACTTAGGTACATTTAATTGATACATTTTGTTGTTAATTAGATAAGAAGGCGTTGGGTATTTGTGGGTAATTCGTCCGCCCTCATGTTTCGAAATAAATCAGTCTTTGTACCGCTGGATTGTGTTTCACTACGCAAATCCTTCTTAAAGATCCTGTTGCAAGGCGCACAGTGCAACTGACCATCAGCGTTGTATGTGAAGGTGTAGGAAGGCTTCGGACGGGTCTTAATAATAAGCTGTTTTGCATCTAGGTCTTGTATTTGTTTCTCTTCGAAGTTATTAACAGCCTTATGTACAGAGCTGCGCCACTCTCGTCTCTGTTGCGCGAGCTCTTCCCGACCCTCGCACGAACAATATACACAGGCTGTAAGGAAAACGCTACCGAAATCGAAGAGTGGTGATAGAGCTGGCGATTGCGCGTTTTTTACTATATATATCTCGACTTTTTCCCAACTCGTCCGATAAAACATTTTCAATACAACACAATTTTATTTAATAAATCACTACTACACATTTAATGCGTTTATTACTAGAAAATACCTATACTCCGTTTTTTAATCTTAGATATTTTATGTAAACAAAGAAATGTCACGAAAAGTCACGTCAAGTTACATGCCAGTTGCTCAAAACATTTTTCACTTATGATCAAATTTTTTCTCTCTATTTTCCTCAGCTTTGCTCTCGCGCGGTACAATGGGGGATATTCTGATAGCTCAAAAAATTAATAAAAGATTGTAATAGATGGCGTTATTATAGAGGCGTTGACTAATAAGATAGAGGAAATAGAGGGCAAATCAAACGTTGGCCAGAAATGTTTAGAATCCCTACTGTCCTACCAGTCTAATAAAATGTTTTCTACCAAAATACATATATTTTATTTATCATAACATTGTATAGAACAGATATTACGTTAAAATAAATAGTACAACACGATTTTTATTTTATAATTGTTCATATTACAACTAGAAAACCGTAATAAAATACTTTTTTGGTCAAATATTGTAAACTACCATTATGAAAGATATTTTGTTGCACTGGTAACTCCTTTGTTTACATAAAATATCTAAGATTAAAAAACGGAGTATAATGTTAAAGACGTAAACGATTGCACCGAGGTACGTTTAGATTCTTAAAGGGTCGACAACGTAGTTGTGATGCCTCTGGTGTTACTAGTATCCATAGGCGACGGTGACTGCTTACCTTCAGGCAGCCCGTCTGCTTGTTTGCCACCTAAAGGTAGTAAATTTTCCATTTTTAACAGCAGGGGTTCGTCAATACCCGTTATTCTGTACGTTAACTATAACCGTCAAAACGTTTGGAATGTTTAACTGAATTGCTAATGAAACAAAATAATATTAACTAAACATAAAAAGGAACGTTACGTCAAAATTTGATTATTCTTATTTACTTTATTTTAAGATGGGCCGATCCCGGCGGCACTGCAATGCCGGGCCGACCCGTGACGGGAGTGGAGCGAGCCCCGAACATCCCGTCGAGTTAAAAAAATCAGTTTAATATACTGGTCCCTCAATGAGGGAACTTTCAGATATTAAGCTGAAAAGAACAGATACTACACTTTGATCTTAGCCAAAAGGCCGAGAAGCGATAACTGTCACACCGACTTTGAAAACCCTCACTTGTTCGCGGAGAATCTCGCCACCGCGATTCAGCTTGCAGCTAGCAGCTCACTAGCGCCATCTAGTTTTATTTAACGGAACTAAAATGAGGTTAGAAAATTCAATAGTGGCTCTCCCATTAAAATCTACATATAAGTTGGTAACATTGTTATGAGGCTCACAGGCACTGACCGACTTTGAAAAAAAAGTCTTATTATTTTATTTTTATTTTATTTATTTAGATACACAAAACAGATAACAATCAATTAAATCCTTAAATAAATACATACAAAAATCTGAACTGGATTGTCACCCAAAACATGTGTACACAAAAAAAAAACGAGACAAACGTGATGAAAGTACCCATCCACATAGCAATGAGCTTGCTGATGGGCACCTCCAAGATGGCAAAACATTTTACTAAAAACTAAAACAAAAGAACAAAAACAACTAAACATGAGATGGACTCTTCAGACGCAACACAGCTGCTGCGTCTGAACAATCCTTAGGACTAAGACGGAGGATATCCTTCATAGTTCTTACGTAACTACTAAACTTAGGAACAAATATATCTAAATCAGAATTACTTATTAACAAATCATTGTATTGACGTGCCATTCTTACAATTGGGTTAAAGAAAGATGTATTATTTCTGTAGACTTGAAGTGCAAAAAGGTTGGTGACTCTGGCTCTGCGTGCGCTGTATGTAATATTAAAGGATAACTGAGATAACAAATCTGGGGAATCAACTTTGGAGTGAATAATTTTATACAAGTACACAAAGTCGAAGTATTTCCTACGCAATTTCAGAGACTGAACATTAAATTTTACCAACCTCCGCTCGTAATTCAAATCACTACGTCCCACATGCTGACGATAACAAAGTATTCTCAGACATTTTCTCTGTACTCTCTCAATTTCATCGGAGTGAACATTATAGTGCGGAGACCAAATCGGACTACCATACTCTAAGATGCTTCTCACAAGCGAATAGTAAAGGTACAAAAGACTACGAGGCTTTTTAAAACCTTTAGTAGACCTTAAGACAAAACCAAGAAGCTGATTAGCTTTGGTGGTGATCTGTTGATAGTGCGGTATAAATGAAAGCTTATCATCAAACAGTATACCGAGATCTTTAACAACTTGTGATCGCGTCAAGACCTGCCCATTGATCACATAATCATTAGTAATTTTTTGCCGCTTGCGAGAAAATGAAATTACAAAACATTTACTTATGTTTAAGTACATATGATTAGTTTTACACCAATCTGACACGACATTTACGTCCTTTTGTAATAACTGGCAATCACTTTGGGTTGAGATGATATTAAATATCTTCAAGTCATCAGCATACAGTAGGCATTGACATGACAGACGTTCAATAAGGTCATTAATGAAAATGACAAAAAGAAGCGGCCCTAAGTGGGATCCCTGAGGCACACCCGAAGTCACCACAACTGGAGATGAAAGATACCCCTTTAAAGCTACAAGTTGACTTCTGTTATTAAGATAAGAACTCAACCATCGCAGCAAACAACCGTGGATGCCATACGATGCCAATTTACCACAAAGCAACTTGTGGTTGACTTTGTCGAAGGCCTTGGAAAAGTCTGTGTAAATTGAGTCCACTTGACCCCTAACAGCAAAACTTTTACAGAGATAATTCTTGTATTCAAGTAGATTAGTAACAGTAGATCTATTTTTTACAAAACCATGCTGCTTGTCCGATAGCATAGGCTTCATGTGATTGTATAAATAACTGTAAACTATAGATTCAAACAGTTTCGCAAAACAAGAAAGAATACTGATTGGCCTGTAATTCTCACACTTTGATTTGTCGCCAATTGTTATTTATTGTTATGCCATAGGTGGCAAACAAGCAAACTGGCCGCCTGATAGTAAACAGTCACCTTCGCCTATGGATATTTTGAAACACCAGAGGCATCACAAGTACGTGTGCCGACCTCTTAAGACTCGCCTTTTGAAGAACCCCATGTTGTAGCTACTCGGAAACACTGTAGAAGATAGCAAATTTTTCACACTTTGCAGGTATGAGGCAAGAAAGATCGCGTGAATCGCACAGTGTGCGATTTCCACTGATCTATGATGTGTGGATGAGCTTTCAGGCGGTGGCAGCTAGTGCAGTGATAAAACCGTGACGCCGGCCTCAGATCAAAGAGCAATTCTTCAGATGTAAATGCGATAAAAGGTACATGGAGACTTAATATACTGCGTTGTACTTTTAAGGAATGGTATATCTACGGAAATATTTAAAGAACGAAATAAAAGAAATACGAAAACAAAACCTTGTATGACATATAATCAATATTAATTTAAAAATTACTATTTACAACAAGATTTTAAGCGTCGGCCGTATTGAATTTAGGTGACGTCTCTTTATTTATCGTATTCTCCTCAGTTAAAAACCCTTTTGATACCCATATTATGGGAGTGCATAAAAAAATTACTGATCCGCCATCTTTCGGAATCCGCCAAATTGGATTTAGAATGACATCACTTAGCTAACCTTGCATTGGCATCGATTCTAATGTACTCTAAACTAAACTAAGTTTGACAGCTCTAAAATCGTTGCGTTCTTTCTCTCACATATTAAAATGAAAAGAGAGGCAGATAATTTTAGTCCTGTCAGATTGGTTTAGTTTAGTGAGTGATGTATGACAGAATAGGCCTCAATGTCATCAAAACTAAACGTGTATGCAAAATTTCAGCACAATCGGTTGGGGATAACTGGTTTTAAATTCAGTTGCATGATTTGTCACAGGGCAAGTTAATCAAAAGCTTGTAATAAAAAGGAATTAAAGATAGGGTGTAAACTCACCAGGCTTGTCGCATTTGACGTTATCATTGAGTAAAGTAGAGATGGCGAGCGCAGCGGGCAGTTTCCGCAGCTGACGTGCGAACAGTCGCGACAGACGACGCCTGAAGTCGCCGCTGTACGCCGCGAGCCACGAGCATTCGCGCAACCCACGTAACATTATACACGAATGTTCGCCGGTCAACTCGTTTGCTTTTTGACTGGAAACGGAGATATTTGGCTATATTATATTATGAGATCACTTTGTGTCAAATGAAATTATATATAATAATATGACAGCCCGTTGGTCCAGTTGGTAGTGAACCTGCCTTCTGCGCTTGGGGGCGTGGGTTCGATTCCCACCTAGGACAAACATTTATGTAATGAACATTTGTGTTTGTTCTATATCTGGTTGTTAATATCTATTTAAGTATGTATTTAAACCTATATATGCATGTATATCAGTCTCTGGCAGCCATATTACAAGCTTTGCTTAGTTTGGGGTCAGGTGACCGTGTGTAAAAAAAAAAAAAAGGATTTTTTCAATTTGTGTAAAAAAAAATGTACCTACTCTTTATACAATTATTATTAATTATTGTGATAAATTTAAAGTATGAATTGTGTGTATTAATAATTACAGTATTTATTCTAAAAATCAGTCAAATTACAACTAAACTAATAACTATTCCAATAACCCACCCCTAACCGTTCCCGGCGCAAAGGTACCCAAAACACTAGCTGCGTTACCGCGTTGGATGGCAATGGCCAACCTTTGCACCAGGCATTTTTTTTTTTTTTCAATTATATATCAATTAATTTGTACTACATAATATTATGTTTTTCGTGATCAGAGTTTTCCCTTAAGTATTTGTATTTTCGGACATAAAAGTAATTAATAAAGCCGTAATTTTCAAGATAAATATAAAATAAGTAAACCATAACGTAAAAATGTTTATTTTATGACAGTAATTTAACGAAATCCATTCTCGAACTTTTCCTCCTAAAGTTTTACGAAAAACTACTTTTGTAAATTGGAGGTAACAAATCGATATGTCAAGTTTTACCAAAATCTGAAGCAGTACATTCAATAAAAAATACAGATCTATTTAATACAACAACTGAATTTTCTACAGATCTTATTAGTTGAAAGAAAAATTATACCAAAAATCCAGTTTTCGATGTTGTTTTCGTCAAAAAATGTGACCCTTAAAATCCTTCAACAAAATATGTACAATGTGCTGTAAATGTTTAAATAAAAAAATCACAAACACACCTTACATTAAATTATATAATTAAAAATTCACAATAAAAGATTATTATAACTGTATTACTTCACTCACCTTAAATATACCGGTACATATTTTTGAGATTTCCAAAACTTGAGCAGATCTTCAGTGAGGCCAAAACTAGTCCCTAGATAGTCTAAATGTTCCGCTCTCACTTCCGTCAGACGCCTGAGGAGGGTTGGCGGCTTAGCTCTGGAAATTAAAAATAAAAGATTTCAATATTGTCAGTGCCTTTCGCTAACCGTGTTCAACTAACACTCTGCATACTTAGAATGTTAAGTCAGTTAAAAAAATGGGTCCAACATGGTAGAATATTACATTAGAAGTAAATTTGAATTTTCCTTGGATATGCACCAAACATTTCGATTCTACTCCATACGGCCAAGGATTAGAACAACCTACCAGCTTCCTTGTTTCCTGAGAGATATAATCTGGGCCTTCATCTACGACCACATTGTCGCTTACCAACAGGCGAGTTGGTGGTCAGACGCGTTGGTGGTTATTCGCGATAAAAAAAGTCTTCATTATTAGGCTACTTTTAGCTAAACACGGGATATCCCCGCTGTATCGTAACGTAACACTATCTGTAACGTAACACTACACGTACCTCGGTGCAATCGTTTCAGGATAAAGTTTATGTCCATTGGCTGCTGTGTCTTCATTATCAGACTTGCCTTCAATGAGGCACTGGATATCCCCGCTGTAGTATGCTAGCTATATACTATCTGTAATATAACATCACACGTACCTCGGTGCGATCGTTTCAGTATGTAGTGTGTTATGTCCATTGGCCGCTGTGTCTTCATCATCTGACATGTTTTCATCTAAGCACGGGATATCCCCGCTGTAGTATGCCGCTAGTTGTTGTAATGCTCGCTTGCCGTAACCCATCTGTAATGGAATCATAAATAGTTCTTTCTCGCGCAAATAAACTGCGACCATAGCTCTCTCAATTACCCGCTGTGCAACTCTGAGTTTTTCCAAAAGGCTAGCAGTTAAAGATGTACATCTCAGTACCATTTATGTCATCACTAGATGACATACACTGGTTACAGACCACCTTGACGAGACGATAAAGTGTCAAAACTCGATAAAAGTGTCAAAACTTTAACGGCCTTTATCTCCTAAACGGCAGATGCTATCCCCACTGTCATGGTACTCTAAGAAAAAGGCTTGACGAGATCAACCCGTCAAAAGTCGATGAAAGTGATAAAACTTTAACGGCCTATATCTCCTAAACGGTTGAAGCTATCCCAACCGTCATGGTACTCTAAGAAAAGGGTTTGACGAGATCTACACAATAAAAGTGTCAAAACTTGATAAAAGTGTCAAATTTCGATATTATTGTCAATACTTTAACGGCCTATATCTCACACTATATGCCTATATGTAACACACACTGGTTACAGACCCTTGGCTTAGGCACTGTGGTATTTTTGACGAGAAGATGTCACATAATTTCCTGAACGCTGCCCATTGGAGTCAGTTTTATGTTTTTTATATATATTTTTTATTTATAGAATAAGTGGCAAACAACCTACGTGCCACCTGAAGGTAAGTGGCCACCGCTGCCTATAGACACCTACAATACCCGGGGCATTGTCAGTGCGTTGCCTACCATTGAGGACTCTATTCACCCTTCATTTGAAGCAGTCCAAATTATACTTCGGAGGAAAAACCGAAGGTGGTAAGCCATTCCACAACTTACAGATACGTGGCAGAAACAATCGAATGTTATCTCAAAATAAACTTTTCTGTATTAAGGGTCCTGTATAGTGTATACCCTCTGCAGCTCTCTCGCTCGCACATTTTCACATTATTGAAGTTATAAAATCAATGAGTGTGAAATTCCAAAAAGTAAAAAAATCATGTCTTGGTGTCTATCGTAACATTACAAACATAGAAATGTTTGTTTCGATATCTTATAATTTGACGGAATAACATGACACGAGAAATAAAAATCACTTGTTACCATTTTACTGTGTTAAATTAAAATATATCAAATTGTCAATTTCTTTGTTTGTAACGATAGACACCAAAACATGATTTTGTTTCTTTTTGGAAATTCACACTCATTGATTTTATATCTTCAATAATGTGAAAATGTGCGAGCGAGAGAGCTGCAGAGGGTGTACAGGCCCCTTAAAGTAAAAGTGGAAAGCCGTGGTTACCTTACCCGTTGGTAAGAAGGGTGCGTCGCTATCCTTACTACCCTAGCGCCACATAGCTTGGGAAAGTCCTTGTCGCCGAACTGTTCGCAGATGTTCCAGGGAATTAGGTCACCAGCGGCTTTCCGTCCGCGCCCGAGGCTGTCACGGACTGATCTGGAAAAGTAAGTCACTTCATCAAAACTCGCGTGAGGATTCATTATAAATTATTATAACACCGGTTTGCACTCACGATTATGTTTTTATCGGTCGAGTCGAGCCGCAGACCGCCGCGGCCTTGGCATCGCCAGTACGCGGGCGACCTTCTCCAGAATCGCGCGTATTCCCTGAGGAAGGGGCTCTAATGGCTCCGAAACCGGTCGATCGTCTCGACCGATAAAAACATAAGCGTGAGTGCAAGCCGGTGTTATAATATTTTTTAAGTAAGTCCCTTTTAATATTTCGCTATTTGATTGATAATAAAAAATTTATTTTTATTTTGCCAATGTTAATATTCGGTACAATATTTAGTTTTAACATTAATTAAAACTGTATGAATAAAAAAATTATGGTTTATAATTAAAATTAACATGCTACTATAACTAATTACAGTCGCTAGTTATCGCTATAGGATTCCATGTGTCGCGGTAAGTAGTGCTCTTCAATGGTGATAATCTCTACATAGTACTTTCCGCGTCTGTCTGTCTGTATGGCCGCTAACTCCTCCTAAACCACGCAACGGATTTTGATGCGGTTTTCACCATCAGTTAGATACATTTTCACGGAATGTTTATATATATAACTAGCGACCTGCCCCGGCTTCGCACGTAAATTACACCCGTGCGAAGCCGGGCGGGCGGGTTGCTAGTAATAAATAAATAAATAATTTTACTATAAATAAATAAATAATTTTATACTAATATTACAAAGAGGAGAGATTTGATTGTTTGTTTGTTTGCATTGAATAGGCTCCGAAACTACTGAACCGATTTGAAAAAATATTTCACTGTTGGGAAGCTACACTATCCCCGGATGATATAGGCTATATATGTAAAACCGTGCGAAGCCGGGGCGGGCCGCATATAAAAGAAAGTAATGTTAGTTACACTATTTATAACTCAAGAACGGCTAAACCGATTTGGCTGAAAATTGGTGGGGAGGTAGCTTAGAACCAGGAGACGGACACAGGGTACTTTTTATCATCATCATCACCATTTTTCATTACTACTGAAAACGCGGTGCGCAGCTAATTTATCTATACTAATATTATAAAGAGGAAAGATTTGATTGTTTGTTTGCATTGAATAGGCTCCGAAACTACTGAACCGATTTGAAAAATTCTTTCTCTGTTGGGATGCTGCACTACCCCCGGTTGACATTTATATTCCGTTTTGCCGTTAGGCTATATATTCCGGCTTCGCCCGTGTGAAGCAGGGGCGGCCTACTAGTATAAAATAAATAAAAACGTTTTATGCCCGAAAATACAAATACTTAAAATCGAATGATTGTTCAATCGAATGACTGCTTCGAAGCTCTCGCCACTTAATCGTTGTAATGTTTTGTATCACTCACTTGTCAGATATGTTTCCTTCGAGACAAGTTTGGACGACGCACAGTACTTCAGGCATGGCGGTTGAATTCGCTGGTGTGGGAGCGAGAAGGACAAACAGGCAGTGCGCGGGCGCATCGGCTAACAGTTGCAAGTCGTTTGGACTATTCTGGAACATAACAAAGTTTTGAGGTTTGATACACGTTTTTCTGTTCCTATGTGAGGTCACATAGGAACAAACAAACATACAAACATAGACAAGTCACATAACCGTGTTTTTAGGATTTCGTACCCAAATGGTGTAAACGGGACCCTATTACTACCTACCTCAAGCGTGCTCCAACGTAGACCGCATCATCGCTTAACATCAGGCGTGATGGTGGTCAAACGTAAGCCTATTATACATATATTAAAAAAAAAAACCTACGCCTTCTGGCTGTCTATCTGTCCTACCTTTTAACGGCTGTATCTTTCGAACCGTAAAAGAAGCCAGTTGAAATTTTCACAGAATATGTAATGCTAACATATGCGGATTAACTATGAAATAAAAATATAGTCAAAGAGTAAAAACTAAAGGGACCCGCATACCCCATACAAGAAACGTATTTTTTAACGTATTTTTGTAATTGCTCTAATATGAAAACGGTAATACTTTCAAGCGTCAAACTTAGCATGATTTATAGTACACACCCTAAAGTACAACAATAAGAAATAACGGCCAAGTGCAAGTCGGTGACAAATTTATGTTCATTACCAAGTTAAGCAACGTAGGGTGCGGTCGGTACTTGGATGTGTGATCGCTTGGGCGTGATGTTATCTTTTTGCACTACTTTTTGTACAGAGCCCTCAGTGCGAGAGCTGAATCGCACTTGGCCGGTTTATTTAGTTTTCTTAAATGTTTCTTAACTACAATTTATATAAAGTTATATGATTATTTACGGTTTATTTGCCGTGGTAAGGAACAACAACCATGGTGAACAACCGTCATATTTTAAAACAGTGTTTTACAATTTATATATTTTTATTTAACTATAATAATCCGGCCAAGTGCGAATCGGGCTCGCGCACTGAGGGTTCCCTACAACCATAATATTCAATAACGAAATTACCAGTTGTAATGAACAGAAACTTGTCACCGACTCGCACTTGGCCACTATGAATAATTTGTTGTTATACTTTAGAGTGTGCATTATAATCATACCAGGTTTGACGTTTGTACGTTTTACCGTTTTTACATTAGAGCTAATACAAAAATACGTAAAAAAAACACGTTTGTTGCATGGGGACCCTATGTTAGTTAATTCGCCGTAACGTTACATATTCTGTGAAAATTTCAACTATCTATCTATTACGGTTCAAAAGATATAGCCGTTAATAGGTAGGACAGACAGACAGACATCGTAGGCTTAGTAATATGGTCCCGTTTTTACTCTTTGGGTACGGAACCCTGAAAATTTGTTAAATAAAAATATATAAATTGGTTGGTGGTCAAACGCAGAATTATCCACGATAAAAAAAAACTATAATATTATTTGTAAGAACATACCTTATAGTGACTAGAGACGTATATAGCGACGAGCCGGTGTAAGAAGGCCTCCGCCGCCTTATGATAACAAAATAGAGCATCTCTGTTGACTCGGTACAACTCGCAGGCGGCGGGGGGCGGAGCGCCCGCGCCCGGAGCGGGGGCCGGGGCTTCTAGACACAGGAGAGCGTTAAGCCAAGACTCAATTGGGTCACCCATGCGGTACCGGATTGGCTCTTCGAGTTTTATCTGAAAAATTAATGAAATTCACTTTGTAACGGGCAGTTTATGGAAGTTTTTTTTTTTTACAATAAGTGGCAAACAAGCTGCGGGTCACCTGATGGTAAGTGGTCACCGCTACCTATAATACCCGGGGCATTGTCAGTGCGTTTTCTACCTTTGAGGACTATTCACCCTTCGTTTATCGGTTATAATCGGCTTCTTCTAGGCAAGCGTGCTCCAAAATAGACTGCATCATCGTTTAACATCAGGCGTGATGGTGGTCAAACGCAATCCTATTATTTGTAAAAATATTAAAATAAAAAGTTTTCCATAAACCTCAAAAAAATATGGAAGTGTTGTTACCTACAGTTTCCCCTTTGGCTTTTACACCCCCCTTGGTCATCCATGAATATCATTGATATTCATCATCATCAGCCAGAAGACGTCCACTGCTGAACATAGGCCTCCCCCTTTAACCTCCACACTGAACGACAGCCTGCCTTTTGCATCCACTGGATGCCAGCGACTCTCACTATGTCGTCGGTCCATCTAGTGGGAGGCCTACCTACGCTGCGTCTTCCGGTTCGTGGTCTCCACTCAAGAACCTTTCTGCCCCATCGGTTATCGGTTCTTCGAGCGATGTGGCCTGCCCATTGCCACTTAAACTTGCAAATTTTAACAGCTATGTCGGTGACTCTGGTTCTTTGGCGAATATCCATGTTTCGAATTTTTTTCATTGATATTGTGTGCTGCTTAATATTGAAGTGTGCGTTTGTAGAACTAGTAAGAATATGTCAGTGTGTGCAATACGTGTTTACCTCGCCCCCTTCTGTTTTTGGCAGACTTTTTCGGTACTAGCTCCAAGTTTAAGGCAAATCCAAACTATAGTATATGATCAAAGCAATAACGGTTAGATATAGTAAAAGTAACGCCCTAAAATACTATTTATAGCCAAAAGTAGCAAACGACGACCAAAATTTACACCCCATTTTAATTTAGAATGTTAAGTCAAAATCATTTATACGTAAATTTAAATTTACAATCGATATCCTATTTTAAGTTATGTTAAGTTTTAAATCTCCGATTACAGGGCTGTTGTAAATAATTGTAATTCTAAATAAATAATAATTCGCCCAAATATGGTAAATAAACTGTAACTTATTTTTAATAAATTAAATAAACTGTTTTATTATTTGGGGTGTAAGGGGAACACTCTCGAAGCCAAAAGAAGGTAATTGTACTCATCATTATAAACAACTTTTACTATGAGACCACCCCTGAAATTGCGAAAAAAAACATCAGCTGTTCTATAGAAAACGGTCATTGACACTCGACAAAATGTATGGAACAGATGATTTTTTTTTCGCGGTTTCAGGATTGGTCTCATAGTAAAAGTTGTTTATAATGATGAGTACAATTACCTTCTTTTGGCTTCGAAAGTGTTCCCCTTACACCCTGTATTTCTGACCAATTTTTGACTACAGAAAAGCAGTTTTTTTTTTCGCGATTGCATGGTTGGTCTCATAGTAAAAGTTGTTCATAATAATGAGTACAATGACCTCCTTTCGGCTTAGTATAGTATAAATGTGTAACCCTGTATATGTCTGTCACTTACAGGAGGCGGTGCTTTATGCTGTGTTTGCAGTTGCGCGAACAGTTTGAGCGACAGCGCTCGTCCCGTGCCTTCATAGCCCGATACTGTAGACGATAACAGCGCTAGTGGCGCCTTCTGCGCGGCGGCTGACACGTGAACTAAGGGAATGGCAGCAGCCTCATCTACGAGCACTAAGTCAGCGGCTGAGAGCAGCGAGTGGTCGTCAGGAGTTATGTACTGGAAAGAAAAAAAAAACATATACTTAAAAAAAAAAAAACTTTCATTAAACTTAAAAACTTTTACTTTTACTTTTTTTTAAACTTTTTTTTTACTTTTTAACTTTCGCTTATAAAAGCGAGAGTAACTCTTGTCTCTCTGTCTGGATGTTTTTTCGCTTTACACGACTAAACCGCTAAGCCGATCTTAACGAATTTTGGCAGGATGATAGTGTACATCATATGGACGGACATTCTCCCAGAAAATGCGGAAAAATTGGAAAATAGCGGGTAACACTGTGGGATTCAGCTAGTATTTATATAACAATGAATCCCTATTTATCATGGTCACACCATAACTTGAGAACGACTTTACCGATTTCATCCATTATTTTTTTTAAGTTTTCTAATATTTTATAGAAACAAAAACGGAAAAAAAAGATGGAAATTTTCAGAAAACTTGATGACGATTTTAACTTCGCGCGTTTTACAGTTCTCAACGTCTGTCGGGTCAGCTAGTCTATACTAATATTATAAAGAGGAAAGATTTGATTGTTTGTTTGTTTGTTTGCATTGAATAGGCTCCGAAACTACTGAACCGATTTGAAAAATTCTTTCACTGTTGGGATGCTGCACTATCCCCGGTTGACATAGGCTATATATCCCGGCTTCGCCCGTGCGAAGCAGGGGCGGCCTACTAGTTTGAAATAAAAATAAAACGTTTCTAAAATTTCAGTTTTCATTTTAATTAGGATCCGACAAACTTTGTCCTGTCCAAATTCCATAGAAAAGCACTTTCAGTTGTTACCAATTTTCAAACGGGCAACTTTATATTTTTTTTAAAAGCCTCCGCTGGTTGTCAATAATACAAATAATAAAGCATCCAAGTGCGAGTCAGGCTCGCGCACTGAAGGTTCCGTACCACCAATATACCTTATACACAGTCCACAGGGTAATCTGCCGTCCGATTACTAAAAGACCGTTAAGTCTTTTAGTAATCGTACGGCAGTATATAAATGCTTACCTGCACAGTTTGCCGCGAATTCCTAGCGATGTTAATCCTAACGATCGCCTTCTTGAAGTCGGGGTTGGTTGAACGCACTATATTATAATCTATGTGCTCCTGGTACAGACACGCGTCTAAGCCCTGTGAAACAACACTTTATTAAAACACTGTTATATGTTATATTAGCGACCCGCCCGCTCGGCTTCGCACGGGTGTAATTTACGTGCGAAGCCGGGGTGGGTCGCTAGTTATATGTATAAACCTTCTGTGAAAATATATCTAACTGATGGTGAAAACCGCATCAAAATCCGTTGCGTGGTTTAGGAGGAGTTAGCGGCCATACAGACATACAGACAGACAGACGCGGAAAGCGACTTTAATTTATACTATGAGAGATATATTTATTATATTTATTTTTTAGAGATAGAGAAGAGAAGAAATAGAGATGAAATATCCCGTAAATAATCATATAACATTAACACTTTCCTTGCTGTTTTCTATTTAGTTCGGAGTAAGCGATCTCTCTACATAGTACAAATTAAAGTCGCTTTCCGCGTCTGTATGTCTGTAAAATACCTTTTGCTCGACTTCAGGCCATGTTGCAATGGCCGTGGGCCTTACTTGACTGAAGACATTGACAATATTTTAAAATGCTATTAACTTTTTTCATATTCAAATTATTATTTTTTTATTATTTTTTTTATTTATTATTTTTTGGCTTGCGCTTGGCCGCCAACTCGCCTGATGTTAAGCGATGATGCGGCCTACGATGGAGCACGCTTGCCTAGAAGAAACCTTTTCACTCTCGACTTGAAGACACCCATATTGTAACTATCGGGGAACACCCACTCAGGCAGCGAATTCCACAGACTAGCAGTTCGCACAATAATAGTGGAATCAAAGCGCTTCATACGGGTTCTCGGAATATCAACCATAAACTATTTTTCTATTTAGTGTGTTGCCTACCTTTAACACAAACTCGAACAACGTAATCAAGTTCTCCGGATGCGGTGATGTGACGTATATGTTGACGTAACCGAGCGCGACAGCTGCCGCGATGGAGAGGCCTAATGTGGCTGACTTGCCGCGTCCACGAGCTGCGGTCAGGCAGTGCGGCGGCCTGAAATATACATGGAAATAATGTATACTGGGTTACGCGGAAAGAGTGTATCCGAAAGGGGTCAAATTCAAATCATTCATTACACATTATGCTAAATAGGTGAAACTTATATTAACATAATGACCCAATTTGGGTATGGCAATTTACGTATGGAGCGGCCCCGATCTGTTTTATCAGTTAGATAATTTTCTACTAAATAATCATCATCATCAGCCAGAAGACGTCCACTGCTGAACATAGGCCTCCCTCTTTAACCTTCACACTGAACGACAGCCTGCCTTTTGCATCCACTGGATGCCCGCGACTCTCACAATGTCGTCGGTCCATCTAGTGGGAGGGAGGCCTTCCTACGCTGCGTCTTCCGGTTCGTGGTCTCCACTCAAAAACCTTTCTTCCCCATCGGTTATCGGTACTTCGAGCGATGTAGCCTGCCCATTGCCACTTCAACTTGCAAATTTTAACAGCTATGTCGGTGACTCTGGTTCTTTGGCGAATATCCACGTTTCGGATTCTATTGCGCAAAGAAACTCGATTCTTTATATTCTCGAATTTATTATTACTCTCTACTGCATAATAGCACTTTTTAATTGTTATTTTTCAATAGTTTTCAATTGCATAATAGCACTTGTTTTTTTGCAAAAAATCTTTCGTTTTCGTCACTCTTTGAGTCGTCAGGTAATTTATTAAATATTTTCATAGGCATTGCATGTGGGCCACTACTATGCGTTTCTAGCCTTGATATTGGTATTGCTAATTTATGATTAAAACTGAGCGTGAACCTACCTTCTGAGCTTGGGGGTGTGGGTTCGATTCCCACCTAGGACAAACATTTATGTGCTGAACATTTGTGTTTGTTCTATATCTGGGTGTTAATATCTATCTAAGTATGTATTTAAAACTATATAAGTATGTATAACAGTCTCTGGCAGCCATATCACAAGCTATGCTTAGTTTGGGGTCAGGTGACCGTGTGTGCAAAAATGTCCCGAATATTTATTTATTTATTTAGTTCTAGTAGTGCGAGTCAGATAGAGACGACGCTATAGTAAACGCATTACCATCTGGGTCGTCAGGTCATAAATCATTGCTCATCTCATCTCGCTCGCACCCACATGTCATATCTGTCTATCTCGCTCGCACTTACAGGTCTTATGGTATGACGTTTATTGGTCGACGACTCAGTTGGTAACGCGGTGAGTATAGTTACGTGAGCTTGTTACTGACACTTACCGGGATTGTTTGTCAGCCAGCGTGTTGATAAGAGCGACGAGCGCTGTCGCCTGCTCGTAGGTGCGACAGAGCGCAACCAGTGGGCCTGCGGGTGGCGAGTCAGAAAGAGACGACACTAGTTCTGTCAGCTTCGGGTTTACACGCTGAAACAAAAAAATATTTTGCGAAGATGAAAATTGTGAATTTCTACCCTAAGCACCTGACAGAATGATACCATTCCTTTTTTTCTATACTAATATTACAAAGAGGAGAGATTTGATTGTTTGTTTGTTTTCATTGAATAGGCTCCGAAACTACTAAAACGATTTGAAACATTATTTCACTGTTGGGAAGCTTCTCTATCCGCGGGTGACATAGGCTATATTTTTATATTTTTTTAATTTGGGTCCTTACTAAAACTCCAATAATGTAACCAAAGGAGTAAAAAAAGACGTGCGAACCTGGGGTGCGTTGTTAGTTATATATAAAAAGAACGGCATACAATCATGCATTCCGCCAGATGACAAGCAGAAGCCGCTGCCTTTGGACACCTGCAACACTAGCGGTGTTTACGGTGCTTTGCCAGCCAGAGAGGTAGTTTAGACACCCTTTTTGAAACGATTCTGTTGAAGCTCGGCGGGAACTTTGACCAAAGTAAACCATAACCACGGACGGGCCATAACCATTGAACTTGCTCAGTAAAAACGAGTCAAAACCGTCGGACATATATATATATATATATATACACATTTTATTTTGGTTGAAGGGCAGGAAGACCTTTGGGAGAAGGATATTCCACACCTTGCAGATCTGCGGGAAAAAGGAGCGAAAAAATCGAACGGTTTAGGAATCCCAGCTTTGTAAGATGTGGGGGTGGGCTTTTTGACGTATTTATTCATAATCGACCCAAGCACCTTGAACAGTCAGGCAGTCAGAGACGCATCCGAATAAGTACATGCATCAGAACCTTATTGTCAAACCATAAGGGTGGATATTTGCATGCAGGCGAGAAGTGGCCTATACGTATACAGTCGACATTCAATATTTAATGAAAACAAAACCTTACCTCAGGTACAGCGTCCACGGGCTCAATTTGCGCCGTCTTGGAAGATATCGGCAGAACTGTGAGCGCATCGTCCAGAACAAGGCATCGCGGGTTGTCGGTCAAAGACAGAAGGAACCGTTCGTTGAACCGATTCACTACTGTGTCATGAGCTTCAGTTTTGAACCTGGAAATATATATTATCTATATATGGGGTGTAAGGGGAACACTCTCGAAGCCAAAAGAAGGTAATTGAAGGTAAAAAATATCAGCTGTTCTATAGAAAACGGTCATTGACACTCGACAAAATGTATGGAACAGCTGTTTTTTTTTTCGCGATTTCAGGGTTGGTCCCATACTAAAAGAGTTTTCCCCTTAGACCCTGTATATGTCGGCGCGTTGACGTTTCAGCACTCGGGCGCAACTACCGTCGGATAATTTTAAGGCTTAGATTATATTTAGTTAGGCGCCACATAGGTTAGTTTTGGTGGACTAGTGATGGAGGTGGCGCCATCACTGGTGTAACGCTGCAGTAACTTACTCTGCTGGAATTGTTTACATTGTGAAGTTGTGTCGTTGGCGGCCAATCAGAGTTTAACAAGTTGGGATAACGTCCGGCAGAGGCGCTAGTTAGGGCGCGCGGACACGCGAGGCTCGGTGGAGCTGACTTTACTTTGGGTTTTGAATATGGACTGTTGGTTGGAGGTTGGCAGCGTTCGTACAAGGCGGAACACCTTGTCCCCAAGTGATTTTCCATTGTAAGAGTAATCAGTGTTACGATATTAAAACTTATCAACTCGACTCTATTTATGTTTTGTCTGAAATCAGTCTGGTAGTCTATTGTGCCAATATAAATGGCGGCAAAAATCAGCCATAGACTACACAACAACAAAAGAGGTTACATCCAAACTTATTAATGGAACTCTTTTCTATGATATACAAACTCACTTTTTATTAAAAACGGAACAGAAAAGGTTCATGCATTTGGGGGAAGATCGAGGTTGTGTTTGTATGTCTGTAATGAAGTATTTGATTAAACCGAGTTTCTTTTATTTGAAAGCAGGTTTCATTGCAGTGCTATGTTTGATCAAACTCTTTCCAACGGCTTAAAATGTATAACCTCTTTTCAGAATAGGTTGCAGGGTTTTGTTGTGTTACATCATACCTAGAGTGAACATCCATGGTAATTGAATGCAGCTGTCTCAGGGAATCCATAGTTTTGAGAAGGAAAATGATGAGACCACCACCTTCCACTGTTTCTATCGTGCGTGCCATCAAGTTAGGTGTTAGGGCTTCAAAGTCCTGTACAAAATAAATAATAGTATGATACTTGGAGAGGGAGTGAATGAACAGATTTTAAATAAAACTGGCCAAGTGCAAGTCAAGCTCGCGCACTGAGGGTTCCGTACCACCCCAAAATTCAATAACGAATTTACCAGTTACAACTTGGTAAGGAACAGAAACTTGTCACCAAGTCGCACTTGGCTATTTTTTATTATTTGTTGTTATACTTTAAAGTGTTTACTATAATCATGTTAAGTTTGACACTTTTAAGTATTACCGTTTTTACATTAGAGCTAATACAAAAATACATAGAAAAAATGTTTGTTGTATATGTTTTTGGTTGTTGTTGTTGTATGGTAGGCCCTTTCGTTTTTACTTTTTATTATTATTTGTTAGTCAATCCGCCGTAACATCACATATTCTGTGAAAATTTCAACTGGTTATATATTACGGTTCGAAAGATACAGTTGTTAATAGGTAGGACAGACAGACAGACGGACGGACAGACAGACATCGTAGGTTTAGTAATAGGGACCCGTTTTTACCCTTTGGGTACGGAACCCTAAAAAAGGGTATAAAATAAAAAATATATGTGGGGCAATGTGGAGCATTCATAGCTTTAAAATCAATCACTTCTTCATTGTGTTGGTGAATCAAAAATTAATAAAGTTCACTCCAGGGCCAACCCTGCAGGGGGACGCCAGTTACAGGTCTTGTGATTAAATGATGTGATGGAGAATCTGATAAATGTCCATACAAAAAGTGCCAGATTACGAGCAAGGAAAACTTGTCAGATCACATTTTAACCCCCGAAGTGCCTTACGCAGTGCATGTCTGCGCAAGCGAAACAGGACCGACGCGCCATAAGCAGTAAAGGGGTGCTTAAGCAAATGGCACCTGTAAATTTTTTGCCGGGCTATCGATCAGTTCATTGACAATTTATGTTCACTAGCCTGTTGCTAGCTTCAATAGCTAGAGACTGAATGCATCTTTACCCTGTCGCATCTCGAGTTGATAGGTTTCGGGCCTTTGACTTATTTTGTGAAATACCCTATCTTTACATACCTGCAATACACAAACTCCGTATGTCTGTCCCAGCATTGCATGACTTTCAGAGTAATATCGTCCATGTATCGTTGTGGCCACTCTAAATGAATCAAACAGTGATTCTTCTGAGACTTCCAGCTTGCCCGCCGCTATCTTCTTTGCTCTTTTGCGGCCGTGACTTAAATCATAAATACATGACATGAATACTTAAAAAAAAACTTTTTCACTTCTCATGCTCGTAAATTTCTTGTTTATTATGCCCGGTGTGAATGGACTAAACTGCTTTTTATGCTCTAGTGTAAAGTCTGCTTTTTTTACGCTAATGCCTAAAACTTAGCAGACTGCACTGCTGGCCATGCTATGATGGCCTCGAGCTAAGCTTATACTCCGTTTACTAATCTTACGATATTTTGTGTAAAAAAATATATTTCATTATGTTTTTCTAGTCGTAATATGAACAATTATAAAATAAAAATCTTTTGTATTATTTATTTTAGCGAAATATATGTTCTAAACAATGTTATGATAAAAACAAAAATTTTTGATAGAAAATATTTTATTATACTGGTAGGACAGTAGGGGTTCTAAACATTTCTGGCCAACGTTTGATATGACCTCTATTTCCTCTAACATAATAGCTAATGCCTCTATAATCAACGCCATCTATTACAATGTTTTTCATTAATTTTTTGAACTACCAGAATATCCCCCATTGTACCGCGCGAGAGCAAAGCCGAGGAAAATAGGGAGTAAAATATTTTTCATAAGTAAAAACTGTGTTTTGAGCAACTGGCATGTCACATTGACAGTGACTTTTCGTGACATTTCTTTGTTTACATAAAATATCTAAGATTTGTGAACGGAGTACAGCTACGCTCTTGGCCTTCAGGCTTGTATTTGTTCATCAATGCAGCCCTTGCTGACTGCGTTATACAGCCTCGACCTTTGGCGTTGGCGTTTATTTTAGCTTGTCCATCAAGGGATGCAATGCTGACCGAGCCTGAACCTGGGCTATGCTGCGCTTTTGGCATTCATTATCACTGCCAGCAACGCACTCATTACAAAATAAAAATAAAAGTCCGAATTCAAAATGTGTTCAAAATACTATATGCAGTGATACAGTGAGTGTGTTTTGACCGAACTTAGGATCGAGGTCGAGTTCCAGTGATAACCATAGCAAAAGACTAAGAAAGAGGGTAGATCGTTATGTCTGCACCTAACTTTTTAACTGTTCGACCAACCACCCGCATTCTTCAGTCTTCCCGTGAACATGGTGCATGTAACTGCGCCGAAATATCGGGAGCTCATTCCACAACCATACCACGGTAAATATCCCGTTAATAATCATATAACTTTAGTGAACAACCGTGATAGTTTAAAACAGTGTTGCACTCATTACAGACCCCGATTACTTGAAAATTATCCACTTAAAAATAACAAGTTTTAGAAGATACCTAATACATTAAAGTGACTTTTTTTTCACATTCGTGCCAAACTCCTAGCTAGACGATATTGTTTAACTCTTTAATGACACAAAACACCAGAAGTAGGACGCCAGTACTGGACTTATCACCCCCATCTGAAGTGTGAATACTTACTTGCTAATAGCTTCATCCTTATTTTTGTAGCACCATAGAACAGTAGGCCTGGCTTTTACAGTTGATTTCACAAGCATGTCATATAAAATAGGAACCTGGAACAAATGTAACTCATTGATTTAAATGTATCAAGATTCTACAGTTTGGCTGATCAATAACAATTTATGAATAAATGCAGAGATATTGAAGAAATGCTGATTAGACTTTACTAACCTGATCTCTGCTTTTGTCTCCGACTAAAAGGATCATGGTCCGGTGTCCCAGCTTAACTCCATTTTCTATCATAACCCTGATACGGTTGTCTATCTTCTTTTTTACCATTTTTGAAATGTTTTTCTAAATTATCCAAGATGTGCACTTTGTATACTTTATTAATAACCTCAAATAAAAAACTTTTAAATCAGTCGATCAGTCAGTCAGTCAGCATGTCGGTTGGTTGTTGTGACATTTTTTTTTTTCATCCTTAGAAGTGTTTGGCCTCGCACATCTTGTACATTTGCTAGTAAAAATAGTTTAGTCACAGCCTTCGAAGTCCCAGGGTATGTGGCATAGAAAGGTGTGGTGGAATTTGTTCTACAAATACATTAGTATTGACACCGCTGTCACCAAACGCATACAAACTATGTGGAAGATTCGGGATGAACTTCTTGACGTGGACCGCACAAATTGGGCTTCCGGGCCTAATCGACTTCAGTCACAATCGAACTGTCGTTTTGTTAACACGTGTATTACTTGTCAAAATAGTGTATTAGAGCAGCAAAAAATACTTACTACATTTTCACAAAGTGCACAAACAGTGCGTAGACAAAAAACAAGTTTTACGGACTTACTTTTCACTCATAACAATTAATTATTTAATTTTCAAAAAAAATAAAAATGCTATTTTGCTGTTAAACGCCAATAGGGAATATGCATGTGTTTTTTTATATTTTTAATCAACTGTTTACATCGTTATATCATAGTGAAAAATATAATTACAGTTGGAAATGCTCAAATTAATTTTTAAAATAATATTTAAAACGTCGAATAAATTTGAGCTGTTTGAACGCCGCAATTTTTCGCGGGCTTTGATGACGTCATAAGCCACGTCCTGTGTTTGTTTACTATAGCCGATACAGTTATTTCACACAGATTTTTAGTTTTATAGATATTCAGACCATGGAAGAAGCTAAAAAACAATTTTATAGGTATTGTCTTGTGCCAAAGTGTACAAACACGATTAGAAATACACCCGATAAAGTGTTTTTTTTTCATTCCAAGAGATGCGAATATACGTAAACAATGGTGTAAGGTTATGAGAAGAGATGAAGTATCTCCAACATCATGTTTGCATTGTTGTGAAGATCATTTTCTTGTAAGTATGTTATATTTTGATAGCATGGTGTGATTTAGTCAGAAGTGTGTTTTGTAATATGCACTCTGTACACCTAACCTATAATAATAAAACCTAAAACTTCAATAAAGCTTTTGTCTACAGAACTAATACTTAAGTAATTCTTATCCTACCTGTTTTCCATCGAGGTTTTACAAAATTTTAATTTATTTCAGGTCGAGGAGGATACAGTAAATTATGTTCAATACAACATAATGAAACAAGGAGGAAAATTTACACTACGGTTAAAGAAAGAAGTTGTGCCTTATGTGTTCCAGTGCCAAAAACGAAATATGTGGAGAGAGTGGATGCTATTAAGAGACAAAGATTAGCACTGATAAACGAAGCTCTCAGAGTTTACTGTCAAAAGTAGTAACGTTTTACAAATTTCTGAACTACAAAGAAGTGATTGTGAAGCGAGGTCTAGTACTTCCCATATTAGAGTTGGTGATTGAAGACAAATTACATAGTGACAAAGCTGTGCAAGTGAATATTAAAGCCAAGTACAGAAGTAAAGGTGTTAATGTAAATTTGACTAAGAAATATGACTCGATGAACTTCACCAATAAAATCAGCTCTGACTGTAGTCAGAAAAAAAATCAAAAATAAAATTATTTGCCAGTAACCCAGTTGATGATATATCTATTTCTTCTGGAATGTTTACCCCTTAATAAAGCAGTGCTGGCCTTCGACCAAAATAAAATGAATGGACGGGCTATAACCATTGAACTTGCTCAGTAAAAACGAGGCAAAACCGTTGGACATATACTTCAACAATTATAACCATGTAGAGGTACAGTAGTTACAAAATAATGATAGCGGTTTTTTGATGTGTATTTACACTTTGGGAAAGCACACGAAGGCATAATTTTGTCAGATGTTTCGTTATCATGTAACAATACACGCGTGTCGCACTTCCTACGGCTAGAGACCGATGAAGTGAAAGCCGGCACTCATATTGTAATCTTCAATAATGCACTTCTTCTGGGCCGGTCCATTCATTTTATTTTGTCGAAGGTGATGGCTGACAGATGATTCAAAGACTTGTCATGTTTGTTAGGAGCTAAAATGTACTTTCTTTCAACCACTTTCTGTTTCAAAGCCCTCCTCCAGCAGTAAAGATGAAGTAAAGCAATCAAAATGTATAGCAGACCATAATTAAATTCCTATCATAGATGACGTATTGATAGTAGCTTGTGGTTTAATAATATGCAGGATGTATTAATAAAAAAATTACTAAAATTTACATAAATTTTATTTAAACTCAATTTACTTATTTAACTTAGGAAAAATAGCTTTACTCCAAAACAGGATACATTTTTCCAATAAATTTTCATGGAGTTGTCAGTCATAATCCACCTCGTGTCTCCTGTGATAATACTTACTAGGTATTTTAGTTGTTTCATAACCATTATGAGCAAAACAAAAGAGGGCCTTAGCTTTATTGGAAAAATGCATTCTGTTGATGGCTATAGTTGAAGGATCTGTCATACTGCCTGCATTCTCCGTCCTGTGGTCCAGTCAAAGCGAATGCTGCCCGCATCATGTGCGAATGTGATTATTATGATTATGACATTGCGGTCACGTGGAAAGAACAGAACGCACCGGGCTAGCGGTCGGGAAGAGAAGTACAAATGCTGCCCGGTTGCGGGCAGCGGTTGCTTACGCAGGTTAGTTCAGGTTCAGCCTTCGTGTCCTGCCCACATCGCCTGGACACTGTTGCCCGGTTGCCCTGCCTCGGACAGTGGATAACCGCCAAAGAATGTTCGTTCACACATGATGTGGGTAGCTTTCGTTTTGACCGGACTGCGGGATGGGGAACGCAGGCAGTGCAAAAGATCCTTTATTGTTCTAGAGCAACACTCATAAACCAAGTCAGAGACTTGGCGCTTCAAATCATACTAGCCACTGATCGTTTTCAAGAAGAAATGAAGGATAACCTACCTAGGTATCCCATACAATCTTTACATTGAACATTAAGAATTATTTCTTCAGTTTCATTGCAAACAGCTGTAACAACATAACATTTCTGTCGAACATTATGCTCTGGTGTAATTCGAGCTTTAACCAAACATGTCCTCGTCTTGTTTTACTTGTACATAATTATCTTCTCGTTCAAATCTGAAACAAACGAATAAGTACACAGGTAAGTATTTTGAGGAAATTGTATTCACATCAATATGTTTTTTCAAAATTCACGGAAAATTACGGAACATAAGTAATGATAGGTATAAACATACATAGGTACTTATAAATTATTATAATATAGACAGTAGAGCAGCAGTTTCTTAGCAATTTTAATGACCAAAGATTATTTATAGGTTATGTTTTGGTAAGACTGCTGAGTGTATTTATGCGTAAAAACCTATGTAATGGATTAAAATATATCATGGATTATAACAATTACCTTGCAGCTTTCACTCCTTTGCTCTCAGCAACCGTAAAATCTGAATTTAATGCAAAATATGCTGTCATCATGAATGCATCTATTTTTGGTAGATTGTCCGATTGTGCTTTGACAAAACCAGTCTCAGTCATCGTCCTAAAGATTCCTAGTTTCACGAGAATGCTAAAATTACACTAGCTAATGGAAAACAACCACAGGAACTCAACATAAAACTATTTTTCTATCAAACACTACTAAATCTGTATGAAAATCGACGCCGATAAAGGCGATGTTGTGGCTTTTGACGTCACGTTTCGTTTCGACCAATGGTGAAGCGTTTCGCAAATTTGAATTTCCCTCTCATATTTTGCACTTTTTATTTAATATTTTAAGCAATTATAATGCAACTAAATAAAAAAATATTTTTAAGATATAAAGTCAGAAGTATAAAGATTCGGAAAAAAAATATTTCAACCAAATTTAAACCACATGCATATTCCCTATTGGAGAAATAAGTTCCGTCAGCAAAAAAACAAAGCTGACAGTCATGACCTTCATCATCATCACCCCTGCTAAAAATCTTCTCAAATACCTATTACCTACTTTGTATGACATATCCGTTCTATATAATCAAAGATTACCTACTACGATATTTGGTTATGGACCTGGCTTGCTTGTTTCACTTTGATGTCACATTTTGTTCATCAGTGCTGATGATCATACTAGCAGAGAAATTATTATTATTAATTATCAATTTAAAATACCGATTTCAAAATTAAAATTTTTTACATCACACCAAGGATTTTATATATACCCTAAAGGGACCTGGATCGAGTACTCATGCTAAAAAAACGGTCCGAGGGAAAAGCGAGCACGGAGTAATTTGTCCTTTTCTTGTAGGGTGTTCATGATTTTGAGGAAACGAAGACATTGTAGGTAATTCCTAAAATCATCGTATTGGTACTCTCAGTAAATACAGGAAGTTCATATAGGCCCAGTGACGAGCGCTAATGTCAGAATTTTAGGCCGCCAGGACGCCTGAAGGCCTCTGAGATGGCTTAGCGGCCATTGTTATAATACTCAACCGGGACATACGGGTCACGTGACATATATTTTTTTTAAATTATAAATTGGCTTGCGCTTGGCCGCCATCTCGCCTGATGTTAAGCGATGATGCGGCCTACGATGGAGCACGCTTGCCTAGAAGAAACCTATTCACTCTCGACTTGAAGGCACCCAGATTGTTAACTTTTTATTCGATCATTCGGTTTCTAAATGCCACTTGCAATCACCCTACCTAAGATTGACCGTGTAGTCCGTTGCTTAAATTCGGTGATCAGTTAACAGCATCTAGTAGATGACGATGATGATGAAAGTAGCCTATAACTTTCCATCCCTTGAACTATACCCATGCAAAAAATCTGGTTGATTTGTTGCTCTGTTGCTGCGTAAAAGAGTAACAAACACACTTTCGCATCCTATCCTACTTCCTACTAATATTATAAACGCCAAAGTTTGTATGTATGGATGTTTTTTCCTCTTTCACATACAACAGACAAACTTTTGTATTTATAATAAACTAGCCGTTACCCGTGTGACTTCGTACGCGTACACTTTCACCTAAACTTTCAACCTTTTTTGGACCCTTTGATTCGGCCCTTTCGTAAATTTTTTTTAATGAAGTTTTACACCCACTTGTCAAATTACAATTTCGTAGTTGCATAACTTTCAACACAACATACAAAGTACAATTCCACCTTCTTAATCTTTCTTTTTTGTAAAAATATTATAACAGTATTTATTTATTTTAAACTATTAGCTTGAATACCAAATTTTATCCCTGAGTATCATCAAAAACAAAGGACTTTAATATAATCTTTCAACATCCATTTGCCCCCTTTAATTCGGCTTTTTCGCTAAATCCTTCTTAGCGGAACTCTATACCCCATAAGGAATCTACGTGCCAAATTTTAGCTTCGTAAGTCAAATAGTTTTTGAGATTTCGTGACAAGTCAGTGAGTGAGTGAGTGAATTTAGCTTTTATAAATATAGAAGATTGGCATGACTACTATTTGGCATATTTTACTTACTGCGGGAAAATGACATCGAACTACATTCATTTTCAAAGTTTGTCGAAAGCATCACTACATCACTATCACTATCACTACATAGGATAAAACAAAGTCGCTGTCGCTGTCTGTCCGTCCCTATGTATGCTTAAATCTTTAAAACTACGCAACAGATTTTGATGCGTTTTTTAAAAATAGATAGTGTGATTCAGGAGAAAGGTTTATATATATAATACATGCATAATATAGTAGAGAAACACTGATAATTGTATAGGTTTCTAATGTAATGTCGTAAATGAACATATTTTTTTGCGTTTACATTGCAAACGCTGGCTGAACCCTACGTGATAACGAAGGGATTTTAAGCAATACAGCATTAATCTTTATCCAATTTAGTACCTTAAATACATTGTGCATTTAATATAGACCAATATGGCCGTTTACAGCATGTAATTTAAATGAACATTTTCGAAGATATTAAAGATTTAAAATGCAGGGACATAGCGGTTGCGGCGGCCCCCCGGCCAATACCGCAACAGGCCGGTACCGGCGGCGTGTTTTTCACATGGCCAATCATAATGTCGCTCTTTAAAGAGTAACCTCTAAAGAAAACATGTTTGTTTTGCCTAATGACAAAAAAGCTGTGAACGTTGTAGGTATATAAAGACATTCCGTAGTATATTATTTTAGTATTAGCATTGCACCTGCGATGCCGGGGCGGGTCGCTAGTGTCCTTATAAAATCTTCTGTGTTGAAGTGCAAACTGCACACCCTGGAGTTTTTTGTTATTCTTGCTGTTCGACTAAGAATTACTTCCAACCACATTTTTCTTACATCCTCTTTTGTTGGTATTCTGTAACATGAAATATATTCAGCGATGAATTTAGGTACTTTCATTTTTTATGTAATATTTAGAATGATTCCCGTACGATTCGTCGAAACACCCTTGAACGATACAACTGTACACAGAAAGCTCGGTTCACCGTTGGATGGTGGTACTAGATCTACGTTTCGCCACTTACTCACCTGATGGTACGTGACGGTGTGGCGGAGGATGAAACACGTTGATCTAGAAATCTATTCATATCTATCTATACATATCTTTTTTTATATATATATAAATAATAGGCCTGCGCTTGACCGCCAACTCGCCTGATGTTAAGCGATGATGCGGTCTACGGTGGAGCACGCTTGCCTAGAAGAAACCAATTCACTCGTGATTTGAAGACACCCAGATTGTATCTATCGGGGAACACCCATTCAGGCAGCGCATTCCACAGACTAGCAGTCACTATCACACTATCACTGTCACTATCTATCACTAGCCATGAAGATATCTAGTTTGTTGTTCTCAGGAAACAAGGAGGACGGCAGGTAGTTCCATTCTTGGGCAGTACGTATCATAAATGAAGACCCAAATCGTTGAGTTCAAATCTTTGGAATTTTCACTAGGAAGGGAGGGTAGTGTGCATGTGCAGTCATTCTACTTTTCCTAAGTAAAAGGGGGAGGGTGGAACAAGGGCTCGAAGCTTTTGCGCACACTCGCCGAAATGCGAATTACTTTAAAATATCCCTAGGTCATGCTAAAACATAATGTATAAAAATAATTGTTCATTGTTCAAAATATTGTTCATGTTCACACGTGTATGGACACCCTAGTAAACATTTTCTTGTATTTCAAGCTTTGTGTACCTACCTGTGAAAAGATATGCCGCAGCCACCGAATGATTCACTAGCACAGTTTCTTATACAGAAAATTTTCACCATTTTAAAATAAATATTCAAAAATCATGCTTGAAAAAACAAAATACAGTAGAATCTGGATAGAACGACCTTCAAGGGACCGGCAATACTATGTCGTACTAACCGGATGACGCACAAAACGGCAGGATTATTTCTTGAGTACATTTATTATGAAACCTAATTTGAGTAAACAATATCGTCGCTAAAACAGGTTAGTCGTTATAAGCGAAGTCGTTATATATGAATTCTACTGTATAGTAAGCAAACAATCAAACACGCCATGTCGTTAATGCTGCCAGTAGCTTCATGGTTCAGCAGAACCATGAAGGTTCCTAGTAATTATACTAGGAACCTACATGGTTACTTAAAAATAAAATTTTAATATGTGTACATTAATATCCGTTAGAAAATGGAAATAATAATTTATCTTTATTTCATTGGTAGTAATTTTATGTTTACACCCCAAAATAGGGCCTGCCTGGTATGTCCGATTGAATAAGTAAAACTACTAAAATATGATTACGGGATAATTACCGTGGTGGTTGTGGAATGAGATTCCACAACATTATATAACTTTAGTGAACAGCTGAGATAGTTTAAAACAGAGTTTTACTAAAATATATGTTTTATGTAATGGCAATCTTTAGAAAGGGATACACTTCCTCCGTGGTAGCTATTTCAGTGAGCTCGTTTTACCTCCATGTTCCTAGCCACATTATTATGAACCTTATCGTTAGATGTTAAGGTTTAGTTTTGTATGGGAATATTTTGACAGAACGCGTTCCTTTCCTTGCAACTTCCTTGATCACACCATCCAAGTAAGACAAGACAATGGCGTCGATTCTGCCATATACCTTGGCATCGATTCTGATGTACTTTTAACTAAACTAAACTAAATTTGACAGCTCTAAAATTGTTGCCATCCTTCTCTCACATATTAAAATTAAATGAGAGGAAGATAATTTTAGTCCTGTCAGATTGGTTTAGTTTAGTGAGTGGTATGACAGAATAGACGCCTGACATCCAATTAAATGAATTTTCTAGTTATTTTGATTTAAAAATCAAACCACTGATGATTTTTAACTGGAATATGAAAGTATATCCTATCAAATAAAAAAAGAATTTTCCAAATCGGTTTATAATAGGAGTTCTGAGATAACAAACATAAAAAAATACAGCCGAATTCAGAACTCCTCCTTATTTGAAGTCAGTAAAAAAAGGAGGCTTGCTTGTCCAAATACCGATTTTCCCAGGAAGTTGTCTTCCCAGAGACTGTGGGATCGGCCGATCTGCGAACTAGCACGGAAATCGCTACTAGATACGTGTCCTAGTGTTGCAGATCGCGCTCGTATTCTTGCTGTCTCTGTTTGGGAATCGGGACTTTGGTTGCAAGCTATGCCCTCTTTTAACACGGGTAGCCTTATTTCGTCTAGCTGTCAGCTTACGCTTGGGTGCAAGGTGCTGTGAGGCCCATCGCTGTCAGTGTGGTACTGCTGTTGACCAGCTCGGTCACCATGGTCTCTCTTGCTCGAGAAGCGCTGGTCGTATTGGCCGACACGCTAGCCTGAACGACATCATACGCAGGGCTCTTTCCACCGCCAATGTCGCAGCTGTGCTCGAACCGAGTGGTCTTGCGCGCGACGATGGAAGGAGGCCTGACGGTATGACACTTGTGCCCTGGAGGTTGGGGCGGCCCCTTGTATGGGACGCAACTTGTGTCGATACTTTGGCGCCGTCACATCTTCCTGAGACACGGGGTAGGGCTGGCGCGGCTGCCAATTCGGCAGAGCAGCACAAGCGACGCAAATATGCTAACCTCGGCAGTGGTTATATATTTGAGGCGTTTGGGGTCGAGACATTGGGCCCTTGGGGACCGGGAGCTCACCTCATTTTCAAAAATCTTTCAGAGCGCCTGGTTAATGCGACGCGTGACCAAAATGCTGGCGTGTTTCTGGCTCAACGCATAAGCATTGCCATTCAACGTGGTAATGCCGCCAGCATGCTGGGTACGCTGCCAACTGGTAGTGGGCTTGAGCATTTAGATTGTCTTTAGACCTTCAACGGTCTATGGGCAGTCTAACTGTATTTGTAGTTTTAGTTTTAGCTTGTATTTTGTTTAGTTAATAAAGGCACTTGCCCAGAAAAAAAGTAAAAAAAGCTACTTTATAGATCGAAAGATTTAGATTTCCTAATTGGTGTTCAAAAACACCATTCATTCAATAACTACAGCGGCAAAGATATTACATAGTCTTGCTGCAAATTCTGTGCCAAAAATCACAATGTCTAAAAACAAATTACATTGATGTTTTTGAGAAGTAATTGATTGTGATGTATAACAAGCTCATATAATATATAACAATTCGTTTTTTTTTACCTCTTTTTCAACTTGTCACATCAGTCACAAATTAATGCCCTGTCACACCCGTCACAATCTTTGTTAAGTGAAAAAAAAAACAAAGGATAGCTGGTTTACGAATTACGAACCGTTATTGAATGCAAAAAAAATATTAAATTTTATAATCAAGTATAGCCAAGGATTTTATATATACCCTAAAGTATAGCATTTTATTAACTACTTACCTTATTATTATCGCTAAAATATCGAGACATCACACAAACTTGCTGACATCGCCTATATACCTCTGGCAGCACTGGGCTAAATAGACAAGACGCTGGAGCCAAAACAAAACTGACAAAACAAAACCAAAAGTAAAAAAAAAAGAATTCCAAATTCCGATTTTTTCAAGTTCCGACGCTGGGCTCGAAGATTTTGCTAAAACTAAATTTTCTAAATGAATTTCATATCATTGATGTGTAGTTAATCAATCATCATGTTAATATAAGTAGAATTAAGGTCAATACACGTTACTTAACATCGAATAAAGTCAAATTTTGGTGCTACCAGTGGGCACGCCATCCGGCGCTTGTGGCCTATAAAAATGGCTAAACCACAAATAAATACTAAATCCCGGAGCTATTTGAGGGACAAAGAGGCATTTCTGAAGGATTTGAAACAGTTTAACGAGAGTAAAAAGTAAGTACACTTAGTTATTTGTCAATATCTATTCTAGAGTGTTGTTGCCTTTTCCATGTCACCTACTTATTTCTATGTATTGTATTTGCGCTCCAAACAAAGTTTTATATTAATACACACAATATTGAAAACATTTATTTTATATTCAAATCAAAAGTCAATATTTTTTCCTTACGATTCCATTACTTAAACTAGGTAGGTAGTTGTTTTCGACACGAACTGAGACCTCGCGATCCCTACACGATATCATCACAAACCGACTGATTTTGCTTAAAGTTGAATTAGTTATATTCTATTTGCATGGACTACTTGCCTACATAATTTCATGAAGATCGGATCAACGGCCAGCAAATTATCACAAACAAATACACATACAAACAAAAATAAACAAACGCCGTTTGATCCTTTAGGCTCGCTTTGATAACTCAAAAAAGAATTACCTACTACCTACCTATTCACTTCTTAGAAATACTTTTTACGGTTAGCAAATGAAGCGAATGAAACACTCTTGTATGTTTAATTGTGCCCATCTTGGTCACAATCCTGTTACTATGAATTTAGTCACAGAATACATATAAGTACAAGTACAGAAGATTCACTCTGCAAAATCACTTAAATAAGTAGTGACTCTTGCAACTACACAATAAAGTGCAATAGGATGTGCGAGTGCTAACTACCTACAGCTATTTTTTTTTTGGTTAAAATTTTCATTACCTTTGATTCAATGTCCTTTAGTCGTAATATTAAACAGTTTACATATTTTTAATAGCGTCAAACAAGTCATAGTCACAGTCAGAGTCAAGCAAAGTAAGTCACGGTCAAGTCCAACTCATGCCCCTGTAAAGTGGTGGAGCTTTACAAGAGGCTCCTATGGAGTGTTGGAAACAACACGAAAAGATATATTTCACCTCGTTACATCACTTTCCCACACTCGAGCATGTTTAAGAGCACTTAATCTATACTAATATTATAAAGAGGAAAGATTTGATTTTTTGTTTGTTTGTTTGCATTGAATAGGCTCTGAAACTACTGAACCGATTAGAAAAATTATTTCACTGTTGGGAAGCTACACTACCCCCGGGTGACAGGCTATATTATATTTTCAAAAAAATTAGGGATCCTTACTAAAACTCCAAAAATACCCGTGCGATTCACCATTTAGTACACATTAACACTCGAAAATACACAAGTTTAGGAAAATTATTCAACGAGCCGATATGTTTTTTTCCACGTTGGCGCCAAACAACTCCCTACAGCTATATTAACCTACAAGTTGCCTCACTGTCTATCACGCGGCAGGTCTGACAAGTCGGCTAATTTTAGCTTCATACCGAAAATGCGGAGTGCACCAGGCCTGCTATAGTGTAGAAGCTTGGTATGTACTCCTATAGGACTTATCTATACATAGATAAGTTTACAACCGCTATCAAGGAAAATATAAAAATATTTAGGGTAGATAAAAAAAATATTCCCCTACATGAATAAAGGGCAAGAATTAAAAAGTTGACCGAGAGGTAATAAACTGTACAATGAGGACATGCTTAAACTTACGTCACTCCCTTGACTTTAAGGGTTTTCTACACAACCTTTATTCAAAATATTAATTTGTTGTGTTTGTTTGTTTTGTTTGTTCCAGTATAACAGTGAAGCCACCTATTGTCAATGGTATCGAAATTGATTTGTACTTGTTCTACACTTTAGTACAACAAAGAGGAGGAATTGGCAAGGTAAAGTTCTTTAAGGCCCTCTTTTCCTATTTTTAGCAATTTTAGTCATTCTTGTTTTAGTTCTTCCATGGTTAGCTAAATTATAAAAATGCTGTCATATCAACTCATGTCATGTCATATCTAGGAAACTGTAAAAACTGAAACAAGATTAAGGACATTTTGCTTGATAGAAAATAATAATTAAAGTAACACTGATTTGCTCTTTTCACCCTGTTTTTTTGGATTCATTCAAATACCTCTTTTACTAAATGATGTCTATGATATCTTAATATACAGATTTTATAATTATCGAGGGAACCGTAAAGGTACATTTTGCATTACAGCTATACTAATAAATATAAAATAATATAACAAAGAAAAATATGAGAAAATCCTCAAAAATAGAAGAAGCGAAACGCACAATTGTGTGTGAACGCATGTGAGTGAGAGTTGGCTCTCAAGTGCAGTCACTTGAAAGCCAACTCCTGTTAGTGCGGGGCACTCCAATGACTTCATCGCCCCATAGGTCTGGGGCTGAATTCAGGTACCACAATGCTCAGCAGTGAGCAAACGAACCAAGGAGGGGCGGGAACAAAAAAGACACTTGTGTAAAGTCAAATTTGTAATATTGTTGTGATGAATTTGATGTTAAAATACTTATGGTATTTTTTTACTTGTTAATAATAACTTATATTGAATGGAATTAATTTTACAGGTTAACCAGAATGATGTTTGGGAATCGTTTTTGCGACCACTACGGCTTCCTCATCCTTGTATCAATGGGTCTACTTTACTACGGAGAATATATGGAACTCATTTGGAAAAGTAAGTACATACTTAATATTAGCCTGTTAAAAAAAAAAAACGAAAGTCTCAAAAAATCCGAACATATAGGCTACATATGACTTTCAATTACAATCTTACGAAACATTATATCTTATTATTAATGTATCTGAACCTCTAACTATAAAATTAGCACCATATTTCATCATGGCCCAACTGAAAGCAGAAAGAAGGAAAAAAAATATCTAGATTTCAGGTCAGCACTTAAGAATTTCTGAACCAAAGGTAGACTAAAATTTTTGTTAGTAAATTAGACATTGTTATCACTAGGGTTTCAATAAGTTTGGTGGTATTTCTAAAATAGGTTAACTCCAGACACTTTTGTTGAGAATTTTGTAATAGAAAATTGTGTTTGCAAATTATAGATATGAGCGAGCTAAAGGTCCCCCCGGTCGAGATGACGACATGGAACTCGACGAGGATCCTCGACGAGGGCGCGGTGGCAATATGCCCAGAATTACATTCAGTGGTGGTACATACATTTCAGGTAAATCCATTGAGGGCCTGTCTCATCACTCTCTACTTTTAATATCCATGCCATTTCTTGGACACTCAAAATACATAAATTAACAGGTAATACTAAAGAAAAGAATATCAAAAAAGCGTATTTTGACAGTACCATGTTAGCTTTGTGTTTGCATTTCCGAGGACTTTGGTGCTATTGAAATAAAGTCGGGTTTAAAAATACTCAGAGCGATTCATGCCCAGAACGCAGGCTAAATTATAATATGTACACATTACAAATTGATTATTAAAAGAAAAACGAAATACCCAACTGCTAAATGTAGTCTATGACTCCAAACATATAGGAATTCAACGACAACTCAGTTCTCAAAATAGGTAATAGAAACATAAAAATACTCGAAAAATATTACCCTCCCTTCTGGGGCAGTCAGGTAAAAAAGTCATCTTGACGTCACCAGTGGGATGAAAAATCATATTTTATCTGGAGCGATTTTTTTTTTTAAATATCGAGCTAGTTCACATTTATCATCACCCTTAACTTTAGTCGAGTTGGTGGACAAAGTGCTTATTTTAAAGTGTTTTATTTCATTTAATAATAGGCTTGCATTTAGCTGCAAGTATTTTTTATATTGATATTTACCAGTATTCTTTTCTTTACCTTTTACTAGACAGATGTGATGACACAGGCTCTAAATGTAAATACCTACCGCATTGTCAGTTTGTTTTTTGGGTGTGTGCGATTGAATTTTTGTGAGGTCTCATGTCAGTGCTTGAGTCACTAACAGAAACTGTGAGTGATTTTGATTATATTAAAACATGGAAGAGTCAATGTTATGTTTGTCTATTTGTTTTATGGCAAAAAAAAAACAATCAACAGTGACTTCATCATCATCATCAGCCAGAAGACGTCCACTGCTGAACATAGGCCTCCCCCTTTAACCTCCACACTGAACGACAGCCTGCTTTTTGCATCTGGATGCCAGCGACTCTCACAATGTCGTCGGCCCATCTAGTGGGAGGCCTCCCTACGCTGCGTCTTGAACAGTGAATTAGCTATTATTTATAATCAATCCCTCAGTCACAGTCAAGAGCGATGGTGGCCGTGCGGTAGCATGTGCGCTTTACAATCTGACAGCACCCGGTTCGATCCTGGCCCTGAATCAATTACTTATTCAGTACTTGATAAATTAAGTGCAGTTTCTATGTGGTCCAAAATTGTGAAGGAAAACATCATGAGGAAACCAGTATGTCCCAGTTTCTCTCTGAGAGAAGGCATGTGTACCAGCAGTGGGAATATGATAGGCCAATGTTGAAACTGTCACAGAATTATTTATTAGTCGTTAGTTTGAATTCCATTGAATACGGTGCATGGGTACACTGTTATTATGTAAGCTGTGACTCTTTTTCTCAAGTTGCAGAGCTTTTCCGCTTGTGAAAGTATGCTTATCAAGCTTTGTGTTTTTTTTTGGGTGACAGGAAAGGCGTTTGATCACAACTCACCTGTGATGTTAAGAGCCTGGGATGGGTAATGGCTCTCAAGTGAGGCTGCTGTAAAAAAATAACTTACTCAAGTTTTTCCAAAACTTTTAAATTATTTGCTCCACAAAGTAAAGCAATTCTCTGTAAAAAAAAAAACTACTTTTGGCTGATAAAAAATTGTATGTAAAATGTTTGTAGTGATGAATTTTTTCAAGTAAACAGATTTATTAACTGACTACAAAAAAGATTCATGAGATTCAAAAGAGATTTCATGTTTTTTTTAAATATTTCTTGCCTCAGAACTCCGTTATTTATATATGGATTGGAAAAATATTTTTTGTTTGAAAGGATATACATGATATTATTATATATTATGGATATTAGTGTTTTCTATCGTGTTGTAATTTTTATTTCTGGTGTACACAATAAAGAGTTTCTATCTATCTATCTATCTATATACTTTCAGATTAGTCTCGTAGAAATTTTAACAAAATCGGTTCAGTTCTTTGGTTTTTAAATCAAAATTACTGTAAAAAATGTTGTCCAAGTAAACTAAATTGCAATACGCAATTTCGTTATTAATAATATTGAAGTCGGTTTTTTATTTGGTTATATGCTATTTTTTTTTTTAAATGCATAACAAGTAATTGTCTTACTTCATCATCATCATCATCATCAGCCAGAAGACGTCCACTGCTGAACATAGGCCTCCCCCTTTAACCTCCACACTGAACTTACTTTCTTTTTACTTTTTTATTTTTTCTTTTTGTCTTACTTACTTTTTGTTTAATGGGGTGCAGTGACCATCTTGATCGAGTCACGCGGTCGAAAATCCCTTATTTGTCCTTCGTTTGCCAAAGAGACCTAAAAATTGACTAATGCACAGTCAAAATGTTCACCGAATTCTAAGACCTTCGATACATTGTTTCAGTTATAATATTGTTTCAGTATTAGTGTATTATCACAGCGATAGAATCCGAAACGTGGATATTCGCCAAAGAACCAAAATCACCGACATAGCTGTTAAAATCTGCAAGTTGAAGTGGCAATGGGCAGGCCACATCGCTCGAAGAACCGATAACCGATGGGGAAGAAAGGTTCTTGAGTGGAGACCACGAACCGGAAGACGCAGCGTAGGTAGGCTTCCCACTAGATGGACTGACGACATAGTGAGTCGCTGGCATCCAGTGGATGTGAAAGGCAGGCTGTCGTTCAGTGTGGAGGTTAAAGGGGGAGGCCTATGTTCAGCAGAGGACGTCTTCTGGCTGGTGATGATGATGATATCTATGCCTTAAATACCACGTATTCCATTATTACAGCACACCCCGTCCTTTAACTCTTCTGTATGTCCTTTCCATACTAAGGTTGCCTGGAAGAAATCGCGTATAAGTCCGCCAATTATTTCACTAGTTTTAAGGTGTTTTTGTCTTATGTATGTTGTTTCTGGTGTGAACATTATGGATATCTATCTGCATTGTAGAAATTATATTAGAACTAGCTGACAAAAAATTTGCCTACAGCATCGGGAGAAGCCCTCCGCACAACTACGAAGCCAAGTCCGGCGCCGTCCGAGAGGCTGGCCCTATCACTCCTCTCTCCGATGCCAAACGAACAAGACTTCGCCGTCAACGTGTGTACGGTGCTGGCAGCTGACCATTCTAACAGGCTTCCTCTGTCTACTACTCCGCATATACTGGACTTCCTGTTGGCACATGCCGGCGTTTATAACCACTGTAAGTATTTAACATATATGAAACCTGGGGTCTTACGACTACCTCCTTTTTTGTTGAGGGTCAACCTTCAAAAAATACCCAGCTGCATTCGGGTGTAGCCGGGTTATGTGAGATTGCACCCACCAAGATCCAAAAAAAAAAACAAGGTCTAGCCCTCTGGGAGTTGTACCGCAATGATGTCACTGTCCAGTTGCCACTTTATTGTAACAAACACAGATATTGGGATACAATTTTTTAAATAATCTATTATATAAAATACAAAAAGCATTTTCATTGTTATTTGGTTTGTCCGCTCAAGCAAGTTAAGCACGAATTGAATATATTAAACACAATTTTATCAAAACTACATTGATTTATTGGATTCCCACAGGTAATATACGAATATTGGGGAGTTATAATTTCACGCTACTGTTAACAGAAAATCATAGAGAGTCCGCCATTGTTTCGTGTGTATCTCTCGAACTTGTTGTAAATTACTTATTCTGCTCTTGCTTATGCACGTGTACGTGTATCCATGACATTGATGACATCATTGCGGGATGCCCACGTCACATTATTTCTCGGAGGGCTATACCTGGCGGAGTATATTATTATACCATGGCACCCATTAAAACCCCTTCGGTGGCTGACCTCTGTGTCAGATAGAGGGCACCGGGATCTCCATAGGAACGCACAATTACCCTTCTAGCACACTGCCTGAAGCAACACTCCCGAGAAATGCTCAGATCATTTCCGTTTCTTTCCTCTACAACGGCGTGGGTAACACCATGCCGTTGCCTTCCCTGGGCTTGCTGAATGGGGAGGTCAGATCCTCGAATCTGATCACCCACGAGCCCAAAGCGACAGGCAGGGGATACTGAAGCAGTATTCTAAGATCGGCTCCAGGGATAGAGACTACCTCCTAACGCGGGCTCGAAACAAGTGCGGAAAATTACGTAAACGTGTACCTTAACCTTTGCGCTGAGATACGGTTTGAAGTCGCACAACTTTTCGCAATCACCTAAACAGAATCGCTTAAGACATGTTGCCGTAAGACTTCACTTTATCCGTCTGTTGATCAAGGCTGATCAGTCAATTCATTACAGTTTCTACTATTTCTTCCAGCGAGTCTCCGAGAGACCATCGGCCGTTCATACTACGAAGCCCGAGGGCGGTACCCGGACGATTTCTGGAAACTCCGGGCCGGCGGCGGCGGCGCCAGGGAACTCGCCGATGAAATCAAGTTCATGCAAACTGGAGTCGAACAACCTGAGCTAATGGTTCAAGCTATGGCAGCACATAATAACCTGACTGATTGCTTGATGAGAGATGGATCTGATGATGAAGGGTCGGAGAAGGCTATCGGGGAACTTGTAAGTATATTTTAATAGACACACACACACAAAACACAAATCGTGGAAATCGCACACTGTGCGGTTCACACGATCCTTCTTGCCTCATACCTGCAAAATGTGGAATGAGCTACCTTCTACGGTGTTTCCGAGAAGCTACAACATGGGGTTCTTCAAAAGGCGAGTTAATCGAGTTCTGAAGGTTCGGCAACGTATTTGTGATGCCTCTGATGTTACAAGTATCCATAGGCGACGGTGACTGCTTGCCATCAGGCAGCCCGTCTGCTTGTTTGCCACCTATGGCATAAAAAAAAAGACAATGGCGTCGATTCTGTATTCACTAAACTAAACCAATCTGACAGGACTAAAATTATCTGCCTCTCTTTTCATTTTAATATGTGAGAGAAGAATGGCAACAATTTTAGAGCTGTCAAATTTTGTTTAGTTTAGAGTACATCTCATGATGACTCGACATGAAGTCGGTTTTGTCTACCAAGTGACTAGAGGAAGTCGATCGCCCGATGGTAATGTACCTTCTAAAACTTGAACTATAGTTTCCATGAATTCATACATTTATGTTTTAATTCCAGCAAGACATCCTCGAAGACTGGGTGACGGAGCCGTCCGAAGAGAGCTCCCTATTCGCGCCCGAGCTAGTTGGCGGAGCGTCCTGTGTTTACACGCAGCGTGTGTTGCAAGTCGCCTCTATTGTACGTTCGCTATCTTTCCACGAAGACAATGTGCACTATCTGGCCAGAAATACCACACTCATAAGGTAAATGATTTTTCATCCCCCCATCTCGGAAAGAGTATTTTTGCTCTTCGATATCTGAGTGCAAAAGCCGTTTTTATCCGCTATAGGTTAAAGTAAATTGAATTTAGAACATCGTGTGCAATACCAACATTACAGTACCCCGACAGTACCTAACAAAAATATTACACTCAACTTATGTAACTGTAGCAACGTTACGTAACAACGTACATAAGAATTGCCATTCAGCGTGGTAATGCCGCCAGCATGCTGGGTACGCTGCCAACTGTATAGTGGGCTTGAGCATTTGTATTGTCTTTATTTTGTCTATGCACAGTATAACTGTTTTTGTAGTGTTAGTGATAGCTTGTATTTTGTTTAGTTAATAAAGGCAAATAAAAAAGAAAACATTAGCTAGGTAATAATGAAACTATCAGTCAGTAAAATATATGCAAGATAAATTATCAAATAATATATTGTATAATTTTTTATTAATTAGTTATGCCACTAGTTGATGGTTACATAATTATTGAGTTTATGCTGATTCTATATTTGTTAGAAATTTGATGTTATGACATTATACAAACAAAAAACATATTATTGCCGGCGACTTTACACATACATATATACAAAATAGCATACAGTGTTATGAGATACAACATTGCAATTAAAATTTGCGACGTAGTATTTTGCTTTTTTCGTGTTTATTTTTACTACTGTCGTTTAATTTAGTTCTGCTAATACTGGCAGGACTTTTAGGTTGTTTAAAAAACCCTTAAGTTATTGTTGTTCAATTCCGTTCTGCGAATGCCAAGGTTTGCGGGTTATTTTTAAAAAACCTTCAACCTACTGTTGTCAAATTAATTAAACCCTGCCGCTGGCAGGGTTTTCAAGTTGTTATAAAAAATATATCCTACTGCTGTCTAATTTAGTTCTGCCACTGGCAGGGTTTTAAAGTTGTTATAAAAATAATATCCTACTGCTGTCTAATTTAGTTCTGCCACTGGGAGGGTTTTCAAGTTGTTCTACAAAAAAATATCCTACTGCTGTCTAATTTAGTTCTGCCACTGGCAGAGTTTTAAAGTTGTTATAAAAAATATCCTACTGCTGTCTAATTTAGTTCTGCCACTGGCAGGGTTTTCGGGTTGTTATGAAAAAACTTTAACCTTTTGCTGTCAAATTTAGTTTTACCATTTTTTTAAAATCTGTAATCGTAATGAATATTTCGAAGGTTATACCTATTTCTAAAGTTTAATCTTCTTTTTAGGTTCCTGTTGCTCTGCGCGAACTGCTGGGTCGGTACTCTCCGCCAATCGGGTTTGGATACACTCGGGAATATTTCCACTGAACTCATTATCAAGGTAAATATTACATTACTAGTTGTGCCCCGCGGTTTTACCCGCGTAGTGATGAAAAATGGTGATGATGATGAAAAGTAAGCCTATGTCACTGTCTGGCCCTTGAACTATACCCATGCAAAAAATCAGGTCGATCCTTTGTTCCGTTGCAGCGTGAAAGAGGAACAAACATCCATACATCTATACATCCATACATACAAACTTTCGCGTTTATAATATTAGTAGGATTATGGATTTGTTTTCTTACATCATGAGCTGAATATTTTTTAAATTGTAATTTTGCACTGCAATTATAACATATCTTTTTAAAAAAACCTACCTTTGTGAGTCCCGAATAGGCTTCAGCCATAGGTGCAGATGTCGAAGCACATTTTATCAAAATTAAGCAGTCATTTTATATCTTTATAAACACATCAAAAGCGCGATCGAGATCTCTGCGGTATTCTGGTCCTTAATCACAGATGCATTGCTTTCAGCTTACAGTTATGTGCAAATAAATTATCTTTCATCATCATCATCAGCCAGAAGACGTCCACTGCTGAACATAGGCCTCCCCCTTCAACCCCCACACTGAACGACAGCCTGCCTTTTGCATCCACTAAATGCCAGCTATTCCCACAATGTCGGCGGTCCATCTAGTTAGAGGCCTACCTACGCTGCGTCTTCCGGTTCGTGGTCTCCACTCAAGAACCTTTCTTCCCCATCGGTTATCGGTTCTTCGAGCGATGTGGCCTGACCATTGCCACTTCAACTTGCAAATTTTAACAGCTATGTCGGTGACTCTGGTTCTTTGGCGAATATCCACGTTCCGGATTCTACCGCGTCAAGAAACTCCGAGCATAGCTCTCTCCATTGCCCGCTGTGTGACTGTGAAAAATTATCTTTATCTTATCTAAAACATTTTCAGGACCCAGCGACATGCCTGATATCTAGACATATCTTGTCGACCATACAGTCGGCGCTCGTTTCTCCGGACCGCGCGAGAGTGTTGGCAGCTTTGGAACTGCTCAACAAGTTATCACAAAACGAGGCCAATGAAGACGCTTTGCTGAAGGCTTTGGAGTCTAAAGTAAGTCAAATGACGCAAATTTTACTTATAAAAAAATAAAATAAAGAAAAAGCGAACAAAAACCTAAAGTTATATGATTATTTACGGGATATTTACCGAGGTAAGGTTGTGGAATGAGCTCCCGATATTTCGGCGCAGTTACATGCACCATGTTCACGGGAAAACTGAAGAATGCGGGTGGTTGGTCGAACATTTAAAAAGTTAGGTGCAGACATAACGAGCTACCCTCTTTCTTAGTCTTTTGCTACGGCTATCACTGGAACTTGAACTCGATCCTAAGCCAAACAAAAACCAAAAAAATTTAAAACATCATCATTGTTTCAATTTTTAAATGCCGCTGTTAACTTGAAAACTCAAGGATAAAACACAGAGCACCATTAGTAGTAAATTAAAGAAATAATCGCTCAACTATGTCTACAATGAAAAAAAAATATTACCTGCTTACAGACCAAAAATTATAATTGCAAAACTTCTTCCAGAAATTAAACTAAAAAGTTTCTAAAGAAGTACCTATACCTATAAAAACTAAATGCTTTCAATGTCACTAGCTCGAAGAACAGTCACAAAATTGTCATTCTGTTATAACCATGTCGTGATTCCATCACAAAAAATAATCAAAATGTCATAAAAAAATGTTAAAACTTAAAATTCTTCATCTAAGCCTCCCAGTAATGCAGCACAACATAGTTTAAGTGGAAAACCGACATCAAAAAACCTAGAAAATGGATTTGGGTTGTTTAATTTTGACATTGATCATGCTAATGCAAATGAGCTTAATCCTGCTCATGCTGAACCCCGTTTACGATGTCAGGAAGATTATTATCTACATCAATGACCATACAGTCAAGTACAAGAGAATGTACTACATGCTAGTTGTCATATACTTCTTGTCCGTTGTCTGTTTGGGTATGTACGTACCTCTACAGAACATACACACAATGATCTTCACTGAATTCTTGGATGATTACGAAAAGCTGATACTTTTGAGCAGAGTAGAGAAGAACTACATAATAGCAGGATTCTCACTCTTCTTAGTCGTGGTCATGTATGGGATGAGAGCGCTTCTGATGTACACAGCAAACCTGGTCCAGATGGTAGAAAAGACAAGCGAACCTGTGGTCTTCCGGACTGAATCTGTAAAACAGGATCTCAACGATGAAAACTTTCTTCCGAATCTGCTGCGAGTGAAGAGGTCGATATCTTACGAAGCGTTTCTCTGTACAAACGAGCTAAAAGATGACCTGATAGCTATGATGAAGAATTTGAAGTACCATCAATACAAAAACGTCGTCTCTAGCATCTTTGAGATAATGGGCAATAATCAAAACGTGGACCTCTAACTGGCCGTTGAAACTATTAAAATCCCATAACAATAAAACTTGTTTCACGTAAAAGTTTTTTTTTAAATATTTGAGTTGTTATTCCACACTACTAATTTATACTTTAGCTAAATAAGTTACTTGCAGGTAGCAAGAATAGGCTTGTGACCTAATATTTAATTTACTACATACTAGCGACCCGCCCGCCCGGCTTCGCACGTGTGTAATTTACGTACGAAGCCGGGGCGGGTCGCTAGTTATATAAATAAACCTTCCGTGAAAATGTATCTAACTGATGGTATAAACCGCATCAAAAACGGTTGCGTGGTTTAGGAGGAGCTAGCGGCCATACAGACAGACAGATGTGGAAAGCGACTTTAATTTAATTATATAATATGTAGAGATAACCGGCTTAGCGAAGAATATAACTAAATACATTACACATACTGAAAAAGTTATTTAAATTGGCTGATAAATCTCTGAGATATGAGTGTTTAAAGTTTTAGGTGGGGATAGAGAGGGGATGCTCAATCCTTTTCTCGCAAAGCATGTGTTAGTATAGCATTTGTATGGCGCTCCTGAGGCGGGACGTCACGGCTCGGTATAGTGCGCTCTCTGTCTAGCATGAAATTAAAATGCTTGTATCTTATTTATTTTTGAACTAAATTTAATTTTGTTTTCGTTGATGTGCTTGCTCTATTTATGTCCAGCGTTTTTATGAGGTAATAAAAAAATATTAGTCATTATGCCTATTGTTTTTGTTGCAGGTGTACCACGACGTATGCGCCCTACTGACGCTCCGCGATATAATGGTACTGGTCTGTACTTTAGAGTGCGTGTACGCACTGACGTCACTCGGAGATCGCGCGAGTGAAGCCGTGGCGCGCGTACCGGGCCTGGTGCACACGCTTGTCTCGCTCGTCACTGTCGAGGTAAACTGTCATCATCATCATCATCAGCCAGAAGACGTCCACTAAACATAGGCCTCCCCCTTTAACCTCCACACTGAACGACAGCCTGCCTTTTGCATCCACTGAATGCCAGCGACTCTCACTATGTCGTCGGTCCATCTAGTGGGAGGCCTACCTACGCTGCGTCTTCCTGTTCGTGGTCTCTAAAATGGAATATAAAACTATTGTACAGTATTGGATTAAAAAAATCTGGGCTATTGTGGTGAATTCTTGATGGTATGTTCCTGGTCTATGGTATGAGGTACGGCACTCGCCAATTATGCCTCATTTCAAGATATTTTGGCGGGTGATGACTTGCCACTCTCTAAATGGGCCCTCCATAATGGCTGCCGCATATTGGCACCGGAAGGGCAACATAGGCGTGAGTGGCTAAGGGTGTCGCGGCGTTATGCCCTTTAACACTTCCACCCCGGAGCTTAGGTTCTTAGCTCTTGCGGTTTCCACCCCCAGACGGCCAGTTAAGGCAAGCCAGGGGTCAGGGTCTCTGGGGTTTTAGACCCATGGAATCGAGGTACGCGGTGTCGCCACTCACCGACGGCTCGCCATAAAGCCGCCCCTGCGTATTTATTATTAATCAACTAAAACTAGAATGATCAAAATAGCTTAGGTGGGAAACGAGGGCCTTATTAATATTACGGTATCCCAGGCGCAGAGTTACGGGCCGCGCGCGTGCATACTGATGCGAGTTGTGGAGACGGTGAGCGGGCCGGCCGCGCTCGCTGCCGTCGCAGAACAACAGCCGACCCAGCAGCCGCAGGTATGTGAACTGATACTTACGACGAGACGTAACGAGACGTTGTGTTTACTTACCGGACGAGATCGAGAACTCACTCGCACATTTGATGTTTTTAAAGATATAAAATGATTGATTGTCATTTTCAACGTAAACCGCATCATCGCTTAACATCAGGCGAGATGGTGGTCAAACGCAAGCCTATTATTCATAAAAAAATATTATCATGTAAAATCTAAGCAGAACAAATAAAGAAAATAACATTTCAAAATTAATTTTAAGTTAGTAAACTTGTTTGAATAAAAAAGTGTAAAAGGAACCCATGACAGAAGTGAAAACTTCGTCAAGGTTGACTATATTTCTCTTGCTCCCTTAGTCGACTGTCGTGACGGTCACGCGAGTTCGGTGCTGCTTCCCATCCAAAAAAACCCAACGTGCCTAAAGTTGTTTGTGTGTTTTGACTTCAAAAAATTACTAAAGATTCTTTAATGTTATCTATACTAATCTATACATATAAAAGGCTTTGTCCTGAATGACTGACTGATGGATCAACGCACAGCCTAAACCGTTGATCGTAGAGACCTGAAACTTGGAGGGTGTGTTCTTTTTAATGTTAATTTTCCGAAATTCTACCCCTAAGGGGGTGAATAAGGAGGGCAAAGTTTGTATGGGACAACGTGATTCTGTGTCATAAATACATTATAGCATAGATAAAGTTATATTCATCGCTAAGCCGGTTATTTGTAATAAATTAAACATTAAAACACATGCCTATTATTTATTATCGCGTTTTTTTACTAAGACAAGTGTGGGCCGGTTTTTCTCAAACGAACAAATGTTGACGATTTAGCTAATATTGTGATATTATTAGGTGCAAGTGCAGGCAAAACCAGTGGTGGAGCAAGTGGCGCCGGCGGCTCCCTCCCCGGCCCCCGCGCCCGCCTCCCCCGCGCCCGTCAACTCGCTCCAACAGTCGCACATGCATCAAAAAACTGTACAGGTGAGATGCGCCGTCTTAATTAATTTAACAGTTTTTTTTCAGTGGGTTTTTCCACAGTAAAGAGAAGTAAATAGAACGGAAATGTGAAGGGAAATCTGTCGCCAGGCATTATGTGTGAATCTTGATTGAACATTCTTATTTAGATCAACGCGTCGAACTCCGCATCACAGTTGCTAACTGATTTCGAATGACTGATGTTTCGTTTATGTGGGTGCAACTGGCTACAACAAATTTCTTACAAAAATGCCCTGACAGCCTTTCTAATTTATAGAAAGAAAAAAAAAGTGGTTTTTTCACATCGATTTGAAACTTTGCCAAATACGTTATGAGTTGAAAGCTGGGAAATAAAACTACATAATTATATTTTACAATATATTTAATTTCAACTTACCATCATTGAAAGTCCTAAAGGTAATCCTAAAGTCCTATCCTAATTTGGTCACAAATAAACTTTTTCTTTCATTCTTTTTTCTTTCTAAAGTATCTAAAGTATATTTTTATAGTCTATCCTCTATTGCACACCCCGTCTTTTACGTCTTCTATAAATCCTTTCCATCCTAAGGTTGCCTGGAAGAGATCGCATTTAGCGATAAGGCCGCCAGTTGTTACACTAGTTTTTTAAAGACTTTTTTGTCCTCTGTATCAAATTTAATAGTGTGAACAATAAAGAGTTAATCAATCAATCAATAAAATTTGTTCAACCGATGAGAAATCAATGGATTCGGCACCAGAGTAGGTTGTTAATATTTGTTTCATTCGTGCAGGAAAATGAAAACTTCGCATTAGCGTGGCTACGCTCGTCGTTCGAACCCCTTCCTCCCCACGACAACAGCACTTTCGAGGCGGCTGAATTGTACCGCCAATATATGGCGTGCTGCGCGAAACTCGCCCGCAAGGGAGTCATAGCGCCTCAACACTTCCCGCGACTCGTCAGGTAAGAAAGAATAAAGAGTCAATAATCTAGGATAATTTAATAATTTAGGAAAATAATCCAACGAGCTGACATGTTTTTTTCACATTTATTTTATTTGTTTAGTTTATTGGCACACAAAACAAAATATGGTCAAAACAATTTAAACTTAGAGTAGGCTATACAATTTTAAACTAAACCATATTCCTAAATATGTATTCACAACATGTTTTTTTTAAATGCAGTAATTGGTAACGTATTACAAACAAATTTAGATACAATAATATAAAATTTTATATAATTTTCCTAAACTTGTGTATTTTCGAGTGTTAATGTGTAGTTAATGGTGAATTATTATTTATTAAGTACTCGAGTGTGGCCAAGTGATATAACGAGGTGAAACGTGTCTTTTCGTGTTGTTTCCAAAACTCCATAGGAGCCTCTTGTAAAGTCACCACCACTTTACAGGGGCATGAGTTTGATTTGACCGTGACTTACATAGCTTGACTCTGACTGTGACTATGACTTGTTTGACGCTTTTAATACTATGTAAACATGTTTAATATTACGACTAAAAGATATTGAATCCACGGTCATGAAAATTTCACCAAAAAAAAAAAAAAAAAAACGTAAGCCAAGGCGATACATGAGTAGGCTTGCCAGGCCCAAAAATAGAAAAGTTCACCTATTATATTATTGTCCAATCGTAGGACGGTATTCGGCGGCACAGTAGGTCCCAACACTGTGAGCACATCCACGGGTGAAACGCAGCAAGTGTACGTCGGGATCCGGTCGAGGAATCCGCAAAACAGAGCCACCGTAACTCCAGGTATGTTAAAAAACACTGGAAATGTTTTAAAACTAAAGTGCCAAAAAAATTTTTTTTTAGGAGTCCAATTAGAAAATTTTCTTTTAGTTTTCATCCGTGAAAATGCCAAAAGGGCGTATGCGTAATTTTGTGATCTAAAGGTCGATTTCGACGTGTGTCTTTGTGGTACATGATAATAAGGGCGATTTTGGTCCCATTTTTCAAATAAAAGTAATTTTGGATAATTTTGTTTTGTGGCTCTTTCGTTTTTAAGCAGCGATGTATTAATTTTACTATACAATGTTATAAGTTTGGACTGAGACGAAAGAATGTCATTGTACTCAACATTATGAACACCTTTTAGTACGGGACCAACACTGAATTCGTAAAAAAACTATTCCCATCGAGATACAATACCTATAGAGTCACAAACGTGCATAAAATATGTTCGAACAAAAATTCGGCGCACGCTACGCGCTATTGCGCTGACCTTTCGGTTAGTTGTAACTTGTATGGCAACCCCGATCCGACTACAGCGCCGCGCGATGCCAGTGCCACGATGACAACGGACAAGCGATGTTGAACACTATGCAAGCGACATAACGTCTAAATTGGAGTAAATGTGGCATTGCGAACTACATACATAATTGGTGTCTAGGTATTTACAATTACGCTCGGACGATTTTTGACTGTTTTCACTTAGATATCGTGACGCTATAGGTATTGCATCTCGATGGCTGCTCAATATATAGAAAAAATGACATTCACACACAGCGAAATATATGGAATAGCTGTTTTTTTTTTGCGATCTTAGGGTAGGCTCCATAGTAATAATGTGCATGTTAACTAGACATAAAGGAAGACAGACGGCCTGTGACAACAAAAGGTAGAAAGCGGTCGATTTATTTTTTACTTTATTTGGACTAGGCTAACTTTTGACCGCGATCTCGCCTGATGGACAGCGATGATGCGGTCGAAGATGGATCATGTTTCCCCAGAAATACCTATTAACCCTAGACTTGAACACTCCAAGATTGTAATGCTGCGGAAACACAGACAGGGGCAAGGCGTTCCATTGTTTTGCTGTTCTAATTAAGAAAGAGGAGTCAAAACACTTGGTGCGAATAAATGGCATTTCGACCAAGTAAAGGTAAGCCTTGCCGTTCGTCTGGACGTCCGGTAATGAAAAGGTGATGGGGGAACAAGTTCGTGAAGTTCCGTTGCACACTCCGTGGAAAATCCTGTAAAATACCGACAAGCTTGCGCATGATGATGATCGATGATGATGATGATGATTGTTGAAGTGTTGTTCGTTGTTCATAGCGAGTCCAGCTTCGCCGATTCTGAAAGCGCAACTGACGAACAAAGCAGCTGCAGAAGCTAAAGCTGCTGCTTCACAACCTCAGGTAAGACATTGTAGATTGTACGAGTGCATAAAACAAGCCATTTCAGCTATAGAGTTTATAAGGCCAAAGGCGAAGGCAGATATTTAAGTCGATGATAAAATGGGTTTTATGCACTAGTTATAACACTAGGCTATTCACTTTAATTGAATAGCCCGTTGGTCCAGTTGGTAGTGAACCTGCCTTCTGCGCTTGGGGGCGTGGGTTCGATTCCCACTTAGGGCAGGCATTTATGTGATGAACATTTGTGTTTGTTCTATATCTGGTTGTTAATATCTATTTAAGTATGTATGTAAAAACGATATATGTATGTATATCAGTCTCTGGCAGCCATATCACAAGCTTTGCTTAGTTTGGGATCAGATAACAGTGTGTGTAAAAAAAAATTGTGAGGAAATAAAAGTGACATTGTAAGTACATAGTACCTATCTCTTTAATTAAATTAAAAAAAGACAAGAGCCACTTTCTGTTGGCGTTAACGCCTACACAAGATGAAATTGTATGAAAATGACATTAGCTTGAGAGAACATCTCTCAAGCTAATGTCATTGTCAAAGTCATTTTCATACAATTTCTCAATCAATCTCATCTTTCAATTTCTTGGCCCCCCTGGTTGCAACTATTTCTATGTCTTTTACATACCATTGGGTTTTCCTTTTTAAATGACCACTTGCTTATCAGTTCTAACTTCTATTACTCTTATTGTATTTAACTCCCAACAGCCGCAACAAACCCCAACGCACCCGCACCTCTCCCAAGCACTGGAATCGAATCCAACAAACACAACGCTGATAAAACACCTGCTCGCCCATAAAGTAAGCCCTGCGCCCGCGCAGCCGCAAGTAAGTTCACTAACAGTACTAACTGTAGTTTAAACTGGTGTGGTTCGTCTGTACAAACAGCAAAGGGTGTGTAGCAAAGGGAAGACGATCTTCATAAGCTAACATACTGAGTGTCATAAGTAACTACAGGGTTATGCGGAAAGGGTGTACTAAGCCGAAATAGGTCCGTTATACCCATCTACTTGTTACTTGTGTAGCAGGAATTATCCGCAACTAGGCCGTTCATTGGCCCATTTTGCGTCACCCGGCTACAGCTTATTCAGCTACCCGGTCTCTAGGAAAGCCAGCAGCTCGCTGATGCCTGCGTAGGCTTCCCAGAGCGTCCTCGGTGGTTCGAGGATAGCGTTTCGTTGTTCTACCACGCTTCTGCACTCCAATAGCAAAGGCGCAGCCATTTCTTTAGTTTCCATACACATGGGGGACTGTCTGTAACCCAAATTTTGAGAAGGTATTTGTTTAAATGGCAGTTATTTGTGACGACCCCAACAACTTGCCTTATACCCACCATTATGGCCAACTTTTACTAAGGAAGTAATCCCTAAAATCGTGAAAAAAACAACAGTCAGTACAGTAGAAAACAACCATTTACACTCGACAAAATATATGAAAAAGTTTTTTTTTAAAATTATAAATAGGCTTGCGCATGGCCGCCAACTCGCCTGATGTTAAGCGATGATGAGGCCTACGATGGAGCACGCTTGCCTAGAAGAAATCTATTCACTCTCGACTTGAAGACACCCAGATTGTAACTATCGGGGAACACCCACTGTCATGGTGATAAGGTCGATTTTCCTACAACTGGTATTTTAAATGATAGACGAACGTGTTTCTTCAATGAGTGTGTATTGGCAACTAACTTCAATAGTTATTAGAACAGAGGACTGTATATATAAAAAAAAAGTAGGGAAGTACATGACATACCGCCCACCAAAACATTTAGTTTTTCTTATGAGGGGAATTTACAATCAGTATTCACCCTTAAGTATAATAATTACAACTACACTATACATTTCAATGGTTAACTAATAGGCATGATACCCTCTTCGATGTAGGTACTAAAATTGATCTACTATAAACTAGACAACATGCCTCTTGTAGGTACTAGAAAAAGTATTCTAATCAGTTTAAACATGTTGGTACACAGAAGTACAAGCCAAATATCTTAACAATGTAATTCAATTTCTTTTAAGCAAAACAAAATCAGAAACCAATAGGTATTTAATTCTAACAATTTTGAGATAGTAGGTAAAATTCAGAACTTAGTATTAATTTTACAACAAATAAGATAATAATAGGAAATATCCTTACAATAATACTACAAAGTATTGCTTCGACAGATAGATAACATTTCAGTTTACATAAACAAAAGTTCTTAAGTCTAAAATATGATAACTTGGAAAATATAATTCCTCGGTTAAGTATTTGTTATCATTTATTGGTAGGCACAATTCTACGGATACAACAATTTCTATTAGTATCTAATCAAGTAAGGCCCATTCATAACTACCTACCACTACAAGTTACAACCAGCAGGTTATATAACATCTGACCAGGGCCGTAATAAGGAACTAAATATATTTCTAAGTTAAAGATTTTACATTATAAGGAAAATATACTTATTGTAATACCCTTAATGACAAAATTACTTAATTTTATGTTTAGTTAGTAACATTTCTATGTTTGGTTACATGAGTTAATAAGTAATACTTATTTAATTGCAATTTTTAATCATCATTTATAGGAAGTGGACATAACCTTAGGACAGAGCGTTGTGTTATTTTACCATGGTATTTTAAACTGTACACCCTGCACATTCCATCATTTCCTACATGTTTTTTTACAATGCGACCCATCGACCACTTACCTGGTGGTAGATTCTCTTCTTTGACCAGCACAACATCTCCAATGTTGAATTCAGGCTTACTGCGATGCCACTTAGACCTGTTTTGCAACCTAGTCAAATATTCTTCTTGCCAACGACGCCAGAAGTGCTGAACTACCCTTTGACAATGCTGCCACCTAGATAACCGGCTGACTGGAAGATCCGATAAGTCAGGTGTGGGGACATTGATCGGAGCTTCTCCTATCAAAAAATGACCTGGTGTCAAAACTTCTACTATTTCAGGGTCGTCACAATCTGTTGGGCATAGGGGCCTCGAGTTTAAACAGGCTTCTATTTGACACAATACTGTAATAAATTCTTCATATGTCAGGTTGGTATTTAGTATTCTCTTGAGATGATATTTAACTGAAGCCACTCCGCTTTCCCATAACCCTCCATGTGTCGGGCTGTACGGTGGTATGTGATGCCATTGAGTGCCATCTGCTGCTAGTAAAGGCTGTAGTTGACTAGGCATATCTAAGTTAGCCTCCTTCCACATCTTAGCCAACTCTTTGTTGCCTGCAACCAGGTTAGTACCATTATCACTCCAGATGTGAGTACATCTTCCCCTGCGTGCAACAAATCTTTTAAATGCATTTACAAATGACTCACAGTCCAGTGAACCCACCAGTTCTAAATGAATATTTTTCGTGGCCATACATACAAAAATTGCTATATAGCCTCGACTGCATTTGGCTCCACGGAATCTTGATGTCAGTAACTGATATGGCCCGGCAAAATCAACGGCTGATTTCAAAAAGACACGAGCAGGTGTCACACGAGCTTCAGGTAAGTCACCCATGATTTGTTCTCTATTTCTTGCCTTCTGCTTAGCACATATCAAGCATCTGTATATCCGTAGTTTAACAGCGCCTTTCATTTTCAGAATCCAGTATCTCGTCCTCAAGTAAGTCAAGGTAAGTTGAACTCCTCCATGTAATGTTCTTTTGTGTGCGTCATTTATGAGTAGAGCAATTAAATCATTGTTGTGTCCAATAATAATTGGGTGTTTTTCATCTTCAGGTATCTTCGCATTTCTGAGACGACCGCCCACCCTGAGCATTTTCTTCGAGTCCAGAAATGGGTTCAATGTTTTTAATCTACTCGTTTTCTTTACTGGCTCTCCTTTTTGTAGTCTTAATACATCTTCTTCAAATTCTTCTTGTTGTACTCTTCTGATCATAATTTCTAAAGCTTCTTGTAATTCAAGTGTTGTTATTTCTTTAGCTTCTTCTTCATTTTCCTTTTTGTAGTTTAAAAATCTTCTTGCATATACTATTACTCTTTGAAGTTCTATCAGCGTGTCAAATTCCTTCAGATCGATTTTTCTTTCTTCTTCCATGATATCGATGGATGTGTGTAAACATTTTCTTTTCTCTAATTCGGTATCATCTATATTGACTTCCACTAACGGAATTTCCTTTGTTTTCAGCCATGGTGGACCGTACCACCACATTTGATCCCGTGCCAAGGCAGCAGGTGACGTGCCTCTGGTGGCTATATCTGCTGGATTTTCAGCTGAAGCCACATGGTAAAATCTACTGTTTCCGATGTTTTCCAGAATTTCTACAACTCTGTTACTGACAAAGATATTCCACCTACCAGGATCACCCTTGAGCCAAGACAGCACCACAGTAGAGTCAGTCCAGGCATATATTTTTTCATTAGGCAACCCTGTTGCTTCTCTTATCTGTTTCAGCAGTCGGGATAAGATCACGGCTCCTAAAAGTTCCAGTCTTGGAAGTGACAAGGTTTTTACTGGTGCCACTCTTCCTTTAGCAGCTATAATTCCAGTTTTGATATCTCCATCTTCAGTTTCTACTCTCATGAAAGCCACTGCTGCATACGCCTTCATCGATGCATCTGAATACCCGTGAATTGTTGTATTTTTTATTCTTGATTGTGTTGTCCACAGCCATCTCGGTATGCATATTTCATTTAAATGTTCAAAACCTTGACGTATTTTTAACCATTCTTCTTTCAGATGCCCGTCCACTTCAGTATCCCATCCAATTCCTTCTAACCATAATTTCTGCATATATATCCTTGCCGGTGCAATTGCCGGAGCCAACCAGCCCAGTGGATCAAAGAGACGCTGGAGCTCTGACAAAACAACTCTTTTTGTTACGTTTTCAGGAGCTGGTGGTTGTGTTAGATGGTATCTAAAAACATCTTGACCGATATCCCAGGCTATGCCAAGCGCCTTGACATTGCCCTTTACATCAAGATTAACATGTGATACATGTGTACCTTTCTCATCATGTTGAAAATGTTGTAGAAACTCTGCGCTGTTTGATGCCCACTTATGCAATGTGAAGCCTCCCTTTTGAAGAATGTTTTTAACATTTTGTGCAACGTCCAGGGCTCCTTCGACAGTATCTTGTCCAGACATCATGTCATCCATGAAGAAATCTTCTTTTATTGTTTTAGCAGCAGCTGGATGATGTGTTCCTTCATCTTCAGAAAGTTGATGCAGCGTTTTAACCGCAAGATAGGGTGCTGAAGCAGTTCCAAAAGTAACTCTCAAATGACGGTAATCTTGTACTTCTTGATCTTCACTATATCGCCATAATATACGTTGGTAATCTGCATCTTCTTTTGTAACCAGAATTTCCCGGTACATGCGTTGAATGTCTGCGATGAAACAAACCCTTTTCATTCTCCATTTTATAATTAAATTGCGTAGATCGCCTTGAATCTGAGGACCTACGAGTAGTTCCTCATTCAATGAAACGTTGTTCGTACCTTTGTTTGATGCGTCATAGACCACTCTGGTTTTAGACGTATCCTTATCTTCTCGCACCACTGCGTGATGAGGTAAGTACACCGCTGGATTCTCCTTCTCATTTTGTGGAACTAATTCCATATGATTCATGTCCACATACTCTTTTATAACCTTTGAATATTCTTTCAGTTGAGGTTGCCGCTGGAACTTCCTTTCCAGCTGCTGTAGTCTCTTCAATGCAATATTTCTCGTCTCTCCTTCAACTGAAAGTGGTTTCGGTGTCTTAAATGGTAGTTTTACTACATATCTGCCTTCATGGTTCCTGGAATGCGTTTCTTGAAACATCTTCTCACAGAGTTTTTCATCTGCAGTGTGTTCCCGTTTCTCTGTAGACTCTAATTCCCACATACCTTTCAGCATGTTGTCCAGGTCCGCATGAATATGCAGTGAAAGTGTATCTTCTTGCCTCTCTTCTCCCGACTCTCCCAATAGAATCCATCCTAACCTTGTGTGTTGCGCGCTAGGTGAGTTAGGTGGACCTTGAACTACACCGCTTTTCAGAATTTTACTATATACCTTTGAACTTAGTAGAAGATCTATCTTCCCTGGTTGGTTGAAATTTGGGTCTGCAAGTGGAAGTCCTTCAATGTGATGCCAAGCACTAGAATCTATAGGTTTCTTTGGAAAAAAAGTTGTTAATTTACCTGACATAACATAAGCAACAACCTTGAGATTGAACTCTTTGTCATACCTGGATAATATCTCAAAGGCTGTTACATGGGTAACAGAAGCCCTCGCAGAACCACTCCCTAATACATGCCCCTTGACTGGGGTTTTCTCCGACTTCAACATTTGAGCTGCCCGTTCGCTAATCAGTGTAATTTGAGCGCCTGAATCAATTATAGCACGTAATATCGTTTCATTCCCTAGTCCGTCCCTGACTGGCACTAAAGCGGTTGCCAGCAGGCCGGGTGAGTCAATACAGGTAAAGAATGATGATACTGTGGCTTGTATTCCCTGATTGGGTTGTATTTCTTCTTCTATCTTCTTTTCATCTACATGTGTGTGTAAGGAAACTTCTGTGGGTTGTTTTTCTGGATTTTCAGAAGTTTTCTTTGAATAAGGGTGTATCAGGGAATGATGCCGCCTACCACAAATCCTACAATTTGTTTTTTGGCGACAGGAATGTACAGGGTGCCCAGGCAAGAAACAATTAAAACATAATCTCTTACCTTTGATATACTCACTTCTGTCTGGTTGTGTCAACTTACAAAATTGTTTACAATTGAAGATCGAATGTTTGTCCGAACAAAATGCACATAATCTTTCTTCTCTTGTAGCTTGCGACGGAGAGGATGTGTGCAAAACTCGCTCACGAACACTTCTTGGGTTGGTTGGTGACGTCAGCTCCAGAGTGTGAATGCAGCATTCCAAGAATGTCATTAAATCTTTCAATTTTGGTAATTCTGCGCCAAACGTCCTACTAACTTGGTCTTCCCATTCCTTGTGGGTATCTTGGTCGAGTTTTTGAATGACAATGTAGATCACAATTGGGTCCCATGTATCGGTATTTATCTCCGAATTTATTAAACCGGTTAAACATTCTCGTGTAGTGTCCATTAACTGTTTCAACTGACTCGCCGATTGCATGGTGATCTTACGCAGTTGAAATAACCTTTTGAGGATGGCATTAACTACTAGTCGCTTGTGACTATACCGTTTTTTCAAGCACTCCCAGGCGGGCTTATAATTGTTCTCCGTAATTTGATACGATTTTATTGTTGTAGCGGCTTCACCTGTGAGGCACGACTTCAAGTAGTGAAGACGTTGAACGTCACTTAGCGTTGGGTTATTTCCGATTAATGATGTAAAAGTATCTTCAAAATTTTGGAACTCTTCGTGCAAACCGGAAAACTTCGGTAGGTCAATACGTGGCAAAGATACGCCTCCTTTGTTACCAACGCTTGCCGGGGTGGTAGACGTGGTAGTAGTAGAAGTAGATGGAGTAGAAATTTCAATCACTTCTTGCATTTCTGTCTTCGTATTTAAGAACATATCTTCAACATCGCAATAACTTATTGACAATGTACCTTGTTCCAACGTCGGTAAATCATTGTAATACTGCTTGTATGTGTCCCAATTATCCACCAAATACTCCATCCGCACCTTGGTATAAGCTACAGTTCTTCGTGCCCTCGGACATTTTTTAAAGTTTTCTTGTGCACGTTTCATAACATTGACAATCTCGTTCAATTTTGCTTTTATTTCGTCCATTTTGTTAATCTTGATTGAATATCACGTTGCTTATTAATTTCGTAGCGTAGTAAGTTGTACATCAACCGTAAACACTTATGTATTTGAGTAAAATCATTGCAAATAAAGCAAACACGAGTCGACCATGTCGGCCATTTTGCGTCAGTCCCGCGGCCGGCGGCGCGAATTCTAGGAATTGGAAGCTTGTTGTTGTGGAAAAATTTAATCACAATCCGGTTCGAATATGGACCATTATGTCATGGTGATAAGGTCGATTTTCCTACAACTGGTATTTTAAATGATAGACGAACGTGTTTCTTCAATGAGTGTGTATTGGCAACTAACTTCAATAGTTGTTAGAACAGAGGACTGTATATATAAAAAAAAAGTAGGGAAGTACATGACACCACTCAGGCAGCGAATTCCACAGGTGTTGTAGATTAGCAATATTAACGATTCTGCGAGGATAGTCTTGTTGGTACAATTTTAGTGCGGAGCTGTTTTAGTGGGTGAGATCCTATGAAACCCATAAAAACCAAATGCATTGATAAAAATACACGCGTCAGTTTTTGCTTTTGCTACGCTTTCACTTCGCTGTTTGTGCAGACTTTCAAAAAGTCATGGCTCTTTGACTATTACAGATGATTCTGAAATAGTTAAAAACTCCTTTTGCCATAATAATGCATTGCTAGTTTTGGCAAAAATGGTCGGAGTCATCAATATAATATAATTGAAAGAAAAAAAATTACACAGAGTCACGGTACCTTTGATTTAAAAAAAGGGACAAATTTGCAAGAAAAAAGGACGTAGTGTAATCACTACGTGAGTTTCACTCTTACAGAATTCAATGGTTTAGCAGATATTGTCAGCGTATTACGAATTATCCCGGTCACGGTAACCAGAAACTGAGGTATAAATAAGAAAAGTTTGATCTAACAACAGCATGCTGATTGGATTTCTAAACTAAAATTGAGGGTTGATTACGTAAGCTGTCAAGTTCAATCACAATTGGAAGAACGCCCCACTCAAATATAGAGGCGTGAATATAGAACGAGCGGGATGGCCTGATCATTTCTTTTCGCTTTCGCTCCATATTAATAACCCACCTTTAGAAGAGTATGAGTGTTCGGGTTTTCATTAATTGAGATTGAATTTTGACGAGAAGCAAAATCGCTCTGTTGGTCGTATTTTTAAGATCTAAATTCCAAAATTGTTTTGTGTAGTGGCAGATAATGTAGAAAGGCATGTCGAAATAAACTTAGAATACTAACAACAGTTGAAATTAATTGGCATGACTTGGAAGCTGATTTGATAAGCATGATGTCTAAAAAAATCTATTTGAGGATGTTTTCAAATTACAAACGAAAAATAGCTTAATGTGAAACACACTAAAGTTGAAACTTGATTTACCCCTATGACTTTACTTCTTGGGTTTATGGTTTATGCAACAATGTTCGGTATTTACCAAAGTTTTCTGTCAACTTAAAAACACACAGCAATAAAGAACAAGATAGCAATTATTTTTTATAAAGGCCTATTGGATGTTTCTGAATAAGACCGAAAGATTTTCTTGAAGTTTTTCTACAAATGTTTGATTATGTGTAGGTGGCGCAAAGGCAGCAAAATCAGCAAAGAGGTCCTTCTACATCGAATACTGTGGTTGTGCAGCCTCCTTCACAGGTACAGTAAAAAAATAAAAAGTTAATAATTAAATTTTATTTAAATTAGGTTTGTGCTTGACCACATCCTGCCTGCTGCAAAGCTGCGGTCTAGAATGGTGCACGCTTACCAAGAAAGAACGTGTTTATTTATTATTAAATAATAGGCTTGCGTTTGGCTCGCCTGATGTAAAGCGATGATGCGGTCTACGGTAAAGCACGCTTGCCTAGAAGAAACCGATTCACTCGTGATTTGAAGACCCAGATTTTAACTATCGGGGAACACCCGTACTGCTTGCTAAATATCTGTACGATCGGTTAAGTCATAAACATACTGAGACAGAAAGAGCTACTATTGCATTTCGCAACAAAAAATTGACTTAATCGATTAGCCCGAAATTTAATTACAGATAATGTTGCTATTAGCAAACCTCGAAAAATAGCCATAATTAAACCACACATTTATCTTTTTAAGGCCATGGAGGTTGATCCGGAAGCAATGATCAAATGTACGGCGATCACGCCGGGTGGCATTGCCAGTATCACACCCGCTGTGCAAGAAAAGGTAACAGAAAATGACAGACAGAACAGATAATGATAGAACCCTCCTATTATGCTCTCAATAATCATATTGGCTTGAAAGTGATTTTCACTGTGTTTTTAGGGTTCCTAAACTAAGCCTACGCTTCTGTCCGTTATACTTTTTAACGGCTGTATTTTCTTGAATCATAGCTAAGAACACTCTCGATCAAGATGTATTAAAACAAAAAACAAAACAGTTCAGCCGTTTGGGAGCTACGATGCCACTGACAGGCACACAAATACACTTGTTAAACTTAACACCCCCTTTTCTGCATTGGGGGTTAAAAATAATAGTTTTCTATTTCATATTTTTCACAGGTCATCGTGAATGCCGAAGATATGTTAGGTAAGACATATAATATATCTTCGTAAAAACGTAACTAAATCTTTTATTTTGTCTTTGGAAAAAAAAACTCAATCCGATTCATCCTTGTTTACAGTTTGTAAAGAAGAGCCAGTGCAGATACAAATAGATGAACAATCGCAACTGACTATCGTAAGTAGTTTCTAAGTCTTTGTTTTTATAATACAGGAATTTAGTTTTTTTTATTACTCACGTAAGGTTACCCCAGCTACTCAGACTGACCTGCGTGAGTAACTGAAAATGAAAAAATAAAAACCATTTCCCGTAATACCATTTCCAATTCCCATTCAACGTGGCAACACCGCCAGCATTCTGGGGACCTTTCCTTCCACTGGCCTTTTAGTTAAGTTTTTATTTAGTTATTTTAAGTTTTAGTCTTTAGTTAATAATTTAGGTTTTCGTAAATTTTCTGTTTTTTAAAGCGTGCATAGTAAAATTTGCTACTTATTTCGTTAAAAAATAAACCAAATGTGTGAAAACCACTGTAGTTTCCATATTATAAAATAATTACTTCTTTTAACAGAAAACAGCCCAAAACAAAATGCTAGCGGACCTCCTAGAAAAGAAATCAAACCCTCCAGTGCAAGTGGTCCAAATGGGTTCGTCCATCAACGCCCCCACTATACAAATCACGGAGACTGGTCAGATAGTCCAGGTGAAGTCTGACCCGACACCGGTCATTCAGATCAACGAAGCAGGCGTGTTATCCCAGGGGAATCAGTTCTTTCAAATAAAAAATGAACAAGGTGAGTTAAATAAAGACTGAACTAAATGAATGAAGTAAAGAGCGAACTAAGTGAGTGAAATAAAGAATGATGGTTTGAATGAAATAAAGAGTGAACAAGGTGAGTGATGTTACTAATGAACCATATAAGTAAAATTAAAAAAGAAATAACGGAACTTCTGGAAATGAAATGAAACCCGCCTGTGCAAGTGGTCCAAATGGGTTCGTCCATCAACGCCCCCACTATACAAATCTCGGAGACCGGTCAGATAGTCCAGGTGAAGTCTTACCCGACGCCGGTCATTCAGATCAACGAAGCAGGCGTGTTATCCCAGGGAAATCAGATCTTTCAAGTAAAGAATGAACTAGATGAGTGATATAAAGAACGATGGTTTGAATTAAATAAAGAACGATGGTTTGAATGAAATAAAGAACGATGGTTTGAAAGAAATAAAGAACGATGGTTTGAATGAAATAAAGAGTGAATAAGGTGAGTGTAGTAACGAATGAACAATTTGAGTAACATCAAAAATGGAATAGCAGATCTCCCAGAAATGAAGTAATAAAAAAAATCTTTAAATAATTAGTAGAATTAATCATGCCTATTAAATTAAGATCGAATCTGAAATGAGGAGATCCGTAGACGAACGAAAGTCACCGACATAGCACACCGGATTAGCAAGTTGAAGTGGCAGTGGGCAGGGCACATATCACGCAGAACAGATGGCTGATTGGGCTGAAAGGTTCTGGAATGGAGACCACGGACCGGTAAGCGCAGCGTAGGACTTCCACCCACAAGATGGACATACTACCTAAAAGAGACCGCAGGGAACCGCTGGATGCAGGCCGCTTCAGAACGGCCCTTTTGTAGATCGATGGGGGATCCCTATGTCCAGCATTGGACGACCTACGGCTGAAATGATGATGATGATGATTATATTAAGAATAAACAAAATGAGTGAAATAATGATGAAACAACAAAAAAAAAAAATTACTATTCGAAAATAATATTTTATTTAAACTTTATACATTTTATTATTGAAACTGACGTGGTTTTCACACATCTTATTTCCAGGTCAACTAATCCAAATAAAAAACGACCAAGGCCAAATAATCCAGCTCAAAACAGACCAACTGCAACAACCGTTGCTTCAATTCAAAAACGACCAAATCGTAATCAAGTCCGAGGGGAATGTAGGACAACTTGGCCAACTGATCCAGGGACAAGTTGGCCAAATGTTCCAGGGACAGGTCGGCCAAAGCATACAAAACATTAAAGTGGAAAAGGACATAGTGGAGCACGTTATTACCGACCATTCCTATACTGAACCACCGTCGAAGAAAATAAAGTTGGAAGAGAAGAAAGAGGTATGTCTCTTGAATTAAAGAATAATTATTATTATTAAGGTGCTACGTTTCACCTATGGCGGGAAATTCAAATTTCAAATAGTTTTTTGTCCTTGTAGGTTGGCCGGATAATTATTTTAAAATGACGCAGTGTTCGCGAAAATATTTGGATGTTCTTTACATTATCATGTACAGCTATTTAATAGTAACGCACCATATTTCTTACATTTGTCAATAAACAGTTTGAAACAGCAAAAAATAGTTCATTGACAAATAATGTAAGTAACAATGTGCATTAGAGATACATAGCTTTCCATGATTTTGTAAAGAATAATAATCAATTTTCGCAAACATCATGATCGTTGACAATAATAACCCGGCCTAGCTACAAGGACAAGGAAACTGAAATTCCCGCCATATGTGAAACGTTCCATCTTAGAGAATATTCTTACCGGTTTTATCGACAATTTTCTTGTTTTTGTAAATTTTCCGGGGTGAATAAAGGACCGATATAAAGCGCTATATGAATCACGAGCAAGTGAAGGATTCTAACGACTGAATCACGACCGTAGGGAGTGATTCGTGATGATTGAGTCACGAGCGTGGCGAGTAATTCAAATGTTACAATCCTGAGCGACGCAAGTGATTTATGGCCCTCGATATAAATCAGTTTTATTCAAGAGTTGCATACTATACTTTATACCATAGCTACGAGTAAAAGAAAGATTTAAGGAGTTTGTATGGAGTATATTTTGCGCAAGGAGGTTGTATAGCGTTGAGATGGAGGTTGAATATATTGGTGTGTTCTAAATTAAAACACCAAAATTAAGTTCTAAACTACTTTTAATCAAAAGTGCTTTTTATTCACTGTTTTTAATTAATAAAATAAGCTTTTTAGAGGGAGAATGGTATAAAAGTATTTTATGTTCGCATTCAAAACGAATGTAGTGGTTGGGGTTGCCAGGGGCATGTCCACAAATTGCAGACTTGGTTGAACGGCTATTTTTATGTCAGCTATATCTACCTAATTACATTAAATGATCAATTCTGTATATAAATTTATTTCGCATATCTTGGAAACGGCTCTATCGATTTAGATGAAATCTTGTATTTAGATAACGGCTTAAATACGGAGCAAAGCTCAGTTGCCCAGGTACTGTTCTTTAATACAGATACTGATGTTTTTAAGGGTTCCGTACCCAAAGGGTAAAAACGGGACCCTATTACTAAGCGTACATTGTCTGTCTGTCTGTATGTCCGTCCTACCTTTAAACGGCTGTATCTTACAACCGTAATAACCAGTCATCAAATTTGGCATGATTATAGCACACTCTAAAGTATAACAGTTACTTGGACGACCTTATTATTTCTTTCACTGACTCAAAATTGCATATTTTACTTATCTAAAGGCGGTTTTTTTAAATTGTTAATTATTGCATTTTATGGTGGTAACCCTCAGTGCGTGAGCCCGACTCGCACTTGGCCGGTTTATGATTCCTCATTTCAAAATGACGCCCTCGATGAACAAAATATTACTTTGTGCCCTTGTAACCCAAATAACTATTTTCAGGCCGCACCTCAAGAAAGCGTATCGAAGACTGCGGCTAACTTGTACGCTGCGCTCGCTGCCTCTGCTTTAGAAGACGAAGAAGATTTGGTATGTTTACTTACATTATTATTCAAATCTCTTATTCTACTAACCTTAGGTGTTATCATAATCCGGCAAGGCAATGGTCTAAGGGATTTATCGTAACTAAATTGAAACTTTTATTTCCATGTCTGTCCGTAACGGCGATAATTCCATAGCGAATAAACCACGGGATGCTGATAGCAGCCGCGCTGCAGGCAAAGGTGGTTTCATACTAAATTGGGACTTATTGAATGTACATCTTTTGATCTATAAAATGTTCTGTTTAAATAATTGAATGAAATTGGACGAAGGTGAAGAAGGTGCAGGGAGGGAGGGGAGGGGGAGGGGTAAAATTTGCAAGTTGAAGTGGCAATAGGCAGGCCACATCGCTCGAAGAACCAATAACCGATGGGGAAGAAAGGTTCTTGAGTGGAGACCACGAACCGGAAGACGCAGCGTAGGTAGGCCTCCCACTAGATGAACCGACGACATAGTGAGAGTCGCTGGCATCCTGTGGATGCAAAAGGCAGGGGGTCGTTCAGTGTGGAGGTTAAAGGGGGAGGCCTATGTTCAGCAGTGGACGTCTACTGGCTGATGATGATAATGATGATGATGATAATGATGATGATGATAATGATGATGATGATAATAATGATGATGATAATGATGATGATGATGAAGAGGGTGCGCGATTGCTGCGTTTATCTCGTTAATTCTTAAGAAAAAATTAGATATCATCTGGAACTTATGACCACGTTGCACTGTAAATGGTTCAATGCATGAAGACATGAAGGCTACTCTTTTGCATATAGTTGGTCCTAGTTTTTTACCTGTGACAAAACGTCGTAAAGAAACGTAATCGGAACATTTTCTTTTAATATTTCACAGTTATATATTCGGTGTAGCTATCAGAGTAAAAAAATCACGCGACCGCAATCTGTATCTGGGCGCGTTAAGGTTCACGTTCGCGTCATTTTCCAATTGCGTGTGTGTAACGATAGTTTGATACCGCGTAGCAGTTGGCCGTAAAGCCTCAGAGACGGTTTGCGGTCGCGCAACATTGTTTACCACCTAAACTGGATGTCAAAATAAAATATATCAAATTGACAATTTCTTTGTGTGTAATGTAAGGATAGACACCATGACAAGATTTTGTTACTTTTTGGAAATTCACACTCATTGATTTTATATCTTCAATAATGTGAAAATGTGCGAGAGAGAAAGCTGCAGAGGGTATACAGGACCCTTAAGGGAAAAAGGTTGAGCGCGTCTTCGTGGACTGTAGACTGGAATAGTTTTCTTCTATACTGTAATTTGTAACTAACACCTCAAAGGATAATATATCTTATTGCTGTTGTGGTAATGTTCATAATCGTTCGACAGCTGCCGCCGCTCCAGCAGAAACAAGAACCAGTAGAGGTAAATGCTCCAATCTATACTAGACTAGCTACGCCCTGCGATTTCATCCGCGAAAACATAGTCTCGGGAACCGTAAAGTTTTTCATGTACATAAAAATAAATACATAAAAAGTATCCTATGTCACTGGGCTATCTATTTTCTCTCTCTTTTTGTTGCTGCGTGAAAGAGAAACAAACAAACCAACAAAACGACATACAAACGCAAACACTTACGCATTTATAATATTAGTATGATACCAAGTCACTAGTACAAGAGCCTATGTGTAGGCTTACTTATCAATTGATTGCCGTATTCATAAACGTTCGATAAGCTAATATATAGGTAACTAGCGACCCGCCCGCCCGGCTTCGCACGGGTGTAATATACGTGCGAAAAAACCTACGTGAGAAGCTGGGGCGGGTTGCTAGTTATATATATATAAACCTTCCTCGAAAATGTATCTAACTGATGGTGAAAGCCGCATCAAAATCCGTTGCGTGGTTTAGGAGGAGTTAGCGGCCATACAGACACACAGACAGACAGACGCGGAAACCGACTTCAATTTATACTATGTAGAGAAAAGATAGAGAAGAGAAGAAGAGATGTTCGATGAGCAAAGCTATAGGTAATGTTCAATAAGCTAACTAAATCCGCAACTATGCAATCGCTCAAAAATAGCGAAGGAAAAAATCGCGAGGAAACCGGTATGTCCAAGAAACTCAAAAGTTCAAAGACAAATTATATCCACTAACATGCACTGGGCCAGCATGGTAGATTTAGGCCAATCCTCTCTCTGAGAGGCCTTTGTCCCAACAGTGGGAACATTAAAAGCTGATAATGATGACGATTAAAGAAGTTTATAGGCATTCTAGAGCCTTACGGCTAGATTACGCAGTGCGGTAGATCAAGCGAACGTGAACCTTAACGCGCCCAGATACGGTCTGCCCATCACCTAAACAGAATCGCTTAAAAAAGATAACCGTAAGGCGGGAGGGAACCTTTGCAATAACAAGTTTTTTTTAAATACCAGGGGCCTTACGGACAACTGCTATTGCGGCACCTAATCCGCTCAGTTGGAAAATCACGCGACCGCAAACCGTATCTGGGCGCGATAAGGTTCACGTTCGCGTGATTTTCCAACTGAGCGGATTAGGTGCCGCAATAGCTGTTGTCCGTAAGGCCCCAGGGGTGGTATAAAATTGTCTTGTTATTGCCAAGTTATTACCGGAGAAAAATTTTTTTTTTGTTCAAATTAGAACGGCTGTCAAGGCATTTTTGTAAGAAATTTGTTGTAGCCAGTTGCACCCATATAAACGAAACGACAGTCATTCGAAATCAGTTAGCAACTGCGATGCGGAGTTCGACGCGTTGATCTAAATAAGAATGTTCAATCAAGGTTCACTCATAATGCCTGGTAACAGATTTTCCTTCTAATTTCCGTTCAAATTCAAATTCAAATTCAAATTCAAAATTCAAAATATTTATTTGTCAGAACATGGTAGGTACACATACATATAAAGTAGCATACATGGTCGTAATAATGGACACGTATCTCATGTCCTTGCCTGTTACAGCGTACAAATGTTAGTTTTTTATATATTATTATTAGTTTTTGTTAAAGTTAAAAAAAATAACGAAATCATGTCTAAGTTAGAATATTGTTAGAATCATATTTTGGTTTGTTTGTATTTTATACCCTAATTAGATGTTTATTACTACCTATATAAGCTATTATTATCATTTTATCTTTTCCTAGTACCTGTCAATTATTTAGTCTACATTACATATCAAAACATTTTTATCATTAAGAAATTCTGAAATTTCATAATAGCTTTTTTGTGCTAATAAAATTTTAAGTTTATTTTTAAACATTCCAATATTTAATTCTCTGATAATTTTAGGAATTTTAGTATATATTAAAGGAGCCATACAGAATACACTTTTTTGCATGAGTGCAGTTTTGGCCGTACGTGGGCAGAGTTTCATCTCGGCCTGTGTGCGAGTTCGAATACCAGCATCAGTCCAACTACCAAAGAGATGTTGATTTGATTTTACAAAAGTTGCTATTTCTAATATGTATAGAGATGGTAATAGATAGATAGATAGAAACTCTTTATTGTGTACACCAGAAATAAAAATTACAACACGATAGAAAACACTTACGAGCTAGTGCCACAAGTGGCGGCCTTATCGCTAAAAGCGATCTCTTCCAGGCAACCAATAGGTAATGTCAGAATCCTGTGTTTTAAAAAGTATGGTTTACAGCTATCAGTCTTATGAAGATGAAACATTGCCCTGATGCACCTCTTTTGGGCTTTGAAAGCAATTCTTTTGTCAGTAGAGTTCCCCCAGAATATAATGCCGTATCGTAGAATAGATACTGCCATGCCATAATATGCAGTTATTAGAGCTTCTTGATTAATAACTAATGATAATTTAAATAATGCGTATGCCGTCGAGCCCATTCGTTTAGTTAATGTATCTATGTGTGCTTTCCAATTTAGTTTACTATCGATTGTCAATCCAAGAAATTTAGTTGAGTCCACTTCCTGTATGACTCTACCATTATATTGCAAAACTATATTATCACGTACTGTACGCTGCCGAAAGTGGATGATGTTCGTTTTGTCTAAATTTATTTTTAGGTTATTGTCATCTAGCCATTGAATGATTGATTTTAAACTATCATTTATTTCTGATTCGTAAGTGTTTTTATTTTTACAATTAATAGTAATTGTGCTGTCATCTGCGAAGAGAGTCGTAGGATGGTCTATTGCTTTAGGTAAGTCATTGATATATCCTATAAATAGAAGAGGGCCCACTACACTGCCCTGCGGGACTCCGAAGTTAGGAGTACGTGCTTTAGACCGATGAATTATTTCTTGTTTTTTATGAATATTTATTTCTGTAATCTCAGTATAATGTTTTCTATTACTCAAGTATGATTTTATAAGGTCTAGAGTATTTCCTCTAATGCCATATGTTTCTAGTTTTTGTAAAAGTATATCGTGGTGAACATAATCAAAAGCTTGGGTCATATCACAGAATATTGCGCAAACTGGAATAGTTGCATCTATGTTGGTCATAACATTATCTAAAAAATCATATATTGCCATATTTATTGTTTTATTTTCCCTAAATCCTTTTTGTTCGTTACAGAGTATACTTTTCTTTTCCATGTAGTTGTAGAGCTGCGCGTAAATATATTTTTCAAGTATCTTTGAAAATATAGGGATAAGTGAGATTGGTCTATAGTTATCTATGCATTCCCTGTTTTTCTTTTTGAATATAGGTTTAATAATGGAGACCTTAAGTGCGTCAGGATATGTACCAGCACTAATACATAGATTCATAATGTAGCTTAAGTGTCCACATATGTATATAGCAACTTGTTTAATAATATTTGTAGAGATTCCATCGTACCCTACACTATTTGTATTTTTTAACGTAGTGATTATCTTAAATATGTCTAATGCAGTGCTCGGAAGAAAAAACATTGAATTGGACCTACTTGTAATTAATGAGTTTGTTTTCTGACTATTATTTTTAATAGGTTTAATTTTATCAATGAAATGGTTGTTGAATGCATTGCATATTTTATATGGGTCAGTGATTATATTGTTATTTACTTTTATTCGCAACACAGACTCATTTTGTATCTTTTGTTTTGAACTATTTATTATATTCCACGTGCATTTAGACTTATTTGTTGCCATTTTTATAGCGTAGTCGTTTTGAGCTCTTTGGGTGAGCTTAGTGATTTTTTTAAACAGCTTTGAATAGTTTACTAATTTATTCTTATTTCTACAATTTCGGTGTCGTCTGTATTGCCATAAGAGTTTCCGTTTATTTTTACTACATAGTTTGATGCCACGTGATATCCATTTTGGCTTTTTAACTGATTTAACAATTTTTTGTGTGAAAGGAAAACACAAATCATAAAATAATTTAAACGTTTCAATAAAGTAATTATACGCTTCATTAGGGTCGTCAATACTATATAGATCTGAGAAGGAAAGATTTTTAATGTGCGATATAAACTTAGATATATTTTCTTGGCTATAGTCACGCCGTTTTATGTACCAACTATCAATGATGCATTTTTTGTCGACAGGACACATCAGTAGTTGAGCTGTGTGGTCGGATAGCGCGAATTCAACCACTTCAGCTTTACAATTATTTTTAAAATCATGAGCGATATTGTCTATGCATGTTTGACTACTTAATCGGGTTGGTTGTTTAAATGTTAATTTGAGATTAAAACTTGCTAGCAGTTGCTCTAGCTTTCGGGAATTTATATCAGGTTTTAAAATATTAATGTTATAATCGCCAGCAACAACCATATGTCTGTATTGCTTTTTATACAAGATCTGAAGAAGATTATCTAGCTCTGTAAAGAATACTTTTAAATGCTTTGATTTTTGTTTAGGTACTCGATAGATACATACAACCAAAATCTTATAGGGAATTAATTCTACGGCACAGCACTCAAATACTCCCGAAATTGATAGAGCCTTAATTTCCGGGAGGTCTCTATACTGAATTCCACTTCTAATTAAGATACAAGCTCCGCCTCTTGAAATATCTGATCTACAAAAACTGGACGCTAGTTGGTAGTTAGCTAACACTAAATTGCTTTCAGAGCCCAACCTAATGTTGTGCTCCGTTACACAAATAACATCAGCGTCAAAATTATTTTCAGAGCGCAGTTCATCTAAGCAAATAGTTAGCTCATCAGCTTTTCGTAATAATCCTGCGATGTTCTGATGCATGATACATATATATTTATTAACGAAAAAACTCTACATTTGGTTGCTTGTTATTTTTACCGTTATCTGAGTCATAGCTTGGATTTATATTATTATCATTAGTTTCCCTGATTGCATATGCGACATTGTTTAATATGGTACGCAGACCATAATTTTTTAACATACCCGAACGAAGATGGAATATATTATTGTCGTATGATAGACATGAATTAGAGTCTAAAATATAAGCATACTTATGTGTCAGATTATCTAAATATAGTGATTTATTAAAAATATCAATTTTATAGTTATATGACCTCAGATAATTCATTACTTTAGAATCCGGAGAATATTTATAGGTAGGTAGACATATAATAAAGTTTGTTTGTTGTATATTACACAGAGCCTCTCTAGTGAGACGAATAAGTTTAATATAGTCACTATTCTCTTTAAAGTCCTCCTCTCCAATGAGCACCACGCAGTAGTCGTTCATAGTCAAGTCCGCAACTTTAGTCTCTATTCCTTGTAAAAGTTCTTGAATACCTCCGTTAGGTGTAAGGTAGTGTCGTAGTAGAGTACTTCCACTTGATGAGTTTAGTGTGCTTTCAGCCACGTGCAGTACTCTATTTTGTTTATTTGAGCTAATTAAAATGATATTGCTTGGTTGCTGTGAAGACTCTGTTTTCTGTGTTATGTGTGTTGGTATCTTATTTAGGTAGTTTTCGGGTTCGTCTAAAATTTCTTTATTCTGTGATTTGGATTTAGTTTTAGGTTTATTAATCTTCTTTTTGCATAAGTTTTGTGATTTCTCTTCTTTTTCTTTATTATGTTCTGTTTGTACTTCCTTATCATATAATGTTTTTTCATTTAAAATTAGCGCTGTTTGTTTATATGTTCTTTTTGGTGTGCCTTTCTTTTTGGGTGTACTATTTAGCTTTGCTGGGCTTTGTGTAATCTTTTTGAATAGCTCATTTTTCTTACATATATCTTCATTAGCACGTTTAAGTTCATAATTTTCAGATAAAAGTGTTTCTATCTCCAAGTCTGCACTGGCTAGTTTTATTGTCAAAGTTTCAATTTTATCTCTCAGTTCTTTAACTAATTCACTTTCTTCGTCGTCAGATATGTCTGGTAAGCTATTTACAGTTGCATTTAAAGTCTGTGTTATAACCGTGCTATCATTGGTTAAATTAATGTCTGAAGTTCTTCTTTTACTCCTGAAGGTGATGTTCTCAAAAAAACTCATTTTGAATCCTAGTTATAGTTTTATAAATAATTATGAGATAAAACTTTTGTTTAAATGCTTTCTTGCTGTGATTTCCAGTGATTTTCAGTGGTTCCTTCTGAGATTGTTTATTTACGATTATTATGCAAATATAATATGTACGTTTATGTTAATTTTATCAAACCACTGTTAGATGCGAAAAGATACGGAGCTAACTACTTTACGCGATGGCGTGGGTTTCCATTCGCGTAATCGTGTCAGTCTGTCTTTCGCCTTAAAATTGTAGTTATTATCAAATTCACGATATATAAAAATAATATCCTTTGATGAGACTTGAACCTGCTACCTTACGAACGCAAGGTAAGCACTCTTGCCTTTCGGCCACGAAGTTGTTAGTTGCAAGTGCGAAATTAAGGTACTGTATGTGTGACTCGATCTTTAGTCGTATTGAGCGTAGCCGTTATAATGTTATTATTGCATGAGTCACGACACTTCGCACTGCACTATTTTTTTTAAGACCACCGTTTAATGAGGGTGATTATAAATAAATCTTTTTTGAATTATTTTAACAATTAGCAAGTCTTTAGCACTAGTTTAAGTCTTTAGTTCAGTTTGTTTTTCGAGATTTAGGTACTATTGTTCCACTTATTCCACTATTTTTAGCACTTCAACAGTTTTTTTTTTTTTTTTTTATTTTTAAATGAGGGTTATTTTAAATAAAACGTTTTGAATGATTTTAACAATTTAGCAAGTCTTTAGCATGGTTTTTTCAGATTTATTATTGTTCCACTTATTTTAAGCACTAGATAACGCTAATACTAACTATTTACAACTATATTTACACGTGTCACATGTTATATTAATAAGAATTTGCGTAATTATATTTTTAGAAATTTAAAAAGCCGGAGCCGATACTATCGCTGTGACAGCGCGCGCGGGGGGGTTCTATTTACTTCTCCTTTCTGTGATTATAAAAATGAGTTGTTGTTGATCGCAGGTGCAACAACCAACTATGCAAGTGCAGCAACCGACATTGCAAGTCCAGCAACCGACTATGCAAGTGCAGGGCAACACAATACAGGTTCATATATCAAAATAATAAATTTAGCGTTTGTAAGTTTAGATCAAGGAAGATATACTAAGAGGAAAGACAATAGCGGAACATTAGAGCGTAGCTCGGAAATTTGCCTAAAAACGGTATAAACTTAGATGGTGCCGTAATTTGAGCGTGCTATAGGGTGTCTCGAACTTCCGTAAGCGCTGCAGTCAGATAGCGTACGAAAGAATTCTACAAATTACCGTAGCGCTAGTATTGCTGTCAAGATTCGGATTATTTCAATAGAATAAAGAAAAGCGCCATCTACTGGTATGGGTTGCGCTTCTCTTGAAATGTTGCGAAACTTGACTGCGACAACCTATAGCACGCTCAAATTACGGCGCCATCTAATTTTATACCATTTTTAGGCAAATTTCCGAGCTACGCTCTAATGTTCCGCTATTGTCGTTCCGCTATTGTTTGATTAGCATCTTAATAAAGTTATATGATTTACGGGATATTTACCGTGGTAAGGTTGCTGGGTGGTGGTTTTTTAACTGTTCGAACATGGTGCATGTAACTGCGCCGAAATATCGGGAGCACATTCCACAAACTTACCACGGTAAATATTCCGTTAATTATCATATACTGAACAATATCATATATTGAACAACCGTGATAGTTTAAAACGGTGTTTTAGCATCTTAATGTTTTCAGGTTCAACAACCGACAATGCAAGTTCAGCAACCAATGTTGCAAGTGCAACCAATGGATGTACAGAATATCATCACTTCGCAATCCGGACAGCTTATCCTACAAGGTAATATTACAATTTCTGATTCCCAAGGCAAAGCATTTTAGTCCCTAGCGGTACGCGTTAAGGTGGAGGCAAACCGGCTAGGTCGAGCCGGTGGCAGGTCGACTATGTAGGGAAAGCATTTATATGTTCTCCGGCTTGCCCTGTTGTGGAAGGGAGAAGAAGGGATTAGGTTGTGTAGCTCAAGAGCAAACACACCGAAATGCTACCTAAAAAAATTGTCAAGCACACTACCCTACGCCGATTCTCACTGTTTCTCCCGCTGTACTACAGGAACCAAAAGTTTTTCCGGAATTATAAGCAGCATATGTGGTTCATCTTAATCCACATGTTTGAGAATATTCATTTAGATATTTAAAAAATAAGGATCATACTTATGAATGCGAAAGTTAGTTCCTCCCTCCCTGTTTTTACAAAAATAAACAGGGTGGATAACCAAGTATGACATATGTCTTAAAACATCCTTTAATATTTTCAGAGAAAACAATATCCTCCCAGCCTCAGTACGTCCAACAACAGATGCAGCTTATAGCTACACCAAACACCTCGCAAGGTATTTATATTCCATCGATTGCAATAATTTGTCATAATAGTCTAGTTAACTAGTGTTTCATTTATTACAAACTAGCGACCCGCCCGCCCGGCTTCGCACGGGTGTAATTTACGTGCGAAGCCGGGGCGGGTCGCTATTTTTACATATAAACCTTCCCCTTGAATCACTCTATCTATTAAAAAAACTGCTTCAAAATCTGTTGCGTAGTTTTAAAGATTTAAGCATACATAGGGAAGGACAGACAGCGATAGCGACTTTGTTTTATACTATGTAGTGACTAGCAACGCATTCCGGCTTCGCACGGGTGTAAGTCTTATATTTTTTACACCTTGGGTTACATTATTGGAGTTTTAGTAAGGAACCCTATTTTTTTTTGAAATTATAATATAGCCTATGTCACTCTATGTTGGGCGGGGCACACAGCCAGAACACGGGACAACCGCTGGAGTGAGAGGGTGCTCCACTGGTACCCACGAGACGCGCGCCGCCCGCGCCGACGCTGGGCTGATGACATAACAGCCATTGCCGGGGTCAATTGGACACGTCTGGCCAACGATAGGCAATAGTGGAACAGGATGGAGGGGGCCTATGTCCAAAAATGGACAATAACTGAAAACTTGAATTGTATTGAATTTGAAATAATAATAATAGTAACTTGGCTCACGAGGTTACCGCCATGTGGGATGTTGACTCGACGATCATTGTCCCGATAGTCGTTACGGTGAACGGTCCTATAGCGAAGAGCCTCGACCAACACCTTAAGAGGCTCTCGCTAGACGGTTGGGTCAAGGGTCAGATGCAGAAAGCGGTAATCCTTGACACGGCACGCATTGTCAGGAGGTTCCTCACTCTGCAGGCCTAACCACCGGTAGCTTGGGCCCTGCCCCGCTGCCGGCGGCACCCTAGTTTTTAAGTTTTTTATGTTTTTTATGTAATTTTTTTTATTATTTATTTGATGTATAAAACTTAAAAATTAAGATATAAAATAAATAAAGTGAATAATACTACTAATATATGTAATAATGTTTTGTAATTATAAAATGAAATTATGTTATTGAAATAAAAGGGCTATTGTATTGTATTGTATGTCTCCCGGGGATAGTGTAGCTTCTCAACAGTGAAATAATTTTTCAAATCGGTTAGTAGTTTCGGAGCCTATTCAATGTAAACAAACAATCAAATCTTTCCTCTTTATAATATTAGTATAGATAACAGGCTTAGCGAAGGATATAATTTAGTATACTAATACAGAAAAAATAATTTAAATTTCTGAGATATAAGTGTTTAAAGTTTTTGATTGGGATTGAGCGGGGATGCTCTATCTGCAGCACGCATATAACGCAGCTAGCGTTATAAACGCGAAAGTGTGTTTGTTTGTTGGTTTGTTTGTTCCTCTTTCACGCATCAAGAACAACGGATCGGCCTGATTTTTTGCAACGGTAGTTCAAGGGCCGGAGTGTCGCAAGCTACTTTTCATCATCATTATAAACGTCACCATTTTCATCACTACGCGAGTGAAACCGCTGGGTGAAGCTTATTTTTGAAATCGGTAGAAAAAGAAGTCGATTGTAAAAGGAGTTTTGTTTGTCATTCACAGGAGGTCTAAGCTACATAACGCAGAATATACCGACGAATATGATGCAAAAGACCATCATAATCGTACAAGGTACTGGCGGTGGACCACTCACACTCACGGTAAGTTATCGACTTACTGTCTCAATGCTTGTTCTAAAAATAAAAGAAACGTTTTTTTATACAGGGTGTAAGGGGAACACTCTCGAAGCCAAAAGAAGGTAATTGTACTCATCATTATGAACCACTTTTAGTATGGGACCAACCCTGAAATCGCAAAAAAAATCAGCTGTTTCATACATTTTGTCGAGTGTCAATGACCGTTTTCTATAGAACAGCTGATATTTTTTTCGCGATTTCAGTCCCATAGTAAAAGTTGTTCATAATGATGAGTACAATTACCTTCTTTTGGCTTCTTTTGTTCCCCATACTTACACCTCGTATATAAAAATAAATATAAATTTATCCAAGTTTTGTATACCATTTGTAAGACTGCAGCAGCCAACGACTTCAAACGTCGTAGACACCTGTTATAGGAAATTTTCAGACAACACTTGAATGACTAGTTATTAGCCTCGATATCATGACCGGACAGTTGGCAAACGCAGATGGCGTTGGAACTTGAGACAGCACTTAAGCGGAATAGCGCTTATATAAACCCAAACCCACCAATGACGAGCCAGTACCGATGTCGTAACCTTGAGCAGACTTATTCGCGTTCAGTACTTGACTTGGATCTCTTGCACCTTGGCTAGTTATCTGAATTTGGTGTAAAGTCTACTGGTGAAGTCGTTGGCAGCAGATTGTAAATGTTTAAAACTGCCAATGTTAGAATATTGGTAGCGATATTGACATAAAATTCTATAAGCTATACTTATCTCAGAGCAATAAAATTATTTGCGTCTATTTTTCTTTCAATAGTATGTAAAAATAAGTTTAGAAAAATCGCACATACGGTCTGAATATGCTGCCTTCCTTTTCTCTTACATTGAAATGAAAGGAGACTCAGATAATTTAAGTACTATCAGATTAGTTTCGTTTAGCTAACAGTGGAATCGTCTATTTTTACTGATTGATAAGAATTTCTTTATGTTTTGTATTTATATATCTTTCACGTTACAAATAATGATTTACATGATAAGGTGAACAACCCGGGAGGCCTGGATGAAGCGACGCTAAACAGCCTTATTGCCCAGGCAACAGAGGCGATAACGCAACAGCAAATTATACAGGTTATTAATGGGCTACCGATGTTTTGTACTGGCTTAACTCACACTAGTTGCGCGACTTTCTCTCTCTTTTTTTTTTCATCACCTCACTCATCTGTTTGACGCACTTGTAATGTACAGTTTACAATGTTTTGTTTGAGCGTAATATTTTATTTGTGTCCGAAGAAGGCGACCTTGGGACTATGACCTTGCATGGGCATCAGGTCTATTGCCATTAGCCTTAGAAGGTCAATGTACTAGAGTACCTAGGCCTTTAATTTTGAGATAAAACTTCTAAATAATCTCATCGAGATACAATTCCTATAGAGTCACAATCTCTCAGTGAAAACAGTCAAAAAACGTTCGAGCGTCATTGTACAAACCAATGTTTGTACAATGACGCTCGGACGTTTTTTGTTCATTAATTATATACTTCACAATGCCACATTTACTCCAATTTAGACGTTATGTCGCTTGCATATTGTTTACGTTAGTCGTCTGCTGTGTCATCGTAGCTCTGGCATCGCGCGGCGTTGTAGTCGGATCGCGGCTACCTTGTAACTTGCGCATTGCGCAGACTTTTTGGTTAGAGTTACAAACTAACCAAAAAGTCTGCGCAATGCGGAGCGTGCGCCGAGTTTTGGTTCGTTTTTTTTTTGCACGATTGTGACTCTTTATGTATTGTATTTCGATGAAGAATCTTGAATATTTTATTAAGAAAACTAACATTCACACATTTTGTTTATATTATACGGGAATCCACATCTCAAATGCTTTATTCGGTTACAGATTTATTGAATTAAGGCCCACGTTTCGTTAACAAAATCGTAGACCAAATTTCTTCCACAGCTGGACAAAAGCCCGTTTATAAATTTAAATTATTACACGTGCGTTGGATAACTAATACAGTACTTATTAACGCATCTAACTTCATTCACATTTTTTTGTTAACCTTTAATATCTGTTGCTGAGTTAGTGATCTTATGAAATAGTATTATGAATCTTATTATTTTAACTGCCATGAAATGCAAACACATTGTTTGTAATTAAAATCACATGGTATTTGATTAATCTTACTTTCACGTCATCAAAACTCGCATGAATATTGATTATAAACTCTTACATAACGTCTTACAGTTACGTTATGTTTATCGGTCGAGACGAGCGACCAGATGCCTTATTATGGATGATTCCGTAACTTTAACAAGCTCGTAACGCGCCGCGTTAAGTTAACCTCTTAAAATTTAGACTCTATTCCATAGGAATAAAGACCAACTAAACTTTTACTTTACTTTGACTTTGACTTTTAGATGTAAACTTAACACGGCGCGTTACGTGCGTGTTTGTAGTTACAGAATCAGGGCCCAGGTGTTAAAATAGTAAAAGATAATACAAATAAACTGGCCAAGTGCGAGTCGGGCAGTCTCTAAGGGTTCTTATTATTGCGATATTCTTTGTTGCCTGTTGTTTTACTATTATGTAATTATTAATTGATATTTAATTTAGGAAAAATATTTAGTTCTTAGTTTTTATAACAATTAGCACATTTTTCTTGTATAATTTCTAATTTGATGTCTGTTACGAGCTGCCATGCACTATTTTTTGTTTCTAATGCTGTCACAAATTCATAGATGTAATTTTAGATTGTCACTTTTAAGACGGTTTTGGTTTTCTAACATTTTTCATGTATATGTGTATGGTTTACTAATAATTAATTCTACTAAAACTGTGGTACATACCTGACCAATGACAATATAACCACTTGACTGCTCATAATTTATCCCGCATAAGCCAAAGGTTCTAACATGTCAACATAAACTATTTCGAGCGAGGCCAATCCTAGGCGCGAATTGAATGAATGACTTTTGATTCTCCAATCACACGCGTCGAGTCGCGTAGAGTCTCCAATCACAAGCTGCCCCCCGCGACCGACGTGGCATCATTTTGCAAAAGGGAATTTTGACTACATGCGCGTTCAAGTGGTTATTTTATCTGTGTACCTGACGAACCAAGCGAATGCATTGTCTCTTTCATATCAATTAAAATGAAATTTAAAGGTGTTGAAAGGAGAATGACTTAGGTGTCGAAAGGTAATCTGGGGTCTTATTATGTAAGTCTGGTGATAATGGTCATCGTGTGCTATCCGAATCGTACCAACTTAATAGCACCATTCACGCAAGCAAGACGACAGACGACTACCATTGCCGCCAGAATTACGCGGTAAGACCCGTGATAATAATGATATAGTTACACTGGTAAATATATCATTATTTACACTGGCTAGTGTAAATATATCATTATTTTAATTTGAGTCAATTGAGACACTCTTCCACCTCTCCTCAAGGCGTCAGCGGAGGCGGGGTTTAACAGCTCAAGGTGACCTTTTATTTCGAGTTGTACAAGTGAATAAGCATTAGGCATAATTCAAAGGTTCATAATATTGGTCGATAATGTATAAACCTAAGTACAGTGCCACATAATGTGAGTAAGTGCGCTGTAGAAGCGCTTTTACTGTTTGCCTCTCTTTAACAATAAGGACTGCACACTGTACCACAAATACTATGAACGTACCAGACACGAAAACTCGATCACCCTACTAGAACTAACGCTACAAATTTGGTATTCACCGTCATGACACGCGACGGTGTTGGTCGGTGACCGAACGTTTTAGTGGGCGTGTTCCATATCAAGTTAAACAAAGTATATTTTTTTGCATGTGCTGATACGGTTATGGTAATGATATGGGACGGTGTAGTAGGCCGACCTTTAAGAAACAAACAAACGAACAAATTTTTAAAATGTTTATGCCTCGTTTACCTTTTGCGACATCTTTAAAATTGACTGCGTTATTTTTTTGTGTTTTAATATACATATATGTACTGCGAAATAATTGCGCTATTGTGAACTTTAAAGACATACAAATAAAGCAGGTTTTTCCTATTATACAGAATACGGGGATGTTGCAATCGGAACAACGCATGATAATACCCTATCAGACGCTAGTCAACACTTCTAAACCGACCTCTTCGGTGAGAGATTTTTCAAATCGTTGTCTCTTTTTAGTGTGGTAGTCATGAGACGTCAGCGACGCATATTTCTTGTCACTTCTTACAATATATTACGATATCTTCAATATCTCCGGTATCTCAGCCGATATCTTCGGTGGTAGACTTATTAACTGTTGGCTCTTTCTAATATAAATATACAATGAAGCGAAAATACATTCGAATCGTATAAAACAGTTTTGAAGATGAACTTTCCTCGTGAAAATTCCAAAGATTGGTACTCAACGATTTGGGTCGTTATTTATGATACGTATAAATTCCTTGTTTCCTTGTCTCCTGATTTCGCATACTACCAGGCGAGTTGGTGGCCAAAAATAGATCTAGTCATTATAAAATAAAAACTTACGATGAGTAAGTATCGCCTGATTCAATCAATTAAAAAATAATTTGTATTTAAAAATAAATATGTATGTATATCAGTCTCTGGCAGCCATATTACAAGGTTTGCTTAGTTTGGGGTCAGATGGCCGTGTGTGCAAATGTGTCCCGGATTTTTTTATTTTATTATTATAATGCTAAATTGTAAATTGATTTCCACTGCACAGAATACCGGACTGATTCAGTCTTCGCAGCGAGTTATAATGACTCCGACGTTAGTCAGCACTTCTCAGCCGACTGTTTCGGTGAGACCTGCATATTTGTAGTTTACCGTCTCTTTCTCGCATGACTAGAAGGAAAGAGACAGATGTAAGCACATACATACTTATGATCTCTGACAAGTTTGATGCTCTTGGTATATACTGTGAACTAAAAATTTAACTGTCATCATCTAAATTTATAATGCTTTTCAAGCTGTATAGTTATATGAGCTATATCATGGTATAATATACTCCGCCGGGTATAGCGCTCCCAGAAAAAAAATCACGTGGGTGTCACCCACTGACGTCATCAATGTCATGGATGACGTACACGTGCACAAGCAAGAGCAGAATAAGTAATTTACAACAAGTTTAAGAGAGATGACGATACACGAAACAATGGCGGAATCTCTATGAGAGCTGATTTTCTGTGTTACCAGTAGCGTGAAATTATAACTTTCCAATCTCCGTATATTACCTGTGGGAATCCAATAAATCAATGTGGTTTTGATATAAATAATGTGTTTAATATATTAAATTCGAATTGATTTGCTTGAGCGCAACAAACCAAATGACAATTGAAATGCTTTTTGTATTTTATTTAATAGATTATTAACAAATTTGTTTCCCAATATCTGTGTTTCTTGCAACAAAAAGGTAACTGGACAGTGACGTAATTGGGTGACAACTCCCGGAGCGCTAGACCTTGTTTTCTTGGATCATGAGCTATATATTTTTATGAATGAATTTATAAGTAACGCAGATGGAATTTTATTATTGAAAAATGAACTTTATTGCGCAGAACACTGGACTTTTACACTCGACTCAACGTGTAATAATGGGGCAGCCGGGTCTAGTCAGCTCTTCTCAGCCGACCTCATCGGTGAGACCTGCTTGTAGAATTACCTATAACTTTCTAGTATGACAATAGTGAGAAAGAGACAGGATTACCAAACAGCCACCCATATTTCAACAAATTTAAAAAGCCACGTATTTGCATTAACCCTTCGAATGCGAGCGAAGGAGTTTTTTATGGCTAAAAGGGGAATTTCACATAACAGACAATAAAAAAAAAAAAGTAAAAAAAAAAATGTATATAAAATACGTGCATAATATTATATACCATTAGTATTGTGTATTAACCTTCTTACACACAATAACGTCTTTAAGCACTTTTCGCTTATGCTGACATGCGGTGCGTAACGCATTTGACGGCTTAAATGAGCGAAAATGGGACTTGATTTCCATGACGATAAAACTTCTTTTGTGAATGTAAATTGAACCGTAAACCCTAGTACATAAAGTATATTTCCCACTGCAGAATACTGGAATAATACAATCGACGCAGCGCATGATTATGTCGCCGCAACAGACGCTTGTTAGTGTCTCTCAACCAACATCGGTGAGACAAAGAAATATCTAGAGCATGCATCGTAGAACTAAAAGAACATGCCCTCTCACTCCCACAATATAAAACAATATAATAACTCTGTATTGACACCACATAAAGGACAATTCAAGAGAATAAGCCTCTGTGTTATGTAGAATACATTAATATATTAATTCATTCATTAATATATTCTACACAAAAGGCTAATATCGCTTCCTGACAACCTTAAAAAAGTAGATAGATTCTCTGTGGAGTATAGACGGTGGTGTAGAATCTGTTTAATGAAATAAAAATACACTTGGATAATTATATAGAAAAGTTAAAAAAAAATACTGTAAAAGAATATTGCTCAATAAAGACTATTTGTAATTCAGAATAAACATAATACATGGTTACCGGTAATCAGTTAGCATCCTCTTAAGGATGGCCCTAGTACTTCAAATCAAGCAACTTTTGTACTACGACATTTCGAAAATCGCGAAAAAAAAAAAACAGAAATCATTCACTATTTTCAAAATATTTGACATATATTATTCTTTTCGGACTAAATTCGTTCAATAAAAGTTTGGACTTATTGAAGCCCTTACGAGAATGCTAACTGATTACCATTAACCCTGTATACGAATGCTTAAAAAACACCATAATACATTGCTTAGTAAAAACCTTTTGTAAGTATGAATAAACATCATATCAATACAAAATGCAAATATATGAAAGTCAGTAGGCTGGATAATATACGAGTGAGATGGCATGATTAACGCCGCCATTACACTTTTGTACGGGTGTTACTTTAACGCCACCATTTTCGAGTGCTTTGTACGGGTTATTTGGTGGAAAGTAACCTTGTATTGTGAACGTTATTGAGCAAAATATAAAGAACGTTTTCCTGCGCAGAATTCCGGGATCATACAAACGACGCAACGAATGATCATGCCTCAAACTACGATCGTGAGCTCGTCACAAGCCCTAGCATCGGTGAGCAGAGCTCTTTTAAATATGGACAACATGAACAGAAAAAAAAAAACATAAAATATATTTTACTATGAAAACAGATGTGGTTTGCACATATTTTGTTTTTATCGTCCGGGAATTACTAAGATTAAGTCGGTTACTCCCGACTATACAGGGCTTCGTGGAAATGGTGTACTAAGCCGAAAGGGTTCCATAGTACCCATAATTATGAATTACTTTGACTATGGAAGCAACATTTAAATCGCAAGAGAAAAACTGCTGTTCCGTAGAAAACGGCCATTCACACTCGACAATTTGCTGATAATTTTCTTTACTTGGTCTGATAAGATTGTTCATAATGATAGGTACTATGGAGTCGTTCGGTTTAGTACACCCTTTCCTCATAACTCTGTATTTGGCGGTCTTTTTCAAGATGAGTGCGCTAAACTATAGGCTTAAAAGAGTATCCTTATCCTATCCTTAATCTTACTTGAGTAATCCCGGTATAATAAATACGAAATCTGAAAACACATTCGTGGTCGCGTAATGTAAGCATGCAGTTGTGAACTTTAGTCTTTCTGAAGAGTTATTGGTGCCATTCCATTGCTGGCAACCGAGGTCGCGTGATTGCTTTTAAGCTACTCGCCTGGCCCAACGCCAACTAGAGGGTCGAGGCGGCGAGGAAAACTAAACCGATGGCTTGCACCTACATCTTATCGAATACCTGAATCGGAAAACTACCTTATGGTTACTATATTAGGTTGTATATTCGCATGCGGACGAGTAGCGCGATCGCAGTTATGCCACATCGGCCGCTTACATCGGAAAAGGACTATTATATACATCAATAAATGCTTCTGAATCTTGCGGTAAAAAAATGCGTTACTAAGAATTTGAAGTAGAAATATAAATTAAACCTCATAAAATGTAACAACTAGAATTGAACTCGCCTGTTTTTTGAAACTTTAAAATTGTATATATCAATTATGTTTTCCTATACAGAATTCTGGGATAATTCAATCTGCGCAGCGTGTGATAATGTCGTCACAGCCCTCTTTAGTGAGCACATCTCAGCCAATAATCGCTTCGGTGAGCCTTGCTCCGCCTCTGTAGTGTCGGTAGATTTGTGTTGATAGTAAACTTGTATTGGATGCTTAGGGATCGACCAAACGTGCGTACATGCTTGACACGTTGAAGCGGCAGTCATAGTTTGTTTTACCTTGAGGCAGTTCATAGTCAAAAACGTTAAAAGGTCACTGCATCGCCCCATAATATGACCGTTACGATATTGGCACAAGCAATAAAAATACATTGTTTAATTAATAAGAAACAACGTCCACTAGAATGTTCCGTCACGTCCGTAATTAAACTGCAGGTCCACTAGAACCGTATCAACAACGCAATAAAGTATTCACTATTTTTCCTGTCATGCCTCGTAACGGTGTTGGTCGGTGGCGGAACGGTCTAGTGGGCGTTGTTTCTTATCAATTTATACAAATTTTAGTATATTTGTATGCGCGGTTACGGTCATGGTATGGGTTGGTGTCGATGTACGTAACCTTCGTTTCTGACCTCAGCGTGCTGTGGGGTGGGACCGGCTGAGAATAATTGGTAATTGAACCCTCCTGCCGCGCCGCTGACGTAGGAAAATATTTTATACAAAAAAATGCATATTGCCGCTCCATTGCCATTAAGGACTAGAATATGGCATTTAGCTATCTCACTCGCGCATTTGATGTTTTTCAAGATATAAAATTATTGTCTACTTCTGAAAAATGTGCTTAGGTCATTATGCGAGGTTAATATTTCAAAATATTTCAAAAAATAATAATCTATTATGACCATTGTTGTTTATACCATTGGATAAACAGCCAACGGTTTTTCCCATTTATTCTGGTAATTATAAAACAAATATTTAAACAATTTATCTTTCTAATTATTTTGAAATATTAACCTCGCAAAATGACCAAAGGAAATTTTAAAGAAGTAGACAGTCATTTCATATTGAAAAAAAAAACCCATCAAATGCGGGAGTAAGATCGCTGTGCCCGTATTCTGGCCCTTAAAATGTCATTATGCGACCTTGTCATTTTACGAACTTGTTATTTTGCTACCTCCATGTTGGCATTATGAGACGAATTCTAAATGGTTTGACGATGTCCTTTTTTGATTTGGAACAAGGGAGCAAGTGCGCACGTGATCACGTGTTGATTTAGCGTAAGGTGAAATGTTATCGTACCGTTGCCTGTGGAAGTAAAGAATAATTGAGATATTAGCGTGCGAATGATCTTGTGCTAAACCGCCTGAACGCATCTACATAATTATATGTATGATATACGAATAGTATACCATTGATTTTCAAACATATGGATGTTGGGTCAGGTACAAAAATTACGAAAGAACAATCAAGGGGCCTTTCGGCCATTTCGTTACGCAGTCCCAAACTGACTTTAAAACCGCGCAGTTCGGAAAATCAAGCGAACGTGAACGTTAACGCCCCCAGATACAGTTTGCGGTCGCGCAACATTTTTTCATCACCTAAACTGGATTGCTTTAAACAGCTAGCCGTAAGGCCCCTGATTTAACTTTATTTAAATATAAATACATTTAGGAAATACTGACAAACTCATTTAAATCCTATCAAACGTAGACTAAATGTTAGAATTGCCTTGTATTGTTTTAATCTACTTTTGATTGGGACGTTGTTGTGCGCTGATCCGACATCCACAGTTTTAAATATCTATGTAGTTTATTATGAAATAAGTTTCAATAAACGGTTCATATTTGTAATGGGAGAGGTAAAAATAAATTTTAAGCATGTTATTATGAGAAATAGGTATCTCAAGTATCTAAGAAAAGCATGATCTTAAAGGCTTATTTCAACGCCTAATTTTCACACAACGTTGACCCGGCAAAACTGTAAGTGTCGAAAAGTAAATTTTTTGTTCTAATTTGCAAGCCTACTTGTTTGACATGTGTGAAAATTTGTCGCGCGTTATCACCTTAAGTTTGCCTGTTTTATGTCCTTGACTGCTAAGTAGTTATTATTCATAGCTGTAGAAGGGGTTGGAACTTGAAAAGTTATGTTTCTTTGTCTTTATGATTGTTATGACATTTCAGAGTACACCCCAAATAACGCCGAGTCAACAGCCTTTGATAACCACGCAACCTCAACCGCATAAAGCGCAAATAGTGAATCAATCTCAACAGGTATGTTTCTTTTCGAAAAAGAATAAGCACATTATTGGCTAGACCGTTAGATAGCCCGTTGGTCCAGTTGGTAGTGAACCCAACTTCTGTGCTTGGGGCTGGCTTGGGGGCGTGGGTTCGATTCCCACCAGGGACAAACAATTATGTGATGAACATTTGTGTTTTTTCTATATCTGGTTGTTAATATCTATTTAAGTATGTATTTAAAAACTATGTATATGTATATCAGTCTCTGGCAGCCATATCACAAGCTTTGCTTAGTCACAAGCTTTGTTTGTTAGTTTGGGGTCAAATGATAGTGTATGCAAAAAAAAATAATAAAAAAATTATTAATAGCTGCTGGTCTTAGTATTTTAATTGACTCAAAAGAGACCGCAGAGAAACGCTGGATGCAGGCCGCTTCCAACCGGCCCCAAGGCGGATCAAGCGGCCAGGTTGATCCGTTGTTCCGTTGCAGCGTGAAAGAGGAACAAACATCCATACATCTATACATAGAAACTTTCGCGTTTATATTAGTAGGATTGGGCACTTATTAAATAACTTTTATTTAATTTTTTTTTAATATTTATATTAGTGAATAACATACATTTTATTGATCACATAAATGATACATTTTTTTGACAACTCTGTCAAACTGCATAGCAGTTTGACAGAGTTGTTAACTGCATAGCAGTTTGACAGAGTTGTTGCGCATAGCAGTTGTTCAAAAAGTCTGCATGGCAGACTTTTTTTTTACATCTGACTAGGCTAACTTTTGACCGCGATCTCGCCTGATTGAAAGCGATGATGCGGTCGACGATGGAGCACGTTTGCCCAGTAATAACCTATTAACCCTAGACTTGAACACTCCAAGACAAGAAAATAAAAAGTTTAAATTCAACGTTGTAATTTTATTAACAGATCGTAGTAACCAATAAGAACCCACCAGCGCTGATCAGCACGTCTTCCAGCAACCAACAGATCATAGTATCCAGCAACCAGATAATGAACTCTCCGATGAAGACCGTAGGCCACAGAGCCGTGCAGCCGCAGCGGTCTCAAGTCATCAACGTTCAGAACCAGTCCGTACAAGACAATAAGACAGCATCGGTAAGCAACTGTATACATTCTGTAAATTTGTATATATGTCGAATTTCTAGTGTAATTCCGCTTCTACGTCGTTTCGAGTACAATAAGGATTTTGGTTAAACTATTTTCTGTATAGATAATTGTGATTCTAATTTGAACCTACCCTGAATTTAAATATTAATTACATAAAAAACAAAATTAACCTAACCTGAAACAAAAAGTAATTAAATCTGTAACAAAAAATTCGTAAACGACGTAGAAGCGGAATTACACTAGAAATTCGACATATATACAAATTAAAAATGGACTTCCGCAAAGTAACGCCTGATTCAATCAACATTCTGTAAATAGTATACAGAGTGTAAGGGGAACACTCTCGAAGCCAAACGAAGGTAATTGTACTCATCATTATGAACAACTTTTACTATGGGACCAACCCTGAAATCGCGAAAAAAAATATTTGCTGTTCCATACATTTTGTCAGTGTCAATGACAGTTTTCTATAGAATAGCTGATATTTTTTTCGCGATTTCAGGTTTGGTCCCATCGTAAAAGTTGTTCATAATGATGAGTACAATTACCTTCTTTTGGCTTCGAGAGTGTTCTCCTTACATCCTGTATGTCCCTTATTTATTATATTGTTTCTTTTCTTTATTTCTAAATTTGTTTTAGAAGATATTTTGTGTGTGTTAATATGTTATAGTTAGAATTATCTTTGTTTAAGTGTACATAAAAGCGCTCCGTCTGGAAAATTCACGGCGGAATTATAATCACCGTCCAAATTTGTGCTCACCGGACAATCTCCTTCGTAGCTCAGGATTCAATCATAATTAATCACTCCCTGCGGTCGTGATTCAGTCGTTAGAATCCTACACTTGCTCGTGATTCATCACTGGCTCTCGCTTTAAATCCGTCGTTTATTCAATAATTGCATAATATACTATTTATTGTCTTGTATATACTGAAATTAGCTGCGCCCGCGGTTTCACCAGCGTAGTGATGAAAAATGGTGATGGCGATGACGATGATGAAAAGTAGCCTATGTCACTCTCTGGCTCTTGAACTATACCCATGCAAAAAATCAGGTCGATCCGTTGTAGCGTGAAAGAGGAACAAACAAACACACTTTCGCATTTATAATATTATTAGTATGATTCACAACAATTTTAGTATGCTCTTGTAGTTGTTGAATTTAACGTGTTGGAAACCAATCTGTAGAACTATATTTGGCCTTGTCTCCCTCTGACGCGTCATTGCGTATCTGATGTTTGTGAATATGGTGACTTATTAATTTCCAGAAACCCCAACAACAACCTTTGATTCGTCAAGTGATCACTCGACAGCCGATAATGGTGGGCAATACGAAAATAGGCGACAAAGAAACCGTTGTCAACCAACCAATTATTGAGGTATGTTTGCTTTTGCACGAGTAAGCCACGTTGGTCGCGGGAGGTATCGAATGGCGCTTGTAATTGGAGACTCAAAAGTTATTCGTACAATTTGCGCCTAGGATTGGTCCCCACTAAAAAGATTATGCAGAAAATTTAGAATTCAGCTGAAAAGGCTAAACAAAACATTTTCTTTAAATATAATTTTATTTTTCTTATTTTTCTCAGCAAACATTTTCATTTGATACCTACCCATATCGTGGGGGTGCAGAAAAAATTACTGGTCCACCATCTTTGGGAGTCCGCCATATTGAATTAAGACTGACGTCACTTAGCTAATCATGCATTGTCATCCGAACTAAATGTATTTGCAAAATTTCAGCTCAATCGGTTGGAGATAACAGTTTAAAATTCAGTTGCATGATTTGACCCAAACTAAACATGTCAAATAAAATAAAATCTAGTAATAAATTATTCAATTAAAAAATACTTTTTAAAACAATCTTTTTCGTATTCTTCTCAAACCCTTTCATTTGATACCCATATCATGATGGTAGATAAGAACATTTTGTCCGCCATCTTGGGGCGTCCGCCATATTGAATTTATCATCTAGATGATATATTAACGATCTAGATGAGAAATTCAATATGCCCAATAGACCAAGGTCGATAATTTTTGAAACAAAAAAAAATAGTAGTAGGATGAAACCCATTAGAAAAGGAGGGGAATATGATAAAAATTAAAGGAAAAATAAATTACGGGCGATCTGAGTTCGGGAAAGGGAGGGGGTGAGTTTTTAAGGGTAAAAAATGGTTTATCTTGATTTCCGGTAAAACTACAAGTCCTATGAAAAAAAGTTAAATCGCAAAGTTGTAGGTAATAAAAAGATCTACAACTTTTATATATACAATTTTTTTACATAACCTCAAAATTTATGTGAAAAATTCAAATAACCAAGTTTTTGGTTTTTTAATTTTATTTATTTCAAAAATTATTATTTTGTTTACGAAATTTGGTGAAAACTTACCTTTTTATGTCCCAAATACACTGTAATTTATTTGATTTAAAATATTTATTTTTTCACCTTTATTTTGACTTAATATCAAAAAAGCACCATAATTTTCAATCGAAAATTCTCGTGTCAAAATATTAGCTTTTTCTAAAAAGTCGGTGTGCTTTTTGTTCGTTGAAATCTCTACTTTCTGATGGTTAAAAAAAAAAAATACATTACAATAGTAAATGTTCTCAGAAAATGCAAAAAATCGAAATAAACTCTAATTAAAAAAAAAAAAAATTATCACTATGTACAATTTTGAGCTATTTATTAAAATGTACACTTTAATTATTCAAAAAACGTAAGATTCCATATTACATTGATAACCGAAAAAATTGTAAATCGAAATATACTACTGTAAATAACAAACAAATTAGTTAATAAATTTAATAATTAATAAGACATCTACAATATTTCGAGAAAGTTGTATAATCTTCTTTAAATAATATTTGTAGATGCCTATTTATTACTGATATAAGTAAAGGGTTAGGTCAGGGGGAAGTAAAATCCATAATCCTTTCAGCAACTTTACAGTATATTATAATATTATCCTTAAAGCTTTTAGCACTTTCCCATTGATATCCTTTTCCATTACATTTCATAATTAACGCTTATTCGTATTGATCTTTTGGTCCTTTTAAATCAATTAAATTCAAATAATCATGACATTTCTTTTCTCAAACCAGGTTCTGGAAATGTAAAGGATTTATTTTTCAAGTCTAACAGTTTCAAACATGAATCCTTCAAAAATATTGTTGCATTTCTGCATTGTTTTTCCGATTGCGATACAACATCTGGATTTGCCGGAAAAGGAAAGAAAAGTATCGTAAATTCATTATTAGACGCAAAAAAATTGTCAAATGAAAGATGATTTAATTTTTGCCGACTGATATTTTTGAAATCTTAATTGATTCAGTGTTGTTTTTTCATTTTTACATTTATAAATAGATTTGATTAACTGTAATCCATTTTTTTTATATCTTCTTTACTTGAATCTTTATTATAAAAAACATTGGCCAAATTTGACAAATTTTTTGCGTCTAATAATGAATTTACGATACTTTTCTTTCCTTTTCCGGGAAATCCAGATGTTGTATCGCAATCGGAAAAACAATGCAGAAATGCAACAATATTTTTGAAGGATTCATGTTTGAAACTGTTAGACTTGAAAAATAAATCCTTTACATTTCCAGAACCTGGTTTGAGAAAAGAAATGTCATGATTATTTGAATTTAATTGATTTAAAAGGACCAAAAGATCAATACGAATAAGCGTTAATTATGAAATGTAATGGAAAAGGATATCAATGGGAAAGTGCTAAAAGCTTTAAGGATAATATTATAATATACTGTAAAGTTGCTGAAAGGATTATGGATTTTACTTCCCCCTGACCTAACCCTTTACTTATATCAGTAATAAATAGGCATCTACAAATATTATTTAAAGAAGATTATACAACTTTCTCGAAATATTGTAGATGTCTTATTAATTATTAAATTTATTAACTAATTTGTTTGTTATTTACAGTAGTATATTTCGATTTACAATTTTTTCGGTTATCAATGTAATATGGAATCTTACGTTTTTTGAATAATTAAAGTGTAAATTTTAATAAATAGCTCAAAATTGTACATAGTGATAATTTTTTATTTTTAATTAGAGTTTATTTCGATTTTTTGCATTTTCTGAGAACATTTACTATTGTAATGTATATTTTTTTTTAACCATCAGAAAGTAGAGATTTCAACGAACAAAAAGCACACCGACTTTTTAGAAAAAGCTAATATTTTGACACGAGAATTTTCGATTGAAAATTAGGGTGCTTTTTTGATATTAAGTCAAAATAAAGGTGAAAAAATAAATATTTTAAATCAAATAAATTACAGTGTATTTGGGACATAAAAAGGTAAGTTTTCACCAAATTTCGTAAAAAATAATAATTTTTGAAATAAATAAAATTAAAAAACCAAAAACTTGGTTATTTGAATTTTTCACATAAATTTTGAGGTTATGTAAAAAAATTGTATATATAAAAGTTGTAGATCTTTTTATTACCTACAACTTTGCGATTTAACTTTTTTTCATAGGACTTGTAGTTTTACCGGAAATCAAGATAAACCATTTTTTACCCTTAAAAACTCACCCCCTCCCTTTCCCGAACTCAGATCGCCCGTAATTTATTTTTCCTTTAATTTTTATCATATTCCCCTCCTTTTCTAATGGGTTTCATCCTACTACTATTTTTTTTCACTTTTTACCATTTTTGAAGGCTTCGACCCTGGTCTACAAGCAAATAATGGGATGTGACTTCCCAAGCACTTTGGTCCTAGGACCTAAGTGCTTGTACAAATCCGACGAACTCAAACTCGACGGGGTTACGTCGTTTCGTTTAGGGAGTTCTTATGGCTACCTTCTGTCTCCATCATCAGACCAGCTCGATGGTACCATAACATTGTATTGTCACTGAACTTACATAAGTGCCAAATTTCATCTCAATTGTTTTTTTTTTATAGAATAAGTGGCAAGAGTTGAAGATTTTTCCCACACATACGAACATAATAACAGGGCAAGTTGAATAAAAGCTTGTAAAAACACATCTGCGCCAGTAACTCGCCTGATGGTTACAGTGACAGCTGATAATAAAGCACGTTAAAATAGATAGTACGAAGTTGTATTCTATTGTTTGATTTTTTTTGTTTGTTTGGCACGAACATCTCTGACGCGATGTACCAGGCTGGAGACCGTCAGAGATGGAAGCAGATTTGTCGCCAAATTCCAAAATATCGGGAGCATCACGACGCTCAGCATTGAGCAAACGAACTGAGGAGGAGGAGGATTTTTTAATACCGATTGTAACGATTTTCAAGCAGCAAAAGCCCGTCCTGGCGCCAGCTCCCACGCCGGTCGCGTCGGTGGTCAAACCAGCACCATCAGCCACGCCACCGCCGCTGCAACCTACGCAAGAGGATACACCGTGGATATGCCATTGGAGAGGCTGTGGAAAGTAAGTTATATCGCTATAAGGTCCAATCTCTTCCAGCAGGCCTAGAACGCGAGCTGTGTTAAAATGTTCATCATCATCACCAGCCAGAAGACGTGCACTGCTGAACATAGGCTTCCACTTTAAAACTCCAAACATAACGACAGCCTGCCTCCAATGTCAGCGACTCTTACGATGTTGTCGGTCCACCTAGTGGGAGGCCTACCTACGCTGCGTCTTCTGGTTTTTGAAGAAGCAAGGTTCTTGAGTGGAGACCGTGGTCTCCACTCAAGAACCTTCATCGGATTCATCTTTGTTTTCTGTATCCATTCCTTTTGCCCCGCGAGAAAAAACAGACGTATCCGTATGTTAGCTTTGTCGCGTCTACGCGCAGAAAAAAAGGTGGATACAATTTTATTGAGCGATGGTGGCCGAGCGGTAGCTTGTACGCTTTACAATCTGACGGCACCCGGTTCGACCCTCGGTCCTGCAGCTATGATTTATTCAGTACTTCAGTAAATTATGTGCAGTTTCTATGCCCTCGCTCAAAAACTATGAACGTAAACATCGTGAGGAAACCGGTATGTACAAGAACCTCAAACGTTCAAAGGCGTATGACATTCACCAACATGCACTGGGCCAGCATGGTGGATTACGGCCTATCCTCTCTCTCTCTCTGAGAAAAGGCCTGTGTCCCAGCAGTGAGAACATGATACGCTGATAATCATGACAATTTTATAGCGGCAAATAAAAAGACAAATGCCATAATACGTAACGATTGTTTATTGGTTTATTGTCACCTACCCTAGTCACGTACCTGGGTATGTCATAAAACTGCGACCAGAACCACCGGAAGATGAGCAGTAGGGTCCTATTAGTACATGATTAATGTACCGCGATCCCCAAGCCGCCTGCCAAGCGTGGGGATAATGGCAAAATCCCATCTAAGAGTTAGGCCTGGAGTTTTGGCGCCAACGTGGAAAAAAACATGTCGGCTCGTTGGATTATTTTCATAAACTTGTGTATTATCGAGTGTTAATGTGTAAATAGTGAATTATTACTTATTAAGTGCTCATAAACGTGCTCGAGTGTGGGTTAACGTGATATAACGAGGTGAAAAAAGTCTTTTCGTGTTGTTTCCAAAACTCTTGTAAATCTCCACCACTTAGAATAGAATAGAATAGAATATCATTTATTATCATAAAGTCACATTCATAATAATTTTTATAAAAAAAAATATATACTACAAATGCTCCTATTATGGACTCGTCAATTTAGTGCACAATTTTTTTTTTATTGTAAGTAAGTAAGAACCATTGAGTCTCGCTCAGCAAACGAAAATTTTAACCATAATGAGGGTAGATCTATGCGCGTCATAGCGATAAATAAGTCGGCTGTATAAGGGCCTCGTCAGACTAGTACACTTAAGCATAAGTAAAAAAGTCATTAAAATAAATACATTGAAAATACTAAAACTAATTCAGCTGTATAGGGGCTTTGTCAGACAACAACATTAAAATTAAACTATTGAAAGTGAAAATAAATAAATCAGTCAAGACACAAAAATAAAATACTATATAATCAATAAATAACTAAACTTGAATCTCTAACAATAATTGATAATCCTTATAGTCATTGGTCAGAAACTCAGATACTGTGTATACAGACTTAGATAGAAGCAAATTCTTCACATTGGCACGAAACTTTCCCTCTGCTTTTATTTGTTTTACTTTACAGGGGCATGAGTTTGACTTGACCGTGACTTACTTTGCTTGACTCTGACTGTGACTATGACTTGTTTGATGCTTTTAATTCGTTCTTACGTGAGTAATTCCCGTGTAATATAAATAAAATGTATGAAAACCACGTTAGTTACTATGTAAACATGTTTAATATTACGACTAAAGGACATTGAATCCACGGTCATGAAAATTTTAACAAAAAAAAGAGGTAGGCGTTTGTTTGGTAGTTGACGTTACTGTTACTGGCTGATGATACGTTTGTTTGTGTCCAGGGCATTCCCTAACGCTGGCGAGGTGTTCTCTCACTGCGCGCGCGTGCACTGCCCGGGCGGCGCGGGCGGCGAGGCGCCGTGTCTGTGGGCGGAGTGTGACCGCGTGCCCAGACGGACCTTCGCGCTCCTCAACCACCTCACCGACAAACACTGCTCGCCGCAAGTCAGTACCAGCGGGCTCATTATAGCAGTTTGATTGTGATCGAGATTGCATGCCGTCCCGTTCGTATCAACTTACTCGCACCACGCGCGTGAGTGAGATGGTACGCGATCGTGATCACAATCCGAATCACGAACGGACATCCAGTACCACGGCTGCTCCCAGCATATATGACTACTCCTGTTTTTAATGTTTATCTGGACTTATCACGTGCTATTTAATTTAGGTAAAAATATGTACCTTTCGACCATGTTACAATGGCCGTGGTCACGAGCTGACTGAAAACTGCGGGTGAGTCCGGCGCGAAGAGCGGGTGTTTTGTTCTCCTACCCTCACTTGATCTTGAAAAATCGCAGAGTTGTCACTACGACACACAACACTGACTGTATCGGTAACTATACTCCGTTTACAAATCTTAGATATTTTATGTAAACAAAGAAATGTCACGAAAAGGCACTGTCTAAGTGACATTCCAGTTGCTAAAAAAATTTTTCACCTATGAAAAATACTAGCTGCGCTCCGCGGTTTCAGCCGCGTAGTGATGGAAAAAGGTGATCATGATGAAAAGTAGCCATGTCGAGTGACATAGGCTATCATCATTATCACCTTTATCAATATTGTAAACTACCATTAAGAAAGATATTTTTTGCACAGGTAACCCCTTTGTTAAAAATATCTAAGATTAGTAAACGGAGTATATGAGCATCGGCGCAAAGTTGCTAGTCTATCGGTTTTTTATCGGATACATTTCGGAGAGTGTGCATTGTATCTGCATGATCTAATTCTTTCCTGCCTATTTTTCTATTGGACTGCCAGAGTAGGCACGAAAATCGACACTGCTTTATGGTTGATATTTCGGAAACCCGTACAAAGTGCTTTGATTCCACTTTTTCTGTGTGAACTTCTAGTCTGTAGAATGCGCTGCTTTAATGGGTGTTCCCCGATAGTTACACCCTGGGTGTCTTCTAGGCAAGCGTTATCCACCACGTACACACACCTCAACACCACACACAGGTGTGTGTATGTGTGTGTGTGTGTGTGTGTGTGTGTGTGTGTGTGTGTGTGTGTGTGCGTACGTGTGTGTGTGTGCGTGCGCGTGTGTGTGTGTGTGTGTGTATGTGTGTGAGTGAGTGAGTGCGTGCGTGCAAACTTTCGTAACTAATTTGGTCAGAGTACTTATATACCTTGCACTGAGCTAGCGTGGTGGATATGGCCCAATCACCCTTTCGGGGGTAGGCTAAAAGTCCAGCTGTTAAAAGGCTGATTATGATGATGATGACCTATATACCTTAGCTGAAATCGGCGCGCCATTTCTGGCTCCGTTGAGTGCAGGTAGTGGAAGACCAATCCTACTAATATTATAAACGCGAAAGTTTGTATGTATGGATGTACGGATGTTTGTTCCTCTTTCATGCAAAAACTATTGAATGGGTTTTAATGAAAGTTTACAATAATATAGCTTATACATTAGAATAACACAAAGGCTATAATATGTAGTAGCGAGGCCGAAGGCCGAGCTCTGTGCGTACGAAGTTGCGAGTTTCAGCTAGTATTAATATAAATGTACAAAATGGATAATCTATTTTGTACATTTCTTTTAGTCAACATCTCGCTGCTACCGCGTAAGGCCGCCCCAATATATTTAATTTTATCATTTTCTCGTTCTCGTTGCAGGCGCTTAAAGCGATGTACAACACGCGGCGTCAGTTGGCCGCCGAAGCCGAGGCCAACAAGCCCGTGTCGCTCGGGTACCCGCCCAACGCTGCGCTCGCGGCGCTAAACAAACACGCAGCGGATATGTTCAACCCGAGGGAACTCATGGTAAGAACCAAAGAAGCTAGTTTTCAACAAGTTAAATTTGAACTCTTTCAAAAACCTCATAAATGGTCTGAAATCTTCAAACGGCTCAAAATTTTTTTCTGAATCATACCAAAGAACATTCTCGATGAAATCACCTATCAAGCAAACAAAAAAACCATCAATATCACACTTCGTTCGAATAAACAGTGGTCACCAGTTATACAACCACAGACCTATGTCTAAGTAGACTTCAGAAGCGGTCCAAACTTTATGAAAACTAAACGTGTCAAATTGTTCGTACCTAAAAGTACTTACCTGTAAAAAGAAATATCTTTATTCTGTTGGCCAATTCTATTTGTGGTATTCTTACAAGTCAGTATTGCATAATTACCCATTTTCGTTTCAAACTGACACGTGTTGTCGCTGCACCGATTGAGCAGACTGATTTTAGCTAAACTAAATTACGACGATTAATCATAATTGTATTGGAAATTTGACATGAAAGGTAGGTCGACTTGTGGTGTCTACTTGGGCATAGGTCTGTGTATACAACTGAGTACACAGTTTCAGCTAGTGGAAGTGCGAACTGACCACTAGCAATTTTTTTTTACTGGCAAGTTCATTTATTGCCTGAACAAAATACAAGCTTAACACTAAAAAAAACAGTTGGACTGCCCATAGACAATATAATTGAAGACCGTGTCTAAGACGTTGGGTAATTTTTAACGGGAATCTTATGGATGTTATATTTCATTCAATACCTTAATCTTAGACTCCGCTACAATAGTAAAACAAATTACAGGTTATTACCATCGATATACAATACATATAGAGTCACAATCTCTAAATGAAAACAGTCTAAAAGCGTCGTAGTACATACCTAGAAATCATTTATATAATTCACAAAGCCACATTTACTCCAATTGAGACGTTATGTCGCTTGCATAGTGCTTAACGTCGCTTGTCCGCTATGTCATCGTAGCACTGGCATCGCGTGGCGTTGTAGTCGGATCGCGGTTGACTCACAACTAAACAAAAAACTAAGTTCTGGTTCGGATATTTTTTGCACGTTTGTGACTCTTTGAGTATTGTATTTTGATGTTTATTACAGATTATTGGCTTTGAATATCCTACGTATATGTTACGTTTTCAGCTTAGTGTTATGTAACATTGTCATATACATTTCTTACCGTGTGAAGTGCAGTATTCACGCTTCTTTCAACTACATTTTGGTTTATTTTCGTACTGCTTTTGTGACACTACAACGAGGGAACTGCCAATGCTCTGAGCAGCTTCTGTTCTGGGGTTTAACTCACAATGTCATGTTACAGTGCTAACAGACGCACGAACGCGGCTGACCTCAACCACCGTCTGACCAATGGGAGAGAAAGAGAGGGAAATATGATATTCTTACTCTTTCTCTCCCGTTGGTTGGACGGCGGTCCGTCAGCCGCGTTCGTGCATCTGTTAGCACTATTAATATCGAATGGGCGATTCAGATTTATTCGATTTGATCTGTTTATCTGATTAAAAACGTTCAAGAAACATGTACAAAATTACAAACTAAAAACAAAACTGTACATTGAATTTCGGAATGTGAATGAGTTAAACTGAGATCATTAGTGCTATTAATTCGATTATTCGATTTGTTACTTGACGATAAATAAATGGACATATATTCCACAGACTTTGATACAATAGGCATGTGTCCTAATTTTTATTAAATAATTAATATCTCATAACTAAGCTGATCATAAATTGAGCCTAGCCAAGAAAACAAAATTAAAATATATTCATAAATTAATTAGTTATAAGTATTTTAATTTGATGGTAGAAAAGAGCACGTGATGACGTCAAGCCGTGCGCGCGCCATACAAATGCTATACTGACTCACGCTTTGCGGGAAAAGGACAGAGACTCAGCTCTCTATCCCTACAGAAAACTTTAAATGCTCATATCTCAAAGATTTATCAGCTAATTTAATTTATTTTTTCAGTATATTTGATGTATTTAGTTATATCCTTCGCTAAACCTTTTATTAGTAAAAATGTAATAAATTAAACATTAGAACCATCGAGATACAATACCTATAGAATCCCAAACTAAGTGAAAACAGTCAAAAATCATCCGAGTGTTCATGTACATACCTAGACATCAATTATAATTAGTTCGCAATACCACATTTACTCCAATTTAGACATTATGTCGCTTGAATAGTGTTCAACGTCAGTTTTTTTTTCTTTTTTTTTTTCTTTTTATAAATAATATGTTTGCGTTTGACCACCATCACGCCTGATGTTAAGCGATGATGCGGTTGCCTTATAACTAACCAAAAAGCGCTATGCGTAGCGTGCGGCTAATTTTTGTTCGGACAATTTTTTGCACGTTTGTGACTCTAAAGGTATTGTAAAGGGTGTCTCAGTAAGAGTGCACTTTTCCATTTTAAAATAAAAACACGTAAGTTATGAGAGAGTTGTGATATTTTTATTGAATTGTAAAGAAGACAATACATGTTCCGATTAAGTATGGAATAAAATATCCAGCTAATGGCCCCCACGGCTCTGATGACAGGCCAATATTCTTTTCATGAAATTTTCCATGACTTTTACACAGAGATGTGGCTGTATCTCACCGATGACGCGTTGGATCTCTGATTTGAGCTTAGGAATTGTTTCTGGTTTATTCGCATAAACCCGAGATTTCACAAACCCCTAAAGAAAAAAATCGCACGGCGTAAATCGCACGATCTTGGTGGCCAGTTGACACCAGAATTTCGTGAGATAATGTGTTCTGAAAATCGTTGCTGCAATAAGTCGATTGTTTCATGCGCGGTGTGGCAGGTGGTTTAGTAAGCGCTCCATTTTTAATAATCGGAATAAACATAGTGACAGCCGTCAAATTTCTGAGTTGCCACATGCACGAAAAAAATATATGCTAAATTTAAAAAGTGCAATCTTACTGAGACACCCTTTATATCGATGATTAGGACACATGCCTATTGTCAATTCATTCGATTCTGTTTCATCAATGCACAATCGCCCTTCGATTATCATGTCATAATACACTAACACGCACACGCGTGCAAGGTGTGACGTCACTAACGTGTATGTGTGTGCGTACAGAACAGGGCCGAATTGAGTCGACCGACCGCACCGGAGCCTGTCACGGTGAGAATGGCTACGCGGGTAACCACACGCTTTTGTTAACGTCCTCGACGCACATTTGGAGGCTTGATTTTATTTCCAATTGGACCATTTTAAAATAAATGTACAGGGTTATCGGATAGATGACGGACATAATTCGAGAATATAAAATTTCGGCTCACATGGTACGATAAAAAAAAAAAAAAAAAAAAACAGTTGTAAACATCTAAGTTGCGCAAGCACACGTGCAAAGACGTAAAAAGCGACTACGCGGGTTAGATCATTATCATCTCTCACAATTGACCTTTTCTATCAATTGGCTCTGCAAATATGCCAGTGCTAGTAGATTTTAGTTCAGAAAGCTAGTTTTTTCTGGTTCGGAAACGTACTGAAAACACAGCAAAAGCATGTCTATCGTCCAACTGAACATCCTATATTATCGAAACGACCTTACTTATAAACGTTACTTAAAAGTTAAACAATGCTTAAAATTGCTGTCAACTTCTCGTTGACGGAAATTGTCACAGGTGAAAACAAAACAGAGCAATTTTAAGCTATGCTTACCTTAAGTAACGTTTATAAGTAAGGTCGTAAGTTTCGTGGCAATTGGTGTGACAAAATAGATGATTTTACGCTCTTGCTTCCTGCAATGCGCCTTATGGCACGCCTCAAGTCAACCTCAACTAGCGGAGGCTCCAAACAATCCTGCCGCGCTTCTCGCGTGTCGACAGTTTTTTTAATTCTATCCTCTTGAGAAATTTCTGGCGCCGCAAGTATTGTACATTTGCCAGCCTTAACTATTGCAATGTTTTCAAGTTTTATTAGATATCGTCCTACAATTCATCTTTAAATCTTTAATAAAGAGGTACAATATTGAACGTATCGTATACTGAAAAAGAGTCCATCCATTTAGTTCGTTGAGTGTTAATGTCATTTTTCTATGAAACAACTGATTTTGTTTTGAGATATCAGGGTTGGTCCTAAAGTGAAAGCAGTTCATAATGATAAGTATAGTTATATTGAATAATGTCTGTCGTCTAGAGATACACCCGGCATTAATGTCCTAAGTGCGAGCGAGAGCACAATGTCGCCATTTTTATATATCAACCCGTGCCATGGCTCATAGTCTACCAAAAACAAATTTAGCAGACTTGTAGCCTAAAAAACCAAAAGTGGCAACACTTGTTCCACATCTGAGCCTCTGAATGTGCTGTCTCAGTCGCTATAGAGTTAATTCGCTTTTATAAAATAGAACAATCATTTAATTTAATAAAAGAAATAATAATTTTAAGGGCTTAACTCAACGCCCATATTCACACATCTTTGACCCGGCAAAACTTGAGAGTATGAATTATTGTTTTTGTTATGTTAGCATACAAGTTTTACATAATCAAGGTTAAGTAACTTATTGAAATAGGAGCGATGGTGGCCGAGCGGTGTCAATTTTGAGGCAAAAAATAAAATTGAAACATTTACAATTTAAAACAATTTCTTTAGTAGAATCGGGGCCCTGGGGCCTTACGGACAACAGCTAATTGCGGCACCTAATCCGCTCAGTTGGAAAATCACGCGACCGCAAACCGTATCTGGGCGGTATAAGCTTCACGTTCGCGTGATTTTCCAACTGAGCGGATTAGGTGCCGCAATTAGCTGTTGTCCGTAAGGCCCCTGGTGTGCATTGGAAACGCCATAATTAACAATGTGGTAGTAATATACTACACATAAAAACACGAAAGTATTTATAGTATGATAGTTAGGTTTTCAATTTGTTGTTTTTTATTTTAACGTTTGGTAGTAATAGTTTTAGGTTTTAAATATTTTTCATGTAAATAAAATAATATAATATTTTACAAATATTCAAACCTAAAAATAAAACATATTACACAAAATACTAAAACAATATATAATAATAGAACTAGTCCCTTTTTTCAGTTACGGCTTGTTCTTAATCATGTGTTACTGATTAACAACTAAAAAAAAACCATTATAGTCAGTTTTTGTGAGTTTTGCCGGGTCAAAAATGTGTGAAACTTAGTCGATGAGTTAGCACCTTAAAGCGACTTGCGTTGTCTGTGTTTTAAAATGCTTTTTGTTTCACTTCAAACGCCATCTATTTTTCATTGTGTGCTGCTATCGTTGTTTTGGTTGTTGGTATTTCCCTAGTTATGTTATAAAAACATCAGAATTATTTTAGCTATATTGTTGATTGATAGATTACAAGTCTCGGCTAACCGGCCAATACCAGGGGCTACATTTTTGAATCGCTCGTATGAATTAGGCACGAAAATACAGGGTGTAAGGGGAACACTCTCGAAGTCAAAAGAAGGTAATTGTACTCATAATTATAAACCACTTTTAGTATGGGACCAACCCTGAAATCGCGAGTGTCAATGACCGTTTTCTATAGAACAGCTGATATTTTTATGCGATTTCAGGGCTGGTCCCATTCCCATAGTAAAAGTTGTTCATAATGATGAGTACAATTACCTTCTTTTGGCTTCGAGAGTGTTCCCCTACACCCCATATAATTCGTTTATTTTTTATTTAGGAATTGGCTTGCCTTTGACCGTCTACTAGCCTGATGTTATTCGATGATAAACCTACAGATAGATTATAGAAATGGGGCAATTGAATGACATCCTCACCTCACCACAGTAGATATAATAAGCTAATGCAGTACTTTGACTTTAAACAAACGCCCGAATCGAGTGACGTAATCAAACTAGCGCCCCTTCAACCGCCCGCTACGATACTTCACGGTACGTTCAGAGCGACAGTCGCGCGCGCCGCTTCATTGAGATTCGCCGTGAGTGTGTCGTCAGTCAACGATTGTCGACGATCCAAAGCTCACCGAACACCTAGGGGGTTAGACAAGACCCATTTTCTGTTAGCGTTAACGCCTGCGGAAAGGTGAAATTGTATGAAAATGACATTGACAATGACATTAGCTTGAGAGATATTATCTCAAGCTAATGTCATTTTCATACAATTTTATATTTCCGCAGGCGTTAACGCTAACAGAAAGTGGGTCTTGTCTAGACCCCCTAGAGCCGCTCAATATGCGCAGAGACGTTGGGGATCTCTGTATCTTTTATCGCATTTACAACGTTCTGTGTTTCAAAGAACTGTTTGATCTGATGCCGGCGTCACGGTTTCATCATTGTATTAGCCGCCACCGCCTGAAAGTCCACCCACATATAGATGGAAATAGCACACTGTGCGATTCACACGATCTTTCTTGCCTCATACCTGCAAAATGTAGAATGAAGCTACCTTTAGCGGTGTTTTTGAGAAGCTACAACATGGGGTTCTTCAAAAAGCTTGTTAATAGAGTCGGCAACGTATTTGTGATGCATCTGGTGTTACAATATCCATAAGCGAAGGTGACTGCTCACAATCAGGCGGCCCGTCTACTTATTTGCCACTTGTGGAAATCACGAGTGAATCGGTTTCTTCTAGGCAAGCGTCCTCCACCGTAGACCGCATCATCGCTTAACATCAGGCGAGTTGGCGGTCAAAAGCAATCCTATTAATTATTAAATAAAAAGTCAACAAAATAATGAACATTATAGTAGCAACCCTAGCCCTGTGACCGACAGGAGGCATTCAATTCAAGGACACGTCCGAGTCGAACTACTGCTTTAGCTTATACTGGGTGACCGGTGAGACAGCGGAAATATTCGAAGATATCAATGTACACATCATTAAACAACTTTTACTGTGGGACCAATCCTAAAATCGCGAAACAAAAATCAGCTGTTCCATACAGTTCGTCGAGTGTCAATGAACTTTTTTGTATGGAACAGCAGATTTTTATTACGCGATTTCTGAGTTGGTCCCATACTAAAAGTTGTTTGTAATGATGATTACAATCTTCGACCAAAATGAATGGACGGGCCCTAACCATTGAATTTGCTCTGTAAAAACGAGTCAAAACCATCGGACATATACTTCAACACGTAATTATAAAAATGTACAGTATGGTTGTTACGAAAAATAGATACTGGTTTTATTTGTGTATTTACAATTTAGGTAAGCATACGAATGCATACTTTTGTCAGATGTTTCGTTATACTCAATAGACTCGTGTTGCACTTCCTACGGCTAGAGACAGACTGAAATGAAGTGAGTGCTGGCGCTCATTTTGTAGTCTTCAAAAATGCGCTTCTACTGGGTCCGTTCATTCATTTTATTTTGGTCGAAGTTTACAATGATATTCCCGATTATTTCCACTGTCACACCAATTGCCCAGTATATCTACTGTGTCGTCATTTCTGTGCCGCTTGCAGTATGTCGTCAGTCCTACATTTCAGTACATTACAACGTACGCCACGCTCCCGTCCCGCCCACGCCCCGCCTACGCCCCGCCTACGCCCGCGGTGTACCCATACCATAATTGATATCGTAGATTGTTAAAGAAACGGTAGTTAAAATTAACCAATAGTCAAGGGCCTTACGGATACCTGTTTAAGCGATTCAGCAGTGCAAGTACCGTTCTTTATCGATCGTTTAATTCGATAAAATGCCACAGAATCGATCATAGTGAGTACTGATCAAATAGAATTTTATCGAATTTGACGAGCTCAGCTTGTTATATTTGACGATCGATAAAGAACGGTACTTGCACCCCTGTTTAGGTGATGCGAAAAGTTGCGCGACCGCAAACCGTATCTCGGGTGGTTAAGGTTCACGTTTGCGTGCTTTCCGCACTACGCAGTTTGGAGCCCGCGTTAAGAGGTAGTCGTAAGGCCCCAGTTTTGTGATTCCGCTAGTTTTTTTGTGAGTTTGGCTTTGTGTGTGTTTGTTTTTTTACCAGCATGTTAACTAAGAAACTTGTTTGATATTAGTTCTGGTACAAAAGCATTTTATTTTGACGCAGGACGAAAACGAAGGTCCAGTTACGAAGAGTATAAGATTGACGGCAGCTCTCATATTGAGGAATATTGTGATCTACTCTAATACTGGACGACGGTAAGTTTCATCTAATTATACACTGATGTTACCGATAACCGATGGGGAAGAAACAATGACAGCTAGTCCTTTACCCTCCGCGATGAAATTTTAGATTTTGATAGCCCGTTGGTAGTGATCCTGCCTTTGCGCTTGGGGGCGTGGGTTCGATTCCGACCTAGGGCAAACATTTATGTGATGAACATTTGTGTTTGTTCTGTTTTTGGGTGTTAATATCTATTTAAGTATGTATTTAAAAAATAGATATGTATGTATGTGTATCAGTCTTAGCAGCCATATAGCTTTTTTTGGCTGAAATTTGCTTAGTTTGGGGTCTGATGACCGTACCGTGTGTGCAAAAATGTTCCGAATATTTATTTTTTGTTCCGAATATTTAAATGATTCAATATTTTCGAGCCTCCAATAACAAGCGCCATTCGATCTGAAAAATCTAAGTGATGTGACGCGAGATTGGTCATTGACCCCTCTAAACTGACCGCTTCTGTCAGCTGATTGGGTCATCAAATCTGCCAGTAGATCTGTTAACGGATCGGATTGGTATATTTTTTTTTTGCTGTGAAACTTCTATTGGTGCTCTTTGGCTGTAGAACCGACTCACAGAAAAGAAAAGTAAATAGAACGGAAATGAGAAGGAAAATCTGTCGCCAGGCATTATGACAGAACCTTGCTTGAACATTCTTATTTATATCAACGCGTCGAACTCCGCATCCTAAGAACTTGGATCTTACCTCTTTGGGTTAGGTCTCGAAGTTCTTTGTCCGCATCACAGTTGCTAACTGATTTCGAATGACTGACGTTCCGTTTATATGGGTTACCAAGCCATACCATACCAAGCTTGACTTCCTACCCCTGAATCATAGGCATGTTTACTATGTATTTCCCATCTTTCGCCCTCGTAGTTGTTTTTTGGAAGTATTATGAATATTGTGTATGTATATTTCTTTTACAGACAACTCCGGTCGTACGAAGCGCACCTCGCTTGCATCGCGCTCAGTAGCGTAGAAGCATCTCGAACGATCGCGCAAGTTCTGTACGATATGAACAATATTTGAGAATCGCTTAACGGGCACCCGCCCAACGAGCCTCCGACGTGGGCTTTGTAAATACTGCTGTCTAATGTTTGAGAAACACTGGACTCAATGAGAAGTGAAAAACTGTTTTTTTTTTGTGTGTGAAAACTGATATGGTGACAAATTAATAAGTTCTGGAGATAATATGCGGCCTTATTATAGAAGTTTGTTCGTGATCGAGATTGCATGCCGTCCCGTTCGCATCTATTTCGCACCACGCACCACGCACCACGTGCGTAAGTGAGATGGCACGCGATCTCGATCACAATCCGAATCATCCATAATAAAGCATAATATGGTTTGATTAACAAGTGCAGTTGTCCTTTAAATCCATAATTTGTTACTCCCCAATTCATTTTTTTTTGTCTTAGGTTAAGCTGTAAAAACAACACTACGTGCGGATGACTTGAAAATTTCCCGTTTTAGTTGGAGAATGTGTCACCTAGCAAACTGTTTTTCTATAGCCTCTTTGTATTATTTATTTCTAGCTTTAGCCCGCGGCTTTAACCGTGACAGTTTCTGACTTGAAATTGATTGGATTACACATTTTTCTAATTAATAGAGCATTTAAATCACCTTAATCTGATTTTGATGCCATCTTGATCAAAGTTAGACATATATCACACTGACATCTCTCACACTGACACCTGTCACACTGACATCTGTCACTCTGACATCTGTTGCTTTCTTCGTGAATGTGCTCAAATGTGGGCGAGTATCGTACGCTCACCATCAGTAGTGATTATATCATAATAAGATGAAACGTGTATTTTCGTTTTGTTTCCAATACTAAATAGTAAACTCTAGTAAAGACTTTTCTGGGGTATGATTTGGACTGACCGTGACTTAGCTTGGCTTTGACTTGTTTGATTATAAAAAAAAATTAACGATGAAAAAAAAAGAAACAACCGCTTGTCACTATTCATTTATTATAATGTTAAAAATATTCAAAGTCATATTGCATTTATAATTTTATTAGTATTCTAGACTATTTCGATGGTTTCGTATTTCGTTCATTGTATGGCCGGTTCCAAATAAATACTGATACTATAAATATCTAAATACTACTTAAATTTTGGTGTCAATTCAGACTAAATTTAGTTGTTAAACTAAATTAAATTTAACAGCTCTAAAAGTTACGCCATCCTTTTCTAACGTATTCAAACGAATAGAGGCGCAGATACTGTGTGTACTTACAACAAAATCGGCAAATTGGTAACGACAATTTATATTATCTTTGGTAACTACATACTAAAAACAGGCGGTCTTAACCGAGGCAGGCGGTGTTGTTTACTAATCTTTTTTAAAGAGTTTTGGTCTGTTTTTACTGATTTCTAAATTAAACGCTGTAAATATGCAGTATTTTTGTACCTAAATTGTATTTTATGATAATACTGTATTCTGTTGTACTTGGAAAGTGAAACCCATGTGGGTATTGTGTGAGTAAATAAGCAGATTATTTCTAAGGTAGGAGGTAAGAATCTATAGAAAATAAACTTTATGTGAAAGTACCTATTTATGATGTTTTATTTGAATACTAGTAAGAGGTCTACCTACGCTGCGTCTTCCGGTTCGTGGTCTCCACTCCAGAACCTTTCTTCCCCATCGGTTATCGGTTCTTCGATTGCCACTTCAACTTGCAAATGTTAACAGCTATGTCGGTGACTCTGTTTCTTTGGCGAATATCCACGTTTCGGATTTTATCGCGCAAAGAAACTCCGAGCACGACCGATGATAGATGGACCGACGACATTGTGAGAGTCGCGGGCATGCAGTGGATGGGAAGGCTGTCGTTCAGTGTGGAGGTTAAAGGGGGAGGCCTATGTTCAGCAGTGGACGTTTTCTGGCTGATGATGATGATGATGATTTGAATACTTAAAATTAGTAGGCTTTAAGGTGGATTGTCCAACGGTAGTTTGTCAAGAGATGACATTAAAGTTGTTCTTTTAAGAAATATGTTCTTATTTTGTAAATTGTAATCAACCCGGGTAGGTCCTAAAACTTCTCAATTATTTAAATAGAACACACGGGTATTGTGGTATTGTGGACCCGGGTATGTCCTAAAACTGCGACCAGAACCACCGGAGGATGGGCAGCAGCGTCCTGTTAGTACACGGTGAACGTACTGCGATCTCCAAGCCGCCTGCCAAGCGTGGGAATTATTGGCAACACCCCTTTCTAAGAGGGAGGCCTTGTTCAGCAGTGGACATATAATGGCTGATGATGTGTGTGATGTGAATCAAAATCTAAAATCGTAGACAAATACTCTTAATTTATTTTTTAAAGCCATAGATGGCAACAAGCAGATGGGTCGCCTGATGGTAAGCATTCGCCGTCACCTATGGATACTTGTAACACCAGAGGCATCACAAATACGTTGCCGACCCTTAAGGACTATTAACTCGCCCACAAAATCGCCTTTTGAAGAACCCATCTACGCACTCTTTACGTAACAATGATTACAAATAATCAATATTTACTAATAAACCATCGTGATACAATTCCTATAGAGTCACAATCTCTCAGTGAAAACAGTCAAAAAACGTCCGAGCGTCATAGTAAACACATTGTATCAATTATATACTTCACAATGCCACATTTACTCCAATTTAGACGTTACTAGCGACCCGCCCGCCCGGCTTCGCACGGGTGTAATTTACGTGCGAAGCCGGGGCGGGTCGCTAGTTATATATATAAACCTTCCTTGAAAATGTATCTAACTGATGGTGAAAACCGCATCAAAATCCGTAGCGTGGTTTAGGAGGAATTAGCGGCCATACATACAGACAGACAGACAGACGCGGAAAGCGACTTCAATTTATACTATGTAGAGATAGAGAAGCACTAAAGTAAAAAGATATAAGTACCTACCTATTGGAAAGATTTTGTATAGAAGAGTAATAATTGAAATTGATATCTGACAATTATACCGCCCCAGTCTTTTGAACTGGAATAAATTTACAATGATATGAAGCCACAAATTGTTTCCTGATTGCAAATGTAACCCCATCTGACCAAACTTCTAAATTGAGGTAGAAAACGAACGCTTGTGGTGTACATTTCTTCTTAATTTCCTTCCCCCACAATACTGGGTGACAAGGGTTGATAGCAAGACAGATGACTCTGAGAAACATTCATCAAACGCTTTCATTGTTTCATATAAGCGGGGTTGAGTATAATTATTACACTGATATTATTAATGCAAAATGAACGTTGTTTTAAGTTTTGCCGGTTGATTCTTTCGAGATACAATTCCTATAGAGCCAGTCTCTCAGTGAAAATAGTCAAAACACGTCCGAGCGTCATTGTACATACATTGTATCAATTATATAGTGTACAATGCCACATTTACTTCAATTTAGACGTTATGTCTCTTACAGTGTTCAACGTTACGTGTCCGCTGTCATCGTAGCTCTGGCATCGCGCGGCGTTGTAGTCGGCTCGCGGTTACCTTGTAACTAACCAAAAACTTTGCGCAATTCGTAGCGTGCGCCGAGTTTTGGTTCGGTGTTTTTTTGGCACGTTTATGACTCTATAGGTTTAAAATAGTGTTCTATAGGTTTTGTATCTCGATGCTAAAACCATACTAATCTGGGTCCAAGCATTTATATGCGGTTCTGGCGGTTGTCATAATATTATAAAAAATCTGAATCAAATAATTTTCTTTTAATGATTAACTGAAGTAGGTGGATATATCACAGGGTAGGTAAGTAGGTAGTCTTCCGTTCAAACTTTGTGAAAATGACCAGAATTAGTGGGTTTTAGCTTTTACCAATCTTATTGCAGCTGCCAAAGCAATTTAACACTTGGAAGCTTGAACCGAGTTTACTTCTTTAGATAATCTGTGAAAGGACTGAAAAAGGATTCTTTAATTTTTCACAAACATATTCACATGAATTTAATACAGGGTTACCCATACACCCTGTACTCAGCCGAAAGGGGGTCATTGTACTCATCATTATGAACAACTTTTAATGAGGGATCAACCCTGAATCGCAAAAAAACAGCTGTTCCATACATTTTGTCGAGTGACAATGACAATTTTTGATTGTTTTTTTTCGCGATTTTAGGTTTGGTCCCATAGTAAGAGTTGTTCAATGTACCTACTCATCATTATGAGTACAATGACCTACTTTCGATTTAGTATACAGGTGTATTCCAAACCATGTACCTATAAAGCGTTTAAAAATAAGATAACATAAATACCGTAAAGCTGTTGTAAAATTGAAACCATAGACCTATATCCAAGTAAACGCCACAAGTCGACCTACCTTGCATGTCATATTTCCAATACAATTATGATTAATCGTCATAATGACGATTAATCATAATTGATGTGAGATTAACCAGAGTGAATAGGTAGGTATCTTGTAAGTCTGAGTGCTTCATCTTCGACCACATCGTCGCTTACCAACAGGCGAGTTGGTGGTCAAAAGCGGACTTAACCGCGATAAAAAAAAATATGTATATTGTTCGGCTAAAATCAGTCTGCTCAATCGGTGCCGCGACAACACGTGTCAGTTTGAAACGAAAATGGGTAGGTATTTTTGCAATACTGAGTTTTAGGAATACCGCAAATAGCTGACGGAATAAAGTTTTTTTTTTTCATTTTTAGGTACGAAAAATTTGACACGCTTGTTTTCATACAGCTTAGACTGCTTGTGAAGTCTACTCAGATATAGGTCTGTGATTGAAACTCATCAATAGGCACGTACAGCCAGCGCTTTGCTTCAATAAGTTGCATTTAATAAAAATCCTTTGAAATAAGTGCGTATAAAGAATCAAGGCCATAAGCGCTCAACACGGGATCTCGTCTGGTTGGAACTCTAATTTGGTAAGAAACACACGTTCATTTTCCGCAATGGGTGACACCGGCGCAATGAAGACGAATGGCCTCGCGAGGAACATCGATCAACCGGTGCTTTCCTTTGTTCCTCACACCGGGATTCTTAAGTTATTTTTACTGACTGCCACATTTTATTAAGCACTAGTAGCAGTCCGTGGTTTCCGTGGTCCGTGGTCCGTGATATCATTGTATATAGTACCTACCAAATACCTACTATCATTTTTACCGGGATAAAAAGTAGTAGGTACCTGTGGAAATTTTAACGAGAATGTCAGTCAAATTGATTGTTTATGGTATTCTCTGTAATTATAATTTGTCTATGGCAACATAGACTCTTGCAAAATGGCTTTCTTCTTGTTAATTACTGTGAACAAATAAAATATAATAATAATAAAGTGAAATACAAGTAAATGACGTTACTATTATTGAGAACCTGCTACTTCAAAACGAATAGAGCAAACAAAAGACAAAACTATCTATTAGTATTTACGAATATTCTTGACTTAGGTACTTTCCTTCCTTCTTGCCTCACACGTGCAAAATGTAGAATGGGCTACCCAAGGGCTACCTTTCCCGGTGTTTCCGAGAAGCTACAACATGGGGTCCTTGAAAAGGCGAGTTAATAGGTACCTATATTCTGCAACACACCTAGTTGTGATGCCACTGGTGTTACAAGTATCCATAGGCGACGGTGCATCAGCACCAGGCATCAGGCAGCCCGTCTGCTTGTTTGCCATCTATGGCAAAAAACAATGCGTTAGAAGCAGCATACCTCTTTTAAGAAGGTATGCTGCTCTGCTCTTCTCAAAAGAATAGCCTAGCTATAGCCTAGTAGGTACCTACTTAATGCTTGCAGAGAGATCTCTATTGAGGTAGAGAGCCACGAATTAGGGTTATTAACAGAATAAATAGAAATTTACAGACTTATTTTAGCTTGTGAATATATTAATGCAGGTATACCCACCTGAGGTAACTTTATTTCTTACAATGGGCTTTAATGGCGTACTCACCTTTGAAAACAAATTCAATTAATAAAATCTAGAAACTTTACCCATCTCTGGGAAATTCTATTACACCTAATATGATTAGGTAAATTCAAGCTCCCAAACGTAATTTTGATTTGAAATGAATTTATGGACTGGAATTCATAACTTAGTTAAAGTTATTTTAGGGCTTAGATTCGTGACAACTACTTAGGCAATCCTAATTAGTTAATAATTATTAATTAGAGGAATATTATACTGCAAATAAAATAGTATAATAACACAGGTATATTATAATTTTAACTAAAACTATTATTACTTACCTACATTAGGTACAAGCAGTTAACTAACGAATGCTAAACAGAAAACTTAATCGTTTATACTATTTATATTCAACGAAGGGTTATATAAGTTCAAAAGATCTCTAGATTCAGGAAAAGTGCCCAATATGCTGGCCGCGTTGCCTCGTTGGATTGCGAAGCTAACTTTCTGACCAAAATACAGGCCAGCATTTAGGTCGCGTAGAAAATCTTCGAATTGCAAAAAAGTGACAAAGCCTGACTATCATAGCGTTACGAACATAATTTTTCGTTTGGTATCTTTTAATCTGACCTAGTAATATGGTAATATTCACCAACCCGCACTGGGCCAGCGTGGTGGATATGGCCCAATCACCCTTTCGGGGGTAGGCTAAAAGTCCAGCAGTGGACTGTTAAAAGGCTGATTATGATGATGATGATGATTATGGTAATAAACAATCACTTTTTACCATTTAACTCCTTCAAATTAAAAGATATAGAAACATAAAAATATGTTTTAAATGTCTATCACAAATTCTTTAAAACGTGTAACATGTGTGTTTATTTCTTCAAATCGCGAAAGTTTAAAAATTACATTAAAAAGTCTTCCCGTGAACATGGTGCATGTAACTGCGCCGATACATAAAAATATGCTTGTACTTAATGCTATTTTTTAAATTGCTCTTGACCGCCACCCTGTGTCTCCTGTAGATTTAGTTCCACGTTACTCGAAACGGCCAAGGACCTAAATATCAATCTTCTAATTAGTTTTTAAATAATAGCAGTCATGTAATTTCTTGGGCCACCTCTTAACGCGGGCTCTAAACAGCGCTGTGCGATAAATCACGCGAACGTGAACCTTAACGCGCCGAGGTACGGTTTGCGGTTGCGCAACTTATCGTAATAACCTAAAACCAGTAGTAACCAATAAAAAAATATCTTGGCTTAGTTTTTTCACGTATTGACTGAGTACATTTTTAATGTTTGGCTAGCTAGTTGACTACCCTGAGCAAGTTAGAATTAGCTAATCGCCCAGCAACCTATGTCAAACCTACAAAGTCAGTCGGTGATTAGAATAGACTGATACCCCTTTCATAGCTTACCAAGCTGTTGTAATTAACTTTAGCTATAACAATCAATCTAGATAAACCATCAAAATCGCGGATATCCTAACCATCTATATCGTTTAAAGGCTACAAATAACGCGAAATGTAACAACCCGCTATTGCCCCGGGTATTGTCCTACGTAAGCGAAAAATGCGGCAATGCGACGTGAAGCTACACACTGAAAATATCATGAAGTTTTTTGGAAAAAATAAAAACCCGACTACGGTCTTTGGTGGATCAAATTGTCGTAAACAATATTTTTTATATTCATCACTTTCAAGTTAATATATATTTATGTCGCTAAGCGTCGAAACTTTTGGTCCATGTACATTCTTTGGGTCATTGTACCAAAAGTTTTTTAAATGAAATTTCGATACAAACAGCAAAAATTTTCGATACTTGGATTGAGCTACCTTCCGCGGTGTTTCCGAGAAGCTGCAACATTGGGTTCTTCAAAAGGCGAGTAATAGATTCTTAAAGGGTCGACAACGTAGTTGTGATGCCTCTGGTATTACAAATATCCATAGGCGAGGATGACTGCAGGCGTCAGGCAGCCCGTCTGCTTGTTCCACCTATGACATAAAAAAATTCTAATATTAGAACTATTATGTATTATGTATATCCCGTAGTGAGCAAGTGTACAAACTGCGGTGTAGGTACTAGGACATTTACCGAAACAGTCAGTGTTGTGTGTCGTAGTGACAACCATGCGATTTTTCAAGATCAAGTGAGGGTAGGAGAACAAAACACCCGCTCTTCTCGCCGGACTCACCCGTAGTTTTCAGTCAGCTCGTGACCACGGCCATTGTAACATGGTCGAAACGTCGAGCGAAAGGTACATATTTTTACCTAAATTAAATAATACGTGATAAGTCCCGATACACATTTAAAACATGTGTTTAAAAAAAATACTATCATGTATATCTATGAAATAAAAACAAAAACCTGGATAAAATACCCCTCTTTTTGCGTCAGGGATTAAACAGTATAATGGATGTTTGTTATTTGTATAAATTATCAATAGGTAGAGTCTGTGCAAATTAAAAGCGTCTTGGATATCAAAATCTAAAAAGTAGCAAAATTAACTATATTTTATTATATTATAAATTTGTCTATTATTAACATATTATGAATATATTGTTTGACTGAAAAAGTTTTGCAAGTCGCATCGCTCCGCGTCACAACTTTTCACTTTCCGCCGTCCACCTAGGACAGGTGGGTTAGGGCGTGACAGTGCGCAATCAATAAATCCGCATCAGCGACCGAGCGTGCAAGACCCTTATCACTCTGGACATCCGGCGACGTGGGAGGTCAACCGTCATTGTACAACGTATACATAATATATATCCGTTTTAGTAAACCATTAAATATCCTAAGCCTTATTTTTTTAACTCTCTTTTAATAACTTGTAATAAAATAAAAAAATAAACTACAAATATACATCTACCACACGCATTAGAAAGTAAATAAAAACACAATAAAATAAAGTTTGAATAGTATATATATCTTGCAGAGAAGGTTTTGCAAATTTAGAAGTTCATTACTAATAGTTTCCTCACTAGGCAAAGCCTGCCTTCACTCGTTACTAACTAACGAAGTAGACAAATCTTGGAAGTCGATTTTAAATAAATAAATATTCGGGACATTTTTGCACATACTGTCTTCTGACCCCAAACTAAGCAAAGCTTCTAATATGGCTGCCATGGATATACAATATAATTATATTTTTAAATCCAGATATAGAACAAACACAAATGTTCATCAGCATAAATTTGTAAGTTTAAGTGGCATAGGGCGGGCCACATCGCTCGAAGAACCGATAACCAATGAGGAAGAAAGACTCATGAGTGGAGACCACGAACCGGAAGATGCAGCGTAGGAAGGCTTCCCATTAGGTGGACCAACGATATCGTGAGAGTCGCGAGCATCCAGTGGATGTAGATGACAGGCTGTTGTTTTTTGCTTTGTGGAAACCTAAGGGGAGGCCTATGTTCAGCAGTGGACGTTTTCAGGCTGATGATGATGACGATGCTGACCAAGTTTGATCAAAATGACTAGGTATACGAACATTTAACTACTATGATTGTATGAAAAGTCCAGTTCGAACAAAAAGGTCCGACCGTAAACGTTACGGCATATAAGAAAAATACTATAATTATATAATATTGATATGAAACATTGAGATTTATCAATGATATGAAACAACACCAACTAGAACTTTCTGTCACTAGCCAACACCGTGTCATGACAGTGAAAACACAAAATAAATAGGCACAGAAGGCTGGCTCCATACAACGAACGTTAACAGGCGCACGCACACAAGGACGCGAACGTACAGCGATCTCGGATCAAGTCGTCCAAACGCCAGTCGCGAGACTCACGGGTGCGCGCGCTTTGGCAATACACGTAATTATCGTTTTGTGTGATAGTTTTCATAATTTACAATGATTTTTCCTATTTTGAAAAAAATATATTTAAGAATGAGGCTCTATTATAGGTACTTAGTAATATAATAATCGTGCCTTTCGTATGTGCCGTAATCGAAAAAAGTAGGTTTCAGTTTAACTTATTCCATATAAATAAATGTGTTTCAATTTCGAAAGTGTTTTGTATTTTCATACGGAATAAATCGTTTTTAATTAAAACTCCCAAATCTAAACTTTTCACAAAACATTATACTTATTTGCTTTGCCATGTTACGCGAAGGTTACACGAAGGTTATCAAAATCAGGGTCAGCCAAAGCCGGCTTTCTGCACCTGTTAATTTTATGTTATAAACACGACGGTTGATATCTAAACGGTCTCTAGACATCCTTGGCATAAAATGATCAGCATAAGCTACATTTTCCTAACTTGCATAAAATAGCGCTCCAAATTCCAATCTTTCTCAGTTCCGAAATATTAAAATTCGAAGCACGTTCGCAAAATATTTTAACTTGTGTCCCTCTAGCGACCGTATTTTTAACATTATAAAATTGGGATTGATGACACGTAGCGTATTTAGTAGCCTTTTCGTTACGACCATTAAGGAGCCTACTACAACCCCGCTGACCAACTGGGCTAACATGCGCGCCGCGAGAAAATGTTGACTAGGTACTCTTTTTATCGTGCCAAAGCTAGACAGGAACACTTGTTAGTAGTAATATTATTATTAGTAGTAGTTTTATTAGTTACTAGCGGTCCGCCCCAGCTTCGCACGGGTATAGATAGCCTATGTCACCGGGGATAGTGTAGCTTCCCAACAGTGAAATAATTTTTCGTATCGGTTCAGTAGTTTCGGAGCCTATTCAATGCAAACAAACAAACAAACAAATCTTTCCTCTTTATAATATTAGTATAGATTATCTCATTGTAAAGAATTGTAACATAAGATTTTACATTAAAATATAACTAATTGTTAAATATTTATAATTGTCACTAAGTTTACATAGTTATAAGACTTAGGTACTTACCTACCTAAACCTATAATATTGTACCTATGTTCGTGATGGACAAAACTGTTGAAACTAGTACTTACTTACTTTACCATCTATGTACACAGTTTATACAATAAATATCTTCTGATTCTGATTCTGGCGTATACGAAACCGTAGGCGCGTTGTCGCGTTATAGTTCTACAAAGTGCCGACAAGATTTTGTCGCGGTGTGTTAGGCATGCTGGATTTCTCAAACTTGCAGCCTTACATCACCCTCAGCTCAGACAAACAAGAGAGATATGGCCCTGTTAGAGATCGACGGAGGAGGCCTATGTCCAGCAGTGGACGTCCTATGGCTGAAATGATGACGATGATGATTAGCCTCACGTGCGTATTCAAATGGAAAAACGCCTGAATTGCGGACGGGAAGAGACGCCTTAACTACGTTTTGTATGAAATAAGAACAGCGCCATCTCGCGCCATGTAAATGAAACTGCTCATTTCATACAAATCGTCAAACGAGTAGATAAACGCAACTGGAAAAACTCGCACTAGGCCCTCAGCATGCCGTAGACCAATTTCACTAACTGACAAGTTAATACATGTCTTTTGTCATGTGTTTCTTTAATTTGCCACCACACCCTCAGGGTCATCTAGGCCTTTGGTTTAGCTGGACACATGTCTGTACCAACTTTGTTTTTCAATCTTGGTTTTTCTCTCACTATCTGTAGATACATAAAGCGGGACTAATGTAAAACAGAAATAATAATTCGTTAGAGATGGTGGTAGGTCCCCAAAGCAGTGTGGCGTCGACTGTCAAGGAGGGTTCGTACTTTCTAAAATACGTAAAGAAATACCTAGGGGAGCTATGCGGGTTCTGCGCAAGGTAGGAAAGTAGGTGTAGGTAAGAGGTAACTTTTGAGGCCGGAATTTGTGAATAATTAGAAACTTGTGCTAGATGTGAAGAGGAGTTTAGACTGAGAGAACTTCTAGTTCTTAGATAATTATATCATGGACTTACTGAATTATATAAAGAGGCCGCTTCATGCATATTACATATTTGAAGATACACTGCTGAACAAGGCCTCCCTTTTAGAGAGGGGTGTTGCCATAATCCCCACGCTTGGCAGGTGGCTTGGAGATCGCAGTACGTTCACCGTGTACTAACAGGACGCTGCTGCCCATCCTCCGGTGGTTCTGGTCGCAGTTTTAGGACATACCCGGGTCCTTTAGGACATACCCGGGTCCACTACGGGACCCACGGGATTTTGTCCACGGGATAAAACATCACTGAGCGATAATTTTAATAGATCGATTGGGCATTATTTTAGAATAATATAAAATATGGGTACGATACCTTCTGGCAGCGGATTATTAGATTAGTTTAGTTTTATATTTTAGTACTAGTTTTTCAAGTAGTTTTTAGTTGTTTTATTATTAGATACTACTTATGGCACGATTACAAAGTATTTTATATAAAAAAAAGCAACTAATAAATATGGGTATAAAATACCCAAAACTAAAGGGATATAAAACGTTCTTGGCTGTGCGAGACTACAAGTCAACTTACAGACTCTCTCTCTTTCTCTCTTACTATTTCAATCAACTATCTCATCTTACAGAGATAATGATCTGTTATTTCATAAATTTCCACACATAGAAGAAAAGCGGACACTGGGAGACTAAATTCGGAAAGAAATTAGTTCCATAGTAAAAGTTGTACAAAGACCCCCTTAAGAAGTTTTGCGTTATTTCGCTGGCACGTTATATGCATAAGTATATTATATATATTATGCATGACCACGCATAACTATTAGGAGTAGTCTGATTTTTTTGTAGTGTAAAATTTACACGATTTTACTACACAAACGGTATAAAAAAAACACACCGTCTCATGACGAGTATTCAAGAGTTCCTCTCCGACTATAAATCACAAAAGAAAGTGGGGCTAGCTTTCTTTACCTTTTTTATCATCGAAACTGACGTGGTATTCACTAATTTTATTTATATGACAAGGGAATTACTCACGTATGTTTAAGCCGGTTACTTCAGTTAGTTCAACAGCATTCGGCGGTCTATTTCAAGGTGAATACGCGCGCGCGGCTGCGTCTCGCTTACTATAGTCGGAGTAACCGGCTAATCATACGTGAGTAATTCCCGTGTTATATAAATCAAATGTTCCTTACCTTTATTTCTTGTTTACATGTAAGGTCATTCAAGAGTAAAATTGCCTTTTGATGTTCACACTACGCATCGCAATATCGCGATAGAGAGAAATTGGCTCCTTTTGTCAAACTGCGCATTTCATAAACCTTTTCACGAGCTGTAGACCTTTCAAAAGACGGAAAACGTTACCCTACTCAAAATATAAACTCTGAGCATTGACAACGATACAATAGCACTTTTGATAGCCACAACTTCAATCCCAAATATCTGACGATAAATAGCATAATGCAAGCTTTTTTTGTTTGTTAATCATGAATTTACGCGAGGCTAACATCATTTCAGTTGCACTTTAGTCTTGTGTTGTATTGGTACGTTGTATTATGTAACTTGCGGTTTGGGACACACGATGACGCAAACCTCTTTCCAGATTGAAACTGTTCGCACGTAAAACAAAATTTTAGAGAAAACAAAAATGTACAAATTATTATTATTGTCTACTTTAGGGTCTCGATCTTAAAATTCAATTTTTGTGGAAGAGGGTTCTTCAAACTATGGACATATTAAATACCATGTTTTAGAAAAAAAAAACACATGGATTTTGCTCACACGTATACATGTAAATTCATTGATTTACACGAAACATTTTTAAAACACATTTAAAAACTAAAACTATTAATACCTAATTATTATAATAGGTACAAATTAAAATAAAATATTTAAAAAAGTGCCCAAAAAAAAAAAACTAATCTAAAAGCCTCGGTGGAGGGAAAAGTGGCCAGTATGCTGACAGCATAAGCAGCGAATTTTTTGGCCAAAGTAGGTGCCAGCATTCCGGTCACATATTAGTCGTTGATTTGTTTAATTCTGTGTGATCATAACATAACATAACATTTTCATGAAATTGTAGGTTGGTATACTAACTTGCAAGGCGCAGTGATAACAGGTGGAGTAAGGTCTTAACAGAGTGGTGGCCGAGGTAAGGTAAGCGGAGCGTTGGTCGTCCGGCTGCAAGATGGGTCGACTATATTATTACTATCGCGGGTCGAACCTGGACTAGATAAGCACATGACCGAGACAGACGCATAGCAAGAGAGATGCCTATACCCAGCAGTGGGATAAGGAAGGCTGTGGATGATGATGATGATACTAACTCAATACATTGTACAGAAACACGATATACACAAGCAACATGCTAAACAAATAGAGTAGTGCTAGTGATACAGCGTTCGATTTACCCCGAGAGTGGGCCTTTATATTCTGTGGTTAATATTTGACGGGGAGATAGGTAGTGGCGAAGCGTCGCGCTCCGCGAAACGCGCGGTTAGTGGTTACGGCCATAGCAAACTAAAATATCTGCAGAGAATTTGCTATATATATATATATATTATTATTATTATTTTATTTTTTTTATTAATTTCTTTTATTATTATTAGTGATCCCCGTCACAACTATATCGAACGAAAACTTATAAAATAAAAATCACTGAAGTAAGAATTAAAAAAAAAACTATCAGGCATGAACAACGTAACTTTGTAACAAGACCATATCTCGAAAAAAAAAAACGATCGCCTTTGCCAAAATAAAACGTAGCGACATGAAAAGTTACATTGTTATTTTAAAGAAAATACCTTGTTGATTTTTATACTCCTATTTAATGATTTTTTTATCGTAAAACTGTGTGAGCGGAGATCGCTGTGGCCAGAAGCTTGTATTTTGAGGTGTTCATAACATTGAAATGCATTGTACTTTTATAGCGTGAAAAAATAAATTAGCCTATCACGTGTACGCCAGACGCCACGTCTGGCGACGTCTTAACTACCCTTCACGATATGACGGTATGACACTTGTGCCCTGGTGGTTGGGGCGGCCCCTTGTATGGGACGCAACTTGTGTCGATACTTTGGAGCCGTCACATTTTCCTGAGACATAGGGTAGGGCTGGCACGGCTGCCAATTCGGCAGAGCAGCACAAGCGACGCAAATATGCTAACCTCGGCAGTGGTTACATATTAGAGGCGTTTGGGGTCGAGACATTGGGCCCTTGGGGATCGGGAGCTCACCCCATTTTTAAAAATCTTTCAGAGCGCCTGGTTAATGCGACGCGTGACCAAAATGCTGGCGTGTTTCTGGCTCAACGTATAAGCATTGCCATTCAACGTGGTAATGCCGCCAGCATGCTGGGTACGCTGCCAGCTGGTAGTGGGCTTGAGAATTTGGATTGTCTTTAGACCTTCAATGGTCTACGGGCAGTCTAACTGTATTTGTAGTTTTAGTTTTAGCTTGTATTTTGTTTAGTTAATAAAGGCCACCCTTCATAAGATAAATGATACGATTTCGTCATGAGAACATAATTTTTATAAAACCACATAAAACACGGTTTTAACTATCACGGTTGTTCACTACAGTGATATGATTATTTACTGGATATTTACCGTGGTAAAGTTATGGATGGTTTTTCAGTCTTCCCATAAGTATGGTACGTGGAACTGCGCTGAAATATCGGGAGCTCATTCCACAACCTTACCACGGTAAATATCCCGTAAATAATCATTTTCATAACTCGTAAGATCGGTGCCATAAAATATGTTTCTCTGTTTTCTATCCAGTTGCTGCATCGGGTTCTGTGGGCAAATTTGCTTTTTTCCTATTCTGGGTTACGCGCTTTGTGCATTCAGCGTCATGTAAATATATTTTATCAAGTTAGGACTCGTAGTTTGTTTTTTAAAGCCAAGTGAATTTTTGGTGTATGCAAAATGAACAAAGGGATTTACAGGACATTATTTAAAATTTGGCAAGTAGCTAATCATCAGCTTCATTTCAGCCATAGGACGTTCACTGCTGGACATAGGCCTCCCCATCGATCCAAAAGGGCCGGTTGGAAGCGGCCTGCATCCAGCGTTTCACTGCGGTCTCTTTTAGGTTGTCCGTCCATCTTGTGGGTCGACGTCCTACGCTGCGCTTACCGGTCCGTGGTCTCCATTCCAGAACCTTTCGGCCCCATCGGCTCCATCAGCCATCTGTTCTGCGTGATATGTGCCCTGCCCATTGCCTCTTCAACTTGCTAATCCGGTGGGCTATGTCGGTAACTTTCGTTCGTTTACGGATCTCCTCAATTCTGATTCGATCTCGTGGAAAAACTCGAGCATAGCCTTCTCGCTCGCTCGCTCGCTCGCTTAGCTCTGCTCGTTTTGTGACTTTGAGCTTGTTTATTAGTAATAAGCTGCGTAGAGTCATTTAAGTCATTCATTTAAATGGCAATGCCATTGCCTTGCGGTAGCTCGGATGTTCTTCGCACCTCTTGTCCAGGTGTTACCAATGCCGCTGCCTAGACCAGGGATAGCAGAGCGGATGGGAACTGGGGCAGTATATGAATATAAATTTCCATATAGGTTTTGCTTTGTCACACTTGACATGCGGGGTGACGACTTCAAGGGCTTAGCTTCTTTCACTGGTGACTCTTTAGTTTGAATTTTTTAATTAATTATTATTTCATAGTTAATCCGCCGTAAAATTTGAAAGTGTAAAGTAACTGTAACCGTAAACGTCGAAAGATACAGCCGTTAAAAAGTAGGACAAACAGGTAGGTAGACGGGCAGCGTAGGCTTAGTAATAGGGTCCCGTTTACACTCTTTGGGAATGGAAACGTAAAAACTATAATTGAAGTTTTGGTACTTCCTCTAAAGTTGTGTGTAAATTAGAAGCTGAGTGACCCCTTACGTATTAAGTATTGTTTATACAACGGAAAGTTTAATTTTGAAGAAAAAGTATGTAGTACGTAGATACTTTTCCTTGCTCAAAAGGCCTCAAAAGCGTTGGAATATTTATAAATATTTCAAAATTTTCATAAGTGCTAGCAAAACAGTACAAAAAGTTTGATAAATACTAAAACCTAAGTACAAATAAGTAGGCAAGTAAAATAGAAAAAGTTGCAAATTACAGTTTTGAAACATGTTCTTAATTTATGAATTCCATTAGAGGCCTTTGCACGGAAAACTCCAATTTTGTTTACGTTAAATATGTATACAGTCGGCAACAGAATAATATTACTTCTGCATTTCGGTAGTAGCCATTTCTACTGGCAGCAATGCGATTCTGTAATAAACTCACTTCTAGTGACAGCGCGGATTCAGCGCTGGCGTCGAAATCGGGACTCAATAAAAATTAGACAAGACTAAGAAAAATTACAATTACAATTATTGAACATGGACAAGACAAAAATTATGTCCAATGTCCATGTTGAACCCGTGCCAGTGGTCGTTGGGAACGATACTCTCGAAGTTGTTGACCATTACACCTATCTTGGACAGATTGTTCAGTTAGGTAAGTCTAACTTAGGCAAAGAGGTCGCCCGAAGAATCCAACTCGGATGGGCAGCGTTCGGGAAATTGCGTGACATCTTCTCGTCCAAGATACCACAGTGCCTCAAGACGAAGGTCTTTGACCAGTGTGTGTTGCCAGTGATGACATATGGTACTGAGACGTGGTCCTTAACTGTTGGCCTTTTGGAAAAACTCAGAGTCACACAGCGGGCAATGGAGAGAGCTATGCTCGGAGTTTCTTTGCGCGATAAAATCCGAAACGTGGATATTCGCCAAAGAACCAGAGTCACCGACATAGCTGTTAAAATTTGCAAGTTGAAGTGGCAATGGGCAGGCCACATCGCTCGAAGAACCGATAACCGATGGGGAAGAAAGGTTCTGGAGTGGAGACCACGAACCGGAAGACGCAGCGTAGGGAGGCCTCCCACTAGATGGACCGACGACATTGTGAGGGTCGCGGGCATCCAGTGGATGCAAAAGGCAGGCTGTCGTTCAGTGTGGAGGTTAAAGGGGGAGGCCTATGTTCAGCAGTGGACGTCTTCTGGCTGATGATGATGATGATGAAGAAAAATTAAATAGTAATCTAGTACTAATCGAGTTCTAAAGGGTCGGCAACGTATTTGTGATGCCTCTGGTGTTACAAGTATCCATAGGCGACGGTGACTGCTTTCCATCAGGCAGCCCGTCTGCTTGTTTGCCAACTATGGCATAAAAAAAAAGTCTCTAACATACTATAAATTGAAGTCGTTTTCAGCGTCTGTCTGTCTATCTGTATGCCTGTATTGCCGCTAACTCCTTAAGCACGCAACGGATTTTGATACGGTTTTCACCGTCAGTTAGATACATTTTCAAGGAAGGTTTGAAAATGAAAATGAAAATGAAAAATGTTTATTTACTACAAATATACATACCATACACATTAGAAAGGAAATGAAAACACAGTTAAATAAAGTTTGAATAGTACATACTTGCAGAGAAGGTTTTGTAAATTTAGAAGGTCATTACTAATGGTTTATATATATAACTAGCGACCCGCCCCGGCTTCGCACGTAAATTACACCTATGGCACACCGGGTGGCTAGTAACTAATATACTTCAAAACTCCAGCTCAAGCCGATGTTATAATAATAATTTAGAACTAATATAGGTAGTAATTAACATTTTCATTTTATTAATTAAGGTATTAAATACAATTAAACTAAAATATGATTTTGACAATATTCTAACATAGTATCCTTTTTTTACTTTACCAAAAACTAACGATTAAAAAATTACATTATAGAAAAAAAAAACAGCAAAGTGCAAGTTGGAGTTGCTCACTGAGGGTTCCATACCACCACAAAATATAAGAAGTAGTGCAAAAAGACAAGTCACTCATCCAATTTCTTAATTAATCCGCCGTAACATGATAATTCCGAGAAAATTTCAACTGGCTACCTATTACGATTAGAAACATACAGCCGTTTAAAGGTAGGACGGACAGACGGACGGACGGACAGACACCGTAGCCTTAATAATAAGGATCCCATTTTTACCCATTGGGTACGGAACCTTTAAAAATAACATTTGGTACTTGGCAAGGACATGAGATACGTTTCCATTTGTACGACCCTGTATCCTTCTTTATATGTATGTTAACTTATCACGTTCTGACAAATAAATAATTTTATTTGTGGGAACATGAAAGGCTGATAATAATAACGGTAAGTAACGACAGCAATACGACTCTTGTTGTTTAGTAGCTACAACTATAACCTAGCTTAACAACGACTGCGCTACGACTCTTGTTGTTTAGTAGCTACAACTATAACCTAGCTCAACAACGACTGCGCTACGACTCTTGTTGTTTAGTAGCTACAACTATAACCTAGCTTAACAACGACTGCGCTACGACTCTTGTTGTTTAGTAGCTACAAATATAACATAGCTACGCTGTAGGTAGCTACGCCGTAGGTAGCTACAGCGTAGGTAGGTACGCCGTAGGTAGCTACGGCGTAGCTTTGAAGAATAGTTAAAAGTCGTGGTGTTAAAAGTGTCATATGTCTCGGGTCTTATTGGTAGGATACAAAAAAAAACTCCACCAGCTTAAACTAAGATAGTTATGAACCACTGACGTACAAACTATGTTACAGTATATGGCTATATCGCACCTTTAGAATAGCAGTGATCGAACTCGAAATTTTCGTAAAATGAGTTAGTGACAGAAAACTATTTTTTTTAATAAATAATAGGCTTGCGTTTGACCACCATCACGCCTGATGACCACCACTAATGATGACTTACGCTGTCTTACGATGAGCTACGCTACTGCTCTGTAAATTTTAAATTGAGTAATTCGTGTGGGTCCAAACGACTATAATTATTGGTCTCTTTTTATTTCTGAAAATTCGTGGCTTGTTTCGGTGCTATAATTATATTATAGCGCTTAATTTCCGAAACATCGGTAAGTCTTCGTCACATTATTTTGAAATAAAAACGACCGATTTAGCTCCAAAAATAAATATTATTATTACCATCCCGAAAAAATATGGTTCCTAATATATCACTTGGGTCCAATTTTGAATCTAAACTTGACCTGTTCAAACTCACACATAAAATTTCATCAAAATCGGCCCAGCCGTTTAGGAAGGCTTCAGTGACAAACACACGTACAGAACACACATATATATATATATATATAAAGATAAAGATTGTCGCAAACTCGACACAGTTCTGAAAGCAAAGTTAAAAGTGCTACAGACTGTACTAGAACTGTTAACAAAATAGTAAGGTGCTTATAGTTAACAGTACCTTCCTTCACGCTAAATTAGGTAAAGTAAATTAACATTAATGTTGATACGTATAATGGAAAATGAAATTTACCACCGCGACGCGTGTCGTATTTGCCGGTAAATCGGGCTTTACTGTATTTGCCTTTATTCCACTCTCGTGAGCAGAGAATTAGTGGTAATTATTATTGAATCTGTGACTAGGGGTAGGCTTTAACCGGGGTATAATATTTTGTAATTATATATAAAGCCCGTTGCAGACCATGCAAAGTACAAGTAGCTAGTACTTACTAAAGAAAGAAAGAAGAAGAAAGAAAATAAATTTTATTCGACACTTTTACAAAAACTTATATCTAAAGGATACAATCAGTGTCAAATGGGAACTACGCATCGTCTGCAACGTTTGGCTTAGTGTATAGTGTAAGTGGCAGTGGAACTGCTTAGTAGCACTTCGCGCTGGTTCTTGCGCAAGTGAAGTTCGTTTCCTTGGGCTACTCGCGCGACGCCCACTGCGCATCGTTAGTCCCGTTCGAACACTCGCACGCGAGTTGTGCGCGTCACTGCACGAGTGGCTGTTTACATGTATTAAGTTTAGTGTACTTGCTACTTGTACTTGCAAGCTACTTCACATGATCTGCAACGGGCTTAAGATTATGCAAAATACAGCAAGGCCGTGCATCGGCTAGTGCTATCTATTTTGTAAATTTTCAACATTTTTGAAGATAATAAATCTTTGTCTCCAAAACACATAAAAATTAATTTATAAAAATTCATCATCATCATAGTCAGCCTTTTATCAGTGCACTGCTGGACTTTTAGCCTACCCCCGAAAGAGTGATTGGGCCATATCCACCACGCTGGCCCAGTGCGGATTGGTGGATTCACATACGCCATTGAATTCCTTCTCCGTATGTATATGCAGGTTTCCTCACGATGTTTTCCTTCGCCGAAAAGACAGTGGTTTTGAAAATCCGTACATAGAGCATGAGCTCCAAAGAGCTCATTGGTACGGGCCCGGGGTTTGAACCCGCGACCTCACGCTTTCAAGTCTAGTGGTCTCCCAAATGGGCTACCACGACTATATAAAGATTGCATTTAAAAAAAATATTTATATAATACGTTTGTCTTGACCGCCATCTCGCCTGATGTTATGCATTCTACGATGCATTACGACGTTCGCATTCACACAATAACGCTGGAATCAAAGCACTAAGCGTTCTTAAAGCTCTGTAAAAAGCTGAAGTAATGAAAACCGTAAATTCTGATCACTGGAAAAGTTCTCATTTTTATTCTTTTCAGTCACCGGAATATTTATTTTGCCTTCCGAACCAGGCAATTAAATTTACCTCACAATCAGCCTAAACACCAGTCTAAGTAAATTATAACGGATTCCATAAATTAACCCGTGGGCGTATTACTTTTTTATTTTCTGGGCCCGTTTGACCATTCGCGGATTTCAGCGGCCGTCGGGTTAATCCGTGGATTATAGAGACGCAAGCTGAAAGCCTGACTGTTTTATGTATTGAAAAGTTTATTAAAAACAGCGGGTCGGTGCTCGCCGGTCGTTAAGCCTCGGAGGTAGCCATGTTTATGATTATATTCTTATCCTTAGTTAATTTGTTGTTGTGACGTGGCTGCAGGTTTGGTTTTTGTTAAATAATAAGTAAAGTATATTGCTCGGAAAGTATAAAAAAGTAACTAAAATATATTACAAAACAAATCAAATACAAAAATATTTTTTCCTGGGCAAGTGCCTTTATTAACTAAACAAAATACAAGCTAAAACTAAAACTACAAATACAGTTAGACTGCCCGTAGACCATTGAAGGTCTAAAGACAATCCAAATGCTCAAGCCCACTACCAGTTGGCAGCGTACCCAGCATGCTGGTGGCATTACCACGTTGAATGGCAACGCTTATGCGTTGAGCCAGAAACACGCCAGCATTTTGGTCACGCGTCGCATTAACCAGGCGCTCTGAAAGATTTTTGAAAATGAGGTGAGCTCCCGGTCCCCAAGGGCCCAATGTCTCGACCCCAAACGCCTCAAATATGTAACCACTGCCGAGGTTAGCATATTTGCGTCGCTTGTGCTGCGACGCAAATACGCAAAAATATTTATTTGTCTCTTAATAATATATATACAATCTATGTGAATCTCTGACTCCTATGCTAGGCAGATTACCTGTATTATAAGAGTCAGTTCCTTCCAAGTAATGGTGACACATGTTAAGAAAACTAATAACTAAATTTAGTATTATCATCATCATCATCATCAGCCTCTAATTGTCCACTGCTGGACATAGGCCTCTCCCAATGCACGCCACTGAGCTCGGTCGGCAGTTCCTTGCATCCAGTTTTTACCCGCCGTTTTACGCAGGTCATCACTCCACCTGGCCACAGGGTGTCCTACACTACGTTTGCCTAAACGTGGTCTCCACTCCAGAACTCGTCTACCCCATCGGTTATCGGTTCTTCGGGAAATGTGGCCGGCCCACTGCCACTTCAGCTTGCTAATCCTTTGAGCTATGTCGGTAACTTTGGTTCTATGTCGAATAACTTCGTTCCGAATTTTGTCCCGTATAGAAACTCCAAGCATAGCTCTCTCCATAGCTCGCTGAGCGACTTTAAATTTGTGGACCACCTTAACCGTGAGTGTCCACGTCTCGGCACCGTAGGTCATAACGGGTAGGACACACTGATTAAAGACCTTTGTCTTGAGACACTGTGGTATGGACGACGTGAAGACTTGACGAAGCTTACCGAATGCTGCCCATCCCAGCTGAATCCTTCTATTGGCTTCTTTCTCGAAGTTGTTCTTACCTAACTGCAGAGTTTGTCCTAGGTATGCGTACTCTTGAACTACTTCGAGGTGAACGCCATTAACTACTATCGGCCCCGGGTCTATGCGACTATTGAGCATGATTTTTGTCTTATCTATGTTCATTCCGAGGCCGATGCGTCTAGAAGCGTCAGCCAGGCTAGACAGCATCCCTTGCAGTTCCTGCAGCGACTCAGCCATTATGACAATATCGTCAGCAAATCGTAAATGTGAGAGGTATTCGCCGTTGACATTAATGCCCTTACCTTTCCAGTCCAGTGTCTTAAACATATCTTCCAGGACACTCGTGAACAATTTCGGGGATACTACATCTCCCTGTCTCACTCCCCTGCGCAATTGGATATGCTTAGACTGCTGGTTCTGTACTTGGACACTCATAGTTGCGGCGTCGTAAATACTTCTCAACACCTCGATGTACCGACAGTCGACTTGGCAGCGCTGCAGAGACTCCAGAACAGCCCAGGTTTCGACTGAGTCAAAGGCTTTCTCATAGTCCACGAACGCAAGGCACAGGGGCTGGTTATACTCTTCGGTCTTCTGTATAACTTGCCTCACTGTGTGTATGTGGTCTATAGTGCCAAATCCTGAGCGAAACCCGGCCTGCTCCGGGGGCTGAAACTCATCAAGTCTTCTAGCGAGGCGATTTAAGATGACCCTCGAGAACAACTTAGAAACGTGGCTCAGAAGTGAAATGGGGCGGTAGTTCTTAAGAAGCGTTTTGTCTCCTTTCTTGAAGAACAAGACCACCACACTCCTGCTCCACGCCTCTGGAGTTCTCCCGGTGTTCAAAACGGTACCAAATAACTTCCGAAGCTCAAGAAGTACGGGCTTACCCCCTGCCTTCAATAGCTCCGAAGTTATACCGTCTTCACCTGGGGCTTTTCCATTTTTAAGTTGTCTGAGGGCCAGCTCGATCTCGCCTAAGCTGACGTCCGGCAGCTCGTCAGTGTAGTGGCGTGCTAGTTTTGCGCGAGAATCCTCTGCACTGGTTTCAGGTCTTGGAGCGTGCGAAGCGTACAATCGGCCGTAGAAGTCTTCAATCTCTACGAGCACCTCCGGCTTAGAGACAACAGTGTTGCCATTTGCAGTTTTGAGCTTTGTCAGATGGGCTCTACTTAGTTGTTTGGCAAAGACTTTGGACCCCCGATTCTGTTCAATTGCCTCTTCAATTCGGCGTGTGTTTGAACGTCGGAGGTCACGCCGCACAAACTTAGAGACCTTCTGATTTAGCTCCCGCAACTCTGATGCTGGGGCATCCTGCTTATCTCGCCTTAGATCCATAAGCTGGAGGGTCTCATCGGAGAGTTTAGACCTCGTACCTGTACGCTGCGACTGGCAAAACTTCGCACCCTCCTCCCTCAGGATTCTCACTGTATGTTGGAGTTCCTCGTCCACGTCACTTGAGGTTCCTAAAGCAGCGAATCTGTTTTGCAGCTTGAGCTGAAATGTGTCGGATCCCACTACAGTTTGGATAAGATTAGGTCGGAGCGTAGAATTCATCAGACGACATCTTTCAAGCTTACAGTTGATATTCAAAGAGCCTCGAACAAGCCTGTGATCACTTCCGGTATAAAACCTGTTAAGCACTGAGACATCTCTGAATACGTGCTTCTTGTCTGTCATGATGAAATCAATCTCGTTTCTAGTAACCTTATCTGGGCTTTCCCAAGTCCACTTTCGGTGAGGCTTCTTCTCAAAGAACGAGTTCATTAAGAAGAGCCCCTCCTTTGCCATGAAGTTGACCAGGATATGACCCCTGTCATTCCTGCTTCCAAAGCCATGTGGACCGACTTTTGATTCGCTGCAAGCCTGTACTCCCACTTTAGCGTTGAAGTCCCCCATGACAATGTTGTAGTGAGCCCTAGTGGTGTTATGTAGAGCCGAAGAAACGTAGTCTAAGGTTTCCTCGTATTCTTCGTCTGGGTATCGGCAACAGGGTGCGTAGACCTGTACGACTTTGAGAGTATACCTCTCAGTCAGTTTCAGTATAAGGTACGCTACCCTTGCCGACACACTCGACATTTCCACAACATTGTCAGCTAGGGACTTGTTGACGAGAAACCCCACCCCACCTTGGGACAGTTGGTCGCCCTCTCGGTAATAGAATAGGTGGCCAGAATCCAGAGTTATAGTATTATATGCGTGCAGTATTTGTGTGTGTGTGATAATTTATGTAAGTATTTAAACATTGTGTATGTATTGTATTTAAACAATGTTTTAAACTATCATGGTTGTTTGACAAAAAAGAAAAAGAAAAAAGATAGATGGTAAACAATTTTGACTGTTTTGTTGCGAGTAAGATCAAGCTTGCTTTTACGAAACATGGTGTGCTCATCAAGGCAAAGCTGTACTTTAAGACAAAGATTTTTGCTTTAGGTACAAAGCGCATGTCCGATCTCACATGGAGATGTGTCAAGGATGTTCTATCCTAAGAAGAGCAGGGTCTCCTACCATACTACACATTCCACACTATACTATACATTCCATACAGACAATTTTTTTGTCTAAATGGAATTCTTGGTCACTTAAAACTGTTTTGTACTATGATTAATGAATAAACAATTAATTATTATTTATTTATTACAAGCGGTCCGCCCCGGCTCCGAACGGGTATAGTTATATAGCCTATTAAAATAGCCTATATTAATCAGTGATAATGTAGCATTCAAATGGTGAAAGAATTTTTAAAATCGGTCCATTAATTTTTGAGCTAATTCGTTACAAACATACTTACATACAATTATTTCCTCTTTATAATATTATTTTATCATATCATAGATCTGTGGAAATCACACACTGTGCGTTTTGCTAGATTTTTTGACGTGCAAAGTGTGGAATGAGCTTCCTCCTGCGGCATCTCCGAGTAACTTTAACATGGGGTTCTTCAAAGGTCAGCAACGTATTTGTTATGCCCTTGGTGTTACAGGCATCCATAAGCGATAGTGATCGCTTACCATCAGGTGGTCCATTAGCTTGTTTGCCACCTATGGCATTTAAAAACCTCAGATCAGACAAATTTGGCCAAATAATGCCTTATCACAGCTATTTTTCGTGTTCAAATCAGTCTGTCGCAACTAGGTAGAAACAAAACGATGTATGATACGCGGAAGAATTTTATTGACATATGTCATGCAAATGTGAAGTGAATATCGTTTTCTCACTCACTTCCTCAACGTTTCTCATTCTTTCCTAAAGATTGCCAGTTGTCAGTCATCCCGTGTCATTCTATTGTATTATCTTTGGTGTCATTGCAGTGTTTTATTATTATCACATTATTATTGTATTTTGGTTTTGTTAATGTCTTTTCAACTTATTTATGTGTGATAATTAATTGTAATAAGTTTATTCTGTAAAGCGTGTAGATATGAAGCATAACATAACATGTGAAATATGCGGCCTCAAAACCGCACGAAAAGCCGGGACAAAACGTAATTTTATGGCAAGATATCGTGTGGATGAAGATCGGTATGTAGATCATTAGTTCAGTTATGAGTTCTTTTGAGCCTAAATATCAAAAAATCATTATAACTTATTCCTATTGGATTCAGAAAATAGTGTGGTGCAACGGAACGGTTTATTTGTAAAATATCGATATCGATGCTTTTATTTTTTAGGTGTAAGCAATGGGTGAAAACTGCAGTTCCGTCCATATGACTCACTGCTAAGACACTCTCAGATGACACATTAATAGGATTTCCTTGCCACCTTTTTAGAGAACAACGGGCGGCAAATGAAGGTTAGTAAAATACATGGGTCAATTCATTAGATAGATAGATAGAAACTCTTTATTGTGTACACCAGAAATAAAAATTACAACACGTTAGAAAAACATTAAGATTACATTACATTACATTAAGATTAAGACTTATAACCAGGTTTATGTATTTTTGGACTGTTTGCCTTACATCCCCTGCTTACATACATACGTGCTTTTAACCTTTTTTGTTTAAAAATCATTTTCGTTTTTTTTTCCTTTTTTTTTATTTTTGGCGTATTTACTTATATGCGGCGTACTTTATTTTTATGGTATTTCCCAAAAGGAAAGAAGACGGCCTTGGGCCTCTCTCTTAGGGTAAATGTGGGCGTTGACACATTTTAGAGGAAAGATGTCAAACTTGGCTGAAACTGTCCATCCTGGACCACCAGTTCCTTGACAAAAGTGATAGATCTCTTCGAGATCTTCATTTTGGATGACAGCTGTCAAACTTGTTTGGCTGATATCTCGGAAACTGTCCATCCTGGACCACCAGTTCCATCACAAAAGTGATAGGTCTCGTCGAGATCTTCATTTCGGATGACAGCTGTCAAACTTGGTTGGACGATATCTCGGAAACTGTCCATCCTGGACCACCAGTTCCATCACAAAAGTGATAGGTCTCGTCGAGATCTTCATTTCGGATGACAGCTGTCAAACTTGGTTGAATCGGGACTTTGGTTGCAAGCTATGCCCTCTTTTAACACGGGTAGCATTTTAGATCCAACCGCATTTCGTCTAGCTGTCAGCTTACGCTTGGGTGCAAGGTGCTGTGAGGCCCATCGCTGTCAGTGTGGTACTGCTGTTGACCAGCTCGGTCACCATGGTCTCTCTTGCTCGAGAAGCGCTGGTCGTATTGGCCGACACGCTAGCCTGAACGACATCATACGCAGGGCTCTTTCCACCGCCAATGTCGCAGCTGTGCTCGAACCGAGTGGTCTTGCGCGCGACGATGGAAGGAGGCCTGACGGTATGACACTTGTGCCCTGGAGGTTGGGGCGGCCCCTTGTATGGGACGCAACTTGTGTCGATACTTTGGCGCCGTCACATCTTCCTGAGACACAGGGTAGGGCTGGCGCGGCTGCCAATTCGGCAGAGCAGCACAAGCGACGCAAATATGCTAACCTCGGCAGTGGTTATATATTTGAGGCGTTTGGGGTCGAGACATTGGGCCCTTGGGGACCGGGAGCTCACCTCATTTTCAAAAATCTTTCAGAGCGCCTGGTTAATGCGACGCGTGACCAAAATGCTGGCGTGTTTCTGGCTCAACGCATAAGCATTGCCATTCAACGTGGTAATGCCGCCAGCATGCTGGGTACGCTGCCAACTGGTAGTGGGCTTGAGCATTTAGATTGTCTTTAGACCTTCAACGGTCTATGGGCAGTCTAACTGTATTTGTAGTTTTAGTTTTAGCTTGTATTTTGTTTAAACTTGGTTGGACGATATCTCGGAAACTGTCCATCCTGGACCACCAGTTCCATCACAAAAGTGATAGGTCTCGTCGAGATCTTCATTTCGGATGACAGCTGTCAAACTTGGTTGGATGATATCTCGGAAACTGTCCATCCTGGACCACCAGTTCCATCACAAAAGTGATAGGTCTCGTCGAGATCTTCATATCGGATGACAGCTGTCAAACTTGGTTGGACGATATCTCGGAAACTGTCCATCCTGGACCACCAGTTCCATCACAAAAGTGATAGGTCTCTTCGAGATCTTCATTTTGGATGACAGCTGTCAAACTTGGTTGGCTGATATCTCGGAAACTGTCCATCCTGGACCACCAGTTCCTTCACAAAAGTGATAGGTCTCATCGAGATCTTCATTTCCGATGACAGCTGTCAAACTTGGTTGGACGATATCTTGGAAGCCGTCCATCCTGGACCACCAGTTCCTTGACAAAAGTGATAGATCTCTTCGAGATCTTCATTTTGGATGACAGCTGTCAAACTTGGTTGAACGATATCTCGGAAACTGTCCATCCTGGACCACCAGTTCCTTCACAAAAGTGATAGGTCTCGTCGAGATCTTCATTTCGGGTGACAGCTGTCAAACTTGGTTGGACGATATCTTGGAAGCCGTCCATCCTGGACCACCAGTTCTTTCACAAAAGTGATAGATCTCGTCGAGATCTTCATTTCGGATGACAGCTGTCAATCTATCCCAACGCCGTGTTTTACAATTACATTTTACAATAAATCCTTCTTTTTTTTTTCAGGTTGTGATAATTTGAGAATCATCTCAAATTACAGAGAAAGAGGACGCACGAAAAATATGTAATATAATATAATATTATGTACTAATATATATAACAATTTAAATAAAATCGTCTGTTTTTATAATTATAAAACTCAAGAATGGACCAATTTTCATGATCATTAATTAGTAGGATTCCTCTCCGCCCTGAAGAGCAGAATATGTATTAAAATATTGGAAAATTTCACGAAACAATAAAATAAAAATTATGATGAAAATTCATTTACCCGTACTTTTTATATGATTTGTGTAATTTCCCATACACAAATCGCGCTAAAATACACTGAATTTTGCGGCACAGGTTTTGTTGTAGCACTACTAAAACAAAACCAGTGGCGCAAGATTCTGTTTAATAAACAATATCAAATTTCATCTGAAGTAGGTATGAAATCGATATCGATAAATTTTGTATAGGAGGAGGCACATCTCTATTATTTTCCTTATGTTGGCAGAACCGATTGTTCTAAGTTGTCACTTCACTTTTGTCAGGTTGACATAGAAAGGGTTTAGCGTTTTGACGTTTGGTAAACTTTTTTTCTCTATGGAGTCCCGTCTCTTCCCTATTATATTCTCTTTGGTTCAAATGTCTCAATTTTTCATTAAAAAAATTACTATACCGATAAACCGCTAAACGCAAAAAGTTTGTATCGAGTATAAAGCAAGCTGTAGCAAGGAGTTTGTATAGTATTGAGTTGGAGGTGGAATATATTGGTATGTTCTAATTTCAAACACCAAAATAGTAATTAAAAGCTTGCTTTTGCTGCTTGCTTATGCTTTATGCTTTTTATTCACTGTTTTCAGTGAATATTATAAGCTTTTTAGAGGTGGTATAGAATGGTATAAAACATTTATTTGATAAAGCCAACACTAATTATTTCAGCTATTTTCAGTTATTTCCCACGTATATCGTAACATATCAATTTTCACGTTTTCCTCCAATTTTTCCTTAAGAGTTTCTCGACATTTTCCCGAGCGTCTGGTAACCCCAAGGAATTGCCAGGATTAAGGGCACAAACGTATTAAGGCCGTAATAACACTCAGGTGTTTCGCACATACATGCAATGAGCTAGGCGTTTTACTTTTATGAGGTAAAGGCAGGTGGCAAAGTTTTCTTGGCATTTTTATACCTAATTGTGGTGCTTTTTTACAGTTACGCAAAAAACCTGTACTAAGCCGAAAGGAGGTCATTGTATTCATCATTATGAACAACTTTTACTATGGGACCAACCCAGAAATCGCGGAAAACAAGTGTCAATTACCGTTTTCTATGGAATAGCTGATTTTTTCCCCGGTTTTTTTTTGGTTTGGTCCCATTGTAAAAGTTGTTTATAATGAGGAATATAATGACTTCCTTTCGGCTTAGTACAGGGTTTATGCGTAACTCTGTGTACATCAGTTTATAACAGTCAAAGAAAGCCAAGTTTCTTTAGTTCTGTCAAGGTAAAAAGTTTAGTAAAAACATTTTATTTAAAATTTTCTGTACTATTTACTTAGGTATATCGTGTTTAAAATGTTTATCGGGACTTATCACGTATTATCTATATCTATACTAATATTATGAAGAGGAAAGATTTGATTGTTTGTTTGCATTGAATAGGCTCCAAAACTACTGAACCGATTTGAAAAATTCTTTCACTGTTGGGAAGTTACACTATCCCCGGGTAAAATAGGCTGTAGTATATTTTAAAAAAAAATAGGGATCCTTACTAAAACTCCAATAATGTAACCCAAGGTGTAAAAAAATAAGATTTACAATTTTAACTTTGCGTGTTTGCGTCTGTCAGGTCAGCTAGTTTATCTTATACAGTCCATATCATTACAGTCCACAACTTACTGAAATATATCGAACAGCCGATTCATTTCGTAATGTCAGGGTTGGTCCCATAGTAAAAACTGTTTATAATGATTCCCGTGTAATATAAATAAAATATGTTTATATGTGATGCTTGCAATGACCTCATTTATGCTTATACCGTGATGTGTAACCCTGGGTACGTCCTTTTCTAAGTTGCGATCTTTTGATCAACAAAGTACTTTGTAATTATACGGAAATTACCTTTCCTACCAATATTTTTTTAAACAAAGCGGATTTTGAGATGATTTGGATTCCGCATATTTTTCTATGAAGAATTGAGGCAAAATCAAACGTACATATTATACAACCAAAACATTCGCACATTAAATACACCATCCAAACACGATATTCTGCGCAAACTTTGTACAATCAGCTACAAATACGTAAACAATTTAGTACTTTATCGCAGTGAAAAATTCTTGAAACTTCCTTTTAGAATCTAAGAACGTGAAACATTTGTATTGCGACAGGGTGAGATATTAATCACGTTTTTGCAATCGCCGTGCTACCACGTCTTGTCGATTGATCAGAAAATATGATGGATGGATGCAAGGCTGATGGATGGTTGTACATTTAAGGGGATGTTCCTTATCCAGCCAGTTCACGGTCAAGTTCTTGGGACGTAAACATGACTCAGAGATTCAGTATGGAAAGAGCTAGGTATGGGATTTTATCGAATGATTCAATTCAATTTAATGAGAGCCACGGGAAAAACTTATCTCAGATGGCGCCACCTTCACTGGTGCTGTCATTTGTGGTTTATTTGAGGTTATAAACATAGATAGATAGATTAACTCTTTATTGTTCACACCACACATTTCGTACACATGATAAAACAGCTTAAAAACTAGTGCAACAATCGGCATTGCTCTTGAATGAAACAGTAAAAATAAACTTTGCTTTAAACAGTAAAATGTTTCTCTAATGACAGTGGCGATCAAAAAAAAGAGTTAATGCTTCCTTAGCTGGTAAAAAAGCGAATCTTTTGCCAAGGTAGGTGTGCAATAAAATTATCAATATTATTTTTTCTCATCGGAAGGAAAACGGTGTTTAATATATTTTTACACTGAAATGCACTACACAGAGGCATGTTTTAATACCAGACGATATTTAATGTGTAATTACTAAAATTTATCTATTTATATTTGACACTTTTGACAGTAAAACAACACCAGCGATAATGCGCCACCTGGCGTGATAAATAAGCAGTGCGTCTCCCCATTGTGTGTAGAGCTATGGTGGTCGGGCGGCAGCATGTGCGGTTTTCAATCTGAGGGCACCCGGTTCGATCCCGGCCTTGCAACAATTACTTATTTAGTACTTAAGGTGATAAATTCCATCTATGGCGGGAAATTAAAATGTCAAACAGTTTTCTTGCCCTTGTAGCTAGGCCGGGTAATTATTGTAAACGATCATGATGTCTGCGCAAATTGGTTATTATTCTTTACAAAATCATGTAAAGCTATTTATCTCTAATGCACATTATTACTTACATTTGTCACTAAACGAATTTTTGTTGTTTCAAACTGCTTATTGACAAAATGTAAGTAATATGGTGCTGTTAAATAGCTGTAGATACATGATAATGTAAACAACAGTCAACGATTTGCGCAAATAGTATGTTATTTTAAAATTATTACCCGGCCTAGCTACAAGGACAAAAGAACTGTTTGAAATTTGAATTTCCCGCCATAGGTGAAACGTACCACCTTAAATAAATTATGTGTAGTTTCTATGTCATCGCTCAACAACGGTGAAGGAAGACAGAAACTGGTATATCCAAATACCTCAAAAGTTTAAAGAAGTACGACATGCACTGGGCCAGCATTGTGGATTAGGGTCTATCCTCTCTATGAGAGAAGGCCAGGCCTTCCCACTGCTGGAACACAAGTCCCAGCAGAGGGAAAATGATAGGCTGATAACAATGACCATGAAAAAAATTATTTAAAATCATTTATTTTGTAGACTTAAAGCGTAGCTGACTAAGTAAGCTGTTACAATAATTATTTTTGATGTGTAATTCAATAAGTGTTTTTCGATTTGTAATTCATGCAGATGTAGCACTAATTGTAACGGCACTGGAAATACTTCATATAAATTATATCGCACTAAATAATAATCCACGTGCAAAAAAGGCGGTAAGGTCGCCTGCTGTGTAAGTTCGATCAAAGGCATCAAGCCTGATTTAGGCCAGATGCGTTCACACTCCTCACCCGTTACCACATCTCCCTCGGTTTTCTGATCTCAGGAAATAGTAAAGCGATATTGATGATTGTGCTTTTGGAAGCACTATTAATCTTCAGTCTCGCTTTTATCTCGCGTCTTGGAGTTTTTCTGGACGCAGAGAATGGTTTAGTCCAACGCCGAACTAAGTTTTGGTCTCGTGATCGTAACGCATAACGCTGCGGTATGCGGTATGCGGTGTCAGACTTCGACCAAAATGAATGGACAGGCCATAACCATTTAATTTGCTCAGTAAAAACAAGGCAAAACCGTTGGACGTATACTTCAACACCTAATTATAGCCATGTACAGTGCATTTGTTACAAATAATAGTTCGCGGTTTTTTATGTGTATTTACACTTCGGGAAAGCACACGAAGACATAATTTTGTCAGATGTTTCGTTATCATATACTAATAGACGCGTGTCGCACTTCCTACGGTTACAGACCGACTGAAATGAAGCTTCTTCTGGGCCCGTCCATTCATCTTATTTTGGTCGAAGGTGTCAGACACATAATCGTATGAAAAACATTTAGAATGGTCTCTTGCTCAGTATGCGTCAGCGGGAGCAAAGGAGGAGTAAGGAAATCTTGACGCTATCTTGGAACCGCTTACCGCAGCGTTGTGCGTTACGATCGAGAGACCAAAGATTTAGAGTAGAAGGGGAGTGTCACTCCGCAGTTTAAATACGTTCAGCCGGCGGGCCTTTCGGGCAGGCATATGGCAGGGCAGCGGCCACTCGGATCTCGCTCGGCTTGCGCGCTAGCCACGTCGTGCGTAATTAAGCATATTTTCTGTGATTTTTGCTATGAACAATGACTTCTAAACGATATTATAATCCATACTAGTGACTCGCCCCGGCTTCGCACGGGTGTAATTTACATGCGAAGTCCGGGCAGGTAGCTAATTATATTTAGGTAGGTATAAACCTTCTGTGAAAAATATATAATTAAGGGTGAAAACCACATCAAAATCCGGAAATCCTGAAAAAATGACGCGGAAAGCGACTTTAATTTATATTATTTAGAGATAAAAGATACTGTTGTGCTTACTGGTGTACAAATAAAAGGAAGAACAAGGAATCGAAATTATTTTTTAAGAAGACAACCCTAACGTCATTGGCCCTACGTGCCGCGTCAGGCGAGATAGAGCTACGTGATAGAAAGAAGAAGTGAAGAAGTAATAAATATACACACCCACTGACGGAAATGGAATGGATACCTATTTATCATCACCATCATAACCACGATAGCCCTCCTTCTTGCGCAGTCGGGTAAAAAAATTCAACTTATGCTAGCGCCAGAAAGTTTTTATTGGTTCATTCTATTGAAAGTGGCAATGGGCAGGCTACATCGCTCGAAGAACCGATAACCGATGGGGAAGAAAAGTTCTGGAGTGGAGACCACAAACCGGAAGACACAGCGTAGGGAGGCCTCCCACTAGATGGACCGACGACATTGTGAGAGTCGCGGGCATTCAGTGGATGCAAAAGGCAAATGATGATTGAAAGATCATCTCACTGGGGCGTCACGTCGTCGCCTGAAATATCTACTCTGATTGCTGTCTATAAAAAACTATGGAACCATTAAAAATATTTTATTTAAGTTTACTAAAATAACAAACAAGTCCCATTAGAAAATACCTCCTCCCATTTCGTTTTAAAACAACACGTATAAAGACATTTGCTTGAGTAGTTTATTTACATTTTTTTGCACAGTCAGCTAATCCAGCGCTACTGCCAAATTCCATCGCATCCATGTCTGGGGCCGGTTTTTTCGACATCGAACTAACCATCAACTTAAGTTTAGCTATGGCCATACTAGGATTTAGACCTTTCGGGCATGTAACAGCACAGTTAAGAATGGTATGGCATCGAAAGACTTTGAAGTCATCTCGTAATTCGGACAGTCGCTGCCTTGTGTCTTCGTCTCTAGAATCTATAATCCACCTGTAAGCATGCAAGAGAGCAGCTGGGCCTAAGAACCGCCTTCCATTCCACCAGTACGATGGACAAGACGTGGAGCAACAACTGCAAAGAACGCATTCATACAATCCCACCATCTTTAAGTTATCATTGATGCTTTGAGCATACTGTCCTCTGCCGTTCAAATCATTAGATCTTATCAAGTATGGATGGATGCTGTCATATGCGTTAAAGAAATGCGTCATGTCAACAACCAAATCCCTGATAATGTACATGTGAGGTAGAGGGTGTATGGTTATAGTTTTGTCAGGAGGTATGGCTGTGATGCAAGCGAGGCAGTTCTTCCCTTGCAGCATTATGCCGCACGAGCCACAAATGCCTTCACGGCAGGATCTTCGGAAGGTAAAAGAGGGATCCATGTCTTTAATTTTGATCATTGCATCGAGGACCATGGGCCCGCACTTGCTAACGTTGAGGTCGTAGTGGTGAAGCTTGGCCACGTCCTGTGTTAAAATCCCGTCGTAGCGGAAAATTTTGAATACCCTCCGAGGGTCAGGTATTGGGGGAGGTGGGGGCCCACAAACAGGTTTATCTTTTTTATCATCAGCTTTCTTAGGTGGGGCACTCTTAGACCTTGAAAAAAACAAATTAATTTTGCTTCTTCTTTGTCTGAACTTGAACATGATTGTGTAAAAGCAAGTAAAATATTTATAGTTCCATTTAGCCTTGATTTAGTTTTAGCCACACAAAAACACAAAATATTATGAAACTTTGATGATTAATAACGTGACGTTTTTGACGTTTTTTAACCGTAGAAATCAGTTACTTATCTAAAGAGGCTCTAACTATAAAGCTCTACAAAAGAAATTTTTGGGGTATTGGCGCGAACGTGAGAAATTCATGTCATTAAATTATTTGCCTATACTTGTGTTTATAATATACTCCAACGCCCCAAGCTGGTACTTAGCTGTTCCACCCCAAAGGTGAGAGCAGTGTACTCTATGCACGTCCGAACTTCTGCTTGTTTTTTTTAAATAAATAATAGGCTTGCGTTTGACTACCATCTCGACTGATGTTAAGCGATGATGAGGTCTACGTTGGAGCACGCTTGCCTAGAAGAAACTGATTCACTCGTGATTTGAAGACACCAAGACTGCAACCATCGGGGAACACCCATTCAGGCAGCGCATTCCATAGACTAGCAGTTCACTAGTCGGTTTTCGGAATATCAATCATAAAGCGGTGGCGATGTTTCGTGCTTGGTACAATGAAAGCAACTTTTCCATGGATGGTCATGTAGTAGAAAAGTCTGTGGTCGGAAGGTTGATTCTATGATCACACAACCGTTGGGTCATAAGTTCCGTAAAGGCATATAAATAACTGGGTGCAAAGAGATTCAACATCTAAAATCACAGAGTGACGAGCACATCACACACATCACATCAGCAGCCATTAAACGTCCACTGCTGGACAAAGGCCTCCCTCTTAAAGAGGGGTGTTGCCATAATCCCCACGCTTGGCAGGCGGCTTGGAGATCGCAGTAAGTTCACCGTGTACTAATAGGACGCTGCTGCCCATCCTCCGGTGATTCTGGTCGCAGTTTTAGGACATACCCGGGTCCGAGTGACGAGTGCAGGGCTTTAACTGTTGAAGTTCTGAATTCTGGGTTAGTACTGAGCGTGACGGCTACTATAAAATAATAAACCGCCCAAGTGCGAGTAGGGCTTGCGACTGAGGGTTCTGTACCTACCACCAGAAAATTCAATAATTATCAATTTATAAAATTAGTTGATATTGGAATTTAAATTCGGCGAAAGAAATGATAAGGTCGTCCAAGTAACCGCATTACCAGTTGTAACCAGTTTTAACATACTTTTTTTTCATCGACTCGCATTTTGGCAATATTTATTAGTTGTTGTTATATTTTAGAGTGTGTACTATAATCATGTTCAGTTTGACGCTTGTATGTATTACCGTTTTTAAATTAGAGTTAAAACAAAAATATGTTGGTTGTATGGGGACCTCCCTTTCATTTTTACTTTATGACTTTTTTATTATTTCATAGTTGATCAGCCGTAACATTACATATTCTGTGAAAATGTCAACTGGCTATCTATTACGGTTCGAAAGATACAGCCGTTTAAAGGTAGGACGGACAGATTAACAAACGGACAAACGGAAAGACGGAAAGATATCGATATCGTATAGACTTAGTAATAAGGTCCCGTTTTTACCTTTTGGGTACGGAACCCTAAAAACGAGCGACTTGCTCGTCCCGTCATGTCATGTTGTCTAGTGCATAAAAAAGGCCGCCCCTAAGTACTTTTCTGTTTTATGCGTATATTCGAACGTATACTAAACAGATTTCACCCCCTGACCTACAATGGAACATGACAGGTCCCTTTGAAATCACATTGCATAATTCCCTTCAAATCATGATATAACAAATTAAGGTAACACGAAGCAGCGAAGGATGATAAATTTAAGGTCACCGTCCATTTATCGCCTCAGCACCCGACCAGCTCCCAATTAACACCACCTCAAAAGTTCGCCGTCAACCCAACCCACGCGTTTTCTACGCTGTGTCCTTTTGCCGTCAACATAGCGACCGGTTCACCGAACCCCAGCATTCTACAAAAACTTAAGAGGAGACAGTCTCCTCTCAAGTTTTTTTGCGCGCCGTATCAAGCTCCGTGTTGACTTCTCTGAGGAATGCGCTCGTCCTGTCAGTGGTCCGCGCGTTGTTCATGTAGTACCCGCGCGATGTCGATTAGTCAAATCGATAATAGAGTGGACAGCGCCGTTTTTCACTTAAAATGTAAAATAAACTTTATGCCACACGGCATAACTTCATTTTGTTAGTAGATTGTGAGACGAGATGTTGCTGGTCGGGTGGTGAGAAAATAAATGGACTGTGACCTTTTAATTCTGTTTTGGTCCACCGCTACATAATATCTGAGGTGTCCTTCGCCAAATATCACAACAACCGTCAAAGGGGTATCTTTGAGTAGGGTTGGTTGCGTGACACACTGACCGCTAAATTAACAAGTTTTTTCAGAATTCAAAAAGGACCCTACACATGAGAATGTGTCGGTGTTTAAGACTTTTATTTCCTTATCAAATGTTGACCATATAGAGAATGACTGTATTTATGATATTTGCGAAGTTATTTCCGCCTGCAGCTCAATAAAAAGTATGATGTCATTGTGTCTAGCCTACCTAATCATTTAAGCCAAATTTTATTACAATCGGTTCTGCCGTTAAGATATAACAAACATTAGTTGATTTGATTATCATATTTTCTTGATGAAGAAAGTGTAACAAATAATCAAGGACGTTATATATACCCTAAAGGGACCAACTTCTTTGCAAATAATCAACTTGATGAGAAAGAGAAAGAGAAATAGAGAGAGAGGAAGAGAGATAGAGAGAGAGTGCTACTTTGTAACATTCGTCATGGTGCGATAGCATAAGGTCAACAAAGGCTGTTTTTACCTAACTGCCCGAGGAGAAGGGTTATGATTTTTAGGCGTATATGTGTTTATTTGTATTTTTGTCAAAGTCAAAGTAATGTTATGTAATGTTTTATATTACCTATCTCTAGGTCTCTCATCTGTCTGTCTGTATGTCTGTATGGCCGCTAACTCCTCCTAAACCACGCAACGGATTTTGATGCGGCTTTCACCATCAGTTAGATACATTTTCACGGAAGGTTTATATTGTATAATTAGCGACCCGCCCCAGCGGGTGGGCGGGTCGCTAATAATAGCATAAACGGCTTGACCAAATTTGATTTGTGAGGTGTCGTTAGATTTGTGTTCATGCCCAGAGTTTCATAGGTTACATGTTGCAGTTGGGTACGTTGTTTTTATTTTAATTATATTATCATTTCAGCCATAGACTACTGCTGCTGACATAGGCCTCTCCCATCAATTTCCAAAAGTGCGTTCCAGCGTTTCCCTGCGGTTTCTTTTAGGTCATGTGTTCATCTTGTGGGTGAACATCGTACGCTGCGCTTACCGGTCCGTGGTCTCCATTCGAGAATGTTTCCGCCTCATCGGCCATCGGTTCTGCGTGCTATGTGTCCTGCACACTGCCACTTGAGCTTGCTAATCCGGTAGGTTTAATATTCTACTTGTTCACATTATCGAGTTTGCTAACCTCCTCGACGTTGTGTGTTATAGATACCCTGATGAGATAGGGCAGAGGCGAGTTTCACAAATAAACTATTCAGCGTAGGCGAGCGTTGGGCAGGTAATTACTCAGAGTGGTCGCAGACGCGCTCGACTTACTTCACGTCTATTCACTCTGTACCTATTCAAAGTCTCTGTATTAGGCGTTCTGCATACCGTATTGGTGCTATCTCGAACGAATAGTGGGATGTTTGATTCAATATCATCATCATTTCAGCCATAGGACGTCCCTTGCTGGATATAGGCCACCATCGATCTCAAATCTCTGGGTGTCTTCAAGTCGAGAGTGAATAGGTTTCTTCTAGGCAAGCGTGCTCCATCGTAGGCCGCATCATCGCTTAACATCAGGCGAGTTGGCGGCCAAGCGCAAGCCTACTTATACTTTAAAAAAAAAGGGCCGGTTGGAAGCGGCCTGCATCCAGCGTTTCCCTGCGGTCTCTTTTAGGTCGCCTGTCCATTTTGTAGGTGGACGTCCTACACTGCGCTTATCGGTCCGTGGTCTCCATTCGAGAATCTTTGACCACCATTTTTTTCTGATGTTAAGCGATGATGCGGTCTACGTTGGAGTTGAAATGTGCAAGCGAGATAGATGGCACGTAAAGCATCATACATTACTGTAGTTGGTCCTTAGATAAGAATTATCTGTTTACCATCCAACTAGAAGGAAAGTAAACTATTACAGAATCATTTATTTGATTAATTATTTTATTGACCGTAACTACAAAAACAACTATTTCATAAACGCTCAATGTAATATTGTTGAAACATAGAACTGTGTCTCAGTAAAACGTTTCATTAGTTTTCACTATTTTCTATGGATTCCCTTTGGTGTTTTTAGCGACACAGTTCTTCGTAAACAACATGTTTACGGAGTCAATGTGTTTGTTTACTCCTACAGAATATGCGTGATGTGTAATCACTTTATAAACTTCTGCAAATAACCGAAAAATAAATGTAAATCTTATTGTTTTGCCAATGCCATGGATATATTATTTGGATGCTTACTTTGCCTAAAGAAAATACATGAATATGTTGCTTTGATTTGTTACCAGACGCATCAAAGCAAATAAATATAGTCTAAAAATACAAAAACACATCATATAAGATCATACAGGTTTCGTTTATGCCATGCATACACTAGGCTCTAGGCCCGTGTCGTGGGAACCTCAGTGATTGAAAACTGTTTAAGTGGAGGTAATCAAATAAGGCTGGTGCAGCGGCTGAATCTGCAGAAGGCTTCAAAAGCGGCAAATATAGTAGTCTAGACAGTGGCTATATTGGGTGAATAAAAAAATAAATAAGTTCAATAAATAAATAAGATGATAATGATGATAAATAAATAAATAATATAGATTTTTAGACAGGGCGTATATGTTTGTGCCGTTTGGGGTCGAGACCTTAGGACCGTGGGGGCCGGCCGCCCATGAGATATATATAGGGACTTGGCCAAACGCTTGATGGAGGCGACATGTGACCGGAATGCTGGCACCTGCTTTGGTCAAAATATTTGCATTGCCATCCAACGTGGCAATTCTGCCAGCATTCTGGCCACGTTTCCCTCCACCGAGGGGCTTTTAGATTAGTATTTTTAATGATTTTTATTATTATTATTTTTAATTTGTATATAATAATTAGGTAGTAATAGTTTTCGTTTTTTATCATAATCAGCCTTTTAACAGACTTTTAGCCTACCCCCGAAAGGGTGAGTGGGCCATATCTACCACGCTGGCCCAGTGCAGGTTGGTGGATTCACATACGCCATTGAATTTCTTCTCCGTACGTATGCAGGTTTCCTCACGATGTTTTCTTTCACCGAAAAGCCAGTGGTATGAAAATCCGTACATAAGCTGCGTAACAGCCTAACTGCGTACCACGCTTACTCTGCCTCTTGGCTTAGATATGGAGTTATACTCTGGGGAAACAGTGTGAATGTGAATGACCTTTTCATTGCCCAAAAAAAATGCATTCGCATTCTAGCTAATATTGATTCCCCCGACTATACTATACCATATTTTCACAAGCCTTACTTTATAAAATTTAAAATACTTACAATTGTGTCAACATATATTCTGGAAATGTGTAAATTTGTAAAAAAATACCCAGACTATTTTAAAAGGGCATCTGATAAATCGCGCAGTATTAGGCCGCAATTTAGACATCAATTAATCGAACCAAAGTCCAACCTAGAAATACACAGCTCTGGCCCTAAATCAATGGCCGTTAAAATATTTAATAAATTGCCAAATGAATTGAAAGATATCGAAAAAGAAGTAACTTTTATAAATAACTTAAAAGGTATTTTAGAATCCAAATGTTATTACAACTTAGAAGAATTTATCAATGATAATTTCGACAAAATGTACATAGATCGTTCCGTTCCGACTATTGCCATACCCAAATAGGGTCATATGTATTACTTTATATTTAAACATGTTAATTTAAGAACTCCATGTACCTACATATGTCTGCAATAAAATATTGAGTATTGAGTATTGAGTAAGCTCCAAAGAGCTCATTGGGACCGGCCCGGGGTTTGAACCCGCGACCTCACGCTTTCAAGTCTAGCGGTCTCCCAAATGGGCTACCACGGCTTGCGTGACACCGGTGACACGGCTTGCTTCACGCGGCGGCGTGATATCCTCGTTCAATTAAATATAACCATTATGTCCTCAGTACTAATACCTATGTAGGTAAATTCTGTAAGTCCGCACTCCACAATCCTATTAGCTCAGAATATTAAACGTTTGAATAATTAAATGCACTTCGTCTAAGTACGTAGTTCACAGACCATTATACGTAGTGACTGTTACATAATCTATGCGATTATGCTTAAGTTTAGTTTGGCGCCATTTGGTATTAAGTAATTACCGTGTGCTTAGTCAAGGGTGAGAATGCATTAGCTTTTTTGTTAATAATAATTAGCTTGCGTTAGACCGCCAACTTGCCTTGACAATGCACGGAGTCACACAATAATAAAAAAAAAAATTACATTATTATAAACAATCGGACCCGGGTATGTCCTAAAAGGACCCCCGAGTATGTCCTAAAACTGCGACCAAAAATTTTGTAGTATTTTGTATGCATAGTGTAAGATCATGATTATTAAAAGTATAGTTTTGACTACATTCGTTATAGAATACACCATGTCAAAATGGTCGCCATTTTGACTATAAACAAATATAATAGTAGTCACGAAATCATCTCACTAATGATTGCATAAAAACAAATATAATAGATTAGACCTGTGGGCTTACTCTTGACACTCGATTTCAATCGTAATTTGGGATTGGGATCTAAAAAATGCCATTTGGTTTTTTACTCTTCAATCGCGTCAAGAGTACCGAAAGCGTCGAATTGAGTCGATTTTATTTATTTCCATAAAATTCCACCATTATCGGTTCCAATCGTGCGATAGTTTAGAATTCAAGAGTACCAAAATGGCATATTTTCGATCCCAATCCCAAATTCGATTGAAATCGAGTGTCAAGAGTAAGCCCACTGTACACAGTTATTGACAGATTTTACGATTAACTATAAGTAAGTGCTTGGTTTTAAAATTTGCAAGTTGAAGTGGCAATGGGCAGGCCCCATCACTCGAAGAACCGATAACCGATGGGGAAGAAAGGTTCTGGAGTGGAGACCACGAACCGGAAGACGCAGCGTAAGGAGGCCTCCCACTAGATGGGCCGACGACATTGTGAGAGTCGCGGGCATCCAGTGGATGCAAAAGGCAGGCTGTCGTTCAGTGTGGAGGTTAAAGGTGGAGGCCTATGTTCAGCAGTGGACGTCTTCTGGCTGATGATGATGATGAAGTGCTTGGGACAAAGCTTGTATATACTATAGTAAAACGGCTGAAAGTGAGACTGCAACAGTGCTCCACCAGGAGGGGCTAGTTGAGTCCGATACCTACCATTTTGCCCAAGAAGTAAAAACTCAGAAGACATAATAGGTCTTCGGAGTCTTGTGGCGAACAGCCGCCCAGTGGTTTTTCATAAGTGCAGCTACTAAGCTAATTCCTCATAAGTGATTCATGTTGTGTTCACCTGTGAAGGTGGTTGCGAATACCGTATGGTATGTGTAAGTGAATGTTTGTTTGGCGAGAAATTGAACGCGTGAGTTAACAAGCGCTCCTGTGGGTTTTGAGTCCAACAAAAGTGCGGTGGAGGAGCGAGCACATCTACAATGAAAGATCTCTACACTGGTGATGAAATAAATCCTAGTCCTAGTGCAGACTTACCCCTCACTTAATGTGTTAGTTGGAAACGGGCAAAGAATATCCTGGGATATTGTAATTTTCAACATGTTTGCGCAGGTGTTCGTAAACCGTTAATGTAAAGAGACTCTCAGAGGTCCTCATGAGAGTTAAGTTGGTTTCACAAGTACTGAAGGTGTTTTTGAATGCCTTACGGCTACCTTTTTTAAGCGATTCTGTTTAGGTGATGAGAAAAGTTGCGCGACCGCAAACCGACACCGTATCTCGGCGCGTTAGAGCTCATTCTAGCCCGCGTTAGGAGTTAGCCGTAAGCCCCTGATATTGATAATAACAAAAATATTTCGTGAAAGTTGCCATTTAATAACTGTTTAAAAAAGTTACATGATTATTTACGGGATATTTACCGTGGTAAGGTAGGAATGAGCTCCCGATATTTCCCTTGAACTTCCCGTCTTCCCGTGAACATGGTGCATGTAACTGCGCTGAAATATCGGAAAATCATTCCACAAACTTACCTCGTAAATAATCATATAACTTTAGTGAACAACCGTAATAGTTTAAAACAATGTTTAATTAAAGTTGTAGATTTTTATATATTTTTTTTTAGTAAAAGCACAAGACAAGCTCTGTTTTAAATGGTTAAACTTAAAACCGGCTATCATAATAACATGCGTACACAAAATTTTGCGTATGTACCGTTGAAGAGTTTTTTTTATCTGGAGCTAATCATGGGTGTCGATTCAGAATCAGATTATGTTTACCATAAAAATGCGTTGTCATTGTAACTGAGCCAACACGTAAAAATTCAACACCATAAACGAAAAAACATTTACTCTTCTGGAATACTCCGTTAAAAATCGTATTTTGTATTTATAAGTTTTTTACTTCTTATTTTAAAATCACCACCAAAATGTCCCCCATTAACCGTTTCACTGTTTATATCTCCCCAAATCAACATCTACGAGTATCGGAACTTGAAACGTAACTCCCGTTAAGATAAAAGTTCCCGATTTATGAGATGCGGAGCTGTCGAGAGGTTCACGAGAGGTTTAAAGAGCTTGCGATAAAAGCTCTTAAGGTTTTGGGGTTTAAATTACAGGAGAACGCGATTTTGCTGTAGGTAAATTATTCCTTCATACCAACATGCATCCGACTCAGTTATGACGTCACGGAGGCGAATGGAGATAAACATACACACGAATTTTCACATTTATATAATATTAGAGTGATATGTGAACATATTTTTCAAAATCATAGGCATAATCTATTCCATATTTTATAATAATTGTATCAATGCGTGTGAAGTGAAGCTTAGTATCGATACCAACAGCTTAGTTTTTCGATACTAATTTAGATCAATTATGTATTATCTCTAGTATAGTATATTTCTCTATGGTATTATATATGAAATAAATAAATCAAATGAAAAACGACATCCATCGATAAGTTATTGTAGGTCGGACAGCACTAGTAGTCGCGTGAACATTTGATGTGGTTGCCAACGCGCAAAAACGGGACGCCGCCGTAGAGGGAGAATACTTATACTGAATCTATGGACGCCGCCATATAAAACTACAGCTAGGGGTGTACTAGCTATCAAGTGATTTGTCATTGGCCCAAGATTTTTGTTTACATATTTACAACTGAAGATATTAAAAGCCATGTTAAAAAGATCGCTGGATGGACCTACGCCACGCCAGTCAAAGTATTGGCAAATTAAAATATCGAAAACTAAACTAACTTACTAAAATTATCTAACAAAATACAAACTGCAATACAGAAATATTTACAACCCTAATTAAAAAGTCGCTGGATTTTTAATGCACGTTTTTTTACTTCATTGTGCATACTTTTATGTCGTTACGTGTAAAAACTTGGATTGCGTTGTACCAATTTACGTGGTTATGGCAATCACTACAAAATTCATATTTTGGTTATAAATGGTTGAGTATATACATAAATAAGTTTAATGTGATTGAGGAATGATTTTTTTTGGCGATAGAATAATTCGGCGAAAAAGGGCCTTCTATAACTCGTTTTTACTTTTTTCACTGTTTTTTCGCGCAGCAGGCCTAGCATGGGCTGTGGATAAATTGTCTTTCCACCGTTTTTATCCACGCCTAGACGCGACAAAGCTAGAATATGGATACGTTTGTCTTTTTCTCGCGGGATAAAAACGGTGGAAAGACAATTTGTCCACGGCCCGTGCTAGGCCTACAGGGGTAAAACTTGCATTAAGTTTTCGTTTATGACTTGTCCCACATGGCCTGTGTAAATTCTATATTGTGAGGTGCACAGAGGTGTGAATACAGCACTGATACGGCATCCGATCCTTACTTGCGAATGGCTAGACGAGATAAGAAACGTGAAAATATTGATTAGTATTTCAGATAGAATCATCATCATCATCATCATTTCAGCCGTAGGAAATCCATGCTGGACATAGGCCTCCCCCATCGATCTCCAAAAGGGCCGTTTGGAAGCGGCCTGCATCCAGCATGTCCCTGCAGTATCTTTGTCCATCTTGTGGGTGGACGTCCTACGCTGCGCTTACCGGTCCGTGGCTTCATTCGAGAAACTTTCAGCCCCATCGGCCATATGTTCTGCGTGCTATGTGCCCTGCCCACTGTCGCTTCAACTTGCTAATCCAGTGGGCTATGTCTGTAACTTTCGTTCGTCTACAGATCTCTTCATTTCTGATTCGATCTCGTAGAGAAACTCCGAGCATAGCCCTCTCCATAGCTCGTTGTGCGACTTTGAGCTTCCTTATGAAGCCCATAGTGAGAGATTACGTTTCAGTGCGGTATGTTATCACTGGCAACACACACTGGTAGAAGACTTTCGTCTTAAGGCACTGAGGTAGGTCAGATAGATTTTTTTCTTCTTTTTAAAAAAAATTATAGGCTTGCGCTTGACCGCTAACTTGCCTGATGTTAAGCGATGATGCGGTCTACGGTGGAGCACGCTTGCCTAGAAGAAACCGATTCACTCGTGATTTGAAGACACCCAGATTGTATCTATCGGGGAACACCCATAACACCCATAAATAATGTTATTATACTCGTTTATTTATTATTTAGTTTATTGGCACACAAAACAAAATATGGTCAAAACAATCTAAACTTAGAGTAGACTACAAAATTTTAAACTAAACCATATTCGTAGTTAACCATACTCTTTGTTTAAAACACAAAAAAATACATTTAGGTATGTGAATCTTCTGTACGTATTGTAATTTTTTGTCTTCGGTGACTGTGTTTAGCCAAAAGGAGGTAATTGTACTCGTCATTATAAACAACTTTTAATATGGGACCAATCCTGATATCGTGAAAAAATCAGCTGTTCTATACATTTTGTCTAGTGTCAAAGACCGTTTACTATGGAGCAGCTGATATTTTTTTCGCGATTTCAGGCTTGGTCCCATAGTAAAAGTTGTTCATAATGATGAGTACAATGACTGCCTTTCGGCATAGTACAGTCTATATGCGTAACCCCGTATTGTGATAAGGTAGTGAATGGAGCTCCTGATTTTGGCGTAGTTATAATGCACCATGTTCATGAGTAGACTAATGAATACGGGTGGTTGACAAAAAAGGTTGCAAACAAAATGATCTACCCTCTTTCTTAGTCTTTTGCTACGGTTCTCACTAGAACTCAAACCTAAGTCCCAATAAAACACACTCGCGTGTATGGCATTTTGAACGCTTATTTTTATCTTAAAACAGTGTTTTATTCAGGTTTTCTTATTAAAAGTTGCATCTACAACTCTCGCGGAATACTTTTCAAGACTGCCTGAAAAAGTATCTCATAAACAACGCAATTTATTTCAAGACATGAACTGGTTTAGTATGCATTGCGACGCGTCTTTGCGTTCTTTCCTCGAAATGAAAAATGGAAACTGCATAGAAATTCACATTTTAGTTTTATGGAACTGTGTGACAAATCTGCATAAGACGAATTTATGGACTATGTTTTGAGGAGAATCATGCACTGTCATGTTCAGTGGTCGGATAGACCATCTTTGCAACATAGCCAAACTAAACCATACTCAACTCTACTTTAGATAAACGGATGTCCAGGAATTGGTAACCAAATACAAAGGATATAGAGATCAGTGTGGTATCTACTATCATGGATGGGCTAAACCCGTACCTTATTTGATTATCTAAAACTTGTTTTTTTTTGTTATTACAGAATATGCTGGTAATTTCTTTTTTGAAATTTTTGAATTTATTTTATAATTAGCGAGATGCCTTTTTAGCAAGTTTAAGTGGCAGTGAGTAGGGCACATAGCACGCAGAACAGATGGCCGATGGGGCCGAAAGGTTCTCGAATGGAGACCACGGACTGGTAAGCGCAGCGTAGGACGTTCACCCACAAGATGGACAGACGACCTAAACGAGACCGCAGGGAAACGCTGGATGCAGGCTGTTTCCAAACGGCCCTTTTGGAGATCGATGGGGGAGGCCTAAGTCCAGCAGTGGACGTCCTACGGCTGAAATGATGAGATGTATTTTACTATGCGATACTAGTAGAATGACAAAATAAAACTAAAAGGCTACAGTAGAATGACAAGATAAAACAAAAGGTGCAAAAAGGCCAAGACTTTTCAAGTTAGGCTGATCAAATTGTGAATATATGGCGAAGAGTTTCATGTATAGATTTATATAGGTCCTACTGGTAGTGCAGTGAAAACGTGTATTTATTTTTTTACGAATTGTATTTTTTTAACTAACCTATACTGTCTCACTCCTGAGCAAAGGTCTTCCCTCATCTTTTCCAGTGCGATCACCCGCCAGATTTGACCCTGTATCTGAAATATGTCGATTGTCGAGGTCATCGCGTCAGCGTTTTCTCGGCCTGCCTTGGCTCCTTTGTTATTTCATTAAGTTATTATTTATGTACGCTAAAATTAATAGTCTACAATTCAGCAGTATAATTCCATTCTTCCATTGCAAGCTTGCAATGGACCCTTCCATAAGGAAAGTAGCGCATTTTCTGTTAGTATAACTTGTTTTTTTTTAATTTATTTTATATTAGCTAGGCTTGCGCTTGGCTGCCATCTCGGCGTCTACGATGGAGCACGCTTGCCTAGAAGAAACCGATTCACTCTCGACTTGAAGACATCCAGATTGTTTGTGGCGACACTGCATCTCTGGTCATGCAAATGCTCAAGGACCCTTATTTTGGCGCTCATATTATTTAGTTAACGTATAGTTTATACGGCCACTATAAAATATGACCTCGCTGTAAGCTTTCAGAGAGTTTCAGTCGTCGACTCTAACTGAATCACTGCAGCATAATCCAATATGGTCACGTGTAGTGAAAAGCCGGATTAGTGAAATTTGGCGCGAACTTGATTGAAAGCCACCTGACTACCTGAAAGGTGCCTGGAACGTGGCTGGAGTATATTCAACGATCGATCACAGGACAATTCAAGTTACAGAGAGACAAGTACATCGGTATCACATATGATAATGAAACTATTCATAAACGCCTCGGTTGGTTATCACAATAATATTATAGTATAAAAAGCTTATAAACAAGCTTATGTGACTTGCGTGAGCGCACGTCACTTAACCTCATTTGTATATACATTTAAGTAACATATTTGTATATTTATATAAGCTAAGCCATCAAAATTGTAGGTCGCCTGAAGGCCTCTGTAATCGCTAGGTGGTTAATACTACACGACAAACGATCCACCTACAATTTAAAGTGTCATCCAACCTATGGTAGCGCTCAATTGTAAATGCCACTCGCGGTCACCCATCCGAGGGACTGAACGGGTCATCCGTTGCTTATTATTATTTTTTATTTTGGATCACTTGGTAGAGCTACGCGAGTGCTACTATGATGATAATGATTTATCTACCATTAATTTAAAAAAATGAAAAATTGCAAATAGCGTTATATGTATTTTATACATTATGCAACTACTTATAGTAATTAAAGAATAAGTTATAGTTTAAGTAGTTTTAGTAATTAAAGGTCAATTTTATTTACAGTATCTTAAAAAGTAAATAATAATAATTTTGTCATATTACAGGCACACGAACATCCATAGGTGTGTGGGTGTAAGGCTTTGTATGTGTCTATCTATTACCTTCTAGAGTTTGGTATCTGTACGTCTATATTTTGTGCTTATAGTTCTGGAGGACAGCTATTGTACTAGGTGTAGGCTATTCACCTATTCACCAGGTATATACGGCGGATCGTGTGAGGTGAATATTGTGGTGAATTAGCCGTTATATTGAACGCATTTGGTTAATAAATTGAACCGTCATTTGTACGGGTTTGATACTGCATTGAGGTCAGAGTCAGATATTGGAGTTGGATTTGTGTGGACCACATTAATATTATAAACGCGAAAGTTTGTATGTTTGTCATTCAACTCTGTGACAGCTTAATGTGTTTGAATGAAATATGCTATGGAGGTATCTTACACACTTATATAATTGAAAAAATATAAAATGTATATGCCCGATTTGTCCCTCAGAAAATTTCCCCGCATGTAAAAGTCCGGTTTCGGCCCTAAAACAATTTATTTATATTTATTATTTAATTTATTTTATAATTTTTTAATTAAAAACCTTTAAATCACACAGCAGCCATTAAACGTCCACTGCTGGACAAAGACCTCCCTCTTAGAGAGGGGTGTTGCCATAATCCCCACGCTTGGCAGGCGGCTTGGGGATCGCAGTACGTTCACCGTGTACTAATAGGATGCTGCTGCCCATCCTCCGGTGGTTCTGGTCGCAGTTTTAGGACGTACCCGGGTCCAAAACCTTCGTTTCGTTCCAATTCGTCCTCAGTTTTTTATGAATGTATTAAATGCTTATATTGGTAAAATTGAAGTCAAAACTTTTTACACCTAAATTATTCCTGATTTTTATTTTTGTTGCCTGCGTAGGATAACGAGTGAAACCACAGGGCCCTACTGATAAATGATATGGCTATCGTCCTTTGACATTAATTAGATGATTTATTATGATATATTGCACGAAAATATCATGCGAAATGACTGACTTTCGAACGAAATCCCAAACAAATGTAGCATTTTTGTATCCATAATATCACTTGCTAAAGCAACGTTTTCTATCAATAGGAAATATTTCATTTCGCATGATATTTTCGTGCGAAATCATACGAGTGATTCAAAAATCGAACCCCTGATACCTAATTACCAGTGATACCTATTAACCCGGATTATCCGCTTGGGTAAAACCACGGGCTTAACAGGGTTCTCAAGGGAATACAAATATCTCTCATTTATTCACCTTTAAACAAATCAGTGAATAAGAATATATTTTATAGCCGTTCCGGACCTAATGGATCAGTCTGATTGAAACCTGCCACCTCGCAACGAAGCACCACGAAATATATAGGTACAGAAGGCCGGCTTTGGCTGACCTTGATTTTAATAACCTACGCGTGACCGTAGCGCTAGGGCTGGCAAAGAAACTACATTGTTCTGTTAAAAGTTTAAAGTTTCTACTATCGTTTATGGTAACTACTAAATACTATTGTTTATGGAACCTATTAACTATTAATAACTGATGCTGATGTTGTTGATGCAAGTGAGGGTAGGAGAACAAAACACCCGCTCTTCTCGCCGGACTCACCCGCAGTTTTCAGTCAGCTCGTGACCACGGCCATTGTAACATGGTCGAAACGTCGAGCGAAAGGTACATATTTTTACCTATATTAAATAATACGTGATAAGTCCCGATAAACATTTAAAACATGTGTTCAAATCGCGAAAATTTAAAAATTACTACAACTGACGCAATCCCAAACACAAATAGATACATTAGTTGTAAATCACAGTGAACATTAATGTTTACTTACTTTTCTATAATGATAGGTAATAAAAATAAAATAGGTCCGTTTCTCATAATGTTGTACTTAAACAACCAAACACACAACTCTGGTAGGATTTACACATTGAAGAATGAGAATTGTCACACGAAACGATAATTTACGTGATTGCCAAAGCGCGGGCACTCGTGACTGGCGTTCGATCGACTTGATCCGAGATCCGTGTACGTTCGCGTCTTTGTGTGCGTGCGCCTGTTAACGCTCGTTGTATGCAGCCGGCTTTCTGTACTTTTTTCACAGAAGCACTATAGTATAGACCTATACTATAGTATAGACCTATATTATAGTGCTATATTATAGATCTATCGATTATTTTACTATAGTAGCACGCTTTGTCTGACATAGACTATTCGCTGACGGGGCTTCTCAACTAGACTGTGAACTGCCTGCCATTCTGCCACCATGTAGAAGCTGACGTTTGGGAAATGGTACAATTTAATTCACTACCTAACGGCACGTATGATATCTATCGTCTATCTACAGGGTTACACATATAGACTGTAGTAAGACGAAAGGAAGTTATTCATAATACGTAAAATGTATAATAATATGTAAAAGTTATTCATAGTAAGTACAATGACCTCCTTTCGGCTTAGTACAGTCTATATGCGTAACCCTGTATAAAAAGTTACCACACTTTTATTCGTGTTCATATGTTTGTAGCCATTTTTTACTATGATATTCTATGTCTTACACCATTTGGTTCATTTATGTTCAAGAAGCTGCTAGCATGGGGTTCTTCAAAAAACGAGTTAATCGAGTCCTAAAGGGTCGGCAAGGTATTGTGACGCCTCTGGTGTTACAAGTATCCAAAGGCGACGACGACTGCTTACCATCAGGCAGTACATCTGCTTGTTTGCCACCTATGGCATAAAAAAAACTCTTCCCAAATTGAGGTAAATAATAATAAATAATAAATATTCGGGACATTTTTGCACACACGGTCATCTGACCCCAAACTAAGCAAAGCTTGTGATATGGCTGCCAGAGACTGATATACATACATATATAGGTTTAAATACATACTTAAATAGATATTAACACCCAGATATAGAACAAACACAAATGTTCATCACACAAATGTTTGTCCTAGGTGGGAATCGAACCCACGCCCCTAAGCTCAGAAGGCAGGTTCACTACCAACTGGACCAACGGCTAAGGTTATTTATTACTAAACATTTAGCTTGCGTTTAACCGTCAACTCGCCTGATGTTAAGCAATGAGGCGGTCTACGATGGACATGGACTGGACCCTGATTCACTAACTACCTTCGATCAAGAATCTAACTACAAACACGCTAAACACAACACGCGCTAACCACAAAAATTTGGCCTTTATTTCCTAGGGAATAGAGGCTAAATAAATAGAGGTTAACTTAGCTCGCCACGGTTCGTGCGTGTTTTAATTACTATAACACAGTAAAGGCTAGTAAAGGTTAAGATATGACTTAGTTTTGTAGGTTTTCGCGATTATTACACAATGGAGAAAAAAAAGAAAAAAAAATATACGCAAAATAAACAGCAAATACACGCGATAAAAATGAAGTGAGTGTATTTCAATGTAGGTATAACTTTTGCTTTTGACACAGATCAAAAGTCTTTGGCTCAGAGATCGGTGCTACAAAATAGACAAAAAAATATACATTTCGTTTTCTTATTACTAAGAAACATCACTTCTGAGACAAGTTTCTGTCTATTTGAAGGGCGGTTTATTCGACCCGTACTCTAAGCAATCGCTTTGAAACCTAAACAAATAAAATACATTATTTATGAGACCCTAAAAGAATGAGCTCTTGGTTCTTGTAGACTAGGAGTAGGCAATTTCAAGTTTTTTTTCTGAACATGTTCCGCAGTAGTTACAATCTTCAATTTGGGTATCTTCAAGTCGAGAGTCGGTTTTATCTAGGCAAACGTGTTCCATCGCAAACAACATTTCTGTATAAACATCAGGCGAGATGGCGGCCAAGCGCAAATCTATTAATTGAATAATAAAAAAACGTTTTTTAAACACTCATTTTTACTTTACACCACAGAGTAAGCAACTGATTGCCGTGCCTTCCAAGTGTATATGTTACCGGCAATGTGTATAATTCAGGTATTCTATACAATGCCTAGGCAATGTATAGAATGCCTGGGGCGTCCAGGCAATGTATGAAATATTATGAATATTATTGTCCGTTTCATACTTTGCCTAGGCAATGTATACAATTCCTAGGTATTGTATAGAATACCTGCTGGTCCACCGGCAATGTATAAAGTAAATAGATTTTGTTCTATAATTATCAATGTTATGTAGGTACCGTTGTGGAGACACCAGCCTAAGAATGTACACCCCGGTTCTCTTCCCGTGGGTGCCGTAGAACTCAGCTAAGTGTGTGTGTGTGTGAGTGTGTGTGTGTGTGTGTGTGTGTGTGAATACATGTATGTGACTGTGTGCGTATGGGTGTGAATGTGGGTGTAATATGGGTGCGATATGGGTGAGATATGTGTGCGATATGGGTGTGATATGGATGTGATATGGGTGTGATATGTGTGTGTTATGGGGTGACATGGGTGTGATATGGATGTGATACGGGTTGAATATGGGTGCGACATGGGTGTGATATGGATGTGATACGGGTTGGATATGGGTGTGATACTGGTGCGACACGGGTGCGACACGGGAGCGATATGGGTGCGATATGGGTGCGATATGGGTGTGATATGGGTGTGGTATGAGCGTGATATGGGCGCGACATGGGTGCGACATGGGTGTGAATGTGGGTGTGAGTGTGGGTGTTAGTGAGTGTGTGAGTGGGCGTGAGTGTGAGAGTGAGTGTGGACGTGAGTGTGATTGTGGGCGCGAGTGTTAGTGTGGGCATGAGTGTGGGCGTGAGTGTGAGTGTGGATGTGAGTGTGTGTAAAGGTGTGAGTGTGGGCGTGAGTGTAGATGTGAGTGTGATAGTGGGTGTGAGTGTGAGTGTCGGCGTGAGAGTGGGCGTGAGTGGGAGTGAGGGCGTGAGTGTGCGTGTGGGTGCGAGTGTAAGTGTGGGGGTGAGTGTGGGCGTGAGTGTGGGCACGAGAGTGAGCGTGAGTGTGAGCGAGAGTGTGGGCGTAAGTGTGGGCGTAAGTGTGGGCGTGAGTGTGGGCGCGAGTTAGGGAGTGTGTGTGTGAGTGGGCGTGAGTATGAGAGTGAGTGTGGGCGTGAGTGTGAGTGTGGATGTGAGTGTGAGTGTGGATGTGAATGTGAGTAAAGGTGTGAGTGTGGGCGTGAGTGTGGGTGCGAGTGTGGGCGTGTGTGTGGGCGTGAGTGTGAGAGTGGGCTTGAGTGTGAGAGTGGGTGGGTGTGACTTTAAAATTACAGACCCATCTCGCTTCTAAGCCATGTTTATAAGCTGTTTTAGAGGGTCATTACGCCTACCGCCCGCGTAGTAAGGAGTTTACTGCCTGCTCGCACGTCTCCCTGCTCCCTGCTCTCGTATTTTACACACATTGCCGGTTGCGCATTTGGCATTGTATAGAATACCTAGGCAAAGTATAAAATAAATAATATTTCATACATTGCCTGAACGTTTTAGGTATTCTATACATTACCTAGGCATTGTATAGAATACCGGATTATACACATTGCCGGTAACATATAAACAGGTAGCGATATAGTTTGTTAAGTCTTCTATTGAAATATATAAGAAAGGATGGCAAAGTTAGATGATTAGATGGTTTTAAAGACAGACGGATAGACTGACAGAAGAATCGGACAGACAAACGGGCAGACGGCAATAACAAAGTTATAGGTGCTACTACAGGGTTCCGTAAACCCCAAAAACGACTGTGCGAGATTGTATTCTTAAGAAAAAGTCGTAAAATGAGATCTAAATCAAATCTAATTTATGTTTATTAGAACACTAGTAGGTCGCCCCTGCTTCGCACGGGCGAAGCCGGGATATATACTTAGCCTATGTCAACCGGGGATAGTGCAGCATCCCAACAGTGAAAGAATTTTTCAAATCGGTTCAGTAGTTTCGGAGCCTATTCAATGCAAACAAACAAACAAACAAAAAATCAAATCTTTCCTCTTTATAATATTAGTATAGAAAACACTTTTCAAGTTTCAAGTTTCAAGTTTTTCATTTTTAACTTTTTTTTTTTCACTTTTTTTTCCAATCTTTAACTCACTTTTAGCATTACATTTCACTTTTTCATCAAGCAGTTTAACTTTTCCAGCCGCCTGCTCTCTCGCTACTAAATTCCCGAGTACGTGGCAAATGGTTCTAATTTGTTATAGTAAGGAACGAATCCGCACAATTGAGCCGGGCTCTGTACCTCATATATCGTAGGATCTCATTTACAGATGTCGCTCCGGTGCTTTGGAAAAACCGCTGCAGTTCACTGCCACGTATTCTGTGGTAAAGTGATCACGGTGTTCTTACGGAGATGCTTACGGTATGGTTTTATTAGAATTCCTTCGTCGTGGAGGTTGTGCCTGGTCGAAAATTGGTGCGATTTTGTACTTAGAATCTGGCTGAAAAACTGACTGAAAAAGACAATTTTAAAAATAGCATCATTGGACCCCAAAAACTAGTATCAAATGCCTGGAATAATCTTGAAACTTGTAAATTATAAATTTTTACTGTAACAGAGTCAATATACAGCAACGTTTGCATTTCATATTAATTTTGGGGTTGCAATGCGGATTTTTTTTAAAGTTGGCGCGCGTTTTCCGTCTCTACTTTCATTAGCCAAACTATACACTTTTCACGTCGCAACGTGAAACAGTGTAAGTACAAATAACTGTAACTACGTGTTTGGCCTTACCTCATCATGTTGATTGTTATGGAGCTCAAGATTCTGGAAGTTTTTACGCAAATTGATTGATTGATTGATTAACTCTTTATTGTTCACACCATTAAATTTGATACAGAGGTTTTACAAAAATAAACCAATAAATTTGATACTATCACGGTTGTTCACTAAAGTTATATGATTATATATATATATATTTTTTTTTATTTTTTTTCTTAATTATTAGCTCTCCACAGACACCAGGGTCCGTGCCTTTTTTCAACTTGTTTTTATTTTATTTAATTTAACATATATCTTAAAATCTACATGGCGTACAGAAGGAAATTTTCTTATAGCTACTTAAAATTACTGTTAGTATAGTAGTATATGATTATATTTACCGTGGTAAGGTTGTGGAATGAATTCCCGATAGCCGGTGATGATTTTCAACCCGCTAGTGCGTGGAATCCCGTATTAAAATAAAAGTTCGCGCGAACCGAGTTATGCATTTTGTGACTGTCAAAAAACGCAAAAATAGATTTGTGCGAAATTTTAATGAATGACCATTATTTTTCTATGGATAGCTATGGATAGCTGATATTTTTTCGCGATCTCAAGGTCGGCCCTATATTAAAAGTTGTTCACATCAGTACCGGTGTTAGGGTAGGGCCAGGTGGGACGACCGCCCAGGGCGCCAGATTTATAGGGGCGCCACAGGCGCCTATAAAGGGGTACCGCAGTTATATAAAAACTATTGATCTATTCTATAGGTGCGCCAAATCTCGCCCAGGGCGCTGGTAGTGATAAAACCGGCACTGGTTCAAACAATGACCTCCATTCGGCTTAGTACACCCTTTCCACGTAACCCTGCATAACAATTCATTTGACACCCTTGTTGTTGGACTTCCACGAGTCTGCGACATACATTGAACTGATCCCAAAACGTAACAAATTTCGCACAAACTGTTGACTCCCAGACATCTCTCCATGTGTACAATGCTGCGAGCGACATGTACCCCATTTATATTCAAGTCAGTACAACACACAGCACTAGTGTTCATAACTGTACTTACTATGTATACGCTTGCACGGAATAGATACGAGGAGGTATAACTGATATTAGTGTTGTGTTCTGTATTATCGATAGATTTTTACGGCTTGTACAAGTTTAGGTGAATTTTATTGAGACTAAGGGCGCTTGCAGACTCCAATTGTACTACACATTTGACGATGCGTAGTACGCATCGTCTGCAAGCGTCTTAAATGTGCGCGACTTAGTACGCGTAGTGGTTTTGGCCTTGACCAATGCATATTATACTTTTTTTAAACCCTTTCTTAGTGGGTGGGTAAGTCCGGAACAACCCTGATATCGCGAAAAAGGTATCAACATAATAGGGAAAGGAAGTGCCAAAAAACGATGATACTAACTTTTATACTTATAAACAGAATTCTAAGTACCAAGTTACACGTATCAAACTTAAAAAATTACTAACTTCCTTATAAACTTTCATCCCCCTATTTAATACCCCCATACCTAGGGGAGTTTCCAATTAACGATGATACCTACAACTAACTTTTACTTATACACAGAAAGGCCCGATTGCATTTTGATTGGTGATTAATGCAAGTGCTTAGTGATTCGTACTCAACACATTTGGACCATAACTGATTAGTGCGAGTGTATACTTTAATCGCTCGCAAAATTACTAATCAATAATCACTTGCACTCGCACTAATCAAAATGCAAACGAGCCTTACTTCAAAAATTGACGAATTTCCATTACTTACTTAACCCTCATATCTGAGGTAAAAAAATAATTCGCCAAGTGCGAGTTGGGCTCACGTACTGAGGGTTCCGTACCATCATAAAATACAATAATTATCGATATAAAAAACTTCAAAATTAGTAAAGTATGGCATTTCAATTCGGTGGGACGAATGATAAGGTTGTCTAAGTAAAGCCGAAAACATTTCATAACTTGGTAGCGAACAGAAATTTGTCACCGACTCGCACTTGGCTTTACTAAATATTTGTTGTTAAAATTTAGAGTCTACTTTAATCGTGCCAAGTTTGACGCTTGTACAAATTACTGTTTTTACATTACAGCTAATACAAAAATTGGTTTGTTGAATGGGGAACCCCCTTAAATTTTAATATTTTCACTTTTTATTATTTCTTAGTTAATCAGCCGTAACATTACCATAATGTCTGTCTATTACGGTTCGAAAGATACAGCTGTGAAAAGGTAGGACATAGTGACTGACAGCGTAGGCTTAGTAATAGGGTCCCGTTTTCACCCTTTGGGTACGGAACCCTAAAAACAACCAAATTTGGAACCGCCTCCTTTGAAGTCGGTTCATCATCATCATCATCATCATCAGCCAGAAGACGTCCACTGCTGAACATAGGCCTCCCCCTTTAACCTCCACACTGAATGACAGCCTGCCTGCCTTTTTTTTTTGCTTTGAAGTCGGTTAAAATAATAATAATAATAAAATATTTCGGGACTTTTCACACACGGTCATCTGACCCCAAACTAAACAAAGCTTGTGATATGGCTGCCAGAGACTGATATACATACATATATAGTTTTAAATACATACTTAAATAGATATTAACAACCAGATATAGAACAAACACAAATGTTCATCACATTAATCTTTGCCCTAGGTGGGAATCGAACCCATGCCCCCAAACTCAGAAGGTAGGTTCACTACCAACTGGACCAACGGGCTATCAAATAGATTAGCTACAAGTAAAAGCAACAGTAAAGTTGAAGCAGGCCTAAATAACCAGTGTAAATGTATTAAAGTCCTTGGCCGTACTAAGGACGGGCTATTGTCTCTAATTTGCAGGCTAGGCGCAGATTATACTAGTATCAGGGCGTATCAGGCGTGGGGAGACCATCCTGTTCATAATCCTCGGATTTAAATACATTTAGAGCTATCCTACTAGGTTTCGTTACCTACACGTGTATTCGAGACAGTCATTACGCAATAGAGTATGGACCTGAATTTTTTATTGTCTTATTAAAAAAAACACGGATAAGTAGGACTCTTGCTCTGAGGGTTCGATTGGAAGGACACCTCAGAGCCTCACGCTCTGAGGTGTCAAAAAAAAAACTAACTGAAGTTGAAATATTGAAAGACAAACTTAACTTTGTAGTTGACAATAAGGTTCTTCGATACATAACAACTACAAAAGTATGTTTGTAATTGTAAAACAATATTTTTTATATGATATAACTTCAAATTAATAATTTTCAGATTTTTTCCTTTCTATGTGCTGTAAGACATTGCCTCTTGCCAAAATTAATGATTCTAGGTAAACGGGAAGTACCCTATAGGTTTTGATTCCCCTGTGAAATCGCAGAATATGCGACGTAAACATTCGACGTATCTTTTGATTGCGTTGACTTACAATTTTTATTTTTTAACAGCCGAAGGAAACCTTAAACTCAAATATTTAGTATAAATTTTAACCTGATACTTTTACGCGTTCTTAAGAAAAAGGGTCTTGGCAGACGGACAGACGGACAACGAAGTGATCCTATAAGGGTTCCGTTTTTTTCTTTTGAGGTACGGAACCCTAAAAATAACATCCCAAGTATCAGCTTGACCCACTTGATGCATTACAGCGTAGAGCTGTCAGAATTGTCGACGATTCCAAGCTCACTGAACACCTAGAGCCGCTCAGCATGCGCAGAGCCGTTGGGTCTCTTTGTATCTTTTATCGCATTTACAACGGCGAGTGTTCTGAAGAACTGTTTGATCTGATGCCGGCGTCGCGGTTTTACCATCGCACTAGCCGCCACCGCCTGAAGGCTCATCCACACATCATAGATCAGTGGAAATCGCACACAGTGCGATTCACACGATCCTTCTTGCCTCATACCTGCAAAATGTGGAATGAGCTTCCTTCTACGGTGTTTCCGAGAAGCTACAACATGGGGTTCTTCAAAAAGCGAGTTAATCGAGTTCTAAAGGGTCGGCAACGTATTTGTGATGCCTCTGGTGTTACAAGTATCCATAGGCGACGGTGACTGCTTACCATCAGGCAGCCCGTCTGCTTGTTTGCCACCTATAGCATAAATTTTTTTTATAAAAACATAATACTCAATAATTTATTGCATATTATGAAAATATCATAAAGATCTTAGGTAGCATGTTTAAAGTAGGTATTACATAATGACCCTGATACATTATGATGATATATTGCCATACCCAATGGCAATAAAATATAGTAGACTAATAGATAAGTAAAGTCGATCATGATGCATGATTTAATTCCTTCCTGCCCTTTTTTCTATCGGATCGCCAGGACGGGCACTGAAAATCGACATCGTTTTATGGTTGATATTCCGAGAACCCGTACGAAGCGCTATGATTCCACATTTATTGTGCGAACTGCTAGTCTGTGGAATTCGCTGCCTGAATGGGGTTTCCCCGTTAGTTATAATCTGGGTGTCTTCAAGTCGAGAGTGAATCGGTTTCTTCTGGCAAGCGTGCTCCATCGTAGACCGCATCGTCGCTTAACATCAGGCGAGATAGCGGCCAAGCGCAAGACTATCTATTATAAAAAATATAAAATAAAGATCACCGTAAACTAATTTTCACCTCATATTAAAAAATCTTTCAGAGCGCCTGGTTAATGCAACGCGTGTCCAAAATGCTGGCGTGTTTCTGGATCAACGCAGAAGCATTGCCTTATATTGAGTTTACAGCAAGGGCGGATACATGGGGGTCATGACTCTCCCCCCTAGGCTGGGTCCAGGACCCAGGTGGACCATTATCTCTTCTCTATCTCTTCTCTTCTCTATCTCTATCTCTTCTCTTCTTCTCTACATAGTATAAATTGAAGTCGCTTTCCGCGTCTGTCTGTCTGTCTGTATGTCTGTATGGCCGCTAACTCCTCCTAAACCACGCAACGGATTTTGATGCGGTTTTCACCATCGGTTAGATACATGTTCACGGAAGGTTTATATATATAACTAGCAACCCGCACCGGCTACGCACGTAAATTACACCCGTGTGAAGCCAGGTAGGCGGGTCGCTAGTCTAATATAAAAATTAATTATAAAAATTAAATTATAACTTCTTGTGATTTGACCACGACTATGTGACCCCCCCCCCCCCCCCCTGGCACCAAAGCTGGATCCGCCCTTGGTTTACAGTAGGGCACTGCTGGATTGTCTATAAAAACAATGGGAAATGGCTACCCAGTGAACTATTGCTTAATCTGTGGCACGTGGCGGCGTTCATTTGCATTCGCTATAAGTTAATTGTTTCAGTTGAGAGCCGTTACCGACACCGTGGGGAAATATGCCTGAGTACAGTCATATACTTGTATTTGCGGAATGGAATTGTTTTTATTTTTTGGGCTTACCGAAAGTAATAACGCTTGATGAAATAGGCAAGCGTGTCTCAAAGTTAGGTCCTTTGCACACAAGACAGTCGTCTAAAGTTGGCCATAATGGTTGATATCAGTGCTTGAAATGGACCGGAACGCACCGGAACGCCGTTCCGTTTCGTGAAATCACCGTTCCATTTCGTAAAGGAATCCAACGACACCTCACTCGTCAAAATCGGTCAAGCCGTTTAGGCTACAGGAGGTACTACAGGAACCCAGTAAAATACTTACTTGCTTACATACAACCCAAAAACATTACCCTCCTTCTTGGACAGTCGGTTAAAAGTTCCAAAGGTTAGAAGGGAAATGCGTTTCGGTTCGTGAATAAGTCCAATTCCACCATTTTGTGATACTAATCTGAGCTCATAATGTAGTAACGGCACCTACTTACTCATTTATTTTAAAATAGCACACTCAATATTTTTCTTCCTCTTTTTCATATATTTTTTATTATTTAATCCTTATTATAATTGCACTAAAAAAACAATACTAAGATTTAATATAAACTTTGAATTATCAATTTGGTGCATGTTATGTAAAATCCCTCCGGTCAAGTTTGTCCACTTCCGAACTTGTCCATTTCCAAAGTTGTCAAATTCTCTTCCTAACTCGTCCATTTCTAAAACCGCCACTTCCTATTTTGCTCATTTCTAAAGTTGGCAACTTCCTAACTTGTCTCTTTCCTAATTCGTCCATTTCCAAAACAGCCACTTCATACTCAGCTGGTATCTATCTCTACCAAGCTCAGAGCAAATAAGAATACAAAGTCCCTACGGCGCACTGCCAAAGTGACGCCAAAATCGCTTCCCAAAACTACGTGAATTCCCTATAAATACACGACTCACGCACACATACGCATTCAATACTACGTGAATTTCTTGTCAGAACGTCGTACTGAAAACATCCGTTTTAAAAAGAAACAATGACTTCTTGCAGTGTCAAGAACTGTAAAAACAACACAAAACTAAAAAAGAAGAAGGATGGAATTTGGATGGAATATTTCCACATTTAAGTATTTATATTATCACTTAATTTGATGAATTACACGACACGAACTTCGAGTACCCAAACATGTTTCAAAAAGTGGCTTCACTTTTCGTGTTCGCGGTAGTCCCTCTGTATTTTTATTTGCTCTGAGCTACCAAGGTATCCTTGCTGGTAAGGATAAGTGGAAAATAACCACGTAGATCTACCGGTTGTGATAGATGAGAACTCGTAAGTTTACTTATGCCTAGGTGATGGAAAAAAGTTGTTAAGTAGCCAAGGAAGTTGCCAACGAGAGGTTGTTCGCTACAGTCTGGTCGCTGAGAAAATGCGTCTGACTGCTGCTAGATTTTTTGTCACAACGAGAAAAATAATTGTCGATTGGATGGCGTCACTATTAAAGAGATTTAAATATTTATATTAGAAAGAGATAACACGGCTTTCATCATCATCATCATCATCAGCCTTGAGTGACCCACTGTTGGGTATAGGCCTCCCTTTGTTTATGCCACTCTCCCCGGTCTCTCGCTATTCGCATGGCTTTAGTGGATTGTTATTTTATTTTATTTTATCCATTTCAAGATCAATTAATTTGGGTCTAACTATTTGAAGAAGGATTTTTGGAGTATCAGACCAGTTGTAAACCTATGTCTACGACCTTACTATGTCCATAGAATACCTTTGCCTTGGTAATATCCTGGGGACAATCCTTAAGCAACATAGCATCGTTATGTTATAGAAAAAATATATAGTTGTACGAAACACTCGGAACAAAAACTCAAACATAATTCAGATTCAGTTTATTCAATATTTTATTTATCCCATCAATTTTTCTTTAGGCCGGAAAGTTTTGTAACATTCTACACGTATTGGCAAAATATCAAGCGAAACTTTCGACAAGTTACAACGAAATTTCGACCATTTTACCTTTTCAGCCGAGAAAGTTTACTTCTATCTCTCACCTTCATAATAAGGCATAAAACGGGAGTAAAATTGGAAAAGAGGGCGATAAAAAGAGTTGGTAGAAAATAGTCTTCGTTGGAATATAGCCAAATATTTTCACCGGGTAAACATAAAAGATTCAAAGTAGAATGTGTTGTCAGGAGTATATAACATTATGTAGTTTTACAATAAAATAATAACTTACACAGCGAACTCTGGAGTCACATTGTTAAAATATTGGGGCAAAGAAAACGCCCAAAATAACTTTCAACTCATATGTAGTATGTAGTGGCACCACCATTTTACCGTGTCTAGATTTCCGTAGTACTATAAGACACTAAGACATTTTATTTATATAACACGGTAATTACTCACGTATGATTAGGCTGGTTACTCCGACTTGCCCGTTGTAATTTGCTTTCCCGTGTCATATTAATAAAATGTGTGAAAAACATATCAGTATCCATAATAAACCCTTATAAGTTCGTTTTGGTTAGTTAATTTTAAATTTTAAGTGTGGTTCTGGTACATGTAAAATCGGGATGTTTTTTTCTATGAATCTATTCGTGTTAGTTGTCATTAAATATGTATTTTAACATGAAGGTATAGTTTTACACATTACCTTTTTTTTATCATGTGATCTTTTTTTTACCTATCTTACGCGAAAAATGGCCCGCGAAAGTGGCAAAAAGATGTTTCACCCCTACATTTCTAAACTATTAGACATAGCACCGTTTTAAACTATCACGGTTGTTCCCTAAAGTTAAATGATTATTTACGGGATTTTTCCCGTGAACATGGTGCATGTAACTGCGCCGGAATATCGGGAGCTCATTCCTTACCACGGTAAATATCCCGTATATAATCATTTAACTTTATTAGACATAGAAACTTATAACTTGCCATGCTTGTGGGCCATATTAATAACCTTTATTCAAAAGTATTCCAAATATGTAATTACAACTTTTTGAGTTATAAAGATAAAACTACAATGAATTCAAGACTTAAGATTTTCCATGTAGTTTTCTCTTGGACTAAACCATAAAAAATATATGTCATGTCGGGATGATACATCTCTTTCCACCGCTAATGTCGCAGCTGTGCTCGAACCGAGTGGTCTTGCGCGCGACGATGGAAGGAGGCCTGACGGTATGACACTTGTGCCCTGGAGGTTGGGGCGGCCCCTTGTATGGGACGCAACTTGTGTTGATACTTTGGCGCCGTCACATCTTCCTGAGACACAGGGTAGGGCTGGCGCGGCTGCCAATTCGGCAGAGCAGCACAAGCGACGCAAATATGCTAACCTCGGCAGTGGTTACATATTTGAGGCGTTTGGGGTCGAGACATTGGGCCCTTGGGGACCGGGAGCTCACCTCATTTTCAAAAATCTTTCAGAGCGCCTGGTTAATGCGACGCGTGACCAAAATGCTGGCGTGTTTCTGGCTCAACGCATAAGCATTGCCATTCAACGTGGTAATGCCGCCAGCATGCTGGGTACGCTGCCAACTGGTAGTGGGCTTGAGCATTTGGATTGTCTTTAGACCTTCAATGGTCTATGGGCAGTCTAACTGTATTTGTAGTTTTAGTTTTAGCTTGTATTTTGTTTAGTTAATAAAGGCGCTAGCCCAGAAAAAAAAAATACATCTCTTAGATTTGGCTGTCGACAAAACTTTCTTCGTTCGAATTGTTCTACAACCATCAATTTCTGATCTATGAATATGACCACAATAATATGGATTTGGCTACGGAGCCCTACAATATGTGTGAATTAACATCCTCATAGCCAGTTTTTTAAAAAGTGACCCGACAACGGTATTCTTCTTTTTTTCCGGTTACCAGGATTTTAGTATTTTTCGATCATATTTCGCAAACAGTAAACAAAAATCGGCGTAGGTACCCACCTCACTTTAATATTAAAAGTAGTAATTCAACGATACGTCGCAAAGGGGGTGCAGCCTGATTCATTTTTGATCGCTTCACATTTCATGTATTTATAATAACGTCACCTACCCCCCCCCTCCCCCCTCCCGCCTAGTGATCACCCCTGAACATAGAAGAATCTATCGAAACCTCATCAAAATCGATTTAAGCTGTTGGTGAACATGCATAATCCTCAACCGCCGCCGGGTAAAAAGAAGGGTACAACTTTATCTACTACCGTGGTATCCTTTGTGTTCTGAAACTTCATTGTAAGAATTTGAATTTAAAATGTCTTTAGAGACTGGGTTTATCTTCAGAACTTACGCGTGTTGTTATCAAACACAAAGTTTGTTACAAACATGTAAATTTTAAAATTGTACGGTGGCAAGGGGCAAGCTCTTGATACTAGAGAGCTTGATATACTATATCCAGTACCATCTTTTGGACTTGTTGTGCAATAAACATATCTTTGACTCTAATTATAAGATTCTTCATTCAACTAGATTACTAGACAAACATCACAGAATAAAATCTACTTCTCCTTACTGTGAGACCAATGATAAATATAACCACTTGACTGCTCATCCTTTACCCCGCATAAACCAAAGGTTCTAACATGTCAACCTAAACTATTTTGAGCGAGGCCAATCCTATGCGCGAATTGAATGAATGACTTTAAATTCTCCAATCACAGGCGTCGAGTCGCGTCGAGTCTCCAATCACAAGCTGCACCCCACGACCGACGTGGGATCATTTTGCAAAAGGGAATTTTGATGCGCGATCTTTGTGTGAGACAAACGATTTTCATTCACTCATGTAAAAGTTGTCTGAAAGTGATCACTTACAACAATGAGGCCTTTGTTTTACCCTATTTAACCAATTCTTACTTGTTATCCTTGTAATGTTATTATTGTGGTGGCAATAAAGTGTTATTGCATTTCACTGCATTGCCATGCCATGTCGTATCGTTCCGTGCCTACTAACCTAGAGTGAAATTTCATGTAAATAAAACATTTATTTAACTTTGTGGAGGTGCCTAGCGATTCTAGTTTCTTCTGTGGCTCCACAATGCCGAAATACAATAATGCTCTACAGTTCTCCTTCATGCAGTCCCGGCACACAGTTAGCTCTCAGTTTTCATGCACTAGTGACTATTCAAGTTGCAACATTGGAGAATTTATCCTTAAGTTTTTTATTGTTATTTGTTGTTAAAATTAAGAAAATAATATCCTTGTACTTTTTATCACTCGATTTCAATAAAATCTAACAAATAAAACGAACTCGAATAAAACTGGCATCGTTCGGAACATTTTCTTCGGAAGCTTATCGGATAATTTTATTTCTGCGTTTACAACAAAACTTTGATAAGAAATTTCATAAAAAAAAAAAACGTGTATGTTTGTTTTCTCTTTTTAAATAAATTCTAACAAACAAAATAAACTAGAAAAGACCGGTGCCATTCAGAACCTTTTCTAAGCGCATTTCCGTATTTCCAACAAAACCTCAAGCACAGGTGGAAGACTGTACGGCGTCAACATCCTTTCAAATGCTAATGAGGCATTGCCGGTCGCACTGCCCGCAGATTACATCAGTCTGTGATGGAATTTTCCAGGAGAAGGGTTATACCAAGCCTTTTAGTAAGGAGTATTTGTTTATAATCAGAATACGAGTAGCACAGTAAAGGTAATGCATAATATTTCCATTCACTCACTACTAACAGAGTAGGGTTTCTCTGCGACGCGTCACAACGTGCCATTGTGCTAAATGCATAATGTACAGCCAAAATAAAGTGATTATCAAATCTTCAGTAGAGTATGAGAGCGATGAAAACCTACGGGTTTACGTGCTATTGTAATCCACTTGTCTGATGACATTTGGCATCATACTGTGCATACATTTGTTTTCGATCCGCTGCCGTGAAGCTACAGTTTTACTCCATTCGGAATGAAGCACCGTGTAGCCTAAATGTTAGGCTTCAGCAGATTGGCGTCACGCTAAAAGGCGTGAACAAATGTACCCAGCTTAATCCTGTGCTAGTCTCATCTACTAATGTCTTGCCATTCTTATAATGTCGCTCAACTGCTGAGCTAGTTGTTTTGTAAAAGTTTTTTTATCTAGCGGATGTTAGCTAAAGTGAGCTGATAAAAATGAGCCTACGTTCATGCTAAAGTTCTTGAAGGTAATATAATATTAGATCACAAATTCATCGTGAAGTCTTTTAGCTTTAATATTAAATCACTTTCATCCTAAAGTCCTTTAAGCTAATATCATTAGATCAGTTTCATCCTAGAATCCTCTAATCGAATATAATATTAGACCACCTTCATCTTTGGAGTTCTTGAAGCGAATATAACATTAGGTCACCTTCATCCTAGAGTCCTCTATGCAAATATAATATTAAATCACTTTCATCCTAGAATCTTTTAAGCGATTATAGTTTTAGATCACATTTATCCTAGAGTTCTTTGAGCGAATATAATATAGGACCATTTTCAGCCTATCATTTTCTCACTGCTAGGACACAGGCCTTCTTTTAGAGAGAGAAAGAGAGAGATAATGGGCCCTAATCCACCATGCTGGCCCAGTGCAGCTTGGTGAATTTCATGTATGTCTGAACTTTTAAGTTTCTTGAATCCTATTACCTAATATAATATTAGATTACATTCATTTTATATAATACTGGATCACTTTCATTAGGACGTTCTTTCTAAAAATATCAAATGTATATTTTATGGTGTTGAGTAAAACATGCTAAAATAGTAACCTTGAGGTTGAGACGCTCTTTATAACTTCACAAACTATCACATTATACTGAAGTTTAGTTCCGATAAACTTTTTTATGGGCACTATCTATGTCTACCATGTCTACACGAAAAACTTCAGAAATAACGTCAACAACTATATCTAACATCAATAAAAGACGTGGAAATGATATTTCTTCTCTGAATTGAGCTGTACATAAAGCTCTTACAATATATAGTAAACATGTATTTAGACTTAAATCGATACTAGCTGCGCCGTGCAGTTTCTCCCACGGTTTTACAATTTCCCGTATCTTTAATCGAAGAAAAGATGAGGTTATTAATTCGACTGTATGTTTCTTTGTGTGTTTGATACGCGATTACTCCGCTAATTATGAATTGATTTTGAATTATTATTATTAATATTTTTTCATTATGTTTATGTATTTAATTATATCCTTGGCTGAGTTTGCTATTTGTAATAAATCAAATATTAGGAATATTATCTCTTAAGGTTTTTGCTTACATGGGATATTATTCATCATTTCGGATAAAAAGTACTCGTATCTCAAGCCCGTCTTCGTAATGAAAATACACTACTATTTTGCACTACATTTTCTCGATCGTTTTGTCGTGGAAAGATAACAAACATACAAAACAATAGAGGGACATAATCCTTTTTGATTACATACAATTTAATTAAATAATACACACTTTGTATATATGTGAAATATTGATATCAAATCTCTACATAGTATAAATTGAAGTTGCTTTCCGCGTCTGTCTGTCTGTCTGTATGGCCGCTAACTCCTCCTAAACCACGCAACGGATTTTGATGCGGTTTTCACCATCAGTTAGATACATTTCAAGGAAGGTTTATATATAACTAGCGACCCGCCCCGGCTTCGCACGTAAATTACACCCGTTCGAAGCCGGGCGGGCGGGTCGCTAGTGAGTTATAATAGAGAACTTTCAAAATTTTCTGCACTATTACTTCAGGGCCCAAAGTTTATTTGTGAAGGTTGTATGAAGTATGTTAGTTAATGTGACAAAATCATTTTGGTGTCCAAGGTTTTCAAATTGAGTAAATAAATCTTAGACGAAGAGCTGGTACCCTTGAAAAAATAATTGAATAGAAAAGCTGGTATATTCGTAAAGTCTGGTACCAGTTCGATGATCATAGGATATTATTGCCAAGCATTAGAGAATAATATCTTATTCTCTACTGCTTTGCAGTATGATGCAGTATCCTATGATGATGAGAAGCAAAAATCTTAAGGGATAATGAAGTAGAGGCTAGCATATGACTTAAAAAAAGCGTGAAATAAACGAAACCTACACCTAGAAAGTAAGTAAAAAAAAGTGGCTTAAATAAACACAAGTTTGCAAAATTCAAGAAAAAATTGTATCTTTTCATACGATGTGACCGGTCACGTGATCCACTTTCTATGGGTAATACATATTTTTTCTGTAGTTTAACAAACTTATGTCTTACTAGTTGTTCACTTTGCTGAGTAGATCAACACCCTTTAGTATTATTACACCTTTCTGTTGCACTTTGTATAGTCGAGTCCCTTTTCTCTCAAGATGTGGCTACCATTATGTAAATAAAATAAAACTTTAAAAAATCAAGGAGCCTAATATAAAATGATAAACCTACAATATTTTTTTTATAGAATAAGTGGCAAACAAGCTACGGGCCACCTGATGGTAAGTGGTCACCGCTGCTATAGACACCTACAATACCCGGGGCATTGTCAGTGCGTTGCCTACCTTTGAGGACTCTATTCACCCTTCGTTTGAAGCAGTCCAAATTATACTTCTCTTTATGGGTCGGTCTTTATTCTATTAGCGAGTGATTTTTTCAGAGTTTATTATAACAAATAAACAAAATAACCCTCCTGCCTCCTAAACTATAACTCCTACGTTTCTTGACCCAATTCCTAAGCAGCCGTGAACAAAATATTAACACAATACGCCCTTCGCACAATGCCTCACGCTGATGAGAGTAGGCTCATAGCTGGTGAAAATATTGCCTCCTTAATTATTTGTGCTCTTTTTCTGAACAAATATAGCAAGAATGATAATAGAGCGTTTATAGACCTCATGTTTTTATGGAGAAAACTGTGTGGCTAAGGCGATGATTAGCAAAGAGATGTCGAAGGCTTCTTTACAAGGTCGATTTATCTGAAAAAAATGTTTAACTACATAATTTTATAACTAGTATAACGTATAATGTAAAATACACGCGATTAAAATAGGCCTTCTTTTAAAATACTGACTATAAGGCTTCCCCCTCTCCTTGTACGAGCTTACTATTTTTCATGTATACTAATATTATAAAGAGGAAAGATTTGATTGTTTGTTTGTTTGCATTGAATAGGCTCCGAAACTACTGAACTGATTAGAAAAATTCTTTCACTGTTGGGATGCTACACTATCCCCGGTTGACATAGGCTATATATCCCGGCTTCGCCCGTGCGAAGCAGTGGCGGCCTACTAGTGTATGATAAAAATAAATAAAAGATTCATTAGAAAATAAAACATAAAAAAAATTACAAGTTTATAGGCGTCCACCATATTGAATTTATTCTGACGTTTTATTTTTCGTTTTCTGCTGAGCAAACCCTTTCATTTCATACTCATATCATGGGGGTGCTTAGAAATAACTGATCCGCAATTTTTGGAATTCCACAATATTGGATTTAGAATGGCGGCACTGAGCTAACCATACATTGTCATCCAGACTAAACTTGTATGCAAAATTTCAACTTAATCGGTTTGGGGTCACTGCTTTAAAATCCAGTTGCAAGATTTGACCCATACTAACATAACAAGGTAAGTTAAATATAACCTTGTAATAAACAAGGCACAGCTAACATTATGAATAGCTGCTATAAACATACCTACTGCCACTGACTTCTCTTGTCCAACTGGCATTTTCCCAGGAGAACTATTTCGCGTATAATGTTCAGTCCACGTCCAAATATTAACTTTTCGTCCATTGTGCTCGGGTTTGTACAGCGGCTACGGACAGCCAGGGTAATGGTGGGTTAAAATGCATTTAAAGTGTTTTAGGGTCAACATTCACTAGGGCTAACTGACCACACTAATTTAAAGCTCATGCCATGCCAAGGTCAATGCTCAAGGTCATGCCAAATACTGTGAAGTCGTCCGGCTGAAGTCAAATGGATGGACACCAATAATTTAGCTCACACACGATTTTATTCTATTTGGCTTCAAACCAGCGGAACGAATACAATTGGATGAACTTCCATGGGTTGTAATTGCGCAATTATTTGTTGTAAATTACGCTTTTTGATACGATAGACTTACCGGGTGCACCCAGTTTAAGAGATTTTGTAATGTCAAATTTTTTACTAAGTAAGACGCCAAGTCTATCTCACCAATTTGTGAAGCACCCAGGCTTCAACTTTAAGCTCACAGGCTTCGACTTTAAGTGCATACAGGCTTCAGCTTTAAGTGCACACATGCTTCGGCTTTAAGTGTACACAGGCTTTAATTTTAAATCTACCCTAGCTTCGATTTTAAACCGGTCGCCCGGGCATGTAGTGCTTATAACTAGGTACGCCCGTAGATTTATGTCTTCTCTTATAGGAACCTTTGATATAATTATCTGCAATAAAAAAGCTTAATTGATAATATAGGATTTAGGTACGCTTTTTCCACACTCATCCAAATCGGTTCCGCCGTTACGGAGTTAAGTAGGAGTAAATGAACTCGTACACCAACTTTCGCATTTATAATAATAATTGTGATTTTGTATGATTATATCTAATTAAACCCTCTAATATGTTTATAGAAAATATTCATGTTGGGTTTCGAACTCTTGATATCAGTGTGAAGGATGCGAGATTGCCAAGCCATAATTTTCATATAAACACAAACTCTCATCATATTTAAAAGCTATCTTTAAATCTTGGCATTACATTTCCCTCACGTACAAAACAAAAGCAGATAAGTTCGCCACGTTGCAATTTCTATTATTATATCTGGCTGGAGCTTAATGAACGAAGTTTGAAGATACCGCGCTGTTACGGATTAGATAGGTACGTTGATTGGAAGTCGGTTATTGCTTGTCTTTCGAGTCTTTAGGAAAACAATCACAACACAGGTACAAACGTGTAAAGCTGGAAACAAACTATCGGGCGCGGCTGACAGACGCGACTGATAAGTGTGCACAGTCTTTCAAAAGACAACAACGGCTGACAAAAACATCCGGTGCGCCAGATTTCTGTCGGACGTCGGAACGCTCAAGGTCAGCCCAAGGTTACGTCCACGACTTACGTCCGATAGTTTGGACAGCTCAGTGTACATTCATTATCTAGATACTTATATGTCGCGTCCGCCAGCCGCGTTCGTCAGCCGCGTCCGACATATTGTTTCCAGCTTCATGATGTTATAGAGGTAGATACGTTTTACCGAGACTTGCGCGGCAAAACAAACACAAGTTAATTAGCTGGAGCTAACTCAGTCCGTCCTGTGTCTGGCAATGACGCAAACGTATGATGCGCGATTTTGGAGTATGATAAATAATCAAAAATGCTATGTTGTGTGTTTAGAAACTGAAATACATAAGTCATATGTAATTTATGATAAAATGTCAATTTACAAGTCAAAAAAATTACAATAACATTAATTGATTGATTAGAACAGACTACTAATTGCATTACAAAATAATAAATAATAAAACAAAAAAAAACATGTCAAACAATTCCTACCTATATGGTAAAGGTCCCTTTAGGGTATATATAACGTCCTTGGGTAAAGGTACATTCATAATGTCAAATCTGTAAAAAGACTGCTCGATGAGCCATATCTTTAACCCTTTTTTTGTAAGACTGCAGCCGTTATTTCATTCGGTCATAAAATCCAATAAAAAGTCCAGTAAAAAGTATAAAAATATATTTTTAATGCATAACTATGGCCCGACTTCTGGCCCTTACTAAAAGCTTTATTTTATTTCTATAATACGAGAATTACTCACGTCGGATTAAACCGGTTATAAGTGGTGCAAAGTGTGACACAGCCACCATGAAAGACCGCCGAATGCTGTGGAAAGCGGAGTAACCGGTTTAACGTGAATAATTCCAGTGCCATCTAAATAAAATATATGAAAACCACATCAATTTCCATAAAAATCATTATTTTTCAAGTAAATCAAATTTTCAATTTAGTTTTCCTCGGTTTCCTCAGCATTCCGGTCTCTTGATTTCTCTACATTTTATTCAAATCCCTGACAAGTAAAATATGGTTCACGTATAAATTGCAAACTTTATACCCAAGATTCCCCTACATCTTACAATATTAAGGTCATATCTGACCGCTCTTACACAGTGCCTGCATATAAATTAATCGATACAGTACATAAGATTGCAAAAAAACAAACTAATTTGGAATTTTCCTTTTTGCAGTGCGATGAGAGGCAGTAACAGAGTGTTAAAGCAAGCGGAGAATAGGACGTCTAGCTGTAAGATGGGGCATATAGCTGTAAGATGATATTGTTAACTTCACAGGTCTACTTCTTCATCTACCTTCACATAGACATGACGCACATGACCCCTTATGCGTTGTCCAGATGCTACTAAATTATCCACTTGACGTCCTCCAGGAAAACCAGCAGCTTGCTGATACGAGCGCAGGCCTCTCGAAGTGTTCTCGGGTAACAGCACGAGGACTGTAGTACGTTGGTGTGCCACGATGCTGCACTCTAGCAGTATATGCGTGGCCATTCGTCTGTCTCCATGCAGAATAGATAAGGTGTTGGGTTTGTCCGGTGACTATTGTGATGAGTCGCTGAACTTTATCATTATTTAAGATTCAGGAGATGTCGGATTTCTTCGCTGGTCTATCCTATAGTAAAAAAAATGGGTTTGTCTGGTGACTATTCTGATGAGCCGCTGAACTCATTACTTAAGATTAAGAAGACGTCAGGAGTATTTCTTCGCTGGTCTACCCTAGACACAGATTGAGGCTGATGGATTAGAAAATGAGATTGGGATAAGGAAAACTATTTTAACCTAACAGTAAAATTATGAACGTTATGGTTGATGATGGTGATAATTTTGATTCTGATATCGGGTCCGAGAAAGTGACAAAGCATCATCAGATCTGCATCTATATTGGCATTTTTTTATTGAACTTATTATTTGAAGAAATGTGGGCGGCTAACTTTCTGCATTGGCCCTCAAACATCTGGGAAGCATCTCTCGGGTGGCTGGTGAAGAGTGGTCAATCGGATCACAACTATCGGCTAATTCCGCTAGCTGATAAGAATAAGGTGTGGTCTTCCGACTTCAAGGGCTGTGTGAAGGGCTGACATGTTACGAAACCGACACGAACAACAGAAGAGATCTGATCCTTTATACAACGAGCTAAAACGTTCTACAGCAAGATAAAAGTAAACTCTCCACGTATTGTGAAAATGCGTCTTCTCAAGTACTGGACTACACAGCGTCAGTTTAATGCAAATCCTCGTCGGGCCGAGTCCCAGCCCAATCCCGTAGGTAATATTCAATGTGCCGACCTATCTGATACACATTTCACGCTTCGCGCCCCCGATGTGTCGAGTTCTTCGCATTTTCCTGTAGTTCCGCATCATGTCCTTCGGTATCATATATCTTTACGAAGTTAATGTTCTGGGTATTTTTATTGGAAAGTTTTGTTTTTGAATAAACCGAGAAATTAGACGCGTTTGGCTTTTGTACTTTTTACTGCTACTATGTGTTAAGTTTGATTGCTACATTCTGTTACTTTTTGGCGTGTTTAGCTGGTATAGTTCTACTATGATTGGCTGGTACTGTTACTTTCTGGCTTTGGGTGGTAATTTTACTGCGATTTTTGTGGTTATCTGGATAGTTTGGCTTTTGGTTTCAACAGCTCCTTTTTTGCTGACTATGGCTATATGACTATGACTATGGTAGACTTTTACTGCTACTTTCTTGTAAGTTTGGCTGATAATTTTACAGCCACATTTTGCTACTTTCTAGTCGAATTGGCTGATACTTTTTACTGCTAGTTTGTGTAACTACATGAAGAGTTACACAAAGTACTTAATCGTGCAAATTTAAATTTTTGTTTTATTTTGAGTTTTTTTTTTTTCATAACTACGAATGTAATCATACTTAATTATATTATTATAACAAATGGGAAAGTTTATGGGTCTTTATGGTTTGTGGGTTTATGGTTTATGGCTTAAGGGTCGGCAACGTATTTGTGATGCCTGTGGTGTTACAAGTATCCATAGGTGACTGCTTACCATCAGGCGACCCGTCTGCTTGTGTGCCACCTATGGCATTAAAAACGTGTAATTATTTAAGCCGTAAGTTGAGTAATAAAAAATAAACAGCCTTATTTATATACTTGCATATAAACGCAGTACTTATACATATATATTGTAGCAACATTTTTTTTAAATAATTTTTTTTATTTATTTAAACCGCATAGTACTTTACATTTCGAGTTAGTAAGTTGTCTTAAAACCTATGTTAGATTTATCCAGACAACTGGTTCTCGGTACAGTATTTTTTTTTTATATAACGAAACGGTTTCTTTAGGGCAACCGTTAGAACCGCGAATAGCTGCTAGTAATATAGATGCGAAAGGATACTTTTTTCTCCTAGAAAATACGAGGTAACTCGAATGTAGCGGATTATACCTGCTAAAGAACTAGAAAGTAGTAAATCGCTAACAAGACCGATCGCCTCAAATAAGAAGAAATTGAACGCTCAAATGCATTTAAGGAATTGTAAACTAGTTTTTCTTCTAACGCATCCCGTACAGTACGAATGTACAAGTATCTAATCGAATACAACCATTTGATCACCGAATGAAGATCAAACAAATGGAACACGAATAAAATTCCCGCACATTTTACTCGGAAGGTAGATCAATGTATGGAGTTCGTGATACAATCAGTTTCCAATCCCGGAAAAGAATATGATAGATGTTTGCGATGTACAGAACAACCAACTTTTCTTTAGATTTGGCAAAACAATTGAACTAAAAATGTCTTGCAGCTAGCTGTTATAAAATACGGTGGTGGCTCCTCCACTCAGATCTCCAGATAAGGGAGACGGGTATGATTTGACGACATTGGTATAATGGGGCACACGGCACTGAGCGATGAATCGGAATGAGAACAAAATGTAGGCCAATAATGAGTTCAATACCACAGCAAAGTAGGTGTTCTATTTTTATCAATATCATCATAACAGCCTTTATTGATCGCCTGCTGGACATAGAATTATCAGGGTTTTAATAGTCCACTACTGGACTTAGACCTACCCCCGAAAAGGCGATTAGCCACCACACAGTGCCGGTTTTAGCACTACCAGCGCCCTGGGCGAAACTTCTACGGTGCACCCCCCCCCCCCCCCATTGCCAATAAAACCGATAAAAGCCAAAAAATAGATTATATAGAATAGATCTATATATTTTTAAATACCTGCGGCGCCCCTTTTTATCTGGCGCCCTCGGCGGTCGTCCCACCAGGCCCTACCCTAACGCCGGTACTGCCACCACACTGGCCTAGTTGCATGTTGGATTCACATACATTGAATGACTACACATTTTTTTTCATGCCTGACTCTTAAGATAAGTATAGGGCGAGTAAGACAATGTATTCGGCGTTACTGGGTCACACAGAACGGTAATACTAAACTGAAAAGGGCTTTGTAGTTATCACCATCAACAACTTTTACTAGAGACCAATACAAAATATCGACATAGTTGTTTCAAACATTTCGTTGTGTGCGACAAAAGTATTTTTTATGGAGCTGCTGATTTTTTTGGCTATTTTAGTTCTGTGCCATAGTTGTTTATAGTGATAGAAAACTGGACTTCCTTTCGTCTTAGAACCACCGTTCTCACACAGAGTACTTACAGGGTTACCCACACACACGAGAAAGAGGTAGTTTTACTTCCCTAGGCGGACGGAACACATGGTAAAAATTTAGGCACCTTACAAAATTGATTTTCCACCTGAATAAAATCTACAATTTGCTGAATAAAGCTGCTTCCCCACGAACACCTCCAAATTCTATAGGCACGCAAACTGTTCGCGTGATGTCACCCATAAAGACAGATTCACACTATTTTTGTAAAAGAAAGGTGAATCCTGCTGAAGAGCGGATATTGGGAATCTAAGCGCGATGTCCACGGGAAATTGGTCGTTAGCGTGCGACCTGTCTGCACACACCCTTTTGTGAAGGTACGAAAGAAAATTGTTAAGCCGATCGACTGGAAATAGAAAACGATGTGAAATGTACGATTAGGTAAAGATTTGGAGCTGATCGATGGACGGGCTAAATGTATAGGCTGATAAAAGCCGTGAGGAATTGGGAATGGTGGAAGATAATTTGGGGAACTGTATTGGATCGACTGATGATAAAAATAGCATAAAAATTGGGGTTGAATCGATTTATTTATAGATATAAATAAAAATAAATAAATATTTCGGGACATTTTTGCACACACGGTCATCTGACCCCAAACTAAGCAAAGCTTGTGATATGGCTGCCAGAGACTGATATACATACATATATAGGTTTAAATATATACTTAAATAGATATTAACACCCAGATATAGAACAAACACAAATGTTCATCACACAAATGTTTGTCCTAGGTGGGAATCGAACCCACGCCCCTAAGCTCAGAAGGCAGGTTCACTACCAACTGGACCAACGGGCTATCAAACGATCGAACGGCTACGATTACACATCCATGCATGAATAACTCTTTGTTTTGAATTGTACAAAAAGCCTGAATAAAACTATTGTATAGTTATAAAGCTATTTGCTACCGCGACATTTTAAGGCGCTCGAGCAAAGTTATCTATATTATTATTATTCGAGCTTGTTTAAAGACTACTGAGCCAAAATTAATAAAAAAAATGTGGGACCACCTCTAAAGTTTCCTTTACACGATAAAAAAAGAAACATGCAAATTGGTTTAAAGATGCCGTAATCGATGTACATAATAATTATAAAACATAAAAAAATATACGGGCCGTATTGGGAATCTTCAATCCTTCAAAACACATTATTTATATTCAAATTGGCATCCAGTGGATGCAAAAGGCAGGCTGTCGTTCAGTGTGGAGGTTAAAGGGAAAGGCCTATGTTCAGCAGTGGACGTCTTCTGGCTGATGATGATATTATAACCACAAAAATCAACAAAAAAAATAACACGTGTAATTTATAAATCAAATTAGTTTTAAAGAAGTATCTTCCTTGGAATATCGAAAGACATTTTTGTTACTAACTCATAAAAGCAGGAAAAGAAATACTATTGTTTTTTGGGCTCATAAATGTCGAAGAACAAAGACCCTGCCATCAATTTTCGCGTTCGAAGATTGACTCAGCCATAATGATTTGTTCTGGCCAAAGTGCACGACAGACTTTTAATTTTGCTGACAAAAAGTCTTTGGAAGTCGGTGGGGTGGAAATTCGAGGTCGTTTTTGTGTACACTCATCGCTTGTAAATCAGTTACTAAAGTCAATTTTCATGCCGACCGAACGAATCGATTATTTTGAACTAGAAGTATTTTTTTTAATTAAAAGCAATTGAATTGACTGCATTACAACCAACAGCCTTTTACTGAACTAATAACATACAAAAGTTGATACTACAGACAATTATACTGATAACTGGAATAATGGAAACAAGAAATTAAGAGTATCTGTGGTACAATCAACTGTCATTAATTGAACTAATGAAATAAAAAAGTCTCAAACAGCCAAATGTACTGATAAATTAAATAAAAGTAATTGAAAGACTTCACGAGGTTGTTACTCTTTGACAAAAAAGTCTAGGCACGAAACTAACATTTTTACAATAAAAAAGTATGATGTTGAAATAATATGGTGTTTTTAACGTTAAAAATATGTAAATGCAACGGATTTTCTGTAATGTACGAATAACCATTTATGCCGTGCGTGCTGTTCCGCACAGTTTCACGGTTTTATTTAACACATAAAAATTCTTGCTGATTCTCCCGTACAGAAAGTCTGTCGTGCGTGTTGACCATTATTTGTAGTATCTAATACCGGACATAAATAACGTCTATAAATTGGTAATTACACCCTCTATTGCAATATATCGTAACTTCAAAGCCTCACTAAGCCGAGCAGACGGCATGCAGTATATTCTACCGTCTCACAGGACTTGAAATCATAATGTATAGAAGTAGTTTGATTTGAAGTTGAAATACCTTTTTGGTAGAGCACGGTTAAGAATACAAATTACCTGCTGTAATTTAAGTTTATTTTTTGGTCTGAATTTCATAATATAAATGTGGGTAGTTTTAAATCTCGCTAGGTCCGGGTAATGTGCTTCTAGTTTGCTCATTTGAATAACGAATAATGCAGTTTAATCGTCAGAAAATTGGCGGATAATAGAGATACGTTGATGGAAATGGGAGGGGCCTATCTCGCCCCACTGCTGGGTAGATACCCAGCAGTGGGACGACATAGGCGTATCAATAAAAAAGAAGAAAATTAGTTTTAAACTGCATCGTATCATAAACTACTCCTTTACGATATATAATAAAACTTGAATATATTGCAATAACAGAACGCCGAACAGAACAAATGGCCGATGGGGCCGAAAGGTTCTGAAATGGAGACCACGGACTGGTAAGCGCAGCGTAGGACGTCCACCCACAAGATGGACAGACGACCTAAAAGGGACCGCAGGGAAACGCTGGATGCAGGCCGCTTCCAACCGGCCCTTTTGGAGATCGATGGGGGAGGCCTATGTCCAGCAGTGGACGTCCTATGGGTGAAATGATGATGATGATGATATTGCAATACTTAACACTGGCAAACGTATACGACGTGCGACACATAAATGCTTTCAGACGGAAATAATTAAAAAAGACCTAAGCAAAACCTAGACAAAAACGTACCTAAATAACTCATTCGACGGCAGTATCGAGCGTATCTCTTTCCTTGGTATATTTATAGCCCCAGCCGCATATACAGTCGGGAATTGAACTAGTCGAAGTTTAAACCGTTTAAGTCTAGGTTTAAGTGCCCTTCCGATTGCAAGATTGCCCCGGACGGGGTAATAATTTCTTCAACGAAATTAATGTTGCTGAACTTGTTAAGTGCTTAGAAAATGGTGATTTAATACGGTTTAATTCAAGTTGGTGAGTGGTTGAGTCAATTACAGTTTGAACTGTACTTTTGCTGTACTTATCAAAATGCGTGGAAGTAAATTCACTTATGAAATTTGACATACATAAGTATTTTAAATGTTTATCCGGGACTTATCACGTATTATTAAATATCGGTAAACATTAAACATTTAAAGCATGTGTTCAAATCGCGAAAGTTTAAAAATTACTATACATAAGTATGTCAAATTTCAGCTCAATCGGTTGAAAATCAAAATCAAAATCGTTTATTTGCATGAATATAGGTATAGGAAGTTCCTACCTATATTCATGCAAATAAACGATTTTGAAGGAACAGAGTACAGGTGTTAAATTTAAATAATTGTAGCACTATATCCAGCCCTTGTTAAACGTGCAAAATATAAAATTATTACTAACTAGCGACCCGCCCGCCCGGCTTCGCACGGGTGTAATTTACGTGCGAAGCCGGGGCGGGTCGCTAGTTTTATATATAAACCTTCCGTGAAAATGTATCTAACTGATGGTGAAAACAGCATCAATATCCGTTGCGTGGTTTAGGAGGAGTTAGCGGCCACACAGGCATACAGACGCGGAAAGAGACTTTAATTTATACTATGTAGAGAATAGTTTAAGCTGTCGATTATTATAATATTTTTGACACAATATCAGACTTCCTCTTTAACCGCATTTAACATAACATATTCAAATAACATGCAAATTCAGAAAATTAACATTAAAAAACATCAAAGGTAACGAAAACATGTCCAGAAATAATTATATAATACCTAAGTTACATTATGCCAATTTATATTATTGTTTTTTTTTTTTTTTATAAATAATAGGCTTGCGCTTGACCGCCAACTCGCCTGATGTTAAGCGATGATGTGATCTACGGTGGAGCACGCTTGCCTAGAAGAAACCGATTCACTCGTGATTTGAAGACACCCAGATTGTATACAATATCTATTGTATCTATAATATCAATAAAATTTATAAACATTTGTCTCTAAAAAAAACCTGAATAGAGTAGTATCATTTTTATAGCAAATAACTGATCTAAATTGAAGATAACTTGATAAATTCAGTTGCATGTCCCATAAATACACACTAACTACTTACAGGGCAAGTCAAATAAAAGCTTGTTAAAACACGATAATTTTTCTTTGATACTTGGGTACTCAGGTGTCTACCGAAAATTACTCTAAATTGCTCAGCGGGGAATCTAGAGAAGACGTGCTTAGAATGTACGTGGGCTTTACCAGCGAGCCACCAACATACCTATCAGAATTCAGGTCGTCCGGTACACGTACCTCTGTCTCTAGAGATCAAAATCAAGTTTCCATATAGATTTTCTGTTATTATTCGAGGAGTCGACAATTTGTCCCAGAGATCACACTAATATTATAAATGCAAAAGTTTGTGTGTGTTTGTTATTTCTTTACGGTGAAACAGCTGAACAGATTGGAGACTGCTTATACCCTGAATGTTACACAAAGGAATTAAGAGTTCCTGTAGGATAGCGGGTGAAACCGTGGGACACAGATAGTAAATAATAAAAAATACACAAAAGTAACAACCGACTTTGCGAGAGGTTTAATAAAAGAGATTCAGCCCCTAATTTTCTACCCTTATATGATTGAAACAGACATGGTAGGATATTTATTATATAAAAAAAAAAAAAAAAAAAACAGGGACAAACAACCCTTGTAAAAAAACAAAAACTCGTATTTTTTTTCTTGATATCAACGTTTTTTTTTCGAATATTTCAATGAAGTAGTAAGTTCCTTTTATCTTTTCAAAATGTTAAACATGAGGGAAAGAGATTAAAAACAAAGAAATATTAAAATTTATTTATTCAAACATTTCAATTCAATTTATTAAATTTATTTGCCGAAACACGTGTAGAGAAATGGGCAGTTACAAAATTATACTTATGCGCAAATATATGTTTTTCCTCGATGAGGCATGCAAATACTAATAAAAGTCACAAACTAACCTAAAAGAAAACAAAACAAAGAAATAAACCGGCCAAGTGGGAGTCGGGCTCGCGTACTGAGGCTTCCGTACCACCACAAAATTCAATAACGAAATTACCAGTTATAACTTGGTAATGAACAGAAACTTGTCTCTTCGCACTTGGCCATTATTTATTATTTGTTGTTATACTTTAGAGTGTGTGTGACTATAATCATGCCAAATTTGAAGCTTGTACCATCTTTACATTAGAGCTAATACAAAAATACGTACGTTTGTTCTATGGGGACACCCCCCTTTCGTTTTAACTTTTTTATTATTTCTCTGTTAATCCGCCGTAACATTACATATTCTGTGAAAATTTCAACTGGCTATCTATTACGCTTTGAAAGATACAACTGTTTAAGGGTAGGACAGACAGACATACATCGTAGGCAAAGGGTAAAAATTGACCCAATTACCATCTATTACTAATAATAGGGTCCATTTTTACCTTTTGGGTACGAAACTAAAACACAAATTCTTTGTTTGTAATAATATGATAATCAGCAAAATTTTATCTTGTAACTTTTTGCATATTCAACCTCAGTGATTTTATATATTATCTTCAATAATGTAAAAATTTGCAAGCGAGTTAACTGCGGACGAGAGAGGCGCCTTAACAGTTGTTCTTTTATTCGTTTCTTGTACAAGCTGTACAAGTGAGGTCACAATACATTATGCATGTAGCACCAGATCTATGGCAAATAGGGCAATACTATGGGCGTGGATTTGGGGTAAAATATGGAGCGTCACCTTAATATCGGCATATCAGTAAGCCGAATATTTGCACAAAGCACTTTTGGTCTCGAATAAATATTCATAGGGCACTCCTTTCTTGGAATCCTTCGTACTAAGGACATAGAATATAATGTACTAGTAGAGAAACTTGCACGCCATTGGGAACAAACACATTTTGGTAGGTACATACACGTTTTTTATATATGTATACGGATTTGTAGCGATAGAAAAACTCTATAAAATACTTAAATTTTTATAATTTTGATACTACGTGCTATAGGAAAAACAAATAACCTCGGACGTCTTAACTGATATTTTAACAATACCCTGTTTTTTATGTAGTAATATGATAAAATAAAATAGTGTTCGTTAATTATTGTTAAAGATATTTATATTGTTTATGATTTTGTAAGTAAATGTACTGAGAGCTGCTATTCTCTTTTTTTTACGCATCGTTCCTCACTCTTGAAATGAACTTGTGTAGTAGGTATTGTTCGAAATTTATGTCGCCACTTACACTGAACTATTGCTGAACTGAGTTCTTGGAACAGCATTATGAAAATTGTTTTTTCAAGCAATAAACCTTGTTTTACTCCCGACTCTGGACAAAATATTGTCAGTATTTGCAATATTTCGATTTGTATAATTATATATTTAAATCGAAGCAAAATGCCGAAAATATAGATACAGAGCTGTATCTTCGTAATTTTTGTATAAAAGTCCTGTTTTCGATGTTAGGCATTTCGCTTTATACGGCTTTAGATCGAAACTTTTATACAAATTTTCAATCTCTTAGTAACCGCCTCAATTTGTCCTTGTCCTAAAATCCTTTCTTAGCGGACGTTCTACACCTCAAAAAAGTCTATCCGCTAAATGTCTACTTCACAAATCAAGCAGTTTTTTTAGATTTTAGGATTTGTCACTTTTCGGCCCAGTCATACTTAGTCCTATTTACGGATCCCTAAATATTTTGTTACATTTCCTACCGTTTCTTTACTGTGTATATCAAAGTATTAATGAATAATTCATCTGGAAGGTTTCCAGGCGAAATTAAAAGTGACTTGTACTTTAACTCGAATTCTCGGGTAATAGATTTAATTCGGTTCGCTAATTCGTTTTGTTATCGTGTTGTTGTCGTACTTGAAGATGTTTAGGAAGTTTCGGTAAGTCGAATTCGAACTTTCCCGTTTTGGTTCGATACTGATTGATTAGGGACAAGGTTTGATTACAATAGGTAGGAATCTGGCATAGACGTTCGTACCGAAAAAAATCATCATTTCTTAAGGCCGCACCCTATCTTAACCTATCCTTTAAACAAAAGTGTTTAATTGCACACATTTACTTACTCACACACACTCGTGCAAGAAATTACTAGGACACTATTAAATATTAAAAAAAAAAAAAAAAAACATTCAAAAATAAAAATTGGAAATTAAAAAATATGAAGAACTTTATGCGATACCCATATCTTAAGTTAACGGCGTTATTAATAATGGACATTTAGTAAAATTGCAATATAAGACCAAAAAGTTTTTTTTTTATTTGTTACTTGTGTTTTTTCTTTTTTGTAACTTCTTTCTTTCTTATATTTCTAACTTTTAGCTCATCTTGCTCGTCTTAAGTCAGTGATGCTAAGAATCGGACGATTCGATCTGTGTTTATATGCATCAGTGTGATTGCAAGTGACATTTAAATAATATGTGCGCTATCTTGTAGATACTTTTAATTTTATTGAATACTAGCGGTCCGCCCCAGCTTTGCACGGCTATAGATTATAGCCTAAGTCACCCGGGGATAGTGTAGCTTCCCGTCAGTGAAAGAATTTTTCAAATCGGTTCAGTAGTTTCGGAGCCTATCCAATGCAAACAAACAAACAATCAAATCTTTCCTCTTTATAATATTAGTATAGAAGACTACAAAGAATTGACTTATGAAAACCAATTTTCAACTGGCTTGAAAAAATGTGTGTTATTTTGCAATTCTCATTCTTGAAAACTTTTTGTTATTTCTCTTACTACTATTTTTATGGTTGACCAGCGAGCGTTTGATCACAGCTCATCTGATGTAAAATAGTGGTCGAAGATGGTAAACACATATAGCCTGGAATGGGAACTGGCTCGCAAGTGATGGCCTACACCAACTTTTCGCTGAAGAATTTTACGAGTTTCCGATCCAAAAGACATTTATGCTGCTTCGTATGTGCGCCTTAAACATAAAAACTTTCTTTATCAATATGATCGATCATAAATTCCGGTACAATTTCACCCGAGTTTCCCCTGGGCTTATTTCAATATTTTTTACGCTCTCATACGAATGTAAAAACTGTTTACGAGCAATTTTCGAAGAGAATGGACCAGTGGAGTTTATTTTCTTGCAAGTTTATTTTCTACTTTATACGCATACTAGCTGTTGCCTGCGACTTCGTACGCGTAGATTTTCATATAAATTTTACGTCCCCTTTTGTCCCCCCCCCCCCTCTTCATTCGGCCCTTTCGTAAAATATTTATAAGCGTACATCTACACCCCATTAAGAATGTACTTGCCAAATTACAGGTTCGTAGTTGCATAACTTTCAACTAAATTTAAACTTACAGTCTGTTTTTATGAAAAATCTTGCTACAGTATTTAATTATTTTAAACCATCAACCTGAATCTTGATTCCACGTCCCTAACATTCTCAATCCATTAGCGACACCATTACACTACCGGGTCTGCTAGTCGCAGCGTGAAAAAAGTATACGCCTTTCGCAACCATACGAGAGAGAAAAAATCCTCCTCCATGGTAGCGTTAAACGTATAACGCAACCTTGTTTGCAAGTCGCATAAGAAGTATAATTTCAAAAACAAACAAAGGACTTAAATATTAAAATTACAACCTATATTCACACCCTATATTCAGTCCTTTCTTAGCAGACCTTCAAGAAAGGATTTTTTTCCATAGGAATCTATTTGTCAAAGAGCATTGCTCGTGTTTTGTATAATATGCATTGTTATTAGTTTTTTTTTATCTACGAATTAAACAAGATTTTAAAATAAATTGCGTAGGTATTCAATCATATAGGTAGGTTTTTATTGAGCTAAAAACTCATTACTATGGTGAAAACTTAACTGGGTCGAAGTTTTAGGGTAAGGCTTGGACATCTCTAGCTGTTTTTTTTATCTTAGCATTTTCAAACTTTTATTCAATCTTTGACTTTTGTTTTACATTAACATCTCGTAACTCTGAAAACCCAGTCGCACCAACAAATGTTTTATTTATGTTTCAGGCACTTTTCGTATAGAATTTACAGTATTTCTAGAAACCCAAGTGAATAGAAAGAACCTCGTTGTCTCCGTCGAGTACTACAACAAATGGATTGGCCTTTTTCTACCTGAGCAAGTTTTGGACCTTTTTAAATCTTGTCCTTTTTGATAGGCTGGGTAAAACGCCAAGACCGCAGATTAAAAAAGGAAAGATATACAGTTTTGCCCGACCAGCGGCCAAGGTGTAATTATGTTTTTAATAAATCATTGTTTTTTTATTTCTGCTGAAGCGTCATGTCAACATAATTTAATTAAACTTTAAACCGGCTTAATTTTACATGAGTGATTCCCATGTAATATAAATGAAATGTGTGAAAACCACGTCAGTTACAATAATAAAATATACTTTTTTCAACATCCAACTAAGATCCAATTTCAACATGTAACCAGAAAATCATATGTCATACGGGCATCTTATAGTGGGCTTCATAAGCAAGCTCAAAGTAGCACAACGAGCTATGGAGAGCTCGGGCTTTATCTACGAGATCGACAAAAAAATAAGGAGGTACGTAGGCAAACGAAAATTACCGATAGCCCACTGGATTAACAAGTTCCCGTTTGGCCGTTTGGGCCAAAAGGTTTTCGAAAGGAAATCACAGACCGGTTGTTTTGTTTTTAAAATATCTTTATTTCACATAAACATTTTATACATTGGGCATCTCTAGTGTTAATTAAGTCCTAGGGGCACCAAGAAATGTTATAATAATTCGTTTTCAAGCTCAACACTTATATAAACTTATGGCTGGTGAGGTAAAAATAATTAATAAAATATAGGTACTTAAATATTATGTTTGTGAATATCAGTTAAGTTAACATTATCATGTAACCTTTAGTATAAGTGTTACATTTTTAGCGTTATAATAATATTATATCAAAAAACTGACCAAAAGGGGGTAGGTAAATTGGAATTGATACAGCGCAAAGCGCAGCAGTAGGTAGTGAACAACAAGCACCAAGCGAGCGAATCATGTTATGAATGACGAACGCGCAAGCGCGCGCTGTCCGGGCCAGAGACGCCCGAAATCACACTTTCGAACGGAAATCACAGACCGGTAAGCACAGCGTAAGACGTCCACCCACAAGATGGACAGACAAACGAAAAGAGACAGCAGGAAAACACTGGATGCAGGCCGCTTCCAACCGGCCTTTTTGCGGGTGGCCTATGCCCAGCAGTAGACGTCTTGTGGCTGAAATGATGATGATGAACCAGGAAATCAGGATCTACTAGAATTAATGATTCTAGCAGACTATTTTAAACGTTGACGGTGATTTTAGTTGCAGGCACAACTAGAATGAATGATTCTAGCAGACTATTTAAACGTCGACGGTGATTTTAGTTGCAGGCACATATTTTGGAACAGTCCATCTGTCTGTTTTTAATCTGTTCCAAGACTTTTGACCGGTGCGGGGGCAGAATAGGTATTGTTTAATGAATATTGAAGCTATGGGCGGAGTTTTCTTGAACCTTTTGCTTTAGAAGTTGGTATTGTTTTTCCTTGGGTGGATTTTTCATCTTAAGTTCATGTTTTAAATCATTAACTAGAAAGCGAATTAAATCTTAAGGGGGTTAACAAAAATATAAGGATGTTGATTTCATCCTTTTCTGTTTTTTTTTAGTAGTTTGTCATCGATCATACCGATTATATTCGGATAAAAATAATGCCACATTGTATTTGCAACTTATTCATATCGGATGTTTTCTGAACAGAATTTGCAATGCAGTGCTACAGGTGCTGCAGGGCATGACTTTGACTTGACCGTGACTTACTTAGCTTGAATCAGACTGTGAATTGTTTGTCGATAATATTATTATAGTATTTTTAATACATGCCACTGACAAAAGCCAAAAAGTGTGTCTCCAAAATTCACATAGAGGAAAGAATAAAAAAGACGCCATTTTGAGCAATCAATATGATGCAAATCACGTGACTTTCTTTGCTATCCACTAGAATCTTTGAAAATTGCTGTTTTTTGGTGAATTAAGGTTTGCCATCAAAGTAAATCCTACTAATATTATAAACGCGAAAGTTTGTATGTATAGATGTATGGATGTTTGTTTCTCTTTCATGCTGCAACGGAACAACGGATCGACCTGATTTTTTGCATGGGTATAGTTCAAGAGCCAGAAAGTGACATAGGCTACTTTTCATCATCATCATTACCGTTTTCATCACTACGCGGGTGAAACCGCAGGTCGCAGCTAGTAGTTCATAATGATGAGTACCATAGCCTCCTTTCGACTTTACGACTATTCCATGTAACCCTATTTATGACACTGTTTTACGCCTTATATCTGGTCTTTTGTGTACCTATCGCTGGTTTCACAGCTGTACAGGAGAAGCGGAGTCCCCGGAGCGGAGACATACGTGAAGCGCTAGAACATCGTTTCACAACGACGTGGATTGCTCTGTACAGAACTTGCCTCCGCGTAGATCCTGTCTCCCGTAGTACGGGTACGGGCGACCCGCGCGAGTCTCAAATAGCTGTGAAACCAACCTATGTTTTTTTTGTAGGTGAAACCAGGGTACGCAGTCTATATTTTGCGCTAAGACAGATGCTCCTGGAAAAGTTCCCACATCAGGATTCGCTTTGCGTGCCACTTCACGAAGTTACCGAGCCACCAACTTTTCTGTACAGTTGACAATATTATGGAACTAAATCTATCTGTTACATACTTTTGGTTTTATTAAGAAAATACGTTAGTGGCTCCGTAATTTTCCTCCATAGTTAAGTTGGGCGCTCCGTAGGGCGGCTCTAACTAATAAATAAGTTCCGTTCTAAGTTCGCGCCGGATCTCGGGATCAAATTAAACTCGACGATCGAGTTGATGATTTATTACTGAGAAAAATAAATTATTTACTTTTAGAAAATAAACTGTGTAAATAAATGTTGGTTCTTAATTTATTAACTACCTAATAATAAATTATGTTTAAATATTTTTATGTTATATGAATTGTTGTTATATTTTTGTGTTGAAATAAAACTGTAGTCACACATATTTATTTTCAATTAGACTTTTGCACACGAATATAATTACTGGTAGTTGGAGCACGAGGGCGGGTATAACCCGTGCTTCACCCAGGTAGAGAACTAAGGTGGAGCACGGGTCTGACCCCATAATAACGATGCCTTCCTCATCCCACTGCTGGGTATAGGCCTCTCTCTTGCTATGCCATCTGCCTCGGTCCTGTGCTAATCTAGTCCAGGTTCGACCCGCGATAGTAATAATATCGTCGACCCATTTTGCAGCTGGACGACCACCGTTCCGCCTACCTTGCCTGGGCCACCACTCTGTTAAAACCTTACTCCACCTGTCATCACTGCGCCTAGCAACGTGTCCTGCCCAGCTCCACTTTAATTTTCATTACCGCGATTCCGACGTCTCGAACCTTTGTTCTTCGTCGGATTTCGGTATTACGAAGTCGGTCTTGGAGTTTGATGCCTAGCATGGATCTCTCCATGGCTCTCTGTGCTACTCTGATTTTGTGCACAGCCTCATGTGTGAGAGTCCATGTTTCGGCACCATAAGTCATGGTGGGCAGAACACATTGGTTGAAGAGGCGAGTTTTCACCGTGTACTAATAGGACGCTGCTGCTCATCCTCCGGTAGTTCTGGTTCAATCTTCAAACAGTTGAACAGATTTTCTTGAATTACAGTTAAGAACACTCAAGTCACCATTCAAAAATAAACCGGCCAAGTCCGAGTTCGGCTCGCGCACTGAGGGTTCCGTACCACCACAAAATACAATAAAGTCGGTCGTCCAAGTGACCGAATTACCAGTTATTGTTCAGGCTTAACGTCTTCCAAAATAGTCAAAGCTATTGTTATGCAGTGACATAGTGTTTTGCTACAGTGACGCTCGAGTATAACACAATTATAACTTGGTAATGAACATAAATTTGTCACCAACTCGCACTTGGCCATTATTTATTATAACAGCCGTTAAAAGGTAGGACGGACAGACTGACAGACAGACATCGTAGGCTTAGTAATGAGGTCCCGTTTTTACCCTTTGGGTACGGAAACCTTAAAACAGGCTAAACTTAATACAACCCCTTATTTTGCGTCGGGGGTTTAAAAAGTATTTTCATATAGAGAATAACAGGTCCGCCCAACCCTGAATACCGATGAAAGTCAACGGACTATGTTTTTCTTCCACAAATATGAGTAAGGTCATAAATGAAAGCCCTTCTCTAGGAAAATATTTATTTGTGCATCAAATAAGTATAGGTTTCGTACTAATTTATAACCAGCCCAATGGAAACGACTCAGCAGTGCGGCCAAGTATTCAGCGTTCCAGCATCTATATTCTATATGGCCAGAATGTGAATGTGTGTGTGCGTGTTATTTATTTATTTAAATACGAAAAAAACATATTTTTTTAGTTATAATATGTAAAAAAAAGATGGACACATTAGTATTTAAGTATAATTTGTCTTGTTAAAATTATAATATTACGTCAAAAAACAAACCAAACCAAACAGAGACATGGAAAGCTTCAAAATATAAAAAACTAGTTGCACCCGCGTAGTGATTAAAAATGGCGAATATGATGATAAAAAGTTCTCAGCTACCCCCCACCAATCTTCAGCCAAATCGGTTCAGCCGTTCTTGAGTTATAAATAGTGTAACTAACACGACTTTCTTTTATATATATATATATGTAGGGGACATAGAAACTTTTCCAATTTTCCCGCATTTTCTGGGAGAATAGGTACCCTATGTCCATCCATATGATGTACACTATATTATTGCTAAAATTCGTTAAGATCGGCTTAGCGGGTTATTTGTGAAAAGCGAACAAACATCCAGACAGAGAGACAGAGTTACTTTCGCTTTTAAAATATTAGTAAGGATACACACACACACACACACAGACACACACCATACACAAACATAAGTGCTCTAATATTTAATAATGAAAATAGTAATTATAGTTAGTTGATTTTGTAATACCCGCTGTCGCCTAGTGCTCACCTACGATCTTTTTTCTGAGCAAAGGGGTACGCCAAAACCAGCCCTGCTTGACCCTTCGGGACCTCAAAGTACAGCGCTGAGCTTACCCCTATTGCCAAACACTGTTTCTCCTCATGTTTCTTATAGTACATGTTAATTTTTTTTGTTTTTTTGGCAATAAATATATTTTATTCTTATTCTTATTTTTATATAGATATAGATATCGGTCCTCCGCCACCTCTTGCCAACCGAAAAGAATCAAGGAATCCGGAATGAGACAATATCGTCACGCCAGCGTTTCTTAGGCCCCCACTGTGTGACGATCCTGGCCCATCGGTCAGAATGCATACGCGCCGATATTTGTGGAAGGAAGTGGGCGACACCTTTGCCTAGCAGTGGGAGACAGTATAGGTAAAAAAAAATAGTTGACAGATCTGTGATGTTTGATCAAAATATTATGTCGTGCATTTTCAAAATAATGAATTTTTTTTTCGAATGAGTCGTTTTTTTTTTGTTATTTATAGAGTCTGATGTAGATTATTTTGATGAGCATTTATAATTTTGGATGTGAAAGTAAATGCTTCATCTCATAAAAATAAAAGACAGCGAGACCATTTCATGGCAGTGTCTGATATATGGCGCCAAACCTAATTTGTTACGTCTCACTTGAGGGAAGTATAGCCCGTGTTTCTTACCTAATGAAATGATATACCAACTGGAAGATTTGTTCCCTTGTTTAAAAAGAATCGATAAATAACTGGAAATAACCGATCATTTATAGATTTATTTTAAAGGTAAGTTAAGTTAAATTATGGGTAAATTTCTAGGATACTAAAATCATAATAGAACTTACGTAGACTTTAATTTATACTAAATACAAATACAAATACAAATCATTTATTCGGGCATAATTTATGTTAAGCTATAGTAAAGATCCCAGAGGCTCCTGAACTAGTCAGAGACTGTGTGACGGGAGCCAATGGCTTCTCCTATTAATGTATCAATTAATTATACCAAAACAGTAATAAAGCATTTTAAAATTAGGTAAAAAAAAAAAAAAAAAAAAGTAATTTTAAATTTTGATTACCATTCCAATAAGTAGCCAAAAGAAAAATAATAATTAGATAAAATAATTTTTAAACCATTAAATGCAACAGTCTGCGCTATTCTATGCGCAGTTTGTGTGAACATGTGTATGTATGTATGTATGTGTGTGTGTGTGTGTGTGTGTGTGTGTGTGAGGGGGTACTTTCCCCCTTTTACCCCTCTTTAATTGGGCCTTTCAGAAAATATTCCCTTAACAGAACTCTACATCTCATAAGGAATCAACCTGCCAAATTTCAGTTTCGTAGGTCAAGTATTTTTCGAGATTTCATGATGAGTGAGTGAGTGAGTGGTATTTTGCTTCTATATTATATAGATTACGGTTTGGCTCAGTGGTAGTATGACTGCCTCATGAGCTGAAGTTGAAATCGGGAAAATAATATAAGCTGTTTCATACATATTTTTGTCGGTTGTGAATTATCGTTTTCTATGGATCAGGGATCAGCTGAAGCAATCTTTTGCGATATGAAGACGCTCGACTTTTGAAGCGCTCCGATCATTTCACACGAAAACATCACGCGAAATGAAATATTTTGTATTGATAGAAAGCAAATTAAAATGGGTTGCGATGCGAGTAAAAATGCTATTTTGTTCGAGATTTTATTCGAAAGTCAGATAAATAGCATGATTTCACATGATATTTTCGTGCGAAATATCATACAAGCGATTAAAAAATCGGGCACCAGCCCTGAAATAACAAAAAACATATTAGCTTATTATAAGAAAACGATCATTCATACGAGACAAAATGTATGGAAAAGCTTTTATAATTATTCTGCGAGCCCCGGTCGCATATTATAAATTTTTTCATAGTGATGAGTATAACGATCCCCTTTTCGCTTAGTACAATCTTTTTGCGTAACCCTGTATAAGTAATTTGTATTTCTGTTGTGCACACTATATAAAGTTTATCTATCTTTGTAACTTAGAAAATGAATATTACCCATTTTCAACGAACTGCGTTGATCCGTAACAAATACAGAGGCGAGACAAAAGTCTAGCAACCCTGAAAATTGGCAATATTCCTAAGATTAGTTCCTAGAACTCCTAAAATTTTGTTGACTCATCCTTAGTGTACAGTCCTTTAAGAAAACATTACCACGAGCGACTTTATCACGAGAATTTCAATCTTAAGATCTAGAAGATCTATAGAGTCTAGAAGTTCTGGTGACCTAGAATCATATTAGGTAGTTGCACAAACAAGTCTGTACGAACCCAGAAACCGAATTTTTCCACAGTCGGGGAGAATAGATGAATTAAACCGGTTATCTCTAGACGACAGACTTATTCAAAGAAATATAATCATCATTATAAACAACTTTTACTATGGGCCAACCCTAATATCGCGAAAAAAACAGTTGTTCCATAGATAACGAAGCGTATGGATGAAATGAGAGTTGTGGTTGCCAAGCGTAGCATGTGCACTTTATAATCTGACCGCAGCCGGTTCAATCTTCGACCATGCACCAATGACTTACTTGTATTTAAGTAAATTATCTGCAGTTTCGATGCCATCGCTCAAAAATGGTGAAGGAAAACATATTGAGGAAACCAGTATGTCGAAAAACCTCACAAAATTTAAAGACATATGCTGGGTACGCTGCCAACTGGTAGTGGGCTTGAGCATTTGGATTGTCTTTAAACCTTCAACGGTCTATGGGCAGTCTAACTGTATTTGTAGTTTTAGTTTTAGCTTGTATTTTGTTTAGTTAATAAAGGCGCTTGCCCAGGAAAAAAAATGTAAATAAAAAAAAAATACATATGACATTCACCAACATGCACTCAGCCAGTATGGTGAATTAGGGCCCGTCATCTCTCTCTCTGAATGAAGCCCTGTGTCCCATGATAGGTTGATAATGACAAGTCACCTAAAGAAAAACATATACAAACTCTGATGGTTCTTGAGATACTAATGTCCAAAAGTGCAATTTTTATGTTGACTGACTTCAAACATTTTAAGCACTTCCAGATGACTGATCAGCATCAACTTGGCAAGTTCTTAGTTTACAATTAACTAGTTACTATGTAAAAGATTGATTCTCGTGTCGATGAAAAAAAGTATTCGGAAAATGGTGCCACGAATATGGACACGGAAGAGAGAAGGGAAGGAATACGAAAGTATATATGACAATGTCAGATTTAAAAAAAAACAGTCACTTGTGGGAATACAGCCTTAGAAGACAATGACCCTCAAACTCCCAGAGTGAACACACCAAATCAAATTGGCTTCGATATTGGAATCGGTAACTTTGGTCATATTGAAGGAAAAGGTAGTCCTAATACAGTTACAGAAACTGGGGTCTATAAGATGTGAAAATACGAATCAAATCAATGTATCGTACCTCATAGATATTAATATAATTGAGATGATACGAGAATATTTTTAGAATGTTTTTTTTGCTTCAATCGCCGAAAGGTACAACGCGGAAGTTGTGTGACAAGAAATTAAGCTTTTATTTGCTTTTAATAATGGAGAGACTGAAAGTAAGCGCAGCTCGACTTATGGTCGAAGGTATCATGTTTAATTTTCGAAAAAGATCTTCAAAATCTACTTATCAGCAACCGCATAACCAAAACGTAGCTAATGAAACCGAGATCGGTTTTGAAATGGAAACATTTCAATAAAGATCAAAGCACAGACTCCCGATGGAATGAAAGAGGCGGATATTACACGTACAACGAGATTTCAATTCAATTTAAAATTCCCAATGGAGATATATTTTGTTTGCAATAAGCTCTCTTCTCGATGAATAACTAGGATCTAAGTGCAAAGGGATATTTAACTGTGGTTTTTTATCTTATTGTATAAAGTACATACTATAGTTACACAACTCTGGCAATTTGCGTAGCATTTTGTAGGTAGAAATCTACTCTCATTATAAAAATTTCATTTTCTACGATTATGAACACAACATTTTAGACTTAAATATATATATTTATTATAGCTGTTGCCCGCGATTTCGTACGCGTAGACTTTCATATAAACTTTCAACCCCCTTTTGTTATCCTTAATTCGGCCCTTTCGTAAAATCCTTTTTTAGCGGATCTCTACACCCCATAAGGAATCTACCTGCCAAATTTCAGCTTCGTAAGTCAAGTAGTTTTCGTGTTTAATGAGTGAGTGAGTAGGTTATGTCCTAAAACTGCGACCAGAACCACCGGAGGATGGGCAGCAGCATCCTATTAGGACACGGTGAACTTACTGCGATCCCCAAGCCGCCCGCCAAGCGTGGGGATTATGGCAACACCCCTCTTTAAGAAGGAGGCCTTTGTCCAGTACTGGACGTTTGATGGCTGCTGATGTGAGTAGGTTAATTTCGCTTTTATATATATATATAGATTATAATGTTGGAATAGATGTGGTATCAAAGAGTTAGCGCCAAGAACCCGGAACAAAAGTAATAATCCGAACAACAATTCAACACCAAAGTTTTATTTAAAATCACTGTAGATTCACATTGTTCATTTCACTAATGAAACGGTGCTGAGGAACCTATACGAGTACTTTTACGATGTTTAAAGCGGTGATTGTTAAAAAGCCAAAAATATGAAGAAAAAAAATGATAAAAAATATATTATGAAAAGAGAGAGGTAAAATGCCGTGGACACTTTAAATTTTATGGAAACCCAGCATGCCAGTGCTACATCTTCGTCCACATAGTTAATTCTTACCAGGTCAATCATAGACCTATATCAGAAGTTTGTGTGGTTGGTCAAAAACTTTTATAATTAGTGATCGAGGTATTCCAATAATTGGAATATCAAGTTGTGGTTGAACTACAAACTTCAACTAGCATCAAACGTTGGTTGAACAAGCACTTGGCATGTGGTTGGGATTAATTATAGTCATTAGAGAATAAGAGCATGGGACATAACTGAATATTAAGGTAAAGCCAAACGAGCGTAATTTTATGAGTTGTGAGTCGCGAAATTTCTGTCGCGTAATTTCTGCTGCATTCGGTTTCATACAAAAATGCAGTTTGTACCACACGACGACGCAAAATGAGTTGTGAATTCAGTTGAACGTAAAATAAGTGACCGAAAATACGCGACTCACAACTCAAAATTACGCTCGTTTGGCTTCACCCTTAATTAGATTTATGGACATAATAGACCACGGCAAAGAGAAGTAACTTTTTTTCTTTTCTGTTAGATAGATCGACGAAATCGTGATAGTCACGGGCATCCAGTGGACGCAGATGGCAGGCTGTCGTTCAGTGTCGCGTGCTAAGGGAGAAGCCTATGTTTCAGCGGTTGGCGTCTTCTGACTGACGATGATGGTGATGAACCATAAATACCAATACAATACCTATACAAAAACGGATTGCCTACAAACCAAGGTCTAGAGATAATCAATTACCTATGAATTTGAATTTGAAATATCTAAAATTAATATTTAAAAATCCTACAAGTATTTTTTTCAACTTTTCACCAGAAATACGGTACTTTTTAAGTATAGGTACTTGTGTATACCGTAAAAGAAAAAACAACTTTTTCGTGAAGACTAATCTAAAAGACAAAAGATGAAAAAGTGTAATTTAAACTTTTCTTTTTACTAACTAATTAGCCTCAAAAAACTTGGTAAAAGTTAGTGAATGAAGGCTTACTAGTATACCTAATTAAGTTAAATAGATGTTACATTTCAACTGTTTCTAAATTATAGGTAGTAGTATCTCTAGCACCTTAAAAAAACTGCCTAATGCGGTTGAAACTATAGTCGGAGTGACCGGCTTAATCTTACGTGAGTAATTCCCGTGTAATATAAATAAAAAGTATCTCTAGCTTTGTTGCCAAATGTATTTGTATCTTGCTGAATCCCACGATTTTCCAGTTCTATCGCATTTTCTGGGGAGAAAAATACTCTGTCCGTTCATATGATGAACCAAAAAAAAACAAATCCAAAAATCAAAACCAAATCCATCCATCCTGCCAAATTTCGTCAAGATCGGTTTAGCCGTTTAGTCGTGAAAAACGAACAAACAGACTGCGTTACTTTGCTCTTATAATAATATTAGTTAGGATTCTACAAACCAAAAGAAATAAAAAAAACTTTTCCGTGCATGGACGCTAGGAATGCTTAAGGTTCCGCTTTATTATATACCTATCTCTGAAAGAAAATTAGAATTTAAAAGCACAATAGAAATAGACTTTTATTGCGAGTTAGCAGCTGAGAATCACACTGACGATTTTATTACCTAGTTTAGAGTCCTTTTTAATAGACTATTTTATTAGTTGAATGCAGTAGTTAATATAATTTAAATAAAAATGCATTCCGGGCTCTCATGAAGCTACCGCGTTACTGTAGTTATCATTTTCACCATTTCAGCCTATCATGTTCCCACTGCTGGGACACAGGCCATCTCTCAGAGAGAGAGAGAGAGAGAGAGAGGAGAGAGAGAGGGTGGACCCCAATCCACCATGCTAGCCCAGTGCATGTTGGTGAATGTCATATTGTCTTTTAACTTTTACAGTTCTTGGACATATAGGTTTCCTCACGATGTTTTCCTTCACCGTTGTTGAGCGATGGCATTAAAACTGCACATAATTTATTTAAGTACTAAATAAATCATTGACGCAGGGCCGAGGATCCAACAATACCCAAGCTTGTCTTGGAGAAAGACAAGTTTGGGTCTTGTTGGCGTTGAATTTGACGCGATTTTCGTCACCCCAACCGGAAACAGCTTTAAGAGCTTGATTAATAAGTTCTACCATGTCCTCTATCAATGCCTGAATTTCCGCCTTCTTATCCCTTGGGTTAGGTGTGTACTTTTCCACCCTGACGGAAGACGTGGGACGCGTGTGCGACTTTTTATGTTTAAAGACTAAGGTAGGAGGAGATCGCGGCGATACTCATAGTTTGTCTTGCGCCTAACTTTGCTCATTGAGTCGATAAAAGCTGACGTTATTATTGATTTATTTAAAATAGCAGATGAAGCATGAATTTTAAATGAATATAAGTGATATCGCCATTGCCAATCACAAATATAAATCTAAATGCAAAATCTTGCTAATTATTTAAAAATTGTATGAATAAAAACTATAAAATAAGAGGTGGCAGAGGACCGGAATTTATGGAAGGGAATGGGGGAGACCTTTGCCCAGCAGTGGGACAGTATAGGTTAAAAAAAATTGGTAATTTTTGCATACACGGTCATCTGACCCCAAACTAAGCAAAGCTTGTGATATGGCTGCTAGAGACTGATAAATTATACATATATATATATAAACAAAAACAATAATATGAATAAAAAACAAAGAAGTAAAAAAAAAATATGTAGATTTTTTAATGTTTATGAACTTTTTTTTTAAATATTTTTTAAGTTGATAATTAAATTAATGCGGCAATTTTTGTTATGACTATTTTAATGGATATGGACAATGTTAGTAATATAACAAGTGCTTGTTATATTATAATTATAGAGACAATCTACATGACATTATTTTATGTTACAGAAATGCTTTTATTTGATCATTAATTCTACTTAGTACTGTTGAAATCTAATTGAAACCGTAAGTCGTATATTTAATACCTAAATTTTTACAAAAATATAGTAGAAAGCAATTTAAAAAAAGGTCGATTTTAAAGAATTCAGTTGACAAGAAGACAATAATGACTTGCACTGAACCGTGACCGTAACTAAAATCGTTGACCGTGACTGAGACTGGTTCTCTTGCGAAATATTATAAAATTTGATACAGGCAATAAAACTAAGTGTGAAGCAGAAAAACGTCTGACGGAAAAGTTCTATTGAGTTACCCTTCTGAAACGATATAAACTAGTGCTGTAGTTCGCATCGAGCTGTGACCTTGCGACGTATAAATCTTCGGAACCCCCTGATTGATTTTGCTCATATTCGAAATTAAAATTTGTATTGAAGCGAACTACTTGCTTACAAAGTTACATGAAGGTCGAATTAACGATACGCAAGTTATCGTTGAATAAAGTATGCACGCCGAAATGCCAACTTGTCCCATTAGCCATTTGAATCTGAGACCTCTCTTCGCTAGGTCAAATATCAAAACAATAGGCATCGATATACTTCTATCGATACCACGCCAACACTATATTGGAATGAGTGTTCAGATTTGCTTTGAGAAGATGACGCGGCGGTGCCTGGTTACTTCTTTGATAAATGTTATAACAGCTAGGCAATCCGTAATTCGAGTGCCGACGAAGATTAACTGCTTATTTACGCAGACTTGTAGGCGAAGAAAGGGTTTGTTTATTCGACTTTTGAGGCAGATTTCTTTGAATAGATTTGACCTTATGCTTACTTATAAACAACCTATTATTTGCTCTAAAGAGTACCTTGTAATTTTTTACAAAAGTATCGTATCATCGAAATGCAATACTTATAGAGTCACAATCTCTAATCGAAAACAGTTAAAAATCTTTCGAGTGTCGTTGTACATACCTAGATTATTAACTACTATTTGAATTATATAGTTTGCAATGCCACATTTACACCAATTTAGACGCTTGTAATATGTCGCTTGTATATTGTTCGATTGTGGCTATGACATATTAAACGATATCAACTAAAAAAGCTTGAAAATATTTCAATTCAACGCGCCATCAAGATTTGTGCGAAGCCAAAAACCTGTCACGAGGAAAGAATAAAAAACTGTTAAATCTAGTTTAGTTTCGAAAATGGCACAATAGCATTGACGTCATAAAATTAAGTCAAGGTTACATGGCTTGTAATAACATGGGAGGTTCATTTACTGTGACGTCATCCCCTATTCCATCCCCTAGCTATCGGCACGGCTCAAACTGCCGATTGAAAGGGATGAACGGGGTGAAATATTGCCGGGGATATAAAAACTCTGTTTTTGTCTAACAAGACCTTTCTCAATCCTTGTTTGAGTCAGCTTCAGCCGAGTTATTGGGAGCGACAGACGCGAATTCGTAATGTAGTATGTTTGTAACCAAAATTTGGTAAAATAAACCATTATTATTAGAAAATGAGACCAATAACTTTCATTATGAGAAACTGCAGTGCAATGAAGTTTTATATAAACTGAGGTAGATACGTTTCACCAAGGTCTGCGTGGCAATACAAACACACAAGCTAATTATCTTGATTGAACTCAGTCCTTCTTGTGTCTGGCAACGACGCAAACGTATGATACGCGATTATGGAGTATGAAAAATAATCAAAAATGCGATGCCGTGTGTATAGAAAGTGAAATACTTATGCTGAGACGTCTGCAAAAAGCTGTAAGACAAAGTTCTATGGATAATATATAGGTAGCTATGGTAAAATATCGCCATGTTTTAGTGCTTTTTAATGTTATTACTTTTTAATAGCTCATTTTAAGCTAACACAACAAGACAGGTTAGACAAGACTTACTTGCTATTAGCGTTCACGCCTGTGGAAAGATGAAATTGTATAAAATGACATTCTCATACAATTTCATCTTTCCGCAGGCGTTAACGCTAACAGAAAATGGGTCTTGTCTAACCCCTCAGTAAGTTGGCGTGATATAAAAAATAAACTTCATGGGTGACAAAAAGTGACGACAAAATTTTGTAGCGGCGCTCACAGGTAGACAAAACTAAGTTTTGAATTTTCAGCCACACAGAAAAAGATAGCCAGAGTCATTATCGTCAGACACGACGTGGACTACTTCATCATCATCATCATCAGCCAGAAGACGTCCACTGCTGAACATAGGCCTCCCCCTTTAACCTCCACACTGAACGACAGCCTGCCTTTTGCATCCACTGGATGCCACCGACTCTGCCTTAAGCTGTTTCAGAGCCATACTAATCTCGTACAGGCTGATGTCTGGGATGTCCTCAGTGTAGTGTTGGGTCAGTTTAGCTCTCTTGTCTTGAGCTGTACTGACAATAGGCTGTCGTGTCGAGGTGTACAACTGTCCATAAAACCTCTCAGAATCTCCGACTTTGCCGAAATGATACTGCCATCCTCGATCTTCAGCTTTGTCATTTGGCTTTTCCCAATAGACGAATTCTTCGCGAACACTTTCGAGCCCTGGTTCTGCTCAATTGCATCCCTAATACATCTTGTATTGTAGGAGCGCAGATCGTGTCTTCTATAGAAGATAGTATTGCAAAACTTTATAAAGTTACCACTGACAAGAATAAAAAACTCGAATCAATTCATATAATGTCAGTTAACTTGTCAATTTGCTGCGATATTGAACTGTGTTACAGTTTAATATCGCAGCAAGTTCCAATAACCCTTCGTCTAGTTTCAAATAATCTTTTCGAAAGCATGAAGCCAATATTAACACTACATCGCTGCAAGCATTGCAGCGCTTCAAGTGCTTCGCGGGATGTTCGTTGGAAATTGAACGAGTTTTATCGGAGATTTTTTTAGATCGGTAATTCAGGATTTCAATTCGACAGTTGCAATTAGGAAATTATATTATCAGGTTATATTTTTTATCGTTATAAGGTACTAGCTGACCTAACAGACGTTGTCCTGTCTTAGAACTGTCAAACACGCAAAGTAAAAATTGTACATCTTATTTTTTTACACCTTGGATTACATTATTGGAGTTTTAGTAAGGATCCCTTATTTTTTGTGAAAATATAATATAACCTATGTTACCCGGGGATAGTGTAGCTTCTCAACAGTGAAATAATTTTTCAAATCGGTTCAGTAGTTTGGGAGCCTATTCAATGCAAACAAACAAATCTTTCCTCTTTATAATATTAATATGTATTAGTATAGATATAGATAAGCTGAGAAGTTTAACCTAATGTTTAATCAATTTAAAAACAGAGTTTAAAATTAGTAAGCGCTTGAACAAAATAAATAATTTGTATTATTCATGATCATCATCATCATCATCATCAGCCCTGAGTGACCAACTGCTGGGTATAGACCTCCCTTTGTTTATGCCACTCTCTCCGGTCTCTCGCTATTCGCATCCACTCGTTCCCAACAGTATTAATTTTGGTAAAGTTATATGATTATTTACGGGATATTTACCGTGGTAAGTTTGTAGAATGAGCTCCTGATATTTCGGCGTAGTTACATGCACCATGTTCACGGGAAGACCACTGTAAATATCCTGTAAATAATTATATAACTTTAGTGAACAACCGTGATAGTTTAAAACAGTAGTTTTGATGTCGTCAGTTTATTTGTTTTATTAGAGTTGGTTAAAATATATCTACTTTTTGTGGGGCAACCCTGAGAGCTTCTTCTACACAATAAAAAAGTAGTCAGAGGACATACTTAGATTTTAAAAAAAACCGCCTGAATTAAGAAGTCTGTTTAAAAAAATAGTGCGTGGAGTCCCTCTGCGCGGAAGAAGTTATACTTCAACAAGGAACCCTAAAATTATAACTAGGGCAAAAATATCACCGATTTAAAAACATGCTCTTCTTGAGATTCGAACCAAGCTCCTTAGGCTTCTCAATCCATTAGCGACACCATTACACTACCAAAAAAAGGATACGCATTTCGCAACCATACGAGAGAGAGAAATTCCCCCTCTATGGTAGCGTTAAACGTTTAACGCAACCTTGTTGCAAGTCGCATAAGAAGTATAACTTCAAAAAGTTTACAATTTAATTTTGTACGCTGCCAACTAGTAGTGTGGGTATCTGTGGGTAGCTCAAATGTTTTGTGTGGTAGGTAAAATAATACAGAAATAACATTTATTAGAACCGAATAAGGTTTAAATAAAATATGTGGGTTGGACAGTAAAACACTTTTAAATAGATTAGATAGGTACTTAGATTGTATTACTATGTTTAGTTTAGAGGCACTAACTTTAAGTTGTACCTTACATCATCATCATCAGCCAGAAGACGTCCACTGCTGAACATAGGCCTCCCCCTTTAACCTCCACACAGAATGACAGCCTGCCTTTTGCTTCCACTAGATGCCCGCGACTATCACAAGTTGTACCTTTAATAAGTTCAAAATAATATTTTATTTATGTTACACGGGAATTACTCACGTAAGATTAAGCCGGTTACTCCGACTATACTAAAAAAACAAAAAAAAAATAAAAAAAAATATAGGAAATAAAATAGTAATAAAATGTGTGAAAACCACGTCAGTTTCAATAATTAAATTCAAAATAATAATAAAATATTAATATTACACGGGAATAAATCACGCATGATTAAACGAGAAGCGAATTTAACCCTTTTGGTGCAAAGCGAGTTGGAGCCGGGGCGATGGTGGTTGAGCAGTACCATGTGCGCTTTACAATCTGACCGGTTTGAACCTCGGCCCTGCACCAATCACTTACTTAGCACTTAAATAATGTGCAGTTTCGATGCTATCGCTCAAAACCGGTTAAGGAAAACATCGTGAGGAAACCGGTATGGCCAAGAACCTCAAAGTTCTAAGTCATATACGGGGTGTAAGGGGATCACTCTCGAAACCAAAAGAAGGTTCCAGCCAATGGGACCAGCCCTGAAAAGCGATTTCAGGGCTGGTCCCATAGTAAAAGTTGTTCAGAATGATGAGTATAATTACCTTCTTTTGGCTTCGAGAGTGTTCCCCTTACACCCCGTAGGTATATGACATTCACCAACATACACTGGGCCAGCACGATGGATTAGGGCCCATTTTATCTCTCTCCGAAAGAAGGCCTGTGTCCTGAACATGCGTTATTGCGCTTGATAAAACTTTAGTAAAACTAGCTCAAAAATTATAGTTCGCGCTAGAGGCGGTGAAGCGTAGGACATAGAGAAACGCGATTTAGATAAATTACGCTCTATCCGACTGGAAGTTTCGATTACATCGTCAAACGTTGATAGGTTGTTCTATGCAAACAGTATGGACTGCTAAGCGTTTAATTGTTAAAGTTATATGATTATTAAAGGGATAATTACCATGGTAGACTAGTAAAGGAAACTATTGAAATATCAAAATGCCAGAATTTCAATCGAGGTGATGGTTTCAAGTTGCCAGTGCGTGGAATCCAGTAATAGGTTATTTAAAAATAAAAGTCCGCGTTCAAAATGTGTTCAAAATACTATACGCAGTGAGTGTGTTTTGTCGGGACTTAGGTTCGAGTTCCAGTTTCAGTGATAACCGTAACAACAGACTAATAAAGCGGGTACATCGTTACGTCTGCACCTAAATTTTTAACTGTTTGACTAACCACCCGCATTTTTCAGTCTTCCCGTGAACATGTTGCATGTAACTGCGCCGAAATATCGGGAGCTTATTCTACAACCTTACCACGGTAAATATCCGTAAATAATCATATAACTTTAGTGAACAACCGTCATAGTTTAAAACAGGGTATAATTGTTAACCTATCATCTTGTCTTGTATTTTTATATTCTAAATCGATCGAGGCGACAGATAATTTTGTGATTGTTTTGACGATAAAATATGACATAAGTTTACGACATTATTATTGACTGTTTGACTTTTTTATTTAATTTATATGTATCAGTGGAAAAAAACAAACACATAATCAGAGTTCATAACTCTGCCAAACTGCGTGGGAATTTGTAGACGGATATCGACTTTCATTATTTATATTTGACTAGTATGAGTAGGTTTACAATATATAACACTTTTAACCACAGAAAAGAAAAAACTCGTTTATATATTTTCTGAGTTTATAACCTACAAAAAAACAACTAGGAGACTTTCTAGGCAACGCGTATATATACATACAACTTTTAGAGATAAGATTACAAAATAAGATGTTGTCAAGTAACAAAGGGTCGTCAAGGGAACACCAGGAATTGACAGCGTCAAAAACCAGCAATAAAATAAACTGAACAACCAAAATTGTATTAAAACTACTGTTGGGTAGAAAAACATTAAAATTAATAAATTGACGATTATAATTTGTACATGTAGTTAAGTAATATATTAATTATATATCAAGTAAATCTAATGTCATATAATAATCAGCCATAGGACGTCCACTGCTGGACATGGGCCTCCCCCATAGATCTCCAAAAGGGCCGGTTGGAAGCGGCCTGCATCCAGCGTTTCCCTGCGGTCTCTTTTAGGTCGTCTGTCCATCTTGTGGGTGGACGTCCTACGCTGCGCTTACCAGTCCGTGGTCTCCGTTCCAGAACCTTTCGGCCCCATCGGCCATCTGTTCTGCATGATATGTGCCCTGCCCACTGCCATTTCAACTTGCTAATCCATTTAAACATGCTAATAATAAGATGTGGGCTATGTCGGTGACTTCCGTTCGTCCACGGATCTCCTCATTTCTGATTCGAATATAATATAATTAATAATTTAATTATGTTATTATAGAACACTAATTTTTTTGAACAAATTTTTATTTTGTTTTATTTGATAAATAGGGCCTATTTATGATCAGCTTTTTTATGAGGAAAAAAATTGTCAATATGGCTATTATTGAGTAGGCGTCCCTACTGTCAATATTACGGCATGGTCCTATTTCGATCACGTCGCCATCAAGAGTTGATAGGCATAGTTCTATTTCGGTTACGGCCGCCTTATGGTTATGGCCATCGATACCTGTAAAAGTTGATGGTGCTTCGTTCGGCTTTTGTTGTTAACTTGGCGCATAAATTGTAACTTGGGACATAAAAATGATGAGTAAGCTTTTAAAGCTTTAAGTTCTCAATTTCGTCAATACTTATATTACAATACCCGGGTATGTCCTTAAACTGCGACCTGAACCACCGGAGGATGGGCAGCAGCGTCCTGTTAGTACACGGTGAACGTACTGCGATCTCCATGTCGCCTGCCAAGCGTGGGGATTATGGCAACACCCCTTTCTAAGAGGGAGGCCTTGTTCGGCAGTGGACATTTAATGGCTGATGATGTGTGATGTGTATGTTATATTACAATAGAAATGGTAAAGTGTAATAAGTAAAATGTAAGTGTGTAGTGGTAAAATAAAGTACCACCCTTCCGCGTGGAAATTCCAAAGATGGAGAGAAAGTGAGCGGGACATTAGGTACTTACCTATTTAATACTTTAACCAACTCCCACTAGCTATTATGAATAATATCTAGATAAAGTAAATAATTTATCACTATGTATATCTACACAACTTAGTCATTATTTATAATGTATAGCCATTATGTGTATAATTGCTAATTAATCACTTTGGCTGTAACATATTATATTGTATGATACGCAATAATCTTAGTCGATTGTAAACTGATTCTCAAGATTGTTTTTACCCTCGACGCAAAAAGAGGTGTGTTATAAGTTTAACGTGTGTATCTGTGTATCTTTGTGTCCGTGTGTCTGTGTATATGTGTATGGCTGTGGCATCGTTGTTCCCAAGCGGTTACTTAAACCAATTTTGATTTAGTTTTTATTATTAGAAAAGGTACTTGTTCTAGAATGTTTTTGGAAAAAAAAAAATGTGCGTGGAGTCCCTCCGCGCCGTAGAAGTTATACTTCAACAAGGAACCCTAAAATTATAACTAGGGCAAAAATATCAACAATTTAAAAACATGGTTTCTCGAAATTCGAACCTAGCTCCTTAGGCTTCACAATCCATTACACTACTTTTTGCTGTGCTAGTCGCACAGCAAAAAAAAAAACGTATTTCGCAACCATACGAGAGAAAAATTCCCCCTCCATGGTAGCGTTAAACGTTTAACGCAACCTTGTTTGCAAGTCACATAAGAAGTATAACTTCAAAACTTTTAATAATATAGAAGATTCGATTGACATGTATTACTGCTAATTTTGAACGTCAATGACAACGAACTTTATTACTCCTACTCGCAATAATATCATCTTGTTATTTCAACCCCTATTTACATCAGCCAATTCACATTAAGCCCCCTGACCTCAAAGTCATGATATTTGTACAAACAAAATGTAAAAAAAAACTCAACACCTTTGATTATTATATAAAAAAAAGATGTGTTATCTTCCTTTAGATATTTGCTGTTCACTATAATTTACCTAATGGATGTTGTACGCAGACGGTAAGAAAATAAATATAAACTTTCAAAATAATAAATATCCATGTTATAAGCTAAATTTTACTTATATGGGACGAGAAATATCAGCTGTTTGGTTTTCCCTCAAAATGGTTAATAAAAAGAACAATTAAGTATAAAGTTCACAGTTGTTTTAAACTAAATTAGACATTTTTATAACAAAATATGATTAAAATTAGTTTATTAGTATTCCTAAAATGTTTGTAAATATAAATTATTTAGTAATTTTTTAACTTTCGCTATTTGAACACATGCATGCGTCGAGCGAAAGGTACATAGTTTTACCTATATTAAATAATACGTGATAAGTCCCGATAAACATTTAAAACATAAATTATTTATAAGGGAACTAAGGATCCGTAAATTTTATGTTAGACCCCAAATCCATTTGTATATCTATCATTGTATCCATTTTTATATCTATCATTGTATCCATTTGTATATCATTGTTTATGTTTTTAAAATTATAAATTAACGTATATCTATAGATGAAATGTATCTAGCTGTTTAATAAATCAAATATTGAAATCTATACTGTAAAGATGTAGATAAAAAATGTTCGCAAAGTAAGTACCTATAGTCTAAAATTGATTGTAATATCCTGGGGGCGGTTGCTAATGGACGCCGACGCCGGTGCTTCCAATAACCGGAGATTGTGAAACATAGAACCGACACACACTAAGCGGTCTACGTTGGAGCAAGCTTGCCTAGAAGAAACCGATTTACCCGTGATTATTGGTTTGTACTCTTGTATCTACGAGAGTAAAAAGCCGTGAGTAAGCCGTTGTAGCCCATTTGGGAGACCGCTAGACTTGAAAGCGTGAGGTCGCGGGTTCAAACTCCGGGCCCGTACCAATGAGCTCTTTGGAGCTTATGTACGGATTTTCATACCACTGGCTTTTCGATGAAAGAAAACATCGTGAGGAAGCCTGTACGGAGAAGGAATTCAATGGCGTATGTGAATCCACCAATCCGCACTGGGCCAAAGTGGTAGATATGGCCCAATCACCCTTTCAAAAGTAGGGTAAAAGCCAGCAGTGGACTGTTAAAATGCTGTCTATGATGATCTACGAGAGTACCAACTAGTCATCTGACGACAATGTTGAGAACAAAGTTAAGTGGAGAAGAGAGACAAAGAACTACAAAGTGGATATCATTACTATCCTTCCTTATAATTAATAATTTATATTATAAAATCGAAAGTAACTCTGTCTCTCTGACTGTTTGTTCACTTTTCACCACTAGACGGCTAGGCCGATCTTAGCAAAATTTGGCTGCATAATAGAGTAAATCATAAGAACGGACATAGGGTACTTTCTTTCCCTGCAGAAAATGCATAAAAACCGAACTTCACGAGATTCAGCTAATCAAAGAAACAAATGTATACCCACATTTGCTTGTATTATCTTTACCTTAACTTATCAAGTTTCGGCAGATCAAAATTGCGATGAGTTAAGCCCTCAATGAGACATACAAAAAAATTGCAATGAAAAAAGAAAAGTTAATGACTTAAAAACCCACGCAATAGGTAGTTAAATTCACTGCGTACACTTCTATCTAATTTCAAGTCTGCGAGTGAAACTCAATATTGTGTCGTTAAAGTACCCCAGCCAAGCGATTGTGTACCTTAATGGAACCCGAACTTATTGCGTTCGGGTTACTGTTTACAGGAAAAGTGGTCGGCTGTTAGAGGTCTTGGACGTCAAAAGGTATCTGAAGGAAATAGAAAAGTTTAGGGTAAAATAAATTTCTACGAAATTATTTCAGCGAAGAATCTCTTCACTTCCTGGAATCCAGGAAATTGGAATTACTTTGGAATCAGGGTTGGTCCCATAGTAAAAGTTGTTCATAATGATGAAAACATTGACCTCCTTTTGGCTTAGTACAGCCTATATGAGTAACCCTGTATAGCCAAAAATTACAAAGTAAAGAACACATATAGGTAGAGCAAGATAAGCAGGTTGCTGCTACAAGTGCCTGTACGTATATAAATGTAAGTAGGTACAAGTTTATTTGCGACAAAGCGAAAGTCACTATTTAATTAAATATTGAGACATAATAAGACAATCTACTGCAAGCTTTTGCTCTTGCTAGCTTTCTTCAGCGAAATGTTCTTATAACCATAGCTTAGCTTTGTTCTTGCCTTTTACTTTTCCTTGTGGATTTAAATCAGCGCTTAATTTTCAAACAACTTTGACTGGCTTTATCTTGAAAAGTATACTTTGTTAGTTTTATTTTGTGATCTTTCTTGTGTCTAATAATATTGAACATGCCGTTAAATGAGGCCTTAGGGCCACCTCTTAACGCGGGCTCGAATTAGCTCTGAAACAGCCCAGTTCGGAAAATCAGACCTTATCCTCCTTAACCTTATCGCTCCGAGATACGTTTCGCGGTCGTGCAACTTTTCTCATCACCTAAACAGAATCGCTTAAAACAGGTAGACATGAGAAAATAAAACACTTCTTGGTTTGTCCTTTATTATGTGATATTAGTGATACCAAGTGTATGATAACAAGTAAAAACAGGTATTTATTTGTTTAGGTGGGTTGCATTTGTGTGAAGATTATGCGCTAAGTTGCCACCTCAAAGTAAAATTAACTGCAAATTCTGGGTCCAACAGTACTAATAAATACGGATTTTGCCTTGCGACAAATCCTTAGATTACTAGGCCTTTGATATTCCCTCGAAGATACGTCTACCGCCAACTCTGTATATTCTGAATAGTATCTATATAGCTTTAGGTCATTCTCAGATGAAGTGATTTTGTGCAGTTTGAACTTTACAAACAGTAAAATAAAGAAAAAAACACCACAGTGCCTAAAAACAAGGGTCTTTAACCAGTGTGTTTTGCCAGTGATGGCATATTATGGTATTGAGACGTGGTCCTCAACTGCTGGACTTTTGGAAAAGTCAAGAATCGAACAGTGGGAAATGGAGAAAGCTATGATGGAGTTTCTTTGCACGATAAAATCTGGAACGAGGATATTCGCTGAAGAACCACAGTCACCGACATACCTGCTCAGATTTTCAAGTTGAAGTGGCAATGGGCAGGTGACATTGCTTGAAGAACCGATAACCGGGAAGAAAGATCTTTGATTGGAGACCATGAATCGGAAAACGCAGCATAGGTATGCCTCCCACTAGATGGACTGATGACATTGTGAGAATCGCGGAAATAGTTCATTGATTTACGCTATTTCCATAATCATCATCATCGAGAAGATGTCTACAGGCAGTCCACCTCTAAGAACTCCACACTACGACAGCCTGCCTGCATCCACTGATTGCCCGCGACTCTCACGATGTCGTAGGTTTACATTTAGTATTTACATTTCCATTAGTTTTTGTCGTATGATATTTGATCGTGACTATTATGTATATTGTCTGGCGGAGGGTATTGTTACGCCATAACACAGGTTAATTCCTAGCTTGGGTAACAAGGCTCTTCATCATGGAGTATTTATTTACGGAACAAACTATTGTAAAAAATTTATGATCGACAACGTTTGTAGACACCAAATAAAAATCACGTGTGAATCGGTTCCTTCTAGGCAAGCGTGCTCCAACGTAGACCGTATCATTGCTTAACATCAGGCGTGATCGTGGTCAAACGCAAGCCTATTATTTATATTTAAAAAAAAAACATATTTTTTTCATATAGTGGGATGCCTACCTACACTGCGTCTTTTCTTAAATTCGAAACAACAAAAAACGAGCGTCAGACTTGATCGTCTCGTCAACTCAGTTGCATTTTTTACCCCATCTTCTTTAATTCATCCGAGTCACAGGTAGTAACAATGTATCTACGTCGGCGGCCTCGTTGGGGTGACCATATGGAGGCCGTTAGTCGGATTTAGTGCGTACAAGGACTTGTGTTCTTTGGAAGGTGAATTTATTGTCTAGTTGGGAAAGACGCTCTCTCACAAAGTAAAAAAAAAAAGAAACTGACTTTTGCGTATATAATACGTACTTGTATAGCTAATTAGTTTGTTAAAATCCGATAAAAGTGATTAGGTAATTCAAATATATTGCACTATAGATATTTTTGATTTGATATATTTGGATTGCATTGCCCGCCACGTCGCCTGATGTTAAGCGATGATGCGGTCTACGATGGAGTACGCTTGCCTAGAAGAAACCGATTCATTCGCGATTTGAAGTCATGCAAATTGTAAGTATCAGGGAACACCCGTTCGGGCAGCGCATTCCATAGACAGTTCGCACAATAAAATTGGAATCAAAGCGCTTCAATGCATCTGCTGTATTACTCGACGCATACCAGTGTCGTTTTTCCTTTCAATAAAAAATAAACGAAATAAAATTGAAAATAAATGGTTACCGTAGCAAATGCATTCAAAGCAGCCAAGATTCCAGTCTACATTTTCATACGAAATATTTTCTATTTCGATTCAGGAGGTATCATAGGAATGGGGGGCAGTTTACATGAAAATAAGACATTTTCCATTATGCAGAGAATCCAGGTTTTCACTGAATATTTCATTATAGAATCGTTTTCCAATGTGTATTGAAATTTGTTTCTCTGTGAATTTATTTGGAGCATTAATACATCTACAGACTACTCTTTATACAGGGTTACTCAGATCGGTGGTAATAACCTGAAAATAGATTAATTTATTCATTATAATGAACAGCTATGAAGTACTATATTAAAATTATGAGACACCCTAGGATCAAGAAAAACATACCTATCAGTTGTTTTATACATTTCGTTAAGTGAGAAAGATTTTTTATCATTCATTGTAACCAGCAACATCAAGTACCATCAAACTCGGTTCAAGTACTTATTTCCTCTGACAGCTGCAATAAAATTATAAAAAGTTGAATGAATACCACGAATTCTGATCACTTTCGCTAGGTTTTTGAACGTAAGGCGTAACAGTAACAGGCGTAAGATATACGAAAGTTTCAGTAAAATTTAAATATAGTATATTATGCAATTAGTGAATAAAGAACGGATTTAAAGCGAGGGCCAGAGATGAATCACGAGCAAGTGAAGGATTCTAATGACTGAATAACGACCGTAGGGAGTGGTTCAAGTGTTAGAATCCTGAGCAACGCGAGTGATTCATGGCCCTCGATATAAATCTGCTTATTCAAGAGTTGCATACTATACTTTATACGATGACTACGAGAAAAAGAAAGATTTTAGGAGTTTGTATCGAGTATTTTTTGCGCAAGGAGGTTGTATAGCATTGAGATGGAGGTCGAATATACTAGTGTTCTAAATTCAAACATCAAAATAGTGAATAAAGCACAGTCTTTTAGTAAAAGTCTGTGGAATAAAGTGCTTTTTATTCACTGTTCACGCTTCGGGTGCAGTTCAGCTTATATCAGGCACATGGGCTACTTTTTAACCCGGAATCGATTCCTGTACGATTTTTTTCAGAAATAAAACGCGCTGAAAAACAATCTCGCTCTACCCTGATCAATGGCTAGGGCCGGCGTTGTATATCCACTTGTTACCAGCGTCATTTGAAAAGATCCGCATTTTTCAAAATCTTTACGTCAATACACTTTAAATACTAACGAACCTTCATCATCATCATCATCATTTCAGCCATAGGAAATCCACTGCTGGACATAGGCCTCCCCTATCGATCTCTAAAAGGGCCGGTTGGAAGCGGCCTGCATCCAGCGTTTCCCTGCGGTCTCTTTTAGGTCATCTATCATCTAGACGTCCTACGCTGCGTTTACCGGTCCGTGGTCTGCATTCCAGAATCTTTCGGCCCCATCGGCCATCTGTTTTGCGTGATATGTCCCACTGACACTTCAACTTGCTAATTCGGTGGGCTATGTCGGTGACTTTCGTTCGTCTACTCTCCTCGTTTCTGATCTCCTCATTTCTGATTCGATCTCGTAGAGAAACCCCGAGCATAGCTAACGAACCTTACCATCATAAAAATTCAAGCTTTTTACAATATGAAAATGATACAACAAAATTATTCCAAGTTTTTCTTAAATGTAAAATCTTCTGCAAGCCATTATTACATTTGCTTATCTAGATCAAATGTCGCGATGCGACCTTTTCTGTCTAAATTGTGCCTTAAATACGAAATTCATACTTTTTCTCAGAAGTAACTGAAATTTCTGAGCAATAAGGTGCATTTTAAAATGACATTAAAGTATTTAAGAACTTATTTATCTGAAGGGTATTTTTTTCAGAATGTTTCAGCAATTCTTATAACAACGAGAAGGTTCTTTTTCAGGGGCGTTAAATCATTCCTTATAGACTTCGAAGGCAATTGTTTACTTAAAAAAAAACATCTATCTAGTTCACATAAGATGTGAACGATACGATAAGAAAAACAACCGATGTTTTTCAAACTACGTCGGTTGTTTTTAACCGACTTCTAAAAGGAGGAGGTTATCAATTCGACTGTATGTTTTGTTTTTAGTTTTTTCTTTTTATGTATGTAACGCGATTTCTCCGCCAATTTAGAATTGTTTTTGATGATTCTTTTTTTCGTTGGTAAGTCATATCTCATAGGTAGTCCCATACAAATTTTATCAACTTTGATTCAGTGCTTTTTGAAAATTCTACAAAAATATGACAATAAGCAACGAATTCAATGTGCATTGTATAGTGCCACTAACTAAGCTGTTAAGGTGGGCAAAATTGGAACAGTTATTTCTCAGCGAATTTGATACTTTGTTCTCCACTAGCGACGCTGTCAACTGAACAGCAAACAAATAGTATAATATGACAGCAAACATAGAGGAACTTTTCCTAGAACAGAACTTCAAAAAAAAAGAAGTGTCTCCATGGCGACCGGGCCCTGTTGTTTTTCGTTAAATTTTTTATGACCATGGATTCAAAGTATTCCAGTCGTAATATTAAACAATATTGTCTACTTTTTAGTTTCAGTTTGTAAATGTAGTAATAGTCATGAAGTCGGTTCTTTTTTTTTCTAAAAATTATTATTTTGTCAACAAATATAGGTATCTACGTATCTACAAAACCAGATATAATTTCTTTAGAAGCCATTACGTGAAAACTCTAGTATTCTAATTTTAACACCCAACTTCAACCAGAATGTTATACGTTTTACGTGTGTATCTGTGTCTGTCTGTGTGGCCTCGAAGCTATCAAAGGGCTGAACCGATTTTGATTTAGTTTTTTGTTTGAAGTGGCACTTGATCGGACATTGTTATTAGCTGTGATTCAAGAAAACCTATTGATCTGTTGAAGAACATCGAGTATTTTGTATTTTTTATTATTTTTTATTTAATATTAGGCTTGCGTTTGGCCGCCAACTCTCCTGACGTTAAGTGATGATGCGGTCTACGGTGATACGGTTGTTATTCTCAAGTGTAACGAACACGCATAGTGCACGAGCCGCGATAAAATTTTACCCACTTTTTTGTGTTGTAAGGTTTACCAATTTTATCATACCATCAAAACTAAGCGTTTCACTTTTGCTCAGTGATGGCGATGTACATATTGTATGTAAGTATATAAGTACGGAATCTGCATAAAAGTGTCAGTATGGACACTGAAATGTATAAAAAACCGGCCAAGTGCGAGTCGGGCTCGCGCACTGAGGGTTCCGTACCACCACAAAATTCAATAACGAAATTACCAGTTATAACTTGGTAATGAACATAAACTTGTCACCGACTCGCACTTGGCCATTATTTATTATTATATGTTGTAATACTTTAGAGTATGTACTATAATCATGTTAAGTTTGACGCTTGTATGGATTACCGTTTTTGCATTAGAGCTAATACAAAAATACGTAAAAAAATACGTTTGTTGTATGGGGACACCCCTTTTGTTTTTACTTTTTGACTTTTTTTATTATTTGTTAGTCAATCCGCCGTACCATTACACATTCTGTGAAAATGTCAACTGGCTATCTATTACGATTCGAAAGATGCAGCCGTTAATAGGCAGGATAAACAGACAGACATCGTAGGCTTAGTAATAGGATCCCGTTTTTACCCTTTGGGTACGGAACCCCAAAAGTGATGTTTTTTTGTGTGAACTACTAACATGTGGAATGCGCTGCCGAATGGATGTTCCCCAATAGTTACAATCTGGGAGTCTTGCATGCCGAAAGGTAGTATAATGGCGAACCATATTTCTACACAACACCTGTAACTTTGTAAACCCATTATACGCAAAAAATACGAATAAATAAATAAATATTAAATTAAATCAAATCACGAGTGAATTAGTTTCTTCTAGACAAGCGTGCTCCATCGTAGGCAACATCATCGCTTAACATCAGGCAAGGCGGTGGTCAAAAGGAGAACTGAAGGTATAGTCATCGATATAGGGTTATTCTCCTTATTCAATGAAAATCCATACTGTGTACGCTTACAAAAGTGTACAATAGTTGAGCATAGCAAGGAAATTGTATTTGCTACGAGTCAACAATCAAAGGGAAGAAGCTTTCGGAACATCACGGCGTTGTGTTTACTTTGTGTTCTCTTTTCCATATTTTCTGTTTGTGGGATGCATTTCAGAGGTCGGTATTAAAGTGGCAGAGCGTTTGTTAACGGATTTATTGTTCTACTGAATCCTTTGTATAGATGTTTCAGTAGATTAAGTGGTTATTGAACAGGGCCCCGATTCTGCTAAACAAATTGTTTTTCAACTGTGATTGTTTCAATTTATTTTTTAAATAATTGCCTCTAAATTGAGTTTTTTTTATACATATTTATAATATAACGTGGCAGTATTTTTACAGTATGAAAAAAAAGACAGTTTTGAGGCAATTATTAAAAAAAAAAATTGCAACAAATATAATTTAAATAAAAATTGCTTAGTAGAATCGGGGCCCTGGTGTGTTGCGTTTCTAGTCTTGTGGTAGCGTTGCTCGACTTTCAATTGTTTATTAAACTTGACAAGCAGAAGGTATTCTTTTATTTAGATACTAGCTGCGCCCCGTGGTTTCACCTGTGGGGAATATCCCTTATAACATCAGCTATCTGCATGTGAAACTCCCCTCAAAATCAGTCAAACCGATTCTATAGGGAACACACATACACACATTCAAATTCAAATTCGACACAAGTAGTCCTATCGGGTCACAAATCCCATAGAAAAAAACGTCACACACTACACAACTTGGTACACACCGACGTATTGTCGGTGTCATCACGTGCGTGCCGCGCGGCGGCTTGTAGTGCAAAGCGAGACCATGCGAGACGCAGCCGTGCGCGTGCATTCACCTTGAAAAAGACCGTCTAAAGCGGTTGAAACTATAGTCGCAGTAACCGCCTTAATCTTACGTGAGTAATTCCCGTGTAATATAAATAAAATATAACTTGGTAATACTTTCCAAACCGATCATGTATTTCAACTGTTATCAATATTCTTAGTACGCTCCGTTTATGACGTACTACGTTTATGGAATTAGTATTTACGATTCCTAAAACGCATTTACGATAGGGTTTATGGTATGATGCGATATTGGAATTACCGACTTGACTACGGTATTTTATGGCGGACAGTTTGGGAGACAGATTAGGAAGAAATTCTAATGCGATATAAAAATACACAGACTTCTATCAATGAAGACGCGATCTACTATGTCTTCTAGTCTTTTTAGTCTAGTTCCAGATTTAATTTCTGTTTAGCCAGATTGTGGCTGAGTGCATGTAGCATGTGCGCTTTACAATCTGATGGTACCCGGTTCGATCCTCAACCCTGCTCGGCTGGTTCGTCTCAGCTTACTCTTAAATACTTGGTTCAAGTCCTTTATTTTTTTTATATCCTTAGGTATTAAGGTTCTATCTTGGTAAGAGTGCCCATCCTAGTTCAAGTGGTATGTGGTTAAACGCAAACCTTTATAATAATAATTGATATTGGCTTTATGGTTGATATTCCGAAAACCCGTACGAAGCGCTTTGATTCTACATTTATTATGCGAACTGCTAGTCTGTGGAATTCGCTGCCTGAATGGGTGTTCCCCGATGGTTAAAATCTGGGCGTCTTCAAATCACGAGTGAATCGGTTCCATCTAGGCAAGCGTGCTCCAACGTAAACCGCATCATCGCTTAGCATCAGCGTGATGGTGATCAAACGCAAGCCTATTATTTATAAAATAAAAAAATACTTTGCTCTACTGGGACCGCTCTATCATCACGGACTGGACTATTGTTGCCAATAAGCCTGATATAATAGTGGTCTACCATTTCCAGCGCTGGGATTTCGTCGACATCACCATCCCGCATGACGAGAACTCCGTGAAGGCTGAAAAGGACTAACTCAGCAAGGACCTTGACTTGGCTCACGAAGTCATGTGGGATGTTGATTCGACGATTAATGTTCCGATAGTCGTACTTATAGCATTCTTATAGCGAAGAGCCTCGACCAACACCTTAAGAGGCTCTCGCTAGATGGTTGGGTCAAGGGTCAAATGCAGAAGGCAGTCATCCTGGACACGGCCCGCATTATCAGGAGGTTCCTCACTGTCAATGATAATATAACCACTCACTCTGCAGCCCTGACCACCGGTAGTTTGTGCCTTGCCCTGCTGCTTGCGGTACCCTAGTTTTTAAGTTACTTATATAAATTTTTAGGGTTCCGTACCTCAAAAGGAAAAAACGGAACCCTTATAGGATCACTTTGTAGTCCGTCTGTCCGTCTGTCTGTCCGTTTGTCAAGACCTTTTTTTCTCAAGAATGCGTAAAGGTATCAAGTTTATATTAAATACTTGGGTCTGCGGTTTCCTTCGGCTATAAAAAATTTAAGTTGTAAGTCAACGCAATCAAAAGATATGAACGTTTATGTCGCATATTTTGCGATTATACAGGGGAATCAAAACCTATAGGGTACTTACCGTTGGCCTAGAATCATTAATTTTGGCAAGAGGCAAGGTCTTACAGCACATATAAAGGAACAAATCTGAAAGTTGTTAATTTGAAGTTATATCATATAAAAATATTGTTCTAGAATTACAAACTTACATTTATATTTTATTTTTATTTTTTGTTTGTAGTTGTTTTGTATAGAAGAACCTTATTGTCAACTAAAAAGTTAAGTTTGTCTTTCAATATTTTCTTGACTTGACTTGTCAATATTATTTGACTATTAAGTTATTATTTGACTGCCCCGGTGGCTCAGTTGGTAGTGAACCTATCTTCTGTGCTTGGGGGCGTGGGTTCGATTCCCATCTAGGACAAATATTTGTGTGATGAACATTTGTGTTTGTTCTATGTCTGGGTGTTAATATCTATTTAAGTATGTATTTAAAAAAAAATTGAGAAAATACAAATAACAATAAAAACTCATTTGTGCATTATTTCTACCGAGTTGTAGGTGTATCCACCCTCTCTATTTCCTGTTTACAATTTATCATTAATTCATAAGAAAATGTAATCAAAAAGTAATAACAGTAAATATGCAAAGGATTCAGCTTTTGATGTTCACTTAGAAAATTGTGGAACGAAGGTTTTCGTATTATTTAATTTACATATTTGGCGCCCAAAATAACTTTATGTTGAGATTCCTCAATGGAAAAAGAAAATTTATGGATCATGCAGATGGTTTCTTAAAACATACATTATTTATTTAACTCTATTATTATTAATGCGCATATAAAAAAATTACTTGTGACTAACGAATTGTGTCTCGATATAAACTTACTTCTAATCATCGTATCGATTTGAGCTACCTTGTACTGTGGTGCTAAGGTAGTACCTATGCTCTGTATAAGCAGGATCCACAAGATCTCCAGCGTTAAAGTTCGTGAAGAAAAAGAATACATCCACTGTTGAACATAGGACTCCCCCTAAGATGAAAAAATGTGGAATGAGCTACCTTTCACGGTGTTTCCATGAAACTACAACATGGGATTCTTCAATAGGCGAGTTCATAGAGTCTTGAAAGGTCGGGAACGTATTTGTGTCTCTGGTGTTACAGATATCCGCTACGGTGACTGCTTATTAAAGCAGCCCGTATACTAATTAGCCACCTATAGCATCAAATAAATAAATAAAGAATATAAAATCAGGATAGCGATAAAATACCAGTCGAGATAATCACGACGCTCAGTAAGCCGTAAGACTAAAGGAGTAAGACTTTAAAATAACTTGGTACCACTGAATAAAATTGATCTGTTAATGGATTCAAGAGGTGGGCAGACTTTTCAGTAGCTACCAGAAAACCCTCCGATCTTTCAGTTTGTTTTCACAAGACAAGTTACATTTGGTTAGGTCGCCATCGTATTGGGACTCGTTCGGGATCCTTTGGGATCAATACTATTGCTTACCATAAGTTATGCCTGAATAAATGTTTTGATTTTTGTATTTTTACAAGATTTTATTTAATTTGCAATGTTTGTATGTTTGTTTAGGTCAAATCTTGTAAACTGAATTGGAATCACTTTCTCTTATCCTACGGAGTTGAATTTTTACATGTTGTTTCAGTTACAGTGCATTTTTATGGTAAGCATGATCTGAATCGATATCCAGGATTAGCTCCAGATAAAGAAACTACCATCCACGAACCGGAAGACGCAGCGTAGGGAGGCCTCCCACTAGATGGACCGACGACATTGTGAGAGTCGCGGGCATCCAGTGGATGCAAAAGGCAGGCTGTCGTTCAGTGTGGAGGTTAAAGGGGGAGGCCTATGTTCATCAGTGGACGTCTTCTGGCTGATTATGATGATAATGATGAAGAAAGAAACACTTCAACGGGCAATAGCACAGACACACATTTTTTATACGCATTTATTGTGATAGCCAGTTTTAAGTTTTAACATGACACTGCATTTAGGGTTGGGTCCTAACTATAGGGCATTCTTCAATGGTTATAGCAGTACAGACATGAAATGTTGTATACGTATTCAATTATGATATAACTCATTCTACGTATCACCATGACATGGCTACAAAAGCTTGTTAAAAACAGTTTTTTTGCTTTTAATTTATTACTATACAATTAGGGTTCCGTACCCAAAGGGTAAAAACGGGAGTGTTTGTCTGACATCCTGTTCGTCTGTCCACAATAGATAGCCAGTTGAAATTTTCACAGAATATGTAATGTTACGGCGGATTAACTAACAAATAATAAAACAGTCAAAAATTTAAAACGAAACAAAACCCCATACAACAAACGTATTTCTTGAACGTATTTTTGTGTTAGCTCTAATGTAAAAATTGTAATACGTACAAGCGTCAAACTTGGCATGATTATAGTACACACTCTAAAGTATATCAACAAATAATAAATAATGGCCAGGTGTTAGTCGGTGGCATATTTACGTTCATTAAAAGTTATACCGAGCGTCACTTGCAAAATATTAACTATGTATGTGACGGCAAATGGAGAGAGCAATGCTCGGAGTTTCTTTGCGCGATAAAATCCGAAACGTGGATATTCGCCAAAGAACCAGAGTCACCGACATAGCTATTAAAATTTGCAAGTTGAAGTGGCAATGGGCAGGCCACATCGCTCGAAGAACCGATAACCGATGGGGAAGAAAGGTTCTTGAGTGGAGACCACGAACCGGAAGACGCAGCGTAGGTAGGCCTCCCACTAGATGGACCGACGACATAGTGAGAGTCGCTGGCATCCAGTGGATGCAAAAGGCAGCTGTCGTTCAGTGTGGAGGTTAAAGGGGGAGGCCTATGTTCAGCAGTGGACGTCTTCTGGCTGATGATGATGATGATGATGATGATGTGACGGCATAGCAATTGCTTGGCTAAATAGTTAAATAGTTTTTTTTTTTAATTGATAATTATTTGTATTTTGTGGTGGGTGGTAACCCTCAGTGCGCGAGCCGACTTGCACTTGGCCGGATTATTTCGTTTCTCAACCTTTATAACGTAAGTAAAGTATAAATAAATCACTATCAATCTAGAACTAACACATTGCTGAAAAGAGAAACATTAAGTCGTAAACAAGCTTGAAAATTCTTTAAAAAACACTTCACAAAATGAGTTTTTTTCCCTCTTAGGACACAGGAGACATTTTCAATCAAGCGTTCTAACAGAGCCCAAAAGGAATTGTTTTAGGAGCGTTTCAAGAAAGTATATAAAAGAACTTAGTTTTTCAATAAAGCTGAGCGTTTACCGTCGAGGAAAAGGACAATTTTCCATTTAAAATGTCTTTATTTTGTTGTGGACGCAAATTGATATTTTGTAATACCTTGTAATCATTTTTTGGGTATAAATTAATAGCATAGTCAACTTCGTTTGAAATGAATATGAAAAATTATTAAGTGTAGCTAACAACGTGGTCCATAATGATTTTACAAAGATTTTTATGACTTTTTTTAAGACCCTCACGTTCTGTCTTTGCAAAAAAAAACTACATTTGTTATAAATGGTGTTAAATATTTTTGCAATCTACAATTTTAACTATTTGTTAGATGTTTGTTGATAATTAAATTTATATCAAAAAGTTAAAAAAGGACATTTTATTTATATTACACGGGAATTACTCACGTAAGATTAAGCCGGTTACTCCGACTATAGTTTCAACCGTATTAGACGGCCTTAAGGACCTTTATTACATAAATGGCTCTGATGCATTTCTTTTGCGCTAGGAAAGCTTTCTTATTGTTAGTGGAATTTCCCCAGAGTAAGAGTCCATACCTCAGAACCGAAGCAATATAGCCATTGTATGCAGTGAGTGCCGTGGTTTCACTTACAGTACGCAGTGGTCGTTTTAACGCAAAGACAAAACGGTTTGGAGCACACGTGTGGTATTCTGAGCTTTCCAGTTACAATCTTGGTATATATGAATGCTAAGAAACTTATATACTTCGGTTTTTAGGGTTCCGTACCGCTGAAAACGGGATCCTACTACAAAGCTACGCTGTCTGTCCGTCTGTCCGTCTGTCCTACCTTTAAACGGCTGTATCTTTCGAACGGTAATAGATAGCCAGTTGAAATTTTCACAGAATATGTAATGTTACAGCGGATTAACTAACTATAAAAAAGTCTAAAAGTAAAAACAAAAGGGGTCCCTATTCGTTTTTACTTTTTACCCCATACAACAAACGTATTTTTTACGTATTTTTGTTTTAGCTCTTATGTAAAAAACAGTAATACGTATAAGCGTCAAACTTGGTATGATTATAGTACACACTCTATAATATAACAGCAAATAATAAATAATGACCAAGTGCTAGTCGGTGACAAATTTTTGTTCATCATCAAGGTTATGTTGATGATGAACAAAATGATGATGTTGTTTGATGTTTACTCGGACGACCTTATCATTTTTTTCACCGATTAGTAACCCCACATTTTACTAATTTAGAAGTCGGTTTTTAAAATTGATAATTATTGTATTTTGTGGTGGTATGGAACCCTCTGTGCGTGAGCCGACTCGCGCTTAGCCGATTTATTTCTATTAGTTGTCATCTGCATTTCACATCGAAACTACCTATCGCGAGTTATAGTTATGAAATTGTATGATATTTGATTTAGAAATATTGACATGTAAATTATTATTGTCATTTTACTACTAATTCTGCTCCTAAATTCATTGAAATTTTGTGATAATTTATTGTAATTCTATTTTTGCAAAATTTTGTTTTTGATTTCGTATCCCATAGCTAGATTTATATTAAAATTTTAATGACATCATATATTTTGATGTATACCCAAAACAGTTAAAAAAATTACAAAGTCTCACCGACCGAAAAAAAAGTTTTTTTTCTTCTAATTCTCAAGCTATTTCCACAGGATAACAATATCAAAAGTGTCGAGCGTAGTGCAGTACCATGTAAGGGTTTGAATTGACGCTCATAATAATTCTGGATGGGGCACTTAATTGTTATGGGAAACCGTGACATTTAGTATCAAGCAACTAATAAGGTGTCGTCAATGACTTTAAAGAACATAAAATTGTTTAGCCATCGAAGCATCTTGTTTTTATCCACTTCTCGGAAAATATTCTTCCCTAGTCACTTACCGTAGGCAAATGCGACCATATTTCCTTATATGTAAAGGGACAAGGGTCTATTTCGAATTCCGCTTAACTGATATTGATATTCCACAAGGCCCCCATAAAGATTTCGCATTGCAATAGAAATGGATGGCATAGCGTTGTAACAGTATGGAGACCTACTTTGTAGGAGCACTGTAGCAAAACGTTCATAATGCGTACGTCTTTTATATCGCTCGAAACTGAATCAAACGACCGAATATACTTATATAAAATATAAACTGTATTAATATCGAGAGATAAAATTCTCATTTTAATACAAACAAGTTATCATACTCAATTTTTTTTTTTATTTATTAGATTCTAGCGGCCCGCCCGGCTTCACACGGGTGTAATTTACGTGCGAGGCCGGGCCAGGTTGCTAGTTATATATATAAACCTTCCTTGAAAATGTATCTAACTGATGGTGAAAACCGCATCAAAATCCGTTGCTTGGTTTAGGAGGAGTTAGCGGCCATACAGACATACAGACAGACAGACGCGGAAAGCGACTTCAATTTATACTATGTAGAGAGTAGAGATAGAGATTTTTATTTATAGTTTGGGTAGACAGTTTAATTTAGTTCTTATTTCTAATATAATAAAGTTAGGTTTATTTTTATTTTATTTAGTAATTCTAATATGTAGTATAGTACGTTTAATCGTATGATATTAAACTTAAAAATTAATTAAAGTACCTATATCTTTTTTTTATTCAGTTGTTTGAAATCTCGTTTGAAGCAAAATGTTACTGAACATTTTCTATAATTTTTTTTAAGTGTCTTATACCTAAAGAGCTTAGGCCTAAAGCTTAGGTTTAACATAAATACACATTCATTTTGTATTTTGAAACACTTTGAAATGCGCAAGCGAGATAGAGGCCACACGAAGAATATGTTCTTAAATGCCTATTTCTGTGAACTAAGTGCAAAATAAGTTATAGACAAACCTTACCATAAAGAAGCCAAACGACGGAATGAGACGGCGGTTCATTCATATTTTAAGTGCTAACGGTGGTTCGGGGAACCATTTTCGTCGAGTTCGCACTGAACCCTAATTCTGTGATGTTTATGACCATTGGCGCTGTGTAGGGTTGTCCACATTATGAGGCAAACATTGTGTTGAATGATCAAGAAGATTAATTTTAACGTGCTTTTATTAGCTTTATTTCTAAATAAACAATTTAAACAATAGTCTATTGAAATAGTGAATCGGTATCGGTACTAAATAGTGACAGGGCACATATCACTATAATATAATACCTAATAATGGCCATGGTTGGTAACCAATTTCTGTTCACCTCCAAATTAAGCAACGTCGGGCGCGGTCGGTAGTTGGATGGGTGACCGCCTGGGTGTGATGTCTTTTTGCACTATTTTTTTGTAATTTGTGGTGGTCCGGAACCCTCTTGGAACTTGGTTTATTGCTTTTGGAGGGTCAAAGTTGTGTAAAAATTGTATAAGGAGCTAAATGTAAGGCTGCTCTACTTTCATTTTACAAAGGATCTCACAATTTACAGTTTAAAATAAATAAATACCATCGGATCCGGAGTATCCAGTGCGAATGATCAAACTTCAAGTTATCCAATTTACTCACTGAGATGGATAAAGCTTAACTTGAGCAAATTTAACTGGGAGTTAAGTTAAATTAAGAGATTCCTTGTTGCGTTAATATTGTAGAGGATTTGATTTGATACGCATCCATTTTGTTTGACTAATGGTTTTTTTATCGCTTTTTATCGTATCATTTGTAATTCATCATCATCATCAACCAATCTCCACCCACTGCTGGGTATAGGTCTCCTCTTCAGCGCGCCATCTTTTCCTGTCCTGTGCTAGCCTTTTCCACTGCTTTCCTGCTATCCTAACGATGTCGTCCGACCAGCGGGCTGGTGGCCACCGGGCATTTGTAATTAATATTAATTAACTATAATAAAGAATTTCAGGAAGCGATTTTTACTTCCCTGATTAAATCGTTTTTTTATGTAAAAAAAAACGTAAAAAAATATATCATAAGCAAGCTCAAAGTTGCACAACGAGCTATGGAGAGGGCTATGCTCGGGGTTTCTCTACGAGATCGAATTAGAAATGAGGAAATCCGTAGACGAACGAAAGTTACCGACATAGCCCACCGGATTAGCAAGTTGAAGTGGCAGTGTACAGGGCACATATCTCGAGTGGAGACCACGGACCAGTAAGCGCAGCCTAGGACGTCCACCTACAAGATGGACAGACGACCCAAAAGAGACCGCAGGGAAACGCTGGATGAAGGCCGCTTCCAACCGGCCCTTATGAAGATCTATGGGGAGAGGCCTATGTTCAGCAGTGGATGTCCTATGGCTGAAATGATGATGATGATGATTTTTACTTCAGATCAGACAATTAAGATGGATTTGGTAAGGTAACAAGACGACGCCTAAATCAGGCTTGATGCTTTCAGGGCTAGTTCTAGTTTCACAGCTGTACGGGCGACCAGCACGGGTTTCCCGTATAACTGTGTAACCGTCCTTTGTAAAAATCACCCTGCATAGTAATATTATGACCTTGCCGCCCTTTTTTTGCATGTTCTGACTATATTAGTTAGTCATTGGAGTCTTTGTAAATTCCTAGGTGTGCGTGAAAAATTAGTAAGTGTCCCGTACTTACAGTGTTTGCATTACACATCATCATCATCAGCCAGAAGATGTCCACTGCTGAACATAGGCCTCCCCCTTTAACCTCCACACTGACCGACAGCCTGCCTTTTGCATCCTCTGGATTACACATTACACGGTTTAGCAATATACTGAAAAAAGTGGGTGAAATACGAACATATTTGAACATGAACGATAATTGTTCTAAGGCATATCTCCTTTGTTAGTCTTATCTGCGATTAAAACCTTCTTATAATTGTCATATTCAATTGAAACCTTACAAGTAAAATGTAACCATGCAAAAAATCCATAGTTGATCAGATTTTCAAGTTGAAGTGGCAATGGGTAGGCCACATTCCTCGAAGAACCGACAGCCGATGGGGAAGCGTAGGTAGGTCTCCCACTAGGTGGACCGACAACATCGTGAGAGTCGGGCATCCAGTAGATGTAGATGGCATGCTGTCGTTCAGTGTGGAAATCTAAAGAGTAGCTTTATACGGCAGTGGACGTCTTCTGGCTGATGATGATAATGATGACAATGCCTAATTTATATTGCAACAAATGTACACTAAATTCACAGATTACCTTAGTATGGATTGAGTCTATTTTTGGTACGGATATTTTTGAGCGCATATTTTAATTTCGGTTTCCATCATTTTAAATATCTTTTCATTGGGCACCGTAAGCATAAAATCCTCAAAATTTTAGCTTAGCTACAAAATAAGGACCTAACATGCTCGTAGGTACAAGCGATCTACAAGTAAGTATGTTAGAAAACAAAACAATTTACAAAGAGAAAAGGACATCTACAAAACCCAACCGAGACAGCATTTTTCGACATTCGCAACGTCGGGGAAAATAAATAACAAGGAGCGAAATAAGGATTAGGTACAATATTCAGGGTCAAAACATCGGCCAAAAATATTCAGCTTTAAAAATAATATAATAGATTTCGAGAAGTTTCGGGCCGAAACGCGGATTTCTAGATGGCGGACTCTCTCTTCCACGCAGATTTTTCTTGTATATCTCTTTCTCGTTGTGTGTCTATTATATAGACTTAAATTATTTGTATAATAATTATTATTATATCGTCTGACTAGTTCTTACACTGCGTGATTTACGAATCCTGTAATTTTTTCATGGAGTCAACAACAACTGAATACATAACGAAATTTTGTTGGAAGGTAATCCAGTTATCTTTTTTATTAAAATGTTTATTAAATATTATAAGACAATACAAAAAAAAAAATTATTTGTCAACTTTGAAAAAAATCTAAATATATTTATTAACATAAACATAGACTTAAATAAGGTACGTATAGCAAACAAGCTCTAGCAAGAAATTTAGTAAAGCTTATGCTAGCTAGCTATTCCTGTATCGCAGAAATCTGATCCGGTTTTTCTTAGCTTTACACCTCTAGTTAAAATTTCATCTTCTTTCATTGGGATTTTTAGATTTTAGTGCTGGGATATTTACTACGAAAGTTTTGACTCTGTCTAACAATTTCCGCACAAATGCAGGTTTATCCCAAAGACTACCTTTATATGGTGATAGAGGGGAAATCTTCGAAACTCCATTTGAGTTTAGCCAGGCCTGGCTGACTCCGCACTTTAGGTATAAAGCTACAAATAGCCGACTTGTCGGACCTGCCGCGCCCGCTGCCGCGTGATACACAGAAATAACGCGACAAGAGTTCGCGATAGACACAGAGGCAACTTCTAGATTAGTAATTATAGCTGTAGGTAGTTAGGGCTCGCACGTCCTGAATTTCAACTTATTGAGTAGTAGCAAGCTTCGACCAAAATAAAATAAATGGACGGGCCTAGAAGATATTTGAAGATTACAAAATAAGCGTCGGCGTTCACTTCGTTTCAGTCGATCTCTGCCCGTATGAAGTGCGACACGAGACTATTGTTACATGATAACGAAACATCTGACAAAATATGCCTTCGTGTGCTTGCCCGAAGTGTAAATACTCAAGAAAAAACCGATAGGTATCTATTTTTTGTAACAAATGTACTGTACAAGTGTACATCGTTATAATTAGGTGTATTATGTCCGACGGTTTTGACTCGTTTTTACTGAGCAAGTTCAATGGTTATGGCCCGTCCATTCACTTTATTTTATTTTATACGTTCTCCACCGTAGACCGCATCATCGCTTAACATCAAGCGGGTTGGCGGTCAAGCGCAAGCCTATTATTTATAAAAAAAAAATGGTCGAAGGTAGAAAGAGTATCTACTTATTTAAATGATTTTGCGGAGTGAAGCTTCTGTACGTGTACATATTATTACTAGTATGTCTTTTATGCTTGTACATATATATCTTCTGTGGTTTTAGCCAGGTTATGTGGTATTACACCCACTAAAACTTTCTCTGTGGCCATACTAGGTGCCGGACGCTGGGTACCGTGATCCCCATATATACAAGCACCAGTACAAGCAAGCTGCCTGAGACAACACTCCCGGGAAATGCTCGTAGCATTTTCCATTTTTCCCCTTCTCCGCAGGCCACGCCGTGCCGTTATCTTCCTTGGGCTCATATCAGAGATCAGACCTCCAAATCTGACCAATGGCCCTACCCAAAGACTATCCTAGATACGACCATACAAAGTACTTGCTTTAAACAAATGTTTGCGTGTCGGCACCCCATAAATCATGGCCACGGACTACTGTACCTAATTTATACTGAGCGAAAACACACATAGCATTGCGGAGATAATTAGAAATTAGAATAAACATTTTCAATTTGCATACTATTTCTGACTTTGTGGCTGACAAAATTTAGTATCATTTTATTGCCTTCGTGTTTTGATTTTATGGGTTTAGTCGCGTTTACTGGATCTAGATACTTCCTAGTAGTTTCAAGCACATTCGCTTTGCGTAGTTTTAATCCTTTTTGACCATGAATATCATGAATCTCTCAGGGCAAGTTTTTTCGGGACGTTTTCTTCAGTTTGATCAAAACTCACCTGGAAGTGTGGTGGAAAGTTGGTAAGCACACTTCTTTAATGGTAGTTAGCTCTCAAACGAGGCTAACAACACACCGTTAGGGCCGTCCATATTTATTACGTTATCGATTTGGCTTCCACCAGGAATGTAAGTAATACCTATAGCACTATGACTTACAATTTATTACGAGCCGTATCTATTACAAAATGCAGTAGTAAAATCCATGGTCCATGGATATGGTAGAACCACGCGGTCAGACCATGGGCAACAAACGAATTTTAGATATACCTGGATTTTCGAACATAGAACAAAAAAATACGGACTAAATTGAGAACCTTCCTCCTTTTTTGAAGTCGGTTAACATATAAAGCTGTAACTGCCAGAAGAATATAAAATAAGTAAACCGTAACATGGTTTGTCAGTATTTTAACGAAATCAACTCTCAAAGTTACCCTCCGATAGTTTTACAAAAATCTACTTTTGTAAATTGGAGGTAATAAGTTGATATTATGTTGAGTTATCCGTTATTTTCATGAAAAATACAGATCTATATTCCAGAAATTGAATTTTCTATAGAATTTTCTATTTGGTAGAATCTTTATCTTTATTTACATAATATACTTCATTTCGTGTATAAAAAAACAGTAATAAATAACAATACTTTAAACTTTTCTTTCTATTAGATAAACAGTAAATTGTACATTATCAGGCAAAACAACTTACGTCTTGTATTGCTTATAGAGAGGCCTTTATAAGACAGAAAGTAAAGCGAGTTTTAAAGGTCAATAATTAATCTGAATGCAAAAAATCCAGCTTTGATTGCTTTTTTGTCAAAAAATGTGAGAGGGCTCGTAATATCTGTAACAGACACGTTAACATGGCTGACGAAACGCGTTCCAACGAACGGAAGAGAAAGAAAAAAAAATCTCTTTCTCTCCTGTTGGTCAGACGGCAGCTCGTCAGCCAAGTATGATACGTCTGTTACGGCTATAAGAAGTCGTTTTTTTACAATTTCATATTAAGAAACTATGAGTAAAACCGCAGAATTAGCTTGTTGAAAGAAGTCTGAAACAATCTTGTTCGAAACACGTGGCTAAGCTCTCGTAAAACCATAAATCTTTGAACACTAGACCGTACTACGATGTCTGGATTTCTAGAACCTTTTTCTTTGCCTGCAATACTTTGTTCTTTTACTGAAAATAAATCTGTAGTAAAATATTTATGTAAGTACCCGTGTCAGATGCAGATACACTTCGGAGAATGTATACATTTCGGGGAGTGTGCATCAGATCTGCATGATTTAATTCCCTTTTGCCCTTTTTTCTATAGGACCACCAGGATGGGCACAAAAATCAACACCGTTTTATGGTTGATATTCCGAGAACCCGTACGAAGCGTTTTGATTCCACATTTATTGTGCGAACTGCTAGTCTGTGGAATTCGCTGCCTGAATGGGTTTTCCCCGTCAGTCACAATCTGGGTGTCTTCAAGTCGAGAGTGAATCGGTTTCTTCTAGGCGAGCGTGCTCCATCGTAGACCGCGTCGTCGCTTAACATCAGGCGAGATGGTGGCCAAGCGCAAGCCTTATTTACTATAAAAAAAAGTTACAAATTTATTATAGTGAATTTATGATTTTGAAGTTTTATACTCATCTTTCTTGTTTAACCGACGAAAGGGGGTTATCAATTCGACTATATGTTTTTATAGGGTTCCGTACCCAAAGGTAAAAACGGGACCGTATTACCAAGTCTACACTGTCTGCCTGTCAAACCTATTATTTACGTATTTTTCTATTTGGTCTAATTTAAAAACGGTAATACGTACAAGCTTCAAACTTGGCAGGATTATAGTACGCACTCTAAAGTATAACAACAAATAATAATAAATACCCAAGTGCGAGTTAGTGACCAACTTTTTTTCACCACCGGTTCTCGTACGATCACCGAAGTTAAGCAACGTCAGGCGCGGTCGGTACTTGGATGGGTGACCGCCTAGACGTTGATGGGATGTTGTCTTTTTGCACATTTTTTTTGTACTTTCGTAGCTAGCAAGTTATGTGGTGGTACGGAACCCTCAGTTCGCGAGCCCGACTCACAATTGGCCGGTTTTATTTTGTATCTTTGTTACGCGATTACTCCGCCAATTATGAATTGATTTTTATGATTTATTTTTGTTTGGTAGTCACATTTCACAGGGCCCCTTATAAATTTTATAAAATATACGAACATATGCGACATAAACGGTCATATCTTTTGATCGCGTAAACTCACAAGTTTGAATTTTTCACATCTAAAAGAAACTGTAGATTTTAGTATTTGATACAAATTTCAACTTGAATCTTTACGCGTTCCTGAGAAAAAGGGTCTTGACAGACGGACAGACGGACAACAAAGTGATCCTATAAGTCCGGCGAGGCGGTCCGTAGTGCCAAGCGAGACATAGCCGCGCCCGTGAATTCACCTTGAAAAAGACTGCCTAATGCGGTTGAAACTATAGTCGGAGTGACCGGCTTAATCTTACGTTAGTAATTCCCGTGTAATATAAATAAAATGTTTGAAAACCACGTCAGTTTCTATAGTAAAAATGACCCTATAAGGGTTCCGTTTTTTCCTTTTGAGGTACGGACCCTCCCTAAAAATTAATTAGTATGACATCTTTATTGGTAAAAACTCGTTGTGATAGGTATATACTTTGTATCAAATACCTAGGTACCTGCGGTCTTTCAGCACAGGGCCCGCTGTCACCCAATATTCCATTACGCACGACACGCCAGCCAAATTGAATCCTGTATCGTTTACAGTTATTTCGATTCGATACGTGTGTGAACGGAACCTAACTTTATTTACTTAGTTATTATATTTGTGGAATACAGATACACTTCGAACTTAGGTAAGTTCGTTTATACCATTCCCTCTCTAAAAAGCTTATTTTAATATTATTTTTTGCTCTGCGCGATAGAATCCGAAACGTGGGTATTCGCCAAAAAACCAAAGTCACCGACATAACTGTTAAAATCTGCAAGTTGAAGTGGCAATGGGCAGGCCACATCGCTCGAAGAACCGATAACCGATGGGGAAGAAAGGTTCTTGAGTGGAGACCACGAACTGAAAGACGCAGCGTAGGTAGTTCTCCCACTAGATGGACCGACGACATAGTGAGAGTCGCTGGCATCCAGTGGATTCATAAGGCAGGCTGTCGTTCAGTGTGGCGGTTAAAGGGGGAGGCCTATGTTCAGCAATGGACGTCTTCTGGCTGACGATGATGATTTTTTGTATAAAGCAGTTTTAATCACTATTTTGGTGTTTGAATTTAGAACACACCAATAAACCAATTTATTTGACATCCAACTCGATGCTATACAACCTCCTTGCGCAAAAAAATCTCAAGCCCGGCTCAGAACTGTACACTGTGAACGACTATTGCATACATAGGAAACGATTTGACTAAAAATAATGACGGTACTTGTAAATATTTTCATAACAATTCTATAGACATCCGTCATCTAGTATACCTGCAACCACGGGCACCAGTTTTTTTTTCGGAAACTTTAAGATTTAAAATAATGTAAAGTACATACGATAAAACCCTTAAACATTTCAATGTACATGATGCTCAAAACCAAGTTAATTAAACCCTATATATTAATAAAGCATCTAAAGGTTTCGTCATTTTTCATTCCGTACACCAGCGGTGACACGAAAATAAAAGGTTACAAAAAGTAGCGAAAAAATTTCGTCCGAAAATACCGGTACTTCGGGAACTCAAAAGGGTCCAGGTGTATCCTTTTTTAATACAGTAATTTGTATTCAGTTTCGCCGCCGGTAGACCAACAGGATAGTGTTTTGGGTCCCAGTAAATATGGACCGTGTTTAGTTTGACCCCGCCGAAAATGTTGGACATAAACTCTTGGGCTTATTGAAAGGTGGAAGCTAAATTGGTCCTCGTTTGTACTTACAAACGAGGACCAATTTAGCTTCCACCATTCCACCAGCTCCATATTAGGAACTAGGGTAGTTTGTCAGGTTTATGAAGCCTGAAAATAGCGTACGATTTAATTTGGTGTCTTAGTTATAGGGTTTGGTATTTATTGCTTTGCTTTTGTTTAGATAGCAGCTGGCAGTGACCTGCCTTACTTAGCACCTATCTTCTGAGCTTGGGGGGGTGGGTTCGATACCCACCTAGGACAAACATTTAGGTATGTGATGAACATTTGTGTTTGTTTTGTAGATGGTTGTTAATATCTATTTAAGTATGTATTTAAAAATATATATGTACGTATATCAGTTTCTGGCAGCCATATTACAAGCTTTGCTTAGTTTGGGGTCAGATGACTGTGTGTGCAAAAATGTCCCAGATATTTATTTATTTATTTAATATCTATTTAAGTATCTATGTACTAGTTACCTATGTAAAAGTTTGTCCTAGGTGGGAATCGAACCCACGCCCCCAAGCTCAGAATACAGGGTCACTACCAACTGGACCAACGGGCTATCAAATATCTATGTCTGTCCGTGGCATCGTAGCTCCCAAACGGCTGAACAAATATTGATTTAGTTTTTTTGTTTTTGTTCTTAGCTATAATTTAAGAAGATTTGTTCAGCTGTTCGAAGATTATCAGTTCTTTTATTAGGAGTTTAAAAAAATCAATAAACACCTGTGACTCCAAAAAATACCGATTCCAGAGTGAATATCTACACAGCAGGCCTAGCATGGGCTGTGGATAAATAGTCTTTCCACCGTTTTTATCCACGCCTAGACGCGACAAAGCTAGAATATGGATACGTTTGTCTTTTTCTCACGGGATAAAAACGGTGGAAAGACAATTTGTCTACGGCCCGTGCTAGGCCTGCAGGTGAAACCGCCGGAGTGGAGAGTGGCTTGGTAGATTGGAGAGTGTGCATCGAATCTGTGTGAGATCTAATTTTCTCTTGCCCATTTTTTTATCGGATTGCCAGAGCCGGCACGTAAAATCGTCACCACTTTACGGTTGATATTCCGGAAACCCGTATGAAGTGCTTTGATTCCACTTTTATTGTGCGAGCTGCTAGTCTGTGGATGGCCCAGCCTGAATGGTTGTTCCCCGATAGTTACAATCTGGGTGTCTAATCACGAGTGAATCAGTTTCTTCTAGGCAAGCGTGGTCCATCGTAGACCGAGTTGGCGGTCAAAGTATATAATTTTTTTTAAATTCTACTAATATTATAAACGCGAAAGTTTGTATGTATAGATGTATGGATGTTTGTTCCCCTTTCACGCTGCAACGGAAGAACGGATCGACCTGATTTTTGCATGGGTATAGTTCAAGAGCCAGAGAGTGACATAAGCTACTTTTCATCATCATCATCATCATCACCATTTTTCATCAGTGCGCGGGTGAAACCGCGGGGCGCAGCTAGTTAATTATAAAACTGCAGACGATCATAGTGAGAAACAACTCTTCAGAAAGTAGCTCAACTGCTCCCATAATAAAATAATTACAAAATTTTAATTAGCCTGCTGAAACCACCTTGTTGAATAGGGAATATGCATGTGGTTTAAATATCGTTGAAACAATTTTTTTCCGAATCTTTATTGTTCTGACTTTATATTCTACAAAATATTTTTTTATTTAGTTGCATTATAATTGCTTAAAATATTAAATAAAAAGTGCAAAATATAAGAGGGAAATTCAAATTTGCGAAACGCTTCACCATTGGTCGAAACGAAACGTGACGTCAAAAGCCACAACATCTTCTTTATCGGCGTCGATATTCATACAATTTTAGTAGTGTTTGATAGAAAAATAGTTTTATGTTGAGTTTCTGTAATTGTTTTCCATTAGATAGTGTAATTTTAGCATTCTCGTGAAACTAGGAATCTTTAGGACGATGACTGAGACTGGTTTTGTCAAAGTAGGCACCGTAGAAGTCTCGCCTAGGGCGCTGGTAGTGCTAAAACCGGCACTGGTACAGAGTGCATAATATTAAATAGGAACAAAACACACTTCTGACTAAATCACACCATGCTATCAAAATATAACATATTTACATTAAAATGAATTACACAACAATGCAAACATGATGTTGGAGATATCTCTTCTCATAACCTTACACCATTGCTTACGTATTTTCGCATCTCTTGGAATGGGGAAAAAAACACTTATCGGGTGTATTTCTAGTAGTGTTTGTACACTTTGGCACAATACAATACCAATAAAATTGTTTTTAGGGATCCGTACCTCAAAAGGAAACAAACGGAACCCTTATAAGATCACTTCGTTGTCCGTCTGTCTGTCCGTCTGTCTGTCCGTCTGTGTGTCTGTCCGTCTGCCAAGACCCTTTTTCTCAAGAACGCGTAAAGGTATCAAGTTAAAATTTATACTAAATACTTGGGTCTACGGTTTCTTTCGGCTGTAAAAAAATTTAAGTTGTAAGTCAACGCAATCAAAAGATATGAACGTTTATTTCGCATATTTTGCGATTTTACAGGGGAATCAAAACCTATAGGGTACTTCCCGTTGACCTAGAATCATTAATTTTGGCAAGAGGCAAGATCTTACAGCACATATAAAGTAATAAATCTGAAAGTTGTTAATTTGAAGTTATATCCTAAAAATAATATTGGTTTAGAATTACAAACTTACATTTTGTAGTTGTTATGTATGGAAGAACCTTAATGTCAACTACAAAGTTAAGTTTGTCTTTCAATATTTCAACTTCAGTTAGTTTTTTTTTTTGGACTCGTGCTCTCTAGACGTTTCCGTCCAACGGAACCCTCAGAGCACGAGTCCTAATCGTACTTTTCCGGTTTTTTTAGCTTCTTCCATGGTCTGAATATCTATAAAACTGAAAATCTGTGTGAAATAACTGTATTTTCCATAGTAAACAAACACAGAGCGTGGCTTATGACGTCATCCAAAGCCCGCGAAAAATTGCGGCGTTCATACAGCTCAAATTTATTCGACGTTTTTAATATTTAAAAAAAAAAAAATTTGAGCATTTCCAACTGTAATTATATTTTTTACTATGATATAACGATGTTAACAGTTGATTAAAAATATAAAAAAAGCACATGCATATTCCCTATTACCAATGCAATTTCAAAGTTCAAACATGAAAATTACGAGCAAATATTTAATTTAATAATTATAACATCAAACCAGAAACATAACTCCAACCACTCTTCAATATGTTTTAAATGTTTATCGGGACTTATCACGCATTATTTTAATTAGTTAAAAAAGGTACCTTTCGCTCGACAACGACAACTTAGGAAAAGGACGTGTTAGGAATGGACGAATTAGGAAGTTGACAACTTTGGAAATGGATAAGTTAGGAAGTGGACAACCTTGACCGTAGCCGACGTTTCGACCGTATTACAGTGGCCGTGGTCACTCTTCAATATCCAACTGAAACAAAATGCAAAAGTTTTATTTTATTTTTATTGATTATTTTCCTGCTCCACGGACGCCTGGGCCGTGCCCTCTGTCAACTTTTAAAATTTATTTTATTAACTATTTTTAATATAACATAAAACGAATGACTATACAAGAGGAATATACAAATTATAAAATGTTATGACTATGTTGCGTGTATACACCGAGCAGTCCAGCTCCCGCAAGCAGCACCCGTTCACGAGTTGACGCGTGTGCCAGCCATCGCTCTCCTCGCCATGTTTGAGGGAAGAGGGCGACCCGCCACACGACGCCGCCGCATGAAGGAGCCTTTAAGTGAGCGTGAGTACTCTGGGTATACACACAATACTTAAAACTACAATTACATTTACATATTACAATGCTTAAAATTATATTATTATCCTATTAGACTGTTCATCTGATCTTCATGATCTAATTCCCTCCTGCCCATTTTTCTATCGGACTGCCAGAGCGGGCACAAAAAATCGACACCGCTTTATGGTTAGTATTCCGAAAACCCGAACGAAGTGCTTTGATTCCACTTTTATTGTGCGAACTGCTGGTCTGTGGAATGCGCTGCCTGAATGGGTGTTCCCCGATATATACAATCTGGGTGTCTTCAAATCACGAGTGAATCGGTTTCTTCTAGGCAAGCGTGCTCCACCGTAGACGGCATCATCGCTTAACATCAGGCGAGTTGGCGGTCAAGCGCAAGCCTATTATTTATTATAAAAAAAAACTATTCTGGTCTTCGCTTCAGGGCATCACCACCACCACACAAGTTTTAATGTTTGTTCACTTATATAATAACCATATCTCGCCACAACTTAACAGATTTTAATGACTTGATGAATTTAATTATGTCAAAGTTAAGTATGGAATCAAGTTTTCTTTTTAAAAAATTGCAAGGAAATCAAAATTTTAAACGGGATTTTTTCTCGCTTTGTGGTATGGAAATTTAAAACTCAGCGGATTGTTCGGTTTTATAGCACTGGTTTTTATTTCGCAATACCATTTTGTGGCTTGTAGACTGGGTACTAGTTTGGATTGAAACATTCATTTCTATTGTTTTATGGACATTGTTATCAAGACACTATTTACAAAACGTCTACTATTGTGAATCTCTCAATTGAAAAATCTGAAAAGTGAATTTTATCCTATGTTTTTCTGGCGTAAGAACAAAAAGTTTCTTTTTAGGAAAAGTTGGAGAATGGAAAACCGTAAGCTTACACCGCAAGTCAAACAGTAGCGAGCAGCTAGTAATGAAGCAATTTTAGTTGAAGTTGTAATTTTATCCCTTCAGGCTACACCAAAGGCTTATCAGCCCTTTCTTTGGTTGTACCGATGACAGCACATATCCAAAGAGAATGGATGATATGGGTCCAGTTATTTTGCTGTCTACGAAGTACAAGGGTGAGCAAGAATTCCAGCTTTTTGTTTAGAATATTAGGGTCGGTAGTCTAGACTTGTTGACCCATGTTTTAAGTCGAAAACATGCTTGAGTAATAATTTTTAGTATACTATTTTGTTGATGGCAATTTTCGCGCTGTCGTTTATTTATCCGTGTTTGAAATACTTACTGTAATGTTGCTAGTCTAACGGTTTTTTTATTGGATACATTTCGGAGAGTTTGCATCGGATCTGCATAATCTAATTCCCTCCTGCCCATTTTCTTTTGGACTGTTAGAGTGGGCACGAAAAATCGACACCACTTCGTGTTTGATATTCCGAAAACCCGTACAAAGCTTTGATTCCACTTTTATTAAGAAAACTGCTAGTCTGTGGAACGCGCTACCGTATGGATGTTCCCCGATAGTTACAATCTGGGTGTCTTCAAACGAGTGAATCGGTTTCTTTTAGGCAAGCGTGCTCCATCGTAGACCGTATCATCGTTTAACATCAGGCGAGTTGGCGGTCAAACAAAAGCCTGTTAAAAAAAACATGTAATTGCGCCAACCTGCTTAAACTAGATGCATTGTGTGAATTTAGGCGTGAAGCTTTAGTCTTATCGATCTCCAGAAACCAAATCATGACGTCACCGAAATTACTCACTCTTCAACCAAAAGGCCGATTAAACGAGTGAGTCACATAAGCCGCGGAACTGAGAGCTCTATTTGCAGTCCAAGCATTTCAGGCTAGACGCTTTAATCTCTAGGCGAATGTTAGGTCAGCCGCAAAGTTCACCGCTCCTCTGGCTGCAAACTTTCTGTTTTAGGTCACGTTAGCATGAACTAGAAAATGTGTGCTAAAATAGTTCTATGCTTTTCACCTTATTCACTGGTCTAGCCCGGACTATTGGTGGGGCCAAAACCAACACCAAGAGGTTAGGTATAAAATACAATTATGGAATGTGTGTGAATGTAAACTATAACGTGGATATTCGCCAAAGAACCAGAGTCACCGACATAGCTGTTAAAATTTGCAAGTTGAAGTGGCAATGGGCAGGCCACATCGCTCGAAGAACCGATAACTGATGGGGAAGAAAGATTCTTGAGTGGAGACCACGAACCGGAAGACGCAGCGTAGGTAGGCCTCCCACTAGATGGACCGACGTCATAGTGAGAGTCACTGGCATCCAGTGGATGCAAAAAAGCAGGCTGTCGTTCAGTGTGGAGGTTAAAGGGGGAGGCTTATGTTCAGCAGTGGACGTCTTCTGGCTGATGATGATGATGTGTGAATGGAAACTATGAAACTATTGTACAGATTATTGTTGTATTAGATTTAAAAAAAAAACTGGGCTATGGTGATGTTTTTTTTATGCCATAGGTGGCAAACAAGTAGACGGGCCGCCTGATGGTAAACAGTCACCGTCGCCTATGGATACTTGTAACACCAGAGGCATCACAAATACGTTGCCGACCCTTAAGGACTCTATTATTATATATATAATTATATAATATATGACATAGGGATAAAATGTTCTCTATTTCACTCTATAGTCTTTCAACAATCTCTATGCAAAAAATCATATCGATCCATAGCTCTGTTAAAGAGTGAAAAACTAACAAACAAAGTTTAGTTTTTGTGATATTGAGTATGATAATCTATTAAGTACACTTTTGTATGCATGTTATTCTAAGTGATTGCGTTCAATAGGCTACCAGACTTATTATTTTTATTGTTATATAGTAAAACTGACTAGAAATAGAGTTGATCACTGAAAACAAGATTAACATGTGTTCAAAATTAAGGAAGATAATATAAGCATTTTTAATGTCTTATCGACTGACATCACTTGAAAGTACGCCATAGTACACTTACTTTGCGAGAAAGGGACAGATCATATTTTCCTGATCCGGCCACAGACTTTAAACGCTTATAATCTCAGAACTTTATCAGCCGATTAAAATAATATCTTTAGTATACGTATTAAATTTAACTATATTTTTTATTTTTAACAAATCAAACATATCCGAAAGCCTTTTATCAAAATAAACCTTACTCTAAAAGAAGACGAAAACTAAATCCTAACAAAATTTTGTATGGGATCAAGTTGGAAACGGGATAATATCTGATTTAACTTTCATAGAAAAAACTAAGATAAAACTGGCAAAGCAGAAAAATTCTCACCCTGAGACGTAGTGTTAATTTAACAGCCAATATAGCAGTGTTCATTAGCAAAAAAATAACGAGTTCATTTATCAAACCGTCTTAAAAATAATGCAAAGTATCAAAAGCATCCTGTCCCTTGAAATTTCATTATTATCTTTGTTTAATTTTTTGTTTATCTGATCGCAATTTCCTTTTAAACTCTGCCCCACGTTATTATTATCTGGCTCTTTTACATCTGTGTCAAATCTGAGGAGGTTTTTACATGTAACTGTATAAAAAATATTTAATATTTGATTCACTTACTTAATTATTATATATTTTAATGTCAAATAAATCCTAAATATATGGTATTCACCAACAATTAAACTAATATCTATTCAAATAACCCACCACTAACCGTTCCCGGCGCAAAGGTACCCAAAACACTTGCTGCGTTACCGCGTTGGATGGCAATGGCCAATCTTTGCACCAGGAACGAGCCGGAGCGGGAGTCACCACACTTTTCTTTGAGCCTGTGCCCTATCTCCAAAATGAGCTTCTTGGCCTCAGTCCCCCAACAACCCATGGTCTCCACGGCAACGGGCACAAAATTATAACGTGGCTCCAACGCTGCGTACTTTTCTCTCTTCTTATCAGCGGCATATTCCACCGCTGCTGACGGTGAGCAGACGGTGCGACTCAGGAACTCATCATCATCATCAGCCAGAAGACGTCCACTGCTGAACATAGGCCTCCCTCTTTAACCTCCACACTGAACGACAGCCTGCCTTTTGCATCCACTGGATGCCCGCGACTCTCACAATGTCGTCGGTCCATCTAGTGGGAGGCCTCCCTACGCTGCGTCTTCCGGTTTGTGGTCTCCACTCCAGAACCTTTCTTCCCCATCGGTTATCGGTTCTTCGAGCGATGTGGCCTGCCTATTGCCACTTCAACTTGCAAATTTTAACAGCTATGTCGGTGACTCTAGTTCTTTGGCGAATATCCACGTTTCAGATTTTATCGCGCAAATAAACTCCAAGCATAGCTCTCTCCATTGCCCGCTGTGTGACTCTGAGTTTTTCAAAAAGGCCAACAGTTAAGGACCACGTCTCAGTACCATATGTCATCACTGGCAACAAACACTGGTCACTCAGGAACTGTATTGTAACAAATATATCATTCACTTCTCAAGCTTGTAAATTTCCTGTTATTCTGCTCAGCAAACCCTTTCATTTGATACCCATATCATGGGGGTGCATAAAAATAACTGCTCTGTCACCTTAGGGAGTCCCGCTATATTTAATTTAGAATGACGTTATTTAGATAACCATGCTGGAAACTAAATGTATATTCGGATGGGATAACTGTTTTAAAATTCAATTGCAAGATTTGACTGAATACTAATCATCATCATCATCATAGTCAGCCTTTTTAACAGTCCACTGCTGGACTTTAAGCCTACCCCCGAAAGGGTGATTGGGCCATATCCACCACGCTGGCCCAGTGCGGATTGATGGATTCACATACGTCATCGAATTTCTTCTCCGTACGTATGCAGGTTTCCTCACGATGTTTTCCTTCACCGAAAAGCCAGTGGTATGAAAATCCGTACATAAGCTCAAAAGAGCTCATTGGTACGGGCCCGGGGTTTGAACCCGCGACCTCACGCTTTCGAATACTAATAAGGCAAGTTAAATATAAAGTCAAAGACATAGACATCCTTATCCGTACTAATCTATACTTCTATACTAATATTATAAAGAGGAAAGATTTGATTGTTTGTTTGCATTGAATAGGCTCTGAAACTACTAAACCGATTTTAAAAATTATTTCATTGTTGGGAAGCTACACTATCCCCGGGTGACAAAGCCTATATTATATTTTAAAAAAATAGGGATCCTTACTAAAACTCCAATAATGTAACCCATGGTGTAAAAAAATAAGATTTACAATTTTAACTTTGCGTGTTTGACAGTTCTAAGACAGGACAACGTCTGTCAGGTCAGCTAGTATAATATATTATAAAAGCGAAAGTAACTCTGTCTCTCTGTCGGGATGTACGTTGCGTTTTCATGGCTAAACGGCTGAACGGATCTTAGTAAAATTTTATAAAGAGTTGCTGTATATCACAGAGATGGACATAGAATACTTTTTTGACGATTTTTTTCATTATTTTATGAAATTCTGAAAAATAAACGGAAAAAATAGGACATTTGGCGCTAACAGAATGCATCACAGAATAGAACGTAGTAGTTGAGGTCAGTTGCGATTCACAATGCGATGCGATTCACTTCGTGCTGAGAGTAGGCGGTATGCGGACGCGGACCGAACCGCGCTGTGCGACGTTGCCGGTGCTGTATCGACATGCTTTTATGCATGGGTATAGTTCAAGTGCTGGAGAATGACATAGGCTAATTTTTTTGATCATAATCATCACCATTTTTCATCACTACGCGGGTGAAACCGCTGGGCGCAGCTAGTACTTTATATATAGCAAAAAAAACAATGTACAATGAAAAGTAAAAAAAAAACATTTTTTTGTCATAAACCGGCTCCAACTCAAAGATGTTTATGAGAACTTTATTACATCGCATCGTTTAGTATAAACACCGCCTTAGACCGTAACTTCAGTAACGTTTATCATGATGAAAAAGAGCATGATCCCTTATAATTAAAAAGTTTGTACAGCGTTTATTTTTTAATAACGAGTAATGAGATACAAGATGGAATATTAATGCTAGCTTCCTCTACGTGCAGAGTAAGCGTGGAATATTTTAATTTAAGCGCGAATATTGTCGTGGCTGATTCATATAATAATAAAAATTTATTCAAAAAGTTTGCATTACAACATAACATAACTGTATTTTCCTTTCTTTTCCTTCCCTCTTCTATTTTTTTATTTCATTTAGAATAAATAAATTTTAAATTTAGTTTAGTTTTTGTATTTTTTTTTAAATCGGGTTTTTTATAAATTTTTTATTTTTATTTTTTATTATTTCTTTATTCTCCACGGACTTCTGGGTCCGTGCCCGTTTTAACTATATTTGATATAACATATAACTAATGACTATACATCTCAATAGTTTAAAAACAAATCTTTTTCGTATTCTAATCTTATTATTATTAGCATACCCTCCATTTCCATTCACCTTCATTTGAAACAATCATGATTGTGGATAAGAACATTTTGTCCGCCATCTTGGGGCGACCGCCATATTGAATTTATCATCTAGGACAGGGGTTCCCAAACTTATTTTGTCTACTGCCCACTGAGAATAAATTATTTTTTAGCGCCCCCTACTTAAAAACCACCATAACTTCAAATTAAATTAATCAATTATTGTGAGCAATAATCAATTAGCGGTGATGTTCACAAGTTGTAGTTGAGAGTCGAGAGCTCCTGCAGTCAGTGTCTAAGAGGCCTCCTAGCTAAATGAAATTACAAATCACCCCCCAAGCCTCTACACAACGCCCCCATTTTTTTCTGGGTCTCTTACCGCCCCCCTTTAGGCTTGCAGCGCCCACAAGGGGGGCGTTATCGGCCACTTTGGGAAACGCTGATCTAGGACCAAAGTGCTTGGGAAGACAAATTCAGCGAAACCAAACTCGACAGGTTTACATCGTTTTGTTTAGGAGTTCCTATGGCCACCTTCTGTCTCCATCATCAGACCAAACATTGTTCGATGGTACCATAACATTGTATGTCAGCCAATTTACATAAGTATGCCAAATTTCAGCTCAAACAGTTGAGAATAACTGGTCTAAAATTCAGTTGCAAGATTTATCCCACACATGCATACTAACAGGGCAAGTTAAACAAAAGCTTGTAAAATATCTTAAAATTTATTTAAAAAAAAAAAACACAATATGACTTGTGAAAAGCAAAAGTGTGTTAAAAGCGCTCTGAAAACGATAAAAACGAGTACGTGTTTGATTGAGTATATCCTTAAATCGATGCTTACCGTAATCCGATACACTTTACGCCAGTGTTAGTCGATGACACAGTGACTGCAGACGACGTTGATGGATCGAGAGTGTATGAGGGCGAGCGATCATTAACACTACATTAACGGAACCTCCTTTCTGGGTTGCTGTTGTTTATGGTTTGTATTTAGTGCTAAGACAATAGTCACATCACATTACAGAAAAAAAGAAAAAAAAAGGCTACATCTTCATCTGTCAACGGTAATGTGTAATAATGGTGGATTATTATTTATTACTTGTTCGTGAATGTCCTTGGGTGTGGGTAAGTGATTTAATGGGGTAAAAGATATATTTTGATGTCATTTCCAAAACTCAGTACGAGTCTCTAGTAAAGTATCCACTACTCTATTGGGGCATACTTTTGACAGTAAAGAACGGAAGACTAGACGGTATGGCCTTAATGGCTTTAGCTTTTTCAGCAATGAGCAAAAAATACACAAAAAATTGTTGCATTGTTTTAGTCATGTTTTGGTAGACGGCAAAACATGGTTATGTCACCTATTATTACGATTCAATTTATATTAATATACTAGCGACCCGCCCGCCCGGCTTCGCACGGGTGTAATTTACGTGCGAAGCCGGGGCGGGTCGCTAGTTATATAATTATTTAAACTATCCTATATCTCAAGTTGGATCGAACTGCACATGGTGTGCGAATTTTATTATAATCGGTTAAGTGGTTTAGGAGTCCATTGAGGACAAACATTGTGACACGAGATTTATATATATTAAGATTACTTTAAGTGGTAGGAAAGTTTGTCAGTTTTACCGAGCCCTTTATTAAGTACTATCCACTGTTATACATAATTTATTGATGTGAAACTTCTTATGCGACTTCAACATGGTTGTGTTAAACGTTTAACGCTACCATGGAGGGGGAATAGAAAGAGACAGAGCGAGAGTTTCACTTCTTCCGCGCGGAGGGATACCATGCACAATTTTTTTTATTTTAGGTCCAGTGTGGAGCTGCAAGATCTCTGGACACGGTCAGTGACTACGTCTGTAAAACGATCTGCGTACATATTAATTTAAAATCATTAGCGGTACTAGTAAATATTTTCATAACATTTCTATGGGCATTCGTCATCTTGTCTACGTGTGAACACTGAAACTGCAATGTATTCGAAACGTCAGGAGTTAGAATAACGTGTAACAATCGGGAGTGGGGCGATACAAAACGCATATAGATATTAAAACGATATATCGATATCGTGGCAAAAACGAAAATCCAATATCGGTCCGCGATGAATCTATTTAATGGCACCCACGTTGGGCACCAGTGTAATAATTGGGAGCAGAGCGATACAAATCGTATATAGATTTAATTTTATTTATTAAGGAACAGAAAACAGCCATATTATAAAATGTACAACAATGTGGATAGATTAATAAACTTAATAATAATACAGCCAACAGCACTATTCACAGATTACTTAAAGAATTATATAAATTTACCGCTAGGAGTAGCTAACTTGCCAAAAACAATATTTAAATATACTTTTTTTTTAATAAGCCCTAAAACACAAAAATTAAAAATTATAGATTTTATTAAATTTAAACTATTATTAATTAACATAATAATAACAGTATTGTATCAAAGTATTACAGTACTGAAGTTATGATGAGAGAATTTGAATTACTGCTGCTTTAAATTTACCTGCAGTGCAAGCAAAAATATCTATATTTTGAAAAGAGTCATTATACGATTCCACCATCCGACGAGTAGGAATGCGCAGTCCGGCGTTTGAGCGGCAATTGCCCAATGCGAATAAGCGCCCTGCGCGCACCTCCCGTTTGTAAATTGTAATAATAAGGTAATACCCGCTATTTCGTACGCGTAGAGCTCGACTTTCGGCTTCGCTGCTATGACAACCTAGCTGCCTAGCGGTAAGAAATATACATTACAACCTATTCTCATACCTACCAAATATATATTTAAAAATCATTAAAATCAGTTCAGTCGTTTCAAAGGAGTGCGACCACAAACACCGTGACACGAGATTTTCATATATTAGATTGAAATTATATATCGTAGCAATACCAAATATTCGAAATCAGTCTGCGATTAATCTATTTAATTGCACCCCACGTTGGGCGCCAGTGAGAAGGAAAGTGGAGTGGGAAGTGTGGGGCAATAATTGAGAGCAGGGCGATTCAGTCAAACACCTCTCCCGTTTTCAATATAAGTTTATTTAAAAAAGGGCGTCAGTTAACGACATAAACACACTTATTAATAAACTAGCGGTCCGCCCCAGCTTCGCACGGGTATAGATTATAGCCTATGTCACCCGGGGATAGTGTAGCTTCCCGTCAGTGAAAGAATTTTTCAAATCGGTTCAGTAGTTTCGGAGCCTATTCAATGCAAACAAACAAACAAACAATCAATCAAATCTTTCCTCTATATAATATTAGTTTATAAAAACATAGTTATTGTTAAACTATCACGGTTGTTCACTACAGTTATATGATTATTTACGGGATATTTACCGTGGTAAGGTTGTGGAACAAACTCCCGATATTTCGACGCAGTTACATGCACTATGTTCAAAGCAAGACACCCGTTTTTTCCGTTGTTACCACGATAAATATTCCGTTAATAATCATCTAACACTGTAGTAAACATAGGCAACTTATAATTTTCACAAAATTATATAAAACAAAAAAAAAAACTCTGTGGTCGCGAGTGCGTCACTCACTTTTTATTTCTTACGTTTGTGACGTAGCGTAGCATCTAGTTTTACAGGCAAGATGAGAGATGGCGCTAGTAGTCGTACATATTTGGCATTATAAATGTCACTGCATTGGCTTGTCATTGCCGCTCTATAAAACGCGCGTTAAATATAAATAGTGCTACAAATGTAAAATACACGTGATAAAATACTTTTAAATTGTTTAGTTTAACATATTTTCAACTTAAGAGGCAACTGGCCAGCTCAGTACTAGAATAAAATGAAATAGGTCAGGCTCTTCGCCAAAGTCCGGTCGCCAAAACTACGACGTACCTATATAGAGATAAAAATACCACTGTGCTAGTTTCCTGACGATGTTTTCTTTAACTAGTAGGTCAAGCTAATTGTTGGCATCGTAAAAATAATTGTATTTATTGAGATTTAACACGGCCAAGCCAATTACATTAGTATCTCACAAATTAATAATTACACAGACATTAGATAAAGGAAATACATTATTTACAAAAACAAGCTCACAAAAAATAAAAATAAAAATGTCAATAATTTTACAAATGTCAAAAATATTACATATTATGTCCAAGGATTTTATATATACCCTAAAGGGACCTGAGTACTCATGCTAAAAAAACGGTCCGAGGGAAAAGCGAGCACGGAGTAATTTGTCCTTTTCTTGTAGGGTGTTCATGATTTTGAGGAAACGAAGACATTGTAGGTAATTCCTAAAATCATCGTATTGGTACTCTCAGTAAATACAGGAAGTTCATATAGGCCCAGTGACGAGCGCTAATGTCAGAATTTTAGGCCGCCAGGACGCCTAAGGCCTCTGAGATGGCTTAGCGGCTATTGTTATAAGACTCAACCGGGACATACGGGTCACGTGACATATATATTTTTTAAATTATAAATTGGCTTGCGCTTGGCCGCCATCTCACCTGATGTTAAGCGATGATGCGGCCTACGATGGAGCACGCTTGCCTAGAAGAAACCTATTCACTCTCGACTTGAAGGCACCCAGATTGTTAACTTTTTATTCGATCATTCGGTTTCTAAATGCCACTTGCAATCACCCTACCTAAGATTGACCGTGTAGTCCGTTGCTTAAATTCGGTGATCAGTTAACAACATCTAGTAGATGACGATGATGATGAAAGTAGCCTATAACTTTCCATCCCTTGAACTATACCCATGCAAAAAATCTGGATGATTTGTTGCTCTGTTGCTGCGTAAAAGAATAACAAACACACTTTCGCATCCTATCCTACTTTCAACTAATATTATAAACGCCAAAGTTTGTATGTATGAATGTTTGTTCCTCTTTCACATACAACAGACAAACTTTTGTATTTATAATAAACTAGCCGTTACCCGTGTGACTTCGTACGCGTACACTTTCACCTAAACTTTCAACCTTTTTTGGACCTTTTAATTCGGCCCTTTCGTAAAATATATTTTAATGAAGTTTTACACCCACTTGTCAAATTACAATTTCGTAGTTGCATAACTTTCAACACAACATACAAACTACAATTCCACCTCCTTAATCTTTCTTTTTTGCAAAAATATTATAACAGTATTTATTTAATTTAAACTATTAGCCTGAATACCAAATTTTATCCCTGAGTATCATCAAAAACAAAGGACTTTAATATAATCTTTCAACATCCATTTGCCCCCTTTAATTCGGCTTTTTCGCTAAATCCTTCTTAGCGGACCTCTATACCCCATAAGGAATCTACGTGACAAATTTTAGCTTCGTAAGTCAAATAGTTTTTGAGATTTCGTGACAAGTCAGTGAGTGAGTGAGTGAATTTAGCTTTTATAAATATAGAAGATTGGCATGACTACTATTTGGCATATTTTACTTACTGCGGGAAAATGACATCGAACTACATTCATTTTCAAAGTTTGTCGAAAGCATCACTACATCACTATCACTATCACTACATAGGATAAAACAAAGTCGCTGTCGCTGTCTGTCCGTCCCTATGTATGCTTAAATCTTTAAAACTACGCAACAGATTTTAATGCGTTTTTTTAAAATAGATAGAGTGATTCAAGAGAAAGGTTTATATATATAATACATGCATAATATAGTAGAGAAACACTGATAATTGTAGAGGTTTCCAATGTAATGTCGTAAATAAACATATTTTTTTGCGCTTACATTGCAAACGCTGGCTGAACCCTACGTGATAACGAAGGGATTTTAAGCAATACAGCATTAATCTTTATCCAATTAAGTACCTTAAATACATTGTGCATTTAATATAGACCAATATGGCCGTTTACAGCATGTAATTTATATGAACATTTTCGAAGATATTAAAGATTTAAAATGCAGGGACATAGCGGTTGCGGCGGTACCGGCCCCCCGGCCAGTACCGCAACAGGCCAGTACCGGCGGCGTGTTTTTCATATGGCCAATCATAATGTCGCTCTTTAAAGAGTAACCTCTAAAGAAAACATGTTTGTTTTGCCTAATGACAAAAAGCTGTGAACGTTGTAGGTATATAAAGACATTCCGTAGTATATTATTTTAGTATTAGCATTGCACCTGCGATGCCGGGGCGGGTCGCTAGTGTCTTTATAAAATCTTCTGTGTTGAAGTGCAAACTGCACACCCTGGAGTTTTTTGTTATTCTTGCTGTTCGACTAAGAATTACTTCCAACCACATTTTTCTTACATCCTCTTTTGTTGGTATACTGTAACATGAAATATATTCAGCGATGAATTTAGGTACTTTCATTTTTTATGTAATATTTAGAATGATTCCCGTACGATTCGTCGAAACACCCTTGAACGATACAACTGTACACAGAAAGCTCGGTTCACCGTTGGATGGTGGTACTAGATCTACGTTTCGCCACTTACTCACCTGATGGTACGTGACGGTGTGGCGGAGGATGGAACACGTTGATCTAGAAATCTATTCATATCTATCTATACATATCTTTTTTTTTTTTTATAAATAATAGGCTTGCACTTGACCGCCAACTCGCCTGATGTTAAGCGATGATGCGGTCTACGGTGGAGCACGCTTGCCTAGAAGAAACCAATTCACTCGGGATTTGAAGACACCCAGATTGTATCTATCGGGGAACACCCATTCAGGCAGCGCATTCCACAGACTAGCAGTCACTATCACACTATCACTGTCACTATCTATCACTAGCCATGAAGATATCTAGTTTGTTGTTCTCAGGAAACAAGGAGGACGGCAGGTAGTTCCATTCTTGGGCAGTACGTATCATAAATGAAGACCCAAATCGTTGAGTTCAAATCTTTGGAATTTTCACTAGGAAGGGAGGGTAGTGTGCATGTGCAGTCATTCTACTTTTCCTAAGTAAAAGGGGGAGGGTGGAACAAGGGCTCGAAGCTTTTGCGCACACTCGCCGAAATGCGAATTACTTTAAAATATCCCTAGGTCATGCTAAAACATAATGTATAAAAATAATTGTTCATTGTTCAAAATATTGTTCATGTTCACACGTGTATGGACACCCTAGTAAACATTTTCTTGTATTTCAAGCTTTGTGTACCTACCTGTGAAAAGATATGCCGCAGCCACCGAATGATTCACTAGCACAGTTTCTTATACAGAAATTTTTCACCATTTTAAAATAAATATTCAAAAATCATGCATGAAAAAACAAAATATAGTAAGCAAACAATCAAAAACGCCATGTCGTTAATGCTGCCAGTAGCTTCATGGCTCAGCAGAACCATGAAGGTTCCTAGTAATTATACTAGGAACCTACATGGTTACTTAAAAATAAAATTTAAATATGTACATGATACATTAGATATATTATCTACATTAATATCCGTTAGAAAATGGAAATAAAAATTTATCTTTATTTCATTGGTAGTAATTTTATGTTTACACCCCAAAATAGGGCCTGCCTGGTATGTCCGATTGAATAAGTAAAACTACTAAAATATGATTACGGGATAATTACCGTCGTGGTTGTGGAATGAGATTCCACAACATTATATAACTTTAGTGAACAGCTGAGATAGTTTAAAACAGAGTTTTACTAAAATATATGTTTTATGTAATGGCAATCTTTAGAAAGGGATACACTTCGTCCGTGGTAGCTATTTCAGTGAGCTCGTTTTACCTCCATGTTCCTAGCCACATTATTATGAACCTTATCGTTAGACGTTAAGGTTTAGTTTTGTATGGGAATATTTTGACAGAACGCTTTCCTTTCCTTGCAACTTCCTTGATTATGTCAGAGAAACACTAAGTTTCTTATCTGTGGCTAATATTTAAACCATGGACTATCTTTGGTATCTTTGATTAGTCAAAGATTTGTAATAAGGTCAAGTTTCAATCCCTTAGTTCCGTAACAAACTCGGACCTTTTAGTCCTGGTTTATAACTGGCCTTTTGTAATATTAAGGCGGTAAAAGTCCAAATAATCAATAAAGAGAGTTAGTCTTATTGGATACTAGCTGTTGCCTGCGACATAACGTAGCTTGTACTTCAATCTGGTCACAGGTAAACATATTCGTGAAAACCGCATTTAAATAATAAGTTAAAGCAAAAAAAAAAAAAAGTTAATTCAATGAGGTTCCCACGACACGGGTCTACAGCCTAGTGTGGGGCCACTGCATACTTGAACCTGATCTTTTATATGAATATCAATAAGGTGTTATAAAGTATTTGAAGAATTTCGCTATAATTTTTAAATGTAAAAACTTCAATATTTTTTTTATTTTTTTATAACTTTATGTAATTTTCTACTCATGTTTTTATAGCTGTGTAAATGTTCATGTAATTGACCCTTGGAAATAAAATTATCTACAAAAAAAAAAAAACCTCCAGTGGTTTAGGAGATGTGCGCGCACAAACAAACAAACAAAAAACCAAACACCGATATAGAATCTAAATGCGCCAATAGCTAAATCATCCCAACAGACCATGCAAAACACCCCTGTCTATACACAAATAGCAAAAGATGCAAAACACCCCATAAACTCAGAAAATTGAAAGAAAATTCAATGTCCTAAGTTACTTTTCCACGGCATTGCATTTCAAAATAGCAGCACTATTTTACCCTCTGATGCAAAAAGAGTAAAAGTTGGAACCCCACTATATGGCGCCTCACTCGCATTTCAAACAACTGCAGCGCCTGGAGACGGATCATACTAGTGACGAGGTGATGTGACACTAGCATAAATATCGATATTTTCAAATCTCTACATAGTATAAATTAAAGTCGCTTTCCGCGTCTGTCTGTGTGTCTGTATGGCCGCTAACTCCTCCTAAACCACGCAACGGATTTTGATGCGGTTTTCACCATCAGTTAGATAAATTTTCACGAAAGGTTTATATATATATATAACTAGCGACCCGCCCCAGCTTTGAACGTAAATTACACCCGTACAAGCTGGGCGGGCGGGTCGCTAGTTACTAATAAATGGTACTTTTATCATTTGCCATATATATTTTGTGATAATTATATTAAATGTCTAATTAGTAAGGTATTTAAAATATGGATTTTTCTTATTTAGATTAATATTTAATGTATGTACGCCGATTACTTCGACATTTGGGAACCGATTTACGTGTTTCTTTTTTATGAAGCTCTCGAGGTAGTCTCACTAAAATATAATTGACTTTGGCATACTAGTGTTTAAACTCATCATTCATATTCATATACATAGGTGGAGGTCTACCAATATGAATAATTTGGTTCGGCCATCGGTTGATTTGGCAATAATATGTTCGAAAACCAACTCATTTTGATGTCGGATTTGTTTAAAGATTATTATAATACATTCAAATAAAAAAAAAATTAATGAAAATGATAATTTCGTATAAAAAAATGCGTAGAAATATATTACGTTGGTGATCACGCACATCAACTTTATAAAGGAATTTTACCAAAAAAAATATAATTATATGCACTCAGTCATGTGAGTATCATTGGTATGAAATAAAGTTGGGAGTATCAAAAATAGTTATTCCAATATTTTAAAATATTTACGTTAAACCCCTAACAATGCATGTTGTCACTTTGCTAAGATAAAATGCCTAATGTCCCACGAAATCCAATTTTAGCGTTATCTCAAGTACCTCTACTAAGCTTCTAATTTAAGCATATCTCACTAATACAGTAGCCGTGTTATCATTGCGATAAATATTAAACGTTAGCTAATAATAAAATTACGCTTTTTTAGAAATATGGCAAATTAAGCCTAATAAATACGGAGAACTGTTTTAATTTTATACCATTAAAATTTTTTTTTGTGTTATACTTAGGTATATGTAAGAGATCCAAGACTTCAATTTTGATTTCATTAACTTGATTTTTGATTGTGTAAAAAAAGAAAAACATTAATTTGACTTGTTCATTGGTAAATTAAGATTTAGACATCAATATATAATAGCTCAATTATTATTAATCGTGTAATTTTTATATTGATATCGCTTCTTTAATTTGCGTCGATGTTATTTTCTCATCCCTATTACTGTCGCGTGCAGCGGTGACCTCGCGGCATGGAATTAGATTTATAAGCTATCATACCACCTAAGCTGCCACCGGGATTTCGTCCGGATATTCTTGTATATTACGGTATCGTTAAGCATAGGACAAAGCTCAGTAGCATAGTATATATTAGAATTATGCATATTTGTGAAAAATAACAAAGAATTATATTTCAACCACACATCTAGTCGTGCTTATAACTTGCGTATAAAACAAAAATACAATCTTTGTGTTCACCAGGTAAATAATACCATGTATGCTAAAAGTTCATTTATAAATGCCATCAAAATATACAACCACCTACCTATATAAATAAAAATCTTAAGTGGCGACCAATTTAAGCACAACCTAAAAGATTGGTTAATTTCAAGAATATTTTGATGCAGGTGAATAGGGTTAGGATAGGATTATGTTCACTTGTTAGTAGTAATATTATTATTAGTTATACCTAATTATTATCTCTTTGTAAAGAACTGTAATATAAGATTATACATTAAAATATAACTAACTAATTGTTAAATATTTAAGTCTACCTAGTTATAAGAATAATATTGTATGTTCGAGATGGACAAAACTGTTGAAACTAGTACTTACTTTACCATCCATGTATACAGTTTATACAATAAATATTTTCTGATTCTGATAGCATTCCTATATAAAACTTTATACTCATTAAAAGTAGGTGCAATTGTACTTTTTGTTTTATCGACAATACTTTTCCAATCACTATCTGTCATGTGCAGCAGTGACCTCACAGCACGAAATTAAATTTGTAAGCTATCACACCGGCTCAGCCACCGGGATATAGTTCAGATATCCCCGGATATTATGGCCGCTAAACAATAGGTCAGACCTCAGTCGTATTGCTGTTTAAAGCCCTAGAGGTTGGTGCAATTGAATTGTCTTTGTTAGGGCTGGCCTCTAGGGAAGATAAGATTGATTAAGTGACATCGGTAATCAGAATGGTTTGTTTGTTGGATTGTTGGTGGAATCTCTACTTTTAGAAATAGCCCTTGTTTTAACTGGTCTTGGTCTTTTATGTAGTAAAGTAAAAACTGCATTTTAATTTCCAACAGTGTTTTATTTCTACTTTGAATATATTAAGTGTGTTATTTTAAAAATTGCCTTCTTTACTGAAAATAGTCGCCTAATTTGATGATCTTCTGTTAGTTGAATTTTAACTAACTGCACATTTTTTATATGTTTTTTATGTTACGATTCTTATCTATGAGTAAGTTTGGTTCACATTCATCGATTATTAAATTTAATAAGCAAACGCTGGCAACCTGAGACCCCCAGTAACTCTCCTAAAATGTACACAAAACACTTAATACGTAAAGCAGCCAACTTTCCCTAAACATTTTACAAGCATCGCAATTTCGGGAAAAAATGCTTTTTTATCTGGCAGCACTCGACATCCCCATCTACTCGACGATCCAATAAAACTTTTTTAATAACGATTTTCGTCGTTACATTCCCCCCTAAAACTCAATTCATTGATGACCCCAACAAAGATGTACTGAGCAGAGATTAAGCTGAATGATTTTGATTGCTTTTAACTTTAAGTCAAGGTTTTGTCTAATATAATTTTTTTCCAGCCTTTTCCGTCCCTTTGTTTGGGAATAGCACCCCGTCTCCTGCAATTAAACCAGACCGTATAGCGTAAAACTTCTTGGGTTTCTTGCTTGCTCTACATTGCCGTGTCTCAGCTGGCCATTTACTATACAGGGTGTAAGGAGAACACTCTCGAAGCCAAAATAAGGTAATTGTACTCATCATTATGAACCACTTTTAGTATAAGACCAACCCTGAAATCGCGCAAATGCACTAACAAACTAAACAACAGAAATGTGCAGAATATTTCAATTAGATGTATAAAAAGTAAAAAAAAAAGTAATGTAAGTCAATATAATATTCCCCAAACAAAGAAGGAGAGTCATTAATAATGTAATTTCGTTGATACGATTTTCTTATACGGAGCCTTTTCTTTCTTTCCGATAACAAATATCTGTGCAAAAATGCTAAGATTGTTTGCCTCGAGCCAACTATTATTCTGGCTGTCATTGTCTTGTTTTTATGAGAGATTATTGCTGTAATAAGTCCGGGGTTTTGAAGATCGATATAATAGTAACACATAAATAGTAATACATATTACTTGCTAATCAAACATTCCCTTGGAAACCAGGGTGAGGTGAGCGCCCTCACTTCATTTTCATAAATCTTTCAGAGTGCTTGGTTAAAGCGACGCGTGACTAAAATGCTGGCATGTTTCTGGTTTAACGTATAGGCATTGCCATTCAGCGTGGTTATGCCGCTAGCATGCTGGGTACGCTGCAAATTGATAGTGGGTTTGAGCATTTGGATTGTCTTTAGACTTTCAACGATCTATGGGCAGTCTAACTTTTAATGGCGCAAAAATAGAAGTCGTAAACATGTTTACACTATTAGGAATCAATATAGATACTCACATGAATTGGAAACCCCACGTCGACAAAATAAGACTAAAACTATCTAGATTTGCCTATGCCCTTCGTGAAGTCAAAAAAACTACCGATTTTGAGACCGCACTAGTAACGTACTATGCATATGCGTATGCATGGCTTAGCTACGGTATCATGTTGTGGGGAAACAGCACAGACGCCGGTACTATTTTTACAGCACAAAAGAAATTAATTCGGATTCTTGTTAACATAGAACAGACTGACACATGTAAACCATTTTTTCGCAATTATAAAATACTTACATTACCTTGTCTATACATATTCGAAATTACTAAATTCGTCAGATACCATCCAAATTTTTTCACAAAACGATCAGACAAGCACACAACCCTAAGATACGGAAATAGATTAATTTTACCAGTTTCACACTTCACACTCCACTCAACCAGTCCCTTCGTGATGGCCATCAAAATATATAATAAATTACCTAACTCAATCAAAAATGAAACAAAAGACAGACACTTCTATAAATCATTGAAACATTTCCTGATAAATAGATCGTATTATTCCATTGACGAATACTTAACAGATAAAAATATTTTTTAGTACTTATTGCTGTCCTTCTCTTTTCCATATCATTCAGCTGTGCCCGACGGGGTCCACAATTGCAACTAAAATAATTTTCTACCACCTAAGAAACATTGTGGAATGCTGAAATAAATGAATATGAATAACTGCGTTAGTGTTGTATTTTGTTTAGTTATTAAAGACAATTGCTTTATTAAAAAAAAACATTCATGAGCTAAACTGAATATCAGTATCACCGAAATTAGTCAAATCAGTGGTAGAGTAAAGGGGAGGAAAGGGGGCTCTTTTTTAGATTGTCTCAAAAATGTTTTGGTTTTAGCTGTAAGTTTTTGAGAAATTGTAATAAAATAAATAAATAAATAGAGTCCGTTTGGGAAAATATTAGACCGTTGCTAGTTATTCAACCGCCAACATGTGCATATATTATACTGTGTTTCAGATAAAAGGGATATTTTTCCAGTGAAATTGCATGCATATATAAATAGATACATATAATATACTAGCAACGCACCCCGGCTTCGCACAGGTGTAATTCTTATTTTTGTACACCTTGGGTTACATTATTGGAGTTTTAGTAAAGATCCGTATTTTTTTTAAATATAATATAGCCTATGTCACCCGGGATAGTGTAGCTTACCAACAGTGAAATAATTTTTCAAATCGGTTCAGTAGTTTCGGAGCCTATTCAATGCAAACAAACAAATAAACAAATTATTTACGGTATATTTACCGTGGTAAGGTTGTGGAATAAGCTCCCGATATTTCGGCGCAGTTACATGCACCATGTTCACGGGAATATTGAAGAATGCGGGTGGTTGGTCAAACAGTTAAAAAATTAGGTGCAGACAAAACAATCTACCCACTTTCATATAACTTTATTGAACAGCCGTGATAGTTTAAAACAGTGTTTAAAAAATACAGATCTTGAAATCTTTAAACACAATCTTTATAACAGATAGAATATTCTATAGATCTTTCTATTTGATTGAATCAGAACGCTGAAAATCCATTTTTTGTTGCTTTATCATCAAAAATGTAAGAGGGCTTTTAAGCGATGATGCTGTCTACGATGGAAGATGCTTTCCTGGAAGAGATCGATTCACTCGTTATTTGAAGACTCGAGATTTTGAACTGCTGAAGGTCTAAGTTATTGATGGCATTAAATTTTATCATCATCATCATCAGCCAGAAGACGTCCACTGCTGAACATAGGCCTCCCCCTTTAACCTCCACACTGAACGACAGCCTGCCTTTGGCATCCACTGGATGCCCGCGACTCTCACAATGTCGTCGGTCCATCTAATGGGAGGCCTCCCTACGCTGCGTCTTCCGGTTCGTGGTCTCCACTCCAGAACCTTTCTTCCCCATCGGTTATCGGTTCTTCGAGCGATGTGGCCTGCCCATTGCCACTTCAACTTGCAAATTTTAACAGCTATGTCGGTGACTCTGGTTCTTTGGCGAATATCCACGTTTTGGATTTTATCGCGCAAAGAAACTCCGAGCATAGCTCTCTCCATTGCCCGCTGAGTGACTCTGAGTTTTTCCAAAAGGCCAACAGTTAAGGACCACATCTCAGTACCATATGTCATCACTGGCAACACACATATAATACCTCATACTAGCATGTTGATGACGCGAATCCATCAGTTTTGCTCCTACCAAAAATAGCACAACGCAGCTAAAGAAGGTCTTAGGGTAAAAAAAAAAAAATTAAAAAAAGGAAGAAAATTTTAGGGTTCCGTATCCAAAGGGTGACCAGACCAAGACCAGCGTAAGCTTAGAATTCTAGGCCTACGCTGGTTCAAAAGCTGAGCTAAATGAAATAAGACACATATTTGGGTGCGGAACACTTGCCACGCGAGTCCGACTGGCACTTGGCAGTTATTATAATATTAGTGTAATTAAAACTATCTTATAGGCATAGTTTTAAAAGCTGCTTCTCTATTTAAGGGGAGGTTGGGCCAAGTCGGCACCCTAAATCGTGCCAGTCACGCGCCGTAATGCGGTTTGGCAACGAAAACGCAAAGTCACGGTCAAAAACAACGTTTTATGTAGCCTATAATGTAGCTATTCCAACTTGAGGGGAAGTAAAGTGGTTGAAAAGGAATTTTCTGTGGAGATTTTTATTTAAGAAGGTACTTATGATAATCAATAGGACGCTACCAAATGGATTTGGAGTGGTTGATTTGGTGAATAGGAAGGAACTTTGCCGGTTTTTGTTCTTTTCCCCTATTAGGCCTATTGGCTTCGCGCTATTGGCACATTTGCCATGTACATTTCAAACAGAGCAATTAAAAAAAACCTTGAAAGGTAGGTATACCTTTGTTGTTGTTTTATTGTGCTACTAGTTATGTTATATAAATAAGAACATGCCGTGAAAAGAAAATGAAATAAAATGAAAACGAAAAGAAATCGAAAAGTATTAACATAATAAAATAAAATATTACGACATTTTAATTAAGTTAAACTAGTACTTAGTACAAAAAAGTACAAATACTACGCGGAATGGTTGAACTAAGCGAAGAGGGATCTATAGTACCCATTATTATAAACAACTTTTACTTTTGGAGCATCACTGAAATCACGAATATAATATTAGCTATTTCACAACGGTAATTCGCACTCGACAAAATGTATGTAACAGCTGATATTTTTCACGATTTCGAGGTTAGTTCCATAGCAAAAGTTGTTCATAATTATGGCTACTATGGACCCCTTTAGGCTTATTACACATTTTCCACGTAACTTTGTATATAACAAAACATTTGAATAAAAGCTTCATGACAACATTATTTTCAAAAACAGATAAATTCTTTCTTTGAAAGACAACGTGGATTTAATTCCCTACCGGCTTACGAGCTAATAAATTATCGCTTATCTTGTGTACCATTCAAAAGAGATTTTGGGGGTTCGGACCCCTAATCCCAGATAATGGGGTCGATTTTAGACACGACCGTTGAAAAAGTATTGTAACCTTAATGCAACGTTATGCTTTCAATTGGATTTAAATGTGAAGCTGGATTTTCCCGCGGATCCTCTTGCCGGTTTTAATTTTGAAATTAAATAACATTTGAGGTGGAATGGCTCGGGTGGCTTTGGAAGTGGAACCATTCTATGAAATTGGGTCAGTGAGACAATTTTCAAATAGAGAGAGTTCCAAAGTATAGCAGTTTGAATTGAAAAACACCCGATTCACTCAAGGAGTTACTGTAAAAGGTCTTATAACTTAATTTAGGCGGGTTATTCCTACAATGGGAACGCGTTTGCTAATGCAGTCGATCAGTAGCGAATGGGTTGTACTTGTGTTTAGCAAAACAAAAATTTCGCCAATAACGTGCGTTTCAAACTTCGATTTATGAGGTTTTCCTACATTTTTATCAGAACAGATAGTTAACGTCTGTGGGTTTTTCTAATTATATCTCGAAATTAAGAAACAAACCTCAATTCTCTTCTTTTTTTATCCGTGACTGTTCCACTGCGGAGCAAAAGCGGAGCCTTCTTCAGTCGAGAGCATGGGACCAATCTGAAAGTATATCGTCAAATAAAAAAGATTTTTCCAACTCGTTTTACTTATGTAATATGACGGAGATAATATTATCTATCCCCAAGCCGCCTGCCAAGCGTGGGGATTATGGCCCCCCATGACAGAAGTGTGGTGGTTAAAGGGGGAGGCCTATGTTCAGCAGTGGACGTCTTCTGGCTGATGATGATGATGATGATGAATATTATGAGGTAACAAATAAACAAAAAAAAACAATTGAGAACCCCATATTTTTTGTCGGAAAATCAAATTTTGACCAATCAACGTGCCGCACATCACGTGACCTCGTTTCATATCCACAGCCCGAGAGAATCCTTGGTTTGACCGCTTTCTTTCATGTCTTTCATGGAGCACTAGTCACTGATTGACTCGCTACTTGAAGATTTATCCTTACTAATATTATAAAAGCGAAAGTTCCGCTGTCTCTCTGTCTGGATGTTTGTTCGCTTTTCACGACTAAACGGCTAGGCCAAGCCTAACTAAATTTGGCAGGATGGTAGTGTACATAATAAGGGCGGGCATAGGGTACTTTTCCTTTCAGAAAATGCAGAAAAACTGGAAAATTGGGCGTAACACCGCGGGATTCAGATAGTAGATTATATTATATCTGTCGGGAAACGCCCACTCGAGTATTTCACACGATTAAATTAAAGCAAAACATTTGTTTAAATCAGTGGTTAGCCATCCAGACAGATTCATTAGCATAGATAGTGGTTTGTTTTTTTGGCCGTGTCATAGTAGTTAATATGTTGTATACACACTTTGTACGCGCCTAGATATATCGTGTATCATTTGTTTTAGTCTAGAGTTTGACAGTATCTATACCTATAGCGTGCAGTAAGGGCACACTATGGACCAAAGACATCGTAAGAGTTGTAGGAAACCGGTGGATGCAGATGGCAGGTTGTCGTTCTGTGTGGAGCTCTAAGGTAGAGGCCCATGTTCAGCAGTGGACGTCTTCTGGCTGATGATGATGAGATGGCACACTAGATGCAGATAACTTGTCCTTGACTATTTCATGTTTTTTGCTAAGCCAATAATTTTTAGGGTTCCGTACCCAAAGGGTAATAACGGGACCCTATTACTAAGGCTACGATGTCTGTCTGTCCTTCTGTCCTGCCTTTAAACGACTGTATCTTTCGAATCGTTATAGATATCCAGTTGAAATTTTCACAGAATATGTAATGTTACGGCGGATAAACTAAGAAATTACAAAAAAGTCAAAAACTAAAAACGAAACCCCCTTAGAGAAAACTTATTTTTGTAATAGCTCTAATTTAAAAAAATGTGGTGGTACTGAACCCTCAGTGCGCGAGCACCACTCGCACTAGGCAGGTTTATTTCAATATTAATAAGATATTTTTTAATCTGCTTTTTTTTAAAATAAATAATAGGCTTGCGCTTGACCGCCAACTCACATCACATCACATCATCAGCCATTAAATGTCCACTGCTGAACAAGGCCTCCCTCTTAGAGAGGGGTGTTGCCATGATCCCCACGCTTGGCAGGCGGCTTGGAGATCGCAGTACGTTAACCGTGTACTAACAGGACGCTGCTGCCCATCCTCCGGTGGTTCTGGTCCCAGTTTTAGGACATACCCGGGTCCGCCAACTCGCCTGGTGTTAATCGATGATGTGGTCTACGGTGGAGCACGCTTACCTAGAAGAAACCGATTCACTCGTGCTTTCAAGACACTTAGATTGTATCTATCGGGGAACACCCATTCAGGCAGCGCATTCCTCAGACTAGCAGCATTTTTTTTTGCACAAAGATTTCTGAAATTCACATAAATATAGTTTTTCCTACATATTAGTAGAATTTGATTATAGTTACACTACGTCGCAGTTACGTTGTACCAACCAGACATCGGTTAAGTGGCAGTGCATTAGGAGAGGCCAACTGTGGACAGATGAAAATGAACAGACCTCGCTTTAATTTTCATAGTACTTTGTATTTTCGTCGTTAAAAGCGACTGGTCATTATAAGCGAAAACATTCTAAACGAATTGTATGTATTATTATAATACTGACTTTTAATATTTAATAATTTGCGTTCATCATCATCATCATCAGCCAGAAGACGTCCGCTGCTGAACATAGGCCTCCCCCTTTAACCTCCACACTGAACGACAGCCTGCCTTTTCCACCCATGCAGCAGTGGACGTCTTCTGGCTGATGATGATGATGAAAGACAAAAAACAAAGGTACGTTTTGAAATTACCGTATTAAAACAGAAGTAGCACAATGAAAATGCCCATACGCTTATCATTAGTGTTGTAGAGTTGCTTTGGCTAAAATATTGGCATGTAGGAGTTCCATTAAGGTCTTGATATATGACCGGTATTTTTAGACTGTAGCGGAGGTTTATGCTCAATTGAATAGGTCCCAGAGTAGGCGTTTAGATAATGGAATTTCAGGCTAGTCGTGTCTGGATTCAGCCGTCATTCTCGTAATAAGAACAATTTCGTGACATAAAAGTACATTTAATTAGGAATCATTCGTGGAATCATCATCAGCCAGAAGATGTCCGCTGCTGAACATAGGCCTTTGCCTTTAACCTCCACACTGAACGACAGCCTGCCTTTTGCATCCACTGGATGCCAGCGACTCTCACTATGTCGTCGGTCCATCTAGTGGGAGGCCTACCTACGCTGCGTCTTCCGGTTCGTGGTCTCCACTCAAGAACCTTTCTTCCCCATCGGTTATCGGTTCTTCGAGCGATGTGGCCTGCCCATTGCCACTTCAACTTGCAAATTTTAACAGCTATGTTGGTGACTCTGGTTCTTTGGCGAATATCCACGTTTCGGATTTTATCGCGCAAAGAAACTCCGAGCATAGCTCTCTCCATTGCCCGCTGTGTGACTCTGAGTTTTACCAAAAAGCCAACAGTTAAGGACCACGTTAACTTGAAGCAATCGATGTAAAATTACTTTATCAAAATATAACGCCTACCTGTTTTAACCAAAAACCGTATCTTGGCGAGTTAAGGTTCATGATCACGTGTTTTTCCGCACAACGCTGTTTAAGCACAAACAAAAACTGACATGTAAAACATTAGCATGAAATGGATCAATTTTGAGTTGTCGGTAATTAAAATACTTGTGGAAAACTTTTGTTTTTAGAGTATTTCTCATCAAAATTACTTATGCAACTTAATTTCGGAAACACCCGTCTCTTGAATAATTCAATACGAATAAGCAAAGCCCTACTGTCAATATGCGTACAATTCGGATTTGATTAATGTTTCTTATTCAAGCCACGGATACGAATATTACGAAGAGTTTGCTTCCACTAAATTTGATGCGTTGGACTTATCGTGGGTTATGGTTTTTATCATTTAAGAACGTAATTAGTTTTTTTTTTGTTTGTTAAGGGTACACGGGGTGTAAGGGGAACACTCTCGAAGCTAAAAGAAAGTAATTGTACTCATCATTATGAACAACTTTTACTATGGGACCAGCCCTTTAATCGCGAAAAAAATATCAGCTGTTCTATAGAAAACGGTCATTGACACTCGACAAAATGTATGGAACAGCTGATTTTTTTTCGCGATTTCAGGGCTGGTCCCATTGTAAAAGTTGTTCATAATGATGAGTAAAATTACCTTCTTTTGGCTTCGAGAGTGTTCCCCTTTCAACCTGTATTAATTTTAAAAAGTTTTAATTTTAGATCATTGAAATTGTATTTCTAATAAATATTTTAAAGAGAACGTATTTTACTTTATCTTACCATGACTGTATTAGTTCTATCATCTTACCAAGATTGTCGTACATTTTGATGCGTGTTTGTATCATCATCCTCATCATCATTTCAGCCATTCACATCCACTGTAGCTGCATAGCCCTCTCCATAGCTCGTTGTGCGACTTTGAACTTGTTTATTAGTGACAGATTACGTTTCAGTGCCGTATACAATTTCAGTGCCGACGACTTTCGTCTTATGGCACTGAGGTATTTTGGAGCAGAAAGCGTTGCAAAGTTTACCGAACGCTGCACAGCCTAGTTGGTTTTGCCGATTGACTTCTTTCTTGAAGTTAGACCTGCCTAGTTGGACTGTTGGTCTTAGATAGACGTACGCGTCAGCAACTTCCAGAACTGAGTTCCCAACTGATACTGGGGCACAACATGGATATTTGACATGACCTTTGTCTTGTCCATGTTCATCTTAAGGCCCCCCTGAATCATGCTGAGATCTTCAATAGTGAGTGATGTACTCGCCGTTGATGTTGATACTGAGTCCTTGCCATTCCAGGTGCTTGAATGCTTGAAGGCGTCTTCCAATGCGGCAATAAACAGTTTCGAGAGATAACGTCTCCCTGTCTTACGCCATAATGATCCGAGCAGTTAAGAGATGGGTGACCGCGAATGGTATTGACAGTTTGTTTTAAAATAACAACTATAGCTATACCAAACATAATCCAATGAAGTATTCTAGATTGTATATTTAAATATAGGTATTATACTTTACAGGACGGTTTCGCGGCAATTCCAAGCAATTTCTTTTTCATTTCGCTAAGGGCGCAATTACCCATCTACCCCACATCCGCTTATAGGGTAAAATCATCCCTACTTCCATTTTCATTTGAGATGCTTTCTCTGATCTCGCTTTGGATTTTGAGAGGTGAAGTGAATGTCACTGTTTGTGTAGAATAGAATAACACAGTCATAAAAATAATGAATTTGTCTTTGAATCTGGAGAATCACGGATAAGAACTTTAAATTGCTGATAAAATTGCATTCGTACTTTGATAAACAAAATATAAGAAAAAATTTACTTGTGTGTGTGTAATGTTCTTTAAAAACTTGTTCTCAGAATCGTTAGATTAAGTATGCCAGATTCTTGTGTGAGGTCCAAAAACACATGACTACTATGGTGCAAATAGCAACCTGGAAAAAAATTTAAAAGCGAATGAATACAGACACTAGCACCATTATCGATGGGTGGGAGGGGAATAGCACCAGTTCGCATATAACAAATTTGCTTGAACACTTTTTTTACGTTTAGGAGAGACATGTCTTAGAAAGTTTAAATTTGTATCAATTAAGAGTTATTAATAAAGTGTAAAATAAATGTTTTAAATGTCTATCAGGACTTATCACGCATTATTTTATTCAACACACATTGACACGACACACAACATCCACACACACATGAACACACATCCACACCCACACACATATAAACACCCACGCACACTAAGAAACATCCACTCACACACATACACACTCACACATTTAACAAGGGGGTTCAAATCGCAAAAGATTAAAAAATATTTTTGAAACAAATAATTGATCCCTAATTATTTATTGTATTTCTTGGAGGGGAAAAAATAGTTTCTTAGACGTTCGTATAAGAAAAGAAATTCAAAAATATGCAATCTACGTCCAGTCTATATTAGGTATGGTATGGCTACTCCTTACACACCCTATTTATTCCTTTTCGGGGTGAAACACACCCAGTAGAGAAAACAGAATATAATGCATGCGTAGTAACGAAAAACGGTAAATAAACGAGCAATTTGTACTCGTAAGATAAATACTTTTAGTGCGCTAAAAACATTCAAAACTTATAAAACACTTTGAATTTTTTTCCTACCGAAAAATAGAGAACGGTTGGTTTCATGAAAAAGTTCTCGTATTATTCCTCTTTCGATTATTCAGATTGTCCCCAAGAGGATTATTGGAATAAAAAACAATTCATGAATATTTTACACCACTTTCTCGCAGGTTTTTCAACCGAGGAGTTTTCCAGTAAAAACCTTATTTAAATATTTTTGCAAAGCGACTTTCTTGCTGCTTATTTATTCTTGCCTAAAGATATATAGATATCTATCGCTGCAAATTAATGGGTAAACAGGTTTATACGGGATGGTGATACTAAGCCGGCAGGAGGTTCTTTTCGTTTATTTTAGTACGGAACCTACCCTGCAATCCGAAAAACCAGCTGTATAATATTGAAACTGACGTGGTTTTCACACATTTTATTTATAAAACACGGGAATTACTCACGTAAGATTAAGCTGGTTACTCAAACTATAGTTTCAACCGCATTAGACGGCCTTTTTCAAGGTGAATGCGCGCGCGCGGCTGCTTCTCGCTTTGCACTACGGGCCGCCGCGCGCGCATTCACCTTGAAAAAGGCCGTCAAATGCGGTTGAAACTATAGTCGGAGTAACCGGCTTAATCTTACGTGAGTAATTCCCGTGTAATATAAATAAAACCAGATGTATAGTTTTGTACTAGCAAAGAAAGATTATTACACATTCAACGAAATAATTAGAATTTTTAGAAAAAAAGAACCGACTTAATGACTATACCTACATTTACAAACTGACACTAAAAAGTAGAAAATATTGTTTAATATTACGACTGAAATACTTTGTATCCATGGTCATGAAAAATTTAACGAAATACAATAGGGCCAGTCGCCATGGAGACATTTCTTTGTTTTTTTGAAGTTCTGTTGTAGGAACAGTTCCTCTATGTTTGACAGTGTCGCTAGTGGAGAACAAAGTATGAAATTCACCAAGAAATAACTGTAGTTCCAATTTTGCCCACCTTAACAGCTAAGTTGGTGGCACTGTACAATGTTTACATTGTACATTGAATTCGTTACTTATTGTCATGTTTTTGTCGATTTTTTAAAAAGCGCTGAATCAATGTCGATAAAAAAATTATGGGACCACCTATGAGATATGACCTACCAACCAAAAAAAAGAATCATCAAAAACAATTCTAAATTGGCGGAGTAATCTGGTAACAAACATACATAAAAAAAAAAACATACAGTCGAATTGATAACCGCCTCTTTTTGGAAGTCGGTTAATAAGTAGATTTAATTAAGCAGTGAATTAAGCAGTCATGTAAATATGCTTAGTTGTTACTTTTTTACTTGTGCCAATAAACTTATTTGAAATAGATAAATAAAATAAATAAATATTCGGGACATTTTTGCACATACGGTCATCTGACCCCAAGTTAAGCAAAGCTTGGACTATAGCTGCCAGACACTGATGTACATACATGATATTATGTAATAATATTTTTAAATAGGTACATACTTGTGCAGGCTTGTACAGGCGTGATGGTGGTCAAACGCAAGCCTATTATTTAATAACAAAAAAAACAAACTTAAATGGATATTAATACCCAGATATAGAACAAACACTAATGTTCATCACATAAAAGTTTGTCCTAGGTGGGAATCAAACCCACGCCCCCAAGCGCAAATGGTAGGTTCACTACCAACTGGGCTACCAGGGTAGTCCAATATAGCCATCGATTGCTTTTGAAGATAAGTAGGTAATGTCCATGACAATGCAGGCATCTATCTTATTCAATATTCAATCTCAATCTATCTTAGATATATCTCAGTTGTAACTGCATATAGATTAACAGCTTACGGACAGACGGTGTAGGTATGATTTGAGCCCTAGATTATGACTACTGAGATGGTTGTGAAGGATCAGAGTAAATTTGATTCAAGGAATTAGCGAAAACTGATGACTCACTGTGCATAGGAAACTATCTAACCGAACCTTAACTACAAAAAAATATTCACTGGCAGTCACTAAGAATATTATTCACTGGTAGTCACTAAGAATATTATTCACTGGTAGTAACTAAGAATATTATTCATTGGTAGTAACTAAGAATATTATTCACAAGTGGTTACTAAGAATATTGCTCACTGGTGGTCTCTGAGAATATTATTTACAAGTGGTCACTAAGAATATTATACACTGGTGGTCAATAAGAATGAATCTCTCTTCTTACTATGAATTATTCTTTCTCTTTGTTTGGTCTGCGACGAGTGACATTTGGTACAAAATATTTCGTTCATAACCTTCTACTACTATATTATATTTTTTTTTACTAATCTTGTTTTTCCGGTTTTCTTATATTTTCTTTTTTTTAAGAATAATTGTTGTTCTCGTTATCCGGTCTGCGATGAGTGACGTTCGCTACAAAATATTCCGAGCATTCTACTAAACCAGAGCTCTAAAAATTCTGACTCTAAACTCTAGCCGCGTATAACAAGTACCATTTTGTAAAATGACACTGTAGCAAAATTACCGGACTATTCGACCAGGTTGTCAACAAGCCCAATAAACTAGTAACTCGGTATGTCATCATCATAATCAGCCTTTTAACAGTCCACTACTGGACTTTTAGCCTACCCACGAAAGGGAGTATTTTTTATAGTAGATAGGCTTGCTCTTGGGCCATATCCACCACGCTGGCCCAGTGCGGATTGGTGGATACGCTATTGAATTCCTTCCATAGGTTTCCTCACGATATTTTCCTTCACCGAAAAGCCAGTGGTATGAAAATTCGTACATAAGCTCCAAGAGCTTATTGGTACGGTTCCGGGGCTTGAACCCGCGATCTCAAGCTTTCAAGTCTAGCGGTCTCCCATATGTGCTACCACGGCACTTATTTTTTTATTTTTTTATTATGGAATGGGTTAGCTTTTGATCACAACTCACCTGATGATAAGCGACGATGCGGTCTAAAATGGGGCACGGTTTCCCATGAGGTGCCTATTCACTCTTATCTTGAAGAGACCCAGGTTGTACTTTATAGGGAACACCGAGCCATGGGAGCGCATTCCATTCCTGTGCAGTTCATATTATGAAGGAATTTTGGAAACGCTGCGTGCGGACTTTACCAAAGTTCACGACGTAAGGATGGAATGTCCGCTTGGATGACCTTTGGCGGAAATTAATTGACGAGATCAGCTTAAACAGTTCTTGTGTACATTCTCCAAAATGAAGGCGATAAAATATGGACAGACAAGCTACCTTCCGCCTGTGCTGGAGGCTGTGCGACATCTTCTTTTTAACCAGAGCCTCATTATTAATGAGTCGAATGGCGTGTCTCTCTACCGAGTCTCATGTTTCGAGCTGATATTTAGCAAAGACGTCCTACAAGTGACTGCAGTATTCCAAGCAGGACCGCACCTGCGCTTGGTAAAGGTACATAAAAACGTTTCCTTCCGTTAAAAACTCAAATGAACAGTAAATCCAGACTGGAGTGGCACCGCTTTTAGGATTAAACTTGTAGAGCTTTATTTCTGCCACTTTAAGTTTTATACTTAGGTAGTTTGTGAGAAGCGAGGAGCAGCTCACTTCATGCTTCGTTTGTTTTATATTAAATCAGCGTCTTCTAAGGAAGGTTAAAAAACCTCTTAATTAATATACTTACCTTTCTATTAGATCACTTATCACTTAACGATTTATTAACATCCATCGAAAAAAAACAAAGCATTATACTTCTAGGTGATTTAAATTTAAATATAACTGCGAACAACTTAAACGAACACACTATTAAGTACTTGGATTTGCTAGCTGGTCATGGACTTCTTCCTGGACATGACATGCCAACTCGGGGTAATAATTGTTTGGATCACGTAATGATTAAAACTAAATATGAGAGCACAACGATCGTTATAGATACATTTGTTACAGATCACCGCCCTGTTCTCCTGAATATTAATCGCAAATTGTTAAACTACACCAGCCCAACAAAACAAGTTACTAAATTAAATTTAGATTTGATCTGTGAGCAAATAAAATCCAGTAACTTTGAGGATGTTATACAGTCCTTGGACGCTAACATAGCAGCAGAGTCCCTGGTCAATAAATTAATGGAAATAGTCAAAGCCAACACCCTTCACTTTAAAGTCCCTAACAGCAAATTCATCAAAAAACCTTGGATAACGCCAGGCATTCTCCGTTGTATACGTACTCGTGACAAAATGCACATACGTCTTAAGGAAACACCAGAAGATAAAATTTTGAAACTGTCATATTTGAGATAGAAATTTCTGTACAAACTTATTAAAAAAACTAAAAAATGAGTATCACAGAAATGACCTTGAGAAAAACAAGAATAACATAAAGAAGACTTGGGACATAATAAAGAAGGTAACACACACCGTAAAGCAAAAATCTAGTAATGAATCACTACTAAAAACAAAGATTAATCCTTTAGATTCTGTAAACTATGTCAATAACTACTTTGCAAATGTTGGTAAAACACTTGCTAGTAGAATTAACTCTGACAACATCCAGAACCCAGCATCTCAAATTGGTATTAAATTACCATCACAATCTAACTCCATTGGTTTATTGGGAACTGACGAAAAAGAGGTATATCATCTAATATTAGAATTAAAAAATGATAGTGCAGTTGGGATAGACGGTATTTCAGCAAAAATTCTAAAACAATCTATACCAGTCTTGGTTCCGGTTATTACGCATGTATGTAACCTAAGTCTCTCTACGGGAGTATTCCCTACAGTCTTTAAAACCTCTATTATAACTCCAATTCACAAGAATGGGAGCAGGGACCGTGTTGAAAATTATAGGCCAATCTCGATCCTACCATCAATATCGAAAATATTAGAGAAAATTATCAATAAACGACTTATATCATACTTCGAAAGATTCAATATCCTCTCACCACGTCAATTTGGTTTTAGAGCTGGCAAATCAACTGAAAATGCTGTGTCGGAGCTAACAAATTTTACTGTAAAAGAACTAGATAAAGGTAACAAAGTGATTGGAGTCTTTCTTGATTTGGCCAAGGCTTTTGACACGGTTTCTGTTCCCATCCTACTGAAAAAGCTTGAGCTGATGGGAATTCGCGATACCGCCTTACTCCTTTTTGAGAGCTATTTAGACGGAAGAACACAAAAAACCAAGATTGGTGGGACTGTGAGTGGAGAAGAAGTTATTACCCACGGAGTTCCACAAGGAAGTGTTCTGGGACCGAGCCTCTTCTTAGCCTATGTTAACGATTTGTGCAACAAACTATTACAGAATGCAAACATTTTTTCTTACGCAGACGATACAGCTTTAATATTTGTGGGAAAGAGTTGGGAAGAGGCTCGAGTTTACGCCGAAGATGGGTTAAGAACAGTAACGAAATGGCTTCGAGATAACTTACTTACTTTAAACGTTGAAAAAACAAAATTTATCAAATTTACTTACTCTCGTCGTAAAACCCCTAATGTTGAACTCACAATCCACACGCAATGTACAGGAGAAAACTGCGGATGTCCAACGCTAGAAGAAGTTTCTACTATTAAATATCTAGGTGTACTGATTGACAGACATTTGTCTTGGCAACCTCACATTTTGACGCTCAGTAAAAGAGTCCGAAAACTCATATATGTCTTCAAGTATTTGCGAGAAGTGGCGGACAAAAAGCTTATCTTCAATGTGTACAATGCGCTCTGTAGGTCAATTGTAACTTACTGCATTAAGTCTTGGGGTGGTGCATGTAAAACGCATATGAAAGTCTTGGAACGAGCTCAACGTGCAGTATTAAAGGTAGCAACTTACAAGTCTTTCCGTTTTCCTACCACAGCGCTATATAAAGAGTGTCGAGTATTGACTGTACGACAAATCTTTATATCTACACTAATACTATCCCACCATAGACTTACGAAAATGGCAGAAAATCTACAGTACAGTAAAAAAAGACGAAAAGACAAATTATTTAAAGTGCCATTACTTAGAACAATCTCAGCTCAACAAGACCAATCGTTTCTAGGCCCTTATTTATATAATAACGCTCTCAGAGTCATGAGCAATCTGAACAATCTCAACATTAGAGACGCTAAATTGGCTATTAACAACTGGCTTACCAGTTTGGACTATGCAGATACAGAAAATTTACTCATAGTCACAAAATAAAATATACACTCGATAACATTTTTTTTTTAAACGCAATTAATTTATATTACTTTACGCCAAGCATGATAATTCTAATAACAAAAACTAATTAATATACTAACTTTTAACACTAATATATACAATTTTATAATATTACTTATTATTAAAATTTAGAAGATTTTATTTTTTTAAATCATTAATATTGTTAAACTCTAAACTTATAAACATAATAATAAAATATCAATTAATATACTCACCATTTCGATGTAACACAAATTGATCAGCTAGAACCACTGAAGGAAAAGCAGTCACCTACGACACAAGTTTATTCTTAGTGTAGGTGCTGCACGACATTGTCAAGTTCCACAAGTCACTTCATTATGTTGTCATTATGTTGTAATTACTTTATACTCTTTATTGTGATGTACTTGTAATTTTGGAAAAATAAAAATCATTTCATTTCAAAAATCAGATGGCTAACGATGCTAAGGCTAGATAGTCATTGTGTTCGTGCTTCGTTTGCGTAGGACGATAATGCAACTTTTTCAATAGATACATATCGCGCATCGAGTAACATGCATTGTATAGACCTGCGCATCCAATATGTACGCAAAAACAACAGCTTCGCGCTATTGCAAATGCTTTAATAAATATATACTTTCGCGCTCCGGGACTGTGCAACGTTGCACGCTCCGCAGTGAACGCTCCATGCGGCAGTTTTTGTGCGAACATATAAAAGAGCGCAATACCACACACACCGCGTGTCACTTGAAACGAAATGCGTGCCGAAACCGTGAAGCGCAGACGGAGCACGAACATAGTGGATACGTTTATTGCATCCCACTTTGCACGAAAACCATGTAAAGCGGTTCACGCTCCAGAAACGCAAACGTATCTACTTACCGAAGCAGTTGCATGGAGTGCCCGTGTTCGGACATATAATGGATATATCCAGCTTAAAAGACCAAACTTTAAAAAAACTCCAACGAAAACAGTATTTTAGGCGTTTTGTCATTATCAAATGAAAAGATCTATAGAACATTTTATTTCTGTGATGAACAAATCCGTATTTTTTATTGAAAATAATCATCATCATCATCATTTCAGCCATAGGACGTCCATTGCTGGACGTAGGCCTCCTTCATCGATCTCCAAAAGCGCCAGTTGGAAGCGGCCTGCACCTAGCGTTTCCCTGCGGTCTCTTTTAGATCGTCTGTCCATCTTGTATGGACGTCCTACGCTGTGCTTCAGCACTGTTGTGCACTGGTCTCCATTCCAGAACCTTTTGGCCCTATCAGCCATCTGTATTGTATAACAACTTAAAATTTTGGAAAAAACTGAACATGCCATCTTAACCTCCAATTTACTAAAGTTGTTTATCGTAAAATTCCAGATGAAAAGTTTGAGAGCGAATTTTTTTAATTACTGAAGTATTCTTGATTTTTATTCGTCTTCACAATTAAGAGATTTTTCCTTATATGCCTGAAAATTCAGATACCTAAATTAAATAATTGCATTTTGTAACACGGCTCTTAACTTCGAGCCACTTCAAAGTCCGCTTATCGCTTCGCCTATCCTCTCCGTTGACGTCGGCCATAAAGCTTCCACTGCCACCAAATGGGCTTTAAGATGGCGCTTTAATTCCTGGACTACTTAAACGAGCCCGGCTGCCGCGAGCAATTAAAGTTGTCGTTTCAAGTTATTAGATCCGTTGTTAATAAGGTTTTAAATCGGTTTGTAATTTTATTGCCGGTTGTTGAACGATACCATCTATAATTCTATATAGCGTAAATACTTTGTGTTACAGACAAAAAAATATGAATTTATCTGCATTTGCAAAAAGAAATCTTTATCATTTTTGAAATCTGGAAAATCTATCTTTTTTGTGACAACTCTGCAAAAATATCTCGATACCTACTTTAGCTATATTTTGAAGATAATTTGGTCCTGATATTTTTTGGGAAAATCATATATTATACATATATTATTTTTTTTAAATAAATAATAGGCTTGCATTTGACTACCATCACGCCTGATGTTAAGCGATGATGCGGTCTACGATGGAGCACGCTTGCCTAGAAGGAACCGATTCACTCGTGATTTGAAGACGCCCAGATTGTAACCATCGGGGAACACCCATTCAGGCAGCGAATTCCACAGACTAGCAGTTTGCATAATAAATATGGAATCAAAGCGCTTCGTACGGGTTTTCGGAATATCAACCATAAAGCGGTGACGATTTTTCGTGCCCGCTCTGGCAGATATAGAGCCACAATCATGCCAAAAAAAATACCGAACCAAAACTCGGCGCACGCTATGAATTGCGCAGACTTTTCGGTTAGTTACAAGGTAACCGCGATCCGACTACAACGCCGCGCGATGCCAGAGCTACGATGACATAGCGGACAACTAACGTTGAACACTATGCAGGCGACATAACGTCTAAATTGGAGTAAATGTGGCATTGGCGAAGTATTTAATTGATACAATGTATGTAAAATGACTTCCGGGAACTTTTTGACTGTTGTAACTAGATATTGTGACTCTATAGGAATTGTATCTCAATGGGGGAAAATACATGATATTCAAGTTAATTTGCTATCAATTTCTTAACCCTATAATTATCAAAGGCCTTCAGCCGGCCAAAAATTCTGTCAGAAGGACTCCTAAACGAGCGTACTTACTGTTTTTACTTGGTAAGGTTACATAAGTAAATATGATACACACCAATACCTACGTAACAATCGGGTCGGGGATAGAACGCGGTAATCCGATTTATTTTGTTTCCGGTCCCCGTAATTAATGCGAACCAATATACCAATTATCCCATAACATAAATGAAATACGTTTAAGAGGATTAAAATAATACTCGCTCAGTCGATCTCTAAACATTGGATCAAATTGAGAGTAAATTAGCAGCATGTGGAATACTTCTATGTGTAAGATCTCCTGTATAATAAAATCCAATATGGCGGATTTTATGACCAAAGTTTGCACAACGAAAAAATTTCATACTTTGTGGGACATCATCATCATCATAATTTCAGCCGTAGGACGTCCACTGCTTGTCATAGGACTCCCCCATCGATCTCCGAAAGGGCCGGTTGGAAGCGGCCTGCATCCAGCGTTTCCCTGCGGTCTCTTTCAAGTCGTCTGTCCATATTGTGGTGTGGACCGTGTGGATGTCCTACGCTGCGCTTACCGGTCCGGTGGTCTCCATTCGAGAACCTTTCGGCCTATCGGCCATCTGTTCTGCGACTGTGCTGTTTTGGGACATAGGTAAAGTAAAAGTAAACAAGCCTTTATTTCAAATACACATTTAATTAATTTAGGTTTTTTTTTTTTTTTTTTTTTTTTTTTTAATATTTATACTTCTTCATCATTAGTAAACACAGTTTCAGTTTCAGTGTGGAGGTTAAAGGGGGAGGCCTATGTTCAGCAGTGGACGTCTTCTGGCTGATGATAATGATGATGATCATTAGTATAAATCACATAATTGTCATAGTCACATTTTTTTTCTCGTTTTTCTTGTTAAAGTTTTTGTTATGTATTTATGTCAGATATTATTCTTTGGTCAAATAATTTTAAATATCGTCGCAAGTAAGGCAGAATTACTGAAGCGCCAAAATAGGCATATTGAGTTATATAGATATTCGGAATCAGCGTTTTTTTCTGCGTCGATCAGTCTGGGTCCCATAGCGATACGAGCACTATTTTGGCGTTTCAGTAAAAGGAAAAAAGGGGTTTTTTCATCAACCAGAGTCCTTAAACGACACTTTTTTGGCATTTTATTCGTGCCTGTCACCTAAGTAATTTTGTTTTCCTGCAATAAATTACAAGTAAATGTTAAGTAAATTTGGCTTCCGGCAATTTAAAGCTAATATTTTATAAGCATTTTTGAGTTATAAGTAATTTTGATTGCTATAAATATTTGAATCAAATGGCGGTTAAGAAATTTTGCTTTACTGTAAATTGAAGTCATTTTTACTTAAGCGCCATTATATCACAAACCAGCAGTCCATTTATTTCAGTCCATTTGGTTTGTACTGTTGGACATAGAAAATGACAAATTAATAAAAGTTTACCTTGACGTCATCGAAATTCTTGTGCTGGGAAAAAAGTTATGAATTAAAAACGAAAAAAAAAAAAACTTTAAACGGCTTTTTCTCGAAATGGTCATTTGGAGCTTCAGTAAATTTGCCTTTCCTGCGACGATATTATTGTTTGTCATGCAGTAATTAATTTGCTATTTTAGTCCTGTGTAGATGTCGCCTCATTGGCGTAGGCCTCTCCCAGTTTTGTCCATAGTTTCTTGTCTCTTGCTATTCTCATCGGGACTATTGGGACATAGGTATTAATTTTTAATTATTTTTACACTAAGAATATTTATTCTTATAGATTTTCGTAATCAGGTTTAGTTTTTAACCTTAATCTTGTTTTTGTAACAATAAAGAGCAAAAACAAGGAAGCTATTTCACTTTTGACGACGTTCGTTTTAAGTCGCGCTTATGCTAGGTATATTTGTTGAGTTTCTGAACCCAACAGACCAAAACTGGAACTGCCGCGAGTGCGTTCTTCAATTAAAACTTTTAAACATGAGCAGCAGAATTCGGGATAACTTGTATTAAAACTCGTGTGGTTGTGGACTTATTTTTAGGGTAATATCAAAAAATAAATGTCATTTTTAAAGCTTAAGGTAGTACGTTTCACATACGGCGGGAAATTCAAATTTCAAACAGTTTTTTTGTCCTTGTAGCTAGGCCGGCCGTCCGTCCATCTGTCCTACTTATTACCGGCTGTATCTTTCGAACCATAGTAGATAGCTAGTTGAAATTTTTACAGAATATGTAATGTTACGACGGATTAACTGAAAAATAAAAAAGGTAAAAACAAGAGGGGGTCCCCATACAACAAACGTATTTTAAGGTATTTTTTGTATTAGCACTAATTTAAAAACGGTAATACGTACTTATTACATACTCTAATGTAATCTAATTTTGAAGTCGGTTTTTAAAATTGATAATCATTGTATAATTATTGTGGTGGTACGGAACCTTCAGTGCGCGAGCCCGACTTGCACTTGGTCGGTTTTATTAAGTTACCCTCGTGTTCGAGTTTTATATCTTTGTAGTCGCTCAACTGAGATTGGACAGATTTGATCATAAAAATTGTATTGAAATTAACTGAACTATTAATTAGGCGAAGCGGTTCTTCACGTCGAGTCAAAGGCTCTTGTTTTACAAAGCGCAAGACCAACCTCACATGGAGTACCTACTGCTGCGTTGGAACGGAGTACCCAAGTATCAACTTAAGCCTCTTGATGCATTGCAGCGTAGAGCTGTAAGAATTGTCAATGATCCCAAGATCACCGAACACCTAGAGTCGCTCAACATGCGCAGAGAGGTTGGGTCTCTTTGTATCTTTTATCGAATTTATAACGGTGAGTGTTCTGAGGAACTGTTTGATCCGATGCCGGCGTCACGGTTTTTTCATCGTAATAGCCGCCACCGCCTCAAAGTTCATCCACACATCATAGATCAATGGAAATCGCACACTGTGCGATTCACACGATCTTTCTTGTCTCATATCTGCAAAATGTGGAAGGAGCGGCCTTCCGCGGTGTTTCCGAGAAGCTACAACATGGGGTTCTTCAAAAGGCGAGTTAATAGAGTCCTACGTATTTGTGATGCCTCTGGTGTTACAATCATCCATAGGCGAGGGTGACTGCTTACCATCAGGCGACCCGTCTGCTTGATTGCCACCAATGGAATTAAAAAAAGTCTTACATTTTCACAAAGATCGTATTAACGATACGCAATATATCGTTGAACAAAATTAAATATACAAATATACATAGAACTTGTACCATTAGAATCTCAGACCTCTTTTCGTTCGTTCAATTACCGATCTTACAATGGAGCAAAACAAAAACATGACCCACAATAAGTATGAGGAGTGTGACAAAATAAATGATTAAAATACTTTTCAGGTAACCAAATTAAATAACTAACTCAATTAATTAACTTTTGTGCTAATGAAATTATTTTGTATAATATTTTTTCATGCTCGTTACATTATTTAACTAACCTTCAAAAAATAGTTGCAAAAGGTATTTTTTAAATTTTTTATTTTACTCTTCGTATTTATATGTAATTTTTAACCGACTTCCAAAAGGAGGAGGTTATCAATTTGACAGTAAGTTTTTTTTTGTATGTAGGTTACGCGATTACTCCGCCAATTTAGAATTGTTTTTGATGATTCTTTTTTTGGTTGGTAGGTTCTCATAGGTGGTCTCCTATTTTTTTATCGACATTGATTCAGTGCTTTTTGAAAAATCAACAAAAACATGACGATAAGCAACGAATTCAATGTACATTGTACAGTGCCACCAAATTAGCTGTTGAGGTGGGCAAAATTGGAACTACAGTTATTTCTTGATGAAATTCATAATTTGTTCTCCACTAGCGATGCTGTCAACTGAACAGTAAACATAGAGGAACTGTTCCTAGAACAGAACTTCAAAAAAACAAAGAAGTGTCTTCATGGCGACCGGGCCCTGTTGTTTTTCGTTAAATTTTTCATGACCATGGATACAAAGTATTTCGTTATATTGTCGTTGGTAATATTAAACAATATTTTCTACTTTTTAGTTTCAGTTTGTAAATGTAGGTATATGGTATATAGTATAGTCATGAAGTCGGTTCTTTTTTTTTTCACAAAAATTTCTCTAAATCAGCTATGTTCGTTCCAATAAATCAGCAATGTATTGAATCTCTCACGAGAGTGGAGGGCGGCGTAAATTATTGAAACCTATGGGCGGATTACTGTCGCGGATTTCTTTAGGCGGGGCGGAATTTTTATTCGATAGTAAAGGTGTTAAGGTAAGTATAGGAATAGATACATATATTTAGGTAGAATGAATAGGCATGTGTCCGATTTTTTTATCTCTACATAGTATAAATTAAAGTCGCTTTCCACGTCTGTCTGTATGTCTGTATGGCCGCTAACTCCTCCTAAACCACGCAACGGATTTTGATGCGGTTTTCACCATCAGTTAGATACATTTTCACGGAAGGTTTATATTTTAGCTGCAGCGTCTGTTTTAGCTTCAACTAATCTAACTTTAACTTTTTATCTTGCCAGTAATTGCCAATCATGCTGTGTACGCATATTTTGGGATACTCTCCAGTTCGAAACTGTAATATTTGCAATAAGTTTAGCTTAAGTTGAGATTGTCCTGTTTTGTGTACCTTATAAATAAAATAAAAATAAAATAAAATAAAATAAAAATATATATAACTAGCGACCCGTCCCAGCTTCGCACGGGCGAAGCCGGGATATATAGCCTATGTCAACCGGGGATAGTACAGCATCCCAACAGTGAAAGAATTTTTCAAATCGGTTCAGTAGTTTCGGAGCCGATTCAATGCAAACAAACAAACAAACAAACACACAAACAATCAAATCTTTCCTCTTTATAATACAAATACAAAATACAAATTAATTTATTAATTTATTATTTATTTATTGTTTTTTTTTTTTTTTTTTTTTTTTTTTTAATATTAAGTATAGATAGTAATAAAATTATAAAGAGGAAAGATTTGATTGTTTGTTTGTTTGCATTGAATAGGCTCCGAAACTACTGAACCGATTTGAAAAATTCTTTCACTGTTGGGAAGCTACACTATCCCCAGGTAACATAGGCTATAATTATTATATTTAAAAAAATGTAACCCAAGATTAAAAAACATACTTCCAATTTTAACTTTGCGTGCTTGACAGTTCTAAGACAGGACAACGTCTGTCAGGTCAGCTAGTTATCTTGTAAAAAGCTGATCATCAAAGAAAAAAAAAATACATGGGGTTCTTCAAAAGGCGAGTTAAAACATCCTTAAAGGGTTGGCAACGTATTTGTGATGCCTCTGGTGTTAGCAGTATCCATATGCGACGGTGTCTACTTACTATCAGGCAACCCGTCTGCTTGTTTGCCACTTATAACAAAAAAATAAAATAAAATAATATGATACTAACTCTTCCTTAATCTGTGTTCAAGACATTATCTCTCCTAGTTTGTGGTCGAGCCTAAAAATAAATCGAAGCCACGATCTTTCCTCCTCCACAAGGCCTGTGATTAAACCGGCCCTGATGTTATCCAAGAAAATTAGCCGTAAAACCGGGCCTTAATGAAATTGACCGAGACATCAGTTCGGTGTAGATTAAACAGTGATTTATCATCGAGCAAATTTAAGCAACGGTTAGTCCGGGTTGCCCTTGGATGGGTGACCCCATGTAGCATTGAAAACTGAGCACCATCGTTTTCTGATGATATACCTAGTATCTATAGTTCCTAGAATTCAACAAGATAATCCCACGTAGAAATTAAACCCTTATCTAACAGATTTTATCGCGTACGTTTCTTTGCTACTGCGTACATCGGAAACGCTGTAATCCTACTTCCTACTAATATTATAAACGCGAAAGTTTGTATGTATGGATGTTTGTTCCTCTTTCATGCTTCAACGGAACAACGGATCGACCTGATTTTTTTGCACGGGTATAGTTCAAGAGCCAGAGAGTGACATAGGCTTTTCATCATCATCATCACCATTTTTCATCACTACGCGGGTGAAACTGCGGGGCGCAGCTAGTAGTATTATAAGTTTAACGTGCACCTGTGTATAATTATGTATATCTGTGTGTTTATGGCATGTGTGTCTGTCTGTGGTGTCTGTGGCTCCCAATTTTGATTTTGTTTTTACTTTTGTTTGAGAGGTGACTGGCAGTTGCAATAACATTGTCAAAGAGAATAATAAATAAATAATAATAATAATATTCGGGACATTTTTTTTTTCACACACGGTCATCTGACCCTAAACTAAGCAAAACTTGTGATATGGCTACCAGAGACTGATATACATACATATATAGTTTTAAATACATACTTAAATAGATATTAACAACCAGATATAGAACAAACACAAATGTTCATCGCATAAATGTTTGTCCTAGATGGGAATCGAACCCACGCCCCCAAGCTCAGAAGGCAGGTTCACTACCAACTGGACCAATGGGCTATCAAATATAAATACTACGTACGAAATAATGTAAAAATCTGAATAAAATCATTGTCAAACAATATAATATTTTAATATTTGACTGTGGTATATTGGCTACCAGCTATAATCTTTCGATCACCAAACTAGTATAATAATTAATTTTTAGAAGAAAAAAAAAACTAAAACCGATTTCAAGTCCTCATCAAAACTTTTGCTGAAGGAATCACTAATGAAAACGTCATAATATGTTTTATTTATATTACACGGGAATAACTCACGTGTCGATTTTTTTTTGTCATAATATGTGTATATATTTTTCGTTTTTTTTTTTTTTTTTTAAAAGCGCTGATTCTATTTCAATACAATTTAAATGGGACCAACTCTAAAGTATGTATGACCTATCAAACAAAGTTTCAGTAAAATTAACACATAATTGGCGGAGCAATCGCGTAACAAACACAAAAAAATACAGCTGAATTAATAACCTCCTTCTTATGTCGGTTAAAAAGTGATCAGAATTTACTGTTTTCTTTTAGTTTTTTACATATTTATAGCAACTGTCAGATGCATCCTGTCATCGGCTGTACTTTTGGTTCATTTTTTTTTAATCTATTAATAGGCTTGCGTTTGACTGCCAACTCGCCTGATGTAAAGCGACGATGTGGTCTACGATGGAGCAAGCTTGCCTAGAAGAAACCGATTCACTAGTGATTTGAAGACACCCAGATTGCAACTATGGGGGAACACCCATTCAGGCAGCGCATTCCACAGACTAGCAGTACGCATAATAAAAGTGGAATCAAAGCGCTTCGTACGGGTTTTCTTTTATGATACAAGCGCTAGTTTTAGCGATCTTGTATACTGTTTCCATTGGTATGCGATTCCCCATCCCCTGAGTTTGGCAATTCGATCAATCGGGCAATGTCTTTTTTGCTTTGCTACGGCTTTCATTAGTTTAGCCATCGTAATTCGATTTTGAGTTCCTTTGAGTTATTTTCCGGGTACATTTTACATTGTTAAGCTACCATCTGGTATCTTTGGCTGTTGTTTTTTCCAACAAAACTCTTTCAAGGTTTAAAACTCTCCTTAAAATCAAAGATAATATTAATTGCCATTGTTAAAAATTATATGAGAAAGAAACTTCAAGATGTCATAGTTAGACTGACGGTATGGTTTAGGGGTGGTTAACAAACTCTTTTATCGAAAGAGTTAGATCACAAGCCTCCAGTAAGAACAGTTTTCCAACTACTATTGAAGTTGCACCACCACCCCATACCAAAAGCACGTGGTCCAACTTTTATTATAAACGAAGAAAAATTAAACGCGAAAAAATCAAATGAAAGCTGAGAGAACTAATTAATTTCGAAAAAACAAATGAGTATCGATTTTTTTTATTACATGATTGTGATTCTTTGACAGATGTTAAACTAGCATATTATATCAGGGTGACAGGTGTCACTGTTATTTTCACCATCATAGTTATCTGCCGTTGGCCAGTAGGCTGGCACTGCGTATCCGTCCTCTAAATCCCCGGAACTTTGATTTTAAAAAAACTAAAATAAACTAAAACTAAAATAAAATTAACAAACTAAAATTTGTTCTTGTTTGTCCTGTTTTCAAGCGAGAACCAGTAAAACAGAAGGGAATTGGCTAGGTCATAAGAATGGCGCAGTGCTCTCTACCTACATTGCAGTAGGAATGTTTTGTTATGACATAAGTGGCAAACAAGCTAACGGGCAGCCTGATGGTAATGAATTACCTTCGCCTATGGATACCTGTAACACCACAGGGGCATCACAGGTACGTTGCCGACCTGTGAAAATGAAAAATTATTTATTGTAGCAAACGTGGCATTATGATGTTACAAACTAAAGTCCCTCACGTTCGGACGTTGCAAGTACATCATGCAATATTAAATCTACATGATAAACATGGTGTCAGAAAACTCTGTTAACAGCCCTTTTGAAGAACCCCATGTAGTAGTTACTTGGAAATGCGGCAGGAGCTTATTCCACATATTGTAGTCGTGAGGCAAAAAAGATCGAGTATAAACGCACAGTGTGCGATTTCCACAGATCTATGTGGATGAGCTTTCAGGTGGTGGCGGCTAGTGTGAAGATAAAACCGTGTCGCTGGCATCAGATTGAACCGTTCTTCAGAACACTCCTAGTTGTAAATGTACTGCGTATCTGAATCCTACCGTAGAATTTGACTCTTAATTAACTTTTTTGACATTTTGTTACTTCTTTTAGTAGTGGCATTTAAAATTAAAACTGACTAACTACTTTTTTACGAGGCGAGCTTATTTCCTGACGCTCCGCAAATTATTGCGGTTGGACACAACATATAAATCAACATAGAATGGCCAAGTTTGTGATATAAAGCGATGAAACATGTATTTTCGTGTTGTTTCCAAAGATCCATAGAAGCATCTTGTAAAGTCTCCACCAATTTACTAGAACATGACTTCGACTTGACCGTGACTTATTTTGCTTGACTCTGACTGTGACTAACTTGTTTGACTATATTTAACTTACATATCATCTAGCTTGATAATATAATATTTGTCATTGTACAGTGTACACTGACTAGCAGTACATTAAAATGCTTATATTTTAATGTCTTGCTAGACAGAGAGTGCACTATATTTTCAAATGACGTCACTTGTAAGTACGCCATACAAATCCCATATTGACATTTGCTCCGCGAGAAAGGGATAGAGGATTCCTTCCTAATACGACCAATATCTTTAAACGGTTTAAACGGGTTTAACGGTAACGGTGTTATATATCAGAACTTTATAAGCTGATTTAATTAATTTCTTCAGGAAACGCATTACATTTAATTAAACTATCACTAAGCCAGTTATTAAAAAAAAACCTCGAAGATAACCTTCTATATTTTTGTGTTCATAACACAGTTCAGTGTGTACATTAGTTATAGGGTTCCTTATGATTATTTCAAAAGTAGAAAGTCTTACCTCTATATTGATAGACGTAAATAAAGATACCTCGAATCCTCACGTCACCCTCAAGTTGAGTTTTGGCAAAAACATCACTTGAGGGTGACGCGCTGATTCAAGGTATCTTTATTTACGTCTGTCAATATAGGGGTAAGACTTTCTACTTTTGAAACAATCATAGGGTATCCCAAAACTAATGTACACACTGAAAAGTGCTATGTACACCAAAACACCACCCTCAAGTGGTGTTTTTGGCATATAAAAAACATCACTTGAAGGTGACGCGAGGATTCGATGTACCTTTATTTACGTCTATGAATGTGGGGGTTAACAGTGTCAGTACATCTTTTAAGTACTGTTTATTTTGCAATCAAGACTCGAATAAATAAAAATAGATCAGCGTAGAATGATCGTAACAGCTGTAGACGTAATTCAAATAGACTGAAGTAACAAATTTTATTACGACAAATCAATAAACCAACAATAAAATGGATTGATCTGCTTTATTTTCGGTTTTATGGGTGTGAACAGCACATGTGACCACTTGACGTGTTTGTTTTAACGAAGGAATGTTTATATTCAGCTAACAAAGCTTTTGCGAGCAAAATGAACGTTTGTAATTCTATTCTAAAGAAATGACTCAACAAATAGTAAATGAAACAACATTAGATTTTACTGTTGAAACCTTGCATATGTTTCAAATGAATTGTCTACCAACTTAGCTATTTTTTATAGGGGCAAGTGCCTTTATTAACTAAACAGAATACAAGCTAAAACTAACACTACAAATACAGTTAGACTGTCCATAGACCGTTGAAGGCCTAAAGACAATCTAAATGCTCAAACCCACTACCAGTTGGCTGCGTAACCAGCATGCTGGCGGCATTACCACGCTGAATGGCAATGCTTATACGTTGAGCCAGAAACACACCTCCAAGCGCAGAAGGTAGGTTCACTACCAGCTCGGCCAACTGGCTATCTAGATGGACCAACGACATTGTGAGAGTCGCGGGCATCCAGTGGATGCAGACGGCAGCTGTCGCTCAGTGTGGTATTCTCAGGGGGTGGCCTATATTCAGCAGTGGACGTCTCCTGGCTGATGGTGATAATCTATCTGTTTGTGTACAAAATAAAAACAAGAAACTATTTTAACAAGTGGTCACGCAGTCATCAGCCTGACCAATCAGAAAAAAAGTTTCGGCCATTCTATTATCATTGTTATCTTTTTTATGATGCTATAGAATTATTACGCGCGGTTAATGCTGTAGGTGCAATAAATTGTGTTTATTGTTCTATTATGTTGATATAGGACAAACTCGGTCAGATTGTGGCTGCTATTTGGGGAACAAATAATGGAGTACCATAGAGTATTAATATTTACGAACGTTATTTCTAGTTTTAATTTTCAGCTTACAGTAAATAATGTCAAGTCGTGATTTTGATAATTGATCGTGAGTAAGTAGTGATTTACAAGCTGGTAAAAGTCTACAGAAAGAGTGCCTACCACTGGCGGCTGATGGTGAGCGAGAATTGACTATACAACAAAACGGGCCTTAAAAAAAAGCAAAACTACAACCCATATTTTGGCATAATGAGGTTGGTAATCTCAAAAATAACTAAAACGCAGTGCAAGAGGCCTACGGTGCATTCTTCTGGAGGTTTCAGAAAGTGCAATTCCATTTAACCCGGTTATATAATGATTTCATTCAATAACATCATAATTTTAGCCATAGGAAGTCCACCGGTGGACATAGGCCTCTCCCATCGATCTCCAAAATTGCTGGTTGGAAACGGCCTGCATCCAGCGTTTTACTGCGGTCGTTTGTTCTTGTGAGTGGACGTTTACCGTCCTGCGTCCGTGGTATCCATTCGAGAACCTATCGGCCCCATCGGCCATCTGTTCTGCGTGCTATGTGCCCTGCCCACTGCCACTTCAACTTGCTAATCTGGTGGGTCTAACATTGTCTGTAACTGTCGGTAACATTCTTACGGTTGATGTTTTTTGGTCGGTGGCTATGATTTCATTATGTTTTTGGAATTATTACACATAGGCAATGTTCTGGAAAATCAATGGCGTACTTTTAAACAATTTCATCCGTCACCCTTTGAACACGGACATTGCAAAGAGTTCAAAACATCTGGAATTAGAATAATGTAAAATACACGTGATAGATTTTTTAAAAGTGTTTAATTTCAACCCGGGTGTACCTTAACTCGTTTGTATGTTACGAATGTGCGTACAAAAAAGGAGCAAATAATTTTGCTCCTTTTTTGGTCACAGCATCAGAAGTGAGCCTGTTTAGATAGACACATGTAACCAAGTACATTATTAGATATCAAGTGTAATGCATATATAATATTCTACCATATCTACATTTCCGTTTGCATTATGCATCAAGCCATACGTTATAGTCGACGAACACAATGCCGCGTAGCTTAACATGGTATTATCTAGCTGGTATTAATTACATATTTGCAGGATGTGTTTACTGAGAGATGGAACTGTTCTACTCGTGGAGTAAGGAAGGGACGCTCTTCCTTCCTTGATGCATGGATAAATATATATATTATATTATTACGAGATGGTTTATCATGTACTAGCTGTTGCCCGCGACTTCGTACGCGTAAACTTTCATATAATATTTCAACCCCTCTTTGCCCCCCTTAATTTAGCCCTTACGCAAAATCCTTTCTTAGCGGACCTCTACACCCCATAAGTAATCTACTTGCCAAATTGAGCTTCGTAATGTCATGTTCGACATTTTACAAAAAAAAAATGCAGTATCTCCTGGCATATTATGCCAGGATTTTCACATGTGGACAATACATAACTACATGATTTGATAGCCCGTTGGTACAGTTGGTAGTAAACCTACCTTCTGAGATTGGTGGCAACGGTTCGATTCCCACCTAGAACAAACATTTATGTGATGAAAATTTGTGTTCGTTCTATATCTGGTTGTTAATATCTATTTAAGTAATGTCTGTTATTTTTTAAGAAAATAATTAAAACGATCAAATGATTCCTTTAAGTAATATATTTAAAATTATAAATATATGTATGTTGGCAGCCATTTCACAAGCTTTGCTTAGTTTGGGGTCAGATGACCGTGTGTGCAAAAATGTCCTGAATATTATTTATTATATAATAAACAATGAGCCCAGGAAGTGTGCGTGTATGTGTATATACGGACGTGCTTCTCACTGACTGTTATGTAAATACAAAATCTGTTAATGCCAAACAAATATTCTGGAATATATCTTAGGCCATTTTCAAGTAGCAGTACTGTTAAGGTGCCCTGATTGTACCAAATAAGTTCTTACTCTTATAAGTCTGTATAATATAAAACATATAGACTTCATAGACCTAGGTGCCTACATTTGTTCTGGAACTAATATGAATTAATCATGCGCATTCTGCCATTCATTCACTTGTCGCATCAATTCCAGTTAATTGAACACATTTGCATGAAACTCAGCTGTAAGCATTCGGATTAAATTTCTCTTTTTGTGGCGCTATGTGGGGCTTATATAGTCATGCTGTAATTATTGTAATGGACGATACTGACGTTACATTTTAGGTTGATTGATGGAGCAATATACCCTAAGTGGGGCATCAGCAAGGCATCAGTGTAGCCCATATCGTTTTCATTGCATCAGATTTAAAAAAACCGGACAAGTACGAGTATAACTCGCTCTCTGAGGGTTCCGTTAGAAGGAAACCTCAGAGAGCGAGCCAAACAAAAAAAAAAAAAAAATATTGTTTTTTTTTTGTTTAATCAACACATTGTTCACATATGATTTACAAAAATTTAGCTCCAAAAAACCACGGAAGGTTTGTTTTGGCACACAGATTCACCCCGCACTGACAAACAATAGGTACGTAAGTACCTACGCTGAAATATAGAATAAAATTAAAATTATTGATGCAGAACTTGTACAAAGTAAATCTATAAACATTTCAAATCTACCTACATTATTCTTTTACCGTGCAAACTATTCATCAAAGGTAAATCCATTAGAAGCTTATCTTGATACAAACGTAAACATAGTAAAGTTATATATGCCTACCCACGACTTGAGCTCCATGCGATTCATAGACCGATTGCAGTAACTGGCGTAAACTGCACATTACCACGTTGAAATATTGAAAGACAAACTTAACTTTGTAGTGGACAATAAGGTTCTTCCATACATTATAACTACAAAATGTAAGTTTGTAATAGCAAAACAATTATTTTTTAATGATATAACTTCAAATTTATAACTTTCAAATTTATTCCTTTATATGTGCTGTGAGACCTTGACTCTTGCCAAATTACATGATTCTAAGTCAACTGTAAGTACCCTATACTTTTGATTTTGCGACATAAATGTTCATATCTTTTGATTGCGTTGACTTACAACTTTTATTTATAGCCGGAAGAAACCGTAAACCCAAGTATTAGTATAAATTTCAACTTGATACCTTTACGCGTTCTTGAGAAAAAGGGTCTTGACAGACGGACAGACAGACAGACGGACAGACAGACGGACAACGAAGTGATCCTATGAGGGTCCCGTTTTTTCCTTTTGAGGTACGGAACCCTAAAAATGGGGTTTATTAAACAAATGTCTACTACCTAGTGTAGTACAGATTGCGTAGCCCATTTTTGAGCTATGATGTTGAAGGAGAATATTTTGATAGCCCGTTGGTCCAGTTGGTAGTGAACCAGCCCTCTGCGCCTGAGGGTGTAGATTCTATTGCCACCTAGGGCAAACATTGTGGTGAACATTTTTAAATTTGTGTTTGTTCTATATGTGGTAGTTAATATCTATTTAAGTATGTATTTAAAAATATATCTGTATGTATATCAGTCTCTGGCAGCCATATCACAAGCTTTGCTTAGTTTGGGGTAAGATGATCGTGTGTGCAAAAATGTCCTTATTACAAAAAATATTTATTAATTTCAAATACCAATTACAGTATATCGGACTAACATAATCTATATCCGATATCGACGCCATTGCATCAAACACAAAAGAAGTAGGTTTTGTTACACATAATCTCTTCTCTATCTCTTCTCTACATAGTATAAATTGAAGTTGCTTTCCGCGTCTGTCTGTCTGTATGTCTGTATGGCCGCTAACTCCTCCTAAACCAAGCAACGGATTTTGATGCGGTTTTCACCATCAGTTAGATACATTTTCAAGGAAGGTTTATATATATAACTAGCGACCCGCCCCGGCTTCGCACGTGAATTACAACCGTACGAAGCCGGGCGGGTGGGTCGCTAGTATAGTACAAACTTTAAATTGTTGAATTATTGAGATGTGATGCTGAAGAAAAATACTTAGAATGCATGGATAATGGTTGTAATAAAGATACGTTATTCCGATATGCTTATTAAGACTCTTATACCATCTGTCTCAAACGTGCCTTCAAGTACTTTAGCCACATTGCAAGGAAACAAAGTGACCACCTGGAGAAGTTGATGGCGAGAAGGAAAGTCGACGGCACAAGATTGCAGCTTGATACGTTGATATAATCATATGATTGCCTGGTTGCCTGGAAAAGATCGCTTTAAGCGATAAGGCCGCCTATTAAAAGCCTGGATAATATTTTTATTGTAATGTTCATGTTATTCTTGTTTTGTGGTATTTTAATAAAGAGTCTTTGTATTGTATGATTCGCTTAGTCATAGACTTAGGTGTCAAGAGTGCTTGATTAGTTATTAGTTACTAGGTTAGCAATTTGAAGTGGCAGTGGGCAGGGCACATATCACGCACGCCGATGTCCGATGGGGCCGAAAAGTTCTGGAATAGAGACCACAGACCGGTAAACGCAGCTTATTATGTCCACCCATAAGATGGCAGACGACCTAAAAGAGACTGCAGGAAAACGTTGGATTCAGGCCGCTTCCAACCAGCCCTTTAACAGATCGATGGAGGAGGCCTATGGACGTTCTATGGCTGAAATGATGACGTTGATGATGATTTATTGACATATTTAAGTATTACAATTTTATTTAACATATTATGGTTTCGAAACCTTCTGTTTTTAAACACAAAACTAAGTAAGTATCTTGCTATTTTCTACTCAATCATTAAAATAGTTTTACCTTTAACGTGAGAACCAACACCGAACCTTTTAACAAAGACAACGAGTCACGCCCTCTATTGTAAAGAGGGCGTGGGTTTTGCTTTTTGTCTATTACTAGCTACAACCCGCGGGCTTAACCGCTATCCTACATTTCTGTTTCTTTTAGAATAGGGTTTCTCAAATTTATTATTATTTCTTAGTTAATTCGCCGTAATCTATACTAATATTATAAAGAGGAAAGATTTGATTATTTGTCTGTTTGCATTGAATGGGCTCCAAAACTACTGAACTGATTTGAAAAATTCTTTCACTGTTGGGAAGTTACACTATCCCCGGGTAACATGGGCTATATTATATTTTCAAAAAAAAAAAATAGGGATTCTTACTAAAATTTCAATAATGTAACCCACGGTGTAAAAAAAATAGTACTTATACCCGTGCAAAGCTGGGATGCGTTGCTAGTATTAAATATTCTCTGAAAATTTCAACCGGCTATCTATTTCTGGCTATCTATTGCGGGTCGAAAGATACATAGCCGTTAAAAGGTAGGGCAGACAGACAGCGTAGACTTAGTAATAGGGTCCCGTTTCCATCTTTTGAGTACGAAACCCTAAAAAGTACTATAACATCGTGCAGATCGTGCTAGAGCGAATTCGTGCAACCTTTCGGTACATCGACATAATTATTTACTGGATATTTTCCCTTCAGTGAGATCATCACGCAAATTCCCCTTAAAATACCTTCCCACCTCTTTACAGACCACTTTACCCTACCCCGGCCCATTTCGGCCAAGGAATGGCGCAAGTTAGGTAGTAAAATGATTTAACGATCGTTCCCGATCGAGTCTTTATGGCCCACTTAACTTTTTAATTTATGGTTTCGGTACTAACTTGCCGTACGAGAATTGATACCTTACTTTTTAGTCAAATGATGTCAATATGGCAACACAATGTAGACCAAGTAGGAAATATTAATTATCAGCCTATCGTGTTCGTATTACTGGGACTCAGGGTTTTTTTCAGAGAGACAGGACAGGCCCTATACACCAGATCTTTCTTGCCTCACAATTGCTAAATTTGGAATGAGCTACCTTCCGCGGTATTCCCGAGAAGCTACAACATGAGGTATTTCAAAAGGCGAGTTAATAGAGTCTTAAAGGGTCAGCAACGTAGTTGTGATGCCTCTGGTGTTACAAGTATCCACAGGTGATGGCGACTGCTTATCATCAGGCAAGCCGTGTTCTTGTTTTTCGTATCAAGGTTTGACAGAAAACTGAAACCTCTCGCTCAGATTTACAGGCTATAGCACATGACTTATCCAAGACAAATTTCGGCCCGGTGTTTGCTTGTAATGATGCCAACTCGGCTGCAGAAAAACTAATAGAAATTGTTTATACCATCATAAAAAGACATACTAAGCTGGTTAAGGCCACCAAAAGAGAAATAATACTTAAACCATGGATTACGCCTGGGTTGCTTCGTTGTATAAGACTCCGTGACAAAATGCACAAGAGAGTTAAAAAGAATCCAGAAGATAATGTGCTTAAACTTACGTACTCTCGTTACCGAAACTTCTGCACAAAGATTATAAGAAAACAAAAACAGTGCTATGAACGAGAACAACTAGAAAAGGCCAAGAAAAACCCAAAAGAGACCTGGAAAGTCATCAAGAGCATGGCAGGGCTTGAACGAAATACTTCAATGTCTACTGAGCTCTTGAATCTATCAAAGGACCCTGTGGCATCAACTAACCAAGTTAATGATTTTTTCGCTGGCATTGGTAAGGATCTAGCTGATAAGATAACCGGCTCTGGATCTAGCTTCCTGTCAGACCGGGGAACTGAACAGTCCAAGGATTGCCCCAAAAATTCAATGGCTATGTTACCAACCGATCTGGAAGAAGTTGAGGCTATCATTAATGGTCTCCGAAATGACAGTGCTACTGGTTGGGATAGTATCCCAACGAAAGTAATTAAATTTGCGAGGCAGAGTTTGATTCCTCCGTTGACATATTTGTTTAATCTGTGTATCTCGGCCGGGGTCTTCCCAAATGTCTTTAAAAAAGCTCTTGTTCATCCCATTTTCAAGAACGGGAACAGATACAGTGCTAACAACTACAGACCAATTTCTGTATTATCTACCCTTTCTAAAATTTTTGAATAAAAGATTAATAAATTATCTAGAGATACACAATTACCTTGCTAAAAACCAATATGGTTTCAGGAGAGGAAAATCTACAGAGGATGCCGTTCTTGATTTTACAAACAGTGTGGTAAACCATCTTGAGCTAAAAAATAATGCTGTGTGTATCTTCTTGGACCTATCTAAGGCGTTTGACACTGTATCTGTTCCTCTTTTGCTCCGAAAGATGGAAAGTCTGGGAATACGAGGTCTAGCACTGGATATTTTTAAAGATTACCTCACCGGCAGAAAACAATGTGTAAAAATCGAGAGCTACATTAGCTCCGATAAAGACATCACTTACGGTGTCCCACAGGGAAGCGTCCTGGGACCTACCCTATTTATATTGTACATCAATGAACTGTGCAAGCTTGTGATCTCAAACTGTGAAATATTCACGTACGCAGATGACACTGCTCTTCTGGTTCATGGTGAAACCTGGAATGTTACACGACATCATGCCGAGAGTGCACTGCACATTGTCATGACTTGGCTGACAAATAACATTCTCACACTTAATGTCGACAAAACGAAATACATTGCGTTCTCTGCCAATACAAACTCGCAACCAACAGATGATTTTAGCATCAGGGCTCACACTAATAACTGTCAAGAGGCCTCGGACTGCCCTTGTTTTAGATTGACGCGTAGTGCAGAGATTAAGTATCTTGGAGTTGTCATCGACAGTACTCTGAACTGGAATGGTCAGCTGAAAGTTCTAGTTCCACGTCTAAGAAAGCTTCTGTACGTCTTTAAAAAACTCAGATTGGTTGCCGCGCCCGAAGTCATTAAGCAGATTTATTATGCGTTGGCTCAGTCTGTCTTAACCTACTGCATATCAGTGTGGGGAGGGACTTACACTACAAATATGCTCCGACTGGAAAGAGCTCAGAGAGCTGTTCTCAAGGTGATGAGTGGTCTACCATACCGGCACTCGACAACTGAGTTATATGAAAAATGCTCTGTCCTCACGGTGCGACAACTGTTCATCTTACAGATCGTTCTGCGCAGGCACAAAATGCTCACCTTTGACGCTAGTATACATGGTAGCAAACGAAGGAAAGATCGTGTGTGTGACATAAAACGTTGCAGAACTGAGCTTGCTAGACGTCATTTTGATAGTCTCAGCTCCCACTTGTATAATACCATAAGTAGCTCAGTTGCCATATTTCCACTAACATATGCAAACTGTAAAAGAACGTTAGTATCATGGCTTCAAAATCTAACATACCAAGAGACCGAAGATCTTTTTAAAATTCAATATTAATATAATTATATTACGTTACTTACTATTATACTTATATTACTTATTATTATATTATTCTAAATCAATTTTATTGTTTTTGGATCGTGTGTGTTGTTTATATCATTTTAGAATTATTATCATTGTTACTGATTTTTGTTTATTTCTATGTGTTGCATGCTACTTAATAATTAATTAAAAAAAAAAAAAAAAAAAAAATAAGTTAAATTAAATTAAGTTAAATCAAATAATAATGACAATCCATTGTAATTTATATTTAATTTTGAATATTTATTTAGTTAAATCTGCACTAAAAAACAATAAATTGTACAAAGTTCTGACCTAAGTCAACTCGGAAGGAACTATCCACCGAGATACGGGCTAGCGCTCAGTTTGGTGGCTAGGGTCGACAATATTTATTGATGTACCATTTTATGTGAAATAAATAAATTTGAATTTGAATTTGAATTTGTTTGCCACCTAAGGCATAAAAAAAGAAGTTTAAAAGAAGCTACTTTGACAATATTCTAACATCTTTAAACATTGAACAATTTTACCCTAATTTTTGTTTGCCGCTCCTGCAGTGCAAGTATCGTTTTTTACCGATCGTAAAATTCGATTAAATGCCATAGAATTGATCATAACGAGTACTGATCAAATGGAATCTTATCGAATATGTCGATCTCAACTGTCATATTTGACAATCGATATAGAACGGTACTTGCACTGCAATGACATGAAATACAACATACTTATGCTACTTTGTATGCATGAGTATTGAGTATGTGTCCTACCCACAAAAAAGAAAATAAAAATCTCTCCTCTTTGAGATCCTACCTTTTTCTGACATTCGTATTTATTTGGTACATTACCTATTCCATCTATAAAAGCGGATGGGTAATAAAGTAGGTTGGCCTGGATCTCGCCACCACTCTGTTACTGCAGTCCACCATCTGCCATCACCACTACCACCTGGTGACTGTAAATTGCCTACTTGTTAGAATCTGTTGAGATAGGAATAAGCCTTTAAACTTTGCACTTTAGATTCTGGCTTTCTTGTAGACTCAATGGAATTTGGAAACTTTCTAGACAAAGGTTCTTAGATTAAAATGTTGTTACAGAAGATAAAAGTCTTACCCTAAATTATAACGGGTAGCACAAAGATATTAATAAACAAGTTTCTTTTTAAATTTAATCATATTTCAAAAAGTACATCTGGTAAAAAAATATGGACCAACAGTTTTTTTAAGGCTTTAAGCGCACAGCTATCTCACTCGCGCATATTAACGTTATCTCTACTATATAAAAATAAGTCGGGTTTTCCTTCCTGACGCTATAACTCCAGAACGCACGAACCGATTTCCACGGTTTTGCATTCGTTGGAAAGGTCTCGGGCTCCGTGAGGTTTATAGAAGTCATCTGGTGGCGAAACGGAGTTCGCCGGGTTTGCTAGTTGAAGATAAAAAATCCCTGACAGAGAATTTTTTAAACCTATAAGATTGAAAATTAATTTTGTAATAATACTCCAAATAGTATAAAGCAAATTTCGTTGGTATTTTATAAGATAGCTGAGGCGATAGAAAAAATAAAAAAAAACCGAGTTTTTTTTATCACTTCCTCTCTCATAAACGTTGAATGTAGCCTCAAAAGATCAATTTATAGTGCTAACAGACGTGTGGATTTGGTTGACGAACCGATGTCTGACCAACGGGAGAGAAGGAAAAAATTTGCAAATTTGTTGAAAACATTTGGTTGGACGGCGGTCCGTCAACCAAATCCGTCTCGTCTGTAACGTAACGTCTGTTAGATACTATAAGTCGCCCCAGGCACCCCACGCCCCTCCCTCAGTAGAAGGCCCAGTCACATCATAGTTTAATTTCCACTTTACCTTATGCATACATGTATGCATCGATGGAATGCAATTTTTTTTCACGCTGATGCCTCTTTGGAAGCTTGTAGCGTGCTTCATCCTCGGCCACACAATCGCTTACCATCTGGCGAGCTGGCCATACATCATCACTATCACTATCATCACTACATAGTATAAAACAAAGTCGCTGTCGCTGTCTGTCCGTCCCTATGTATGCTTAAATCTTTAAAACTACGCAACGGATTTTGGAGCAGTTTTTTTAAATTAGTTTTTTTTTTAAATTTAGTGATTAAAGAGGAAGGTTTATATGTATAATTAGCCACCGCCCCGGCTTCGCACGTAAATTACACCCGTGCGAAGTCAAGTGCGTTAGCAATTTTGTATTTATTCTGACAACACCTACCCAGTGACCTTCCATAAACCTAAAGGAATTGACATCTTATTCATGACGTGCACAATTGCACATATACGTTCATCACAATACTCTCCTTTGTCTCCTTTTCGCTTTGCGTCGGGTAAAAATCAATTTAAAAATAAAACCAACCCTAACAGCCGTCCCCTTCGAAAATAGCCTCATCACCATAACATAAACCCATAAAAACGAAGGTACCTACAGGTAATTCCAAAATTTATTTCACGAAATGAGCGACGGCGCGTGTCTAGTATCTTGTGACATTTCATAATAGCTCTTGATGAGAAATGTCAAAGATCCGTCAATGACACCCGTGGAAACAAACTAAACTGACACTCGAGCCAAAGAAATTTCTCCCTTATTTTCTTAGCTTCAGAGGTTGTTGTGCCGGTAACAATAAATATGTGGAGCCTTAATGACGTATTTGGCTCCGAATCTTGTGACGTCATTTGCAAACGGACGAATTTGAAAGAAAGGTTTTCGGTTCTTTTTCTTATTCATGCAAATGGTATTGTTATGTTTAAGAGCAGGAAACCCTATGTAAATATTACACTGAGTTACGAATATAGACTGTACTAAGCCGAAAGGAGATAATTTTACCTATCATTATGAACAACTTATATTATGGGACCAACCCTGAAATCTCAAAAAGAAATCAGCTATTCCATACATTTTGTCAAGTGTTAATGACCGTTTTCCAGCCGGGAAAAAACCTGGGTTTTTTCGCTATTTCAGGACTGTTTCCTTAGTAAAAGTTGTTTATGATGATGAGTACAATAACCTCCTTACGGCTCAGTATAGTCTATATGCGTAACCCTGTCCTATTTGTCCCTGTACCTATTTGTTACCTTTCGCTCGCGCAACATTTTAAATCTCTGAGGATAATATAGAAAAATGTTTCAATCAGTCGAAAAATATTCGATATGCGAATATACGGTAAGCGCATTAAAGGTGCTATTCCGAGGTACGACAGCGACCGCAGCGACAAGCGACAGTGTGATGACTGCAGTTTCGAGGCTGCAATGCCTTGCAGTCTGCATCAGTGGGTAAAATGCGCAATGATGCGTAAAATACGTAAGTATCGAAATTAAAACTTTATGGAAATCGATGCATATTTTACGTTAATATTTTAGTAAATTATTATGTATGCAAAGTTTTATATGTACCTTCTATTTTATTTTTTATTTTGTGGGTGCGCGGTGAATGTGAGCACCATGTCAAACCAACCGTGGTTTTTTGGTGCAACAATATGCAACAAACTGTATTAATTGTGTAAAGTAAATAAATGGAATACTCGTACTTCGCCCTCTGGTTAATTCCGTCTACGACGGCAATACCGCTATAATGTTTTTATTATTTCTATATTTATGTGTTAGAAGGCTGTTGGCAATCCAAGTATATTTTTTTTTTTAAACATAGCCAAGAACACTCCCGATCAAGTCACCTATCAAACCAAAAATAAATAAACTAAATCAAAATCATTGCAGCAGTTTGGGACCTACGATACTACAGACACACACAAACACACATATAAACAGATGCACAGATACACGTTAATCTTATAACTCCCCCTATAACACCCGTTCATATGCGTTGGGGGTTACGAGTATGTATTGTCGCTTTTCGATTAGTGGGCTGGTCTGTGGTCTGCGTTGATCTTAGCACCAGGAGACACTGTCGCCGTTTTTGGGGTTCCGTACCCAAAGGGTAAAAATGGGACCCTATTACTAAGCCTACGATATCTGTCTGTCTGCCTGTCCGTCCGTCTGTCCTACCTTTTAAAAGCTTTATCTTTCGAACTGTAATAGATAACCAGTTGAAATTTTCACAGAATATGTATTGTTACGTTACGGCGGATTAACTAACAAATAATAAAAAATTCAAAAAGTAATAACGAAAGGTATTTTTTAAACGTATTTATGTATTAGCTCTAATGTAAAAACGATAATACGTACAAGCATCAAACATGGCATTTAGTACAAAAATATAGTACACACTGTAAAGTATAATTAAAAATAACAAATAATGGCCAAGTGCGAGTCGATGACAATTTTCTGTTCATTACCAAGTTATGATTGTGTTATACTCGAGCGCCTGTAGCAAAGTAATTAACTGCATAGCAATTGCTTCGACAATTTTGGAAGGTGTTATAATAACTGGTAATTTGGTTACTTGGACAACCTTATTGTATTTTGTGGTGGTACAGAACAATGCGCAAGCCCGACTCGCACTAAGCTGGTTTATTCGAAAGTTTTTTCATACAAATACATAGCAATCGCAATGTCACTATTGCTGCGTCGGGAACGCTGTCGCTGTCGCCTACCGCCAACCTAGGAATAACCCCTTCATCTAACATGTTTTGCCATCACGTTTCTCTATATAGCATAGCCGTATTTGTAAACACCGTATACGGTATACCGATCAGAATTGGAAATATGTTTTGCTAGCGAACAACGTCTGCCTAATATGTCAAACGTCAGGGGAGCCTTAAAGCTTCGTTCACATTACAGACGCACTAAAATGCGTTCGACGTAAAATTTAAACTAATTTACTATGCTGGCGCAACGATCTTAAAAATGTATCTTGGCATCCAATACCAAAAGGACATAATCCCAATGTTGCGCAATTTTTTCCACTTCATCTTTCCCATCTTTATTGGGGAACACTGATGGGCCTTTGACCCTTTGGCAACCCCAACTAAACCATTTTTACGGTACTCTCCCATCTTTTGCAGACTGATGTCCAAGGCAGTAAAGTTTATGGTGTCGCTGGCTAGGCTTTTGGACCGCTAAAACAACTCTAAGTTTATTTTATGCTTGACTTTATTTTAATAGAGTATTAAACCTAACACTACATTTTACAAAGTATGCACAGTAGGTACTGCTAATATACGCAACGTGCGAGAACTGATGAGACCAGAAACGCGATCGAAATAAAGGCGAGAATATAATAAACTCAGTGAGTGGACTACACTTACCTGTGCGTAATGTGAACAACGCGTGAACGTGACTTTTGTTTTGTAATACGTTCTCGGTTAAATGTTGTTTGTAAAGCTATTCTACACGCAATTTTTGCGCATTTTTTACAGTTTCTGGAATTTTCAAGAGAAAAACAACGGTTGAACAAATTAGAATAAAACTAGTTGTTTAGCTGGTATGACACATAAAATGTACTTGTATTAATAGTTGTGTCAGTGTGTGAAAATAATTTATTCACGACAGCATTCTTACTACTAAAATATGTAATGAAAAACCAATAATAGTCAACTGGTAGTGGGCTTGATCATTTGGATTGACCTTCAACGGTCTCATCATAATCAGCCTTTTAACAGTCCACTGCTGGACTTTTAGCCTACCCCCGAAAGGGTGATTCGGCCATATCCCCTACGCTGGCCCAGTTGTGGGTTGGTGGATTCACATACGCCATTGAATTCCTTCTCCGTACGTATTCAGGTTTTCTCACAATGTTTTCCTTCACCGAAAAGCCAGTGGAAAATCCGTACATAAACTCCAGGATCCCGTAAGTCAGATAGCCCGTTGGTCTAGTTGGTAGTGAACCTGCTTTCTGAGCTTGGGGGCGTGGGTTCGATTCCCACATAGGACAAACATTTATGTGATGAACATTTGTGTTTGTTCTATATCTGGTTGTTAATATCTATTTAAGTATGTATTTAAAAACTATATATGTATGTATATCAGTCTCTGGCAGCCATATCACAAGCTTTGCTTAGTTTGGGGTCAGATGACCGTGTGTGCAAAAATGTCCCGAATATTTATTATTTATTAGTAAGCTCATTGGTACGGGCCCGGGGTTTGAACCCGCGACCTCGCTTTCAAGTCTAGCGGTTTCCTTATTAGGGTACCACATCTTTCAACGGTCTATACAGTCTCACTGTATTTGTAGCTGTATTCGTTAACTGCCCATAGACCGTTGAAGGTAAAGACAATCCCAATTCTCAAGTCAATTATCGGTTGCCAGCGTACCCAGCATGCTAACAGTATTACCACGCTGAATGGCATTCGCTTATGCGTTGATCCAGAAACACGCCAGCGTTAACCTACAAATAGGTTTCTAAAATTACAAACTCAACCGAAAGTATATATTGAATTTGCTTACATAACGTTATTACTCGTGAAAAATCATACCAGAATCTTAATATTCGTAGCATTCGTGGTAACTCTAGAAAGCTTGGCTCTTCGCCAAATTTGGAATCACGACCGGTATTATGAATAAAGATATTTCCATAACGGTGTCTAAGTAATGTAGGTACGATTTTTATGATAGAAACTAGCTAAGTATTGCTATGTGGTTTGGAATCAGTAAAAATAATCCGTACATAGTTAATTTTGTTTGGTTAATTAGTTTTTTACTTATCCAGTTTTGATGCACGATAAGTAGGTACTGTGGCTTTACGCCCAACTCCTTACGCGGTCTCAAACTAACGTTATACCTGCGCAGTTTGGAAAATTACGCGGACGTGAACCTTAACGCGCCCAGATACGGTTTGCGGTCGCGTAAAATTTTTTCATCACCTAAACTGGATTGCTTTAAACAGCTAGGCGTAAGGCCCCTGATAAGTCATATATTTTTTTTAAATCTAAACTAGATTAATTTACAACAGGTTCTCCCTAGAGCAATATGTACAATACGCGAAATGCATAAAAAACAAAAAGTGCAAATATTAAAAATAAATAAAACGCGGAGTATGCAAATGGCTTTATACTTAGGTACTATAAACGACAACCAGTACCAAAATGTGTAATTAACAAAATTTTAAAAATGCACAAATTTTACTGTACGTTTGTATCTGATGGTACAGGTCTGGGTAATGGCCAATTAAAACGACAAATTTTAGTTCGGGAGTTGATGGGGTTGGTGCCCCAAATTCACGAAAATGTAGCTGGCTTGAGTGAACAGCACCGCTCGAAACTTTTTAGTTCGTTGTAACCAGTGGTCGAATTGAACTTACTCACGAACCGGAATGCATTTCCTTTCAAACCTTGCGAACTTTTAACCGACTGTCCAAGAAGGAGGGTATTGTTTTTGGGTTGTATGTAAGCAGGTATGTTTCTGGGTTCCTGTAGAATCTCCTGTAGCCTAAACGGCTTGACCGATTTTGACGAGTGAGGTGTCGTTGGATTCCTCTTTACGTCCAGATTGGGCTATAGGTTACATAGGCATAGGCTACATTCTAAACTAAAGGTTTGCTTACCTAGGTTTTTTGCTGAACCAGAACGATGTGAGGAAAACTTTTACGAAACGGAACGGAGATTTCACGAACCGGATCGGCGTTCCGGTGCGTTCCTGTCCATTTCGAGCACAGAAAAGAGAAGTAAATAGAACGGAAATAAGAAAGAAAATCTGTCGCCAGCTATTATGACAGAATCTTGCTTGAACATTCTCATTTATGTCAACGCATCGAACTCCGCATCCAAAGAACTTGGATCTTACCTTTTTGGGTTACGTCTCAAAGTTATTTGTCCGCATCACAGCTTCTAACTGATTTCAAATAACTGACGTTTCGTTTATATGGGTGCAACTGGCTACAAAAAAAATCTTACAAAAATGCCTTGACAGCCGTTATAATTTAAACAATATTTTTTTTCTTTTCTGTGATTTCGAGTACTGGTTGTAACCGTTGTGCAATATATCACTGCGTACTATTTTATTGCAAAACACTTAACGGAGTCTCACGCACACAAAATCTGTCGCGTGTATTCGCCATTATAACTGACCATTGCTTGACATCAGGGGCCTTACGGACAACTGTTATTTCGGCACCAAACTAACGTTAAATCCGCTCGGTTGGAAAATCACGCGAACGTGAACGTTAACGTACCCAGATACGGTTTGCGGTCGCGCAAAAAAAAGGTATAGTCAAATGAGGAACTATTTTCAATAAACTAACCTGACTCAACTATATTTACTTACTTTATTTAGCATTTTATTAGCATCATTAGCTGTTGCTCACGACTTCGCACACGCAGATTTAAACCCCTTCTTGTTCCCCTTAATGCGGCCCTTTCGCGAAATATTTCTTGGCGGACGTTTGCACCCCATAAAGAAACAACTTGCTAAATTTAAGTTTCGTAATTATATAAGTTTCAACACAAATGTCATACCCCATGTTTCACCTCCCTAAATTGTTATTTTTATAAAAAATTATGTCAGTATATTTTTTTTCTGAGCTTGGGGGCGTGGGTTCGATACCCACCTAGGACAAACATTTGTTTGATGAACATTTGTGTTTGTTCTATATCTGGGTGTTAATATCTGTTTAAGTATGTATATATATATATATATATATATATATATATATATATATAGTATAAACCTATATATGTATATATACCAGTCTCTGGCAGCCATATCACAAGCTTTGCTTAGTTTGGGGTCAGATGACCGTGTGTGCAAAAATGTCCCGAATATTTATTTATTTATTTACTTATTACTAGCTATTGCCTATGACCAATATAACTTCGCAATCCATATACTGATTCTGCTCATATACAAAGTGATTTTTATTGGCATGAACTACTTGCCTAGAAAGTTGAGTAAATATTGGATTAACGGTACGCAAGTTGTAGTCGAACAAAAATATAAAATCATACAGACATACAAACTCACAAATTTACAGCCCTTTAGACTCTGAGACTTTCGCTTGCTTCGCTCAAAAGATAAAGTCGTCGACGGCCGAGTAGATTTTGTAGCAAACTATTCGAAAAACATCCAATAACAAATTTCAGAGCACAATTTTCGATGCAAATGCACCTAAGTGTGTTTAAGAGCAATTTATACTTTTTCATCTTTTTCTGTTGCAGTTTACCAATAAAAAGCAAGTGTAATGGACACTGGCATCGTAGCAAATATTGCGAAGGATAACTTAAGGTGGTGGTAACGTTTCATTTATGGCAGGAATTTCATATTTCAAACAGATTTCTTGTCCTTGGAGCTAGGCCGGGCCCCTAATCATATCCTTTTTATGCTTATAAAATTGAAATGTAATTATTATTGTGCAAAGTTTTAGAAGTTAGAAGGTTCAAACAAATTAGGACAGACAGACGGACAGACGGACAGACGGACAGACGGACAGACGGACAGACGGACAGACGGACAGACGGACAGACGGACAGACGGACAGACGGACAGACGGACAGACGGACAGACGGACAGACGGACAGACGGACAGACGGACAGACGGACAGACGGACAGACGGACAGACGGACAGACGGACAGACGGACAGACGGACAGACGGACAGACGGACAGACGGACAGACGGACAGACGGACAGACGGACAGACGGACAGACGGACAGACGGACAGACGGACAGACGGACAGACGGACAGACGGACAGACGGACAGACGGACAGACGGACAGACGGACAGACGGACAGACGGACAGACGGACAGACGGACAGACGGACAGACGGACAGACGGACAGACGGACAGACGGACAGACGGACAGACGGACAGACGGACAGACGGACAGACGGACAGACGGACAGACGGAAAGACGGACCGACGGACGGACGGACGGACATAATTTATAAGGGTTCCTTGTCGGGCTACGGAACCCTAAAATCGGTGTAGGGGGGAAAGTTGGTCCATATACATTACTAGCTGACCTGACAGACGTTGTCCTGTCTTAGAACTGTCAAACACGCAAAGTTAAAATCGTAAATCTTATTTATTTACACCTTGGGTTACATTATTGGAGTTTTAGTAAGGACCCCATTTTTTTTTAAATATAATATATTATATTACACAACACAACACCGGGTAACATAAGCTATAAGCTATAGCTTATGTTACCCGGGGATAGTGTAGCTTCCCAACAGTAAAAGAATTTTTCAAATGGGTTCAGTAGTATTTGTATTGTTAAACGCAGACTATGATGAAATCGATAGAATATTAATGAACCTTAAACCTGATAGCGCTCCAGGGTGGGATAATATAACTTCAAAACTTTTGAAAAATGTGAGGCTGGTTGTCGTTCCTATTCTTACCCATATTGCAAATTTATGTTTTGAGCAAGGTGTCTTCCCCACATCTCTCAAGCAATCCATTATCACCCCCGTGCACAAAGGTGGTGATGTTGTGGACGTAAATAACTACAGACCTATCTCAGTTTTACCGTCAATATCAAAAGTACTTGAAAAATTATTAAATTTACGACTCCTAAAGTACTTGGACAAATATAAAATAATATCTCCCTCTCAATTTGGTTTCCAGCAAGGAAAATCGACAGAAGATGCAGTTACTACTTTGAGCTCAATAATAACTGATCAACTGGACAAAAGTCGCAAATGTCTTGCTGTATTTTTAGACATAAAAAAAGCATTTGATACTGTTTCTGTTCCCATCTTAGTAAACAAGTTGGAGAGGATAGGAATTAGGGGTTTGCCATTGGAACTATTTAAAGATTACCTTACCAATAGAAAACAAAGAGTTAGAGTGGGTAAATATGTTAGTGGTGATACAGAGGTATCATATGGCGTTCCCCAAGGAAGTGTCCTGGGTCCCACCTTGTTTTTAATTTATATAAACGACCTGTGTAACCTAGGTATATCAAATGCGGAAGTTTTTTCTTACGCTGATGGTACGGCTGTAGTTTTTTACGGGAAAACGTGGCAAAGTGTAAAACGTAGTGTTGAGACCGGTTTAGTTAAAGTAGGAGAATGGCTTCAAAATAATCAACTCACGTTAAATGCATCTAAAACTAATTATGTTTGTTTCACTATTAATGAAAGTACTCAACCTAAAGAAGATCTCCAAATAAAAGTACACAGCTGTAATACTCATAATAATCACAATTGTAACTGCTCAACTATCAAAAAAGTTAAGGAAACGAAGTATCTTGGTGTCATAGTCGACGAAAAATTAACCTGGTACCCACATCTTGAACAAGTAACGAGCAGAGTTAGAAAACTCATTTGGATATTTAAAACATTAAGACATGTGGTCCCTTCAAACTCGAGTCTACCAAACGGAAAGAGTCTACTAAATTATATTTATATCGCTTTGGTACAGTCCGTATTATCATACTGTATCCCTGTATGGGGAGGTGCTGCGAAAACTAAATTTATAGCAGTTGAGCGAGCACAGCGAGCATTGCTTAAGGTCATGCATTTAAAAAAAAACGTTATTCCACTGAAGCCCTTTACAAGGACTGTGGCTTGTTATCAGTAAAAAAACTATACTTAGCACTAATCATATTAAAAATCCATAAAACTATAAAATTGAGTAACACAGATAATGAAAACAATAGACGTATTAAAAATGTAGTTCCTGTATCTCAAGCTAAAACAAAGTTTGCAAGTATGCAATTTAAGAGGCGTTCAGAGTTTATATACAATAAAATAAATAAAAAATTAAACATTTGCAATAAACAGTATTATGAGTGTAAATCTATCATTACTGACTGGCTAAAACTATCTTTCTTTGAAGAATCTGAGGCATTTTTACAGACAGTTACTTAAAATATATCTATATATATTATCTCCCCCTCCTCACACTCACACACACACACACACACACACGCACACACACACACACACACACACACACACACACACACACGCGCACACACACACACTTTGGTTATTGTACGTTTTAATTAAATTAAACTATATTATGTTATATATTATAATGTAGAGACGGAAGAGCGGGGCCCTCTGGCACAGACATATTATATGTCTAAAAGAGGGCTCCTGCTTCATTTTATTTTATGTAAAACCGTGTTAAAGAAATAAAAATGTATTATTATTATTATAACAATTTATTTCAATATAAACACGGGTCTAGCCCGGACATTTGGTAGGCATTGGTGGGGCCGAAGCCAACACCAAGAGGCCCCGTTGAGTACAAAATTAACAATTACGGGTATAAAATGGAATATAAAACTATTGTACAGTATTGGATTTTAAAAAAATCTGGGCTATTGTGGTGAATTCTTGATGGTATGTTCCTGGTCTATGGTATGAGGTACGGCACCCGCCAATTATGCCTCATTTCAAGATATTTTGGCGAGTGATGACTTGCCACCCACTAAATGGGCCCCTCATTTTATTATTATTATTATTATAGTTTCGGAGCCTATTCAATGCAAAAAAACAAACAAACAATCAAATCTTTATAACATTAGTAATCCTCTTTATAATATTAGTATAGAAGTATAGATATACTACAACCAATCTTGCGGACTCATTCGGTCGTTCAAAAAGGTCTACTATTGCTTTGCAATATCTATATCTACTAGAAATATGAATCCCGAAACATGAAAATGAAAGATAAGCTTCGTCGAGAAAATCCATTATATCCTAACGAATGCCTGGCACGAACGGCTTATCTTCATAAAATTGGTGCTAAGAAGAACGGTCTAGATTTTGCATATAGGAAAAGATCCAAAGTCGCGCTGAGTCAGAGTCGTTCTCAAAATCTGGGGTATAATAGTTAAAGCGCTCAAGTCCAAGTTAACTGACAGTTTCTAACTTTTCCAATATTTTATCCACGGATGTAACAAAAGAAGATAGATATGTACGCTTTTAACATGAAAACGTTTTTATAAAGGCTTTCATACTTAGGTTCCGCCGGAGTTAGCGATTAAATACTTTTGTTGTCGCAAAAAATTGTAATTCTTATATTTCGAGTCTCAAGAGTTGTACGCACAGACTAGGTACAGTCTCTAACTGTAATGACATCCTGCGTCTAAGAGCCTCGAAATTAACTATGCGCGATCAAAGAATTAGTCACAACTCCACTACGAAAAAAGCTACATGTGTATTATAAAATAGGGCCTATGTAGATTTAATCAAATAATTTCTTTAAAAAAACGTTGTGGGTATCACTACCATAGTATTTTACCGTAAAAACGTCTCCCTTTTTCTAATTTTTCTGCTAACTTAACCTTTTTAGAACGCCTTAATATCATGTGGATATAAAGGCGCTCTAAAAAGGTTTACTAACTAACGGTACCATAGGTGGATAGATATTGGGTTACATAAATTAAGTTACATTTTAGAAATACCAACTAATTTGAATCCTATATGTACAAATCAATATCTATTTTTATTTAGCTTGCAACAACTACAGTCTATCCGCTATTCGCTAGTCGTTTCCGCAGGGAAACACTCCAGCGGCCTGCATCCATGCAGGCCGCTTCCAACCAGCCCTTTTGGAGATCGATGGGGGAAGCCTATGTCCTGCAGTGGACGTCCTATGGCTGAAATGATGATGATGATAAACTGTAGTCTTAATGCACATATTGCCCTTATATTTACTAGCGTTTTAGTCTATCTTTGGTTTGGACAGTTTTGAGTGCCGACTCCGACATCAAGTTTTTTTTGTTCGTTTTGCAGCTCTATTGACTCTCTTACATAATTATCTTTGATTAGCATACACAATTTTGACTGTTAGGTTTTAAAACAGAATGTCAAAAATCAGCGATATATTGGTAAACAAGGTCTTCGACCAGTGTGTGTTGCCAGTGATGACATATGGTACTGAGACGTGGTCCTTAACTGTTGACCATTTGGAAAAACTCAGAGTCACACAGCGGGCAATGGAGAGAGCTATGCTCGGAGTTTCTTTGCGCGATAAAATCCGAAACGTGGATATTCGCCAAAGAACCAGAGTCACCGACATAGCTGTTAAAATTTGCAAGTTGAAGTGGCAATGGGCAGGCCACATCGCTCGAAGAACCGATAACCGATGGGGAAGAAATGTTCTGGAGTGGAGACCGCGAACCGGAAGACGCAGCGTAGGGAGGCCTCCCACTAGATGGACCGACGTGGATATTCGCCAAAGAACCAGAGTCACCGACATAGCTGTTAAAATTTGCAAGTTGAAGTGGCAATGGGCAGGCCACATCGCTCGAAGAACCGATAACCGATGGGGAAGAAAGGTTCTGGAGTGGAGACCACGAACCGGAAGACGCAGCGTAGGGAGGCCTCCCACTAGATGGACCGACGTCATAGTGAGAGTCACTGGCATCCAGTGGATACAAAAAGGCAGGCTGTCGTTCAGTGTGGAGGTTAAAGGGGGAGGCTTATGTTCAGCAGTGGACGTCTTCTGGCTGATGATGATGATGATGATTGGTAAACAATATTGCCTAGCCTTTTGCTGAAAAGTCTATTAATTTATCTACCGTACCTATCTTCGTATTTTCGATGTTCAACGGCTCTACAAACTTTTCAGAAACGCTAGACTTGAACTACTGATCTTTATTCTACTAGCTACGTGGTTATGATACAAAAACGCTGAGTCATATTTTTCTACCGGGGAAGCAAAATAGTGGTGTTCCTAGATTTTTAGTTAATTCTTGTTTAGTTTGCAAAGTTTTTTTTTATATGAAGGAATATTTCCTTAATCGCAAGGATGTGCTAATTTTATTTAATACAAGTTGACCCGTCAGATGTTGTCCTGCCTTAGAACTATCAAACGGGCGAAGTTAAAATCGTCGTTAAGTTTTCTGAAATTTTCCAATTTTCTGCACAATTTTCTTATTTTTTTTTTGTAAGAACCTTCTACAAAGTTTTAGAAAACTTAAAAAATAATATATGAAATCGGTAAAGTCGTTCTCAAGTTTTGGCGTGTCCAAGGTAAATAGGGATTCATCTATACTAATATTATAAAGAGGAAAGATTTGATTGTTTGTTTGTTTGCATTGAATAGGCTCCGAAACTACTGAACCGATTTGAAAAATTCTTTCACTGACGGGAAGCTACACTATACCCGTGCGAAGCTGAGGCGGACCGCTAGTTATTTATATAGATAGATTTAAGAAGATAAATAATAACCTGTATAAACAGTAGGTACAAACCAACTACCTAGTAAGGCAAACAGCATTTCTAAACACGTGTTTCTTTTTACCTCTGAAAGACCGAAAGTAATTAAATTAACTTAATTAATTAACTTACTGGCCCTGTTGAAGGAGATACCTACATGCTTACTTTCCTTGTGTGTGTGCGCGTGTGTGAATAGTTCCCAAAGAAATCGGCTCTAGGAAGTAATTTGCTTTATGGCGCCTCATTTTACTGCGAAGTCTTTTATGATACGCCTGATTAGACGCGGATTTTTATTGTGTAAGGCAGAGAGCATAAGTGCTTAAGTGTACATTTTGTTTTCCTCAAAGGTAAGCAACGCACTAACAATGCCCCGCGTATTGTGTCTATAGGTAGCGGTGACCACTTACCATCAGGTGGCCCGAAGCTTGTTTGCCACTTATTCTATTTAAAAAAATAAACCTACCTGTCTGGGTCAGCAAACGTGAACCTTAATGCGCCAAGATACGGTTTGCGGTTGTCATTGTGAATTCAATTCCTATAGAGTCACAATCTCTTAGTGAAAATATTCAAAAAACGTCATAGGGTCATTATATCAATTATATAGTTCACAATGCCACATTTACTTCAATTTAGACGTTATGTCGCTTGCATAGTGTTCAACGTTAGTTGTCCGGTATGTCACCGTAGCTGACATCGCGCGGCGTTGTAGTCGGATCGCGGTTACCTGAAAAGTAACTAACCAAAAAGTCGGCGCAATTCGTAGCGTGCGCCGAGTTTTGGTTCGGAAATTTGTTTGGCACGATTGTGACCTTATATTGTATCTCGATGGCGGTCACGCAACATTTCGCATCACTCAAACAGAATCGCTTAAAACAGGTACCCGTAAGGCCCCAGAATGCTAGCGCAGAAATTGATTTTCAACCCAACAATGTCCAATATTTTAGTATGTTCCCGCCGTTATCTTGTTGTCATTACACGACAGTTGGCGCCTTTTCTCTACTCCGGGTAAAGTTCTTTGTCCCTTTGTCCGGGAAACGGGAAAAACAACAAAGCTCATAGTTTCTCGGCAATTGGGTCGCACTTTTTATTATAAAAGTACGCAAAAGTAGTGATTAAAAATGTTGTCGGTGTTGTTTTATGTTGTTTTTGAGAGCTTAGCATGATTGTGTTAACCTGACAAAAACCTAGCAAAATAAAGAAAGTACCTAACAAATTTTCATAGATAATTTATAATAGAAATTACACATAAAGTAAAGAAAGTAGTAATACACATGTTTAGAAAGTAGTTTAGTTGTTGGTGAATCTCTACATAGTATAAATTGAAGTCGCTTTCCGCGTCTGTCTGTCTGTCTGTATGGCTGCTAACTCCTCATAAACCACGCAACGGATTTTGATGCGGTTTTCACCATCAGTTAGATACATTTTCAAGGAAGGTTTATATATATAACTAGCGACCCGCCCCGGCTTAGCACGTAAATGACACCCGTGCGAAGCCGGGCGGGCGGGTCGCTAGTACCATATAATTAAGATTTATTTGACATTAAGTTAAGATGTTATTAATTTAACTTGTTAAATAAATTGACTACAACCATATTTATAAAAATTATCACTTAAAAAAAAGGAGTGAGAATTTTAGAGAAATCTCTTTCTTTCTAAGATATTTTTACTTGTAGATAGGTTGTGCCCGCCACCATATTGACTAGACGAATGCAAGGCTGGCTGCCCGACTTCGTTCAACCGTCTCAGTCACGCACTCCGAGTGTCCACAATAAATTGTTTTTTTTTGTCTCTTTCTAACAACAGATATAGCGTAAAAAGTCTTTCATATTCCTTCCCTTCTTTCACTAATTTTTTTTTTTTTTTTTAATAATTTGACTGCCCCGGTGGCTCAGTTGGTAGTGAACCTATCTTCTGTGCTTGGGGGCGTGGGTTCGATTCCCATCTAGGACAAACATTTGTGTGATGAACATTTGTGTTTGTTCTATGTCTGGGTGTTAATATCTATTTAAGTATGTATTTAAAAATATATATGTACGTATATCAGTTTCTGGCAGCCATATTACAAGCTTTGCTTAGTTTGGGGTCAGATGACCGTGTGTGCAAAAATGTCCCAGATATTTATTTATTACAAAAAAAAAAAAAAAAAAAAAATGCACAGGTAAGCTATGGTATGTTATGGTATATACTGCGCTTAAACAGTTTTTAAAGCCGTGTTATTCGCCTATAACGTCTCTATTATTACACCTCACTGGTTAAAATGCGAGAAAACTGTATAGCATTCGGTATGAAGTATTTCTTGACCAACAGCTACGTTTTCAACTGAAAAAAATATTGTACTGCCACTCAATTTTCGCTATTTTTCGGTGGAAACACTCACTAGTATAGCCCACAATTAGTTCCGGAATCCAAGGCAGGTGTTCAACGTGACATGTGCCTACCTAAGTCTTCGCTAAGTCGGAGCTAGATTTAGACAAGCCGTTCTACAGACCGACAAACTAATCTCTACAGTTGGCTAAATGATGAAACTAAAATAATTCCACGATATGGTTCAATTTCGTTCAGAAAATACGATGGTGGCGTTAACTGGCGTATTCACTCAACTCTACAAATAAGTTTGCCATGCTTCTGTTCGTGCGGTCCGTGGGGAATTAAATATTTGCAGTCTAGGATGTGAACAGAATGAAAGAGGAACTCAAGTTACTTACAAAATTACATTTTAGAATATACTAGCGACCCGCCCGCCCGGCTTCGCACGGGCGTAATTTACGTGTGAACCCGGGACGGGTCGTAAGTTATATATATAAACCTTCCGTGAAAATGTATCTAACTGATGGTGAAAACCGCATCAAAATCCGTTGCTTGGTTTAGGAGGAGTTAACGGCCATACAGACATACAGACAGACAGACGCGGAAAGCGACTTTAATTTATACTATGTAGAGATAAGTTCTAAAAGTACTTGTCATCATTATCACCCTATCATGTTCTCACTGCTGGGATACAAGTCTTCTCTATAAGAGAGAGGATGGGCCATAATTCACAATACAGAACGGACTGTTCGTGTACCTCGGCAGAGGGGACTACGTACGCTTAACTACTCCCGTTCTGAATTCTCAAAGTGCATCAGGGTCAGCTAGGCCAGCAGGGGGGAGGGGCATGGGCGTGAATGCTCAGCTTATCTTTTTCATGTCAAACAATCTAATGCTGCCGTCCGATTACTAAAAGACCGTTAAGGGACATTGTGGCCTTAACGGTCTTTTAGTAATCGGACGGCAGAATGGGCCGCCGTAAACGCTAACGTCTGTCATGTTGTGGTACAGTAGCGAAGCATGGGATCTGAAAATGAACATCCAGTAGCATCTTGAAGACTTTGAAATGTGGTGCTAAGGTAGTACCTATGCTCCGTATAAGCAGGATCCAGAAGATCTCCAGCGTTAAAGTTCGTGAAAAAAAAGAAAACATCCACTGTTGAACAAAGGACTCCCCCTAAGATGAAAAAATGTCGAATGAGCTACCTTCCACGGTGTTTCCGAGAAGCTACAACATGGGGTTCTTCAAAAGGCGAGTTAATCGAGTTCTAAAGAGTCGGAAACGTATTTGTAATGCCTCTGGTGTTACAAGTATAGGCAATGGTGACTGTTTACCATCAGGCAGTCCGTCTGCTTGTTAGCCACCTATGGCATAAAAAATACTTCCACACTAAACGACAGCCTTACATTTGCATCTACTGCATGCCCGGGACTCTCACGATGTAATCAGTCCATTAGTCATCTACAACTGATTCAGCTTTACTAACCACCTGCGACTCCTGCAAGCCTGCAAACAAAAGTTTTTTTTTTAAACTTACCGACCTGGTTTCTCATTTGTATTCCTGCGGTCCATAACTTGTTCCTTTTTCAAATTTTATGATGCAAATCAGTTTTAACTTAATTCATAACGGTGGAATTCCGCTTAGTTCCACCGAATTTCAATGCGATGCTTCCAAAGTTCTTGGCAAAGGCTTACGGTTGTACGAGACTCGAATCGCATTATAACATTTTTAGCTGGTTTCTTTGTATACAATGCAGCAGAAATTAAATTAAATTGCTCTAATCTACCCCTTCATTTACGCTAATGATTGCTTACAAAAGAGAAAGCTAAGTATAAGATTGTAAGTTTTTTTTTTTTGCTGTTTTTTTTGTTAGTTTTGTTTCTGGTGCTATTGATTTTTCTTTTTTCTTTACATTTTTTATTCCATAAAATACCACTTACTCACTGACTCATCGCAAAATTTCAAAAACTACTTGACCTACGTAACAGAAATTTGGCAGATTAGATTATTTCTAGAAGCCCGTAAAAATTAATTTGAAAAAAAAAACAGAGTTAAGAGGGTCAAAAGGGAGGTTAAAGCTTTAAATGCGGACAATAGCTAGTTATAAATAATAAAGTGTAAGCGTAGGACGCCCTAGTACTCGATAGAGTGAAGATAATTATACGTAATGCAGTGGCTGGAAGCAAAAAGTTATATACGAGCGTGTCTTGGGAGAGTGCTATGTCCAGAAGTGGTTAAGTGGTGGAATTAAGGTAGGAAATATATGATGAGCATCATACTAGACAAAAGAAAATAACATTTTTGCAATAGAAACTGAGGTGGTTTTCACATATTTTGTTTATATTACACGGAAATCACTCAAGTAGTAAATAATAAACACAAAACATTAAACACAAATTTCAGCACTTTTAGAAAATTGTCCCCTATGGGGGTGAAATGAGGTATCGGTTTACATATGAAAAATATTTACGAATTTTTGTGAAATTTGGGAATGTAATAAGCCATTGAAAATAATAATCTGTTTATTTTTCAAATCATCAAGGTGGTTACATTGAGGCGTTAGAGTCTGTATGGAGATAACATATTTTTATTGCAAAATATCAATGATTACAATTACAACTTAGCAAAATATGCTAACTATTTCTAATCCGTACGGCCAAGGATTGGAACAACCTGCCAGCTTCCTTGTTTCCTGAGAGATATAACCTGGGCCTTTTCAAGGACAGAGTGAATAGGTATCTTCTAAGTCTGCGTGCTTCATCTTCGACCACATAGTCACTTACCAAAAGGCGAGTTGGTGGTCAAACGCGGACTTATCCGCGTAGAAAAAAAAAACTGAGTGAAAAGGAGATTTTTAACAACCCTTAAGATAATAACTAAGCAGAGTTGCTAGATTATATGTGGAGCTATAATGGTGAAACTAAAATATAACTTATATATATATATATATCTCTCTTTAACGGTTATTGTGTCGGTACAATAAAGTTATGCATAACTATATAGATAAGCACCACAAAGCAGATTGCCATACAAAGCGCGTTATCAACCAGAGTGAAATGTCGAGGCAGATGCATTGTGAATGTGTAATGAACGCATACATTATAAGGTAGTGCTGGGATTAAATAATTAGCCCGTATACAGACTCTACTAAGCCGAAAGGTCATTGTACAACATTGTTGTCATTATGAACAACTTTTACTATGAGACCAACCCTGAAATCGTAAAAAAAACCAGCTGTTCCATAGAAAACAGTCATTGATACTGGAGTAATGTATAAAACATTTTTTTTTTGCGATTTCAGCTTTGGTCCCATAGTAAATGTTGTTCATAATAATTAGTACAATAAACTTTTTTCGGCTAAGTACAGTATATATATGCGTACTCCTAAATAAATTAAGCGATTAAATGATGATTACTATAGTTGATGTGGTGGGAAAAGACAAAAATTAGCTAGAAATGCCAATTTTAATACTTATATGGGTGACTCTAGTTCTTTGGCAAATATCCACGTTCAGGTTTCTATCGCGCAAAGAAACCCCGAGTATAGATATCTCCATTGCCTGCTGTGCGACTCTGTGTTTATCCAAAAGGTCCCAAAAGGTCAAAAATCGGTTATTAACCAAAATTACGTTGAATTAGGTGAATGTTGGGTGTTCGGTGTTCACGCTCGATTTGCTTATTAACCCGACCAGTGTCCGGTATCAATTAACTGATGTACATTATTAATCAGCAAAGTAACGAGTTTTATTATGTATGAAGAGCTGTGGTTAGTTAAATTCAAAATTCGCAATTACCTCTGACGCAAAAAGAGAGGGGTGTTGTATGTTTTACGTGTTTATCTGTGTCTGTGTATTTGTTTCTGTCTGTGGCATCGTAGCTCCCAAAGAGCTTAACCAATTTTTTATTAATTTATTTTTTAACAGTGTAATTTTTTCTTGAAAGGTGACTTGATCCAGAGTGTGGAACACTCTCGATCAAGTCACTTAGCTGATGAAATCTGTTCAGCCGTTTGAAGAACTGTTCTTTTATCGTTAGTTTTTTTCATGTATCGTATAATTAGTGTACGCTGATTATATTTTGTAGTAGCAGTTTGCATGGTAGGATTTCCCATCGGCAACTTCTCTCAGGTTCTTCAGTTCAGTCTTCAGTCAGTTACTAGCCAAGTTTTTCAGATTTTCGTAGTCATAATCTGAATTAGAATAATAATACTAACGGGTATTTTATTTATTTCAAAACGCAGTAACAAACTGTTTGTGAGATTCATTAAGAATTGTCATTAAGAAATGTTCAAACTTCCATACAAATATTCACCCCTATTAAACCCTCTTAAGGGATGGGTTTCCAAAAAACGATGATACAAGTTTTACTAAATAGAAGTACCAACTTTTACGTTTCTAATTCTAACTACAAAAAAGACGAACTTCCATACAAACATTCATGTCCTATTGAACCTGTTTAGGGGACTAGTTTCTAAAAAACAATGTTTCAACTAACTTAGACTTATAAACAGAAGTCTATGTACTAATTTCTAGATTTCTAACTATAATTATGTTTTTAAACTCTATGGTTTAGGCCATGTTGTCTGTCAGTGAATTAATGAATGTATTTTAGATTTTTATTAAGTAGGTAAATTTTTACCTTTTGTTTTTTGCTTCTGTTTCTTTCCTCCCGAGAGGTACATCCATTGTACTCTCTATACTAAAATGTATTCTGTGCTAAAACCTGAATTCACGTAAACAATGGTTGAGCGTTAATCCTGATCAATTCGCAGTTGAAAACAAACAAAAATTAACGGAAATAAACTACTTTGAACCCCCGTTAAAATTAATCCCTGGAATTGAGGGGAGGGACTTGGGGGGATTTATGTGCGTGCATTGTTTCGATCCCGTTAGAGAAGGATTTAGCTGAAGGACTGTGAAATGGAGTAAGGTCTTGGTTTGGCCTCTTAAACGTAGTTCGATTTCATTTTAAAACTCCATAATAGGATTATCATTTAAAACACTTCTACTTACGGAAAAACTTACAAGTGCCGCCAGACTGTTTTTTCTTGCCAAGAACAGGGGTGGATTTGATACCTTGGCTGTCCTAGGCCTATGGAAGCTTGCCGCCCTTTACTCTCAAAAGGTATGTGTCCTAATGTTTAATTTATTACAAATAACAGGCCTAGCGATGAATATAACTAAATCAAGCTTCTTAGTCTTGAGCATCAGCGCAAGGTTGCTAGTCTATCGGTTTTTTATGCTGCCTGAGTGGGTGTTCCCCGATAGTTACAATCTGGGTGTCTTCAAGTCGAGAGTGAATAGGTTTCTTCTAGGCAAGCGTGCTCCATCGTAGGCCGCATCATCGCTTAACATCAGGCGAATTGACGGTCAAGCGCAAAAGGCTATTTATAATAATAAAAAAAAAAACTATACATATACTGAAAAATAAATTAAATTGGCTGATAAATCTCTGAGATATGAGCGCTTAAAATTTTAAGTGGGGGGATAACCTGCACCTTACTCGCACAGCATATGTTAGTACAGCATTTGTATGGCGTGCCTGAGGCATGACGTCATAACTCAGTATAGTTCGCTCTCTGTCTAACATGAAATCAAAATACTTATAACTTATTTATTTTTAGACTAATTTTAATTTAGTTTTCGTTGATGGGCTGGCTCTATTTAAGATCAGCTCTTTTATGAAGTAATAAAAAATATTGGTCACCATGCTTATTGAAAACGAAAGTCTGTTAATGATAAAATTATTTCACTCAGTGTCTTTAGATACAGATGCTTAATATTTTTTATTTTTTTGTGCAATGAATTGTTACTCACATATTGTCCTTTGCTGTCTGAGCAGCGTGCGTGACTACTAAAAAACTCACCAAGTTTAGCCGTCCCTAAATTTTGCCGCCCTAGTCCCGAGGCTACTCGGTTTTTTTAAAATAGTAGATAGGCTTGAGCTTGGCTGCCATCTCCCCTGATGTTAAGCGACAATGCGGTCTACGATGGAGCAACGCTTGCCTAGAAGAAACCAATTCACTCTCGACTTGAAGACACCCAGATTGTAACTAACGGGGAAAACCCATTCAGGCAGCGAATTCCACAGACTAGCAGTTCGCACAATAAATGTGGAATCATAGCGCTTCGTACGGGTTCTCGGAATATCAACCATAAAACGATGTAGATTTTTTGTGCCCGCCCTGGCGGTCCGATAGAAAAAAGCGCAGGAAGGAATTAAATCATGCAGATCTGATGCACACTCTCCGAAATGTATCCGATAAAAAACCGATAGACTAGCAACTTTACGCCGATCGGCTTATAGAGAAATCCAACCCTGGCCAAGGACAATACCAAATATGCAGAGCTGATTGCCAATATTCACGAGTGGCTCTGAGAGGAAGAAGATTTAAAAACTAGCTGGAACAGAAAGCAGCAAGAGCTTTTTCGAGGTTTTTCGTTACTCTCAGTGTGAATAGCGCCTAAAAATAGACCCCTATTCAGGTCAGAGAAACAAGAGAGAGGTAAGATGACGTAGGGGATGCGAACGCATCTGGCCTAAATCAGGCTTGATGCCATTAGTAGAACTTACCTACTATCTATCCTAATAATATTATAAACGCGAAAGTTTGTATGTATAGATGTATGGATGTTTGTTCCTCTTTCACGCTGCAACGAAACAACAGATCGACCTGATTTTTTGCATGGATGTAGTTCAAGAGCCAGAGAGTGACATAGGCAATATACTTACTTATACTTTTCATCATCATCATCATCACCATATTTCATCACTACGCGGGTGAAACCGCGGGGCGCAGCTAGTACATAATATTTTTCTTAATTCTTGTTATTGTTTGATAGCCCGTTGGTCCAGTTGGTAGTGAATCTAATTTCTGAACCCACGCCGGGTTCAATTCCAACCTAGGGCAATCATTTATGTGATGAACATATATATGTGTTTGTTCTATATCTGGTTGTTAATATCTATTTAAGCATGTATTTAAAACTATATATGTATGTATATCAGTCTCTGGTAGCCATATCACAAACTTTGCTTAGTGTGAAGTCAGATGGCAGTGTGTGAAAAAAATGTGCGAAAGAGATAGCCGTCCTGGCCGTTGAGCGCGGCCTTAATGCGTGACGACTAGAAATAAAGTCTTCAATGTCTCCTCGCCATAATATCTGTGACGAACGTCGATCAGATTATTATGGACCATTGTGTAGTTTATGAAGGAAAATGTCAGTATAAGGAAAAATATAGACATAATGGTGAACAATGGTGATCTAAATTGTTTCTCATTCTCATTTATAGCTGACGCGGAAGAGAAAAAGTTTTTTGGTTGTTTTTTGTTACTAGGATTTACTATGGTAAGGTTGTGGAATGAGCTCCCGATATTTCGGCGCAGTTACAGCTAGTTTCAGTCTTCCCGTAAACATGGTGCATGTAACTGCGCCGAAATATCGGGAGCTCATTCCACAACCTTACCACGGTAAATATCCCGTTAATAATCATTTAACTTTAGGATTTACTAATGTTTTATGAGGAAGCTTAAATATTGATTATTTCTATTACGCAAAAATTATTATTTTGGTGTAAGGCTTAATATGGTTTTATTGTATTTGTTATTTCAACATTAACGGAACTGGACTGTATTTCTCTTTTATTTGTGACTGGCGGTCCGCCCCAGCTTCGCACGGGTATAGATTATAGCCTATGTCACCCGGGGATAAGGTAGCTTCCCGTCAGTGAAATATTTTTTCTAATCGGTTCAGTAGTTTCGGAGCCTATTCAATGCAAACAAACAAACAAACAATCAAATCTTTCCTCCTTATAATATTAGTATAGATATAGATAAATTTTATGGCTTGTTTGTTCTTATTTTTCTTGCTATGTTTTATGTTGTTGTTTTCCGTAAATAAATTGATAAATACAGATTTTTACATTGTTAATGCAGCTGTCAGTGCAAATAAACGCTTGGACTGAGTTTAATCGGTTTTTGTAAATTCTTACTTAGTTATTTTGTTTCTTCAAAATATATAAAAAAAAATTTTTTTAGATATAGAGATACTTATAATAATTTTAATATTTTATCCATATTGTAACCATGACCTGTACTGTTATTATTAAATATGATTATGATTAATAGTGACAAGAGTGGTCTCTTATATGAAAAAAAAAACTCATTTCTATAAAAAAAGTCTAACTGGAGAAATTGTAATGAAAGCAACCATTTCAAAGTTGAAATCTTTGAGTTTTTCTACAGATAACAAAGAATAACACTATAATATAATATTCAAACTACACGACCGTCGCCACTCCGTCGCTCAGTCTGCACCTAGCCTTATCTTGCGCACATCGGACAAGCACGTCCATTCCGATCCGTAGCGCCAGTGCCGCGTAGACCCCTCTACAGACCGCTACGCGCGTCTGTGTCCGCTACGACCGCGATCTACGAATAAAAATATAGTAAAAATAAATAAATAAAATATACTAACACTTTTTTAAACAGTTGTGCACGTGTTTAATAAATTTGATAAATTTACTTGTGTTGTGTTTTTTCGGTGACTATTTGTGTGGCTTCGTGGTCTTAGCAGGTGATTAAAAGGTTTGTAGTTAATCGGATTAATTATTTTTGTAGACGTGTTACATGTTCAAAAAAAAAAAACCAGCGTATTTGTACATGTTTTTTTCAGTTAGAGTTTTCATCAATTCAATAAAGTCCGAGATAAACTTTATTAGCTATGGAAAGAATCAAGAAAGTGTCACAAATATGAAAAAAGTGTTAATACGTATTATAAAAATAAAGAGAGGTCATGAAAAATTCAGTTGATTAAGTTACTTAAAATATTGATATTAAAGATTTTTTATATAATTATTATTGTAAAGAAATGCCATAAATCGGGTTTTTATTATTTTATTTTTTAAATAAAATATATTTTTTGTTGAAAATATTGATAGGTACCTTTTTATTGTGGTTTAAAAATGCTGTACAGCGTTTTTTATTTACATAATTTAATAAACTTAAAAAACGTGTTTGTAACTTTCATTCAGCGTTTTTTTCACGAGCGCTGGTCATTACGTCTTATTTGTATCAAATTAATTAAGAAAAGTTAAAGAACTTCAGAATTTTCCAATTAACAAAGTTAAATTAGCAAATGCCACGTTGAAAGGTTCATTTATTCTTGCCACTGAGACTATCAAGAATGATGTGTTTTAAGAATTTTATTTCGAAATTCGAAAAATGTTTCTATACAATTTGATAATATACCAGTAGTACATTCAATAATAATTGTGTTTGTATTGAATTTAGCTTCAAATAAATTTTTATCTAGGTTATTTACTCAGAAAATATAACGGGACTGATGCCTATTTTAGTTTCATACTAAGTACATAAATAATAACTATAGTTATGAGGTGAATTTTACCCAGCAGTGGGACTGTAGAGGTTAAATAATATTATGCCAAATATATATCAGATTGTACGTATGTTCCTTATAAAAAAAGTTACCAAATAACAGATGAAAATAGAAAACTTATTAACGGACGTAACGGATTTTCATGAAATTTTGGGTGAAAGTAGCCAAAATCTCCCTTTTTTACCCAGGGTACAAACTACTTTCACACGAAATTTCATTAAAACCCGCTTAGCCATCACGGAGTTCAATAAAAACAAACATACACTCACAAACTTTCGGATTTACGATATTAATATGACTTTTTTATTCGGATGTAGTTTTGATGGAAATGTTATTGTTGGTTTTCCGCGTGAAATTTTTATTCCGAAAAATTTAGTGTTCGTGAAGGATGGCGGATGAAACAGTGTAATGTGTTAACGTTAAGTTTTTTTTTAATATAGTACAAATTTATCAAAGTTTCTATGTGGACTACGAGCGCAAGAAAGAAGAAGAGAAGAAGAAAAGGGAGCTTGACGAAAGTGAAATTTTTGCACAAAAAACTGATCTCTTACGTCATGTTTGACTGAAATATTAAACTGACGTACGGAAATAGCGTCTAGTAATAAAACGCAGCTATATTAAGATTCTAAAATAAATCTACCATAATTCATGGGAGTTTATTATTTTACTTTCGAATTATAAACTTCGCTCAAACTATGACGTTTATACTTTTATCAGAACCAAAAGTTTATTTTTATACTTTTCACACCTTTGTTAGTTATTCAATCATGAAGTAACTTTTTAAAATAACTTTTTTTTTACTGGGCAAGTGCCATTATTAATTAAACAAAATACAAGCTAATACTAACACTACAAATACAGTTAGACTGCTCATAGACCGATGAAGGTCTAGAGACAATCTAAATGCTCTAGCCCACTACCAGTTGGCAGCGTACCCAGCATGCTGGTGGCATTACCACGTTGAATGGCAATGCTTATGCGTTGAGTCAGAAACAAGCCAGCTTTATATTTACTTGATATTATGTGACGGTGTGGTCGAAAATGCCTAGCCAACTACTGAACTATATATCATTGGCCATTGCTACAAAATATCAGTTTGTTTATATTGTAGAAATTATTTGGAACAAAACCTGCGATTACCATCTACGATCACATCATCTCTGAACACTAGGTGAGCTGTGGTCAACCTGCCAGCTATAAATTTTATAAATTATGTGACACCGCTTTATGGTCAGTATTCCGATAACCCGAACGAAGCGCTTTGATGAAACTTTTATTATGCGAACTGCTAGTCTGTGGAATGCGCTGCCTGAATGGGTGTTCCCCGATAGTTACAATCTGGGTGTCTTCACATCACGAGTGAATCGGTTTCTTCTAGGCAAGCGTGCTCCACCGTAGACCGCATCATCGCTTTACATCAGGCGAGTTGGCGGTCAAACGCAAGCCTATTATTTATTTTAAAAAAAGGGCATTTTCGATGCCATGGCTCAAAAACGGTGAAGAAAAACATCGTGAAGAAACCGGTTTATCCAAAAACCTCAAAGTTCAAAGACATGACATTCACTAAAATGCACTGGGCCAGCATGGTGGATTACGGCCCATCTTCTCTGAAACAGCCGGCGTCCCAGCAGTGGGAACATGATTGGCTGGTAATGATGATGAGAGCGCTTTAGTAAGCAGCATGTTTTCTTAGGATAGCGTATGCATGTACACGATGCTCGTAGTTTATGTTTATCTAGACTAACCTGAGCTTGTTCAGACTAGTACATGCGGGTAGGCTATGTTTAATAGTTTGGTAAGCTACTTATAATTCTTGTCACGCAATAAAATTGTATTTGGCACTTCCTATTCTTTGACAAATAACCTCATCATCATCATCATCAGCCAGAAGACGTCCACTGCTGAACATAAGCCTCCCCCTTTAACCTCCACACTGAACGACAGCCTGCCTTTTGCATCCACTGGATGCCCGCGACTCTCACAATATCGTCGGTCCATCTAGTGGGAGGCCTCCCTACGCTGCGTCTTCCGGTTCGTGGTCTCCACTCCAGAACCTTTCTTCCCAATCGGTTATCGGTTCTTCGAGCAATGTGGCCTGCCCATTGCCACTTCAACTTGCAAATTTTAACAGCTATGTCGGTGACTCTAGTTCTTTGGCGAATATCCACGTTTCGGATTTTATCGCGCAAAGAAACTCCAAGCATAGCTCTCTCCATTGCCCGCTGTGTGACTCTGAGTTTTTCTAAAAGGCCAACAGTTAAGGAGCACGTCTCAGTACCATATGTCATCACTGGCAACACACACTGGTCAAAGACCTTTGTCTTGAGGCACTGTGTTATCTTGGACGAGAAGACAAATAACCTGCTTTGTTCCTATTATGAACAGAGAATATACTATTTTAAATAATGAAAATGCTGCCTCATACTGAGCCACTGGTGGCGGCCACAAGTTGCCGCCACTAGAAGCTTGAACGCTGCCACTAGTAACAGGATGCAGCAACCAATCGAAGCGACTAGTGGGTAGACGTAGGTATCCGATTTCGCTCAGTATTTTCTAAGAGTCGGACATGTTTGTTTATGATAATAAATTGAAACACTGGATTGTGTTCCTCATTATTATATTAAAACGGAGAAGATTTACTAAGATGGTGTGAAGCCAGTGACAGTGGTCGAGTCTGCATGGCTGGAGTATGAAAAAATGCAGCCTCAAGAAACGAGCGCTGAGCTTTTTGCTCGGAAGTGAACTCAAACGCTTAGTATGCGCTGATCAAGCAAACAAGCAGACCGGCTGCCTGATGGTATCCAGTCACCGTTGTCTATGAATACTTGTAACAACAAAGACATTACAAATACGTTGCCAGGCCTTTAATGATCTATTAACTCGCCTTTTGAAGAATTCCATGTTGTAGCTTCTCGGAAACTCCGCAGAAGATGGCTTATTCCACATTTTGCAGGTGTGAGGCAAGAAAGATTGCGTGAATCGCACAGTGTATCATTTCCACTGATCTATGATATATGTATGCTTTTAGGCCGTGGCGGCTAATGCAATGGTAATAACGCGACGACGGCATCAGATCAAACAGTTCTTCAGAACACCCCCCGTGTAAATGCGATAAAAGATACAGAGAGGTTTAAAGTCTCTGCGCTTGTTGGGTGGTTCTAATCTCTTCTCTACATAGTATAAATTAAAGTCGCTTTCCGCGTCTGTCTGTCTGTCTGTCTGTATGTCAGTAAGGCTGCTAACTCCTCCTAAACCACGCAACGGATTTTGATGCGGTTTTCACCATCAGTTAGATAAATTTTCACGGAAGGTTTATATATATAACTAGTGACCCGCCCCGGCTTCGCACGTAAATTACAACCATGCGAAGCTGGGTGGGTGGGTCGCTAGTACTATACAACGTGTAAAAAAAGAACGTCCATCATTTGTAGTGGCCACTAGTGGCCGCCAACAGTGACTCAGTGCGGCGGCACTAATATGAGTGGAGAATGTATGTCCAATTTTATTGGCGTGTCTAAACTAACAACAGCAAATATACTCATGACTAATTCATAATATTGTCTATGAATAGTCGGTATTGTGACTAATGTGCTAATTATGTTAGTAATATTCAAGAACACTCCATAGAGCGGACACACCACAAACAACCATAATCGAGGGTCTTCGTGCGGCACATTGGCCATGTTTGCATACTCATCAAACGCGGTATATTAAGGTGGTACGTTTCAGCCATCGCGGGAAATTCAAATTTCAAACAGTTTACTTGTCCTTGTAGCTAGGCTGGGTAATTATTTTAAACTAACATGAATTAGCGTAAATTATTCTTCACAAAATCATGTAAAGCTATTTATCTCTAATGCAAAGTACTACTTACATTTGTTGATAAACTATTTTTTGCTGTTTCAAACGGTTTATTGACAAATGTAAGTAATATAGTGCGTTACTGTTAAATAACTGTACATGATAATGTAAAGAACCACCAACGATTTGCACAAGCATTGTTATTTTAAAATAATTACACAGCCCAGCTACAAGGACAAAATAACTGTTTGAAATTTGAATTTTCCGCCATAGGTGAAACGTACTACCTTAACTGTCAAAAAGTTCAGCCCAAGTGGAAGACACCATTTTAATAAATCATCATACTGCAATGGCTGGTTTTCTGACAGCTGGAGGATAATAGTTCTGCAATCATCGATAGATGGCGCTGAAGAGACATAGTTCTCATTACTAACTACGATTTCACAAAATACTATAATAATATATGGACAGACGACCTAAAAGAGACCGCAGGGAAACGCTGGATGCGGGCCGCTTCCAACCGGCCCTTTTGGAGATCGATGGGGGAGGCCTATGTCCAGCAGTGGACGTCCTACGGCTGAAATGATGATGATGATACACTACGAAATAAAATAGCACAAAAATAATCATGACAGACAGTGTCAGACAAACTGATAGATATTAGTCTGTCTATGAGAATCATCATCATCATCATCATCATAATCAGCCTTTTTAACAGTCCACTGCTGGACTTTTAGCCTACCCCCGAAAGGGTGATAGGGCCATATCCACATAGTGCGGGTTGGTATTATAAGAATAAGCTAGTTATATTTATTGACCTTTCTTTGTCTGTGGTTTTGCAAAATCTTCAGATCCATGTCTTGTCAACGCCAGCTATCGTATTATTATGAACAATTTTTTTTTTGCCTTTCGGTAAATCTCCTTTTAAGGTAACTCATCAGAATCTTGTTTTTTATCCACTACCATAGAAAATTCTTAGCAAGTAATCTAAATGGAATTCAATCAATGCTCGGCAAACGCCATGCTAATTTTGATATCTTGACAATCGATCTAAAATGGTACGGCAAGAATAATGATTCACTAACAACATTAATATTTATGACTAGCTCTATAAAGCAGCTGTTGTCCATTTCACATTTTATTTATTCATTCATTATTTAATAAAAGGCTTGCAATTGTCTACGATGAAGCACGCTTGCCTGAAGAAACCGGTTCACTCGAGATTTGAAGACACCCAGATTGTAACTATAGGATCTTCAGGCAGCGCATTCCAAAGACAAGCAGTTTGCACAATAAAAGTGGAATCAAAGTGCTCCGTCAGGGTTCTCAGAATATAAAAAAAAGCGTGCGTCCATGTATAACATTAGGTGAGTTGGCGGTCAAAGGCAAGCATTATTAATAAAAAATACAAAAAAGCGGTGTTAATTTTTCGTGCCCTCTCTGCTCTTGGTTATTTCAATGAATCACAAAAGTGAGTTTTTGCTAAACTAATATATTTATTTTAAATAATAATAAAAAAAAATTGAACTCTCAGGCGAGCTTTGATAAAGTGAATATTTATTTCATTTATCGTGTAGCGAACTGAACTGCTGCACCTCTATCCGTGCCAAGCTTTCATAAAAGTAAAGAACTTCAAGGTGGTGCCTCAAATTAAAACTGTTAACAGTACTATATTTTTTAATTATGTAGCGTGCTTCATTCGCGTGAAACAAACCATACCAAGAATATTGCAGTTATAGAATGGCCAAGTGTAGCCAAAATATAAGTTATAATGCCATTATTCTTTGCTTCTTCCACTTATTATCAAATAAAAAATATGCACTCATGAGGACTGCCGATATAAGTTAAAACTTTACGTCACATTACCATGTAGCACCTATAAGTTATGCCTCTACCAAAAATAGCTCAACGCGGCTAAAAAAAACCTTTCAAAAACTAAATAAAACTATTAATTTAAAAACCTTTTTAAATCAAGCTTATCGTATTCTTCTCTTCAAACCCTTTCATTCGACTGATTCACCATCTTTGGGAGTCCGCCATATTGGATTAAGAAAGACATAATTTAGCTAACCATGCATTGTCATGAAAACTAAACGTGTACCTATGAAAAATTTCAGCTCAATCGGTTGGGAAAAAATATATATATTTTTTATTAGAAGATAATTATATTTTAAAAAAATTAGCAAATAAAGGCATGGACCATTTTGTCCATGGTAAAAACGTATCAATAAAAAATAAACCGGTTGGTGATCACTGGTCTAAAATTTAGTTGCAAGATTTGTCCCACATATTCAATTACAGATATAAACCAAAAACTTGTAGTAACATTGATCAGTCTCTATGTTGTAGTAGGAAAAAAACCGGCAGAGGGTTTAAAAAAAAAACTGAATAATAAGCTCGCAATTGGCCGCCAACTGATGCGATGCGGCCTACGATGAAGCACGCTTGCCTAGAGTAAAAAAACGATTTAAACAGTAGAATACTTTAAGATGTTTAGAATAGAAATCTAACGTTTTATTTTTTGATGGCCATTCTAACTTTGCATATTTCGTGGTTCACGCTATCTACATATGACCGTTACTTGAAACCAAGGAAAGTGGTATTAAAACAGTTTTTAATTACACTTGACGGTGCGAGGTTATTTGAAGTAAAGGGGTTGCTAAAAGCCTTGAGAAGTATATGATTTGGCACGACCTGGATAACAATTGTAAAGCAATTATATTTCAAAAAGATAGTTATACTACTAACAGATTTCTACAATTTATTTCACTTCAGATTTACAAAAGTAATGAAAGTGAAGTCACGGATTCAAAACCTGGGCCCGTACCAGTGAGTTATTGGGAGTTTATGTACGGATTTTTGTACCACTTGCTTTGCGGCGAAGAAAAACATCGCCTGGAAATAATTAAAAAAATACCACGTATCTACATTCATAATTTTTTTTTAAAACTTTTTTTATGGTAAGGTGCTGTCGCTGAGACGTGGATATTCGCCAAAGAACCAGAGTCAGCGACATAGCTGTAAAAAATTGCAAGTTGAAGTGGCAATGGGCAGGCCACAACGCTCGAAGAACCGATAACCGATGGGGAAAAAAGGTTCTTGAGTGGAGACCACGAACCGGAAGATGCAGCGTAGGTGGCCTACCACTAGATGGACCGACGACATAGTGAGAGTCGTTGGCATCCAGTGGATGCAAAAGGCAGGCTGTCGTTCAGTGTGGAGGTTAAAGGGGGAGGCCTATGTTCAGCAGTGGACGTCTTTTGGTTGATGATGAGACGCTGAAATAACAATAAAGTTACCTTTCTATATCGAAAACTAAGTTTAACGTTAAACTTGACGTTACAAAATGGCGTTAGACCGATTTTTTCTTATTTTAATCGCATTGTACCACAATGTAATTAAGTACCACTTATGAGGATACTACTTAGGTAATAATTATAAAACGTTAGTTAAATCAAGCCGGTAGCCCATTTGGGAGACCGATAGTCTTGAAAGCGTGAAGTCGTGGGTTCAAACCCCGGGCCCGTACCAATGAGTTCTTTGGAGCTTATGTACGGATTTTCATACCACTGGCTTTTCGGTGCAGGAAAGCGTCGTGAGGAAAACTACAAATGTACGGAGAAGGAATTCAATCGCGTATGTGAATCCACCAATCCGCACTGGGCCAGCGTGGTGGATATGGCCCAATCACCCTTTCGTGGGTAGGCTAAAAGTCCAACAGTGGACTGTTAAAAAGGCTGATTATGATGATTATGATCAGTTAAACCAAAGCAACGGCTTCCAACAAGTTAAATTCTTGCTAATTGTTATAAACTACGCGCAGCCCTTGGCTATGTTACAAACTCAGTGATTGGCTTTTACAATATTATAACTAAACACGAAGTTTGGTTAACTATGGCTTTTCTAGGCAAAATTGGGGTAACTAGGTATTGTATTTTGATTTAGGCGAAATTTTCTTTTAGTCAAAGTTAGTGGTATATCATCATCATCATCACCAGCCAGAAGACGTCCACTGCTGAACATAGGCCTCCCCCTTTAACCTCCACACTGAACGATAGCCTGCCTTTTGCATCCACTGGATGCCAGCGACTCTCACAATGTCGTCAGTCCATCTAGTGGGAGGCCTACCTACACTGCGTCTTTCGGTTCGTAGTGTCCACTCAAGAACCTTTCTTCCCCATCGGTTATCGGTAAAAAAAAAAAAATTAAATGGTATATATCTATGTTAATTAAAAACTATTTTTCAACCGTTTGCAATAGGTTCATATAAAAAAAGATTTTTTACAATAAGAGAATAAGGTAGGAATAGAGAAAAACAAATTAAATCCTAACTACTAAGCTAAGCGAAAAAATTACATATAGAGAAAAGAAAAAAAAATCTAACTAAAAAAAACTAATAGCGCTATGAACAGAATTAAAATTCTGAGTGACACTGCAACTCATGCTTGTTCGTTTATGAACTCAGTTGATTATTTAAAAAAACTTAAAAACCTGAAGAAAACCTTGTCTAAAACTTTGAACTAAATAGTCAATGCTAACTCGTTATTACCTATTGTTGGTTTAGTCAGCAGAGCAGCCATTGCATTCAGGGTTAAGCTGCACTAGGGTGCGTTTCAACGCACCGTGAACCAAGTTTTTTTTTTATTTGTATGGGGTAGATAATTTTTGTCCTCTTTGACCTACCCCGTGAATGGGGTAGGCTAATATTTAATATCTATTCATGTATGGGGTAGATAATTTTTTGTTGTCTCTCGAGAAACAGTGTTTAACCTCAAAAAGTTATTAGAATATTAGCATGCCTAGAAAATTACAACGTTCTTTCTTGCTAAGGAATTAAAAGGCTATTTTATATATATTTTTTATGAAGTTGATCGCATTGGGTAATAAACTTAAGTGCGGCGCGATACTAAACTCCAACTATTAAGTATATAATTATACTAGCGACCCGCCCGCCCGGCTTCGAACGGGTGTAATTTACGTGCGAAGCCGGGGCGGGTCGCTAGTTATATATATAAACCTACCTTGAAAATGTATCTAACTGATGGTGAAAACCACATCAAAATACGTTGCGTGGTTTAGGAGGAGTTAGCGGCCATACAGACATACGGACAGACAGACAGACGCGGAAAGCGACTTCAATTTATACTATGTAGAGATAGAGAAGAGATAGATATTCAACGTATATGTAACCAAAATACAATTTTTAATTGTTAAAGATAATAACCGAGCTGTAGCATCCATAATCCAACGATTTTCGGCCCTGCACTGATTTATTACGTAAATGAATCAGGTGTAGTTTCGATGTCATCGCATTGATGTCCAAGAACCTCGGCAGTGGTTACATATTTGAGGCGTTTGGGGTTAAGACATTGGGCCCTTGGGGACCGGGAGCTCACCTCATTTTCAAAAATCTTTCAGAGCGCCTGGTTAATGCGACGCGTGACCAAAATGCTGGCGTGTTTCTGGCTCAACGCATAAGCATTGCCATTCAACGTGGTAATGCCGCCAGCATGCTGGGTACGCTGCCAACTGGTAGTGGGCTTGAGCATTTGGATTGTCTTTAGACCTTCAACGGTCTATGGGCAGTCTAACTGTATTTGTAGTTTTAGTTTTAGCTTGTATTTTGTTTAGTTAATAAAGGCGCTTGCCCGGGAAAAAAAACCTCAAAAGTTCAGACATTTATGACATTTTGGCATTGACACAATTGGCCGTCACGGTACGTCCGCCAGATATGAAACATGACGGCATAAGAGAGCGTAATAATGTTTGCATTCACGGCATACGAGTTGGTTTTACTGCCTTAGCCTACCAATAGCTGTTTCACATCAAAAACTACGATTCACTGCCTTTGATCTCAGTTTACATCTTTTTCATTTGTTCGTTATTTAAAATCAACTACAAATATTCATGTAAGTTGTTTCTGTAGTTACTAGTAAAAGTATTGTAAATATTATGTCGTATCGCATTGAACAGCGCGTCTTAGTGGGGGTTTACCAAGCTTTCACTGCATTGTGGCGTCACCCAGCAGAAAATTGTTTGCGTTCTGACCCAGATTATTGGAAGCATTTTATTACTTGTTTGGAATAATGTAAAGTTATGAGAAATGCTGAATTGCGCAGAATATCTTTCTTCTCTTTTAAATATTATTGCAAATAAGTATTCTATTTGAAGTACTGTTTACTAACTCCATCTAGTTTTACTTGATATAATTCAGGAACCGCAAATTCTCCGAATAAAAATTAGTAATTTGTACATGAGTTGCATCTATAGTATCATCATCATCATCATTATCAGCTTTCACTGCACCAAAACAGTGCCCACAAGATGGACAGATGACCTAAAACAGGCCGCAGGGAAAGGCTGGATGCAGGCAGCTTCCAACCGGCTCTTTTGGAGGTCGATGAGGGAGGCCTATATATAGCAGTGGATGTCCTATGGATGAAATGATGATGATGTTCCCACTGCTGGGACACAAGTCTTGTCTCAGAGAGAGAGAGAGAGAGAGAGAGAGAGAGGGAGAGAGACAACGGGCCCTAATCTACCATGCTGGCCCGTGCACGTTGGTGAATGTCATTTGTTTTTGAAATGTTGAGGTTTTTCGACATACCCGATTTATTTGTGATGTTTTTCTTCACAGTTTTTGAGCAATGGCATCGATTTTGCACATAAGCCATTGAAAAATGGTAGAGGATCGAAGCGGGTGTCGTTAGATTGTGAAGCGCACATGCTACCACTCGGCAACCATTCATCATCATCATCATCACCAGCCAATAAATATCCACTGCTGAACAAATGCCTCCCTCTTAGAGAGGGGTGTTGCCATAATCCCCACGCTTAGCAGGTGGCTTGGGGATCGCAGAATGTTCACCGTTTACTAAAAGGACGCTGCTGCCCATCCTCCGGTGGTTCTGAACGCAGTTTTAAGACATACCCGGGTCCAAACCATACCAAACATATAGCATTCAAATCCTTTCAGGTTATATATGAGTGGGAAAAAGTACACACGCTTACGTACAATCTTTCCCACATGAAATTAACAATTTAAAAAACCCGATTTCAAAATTTGTAAAATACTTACGCAACTCCGGTCACTTGAATTACATAATAACCAAATTTTCCAGTTATTTTTATTTAAAAGCCAAACCATAGAACCGATTTTGATGAAATTTCTATGGGACTTATCTAAAAGTAGTATTCTTTGAAATAAAAAAGAATTTTCGAAATCGGTTCATAAATGACAGAGTACTGAGGTAACAAACAAAAAAAAAAACAACTGAATTTAGAACTCCCTTCTTTATGAAGTCGGTTAAAACTAGTATGAATAAAATTGTAGACAGAAGTACTTGAAGAGTTCTTCGTTGGTATACATAAGTTGTACGCAACGAGATACAATATCTATCTATAGAGTCACAAACGTGCCAAAAAATATCCGAACCAAAACTCTTCGCATGCTACGCGTTGTGACGACTTTTTGGTTACTAGTAAGGCAACCGCGATCCGTCTACAACGCTGTCCAATGCCAGTGCTGCGATGGCATAGTAGACTAGCGACGTTGAAAACTATGTAAGTACCATAACGCCCAAATTGGAGTAAGTGTGGCATTGTGAATTATATACTAATGTTTCGACGCTCGGACATTTTTTGACTATTTTCACTTAGAGATTGTGACTCTATATGTATTGTATCTCGATGGTTGTACGGTATAACTTTCCATGGCAATAAGAAACATTTTTATTCCTATCAAAAGTATTTCTGATCAAAGTAAATTATTTACCTATACAAATTTGGGAGGTAATTGAACCTTATTTTTCAAAGATAGGAAAATCATCGCTGGAACATTCCAAATCTTAAATATTTGTTTGTTATTTCTTTTGCACTTGCGAATGAATTGATATTTTTTTGAACCACTTATTTGTAGCTTCAAAGCTCTTTTAACCGACTTCAAAAAAGAAGAATGTTCTTAATTCTTTTAATGTTTCAGAACTCCGTCATTTTATAAACTGACTAGTTGCGCCCCGCGGTTTCACCCGCGTAGTGATGAAAAATGGTGATGATGATGATGAAAAGTAGCCCATGTCACACTCTGGCTTTTGAACTATACCTATGCAAAAAATCAGGTCGATCCGTTGTTCCGTTGCAGCGTGAAAGAGGAACAAACATCCATACATCCATACATCTAAACATCCATACATACAAACTTTCGCGTTTATAATATTATATTATAGTAGGATATGGAAAATTATTTTTCTTTTTTATTTGAAAGGATACACGTTCAGGTTGGTCCCATTGGAATTTCATCAAAATCAGTTAAGTAGATTAAGTAGATTGGTTATTAAATAAAAAAAAACTGGAAAATTTGGTTACTTAGATGACATAATTGTCATCTAAGTAAACTAAATTGAGTATTTTACTAATTTTGAAGTAATTTAGAGGGAAGTACGCAGCGTTGGAGCCGCTTTACAATTTTGTGCCCGTTGCCGTGGAGACCATGGGTTGTTGGGGGACTGAGGCCAAGAAGCTCATTTCGGAGATAGGGCACAGGCTCAAGGAAAAGTGTGGTGACTCCCGCTCCGGCTCGTTCCTGGTGCAAAGGTTGGCCATTGCCATCCAACGCGGTAACGCAGCGAGTGTTTTGGGTACCTTTGCGCCGGGAACGGTCAGGGGTGGATTATTTGAATAGTTATTAGTTTAATTGTAATTTGACTGACATTTTGAATAATAAATTTATTTAGAAGTAATGTTTTAAAATTGATGATTATTTCATCACGTGGTTACACCATTTTCTTTATTTTTCTTTTTAGTAATACTCACTATCCAACCAACAAAACTTCATATTTATAGTGAGTAGATTTATTGTAGAGTATTATATTTTACCAGCCAGGGCCGTCAGTTAGGCAAGTTGCTGCCAATTGTTTTCCATGAAAAAACCATCAGGCATTACAAAATATTTGATATGGTTAAAATAACACTACATCATAAATAACTATAACAACAGCTCTCACGATTGTGTTTATCGGTTGAGACGATCGACCAGTTTCGGAGTCATTAGAACTCCTTCATTAGGGAATACGCGCGCTTCCGGATACGTTCGCCCGCGTATTGGTAAAATGAAAACAAACAAAATCAATAAAAAACAACCCATGAGTGTAAGCCGTTGTTATACTAACTTATAATGAATCCTCACGCGCATTTTGATGAAATAAAACGACATGCATGAAATTTTGTAAAAAATTATCTTTAATCACTTCAAAATTTTCTTTTTTCACTTCACTTTTTTTGTAAATTTTCTACCGATTTCCTTAGACAATCACGCCAAGATAAGCCCGCATCGTTAAACATTTGAGTCTCAAAGCAAGTTAGATCGAGTAAATGAAACGCAAATTGTAATGTCAACACCAATTTCACTTGATACCAGCTATAAAGTCACGCTTGTAGGGCTGGCGAAGGCTGGGCAGGATTTTTTAGGCTAGAGTCATTAAGACACAATTTCTATAGAGTCATAATCTCTCAGTGAAAACAGTCAAAAAACGTCCGAGCGTCATTGTACATACATTGTATCAATTATATATTTCACAGTGCCACATTTAATCCAATTTAGACGTTATGTCGCTTGCATAGTGTTCAACGTTAGTTGTCCGCTATGTCATCGTAGCTCTGGGTTCGCGCGGCGTTGTTGTCGGATCGCGGCTATCTTGTAACTAACCAAAAAGTCTGCGCAATTCGTAGCGGGCATTTTTGTTTCGGGCATTTTTTTGGCACGAGTGTGACTCTATATTTATTGTATCTCGATGGCTACAGTACCAAATGAGATGAGTTTTGGCGCCAACGGGAAAAAAACATGTCGTCTTTAAATTTTTCATCATCATTATCAGCCAGAAGACGTCCACTGCTGAAAATAGGCCTACCCCTTTAACCTCCACACTGAACGACAGACTGCCTTTTGTATCCAGTGGATGCCCAAGTGTTTTTATTTACATGTAAATACCGTAAACAAAAAAGTCATACAAAACTTAAAATACATTAAAAAAAACTGATGGTAAAAATGTTTTTTTCTGTTTATTTTCATCAATGAAAACAGTAGTGTTATGAGTTTAATGTGCATGTCTATTTGTGGCATCCAGTATGTAGCTCCGAAACGGCAGATATTTTTTTTTATTTTTTTTTATTTGCTTAATAGATGACCTGATCGAGACTGTTTTAGATGTTTTGAGTGTTTGACTATAACGCCAACTTTAGGTTTAGTTAATATGTTGTGATAGAAGATATTACGCATACCCTGGAATTAGAACTGTGTGGCTTCCACTGAAGTTACCGAAAAAAAATATGACAAAAAGTGCCACCATCAAATTTTGGAATTTAATGTATAATATTAGATATATTATAGATAATTTCTCTTAAATTGTAAAAAAAATATATTTTGTTTTATGAAACTCACAACCCTACTAGCGCAGCATAATACTTTTACACACATTTCAAACTTCACACATCACAAAATTAGACCTTGACACTTCGGAATAAGGAGCAAGTCGTGCATAAAATGTGGGGTAAAAACTTTAATCGGATTTGCGCGTCCCAAATATTTTGACCTCGTGATAAACATTTTCTTGAAGGGCGCTCGTTGGCGCGGGTATTTGAATGACAAACACACGTAAATGTTGTTTGTTGAGTTGGATGAATATGCGATGCTTTCAGAGTTGAAGGAAGTGTGGGGACAACTTGTGATTGACATATATTTTCAGTAGAATTAACCACAGAAAAGAGAAGTAAATAGAACGGAAATGAGAAGTAAAATCTGTAGCCAGGCATTATGACAGAACCTTGATTGAACATTCTTATTTATGTCAACGCGTCGAACTCCGCATTCAATGAACCTTACCATTTTGGTTTAGGTCTCAAAGTTATTTGTCCGCATCACAGTTGCTAACTGATTTCGAATGACTGACGTTTCGTTTATATGGAGGCGACTGGCTACAAACAATTTCTTACATAATTGCCTTGACAGCCGTTCTAACTTAAGTAATATAAAAAATTCCTTTTCTGTGGAATTAACTGATAAATAAATAAATATTCGGGAAATTTTTGCACACACGGTCATCTGACCCTACACTAAGCAAAGCTTGTGATATGGCTGCCAGAGACTGATATACTTACATATATTATATTCTTAAATACATACTTGAATAAATGCTGACACCCAGATATAGAACAAATACAAATGTTCATCGCATGAATGTTTGTCCTAGGTGAGAATCGAACCCAAGCGTAGAAGGCAGGTACACTACCAACTAGACCAACGGGCTATCTATATTTTATAATTTCGACTGTAACAAACTTTATGACATAAATGGGAAAGTTTATTGTACTTATATACTGTTAGCTGTACTTTTTATAAATTAAATAAAAGGCTTGCGTTTTACATCCACCTCGCTTGAAGTTAAGCAATGATCCGGTCTACGATGGAACACGCTTGTCTAGAAGAAACAAATTCACTTGCGATTTGAAGACACCCAGTTTGTAACTATCGGGGAACACCATTGAGATACAAATGATACAATACATATAGAGATAGAATTCAAAAGTAAGCGTGCCAAAAAAAACCGAACTAAAACTCGGCGCACGCTACGAATTGCGCAGATTTTTTGGTTAGTTACAAGGTAACCGCGATCCGACTACAATGCCACGCGATTCTAACACTATGCAAGCGCCATAATGTCTAAATTGGAGTAAATGTGACTTTAGTTATTTTCATCATAAGTATGTAATTTCTGGCGTGAACAATAAATAGTTATCTATCTATAGGTATTTATTTATCTATCTATATTTGTTTTGGAATAGGCATGATGACTCATATTTGATTTATTACAAATAACTGGCTAAGCGATTAATATACCTAAATACATTACACATAATGAAAAAATAATTTAAATTGGCTGATAAATCTCTGAGATACGAGTGTTTAAAGTTTTAGGTGGGGATAGAGAGGGGATGCTCTATCCCTTTCTCGCAAAGCGTGTGTTAGTATAGCATTTGTATGGCGCAGCTGAGCCGTGACGTCACGGCTCAGTATAGTGCTCTCTTTGTCTAGCATGAAACTCAAATGCTTATATCTTATTTATTTTTGAACTAATTTTAATTTTGTTTTCGGTGATGTGCTCCATTTATGATCAGCTTTTTTATGAGGTAATAAAAAAATATTAGTCATCATGCCTATTTCTTTGTGGGCACATAGAAATTCCATATAGTTACAACTAGAGCTGAGCAGTAAGTATATTTCCAAACCAATAAACAAAAAGGGAGACAAAGTTCTTTTGAAGTAGGTAACTAGTTGTCTATTCTCATCCCTTGGATCATAGGCTCCAGTGAGTCCGTCGCTTGTCATATTATCCGCTGTGACATCAACCCTCATGAAGGGTTCACACTTGACTTATAAACATTGGACCCGTAATGTTATTAATGCGCAAGATTTTATTTAAATATATCTCAGTAAGTTAGAATATTATTAATAGTAGCCTATGTCACATTCCAGCCCTTGAACTATATCCATGAAAAAAATTAGGTCATTCCGTTGCTCTGTTGCTGCGTGAAAGAGGAACAAACAAACCAACAAACTTTTCACATTTATAATATTAGTATGATATCTCATTAAGTTAGAATATTATTACAAGCTTTTACGCTGTGACATCAACCCTCATGAAGGGTTGACACTTGACTTATAAACATTGGACTCGTAATGTTATTAATGCCCAAGATTGTATGTTAGTATGTAAGTATGTATGTATGTATGTATGTATGTATGTATGTATGTATGTATGTATGTATGTATGTAGGGGGAGGCCTATGTTCAGCAGTGGACGTCTTCTGGCTGATGATGATGATGATGATGTATGTATGTATGTGTGGGACAAATCTTGCAACTGTGAAATTTTATATACACGTTTAATTTGGATGGCAATGCATGGTTGGCTAAATGATGTCAGACTAAATTCAATATGGCGGACTACCCAGATGGCGGACACAATTTTCTTATCTACCATCATGATATGGATATCAAATGAAAGGGTTTGCTGAGAAGAATATTCCGGAAAATTTTACACACACGGTCATCTGACCCCAAACTAAGCAAAGCTTGTAATATGGCTGCCAGAGACTGATATACATACATATATAGTTTTAAATACATACTTAAATAGATATTAACAACCAAAATGGAAAGCTTTTTTATAGTTTTTTTTATTACCAAATTTATAGCATCAAATTCAATCGTAGCATTGTAGCTCCCAAACGTCTGGACAAATTGTTATTTAGCTTTTTTTTACTAGTGACTTGATCTAAAATATTCTTAGCTATGTCCCAAGAAAATTCGTTTAGCCATTTGAAGATTTTCAGCTCTTTCATCAGGGTTTTTTTTTGTCTTTAGTGTTATAAATGGTAATAAAGGTTTGTCTTTAGTGAACAACCGTGATAGTTTAAGGCGAGGTTTTCCCACTCATAAGAAACGCCTTTTACTACAGATGACCATAATCCTTCGTTTAATGTATTAAAGTCGCATTTAGCGGAGCAAAATCATGGCGCTTACACAGTCGTGCGTTTCGCTACATCTATTTTTGAGGTTTTTCTCATATTTTTCGAAAAGTATAGCTGTAATGCAAAATTTACCTCACCGGTTTCCTTCATAATTATGAAATCTATATATCAAGATATTGCAGACATAATTTAGTAAACAGGTAATTGAATTAATCCAAAAAAACAGAAATATAAGCGCAAATCAGTTCTACATTGATATATTTTTTCTATCGAGCAAAATATGCTTAATCGTGTTTCCTAGATAAAACATTAAATTTTTTTATGACACCATTTTTATAATTTTAAGCTAACCATAGAGGTATGCACACGTAAACTAGAATGACCATAATTCCTAAAAGTCGGAAAAGAGCGTCTTAAAACAATGTTGAGCTATACCTAAATGCAAAGTAAAAAAAAACAGCAAAGCGTGGACATGATTGTTGCCACTTCTTATCCAGTGGTTTATAAGTTTAAGGGTTGATGTATTGATTGTCGGATCACTCGACATTATCTTTGATCTCTGTGAAATTGGTGTATGTAAAACGATAGCCTTGCGTTTGTTTGCGGAAAATTATGTGGGTGTATCTATTTCATGATTTCAAACCGTCTTAGTGAAAATTAAAGCAAATCGTCATCGCTTTATGGTTGATATTCCGAAAACTCGTACGAAGCGCTTTGATTCCACATTTAATTTTATTATGCGAACTGCTAGTCTGTGGAATGCGCTGCCTGAATGGGTGTTCCCCGATTATAAACCTTCCGAGAAAAATTATCTAACTGATGGTAAGAACCGCATCAAAATCCGTTGTGTTGGTTTAGCGGAGGAGTTAGCGGATATACAGACACTAGACGCGGACATCGACTTTATTTTATACTATGTAGACATAGAGATAGAGATAATAATACATCTAAGGGTCAGTTTATACTAGCGCAGAGTCGAAGCGCATCGAAGCGTCTATCCAAAACTGAACATAACAAATTCAACCTTAATTCCACAGCGTAACGCTCACATTACTTCTGACATTTGAAAAAGACGCGCGCATTCTTCGGAATTCGCGCGTCTGCGCGTGACCAACGCTGATTGGTGTGCGCGCATTCTCGCGCATGTAATGTGAGCGTTACGCTGTGGAGTTAAGGTTGAATTTGTTATGTTCAGTTTTGGATAGACGCTTCGATGCGCTTCGACTCTGCGCTAGTATAAACTGACCCTTACGGATAACGCTAATTGACACATTTAGACATTTTTACATTATAAGCTTGTTTTTCTCTCTGGACTCCACTTTTCCATAACCGGTTTTATGGCACACTAACAAAACTAAATCCAATAAACAGTCATTATTATAGCCAGACTAAAAAGGTTATAAACTAGCCGCAATAAAGTTTATTACTTTAGGTATTCGTTACGTCTGGATAAATCTACTTTTATTGGCAGGCAATATCGAAGTTAGGCATATAAGTTTAGCACATATATTATGCCGCATCATCGCTTTCCATCAGGCGAAATCGCGATCAAACTTTAGTCCGATGTAAAAAAAGTACATTAATAAATTATCTTTAAGAAAACCGACTTCAAAAACCACAAAACACAAACATTCTAAGTTAATATAACAATACAAAGAACAAAATAATATTTTTACACGGATTTTGAAGTCGGGTGGAAACAACAACAAAATAAATATTGACATTTTGAACTTTAAGTTTGATAATAAAATATAGTTCTCGCCCAACTTCAAAATCCGTGTGAAAATATTATTTTGTTCTTTGTAGTGGTATATTAACTTAGTATGTTTGTTTTTGTGTTTTTTTGAAGATGGAAGACTTGGAAGTTGAAGTTGGATGGAGAAGTTTTTTGAAGATGGATGGAGGATGGATGCGGTCGAAGATGGAGCACGTTTGCCCAGTAATAACCTATTAACCCTAGACTTGAACATTCTAAGATTGTAATGCTGACAAGATTGAAATACAGGAGGCAAGGCTACGACTTCATTATGAAAGTATTTATCACTTCAACCGGGTGCCACTGCCAGAAATAACCGTGTTCACATGGCTGCTCTAATTTTTAATTCTCTTCCAGAAGAAGTAGAATATCACCCATATAGGCGTTTTTGTACTTAGTTAAATAAATAAATATTCGGGACATTTTTGCACACACGGTCATCTGACCCCAAACTAAGCAAAGCTTGTGATATGGCTGCCAGAGACTGATATATATACATATATAGGTTTAAATACATACTTAAATAGATATTAACACCCAGATATAGAACAAACACAAATGTTCATCACACAAATGTTTGTCCTAGGTGGGAATCGAACCCACGCCCCCAAGCTCAGAAGGCAGGTTCACTACCAACTCGACCAACGGGCTATAGATAGTTGAAGAAGTTGGTAAAGGAGTGTTTCTATGAAGTGGAAGAATTCCTAAAGAAAATGGCATGTCGTTTTTATTTGTATGATTTGGTTGATAAATTAATAGTTTTTAATTAATTATTTATGCTAATGCTTTTGATATATTTATGAAATAATACATTTTTGCACGCCCTTACCCTTAGGGCACAGACTAGGTAAAGTTACTAAGCCTACGTAGCCCAGACTTGTAGTTACGATTATTTTCAATGGAAACATTTCAGTCAAATGTATGAGGAGCGAGGTGAGGTTGGCAATTTTTGCCACAATATTTTTTGCAACAACAAGACGTAGCGTGGTTTTAAATAATTTTATAGACAATAAAATTATAAGAAGAGCGCAGAAACGTTGACGGATCGCAGGCTTGGTCGGTACTGACGTCTGACGACTGACGTTGACGTGACTCAAATGGTGCCCACTCGGCACTCAGTGGGCGTGTTTTTACATAAGACTTTTTCATCAGATGTTGTGACTGAACACGTTTGCCCTACATTAAATGTCTAGTTAAAGAAAGCATTTGCCTTAATAGATGAACATTTAATATTTTAATTTGTTTACCCATTCGCAAGCAAATAAAAAAAATTACTTTGACTGCCATCGGGTAAGGTGCTTAAAAAACTAGGGACATTACGTCGAATGACCAAACTTATTCTTTGGCGAAGGTAAGCGCCAGCTCTTTGGTCATCACAGACTAGGTAAAGCTACTCCCGTCACATCTAAAGTTGCTAACAGACGCGTGGATATGGTTGACGGTCCGACGTCCAACCAACAAAAGAGAGAGAGTGAGAAAAACATATTTCCTCTTTTTCTCTCCCATTGAACAGACGGCAGTTGAGGTCAACCAAATCCACACATCTGTTAGGGCTTTACGAGTAATAGTACCTATATACTACGAAGTAGGTTATAATCAACTTTCTAGATTAGTTTACATTGTTACAAACGAAACTAACTATATCGCTAAGAATCGCTTCGCATCGCTTAGCCATAATAATGACGCTCACGTAGTACATGCGTTACCGTAAATAACAATAAAACGTCTAATCAGTAAACCCATTGATATTCCTCTGACCGTAATATGTGCCGCAATCTAGATTTCCTGATTTATAGCCAACATCGTGGAAAATAAATAAAATATTGTTTCTCTTGAAGCTAATAAATGTAAGAGATAAATAACACCGCTTTCGGATGGCAATATAATGATTTGGCCGTGTTTCTTTATTTGACGTTATTTGCTATCTATAGCAATATACTCACATTCTTATTTAGGTGGATACCTAAATAAAATGTGAGAAGACTTGTGATATAAGCAAGTATATACTAGCGATAGTGACTGTCCGTCTGTCCATCTGTCCGTTTTCCCGTCTTTCCTACCTTTTGACGGCTGTATCTTTCGAACAATAATAGATAGTTGAAATCTTCACTGAATATAAATATAAATAAATAATAAATAATATTTGAGCATTAGATTCGTATGCATGTTGTGTTTGCACTTAAAAGGATGTTCAGCCTATCATGCATTGTATTCTTTAGCTATTGTCACATCTAAATGCTGCAACATCCGGTATGCAAACCAATTAAAAAAAAAAAAAATAATTGGGACATTTTCGCACACACGTTCATCTGACCCCAAACTAAGCAAAGCTTGTGATATGGCTGCCAGAGACTGATATACATACATATATAGTTTTAAATACATACTTAAATAGATATTAACAACCAGATATAGAACAAACACAAATGTTCATCACATAAATGTTTGTCCTACGTGGGAATCGAACCCACGCCCTCAGACTCAGAAGGTAGGTTCACTACCAACTATGAAATAATTATAAAGTAAAAAAATAATAAACCGGCAAAGTGCGAGTCAGGCTCGCGCTCTGAGGGCCACCACCACAAAATACAATAATTAGCAATTAAAAAAACCGACTTCACAATTAGCAAAATATGACAATTCGATTCGGTGAAATTATAAGGTCGAGGTTTAAAGAGGTTCACTGCCACATTCACTATACACACCGTTGCAGACGATGCATAGTAGGCACTTGCTACTTCTACTTGTTACTTTTACTGCGCATCGTCTGCAAGCGCCTTCGTGTATAAATCCATGTCTACGCTAGTAACCTCCAAGCTAGATCTGTCTGGCAACCGTTTCTAGTTTTGGCATATTGTGGCTATATACATCACAGAATTCAGATTTTACTCGTAGGTACAACAGCTTCTGGCACTACGCCAAGAAGAGAATACTTTCGAGGCTATAAAATACCTAAGGTTACGTAATTGTGGTAAAGTTTTATGTATAACTGGAAGGTGATTTAGAGGGGTTGTGTTTAATGTGATAACTTTGGATGTTATATGGTTATTTGGTAAGACCAGATTAAAAATAATTTTGAGAACTTATTAATATTTTGTGTTAGTTTTTAATACCATTACAATTAATTAATAAATTATAAATAACTAGTAGGCCGCCCCGGCTTCGCATGGGCGAAGCCGGAATATATAGCCTATGTCAACCGGGGATAGTGCAGCTTCCCAACAGTGAAATAATTTTTCAAATCGGTTCAGTAGTTTCGGAGCCTATTCAATGCAAACAAACAAACAAACAATCAAATCTTTCCTCTTTATAATATTAGTATAGATATACAAACTATAACGAATATCAAATAAAATTCGATCAACTGTCCTATATGGCAAAAGACAATTATACTCAGTGAACGGTATTGAAATAAAAATATGTAAAATGAATTTCGATCAAATTGGACGCACCCTTTTTCATCACTACCTATGAGAAATAGAAAAAAAAAAACTACGAGTAGCTAAATACTCGAAACTAGTATGTTTAGACATTGGATTAAAAGTGTAAATAAAACACAAATAATTATGAAAAAAATAATTAACATTTTATATGGAGAGTTAGTATTATATTAGAAACACTTTGCTAACCAAATCTTAAAAATGAGTTTAGCACCATAGAAAAATTCATGTCAGTGATTAAAAAAAAATGCATTTAACCTTCCCGCAGCTTCAACCTAACTACGCTAATCTTTCAGAAGCACGAACGCGGACCAATCAGAAGATAGAAAGATCAAACTCCCATAGGAGCAAACTTGAATTAGGTACCCGCTATCCTCTAAAGCCAATTTCCAATAGGTGTTATGAAAAATGTTTTCTTTCACCTTGTATTATAGAAGAAAGCATTGAAATATAAAAGACTTACAAATGTAAGCAAATATTCTGTACGTAAAAATATTATTCTGAAACGTGCCAAAATATTAACCCTATCAAGTAGATCATATCATAACGAACCTAATTTTCCCTTCAACCCTTTCAAAATTGCCCTTATGGAGCACACGAGAGGTGCGTAACATTTTCTTTTCCACTGGGAATACCCACAATCTAATGCACAATTAACGACAACGACACGACAAACGAAGAGAAGGCAATGCGACGACAATGCGTTAGACTGTAGATGTTCGTGTTGCTTCCAAAACTCCATAGAAGTTTTAGTAAAGTCTCAACTAATATACTAGGGCATGATTTTGACTTGACAGAGGCTTACTTTGCTTGACTCTGACTGTGACTTGCGACATGTTAGACGGTATTTCATCAAACTTGATAAAAATGTAATGCTTGGTATTGACGTCGATTCTGTCATACTGCTCACTAAACTAAATCAATCTGACCGGACTACAATTATCTGCCTCTCTTTTCATTTTAATATAGGTATGAGAGAAGAATGGCAACAATTTCAGAGCTGTAAAATTTAGTTTAGTTTAGTTTGTATATTTATTCTGATGTACTCACATCAAAATCGATGCCACTGACAAATGCACAGGAATGCGCGACGCTAAATTCCATACAGAGAAGAAAAAAAATAATTAAAATTGGCCCTACTTTACATGGCTGAATACTGAATACCTTTGACATGACATGCCGTTGTCGCCTATTGTAAATGAGCCACCAAGACTCGTTCCAATAACACTTCTAATAACTTAATCATGCCCCTTAGTCAAACATGTCATGAAAATGGGTCAAATTATTCGCGTCGGCTGCCAAAATCGATATTCTATCTATATGAGTCTTAATTAAAGCCTGCGTTATTAATTTCGGTCTCTGTGTTTTCAATATTCGGTGCCTTATCTAGATTTGAAGTTTTGATTTACAACGATGGTGTTTAGTGGAGTTTGAGATAGTTCAGAGCCCTATTATTGCAGTGCCCTCTCGTATCCGCTATCTGATATGAATTTTAGGTTTGATCATCATCATCATCAATTCAGCTATAGGATTTCTACTGCTGGACATAGGCCTGCCCCATCGATCTCCAAAAGGGCTGGTTGGAAGTGGTCTGCATCCTGCGTTTTCATGTGGTCTGTTTTAGGTCGTCTGTCCATCTTGTGGGTGGACGTCCTACGCTGCGCTCACCGGTCAGTCTCCATTCGAGAACCTTTTGGCTCCACTGGCCATCTGTTCTACGTGCTATATGCCCTGCTCATTGCCACTTCAACTTGCTAATTCGGTGGGCTATGTCGGTAACTTTCGTCGGGATCTTCTCATTTCTGATTCGATCTCGTAGAGAAACTCCGAGCATACCTATCCCTCTCTATAGCTCGTTGTGCGACTTTGAGCTTGCTAATGAGGCCTATATCGAGAGACTACGTTTCTGTGCCGTACGTCGTCAGTTAAGTTCGATACTGAATGAAAATTGTAGTGAAAATAATTATTTATCGGACTGTCAAGGATACCGCGAGCAAAGATCAAAGGAAAGAAAATATTTCAGAAGAGAGACATGGCTTTGACGAATTTATTTTGGTACTCTCTAAACTCAATTGCAGATTTTAATATTGATACAAATAAAATTGATTCCCATAAAATGAACTCATGTTTGTGAATGCCATAATAATAAAATAATATCTTTGTACTTTTGAGGTTCATAGACTCATAGATTCATACCCACCGATTTCTATATGCCGTTTCCCTTTACCAATTTTGAGAGATGGCATCGAATCTGTACATTAAGTCATTAGTGTAATTTATATTTACGCTTAACTAAATAAAAATGATATACAAGTACTAACTAGTATAGTTCATACAAGTTCAAATTAGTATAGTAGTTATGTAGTTACCTGGGAATGAATCGAATCTCGAAAATTTCAATACTGAGAGTAAAATAATTTAGTAAACTAAACCCCTCTTTAAACTTTTACAGCAGTTCTCACCAGTGTACTGAAAAAGAACCGTGAACAGAACTTAACGTTCCAATCCATAATTCATAATAGTAATAAATAATCCATATAATTTCACATATTTCACACACCCTAAAATGGACGTAATCAGGGTATGAATTCAAGAGATTGTTATTTATGAAATTTTAAATGTATTTAAACGTCTTTCACTAGGTACGTACTAGTTAAAACAAAAGGTTTATTTTTAATCTGCAATGCTGATATGCTAATAAAAAATCAATTGAAGAAAAAAAGCATTTTTATTTCTCATCAATATTAGATCTAAACACTGTTTAAACTATCACAGTTTTTCACTATAGTTATATGATAATTAACGGGATATTTACCGCGATAAGGTTGTGGATCGGCTCCAACCTCCGACCAACAACCCGCATTCTACAGTCTTACCGTGAACATGGTGCATGTAACTACATCGAAACGCCGGGAGCTCCACCCACAACCTTATCACGGTATATATTCGTTATTAATCATAAATGACTGCAATATTAGATTAATACAATTCTGTACAGTTTTTGTAGTGTTAGCTTAGCTTGTAGTTTGTTTAGTTCGCACTTGCCCTATTAAAAACAGCAATCGTAATTAATTTTTAGAACAAATAAACGCCTTCATCGTCGTTACATGTAGAAACTTGAACTAAAAATTTAAAAAATTACAGTTAAAACAGAGACTGAAAGTCCTCATCAACACTTGCTGAAGAGAACCACAAACCAATACGTCATCTAAGTATATATTTATGGGTTTTGTAGATTTTTTCAAAGAGCGCTGATTCAATTTCGATAAAATTTATATGGACCTGGATTATGCTTCTGAAGTATGGCCTATCAAACAAAAAAGGAATCATCAAAATCAATTCGTAGTTGGTGGAGTAAACGCTTAATAACATACAAAAAAAAACATAGTCGATAACCTTTCGTCGGTAAAAAAATACAGATAATATTGTTGAAAGGTATTTAATTGTGAGATTTGGGTACTCCCATGCCCCCTAAATACGTCTGCACTTCCAAAGAAACTTTTAGTAATAAATCGATGGGTTTCGTTTCGTAATTTCCGCTATTGCCTCATGTTTCTGGGCTCCTGGTAACTTGTCGGAAGTAATATATTTTTGTACAATTTATAGAAGTTGCATGGCTACTTTTTCTAACTTAATATCTCTCTGGGGTAAATTTTTTCTAGTGTATGAGATTTTGAGTAGTTAGTAATTTGCCTGTTCTTATTTTAGTCCTATTTAGGGTTCCGTACCCATAGGATAAAAAAACGAGACTATTACTAAGCCTACGATGTCTACCTGTCCGTCCGTCTGTCCTACCTATTAACGGCTGTATATTTCGAACCGTAATAGATAGCCATTTGAAATTTCCACAGAATATATAATGTTACGGCGGATTAACTAAAAAATTATAAAAAAGTTAGGTGCATACAGCAAACGTATATTTTTTACTTATTTTTGTATTAGGTCTAATTTAAAAACGGTAATACGTACAAGCGTCGAACTTAGGCATGATTGTAGTACATACTCTAAAATATTACAACAAATAATAAATAACGGTCAAGTGCGAGTCGATGACAAATTCCAGTTCATCACAAAGTTAGAACTGGTAGGTAATTACCTGGATGACCTCCTGATTATTCCAGCGAATCGAAATGCAACATTTTTCTAATTTTGAAGTCGTTTTTTTTAATAGATAATTATTGTATTTTGTGGTGGTACGGAACCCTTAATGCGCGAGCCCGACTCGCACTTGGCCGGTTTTATTTAATGAGTATGACGTCTCTTGGTAAAACCTTATTGTACTTCGTATTGTATGTCGAACACAAATGGTCTAACAGCAACCAGATACATGATACATGATACGTGGTCAGAATTTACGATGTTCATTTAGATTTTTTACAATGGTATTGCAAATCATTGGCATTAATTACCTAAGCCGGAAACCAATTATAGGATGCGGCAGACAGACGCAACATAAAGGTATCTAGATAATGAATGTACATTGAGTTGTGCAAACTATTGGACGTAAGTCGTGGACGTAACCTTGGACTGACCTTGAGCGTTCGGACGTCCGACAGAAATCTGGTGCGCCAGTTGTTTTTGTCAGCCATTGTTGTCTTTTGAAAGACTGTGCACACTTATCAGTCGCGTCCGTCAGTCGCGTCCGTCAGTCGCGTCCGTCAGCCGCGTCCATCAGCTGCGTCCGATAGTTTGTTTCCAGCTTTAGAGCATGGTGTTTCCCAATGCAAATTTTCCTACACAGTCATCTCTTTATCAAAAGAAAAGTGATTTGCTGCTGCGTTTCAAGGTAGGAATCTCTACATAGTATAAATTGAAGTCGCTTTCCGCGTCTGTCTGTCTGTCTGTATGTCTATATGGCCGCTAACTCCTCCTAAACCACGCAACGGATTTTGATGCGGTTTTCACCATCAGTTAGATACATTTTCAAGGAAGGTTTATATGTATAACTAGCGATCCGCCCCGGCTTCGCACGGAAATTACACCCGTGCGAAGCCGGGCGGGCGGGTCGCTAGTATAATATATTATGTAGAATAGCAGTCCAATAGGTTTTTACTACCATTCATTATGCTCTATTTATATTACGAAGCACGTACTGAATGCACTAATTATTTTTAACGTTCTGTAACTTTAGGGTTCCGTACCCAAAGGTTAAAAACGGGGCCCTATTTCTAAGCCTATGCTGTCTGTCTGTCTGTCCGTTTGTCCGCCTGTCCGTGCTACCTTTAAACGGCTGTATCTTTCGAACCATAACAGATAGCCAGTTAAAATGTTCACAGAATTATGTAATGTTTAGGCAGGAATAAAAAAAAAAAACGTAACAAATATAACCCAAACATCATTTTTTTTTAAAATAATGCGTATTAGTCCGCGTGTGGCCACCAACTCGCTTTTTTGTAATTGCTCTAATATAAAAACGGTAATACGTACGACAAGCTTCAAACTTGGCATGATTATAGTACACACTCTGAAGTATACCAACAAATAATATATAATGGCCAAGTGTGAGTCGGTGACAAATTTCTGTTCATTGACAAGTTATAACTGGTAATATGGTTACTTTTACGACCTTGTCATTTCTTTCTACGACTCAAAATGCCACATGTTATTAATTTTGAAAGCGGGTTCTTAAAAACACTGTTTTAAACTATCACGGTTGTTCACTAAAGTTATATGGTTCCGCAACCTTACCACGGTAAATATCTCGTAAATAATAATCATATAACTTCGATTTTTTTGAAATTAATAAATAGGTAAATCAATAAGATAATTATCGTATTTTGTGCTGGTACGGAACCCTCAGTGCGCGAGCCCGATTCACACTTGGCCAGTTTACTGGGAATGCGCTGTGAAGTAGTTTAGCCGGAAAAAGAGACGGATATGAAAATGATTAAGATCGTGTTATTTATTATATTACCTACTAGTATTATAAACGTGAAAGTTTGTATGTATAGATGTATGGATGTTTGTTCCTCTTTCACGCTGCAACGGAACAACGGATCGACCTGATTTTTTTGCATGGGTATAGTTCAAGAGCCAGAGAGTGACATAGGCTACTTTTCATAATCTTCATCACAATTTTTATCACTACGCAGGTGAAACCGCGGGGCGCAGCTAGTATATCAATAAAAAAATATCCTAGCAACGTTCATTAATTTGTGACTGTATAGAATAGTTTTATTAACTGTTGTTAAAAAAAAAAGTCGACCACCAAACGTCTGAACGAGCTAAACTAGCAGTAGCGGGCAGCAGTAGCAGTTGAACGCAGGTCCGCGCGTTTAGTAACATGTACATTACTGTATCAACACAATTCCGTACGCTGCGTACGCTCCGATTCCAACCCAGTGGACGCGTACCATAAAACGTTATCTGAAATAGCTTCCGGATTAAACAGAATCGAAATAGTTTTACGCCAGATAGCTACCATCTCTAACAATGGTGCTTACATAACAGTTCAATAAAAACATTATTCCTTGTATGAATGATGCATTACCCATTGTTTGTTGTGACGGTATGTTGCGTGTCATTGGAACAGCTAGTACTTAGGCATTGTTGTTACTATGTGATAAGTAGTTATTTTACGCACAGCGCGCAACGCGTTTTTTTGTTTTTTTAGTAGTTATTTTAAACTTTTTCTTTCTTTCTTTCTTTTCTTTTTCACTTCTTAGTGATTTGCAGGTTGCGTTTCTTAAATAGGACGAGCGAGACACAACAAAAAAAACTTGTTTTTTTTTAAAATTGGAAATATTAATATTATTTGGTTCTTTTTAGTGCCACAATGTTTGCGTTAAGTGATTTTTTCAAGTCGGTTTTTTTAAAGATAATTTATTTTTGTTCCTAAAAGGTATTTTTTTCTATGAGCTTGTCGTATACAAATTTTCCTACCATGAAAAGTAGCCCTGTATTGTATTTATGTTGACCCAAAAAAGGTCTCACAGTAAAAAAAAAGGAAGTGCATTAGCTGTAAATGAAAGAATATCTAAGAGAGAATAAGCCAATTTAAAAGGATGTTATATTTACTTAAAACAACATAGATTATCTAAAAAAAACTGCCGCCTTAAAGGTGTCGTGAGTTACTCTCATATTTCTTTACAACGGCCTAAAAGTAAAACATTCAGTTTTCTTACACAAGAAACATAAAAGACTTCCTTACAGTTCTTCTGCAAACGTATTTCCTCTTTCCTTTTTTTGTGCCGGTTATTTTATTACGCAAATCGCGCCTTGTGTGCCAAAAATATGGCTACATTTTTTCTCTTTATGGTGTGAGATAAATTTGCCTTATTAGCTGTAGGAATGTGATAGACGCCCTGGAAACATCCAGGGAAATTATATGGCAGCAATTATATATTATAGAGTGCTATGCTTAGAGTTTCTTTGCGCGATAAAATCCGGTACGTGGATATTCGCCACAGAACCAGAATCACCACACAGCTATTAAAATGTACAAGTTGAAGTGGCAATGGGCAGGAGCAGGACACATCGTTTGAAGAACAAATAACCAATGGGGAAGAAAAGTTTCTTAACCGGAAAACGCAGCGTAGGTAGGCCTCAACCCGATGGATCTACGAAATCGTGAGAGTCGCGGGCATCCAGTAGATGCGGATGGTGGGCTGTCTTTCAGTGTGGTGATCTAAAAGGGAGGCCTATGTTCAGCAGTGGACATCTTCTGGCTGATGATGATGATGAATTTTATATTCATCGACATCATAATCAGCCTTAGTCCATAGGCATTCATAGGGCTTCATAGGTCTATTCCAAGGAATGTCACTTCGCCTAATAAATAGGCTTAGTGAAAAATAAAATAAGCATTCAAAGATTTTGCAGGCCGCTTCCAACCGCCCCTTTTGGAGATCGATGGGGAGGGCTATGTCCAGCAGTGGACATCCTATAGCTGAAATTATGACGAGCACTCAAATTTGAACAACCTGCCGGCTTCCTTGTTTCTTGAAAGATATAATGTGGGACTTTTCAAAGTCAGAGTGAATAGGTATCTTCTAAGTCTGCGTGGCGTGCTCTATTTTCGACCACATCGTCACTTGGTGGTCAAACGAGAGATTATTCGCGTTAAAAAAAAAACTCTATTTAACAAATACGTATAAAAAAATTACAAAACCCTAATTTTAGGTACACACGTTGTGTTTTAGCCCATAACAATCGGCAAAGGTCAGCACAAAAACTCTTCAAACATAATAACGCTCATCTTATGTGAGAATGGACCACAAATCATCTTCCTGTGACGTAAATTGTACAACATAATGTTCGAAACAGTATGAAAGCTAATGCACAAAAAATATTTAAGTTTGAAAAATCTAAACAGGGTCGGTGTCCATAGGCGTGCAAGGTTGGTAATGTTGGGGAGATAGAGTCGGTCGAAACGGCGTCGCTTTCATGATGGTTGGTGTCTTTCCCGCTAGATGGCTCTGTCAGTGTTATTTACAATTGAAAAGTTCCACTATCCACCTTCTATATATTATGTAGTTTATTAATTATGTAGGTATATAGTATGTTGTCTATATTATATAGTCTATGTATATGTATGATGTGTGTATATATAAGTATGTTATATTTATTTGTAGTCTATTGATTGTTTGTTGTTATTTGCATATTTTGCAAAATGCATATTTTTTTTTAGTTAAGGCCACATTTTTTTTGTATATTTCCTTTCCGTGCACGGTTGCCTGGAGCAGATCGCTTTAAGCAATAAGGCCGCCTCTTAAAACCCTAGATAATATTTTTATTGTAATGTTTATGTTATTCTTGTTTTGTGGTATTTTAATAAAGAGTTATTGTATTGTATTGTATCTGAATCCCCACAAAAAACTTTAAACGCTTATATATATCCCAGAAATTTATCAGCCAATTGAAATATGTTTAAGAATGTGTAATGTATCTAATTATATCCTTCGCTAAGCCTGATATTTGTAGTAAATGAAACACCAGTCAACTAGCCTACTCTGACAGTTCTACGCTGTAATGCATCAAGAGGCATTAAGAATCGGAAACCCAGTTAAACTTTGTATGAACTTAAGCTACTGTCATAACTAAGTAGCGCATGAAAGTTGAATGTTTCGGGAAACGGCGAGAATATCCACTGATTCAGTGCCAAAAGAATAATTTACACACGTCCGACCCCATTCCTTTACGAACGAGTGCCTAATGCCTTTACACTTATATTTTGCTTTGATTGCTTCCGTATTTTCTAGAAAATCTGTTTTCTTGCGTACATTTTGTGTGTTAAATATTTAAAAAATGTGTGGTCTAAATAGTAATTATTCAATTTGTTCAAAATTATTCAATGTTATGTTTTTAAATTATTTTTTATTATGGTATCATGACAAGTGTTTTTCACATCCCCCGTCTATTCTGTTAGGTAAATTCTTTCCATCTGATGGTTGCCTGGAAGAGATTTCTTTTAGAGTTAATGGCACTGGAGGCAGCTTATAGGTGTTTTTAAATGCAATAAATTTTTTGGTGTCCCAAAAAATAAAAAAAAATAATCAAAAACGTTTATTGATATTCATTAAAGGGCTATATGTACATAAAGATCTTAAGTAGGTAGTTATATGTATACAAATATTTTAAGAAGAGAGGTGAGAATAAACAAATTATAATATATATTTTTGGTGTGCCCCATAATATGTAACAAAAAATTAAAATTATCTCGAAGAATTGAGATGAAACTTAAGTAATTCCGAATCAAGTCAAATTTAACAGTCTGTTTAATCGTTTATTAATATTAATCACAGATGCCTTGATCTTTATTCAATAAACCAAATCATTGAGGATTCATGGAGTTGGCCCTTCGTTAACTCCTGTTAATGAATGATATCGATTGGTTTGCTTGCCCTTTAGCTCGTTAATTTTTCGTTGTGCTGAGATTATTGGATCTCAAGTAAGTAAGGATAGCGCGTTAGGTAAGTGCCGGTGATAAGATAAGAGTTAGGCCGTCGAAAATTGCCATAGTGACATGCAGTGCCATCATTTTTTTTTTTTTTTTTTTTTTATAGGCTTGCGGTTGGCTGCCAACTCGCCTGATGTTAAGCGATGATGCGGCCTACGATGGAGCACGCTTGCCTAGAAGATTTTATATAAAATATTGGGTGTAAAGGAAACGCTCTCTAAGCCGAAATGCTGTTATTGTTGTTTTCATCATCAACATTATCAGCCTGTCATGTTCCCACTGCTGGGACTAGGGCCCCAATTCTACTTAACCAGTTGTTTTTAAATTGTTAATGAATTGCGTCTAAAATTACACATAGAGTACATGATCTCCTCAGTGACCGGCAATACGGATTCTGCCGAAACCGGTCCACCAGGGATCTTCTAGCGCATGCTACACACATCTGGGGGGGGGGGGGGGGGCGGCATCGAGAAATATGGAGAGGCGCTCGCCGTTTCTCTCGACATCTCCAAGGCTTTCGACAGGGTCTGGCATGACGGCCTTATTAGCAAGCTCTCCTCGTTTGGCTTGTCCGCTGGTTTCATTACGTGGATATCGGACTTCCTGAAGGATAGATCGATTCGAGTTGTCATTGATCGAATGGCAATTAATGCCGGTGTTCTCCAGGGGTCGGTGCTCTCTCTATCACTATTTCTGCTGCACATCAATGATCTGCTAAAGCCCGATACCTTTGGGTACGCAGACGACAGCACAGTAGTAGAGAGCTATACATCTAACGCACGAACCAGCGGACCTCAAATCCAGTCTCTCAGAGAGGCCATGGTCGAGCGCATGAACTTGTCTCAGAATAGGGCGATGCCAACCTGGTCAAGTTCAATGCAAGACCCAGACGTGTTTGTTCTCCGCAAAAAGGACGCCGTTCCAAATGGCTCCTACTTTCCGGAATGTATCCATTCCGATAACTGACCAGCTTGAACTTTTGGGCGTTGCTCTGTCTCCTACTCTCAACTTTGGCTCCTATATTAAAAACAAGGCTCAAATGGCTGCCAAAAAGCTGGGTATCCTATCGAAGGTGCGACGGTACTTCACGTCGGAACAGTTGCTTTCACTCTACCAGGCACAAGTTCGGTCGTGTATGGAGTACTGCTCTCACCTTTGGGATGGATCAGCTAAGTACCAGCTTGGGGCATTGGAGTCTATTGAGAAACGTGCCAAGAGGCTCATCAGCAACGAATCCCTGGTTCAGACTAAGCTTCTTAGTCTTGAGCATCGGCGCAAGGTTGCTAGTCTATCGGTTTCTTATCGGATATTTTCGGAGAGTGTGCTAAGGATCTGCATGATTTGATTCCCTCCTGCCCATTTTTCTGCCGAACTGCTAGTCTGTGGAATTCGCTGCCTGAGTGGGTGTTCCCCGATAGTTACAATCTGGGTGTCTTCAAGTCGAGAGTGAATAGGTTTCTACTAGGCAAGCGTGCTCCATCGTAGGCCGCATCATCGCTTAACATCAGGCGAGTTGGCGGCCAAGCGCAAGCATATTTATAATTTAAAAAAAAATGTGTTTTCCTTCACCATTGTTTAGGGATGGTATCGAAACTACACGTCATTTATTTAAGTACTAAATAAGTGATTGGTGCTGAGCCGAGGATCGAATTGGCGTCAGATTTTAAAGTGCACAAGCTCCACCATCGCTAATATTGGAAACGAATTGATATCTTATTCCTTCGCAATGGAATGTCAATTCCCACTAGGCACACCACTAGGCTACCACTAGGCTGCCACTAGGCTGCCACTAGGCTAACACTAGGCTGCCACTAGGCTGCCACTAGGCTGCCACTACGCTGCCACTGGGCTGCCACTAGGCTTTATGCACTAGGCACTCAGGTATCGTTCTTTCAACGCAAGACATCGTGTGGCCTGGCCTCAAGACCTACATGAATACCAGGTCACCCGACGGTTGCTATAATGGATTTCCTATAACATTTTACTGCTCAATAACCCTAGAAATTAAATCCGTAGCAGATATTAATAAAAACATACGACTAGGCATTAAATTTATAACCTAAAGCAGATTTTACTCGTAGATACGCGATATTGATGCTTTTATTATTGCAGGTTATGGTGTGTTCATAATTTTAGCTGACTTCAAAAGGAAGATAAGAAATAAATGGGCAAAAGAGTGTCAAAAATAGCAATATGGAAGGGATCCGAAGCTAAATCCATATTTGTGGTGTGGTTTCATATATCAGAAATTGAAATTCTAAGGGATTTTATTAACTACTAGCTGACCTGACAGACGTTGTCCTGTCTTAGAACTGTCAAACACGCAAAGTTAAAATTGTAATTTTTATTTTTTTACACCTTGAGTTACATTATTGGAGTTTTAGTAAGGATCCCTATTTTTTTGAAAACATAATATAGCCTATGTTACCCGGGAATAGTGTAGCTTCCCAACAGTGAAATAATTTTTCAAATTGGTTCAGTAGTTTCGGAGCCTATTCAATGCAAACAAACAAACAAACAATCAAATCTTTCCTCTTTATAATATGAGTATAGATATACTAACATTATTAACTAAATGCGCCCTGCAGTTTGCAACCGCTAACATAAAGGAGCATGTTTTTTTAATTACTCATTTCTAGGAGCCTATGTGTTTATGTTGTTTGTTGTATTTTTTGTTTTGTATTGTTTTTATTTAATTGTATTAATATGTATTTGATTTAATTTGGTATTAAATCTTGGTATTATTTATTCTCTTTATTTTAAATTATGTATAATTATGGTAGGTTAAAACCAAAATTAATGGATTTGAATTTGACCTAACTAAAATAGTTAGCAAAAAACCAGGCTTAATACAAACGCGGTAATTCGCCCTCGGAAAATAAGTACTTACAAAACTAGTTCCCCACTGAGCTGTCGAGGCCAGTTGAATAAAGTTTCTCTAATTCGTTGCTAGTGTTAATTCGTCTGAACAAATGAACGCCTTTTATTTGCCCTCGTGTTTATACAGGCTTGGTTTTATGTATATTGTAAAAGTACCTTTAATACGAAAGCACTTGTGTAGTTAATATTTAAAAGCGTTTTGTTTCGGTGTTAGAATTTGAGTACAAAGGGTTTTGGGTAGTACTTGAGATTCGTAGATCAAAGGTCTTCTTTATAGTGCTAAAATATTTACATGAGTACGTATTTTCAATTGAGTAATACTATACCACCTCGCCTAATATCAATTTCAATTAGCTCAGTGAAGAAAAATCGCCTGCTTTTGTGTAAAATTTATTGAAGTAGTTTTAATACATCATTACTTCATCATCATCATCATCATCATCAGCCAGAAGACGTCCACTGCTAAACATAGGCCTTTTCCTTTAACCTCTCCACACTGAACGACAGCCTGCCTTTTGCATCCACTGGATGCCAGCGACTCTCACTATGTCGTCAGTCCATCTAGATCTAGTACACTTTGTGATGATGATTAGGTATAGATTTAAGCAGCTTTGAGGCAAAATTGTTGCGCGTAGATATACGCAGCTTTTAATTTTGGTCTTACCTACTGAGTTTTAGACTAAAGAGAAAAAGCTACTCCATAGTTTTTCTACCCATAATGCTCGTAATCTATACTAATATTATAAAGAGGAAAGATTTGATTGTTTGTTTGTTTGCATTGAATAGGCTCCGAAACTACTGAACCGATTTGAAATATTCTTTCACTGCTGGGAAGCTACGCTATCCCCGGGTGACATAGGCTATAATCTATACCCGTGCGAAGCTGGGGCGGACCGCTAGTATGTCATAAAGTGTTTTATGATCAAGCGTGACCATTTCGCTATTTTTTCCACTTATTTTACTTAAAAGGGATGCGTAGATAGTAGGCGGACGACTTTTTTCGAACATCACGACCTGATAGCCATCTCAAGCGCAGAAATTGTATGCCGAAAAATTACATATCTAAGTAGGTACAGTGGCTCCAAAGTATTCCTACCTGCCATGCATACGAGCGAGTATAGGCGGCAAATTGCCATTTTGCGCATTGGGCGCGCGTGGCAGACGGGTTTTGTTTACTATCTGTCGTATAAATTAGAAATAAGATCGAACGATGTTTCAGCTTACAATAAAGGCAAATAGAAAACAGATTACGATCGACCTGCGCCCGGCCGCTTGCCGCATGCGGACCTATGCTATCAGCGACCGGCCGCAGGTCGCTGTACCTCTAAGGGGGTAATCGACAGTTATCATAATAGTAAGTCGTGTGTTAGTTATCGAACGTTTGTGACTAGTAAATTAAAATATATATATTTTTTATTCTTTCCAGATAACTACACCCTGCTATGACTTGAAACCATTGTTCCACCATGACGTGCCCGTTCCGGCGTGCATCCTCTCAGCATCAGTTCGCTAATGGAGCCAGTTCTGGAGCAAAGAAGCCGGAGTTCAGGTCGAGGCAGTCTTCCTTCCACCTGCCGGGTCCTGAGGAGGATGAGGAGAGGAATACTCTGACGTTGAAGAATCTGAGTGAGGCGTTGCAGCTGCTCACTGCGCCTTCGGTGAGTTTGATAGCCTCGTTGGTACAGTTGGTAGTGAACCTGCTTTATGCGTGTCCAGCACTGCACGTTCTATGGCTAAAATGACGATGATGGTTATGATGACAATGTTTTTGTGTTAAGTGGTTCAATGGCATAGTGAAAAAATGTATGCAGACATTTGAACATGACGATAATTATTACTAAGGCATTTCTCCCTTGTTCCTTCTAAATACTTCGTATTTAGTCTCATAGTATTAGATTTGTAGAATCAGGGCCCAGGTGAGTTGTAGTCAAACGCTAGCCCTTTTCGTCATAAAAAACATTTACATTTTGCGGCGAAAACCTAAGCTACTATGAAAAATAGTGGTGAAAACTAGTATGTTAATAGTGGTGGTCAAGTGCTGTGCTATTTGAAAAGGATTGTAAATCCAGAGCGAAATTTCTAGTTGACTTTTTCATTTATTTTACCGATCAATATAAGGAAAATGAAATTGTCGAAGCAACCTTCGTTGACGTTAAAAGGCTTCCCGCAAATGAAAACTGACGGCTCCGTCGCGAGCAAGGTAAACTATTTAAAAATTGCTTCATTTAAGGCGAGGTTTTCCCACTTTTAAGCAACGTTTATTACTCACTTGTGTAGTTCTGCTGACTACCGTAACCACGCATAGATGGCTCTGGACGGCGCTGGACGGCGCTGGACACTACAGTTACCAAGGCGTCGCGCACGGTGGTGACAAAATCGCCTTATCCTGTTTTTTCTTGAACAACTACGCATATGAAACTATTTTCTATCCTATTCTACTTGAACTAAGGTACAAATGTTGATAGAGCAATCCTGCCAGAGTTCAAGGTTTATGCTTTAAAAAAAAAATCGGCCGTACGAAAGTGACAGTGTGTGGGCTCCGACTTCTCCGGTGTCAGAGCGCCGTGAGGGGCCGCAAATGCAAATGATTACTACAGATGAACATGAGGCTTGGTTTATTGTATTAAAATCGCATTTAGCGGAGCAAAATCATACACACAGTTGTGCGTTTCGTTAATTAAATTTTTCAGGTTTTTATCATATTTTTCGAAAAGTATAGCTGTAATGTAAAATGTAACTTTGCGGTTTCCTTCATAATTATGAACTCTAAATATCAAGATATCGCAGTCATGATTTATTAAATAGGTATTTGAATTAATAAAAAAAACAGGGAGAAGAGCGCAAATCAGTGTTACTTAAAAAAAAAATTAACGAGCGAAATGTCCTTAATCGTGATTCGGTGTTTTGGAATCACGAATAAATCCTAGATAAACCATTAAATTTTGATATGACTCCATTTTTATAATTTTATCTTACTATGGAAGTAGACACACTTAAACTAGAATGACCAAAATTGCTAAAAGTCGGAAAAGAGGGACTTAACACTCAGAGGTTTATGTTTTCTTTTTATTTACTACTAGCGGTCCGCCCCAGCTTCGCACGGGTATAGATTATAGCCTATGTTACCCGGGGATAGTGTAGCTTCCCAACAGTGAAAGAATTTTTCAAATCGGTTCAGTAGTTTCGGAGCCTATTCAATGCAAACAAACAATCAATCTAATCTTTCCTCTTTATAATATTAGTATAGATGTTCTTGTCAGCCAATTTTTTTTTTTCAGTATGGGTAATGTATTTACTTTGCTATATATCTATACTAATATTATAAAGAAGAAAGATTTGATCGTTTGTTTGCATTGAATAGGCTCCAAAACAACAGAACCGATTTGAAAATTCTTTCACTGTTGAGACTATCCTCGGGTCACATAGGCTATATATCTATACCCGTGCGAAACCGGGGCGGGCCGCTAGTTTCTAATAAATGAAACATTAGGACACATGTCTATTGGTCGTAATATTGTGTGCATAAACATGCGTAAACGTTTTTCTCTCTGCGCCGCTTTTTGCTTCAAGATTTTTGTAGGAAAATGATAATAACCATAAAAAAGTGAAAAAATACATTTATATTTTACCTTAAAAATTATACTAAGTATTTTTATTAAACCGTTAACAAATCCTTAGCTAAAGTTATATGTTTATTTACGAGATATTTACCATGACTATTTACCATGGTAAGGTTGTGAATTGAGTTCCCGATATTTTGGCGCAGTTACATGCACCATGTTCAATAATAATTGTACACGGGAAGATTTAAAAATATTTAAAAAAAAAATGTTACCTGAATTCTTAGCTTCCTGTTTGTCACAATAACGTCGAAAAACAATTCATTCGTAGAAAATCGAATATAATCTACAACAATAACGAAAGATTTCCTCGAATTTTGTTTACAAATAAAAATCAAACGACGCAATAAAAATAGTCAAGCCATTGCTAAACAATTTATTGGCACTTTCGAATCAAATACAGGTTTATTGATATTGGCCCGATGATACATTTATATCGCTCGTGACCCTTTCTAAATATAGCGAGACATTTTCAGAGGGTGGCACGAAATATGGCTTACTCGCCAGTCTATCAATCAGACGTCTAGAAGGAAAACAGTAAAACATAGGACCAAAGTGTGTTTAGTTTAGCCAACCCAAGGAATTATCATGCTTGAATTTTTCTAGATTGTCTCTTACCTTCAACAGTCTATGGCAGGCCAACTGTTTTTGATAATAGGCCAAATAGCTTAGGTTTTTAGTGTTAGTTAGATTGTATTTTGTTTAAGACTGTTTTAAACTATCACGGTTGTTCTCGAAATGCCAGAATTTCAATCGAGGTGATAGTTTTCAACTCTCCAGTGCGTTGAATCCAGTATTAGGTTGCATTAAAAATAAAAGTTCGCGTTCAAAATGTATTCAAAATACTAAAGGTACGCAGTGAATGCAGTGATACAGTGAGTATGTTTTGTCGGGACTTAGGTTCGAGTTTTTATTGTTGTTGTTAAGTATTATGGAGTCAAATATTTCATACATTAAATAAAAGGTTCGAGTTCGATTTCCAGTGATATAAGAAAGGGGGTAGATCGTTATGTCTGCACCTAACTTTTTAACTGTTCGACCTACCACCTGCATTCTTCAGTCTTCCCATGAACATGGTGCATGTAACTGCGCTGAAATATCGGGAGCTCATTCCTCAACATTACAACGGTAAATATCCCGTAAACAATCATATAACGTTAGTATTTTGTTTAGTAATTAAATGCACTTGCCAGTAAGTAATATTGGAAATGTTTCGACCCCCAGTTTTGTTTTTCTACCTCCTGTATGAATCATCTCCATCCTAAGGTTGCCTCCATGAGCGATAGTGGTATCTTAGCAATAAAGCCACCGATTGCTGCACTAGCTTTAAAGCTGTTTTCTCGTTTGTATGCAGTTTGTTGAATGAACAATAAAGAGTTTATCTCTGATCATGATTATATAGCTTGGATCGTGTTTTTTTAATCGTGATAGGCTTGCGCTTGGCCGCCAACTCACCTGATGTTAAGCGATGATGCGGCCTAAGATGGAGCACGCTTGCCTAGAAGAAACCTATTCACTCTCGACTTGAAGACACCCAGATTGTAACTATCGGGGAACACCCACTCAGGCAGCGAATTCCACAGACTAGCAGTTCGCATAATAAATGTGTACTCAAAGCGCTTCGTACGGGTTCTCGGAATATCAACCATAAAGCGGTGTCGATTCTGCGAGCCCACTCTGGCAGTCCGATAGAAAAATGGGCAGGAGGGAATCAAATCATGCAGATCTGTAGCACACTCTCCGAAATGTATCCGATAAAAAACCGATAGACTAGCAACCTTGCGCCGATGCTCAAGACTAAGAAGCTTAGTTAAGCTTATTTGCTTTTAACTCAAGCTAGTACCGTAAAAGTCTAACGTAAATTGAAGGGGGTGAGGTAAACACGTATTGCACACACTGACATATTCTTACTAGTTCTACAAACGCACACTTCAATATTGAGCGGCATATAACTGCAAACGTGACTTTCAAATGGACGACCAAAAGGGAAAGAGTTAAAGAGAAAACTGTAGGTAAAACACTTCCATTTTTTGAGGAGGTTATTCTATCTATCAATATTGTAGTAGTTATTAATTATATAGAGCTTATAGGGGCTCTTTTTACAGCTGTCTTGCTCACATCTCGCTTACGCTTTATAACAATAATCTTCTCTACATAGTAGAAAATAAAGGCGCTTTCCACGTCTGTCTGCCTGTATATCCGCTAACTCCTCCTAAACCATGAGGATTTTGATGCGGTTTTCACCATCAGTTAGATATTTTTTACGAAAGGTTTATATTTATATTATACTAGCTTAAATTATATCAAAAGATTTCATATTATACTAGTTTAAATTATATAATAAAACTTGGCCGGTTTTATCTAATAACGGCCTACGTTTGAGCGCCACCTTGCCTGATATTAAGCGATGATGCGGCTTACAATAGCCCGCATCTATTATCTGGTATTAGATGAGATCTATAAATCATATTGGCTGAGTGACCAGCTCTGATTTTACTTATACAGCTACGGACAAATTTAATACAAATGATAATCATTTTACAAAGGTACTTACTTACTCATTCTCGAAGATCAACGCACCATTTCGCCAAAACCTCTATAAAGCCTTCACGAACACCCTTTCAATTCCTCCAAACGTCACCCAAAGCCATATCTCAACGAAAATTTCATAAAATATTCACATCATCTTTTTTATTGGGCCCTTAAAATTCAATACGCGATCCCCTTTCTGTTTTATGAGGTCATACGGAGTCAAATATAGCTACCGATGTTCTTTACTTGCAGGTGTGAAGGAACAATAGGTGCGTGCTTCGAGGAAGATAATTAAACTGTCAATATAGCAAAGAGAATAGGCAATTGGAAGTACAATTTAGAGTAATGGATAGTTTTGTAGCTGCACCTGTGCGGTTTCAATTGTTTTTTAACACAAGGACCTGGGCAAGCATGTGATGGGGGCGACTGGAGACCGGAATGATGGCACCTACTATAGCCAAAAACTAAGCATTGCTATAGAGCGTGGCAATTACCAGCATTCTGGATACTTTTCCCTCTATCAAGAAGCTTTTTATTCGTATTTCGTGTAGTTCATTTTCAAACGACGAAAGGAGCAGGTTATCAGTTCTACTGTATGTCTTTTTTGTATGTTTGTAACGCTATTACTCCGCTAATTATTAATTATGAATGAAGTCATACTTCACAGGTGGTTCCATATAAATTTAAACGAAATTGAAACAATACTTTTTGAAAAAAAAAACAACAAATACCAGAAATATATACCTACAAAGATGACATGTCATTTTGGTTTGTGGTTCCTTTCAGCGTGCTTTCAGCAAATGTTTTGATAACGACTTTCAATCTCTGTTTTGACTATGAAGAATTTAGTCTTGAAGTCTATTAAAAATGGGTTTCAATTTTAATTCAGCACAATTAAAAAGCCATCATCATCAGCCAGAAGATGTCCACTGCTGAACATAGGCCTCTTAAAATTGGCCCTTAGAATTGCAAATAAACACGTGTTAGGCAATTATATCGAAAAAATTAACACATTTCTCAAAATCTTTGGTAAATATTTACGACCCTGTGTCCATTACTGTGTTTGAAGTTAAGCAAAATCAATATCTATTGGGGTCTAAATAATGACGTTTTGTTTTGCTATTGAGAGTTATTACGCTATATGGAGTGTTTTAATCACAGAAAAAAAATTGTCAGTCATTCGAAATCAGTTAGCAACTGTAATGCGGAGTTCGACACGTTGATCTGAATAAGAATATTCAATCAAGGTTCACCCATAATGCCTGATTATTATGATTTTCCTTCTCATATCCGTTCTATTTACTTCTCTTTCTGTGGTTTTAATGTATGGGTAACAATGTAAATCAAACAAACATTAGTAATTTTAAAGTTTTAGAGAGTTTATCGTTAAATAGATGTTCGCATTATGGAGTTTACACTGTATTTGTTCTACCGCGCCTTGTTACAAAGTGATATCCAATTACTAAATCCAAACCAAATGAGTTTACAATTTACATTCATAATTACAAATGTACCACAATGAGAAACGAAATGTCAGGATTTGAGAGCAAGGTGACATCTGCCATTTGATGTCAGTCACTTGATATCAAGCTAAGTTGTAGTAGAAAATTACAGAGAACATTTTATTAGGGCTGTCTCTTCACAGATTAAAAGGACTTTGACGTTGAATTTACATTATGGAGTTTTGTAGACTGGATTTGAGTAGTCGTCTAATTTGAATGTCTGAATCTTTAATGAAATGTTTCTTTAAAATGTATTGTATAGATTTTATTAGTACTATTGTTTTACAACTCTGAGAACATTTTTTAGATATTTGAGGGTTGTCATTAATCGAGCGAAAAAAAATACTTATAATTTTTTTTTTTTTTTTTGTTATTATTAAAAGGCTTGCGCTTGGCCGCCAACTCACCTGATGTTAAGCGATAATGGAGCTCACTTGCCTAGAAGAAACCTATTCACTCTCGACTTGAAGACACCCAGATTGTAACTATCGGGGAACACCCACTCTGGCAGCGAATTCCACAGACAAGCAGTTCGCACAATAAATGTGGAATCAAAGCGCTTCGTACGGGTTCTCGGAATATCAACCATAAAGCGGTGTCGATTTTTCGTGCCCACTCTGGCAGTCCGATAGAAAAATGGGCAGGAGGGAATCAAATCATGCAGATCTGTAGCACACCGTCCGAAATGTATCCAATAAAAAACCGATAGACTAGCAACCTTGCGCCGATGCTCAAGACTAAGAAGCATAGTCTGAACCAGGGATTCGTTGGTGATGAGCTTCTTGGCACGTTTCTCAATAAACTTCAACGCCCCAAGCTGGTACTTAGCTGATCCATCCCAAAGGTGAGAGCAGTACTCCATACACGACCGAACTTGTGTACATAATTACACTTTTAATATTCTACTGCTGGCACAGACTAGGTAAAGCTACTACTGCTGGACTTAGCCCTCTCCCGAAAGGGCGATTGGGTCATATCCATCACTCTGGCCTAGTCGCGGGATGGTGGATTCTTATACGTTATTGAATTTCTTCTCCATAACGTATGCAGGTTTCTTACTTCGCAGAAAATACGGTGTGCGGAAAAGTGGTATTAAAAATCACTTGGTGACTTATATAAGTATGTAATACTACTTGGGCGGTATTTTATTATTTATAATCTGCACAATAGTTTCATATTCCCTTTCACACACATTCCATAAATGTATTTTATATTGAACAGGGCCTCTTGGTATTGACTTCGGCCCCACCAAAGCCTCTCAAAAATTAGGGCTAGATCAGAAAATTAAAATAAATGCATTAGACATAATAGTATGAAAAATGAAACTAAGATAAAATATTATAATTTCGTGGATAAAAAGTGCACTTTTTTGTTTTGGAGGGTCAAAATTGTGTGAAAATAAGACGCTGGGTTAAAACCTTAAGTACGAATGCTCTTTCAACTTAACGACAGGCAAAGCAAGTGAAATGCATAAGAATAGTGAATAATTAACGTAGAACTTACAGAAGTCAGTCTTGTAGACTTCTAAATGCAGAGTTAGTGGTCGACTCAAACTTTCGATTGCAAGGAAACTCATCATGACAGCTTTGCAAAGTTAACCCTTGTGATCCATGGGGGAAATTGCATAGATTTCCCGCAGATTATAGATGAATGTTCGTTCAAAAATGTTAGAAAACAATGTTTTTAGTTTAGCGATTATGAAAATAATTAGGTAACTTTTTGTATAGCTGGCAGAAAAATCGAGTACAAGAAAAAAGGTAAAAGAGTAAAAAAAGCTATAAAATTGTCAAAGTCAAAGTCATTTATGCATAAATATAAATTTACACGTCAATTCAAAAGAATAATTATTATAATAAATGGTATATAAAAATTTAAAAATTAAAATAAAAATTATATACATTTACATTATATCATAAAATAGACTTCCTTTTGTCCATTTTATGCTTACCTAATACTAACATAGGTTTAGTCACCAACTGGTCACACGGATCTGAACACACGTATGGTCAGTTAGTGAAACGCGAAATAAATAAATTTATTGTTTAACTGATAACACGAAGATATTTGCCTGTGTTTAGATGGTGAAATTAAAAAATAAATTTCTTTTTGTTTTCACCAACTGGACAGTACTGGACACACTTAAACTTTTAAACTAAAAAAGAACTGTCGTCAAAAGTCATACTAATTTGCTAATTCGTTAGAATTACTAACATCGAGTATCACACAGATAACAGTAAACTCAAATAAGGAAAACAAAAATGACTTGATATCAAAATTCTTCGACTAAAATAAAATGAATGGACGGGCCATAACCATTGAACTTGCTCAGTAAAAACGAGTCATAACTGTCGAACATTATACTTCAACACCTAATTATAACCATGTACATTACATTTGTTACAAAAATAGGTAGTGTTTTTTTGTTGTGTACTTACACTTCGGGAAAGTACATGAATGCATAACTTTGTCTGATGTTTCGTTATTCAGTAACAATAGTCTTGTGTTGCACTTCCTACGGCTAGAGACCGACTGAAACGAAGTGAGCGCCGGTGCTCATTTTGTAATCTTCAAAATGCGCTCCTTCTGGCCTGTCCATTCATCTTATTTTGGTCTAAGTCAAAATTATTTTATTAAACTTGATCGGAGTATTTATTTGCTGCTGCTACAATAAAATTGTAATAAAATAGCATTTGTTGCAATGAAAACCACGATTTCTAAACACTTTCTAGAGTTATATGATTATTTACGGATTTACGGGATATTTACCGTGGCAAGGTTGTGAATGAGCACTTTTTCTACGTTTTTGAACGTAAGAATGTACCCGATATACTTCAGTGAAATATTAAAAGTTTTTTTTTATGTATCTACGCTAAATATTTGTTGAAATACTTCAAGTATTTCAAATTAATTACTTTAATGGTATTTCCTTACAAAGGTTTCGTTTGTGTAAGTCCTAATACCTAATACATACTTGATTTATATGGGCCGCTTTTGCCTCAGTCTTATTTAGACTTTTGTCTATCGAAATAACGTTTTTTTTGTCTGCGACTAATATATACGCATATTTAGCTAGTTGTTACAGTTTGTATGCAGAAAATTTGCGTCTTTGTGCACATTAAAGTTCTTCTCTACTTGCAACTCTTTAAGTTTTCAAGCAGCTGTCGAAAACTTTGCTCTTAGACGTACGTTGGGGTTAACTTTGCTCTGTTAAGAAGTTAGGATGAAGCAATATTAATATGTTGAAGATTTCATGTCTGACATAGTTCAGCAATGTTGTAACTGATGTCATGTTGGTTCTTTTTAGGTTTAACGGTTGTTGTCGGATTATTGTTATTTTTAAATGGTTTAATGTCTCTCTTGTTTGCCTGATCTGAAGCTTCGACCAAAATAAAATCAATGGACGGAAGCGCATTTTTGAAGATTACAAAATGAGCGCCAGTGCTCATTTCGTTTCAGTCGGTCTCTAGCCGTAGGAAGTGCGACACATGACTTTTGTTACATGACAACGAAACATCTGACAAAATTATATCTTCGTGTGCTTCTCGAAGTGTAATAACACAACAAAAAACAGCTATCTATTTTTTGTAACATGTGTAGGTACTGTACGGTATGGTTATAATTAGGTGTTGAAGTATATGTTCGGACATATACTTCAACAGCTAATTATAATAATATATAATAATTATAATTATTACCTCGGTTTGACTCGTTTTTACTGAGCAAGTTCAATGGCTTTGGCCCGTCCATTCATTTTATTTTGGTCGAAGATCTGAAGACCAAACTATGTCTTTCAATGAAACTTTGAACTGTCTACCAAAACCAATAAGCCTTAATACAGTTAGTAGTAAAAATACTATATCGCTAAAAACAACATTTACGTCATAACGCAAAAACTGTAAGTACGGCTAATTTACTAATTTTTCACGCACACTAAGAAACTTGTAGCGACTATAATGAACAAAATTTACCTATCCAAGTATATAAATATCTGCTTTTAGCCTTTTGTTATTTAGCTATTTATGTACCTGTAGTGAAAAGTAACGTCTAAGTTATATCGCTCTCTGTTATTTAATACTTATTAATTACAACAATCACCCGGCATTCTGCTATAAATTGGTCATTATACGCAGATGACACCCGAGTATATTTCTGCGTAATCTACAACAGAATTCAATTATTATTTTTTATTTTGTTTTATAACGTCCTAAACTTAATATTATTTTTTAACTGACTTGATCCCAAAAAGAAGATTCTATAATTGATTTCACATCATCAGCCATTAAACGGTCACTGCTGAACAAAGGCCTCCCTCTTAGAGAGGGGTGTAGCCATAATCCCCAGGCTTGGCAGGCGGTTTGGGGATTGGGGGCGTTTACCATTACTAAAAAGACGCTGCTGCCCATACGGTGGTTCTGATCGCTGTTTAAGGACATACCCGGGTCCGTAAATGGAAAAAAAAATTGATTTTTATCTAATTTCTGCAATATTAATTATTTATCGATTTCAATGTGTTTAAATACATTTTTTTTTTACTTTTTGGCAAAAATACTATCGTAAATGCGAAATCTCAACTCTGTGACGTATACACAAATTCGGATCTTTGGTATGGAGGTAGCTTTCCCCTTGGATAACAGATAGGCTTCTTTTTATTCCGGAATATTAAAAGTAGGTAATTAATTATGCATTAGTTATTTCTTCTAAATATAGAATAATTTAATTTAATTTTTTTATACAAGGAAAACATACAGATGCTAATTAATACAGTAGATAATAATATGAGATAAACAGTTACACTAAAGCCAAAAACATGTTTTCACTAATACAAACTAGAAATAGTGCAAATGCCCCGTTGCAACACCAACTAGGGCCTGGATAGATAAATATTAATTGGAAAACAAACATTCGAAGTCTTTACATAAGAGATAATAAATTAGTAATCAGAGATATATCTACGTTTGGCCACCAATTCGCCTGATGAGGTATGCGACGGTGTGGCCGAGGTTGGAGCACGTTGATTTAGAAAACATGTATTCGCTCTAGCCTTGAAGATGCATAGATTTAAGGTATGAAACAAGGAGGATGGCAAGGAGTTCAATTCTTGGGCAGTACGTATTATAAATCACGACACAAATCGTTGAGTAGGAACCTTTGGAATTTCCACGAAGAGGGACGTTCTTATAGGTTTCTGGTGCAACTGCTGGCGTAGCTAGTAACATTATCAATTTAAAAAACCTACTTCAAATGTAGTACATACCTACGCAATTTTCTTTACTTGGATGACATATATTTTACAAAAAACATCCCCCTCCGTCCCTCCGTCCCCGTCTTCGCGTGAACATGGTGCATGTAACTGCGCTGAAATATCGGGAGCTCATTCCACAACCTTATCACGGTAAATATCTCTTAAATAATCATATAACTTTAGTGAACAACCGTGATAGTTTAAAACAGTGTTTTATATTTTTTACAGTTATTTTGATCTAAAAACCAAACTACTAAAGTGATTTTGATGAAATTTCTATGGGACTACTATGGAAGTATATAAAATAAAAAAAGTATTTGTCAAATAAGTTTGTAAGCGAGGTTCAGAGGTAACAAATAAAAAAAACATACAACCGAATTGAACGCCCTCTCTTCCCTCACGAAAAAGGTACTTATCAAGTTTTCAGGTCAAAGTTTAACCCTGAGAAAAAAAAAAAAAAAAAAAAAAGAGAAAAAAAAAAAATTCTGGTTACTACTTTTTTTCTTCTTTTCATACGAGGTACTTCTTTTCATATCACTAAAAAGCAAAGATAATATCTAGAAGACTAAACTTGTCGATTTGTGTTTCAATTCACACACACAGTCTCCAAAAAGCTATACCGTTGAAAAATAAATGTGCTCGCTATTTACTGTGCAATAAAAGATTCGGTGGGAGATAAACATCTGATTTACGATGTTTCCAATGTGGCGGAAATGATACATATTTTAACGCTATGTTTATTCGTAAATTACGTTTCCCGTGATAATTCGTGGTTGTATTTAATTTATATTTAATGTTTTCTGTTGTTTATACAGCATTTAGATTTAAAATAGTAAATAAACACCAGGATCAGCTGAAATTAGTGACGAATTTAACATTCGAAGTAAAAAATGTTTATTTGAATTGTTACACAATGTTTGTCTTCAAAACAAGTAGTAAATACAAGAAATAGAAAATTTGGCAAAAAATATATTTCTTAAAGTACATACTTGAGTCGTGGGCATCCAGTGGATATGCAGATGGCAGGCTTTCGTTCAGCGTGGAGGTTAAAAGGGGAGGCCTATGTTCAGCAGTGGACGTCTTCTGGCTGATGATGATGATGACATACTTACAATCAGATCAGATAAACAAGGGAGATAATGGTTACGTGGCTTACCCGCCAAGCCATCGCGAACGCATCTAGCTCAAAGATGTGCAATGTTTTGGTTTCACATTTATTACCTAAGAATGGAACATGCCTCTTGGTTTCATGAGACCTACAATCTAAATATCTTCAAAACTAGAATGAATATATTATTTATCTTCTAGATCGACGTACATTTTCTTAGAGCTTTTTCATTGAGTAGATTTCAACAGTGCTTTTTTGTATTGCAGGTCTAAATTTGGCCACCAACTTGTGGTGGCCAACTCTGAAGTATAACAACAAATAATAAATAATGGCCAAATGTGAGTCATTGACAAATTTCTGTTCATTTCCAAGTTATAACTGGTAATTTCGTTATTGAATTTTGTGGTGGTACGGAACCCTCAGTGCGCGAGCCCAACTCGCACTTGGCCAGTAAATTTTTTATACTGTCTATTCTTGAAAAAGTAGCTTAGCTCATTTTGCCATGTTAATATTTCTATAAGTAAATATATAGATAATATTATTTATATTTTAATATTTTGTACTATAACCACAAAAATGGTATTAACAGTTTTTCCCATTTATTCTGGTTATTATAAGAACATGAAGTATTAGTACGAATTATTTTGAAATATTAACCTTGTATAATGACTGAAGCACATTTTTCAAAAAAGTACTGTCATTTTGTGTCCCAAAAAACACCCAATGTGCGAGTGAGATTGCTGCCCCCGGTAGTCTGGTCCTAGAAACATAAAAGTATACACACGTTTTAAATTTCAATCAAAATGAAACGCGCCCATCAACGGCACAAAAGAGTAAATTAGACCAAACCACTGCAGTGCAATAAAAAAAATGTTAAAAGAACCTTATGGCACAGAAAACGCTCTAAAAACAAACCAAAATGAACCTTATGGCAAAGATTAAAACTCATCCAATTACGCAAAGGCTCCAATCAGAGGAGAGTGTGACAATAAAACGGTGACGTCACTAGATAGAGCTCGCTTCATTAGTCGCCCACGCTTTCTGAACGATATGCAAGCTTTGCTTTTCAGGCATTCGAAAGAATAGAACAAGCAAAAGGTATGGATATGTTTTACGCTAAGACAGGTTTATATTCAAGGTATAAGTCATCATAAAGGGTAATCCATAGTATAATAATATACTCCGTCAGGTATAGCGCTCCGAGAAATAATGTCACGTGAGTGTCCAGTAACTACGTCATAATGTCATGGATACACGTACACGTGCATAAGCAAGCGCAGAATAAGTAATTTACAACAAGTTCGAGAGAGATGACGATACACGAAACAATTGCGGAATCTCTATGAGACAGCTGATTTTCTGTGTATCGCGGGTATAATTTCACAAAAGCTGACTTCACACCAGTGCAGTCAGGTATCTTTGGACGATTTCCCACTAGGATACTTTTTTTTTTAAATATAATGGAATGCCATCTTCATGCGGCTCTTTTGAAGAACCCCATATTGTAGTTAGTTGGAATTAAGAGGGAGCTCATTCCACATATTGCAGGTGTGAAGCAAAAAAGACCACGTAAAATGCACAGAGTGCGATTTCAACATAATTGTGATTTGTGGATATGCTTTCAGGCAGTGGCGGCTCGTGCGATGATAAAATGTTGTAATGGTATCATTCTATATTGATATTCTAAATAATTCTAGAGTTAGTTTGTTGTTCTTTTATACAGCAGCAGAGCAACGAATCGGCGTAATATTAACCTCAACACAAAAAGAGGGGTGTTATAAGTTTTAGTTAAAACACGCACAAGCACGCACACGCATGCGTAACACGCTGCACGCTGCACGTAAGCACGCGCGTAGCTGTGGTTTTGTCTGTTTTTATGTGGTATCGTAGTTCCTAAACGGTTGACGAATTTTGGTTTAGTTTTTTTTTTTTTGATAGGTGACTTTAATCGAGGCTGTTCTTAGTTATTAACTCTCTGTTTTCCTCTCTTATATCTAAGATTTAAAAAAAAAACAAGTCAGAAAAATTGCCTAGTTTTTCCTTAATATTCGTTACAAAAAGGTTTATTGTATGTAAAACTAGATAAGAAAATCTGTACAATGCGCCAGCACAATGAGAACTTAACCCGTTTTACTAAGCTGTCAAGTTGCTGATAAGTAACGTTTGGGCTCTTTTATACTGAAATTTCAGATTATACTTAATTCGAAATATCTCGAGTATTTTCGTGGCTAAAAATAAACGTTTTATTTCGTCCCAAAAGTTTTCAATGCCCGACCAAATAGGATGATAGAACTTTTCGTTCGGCTGACAGATAAGCTTATTTGTTTTGGACAGCTTATTTTTAATGTCGTTGGAGGGTTTTTTTTGAGTGAAAATAATTTAAAAAACAACCTTAAAGTGGAATTGATAATTCAAGTAAAAAATATCCTCACATACAACATACAGGCTGGAGAGTTTAATTAATAAAAACAGCTACTTCAATAGTTAATCTACAGCAAAATGTCTTAGAATTTTTAAACTTTTTTTAAGTTGAATTATGAGATGAGCTAGTCACTCGTATGATGGTAAACGTCACGTTTGCAAATACCGTTCAGTTCTGTTGAATAATGCAGATAATCAGTATACATTACTAAAAAAAAACATTGTGAGTGTGAAATAGTGCAAAATTGAAGAAAAAAGAACTTTGCAAAAAATATATTTCATCCCCATTTCACATGTACCAGAGCCACTGTTAAAACTCAAATTTATATAATGTTTATACTTTTAAAGTTTATATCTATACTAAAACTGTAACTGTGCAAAGTTTCAAGCACTTGCCTTAATAACTATACAAGTTAGAAGGTTCTAAAAAAAAACTTTACGTGCCATAGGTATGATGCAGCAGTGGCATCTTTCATTTTAGGCACTGAGCAGAATGGATGATTAAAAAAATATTCTACAGTTTTGTTATCTAATACGATTAATTGCATAACTATAAACTACTTAAATACCAAAGATTACTTTCGACAATCTTTTCCTGCAATACATCAGCGAAGATTGATCGAAGCTTCGTCCAAGCAATTGAGCTTTAAGCTTGTTGCCCATAACATAAAAATATCTCCAAAGGGTCCCGAAATAAATAAAATACCTTCGCAATTTCCTCAAGTACAATCTGGTCCCAAACACGGGAACAATAGGCAAACGGTCGGGTCGCCTGTCACTATTGACAAATAGCTGGGGACTGCACGAGTTGTTTGATTGATTGTCAGTATGTTAGATTAATTTACGAATTCACGTGCTGTTTTATAGGAGGATTTGTTTACAGTGTGAGTAATTAAGCCGAAGTTTTCCCGCTTTTAAGCAACGTTTATTACTACAGATGACCATAATCCTTGGTTTATTGAATTAAAGTCGCATTTAGCGGAGCAAAATCATGGCGCTTACACACAAGTCGTGCGTTCGCTACTTCTATTTTTGGGGATTTTATCATATTTTTAGAAAAGTATAACTGTAATGTAAAATGTACCTCACCGGTTTCCTTCATAACTATGAAATCTGTATATCAAGATACTGCAGACATAATTTTATGTATAGGTATAAATTGAATGAATCCAAAAAACAGGGATAAAAGCGCAAATCAGTGCTATGTCGATATATTTTTTCTATCAAGCGAAATGTGCTTAATCGTGTTTCAGTCTCAAGGGATAAAACATTAAATTTAGTTATGACACTATTTTTATAATTTTAAGCTAACCATGCACACTTAAACTAGAATGACCATAATTGCTAAAAGTCGGAAAAGAGCGTCCTAATAGAAATTACTGCGTAGTAAGCACAGAAAAGAGAAATAAATAGAACGGAAATGAGAAGGAAAATCTGTCGCCAGCTATTATGACAGAATCTTGCTTGAGCATTCTCATTTATGTCAACGCATCGAACTCCGCATCCAAAGAACTTGGACCTTACCTTTTTGGGTTACGTCTCAAAGTTCTTTGTCCGCATCACAGCTGCTAACTGATTTCAAATAACTGACGTTTCGTTTATATGAGTGCAACTGGCTTCAAAAAAAATCTTACAAAAATGCCTTGACAGCCGTTCTAATTTAAACATTTTTTTTTTCTTTTCTGTGGTTGTAAGGGCTTAACCATATCACCACAGCGTTGGCATCGTAAAACGGTACATCGTAGCACTGCACGGCACTGTACACTGGAAATTTGAGTCATGGCATCGCATCGTTTTACGACACCGCCGTATCGTGCCAATTTGTCAAAATTGTTATGACCTGTGAAGTAACAGAGAATGATACATCAAATGAGGTACGTCGGCCGTTGAACTTGGCAAGGCGGCGGCGCAAAACACTGCGATACCGTGCCGCATATTTCTACGGAACTGTACCGTTTCACAGCACTAGCAACGCACCTTCGTAAAGTTGCTAAGCCCTAAGATCGAACAAAGTGGTGGCCGAAGCAAGATCGGACCCACGCGGAGCGTGGGTTTTCCAGCTGCAAGATGGGCGATGATACTATCACCATCGCTGGTCGAACCTGGACTCGATTAGCACACGACTGAGGCAGATGAAGAGAGAAGCCTACTCCCAGCTTTGCGATAAGGAAGGCTGTGGATGATGATGACTCATAAGAATAAAATAAATTACTATGTATCATATTTTTCGAAATGGAATTTCAATAAAGTCACATTTATGGTATTTTTGTGGCAGAGTTCCTTTATCTAGAGCCAATCCTGGAAGTCGATTCAGGTCAGGTTTATACCATGAAAATGAATTGTTATCGGAACTGAACCAACATGTAAAAATTCTACTCCGTAAAGGGGGAAGACGCGTGACATCCAAACATTGTACCCAATAAATATGGCTCTGTTTCAGCGGCAACGTTGATGTCTACACTGTAAACGTCAACTTAACCGCTCCATTAGACAATACACTAGACCATAGAAGTGACATTTAATGAAAATTAAGTTAATTATTTTTAAGTATTTACGAGTGAAAAGTAATCCCGTGAAACTTGTTTTTTGTCTTCAAACTAGTGCACCTTTTGAAAACGCAGGAAGTAATTTTTGCTGCTTTATTTAAACACAATTTTGACAAGTAAGACCTAATTCACGTGCTATCAAAACGACAGTTCGATTGTGACTGAAGTCTATTAGTCTCGTGAGCCTAATTTGTGCGGTCCATGTCAAGAAGTTCGTCTCGTATCTTCCCCCTATTTACTTACATCAATGCCGTAGGATAAGAAAATTTGGTTCTTATTCAGCTTGCAAGATTTGCACTAAATAAACAAACATACAAACATTGCTAGTTAAATAAAAGCTTGTAACAAAAAGTAAACCGTCAAGCGAGAGCTAAGTCGAGTAACTTAGCCTTACTCGTGTACTTACTCGTAAAACTTTTTATTTGCAGTTTTCTAAGTTTTACACTTAAAATAAAATAGCGCTGTATTTTTACAAGAACTTTGACATAACTCAGTCAACAACTTGCAGTGCTAGGAAAAAGTTTATTGGTTCTCTGTTTTTTGAAATGTACAAAAGTTCAGTAGTGTTTATTAAAACGCTTACATTTATATTCATGCAGCAGCGAATCATATTAAAGCTACAAAGCATAGGTAAAGAAACAGTAGACACATACTCTTACTACACAAGAAGAATATTAAATTTTAGATTGTCTAGAAAGCCAGTATCTGATATCAGACAAATAAGGTAGATTTAATATATGTATGGCTTCATCATTAGCCAGAAGACGTCAACTGCTGAACATAGGCTTACCCCTTTAACCTCCACACTGAATTAAAGCCTGCCTTCTGCATCCACTGCCCGCGACTCTCACAATTTCGTCATTCCATCTAGTGGGAGGCCTACCTACCCTGCGTCTTTCGGTTCGTGGTCTCCACTCAAGAACCTTTCTTCCCCATCGGTTATCGGTTCTTCGAGCGATGTGGCCTGCTCATTGCCACCTCAACTTGTAAATTTTTACAGCTATGTAGGTGAGTCTGGTTTTTTGGCGAATATCCACGTTCCGGATTCTAACGCGCAAATTTATTTATACAACGAAAACTTGCAGCAATACTAATGAACACCATGAAAAAAAAACTAACTGTCACCTGCAGGGTTGTCTGCAACCCTGCAGACCGACAGCAGTTCCTGCAGCTCGACTGGAGGCATCAAGCCTAATTTAGCACTGACGCGTTTACGCCTGCCACGCTTACTTACGTTGCCTCCCTAGTTCGTTTGATCTGAGGGTTAAATAAAGAAATATTTTTAGAAACTTTATATCCATATTGTGACTTATTCTCACAGTAATATTTTTGTTCCAAGAAAAATATGCTACAACAAAAACATTTTTCTCTTCAATATCCAATACAACATACCCGTAATAACTAAACAAAGAACTGACAGGTCTATCAATTTATTATTAGAGGAGTGTCGGAGAAAAATACGCAACATATTTCATGGAGGTAAGCTTGGAAGTGTTAAGTAACCCCTGTGGAGTAGGCTTGTTCTTAGGTTTATTTACTTTCGAGGCTCCCGGAATCCCTTAGGTTTTTATTTTTTGACATAGAAATGTTGGATTACCTCTGTTTCTGGTACTTAGACAATGTTTACTTACGTTTATACTGTAGGTATGGCATTTAGCCGATTGGGTTGGAGTATATTAAATGGCGCACTGAGGGAAAGGGAATAAGATTTTTTTTTATAAAATATTTTCATTTAACCCCATACAAAAAATAATCGAGGTCTGTGGTTAGCATAATCAGCTCTTTAATAGTCCACTGCTGGACTTAGGCCTACCCCCGAAACGGTGATTGGCCATATCCACCACGCTGGCCCAGTATTGCGTGTTGGTGGATTTACATACGCCATTGAATTTGTTCTTTATACGTATGTTGTTTTCCTTCACCGAAAAGCTAGTGGTATGAAAATTCATCATCGTTCATCAATGAAAGATCTCATTTTTACAGGACCCGGGATTTGAACCCACGACCTCACGTTTTCTAGCCTATCGGTCTCTCAAATAGACTACCACGGCTTTTCTTACCAGGTCTGTAGTACCTCCCCTTTTTATGTCACAAATCGATGGGCGGCATGGTGAGGGTAACCCTTTTATGAAGCTAGTGCCTCATTTCGTATCCTGTGACCAAAGAGAGTAACTGAAATTATGTTGAACACCAAACAAAGAAGAAATAAGTTTTTGTTATCGTTATGTTCTCCACTATTATTTTCAATCGAAATATATAGATGCAAAAACAAAGTTAACTGGAACTCTTTTAAAAGAAGGGTGCACAGTGATTCTTTAAGAAACTTATTTCCAACTTATAAGTAGTTTTAAAATCTCATCTTTCAAGCGTAGATGTGAAAAAACGGGAACGGAAATTATTCAAAGTTGGAGGACAAAGAATTTTCTTGGCAATAAAGCAGGTTCTCGGAATTTTTATTTTTTTCGGAGGGTAATATTTTGTATACTTAAAACATGATGCTGAGTGTTCTTCAAATTCGAAGCAGTATTTTCCTTTATTTTCTTTTATGACTACTTTGCTTATTAAAATTGTCAATATTGTCTTATTTGTTTCTTTGACTTTGGTCGTTGTATTATTTTTGTTTGGTTTGTAGAAAAATAAGATGGTAAAAGTATCTGATCTTAATATTGGAAAAACGTCAGCTATGTTGGCCCAATTTTTGCTTACACTCGTCATTGTTCCTGATATTAAGGGGCTGTTGGTGAGTTATTTACATCTTGATTTCATATTAGGTTTTTGAATTAGCCATGAACAAACAATACTTAGTTATTTTACGGCATGAAGAATATAAATATTTATGAATAATATAGGTTAGGTTTTCTCAATTAAATGTTCTAATTTTAATATATTTTTAAATAGAACGGAGAGGAGATGAAAATATAAATTTGCTTGCACCTCCAGTGTGACGTGTAAATGAACGAGTATTTCATAAAACGAAAGTAAGGCACATCATTTTTAGGGTTCCGTATCCAAAGGTTAAAATCGGGTTGTCTGCCTGTCTGTCCGTCCGTCCGTCCTACCTTTTAACGGCTGTATCTTTCGAACCGTAATATAGAACTAGTTGAAATTTTCACAGAACATGTAACGTATAATAAATAATAAAAAGGTAAAAACTAAAGTGGGGGCCTCTATACAACAAACTTATTTTTTTACTTATTTTTGTTATAGTAAAAGTGAAACTTTGCATGATTATAGTACACATTCTAAAGTATAACAACAAATGATAAATACTGGTCAAGTGCGAGTCGGTGACCAATTTCTAATCACCACCGGTTCTCGTACCACCGGCTGGGCGCAGTCGGTACTTGGATAGATGACCGCCTGGGCGTGATGTCTTTTTGCACTTTTAACAATTTATAATTATGGTGGATCAGAAACCTCAGTGTGCAAGCCCAACTCGCACTTGGCCGATTTTATTTGTCTATGTGGACAAAATCTGATCCAAAAACAACATTAACAGGTTTTCAATATTTTTTAAGAAAGAAACTTATTCATTCTAAGTCGATCGATAACGCCTACGAGACGGGAGAAAGGTAGATCTTTGAACTTTCCTCCCTGACAAAGCAATTTTCAAGTTTTCCACGCCCAATCATTTTCACTGGCTTCAATATCCTTCAAACCAAAACACGGCAATGCTTTTACTTCGCCAGATATTCTGGAAAACTACTCTCCAATACATACCACTTAGACAGGGTCTTACCCAACCGAAACACCCGAAGTCGTAAAAACTTATTATCACTCTGCACAGGGTGATTCTCTGATAGCTATAAAACTGAAACGGGGTCATTGGTACTTAACATTCAAAAACTTTTAGATTCGATCCTGAAATTGCATTATCTATATACTAGTTTCACCCACGTTATATATTATATATTCTTGAAGCAACCTCCTTAGATGCGAAACAAACTCCTAAAGGGAAGTTTCTAAAGGGAAATTTATCTTTTATCTATATTTTTCTGAGGTTTAAAAAGCCATTTTTTATAACAGGTTTCCAGTGGATAATTGATTAAACTCTGTTCGTTCTTTAAAATTTTCAGATCGATTATCGAATAGTAGTGTATTGTGATTCATATTTTTCCCATCCGAGAACACCCCGTAGACATACTTACACATATAGCTATAGTATGTTATCATGGACCGTAACCGGAAGCAATTCCCGGAAGAATGGCGATTGAAATAGTTGGAATTCTATTTTGAACTGAAGATAAACAATGGACCCAAGAACGGTACCTTTTGTGGATGCTCTGGGAAGCATTCAAGTTGATAGAAAATACGAACTTTGAACCTTTGTGGTGAGAAAAGGGTTCTGTAACAGCATTCTACGCACAGTGCGCTATGAAATATTTTTTGTTATGTTTTTTTTTTCTTCTTTTTTTAACGCTGATAAGTCCGCGTTTGACCACCAACTCGCCTGTTGGTAAGCGACGATGTGGTCGAAGATGAAGCACGCAGACTTAGAAGATACCTATTCACTCTGGCCTTGAAAAGGCCCAGGTTATATCTCTCAGGGAACAGGGAAGCTGGCAGGTTGTTCCAAACTTTGGCCGTACGGATTAGAAACGTAGAATCGAAACGTTTGGTACGTATCCAAGGAAAATCCACAATGTATGGGTGGTAGTGGGTGAGTATGATTGTATTTTTTGGTATTTTGATATAGATAAATAGATAGATACTTTATACAGACAAGAAATAAAAGTTATCAAGCGTTATCTGCATCTGCATAATCTCAGAAATGTGAAATATTTAAAATCATTTTTACTAACCTGTTTTGTGTCCATACCACATCACAGACATACAAACACATTAACACACTCCCGACAACTCCTAACAACTCAAACGCAATTCTTTATAAGTCAATATAACATGAATTAATAGTTGTATCTATACATAAGTACCTATATTCATGATTACCATTTAATTGCAAGCATATATATTTTTTCGTTTATTTTAGGTATTTGACTATGACGTGTATTAATTTTATTTATCTTCTTAACAGGTAAAATAAAAACTATCTTAAATTTAAATTTATAACTAAAACTAATATAAAACTAAAATTAATCTAAAACTAAAACTAATCTAGCAATTCTTTTAAATAAATATCTGTGTTTATAATGGCAACATTTTTGTCTATGGTCAAATATATTTTTTCATTTCTCATGCTCGTAAAGTTTGTTTCCGGTGTAAGCGGATTAAAACAGCTTTTTATGCTTCATTTTATGCACACAAAATACTTATTTTTATGCACTAGTGCATAAAATGTTTATTCTTTTAAATTTTTCAAAGAGGTTCACTTTGTAATATATTTCATGTAGGAAGTTTGCATGGGTCTTAGTAATACCCATAGATTATAGTAATATTCCCACCCAGATATAAATTTTGTTGAATAAAAATATTTTGTTGTTATGTTTTAATTTTAACTAAAGAAATATTACTTATAATATCACTGTTTCATTTTCTCACAACTAAAATTGGAAACCGAGTGTATAACTCGTGCATAAAAACCGTTTTTCCCCCGACTTAAATATTTGCCCTCGCCTCGGGCTGATAAGCGTCTCGGCTAAAATGACTTGTTTTTATGCACTTGTTGTACAATCTACTATATCATACCATATCTATGTATTAATCAATTATCATACCGCCCGAGAAGGTCAGAAGTTCAAAAGACATAATATTACATTCACTAACATGCACTGGGCCAGCATGGTACATTAGGGCCCATCCTCTTTTTATGCAAGCAGGCCTGTGTCCCAGCAGTGGGAACAAGGGATATGCCGTAGTTCAATGGCTCCGTAATTCACCCTCTTCACTATACCGCTAAGAGTTGTGGCAACAATCATGTCCACGCTTTGCTGTTTTTTTTTTTTACTTTGCATTTAGGTATAGCTCAACATTGTTTTAAGACGCTCTTTTCCGACTTAGCAATTATGGTCTTTGTAGTTTAAGTGTGTATACCTCCATGGTTAGCTTAAAATTATAAAAATATAAATTGGTGTCATAATAAAATTTAATGTTTTATCTAGGAAACCCATGAGACCGAAACAAGATTGAGCACATTTCGCTCGATAGAAAAAATATATCAAAAAGCACTGATTTGCGCTTTTATCCATGTTTTTTTTGGATTCATTCAATTACCTATTTACTAAATCTTGTCTGCGATATCTTGATATATAGATTTCATAATTATGAAGGAAACCGGTGAGGTACTTTTAACATTACAGCTATACTTTTCGAAAAATATGAGAAAAACCCCAAAAATAGAAGTAGCGAAACGCACGACTGTGTGAGCTCCATGATTTTACTCCGCTAAATGCGAGGATTATGGTCATCTGTAGTAATAAGCGTTGCTTAAAAGTGGGAAAACCTCGCTTTAACGCAAAAACATTAAGTACGGCACATTTACAAATTTTTCACGCACACTATGAAACTTGCAGTGAAACCATTAACCATAACTAATAGTCCACAAGCAAAAAAAGAGCGGTAAGATCGATTACAGGGTGAGTTCGACATAAGGCATCAAGCCTGATTTAGGCCTGATGCGTTCGCACCCGTCACGCCAGCTTACCATATTTCCCTTGATTAATCATCATCATCATCATTTCAGCCGTAGGACGTCCAGTGCTAGACATAGGCCTCCCCAATTGATCTCCAAAAGGGCCGGTTGGAAGCGGCCTGCATCCAGCGTTTCCCTGCGGTCTCATTTAGGTCGTCTGTCCATCTTGTGGGTGGACGTCCTACGCTGCGTTTACTGGTCCGTGGTATCCACTCGAGAAGCATTCGGCCCCATCGGCCATCTGTTCTGCGTGCGTGCTGCTGTTTCCCTTGATTATCTGATAAGTTATTCCTAAAAAACATAAAGCAAGACTCATATTTTTTTCTTACTTTTTATTCATTTGACCCATTCACTTAAAGTCTTTTTGTTTAGGCATTCATAAAATTCTTTATATTTTATATTTTTCTCCAGGGCTATTGTCCTTCCTAGATCGGAAGATGGAATTGGGTTCGGTTTTATCTCCCAATGCGAATCGAACCGCCTAAGTAGTGGCCACTTATCCGCACATAGGATTTTATTACACACTCAAAACCGAATAAACCCTGGACGGGTTACCGTCAAGAGAAATCAAAACAATCTCGGCCGTCCATTAGACACCTGATACGCCATTTTTACGCCATTTTCTGCTATTCATCTAATGTTCGCACCATACTAGGAGACGAGCACTTAAGATATTCTGTTACTGGATACTAAGTGAAGGAGGGATAGGCGATGGGGATAGGGATAGTGATATAACTGACATGACGTAGACAATTTGATTAATCTCGGCGGCGTGACGTACGTATTTGTCGAGGGATTGCCAAAGGGGATTGCGGACAAAAAGTTGGCCTTGGCCTTGAAGAGTAACCCCACAGACCTATACTCAAGTAGACATGACAAGTCGACCTACTTTACATGTCATATTACCGATACAAATATAACAAATAGTCGTAATTGAGTCCGGCTAAAATCAGTCTGGTCAATCGGTGCCGCGACAACGCGTGTCAATTTGAAATGAAATTGTGCAATACTGAGTTTTAAAAATACAAGCAATAGAATATCAGAATAAAGATATTTATTTTTATAGGTAGGTATTTTTAGGTACGAAAAATTTGACACGCTTAGTTTTCATATAGTTTGGACCGTTTGTCTACTTAAATATAGGTCTGTGGGTAACCTTTGTTCTATAATCCTGTGAGTCATTGGTGAAGAAATCAATTTATACTTGATACTGCAATTATCCTGATTACGCCTGAAGCATGGCACAGGAGTGTGGTGGTACTCTTCTTCAAAAAAGGTGATAACACCTTATTGAAGAATTATAGACCCATCTCACTCCTGAGCCATGTGTACAAGCTGTTCTCGAAAGCAGGTTTGATGACTTCCAGACCCCCGAACAAGCCGGTTTCCGTAAAGGCTGGAGCACCATAGACCACATTCACACGCTCCGCCAGATTATACAGAAGACTGAGGAGTATAATCGGCCATTATGCCTAGCGTTTGTGGACTACGAAAAAGCCTTCGATTCAATCGAGGCCTGGGCACTGGGCAGTATTGCAGTCCCTCCAGCGTTGTCATATCGACTATAGGTATATCGAAGTGATGAAGTGTCTGTATAGAAACGCCACCATGTCGATCCGATTACAGGAAGAGAACACGGAACCAATCCAACTGCAGAAAGGCGTGAGACAGGGAGATGTTATCTCTCCGAAACTGTTCACGAACGCATTGAGGACGTTTTCAAGCTCTTGGACTGGAACGGATTCGGCATTAACGTCAATGGCGAATACATCACTCACCTTCGTTTTGCCGATGATATAGTCATCATGGCAGAGTCGCTGGAGGATCTCAATACGATGCTCAGCGACCTCAGTAGCCTTTCCCAACAGGTGGGTCTTAAAATGAACATGGACAAGACAAAAATTATGTCCAATGTCCATGTTGAACCCGTGCCAGTAGTCGTTGGGAACGATACTCTCGAAGTTGTTGACCATTACACCTATCTTGGACAGATTGTTCAGTTAGGTAAGTCCAACTTAGGCAAAGAGGTCGCCCGAAGAATCCAACTCGGATGGGCAGCGTTCGGGAAATTGCGTGACATCTTCTCGTCCAAGATACCACAGTACCTCAAGACGAAGGTCTTTGACCAGTGTGTGTTGCCAGTGATGACATATGGTACTGAGACGTGGTCCTTAACTGTTGGCCTTTTGGAAAAACTCAGAGTCACACAGCGGGCAATGGAGAGAGCTATGCTCGGAGTTTCTTTGCGCGATAAAATCCGAAACGTGGATATTCGCCAAAGAACCAGAGTCACCGACATAGCTGTTAAAATTTGCAAGTTGAAGTGGCAATGGGCAGGCCACATCGCTCGAAGAACCGATAACCGATGGGGAAGAAAGGTTCTTGAGTGGAGACCACGAACCGGAAGACGCAGCGTAGGGAGGCCTCCCACTAGATGGACCGACGACATTGTGAGAGTCGCGGGCATCCAGTGGATGCAAAAGGCAGGCTGTCGTTCAGTGTGGAGGTTAAAGGGGGAGGCCTATGTTCAGCAGTGGACGTCTTCTGGCTGATGATGATGATGATGACTGCAATTATCAAGTATAAATTGATTTCTTTTAAACCCCGATAAAAAAGCTGATAACCTTCAAACGGTTAAACAGATTTTGATGATCATAGCTAAGGATACTCTCGATCATGTCACCTTTCAAATAAACAAAAAAAAACGGAACTCTCTGCGCGAGCCCAAATCGCACTTGGCCGGTTTATTTACTTTAATGGACAAAAACAGTAGCAGTTTCCGTTCCAAATTGACTTCAAAGTTTCGTATCGCCAAATTATCAAATAGACAATTTTAAACAAGGAAAATGGAATTCAAACTCGCCCCTCTAGTTTATCACTTGTACTGGCCCCCATTAACACCTTGCCCGTTGTTTACTGTCCTTCACTTTAATTAGACCCGGCCCTTTTAGCGCTTTATGAATACTGTATTACAAACGACCAAATTAATTTACAAAGGGAGAGAGACAGTGATTGATTTACAATTTTATAGGAGAGTTTTCATTTTAGGCATAATTTATGATTTTGAAAAGTTGGAGGGTGAGTTCGTCCTATCAATAATTTACAGTACAAATTGGTTAGAGCACAGCTCATATACATTTTGACATATTGTATGTGATAATTATATTTTATCGTCAAAGTAAAACCACTGAAATATCTCGTTAAAGTATCACGAGTGAAAATAAACCGGCCAAGTGCAAGTCAGGCTCGCGCACTGAGGGTTCCATACTACCACAAAATTCAATAACGAAATTACCAGTTATAACTTGGTAATGAACAGAAATTGGTCACAGACTCGCACATTACTAAATTTGCAACATAACTTGATATATATCTACTTCACCACGTGGAGTATCACTCAGTAACCCTGTCTGCATTTGCGAGGCTTCATGTCCTCACTCTGATCTCCTTACGTAACGTCATATCCGGTTAACACCTGACTGATATTGAACTAATTCTTTACAGGCGACCTAATTCCATGGAAACTGACCACTTTAACGGTAGCTAACCGTAGCGGTATTATGGTGCTAATTAGTAAATCGATTTGTATAGGCTGCAAGACGATGGTGGACGGTTAGCATGTGCGCTTTATAATCTGAGGGCACCCGGTTCGATCCGATACCATCGCTCAACAAAGGTGAAGGAAAACATCGTGAGAAAATTGATATGTCCAAGAACCTCGATAGTTCAATGAGATATGACTTGCATCAATATGCAATGGGGCAGCATGTAGGTTACGGTCATTGAAAAGGAACAATAAAAAAAAAGCTGAACTGAAAACTGAAATGAGCTGAAAATGAGGATAAAAAGACACGATTACCATAAACAAAATTAAAATTTCTTCAAAATTAAAGAAACTATGCCTACCTTACCTACATTTTAATGTATGCATTTGATTGTCTTTAGTAATGACGTTATTTGTAAGTATGCAAATCACAGAAAAGAGAAGTAAATAGAACGGAAATGAGAAGGAAAATCTGTCGCCAGCTATTATGACAGAATCTTGCTTGAACATTCTCATTTATGTCAACGCATCGAACTCCGCATCCAAAGAACTTGGACCTTACCTTTTTGGGTTACGTCTCAAAGTTCTTTGTCCGCATCACAGCTGCTAACTGATTTCAAATAACTGACGTTTCGTTAATATGGGTGCAACTGGCTACAAAAAAAATCTTACAAAAATGCCTCGACAGCCGTTCTAATTTACACAATTATTTTTTTTCTTTTCTGTGATGCAAACTCTATAATGACAATAGCTTTGCGGGAACACAGAACATCCTTTTCTAATCTGACCAAATATTACAAACACTTATTTCTCAGAACTTTATGAGCCGATATAAATGATTTCTTCGGTATTAAAATAGCTTATAAGTAATAACGCTGAAAAGCGGAGATGAGTCGGTCACAAGTCTGTTATGTGGCGCGTCTCAAAGACCATAGATGGACCAAAGCAGTCACAAGATGGAAAAGCCTTCAGGGCAAACGCCACAAAGAAAGGCCTCATTCACGCTGAAAGACGACATCGAAAAAACCGCTGGAACAAATTGGTGTCATATTGAAAAGAGAGCGAGAGAAATGGCAATCTTTGGAACCTGAGACGGGATCCTGTTTATAATTTTATATTTACTGTTACATTTTACGAGAAATAGTTCGGGGATTTATTATTTTCGGAACTCATGTGTATATCAATAAAATGCGTAAGCTTATTTGTATCTATTTTTATATTATTATGTTTGTTTCAGAACGAGTGCCTCCATGCAGCTGTGGCTTCCCTCACCAAAAACCAGGCGGAACATTATGACAAATACAATTGCTTGTAAGTAATTTACCTGTTTTATAATATTTAGACTGCATGAGATACGGCAGTGGTTTGTGTTGTCAGTGAAGAAATAATATTATGGTACTGAGACGTGGTCCTTAACTGCTGGCCTTTTGGAAAAACTCAGTCAGAGTCAGACAGCGGGCTATTTAGAGAACTATGCTCGGATTTTCTTTGCGCGATAGAATCCCACGAACCGGAAGATGCGGCGTAGGTATCCCTCTAGATATACCGACGACATCGCGAGATTCGCGGGCATCCAGTGGATGCAGATGGCAGGCAGTTGTTCGATGTCGTTCAGTGTCGTGTTCTAAGGGGAGGCCATCGAGATACAATACCTAGAGTCACAAACGTGCTAAAAAAATCCGAATGAAAACTCGGCGCACGCTAAGTATTGCGCTGTCTTTTTGGTTAGTTGTAAGGCTACCGCGATCCGACTATAACGCCACGCGATGCCAGTGCTAATAGCGGACAAGCGACGTTAAGCACTATGCAAGCGACATAACGTCTAAATTGAAATAATGTTGCAATTGCGAACAATATTTGATGTCTAAGTGTATACAACAACGCTCGGACGTTTTTTGACTGTTTTCACTTAGAGTCTTAGAGATTGTGACTCTATAGGTATTGTATCTTGATGGGGAAGGGCTATGTGCAGTGGACGTCTTCTGGCAAATAACCATGACAAGATACGGGGACTAAACTTATATCGTTTGCTTTGGTATCTAAAGCCGTTAGGTCATTTTCAAAGTGAGAAGTGCTGCAAATCGAGCCTTGACCCGTAGGTATGACCCAAACACCTACATATGTTAAACTAATTTTTAAGGCTTCCACGGAATAAGGCGTGTCCAAAACAAGACAGCTATAACTCGGGCTCGCGCGTGTTGTAATAAATGGACTTGTGTGAACCAATACGCACCAAATATGAACACAGACACTGATAAACCAGCATTAGAGCATAATTAGAGCTCTGAGCCCAAAAACCTCGATTCAAAGTAACTGCATGATCTAATTCCCTCCTGCCCATTTTCTATCGGACTACCAGAGTGGGAACGAAATATCGACACCGCTTTATAGTTGATATTCCAAAACCCCGTACGAAGCACTTTGATTCCAGTTTTATTGTGCGAACTGCTGGTCTGTGGAATGTGCTGCTTAAATATGGCCGATAGTTATAATTTGGGTGTCTTCAAATCACGATTGAATCGGTTTCTTATAGGCAAGCGAGCTCTGTCGAAGACCGCATCATCGCTTAAAATCAGGCAAGTTTGCGTTCAAACGCAAGCCTATTTTAGGCAAAGTTTTTAGAACGTCACATTCACGCATTCACCATCTAATATTGAAGTATTATACTGTAGTACACCGTTAGTATAAGCTCTGATAGTTTACGAAAACTTTTTCGTTTTCGTATCAACTTATCAACGTTCCTCTGAAAGCTATTCGAAAACTTTTTGAACTTTATGTGAAAGCAACCTATACTGCTGATTACTACCGATTTTAGTTCCTCCGCGTTTCCGTTGGAAGCGCTTTACTAAAATATTTGGAACAATACGTAATATTTGTCAAGAAAGTGTGAATGACAGTTTTCTATGGAACATCTGTTTTTTCGTGATTTAAGAGTTGTTGCCATAGTAAAATTTGTTCACAATTAAGGGTACTAAGACCCCTTTAGGCTTGGTACACCCTTTTCGCGTAACCTAGAGCCTTAGTACAAGATTTGATAGTTTTCGAAAACTTTTCGTTAACGTATTGTAAAAATCGTATTGTAAAGTATAACGGACCACTTTTGGCTTAATACACCCTTTCCGCGTTACCCTTTATAGAGTTTTATAATACCAAAATCCTGAGTCGTCTCCCCGGGGTACGGTAGAGCACGGTAGAGTTCATTATTTAAGAGCAGTGGTCCCAGGTGCTTGCTCAGCGTTTTTACATGTCTGTACGACAGACGATTTACCTTCTATGTTACCTATAGTCTTTCTTATGTTTTGTGTTTTTGTCTACCTCACCTTTCTTTTCGTTCTATATCCTTGAATAAAACCGGCCAAGTGCGAGTCGGGCTCGCGCAGTGAGGGTACCGTACCACCAAATAAAACGTTAACTACTAAAGTACAAAAAAAATTAGAAGGAGTGACTAATAAGTTTCATAATATTATGCAATAAATTATTGAGTATAGGCAAAGTAGTGCAAAAAAAATAAAACCTTGCCTAAGCGGTCACCCATCTCGGTACCGACCGTGCACGATGTTGCTTAATTCCGGTGATTGTACGACAACCCGTGGTGAACAGACAGTCTTGGTTAGTATTTATTATTTTACTTTAGATTGTGTACTATGATCATGCTAAGTTTGACGCTTGTACGTATTACGGTTTTTACACTAGAACAAAATATAAAAATTATGTTAAAAAAGTTTGTTTTAGTTGTTAATTTTTTTTATTTTATTAGCATTCAATAATTATTCCGTGAAAATTTCAACTGGCTATCTATTACGGTTCGAAAGATACTACCGTTAAAAGATAGGGCAGAAAGACAGAAAGAAAGCTGCTTAGTAATAGGTTCCGTTTACACTCTATGGGTACGGAATCCTAAAAAGTGTTATTACAAAATCACATTACATCGCATAACGTCTAATCTCCACCAAATACAGATCATTAACTTCTGCGCCAGCGAGATTATATTTAATTACAACGGCTTCTTAAATTGGTCGCTTAGCACACTCAAGAGAGTCTTACGTAACAATGTCTGTTGTTTAATGCTTTTAACGCTTTGTTTATAGCGTAAACGTAACGTAAACGTAAATTAAACTGGTAATTAGGTGTGTCACGCACGCTTTCTTTGAAATCCTTTGAGAGTTTTGATGGCAGTTTCCTTTGGATGTTTTTGTAAAATTTAGAAAATGAACGCTAATTACCAAGTTGTTTGTTTTTGTTATGCGTTGAGTGGGAATTGGATATTAAATTTTGTGTCTAATTATAAAAGGTTACCCAGAACGGCAGAAGTGGAGAAAAGGTCATTATACTCGTTATCTCTTCTCTAAATACAATAAATTAAATTCGCTCTTCGCGTCTGTCTATCTGTATAACAGCTAACTCCTCCTAAACCACGTAACGGATTTTGATGCAGTTTTACCAAAAGTTTAAATTTTTTTCATGTAAGGTTTATATAAATACACTAGCGGTCCGCCCCAGCTTCGCACGGGTATAGATTATAGCCTATGTCACCCGGGGATAGTGTAGCTTCCCGTCAGTGAAAGAATTTTTCAAATCGGTTCAGTAGTTTCGGAGCCTATTCAATACAAACAAACAAACAAACAATCAAATCTTTCCTATAATATTAGTATAGATAATTATAACTAGCGACCCGACCTCGCACGTAAATACCACCCGTGCGAAGCTGGCGCGGGTAGCTAGTAAAAAATAATTATCAATAAAAAAATCGACTTCAAAATTAATAAATACGCAATTTCGCTTACTTGTATGCTATATTTTTTCAGTTATTTTGATTTAAAAATCAAACTGCTGAACCGATTTTGATAAAATTTCTATTTGACCAAACTGAAAGCATATAATTTCAAATAAAAAAACCAAATCAGATTTTAAATGTCGAAGTTGTAAATAAAAAAAAAATGTGCCCCTTTTTTTGAAGCCAGTACAAAAAATAATAAACAAAAAATTTTTTGTTATTAAATATGACAAAAGGGTATAAGTTTCAAAATTTGGCGGTAAACATTGTGTAAAAATATATCGCTGAGTTTCTAGCGTAAACTTAAGTTGGCATTTTATTTCAATCTACGTCAATATAAACAGACAATTCAAAATTAAATAGACCACTTAACTCTGATGGCTTTTACGACGTCTCCGTTTACTAACTCTGACCAAACTGTTGCCCAAATTACATAGAAGAGAACCTTATCTAAATATCTCATCAACTATCTAGATTACAATCTACAAAAGAACAAATAAAGGGTCTTTATTGGACTAAGATTGGCAATCTCAAGCTAGAGCACAGTAAATAAATTGTAGGGAAACTGGGAACCGCGTCATACTAATATTATCAATGTGGAAGTGTGTTTGTTTGTTACTCTTATACGCGGCAGCAGACCAGATTGACGTGATTTTTTGCATACAAATAATTGAAATTCCGAAAAAAAAACAGCCGAGTGCAAATCGGCAAAAGTAAAAACGCCGCTACCGCGCGTTAGTACGTCGCTTAACATCAAGCGTGCTGGCCAAACGTAGTTTTTTTTTTTTTTTTTTTATAATATGCTTGTGTTTGACCACCATGACGCCTGATGTTAAGCGATGATGCGGTCTACGTTGGAGCACGCTTGCCTAGAAGAAACCGATTCACTCGTGATTTGAAGACACCCAGATTGTAACCATCGGGGAACACCCATTCAGGCAGCGCATTCCACAGACTAGCAGTACATTGAAAAGTAGATCTATTCTAAATAATAATAATAAAGTCACCTATCCAAGTACCGAGCGCGCCCGACGTTGCTTAACTTCGGTGATTATAAGAGAATCGGTGATGAGGAGGGTGAAGAGGATGTTCGACCGACTTGCACTTGGCCAGTATTTATAATTTTTATATTACTTTAGAGTGTGTACTATAATCATGCCATGTTTGACAGTTGTGCGTATTACCGTTTTTACAACAGAGCAAATAAAAATAAGTAAAAAAAAGGTTTGTACACGTAAACGTTTGTTTGTTTGTTTGTTGTAAAAACGGCTATATGGACCCTTCAGTTTTTAATTTTTGTCGTTATTATTATTTCTTAGTTAATCTGCTGTAACATTACATATTCTGTAAAAGTTTGACTGTCAACAAAAATACGTTATAAAACGTTATGCATGTTTTTACGTATCTTAGTGGTTACTCCGTCTTTTGTCTTGAAAATAAAGTTCAAATTTAAAGATCAAAAAAGACAATACGCTGTAATTATATCTAACGCAATTTTTATGAGGAAACTGACAGACATTTTGTTTATATTAAACGGAAAATCAAAGCGAAACAAAGCCGCGCGCGCGCTCATCTTGAAAACGACTACTGAATGCGGTTAAATAAACTACATTCGGATTATAGTTGGAGTAACCGGCTCTTGCTCGAGTAATTCTCGTATAATGTAAACAAAATGGGTAAGGATCTATCTACACTAATATCAGATGCACTAACTTAGAAAATCTTGTCCACAGACGTAGGTTACCAGACGACGTCAAGACCTGTAGGAATTACGCGTACTTACAAGAAATTTATGATGCGGTGCGGGCGACAGACAGTAAGTACATATATCTCTGTGCTTAAGTGGATTTACTGGGCTCACTGCGGACTCGCTTATGAACTAACATTTATTTCCCTCTGATGAACATTTATTACTCTAGAGCTGCGACACTTTCGCTTCGAAACACATACGTAAGACTCGTTTAGGAAGATTAAACATCGCTTAGAAACTCAATTTTATTATTCATCCGTTTTTTGAAGTTATACTTCTTATGCGACTTGCAACAAGGTTGCGGTAAACGTTTAACGCTACCATGGAGGGGGAATTTTTCTCTCTCGTATTGTTGCGAAATGTGTATCCTTTTTTCGCGCTGCGACTAACAGATCCGGTAGTGTAATGGTGTCGCTAACGGATTGAGAAGCCTAATAGCTAGGTTCGAATCTCGAGAAAAGCATGTTTTTAAATTGTTGATATTTTAGTTATAATATTAGGGTTCCTTGTTGAAGTATAACTTCTTCCGCGCGGAGGGACTCCACGCACTATTTTTTTATCCACTGTCACCACTGCCACATATTTTCTGACAATAACATACGTATCATGTTATAAACATAATATTTATAACTCGAGAGCTGTGACACTTTCTCTTGGAATAAATACACATACGTACGTAAGACTCGTTGAAGAGGAAAATCGTTAATGACGAAAAAAATTATCAATTGTTTATTTTTCTTCGGGTTTTTTTTTTACCGTTATCTCTCCCAAGTAATGTGCTATTTTGTAACAATAAAAAAGTTTTATGTACATAATGCATTACATGCCAGTAAGAAGTAAAACGAGTGTGTTTTTTCATTGAGCGACGATACACACCTAAGTGTCATGCTATCTGACATGATTCCAGGCGCGATATTTACTTCAAATCTGAACATTTAAGGGTCCTGTATACCCTCTGCAGCTTTCTCTCTCGCACATTTTCACATTATTGAAGATATAAAATCAATGAGTGTGAATTTCCAAAAAGTAACAAAATCATGTCATGGTGTCTATCGTAACATTACAAACAAAGAAATTGTCAATTTGATATATTTTAATTTGACACAGTAAAATGGTAACAAGTGATTTTTATTTCTCGTGTCATTTTATTCCGTCAAATTACAAGATATCGAAGCAAACATTTCTTTGTTTGTAATGTTACGATAGACACCATGACATGATTTTGTTACTTTTTGGAAATACACACTCATTGATTTTATATCTTCAATAATGTGAAAATGTGCGAGCGAGAGAGCTGCAGAGGGTATACAGGATCCTTAAAGCATTATGTTAATATTAAACTAGAATTACACACGTAAGATTAAACTGCTTACTTCTGACTATAGTTTCAACTGGAACTGTTTTTCAAGGACTGTAACCGTGCGTTCGCAGTTTTTTGAGTAATTCTAATCTCTATCTCCACATAGTATTAAATAAAGTTGCTTTCCGCGTCTGTCTGTATATCCGCTAACTCCTCCTAAACCATGCAACGAATTTTGATGCGGTTTTCACCATCAGTTAGATAATTTTTCACGAAAGGTTCCCGTGTAATTCCTGGGTGGGTCACTAGTAAAATATAAAAAGTAATAGAGATACAATATGTGAAAGCCACACCAATTTCTATAATAAAATTCAAAGCATTTACAGGCAGCACGTTATGTCAGGGCACATAGGTAGACAACGGGTCTAACATTTTATAAGTTACTGATGCTTACGGTCACTATGACATTTTAACTACTTCAGCAGCATAACATTTCATTGGAATAGCGATGGTGTTATTTGCTGTCTACGCGCGCAAACGAATGGCATGATTGCAATTGCATCTGGCAGTTATATAATGTTGACTTTACTACGTGACAAATTTCATGCGACTTTAATGAGATTGCCTTTTTATTTATTATTTATTTAATACTTTAATGCACACTTACAAATTATGTAGACATGTACAACTGGAGGACTTAATGATAAACATTTTCTACCAGTCATCCACCAGGTTGGAACAAATGGTACGTAGGCGTACATCAAAAACACCTTATAAAAGACAAAATGAAAATAAACTTTTACAAGATATATATATATATATATATAACCTAGATAGATACAGCAAATATAAATCTAACTTAAATTACATATCAAAACAAAATAATATAAGTTCATGATTTTACTAAATATTTTACAGATGAAGCTTATAGATTGTACCTTTTTTTTAATTTACATACATGATCATCTGAGCCCAAACTAAGCAAAGCTTGTACTATATGGCTGCCAGAGACTGATATACATATATATATATCTTTTAAATACATAAGTAGGTACTTAAATTGACAAATGTCAAATATTGTCATAACAAAACTACAAGCTATTCTAACGTCCTTTGATACTTAATAATCCAATTTATCATAATTTCGTCTGTATAAAGAAATAAAACGCTTGTCTTCTAATAAGTAAATTTCATACTAAGCAATACGTATAAGTCAGATCATTATTAAAACGACGTATCAAAATTAAAACGTCTCAAAATATTTCATGGTTGTCATGCTAGAATACGGAGGATTCTTCGTCTCGTTATTTTTATTGAAAATTCCAACAAAAAGATTTTTGTTTTGAATTAGTCATACAAAAGAATTTCCTTCGCGAATTTTTGTGTAGAAGATAATTTAGATGGTGCTCGGTAAGGCAACTTGGAGTTAAGATATCACGATAAATTTTCTTAAAAGAAAGCTCATTTAATGATTCTTGTTAATAATTTTTGTGATATAAATTTTTGTGATAAAAAGTTACTCAGACTTGTCATGAATATGTTTACTTTTTTCATAATTTATTTAGAAACCAATTCAAAATTACTGACTTGCATTCGTTTAGGACGGGCATCAGCGTCCTGTTAGTACACGGTGAACGTACTGCAATCTCCAAGCCGCCTGCCAAGCGTGAGGATTATGGCAACACCCCCCTCTCTAAGAGGGAGGCCTTGTTCAGCAGTGGACATTTAATGGCTGATGATGTGATTCGTTTAGGAGCTTAGTTATTGAGATTATTATTTTTATCGTATTTGGACAATGCTACGTACAACGATCTATTAGCTACGTAGGTACCTATACGCCATACGTAGCTTTGTCACGTTTACGCACGACAAAATGTGATGACAATATTTTGGACACGTATGGCAGGCTTGCTGGCCAAATGTTTGCCAGAGGAGAGACTAGTAAACAAAAAACAAAGAATTGTCATTCACTCGCTTATCCTATTTAACTTCATGTTTTTTTGTTTGTTTGTATATTTGTTTTTTATTTATTACTAGCGTTCCACCCGCCCGGCTTCGCACAGGTGTAATTTACATGTGAAGCCGGGGCAGGTCGCTAGTTATATACCTTCCATGAAAATTTATCTAACTGATGGTGAAAACCGCATCAAAATCTGTTGCGTGGTTTAGGAGGAGTTAGCGGCCATACATACATACAGATAGACAGACGCGGAAAGCTACTTTAATTTATACTATGTAGAGATGTAGAAATAGAGAAGAGATGTTAGTGTAATAGTGTAAGGTGTTATAGTACTTTTTTATTTCCTTGTACATACAATGTTGTAGTTAGTGTTACCTTAATATTTTTTATTGTAATCACACAATATAAAATAATCTACTGTCTTCTTGCTCCAGGATTAAACAGTTCGCTTGTCAAGATACTGAACCTTTCCTGAACCCTCTTCAGGTGTCTCACTTTGAAAGCATTTTACTCAAGATTTTATCAGATTACTTTTATGATTTACTTTTTTTTGTTATGTATATTTTTTGTATATAAAAAATAATGCTTTACTCTGGCAGCTGCCAGACTAAAATGCGATTGGGCGGGACATGTGACGCGCATGCATCCCGACCGATGGGCCAGGATCGTCACACAGTGGGTGCCAGATGGACGGCGCAGTCAAGGAAGGCCCAAGAAACGCTGGCGTGACGATCTTGACTCATTCCGGAGAGGTTGGCAAGAGGTGGCGGAGGACCGAGATTTATGGAAGGAGATGGGGGAGACCTTTGCCCAGCAGTGGGACAGTATAAGATAAAAAAAAAAAAAAATGACGTAGATAATGGACTAGATTTAAGATTTTTTACAAGTTACGTGAATGAAAAAATAGGTGAAGCAGATAAATAGAATCGATATTTTATTAAAGAAGCTAACATGGTTACGAACCATACTGAAACATAATATAGTTCAGTAGAGAGGAGAGGACCTTTGGATCGTGGGACTCAATCCAGTGACCGGATCCCGTCTCAAGCAAATGTTCTGCAAGAGTAGACTTCTGTGTCTGACGTTTTTTATTAAAAATAATGCGCGTTGAGTCCTGATAAATATTTATACCATGTGTTTAAATCGCAAAAGTTCCTAAAACCGGATTAATCTTACATGAGTAAATCCCGTATGACAAAAACCAAATGTAATATATACGTATGTTTATATTTGTTTGTTTATTATCTAACCATCTTGTCAGACAGTGTCCCGGCAGTCTGACTAGATGGTTAGAAATGTGTTACGAGAAACTATTTACTCATAATTAACGAAGCATTCCATCGCATACGACATAAATCAAAGTAATGTCATCTTTATTCATATTTGGATAGAGTAGATAATAATTCAGTCCCTTTAATCCCGGTACCCATTTAGAAGTCTCCAGCTTTCAGCTGTCATAACCTCTCTTTGGTTCTTCTTTGGTACAATTTACAAAATGGACAGTATTTAATGTTATCAAAATAGCTCCTTAATATTCTAATCTATAAATATAAAAGTGAAATAAAACTCATTCGCTCATTTACTATTGGTATTTTTTTTATAATTATGTATGTACTCTGCCATTTGCGGACTGATTTATGTGACTCTTTTATTAATTATATAGAATAAGCTCTTGAGGTGTTTCCACAAAACTTTCATTGACTTTAACTATGTTTGTAACCAGTTCTAGTTACCAGTTTGTTAGAACTCTAACTAACTTTGATGTTGGTTTTTACTATTGTTAATTACCCATGTACTGTTTCAAAATAAATTGAACTTCCCTAGATCTTGAGTTGATTAACCAAAGGGAGACGTTTCTTTGTAAAGATGGTCATTATGTAAATATCTTTGTTTCAGGTGTTAGCACTAAGGATTTTATGGCAAAATTAGGGGAATACTTAATATTAACAGCCTTCTCGCATAACTGTCGACTCGAGAGAGCTTTTAAATGTCTAGGCACCAATTTGACTGAGTTTCTTACTACACTGGACAGCGTTCACGACGTGTTGCATGATCAGGTATGATTGTATTATTTAAAAAGTAATTTAAACAAGCATTTAAAGTTTTAGTTCAAACAAAATGTTGTAGTAATTGTATAACGCGGTTCATTACTGACACTACCAAATATAAAACTTACAAAACGAACCCAATTGAAGTTCAATCATACTGCTTATCTATAAGCAACGTTGTCTATTCGGGGTGCAAGGGGAACACACTCGAAGCCAAAAGAAGGTAATTGTACTCATCATTATGAACAACTATTACTATGGGATCAGCCCTGAAATCGCGGTAAAAAAATATCAGCTCTATAGAAAACGGTCATTGACACTCGACAAATTGTATGGAACAGCTGATTTTTTTTCGCGATTTCAGGGTTGGTCCCATACTAAAATTGGTTCATAATGATGAGTACAATTACCTTCTTTTGGCTTCGAGAGTGTTCCCCTTACACTCTGTATATAGTTTATAAGATCGGAGTAGTAATTCTGATTTTATTTTGATATTTTGAAATACTGATGAATTTCAAAATCATAATTTTATGCAAGTATTATCTTTTTGTGATTTAGTTTGAATAATTACTGGGATATCTTTATGCATCTCATGGTATAGGCATACCACTGTGAAAGTGTTTGGCAGTATTCGTAGAACTTAATATAACTAAATTAACTAAACCTTTCCAACTAACTTGCCGTTGCCCCCAACCTTAACAATATTTAGTTGAACTATGTATTATGTATAAATTTTTAAATTTTTGATTCAGGACGATGTATTAAAAGACGAATCAATGGAATATGAAGCGAATTTCGTGTGCACTACATCTCAAGAGGGCATAATGCAACTGCACTTGACAACGGAGAGCGAACCAGTGGCCTACCTCCTGGTAGGCAGTCTGAAGGCGATAGCCAAGCGACTATACGACACGCAGACAGAAATAAGACTGATGAGCTATACTAACGATCCTAGGAGATTTAGGTGAGTAGCACACGTTATTTGTTTACGTTATCGTTTTAATACATACGAGTTGGATTCCATAGTAAGGTATTCCAGCACTGTTATTCCATATTAAGCATTCCATTATTCCACAATAAGTATTTCTTGATAGGTATTCTATAGTCACCATAGTGGTTATGCCATGGTAAGTATCTTATAGTAAGTACGCTTTAGTAGGTATTCCATATTAAGCATTCCATAGTAAGTATTCGATGGTATTTTTTATATTTGAAGTATTGTTTAACTTTTAAGGATTTACTATTTAAATGTTAAAGACAGTTTAAAAAACGACCCACCCCCTCCCTCACCTCTTTTTCCCTTTGATTTACATTTCCTCTTCATCCACTACCGTCTCGGGGGCGTAAACACGGATGGTGTAGATTCAAATCTTGCTGGTCGTAATGTTTTTGAATTGTCTGTAACATATAGTATTCCATTACAGTTCTTAATTAGTGACCCTTAGTCGGTATTGTATAGTAGCAAGTTATTTCGACTCGGGCGTACAATACCGATACGCGACCAAGAATGCGCGAGATGTTATGCAAATTAGATCTAATGAAAGCTGGTATCAGAATTGATATAACATAGTAATATTTAGAAAAATATTGTTCAAATAAATGCAGCAAAATCAAATTTACATAAAATTAATACCTTATTGAGGGCAAGTGCGTTAACTAACTAAAATATAATTTTCACTAACACCCCAAATACAGTCGCACTGCCCATAGACCGCTGATGTTCTAAAGGCAATCCAAATACTCAAGCAAACTACCCGTTGGAAGCGTACTCAGAATGCTGGTGGCATTACCACGTTGAATGGCAATGCTTGGGTATACGTTGAGCCAGAAACACACCAGCATTCAAGTCACGCATCGCATTAACAAGGCGCTTTAAAAGATTTTTGAAAATAAGGTGAGCTCCCGGTACTTAGCTGTACCTTACATTTGCCAGTACAATTGATCTGATATACAATTCACAGTAACAAAGTTAGTCCAACAACAATAGATTGGCATTGTAGCAAAATTGTTTTCGCCAAAAAGTTTTCCCATTTTATCGCAAAAACTGCAAACACGGATAAAGCAATACGAACATTACTGTTGGATTTTATTTTTACAGTCCTATTATCTTGTATTAACAGTATGGGTAGTAAGAAATATTTGCTTGCAATAGCTACATTTAAGAAAGAAACCTTTTCTGGTATGGACGCTTTCGGAAATGTCCGTAAAAATAAGACATTCGACTAATTATGTGTCAGGGAATTTTTTTAAGTAGACGTTCAAGAAAATGGACGTAACGGACCTGAACGACTCAGATGTTTTATTGAGAAGCTTTAAATAAGTAGGCTAAGCAAATGGCTATAATATATAAACCACAAAAAAAGTATAAAAGCATGCGTTCCGCCTGATGGTAAGCAGAAACCGCCGCCTATGGACACCTTTAAAACTAGCAGAATTGCCGGTGCTTTGAGTATTAGTTTTATTGTATTTTGTTTAGTCAAAAAAGGCAATAACCAGTAAAAAAAAGAAATAAAATACTCTCCCGAGTTAAAATTATTATAGTAAGCTCTAAAAACCTCATTCCGCTGACGCATTAAGAAGCGATAGTGGTGCTGTTAAGTTGGTAAAAAAAAACTGCTCTTGGAGTCTTAATTTACATTAACGGACTTAAACTTATACAAAGTTACAAGGAAAGAGTGCATTAAGACCAAGGAGCTAATTGTACATCCTTTCCGTTTAACCCAGTATTGTTTCTGATCAGGGGGGTTAGACAAGACCCAGTTTCTGTTGGCGTTAACGCCCACGGAAAGATGAAATTGTATGAAAATGACATTAACTTGAGATAACATCTCTCAAGCGAATGTCATTGTCAATGTCATATTCATCTTTCCGTAGGCGTTAACGCTAACAGAAAGTGGGTCTTGTCTAAGCCACCAGGGACACGATTCTACTAAAGAAATTGTTTTTAAATTGTAATTGTTTCAATTTTTTTTTTAAAATAATTTCCTCATAACTGACAGTTTAATTTTTTATACTAGTAAATACCACCACCTAATATTATAACTTAGTATTTAAAAAATAAAATTGAAACAATTACAATTTAAAAACAATTTCTTTTGTAGAATCGGGGCCCAGGTTTTAGCTAGTGTGGATAAATGAAATTAAACTATTTAACTTCTACTAAAAGCCCATCCCATCATCAGCCAGTAAACGTCCAGTGCTGAACAAGGCCGCCCTCTTAGAGAGGGGTGTTGCCATAATCCCCACGCATGGCAGGTGGCTTGGGGATCGCAGTACGTTCACCGTGTACTAACAGGACGCTGCTTCCCATCCTCCGGTGGTTTTGGTCTTAGTTTTGGGACATACCCGGGTCCAACTAAAAGCCCATACTGTTTATAAAAGATTATTTCTCCAATCCTTTTATTTCTACAGGCTTCCAATAACATTGTTTTGTTATTAACCTTCTTGTTTTCATGTCGTCTGGGCTGATTGTGGAGGCATATCTTATTCAAATATTCGGTACGGTTCAGCATGAAAGCAAATACTCGTGTATTTGCTTTCATGCTTTTTGAATAGCGGGTTTTGAAAGACTTGTTAAATTACGTTAAATTTAATAGTAATAAAAGAAAATGTCCATATAAGAGAGTTAAGAGTGAATTGTTTGTTTTGTTTTTTTTTGGATTTTTAGTTCCGTACCCAAAGGGTAAAAACGGGACCCTATTACTAAGCCTACGATGTCTGTCTATCTGTCTTTCTGTCCGTCTGTCTATCCTACCTATTAACGGATGTATCTTTCGAACCGCAATAGATATATAAGATGAAGTTTTCACAGAAAATATAACATTACGGTGGATCAACTAAGAAATAATAAAAAAGTCATGAAATAAAAACGAAAGGGGTCCCCATACATCAAACGTATTTTTTAACGTATTTTTGTTTTAGCTCTAAAGTAAAAAAGGTAATAGATACAAACGTCTAAAGTGGCACGACTATGGTACACACTCTAAAGTATAACAACAAACAATAAATAATAGTCAAGTGTGAGTCGGTGATAAGTTTCTGTTCATTACCAAGTTATAACTGGTAATTTCGTTATTGAATTTTGTGGTGGTACGGAACCCTCAATGCGCGAGCCAGACTCTCACTTGGCTGGTTTATTTAAGCGTATCAATAGTCGTTAGACCTTAACTCACCTGATGTTAAGTGATGGTGTTCTCGAATAAACATATCTAGTCTAATATGGGAAATGGAGAACACGCCGTTGTCAAAATCCAACCATGTTTTGGCTTTACCGTGACAATATACTTGTGTACAACACCCGGTCAATTTTTTGTGTTAAAATTAATGATACTATCATTTTCACAAAACTACTTTATTGTACCAGTGTAACATAAAAAGTAAAACATAGTCTATACAATATTATAAAGAGGAAAGATTTGTATGTAAGTATGTTTATAACGAATTGGCTCAAAAAGTACTGGACCAATTTTAAAAATTATTTCACCATTTGAATGCTACATTATCACTGATTAATATAGGCTATATAACTATACCCGTGCGGAGCTGGGGCGGACCGCTAGTATCTAATAATGTAAACCTTTGTAAACTAGTATACCCTCTACTGCATCAAAAATGATAACCAATAAAATTTAATTAGTGGACCGTACACTTTGCGTAGACCACAGATAATTTTTAGGTACGTAGCAGGCGTAGATGGTATATGACGTAGCTGGTTGCTAAGCAAAAACTAAACTACGACGTAGCACAAGTAAATATTAACTTTTTACACTATTTTCGATCAATCGATTCGGGCGTTTGTTTAAAGTCAAACTACTGCTTTGGCTTATATCTATATCTACTGTGTCTCAGATCATGATAAAGTAGCGTGGTGGGTGCACATCAAGCCTAAATAAGGCTTGACGCCTTTAGTCGAACTCATCCTGCAGTTGACCTAGCCGATGTGTTTGCATGAGGACTATTAGTTAATTCATTCGCGTCGCTTCAGTTTCTTTTTGTGCGTGAAAAAAGAGTAAGTGAGCCGTAATTATACCTAGTTTTTGCATTAAACGGATTAGCAAAGTTGAGAAAATGTATATGAAACACGGAGACATTTAAATTTTGGAACTACAATTCTATTGTGCTAAGACATATCTGGGGGGCTGTGGTAGCCTATTTGGGAGACCGCTAGACTTGAAAGCGTGAGGTCGTGGGTTCAAACTCCGGGCCCGTAACAATGAGCTCTTGGAAGCTTATGTACGAATTTTTATACCACTAGATTTTCGGTGAAGGCATACATCGTGAGGAAACCTGCATACGTACGGAGAAGGAATTCAATGGCGTATGTGAATCCACGAATCCGCACTGGGCCAGCGTGGTGGATATGGCCCAATCACCCTTTCGGGGGTAGTCTAAAAGTCCAGCAGTCGAAAGTTAAAAGGCTGATGATGATGATGATTATGAAGGCATATCTTCCTTGTTTATCCGATCTGCAAGCCTAGCATGGGCTGTGGATAAATTGTCTTTCCACCGTTTTTATCCACGCCTAGACGCGACAAAGCTAGAATATGGATACTTTTGTCTTTTTCTCGCGGGATAAAAACGGTGGAAAGACAATTTGTCCACGGCCCGTGCTAGGCCTACTGAGGTCCATATCAATGAGGATGACAGACATCAGAAATACAAACTTAATTTGGTGACAAAAATAATATCCATTACTGGAGCTGGGATTGGCTCATTTCAAAAATCAAATTTTCCTTTTCACTTAGAACGTAATTGCATTTCAGGTATGAAATTAACGCCATTCCATTACATCAGAATTCGAAAGAGGACAACTGCGAAGCGCCGAGCGAAGCGGTGTCAGTTGCTTCGTCGAGCAAAGTGACAGACCTGAAAATTGGAGTTGCCAGCTTTTGCAAGGCGTTTCCATGGCACTTTGTCGTGGATAAGCGTTTAGAACTGGTGCAGCTGGGTAAGTTTTTAGAAGTTATTTATTTATTTTTTATTTATTTACTTTACACAAATAATACAGTTTATTGCATATTGTTGCACCAAAAAACCACAGTTGGTTTGACATGGTGCTCACATTCACAACGCACTCACAAAATAAAAAATAAAATAGAAGGTACATTTAAAACTTTGCATACTTAATAATTTACTAAATTTTTTATAGATTCAATTTGCGATGTATATATAGGTTTAAAATTGTAAAGATTATTCGACCCCTTTTGGACCAAATGAAGATTGGTTTTAGATTCTAATAGGACAAGTTGGCGTTGTTGGATGGTCCAGTTGGTAGTGAACCTACCTTCTGAGCTTGGGAGCGTAGGTTCGATTCCCATCTAGGACAAACATTTTATGTGATGAACATTTATGTTGTTCTATATCTGTGTGTTAATGGCGTCGATTCTGTCATCATCATCATCATCATCAGCCAGAAGACGTCCACTGCTGAACATAGGCCTCCCCCTAATGGGGGGTTTGCCATAATCCCCACGCTTGGCAGGCGGCTTGGGGATCGCAGGAGGTTCCACCATTCAAGTAAGAGGATGCTGCTGCCCATCCTCTAGTGGTACTGGTCGCAGTTTTAGGACATACCCGGGTCACGGATTCTGTCATACCACCCACTAAAGTAAACCAATCTGACAGGACTAATTATCTGCCTCTCTTTCCAAAGTCAAAGTCAAAGTCAAAGTCATTTATTCATAATTATAAATTTAACGTCAATGGTATTCCCCATAGTAATAATATAGTAATAGTAATAGTATAATCCATTTTAATATGTGAGAGAAGGATGGCAACAATTTTAGAGCTGTCAAATTTAGTTTAGTAATATTTTTGTGCCAATCATCATCATCATCATCATCATCATCAGCCAGAAGACGTCCACTGCTGAACATAGGCCTCCCCCTTTAACCTCCACACTGAACGACAGCCTGCCGTTTGCATCCACTGGATGCCCGCGACTCTCACAATGTCGTCGGTCCATCTAGTGGGAGGCCTCCCTACGCTGCGTCTTCCGGTTCGTGGTCTCCACTCCAGAACCTTTCTTCCCCATCGGTTATCGGTTCTTCGAGCGATGTGGCCTGCCCATTGCCACTTCAACTTGCAAATTTTAACAGCTATGTCGGTGACTCTGGTTCTTTGGCGAATATCCGCGTTTCGGATTTTATCGCGCAAAGAAACTCCGAGCATAGCCAATACGTACCTATTAATTTTCCGTGCAAATTTAAATTTCTAAATTCAAAATTTGTGGAATGGAATATATATGGTTAATATATATAATATATTTTATGCGCGTGAATAGTACTTTGCGTACGTCCAACCATATAACAAGACTAAATATAAACAAAGAATAAATAAAGTTAACGGAAATTACTTTCTTTTCCATTAACAAAAAGTACCGTATCATTAAAACGCCATCAAAAACCGCTCAGGCTTTAATATATTCTCCAAAATTTACTCTCAGAACATCAGGTTTTATTTTCAAAATACAGTGGTTTTATGCACCTTTTTGTTACCATTTTGCCTGTTTATTGTATTTATGTTGCCCATTAGGATAAAAATAAATGTGTTGAGCAACTAAAATGAGAGACAAATAAAAATGCGATACTAAAACTTGTTAACAGTAAGAGGAAAACAAATAAACTTGTTGTCTTGATAAAAATAGTTTTATGGTAAACATTGTTTCAGATAAACATAGTCTGGGTATATTTTAACGCCGAGATACATAGATGGAGAGGCTGGGCGGTAGCATATATGTGGGCTTTACAATCTGACAGAACCTGTAATGCTCAGCCCTACCCCAATGACTTATTTTTGATAGCCCGTTGGTCCAGTTGGTAGTGACCTGCCTTCTGAGCTGGGGGGCGTGGGTTCGATTCCCATCAAGGACAAACATTTATGCGATGAACATTTGTGTTTGTTCTATATCTGGTTGTTAATATCTATTTAAGTATGTATTTAAAACTATATATGTATGTATATCAGTCTCTGGCAGCCATATCACAAGCTTTGCTTTGTTTGGGGTCAGATGACCGTGTGTGAAAAAAATGTCCCAAAAAAAAAAAAGTCCCAAATTATTTAGTACTTCAATAAATTATGTGCCGTTTTCAATGCCATCACTCAACAGCGGTGAAGGAAAACATCTTGAGGAAACCAGTATATCCAAGTACATCATAGGTTCAAAGACATGAACAACACCAACATGGTAAATTAGGGCCAATCCTCTCTCTCTGAGAGAAGGCATGTGTCCCAGCAGTGGGAACGTGATGGGCTCCTAATGATGATGATGATTTAAATAGATGTCAGTTATAGATTAAAAGAGCATAGAAGTGGAACATACGAATATCTAACTGATTATTTTATGGTTAGGCCTCCGACCACTGCTCATCTAATAGTGTGGTCGAAGATGGTAAACATATCTAGCCTGGAACGAAAACTGACTCTTATTTGAGGCTGCCTGGCGATATATTTTAACTAAAAGATGTTATCCAGGCAGCCGGGCATTTGAAGACTAGCACATGTAGGCTACTTTTTATTTAAAAAAATACGGTTTCCATAATATAGCGTTTTATTATCAGAATCAGTTCACCGCAGTCCACAGCTGAGCATCAGCCAACCCAAAAGCCAAACAAAAAAAAAATTACTTTCATAAATATTGACTTAGCTGGGTTTATGCTTGAGAGAGATACTTTCACTTAAACATAAGCCCTGCTAAGTCAATATCTGTGAAAGTAATTTTTTTAAAATTGAAATTACAGTACGTGTCAGAAAATAACATAGAACCTTGTAATAGTGAGCCATCGAACTGTTCAAAAGTCACTGCAAACTACCTTACGTATATCGCCACTCCATTGCGTCTCAGAATATTCTCATATAAAACAGCCTGTGGAGTTTTTTTTAAATTAAAAATTGGCTTGGATTTCACCTCGCCTGATGTTAAGCAATGATGTGGTCTACGATGGAGCACGCTTAACTAAACAAAAACCGATTCACTCGCGATTCGAAGACACCCAGATTGTAACTATTGTGGAACACCCATTCAGGCAGTTCATTCCACAGACTAGCTTACTTACTTGTTACTTGTTAAGCGGGCATTTTCCGCAACTACGCCATTCATTGGCCCATTTTGCGTCACCCGGCTGCAGCTAATTCAGCCACCCAGTCTCCTCCAGGAAAGCCAGCAGCTCACTTATGCCGGAGCAGGCTTCCCAGAGCGTCCTCGGTGATCCGAGGATAGTGTTTCGTTGTTCTGCCACGCTGCTGCACTCCAGCAGCAAATGCGCGGCCGTTTCTTCAGTCTCCAGACACCCTCTACATAGGGGATTGTCAGTAACCCCAATTTTAAAAAGGTGTTTGTTTAAAAGGCAATGACCTGTGACAACCCCACAGACTAGCAGTTCGCACAATAAAACAGTGGATGAAAGTACTAAAAATAAATAATTCCACACACTTAAGTCTAAAAACATAAAACAGCCACCAAATCGCATATTTTACATTATATTATTTCAAAGTCAAATTGTTTTCTATAACAATTTTTGGTCTTCAAATTACAAAGTATACTTAACATAAATGTTTGCCATAAATAAGAGAGACGAAACAAAACGTTATTAAATTTTTTCATAACAATAACTCTTGAGTTATGAATTTTAATTCAAACTTCGGTCATTAAGTTGCGAAGTTTGAATGCTAAAATTCTTTTCGTCGATTACTCGTCATTTATTTCTTTTTGCAGTCTTGAGGTATTCAACATTTTATCTGGACGTATCGCTCGTTAGGGTTCAAAAAGTGAATTAGAAATGAAGTTTTCGAAAATGATTAAAGCAATTAGAGTTTTTGTAGAAAATTAATCTGATTTAATGTTTTCGAAAACGATTGAAGCTGTTAGGGTCTTTGTTATACATTAATCGGATTAAATGGACATCTATTTTGGTTAAAAATTATTTAAAAAAATTATGGCAATGTAGTGACTTTTGCCACGAACCGGAAGACGCAGCGTAGGGAGGCCTCCCACTAGATGGACCGACGACATTGTGAGAGTCGCGGGCATACAGTGGATGCAAAAGGCAGGCTGTCGTTCAGTGTGGCGGTTAAAGGGGGAGGCCTATGTTCAGCAGTGGACGTCTTCTGGCTGATGATGATGATGATGAGTGACTTTTGCAAATAAAACTTTTATAAATTTTTCCATGTTTTTTGTTGTGTGAATTAGTTGATTTAACATCTAAATCACCAAATTTGTATGCACTTCTTAATAATATACTGTTTCATAGCTGACTTAATTTATGTACTTATGTAACTTCTAAGCAACGAATAAATTAGACCGATGAAGATGTAGTTTCCTAAACTCCATAGAAGAAAAAGTATGGTCTGCACCACTTTACTAGGGCATGATTTAACTTGGCTGTGACTATGACTTGATCAACGAAATATTTTACTAAAGCTTTAATAATATTTATTTATATAATGTACTTAAACCAGCAAATAATGGACCCGGGTATGTCCTAAAACTGCGACCAGAACCGCCGGAGGATGGGCAGCAGCGTTCTATTAGTATAACGGTGATTGCACTGCGATCCCCAAGCCGCCTGCCAAGCGTAGGGATTATGGCAACACCCCTCTTAAAGAAGGAGGCATTTGTCCAACAGTGGATTTTTAATGGCTGCTGATGTGAAACCAGCAAATGCATAAGACGTGCAACGCCAAATCCTATTAGAAATTAAAACCGCAGATTCAATTATTAGGTATTGTAATTTTTTATATAGTTATTCTTTAGAGGTATGATCGTGAGATCTGGAATATTCCTGTAACCTTTTGTAGCTGTGGGTGAAGTACGAATTTTCGCTACACAAATTACGTATCGAATTCCATACAAATTTCAATTTAGAAATTCAAAATTTGTATGAAATTCGATTTATATGTATTTTACGTAGCGAATATTCATACTTCGCCCATTGTACGTCTCCACGCTTGCCCGTGACAGGCAATGTGCAAATGCATCTAAATTGCAATAGCTATATATTAATCTTTGGATCTTCTTAAATCTATATAATTACTAGCGACCCGCCCGCCCGGCTTCGCACGGGTGTAATTTACGTGCGAAGCCGGGGCGGGTCGCTAGTTATATAATTATTTAAACTATCCTATATCTCAAGTTGGATCGAACTGCACATGGTGTGCGAATTTTATTATAATCGGTTAAGTGGTTTAGGAGTCCATTGAGGACAAACATTGTGACACGAGATTTATATATATTAAGATGTAAATAAATAAATAAACTTTTCTTCGACAGGTGCTGGTTTTATGCGTCTTTTTGGCACCCACCTGGCCTCGCAAGGATCGTCGCTAGGCACCTACTTCCGCCTGTTGAGACCACGAGGAGTGACCTTGGATTTCCGCGAGATCCTCAATAGAGTTAATACACCTTTCATGTTCTGCTTGAAGATACCTGGAACGTCTTTAGCTGAGGTAAGTGTAGACAATGGTCAAAATCTCACTGACGTGGCTATATTAGTGCTTAGAAAGTTGGCTGGTTATTTGGTCATCTCTATCTCTACATAGTATAAATTGAAGTCGCTTTCCGCGTCTGTCTGTCTGTCTGTATGTCTGTATGGCCGCTAACTCCTCCTAAACCACGCAACGGATTTTGATGCGGTTTTCACCATCAGTTAGATACATTTTCAAGGAAGGTTTATATATATAACTAGCTACCCGCCCCGGCTTCGTACGTAAATTACACCCGTGCGAAGCCGGGCAGGCGGTTCGCTAGTAATATATAATATCCTGGAACAATACAATACAGTACAATATTTCTTTATTACACACCGAAAATACAAATGAAACTTAAACTAACATAAAAAACATATACGGCAGAATAATGGGCGGCCTTATCGCCGCAACTGGACGCACTTTGGGTTTGGCGTCTTCCCAGTGGTGTTTTAGGTACATTTTATTATTCAGACATGTTTTAGGCACGTCGCTGAGATTTAGACACTAAATTTATCCATATGCCAGTGCGGTTTGAGACTTTAATTTTTTTAACATACTACGTTATCTTTTGATCACAATGTAAGTCGCGAAAATATCGAGTCTCCAGTGTCGTCTTGTGTACGAAAGGCCTTAGAATAATATAATTTTTGTTAGCACTAAAGTTAATTCCCATAGGATTTAATGTTTTGGCCGGGGCCAGGGCATTTAAGGTTTACGAGACCCCATTTTGCTCGAAAACGGTACGGTGTAAACGCTATTGTCGTAAGTAAAACTTTGCATATCTTAGCCCTGAAATACGATGCCAACCTACTTTGAGTTTGCTTATTTTAAAATTTACTTCAAGAAATCTGGACGTTATTCAGTTTCCTAAACATGCTAATGAAAATATTTCTACTCAGTGGAAAATATAACCAGGTAGAACTAAAATATTAAACTAATAGAAACTAATCTAGATTAATTTAAACTAATCCATCTAATCTAAAATAATTAGATCTATTGAACTAATGATTTTATAAACACACTTGTAAAATGCGATGGTGCGTTTGCCTCCCCGTGCGTTTGTTTATTGAATTCTGAAAAAAAGCGATGATCATCGAGCGTTGTGAAAGCAAACCGAGATCGATTCCCCACACTAGCTGACACTGTATGTAATTAGAAATCGACGCGACCAAGACAGACGGCGCGTACATGAAGGAAAGACAACCCTGATGCAAAACAGTGTAGAACACTAAACATGGGACCTCTTATCTACAATAAGATACCAAAGTCAATAAGAAATCTCAATACTCACTTTTTTAAGAATAAATTAAAAGCACTGTTGCAACAGAAATGCTATTATAAAATTGATGATTTTTTAAATGACAAAATTAAATTGTAATTGATATAATTTATTATTATTATTTTTGACATAACATAGGTATTTTATATTTTTTTTTTCTTTTCAACTTTTTATCTGTATGAAATTGTTAATTTAGATATTATTAATATTAAAACATTAGTGTTACGAGCATAGCGCCATCACTCTGACATTTGTACGCCTGACCGACACAACGTGATTTAGGACTATTTTTATAATTTTAACATCTTTTGTGCATGTAAATTCACAAACATTCTCATGTTGTATGCAAATAAATGATCTTTATCATCATGAAGATATATGTTTCGATTTATGTGAAGAAAAGCCACCGACTAAATCACGCAACATTTTGATAAGAAAATATTTTCTATTTCTAGTCTATTGATGACCAAGCAAAGTGTTTTAGATTCTAATAGCACACATTGGCCGGCGTATATATTATGCATGTATGTTTGTATAGTTGATCAACGATAGCTTGCGTATCCTTGATCCGACGTTGTAGTTTATTTCAATACAATGTTTAAGTTCAAATATCGGCAAATCGGTTGAAAGATCTCCATTCGGAGCGAATCACTATTTATAATAAATTAAATATGAATATCAAAATCATTCCCCATCTAACCTATACGTAAATTCTATCCATCGAATGGTTGCTTGGAAGATATCGCTTTTAACGATACGGCCGAGCTTAGACTTACCGTACTAGCTCTTAAGGCCCTCTTTTCCCAGTTTTAGCAATTTCGATCATTCTAGTTTTAGTTTGTCTACTTCCATGGTTAGCTTAAAATTATAAAAATGGTGTCATTTCAAAATTATTATTTTTATGTAGGAAACTGTGAAGACTTAAACACGACTAAGAACATTTTGCTTGATAGAAAAAAAAACTGTTAAAATGACACAGATTTTCGCTGTTCTCCGTTTTTTTTGGATTCATTAAAATACCTTTTTGCTAAATTATGTCTACAATATCTTAATATACAGTTTTTTTTTTTTATTATATATCAAAATACTAGTCCAGTAAGATGTAACTTTTTGTGTGATGTTTAAAGGAATAAATGATTTGATTTGATTTTGATTTGATCATAATTGTGGAAGGAACCGTAATGGTACATTTTACATTACAGCTATACTTTTCGAAAAATATGAGAAAAGCCGTAAAAATAGATGTAGTGAAACGCACGTTTGTGTGTAAGCGCCATGGATTATGCGCCACCAAAATTATTTAAAACATCACTACGCACTTTAGTACGTTGCTTAAAAGTTGGAAAACCTCGCCTTAAACAACAATTTGATTGATAATTATGATAGAAAACTAAACCAAGTTTCTACGTACAAAAGTTTTCATTTTAAACAAAAGTTGCCTTTGGTACATTTTAAACTTTGTTGAAATTAATATCGAATTAATTACTTACTAAAGTAACTCTGGAAGTTTTTGCTTAGAACCAATTACCTTAATGTTATCTGTTTACATTCATTTTATTTTTTATTAAAATCTTTGAAATCATTCGTTCCCTTAGCAACCTCGATATCTTTATCTAAGTAGATTGTTGGTTTCAAAGTATTACGTTTCGCCAATTAATCTAGTTACAACATTTTACAGGGATCTCAAATTTGTATTTTTATGAGGGGTGATAAGGGTGTTGAAGGGTGGAAATTTAACTTGTGTACCTGTATGTCTGTCTGTGGCATAAAAAGGGCTGAACCGATTTTGATAATTTATGATTTTGATTATTTTAAGTTAAGCCCGTTGCAGACCATGCGCTGTAGCTAAAGTAGCTTGCAAGTAGAAGTAGCAAGTACAAGTGGACGTTCAATCGTAAAGTAGCCACTCGCACGGTGACGTGTACAACTTGCGTACGAGTACGTACTCACACGAGTGTTCGAATCAGACGAACGATGTTCAGTGGGCGTCACGTGAGTAGCGCGGGGAAACAACGCTTCACTTGCGCAAGAACCAGCGCGAAATGCTTCTAAATACTTTCACTGCCACGTGCACTAAGCAAACCATTGCAAACGATGCGTATTTATAAAGTTTTAGTCATATCAAATATAATTTAGAACCAAGTCTATGTCTATAACGATGTCTATGTTTATGTGCTTGTTACAAACTTCGCGACTAAGCGGCAGACCCAAATTTAGTGAAATTCTGCTAAAAAATAGTGTGGTAAAAGATACCTTTAATATCTGAAACTTGTGAAGAAGATGCATAGTTAATTTCAGATTAAACTGCAGTGCGCTTGGAGTTCAATAAAAACGATTGTACTAGAGAAATTCCTTATTTGAAAATAACTCCAACTGGCACCAAGCCTCAGGTAAAGAATCAAAGATTAGAAAGACAAAGTTCCAAAGAGTTTCAATATCTCTCCATCAATTGGAAATTCTTTAATATCCCTCAAAGTTTCCTCCATCTCGGCTGAGGGGAGTATTTAATGATATTAATCAGTTTATTATTTCAAAACCGACGATATTAGAACGCGGGGCGTGGTTGTCACCACGCCCCGCGTTCTCCCTTTAATAATTCTTGAAAAGTTTTCGACAGTGAGGCACCTGTCTCACCGCCGGCGTGCTAGCGATTAGCTATATATTCTCGCTCAAGAAACGAACAAAAGGTATAGATTCCGTGTAAATAAAAGAGATACATATTAATAGTTGATCGCTGGCCGTTCAAACTGCCGGCAAGAACTTTTTCTCCACTATTTTGTCGCAGCGACATCAACTATCAACTAACTATCAAAGATAAAACTCGCTCAGCGATGCTAGCTTGCAGGTTTTCTCAGAACCGGCTGCAATGAGCGAGTGGCTCAGAGAGTTTGAGGATCAAACCGGGTGCCGTCAGATTGTGAAGCGAACATGCTACCGTTCAGCCACGATCCCTTCTAAAACTAATGGATTTATCAAAATAGTAATGATTAATAAATAAATAAACCCACCAATAATGTAAACTAATTTCGTATTTCAAAGTCGGTTTATAATCAGAAAAAGTCAAGTTTATGTTAATAAAATTGATTACATAAAAGTATAAGGCAAAGTCTGAAAGATAACGCAGTTTTGTAAGCTAAAGAAATGGGCCAACACTGCGGTTGACACACACAAACGATTCGGCTTAGGAATTGCTCCTCTTTTGAAATTGGATGTCCACAAACACACATTTCAGAGGAAAACGTTTTCTTGTCGCGTTTCTGGCTTTAGTTTTTCTTTTGAAACGGGTTTCAAATTATTTCGACGTGAAAAGAGTAGATTAATAAATATAACACCACAAAGTTAATTGAATATCCTAATTGTTATTTTCTTTAGACCTTCAGTAGTCTATGGGCATCTATGGGCAAGCAAAATAAATTTGCTTGTATTTTGCTTAGTTGATAAAGGAACTGGCCAGTAAAAAAAATACAATCTATGAACACGTAGATCATAGATATAATTTTTTTTATTTTTTTTTTTACATCGGCCTAGGCTAACGTTTGACCGCGATCTCGCTTGATGGAAAGCGAAAATAAAAAATAAAAAAATGTAATAACAAAAAAAATGTATTTAAAAATGCATTTTTGTGTAATCTATACTAATATTATAAAGAGGAAAGATTTAATTGTTTTTTTTTTGTTTGTTTGTTTGTATTGAATAGGCTCCGAAACTACTGAACCGATTTGAAAAATTCTTTCACTGTTGGGATGCTGCACTATCCCCGGTTGACATAGGCTATATATCCCGGCTTCATCCGAGCGAAGCAGTGGCGGCCTACTAGTGTATTATATATTTTTTTTTTTTATAGTTTTTTTTTTTAGTTATAAAAGCTTTTTAAAAACCAGCTTTTCGTATTATTCTGAGTAAACCCTTTCGTTTGATACCCATATCATGATGATAAAATTTTGTCTGCTATCTAGCGTCCGCCATATTGAATTTAGTGTGATGTTATTTTATTTTTCGTATTCTTCTCAGCAAACCCTTTCGTTACCCATATCATGGGGGTGCATAAAAAATAACTGGTCCACCATCTTTGGAAGTCCGCCAAATTAGAATTATAATGACGTCACTAAGCTAGCCATGCATTGGCGTCGATTCTGTCACACCACTCACTAAACTAAACCAATCTGACAGGACTAAAATTATCTGCTTCTCTTTTCATTTTAATATGTGAGAGAAGGATGGCAACAATTTTAGCGCTGTCAATTTAGTTTAGTTTAGAGCACATCACAATCGATGCCATCTAAACTAATATGAACGTGTATACTAAAATTAAATTCCAACGCAATCAGTTCGGGATAACTGTCTTTAAATTCAGCTGCAAGACTTGCAAGCTTTGACCCATACTAACATAACAAGTTAATAAAAACTTGTAAAAAAGTCCATGTCTTACAAAAATTACGCTCATTATGTACAAATTCGGTAGAAATGTGCAGTTATAGCTTAGAAGATTTTACATAACTGTCTTAGTATTCCCTTCTAAGCAACGCTTATTAGACAGATAAGGCTTAATATATTGTATTAAAGTAGCATTTAGTGGAGCAAAACCATGACGGTTACACACAGCCGTGCGTTTCGCTATTTCTATTTTTGAGGTTTTCCCATATTTTTCGAAAATTATAGCTTTAATATAAAATGTACCTTTGCGGTTTCCTCCATAATTATGAAATCTGAATATTATAAGGATATCGTAGACATCGTTTAATAAATATGCATTTGAATGAATCCAAAAAAACAGAGAGAAAAACGCAAGTCAATGTTATTTTCATATTTATTTTCTATCGAGCGAAATGTCCTCAATCGTGTTTCGATCTTCGGGGTTTCCTAAATGAAACATTAAATTTTGATATGACACTGTTTTTATAATTTTAAAATGGAAGTAGACACACTTAAACTAAAACGACCAAAATTGCTAAAAGTCAGAAAAGAAGGCCTTAAGTCGCTTACCTATTTAAACTACATAACCGCTATAAACAAGTCCTCTAAACGGTTCCCTCCCCAACCTAAACCCATATATATTATTCCCAAAATCGTAAACATTACTCACGCAAGACAACACTCTTAGATCAATTCGAGAGCATCTAAAATATTTGCTCAGTACCACCCAAAACACGCAAACGACGACGGGGCAAATAATTCGCGTCCGCTGGTGTAATATTGTTAAGCAAACACGGTAAGTGCCTCACTACAAAGGGCCTCGGAATAGAAGTGTGTTTGAAACGACCTGAGGGCCTAGTCAACAAAAGGGAAGGGTAACATGGACGGACAATGGTACCTCTACATGAGCGTACTGTCGTAACACCTTGAAGTAGTTTCAACTATATAACATGTAGCAGAAAGTTTACATAAGCAAGCAAGTAATAAAACTTATAATCGAAGACTCGAAAACAATAAGTTTTGTCCCGGGTATGACAAATACCCAATTTGTCATATTGTTCAGTTAGGTAAGTCCAACTTAAGCAAAGAGGTCGCCCGAAGAATCCAACTCGAATGGGCAGCGTTCGGGAAATTGCGTGACATCTTCTCGTCCAAGATACCACAGTGTCTCAAGACGAAGGTCTTTGACCAGTGTGTGTTGCCAGTGATGACATATGGTACTGAGACTGTTGGCCTTTTGAAAAAACTCAGAGTCACACAGCGGGCAATGGAGAGAGCTATGCTTGGAGTTTCTTTGCGCGATAAAATCCGAAACGTGGATATTCGCCAAAGAACTAGAGTCACCGACATAGCTGTTAAAATTTGCAAGTTGAAGTGGCAATGGGCAGGCCACATCGCTCGAAGAACCGATAACCGATGGGAAGAAAGGTTCATGAGTGGAGACCACGCGTCTTCTGGCTGATGATGATGATGATTTGTCATACAACTATCACCCAGCCATGTATACCAGAGGCCTTTGGTTGGCATAAAAACTCAGCCATCAGAGCTGGCCACTCTATATGAAATTACTTATGTAAGTTCGTATTATAAATGTCTTATTCGTTATTTTGAGCTTTTCCACGCTTTATTGTGACTTTATGCCGACACAATACGCATTAATAAGACAAAAGTTGTATGTTTTGTATATAAAAAATTTGTTTACGTACAAAACATTAATAAACACTTTTTGTATTATCATACGATACGCTTCAACTATTTCGTTCGCCACAAGTCCACCCACGTGTAGTGGGCGTTCAATCTCTAACAATTTCTTGAAACTTTCTTGATTTGTCTCTTTTAGTCAGTGGTAGGTGATGTCTGAATTTGTGGAGGAATATATAGGCTAGCTTAATCTTCCACTTTACCATATTTTATTAACTCTATTTTTGTCTGTCTCTGCCCATTCTTGTTTTATCTATTTATAGTTTATATTTTACTTTATGTATACTTTTGGACACGATAACAGTATAAAATATAATCCCACTGGATTTTAGGCGAACTATTACTTAGACAGCAATTCCAAAAACGTGCGACTTTTTCGTTTTTCGAAAAAGCACTTTATAAAGATTATTAAAAAAAACATTTCAAACTATTTGTAAAAAGAGGCGTTTAGTTCAAATCTCAAAAGTGCATAATAGAAGCAAAACCGCCCCACACCCTCGGTGAGCAACTACAATACCCGAAAAGTGTGTCACACGGTACGGTATTCTACTTTACATACACATTTTGGGCAGATAACAGTATAAAATAATCCCACTGAATTTTAGGCGAACTATTATAATATATAATACTTACTACTTAGACACAACAATACCAAAAACATTTCAATTTAAACTGAGGCGTGACAATATTGGAAAAAAGACATCTTCACAATCTTTCCCATTTCAAAAGTGCAAAATAGAAGCAGAAACGTCCCACATGCTTGGAAACCAACTACAATAGCAGGAAAGTGTGTCACGCCGTACGCGAGCATTGTCAGACAGGTAAAGACACAGACTTACTCCACAGACAGTAATCTATAGACACCAACATACACTATTCTGCTCTATTGAGTGTACGGGAGAAAATTGCTACTGTACAGATGTTAGCAAATTGCTTGAGTGTCGACAAAGCTTTGGTTGTCGAGTGTATTGTGGTGAAATTGTTTTGTTCGGTTAGATGATCAACTGCCTTTTGTTAACATTTATAAAGATTGCTCATCTAAAAATACAGTCAAGTCAAAACTCATTGAAAAGGCCTACTATAGTATACAAGATTATATGGACGATAAGTGGTAGAAAACAGTAATTTAGCAATAGATAATTAATTACCTTTTTGTTATATTACACGGGAATTACTCACGTAAGATTAAGCCGGTCACTCCGACTATATAATAGTTTCGACCGCATTAGGCAGTCTTTTTCAAGGTGAATATGCACGCGCGGCTGCGTCTCGCTTGGCACTACGGACCGCCGCGCGGCGCGCACATGATGTCGACGGCAGCTGATCGGGTGCGGGGGTGGGGGTGCGTAGAGAAATATGCTGCGCCGGCGCACACTGGAACTCTTCCTGACTCGAATCTTCCTGTGTCGGGAATATTCCAGCACGCGGAGCTCACAAAAAATTAAAATAAAATAATTAAATATTATTCTTACAGTTTTATTTTGATTTTATGTTATTATTAAAATTTAAGATAATAGTATATAATAGAATATAGTATGTGTTACAATACGTTAAATTGCAGCGCCCTACAAGGTCTTTGTACCGACATGTAGTTTTAAGGACCTCATGTAATGTGCACACTGCCAAAATAAACAAATAAATAAACATACAAAATCATGTGTGTGTGGACTGAGAGACCACATAGATATATAGGACATACAAGGGTCGTCAAAAAGATGACGTCAATCCGTAAAATCTAGATTCTTTGTACCATATATGTACGTGGCAAGTGCCTTTATTAACTAAACAAAATACAAGCTAATAATAACACTACATATACAGTTAAACTGCCCATATACCGTTGAAGGTCTAAAGACAATCCAAATGTTCTAGCCCACTATCAGTAGGCAGCGTACCCAGCATGCTGGCGGTATACCACGCTGAATGGCAATGCTTATGCATTGAGACAAAAATACGCCAGCATTTTGGTCACGCGTCGCATTCATCAGGCGCTCTAAAACATTTTTTAAATGAGGTGAGCTCCCGGGCCCCAAGGTCCCAATGTCTCGACTCCAAACTCCTCAAATATGTAATCGCTGCCAAGGTAAGCATATTCGCGTCACTTGTGCTGCTCTGCTGAATTAACAGCCGCACCAGCCCTACCTTCTGTCTCAGGAAGATGTGACGGCGCCTTGTACCATAGGCTACACGAAAATACCCCGTATAAATGTATATCACAAAATATATAAGATTCCTTAGTATTTTAATTTTATTTTTAACCATTTTAAGATAAAAATTTTACTCAAATCGTAAGACAACGTAAAACATAATTTCATAACAACAAATTTAAAAACAGTCAAACAAATAACGAACTCCGAAATCTTCCGCGCAACTTTTTATAAAAGTAAATTAGAAACAAACATTTTAATCGCTGGTCTCGTTTATTTTCTCTCATTTTGCTTGTAAATAGAGATCAATTTATTTCCATGAGTTCTCTTTGAAAATGATCACGAGAAACCAGACGAAAACAACTTGAAACGTAAAGATATAACGGGAAAATAACATGTCAATGGAAACAGAAACCGTCAATAGGAAGAATGAAATGTCAAACGGAAAAATAAAATGTCAATTGAACAAAAGTGGAACCCCCATCGAAATAGGCTCGTTAACTTAGATTTGTTAGGGAATGTAAATAGAGACTGTTTGTGCGTCCTTAACTATGTTTGGCCAAGGAATTGAGCTGGACCGAAAAGGTTTATACCGTTTCACCGTTTATGCGAAGATTCGGTTAGTCTGAATGTGGCGTGGAATGAGGTCGAATTTGGCTAGACTTGGACAAATATTTGTAAAACGATAGACTTAATAGACGTTTGGTAAAGATATTTATCTAAGTTATTAACCGACTTCGAAAGGAAGAATGTTCTCAATTCGGCCCGTTTTTTATGTTTTTTTTTTTTTCAATATATGTTACGTCGATTACGCCGGCATCTTTAAACCAATTTGCGTGTTTCTTTTTTTATCATGCAGATGTAACTCTCAAGGTGGTCTTACTAAAATTTCATTGCTTTTAACTCAGTAGTTTTTAAACCAGCTAGAATAATACTGATAATTTTACTCGAGCGCCTACCAATTTCGCTACAATATTACAAACTGAACTACAATTGTTTTGTTCAGGCGTTTTGTTCGAATCAAAACAAGGAGGTATCCATGCATGGATGTTTAAATAGTTCGTAATGTTATTTCATTGCAAATTGTATAAAAAATTATTTAAAAAACTAGTTTAAAACCACAAAATAAACATCGTGCCACTACAAAAAACAAAATAATATTTAAAACACGGATTTTGAAGTAGGGGGTGAACTACAAAAAAAAAATTGAAAAAATTAAATCTAAATTTGATTATTGTTTCCACCCGATTTCAAAATCCATGTATAAATATTATTTTAACTTTGTAGTGGCACAGTGTTTGTGTTTTGTGGTTTTTTGGCGTCGTTTTAAAAAAAATATAATTTATACACATGATGTTTTTTTTTACATAATCGACGTAGGTATTTTTTGTTCTTGCGTATTTTTGTATTTGCTCTAATGTAAAAACGGTAATACGTACAATTGTCAAACTTGGCATGATTATAGTGCACACTCTAAAATTATAACCGTAAATAGTAAATAATGGTCAAGTGTGAGTCGAATACATATTTCTGTTCACCGAAGTTAAGAAGTGCTGTTGACAGTCTGGGCGTGATGTTTTGTTACACTACTGTAATAAACCAAATAAGTGGTGGTACGGAACCCATACAGTGCGCGAGACCAACTCGCACTTTGCCGGATTATTCTGTTATACTGCGGAATACAGCGGAAAACTAACTAAAACTTTGTTAACGAAGGTAAACCCGGTGAGAGTTTCATTCGCTAATGAACCATTGTTAACCAAATCAGATGTTTTGTTCTGGAAGGATGCAAGTGGAATTTTGAGCAGGGCAGTCTGTTACTTATTATTTAGGATCTCTTTACTGAGGACTTGTCTTAGTAGAAATTGACGTTTATTTTACAGTTGATGATGTTTGCTTTAGGGTAACACATGGTACCCGGACCCGGGTATGTCCTAAAACTGCGACCAGAACCACCGGAGGATGGGCAGCAGCGTCCTGTTAGTACACGGTGAACGTACTGCGATCTCCAAGCCGCCTGCCAAGCGTGGGGATTATGGCAACACCCCTCTCTAAGAGGGAGGCCTTGTTCAGCAGTGGACATTTAATAGCTGATGATGTGATGGTATAATAATATACATGGGGTAACATACATATTTATTTAAATACAAAGGCATATCAAACGAAGAAAATAAAAAGCCTTAGTTATTTACTCATTACTAATTATCACTAATTTTATAGTTTAGAGAACAATATTGTTATTGCAGTTTGTTTTTAGCTGGCAAGTGCCTATTAAAACGAAATAGTACTTTTCTAAGCGACTTAATACAGTTTTTCAAAAAATAACAACCAATTTATTGTGAAATTCATGATCATCATAATCAGCCTTTTAACAGACCACTGCTGGACTTTTAGCCTACCCCCGAAAGGATGATTGGGCCATATCCAACACGCTAAGTGCGGATTGGTGGATTCACATACGCCATTGAATTCCTTCTCCGTACGTATGCAGGTGTACTCACGTTGTTTTCCTTTACCGAAAAGCCAGTGGTATGAAAATCCGTACATAAGCTCCAAAGAGCTCATTGGTACGGGTCCGGGGTTTGAACCCGCGACCTCACGCTTTCAAGTCTAGCTTGTGAAATTATTGAACAATAATAAAAAAGGAACAAAGAAAGAAAGAAAAAATAATGCATATCCAATTTTTTGACCCTTATACGTGAAATAATTACCTTGATATCATCATCATTTCAGCCGTAGGACGTCCACTGCTGGACATAGGCCTCCCCTATGATTATGGCCTTCCAAAAATAGTAAGCTTTGGTGCGTCATATTTCGCTAACTGTTTTTTTCAGTCTCTATTCCTGATCTCTGCTGAATATAACAGTACCTTATTTATAAAAATCAGTTAAGCCGTTTAAGCTACATACCAATATACATATACATTATAAATGCAATACCCTCCTTTTGCTTCGCTTCGTCGGATAAAACTAAATGTGATACAGACCGACAGACAGCCGTACATAGCAAAACGAACAATCTGAGTTTCTTCAAATGTGAGTGAACCAGTTTCTTCTACGCAAGCGTGCTCCATCGTAGACTGCATCATCGCTTAACCTAAGGTGAGGTGGCGGACAAGTGCACGCCTATTATTCAATTAATAAACCAGCCAAGTGCGAGTTGGTCTCGCGCACTGAGGGTTCCGTACTACCACAAAATTCAATAACGAAGTTACCAGTTATAACGTGGTAATGAACAGAAACTTGTCACCGACTCGGACTTGGCCATTATTTTTTGTTATACTTTAGAGCGTGTACTAAATCATGCCAAGTTTGACGCTTGTACATAATTATTACCGTTTCTACATTACAGCTAATACAAAAATACGTAAAAAAATACGTTTGTTTTATGGGGACCCCACTTTAGTTTATATTTTTTGACTTGTTTATTATTTCGTAGTTAATCTGCCGTAACATTACATATTCTGTGAAAATTTCAACTGGCTATCTATTATGGTTCGAAAGATACAGACAGACAGACGAACGGACAGACAGACAGACAGACAGACATCGTAGGCTTAGTATTAGGGTCCCGTTTTTACCCATTGGGTACGGAATCTTTGAAAGTTCCTTGTTTTACTTCGGAACTCTAAAAACGCATGAAATTTGGGTAAATTTCGGTAGATTCTCTCACGAAAGCTACATCGTGTTGGCATAAGCAGAGAAAATCCGGCTTCCACAACTGATTTGCATAATCTCTGCCTAAAACTACCAACATCTACTAGATAGAAAGATAGAAACTCTTTATTGTGTACACCAGAAATAAAAATTATAAACAGATAGAAAATACTTACGAACTAGTGCCACAATCTCTTCCAGGCAACCATTGAGGCACTAGGTTACACAGTCACGCTTTTCTTACACTAGGAAGTTATTTTACGAATCCGGTGCTGTATTTTCAACCGTTGAAGTAATATTATAGTACACATGTATAGTATAGTAGTAAACCGGTTAAGAGCGAGTCAGGCTCGCACACTGAGGGTTCCGTACCACCACAAAATACAAAAGTAGTTTAAAAAAAACATCATGCTAGGCGATCACCTATCCAAGTACCGACCGCGCTCTACGTTGCTTAATTTGTTAATGAACAGAAATTTGTCACCGACTTACACTTTGTCATTACTTATTATTTGTTGTTATATTTTAGAGCGTATACTATAGTCATGCCAAGTTTGACGCTTGTACGTAGTACCGTTTTGACATTATAGCACAAAAACACGTAAAAAAAAGAGTAAAGTTTGTTGTATGCCATTGTCACCCCCTTTAGATTTAACTTTTTGACTTTATTATTATTTCTAAGTTAAGCCGCCGTAATATCGCTTTCTGTGACAACTGGTTATATATTACGGTTCGAAAGATACAACTGTTCAAAGGTAGTACAGACGGACGGACGGACAGACAGACAGCGTATGGCCACACTGAATACTTAAGAGTGTGTATAGTAGAATTCGGTTGTGTATTGTTTTTGGTGTAAAATATGGATAGTATATAAATAAATTACACCACATTTCAACGTAATTATGTTACGTAAACATTTCAGTTTAATTTCTATGTTATGCAATGCTCACCTGCCCAACCAAGCGTATTGTTAATCTAAGTTAACAAATTACCTTCTAAGTTACAGTAGTGACTTTGAAGGTGAGAGCCAAATTTCCAGGTCACTCCACTTACAAAGTAAGCAACACCTCCTTTGGTTCATGCGTCCCTGGTACCACGTCTCTGAGATATGAATACATTTTCTATATTTATTTGCTCAAAACTAGACTTTATGAAATTTCTTTACAAATCTCATTTTAGGTTTACTTCGAAGGGCAACTTCCGCTCAACAGAAAACAATTTTTATGGTTGGTCGTAGATCGCCAAGTGAAAGCGATTACAGCGATTGCTTTCCATAGCTCGTCAACCCTCGCCTATCTGGCCGAGTAGAGGCTAGCGCAAACATTTTTTCTTATATTGGCTTACGCTGTTGGCTTTTGCTTTCCCTTTTGGCCTCTATAGCTTGACTGAACTAGTCAGGAATGCAGAGGGCCGAAAGGCTTAGCTTGATGGTTTTGATTTTTGGACAAAAATTTTTGGATTTTTGGCTCAAGGGCGCCCGGCAGTACGAACCTCAGATTGGGCCGTCGCTGGTAGTGGAGGATCAGACTTGCCCAGGCACCCCAGAGGGGGAACAATGTGCGGCTTGTTTAGGGTGCACTCAGGATCGCTTGGCGGGCTCTTCTTACTTTGGATCAGTCTCGGTTTTTCTGCACCAATCAAAGGCTTGTACTTGGCAAGCCGTGCGCACATATTGGTTGGGATTGGCTCAATCAAACTTGACCAACATATAGACAGTAGCACTCGCATTGTGTTAATCTGCCTTCGCTCGCTTTGACTGAAGCTAGAGCTATGGCCAATGTGTATTGTCAGTGTGATAAAGCCAAGCTAGACAATTTTTTCTCCCCTGAAAATCCATAATAGTGTAGCAATATTTAGAGCCGTGCTCTAAAACACAAATACCTACACCAGCCAGTAAACAGCAACTGAATGACTGTAAAATTTCCAAGATTTAAGCTCGGGCCAGGTGAGAGGGTGAGAGCCAAACTTCCGGGTCACTCCACTTCCAACGTAAACAACACCTCTTTGGCTTCATGCGGCTATGCTACCGCTGGAATTATGAATAAAATAAGCTGTGTTTGCTTAGTAACTAAGCCTCTGTTGACTGTAAATAAAGTTAAAGGAGGAAAGATTTAGATTAAGTACTTAATTTAAACCATATCTCATTATAATAATAGTGTCGCAAATAATGCGTGTTACACATTATTTGCAACACTACAAATTAGTTTTTCATCTGGCAACATTAAATAAGTGAAAGGCTGTTTATTTCTAGGGTGCGTTTTATATTTAACCAGGTGCGCCCCGCGGTTTCACCCGCGTGGATCACTCCTTCTATCATCAGGTATCTGCCATTGAAAGTCCCCAAAAAATGGGTCCAGCTGTTTTGGAGTACTTACATACATCGCTTTTTATATAAATAAGATGAGATAATTATCTGAACGGTTCAGCTATCTCCAGTTAGAAGTTTATCCACTTTATAAGTACTTATAATATCCAAGTAAAATTGCACGAATAATATATGAAAAAACCTACGACCAGACCTACCTACGATTAATTTAAATAAAAAATTACGTGGTTAAATACCAAACTGAAATCCATGATTTTAATATTTTTTTTACGTTTTTATGGGTATCACACACCATAAAATGATACTAAGATATATTTTTCATTACGCATTTTCATAAAACCGCTACCATATATTTTCTTTGAAGCATGATAGCCAAGATTATTTCTTTTTCATGTAACATTAAAAAGCGTAAGCTTTTGTCGCGGCCATCTTTTGCCAAGTTTTCATACACGAGCAGATAAATATAAATCAATCAAACGATTATCTGCGACACAAAAAGATGTGTATATCTTATCTGCGGATGCCTCACGCAGTACTTGATACGGGAAGCGCCGCGCCGCCGCTGTGAAAGCGCAACGGATTTAAACTTTTGTTATAATCTTATTTATGTGTGACTTTAATGTGTATATAAATATCTCTATTTGTGTGTGTTTGTTTGTGTGTGTGTGTGTGTGTTTGTTTCTTAGGGACTACAAAACGGGTGGACTGATTTTGAAGAAATTTTAAGGCAATCTTCAATTTATCCCAGCGAGTGGTCCTGTGAATTTGGTAGCGACCGGATCAACAGTTTTTTTTTTGGGTTTTAATTTGTTCCGGACAGAAAACAATAACAAGAATTGAAGTCTATAACATACATACATTAACATATACGGTAAAATTTGACTGACATTGATACATTACACATTTAACATAATAGAAAAAAAAAAACAAGTTTTTTTTAAATTTATGTATAGGCTTGTGCTTAGCCGCCAACTCGCCTGATGTTAAGCGATGATGCGGCCTACGATGGAACACGCTTGCCTATAAAGCTATAGAAGAAACATATTCACTCTCGACTTGAAGACACCCAGATTGTAACTATCGGGGAACACCCACTCAGACAGCGAGGAAAAAAGGAGGGGGGATAAAGGAGTTTGCTGTCGCAAATATATGATTCGATGTGTATGTATATGGACTCCAAAAAAGCTGGACCCATTTTGACGGGGTTTTCACTGGCAGATACCAGAGTATATTTTATTATTTAATGGAACTTAAAAAACAGAAAATTAAAGAAAATTTCAAGTATCAATATATTCGGCGTTTTTGTTTTGTAGTAGGTACATGTTTGTATATTATATGCAATCATCTTTTAGTTTTATTGTAGTTATTATTTAGCTATTTTCAGTTTTCGGTTTTTGGTTAATATTTTAAGTTACCTGATTACATAAACCTTGTTATTATTTATTCATGATTAAATATAATATTATTACTAAGTTCCATTAAGTTTTTTTTAGACCTGTCTTTAGACCTTCAAGGGTCTATGGGTAGTCTAACTGTATTTGTAGTGTTAGTTTTAGCTTGTATTTTGTTTAGTTAATAAAGGCAATATTAATTTATAATGTGTTACATTGCTGCTATATTTTCGTTTCTCGTGCACTATACAGTATCAATCGTGGGTGACGTCATCACAGCCGGTTCCAACGGAAGACCAGCGCTGGTTGTTAACAACCAATATTATGCTGAGGTATGGAACCGATGTGTAGGGAAAAACAATTTGCAATATGTACTGTTTTAGGTGTTATTCCACGTATGTGTTTGTAACCACAAATAATAAAAAAATACAATGGGAATACAAACCCCGTAAGAATCCTTATCCACAACAAAATCATTGTCTAATTAGGTACTTTCTTCTTGACTCCAGACTTTAAAGTTTGCCTTCATAGTTTGCAAAATTAAATAAAGAACAGGTTCTGCAGCACAAGTTTTCAACTGGAAAAGTTGATCTAATTGTGTAGTTCACAATGTTTGTAGAGCCGAGATAAACAGTCAACCTCTTTTTTTCTAGACTAGTGGCTCGCCCCAGCTTCGCACGGGTATAGATATAATAGCCTATGTCACCCGGGGATAGTGTAGCTTCCCAACAGTGAAATAATTTTTCTAATCGGTCAGTAGTTTCGGAGCCAATTCAGTGCAAACAAAAATAACAAATAACCAAATCTTTCCTCTTTATAATATTAGTATAGATAGAACTTTGGTGCTCTCTATTGTTTGCACCAATAAGCGACGGTGGCCGGGCGGTAACACGTGTGCTTTACAATTTGACTGCCGTCAGGACTGCTCGGCGCAGCCCCATAGACTGATTTAGTACTTAAATAATCATTTGCATTGTACAGTTTCAATGCCATCCCTTTACAACGGTGAAGGAAAACATCGTGAGGAAACCGGTATGTCCAAGAATCTCAAAAGTTCAAAGACATGAAATGAAAAATGATTTATTGTAGCAAACGTTGTACATTGTGATGTTGCAAACTAAAGTCCCTCACGTTCGGACGTTGCAAGTACGTCATACAATATTAAATCTACAATATCTACATGATATATACATGGTGTCAATTATTTTAGCAATCTGCTCACAGAATAACATAGTGCACAATAATGAGCATAGAATCCCTCACGTGATTTACAAAGCGTAGGCCTTCCGTCAAATAGTACGTAGCCTTTGGAGCCTTTTACAGGTCTCTAGTACATAAAAAATTGTGCACAACCACAAATAATAAATAGCATCGTCACGTTATTTACAAAGCGTACAAGAACATAACAGTACAAGAACTGACAAACAGTATGTAGCCTTTAGAAAATTTTAGACATATAAGATTCACCAACATGCACAATTGCACAAGGCCATCCATTGCATCCTCTTGCGCTGTCTCTCTCTCTCTCTCTCTCTCTCTCTCTCTGAGAGAAAACCTGTGTCCCAGCAATGGGAACATGATAATTTTACTGATAATTAAGATAATGACAATTGTTTGAACCAGAAAATTATTTGGTTTAAAGAGCTTTTCACTAGTGTCATAAGTGGTCTATGCCTTAATCTTTCCGATAGTCTTTGAAAAAAACGAACATACCTATTGGTGTGAGAATACCAATACATAATATAATGATGATTATTGTTTTTATGTGGATATAATGTTGATTTAATTGAAATTATTTTATTTTAATATGGTTGAAATAATTTTTATTTAATTGAGACTATTTTATTTTTAATTTGATTGACATATTTTAATTAATTTTTTATTGACATTATTCGATTTTAATTTTACTGAAATTATTTAATTTTAATTGTAATTTATTTTGAAGGTAATTCATTGTTATACTTATTATTGACTTGTAAATTGGCTTTATCAAATAAATGAATATGAATGAATATGAACATACTTTACAATTCATACAATTCATACTTTTAAGATACAACTAAACATGTACTATGTCTTGCACTTCTTACATAATACAATTTTCTACTTTATATTTATATAAATAGGTCAAAAAGCGAAATATCACATACTTACAGAGTATTCACAAAATCTTAAAAACCAGTTGACCTAGAAAACTGAAATCGGCTGGATTCTTTACAGGGTGTGGACATTCGTTAAAAAATAATTTTACAACACGAGTGAACTAAGAGATACGACGCGTATGAAATCACAAAAATCTGCTTGGAATAAAAGCCCAGAATATGGCGCGCCATTATTTCACTCAAACATATTTTTTATATAAAATTTCTCGTCTACTTTTGAAAAATGTGCTTCGGTCATTTTGTTAAGTTATTATTTTAAAATATTTTGAACAAATTTTTGTATCAGTGTTATTTATTAGGACCACAATGGGATTCAGTTTTTCAGAACAGTTTTCCTATTTATTATGTACGCTAAAAGTAATATTAAAACAAAAATTATTTGTTCTAAGTATTTTGAAATAATAACGTAAATTTTGACACAACCACTTTTTTTAAAACACACTCATTAATAGACACTCATTTTATACCTTTAAAAAAAGTCTATTTCGCGAGCCAGATCGCACCGCCGGTATTGTGACCCCTAATAATGTTATGTTAATGTTTTATGTTTTTTTTTCTAATTTTTCGCAGGGTCTAGAGATCAAAGGGCAGATGGTGTTCTGTCCAGAATCAGACTCGCTACTGTTCGTTGGATCCCCATTCTTGGACGGACTTGAAGGCCTTACAGGAAGAGGGCTGTTCATTTCAGACATTCCGCTTCATGACGCTACGAGAGATGTCATCTTAGTCGGTGAACAGGCACGAGCCCAGGTAAATTTGGTAGTAGGCAGGGCACATATCACGTAGAACAGATGGCCGATGGGGCCGAAAGGTTCTGGAATGGAGACCACGGACCGGTAAACGCAGCGTAGGACGTCCACCCACAAGATGGACAGACGACCTAAAAGAGACTGCAGGGAAACGCTGGATGCAGGCCGCTTCCAAACGGTCCTTTTGGAGATCGATGGGAGAGGCCTATGTACAGCAGTGGTCGTCCTACGGCCGAAATGATGATGATGATGAGACTTCCGTGCATCGCGGCTGATCGCAGCCGCGCGTGCCTGACACGCACATATAACGCGCGCGGCTGATGCGACAATACTCGCACTGCGCGTCAGACGCACGCGGCTGCGATCGATCGCGATGCACGGAAATGTACCTTAAGGTCTTACACAAAAAATAACTGAGAAAAGAGAACAAACAGAACAATAATGAGAAATCAATTAATCTATCTTCCCAACTAACTGCATATTCAGATCAGACAAAAAAGGGAGATAAGCATTACTTCAATTATCTATCGTTCAAAATAAATGTCTCCGTGCTTCACCTACTTTTTTCATAAACTACTTATTGCAAAAACTGTAAGTACGACAAACTTACTCATTTTTCATACACACTAAGTAACTTGCAGCGATACCAATGAACGAAAACTGCAAAAAATACGGCCGTTTTAGGGTAAAGGCATCAAGATCAAAATAAGGATTTAATGTGTTGGTAATCACCACCCTTCTTTACCATATCTCCTTTGTTTGTCTGTTTTGAGGCTGCCCCCGTTCTGTAAAGTTATCAGAACCAATTTTGTTCCATAAATCTTTGTGTTCGAACTTTTTTATTCTGCAAAGTTGAAGAAAGCTTGAGGGTAGTTTAAAAACATACCTCACTTGTTGAACGGGTTGACCCCCAAGTGGTGGCATCAAGTGGGTTTTATATGAACAGTATAAACACTTGGACATTTGACAAGCGCTTCTACCTTTTAAGGTGGTATGTTTCATCTATGGCGGGAAATACAAATTTCAAACAAAATCAAATTCAAAATTTTTCTTTTCTGGTTTTCTTGTCCTTGTAGCTAGGCCGGGTAATTATTATAAACGATCATGATGTTTGCGCAAATTGATTATTATTCTGTTCAAAATTATGTGAAGCTATTTATCTCTAATGCACATTGTTACTTACATTAGCCAAAAAACGATTTTTTGCTGTTTTAAACGGTTTATTGACAAATGTAAGTAATATGGTGCGTTACTGTTAAATAGCTGTACATGATAATCTACAAAATAATCAACGATTTGCGCAAGCACTGTCGGCCTTGCTTATAAACGTTACGTAACTTAAGCAAAGCTTAAAATTGCTCTGTCTCGTTTTCACCTGTGACAATTTCCGTCAACGAGAAGTTGACAGTAATTTTAAGCATTGCTTAACTTTCAAGTAACGCTTATAAGTAAGGCCAAATGTCATTTTAAAATAATTACCCATGCTACAAAAAACTGTTTAGAAATTTGAATTTCCCGCCATAGGTGAAACGTACCACCTTAAGAGTAGGCAGTGTTTGTTTATTATTTTTGATTGTGTGTTTTCTTTTTACAAAAGCAATGTCAGCTTTTGTTTATTAGATAAGCTGTGCTAATACACATAGTCGATCGATATAAAAAAAAGCCAGTTTGAAACATGTTCAAGGAAAAACCAATAAAAATAAAACTCTCCACCAGGATGGTCTGCGCAGACGCATGGATAAACTGAAGAACTCAATAGAAGAGGCAAGTAAAGCAGTCGACAAGGAAAGAGAAAAGAACGTCAGCCTTCTACACTTAATATTCCCTCCACACATCGCGAAAAGGCTTTGGTTGGGTAAGTATTTTTTTTTTATCTATCCTATATGAAGATTTCGGCGTCGCAATTTTGTGCATTTAGTAGTATTAGTATTAAATTATCAAGTTTTATATTATGTAAGTTGAATGTAGTCAAAAAAGTCAGTCACAGTCAGAGTCAAGCAAAGTAAGTGACGCTCAAGTCAAAGCCATGCCCTGGTAAAGTGGTGGAGATTTTACAAAATTCTTCTATGGAGCTTTGGAAACAACTCGAAAATATATATAATAATAGGCTTGCGTTTGACCACCATCACGTCTGATGTTAAGCGACGATGCGGTCTACTTTAGAGCACGCTTGCCTAGAAGAAACTGATTCACTCGTGATTTGAAGACACCCAGATTGTAACCATCGTGGAACACCCATTCAGGCAGCGCATTCCACAGACTATCAGTTCGCATAATAAATGTGGAATCAAAGCGCTTCGTACGGGTTTTCGGAATGTCAACCATAAAGTGGTGACGATTTTTCGTGCCCGTTCTGGCAGTCCGATAGAAAAATGGGCAGGAGGGAATTAGATCGTGCAGATCCGATGCACACTCTCCGAAATGTACCCGTATGTGTCACATTGGTTTGTTTCGCTTTCTATCTAGCTACACTACTACGAATACTTAATAAATAATAATTCACCATTATTACGTATTAACACTTTACATATTCTGTGAAAATTTTAACTGGCTATCTATTACGGTTCGAAAGATACAGCCGTTAATAGGTAGGACGGACAGACAGAGAACGTAGGCTTTAACAGGGTCACGTTTACATCCTCTGGGTACGGAACCATAAAAACTAAGAATGTTTGTAATAACACGTTTATTATTGTCTCTATTTTTTATTTGTTTATAAATAATAGGCTTAAATAATAAGTAATTTACTATGATTTTAATAGGTTTGACCACCATCTCGCCTGATGTTAAGCGATGATGCGGTCTACGTTGGAGCACGCTTGCTTAGAAGAAACCGATTCACTCGATCGTTTCGTCGATTTTTCTATTATGGGGAAGACACTTTGTTCACGTGTTCTTTAGAGGTAGCAATACTTATTTTTTGTGCGCCCTTTTACTCGCTCGCACATTTTCACAATTTTTAAAGAAATAAAATGACGAGATGTCAAAAATTTAATAAATTTTAGTAAAAATATATAAGGTATATATAAAAATGAATCCCTATTTACCTTGGTCACGCCATAACTTGAGAAATACCTTACTGTTTTATTTTTATTGTTTAAGTTTTTTTATATTACTTAATCGTACGAAGCGGTTTGTTTCACATTTGCGAACTGCTAGTCTGTGGGATGCGCTGCCTGAATAAGTGTTCCCCGATGGTTACAATCTGGGTGTTTTCAAATCACGAGTGAATCGTTTTCTTCTCGGCAAGCGTGCTCCAACGTAGTCGGCGTCATCGCTTAACATTAGGCGTAATGGTGGCCAATGCAAGCCTACTATTTATAAAAAAAATATGGAAACTGACGTGGTTTTCACACATTTTATTTATATTACACGGGAATTAAGTAAGATTAAGTAAGTGCAAAGCGCGCATTCACCTTGAAAAAGACCGCCTGATGCGGTTGAAACTATAGTCAGAGTAACCGGCTTAATCTTACGTAAGTAATTCCCGTGAGATATAATAAATAAAAAAATAATAATATTGCAACATAATCTAAGGCCGTGTACAGACATCTGTGCCGCCAACATTAATTACCAACTTTAATCGCTGTGGGAACCGCAACTGTGCACTGACTAAAGTTTGATACATACCGAGAACGGTCTGGAATGTAATCAGGCTTGATTGAGTTAGAAATTTGGTTTGTAATAACTACCACAACACAGTGTTGCTATGTTACTTTACTGAGTAAATTAAATCAACTGTAAAATCAATTATAAATATTCGGGACATTTTTGCACACACGGTCATCTGACCCCAAACTAACCAAAGCTTGTGATATAGCTGCCAGAGACTGATATACATACATATATGCTTTTAAATACATACTTAAATAAATATTAACATCCAGATATAGAACAAACACAAATGTTCATCACATGAATGTTTGTTTTAGGTGGGAATCGACCCCACGCCCCCAAGCGCAGAAGGCAGGATCACTACCAACTAGACCAACGGCCTATAATCAAAGTTGATAATGTTTCATTAGATTTTATTTGGTATTAAAAATAAATATACCTAAATTGATATTACCTTTGAAATCAACGATATGGTACTATAAAAAATGGTGCTAATAGCCTTTATACCTTTTTATCACATTTATGTGATATAAACGAACAAAAAACGTTTAAAAAAATTACATTACATAATTCTGGGTGATAAATAACCAACTAGGTTAATTTGTGAAGTAAGGAATCACTTAAGGCTTAGAGAAAAAAATTCGCCAATCCGTAAATCATTCTAGCCCCCTTTGGAATCAGTCAGGTAAAATAATTTGAATTATCATACACATCTACATAGTTGTGATACTGGCATTGTAACAATAAACTAATATTGAAGAAAAAAAGGGATTGTGTCATATATTTTATGCATATTTTTTGTAGGTAAATAATCACAACCCTTAAAGGTGAATGTATCCTCACAATATTAATAAATCCTTTTCCACCCTACATGTGCATAAAATAACCTGAAAAATGCCACATCGTATTGCAGCATAACCATATTTTCTGTCCCATGGGCGGTTAGCCATGATGTTGAATAATACAGCCATATATCGTGTGCCCCAAGCTTTATGGTGGCAGGTGTGGTTCCTACTTTTATAAGACCATAATGCTCATTTCGTTCCTTGAGGCCATTATTGTTTTAACAGCCAATTACATAATAGGATATACTGTTGTTTTATCAATTACGTGATTATACTGATTTGAAAAGATATCAGCTCGGAACAGAAAACAGCTTAGAAACGTATGAAGTCGTGACGTCCCAATAAAATATCAGTAGGTATATTTTATTGGGGAAGTTTATTTTGCCATTAATTATTATCAAACGCATATTTCGAAATGGCGCATCCGTGCATTACAGCTTTAACCACTGAACCATTTGAACCAACAATTAAACAAAAAACCCGTAGGTATATATTGGTTTTTGTTTGAACAATATTCTTTTCGTTTTTTTTTATGCGTTTGACCGCCAACTCGCCTGATGTAAAGCGACGATGCGGTCTACGATGGAGCACACTTGCCTAGAAAAAACCGATTCATATATTATTAGTTTATTTTAACTTCAGTTCAGTCAGTTTTATAACTTATTCTAGTTTAATTGATAGCTCTAAAACTGCCCGGCACCTTGGGCAACGCGTCAGTATTAATTATTATTGTACTTCGACGTTCTAGCAATTTTGGGAACGATGCCTACGTGCAGCGGTCTATTAGATTTGTGCATAGTTTTATATGTATTGATTTTTATTTAGATAAGGCCGTTATGATTCCAAATATGTATAATTTTCTTGTGGTACTTTAAAACTAGGGTTCAGTGCAAATGAACTGTTGTTCATACTTACTCACTTTAATTCTACCAAACTATTATAGATAGAAATCTGGCGCTAAATACACATCTGTTACATTAAAGTGTAGAAATTATACTCGGTTCAATTTTTTTTAGCGCTGATAACTGCTTTAAATGGTAAAGAGTTTAATGGGAATCGTAACCGTAGTAACTTCCGATCACTTTTGATAAGTTCTTGCTCTTAGGATGGTAGCTGGGTCTACAGTGAAATATTATAATAGTACATTGTTATACTAGGGGCGAAAGTAACTTATTTAGTCCCGAGACGGGGTTTGGCGCCCTTTAACCACGAGGTAAACACAGTGCTTGTGTAAATGCACGAGAAGTGCGGGACCATAATCTTCTGAGGAGAAAAAAAAGTTGAAACATATTATAGTTCAATACAAATGTGAAAATTGAACTAGTATTTTTTTATAATTTGATTGTGTGTCAGTTGTCAACTGTCACTCTCAGTTGAAATTGATTCTCCCTAGGGCTGAAATGTATTACTTTCAACCCGCTCCTCAGGCAACTTCAGACCTACTTTCCGAGTTCAAGTAGGTAATAAAAAAGAGTTTTCAGTCGGCCTCTTACAAACTAACTGTAGTAGTTAGGGCTAAATAAACTTGGACTTATAAATGGATTTTCCTTTCAAAGGCGAGAAGATAGAAGCGAAGAGCCACGATGACGTCACAATGCTGTTCAGCGACATAGTTGGGTTCACGTCTATATGTGCCACTGCCACGCCCATGATGGTGATTGACATGCTAGAAGACTTATATAGCGTGTTTGATATATTCTGCGAAGAGTTGGATGTTTACAAGGTATGGTTTTAGTCCTCTATAGAAATTGCAGTCGTCTCGTCATCGTTTCAGCCTATAATGTTCCCTCTACTGGGATACAGGCCTTCTCTTAGAGAAGATAGGGCAATAATCCACCATGCTGGCCCAGTGCATCTTGGTGAATGTCATGTCTTTGAACTTTTGAGGTTCTTGGTCATACCGGTTTCCTCACGATGTTTTCCTTCAAATAGATGGCACAAAACTGCAAGTAGTTTATTTAAGTACTAAATAAGTGATTGGTGCAGGACCGAGGATCGAACTGGGTGCCGTCAGATTGTAAAGCGCACATGTTACCATAAGACATCATCTCTCATAATTCAGTCATCTATATTCAGCAATTCACTGATGTTGTGAATTTTTTTTATTTCATTTTTTTAATTTATTTAAGGATCAACAAACAGTATGCAACAAAATTTAAAACTAAAGAGGTATACAGAGAAATAACTAGTTGAAATACCAGCATCGTTGACCACGGATTAATAAATGAATGAATTTCTCAAGAATTTCTCATTTATTTTTCTATGAAAAAGCATTTTGATTCTTGAAGGTTGATCTCATAGTAAAAGGTGTTTATAATTATATCCTCGAATATTTCTTTCATCTAGAGATAGATAAATTACGTACAGATAACGACAAACAAGAGCTGTTATAAATAAAATAAAAAACTAGTATTACCTGTACATTTTCTGTGGCCGTGCCGTTTGTAATATTGGTAAAAAATACTATAAACAATCCCATATGCATAAAGCTGATATTAAAAACATAAGTCGCATAAATTGGACTTTCATATCGCGAACAAAATACAGCATTATAATTATAAATAACATAAATATTCGGGACAGCTTTGCACACACGGTCAATATCTGACCCCAAACTAAGCAAAGCTACTATGGCTGCCAGAGACTGATATACATACATAAAAAAATTCAAATACATACGTAAATAGATATTCAATACCTAGATACAGCACAAACATAAATGTTTACGGTAATGATTTTTGTATTTCTTTGAAGGTGGAAACGATAGGAGATGCCTACTGCGTTGCCAGCGGTTTACATAGAAAGATTGACACGCATGCACCACAGATAGCCTGGATGGCACTGCGCATGGTCGAGACATGCGCTCAGCATTTAACTCATGAAGGGAATCCAATAAAGGTTTGAGACTGAATACTCCTAAAACTAAAACTAGAAATACAGTTAGACTGCCCATAGACCGTTGAAGGTCTAAAGACAATCCAAATGCTCAAGCCCACTACATGTTGGCAGCGTACCCAGCATGCTGGTGGCATTATTCTGCCGTCCGATGAACTAAATGACCGTTAATTGACATTGCCACAATGTCACTTAACGGTCTTTTAGTAATCGGACGGCAGTATTACTTATTTTAATATTAAATGTTGATTAGTCAGCCAAAATAATTAACACAGTCTTTACTTAACTAGAAATTAATAATACATTTATAATTTTTTGTGAGTAATCTGAAGTAGCTGTAAGTTGGCCACTTTTATTCCGAAGAATTAACAACCGCTGGGTGAATAAGACCATGTATAGACAAACGTAGTGTAAAAATACACTGCTTACAAATGACGGAAACTGGGTCCCGACGACCGTTGTCAGTGGTATACATTATTTAGAAGATGGAAAAGTTTAGTTAGTAGACAATAGGATGATGATAGCTAATTGCTAATTGATTCACTAAACAAAATACCACTACACTAATACTAAATACCTTACCTTGAATAGTTTTAGCTTATTATAAAAAACAGTCAGTTTGCCCATAGACGGTTGAAGGTTTGGAAATAACTTAAATGCTTAAGCTGTCAGCGTAATCAGCATGCTGGTGGCAATAATACGCTGAATGGCAATCCTTATACGTAGAACCAGAACAACGCCAGCATTTTGGTCACTTATTGCATGAACCACGTGCTCTATTTTTTTTAAATAAAATGAGCTTTTATTCTATAAGGGCCCAATGTCTCAACCCTAAAGGGCTCAAGCATGTAATCAGTAGTAAAATAGTTCCAAATTAAATTATACTTTTCCACACAGATGCGTATAGGCCTCCACACGGGGACGGTCTTGGCAGGCGTGGTTGGCAAGACCATGCTCAAGTACTGTCTCTTCGGCCACAATTGCACCCTCGCTAACAAGTTCGAGTCTGGTTCGGAGCCCTTGAAGATCAACGTCAGTCCGACCACTTATGAGTAAGACTAAACTACTCTCGATAAAATAAACAAAAGATATTGCACCAACCGCCTTATCAAGTCCTACTTAAAACTCAGCCAAAACGCGCCGGTGCAGCAGTTTGCATTCAGTTACTCGTTACTAGAGATGTGTAAACATCAAGCGCCATAAAAAATGTAGCTATTAGTTGTTTATTGCCATTATTTTTGCAGTGCATGTGTGGCGTGCGATATCGTCTGTTTATTTGATCAAAGATTACTTCTTACCAAATACATTGTAATTAGTTTGAATAAGTAGGTATTCATCATAAAAAGAAGAACGAAGGTCCGTTCACTTTTAAAAATAAGCCTCACAATTAAATTTTCTCTAAAATTGAAATTTTATCTTCATTATTATGTTTTTTGTTAATTTTCATACAATCATTCAAATTCCTAATAAGAAATTATTATTAACTAAACTACTAAGTAACTACTTTATAACTTCTTCACTACCGACAACCAGTAAATGTTCTCCTTTCAAGTCTTTATAATGAATACTTGTAGTTTTACTAGGCAGAATATCTTCTTGCTGTTAATGCGTATTTATGGTCTGCAATATAACAAGACTTACACTGTGGTTTGATTCCATAGAATAAGGTAAAAGTGTTTTTAGATCATTACTGGTTGTCGGTAATGAAGTAATTTCTTATGACGAATTTGAATGATTGTATAAAAATGAACAAAAACTTAATAACGAAGACAAAATTTAGATTTTGGAGCCAATTTAATTGTGAGGCTTATATTTAAAAGTTAAGTTAAAATAATTAGATCCGTGTATATTGTACATTGTACTGTACTTATACTATAATGGGCACTGATAATGTGTAAAAATTCATAAACGAGACAACTGTGGACGGGAACAGCTTCCTCAATTTAAACAAACCAACAAATCATTTTGTTTACAACTAAAATGTACGTTTGAATTAAATTAAAAGGAGAATCAGAACAAGAGAAACTCCAAACCCACTAAAACTTGAACAAAGAAAATATTCAAGGGTTCTTCACCAAACTTTCATCCTCCAAACGTAAAGATTTATCTCGTAAACAACGAGTTACTGTGTCACAAGAATATAATCCAAGTATGTCTGTAACAGAACATAAGATTGTCAAAATTGGTACAAAGAAACAAAGGAGAAACTCCATTAGAAAATACATTTCATACTCATCTCTGAAATTTATAATAAGTAGTATCATAGTTTATTTTATTTTAGACAAAATTTGAAATTAAATCTACCTACTTCCTAATTACAACTACATCCTACTAATATTATAAACGCGTAAGTTTGTATGTATGGATGTATGGATGTTTGTTCCTCTTTCACGCAAAAACTACCGAATGGATTTTAATGAAAGTTTACAATAAAATAGCTTATACATAAGAATAATACATAGGCTATAACGGGTTGTAGTAGCAAAGCCGAAGGCCGAGCTCTACGCGTAGGAAGTAGTGGGTTTTAGCTAGTAATAATATAAACAAACAAAAGTAAAGTGAGTAAACGTTCAAAATAATACAGAAATTCCTTGCAGGTGGCTGATAAAATTCCCCGGTTTCGAGATGGAGCCACGAGATCGGTCGTGTCTGCCAAATTCGTTCCCTAAAGACATTCCTGGGACATGTTATTTCCTCCACAAGTACACGCATCCTGGGACCGACCCCGACGCGACACAGGTAAGTTAATGGACATGCTTACACAGTTTAAGCAATTTGAACCTTGCCGCTTTCTACTAAAGGCTCAAAGATCCTTCAAATTGTTCAAGAATTTTTTCCTAACTCTCTCATTCTACTTTATCTGAAAGTATGAAAGTTGGGAGTTGCAAAGGTTGTAGAAAATGGACATTGGGTATCACATTTTCCTTCAAATTACACGTTTATATAAAGTTAAGAAGTCCGTCCGTTTAAGTTACCTACTTTATATTAATCCAGGCTAAGTTTGGTTTTAATCCCATTGAGCTGATATAACATTTTAAGCTAATTGATTTAAGGATGTTGAGTAAATTCAAGTGAACATTATTTAATCAAATACCCACAAAAATTTAATTTAAGTTAACATAATTATTAGTACAAAATATGTGACATTTTTCAGAGAGTATTATTAGAATTAGACAAAATGGAAATAAAGTAGATTATACTTAAGTTTTATGCTTTGACTCAACAAAACTTCTTTCTACAGGTAAAACATATAGAAGGTGCATTAAAAGAATATAACATAGGACAGACAAAACCAGGGGACAGTGAAGAACTTACTTAGCTTAAAAAAAAAACTAACAAATATTTTCCTTGAAAGTAATATGAAAACATCGTGAACAATGTAAATACTTGTTTTAAATTAATTGCTTCACAAAGTGTTGATTCAAAAAGTTTGTTCATTAAAATGTTTGATGTTAAAAATGTTAATCCTGAAGCTAATATTCTTTAGTCACGACCAACTTTTCTTTGGCGTAATGTTAAGTAGAACTTAAGTTAATTTAGTTATTTTCGTAATTTGTAATAAATTTGCTAAACGTTAATTTTCTTTGAAAATAATTCTTGATTAGTTAATGCTAATATTAGCAATAATATTACTCTTAATAATAATCTTACAGTTAATAATAAAAAGCTAAATTATTCAAAGCAAAAATAGTCTTCTAGATGTATTTGTAACTTTCAATACTATCGAATTTGTAAACGATAACTTTGATATTATTATTGTTTATGTAATAATTAGTGATCTATGTGAAGCTTTACTATCTCGTTTATAAGGAAATGTACATAAAAATGAATCCGGGATAATTACGACTTACATAGATATAATGCGATTTGCTGTAGATAATAATATTACTGAGACAACATTGGTTGTATTATGTATAATGATATGCTTCTATTGTAGTTGAGATTAAGAACTTACATTAGTCCTTATTTATTCTTGTTCGAGATTCTTTTGTAAATACTAATAAGTATTAGAGTAAGCTTAAAATATTTGTTTTTGTTGGTGTTAGCATTTCTAGTAATTTTAATTATGAAATTTGTTTGATGCCATGTGTGTCACTAGGTTATAATATTTGTTATGAAATATATATATATTAAATTATTTTCAAAATTTGTAGCTATAATGATTTGTAATAATTAACATAGAATTAGTACTAATATGTACATAGGGAACTTCCAACTTATAATAATAAACATACTGTGAAAAAAAGCGTACGTTCTAAAGTAGTTAATGTGCTTACTGCTGTAGGTACTTTGAATGTCAAAGCGTATAAATTAACTACAGTTTGTTAATAAAATCATTCATGTCTAATATCTTGAAATTCTTATTAACAATTAAGTGATATTTTAGGTAATTATGAACTTAAAAAACATGTGTTCTCATATATAGAAATATATAATTAAATATATACAGTGACAGTGTGTTAATTTTAATAGGTTTTTATTATGTAACAGTTTTTTGCCGCAGTTTTACCCGCGTTGTAAACAAAACAAAGATTTTATTATTCAATGATAGTGTATATTTCTATTAGAAAAATATTTTTAGAATCGCATTTGTAATTTCAGAAATTATCCCCTACAAAGTCCCAAATTTTACTTCCTGATAATATTAGCATAGATATGATTTTATACATTGTGCATGCACTGGTATATAATTATTATTTTTATTTTTGATTAATATCTTCGAAGCTCTGACCAATAAAATTTAAACTTCTAGATAAATGTATTTATATAACGTTTATATCGCGATATTAATAGAAATTTTGTAGATTCGTACATTCCGTAAGCCACTTACATTTTGCAGTGTTGTGATTTAGCATTATTTATTCATTATGTGCATGATGATAAGGTTCAAAATGCTATGCTTTAAGCGTAATGCACATATCGCATAGAATAACATCTCTAGTTTAATTCAGTTCGATCTAGTCACTATTTAAGGTATCTTCATACTATGTTTGACCACGGTGTAGTCAAACACAGTCGAAACTATCATGTAATTTTAAATAGTTTCATTGATATTGTAGTGCACAGTTGATATAATTACTAAGTTGTTGTAGCTGCAACTTCATACCGTTACTCATTCGTCGCTAATGTCATTCTGTAGCTATTGTAAATCTACATATTTAGGTAGAAAGACAAGCACGCCCGTTTTACACGGGCAACTGACCAGGGCATCATGCCACATGAGGTGACATTATGGTTCTTGTAATATTTTCGACTGTACTAAAGGCCCGATTGCACTTTGATTAGTGCGAGTGCGAGTGATGAGTAATTTTGCAAGTGATTAAAGTATACATTCGCACTAATCAGTTATGGTCCAAATGTGCTTTAAGGCCCGATTGCACTTTGATTAGTGATTAGTGCGATTGATTAATACAGGTGCCTAGTGATTAGTACCAAACACATTTGGTCCATAACTAGTTAGTGCGATCGTATACTTCAATCACTCGCAAAATTACTAATCAATAATCACTCGCGCTCGCACTAATCAAAGTACAGTCAGGCCTTAAAGGCCCGTTGGCACTTTGTTTAGTGATAAGTACGAGTGATTAATGTAGGTGCTTAGTGATTGGTATTAAACACATTTGGACCGTAACTGGTTAGTGCAAGTGTAAACTTTAATCACTCGTAAAATTACTAATTAATAATCACTTGCACTCGCACTAATCAAAGTGCAAACATATCTTGACCGTAAGTTAAGATAGGTGAATGATTGTGACTTGTAAATATTTATTATTATAACAAAAATGTATTATGTAGAAATGAAAAAACAACACTGGAATAGGAATCAAATTAATTTCTACATAATTATATGTAGCGTAAATCAAACAATGTTATGCACTTAAATGTAGAATAATTGACTCTCTCATAATCCATACTCATAGTAAAGGTAAGTTAGTGTAGATAACATTACTTAGACAATAAAAATACACTCTCAATAGTATTTTAACTCACTTAAATGACTCGTTTTTTAGTTTAAAGTTTTTTCATATAGTCAGCCGTAGAAATAATTTTCTTTGTAAATAACCACTAATTTCTTCAAGTGCAATATGACCAAAGAACTTGGAATGTTTGTCCTAGTGTATTTATATTGAAAATATAAATACATTTTATTCAAAATGTATGTTCATATTGATAATTTTCAATATCATTAGTATAAATTAACATATTATATTAAATATAGTGATTTTAAATTGTAAATTCAAGTTATCGTAAATAATTGTAACTCGAAAATGTCTTTAAAGTACTATCTGCTAATTGCATAGTTGTTAATTTAGCAACACTGAGTAGACAATATGACACAAAAATATATACCAATATAAAATATTGAATAACATCATAAAATATGTAATTCTAAATTTTCTTTTCTACTTTTATCTTTTTAATAAAATATGTCATGATAACATAATTTGTTAAAACTTGCTTACTCATATAATATATAAATATAATTGCTTTTCAGTTTATCCATATCTATATTTATTTTATACCATCATATTTATATGTAATTAACACAAATTAATTTTGCTATTAGGAATTTCTATTGGGATGTTATCTATCGCCCCTAATTAGTCTGTTTTTTTAATCAAGATATTAAATAGCAAAATATACTTTATAGGTTCTATAATTAATGATCAAATTTCTCTTACTTTCGTCTATTCTAATTTAAACTACAGCGGATACAGCTTTAAGAGCTATGATTCTTTTTGATTTTTACAATTTTTCGAATACAAAATTTTGTCCATACATATATTCTAGGCCTAATATCTTCAATGACATTTATAATGTATGATTAATATTCTTTTAATATTTTATTATAGAATATTCGGCTATAAAAGTGACCAGATTTTATGGTTTTCATTCAAAGTTTTGTACCTGCAACTGTCGCAGTGAGTCAAAATTAATTGGTGATATTTTTTGTATGCCTATCTACACAACGAACCTGACGCAATTTGCTTATTTTGTTTGACTTCTCCATGTATGGAAGCTTATGAATTTATAAATTTACTGCGTTATTAATTTTACCAGTGTCTTATTCTCTGCTCGGTTTGCATATCGTTGTATACTTGCCTAAGTCCACGGCCTTCTACTAGATGTTAATGTATAGCCACGATTCTTCTAGTCTTTAATAAAATAGAGTAAATTATATATCCACTACAATAAGCTATTTGTATTTCACGCTGAATAGACCTGTAACGTTTCCTACCTTGATTTCAAAATGTTGCCTGCCAGAGACACTGACAGAGAAACTTTAACTGTGAAAGCACTGTTAGTGAAAAAAACTAAAAAAATAAAGCGTTTCTTTCATAAAATTGTTGTATGATTTTGAATATACCTTCACCAAAAACCTCTTACAATGTAATTTCTCTAAACATATACCTAACAACTTTAGTTCTATGTCCTTTAATTATGAATGTATTTTTGTTTAGTAATTTTCCGATGTGCGAATTAAATTCACAATTACATTATTCAGTCAGTCAGTCAGTCTGAGGGGTAAATTGGGTTTGGGCACCTTGCATTTTAGTTGTACTCGAATGGTATGAAAAGTCATCACAATTTCAGCATACTCATTAGTTTTCATCACTTGTACCTCCGTGGTAGCTATTGTTCCTGTGTCAGAATTCTAATGTCGCTCGTCTCGACACCGTCAAAAAGCTCACCAATTTGCAAAGCTGAAAATTTCACGCCGTCCGGTTTGTCGCCATTTTCTTCCGCGGACCAGCAAGGTATGGAATGTCCTTTCTTTGAAAGTTTTCTCACAGAGCTTCAACAAAGAGCGTTTCGAAAAGGGTTTTTTTCTACAATTACCTCTACGGGCTCACAAAGCATCGACAACACCGCTAGTGTTGTAGGTGTCTATAGGTGTATTACAGGTGTCCATAGGTGTCTATAAGCAATGGTTACCAGCGGACCGCATTGTTTGCCACTTTTTTACTAACTGAAAGGTTCAGCTCATTCGACTTCCACGCCGCGGGTGTGAGTTCAAATACCAACAATAAGCCTGAGTTTTTGGTAATTTAATTTTATTTTATTTTATTTATTTATTTCAAATTAGCACCGCACAAAAACGACTTACACTAATGACATTAATAACACTTTAAAAACACAATATCATAACAAATGTCACAAGATTACCTACAATAAACAAAATAACAATAATTAAAGAGATTAAATACATTCAGTCAGATAATAGTCAAATTAAAATTAAATAAATATCAAACATATGATTTCAGATCAATAATTAAATAAATGTCAACACATACAACGTCAGATTAAAATTAGATAAATGTTAATATTCATACAATTTCAGATTAAAATTCAATAAAGTAATTAAATAAAAATTATATAAATATTATATATTATGTGACAGAGGTAAGAAAACTATAGCATGGTAGAGTACTTTTTAGTGCGCGATTGACTAGCTACCTCTGCTACGCTACAAGGAAAAATCTGTTGTTAATCACCTAACAGTATTGAGTAATAGTTTCTATTGAAAAGGAGGTTAGATGTATTTACTATACACAACCACTCCGTCCCCCGTCCCCCTTGTGGAGGTTAAAGGGGGAGGCCTATGTTCAGCAGAGGACGTCTTCTGGCTGATGATGATGATGATGATGAACCACTCCGTCACATAACATGAAATGTCTGTCAAACAGTATGAATAACTTATATAGCTACTATTGTGCTAGATATACCTATACAATTATACATCTTCGTTCATATAATTATTTTTGTTCTGAGCTGATCTCATCCAAGGCATGCTTTAGACGCTGATATCGACAAGTTCTCCTTTCAACAGGTTCAACTATATTATCCAACTTTTAGGTATCATCATCATCATCATCAGCCAGAAGACGTCCACTGCTGAACATACTCATACTCATTTATTCATACGATCAGTATAGACCATCATCATCATCACAGGCCTCCCCTTTAACCTCCACACTGAACGAAAGCCTGCCAACTGCATCCACTGGATGCCCACGACTCTCACAATGTCGTCGGTCCATGTAGTGGGAGGCCTACTAAGTACTGTGTCTTCCGGTTCGTGGTCTCCACTCAAGAAACTTTCTTCCCCATCGGTTATCGGTTCGTCGAGCGATGTGGCTTGCCCATTGCCACTTCAACTTGCAAATTTTATGTATAAAAACTAATAATTATTTTGAAGTTTATCCATTAGAAATTTTTCTTTCCTTATTTTTTTTAAATTGATCAATCGGTTTAGCTTTTCTCAAGTGGTGCGCTTACCAACAAACATCATATTTTTTTATTTAAGTAGATTCAAATTCAAATTATTTATTGAGAATTCCACTAACATTTATCTCACATACTGTTAAACTAAAATAGATTTCCCAGTAAAAATAGGAATAATATTATAAAATTACTAATATAATGAATGCAACAAATTGCTGTAAAAATATGTCGACAAAATTAGTATGTCATACAAATTGTCATTATAGTCATCGGCTTTTTTGCCCCTGTCCCATTGATCAGTTAAATTTTCACAATAAGTCAAAAAAACTTTCGATATGGGGTAGATAAGATAACCTGAATAATATAAACATGTCTTTTCACAGCATTGAGGTCAAAGATTTCATGCTTTACTACGTTATATTCATAAGAAGCATACATAATGAACACGATACGGAATTTCTTTATTAATTCCTTGAATGGAGTTACGAAGTCATGTCACGGAAGGCCATGGTCACGACGCCTTTATGCTAAGGCTTTTGTACTTTTCTATTGTAGTTTTATGTAAAGGCGTGAATGCCGGCAACCTTTTCTCGAAGACTGATATGGGGTAGAGTGGTGTCTAATTGGAAGGCTTGATAAGCTAAAGTTAAGGTATAAGTAAGGTAGGCATACAAATAGGTAAGGTAAAAGTAAGGTATAAGTAAGGTAGGCTTGAAATGGCTTCAAAATTATTATCATATAATAATATCTAAATTTCTTTCATACAGTCTCCACATTGTCACATTACCTCATTGTTTGGTGCAATCGCGTAAGGGTGTTTTTTAATGTTGATTTAGATCGCCTCTCCAGCGTCACTGGATTGTTCTGTCGACAAACTGATGGCAATAGGTTTTAAATTTATGGGCAACCAGCGCAAGGGCGCTTCTATGGTACGAAACTCGGCTTGTACCGTCGTCAGAAGCGGGGAATCAGACTTACACTGGCACTTCAGAATGGTGTGCCTCGGAGCCTTAGTAGCTTGCACTTGGTTTACTATTTGGAGAAAATTTTGCCGATCTGGATTGAATCTTCCAATAGATCTGGGGAGTATTCGACTTCTGTGGTGATCTTTTTTCCAGTTTAACTTTTAAAAGTAATTTTTATAATGATGTGTTGTTCCTCACTTAGGATTTACTATTTACATGTTATAGTCGTCAAATTATTTTGGAATTCAAATAGTTTACTTTTTCTTTTACTCAAAATACAATAATAAATATGTAATATGGAAAGCTTTTTTTTAAGTAACAAATTTTATTATTTAATGGAACTTAAAAAACAGAAAACTTAAAATATTAACTAAAAACTAAAACTTAAAATAACTACAATTAAACTAAAAGATATAGTAAAATGTAGATATAGTATATTCAACGCAAAATGGCTCAAATATGCTAACCTGTCGAGGTTAACAATTTTAAGCCGTTTGGGGTCGAGATATTGGGCCCTTGGGGACCGAGAGCTCACCTCATTTTCACAAATCTTTCAGAGCGCCTGGTTAATATGGCTCGTGATCGTGACCAAAATGCTGGCGTGTTTCTAGCTCAACGCATAAGCATTGCCATTAATTAACGTGGTAATGCTGCCAAAATGCTGGGTACGCTGCCAACTTAACAGTTGCCACTAACGTGGGCTTGAGCATTTATATTGTCTTGAGATTTTCATCGATCTACGGGCGGTCCAACTGTTTATGAGTGTTAGTTAGCTTGCTTATACGGGGTGTAAGGGGAACACTCTCGAAGCCAAAAGAAGGTAATTGTACTCATCATTGTAAAAACAACTATGGGACCAACCCTGAAATCGCAAAAAAATCAGTTCTATAGAATGTCATTGACACTCGACAAAATGTATGGAAGAGCTGATATTTTTTTTCGCTATTTCAGGGTTGGTCCCATACTAAAAGTTGTTCATAATGATGAGTACAATTACCTTCTTTTGGCTTTTGGCTTCGAGAGTGTTCCCCTTACACCCTGTATACTTCTCGTTCGATAATTTTGAAGTTATAAAAGTATTAGGAGTTACTGGACAACAAACCCAACACGTGACGTAAGTATTTCAGATATTAATAAACTAGTTCACCAAATATTATGAAGTTAAACATTACGGATATCATCACTCATAATGTTTAACTGTAATATACACCAGTCGATATAAATATTTTAAGAATAACAAATTACGATGGGTAGGCTCGGCGCTAACTGGAGATTTGAGATGCGGTCCGCGGCAATCATGACCCCGTAGAAAGTCAATACTTTTTAGTTAAAGAGCCTTATTACAAAATGCAATTTATTATGCGAACTGCTAGTCTGTGGAATGCGCTGCCTGAATGGGTGTTCCCCGATGTTTACAATCTGGGTGTCTTCAAATCACGAGTGAATCAGTTTCTTCTAGGCAAGCGTGCTCCAACGTAGACCGCAGCATCGCTTAACATCAGGCGTGATGGTGGTCAAACGCAACGTCAAACGCAACGCAAAAATATATAATAATAACAATAAAACTTAAATTTAAGAAAGGAAATAAATATATGTGCATAATAATAATAAAAATATGCAATCTTTCTATGTTAGGTATTTGGATTTTCAGGCATAAAACGTAAAAACCAAAGCCGTAATTATCAATAAGAATACATAACATTAAAATTTATTTTAAGTTAGTAATATAGCCAAATCCGTTCGCAAAATCTCTCTCCGAGAGTATTACAAAAGCTGCTTTGTACATTGTTTTGTCATGTAAATATTTTTTTACTTCAACTGCAGTTACCTACCTGTTACCTACAGTCGAGGCACGGCATAAACTTACTGTAAACTTGTACGCTTTACGCCACCTCAGCTCTTCAGTGAGCGTTAGACCTTAGTTTCGCAACAGTACTATTTCAAACTCCCAGCTGTTGCCCAGCGCAAACTGTTTTGCTATCATATAACAGTTATAGTCAATGTATTCTTTGATACCATCGTACACTTTTAATGAATCTACAGGGTTACACGTAACGGTGATACTATGCTAAAAAGAGGATCATTATACTCATAATTATAAAAAAAAAAATATTACGATTATTTATGACATCTTACTATTATTTTTTCATCATCATCATCATCAGCCAGAAGACGTCCACTGCTGAACATAGGCCTTCCCCTTTAACCTCCACACTGAACGACAGCCTGCCTTTTGCATCCACTGGATGCCAGCGACTCTCACTCTTATTTTTTACAATCTTTTAAATGCTATTAATTATTTTAATTTGATATTGCTATAAATTAATTGATTTTTTCTTGATATTATTATGATAATTGTTATTAAAATGTAATTACGTGCTTAATTAATTAATGCTTAATTTTTATCCTGTATTTGACATGTATCTTTCTGATATTAATAAAATAACTATGAAATGTGAAGAGACAGTTTAATTTTTAATTTGGAACTAACCCTAAAATCGCAATCAAAATATTAATCAGCTGTACAATTTAGGAAACTGTCATTCACACTCGACAAAATATTTGATATTTTCAAACAGATGTTTTTTTTGCGATTTCAGGCTACTAAGCCTGAAATCGCAAAACTATAACTATATATACTATAAACTATATATACGTATAATTTTTTATTTGGAACTACCCAAATAAAAAATTATACTGTCTCTTCATAGTTTGTAGTTATTTTATTATTATAGACTAATAACAGAAATTAATTTTAATATAGAGTACAGCAACCTCCTATAGATTTAGTAAACTGTTCCATGTACCCCTATATAGCTCGCATTTATACTTGCACCATCTACTCCCCTATAAAAGCACCTTTGTATTGTAAAATACATATTCTCAACAAGAAAAGTAATAATACTTTTAGTATTAAAACAGCGAATAAATTCAATTTGCTTTTCTGCCCCTGGCAAATTGGGAAGGAAAACATCAGAAGCTTAAACAAACAATGCGTACTAGCAATCAGACAATGGATGGATTGTATTAAACGGGTCATGAGATGAATTTCGTATTGCTTTCTTTGTTTTAAAATTAAATACTATTTTCATTTATTTTTATGCGAGTGGTCGTTTTTTTTTTCTTTGTTAGAATTTTGAGCTTACCGACTGCGTCGAGCCTTTTCAGCTTACAAGAACCGTTTCTTTTTGGGATAAATAAACTTAATAGTTGGGGTTTCTTTGCGCGATAGAATCCGGAACGAAGATATTCGCCAAAGAATCAGAATCACCGACATAGCTGTTAAAATTTGCAAGTTGAAGTGGCAATGGCCACACCGCTCGAAGAACCGATAACCGATGGGGAAGAAAGGTTCTAGAGTGGAGACCAAGAACTGGAAGACGCAGCGTAGGGAGGCCTCCCACTAGATGGACCGACGACATTGTGAGAGGCGCGGGCATCCAGTGGATGCAAAAGGCAGGCTGTCGTTCAGTGTGGAGGTTAAACGGGGAGGCCTATGTTCAGCAGTGGACGTCTTCTGATGATGATGATGAAACTTAGTAGTGAGTTGCGTTCTATGGATATTAATTAAGAGCTCACTCACTGGCCAGAGCTATCGTTTTTGCAAATCTAAATTATTATTATTTTAATATAAAATCACCAATTTGGAATTATATTGCAAATGTGCATATTTGATTTAGAATAACGTCACTAAGCTAACCATGCTACAATGCATGTTTAGTTTAGTTTCACTACAAGTTTAGTTTGGAGTACAGTCCAAACTAAATTTGTATGCAAAATTTCAGCGTAGCTTCAGAAGATAACTATTTTAAAATGTAGTTGCAAGATTCGACCCATACATTAACATTATTATTATTTAGCATTTTGAGAACAGTTCCCACTGGTGGCGGTTTAATAAGAGATAGTTAGGTTTTAATCTGTTGTTTTTTTTATTTTTATTTTAATGTTTGGTAGTAATATTTTTAGGTTTTAATATCTGTGTTATTTACATTGTTAAAGAAATATTACTATTATAGGCTTACGTTTGACCGCACATTGCATGTAAAAAGTTTTTAACAAGGCAAGTTAAATAAAAGATTGTAAAAATATCAGTTTTCCAACCATACGAGTAGCTTCTAATTCCTGTTCCTTTTCCATATATTAGTACTGTAAATTTAGTATACTTATTTTGTGTCCTACTTTTTTTTCTGTTTCCTAAGTCTTATTTGTTTAATATTTATTTTGTAAATTGCATATAGATAATTAAAAATATATATATAAATTTGTGTTAAGTATAAGTGTAAAAACTCAAGGGTTTGTCTGAAAACCGGCGCTGATAGTCCTTGACTTTCAGCATTTATGCCGAGACTGACCCATTCGACACTGATTGTATCCTCTAGATATACGTTTTTTTGTAAAGGTGTCGAATAAAATTTATTTACTTTCTTTTCTTTCTTTCTTTCTTCTTTTAGTGGAAACTTACTAAGCTCATTAAAAAAACCTGCTTTGTTGTAGTATTTGATTTCTATCTTTGTTTTTAGGGCTGTTGGTTTTTCTATAATAAAAATATATATCGCTGCTTAAAAACGAAAGAGCCACAAAACAAAATTATCCAAAAATACTTTTTTTTTAATGGGACCAAAACCGCCCTTATTTTCATATACCACAAAGACACACGTTGAAATTGGCCTTTATATTACAAATTTACGCATACGCCCTTTGGCCTTTTCATGTATGAAAACTAAATGAAAATTTTCAAATTGGTCTCCTGAAAAAAAAGATATTTTAATTGTGGTCCTTTAGTTTTAAAGCAGCGATATCTATTTATCTATATATATATCACATCACACATCATCATCAGCCCGTAAACGTCCACTGCTGAACAAAGGCCTCCCTCGTAGGGGTGTTGCCATAATCCCCACGCTTGGCAGGCGGCTTGGGGGTCGCAGTAGGTTCACCGTGTACTAATAGGACGCTGCTGCCTATCCTCCGGTGGTTCTGGTCGCAGTTTTAGGACATACCCGGGTCCCCGGTCATATATATATAAAAGCGAAATTCATCTACTTACTCTCAAAAACTACTTGTTTTACGAAGCTTGGCTTTTTTTTTTGATATTGTAAGTGCCATAAATTGTTAGTATAGTTGACTTGGCTGTAAACCTATATAAAGTCTTCAATCCATCATTTACGCTAATTTAAGCGTCAGAAGCAATCAGCAAGTCTATATTTTGAATCCCTCATCTCATTTCCAAATCTGTTTGCTTCGGTCAGCAGAGATCCTAATCTTACTTCTAGGGTTGTTTTGTGTGAGTTGCCAACCCTATCTTATCTTTAATCGTTTAATCTTGTACCTAAGTAATTTGAACACTCTAGGGGTTTGTTTGGACGAATTTATGTGACCCTAAGAAGGTTCAACTAAAGGATGTTGATATACTTAAGTAGCGATTAGGAATGTTTGAACTTTATTAATGAACTGACGAGATTTTTGTTTATTTTGTTTATATTATTTACTAGCTGTTGCCCGCGACTTCGTACGCGTAGACTTTCATATAACATTTAAACCCCTTTTCCTCCCCCTTAATTCAGCCCTTTCACAAAATCCTTTCTAAGCGGACCTCTACACTCCATAAATAATCTACTTTTTTTTAAATATAAATAATAGGCTTGCGCTTGACCGCCAACTCGCCTGATGTTAAGCGATGATGCGGTCTACGTTGGAGCACGCTTGCCTAGAAGAAACCGATTCACTCGTGATTTGAAGACAAAATTTTCAGCTTCATAATTACAAAACTTTGACAAAAATCAAAACCCCCACTTGAATACTAAGTTTCATGTCCCTAACATCAAAAACAAAGGAGTTTCATACAAACTTTCAACCTCCATTTCCCTCCCTTAATTCGGCCCTTTCGCAAAACTCTTTCTTAGCGGACCTTTACAACCTATAAGGAATCTACCTGCCAAATTTCAGCCAAAAAGTCAAGTAGTTTTTAGAGATATTGCGATGAGTCAGTCAGTTAGTGAGTGAGTAGTATTTAGCTCATAATATACTAACAACCCGCCCGCCCGGCTTCGCACGGGTGTAATTTACGTGCGAAGCCGGGGCGGGTCGCTAGTTATATATATATATATATATATATAAACCTTAATGAAAATGTATCTAACTGATGGTGAAAACCGCATCAAAATTCGTTGCGTGGTTTAGGAGGAGTTAGCGGCCATACAGACATACAGATAGACAGACGCGGAAAGCGACTTTAATTTATGTAGAGAATATAACGAACTACAAAAGGTTTTGTTCTCTAGAAATAAGTTTTTAGTCAAAACAGAAGTCGCATCAAAAAGCGTAACATCGCAATAATTTAGTTTCAAACGTAATTAAGGGCACAGTTAGCAACCGATTTGTCCGAAAATGTCGCCGGATTGAGATAATAGCGTTTTAATTTGTATTTTGTTTGTTGAATTGTTTTGCTATTGAGACTCGAATCTATATACAAGTACTTATTTAACAGATTACGGAATCAAGTAGTAATGATGACAAACCAAATATTTGAACAGCGTGCATTGAAAAGGCCTAAGCAGTACACTAGCGGTATACTTGCGATGTTGAGTTGACAACTTGAAACACGGGCCGCGTGCAAGCGCAAAATTTGCGTAGCTGGCTGACTAATATACTCAATATTACGAATCCAGCCTGCTTTCAGGTTGCGCAGGTTACTTGCATCGTATGCAAATACTCTAACACTAAACTAACTGAACTAAACCAAAACCATTAAATAACTGGGTGTCCTTTTAGACGAAAATTTTAATTTTAAAATTCATATAGTTGCTCTATCAGGTCAGCAGTGCAAGTACCTTTATCAGTCGTCAAATTCGATAAAATGATATAGAGTAGATCATAGCGAGTACTGATCAAATGGCATTTTATCGAATTTTACGATCTCAACTGTCAAATTTGACGATCGAAAAAAAACGGTACTTGCACTGCAGAAAGTTATTGGCATTATGAAAAGTCTGCGTGACGTTGCACCACCTGTCACACTAATGTCTGTATATTTTGCATTGTGTCAGTCCCTCTTAAAGTACTGCATTACCTGTGGGGCAGTGCAGCAATTTATTACCTTTATTATACTTGCCGAGAGGGCGCAACAATCAGTGCTAAAAGTAATGATGAAAAAACCACCGCGATACCTTACTACTACTTGTAGTAGACACTGTAAAGCACTACTTAAAGAATTATAATTTCACATATTAAATATCTGTATGCGAAGTTCTATCTCCTTGTTTGACATTTTTTTTACAGAAAAGTGGGGCAGCGGTTTCCACACACTGCTCTTGTTGTTTTAGAATGAAATGTCATGGGGAAGGATATATCGTATAGGATAATCTGTAAAGCTACAAAATTACAGGGCAACCGTAGTGTCTAACTAGTTCATGATACAGAGTTAGACGGAGCGATAGCATTAAAACGAAAAGAGGTCAACATTGTACTTCACATCTTTTACCATGGGATTAACCCTGAAATCGCAATAAAGACATTGTTCTATAAAAATATTGTTTTGTCAAATAATGTTTTTATGGTAAATTTTGATTTACTATTCCAGATTTCTTTTGTAACGGGAGGTAAGCAATAAGCAAGGGTTATTGAAAATTCTTCCCTCAAAGGGGTTAAGTTGAGGAAAAAAGTTTACATCACAAACTTTTGCGATTTCAGGGTTAATTCCATGACAAAGTACAATGACCTCCTTTTTTCATTCGTCATTTTTGAAGTTAGAAAAGTGGAAGTTGGTTGGAGTTTTTGTTTATATAAGAGAAAGTTAGTTGTACCATCATTTTTTGGAAACTCACCACCTAAGGGGTTGAATAAGGGATAAAGGTTTGTAAGGAAGTTCATCATTTTCGAAAGTGTTTCTTATAACAATGTAACATATGATACGGTGAGTACTAACAGAAGTTTTTTTGAAAATGATATTCATTGGAGAGGCCGAAGGACGGCTCTACACGTACAAAATCGCGAGCATTTGGCTAGGGTATAATATAAATCCATCGCTGGCATCCAGTGGATGCAAAAGGCAGGCTGTCGTTCAGTATGGAGGTTAAAGGGGGAGGCCTATGTTCAGCAGTGGACGTCTTCATCAGCCGATGATGATGATGATAATATAAAATCAATAAACAAGAAACGTTTTCTTAAACAATCCAGCTAATGAGTAGTCCCGATCTTGTAAGCCTCGAGGGTACAACGAACAGGAAGATTAATAAGCCGCTTCATAAAATCAATATGCGTACAATATTGGAGAGTTTCGGCATTCCGATATTACTCGTAATTTGCGGTATTCGAAGGTTGCTGAAAGATATTATAACTTGCTAACTATACTTCACGGCTGCGCTCGCGTGTTATCATCATTATAATAGGGTAGGGTAGGTAGAGTCGCTGGCATCCAGTGGATGCAAAAGGCAGGCTGTCGTTCAGTGTGGAAGTTAAAAGGGGAGGCCTATGTTCAGCAGTGGACGTCTTCTGGCTGATGATGATGATGATGATGAGGATAGGTTCAAACTATCGATTCGTAGCAAACTATCAAACTGCTCTAATAAGTAATGTTTTTCTCTTTTTTCATAGATTCCTTTATTCATTTAAAAATTTATTGAATTTTTAATGTATAATGTACTAACTTATATTCCAAAAACTCTCGTTTTTTTAATAGTATGTAGTCTGCACCTATAATTGTGGTGCCGTTTAGTTTAAGTCTTGTGCCTTGTCTCCGTCATGTAAAGCAAGGGGGTACATCATATTGGTGTGCATTAATAAAATAAAATAAATATTATCAGCCTATCATGTTCCCACTGCTGGGGCACAGGCCTTCTCTCAGAGAGAGAAAGAGAGAGGATAGGCCTTAATCCACCATTCTGGCCCAGTGCATGTTGGTTAATGTCATATATCTTTGAACTTTTGAGGTTCTTAGAAATACCGGTTTTCTCACGACGTTTTCCTTCGCCGTTGTTGAGAAATGGCATCACAGCTGCACATAATTTATTTAAGTACTAAATAATTCAATGGTGCAGGGCCGAGGATTGAACCGGGTACCATCAGATTGTAAAGCACACATACTATATAGTGATGGTGGCCCCTCACGGTGGTGATGGTGGCTCTGTATACCCCTTAAATACTTTAATTTTTTCTCCATAAAAAGTATATTTTACTGCTCTCCGTTGGTAGATACTATTTCTACGCAAGAAATCACGACGATTACAGAAGAAATCCGTGCTCTGTTGGTGCGTGAATTATGGACAAACAAACACACTTTCGCATTAAATTTTTCATGAAATTTGATGTTTAATTATTGTCTATTGAGGAAAACATTACTGCTTAAATTTTAAATAACTAAGTGCCAAGAGAGACGCAGCCGCGCGCGCGCATTCACCTTGAAAAAGACTGCCTAATGCGGTTGAAACTATAGTCGGAGTGACCGGCTTAATCTTACGTGAGTAATTCCCGTGTAAAATAAAACTTTATAGTACTTATCGAAATGAAAAGTAGGTATTACTTTTTATATTGTTTTGGCAATAGAACCCTACCATGTGATAGGGTCTCTTGTTTCTAAAAAAAGTGGAGACGTTTGTAAATAAAATTCAGTTAGATCATCGCTTTTTTGAAAACTCATTCCCTAAACTGGTGAATGGGGGATGAATCATTGTATCTTTTTTCAAATAAAAACACTTAATTTTGGTAATTTAACTTCTGTTTACAAATAAATGTTAACTATACAATGTTTTCTGGAATATCCTCCCCTAAAAGAGTTAAGCTACAAAGTAAATTATAGGACGCGACTGTATGTGACGTCCGTAAGGCGCGATACTTTATTTCTAGCTTTAAATATGGGATGAAAGTTTATATGAACTTCGTCATACCTTATTTAACTGATGGGATATTTTCCTTTAGGCACATGCCATGTCATATTATACTGATTAACGCCTCTATTCTAGCATGATAATAATATACAGTTTCTAATTGGTGTTTGCTAGGTGTTTCCGTTCATTAGTGCTCAAAGGAAATCTTGATGCACCACTCACACAGTACTAATTATACTGTTATGCAAATACAAGATAAATTATAGTACACTAGCGACCCGCCCGCCCGGCTTCGCACGGGTGTAATTTACGTGCGAAGCCGGGGCGGGTCGTTAGTTATATATATATAAACCTTCCTCGAAAATGTATCTAACTGATGGTGGAAACCGCATCAAAATCCGTTGCATGGTTTAGGAGGAGTTAGCGGCCATACAGACATACAGACAGACAGACGCGGAAAGCGACTTCAATTTATACTATGTACAGATGTTGTTCTACTAGCTACGCCCCGCAGTTTGACCCGCGTGGATAACTCCTTATAACATCAACTATTTGCCAGTGAAAGTCCCGTCAAAATCAGCCAAGCCGTTTTGGAGTTTACAGAGGACATACATACTTAAACACGTCGCCTTTTATATATTAGAAAGCATAGATAGAATAGATAGATCCAACACGATATACAAGATTAACGGCTTCTTATACCAAATTTGACAATACAATAATATTTCTTTAATTTGACGGTTTTAAATCAATTTTAAAACCGTCTCGGTGTACTCAATAGAGCCAAGCGATACTTCACACCGGACCAGCGCCTTTTATTGTATAAAGCGCAGGTACGGCCGCATATGGAGTATTGCTCACATCTCTGGAGTGGTGCACCGAAGTACCAGCTTGATCCTCTTGACTCCTTGCAGAGAAGAGCCGTTAGACTTGTCGATGATCCGAACCTATCTGGCAGGTTGGAGCCGCTTAGCTTGCGCAGAGACGTTGGTTCGCTCAGCTTGTTCTACAGATATTATAACGGGGAATGCTCTGATGAACTTTTTGACCTTATCCCTCCATCCCGGTTTTACCATCGAACCGGTCGCCATCGCCAGAAATGCCATCCGCACATTATAGATGCGTGGAAGTCTCGCACTGTTCGATTTGATCGATTGTTTCTGCCACGCACCTGTAAGTTGTGGAATGGCTTCAATTCACCCTTCAAACGAAGGGTGAATAGAGTCCTCAAAGGTAGGCAATGACAATGCCCCGGGTATTGTAGGTGTCTATAGGCAGCGGTGACCACTTACCATCAGGTGGCCCGTAGCTTGTTTGCCACTTATTCTATAAAAAAAAAAAAAAAAAAAATTAGTTAAATTACAATATTTGAGCTGGAAAAAAATACATGTCACAGATACATCTGTGTTTATGATTTGGTTCAAAACACGATAGAATAAACATAACTCGATCAAAAAAAATCTGAAGCAAAGTCGATTTAGTTTTTTTCTTTTCGTTTTATCCTCTAATAAAAGCTCGTAACAACCTGGAAATTGCATGTACTGAAAGGCAATACTCAACATTTTTTGATTTGGATAGATTTTTGATAGTGAATAGTTTCGTTTTTTAGTGAAATTAAAAGCGTAAAAAGGTCGCGAGAATTTGCGCGCGCCGCGTTCAGTACCGCGCCAGGTGTCACCGAGGTCGGACTTATGTTCGTTTTTGTCGTTGCACTCCCCCCGCGGGCCTACTGACTCTTGTGTGGCAAAATACATCGTCGCTATAACTTGGCGAGGGCTGAGGGAGCGTTTTGTTGCCTACGTAACTCGGATAATAAAATTAATAATAAAACCAAGAATTGTAAGGCAACGCGCGTCGTGCGTGGAGGCGGTGCAACGACGACTGCCTGCAAAACCAGGCGAATCCCCTCCCTCAGCACGCACCCCGCGCGTCCCCTTTTACAATATTAGTACATAATTCTACCACAGATGGCGCGTCGCTAACAGGCCGGTAAGTGGGAAGTAAAACCGAAAAGACCTAGGAGGAGAGGAGTAGGTACGCAACCTACTCCTCATTATAAACAAATTATCTTTTACTGTGGGACAAGCCAAAAATCACTATAAAAAGTTAGCTGTTACATCCATTTCATTGATACTGTTTGCATATGATATTAGTGTATGTAATTTTTCTATAGAAAGGGTGTTTTTTTTCGCAATATTGCAGGCTTTGTCTCAGTCTCATAGTAAAAGGTTTGACATAATCAAAGAGTAAAAGTTGTTCATATTGATGAGGGCAATGAGCTCTTTTCGGCTTAGTAAAACCTTTCTTTGTAACCCTGAATAAGTACGACTAATATGCTAAAATAATCAGCAGGTTGTTTTTACTTTAAAATTGCAATGCGATTGATTGAAAATTTGCCCACATGAATACCAACCTTATTTACTTGAGAATAACAATGAAATATTCATAAGAAGTGAGGGCATGATAATATGACCGGGATAGCACGATAACAATAAGCACAGAAAATAATATTTATTTAGGGCTCCGTACCCAAAGGGTAAAAACGGGACCATATTACTAAGACTGTCTGTCTGTTCGTCCGTCCGTCTGTCTGTCTGTCCTACCTATAAACGGCTGTATCTTTTGAACTGTAATAGATAGCCAGTTGAATTTATCACAAAATATGTAATGAAGAATATGTGATCGAATAAAGACTGAAATTTCATCGGATGAGTCCGAAAAATTAAGAAAGATCTACCAAGACCAAAATGGCCACCGGACCACAGCAGGCCAAGAAGCTTGCATTTTTTTCTGAGGGTAGAGTCATTCAGAGCCCAGCCTCAGCAAAGAGGTTAACCTCGAGGTCAATTTCTTCACCTCTCTTCTGGAGGATGAGAAGCATCAATGATGACTGAAATTTGACATGAAACGTAATTGCGTCGCTAATTATTGATTTTTAAGTATTAAAAACCAAAGTTTCATCGTCATCAGCCAGAAGACGTCCACTGCTGAACATAGGCCTCCTCTTTTAACCTCCACACTGAACGACAGCCTGCCTTTTGCATCCACTGGATGCCCGCGACGCGACTCTCACAATGTCGTCGGTCCATCTAGTGAGAGGCCTATTACCTACGCTGCGTCTTCCGGTTCGTGGTATCCACTCAAGAACCTTTCTTCCTCATCAGTTATCAGTTCTTCCACCAAAGTAACAAAATTTTGATTAAACATTATCTAGAATCTTCATTATAACTGAAGGTAGTGTGTTGTTTGTCTCAACTAGAGTCTTATGTAAACCTGTGAGTAATTCTAATTAAAATCAAGGTGGCACGTGTAACTGAGGACCCTTGTGGTTGTTGTAAAACAAACCGTTGGACCATTATTGGAAACCTTAGTTGTTCGGAACCATTATTGCAAAATACGTCGAACACTATATAGGCACATATTTTATGGTTTGACATCTATGTAAAACACTGTTTTAAACTATCACGGTTGTTCACTAAAGTTATTATGATTATTTACGGGATATTTACCGGTTGTGGAATGAGCTCCCGATATTTCGGCGCAGTTACATGCACCATGTTCACGGGAAGTCTGAAGAATGCGGGTGGTTGGTCGAACAGTTAAAAGTTAGGTGCAGACAACGATCTACCCTCTTTCTAAGTCTTATATCCCGAAATAATCAGATAACTTTAGTGACATCTATGTATCAAACGAAACACTGAAAAGAGATCTATTGCAGCTGCATGCCTCAGACGGCGAAAATGTTCTAGCCTTAACAGCGTTTAGACCTAATTTACCTATTTATGGCGTTTGGACTAGAAATATTTGGACCGTGGGAGTCGTGCTTTTGAAATATTTAAGGATTTGTCAGAGCTTGGAGACTAGAAAATTCTGCACGTAACCAAATGTTCTAGTTTTTTGGGCAGAAAGTTTGCCTCGCAATTCAACGGGGCAGCGCAGCGCGGCTTCAATTTAGGGCACCTTGCCTAAAATTAGAGATCTTTGAAACTAAGTATCTATAGGCATTTTCCTTTTGTGTTGCGCAAAGTTGGCAATTTTTGATGACTGAAATGAAACTTATTGACTGAACCTGTGACTGTGTGTGTTTCCCACATTCGTCTTCGTAAATTAGTTGAGCGCGAACTCAAGTGAAAAATTCGTAAGCTACCTGAGATATTGAGGAAGTTAAATGAACATACCCGTCCATGAGGGAATGAAATTTCCGAGCGTCATTTATTAATTTGATTTTAGAATCCGAATACATCTTGAACTGTATGATTAAACTGTGGTAAGAGAAGGCAGATTTCCCCTGAGTTTCCACTTCCATCGTTACCTAAAGCCTTCCGATTGTCATAAATATGTTAATTTCTGATCCGACTTGTGTTCTGCCTTTGGCTAAGATGTCAGAATCGGAAACTCAGATTCGTGGCTCAACTAGCAGTTATTTATAAACGGTGGTATTATAAACAGGGCTACTGGAATCAGTAAAAAAACTGCAATTGTATTACTAATTATGTGTACTTGCATAATATTTATGTTTATCAAAATATAATACTGTGCAAAATATAATATTTATGTAAGGTGACTATTGATAGCCCGTTGGTCGAGTTAGTAGTGAACCTACCTTCTGAGCTTGGGGGCGTGGGTTCGATTCCCACCTAGGACAAACATTTATGGGATGGACATTTGTGTTTGTTCTATATCTGGTTGTTAATATCTATTTAAGTATGTATTTAAAACTATACAGGGTGTAAGGGGGACACTCTCGAAGCCAAAAGAAGGTAATTGTACTCATCATTATGAACCACTTTTAGTATGGGACCAAACCTGAAATCGCGAAAACAAAATCAGCTGTTCCATACATTTTGTCGAGTGACAATCACCGTTTTCTATAGAACAGCTGATATTTTTTTGCGATTTCAGGGCTGGTCCCATAGTAAAAGTGGTTCATAATGATGATTACAATTACCTTCGTTTGGCTTCGAGAGTGGTCACCTCACACACCTCCCCTCCCTCACCCTAAGGTCACCCTTACACCTCGTATATTATATTTTCTAAAAAACATGGAACCTTAAAGCCTAAGATCATAATGTCCTGTATTGTTAAAGAAATTCATATAATCCCTCTTTGTAGAATTCCACGATGCCGCTTTGCGCTTTTACCTAAAACTCTAGCCCTCACTCTAGCTCTCTAGCCTTCACAACGCTCGTAGCTCATATCACTATAATACGCCGGGCGTATAAATATACATATCGTATCTATACATTGCTTCATACGCTGCGCTTTGCCTTTCAAGGCAGTTTTATCTAGTGTTGCCAAGCTATCGATAATAAGACCATCGAACCTTGTAAAATCAGTGACACTATCGACAGTGTGTTACGAAATAATATAAAGAATGCGCAAACTAACAGAAAAACAGAATTTTAAATCTACTTTGTTTTTAAGTTCCTGCGCAGTACCTAATTAATACCTGAATTTTATGTCTCTATTCATTGTACAAAACTATCGATAATATCGAGGCTATCAATAGTATATTATTATTTTATTCCATCATCATCATCATCATCAGCCAGAAGGCGTCCACTGCTGAACATAGGCCTCCCCCTTTAACCTCCACACTGAACGACAGCCTGCCTTTTGCATCCACTGGATGCCAGCGACTCTCACTATGTCGTCGGTCCATTTAGTGGGAGGCCTACCTACGCTGCGTCTTCCGGTTCGTGGTCTCCACTCAAGAACCTTTCTTCTCCATCGGTTATCGGTTCTTCGAGCGATGTGGCCTGCCCATTGCCACTTCAACTTGCTGATTCTAACAGCTATGTCGGTGACTTTTTTTGTCGGTATATTTTTTTTGCGTCTGTAATATTGCTACTAGGTGGTATCGTTGCATATTATTATGCTAGTAATAGTACTGAATTGACTATATCGATTGCCTACCAATTTTTCGTGGACTATTGATAGGCTCTCAAAATACTATCGACTTTTGGCTATCAATCACCTACATTATGGCCTTAAGTAAAGGAGAGACATTATAAATAATTTTTACGGTATTTTTATACCACCACTCTAGGTATGAAGGCTTTTTTTTTCGAGGCTCAAATCTTCCAAAGATACCCGGCTGCATTTGGGTGCAGCCATGTTATGTGAGATTATACCCACTAAACCCCCCCCCCTCCCCCAAGTGACCAGCCTTAGTGCTTGACAAGAGGGCTCCGGGATCTCCAGAAGAACGCACCGGAGCCCCAGAAGAGCGCACTGGAGCCGACAAACTAGACAAAACATGATAATAAGTGACAAATATTTTAACCCAGCTATTGTGCATGCGTTTTTAAATGTATGTATAATTTACTCGTGTTTTGTACAAATACAATATCTTTATCTATAGAACAGACATATTTGGATCTGCCAGTGTATATTATGCGTGAAAATTATACTTTTAAATAATGCAAAGGTCTATTTTACTTTACAGCATTGCGATTCTGTAATATTTAATCTCGCCCAAGCGAGCTCGCTTCTCCCTTCACTTGCGATGAATCGAGTTTTTGGCATCCAGTATGCAAAAACACACCAAGTAATGTAAGTTACTTAGTCTACGAAATTTTCGTAGTCATTTACGTAGTCTACGAAAATGACGTCACCGTCGAGTTCGTAGCACAGTGCTCTCCATGTTAGCTGTACCATAATCGAGTTGAAAATCTGTTGTCAAACGTCTAATGAGCTATGCAGCATATGTACTGAATTCTTAACTTGATAAATGCTATCAATAAAAATTGCTTTATAAGCAAAAATTGCAATTAAAAAATACATCGCTTGGACAAACCACTGGCGTTTTATTATAAAAATATTGACCTAAATGCATTTTATAGCACTTAACTTGCCATCGAACATACTTTATCTTGCCATAAAACCCGTTCAGCCCCTAAACAATTACACTGAGTGGCAACATAATGGCCCAGATACGTCATTGCGTCGCGTCCATTCGTTTTGTATGCGAGAGTTTAGCAAAACGTATTTTTTAATATACTTCAATCTTGTAACAAATTTCTCGTTTTTTACAAAAAAAAAAATACTTACTTGTTGGCAACAATTTAACACAACCTTTTACTATTCTGGTAAAGGGCGTCACTGTCAATAGATTTTCTTTGTCACATTGCGTACGAAAATAAAACGCAATATCGTGGCAGTCCCTGTAAAACCTTGAATCTAGATCATTTACCTGCAGACGCTGACTAGCAGCCACCAAAATACAGCCAAAATCAGAAAAATTGTGCCTTATCTTCAACAAAGTGACTTTAAATACAGAATTGGTCTACGACGTTCGATTATTAATTTGAAAGTTAGAAAGCGACCTATGCTACGCCTAGAGCTACATCGCAAATCTAAAATCTGAAAATTCAAAATTCCAATCCAAAATTGGTAAAATAATTGAAGCGACGATATTGGTGAAAATCAAGCACGTAACAAGGACGCACTTGAAATGTGAAAAGATAAAAAGTTCTTCGCAAATAAGTATCAAAAATCAGTATAATTGTCCTAACATAAGTATGTGGGTAATTTCTTTGAAGCGTCACCGTATACTGAACAGATAAAATAATGGCACTACCGAACGTTTATGGCATTTGCACTATTGCTAGAGATGTTTATCTCAAGTGGAAATTCTGCCTGAAAAGTTGAAGATTGATTATATTGTTCGGAACAGGAAAACCTTTCTCGGCGCTCGAAATTGCAATTTTAAATCTTCCATTGAATATCAATCAAACGGTAGAAGGCGATTTAGTAGAACAATCTCACGATTGGTCAGCCCCACTGTAGTCTAGATTAATATTTTTATTTTTTAATATATATTTTTTTTATTTTATTTAATAATAAAAAATAAATAAATATTCGAGTCCTTTTTGAACACACGGTCATCTTACCCCAAAATAAGCAAAGCTTGTGATATAACTGCCAGAGACTGATATACATACATATATATAGTTTTAAATACATACTTAAATAGATACTAACAAAAAAAAATACAAAAAAAAATAATTAAAAAGTTGAAGATTTTCTAAATCGTATTCTAAATCATAAATTATACAGTATTATTATTATACAGTACTTCATACTAATAATAAGAACATTAATGTTAAAGCTGTTATTTTATTGATATTGAACGAAGGACTAGTGATAGCAAATGCTTGTATTGAATATAATATCGATAAGTAGGTTATCATCGATCCATACACAAAGAAGACAATTTTTTCTAGGCCCACCAAATTTACCGTATATTGATGGGTATAACACTATAAAATTAATCGGTTTTTTTTTACCATTCGGACGAAAGATAAGGTAAAAATGAAACCGGAATAATAATATACAGAATAATATGTGTTGTTTTGATTTTTGCCACAATTTATTCATTTCTCTTATAAAGTCACTTGACCGGAACCTTTTTAATACGAAAAAGGATGCATGCTTAGGAATTTTTATACTAAAATAAATAGACCATATTTTACAACAGTGGCCATAGTAATCGGCTTTTGTCAATATTCCGGTTTGATCGGATATAGCTAATATTACCACTGAATCTAGAGATTATGAGGATCAAATCGACATGAGCTTCATTACTATACGGTATTAGTTTGTGGTGGGCCTATTTTTCAAACAAAAGAAATTGTCTCATTTCGGAACAGCGTGAATAAAAAAAGACAGGCAGAGTAAAAGCTGTCAATAAAGAAAAATAGTAAACAAAAAACTAAAAGCAAAATGGAGAGTTGGTGGCCAAACGTAGATATATTTTATTATGTGAAAAAATATGTTGAACAACACAGAATTTTGAATTTTGAAATTTACATTTGCATAGAATTCGATACGTAATTTACGTACTCGTATTGCATTCGTACATAAAAAAAAGACGACATCTACTTGACACAACATTGAAGCAAAATACACCATTCTCCTTAAAATAGTTTCGAAATAAAAATTAATCCATCGATACGAAATTGCTTTTTGAAGAGAATAAAACAGAATGCAGAAAAAACAATTAAGCATCAGTTGAATTATCACCCCTTTTTACCTTCACAGTGAGATAAATCCAACGTTTCATCACACATTCCTCCCGAACAGTTAATACGTTCAGTTTAGTCCAAACAAGAAAACTTCTCAATGACACTTGTTCCTGCAAAGTTCCGAAGCACTTCCATTGTACCTACGCCATTTTGATGGAAGGGAGCGATCGAACGCGAAATGGCGTTAGAAGTGCGAAACCTTGCTACTTACGGGCGACTTCATCTGTCGACGTGAATGTTTTGCAAGGTTTGCCTTCTATTTATAGGCGTCGAGTGAATTTGTTTTTTTTTGTAGTTTTATGCACCTAAAATGAAGTTTTACACACACACACACACACATATATCACACATTGTTAACTTTGCTCAAGGATGTATACTTACTTTGCTAACCTTGTTTGTTTGTGATATTCTTTGTATAACGTTTACTCCTTGTTTGGTGCACTTATTTAAATACTAACTAAGCCATCTTCTGTTACGGAAGCTATAGACGCAAGAAAACCTCTCAGGTAATTTCGCACTCGAGCTCCAAGACACAAGTCACGTGCTTAGTTTGGAGCTCACTGACTCACGTCGAAATACACACGTGTCTTACAAAAAATCCTAGTCTACATATAAGAGTTTTTTTTATACTAACTAGTTTTTAATTCTTTGTAAGTTTCCTTTTTTTAGTCTTTCATCATTTTGAGCATAATACTCGTAAATATACTATCTCAACATTCTTATTTGTTCAATTCTTTTCAAATTCCAATATGCGTTTTACTAATGTATTACAGCTTTTACTGAATAATTCAGTTACTAAAAACTACAAAAAATAAAGAGATCTAAGTGGTCTCTAAGTCCACACTTAGGGTATATATAAAATCCTTGGTCCACACACACATAAAATTGCAGTTACCGCATTTACTTTTTAACAGAGATGATCGCAATATTTGTATTCTCTGTTTCCGAACGCCGCTGTCAATATAGCGATAATTGCATATTTGACGTTGAATTTTGACAGCTCTGCGACTATTTTTGTTTACGTATTACAGTAGTTTTTTTTTTGTTCAAATTTTCATGACCGTGGATTCAATGTCCTTTAGTCGTAATATTAAACATGTTATCATGGTATTAAAATCGTCAAACAAGTCCTAGCCACCGTCAGAGTCAAGCAAAGTAAGTCACGGTCAAGTCAAACTCATGCCCCTGTAAAGTGGTGGAGACTTTACAAGAGGCTCCTATGGAGTTTTGGAAACAACACGAAAAGACATGTTTCACCTCGTTATATCACTTGGCCACACTCGAGCACCATTCACTACACATTAACACTCGAAAACAAACAAGTTTAGGAAAATAATCCAACGAGCCGACATGTTTTTTTCCACGTTGGCGCCAAAACTTCACAGGAGACACTAGCATCGATCTATATGTACTACGTACGGCACTAGTATCTAACTATCTATGCCTGTATTCATTCGCTATTTTGCACATAAAAAAAGATAACATAATCTTTGAGAGAGTATTAAAAAAAATCCGATTATGCATTATCTATAGAATAACTTTGCATTTAATAGGCATACAACAATTTTCATGCTTATATTTAATAGGAAAGTGGCTTCGCCATATCCTCAGTAGAAAAAAAACTCGTTTTTTTTAAATCACTTCCACCTATATAAAACATAACAATATAAAAATTAAAACGTTTGCAATGGTGTTATAAAAAGGAATTTTTAGCCTTGGATGTGGAAAAAGAGTAGACCGTTTATTAAAACTATTTGAAATCTCTAGGGTTTCTGACAGATGTCGGGTTTTGTTCTGGTTTAAGTTTTGTTTGTACTAACACAATGGATTTAGTTGTCCTAAAATAAATACTTAGAATTTAAATACCGCGACAAAATTCATGAAAACTCGAATAAGGTTTCGGTTTTGAAGACTTCTTCAACTGCTTTTTTGGTTTTTAAAGTTGAACAAGGAGGCTGAAGACGGAATTCAATTTCGTCCGAACCAAACTAGTAATAAATTATACAGGATAGGAATCTAAAGCTAAGAGTCACCCAGCATGTTTTATTGGTACACGTTGGCACAAAACTCGTAAAGCGTGCACATCAAACCGTCGAAACGACAAATCCCAGTCACTTCCGCTTACGGACGTTTTGTTTTATAGCCCGTTGGGAACACGCATAGATCATAATTTTATTTGTTTTCTGTGGTTTTATGTTGAGTAATAATATGAGGTTATGCGAGTAAAATTTTAGCTCTACACCAAGAAACGATGATATTATTGTTCTGCATACGTTTCATAGCCGTGGTAGCCCATTTAGGTGACCGCTAGACTTGAAAGCGTGAGGTCACGGGTTCAAACCCCGGGCTTGTACCAATGAGCTCTTTGGAGCTTATGTACGGATTTTAATACCACTGACTTTTCAGTGAAGAAAAACATCGTGTGGAAACCTGCATACGTACGGAGTAGGAATTCAATGGCATATGTGAATCCAACAACCCGCACAGGGCCAGCGTGGTGGATATGGCCCAATCACCCTTCCGGAGGTTGGCTAAAAGTCCAGCAGTGGACTCTTAAAATGCTGATTATGATGATACGTTTCGTATCCCAAATTGTGAGTCGGTGACAAATTTCGGTTCACCACCGGATCTCACCGGCACGATCACCAAAGTGAAGCAACGTCGGGCGCGGCCGGTACTTGGATGAGTGACCGCGTGGGCGTTGATGGGATGTTGTCTTTTTGCACAATTTTTTTGTTCTTTAGTAGCTAACAGGTTATGTGGTGGTACGGAACCTTCAGTGCGCGAGCCTGACTTGCACTTGGCTGCTTTTATTTAATACTGGTACAGAATATTTCATATCCGGCTTGTAAATTTTAATATTAACTGAAAAAAAAAATGCATTCTCACAGCTTATCTATATCTATCTTATCGTAAGAATATCGAAATAACTTACTTCTGTAAAAATTAATCAGACATTTTGGCTTGCACCTATAGGTAACGTATTTTTTTTGTGAAAGATTAACTAATTTGAAGGATTCTATAGAGATTGAAATAATGATTCCATTTTACTATAAACAGGTAATTGCGGTTTCGCGTTAGCGCAGTAGGTAATGAAAAGTAAATGTAAAAAAAAGGTCTTATCTGTAATTATTTAAGCAGTGAATAAACTTATGACGAACAATTCTGAAACGAAATTTAGTTGTTTTTATTATGTACAAGAAATCTAATAATACTAACACTCGTCACAGACAACCAGCCAGCCAGCCAGCCAGACAGCCAGACAGCAAGCCAGTAAACGTCCACTGCTGAACAAAGGGCACCACAACAATTTGCAAATATCATATTACATTGTATAATTATAATGTACATATTTTTATGTACTAGGGACCTGTAAAAGGTTCCAAGGGCTACATACTATTTGATTGACGGCCTTGTACGCTTTGTAAATACGTGACGGATTCTATGCTCTTTTCCAATCGAAGTTATGGCATTTGGTCTGACATTGATAACTGTAATACGCTATGACAAGGTCACTCCGGTCGGCACAACCGTGTCGTGGCGTTTTGCGGTAGAATCCACGGAAATTAGATATGTTAATGCGGACGATGAAAAATTTACGAAAAAATATGAAAATTACGTGACCGGGGCGCAACGTTCGGGATGAGCGAGGGCTCGTAGTTACTATAACTTAATCTATGACGAGGGTTGCATAGTCACTATAACGATTATCTGTGACGAAGGAGGTAGTAGTCATGATTTGCGTTTATTTTTTACGCTACATTTAGCAATGTTTGCATACTTAGTCAAAAATGAAAATGAAATGCATGAAATTCAAATAACTTTTGGGTAGATTCCTCATTAGCAGCATATCATAGTCCCACTGCTGGGACTCAGGTTTTTTCTCTGAGAGAGAGAGAGATAATGGGCCCTATGCTGGTCCAGTGCATGTTGGTGAATTCCTTCAGTATGTCTTTGACCTCTTGAACAAGCCGGTTTCTCCACGATGTTTTGCTTTTTTATAGAATACTAGCGACCCGCCCGCTTGGCTTCGCATGGGTGTAATTTACGTGCGAATCCAGGGCGGGTCGTTAATTATAGCTATACATAAACCTTTTGTAAAAATGTATCTAACTGATGGTGAAAACCGCATCAAAATCTGTTGCGTGGTTTAGGAGGAGTTAGCGGCCATACAGACAGACAGACGCGGAAAGGGACGTTAATTTATACTTTGTAGAGATAGAGATGTAGAGAAGAAGAGATAGAGATATAGAAAAGAAGAGAAGAGAAGAAAAGTGGCAAACAAGCGTCGGGCCACCTGATAGTAAGTGGTCACCGATGCCTATAGACAGCCACAATACCCGGGGCATTGTCAGTGCGTTGCCTACCTTTGAGGACTCTATTAACCCCTTGTTTAAAGCTCGTTTTCTTCACTTACCCATTATATATTATTTGTTGTTATACTTTAGAGTGTGTACTATAATCAAGACATAAAAGTCTTTATCTAAGTCAGAGAAGCCATTGAGGTCAGTCGACGTCCAAAGGGATTCTTCAATAGGGATGGAGAATGGAACCTGCCACCGACTTGGAAACCGTGTCTTCGTGGAGTTCGTGGGAGCGACCGTGAGACTGGTGGTAACGAGGTGAGCTCAACGTGCTGGAGTATTCCCGACACACAGGAAGATTCGAGTGGGGAAGAGTCCCAGTGTGCGCCGGCATAACATATTTCTCCATACGTTCCCACCCTCGCACCCCATCGGCAGCAGTTTGTCAACACGTGCGCGCTGCGCGTGCAAAGCGAGACACAGCCGCGCGCGCTTATATTATTATTCACCTTGTAAAAGACCGCCTAATACGGTTGAAACTATCGTCAAAGTGACCGACTTAATCTTACGTGAGTTATTTCCAGGTAATATAAATAAAATTTACTACAATGATGCCAAGTTTGACGCTTGTACGTATTATCATTTTTACATTAGAGCTAACACAAAAAAATTATTTTTCGCCTAAGAACCAGAGTCATCGACATAGCTGTTAAAATTTGCAAGTTGAATTGGCAATGGGCAGGCCACATCGCTCGAAGAAACGATACCCGATGGGGAAAAAAGGTTCTGGAGTGGAGACCACGAACCATAAGACGCAGCGTAGGGAGGCCTCCGACTAGATGGACCGACGACATTGTGAGAGTCGCGGGCATCCAGTGGATGTTAGGCTGTCGTTCAGTGTGGAGGTTAAAGGGGGAGGCCTATGTTCAGCAGTGGTCGTCTTCTGGCTGATGATGATGAATACAAAAATACGTTTGTTGTATGGGGACCCCCTTTCGTTAATAACTTTTTGTTTTTTTTTATTGTTCGTTAATGAATACGCCGTAACGTTACATATTCTGTGATAATTTCAACTGGCTATCACGACTGGCGATATTAACTGGTTATTATGGTTTGAAAGATACAGCCGTTGATAGATAGGACGGACGGACGGATGGACGGACAGACAGTCAGACACACAGACAGACAGTAGTAATAGGGTCTCGTTTTTACCCTTTGGGTCATCATCATCATCATCATCAGCCAGAAGACGTCCACTGCTGAACATAGGCCTCCCCCTTTAACCTCCACACTGAACGACAGCCTGCCTTTTGCATCCACTGGATGCCCGCAACTCTCACAATGTCGTCGGTCCATCTAGTGGGAGGCCTCCCTACGCTGCGTCTTCCGGTTCGTGGTCTCCACTCCAGAACCTTTCTTCCCCATCGGTTATCGGTTCTTCGAGCGATGTGGCCTGCCCATTGCCACTTCAACTTGCAAATTTTAACAGCTATGTCGGTGACTCTGGTTCTTTGGCGAATATCCACGTTTCGGATTTTATCGCGCAAAGAAACTCCGAGCATAGCTCTCTCCATTGCACGCTGTGTGACTCTGAGTTTTTCCAAAAGGCCAACAGTTAAGGACCACGTCTCAGTACCATATGTCATCACTGGCAACACACACTGGTCAAAGACCTTCGTCTTGAGGCACTGTGGTATCTTGGACGAGAAGATGTCACGCAATTTCCCGAACGCTGCCCATCCGAGTTGGATTCTTCGGGCGACCTCTTTGCCTAAGTTGGACTTACCTAACTGAACAATCTGTCCAAGATAGGTGTAATGGTCAACAACTTCGAGAGCCTGCACCCTTTGGGTGCAGAACCCTAAAAAGAAAAAAATAAGTGAAAGAAGTGAAGTGGTGAAATCTGATAGAGATTGTCTATCTGACGTATTCTGGTAAAAGTTTGCTTGCCAACATAGCTTTTCCTAGTAAGTACCTAAGTATCTAAGATGATACCAGTTTCGTGCTAGGTGGATCCCTATTAGCATTACAAAGGATTTTGGTGTTCCTCGAAACCATATAGTCTGCTTTGTCTCGATCTCAGATCAGACAAGAAAGGGAGATACGCCTTAGTACAATTTATTATCGTATCTGTACAATATTATAAAGAGGAAAGATTTGTATGTAAGTATGTTTGTAACGAATTGGCTCAAAAAGTACTGGACCGATTTTAAAAATTCTTTCACCATTTGAATGCTACATTATCACTGATTAATATAGGCTATTTTAATAGGCACTGGATACCCGCGACTCTCACAATGTTGTCGGTCCATCTAGTGGGAGGCCTACCTACGCTGCGTCTTCCGGTTCGTGGTCTCCACTCAAGAACCTTTCTTCCCCATCGGTTGTCGTTTCTTCGAGCGATGTGGCCTGCCCATTGCCACTTCAACTTGCAAATTTTAGCAGCTATGTCGGTGACTCTGGTTCTTTGGCGAATATCAACGTTCTGGATCGCGCGAAGAAACTCCGAAGATATATCTCTCCATTGCCCGGTGTGTGACTGAGTTTTTCCAAAAGGTCAACAGTTAAGAACCACGTCTCAGTACCGTATGAATTCATATGGAGTGCTAAACAATACAAGCGACCCAAACGTTGCAGCCGAAGCCAACGGTCAGGGTCGCCGGTCACGGTTGCCAAGATTGGAATGCTACCTTTGCGCGAAAAACGTTCGCACCCACCACGCTACCTTACCAATTCTCATTTGTTTGTCTGATCTGAGATCTCGACTAATAAGTGATTAGGTGTATTAGGTATAGTTATCATTACTTGACGTAACTAGGCACACATATTGGGTTTGTGTTAGTTATTACCTACCATGTTAATGTAGCTAAATTGACGAATTCGTATTTATTACCTTTGAGGTTATTCAGTACCAAATTATGTACGTCTGGTCCTTAATAATTATTAAGGTCGCCTTGTAAATTTTACCTTGTGCTAACGATTTTAGCATTTTTTAACACTCGGCACGAAAAGAGGGATGTTATAAGTTTAACGTGTGTGTGTGTGTGTGTGTGTGTGTGTGTGTGGCAACGTAGCTCGCAAAGTTGGAGCACGGGGACTTGTAAGTACCCCGTGCTTCACCCAGGTGAAGAACCAAGGCGAAGCACTAACAACTGAACCGTTTTTTTTTTGCAATCACACAGGAATATTACCTTTACAGATAGGAAGATAACGTGTAAGCCTCAGCGCAAGTATAGGCCAGTAAAATGCATAGCCTTTTTTTTAAATCTTTAATTTTAAAAAATGGGGGCTTTTAGACAACATGTCTATGTCAGCCCCATCGTATCCTGACAAAACATAAATTTCCTTAATAAATGTACTTATTACTCTACACAACCACAAACTTACCTAGTTGGTCAAGTGCCTTTATCAACTAAACAAAATACAAGCTAAAACTAAAACTACAAATACAGTTAGACTGCCCATAGACCGTTGAAGGTCTAAAGACAATCCAAATGCTCAAGCCCACTACCAGTTGGCAGCGTACCCAGCATGCTGGTGGCATTACTACGTTGAATAGCAATGCTTATGCGTTGAGCCAGAAACACGCCAGCATTTTGGTCACGCGTCGCATTAACCAGGCTCTCTGAAAGATTTTTTAGTTGGTTAATTATACTTATGGTATAATTAACCAACTAGGCAAGCCTGTGGTGCTAGAATAGTTTAAAGCATGTAAAAAAGTGCCAGACCGTAAACCATTCCAGCCTCCTTGAAATTTGGATCAGATAACATAAGCTGCATACCCCTACATTGGATTCACAAGTTCCAAGTCCGGTAAATAAAAAGCCTACTTAATACGTATAGTTACAAAAACAATATTTCAACGAGAGAGGCTATTACCGCATAGGTTATAAACGATTTGGCAATTTTCGCTAACATTCGTCGATTGGTCTGATAATTAGGCGATTATTGGCTTTTTGTCGCAGATAATCTCTATCTTCCTCTATAATAAAGACGCGGAAAGCGACTTTAATTTATACTAAACTAGCTGACCCGACAATCTTTGCCCTGTGTTAGAACTGTCAAAGGTAAGTAGTTAAAATCGTCGTTAAACAAATTCAAAGATTAACTTCCCGACATACTTAACATACTTCTTATGGTCAAAAGGAAATCTACTAAAGAAACATTCTGTGTTAAAATCATTTAACGAAAAGGTCAATGACCTGTGAGCTACAACGTCTTGAATTTATTATAATTTTATCGCTATATATTAAAAAAAAAATTAAATATATACTTAAATAGATAGATATTAACACTCAGATATAGAGAGACAGGTAAAGCGCAAACAACTTTTTTTTTTTGTAAAAAATGCAGAGATTCAGTGTATGCTTATATGAAACAAAATGATGTTTACTGACCCGTGACGTAATTCGTTCTGATTGGTGTTTAAGCTAGTATGGCCGATTGTTGTATTTTGTAGATTTATTTTACCAAATAAATTATTAATCTCGCCATTAAAATGAGAATAAATATGTTTATTTAAATCCTGGAATCCTATTTTATTAGATCAGTTAAATATTTTGGCGATACTTGATTACTGTCATCATGCCTATTATGTTATAGTATCTGAGTGTGACGGTCACGCAAGTTCAGTGCTTTTTCCCGTCCCAAAAAGTGCCCAACGTTTCTAAAGAAGATTTCACTTTTTTTTAAAACGTACGCCCCTGACTGGCCCTGACCGCAAGCTTCAAAATCCCATTACATAAACTCAAATTGTAATACACCTGCGGGCTGCGTCTCCATTTTACCACATTGCAACTAAACAGAAAGATAACTTGAGTATTTATCAAGAAATTTTCAAACTAAAACCTTGTAAGTTGACTTCTGCAAAAAATAATATGACGGCGTATAGTTTTTATAGATGTGGCTATTTAGTTAAGCGCCACTTAGCCTAGTTTTGGTAGACTAGTGATGGAAGTGGCGCCATCACTGGTGTAACGCTGCAGTAAAGTACGCTGCTGACACTGCTCGCTGATGTGTCGTTGGCAACCAATCGGCGTTTAGCAGGTTTCGCATATCGTCCGGCAGAGGCGCTAGCGAGAGTGTGCGGATACGCCAGACTCAGGGAGCTCACATTTGGTTTGAGGGTGGCAGCCACAGAACACATATACCAGAGGGTGGCAGCGTTCGTTAGTAAGCGGAACACCTAGTCCCCAGGTCATTTTAAGTAATTTTTTATTGTAATGATTAATCATGGTGTTACGTAATAATAGCTGTCTTATTGTACGAGCGACGTCTCATTCTTCTCGCCCGCTATACCCACGCCGTAGAATCACAATGTCTGATGCGGATCGGCCTCACGTTCCAACACATTGTATAAAACAAACAAAAGAAACATAATCAATACAGAAACACAAACAACTCAAACACACAAACTAACCAACAAACTCAACCAAACAAACGCTTACTTTTCTATAATTTCTATTTTTCTCTTTATTTTCTTTCTTGTTACTACTCGGCAAACTTACACTTGCAAGCACTTCCTGCTATATTTTTAGATTAGATCTAAAAACTAACAAGGTGTTGTCTACGGTGTCAAATTATTTTTACTGAATGTATGCGAGTTTTAGGCCATAAAGAAAAGCTAGTTACTAAGTCGAAAGAATAAATCTGTCATTTTTGTTGATAATAACAAATTTAAATAGTATTTTTTTCTGCCAGCCTTAAGGTTTTAAAGAAAAATTATAGCTGTGTGCACAGCCTTCTGTATATTCTGTGCCCATACATATTAAATTATTTACACAGCAATTATCGCGCTTCTCCGCGGGGAAATATACTTCGTTACGATTTGAAAATTAAATTGAAAGCTGACGAATCTAGGTAACGAAGAAGATGTATCTACCTACCCTCATATAGGACCTTCGACCAAAATTCATTTTATTTTGGTCGAAGGATAGGACAAATAAGATATAGTAAGGTGATGTGGTGGGTGCTCATCAGGAAAAAAACAGACTTTTAGTCGAACGCAGATTTACTTGCTGCCCTTTTTTCGCATGTGGACTGTTAATTATTCATTGATGTTGCTGCAAGTTTCTTAGTGTGCGTGACAAATGGGTACGTGTGCCGTACTTACAGTTTTTGCGTTAAGAGTCCTGTATACCCTCTGCAGCTCTCTCGCTCGCACATTTTCACATTATTGAAGATATAAAATCAATGAGTGTGAATTTCCAAAAAGTAACAAAATCATGTCATGGTGTCTATCGTAACATTACAAACAAAGAAATGTTTGCTTCGATATCTTGTAATTTGACGGAATAAAATGACACGAGAAATAAAAATCACTTGTTACCATTTTACTGTGTCAAATTAAAATATATCAAATTGACAAATTCTTTGTTTGTAATGTTACGATAGACACCATGACATGATTTTGTTACTTTTTGGAAATTCACACTCATTGATTTTATATCTTCAATAATGTGAAAATGTGCGAGAGAGAAAGCTGCAGAGGGTATACAGGACCCTTAACCGGTTTAGAGGTATAATGAAAATTCACGAACACAGATAACCTATAACGCAAACGCAAGCATATTATCAAATTAAAAAAACCTAGTACAAGGCTACATGGGACGGTGGTATTAAGCTTAAACAACATTAACAATGAACCAAACTTGAACCTTGGAAAAAACTGCTGTTTCATAAAAAATACATTCGCATAATGAAATGTATGTATGACGTCGCTTATCATCAAGCGAGTTGGTGGAAACGTATATCTATATTACTTTAAATAAAACAGCTGTTTGTAGCGATTTCTGGTTTCGTTCCACATAAAAAATATTCACGATGATGAGTAGAATGAACTCCTTTTGACTTTATAATACCGTTCTGTGTTACCCTGTGTATCTAATACGACATTTTCAACATTTTCCTTTGGCTAGATACAAAAGTAGTTTAAAAAAAACATCATGCTAGGCGATCACCTATCCAAGTACCGACCGCGCTCTACGTTGCTTAATTTGTTAATGAACAGAAATTTGTCACCGACTTACACTTTGTCATTACTTATTATTTGTTGTTATATTTTAGAGCGTATACTATAGTCATGCCAAGTTTGACGCTTGTACGTAGTACCGTTTTGACATTATAGCACAAAAACACGTAAAAAAAAGAGTAAAGTTTGTTGTATGCCATTGTCACCCCCTTTAGATTTAACTTTTTGACTTTATTATTATTTCTAAGTTAAGCCGCCGTAATATCGCTTTCTGTGACAACTGGTTATATATTACGGTTCGAAAGATACAACTGTTCAAAGGTAGTACAGACGGACGGACGGACAGACAGACAGCGTATGGCCACACTGAATACTTAAGAGTGTGTATAGTAGAATTCGGTTGTGTATTGTTTTTGGTGTAAAATATGGATAGTATATAAATAAATTACACCACATTTCAACGTAATTATGTTACGTAAACATTTCAGTTTAATTTCTATGTTATGCAATGCTCACCTGCCCAACCAAGCGTATTGTTAATCTAAGTTAACAAATTACCTTCTAAGTTACAGTAGTGACTTTGAAGGTGAGAGCCAAATTTCCAGGTCACTCCACTTACAAAGTAAGCAACACCTCCTTTGGTTCATGCGTCCCTGGTACCACGTCTCTGAGATATGAATACATTTTCTATATTTATTTGCTCAAAACTAGACTTTATGAAATTTCTTTACAAATCTCATTTTAGGTTTACTTCGAAGGGCAACTTCCGCTCAACAGAAAACAATTTTTATGGTTGGTCGTAGATCGCCAAGTGAAAGCGATTACAGCGATTGCTTTCCATAGCTCGTCAACCCTCGCCTATCTGGCCGAGTAGAGGCTAGCGCAAACATTTTTTCTTATATTGGCTTACGCTGTTGGCTTTTGCTTTCCCTTTTGGCCTCTATAGCTTGACTGAACTAGTCAGGAATGCAGAGGGCCGAAAGGCTTAGCTTGATGGTTTTGATTTTTGGACAAAAATTTTTGGATTTTTGGCTCAAGGGCGCCCGGCAGTACGAACCTCAGATTGGGCCGTCGCTGGTAGTGGAGGATCAGACTTGCCCAGGCACCCCAGAGGGGGAACAATGTGCGGCTTGTTTAGGGTGCACTCAGGATCGCTTGGCGGGCTCTTCTTACTTTGGATCAGTCTCGGTTTTTCTGCACCAATCAAAGGCTTGTACTTGGCAAGCCGTGCGCACATATTGGTTGGGATTGGCTCAATCAAACTTGACCAACATATAGACAGTAGCACTCGCATTGTGTTAATCTGCCTTCGCTCGCTTTGACTGAAGCTAGAGCTATGGCCAATGTGTATTGTCAGTGTGATAAAGCCAAGCTAGACAATTTTTTCTCCCCTGAAAATCCATAATAGTGTAGCAATATTTAGAGCCGTGCTCTAAAACACAAATACCTACACCAGCCAGTAAACAGCAACTGAATGACTGTAAAATTTCCAAGATTTAAGCTCGGGCCAGGTGAGAGGGTGAGAGCCAAACTTCCGGGTCACTCCACTTCCAACGTAAACAACACCTCTTTGGCTTCATGCGGCTATGCTACCGCTGGAATTATGAATAAAATAAGCTGTGTTTGCTTAGTAACTAAGCCTCTGTTGACTGTAAATAAAGTTAAAGGAGGAAAGATTTAGATTAAGTACTTAATTTAAACCATATCTCATTATAATAATAGTGTCGCAAATAATGCGTGTTACACATTATTTGCAACACTACAAATTAGTTTTTCATCTGGCAACATTAAATAAGTGAAAGGCTGTTTATTTCTAGGGTGCGTTTTATATTTAACCAGGTGCGCCCCGCGGTTTCACCCGCGTGGATCACTCCTTCTATCATCAGGTATCTGCCATTGAAAGTCCCCAAAAAATGGGTCCAGCTGTTTTGGAGTACTTACATACATCGCTTTTTATATAAATAAGATGAGATAATTATCTGAACGGTTCAGCTATCTCCAGTTAGAAGTTTATCCACTTTATAAGTACTTATAATATCCAAGTAAAATTGCACGAATAATATATGAAAAAACCTACGACCAGACCTACCTACGATTAATTTAAATAAAAAATTACGTGGTTAAATACCAAACTGAAATCCATGATTTTAATATTTTTTTTACGTTTTTATGGGTATCACACACCATAAAATGATACTAAGATATATTTTTCATTACGCATTTTCATAAAACCGCTACCATATATTTTCTTTGAAGCATGATAGCCAAGATTATTTCTTTTTCATGTAACATTATTTTGTGGTGGTACGGAACCCTCAGTGTGCGAGCCTGACTCGCTCTTAACCGGTTTACTACTATACTATACATGTGTACTATAATATTACTTCAACGGTTGAAAATACAGCACCGGATTCGTAAAATAACTTCCTAGTGTAAGAAAAGCGTGACTGTGTAACCTAGTGCCTCAATGGTTGCCTGGAAGAGATTGTGGCACTAGTTCGTAAGTATTTTCTATCTGTTTATAATTTTTATTTCTGGTGTACACAATAAAGAGTTTCTATCTTTCTATCTAGTAGATGTTGGTAGTTTTAGGCAGAGATTATGCAAATCAGTTGTGGAAGCCGGATTTTCTCTGCTTATGCCAACACGATGTAGCTTTCGTGAGAGAATAAGCGTAAGCTTTTGTCGCGGCCATCTTTTGCCAAGTTTTCATACACGAGCAGATAAATATAAATCAATCAAACGATTATCTGCGACACAAAAAGATGTGTATATCTTATCTGCGGATGCCTCACGCAGTACTTGATACGGGAAGCGCCGCGCCGCCGCTGTGAAAGCGCAACGGATTTAAACTTTTGTTATAATCTTATTTATGTGTGACTTTAATGTGTATATAAATATCTCTATTTGTGTGTGTTTGTTTGTGTGTGTGTGTGTGTGTTTGTTTCTTAGGGACTACAAAACGGGTGGACTGATTTTGAAGAAATTTTAAGGCAATCTTCAATTTATCCCAGCGAGTGGTCCTGTGAATTTGGTAGCGACCGGATCAACAGTTTTTTTTTTGGGTTTTAATTTGTTCCGGACAGAAAACAATAACAAGAATTGAAGTCTATAACATACATACATTAACATATACGGTAAAATTTGACTGACATTGATACATTACACATTTAACATAATAGAAAAAAAAAAACAAGTTTTTTTTAAATTTATGTATAGGCTTGTGCTTAGCCGCCAACTCGCCTGATGTTAAGCGATGATGCGGCCTACGATGGAACACGCTTGCCTATAAAGCTATAGAAGAAACATATTCACTCTCGACTTGAAGACACCCAGATTGTAACTATCGGGGAACACCCACTCAGACAGCGAGGAAAAAAGGAGGGGGGATAAAGGAGTTTGCTGTCGCAAATATATGATTCGATGTGTATGTATATGGACTCCAAAAAAGCTGGACCCATTTTGACGGGGTTTTCACTGGCAGATACCAGAGTATATTTTATTATTTAATGGAACTTAAAAAACAGAAAATTAAAGAAAATTTCAAGTATCAATATATTCGGCGTTTTTGTTTTGTAGTAGGTACATGTTTGTATATTATATGCAATCATCTTTTAGTTTTATTGTAGTTATTATTTAGCTATTTTCAGTTTTCGGTTTTTGGTTAATATTTTAAGTTACCTGATTACATAAACCTTGTTATTATTTATTCATGATTAAATATAATATTATTACTAAGTTCCATTAAGTTTTTTTTAGACCTGTCTTTAGACCTTCAAGGGTCTATGGGTAGTCTAACTGTATTTGTAGTGTTAGTTTTAGCTTGTATTTTGTTTAGTTAATAAAGGCAATATTAATTTATAATGTGTTACATTGCTGCTATATTTTCGTTTCTCGTGCACTATACAGTATCAATCGTGGGTGACGTCATCACAGCCGGTTCCAACGGAAGACCAGCGCTGGTTGTTAACAACCAATATTATGCTGAGGTATGGAACCGATGTGTAGGGAAAAACAATTTGCAATATGTACTGTTTTAGGTGTTATTCCACGTATGTGTTTGTAACCACAAATAATAAAAAAATACAATGGGAATACAAACCCCGTAAGAATCCTTATCCACAACAAAATCATTGTCTAATTAGGTACTTTCTTCTTGACTCCAGACTTTAAAGTTTGCCTTCATAGTTTGCAAAATTAAATAAAGAACAGGTTCTGCAGCACAAGTTTTCAACTGGAAAAGTTGATCTAATTGTGTAGTTCACAATGTTTGTAGAGCCGAGATAAACAGTCAACCTCTTTTTTTCTAGACTAGTGGCTCGCCCCAGCTTCGCACGGGTATAGATATAATAGCCTATGTCACCCGGGGATAGTGTAGCTTCCCAACAGTGAAATAATTTTTCTAATCGGTCAGTAGTTTCGGAGCCAATTCAGTGCAAACAAAAATAACAAATAACCAAATCTTTCCTCTTTATAATATTAGTATAGATAGAACTTTGGTGCTCTCTATTGTTTGCACCAATAAGCGACGGTGGCCGGGCGGTAACACGTGTGCTTTACAATTTGACTGCCGTCAGGACTGCTCGGCGCAGCCCCATAGACTGATTTAGTACTTAAATAATCATTTGCATTGTACAGTTTCAATGCCATCCCTTTACAACGGTGAAGGAAAACATCGTGAGGAAACCGGTATGTCCAAGAATCTCAAAAGTTCAAAGACATGAAATGAAAAATGATTTATTGTAGCAAACGTTGTACATTGTGATGTTGCAAACTAAAGTCCCTCACGTTCGGACGTTGCAAGTACGTCATACAATATTAAATCTACAATATCTACATGATATATACATGGTGTCAATTATTTTAGCAATCTGCTCACAGAATAACATAGTGCACAATAATGAGCATAGAATCCCTCACGTGATTTACAAAGCGTAGGCCTTCCGTCAAATAGTACGTAGCCTTTGGAGCCTTTTACAGGTCTCTAGTACATAAAAAATTGTGCACAACCACAAATAATAAATAGCATCGTCACGTTATTTACAAAGCGTACAAGAACATAACAGTACAAGAACTGACAAACAGTATGTAGCCTTTAGAAAATTTTAGACATATAAGATTCACCAACATGCACAATTGCACAAGGCCATCCATTGCATCCTCTTGCGCTGTCTCTCTCTCTCTCTCTCTCTCTCTCTCTCTGAGAGAAAACCTGTGTCCCAGCAATGGGAACATGATAATTTTACTGATAATTAAGATAATGACAATTGTTTGAACCAGAAAATTATTTGGTTTAAAGAGCTTTTCACTAGTGTCATAAGTGGTCTATGCCTTAATCTTTCCGATAGTCTTTGAAAAAAACGAACATACCTATTGGTGTGAGAATACCAATACATAATATAATGATGATTATTGTTTTTATGTGGATATAATGTTGATTTAATTGAAATTATTTTATTTTAATATGGTTGAAATAATTTTTATTTAATTGAGACTATTTTATTTTTAATTTGATTGACATATTTTAATTAATTTTTTATTGACATTATTCGATTTTAATTTTACTGAAATTATTTAATTTTAATTGTAATTTATTTTGAAGGTAATTCATTGTTATACTTATTATTGACTTGTAAATTGGCTTTATCAAATAAATGAATATGAATGAATATGAACATACTTTACAATTCATACAATTCATACTTTTAAGATACAACTAAACATGTACTATGTCTTGCACTTCTTACATAATACAATTTTCTACTTTATATTTATATAAATAGGTCAAAAAGCGAAATATCACATACTTACAGAGTATTCACAAAATCTTAAAAACCAGTTGACCTAGAAAACTGAAATCGGCTGGATTCTTTACAGGGTGTGGACATTCGTTAAAAAATAATTTTACAACACGAGTGAACTAAGAGATACGACGCGTATGAAATCACAAAAATCTGCTTGGAATAAAAGCCCAGAATATGGCGCGCCATTATTTCACTCAAACATATTTTTTATATAAAATTTCTCGTCTACTTTTGAAAAATGTGCTTCGGTCATTTTGTTAAGTTATTATTTTAAAATATTTTGAACAAATTTTTGTATCAGTGTTATTTATTAGGACCACAATGGGATTCAGTTTTTCAGAACAGTTTTCCTATTTATTATGTACGCTAAAAGTAATATTAAAACAAAAATTATTTGTTCTAAGTATTTTGAAATAATAACGTAAATTTTGACACAACCACTTTTTTTAAAACACACTCATTAATAGACACTCATTTTATACCTTTAAAAAAAGTCTATTTCGCGAGCCAGATCGCACCGCCGGTATTGTGACCCCTAATAATGTTATGTTAATGTTTTATGTTTTTTTTTCTAATTTTTCGCAGGGTCTAGAGATCAAAGGGCAGATGGTGTTCTGTCCAGAATCAGACTCGCTACTGTTCGTTGGATCCCCATTCTTGGACGGACTTGAAGGCCTTACAGGAAGAGGGCTGTTCATTTCAGACATTCCGCTTCATGACGCTACGAGAGATGTCATCTTAGTCGGTGAACAGGCACGAGCCCAGGTAAATTTGGTAGTAGGCAGGGCACATATCACGTAGAACAGATGGCCGATGGGGCCGAAAGGTTCTGGAATGGAGACCACGGACCGGTAAACGCAGCGTAGGACGTCCACCCACAAGATGGACAGACGACCTAAAAGAGACTGCAGGGAAACGCTGGATGCAGGCCGCTTCCAAACGGTCCTTTTGGAGATCGATGGGAGAGGCCTATGTACAGCAGTGGTCGTCCTACGGCCGAAATGATGATGATGATGAGACTTCCGTGCATCGCGGCTGATCGCAGCCGCGCGTGCCTGACACGCACATATAACGCGCGCGGCTGATGCGACAATACTCGCACTGCGCGTCAGACGCACGCGGCTGCGATCGATCGCGATGCACGGAAATGTACCTTAAGGTCTTACACAAAAAATAACTGAGAAAAGAGAACAAACAGAACAATAATGAGAAATCAATTAATCTATCTTCCCAACTAACTGCATATTCAGATCAGACAAAAAAGGGAGATAAGCATTACTTCAATTATCTATCGTTCAAAATAAATGTCTCCGTGCTTCACCTACTTTTTTCATAAACTACTTATTGCAAAAACTGTAAGTACGACAAACTTACTCATTTTTCATACACACTAAGTAACTTGCAGCGATACCAATGAACGAAAACTGCAAAAAATACGGCCGTTTTAGGGTAAAGGCATCAAGATCAAAATAAGGATTTAATGTGTTGGTAATCACCACCCTTCTTTACCATATCTCCTTTGTTTGTCTGTTTTGAGGCTGCCCCCGTTCTGTAAAGTTATCAGAACCAATTTTGTTCCATAAATCTTTGTGTTCGAACTTTTTTATTCTGCAAAGTTGAAGAAAGCTTGAGGGTAGTTTAAAAACATACCTCACTTGTTGAACGGGTTGACCCCCAAGTGGTGGCATCAAGTGGGTTTTATATGAACAGTATAAACACTTGGACATTTGACAAGCGCTTCTACCTTTTAAGGTGGTATGTTTCATCTATGGCGGGAAATACAAATTTCAAACAAAATCAAATTCAAAATTTTTCTTTTCTGGTTTTCTTGTCCTTGTAGCTAGGCCGGGTAATTATTATAAACGATCATGATGTTTGCGCAAATTGATTATTATTCTGTTCAAAATTATGTGAAGCTATTTATCTCTAATGCACATTGTTACTTACATTAGCCAAAAAACGATTTTTTGCTGTTTTAAACGGTTTATTGACAAATGTAAGTAATATGGTGCGTTACTGTTAAATAGCTGTACATGATAATCTACAAAATAATCAACGATTTGCGCAAGCACTGTCGGCCTTGCTTATAAACGTTACGTAACTTAAGCAAAGCTTAAAATTGCTCTGTCTCGTTTTCACCTGTGACAATTTCCGTCAACGAGAAGTTGACAGTAATTTTAAGCATTGCTTAACTTTCAAGTAACGCTTATAAGTAAGGCCAAATGTCATTTTAAAATAATTACCCATGCTACAAAAAACTGTTTAGAAATTTGAATTTCCCGCCATAGGTGAAACGTACCACCTTAAGAGTAGGCAGTGTTTGTTTATTATTTTTGATTGTGTGTTTTCTTTTTACAAAAGCAATGTCAGCTTTTGTTTATTAGATAAGCTGTGCTAATACACATAGTCGATCGATATAAAAAAAAGCCAGTTTGAAACATGTTCAAGGAAAAACCAATAAAAATAAAACTCTCCACCAGGATGGTCTGCGCAGACGCATGGATAAACTGAAGAACTCAATAGAAGAGGCAAGTAAAGCAGTCGACAAGGAAAGAGAAAAGAACGTCAGCCTTCTACACTTAATATTCCCTCCACACATCGCGAAAAGGCTTTGGTTGGGTAAGTATTTTTTTTTTATCTATCCTATATGAAGATTTCGGCGTCGCAATTTTGTGCATTTAGTAGTATTAGTATTAAATTATCAAGTTTTATATTATGTAAGTTGAATGTAGTCAAAAAAGTCAGTCACAGTCAGAGTCAAGCAAAGTAAGTGACGCTCAAGTCAAAGCCATGCCCTGGTAAAGTGGTGGAGATTTTACAAAATTCTTCTATGGAGCTTTGGAAACAACTCGAAAATATATATAATAATAGGCTTGCGTTTGACCACCATCACGTCTGATGTTAAGCGACGATGCGGTCTACTTTAGAGCACGCTTGCCTAGAAGAAACTGATTCACTCGTGATTTGAAGACACCCAGATTGTAACCATCGTGGAACACCCATTCAGGCAGCGCATTCCACAGACTATCAGTTCGCATAATAAATGTGGAATCAAAGCGCTTCGTACGGGTTTTCGGAATGTCAACCATAAAGTGGTGACGATTTTTCGTGCCCGTTCTGGCAGTCCGATAGAAAAATGGGCAGGAGGGAATTAGATCGTGCAGATCCGATGCACACTCTCCGAAATGTACCCGTATGTGTCACATTGGTTTGTTTCGCTTTCTATCTAGCTACACTACTACGAATACTTAATAAATAATAATTCACCATTATTACGTATTAACACTTTACATATTCTGTGAAAATTTTAACTGGCTATCTATTACGGTTCGAAAGATACAGCCGTTAATAGGTAGGACGGACAGACAGAGAACGTAGGCTTTAACAGGGTCACGTTTACATCCTCTGGGTACGGAACCATAAAAACTAAGAATGTTTGTAATAACACGTTTATTATTGTCTCTATTTTTTATTTGTTTATAAATAATAGGCTTAAATAATAAGTAATTTACTATGATTTTAATAGGTTTGACCACCATCTCGCCTGATGTTAAGCGATGATGCGGTCTACGTTGGAGCACGCTTGCTTAGAAGAAACCGATTCACTCGATCGTTTCGTCGATTTTTCTATTATGGGGAAGACACTTTGTTCACGTGTTCTTTAGAGGTAGCAATACTTATTTTTTGTGCGCCCTTTTACTCGCTCGCACATTTTCACAATTTTTAAAGAAATAAAATGACGAGATGTCAAAAATTTAATAAATTTTAGTAAAAATATATAAGGTATATATAAAAATGAATCCCTATTTACCTTGGTCACGCCATAACTTGAGAAATACCTTACTGTTTTATTTTTATTTTTTAAGTTTTTTTATATTACTTAATCGTACGAAGCGGTTTGTTTCACATTTGCGAACTGCTAGTCTGTGGGATGCGCTGCCTGAATAAGTGTTCCCCGATGGTTACAATCTGGGTGTTTTCAAATCACGAGTGAATCGTTTTCTTCTCGGCAAGCGTGCTCCAACGTAGTCGGCGTCATCGCTTAACATTAGGCGTAATGGTGGCCAATGCAAGCCTACTATTTATAAAAAAAATATGGAAACTGACGTGGTTTTCACACATTTTATTTATATTACACGGGAATTAAGTAAGATTAAGTAAGTGCAAAGCGCGCATTCACCTTGAAAAAGACCGCCTGATGCGGTTGAAACTATAGTCAGAGTAACCGGCTTAATCTTACGTAAGTAATTCCCGTGAGATATAATAAATAAAAAAATAATAATATTGCAACATAATCTAAGGCCGTGTACAGACATCTGTGCCGCCAACATTAATTACCAACTTTAATCGCTGTGGGAACCGCAACTGTGCACTGACTAAAGTTTGATACATACCGAGAACGGTCTGGAATGTAATCAGGCTTGATTGAGTTAGAAATTTGGTTTGTAATAACTACCACAACACAGTGTTGCTATGTTACTTTACTGAGTAAATTAAATCAACTGTAAAATCAATTATAAATATTCGGGACATTTTTGCACACACGGTCATCTGACCCCAAACTAACCAAAGCTTGTGATATAGCTGCCAGAGACTGATATACATACATATATGCTTTTAAATACATACTTAAATAAATATTAACATCCAGATATAGAACAAACACAAATGTTCATCACATGAATGTTTGTTTTAGGTGGGAATCGACCCCACGCCCCCAAGCGCAGAAGGCAGGATCACTACCAACTAGACCAACGGCCTATAATCAAAGTTGATAATGTTTCATTAGATTTTATTTGGTATTAAAAATAAATATACCTAAATTGATATTACCTTTGAAATCAACGATATGGTACTATAAAAAATGGTGCTAATAGCCTTTATACCTTTTTATCACATTTATGTGATATAAACGAACAAAAAACGTTTAAAAAAATTACATTACATAATTCTGGGTGATAAATAACCAACTAGGTTAATTTGTGAAGTAAGGAATCACTTAAGGCTTAGAGAAAAAAATTCGCCAATCCGTAAATCATTCTAGCCCCCTTTGGAATCAGTCAGGTAAAATAATTTGAATTATCATACACATCTACATAGTTGTGATACTGGCATTGTAACAATAAACTAATATTGAAGAAAAAAAGGGATTGTGTCATATATTTTATGCATATTTTTTGTAGGTAAATAATCACAACCCTTAAAGGTGAATGTATCCTCACAATATTAATAAATCCTTTTCCACCCTACATGTGCATAAAATAACCTGAAAAATGCCACATCGTATTGCAGCATAACCATATTTTCTGTCCCATGGGCGGTTAGCCATGATGTTGAATAATACAGCCATATATCGTGTGCCCCAAGCTTTATGGTGGCAGGTGTGGTTCCTACTTTTATAAGACCATAATGCTCATTTCGTTCCTTGAGGCCATTATTGTTTTAACAGCCAATTACATAATAGGATATACTGTTGTTTTATCAATTACGTGATTATACTGATTTGAAAAGATATCAGCTCGGAACAGAAAACAGCTTAGAAACGTATGAAGTCGTGACGTCCCAATAAAATATCAGTAGGTATATTTTATTGGGGAAGTTTATTTTGCCATTAATTATTATCAAACGCATATTTCGAAATGGCGCATCCGTGCATTACAGCTTTAACCACTGAACCATTTGAACCAACAATTAAACAAAAAACCCGTAGGTATATATTGGTTTTTGTTTGAACAATATTCTTTTCGTTTTTTTTTATGCGTTTGACCGCCAACTCGCCTGATGTAAAGCGACGATGCGGTCTACGATGGAGCACACTTGCCTAGAAAAAACCGATTCATATATTATTAGTTTATTTTAACTTCAGTTCAGTCAGTTTTATAACTTATTCTAGTTTAATTGATAGCTCTAAAACTGCCCGGCACCTTGGGCAACGCGTCAGTATTAATTATTATTGTACTTCGACGTTCTAGCAATTTTGGGAACGATGCCTACGTGCAGCGGTCTATTAGATTTGTGCATAGTTTTATATGTATTGATTTTTATTTAGATAAGGCCGTTATGATTCCAAATATGTATAATTTTCTTGTGGTACTTTAAAACTAGGGTTCAGTGCAAATGAACTGTTGTTCATACTTACTCACTTTAATTCTACCAAACTATTATAGATAGAAATCTGGCGCTAAATACACATCTGTTACATTAAAGTGTAGAAATTATACTCGGTTCAATTTTTTTTAGCGCTGATAACTGCTTTAAATGGTAAAGAGTTTAATGGGAATCGTAACCGTAGTAACTTCCGATCACTTTTGATAAGTTCTTGCTCTTAGGATGGTAGCTGGGTCTACAGTGAAATATTATAATAGTACATTGTTATACTAGGGGCGAAAGTAACTTATTTAGTCCCGAGACGGGGTTTGGCGCCCTTTAACCACGAGGTAAACACAGTGCTTGTGTAAATGCACGAGAAGTGCGGGACCATAATCTTCTGAGGAGAAAAAAAAGTTGAAACATATTATAGTTCAATACAAATGTGAAAATTGAACTAGTATTTTTTTATAATTTGATTGTGTGTCAGTTGTCAACTGTCACTCTCAGTTGAAATTGATTCTCCCTAGGGCTGAAATGTATTACTTTCAACCCGCTCCTCAGGCAACTTCAGACCTACTTTCCGAGTTCAAGTAGGTAATAAAAAAGAGTTTTCAGTCGGCCTCTTACAAACTAACTGTAGTAGTTAGGGCTAAATAAACTTGGACTTATAAATGGATTTTCCTTTCAAAGGCGAGAAGATAGAAGCGAAGAGCCACGATGACGTCACAATGCTGTTCAGCGACATAGTTGGGTTCACGTCTATATGTGCCACTGCCACGCCCATGATGGTGATTGACATGCTAGAAGACTTATATAGCGTGTTTGATATATTCTGCGAAGAGTTGGATGTTTACAAGGTATGGTTTTAGTCCTCTATAGAAATTGCAGTCGTCTCGTCATCGTTTCAGCCTATAATGTTCCCTCTACTGGGATACAGGCCTTCTCTTAGAGAAGATAGGGCAATAATCCACCATGCTGGCCCAGTGCATCTTGGTGAATGTCATGTCTTTGAACTTTTGAGGTTCTTGGTCATACCGGTTTCCTCACGATGTTTTCCTTCAAATAGATGGCACAAAACTGCAAGTAGTTTATTTAAGTACTAAATAAGTGATTGGTGCAGGACCGAGGATCGAACTGGGTGCCGTCAGATTGTAAAGCGCACATGTTACCATAAGACATCATCTCTCATAATTCAGTCATCTATATTCAGCAATTCACTGATGTTGTGAATTTTTTTTATTTCATTTTTTTAATTTATTTAAGGATCAACAAACAGTATGCAACAAAATTTAAAACTAAAGAGGTATACAGAGAAATAACTAGTTGAAATACCAGCATCGTTGACCACGGATTAATAAATGAATGAATTTCTCAAGAATTTCTCATTTATTTTTCTATGAAAAAGCATTTTGATTCTTGAAGGTTGATCTCATAGTAAAAGGTGTTTATAATTATATCCTCGAATATTTCTTTCATCTAGAGATAGATAAATTACGTACAGATAACGACAAACAAGAGCTGTTATAAATAAAATAAAAAACTAGTATTACCTGTACATTTTCTGTGGCCGTGCCGTTTGTAATATTGGTAAAAAATACTATAAACAATCCCATATGCATAAAGCTGATATTAAAAACATAAGTCGCATAAATTGGACTTTCATATCGCGAACAAAATACAGCATTATAATTATAAATAACATAAATATTCGGGACAGCTTTGCACACACGGTCAATATCTGACCCCAAACTAAGCAAAGCTACTATGGCTGCCAGAGACTGATATACATACATAAAAAAATTCAAATACATACGTAAATAGATATTCAATACCTAGATACAGCACAAACATAAATGTTTACGGTAATGATTTTTGTATTTCTTTGAAGGTGGAAACGATAGGAGATGCCTACTGCGTTGCCAGCGGTTTACATAGAAAGATTGACACGCATGCACCACAGATAGCCTGGATGGCACTGCGCATGGTCGAGACATGCGCTCAGCATTTAACTCATGAAGGGAATCCAATAAAGGTTTGAGACTGAATACTCCTAAAACTAAAACTAGAAATACAGTTAGACTGCCCATAGACCGTTGAAGGTCTAAAGACAATCCAAATGCTCAAGCCCACTACATGTTGGCAGCGTACCCAGCATGCTGGTGGCATTATTCTGCCGTCCGATGAACTAAATGACCGTTAATTGACATTGCCACAATGTCACTTAACGGTCTTTTAGTAATCGGACGGCAGTATTACTTATTTTAATATTAAATGTTGATTAGTCAGCCAAAATAATTAACACAGTCTTTACTTAACTAGAAATTAATAATACATTTATAATTTTTTGTGAGTAATCTGAAGTAGCTGTAAGTTGGCCACTTTTATTCCGAAGAATTAACAACCGCTGGGTGAATAAGACCATGTATAGACAAACGTAGTGTAAAAATACACTGCTTACAAATGACGGAAACTGGGTCCCGACGACCGTTGTCAGTGGTATACATTATTTAGAAGATGGAAAAGTTTAGTTAGTAGACAATAGGATGATGATAGCTAATTGCTAATTGATTCACTAAACAAAATACCACTACACTAATACTAAATACCTTACCTTGAATAGTTTTAGCTTATTATAAAAAACAGTCAGTTTGCCCATAGACGGTTGAAGGTTTGGAAATAACTTAAATGCTTAAGCTGTCAGCGTAATCAGCATGCTGGTGGCAATAATACGCTGAATGGCAATCCTTATACGTAGAACCAGAACAACGCCAGCATTTTGGTCACTTATTGCATGAACCACGTGCTCTATTTTTTTTAAATAAAATGAGCTTTTATTCTATAAGGGCCCAATGTCTCAACCCTAAAGGGCTCAAGCATGTAATCAGTAGTAAAATAGTTCCAAATTAAATTATACTTTTCCACACAGATGCGTATAGGCCTCCACACGGGGACGGTCTTGGCAGGCGTGGTTGGCAAGACCATGCTCAAGTACTGTCTCTTCGGCCACAATTGCACCCTCGCTAACAAGTTCGAGTCTGGTTCGGAGCCCTTGAAGATCAACGTCAGTCCGACCACTTATGAGTAAGACTAAACTACTCTCGATAAAATAAACAAAAGATATTGCACCAACCGCCTTATCAAGTCCTACTTAAAACTCAGCCAAAACGCGCCGGTGCAGCAGTTTGCATTCAGTTACTCGTTACTAGAGATGTGTAAACATCAAGCGCCATAAAAAATGTAGCTATTAGTTGTTTATTGCCATTATTTTTGCAGTGCATGTGTGGCGTGCGATATCGTCTGTTTATTTGATCAAAGATTACTTCTTACCAAATACATTGTAATTAGTTTGAATAAGTAGGTATTCATCATAAAAAGAAGAACGAAGGTCCGTTCACTTTTAAAAATAAGCCTCACAATTAAATTTTCTCTAAAATTGAAATTTTATCTTCATTATTATGTTTTTTGTTAATTTTCATACAATCATTCAAATTCCTAATAAGAAATTATTATTAACTAAACTACTAAGTAACTACTTTATAACTTCTTCACTACCGACAACCAGTAAATGTTCTCCTTTCAAGTCTTTATAATGAATACTTGTAGTTTTACTAGGCAGAATATCTTCTTGCTGTTAATGCGTATTTATGGTCTGCAATATAACAAGACTTACACTGTGGTTTGATTCCATAGAATAAGGTAAAAGTGTTTTTAGATCATTACTGGTTGTCGGTAATGAAGTAATTTCTTATGACGAATTTGAATGATTGTATAAAAATGAACAAAAACTTAATAACGAAGACAAAATTTAGATTTTGGAGCCAATTTAATTGTGAGGCTTATATTTAAAAGTTAAGTTAAAATAATTAGATCCGTGTATATTGTACATTGTACTGTACTTATACTATAATGGGCACTGATAATGTGTAAAAATTCATAAACGAGACAACTGTGGACGGGAACAGCTTCCTCAATTTAAACAAACCAACAAATCATTTTGTTTACAACTAAAATGTACGTTTGAATTAAATTAAAAGGAGAATCAGAACAAGAGAAACTCCAAACCCACTAAAACTTGAACAAAGAAAATATTCAAGGGTTCTTCACCAAACTTTCATCCTCCAAACGTAAAGATTTATCTCGTAAACAACGAGTTACTGTGTCACAAGAATATAATCCAAGTATGTCTGTAACAGAACATAAGATTGTCAAAATTGGTACAAAGAAACAAAGGAGAAACTCCATTAGAAAATACATTTCATACTCATCTCTGAAATTTATAATAAGTAGTATCATAGTTTATTTTATTTTAGACAAAATTTGAAATTAAATCTACCTACTTCCTAATTACAACTACATCCTACTAATATTATAAACGCGTAAGTTTGTATGTATGGATGTATGGATGTTTGTTCCTCTTTCACGCAAAAACTACCGAATGGATTTTAATGAAAGTTTACAATAAAATAGCTTATACATAAGAATAATACATAGGCTATAACGGGTTGTAGTAGCAAAGCCGAAGGCCGAGCTCTACGCGTAGGAAGTAGTGGGTTTTAGCTAGTAATAATATAAACAAACAAAAGTAAAGTGAGTAAACGTTCAAAATAATACAGAAATTCCTTGCAGGTGGCTGATAAAATTCCCCGGTTTCGAGATGGAGCCACGAGATCGGTCGTGTCTGCCAAATTCGTTCCCTAAAGACATTCCTGGGACATGTTATTTCCTCCACAAGTACACGCATCCTGGGACCGACCCCGACGCGACACAGGTAAGTTAATGGACATGCTTACACAGTTTAAGCAATTTGAACCTTGCCGCTTTCTACTAAAGGCTCAAAGATCCTTCAAATTGTTCAAGAATTTTTTCCTAACTCTCTCATTCTACTTTATCTGAAAGTATGAAAGTTGGGAGTTGCAAAGGTTGTAGAAAATGGACATTGGGTATCACATTTTCCTTCAAATTACACGTTTATATAAAGTTAAGAAGTCCGTCCGTTTAAGTTACCTACTTTATATTAATCCAGGCTAAGTTTGGTTTTAATCCCATTGAGCTGATATAACATTTTAAGCTAATTGATTTAAGGATGTTGAGTAAATTCAAGTGAACATTATTTAATCAAATACCCACAAAAATTTAATTTAAGTTAACATAATTATTAGTACAAAATATGTGACATTTTTCAGAGAGTATTATTAGAATTAGACAAAATGGAAATAAAGTAGATTATACTTAAGTTTTATGCTTTGACTCAACAAAACTTCTTTCTACAGGTAAAACATATAGAAGGTGCATTAAAAGAATATAACATAGGACAGACAAAACCAGGGGACAGTGAAGAACTTACTTAGCTTAAAAAAAAAACTAACAAATATTTTCCTTGAAAGTAATATGAAAACATCGTGAACAATGTAAATACTTGTTTTAAATTAATTGCTTCACAAAGTGTTGATTCAAAAAGTTTGTTCATTAAAATGTTTGATGTTAAAAATGTTAATCCTGAAGCTAATATTCTTTAGTCACGACCAACTTTTCTTTGGCGTAATGTTAAGTAGAACTTAAGTTAATTTAGTTATTTTCGTAATTTGTAATAAATTTGCTAAACGTTAATTTTCTTTGAAAATAATTCTTGATTAGTTAATGCTAATATTAGCAATAATATTACTCTTAATAATAATCTTACAGTTAATAATAAAAAGCTAAATTATTCAAAGCAAAAATAGTCTTCTAGATGTATTTGTAACTTTCAATACTATCGAATTTGTAAACGATAACTTTGATATTATTATTGTTTATGTAATAATTAGTGATCTATGTGAAGCTTTACTATCTCGTTTATAAGGAAATGTACATAAAAATGAATCCGGGATAATTACGACTTACATAGATATAATGCGATTTGCTGTAGATAATAATATTACTGAGACAACATTGGTTGTATTATGTATAATGATATGCTTCTATTGTAGTTGAGATTAAGAACTTACATTAGTCCTTATTTATTCTTGTTCGAGATTCTTTTGTAAATACTAATAAGTATTAGAGTAAGCTTAAAATATTTGTTTTTGTTGGTGTTAGCATTTCTAGTAATTTTAATTATGAAATTTGTTTGATGCCATGTGTGTCACTAGGTTATAATATTTGTTATGAAATATATATATATTAAATTATTTTCAAAATTTGTAGCTATAATGATTTGTAATAATTAACATAGAATTAGTACTAATATGTACATAGGGAACTTCCAACTTATAATAATAAACATACTGTGAAAAAAAGCGTACGTTCTAAAGTAGTTAATGTGCTTACTGCTGTAGGTACTTTGAATGTCAAAGCGTATAAATTAACTACAGTTTGTTAATAAAATCATTCATGTCTAATATCTTGAAATTCTTATTAACAATTAAGTGATATTTTAGGTAATTATGAACTTAAAAAACATGTGTTCTCATATATAGAAATATATAATTAAATATATACAGTGACAGTGTGTTAATTTTAATAGGTTTTTATTATGTAACAGTTTTTTGCCGCAGTTTTACCCGCGTTGTAAACAAAACAAAGATTTTATTATTCAATGATAGTGTATATTTCTATTAGAAAAATATTTTTAGAATCGCATTTGTAATTTCAGAAATTATCCCCTACAAAGTCCCAAATTTTACTTCCTGATAATATTAGCATAGATATGATTTTATACATTGTGCATGCACTGGTATATAATTATTATTTTTATTTTTGATTAATATCTTCGAAGCTCTGACCAATAAAATTTAAACTTCTAGATAAATGTATTTATATAACGTTTATATCGCGATATTAATAGAAATTTTGTAGATTCGTACATTCCGTAAGCCACTTACATTTTGCAGTGTTGTGATTTAGCATTATTTATTCATTATGTGCATGATGATAAGGTTCAAAATGCTATGCTTTAAGCGTAATGCACATATCGCATAGAATAACATCTCTAGTTTAATTCAGTTCGATCTAGTCACTATTTAAGGTATCTTCATACTATGTTTGACCACGGTGTAGTCAAACACAGTCGAAACTATCATGTAATTTTAAATAGTTTCATTGATATTGTAGTGCACAGTTGATATAATTACTAAGTTGTTGTAGCTGCAACTTCATACCGTTACTCATTCGTCGCTAATGTCATTCTGTAGCTATTGTAAATCTACATATTTAGGTAGAAAGACAAGCACGCCCGTTTTACACGGGCAACTGACCAGGGCATCATGCCACATGAGGTGACATTATGGTTCTTGTAATATTTTCGACTGTACTAAAGGCCCGATTGCACTTTGATTAGTGCGAGTGCGAGTGATGAGTAATTTTGCAAGTGATTAAAGTATACATTCGCACTAATCAGTTATGGTCCAAATGTGCTTTAAGGCCCGATTGCACTTTGATTAGTGATTAGTGCGATTGATTAATACAGGTGCCTAGTGATTAGTACCAAACACATTTGGTCCATAACTAGTTAGTGCGATCGTATACTTCAATCACTCGCAAAATTACTAATCAATAATCACTCGCGCTCGCACTAATCAAAGTACAGTCAGGCCTTAAAGGCCCGTTGGCACTTTGTTTAGTGATAAGTACGAGTGATTAATGTAGGTGCTTAGTGATTGGTATTAAACACATTTGGACCGTAACTGGTTAGTGCAAGTGTAAACTTTAATCACTCGTAAAATTACTAATTAATAATCACTTGCACTCGCACTAATCAAAGTGCAAACATATCTTGACCGTAAGTTAAGATAGGTGAATGATTGTGACTTGTAAATATTTATTATTATAACAAAAATGTATTATGTAGAAATGAAAAAACAACACTGGAATAGGAATCAAATTAATTTCTACATAATTATATGTAGCGTAAATCAAACAATGTTATGCACTTAAATGTAGAATAATTGACTCTCTCATAATCCATACTCATAGTAAAGGTAAGTTAGTGTAGATAACATTACTTAGACAATAAAAATACACTCTCAATAGTATTTTAACTCACTTAAATGACTCGTTTTTTAGTTTAAAGTTTTTTCATATAGTCAGCCGTAGAAATAATTTTCTTTGTAAATAACCACTAATTTCTTCAAGTGCAATATGACCAAAGAACTTGGAATGTTTGTCCTAGTGTATTTATATTGAAAATATAAATACATTTTATTCAAAATGTATGTTCATATTGATAATTTTCAATATCATTAGTATAAATTAACATATTATATTAAATATAGTGATTTTAAATTGTAAATTCAAGTTATCGTAAATAATTGTAACTCGAAAATGTCTTTAAAGTACTATCTGCTAATTGCATAGTTGTTAATTTAGCAACACTGAGTAGACAATATGACACAAAAATATATACCAATATAAAATATTGAATAACATCATAAAATATGTAATTCTAAATTTTCTTTTCTACTTTTATCTTTTTAATAAAATATGTCATGATAACATAATTTGTTAAAACTTGCTTACTCATATAATATATAAATATAATTGCTTTTCAGTTTATCCATATCTATATTTATTTTATACCATCATATTTATATGTAATTAACACAAATTAATTTTGCTATTAGGAATTTCTATTGGGATGTTATCTATCGCCCCTAATTAGTCTGTTTTTTTAATCAAGATATTAAATAGCAAAATATACTTTATAGGTTCTATAATTAATGATCAAATTTCTCTTACTTTCGTCTATTCTAATTTAAACTACAGCGGATACAGCTTTAAGAGCTATGATTCTTTTTGATTTTTACAATTTTTCGAATACAAAATTTTGTCCATACATATATTCTAGGCCTAATATCTTCAATGACATTTATAATGTATGATTAATATTCTTTTAATATTTTATTATAGAATATTCGGCTATAAAAGTGACCAGATTTTATGGTTTTCATTCAAAGTTTTGTACCTGCAACTGTCGCAGTGAGTCAAAATTAATTGGTGATATTTTTTGTATGCCTATCTACACAACGAACCTGACGCAATTTGCTTATTTTGTTTGACTTCTCCATGTATGGAAGCTTATGAATTTATAAATTTACTGCGTTATTAATTTTACCAGTGTCTTATTCTCTGCTCGGTTTGCATATCGTTGTATACTTGCCTAAGTCCACGGCCTTCTACTAGATGTTAATGTATAGCCACGATTCTTCTAGTCTTTAATAAAATAGAGTAAATTATATATCCACTACAATAAGCTATTTGTATTTCACGCTGAATAGACCTGTAACGTTTCCTACCTTGATTTCAAAATGTTGCCTGCCAGAGACACTGACAGAGAAACTTTAACTGTGAAAGCACTGTTAGTGAAAAAAACTAAAAAAATAAAGCGTTTCTTTCATAAAATTGTTGTATGATTTTGAATATACCTTCACCAAAAACCTCTTACAATGTAATTTCTCTAAACATATACCTAACAACTTTAGTTCTATGTCCTTTAATTATGAATGTATTTTTGTTTAGTAATTTTCCGATGTGCGAATTAAATTCACAATTACATTATTCAGTCAGTCAGTCAGTCTGAGGGGTAAATTGGGTTTGGGCACCTTGCATTTTAGTTGTACTCGAATGGTATGAAAAGTCATCACAATTTCAGCATACTCATTAGTTTTCATCACTTGTACCTCCGTGGTAGCTATTGTTCCTGTGTCAGAATTCTAATGTCGCTCGTCTCGACACCGTCAAAAAGCTCACCAATTTGCAAAGCTGAAAATTTCACGCCGTCCGGTTTGTCGCCATTTTCTTCCGCGGACCAGCAAGGTATGGAATGTCCTTTCTTTGAAAGTTTTCTCACAGAGCTTCAACAAAGAGCGTTTCGAAAAGGGTTTTTTTCTACAATTACCTCTACGGGCTCACAAAGCATCGACAACACCGCTAGTGTTGTAGGTGTCTATAGGTGTATTACAGGTGTCCATAGGTGTCTATAAGCAATGGTTACCAGCGGACCGCATTGTTTGCCACTTTTTTACTAACTGAAAGGTTCAGCTCATTCGACTTCCACGCCGCGGGTGTGAGTTCAAATACCAACAATAAGCCTGAGTTTTTGGTAATTTAATTTTATTTTATTTTATTTATTTATTTCAAATTAGCACCGCACAAAAACGACTTACACTAATGACATTAATAACACTTTAAAAACACAATATCATAACAAATGTCACAAGATTACCTACAATAAACAAAATAACAATAATTAAAGAGATTAAATACATTCAGTCAGATAATAGTCAAATTAAAATTAAATAAATATCAAACATATGATTTCAGATCAATAATTAAATAAATGTCAACACATACAACGTCAGATTAAAATTAGATAAATGTTAATATTCATACAATTTCAGATTAAAATTCAATAAAGTAATTAAATAAAAATTATATAAATATTATATATTATGTGACAGAGGTAAGAAAACTATAGCATGGTAGAGTACTTTTTAGTGCGCGATTGACTAGCTACCTCTGCTACGCTACAAGGAAAAATCTGTTGTTAATCACCTAACAGTATTGAGTAATAGTTTCTATTGAAAAGGAGGTTAGATGTATTTACTATACACAACCACTCCGTCCCCCGTCCCCCTTGTGGAGGTTAAAGGGGGAGGCCTATGTTCAGCAGAGGACGTCTTCTGGCTGATGATGATGATGATGATGAACCACTCCGTCACATAACATGAAATGTCTGTCAAACAGTATGAATAACTTATATAGCTACTATTGTGCTAGATATACCTATACAATTATACATCTTCGTTCATATAATTATTTTTGTTCTGAGCTGATCTCATCCAAGGCATGCTTTAGACGCTGATATCGACAAGTTCTCCTTTCAACAGGTTCAACTATATTATCCAACTTTTAGGTATCATCATCATCATCATCAGCCAGAAGACGTCCACTGCTGAACATACTCATACTCATTTATTCATACGATCAGTATAGACCATCATCATCATCACAGGCCTCCCCTTTAACCTCCACACTGAACGAAAGCCTGCCAACTGCATCCACTGGATGCCCACGACTCTCACAATGTCGTCGGTCCATGTAGTGGGAGGCCTACTAAGTACTGTGTCTTCCGGTTCGTGGTCTCCACTCAAGAAACTTTCTTCCCCATCGGTTATCGGTTCGTCGAGCGATGTGGCTTGCCCATTGCCACTTCAACTTGCAAATTTTATGTATAAAAACTAATAATTATTTTGAAGTTTATCCATTAGAAATTTTTCTTTCCTTATTTTTTTTAAATTGATCAATCGGTTTAGCTTTTCTCAAGTGGTGCGCTTACCAACAAACATCATATTTTTTTATTTAAGTAGATTCAAATTCAAATTATTTATTGAGAATTCCACTAACATTTATCTCACATACTGTTAAACTAAAATAGATTTCCCAGTAAAAATAGGAATAATATTATAAAATTACTAATATAATGAATGCAACAAATTGCTGTAAAAATATGTCGACAAAATTAGTATGTCATACAAATTGTCATTATAGTCATCGGCTTTTTTGCCCCTGTCCCATTGATCAGTTAAATTTTCACAATAAGTCAAAAAAACTTTCGATATGGGGTAGATAAGATAACCTGAATAATATAAACATGTCTTTTCACAGCATTGAGGTCAAAGATTTCATGCTTTACTACGTTATATTCATAAGAAGCATACATAATGAACACGATACGGAATTTCTTTATTAATTCCTTGAATGGAGTTACGAAGTCATGTCACGGAAGGCCATGGTCACGACGCCTTTATGCTAAGGCTTTTGTACTTTTCTATTGTAGTTTTATGTAAAGGCGTGAATGCCGGCAACCTTTTCTCGAAGACTGATATGGGGTAGAGTGGTGTCTAATTGGAAGGCTTGATAAGCTAAAGTTAAGGTATAAGTAAGGTAGGCATACAAATAGGTAAGGTAAAAGTAAGGTATAAGTAAGGTAGGCTTGAAATGGCTTCAAAATTATTATCATATAATAATATCTAAATTTCTTTCATACAGTCTCCACATTGTCACATTACCTCATTGTTTGGTGCAATCGCGTAAGGGTGTTTTTTAATGTTGATTTAGATCGCCTCTCCAGCGTCACTGGATTGTTCTGTCGACAAACTGATGGCAATAGGTTTTAAATTTATGGGCAACCAGCGCAAGGGCGCTTCTATGGTACGAAACTCGGCTTGTACCGTCGTCAGAAGCGGGGAATCAGACTTACACTGGCACTTCAGAATGGTGTGCCTCGGAGCCTTAGTAGCTTGCACTTGGTTTACTATTTGGAGAAAATTTTGCCGATCTGGATTGAATCTTCCAATAGATCTGGGGAGTATTCGACTTCTGTGGTGATCTTTTTTCCAGTTTAACTTTTAAAAGTAATTTTTATAATGATGTGTTGTTCCTCACTTAGGATTTACTATTTACATGTTATAGTCGTCAAATTATTTTGGAATTCAAATAGTTTACTTTTTCTTTTACTCAAAATACAATAATAAATATGTAATATGGAAAGCTTTTTTTTAAGTAACAAATTTTATTATTTAATGGAACTTAAAAAACAGAAAACTTAAAATATTAACTAAAAACTAAAACTTAAAATAACTACAATTAAACTAAAAGATATAGTAAAATGTAGATATAGTATATTCAACGCAAAATGGCTCAAATATGCTAACCTGTCGAGGTTAACAATTTTAAGCCGTTTGGGGTCGAGATATTGGGCCCTTGGGGACCGAGAGCTCACCTCATTTTCACAAATCTTTCAGAGCGCCTGGTTAATATGGCTCGTGATCGTGACCAAAATGCTGGCGTGTTTCTAGCTCAACGCATAAGCATTGCCATTAATTAACGTGGTAATGCTGCCAAAATGCTGGGTACGCTGCCAACTTAACAGTTGCCACTAACGTGGGCTTGAGCATTTATATTGTCTTGAGATTTTCATCGATCTACGGGCGGTCCAACTGTTTATGAGTGTTAGTTAGCTTGCTTATACGGGGTGTAAGGGGAACACTCTCGAAGCCAAAAGAAGGTAATTGTACTCATCATTGTAAAAACAACTATGGGACCAACCCTGAAATCGCAAAAAAATCAGTTCTATAGAATGTCATTGACACTCGACAAAATGTATGGAAGAGCTGATATTTTTTTTCGCTATTTCAGGGTTGGTCCCATACTAAAAGTTGTTCATAATGATGAGTACAATTACCTTCTTTTGGCTTTTGGCTTCGAGAGTGTTCCCCTTACACCCTGTATACTTCTCGTTCGATAATTTTGAAGTTATAAAAGTATTAGGAGTTACTGGACAACAAACCCAACACGTGACGTAAGTATTTCAGATATTAATAAACTAGTTCACCAAATATTATGAAGTTAAACATTACGGATATCATCACTCATAATGTTTAACTGTAATATACACCAGTCGATATAAATATTTTAAGAATAACAAATTACGATGGGTAGGCTCGGCGCTAACTGGAGATTTGAGATGCGGTCCGCGGCAATCATGACCCCGTAGAAAGTCAATACTTTTTAGTTAAAGAGCCTTATTACAAAATGCAATTTATTATGCGAACTGCTAGTCTGTGGAATGCGCTGCCTGAATGGGTGTTCCCCGATGTTTACAATCTGGGTGTCTTCAAATCACGAGTGAATCAGTTTCTTCTAGGCAAGCGTGCTCCAACGTAGACCGCAGCATCGCTTAACATCAGGCGTGATGGTGGTCAAACGCAACGTCAAACGCAACGCAAAAATATATAATAATAACAATAAAACTTAAATTTAAGAAAGGAAATAAATATATGTGCATAATAATAATAAAAATATGCAATCTTTCTATGTTAGGTATTTGGATTTTCAGGCATAAAACGTAAAAACCAAAGCCGTAATTATCAATAAGAATACATAACATTAAAATTTATTTTAAGTTAGTAATATAGCCAAATCCGTTCGCAAAATCTCTCTCCGAGAGTATTACAAAAGCTGCTTTGTACATTGTTTTGTCATGTAAATATTTTTTTACTTCAACTGCAGTTACCTACCTGTTACCTACAGTCGAGGCACGGCATAAACTTACTGTAAACTTGTACGCTTTACGCCACCTCAGCTCTTCAGTGAGCGTTAGACCTTAGTTTCGCAACAGTACTATTTCAAACTCCCAGCTGTTGCCCAGCGCAAACTGTTTTGCTATCATATAACAGTTATAGTCAATGTATTCTTTGATACCATCGTACACTTTTAATGAATCTACAGGGTTACACGTAACGGTGATACTATGCTAAAAAGAGGATCATTATACTCATAATTATAAAAAAAAAAATATTACGATTATTTATGACATCTTACTATTATTTTTTCATCATCATCATCATCAGCCAGAAGACGTCCACTGCTGAACATAGGCCTTCCCCTTTAACCTCCACACTGAACGACAGCCTGCCTTTTGCATCCACTGGATGCCAGCGACTCTCACTCTTATTTTTTACAATCTTTTAAATGCTATTAATTATTTTAATTTGATATTGCTATAAATTAATTGATTTTTTCTTGATATTATTATGATAATTGTTATTAAAATGTAATTACGTGCTTAATTAATTAATGCTTAATTTTTATCCTGTATTTGACATGTATCTTTCTGATATTAATAAAATAACTATGAAATGTGAAGAGACAGTTTAATTTTTAATTTGGAACTAACCCTAAAATCGCAATCAAAATATTAATCAGCTGTACAATTTAGGAAACTGTCATTCACACTCGACAAAATATTTGATATTTTCAAACAGATGTTTTTTTTGCGATTTCAGGCTACTAAGCCTGAAATCGCAAAACTATAACTATATATACTATAAACTATATATACGTATAATTTTTTATTTGGAACTACCCAAATAAAAAATTATACTGTCTCTTCATAGTTTGTAGTTATTTTATTATTATAGACTAATAACAGAAATTAATTTTAATATAGAGTACAGCAACCTCCTATAGATTTAGTAAACTGTTCCATGTACCCCTATATAGCTCGCATTTATACTTGCACCATCTACTCCCCTATAAAAGCACCTTTGTATTGTAAAATACATATTCTCAACAAGAAAAGTAATAATACTTTTAGTATTAAAACAGCGAATAAATTCAATTTGCTTTTCTGCCCCTGGCAAATTGGGAAGGAAAACATCAGAAGCTTAAACAAACAATGCGTACTAGCAATCAGACAATGGATGGATTGTATTAAACGGGTCATGAGATGAATTTCGTATTGCTTTCTTTGTTTTAAAATTAAATACTATTTTCATTTATTTTTATGCGAGTGGTCGTTTTTTTTTTCTTTGTTAGAATTTTGAGCTTACCGACTGCGTCGAGCCTTTTCAGCTTACAAGAACCGTTTCTTTTTGGGATAAATAAACTTAATAGTTGGGGTTTCTTTGCGCGATAGAATCCGGAACGAAGATATTCGCCAAAGAATCAGAATCACCGACATAGCTGTTAAAATTTGCAAGTTGAAGTGGCAATGGCCACACCGCTCGAAGAACCGATAACCGATGGGGAAGAAAGGTTCTAGAGTGGAGACCAAGAACTGGAAGACGCAGCGTAGGGAGGCCTCCCACTAGATGGACCGACGACATTGTGAGAGGCGCGGGCATCCAGTGGATGCAAAAGGCAGGCTGTCGTTCAGTGTGGAGGTTAAACGGGGAGGCCTATGTTCAGCAGTGGACGTCTTCTGATGATGATGATGAAACTTAGTAGTGAGTTGCGTTCTATGGATATTAATTAAGAGCTCACTCACTGGCCAGAGCTATCGTTTTTGCAAATCTAAATTATTATTATTTTAATATAAAATCACCAATTTGGAATTATATTGCAAATGTGCATATTTGATTTAGAATAACGTCACTAAGCTAACCATGCTACAATGCATGTTTAGTTTAGTTTCACTACAAGTTTAGTTTGGAGTACAGTCCAAACTAAATTTGTATGCAAAATTTCAGCGTAGCTTCAGAAGATAACTATTTTAAAATGTAGTTGCAAGATTCGACCCATACATTAACATTATTATTATTTAGCATTTTGAGAACAGTTCCCACTGGTGGCGGTTTAATAAGAGATAGTTAGGTTTTAATCTGTTGTTTTTTTTATTTTTATTTTAATGTTTGGTAGTAATATTTTTAGGTTTTAATATCTGTGTTATTTACATTGTTAAAGAAATATTACTATTATAGGCTTACGTTTGACCGCACATTGCATGTAAAAAGTTTTTAACAAGGCAAGTTAAATAAAAGATTGTAAAAATATCAGTTTTCCAACCATACGAGTAGCTTCTAATTCCTGTTCCTTTTCCATATATTAGTACTGTAAATTTAGTATACTTATTTTGTGTCCTACTTTTTTTTCTGTTTCCTAAGTCTTATTTGTTTAATATTTATTTTGTAAATTGCATATAGATAATTAAAAATATATATATAAATTTGTGTTAAGTATAAGTGTAAAAACTCAAGGGTTTGTCTGAAAACCGGCGCTGATAGTCCTTGACTTTCAGCATTTATGCCGAGACTGACCCATTCGACACTGATTGTATCCTCTAGATATACGTTTTTTTGTAAAGGTGTCGAATAAAATTTATTTACTTTCTTTTCTTTCTTTCTTTCTTCTTTTAGTGGAAACTTACTAAGCTCATTAAAAAAACCTGCTTTGTTGTAGTATTTGATTTCTATCTTTGTTTTTAGGGCTGTTGGTTTTTCTATAATAAAAATATATATCGCTGCTTAAAAACGAAAGAGCCACAAAACAAAATTATCCAAAAATACTTTTTTTTTAATGGGACCAAAACCGCCCTTATTTTCATATACCACAAAGACACACGTTGAAATTGGCCTTTATATTACAAATTTACGCATACGCCCTTTGGCCTTTTCATGTATGAAAACTAAATGAAAATTTTCAAATTGGTCTCCTGAAAAAAAAGATATTTTAATTGTGGTCCTTTAGTTTTAAAGCAGCGATATCTATTTATCTATATATATATCACATCACACATCATCATCAGCCCGTAAACGTCCACTGCTGAACAAAGGCCTCCCTCGTAGGGGTGTTGCCATAATCCCCACGCTTGGCAGGCGGCTTGGGGGTCGCAGTAGGTTCACCGTGTACTAATAGGACGCTGCTGCCTATCCTCCGGTGGTTCTGGTCGCAGTTTTAGGACATACCCGGGTCCCCGGTCATATATATATAAAAGCGAAATTCATCTACTTACTCTCAAAAACTACTTGTTTTACGAAGCTTGGCTTTTTTTTTTGATATTGTAAGTGCCATAAATTGTTAGTATAGTTGACTTGGCTGTAAACCTATATAAAGTCTTCAATCCATCATTTACGCTAATTTAAGCGTCAGAAGCAATCAGCAAGTCTATATTTTGAATCCCTCATCTCATTTCCAAATCTGTTTGCTTCGGTCAGCAGAGATCCTAATCTTACTTCTAGGGTTGTTTTGTGTGAGTTGCCAACCCTATCTTATCTTTAATCGTTTAATCTTGTACCTAAGTAATTTGAACACTCTAGGGGTTTGTTTGGACGAATTTATGTGACCCTAAGAAGGTTCAACTAAAGGATGTTGATATACTTAAGTAGCGATTAGGAATGTTTGAACTTTATTAATGAACTGACGAGATTTTTGTTTATTTTGTTTATATTATTTACTAGCTGTTGCCCGCGACTTCGTACGCGTAGACTTTCATATAACATTTAAACCCCTTTTCCTCCCCCTTAATTCAGCCCTTTCACAAAATCCTTTCTAAGCGGACCTCTACACTCCATAAATAATCTACTTTTTTTTAAATATAAATAATAGGCTTGCGCTTGACCGCCAACTCGCCTGATGTTAAGCGATGATGCGGTCTACGTTGGAGCACGCTTGCCTAGAAGAAACCGATTCACTCGTGATTTGAAGACAAAATTTTCAGCTTCATAATTACAAAACTTTGACAAAAATCAAAACCCCCACTTGAATACTAAGTTTCATGTCCCTAACATCAAAAACAAAGGAGTTTCATACAAACTTTCAACCTCCATTTCCCTCCCTTAATTCGGCCCTTTCGCAAAACTCTTTCTTAGCGGACCTTTACAACCTATAAGGAATCTACCTGCCAAATTTCAGCCAAAAAGTCAAGTAGTTTTTAGAGATATTGCGATGAGTCAGTCAGTTAGTGAGTGAGTAGTATTTAGCTCATAATATACTAACAACCCGCCCGCCCGGCTTCGCACGGGTGTAATTTACGTGCGAAGCCGGGGCGGGTCGCTAGTTATATATATATATATATATATATAAACCTTAATGAAAATGTATCTAACTGATGGTGAAAACCGCATCAAAATTCGTTGCGTGGTTTAGGAGGAGTTAGCGGCCATACAGACATACAGATAGACAGACGCGGAAAGCGACTTTAATTTATGTAGAGAATATAACGAACTACAAAAGGTTTTGTTCTCTAGAAATAAGTTTTTAGTCAAAACAGAAGTCGCATCAAAAAGCGTAACATCGCAATAATTTAGTTTCAAACGTAATTAAGGGCACAGTTAGCAACCGATTTGTCCGAAAATGTCGCCGGATTGAGATAATAGCGTTTTAATTTGTATTTTGTTTGTTGAATTGTTTTGCTATTGAGACTCGAATCTATATACAAGTACTTATTTAACAGATTACGGAATCAAGTAGTAATGATGACAAACCAAATATTTGAACAGCGTGCATTGAAAAGGCCTAAGCAGTACACTAGCGGTATACTTGCGATGTTGAGTTGACAACTTGAAACACGGGCCGCGTGCAAGCGCAAAATTTGCGTAGCTGGCTGACTAATATACTCAATATTACGAATCCAGCCTGCTTTCAGGTTGCGCAGGTTACTTGCATCGTATGCAAATACTCTAACACTAAACTAACTGAACTAAACCAAAACCATTAAATAACTGGGTGTCCTTTTAGACGAAAATTTTAATTTTAAAATTCATATAGTTGCTCTATCAGGTCAGCAGTGCAAGTACCTTTATCAGTCGTCAAATTCGATAAAATGATATAGAGTAGATCATAGCGAGTACTGATCAAATGGCATTTTATCGAATTTTACGATCTCAACTGTCAAATTTGACGATCGAAAAAAAACGGTACTTGCACTGCAGAAAGTTATTGGCATTATGAAAAGTCTGCGTGACGTTGCACCACCTGTCACACTAATGTCTGTATATTTTGCATTGTGTCAGTCCCTCTTAAAGTACTGCATTACCTGTGGGGCAGTGCAGCAATTTATTACCTTTATTATACTTGCCGAGAGGGCGCAACAATCAGTGCTAAAAGTAATGATGAAAAAACCACCGCGATACCTTACTACTACTTGTAGTAGACACTGTAAAGCACTACTTAAAGAATTATAATTTCACATATTAAATATCTGTATGCGAAGTTCTATCTCCTTGTTTGACATTTTTTTTACAGAAAAGTGGGGCAGCGGTTTCCACACACTGCTCTTGTTGTTTTAGAATGAAATGTCATGGGGAAGGATATATCGTATAGGATAATCTGTAAAGCTACAAAATTACAGGGCAACCGTAGTGTCTAACTAGTTCATGATACAGAGTTAGACGGAGCGATAGCATTAAAACGAAAAGAGGTCAACATTGTACTTCACATCTTTTACCATGGGATTAACCCTGAAATCGCAATAAAGACATTGTTCTATAAAAATATTGTTTTGTCAAATAATGTTTTTATGGTAAATTTTGATTTACTATTCCAGATTTCTTTTGTAACGGGAGGTAAGCAATAAGCAAGGGTTATTGAAAATTCTTCCCTCAAAGGGGTTAAGTTGAGGAAAAAAGTTTACATCACAAACTTTTGCGATTTCAGGGTTAATTCCATGACAAAGTACAATGACCTCCTTTTTTCATTCGTCATTTTTGAAGTTAGAAAAGTGGAAGTTGGTTGGAGTTTTTGTTTATATAAGAGAAAGTTAGTTGTACCATCATTTTTTGGAAACTCACCACCTAAGGGGTTGAATAAGGGATAAAGGTTTGTAAGGAAGTTCATCATTTTCGAAAGTGTTTCTTATAACAATGTAACATATGATACGGTGAGTACTAACAGAAGTTTTTTTGAAAATGATATTCATTGGAGAGGCCGAAGGACGGCTCTACACGTACAAAATCGCGAGCATTTGGCTAGGGTATAATATAAATCCATCGCTGGCATCCAGTGGATGCAAAAGGCAGGCTGTCGTTCAGTATGGAGGTTAAAGGGGGAGGCCTATGTTCAGCAGTGGACGTCTTCATCAGCCGATGATGATGATGATAATATAAAATCAATAAACAAGAAACGTTTTCTTAAACAATCCAGCTAATGAGTAGTCCCGATCTTGTAAGCCTCGAGGGTACAACGAACAGGAAGATTAATAAGCCGCTTCATAAAATCAATATGCGTACAATATTGGAGAGTTTCGGCATTCCGATATTACTCGTAATTTGCGGTATTCGAAGGTTGCTGAAAGATATTATAACTTGCTAACTATACTTCACGGCTGCGCTCGCGTGTTATCATCATTATAATAGGGTAGGGTAGGTAGAGTCGCTGGCATCCAGTGGATGCAAAAGGCAGGCTGTCGTTCAGTGTGGAAGTTAAAAGGGGAGGCCTATGTTCAGCAGTGGACGTCTTCTGGCTGATGATGATGATGATGATGAGGATAGGTTCAAACTATCGATTCGTAGCAAACTATCAAACTGCTCTAATAAGTAATGTTTTTCTCTTTTTTCATAGATTCCTTTATTCATTTAAAAATTTATTGAATTTTTAATGTATAATGTACTAACTTATATTCCAAAAACTCTCGTTTTTTTAATAGTATGTAGTCTGCACCTATAATTGTGGTGCCGTTTAGTTTAAGTCTTGTGCCTTGTCTCCGTCATGTAAAGCAAGGGGGTACATCATATTGGTGTGCATTAATAAAATAAAATAAATATTATCAGCCTATCATGTTCCCACTGCTGGGGCACAGGCCTTCTCTCAGAGAGAGAAAGAGAGAGGATAGGCCTTAATCCACCATTCTGGCCCAGTGCATGTTGGTTAATGTCATATATCTTTGAACTTTTGAGGTTCTTAGAAATACCGGTTTTCTCACGACGTTTTCCTTCGCCGTTGTTGAGAAATGGCATCACAGCTGCACATAATTTATTTAAGTACTAAATAATTCAATGGTGCAGGGCCGAGGATTGAACCGGGTACCATCAGATTGTAAAGCACACATACTATATAGTGATGGTGGCCCCTCACGGTGGTGATGGTGGCTCTGTATACCCCTTAAATACTTTAATTTTTTCTCCATAAAAAGTATATTTTACTGCTCTCCGTTGGTAGATACTATTTCTACGCAAGAAATCACGACGATTACAGAAGAAATCCGTGCTCTGTTGGTGCGTGAATTATGGACAAACAAACACACTTTCGCATTAAATTTTTCATGAAATTTGATGTTTAATTATTGTCTATTGAGGAAAACATTACTGCTTAAATTTTAAATAACTAAGTGCCAAGAGAGACGCAGCCGCGCGCGCGCATTCACCTTGAAAAAGACTGCCTAATGCGGTTGAAACTATAGTCGGAGTGACCGGCTTAATCTTACGTGAGTAATTCCCGTGTAAAATAAAACTTTATAGTACTTATCGAAATGAAAAGTAGGTATTACTTTTTATATTGTTTTGGCAATAGAACCCTACCATGTGATAGGGTCTCTTGTTTCTAAAAAAAGTGGAGACGTTTGTAAATAAAATTCAGTTAGATCATCGCTTTTTTGAAAACTCATTCCCTAAACTGGTGAATGGGGGATGAATCATTGTATCTTTTTTCAAATAAAAACACTTAATTTTGGTAATTTAACTTCTGTTTACAAATAAATGTTAACTATACAATGTTTTCTGGAATATCCTCCCCTAAAAGAGTTAAGCTACAAAGTAAATTATAGGACGCGACTGTATGTGACGTCCGTAAGGCGCGATACTTTATTTCTAGCTTTAAATATGGGATGAAAGTTTATATGAACTTCGTCATACCTTATTTAACTGATGGGATATTTTCCTTTAGGCACATGCCATGTCATATTATACTGATTAACGCCTCTATTCTAGCATGATAATAATATACAGTTTCTAATTGGTGTTTGCTAGGTGTTTCCGTTCATTAGTGCTCAAAGGAAATCTTGATGCACCACTCACACAGTACTAATTATACTGTTATGCAAATACAAGATAAATTATAGTACACTAGCGACCCGCCCGCCCGGCTTCGCACGGGTGTAATTTACGTGCGAAGCCGGGGCGGGTCGTTAGTTATATATATATAAACCTTCCTCGAAAATGTATCTAACTGATGGTGGAAACCGCATCAAAATCCGTTGCATGGTTTAGGAGGAGTTAGCGGCCATACAGACATACAGACAGACAGACGCGGAAAGCGACTTCAATTTATACTATGTACAGATGTTGTTCTACTAGCTACGCCCCGCAGTTTGACCCGCGTGGATAACTCCTTATAACATCAACTATTTGCCAGTGAAAGTCCCGTCAAAATCAGCCAAGCCGTTTTGGAGTTTACAGAGGACATACATACTTAAACACGTCGCCTTTTATATATTAGAAAGCATAGATAGAATAGATAGATCCAACACGATATACAAGATTAACGGCTTCTTATACCAAATTTGACAATACAATAATATTTCTTTAATTTGACGGTTTTAAATCAATTTTAAAACCGTCTCGGTGTACTCAATAGAGCCAAGCGATACTTCACACCGGACCAGCGCCTTTTATTGTATAAAGCGCAGGTACGGCCGCATATGGAGTATTGCTCACATCTCTGGAGTGGTGCACCGAAGTACCAGCTTGATCCTCTTGACTCCTTGCAGAGAAGAGCCGTTAGACTTGTCGATGATCCGAACCTATCTGGCAGGTTGGAGCCGCTTAGCTTGCGCAGAGACGTTGGTTCGCTCAGCTTGTTCTACAGATATTATAACGGGGAATGCTCTGATGAACTTTTTGACCTTATCCCTCCATCCCGGTTTTACCATCGAACCGGTCGCCATCGCCAGAAATGCCATCCGCACATTATAGATGCGTGGAAGTCTCGCACTGTTCGATTTGATCGATTGTTTCTGCCACGCACCTGTAAGTTGTGGAATGGCTTCAATTCACCCTTCAAACGAAGGGTGAATAGAGTCCTCAAAGGTAGGCAATGACAATGCCCCGGGTATTGTAGGTGTCTATAGGCAGCGGTGACCACTTACCATCAGGTGGCCCGTAGCTTGTTTGCCACTTATTCTATAAAAAAAAAAAAAAAAAAAATTAGTTAAATTACAATATTTGAGCTGGAAAAAAATACATGTCACAGATACATCTGTGTTTATGATTTGGTTCAAAACACGATAGAATAAACATAACTCGATCAAAAAAAATCTGAAGCAAAGTCGATTTAGTTTTTTTCTTTTCGTTTTATCCTCTAATAAAAGCTCGTAACAACCTGGAAATTGCATGTACTGAAAGGCAATACTCAACATTTTTTGATTTGGATAGATTTTTGATAGTGAATAGTTTCGTTTTTTAGTGAAATTAAAAGCGTAAAAAGGTCGCGAGAATTTGCGCGCGCCGCGTTCAGTACCGCGCCAGGTGTCACCGAGGTCGGACTTATGTTCGTTTTTGTCGTTGCACTCCCCCCGCGGGCCTACTGACTCTTGTGTGGCAAAATACATCGTCGCTATAACTTGGCGAGGGCTGAGGGAGCGTTTTGTTGCCTACGTAACTCGGATAATAAAATTAATAATAAAACCAAGAATTGTAAGGCAACGCGCGTCGTGCGTGGAGGCGGTGCAACGACGACTGCCTGCAAAACCAGGCGAATCCCCTCCCTCAGCACGCACCCCGCGCGTCCCCTTTTACAATATTAGTACATAATTCTACCACAGATGGCGCGTCGCTAACAGGCCGGTAAGTGGGAAGTAAAACCGAAAAGACCTAGGAGGAGAGGAGTAGGTACGCAACCTACTCCTCATTATAAACAAATTATCTTTTACTGTGGGACAAGCCAAAAATCACTATAAAAAGTTAGCTGTTACATCCATTTCATTGATACTGTTTGCATATGATATTAGTGTATGTAATTTTTCTATAGAAAGGGTGTTTTTTTTCGCAATATTGCAGGCTTTGTCTCAGTCTCATAGTAAAAGGTTTGACATAATCAAAGAGTAAAAGTTGTTCATATTGATGAGGGCAATGAGCTCTTTTCGGCTTAGTAAAACCTTTCTTTGTAACCCTGAATAAGTACGACTAATATGCTAAAATAATCAGCAGGTTGTTTTTACTTTAAAATTGCAATGCGATTGATTGAAAATTTGCCCACATGAATACCAACCTTATTTACTTGAGAATAACAATGAAATATTCATAAGAAGTGAGGGCATGATAATATGACCGGGATAGCACGATAACAATAAGCACAGAAAATAATATTTATTTAGGGCTCCGTACCCAAAGGGTAAAAACGGGACCATATTACTAAGACTGTCTGTCTGTTCGTCCGTCCGTCTGTCTGTCTGTCCTACCTATAAACGGCTGTATCTTTTGAACTGTAATAGATAGCCAGTTGAATTTATCACAAAATATGTAATGAAGAATATGTGATCGAATAAAGACTGAAATTTCATCGGATGAGTCCGAAAAATTAAGAAAGATCTACCAAGACCAAAATGGCCACCGGACCACAGCAGGCCAAGAAGCTTGCATTTTTTTCTGAGGGTAGAGTCATTCAGAGCCCAGCCTCAGCAAAGAGGTTAACCTCGAGGTCAATTTCTTCACCTCTCTTCTGGAGGATGAGAAGCATCAATGATGACTGAAATTTGACATGAAACGTAATTGCGTCGCTAATTATTGATTTTTAAGTATTAAAAACCAAAGTTTCATCGTCATCAGCCAGAAGACGTCCACTGCTGAACATAGGCCTCCTCTTTTAACCTCCACACTGAACGACAGCCTGCCTTTTGCATCCACTGGATGCCCGCGACGCGACTCTCACAATGTCGTCGGTCCATCTAGTGAGAGGCCTATTACCTACGCTGCGTCTTCCGGTTCGTGGTATCCACTCAAGAACCTTTCTTCCTCATCAGTTATCAGTTCTTCCACCAAAGTAACAAAATTTTGATTAAACATTATCTAGAATCTTCATTATAACTGAAGGTAGTGTGTTGTTTGTCTCAACTAGAGTCTTATGTAAACCTGTGAGTAATTCTAATTAAAATCAAGGTGGCACGTGTAACTGAGGACCCTTGTGGTTGTTGTAAAACAAACCGTTGGACCATTATTGGAAACCTTAGTTGTTCGGAACCATTATTGCAAAATACGTCGAACACTATATAGGCACATATTTTATGGTTTGACATCTATGTAAAACACTGTTTTAAACTATCACGGTTGTTCACTAAAGTTATTATGATTATTTACGGGATATTTACCGGTTGTGGAATGAGCTCCCGATATTTCGGCGCAGTTACATGCACCATGTTCACGGGAAGTCTGAAGAATGCGGGTGGTTGGTCGAACAGTTAAAAGTTAGGTGCAGACAACGATCTACCCTCTTTCTAAGTCTTATATCCCGAAATAATCAGATAACTTTAGTGACATCTATGTATCAAACGAAACACTGAAAAGAGATCTATTGCAGCTGCATGCCTCAGACGGCGAAAATGTTCTAGCCTTAACAGCGTTTAGACCTAATTTACCTATTTATGGCGTTTGGACTAGAAATATTTGGACCGTGGGAGTCGTGCTTTTGAAATATTTAAGGATTTGTCAGAGCTTGGAGACTAGAAAATTCTGCACGTAACCAAATGTTCTAGTTTTTTGGGCAGAAAGTTTGCCTCGCAATTCAACGGGGCAGCGCAGCGCGGCTTCAATTTAGGGCACCTTGCCTAAAATTAGAGATCTTTGAAACTAAGTATCTATAGGCATTTTCCTTTTGTGTTGCGCAAAGTTGGCAATTTTTGATGACTGAAATGAAACTTATTGACTGAACCTGTGACTGTGTGTGTTTCCCACATTCGTCTTCGTAAATTAGTTGAGCGCGAACTCAAGTGAAAAATTCGTAAGCTACCTGAGATATTGAGGAAGTTAAATGAACATACCCGTCCATGAGGGAATGAAATTTCCGAGCGTCATTTATTAATTTGATTTTAGAATCCGAATACATCTTGAACTGTATGATTAAACTGTGGTAAGAGAAGGCAGATTTCCCCTGAGTTTCCACTTCCATCGTTACCTAAAGCCTTCCGATTGTCATAAATATGTTAATTTCTGATCCGACTTGTGTTCTGCCTTTGGCTAAGATGTCAGAATCGGAAACTCAGATTCGTGGCTCAACTAGCAGTTATTTATAAACGGTGGTATTATAAACAGGGCTACTGGAATCAGTAAAAAAACTGCAATTGTATTACTAATTATGTGTACTTGCATAATATTTATGTTTATCAAAATATAATACTGTGCAAAATATAATATTTATGTAAGGTGACTATTGATAGCCCGTTGGTCGAGTTAGTAGTGAACCTACCTTCTGAGCTTGGGGGCGTGGGTTCGATTCCCACCTAGGACAAACATTTATGGGATGGACATTTGTGTTTGTTCTATATCTGGTTGTTAATATCTATTTAAGTATGTATTTAAAACTATACAGGGTGTAAGGGGGACACTCTCGAAGCCAAAAGAAGGTAATTGTACTCATCATTATGAACCACTTTTAGTATGGGACCAAACCTGAAATCGCGAAAACAAAATCAGCTGTTCCATACATTTTGTCGAGTGACAATCACCGTTTTCTATAGAACAGCTGATATTTTTTTGCGATTTCAGGGCTGGTCCCATAGTAAAAGTGGTTCATAATGATGATTACAATTACCTTCGTTTGGCTTCGAGAGTGGTCACCTCACACACCTCCCCTCCCTCACCCTAAGGTCACCCTTACACCTCGTATATTATATTTTCTAAAAAACATGGAACCTTAAAGCCTAAGATCATAATGTCCTGTATTGTTAAAGAAATTCATATAATCCCTCTTTGTAGAATTCCACGATGCCGCTTTGCGCTTTTACCTAAAACTCTAGCCCTCACTCTAGCTCTCTAGCCTTCACAACGCTCGTAGCTCATATCACTATAATACGCCGGGCGTATAAATATACATATCGTATCTATACATTGCTTCATACGCTGCGCTTTGCCTTTCAAGGCAGTTTTATCTAGTGTTGCCAAGCTATCGATAATAAGACCATCGAACCTTGTAAAATCAGTGACACTATCGACAGTGTGTTACGAAATAATATAAAGAATGCGCAAACTAACAGAAAAACAGAATTTTAAATCTACTTTGTTTTTAAGTTCCTGCGCAGTACCTAATTAATACCTGAATTTTATGTCTCTATTCATTGTACAAAACTATCGATAATATCGAGGCTATCAATAGTATATTATTATTTTATTCCATCATCATCATCATCATCAGCCAGAAGGCGTCCACTGCTGAACATAGGCCTCCCCCTTTAACCTCCACACTGAACGACAGCCTGCCTTTTGCATCCACTGGATGCCAGCGACTCTCACTATGTCGTCGGTCCATTTAGTGGGAGGCCTACCTACGCTGCGTCTTCCGGTTCGTGGTCTCCACTCAAGAACCTTTCTTCTCCATCGGTTATCGGTTCTTCGAGCGATGTGGCCTGCCCATTGCCACTTCAACTTGCTGATTCTAACAGCTATGTCGGTGACTTTTTTTGTCGGTATATTTTTTTTGCGTCTGTAATATTGCTACTAGGTGGTATCGTTGCATATTATTATGCTAGTAATAGTACTGAATTGACTATATCGATTGCCTACCAATTTTTCGTGGACTATTGATAGGCTCTCAAAATACTATCGACTTTTGGCTATCAATCACCTACATTATGGCCTTAAGTAAAGGAGAGACATTATAAATAATTTTTACGGTATTTTTATACCACCACTCTAGGTATGAAGGCTTTTTTTTTCGAGGCTCAAATCTTCCAAAGATACCCGGCTGCATTTGGGTGCAGCCATGTTATGTGAGATTATACCCACTAAACCCCCCCCCCTCCCCCAAGTGACCAGCCTTAGTGCTTGACAAGAGGGCTCCGGGATCTCCAGAAGAACGCACCGGAGCCCCAGAAGAGCGCACTGGAGCCGACAAACTAGACAAAACATGATAATAAGTGACAAATATTTTAACCCAGCTATTGTGCATGCGTTTTTAAATGTATGTATAATTTACTCGTGTTTTGTACAAATACAATATCTTTATCTATAGAACAGACATATTTGGATCTGCCAGTGTATATTATGCGTGAAAATTATACTTTTAAATAATGCAAAGGTCTATTTTACTTTACAGCATTGCGATTCTGTAATATTTAATCTCGCCCAAGCGAGCTCGCTTCTCCCTTCACTTGCGATGAATCGAGTTTTTGGCATCCAGTATGCAAAAACACACCAAGTAATGTAAGTTACTTAGTCTACGAAATTTTCGTAGTCATTTACGTAGTCTACGAAAATGACGTCACCGTCGAGTTCGTAGCACAGTGCTCTCCATGTTAGCTGTACCATAATCGAGTTGAAAATCTGTTGTCAAACGTCTAATGAGCTATGCAGCATATGTACTGAATTCTTAACTTGATAAATGCTATCAATAAAAATTGCTTTATAAGCAAAAATTGCAATTAAAAAATACATCGCTTGGACAAACCACTGGCGTTTTATTATAAAAATATTGACCTAAATGCATTTTATAGCACTTAACTTGCCATCGAACATACTTTATCTTGCCATAAAACCCGTTCAGCCCCTAAACAATTACACTGAGTGGCAACATAATGGCCCAGATACGTCATTGCGTCGCGTCCATTCGTTTTGTATGCGAGAGTTTAGCAAAACGTATTTTTTAATATACTTCAATCTTGTAACAAATTTCTCGTTTTTTACAAAAAAAAAAATACTTACTTGTTGGCAACAATTTAACACAACCTTTTACTATTCTGGTAAAGGGCGTCACTGTCAATAGATTTTCTTTGTCACATTGCGTACGAAAATAAAACGCAATATCGTGGCAGTCCCTGTAAAACCTTGAATCTAGATCATTTACCTGCAGACGCTGACTAGCAGCCACCAAAATACAGCCAAAATCAGAAAAATTGTGCCTTATCTTCAACAAAGTGACTTTAAATACAGAATTGGTCTACGACGTTCGATTATTAATTTGAAAGTTAGAAAGCGACCTATGCTACGCCTAGAGCTACATCGCAAATCTAAAATCTGAAAATTCAAAATTCCAATCCAAAATTGGTAAAATAATTGAAGCGACGATATTGGTGAAAATCAAGCACGTAACAAGGACGCACTTGAAATGTGAAAAGATAAAAAGTTCTTCGCAAATAAGTATCAAAAATCAGTATAATTGTCCTAACATAAGTATGTGGGTAATTTCTTTGAAGCGTCACCGTATACTGAACAGATAAAATAATGGCACTACCGAACGTTTATGGCATTTGCACTATTGCTAGAGATGTTTATCTCAAGTGGAAATTCTGCCTGAAAAGTTGAAGATTGATTATATTGTTCGGAACAGGAAAACCTTTCTCGGCGCTCGAAATTGCAATTTTAAATCTTCCATTGAATATCAATCAAACGGTAGAAGGCGATTTAGTAGAACAATCTCACGATTGGTCAGCCCCACTGTAGTCTAGATTAATATTTTTATTTTTTAATATATATTTTTTTTATTTTATTTAATAATAAAAAATAAATAAATATTCGAGTCCTTTTTGAACACACGGTCATCTTACCCCAAAATAAGCAAAGCTTGTGATATAACTGCCAGAGACTGATATACATACATATATATAGTTTTAAATACATACTTAAATAGATACTAACAAAAAAAAATACAAAAAAAAATAATTAAAAAGTTGAAGATTTTCTAAATCGTATTCTAAATCATAAATTATACAGTATTATTATTATACAGTACTTCATACTAATAATAAGAACATTAATGTTAAAGCTGTTATTTTATTGATATTGAACGAAGGACTAGTGATAGCAAATGCTTGTATTGAATATAATATCGATAAGTAGGTTATCATCGATCCATACACAAAGAAGACAATTTTTTCTAGGCCCACCAAATTTACCGTATATTGATGGGTATAACACTATAAAATTAATCGGTTTTTTTTTACCATTCGGACGAAAGATAAGGTAAAAATGAAACCGGAATAATAATATACAGAATAATATGTGTTGTTTTGATTTTTGCCACAATTTATTCATTTCTCTTATAAAGTCACTTGACCGGAACCTTTTTAATACGAAAAAGGATGCATGCTTAGGAATTTTTATACTAAAATAAATAGACCATATTTTACAACAGTGGCCATAGTAATCGGCTTTTGTCAATATTCCGGTTTGATCGGATATAGCTAATATTACCACTGAATCTAGAGATTATGAGGATCAAATCGACATGAGCTTCATTACTATACGGTATTAGTTTGTGGTGGGCCTATTTTTCAAACAAAAGAAATTGTCTCATTTCGGAACAGCGTGAATAAAAAAAGACAGGCAGAGTAAAAGCTGTCAATAAAGAAAAATAGTAAACAAAAAACTAAAAGCAAAATGGAGAGTTGGTGGCCAAACGTAGATATATTTTATTATGTGAAAAAATATGTTGAACAACACAGAATTTTGAATTTTGAAATTTACATTTGCATAGAATTCGATACGTAATTTACGTACTCGTATTGCATTCGTACATAAAAAAAAGACGACATCTACTTGACACAACATTGAAGCAAAATACACCATTCTCCTTAAAATAGTTTCGAAATAAAAATTAATCCATCGATACGAAATTGCTTTTTGAAGAGAATAAAACAGAATGCAGAAAAAACAATTAAGCATCAGTTGAATTATCACCCCTTTTTACCTTCACAGTGAGATAAATCCAACGTTTCATCACACATTCCTCCCGAACAGTTAATACGTTCAGTTTAGTCCAAACAAGAAAACTTCTCAATGACACTTGTTCCTGCAAAGTTCCGAAGCACTTCCATTGTACCTACGCCATTTTGATGGAAGGGAGCGATCGAACGCGAAATGGCGTTAGAAGTGCGAAACCTTGCTACTTACGGGCGACTTCATCTGTCGACGTGAATGTTTTGCAAGGTTTGCCTTCTATTTATAGGCGTCGAGTGAATTTGTTTTTTTTTGTAGTTTTATGCACCTAAAATGAAGTTTTACACACACACACACACACATATATCACACATTGTTAACTTTGCTCAAGGATGTATACTTACTTTGCTAACCTTGTTTGTTTGTGATATTCTTTGTATAACGTTTACTCCTTGTTTGGTGCACTTATTTAAATACTAACTAAGCCATCTTCTGTTACGGAAGCTATAGACGCAAGAAAACCTCTCAGGTAATTTCGCACTCGAGCTCCAAGACACAAGTCACGTGCTTAGTTTGGAGCTCACTGACTCACGTCGAAATACACACGTGTCTTACAAAAAATCCTAGTCTACATATAAGAGTTTTTTTTATACTAACTAGTTATTAATTCTTTGTAAGTTTCCTTTTTTTAGTCTTTCATCATTTTGAGCATAATACTCGTAAATATACTATCTCAACATTCTTATTTGTTCAATTCTTTTCAAATTCCAATATGCGTTTTACTAATGTATTACAGCTTTTACTGAATAATTCAGTTACTAAAAACTACAAAAAATAAAGAGATCTAAGTGGTCTCTAAGTCCACACTTAGGGTATATATAAAATCCTTGGTCCACACACACATAAAATTGCAGTTACCGCATTTACTTTTTAACAGAGATGATCGCAATATTTGTATTCTCTGTTTCCGAACGCCGCTGTCAATATAGCGATAATTGCATATTTGACGTTGAATTTTGACAGCTCTGCGACTATTTTTGTTTACGTATTACAGTAGTTTTTTTTTTGTTCAAATTTTCATGACCGTGGATTCAATGTCCTTTAGTCGTAATATTAAACATGTTATCATGGTATTAAAATCGTCAAACAAGTCCTAGCCACCGTCAGAGTCAAGCAAAGTAAGTCACGGTCAAGTCAAACTCATGCCCCTGTAAAGTGGTGGAGACTTTACAAGAGGCTCCTATGGAGTTTTGGAAACAACACGAAAAGACATGTTTCACCTCGTTATATCACTTGGCCACACTCGAGCACCATTCACTACACATTAACACTCGAAAACAAACAAGTTTAGGAAAATAATCCAACGAGCCGACATGTTTTTTTCCACGTTGGCGCCAAAACTTCACAGGAGACACTAGCATCGATCTATATGTACTACGTACGGCACTAGTATCTAACTATCTATGCCTGTATTCATTCGCTATTTTGCACATAAAAAAAGATAACATAATCTTTGAGAGAGTATTAAAAAAAATCCGATTATGCATTATCTATAGAATAACTTTGCATTTAATAGGCATACAACAATTTTCATGCTTATATTTAATAGGAAAGTGGCTTCGCCATATCCTCAGTAGAAAAAAAACTCGTTTTTTTTAAATCACTTCCACCTATATAAAACATAACAATATAAAAATTAAAACGTTTGCAATGGTGTTATAAAAAGGAATTTTTAGCCTTGGATGTGGAAAAAGAGTAGACCGTTTATTAAAACTATTTGAAATCTCTAGGGTTTCTGACAGATGTCGGGTTTTGTTCTGGTTTAAGTTTTGTTTGTACTAACACAATGGATTTAGTTGTCCTAAAATAAATACTTAGAATTTAAATACCGCGACAAAATTCATGAAAACTCGAATAAGGTTTCGGTTTTGAAGACTTCTTCAACTGCTTTTTTGGTTTTTAAAGTTGAACAAGGAGGCTGAAGACGGAATTCAATTTCGTCCGAACCAAACTAGTAATAAATTATACAGGATAGGAATCTAAAGCTAAGAGTCACCCAGCATGTTTTATTGGTACACGTTGGCACAAAACTCGTAAAGCGTGCACATCAAACCGTCGAAACGACAAATCCCAGTCACTTCCGCTTACGGACGTTTTGTTTTATAGCCCGTTGGGAACACGCATAGATCATAATTTTATTTGTTTTCTGTGGTTTTATGTTGAGTAATAATATGAGGTTATGCGAGTAAAATTTTAGCTCTACACCAAGAAACGATGATATTATTGTTCTGCATACGTTTCATAGCCGTGGTAGCCCATTTAGGTGACCGCTAGACTTGAAAGCGTGAGGTCACGGGTTCAAACCCCGGGCTTGTACCAATGAGCTCTTTGGAGCTTATGTACGGATTTTAATACCACTGACTTTTCAGTGAAGAAAAACATCGTGTGGAAACCTGCATACGTACGGAGTAGGAATTCAATGGCATATGTGAATCCAACAACCCGCACAGGGCCAGCGTGGTGGATATGGCCCAATCACCCTTCCGGAGGTTGGCTAAAAGTCCAGCAGTGGACTCTTAAAATGCTGATTATGATGATACGTTTCGTATCCCAAATTGTGAGTCGGTGACAAATTTCGGTTCACCACCGGATCTCACCGGCACGATCACCAAAGTGAAGCAACGTCGGGCGCGGCCGGTACTTGGATGAGTGACCGCGTGGGCGTTGATGGGATGTTGTCTTTTTGCACAATTTTTTTGTTCTTTAGTAGCTAACAGGTTATGTGGTGGTACGGAACCTTCAGTGCGCGAGCCTGACTTGCACTTGGCTGCTTTTATTTAATACTGGTACAGAATATTTCATATCCGGCTTGTAAATTTTAATATTAACTGAAAAAAAAAATGCATTCTCACAGCTTATCTATATCTATCTTATCGTAAGAATATCGAAATAACTTACTTCTGTAAAAATTAATCAGACATTTTGGCTTGCACCTATAGGTAACGTATTTTTTTTGTGAAAGATTAACTAATTTGAAGGATTCTATAGAGATTGAAATAATGATTCCATTTTACTATAAACAGGTAATTGCGGTTTCGCGTTAGCGCAGTAGGTAATGAAAAGTAAATGTAAAAAAAAGGTCTTATCTGTAATTATTTAAGCAGTGAATAAACTTATGACGAACAATTCTGAAACGAAATTTAGTTGTTTTTATTATGTACAAGAAATCTAATAATACTAACACTCGTCACAGACAACCAGCCAGCCAGCCAGCCAGACAGCCAGACAGCAAGCCAGTAAACGTCCACTGCTGAACAAAGGGCACCACAACAATTTGCAAATATCATATTACATTGTATAATTATAATGTACATATTTTTATGTACTAGGGACCTGTAAAAGGTTCCAAGGGCTACATACTATTTGATTGACGGCCTTGTACGCTTTGTAAATACGTGACGGATTCTATGCTCTTTTCCAATCGAAGTTATGGCATTTGGTCTGACATTGATAACTGTAATACGCTATGACAAGGTCACTCCGGTCGGCACAACCGTGTCGTGGCGTTTTGCGGTAGAATCCACGGAAATTAGATATGTTAATGCGGACGATGAAAAATTTACGAAAAAATATGAAAATTACGTGACCGGGGCGCAACGTTCGGGATGAGCGAGGGCTCGTAGTTACTATAACTTAATCTATGACGAGGGTTGCATAGTCACTATAACGATTATCTGTGACGAAGGAGGTAGTAGTCATGATTTGCGTTTATTTTTTACGCTACATTTAGCAATGTTTGCATACTTAGTCAAAAATGAAAATGAAATGCATGAAATTCAAATAACTTTTGGGTAGATTCCTCATTAGCAGCATATCATAGTCCCACTGCTGGGACTCAGGTTTTTTCTCTGAGAGAGAGAGAGATAATGGGCCCTATGCTGGTCCAGTGCATGTTGGTGAATTCCTTCAGTATGTCTTTGACCTCTTGAACAAGCCGGTTTCTCCACGATGTTTTGCTTTTTTATAGAATACTAGCGACCCGCCCGCTTGGCTTCGCATGGGTGTAATTTACGTGCGAATCCAGGGCGGGTCGTTAATTATAGCTATACATAAACCTTTTGTAAAAATGTATCTAACTGATGGTGAAAACCGCATCAAAATCTGTTGCGTGGTTTAGGAGGAGTTAGCGGCCATACAGACAGACAGACGCGGAAAGGGACGTTAATTTATACTTTGTAGAGATAGAGATGTAGAGAAGAAGAGATAGAGATATAGAAAAGAAGAGAAGAGAAGAAAAGTGGCAAACAAGCGTCGGGCCACCTGATAGTAAGTGGTCACCGATGCCTATAGACAGCCACAATACCCGGGGCATTGTCAGTGCGTTGCCTACCTTTGAGGACTCTATTAACCCCTTGTTTAAAGCTCGTTTTCTTCACTTACCCATTATATATTATTTGTTGTTATACTTTAGAGTGTGTACTATAATCAAGACATAAAAGTCTTTATCTAAGTCAGAGAAGCCATTGAGGTCAGTCGACGTCCAAAGGGATTCTTCAATAGGGATGGAGAATGGAACCTGCCACCGACTTGGAAACCGTGTCTTCGTGGAGTTCGTGGGAGCGACCGTGAGACTGGTGGTAACGAGGTGAGCTCAACGTGCTGGAGTATTCCCGACACACAGGAAGATTCGAGTGGGGAAGAGTCCCAGTGTGCGCCGGCATAACATATTTCTCCATACGTTCCCACCCTCGCACCCCATCGGCAGCAGTTTGTCAACACGTGCGCGCTGCGCGTGCAAAGCGAGACACAGCCGCGCGCGCTTATATTATTATTCACCTTGTAAAAGACCGCCTAATACGGTTGAAACTATCGTCAAAGTGACCGACTTAATCTTACGTGAGTTATTTCCAGGTAATATAAATAAAATTTACTACAATGATGCCAAGTTTGACGCTTGTACGTATTATCATTTTTACATTAGAGCTAACACAAAAAAATTATTTTTCGCCTAAGAACCAGAGTCATCGACATAGCTGTTAAAATTTGCAAGTTGAATTGGCAATGGGCAGGCCACATCGCTCGAAGAAACGATACCCGATGGGGAAAAAAGGTTCTGGAGTGGAGACCACGAACCATAAGACGCAGCGTAGGGAGGCCTCCGACTAGATGGACCGACGACATTGTGAGAGTCGCGGGCATCCAGTGGATGTTAGGCTGTCGTTCAGTGTGGAGGTTAAAGGGGGAGGCCTATGTTCAGCAGTGGTCGTCTTCTGGCTGATGATGATGAATACAAAAATACGTTTGTTGTATGGGGACCCCCTTTCGTTAATAACTTTTTGTTTTTTTTTATTGTTCGTTAATGAATACGCCGTAACGTTACATATTCTGTGATAATTTCAACTGGCTATCACGACTGGCGATATTAACTGGTTATTATGGTTTGAAAGATACAGCCGTTGATAGATAGGACGGACGGACGGATGGACGGACAGACAGTCAGACACACAGACAGACAGTAGTAATAGGGTCTCGTTTTTACCCTTTGGGTCATCATCATCATCATCATCAGCCAGAAGACGTCCACTGCTGAACATAGGCCTCCCCCTTTAACCTCCACACTGAACGACAGCCTGCCTTTTGCATCCACTGGATGCCCGCAACTCTCACAATGTCGTCGGTCCATCTAGTGGGAGGCCTCCCTACGCTGCGTCTTCCGGTTCGTGGTCTCCACTCCAGAACCTTTCTTCCCCATCGGTTATCGGTTCTTCGAGCGATGTGGCCTGCCCATTGCCACTTCAACTTGCAAATTTTAACAGCTATGTCGGTGACTCTGGTTCTTTGGCGAATATCCACGTTTCGGATTTTATCGCGCAAAGAAACTCCGAGCATAGCTCTCTCCATTGCACGCTGTGTGACTCTGAGTTTTTCCAAAAGGCCAACAGTTAAGGACCACGTCTCAGTACCATATGTCATCACTGGCAACACACACTGGTCAAAGACCTTCGTCTTGAGGCACTGTGGTATCTTGGACGAGAAGATGTCACGCAATTTCCCGAACGCTGCCCATCCGAGTTGGATTCTTCGGGCGACCTCTTTGCCTAAGTTGGACTTACCTAACTGAACAATCTGTCCAAGATAGGTGTAATGGTCAACAACTTCGAGAGCCTGCACCCTTTGGGTGCAGAACCCTAAAAAGAAAAAAATAAGTGAAAGAAGTGAAGTGGTGAAATCTGATAGAGATTGTCTATCTGACGTATTCTGGTAAAAGTTTGCTTGCCAACATAGCTTTTCCTAGTAAGTACCTAAGTATCTAAGATGATACCAGTTTCGTGCTAGGTGGATCCCTATTAGCATTACAAAGGATTTTGGTGTTCCTCGAAACCATATAGTCTGCTTTGTCTCGATCTCAGATCAGACAAGAAAGGGAGATACGCCTTAGTACAATTTATTATCGTATCTGTACAATATTATAAAGAGGAAAGATTTGTATGTAAGTATGTTTGTAACGAATTGGCTCAAAAAGTACTGGACCGATTTTAAAAATTCTTTCACCATTTGAATGCTACATTATCACTGATTAATATAGGCTATTTTAATAGGCACTGGATACCCGCGACTCTCACAATGTTGTCGGTCCATCTAGTGGGAGGCCTACCTACGCTGCGTCTTCCGGTTCGTGGTCTCCACTCAAGAACCTTTCTTCCCCATCGGTTGTCGTTTCTTCGAGCGATGTGGCCTGCCCATTGCCACTTCAACTTGCAAATTTTAGCAGCTATGTCGGTGACTCTGGTTCTTTGGCGAATATCAACGTTCTGGATCGCGCGAAGAAACTCCGAAGATATATCTCTCCATTGCCCGGTGTGTGACTGAGTTTTTCCAAAAGGTCAACAGTTAAGAACCACGTCTCAGTACCGTATGAATTCATATGGAGTGCTAAACAATACAAGCGACCCAAACGTTGCAGCCGAAGCCAACGGTCAGGGTCGCCGGTCACGGTTGCCAAGATTGGAATGCTACCTTTGCGCGAAAAACGTTCGCACCCACCACGCTACCTTACCAATTCTCATTTGTTTGTCTGATCTGAGATCTCGACTAATAAGTGATTAGGTGTATTAGGTATAGTTATCATTACTTGACGTAACTAGGCACACATATTGGGTTTGTGTTAGTTATTACCTACCATGTTAATGTAGCTAAATTGACGAATTCGTATTTATTACCTTTGAGGTTATTCAGTACCAAATTATGTACGTCTGGTCCTTAATAATTATTAAGGTCGCCTTGTAAATTTTACCTTGTGCTAACGATTTTAGCATTTTTTAACACTCGGCACGAAAAGAGGGATGTTATAAGTTTAACGTGTGTGTGTGTGTGTGTGTGTGTGTGTGTGTGGCAACGTAGCTCGCAAAGTTGGAGCACGGGGACTTGTAAGTACCCCGTGCTTCACCCAGGTGAAGAACCAAGGCGAAGCACTAACAACTGAACCGTTTTTTTTTTGCAATCACACAGGAATATTACCTTTACAGATAGGAAGATAACGTGTAAGCCTCAGCGCAAGTATAGGCCAGTAAAATGCATAGCCTTTTTTTTAAATCTTTAATTTTAAAAAATGGGGGCTTTTAGACAACATGTCTATGTCAGCCCCATCGTATCCTGACAAAACATAAATTTCCTTAATAAATGTACTTATTACTCTACACAACCACAAACTTACCTAGTTGGTCAAGTGCCTTTATCAACTAAACAAAATACAAGCTAAAACTAAAACTACAAATACAGTTAGACTGCCCATAGACCGTTGAAGGTCTAAAGACAATCCAAATGCTCAAGCCCACTACCAGTTGGCAGCGTACCCAGCATGCTGGTGGCATTACTACGTTGAATAGCAATGCTTATGCGTTGAGCCAGAAACACGCCAGCATTTTGGTCACGCGTCGCATTAACCAGGCTCTCTGAAAGATTTTTTAGTTGGTTAATTATACTTATGGTATAATTAACCAACTAGGCAAGCCTGTGGTGCTAGAATAGTTTAAAGCATGTAAAAAAGTGCCAGACCGTAAACCATTCCAGCCTCCTTGAAATTTGGATCAGATAACATAAGCTGCATACCCCTACATTGGATTCACAAGTTCCAAGTCCGGTAAATAAAAAGCCTACTTAATACGTATAGTTACAAAAACAATATTTCAACGAGAGAGGCTATTACCGCATAGGTTATAAACGATTTGGCAATTTTCGCTAACATTCGTCGATTGGTCTGATAATTAGGCGATTATTGGCTTTTTGTCGCAGATAATCTCTATCTTCCTCTATAATAAAGACGCGGAAAGCGACTTTAATTTATACTAAACTAGCTGACCCGACAATCTTTGCCCTGTGTTAGAACTGTCAAAGGTAAGTAGTTAAAATCGTCGTTAAACAAATTCAAAGATTAACTTCCCGACATACTTAACATACTTCTTATGGTCAAAAGGAAATCTACTAAAGAAACATTCTGTGTTAAAATCATTTAACGAAAAGGTCAATGACCTGTGAGCTACAACGTCTTGAATTTATTATAATTTTATCGCTATATATTAAAAAAAAAATTAAATATATACTTAAATAGATAGATATTAACACTCAGATATAGAGAGACAGGTAAAGCGCAAACAACTTTTTTTTTTTGTAAAAAATGCAGAGATTCAGTGTATGCTTATATGAAACAAAATGATGTTTACTGACCCGTGACGTAATTCGTTCTGATTGGTGTTTAAGCTAGTATGGCCGATTGTTGTATTTTGTAGATTTATTTTACCAAATAAATTATTAATCTCGCCATTAAAATGAGAATAAATATGTTTATTTAAATCCTGGAATCCTATTTTATTAGATCAGTTAAATATTTTGGCGATACTTGATTACTGTCATCATGCCTATTATGTTATAGTATCTGAGTGTGACGGTCACGCAAGTTCAGTGCTTTTTCCCGTCCCAAAAAGTGCCCAACGTTTCTAAAGAAGATTTCACTTTTTTTTAAAACGTACGCCCCTGACTGGCCCTGACCGCAAGCTTCAAAATCCCATTACATAAACTCAAATTGTAATACACCTGCGGGCTGCGTCTCCATTTTACCACATTGCAACTAAACAGAAAGATAACTTGAGTATTTATCAAGAAATTTTCAAACTAAAACCTTGTAAGTTGACTTCTGCAAAAAATAATATGACGGCGTATAGTTTTTATAGATGTGGCTATTTAGTTAAGCGCCACTTAGCCTAGTTTTGGTAGACTAGTGATGGAAGTGGCGCCATCACTGGTGTAACGCTGCAGTAAAGTACGCTGCTGACACTGCTCGCTGATGTGTCGTTGGCAACCAATCGGCGTTTAGCAGGTTTCGCATATCGTCCGGCAGAGGCGCTAGCGAGAGTGTGCGGATACGCCAGACTCAGGGAGCTCACATTTGGTTTGAGGGTGGCAGCCACAGAACACATATACCAGAGGGTGGCAGCGTTCGTTAGTAAGCGGAACACCTAGTCCCCAGGTCATTTTAAGTAATTTTTTATTGTAATGATTAATCATGGTGTTACGTAATAATAGCTGTCTTATTGTACGAGCGACGTCTCATTCTTCTCGCCCGCTATACCCACGCCGTAGAATCACAATGTCTGATGCGGATCGGCCTCACGTTCCAACACATTGTATAAAACAAACAAAAGAAACATAATCAATACAGAAACACAAACAACTCAAACACACAAACTAACCAACAAACTCAACCAAACAAACGCTTACTTTTCTATAATTTCTATTTTTCTCTTTATTTTCTTTCTTGTTACTACTCGGCAAACTTACACTTGCAAGCACTTCCTGCTATATTTTTAGATTAGATCTAAAAACTAACAAGGTGTTGTCTACGGTGTCAAATTATTTTTACTGAATGTATGCGAGTTTTAGGCCATAAAGAAAAGCTAGTTACTAAGTCGAAAGAATAAATCTGTCATTTTTGTTGATAATAACAAATTTAAATAGTATTTTTTTCTGCCAGCCTTAAGGTTTTAAAGAAAAATTATAGCTGTGTGCACAGCCTTCTGTATATTCTGTGCCCATACATATTAAATTATTTACACAGCAATTATCGCGCTTCTCCGCGGGGAAATATACTTCGTTACGATTTGAAAATTAAATTGAAAGCTGACGAATCTAGGTAACGAAGAAGATGTATCTACCTACCCTCATATAGGACCTTCGACCAAAATTCATTTTATTTTGGTCGAAGGATAGGACAAATAAGATATAGTAAGGTGATGTGGTGGGTGCTCATCAGGAAAAAAACAGACTTTTAGTCGAACGCAGATTTACTTGCTGCCCTTTTTTCGCATGTGGACTGTTAATTATTCATTGATGTTGCTGCAAGTTTCTTAGTGTGCGTGACAAATGGGTACGTGTGCCGTACTTACAGTTTTTGCGTTAAGAGTCCTGTATACCCTCTGCAGCTCTCTCGCTCGCACATTTTCACATTATTGAAGATATAAAATCAATGAGTGTGAATTTCCAAAAAGTAACAAAATCATGTCATGGTGTCTATCGTAACATTACAAACAAAGAAATGTTTGCTTCGATATCTTGTAATTTGACGGAATAAAATGACACGAGAAATAAAAATCACTTGTTACCATTTTACTGTGTCAAATTAAAATATATCAAATTGACAAATTCTTTGTTTGTAATGTTACGATAGACACCATGACATGATTTTGTTACTTTTTGGAAATTCACACTCATTGATTTTATATCTTCAATAATGTGAAAATGTGCGAGAGAGAAAGCTGCAGAGGGTATACAGGACCCTTAACCGGTTTAGAGGTATAATGAAAATTCACGAACACAGATAACCTATAACGCAAACGCAAGCATATTATCAAATTAAAAAAACCTAGTACAAGGCTACATGGGACGGTGGTATTAAGCTTAAACAACATTAACAATGAACCAAACTTGAACCTTGGAAAAAACTGCTGTTTCATAAAAAATACATTCGCATAATGAAATGTATGTATGACGTCGCTTATCATCAAGCGAGTTGGTGGAAACGTATATCTATATTACTTTAAATAAAACAGCTGTTTGTAGCGATTTCTGGTTTCGTTCCACATAAAAAATATTCACGATGATGAGTAGAATGAACTCCTTTTGACTTTATAATACCGTTCTGTGTTACCCTGTGTATCTAATACGACATTTTCAACATTTTCCTTTGGCTAGAGAAGGTTAAACATCAGTAGCTGCCGCCTGAAGGAAACAGGCATTCAGACGCTTTGTACCCTCATTACGCAGACCTTTATGGACCTTAATAGGTACAATAACGGTAGGTAAGTAATGCCCTTCTACAGAGTACATTCTAGAACATAAGTATCATCTAAGTTCAGGTATGTTAGTATTTTTTCTTTGATATACCTACTACGAAGGTCTTTGACCAGTGTGTGTTGCCAGTGATGACATATGGTAATGAGACGTGGTCCTTATCTGTTGGCCTTTTGGAAAAACTCAGAGTCACTCAGCGGGCAATGGAGAGAGCTATGCTCGGAGTTTCTTTGCGCGATAAAATCCGATACGTGGATATTCGCCAAAGAACCAGAGTCACCGACATAGCTGTTAAAATTTGCAAGTTGAAGTGGCAATAGGCAGGCCACATCGCTCGAAGAACCGATAACCGATGGGCATGAAAGGTTCTGGAGTGGAAACCACGAACCGGAAGACGCAGCGTAGGGAGGCCTCCCACTAGATGGACCGACGACATTGTGAGAGTCACGGGCATCCAGTGGATGCAAAAGGCAGGCTGTCGTTCAGTGTGGAGGTTAAAGGGGAAGGCCTATGTTCAGCAGTGGACGTCTTCTGGCTGATGATGATGATCATGATACCTACTTATCTTTTAAACGAAAAAAAACTGTTTTTTTTTTGTGTTTTTGTTTCTGGGAAATCTTTAAAGGATACTGGATGTGGTCCGCTGGTTTGTGCATTAGATGTACTACAGCTATCTTCTACTATACTGTCGTCTGCATTTCTAAAGGTACCGGGTTTTTAGCTATCTACTACTGTGCTTTCGTCTCCGTAGCTAAAGGTACCGGGTTTTAGCAGATCATTGCTGTACAGCAGGAAGAACGTTTCAGAAAGGTCCTACCCCTGGAGGACACCGGCATTAATTGCCATTCGATCGGATAAGCAGTAGTTAATGACTACTTAAAGCATGCAACGAAACTGGCGGACAAGCCAAACGAGGAACGCTTGCTAGTGCCTTCATGCCAAACTTTTTCAAAAGTCTTCAAGAAGTGCTTTCCTGTATTTCTCGATGACCTCACTTCAGATGTAAGTTGCGAATGAAATGGAATAAATGCACGAATAAGAAAGATGGCATTTCGAGACTACATACTTTAAGATCCGATACCACAACCCTGAATACTGAGAAAAAAATGTCATCATTCTCGCCTTACAGATATAATTTTTAATCTCGCCATGCCAAAAAAATAGACATTGATCCGTTGATGTGTGTCTAAGCTAACCGAATCTCATACAAAAACTCTTGTGTAGTAATAATTTATTTGGGAGCCGATTCAAATTTAATTTGAAATTCCTCAACTCGGGCTTCAAAAACAACCGCGCTCGAAACAAACCTCATTTGAAATTTAAAACTTGTGTGAATGGCAAACTCTGACATATGGATCCCGTACAACGGCAGAAGGGTGAAATAAAGGGATATTTTTGTACCGTTTCATCTCAGGAACACCAATGTAAATATTTATATAAATGATGACAAGAGGACAAAACCTTTCAGCAGATGAAAATCACTAGTGGCTAGTGGAAATAGCTATGGTTGTTCTTCCTCTGAGAGATCGTATTTGAAGTCTGAAAAAAGTACTTAGTTTTCCCGAACACCAAAGTCACTAATATATGTTAACGTCTCAGCAAGTTGAAGTGAAATTGGGCCTGTCATATCTCTCGCAGAACCGATAGCCGTATGGGTAAACGTGATCTAGAGTGGTAGCCAATTTGGGAGACCGCTAAACTTGAGAGCGTGAGGTCGCGGGTTCAAACCCCGGGCCTGTACCAACGAGCTCGTTGGAGCTTATATACGGATTTTCTTACCACTGGCTTTTCGGTGAAGGAAAACATCGTGAGGAAACCTGCATACGTACAGAGAAAGAATTCAATGGCATATGTGAATCCACCAATCCGCACTGGGCCAGCGTGGTGAATATGGCCCAATCACCCTTTCGGGGGTAGGCTAAAAGTCCAGCAGTGGACTGTTAAAATGCTGACCATGATGATGATGGTCTAGAGTGGCAACCACGACAAACGTAGCGTAGGATGCCCTGGCACTTGATCATCATTCCAGCCATAAGACGTCCACTGCTGGCCATAGGCATCCCCCATTGATCTCCAAAAGACCGGTTAGAAGTGGCCTGCATCCAGCGTTTTCCTACGGTCCCTTTTAGGTAATCTGTTCATCTTCTGGGTGGACGTCCTACACTGCGCTTACCAGTTCATGGTCTCCATTGGAGAACCTTTCGGCCCCATCGGCTTTTTGTTCTGCATGCTATGTGCCCTGCCTACTGCCACTTCAACTTGGTTATCCGATGGGCTATTTCGGTAACTTTCGTTCGTCCACGGATTTCCTCATTTCTGATTTAATGTCGTAGAGAAACCCCGAGCGTAGCAAAACTCGTTGTGCGACTTTGAGCTTTTTTATGAGCCCCATAGTGAGAAACCACGTTTCAGTGCCTTATGTCATCACTGGCAATACGTGCACTTGCACCCAACATGTATTAAGTGCTGGCACTTGATAGAATGACGATCTTTGTAAGGCAGCTGGCAGTAGCCAGAAGTGAAAAGCCGATCGGGTTGAGTGGCCTGCCCTGGAAGACAGTAGGTACCATCTCAAGCAGTGGTTAATTATGATTATACGACATCAGATACTTGAGAACTTTTCTCTCTCTAATCACCGTTTTACTCTACCGCAGTCACCTACATCAGCAAAAAAAACGATAATCCGAAAGCGAAATGTTGTCTGCTGTCAATTATAGTTTAAAACTGTTTCTTAGACCAATCTCTAGTGTATTTCCACTTTAATGTTGTGTCAAGAATATTAAAAAATCACTAATTTAAGGGATTTCTTAAATGTTTCAACATAAAATTTAATCTGTGTTATTGTTGTTTTTTATTAGTGTTGGGCGACCAACAAATCACGCTCACGTGAGTCGCTGGCATCCAGTGGATGCAAAAGACAGGCTGTCGTTCAGTGTGGAGGTTAAAGGGGGAGGCCTATGTTCAGCAGTTGACGTCTTCTGGCTGATGATGATGATGATGATGACCAACAAACTCCATCTAAACAAACTGCACACAACTGAGATGCTCATGCTACGCTGGTCAGCGGGTATCACACTATTGGACAAAATTCGGAATGAGTATATACGAAGAAGTTTCAAGGTAGTCCCGATAGCTGACAAAGTCAGAGAAAAATGCCTTAGATGTTAGGTCAAAACCCTGGACTTGCCAACCAGAAAACGTACTCGTAGACAACCACCCTCCTTTTGGTGGACGACGGTTAACAAAGACCTCAAAGAAGCTCAAATAACACATGACTTAGCACAAACTCGTGCTCAATAGATAAAAAGGACAAGGAAGGCCGACCCCAACTAAATCGTAAATTGTCTAGGAAGAAGAAAAAAATATAATTAAATTAATCTGAAGGAAAAAAATAACTAGATAACCAAACCTGAAATCTGAAATTAAACCTGAAACTAATTTGTAATTAATTCAATTAAATATACCTATAAAATAACCTTCGTAGTCAATTATTATAACCTAGACGTTTGAAGTTAGACTAAAATTACTTATTAGCGTGAGACTGTGTAATTTTATGACGAAACTAGCTGTTGCTTACGACTTTTATACGTAAGTTTATTTAAAAGTCTACACTTTTAAATAAACTTTCAACCCACATTTTCCCATTAATTCGGCCCTTTTGCAAAATCCTTAATATTTTATCGGAATTTTTCATCTCATAAAGAATATACCTGCCGAATCAACAGTGCAAGTACCGTTAATAATCGATCGTCAAATTTGACAGTTGAGGTCGTCAAATTCGATAAAATGCCATTTGCACAGTACTCACTATGATCGATTCTACGGCATTTTATTAAATTTGACAATCGATAAAGAACGGTACTTGCACTGCAACTTCGTCAGTCAAGTAGATTTCGTGATAAGTCAGAATCGGATTGGTAACTCCCATTAGCTCCATAGTATTATATCCTACAGAGTTATGTTATTCCTGGCGTATTCCTTTAAGACGCTTTTTTCCGAGTTTCAGCAATTATGGTCATTCTAGTTTGTGTGCATACCTCCATGGTTAGCTTAAAATTACAAAAATTGTGTCATAACAAAATTGTGTGTTTTATCTAGGAAACCGAGACTGAAATACGATTAAGCACATTTTGTTCCATAGAAAAAAAATATCAAAGTAGCACTGATTTGCGCTTTTATCCCTGTTTTTTTGAATTCATTCAATTCCCTATTTATAAAATCATGTCTGCGATATCTTTATGTAACGATTTTATAATTATGAAGGAAACTGGTGAAGTACATTTTACATTACAGCTATACTTTTCGAAAAATATGAGAAAATCCCCAAAAATAGTAGTAGCGAAACGCACGACTGTGTGTAAGCGCTATGATTTTGCTCCGCTAAATGCGACTTTAATACAATAAACCAATAGGATTATGGTCTTCTGTAGTAATAAGCGTTGCTTAAAAGTGGGAAAACCTCGCCTTAAGGGCGTGAAAAAGAACTTTATTTTAAAAATCGTTTTGCAAGGGCCCAGCTGGAAGTTTCTCTGAGATATTAGGTTCGTGGGTACGTGCGCGAATGAAATTCCGAAGCCTGTTCCATCGCCTCACATCTGATGCGACTACAATATGTCGTGGAGGTAAGAAAATGAATATTCGTGTTTATTTTATGTTAAAAATATTTAGTCTTACAGCGGCAGGCGAGAATAACTTTTACTCTAAAAACCTGTCTACATTTATCTAAACATAGATATTAATTAATTATTGAATTACAAATTGAATTGGAGTTTTGGCGCTAACGTGAAAAATTGCATGTCATAATGTATTGTTTTCTTAAACTTGTATATTTGTATACTTGTATATGGTCTGCATGGTTGTGTTGTTTCCAAAACTCCGTAAAAACCTCTAGTAGTGTCTCCACAACTTTATTTGAGCATGACTTGGACTTGGCCTTAACTTACTTGACTTTGACTGTGACTTATTTGACTACATGTAATAAAATTTTAAAATCTTTCAATAATTGACAATGGCAAATTAACAAGATAGGTAGGGTCGCCATAATAACCTTTGAGATACAAAAAAAAAAGAATTAATTTTATGCATGATGAAAATTCAATTCGACTTGAAGATGACATGTGCCAAATATTAATAATGATCGCCGATAGAAAATGATTTTTATGTTGGCCAAAGATAATGTAACGCTATGTTATGTTAGCCATGGATAAAATTGTTGATGCTTATACTTACTTTACCATCCAAGTATGTTCGATACAATCGATCACCTGCTGTGCTGAGGCATCAATACAGCAGTGCAATCATCAGCAATCATTTATAGCATTATAAATTTAGCCAAATTGAGTTATTAAATCCTTACCAATATTATAAAAGCGAAAGTAACTATGTCTGTCTGTCTGGATGTTTGTTCGCTTTTCACGACTAAACTGCTTAGCCGATCTTAACGAATTTTGGCAGGATGATAGTGTACATCATATGGATGGACATAGGGTACTTATTCCCCTAGAAAATGCGGGAAAATTGGAAAATTGTGGGTAGCACCGCGGGATTCAGCTAGTAGTTCATAAACTTTAAAGCAGTGTTTCCGTCTACCATCTCCACAAGCGCACATCGCGTGCTATCCCGCACAATGTACACAGTTTTTTACAATAAAGATTTTCTGATTCAGTTTCTGAAGATACCCAGTACCTAAATATAGGAGGTATCCATTAGTTTTGTCGATCGGCGCCCTAGATGCAGATCCCGGTCGTCTGTTCAGGTTTCCACTACGTTTCTCGTTTTGTTCTCTGCACCTGTCCCCGGCTAATAGAAAATGCATTGGACTCCGTGATTTCAAATGTCTCCTTCAGACCCTCATATTTTATATTTTAATGCAGAGGAATCGTGTATGCACACATGTGACTACATTTTGGTGCTGTATTTTTGAATGTTATGGATAGGTTTATTTTTTCGTAGTTAATACAGTTTATTTATGCGAAGATAAACTTTATTTAATCATAAATCATATATATATATTTCCAAAGGAACAGCACATAAAAATTCTATAAAAGACTTACATAATATTTATTTTAAAACAGAAAGTTTGCAGTGGGTCCCAAACTAGGCTAAGCCTGTATCTTGGTTACCCGGAAAACTTTATCCGCCTTATTACAAAAAAGTCCATCAGTCCAGGTTTAAACCAGGACTAAAATAAACGTTATTATAAAACTAAGTTTTTCTCTAAACCACGGATTGTCTATGGTACTAAAGTTAGACCGCCGAGACCCCTAGTTTAACTATGGACTAACTTCGGTACTAATAGAATTTGGTTATAATTATTTTATTTAGTGTTTTTATTATTTACATATCGTTTAAAATGGATTTAAACACGATTGACATGATGAATTCAGAAGATTTGGACATGCTGGAGGCATCGCGGCGATCTGATAGACCTCGTCATCGTGTGAATCCTTTCGAATTGAGTGACGAAGAATTAAGATATAAATATAAGTTCACAAAACGCTTTAGCCATGGTTTAGTAATCCCAGTACTAAAGATAAACCGTGTTTTGTAATAAGACGGCGTGAGTCTAATTTGTAAAGAGATTATCAATTTTAACAGCTCTGTATCTTCTTTTAAGATAATATAATATATAATACTCTCTACTCTAATTTAAATTTATTAGGTAAGTAATTCACACTCGACAAAATGTATGGTACAGCTGATTTTATTTCGCGATTTCAGGGTTGGTCCCATAGTACAAGGTGTCCATAGTGATGCAAAAATTGGTCGCTAATTACTTTAGAAAACTTCATGTCTATCAAATATAATTAATTCATATTGAAGTGTGACTTAAATTATGGACACAAAATACCAAATTAGATTAAAAAAAATATTTTGTACGTATTATATTATATTTGTAACAAAAGAAAATATAAAATTTAATAAAAGAAATAATAGAAGAGAAAAAAAAAAAAAGTAATATTTATATTCTTTAGTAATAGAAGGTAACATCGAATTTAATAAACAAATCCTTCACTTGATGTATTAATTTGTGGAGATAACATAATAATAATAGCATATGCATAACTAGTCTATATCTATATCTATACTAATATTATAAAGAGGAAAGATTTGATTGTTTGTTTGTTTGTTTGCATTGAATAGGCTCCGAAACTACTGAACCGATTTGAAAAATTCTTTCACTGACGGGAAGCTACACTATCCCCGGGTGACATAGGCTATAATCTATACCCGTGCGAAGATGGGGCGGACCGCTAGTATCTAATAAAAAGAAAACAACTAAAAACTACTTTAAAAATATTTTTAAAGTTTTATCAAATCGTCTGGTCGAAGCATCTCATGACCAAAATGCTGGCCGATATCTTGCACAGCGTATTAGCATTGCAATTCAACGCGGCAATGCGGCCAGTATTTTGGGTACGATGCCTGCTGACAGCAGGTTATTAGATTAGTTTAGTTTTATATTTTAGTACTAGTTTGTATGTATTTTTTCAAGTTGTTTTTAGTTGTTTTTTATTTTATTTAGATAATAGTTTAGTAATAGAAGTAAATTCTGATCTCATTGTCACGTGTAACGCCTCAGCAACCAATATTAAATCGCTCCATACAAAACACAGCAATTAGACGGAATATAACCGTTCATTAAATCATAGTTAAAGTTATTACGTACATATTTTACAATACAGTACCAATTTTGCAGTAATATTAAACACGCGCTGCAAAAAATAGTACAAAAGGGATTGGAGCTGTATGAATTTATTGCCAGCATATTTCAAAAGCTATTCGCAAATATTTTCAAGTAATAATTGCGCCAGCTTGAAATCAATTTTGTGTTTCCGTTTTCACACGCTTTATATTAACTTCAATTTACTTAAACAAAACCAGCCAAGTGCGAGTCGGGCTCACGCATGTGGGTTCCATACCACCACATAAATGTTTAACTACTATAAGGACAAAAAAGTATTGCAAATTAATAACTTCATGCCCAGGCGGTCACCAATCCGGTGGTAAACAGAAAATTGTCACCGACTCGCACTTGACCAGAATCAGTCCGCAGTTCAGTATAACCCAAGTATTGACGATGCGATCGCGTGACAAGTAGAATTTGCTTTAAATTATGATGATTTCTTGAAATATGTTTGTTTATCCTGAAAGTATTTTGTTCCTCAAATGATGACATTAAAAATGTAGATTTTTTTGTTGTTTACCCTAAATTAGTATAGAATATTCATGTTTTAATTTGGAGTACGCAGTGGGACACGTCAGTCCCCTGTGGACTCAGGGGACTGAACATTGCCGGTATTAATTTAGCATGTCAAACGAATGTACACTGAGGGCATAACTGCACTAGAATGCACAGCGCGACTTCTTAAATGTCATAAAACTTCAAAACAGCATAACGAGCTGTTTCAAACTATTACTATACCACCACGAAAATTTAATGTAATGTAAATATGACATGCATAGAAATAAACCGTGCAAGTTGGGCTTGCGCACTGTGGGTTCCGTACCGCCTCAAAATACCAAAAGTAGTACATTAGACCAAATACAAAAATAAGTGAAAAAGCTTTTGTTGTTTACCTACCTAGTAATTACCCTTTAGTTTTTGCCTCTTTAATTGATTACTAGTTTTTGTTAATTCGCCGTAATAAAAAAATAATTATTTAACATATTCTGTGAAAATTTCAACTGATTATTGTAGTGAAGCAGACGGCTCCCGGCTTCGCTTACCACCAGGCTAGTCCTGCCTGAGCCAGGAGCACGTCTGCCACGCCCAGTTGCAAGGAATGAGACTGTGTGAATAGTATATAGTGCCTGTGAGTAACAAAAACAAAGAGTTAGAATAAATAAAAAAAAGGTTTTATGAAATATGATGATGATGATGATATAAAAGCTATACTACATTATTTAATACGGGTCGAAGGATACAGCCGTTAAAAGGTAGGAGACAGACAGCGTAGGCTTAGTAATTGGTTCCCCTGTAAACTCTTTGGGTACGGTAACCTAAAAAAAAGTTCTTAAATGTGAAATCTGACAATATTTAATTGGTGGATCAAATTTCGCAAATGATATACGGTATACCGTATATCACTGGAACAAAAATTATATACTAAACCTCACATCTATATTAAACAATCCATGTAGCGATACAGCATTATGACCGGTGATTATAATTATAAAATATTGATACTAGATTTTTATTGTTTTTTTTTAAGTTTAAGTTTATTATTAAACATTTAAATACTTAAGTCTCTGATATTTTTAGGAATATATTATTGATTTGATATAATGTTATTATCATTTGTTTAAAACATATGTGAGATGAACAGCCAGTAGGCTAGAGCATGTCATAAATATGTCTGGTCGCGTCGTGACGGGTCGTACGTTGGAACCTAGTGCGATTTTACCTTAATATACGAGCATTAATTAACACAGATGTGATAATATTGTGTAATTCATTTTGCGAGGCGGATAATTTTATTTGTGGAGCGGGAAATAGAATGTTATACAGGTAGGGCTGTAACCTCTTGATAGTTGACTGAAATTTTAATCTTAGTTCATTGTAATCACCTTGTTTAGCGCCAATGGGTAGTTATAGAGCATTTAACGAGTAGCTAAAGTAATTAGTGGTATATTTTTGTCTCGTCTAATATTTTGTAAGTACATACGTTCAGTACTTCAGTGTGAAAAGAGTTTTGAGTATTTTTTCCGAAAAAATCCGAATGCACAGAAGTTATGGTAGAATTTACAGATAAAAAATTATTAACATTTCCAGGTGAAATATTTTATAGGTACATGCGTACAATATTTCAATATGCAAAGAGATTTGAGTATTATTTTCCAAACATTCCTAATCCACAAAGGATATATTACAATTTACATATAAAAATAATTTACATTTTCAAATGGTTTAGTGTCCTCGTGTTTTGTCGACTTCCGCTTCCGCCTTCTAAGGTGTTAACACGTAATTGTATTCTAGACCACAAATTAATTCAAAAATAATTGCATTAAATGCTCAAATAACCTAAAAAGTGTGCACGATCACGGCAGTGGCCCACAGTTCGAAGATTTTGAAGATAATTTACAACAAAACGCTGAAGTGCACCAAAGAAATAACTTTATCTCATCACAAGTCACAGTTGCAAATACAGTTGGATTTTCAAAAAGGACATAATCACTGACTATGAACAAATCAACAAGCAATCGTAAGTCCTTTTTATGACATTTAAACCGAAACGCTCAGCTGATTGGATCAGCTGTTCTCTCTGTCACATCCTACATTTAGCCAACATAATAAACTAAAAGTTTCGTTCGAAAACCGACAAGTACGAAAGACACTGCCTACTGGTGACCATAGACTAATAAAGTGGCTGCTGTAACAGTATTATTTGATGAATCGACTACAAATAAAATCGACTAGAACTCGATTTAGAATACAACAAACTTTCTGGGTGACCACACCTTTGTAAATTCTACTGTTTGGTAGAAATTATATACTTGATCTGACTAGGAACTGATGTTGTTTTGACTTTACGGGGCAACGAAAAACCTAACTCAAAACTATCAGATATGACTACCCGATCTAAAACGAAAGCATTAGAGGCAAAATTAAATAAAATTTCAAAGCAGGAAGAGTTACAAACTATAATAAATAAATATGAAGATACAATAAACGTCCTTAGAAAAGATATAGGAGACAAAGATAAGTTAATTAAAAGAATGAATGATGACCACGAAATGAACTCAACCGAGTTCGAAAATATGTGCGAAGAAAACAGCATATTAAGAAAAAAACTAGCAAGTTGTGAAAAAACAAATAAAGACTTACTTACAGACATTGATAAATTAGATGACAAAATTCATGATCTGGTGGAAGTTAACAAAGTTTATGAAAGTGATATTAAAATCAGCCTTGACCCAATAAAAAAAGAACTAAGCATAATGACATGCAACTATAACACACTACAGAAAAAGTATAGTACCTTACTAATACATTCTGCGGAAGCTCTAACGTCAAAAAAAAAGTCAAGCAGAGAAACTATAATTTACAATTTTGCACTAGTAAAAAGAAGCCGATAAAAAGTCTAAAGAAATTAATTGCGAAGTTTCACAAAAATATTAAGCGCTTAAAATCAGATATTAGTAAATATGATCAAGTAAAACCGTCAAATGACGAATGTAACACACTTGCTGAAAACCAAAGTTTAATGATTGAGATGAACAATAAACTGCAATCACAAGAAAACAAGATACTAACACAGGAATTAAAAAGAAGGAGTACAATCATAGAGTCACAACAGATAATAAACAGCAAATTGTTAGAGACACTAGAACAATTTAAGACGGATTTACAAAAAAATTAAAAAATTACAGCAGCAATTAATTTTGTTGAAAGCAAATTGCACGAAATCGAAAATTTTATTGACAACACAGGGGAAAACTGCATCGCGGAGAAAGATAAGCCAGAAGAAAAAGTAAATATACATAAAAATAACCTCAACATGAAAATAACAGCTAGAAACTATAGTAAAGAACAATCAACACCTGCATTAATATGCAATAAAGATGCTAAATTTATCATTTACTCGGACAAATGTGGTCGTGGGTTGGGAAGCCGCCTACAGAACCGTACGACGAAAAATATCATCAATAAGTGTACCCCTGGCGCGACTTTTGAAAGAATTCTGCACTACATAAGTAATAGCCAATTAACAGATCAATCAGTTAGTTTACTACTAATAGGAGAAAACCCAAGAATGGGTCGCTTAGAATTTAAAATTTGTATACAGTTGCTAAATGAAATCAGCAAAACGCAAAAGATAATGATATGTACGTTACCGTATAGTCACGATCAAGAGTACAACAAGTATATCTACATGCTTAACACAGATTTATATGATTTTACCTCTGAAAATGACAATGTACATATAATTGATGTTAATTATGATAAAGACTTGTTATACTGTAATTCAATATATAGCAAGAAATACAAAGACATATTATGTAATCTACTATTAGCTAACTTTGACACTCCAATTGGAAAAATTGACAACATTATTATGTCCTCAGAAGCGAATATTGAATCTGTTCAGAATGGCAGCACTGGAAGAAATTGTATTACTGATCGCCATTCTTTGTTGCCAAACACTACTAGCACAGAAGGTTTTTTAGACCGGACACGTCCACATCTTGTATCAGGATAGTGCATCAGAATATTCATGGTATACAAGATAAAGAGCTCGAGATAGGTTTATTTTTAGAAAAGTTTAATATTGATATCCTTTGTTTGACTGAAAGTTGGTACAAAGAATTTCAGATGCAGTTTGGGTTTGCCAAGCACGTTGTGGGTGCATTTTTTGACAGAAAACATGCCATAATGGGCGGTTCAATTATACTAGTAAATAAAGAATTGCACTTTAAAAAAAGAGATGACATAGGGAAACTGTCAGTTGAACGCAACATTGAACTTTCGTGTGTTGAATTAAAAAATTACATTGTTGTGAGTGTGTATAGGCCACCACACGGTGATTTAGGAATGTTTGAAGAGGTCATGGAAGATGTACTTAAGAAAACGGTAAACAATAAGAAGAAGGTCTTAGTTGCAGGGGATTTTAACATAAATCTTTTAGTACCGTCAAAAGAAGTAACTACTCTTCTCAGCATCTTTCGTAGTTTTGACATGTTGCCTCTTTTTGACGAACCCACCAGAATAACAGAAAGCACTGCTACCTGCATTGACAATATCTTCCATAATTGCGATGTTCTTGATAAATCCATATTACATAAACTAACTTCTGATCATTCAGGTCAATATGTCAGGCTGCCAGACATATTGACCTGAATACTAATACCAACACAATATCATATAGGCGTCGTATTACCAAAAACAAAATAAATCAATTCAACTGTAATGTAAGTAATGAAATTAATTCATGTCTCAGCTTAAAAACACATTTACATGACCCGAACAAAACATACAACTCATTATTTGACATAGTCAAAAGTAATGTTGATCGACACTTTCCGAAAAAAGATTATATTAGAAAAAATAGGCTTTGTTTCAACGATTGGAAAACAAGGGGTACAATTAAAAGTAGAGACAAGCTTTATGAATTATACGGGGAAAAAACTTATAGACATGATGAAAGATTCTTAAATTATATTAAAAATTACAGTAAAATATTTAAAAGGGTATGCAAACAAGCCAAAACTATATATATTAATAGACAGATAAGGAAATCGACTAATAAAATCAAAACCACCTGGTCGATCATTAAACAAGAAACAGGCAAATCAAGTCAGCAAGTGCGCAAAATTAAACTACTCCATAATGGTGGTGTAATTGAAGACAACTTAGAAGTAGCTAACAAATTTGCCCAATTCTTTAACAATGTGCCACTTGAAACCACTAAAAACCTCAGCACTTGTCAGAATGCAGCACTTGAATTTCTCAAAGATAATGTCAGTCGCAATCCCATTGATTTTAGTTTTCATCGAGTCACTCCAGTAACGATTTTGAAAACCTTTTCTTCCCTAAAATCAAAAAAATCGGAAGATATTTGGGGTATATCCGTAAAATTTGCAACTCATATCGTAGAAACCTTAGCACCTTATCTTTCCAACATATTTAACAGTTGCATAGATCAAAACACATTCCCAGACTTGATGAAATGCGCAAAAATCTTGCCTTTGCTCAAGAGTGGGAACACCAAAGAACCAGGTAATTATAGGCCTATATCGATATTACCAGTTTTTAGCAAAATCTTTGAGAAGATTATTTTAACACAGCTTAGTTCCTTTTTCAACCGCAAAGGTGTCTTGTATGAAAAACAATTCGGCTTTTCAAAAGGTTGTTCTACTACGGACGCCATAACAACGTTTGTAGAAAATATTTATGATGCATGGGAAAAGGCACAGGATGCCATAGGAATTTTTTGCGATCTTTCTAAAGCCTTTGACTGCGTAAACCATGGCATCTTACTTGATAAGCTGAATCACTACGGCGTTAGGGGTGGATCACTAGAACTACTAAAATCATATTTATCGACTAGAACTATGCAGGTTGACATGAATGGTGTACTGTCTGATGCTATGACTGTGGATGTGGGAGTTCCTCAGGGTTCTATTCTCGGTCCTTTCCTTTTTTTAGTATACATAAATGATCTGCCGTTTTTCGTCCAAAAGTTCGCTAAGATAATCTTGTTTGCTGACGATACCTCGCTATTATTTAACATTAACCGAAAAGTCGTAAGTACCGATGAAATCAATATGGCTCTCAACAAAGTTTCTGGGTGGTTTAGCACTAATAACTTAGCTCTAAATGCACAAAAAACTAAATGTCTAAACTTCACTTTGGTTAACAACAGATCTCTGGACACAGTTAAAATAGACAATGAAGCATTAACCGTCTCTCACGACACAATTTTTTTAGGTCTTACATTAGACGCCAAGCTTCAGTGGGGGCCTCACATCAAAAAACTGTCAGGTAAATTAAGCTCAGCAGCGTACGCCGTCAGGAAAATAAGGGAATGCTCCGATGTTGACACTGCCAGAGTAGTTTATTTTAGCTACTTTCACTCTATTATGAATTATGGTATTCTTCTATGGGGTAATTCGGCAGATGCTAAATCAATTTTTGTGCTACAGAAGAGGGCTATCAGAGCTATTTATGGGCTTGGATCGAGAGACACCCTGAGAGAACGGTTTAAAACGGTTAACATTCTGACAATGCCATGTCAATATGTATTTGCCTGTATTTTGTATGCAAGAAAAAACTTGCACAATTATGCTACACAAGGGGCCAGCCATGCTTATAATACTCGGAACAGAGATAAGTATTTATTGCCAAAGACTAGACTTGTAAAAATAAGCAAATCATTCGCAGTGAACTGCATAAAATTTTATAATATTTTGCCTGCAACCTTGACGAGCCTTAAAGAGGCTGCCTTTAAAATAACACTAAAAAAGCTATTGTTACAGAAAGCGTATTACGAAGTAGACGAATTTGTGAAAGACAAAAAGGCATGGCAAAAAATAAATATTGACACGGCTGCAAGTAACTTAAAGTAACTGTAAAAAATTAAATAATAATTATAACCTTTTAATCTAATTTAATTATTACTATTTGAATTTGACATTTTACTATTTTACATAGATTTGACATTTTATACAATTTAACATAATTTTACATTTTTACTACTCTTTAACTGTGTTAAAGAAGATTTTATTTTATTATTTTAATTATTAATGTTATATAATTGAATGGTGTAAACCTACCAAACAAGTTTGGTAGCTTTCTACCACTGACACTTGGGAACACCTTGTTGTGAGGATGTATTGGGATTTCTATCAAATGTATTGTTTTTGTAAATTTCTTGGTGTTTTAGGTTTTAGCTTTGTGTTTTTTTGTGACGTTTCAAAAGTGTATCTTTGTATGCCTACTTGAAAGAGATTAAATGAATTGAAATTGAATTGAATTGAATTGTAGGTACGTACATTTGTGTACAATATTTCAGCGTGTCAAAGAGTTGAGTAATATTTCCCCAAAAATATTTGAATACACAGAGGTTATGTAAGAATTCACAGATAAAAATAATCAACATTTTCGGATGGCTATGGATTAGTATCCTAATATTTTGTAGGTAAATGCCTTAGATTAGGTACCTGTTTGACAAAGGTAAATACGTACAATGTTTTAACGAGCAAAGAGATTTGTATATTCCCCCCCCAAAAAACCGAATGCTCAGAGGTTATGTACTGCTGCATTAATGTACTATTTCATCACATGATGCTACCCCCTCGACTCAAATCTCACGCTAAACTAATCACTGTCACTTCATAATGTAAACTTTGCGGTGCTGTCAAATTTAAACTAAGTAAACAAAGATTAAAAACCCATCTAGAAGAGCCGACCTCTTCAAACATTTCACCCTTGTAAGATTTCAAAGGGACTTATTTATAGATTTAGATACCATCGACATTTTGGGGAAATTAATCTGAAATAGTATATCTACAAAATAAATAGGTACGGAAGGCCGGCTGCGTACAACGAGCCCTTACAGGCACATGTACACAAAGACGTGTAAGTACACGGATCTTGGACCTAGTCGGTTAAACGTCAGTCGCGAGTGCCCGCGCTATGGCAATCACGTAATTATCGTTTCGTGTGACAAATGTGACAATTGTCATAATTTACAATGTGTAAATGATAGAGTTGTTTTGTTTTTGGTTGTTTAATTACAAAATTATACAAAACAGACTTGATTTTTGTTAAATGTAGGGATATAATTATGTGAAAGTTATTTTAACAAGTGTATAAACTTAAACTTTTAACAGAACAATATAGTTGTAATGCCAGCCCTAGCGCTAAGGTTGCGCGTAGGTTATATAAACTAAGGTCTGCTGAAGCCGGTCTTCTGTATAAATTTATTTTTTGTATATGTGTACAAAACTTTATAACGTTTTGAGTAGGAAAAGGCTTTGCTGGGCAATAATAAAATACTTTGTACAGTCGAGCCACTAAAAAAATGCGTCTGACTGTGGCAATAACATTGTAAAAAAATCAAATGAAAACTTTTTTGCAGTATATTGGCTAACAGAAAATGAAAATTTTACTGAATATTTTTAATTAAAAAAAAGTTATTTAAATTGGCTTATAAATCTCTGAGATATGATATCTGTCTAAAGTTTTAGGTGGGGGTAGAGAGGGGATGCTCTATCCCTTTCTCGCAAAGCGTGTGTTAGTATAGCATTTGTTAGGCGCACCTGAGGCGTGACGTCACGGCTCAGTATAGCGCGCTCTCTGTCTAGCATGAAATTAAAATGCTTATATCTTATTTATATTTTAAATTTTGTTTACGTTGATGAGCTATATTTATGATCAGCTTTTTTATGAGGTAATAAGAAAATATTAGTTATCATGCCTAGATACCTTGCACAACACTGCAGTTCTTACATCTTTGTAGCATTATTCTAAAACTTACTCTTAATTTAATATTACCGCTAAACAATATGAGTGGTGCAGTTAATTTCACTCTGCTATACTATACATCGTCGTCTAAGTGCATGGCAAGAATCGTTAGCTTGCAGTGCATAAGTTATTTGTGACGTCACACGGCCAAGTGTGTAGTAGGAGCGTTAAGAGCTCAGATTATTCATAAAAGGAAGATATTCCTTACACTGTTTTAAACTATCACGGTTGTTCACTAAAGTTAAATGATTATTAACGGGATATTTACCGTGGTAAGGTTGTGGTATGAGCTCCCGATACATAAAAAAAAACCGCTGTAAATATCCCGTTAATAATCATTTAACTTTATTCCTTAGTTTGTTAGTATCGTTCATTTTTAAATGTAATTTTTTTTTGATTAATACCTACTAATTGACCAAAATAAGCAGAGTTATACCACGGACCGGCACTATGCTTGTTTTGGCCAATTAGTAGGTACTTTTGAGTTTCGAGCCTAAACTCAAAGGCAAAAAGATAACAAGGAAAATTCTGTAAAAAAGCGTTGTAAAAATTCATCGTAACAGCAGCTGACATTTGTTTATCACTACTGCGTCAGCCCGCGATAAATACTCGTGTTTACGCATTCCGTTTTCGCCGCAATTTTCTAGAAAACCAGTTACGAGCGGCTTCAGGGCCCTATTCTCGTACGCTCGAGATTTATTCGGTTCTGGCTCCATCATCGGATCAGTTTGACTGTATAAAATTGTCATCCGAAGTACATGATATTTCATCATCATCATCACCATTATCAGTCTATAATGTTCCCACTGCTGGGAAACACAGGCCTTCTCTCAGAGCGAGACGATATTCTTATTTAGATCAACGCGTGGAAATCCGCATCACAGTTGCTGATTTCTAATGACTGACGTTTTGTTTATATGGGTGCAACGCCAGTTATAGCCATTTAAGGTGGTTCGATTCACAAATTACGGGAAATTCAAATTTCAAACAGTTTTCTTGTCCTTGTAGCTAGGCCGGGTAATTATTGTAAACTACCATGATGTTTGCGCAGATTGATTATTATTCTTTACAAAATCATGTAAAGCTATTTATATCTAATGCCCATTATTACTTACATTTGTGCATAATCAAATTTTTGCTGTTTCAAACGGTTTATTCACAAATTTAAGTAATATGGTGCGTTACTGTTAAATAATTGTACATTATAATGTAAAGAACAGCCAACATTGTGCGTAAACACTGTGTTATTTAAAAATAATTACCTGGCCTGGCTACTAGGACCAAAAAACTGTTTAAAATTTAAATTTCCTGCCATAGGTGAATCGAACCACCATAACTTATAAAAATGCCTTGACAGCCGTTCTAATTCAAACAAAAAAAAACAGTAAGTGCGCAAGAATAGAGGCGTAAGGCGGGCGGTGTTTTCTAAAATAACGGAAGGAGTTTTTCTTGCGGCGTTTGTTGTCAGAGATAGCTTTTGTTCTTTGCATGTACTTCTACCAAATGAGTGTTTTGTTAGACTACGTACCAACATAATTATTTTTTAAACATAGGCATAATATAATAACATAGACATAGATAAAATTGAAAAAGTACAAAGAAAGTTCTTGCGCTTTATCAACTATAAGCACAGGATACATGTCGCCAGCTACCAATACAGTTGTAAACACCACCATCTACTTCCTTTAGCTCGGAGAAGAGAAGTGGCTGATCTAACCTTTCTTCATAATTTGGTTTTAAATAATGTTGACAGTAGCATTCTTCTTTCCAAAATAAACCTACAAATAGACAAATACCCAGTCGTATCAACACTCGGCGCAAATGTCTTAAACTCCACGCTGACTCGTGTTCGACAAACTACAGATACAACTCGTACTTTATCCGAATTTGCAACACCTTTAATGCTAAGTATACCGAACATGTTGACTTATTTACCGCTAAAAGGAATTTCTTCAAACAGTATGCATGTACCACGTTCTTCGAAACAAGTACATAAACCATTACTAATTTTCTACGCTATACTATTATAAACCTCGGTGGGCTGATGTGGCTTCTTTTCATATAGTATATCAATATAATTGTGTATATAGTAATTACTGTTTAGCTATTATTTTTTTACATCTCTGTCTTTAGATCTGGATCGTAATCATCTTTCGATTTTATAAGTGAAAACTTTTTATGGCTTCCGTCTACTATCTACCTACTATAATTAGTTAGTTTCAGCTGTTTGTTTTCCGAATAGTGTAAAATAAATAAATAAAATAAATAACTTTTACGAAGTAAGCCGATTTCGATTATTCTTTTTTGGGTTCCATACCCAAAGGGTAAAAACGGGACCCTATTATTTAGCCTACGATGTCTCTCTGTCCGTCTGACCTTGGCTGTAGGGGCTGTATTTTTCGAACCGTAATAAATATATGGCCAGTTGAAATTTTCACATAATTTGTAATGTTATAGCGGATAAACTGAAAAATAATAAAAAAAGTAAAAAGAAAAGGAGGGTAACCCTTTTCCCATACAACAAACCAATTTTTTACGTATTTTCGTATTAGCTCTAATGAAAAATGTACAAGCGTGAAACTTGACATGATTATAGTACACACTCTAAAGTATAACAACAAATAATAAATATTGGCCAAGTGCGAGTCGTTGATAAATTTCTGTTCATTACCATGTTCTAACTGGTAAATTCGTTATTGAATTTTGTGGTGGTACGGAACCCTCAGTGCGCAATCCCGACTCGCACTTGGCCGGTTTATTATATTAGCTACCAAAATAAACTGAAATTAGATATGTTTGGCATTATGATGAACCGAAAATGCAAGGTTCTGATCTAAAAGCTTTGCTTTGCTTAGTTTGGGGTCAGATGACCGTGTGTGCAAAAATGTCCCGAATATTTATTTATTTATTTATTTATAATGCTGGAGTCCAAAGATCATAGTATTAATAATCATAGGTAAGATCTCAAAATTGTAGTCCACAATAGTAGTTGGGAACTATTATATCCAAGACTGACAATTTAACGTCCTTTCACTCCAAAGTTTTTTGCCAAAATTGCTTGCTTATAATTTCATGAAGTTTAGATCAACGGTTTGTGTCAAGTTATTCATCAAATATCAAATAAAACATACGAAGAATAATAAAAATAAAAGAGCGAAAAGAAGAAGAGCCTCGAAAAACACCTTAAGAGGCTCTCGGTAGACGGTTGGTTGAAGGTCCAGATGCAGAAGACGGTCATCCTTGTCACAGCGCGCATTGTCAGGAGGTTCCTCACTCTTCATTCCTAACCACCGGTAGCTTGGGCCCTGCCCCGCTGCCGGCGACACTGCCGGTTTAGGTTTTTAAAAAGACTTAGACTTAAGAAAGAAAAAAATGTGAAAAAATATAATAATTATTTTATTTATTGAAAACACAAATAGTAACAACAAAGAAAGTCCATTTTTTGTTCTCTCATTTGGCTCAGTCTATAATATCCGCTACAAGAGAGGAGAAAACATACCCATTTCTAACATGACCGTGAATCGCAAAGGTGAATGCCTACTTTATTTGTGACGTGACGCGCACTTGACTTTTTTTTTTTTTTTTCTAGATCTAGATTGGGCTTCGGTAATTTGTTTAAACACTGGCTAAAAATTATGTCTATCAAACTTTAACAACTTTTATATTTTCCATTTGGCACTTGGAAGTGTAAGATCATCCATAAAGGCCAAGCTTCCATTAAGCTGTAAAGCTTAATTAGAAAATCCTTTTTGCCTCAACACGGAACAGACACTCGTAAAGTGGACGCCAAAATGGAATTTATATTGTCACATTACAAACCACGGTTAATGAAAATGTCCGACGTTGAAACTGAAGCTAAAAAACGTTTTTTTTTTTTTGTTACGAAAAACCCTTTATTAGTAACTAGCAACGCACCCCGGCTTCGCACGGGTGTAAGTGTTATTTTTTTACACCTTGGGTTACATTATTGGAGTTTTAGTAAGGATCCCTAATTTTTTTGAAAATATAATATAGCCTATGTTACCCGGAGATAGTGTAGCTTCCCAACAGTGAAAGAATTTTTCAAATCGGTTCAGTAGTTTCGGAGCCTATTCAATGCAAACAAACAAACAATCAAATCTTTCATCTTTATAATATTATTATATATATATATAGTATAGACTTTTGTGGTATAGATAAGTACCTGGGCGTTCGAGTTTCACTTGTTTTTTTAAATTATATAGGTAAACTAAAAAGCAAAACTTAACCTAAATAAAAAAATTCTTCCAAATCGTTAGAGCCGTTTCCGAGATACGCGAAATTTTATATTTATAAAAAAATTGCTCGGTTAACGTCATTTCTGATTCGATTTCTGATTCGATTTTGTAGAGAAACGCCGATCATAGTAGTCTCCATAGCTCGTGCGACTTTGAGCTTACTTATGAGTCCCATAGTGAAAGACCACGTTTCAGTGCCGTATGTCATCCCTGGCAATAGACACAGACTGGAACTGGCTGGCTTTCTGGGATCACTGGCTGGTGTTAGCTGGTATCTTAAGGCATTGAGGTAATTTGAACGAGAAAATGTTGCGAAGTTTACCGCTGACAAGCCGAGATGGATACGCCGATTCACCTCTTTCTTAAAGTTGGAACTGCCTAGTTTGGACTTTTTGTCCTAGGTAGACGTACGCGTCAACTGAGTTCCCAATTGATACTGGAGCTGATGATGATGATGATGAATAACCAATAAGGCACCTCCAGATGCCTTATTATAGATAGTCTTATCGTGATTCGGATTGTGATCGCGATCGCATGCCAATTCACTTACGCACGTGGTGCGAGTAAGTAGATGCGAACGGGACGGCATGCAATCTCGATCACAATCAAACTTCTATAATAAGGCCGCTGGTTTCAGATCGACGGTACCTAATTATAGTATTGTCTTCGTGGTCTCCACTCCAGAACCTTTCTTCCCCATTGGTTATCAGTTCTTCGAGCGATGTGGCCTGCCCATTGCCACTTCAACTTGCAAATTTTAACAGAAATGTCGGTGACTCTGGTTCTTTGGCGAATATCCACGTTTCGGATTATATTGCGCAAAGAAACTCCGAGCATAGCTCTCTCCATTGCCCGCTGTGTGACTCTGAGTTTTTCCAAAAGGCCAACAGTTAAGGACCACGTCTCAGTACCATATGTCATCACTGGCAACACAAACTGGTCAAAGACCTTCGTCTTGAGGTACTGTGGTATCTTGGACGAGAAGATAATTATCTGTTAATTATATGCTTAATTTGAAATCTACACTAATATTATAAAGAGGTAAAGTTTGTAAGTTTGTAAGGTTGTAAGTTTGTAAGTTTGTAAGTTTGTTTGTTCTGTTTTAACTCCAAAACTACAGATCCGATTTTAAAAATTCTTTCACTAATAGAAAGCTACACTATTCCTGAGTGCCATAGGCTATGTTTTATAATGATAAAAGTTAATATTCTACACTAAATAACCGTATTAGTAAAACATGCTGGAGAAAAATAAGCTGATCGGCTTCTTTATCGGCGTACGCTGACCTAACGGTTTGAGATAAGTAAATACAAAGTTCGACAAAAATTTAGTACTTAAATAGTTTTACAAAAAAGTCCGCGATAGCATATACCTAACTATTATAAGAAAACCACAATAACGATAATAACTGGTTATTGTGTTCAAAATAAAAATAAACATTATAAGGTCATGTTTAGATGCAGTTTTGTAATCTAATTTTTGAATCTTTACAAAAATAAATGAATTCATTATTAGGAGTACTTAATGTAGATAAAGTTTGCCGTTTACAGTTTGTGATTTGGTCGCACAGTTTATGAGATAATGTAAAATTAAAATAACGTGACCATAATAATCCGCGCAGCGCCTTCATACTGCACGTAATAAGTAGGTAATACAATAAAATAACTCTTTATCGACACCATAAAAAGATATTACAAGAAAATTACATTAAATATGGGAACAAAAAACGGCCTTATCGCTATGAGCGACTTCTTCCAGACTACCTTCAACAATGGTGTCCTGCGGTGGAGCGGTTTTTCGAACCATAATAGATAGCCAGTTGAAATTTTCACAGAATATGTAACGTTACGGCGGATCATCTAAGAAATGTAATAATAGTAAAAGTAAAAACACTACTCAACAAGTAAAAACAAAAGGGGTTTCCCATACAACAAACGTATTTTTGTATTAGTTTTAATGTAAAAACGGTAATACGTACAGCCGTCAAACTTGGCACAATTATAGTACACCCTCTAAAGTATAACAACAAGTAATAAATCATGGCCAAGTGCGAGTCAGTGACAAATTTCTGTTCATTACCAAGTTATAACTGGTAACTGCGGGACTAGATCGGAAAGAGTGGGACTGAAGTAGATTGGATTGTAGAACGGATGCGGGGCTGGATTGCAAAAACGCGGAAAGGGAGTAAAGTGGATTACGGGACGGATCCGAGTTGGGTCGGAAAGGGTGGGCCTGTATAGAGAAGATTATGGGACAAATGCAGGACTGGCGCAGTAAGGATGGGATGGAAGAAGAGTAGATTACGGGACGGATTCGGGCCTGGAGCGGAAAGAGCCGAACGGGAGTAGAGTGGATTTAGGGGCGAATGCAGAACTGGACCGGAAAGGGTGGTACAGGAGGAGAGTGGAATACAGGACGGATGCGAGACTGAAACTAAAAAGACGGGAAGTAGTAGAGTATAGATTTCAATACAACGCGAGTGAAGCCGCGGGCAACAGCTAGTAAAGAATAAAGATGTCACGCAATTTCCCGAATGCTGCCCATCCGAGTTGAATTCTTCGGGCGACCTCTTTGCCTAAGTCGCACTTGGCCATTATTTATTATTTTTATTTCTTGTTATTCTTTAGAGTGCGTACTATAATCATGCCAAGTTTGATGCTTGTACAAATTACCGTTTTTACCTTAGAGTTAATACAAAAATATGTAAAAAATAAAACGTTTGTTGTATGGGGACCACTTTTTAGTTTTTACTTTTTGTCTCTTTTATTATTTGTTAATTAATCCGCCCTAACATTACATATGCAAATTTTTATTACGGTTCGAAAGATACAGTCGTTTAAAAGTAGGACAGACAGACATCGATGACTTAGTAATAGAATCCCGTCTTTACCCTCTAGGAACCCTAAAAACTAAGAAAGTAAAAAGTTGACGTCCTTTCTTTCACAGTCCACTAACCCTTTATGGCCTTCTATAACTAAGCTGTAAAAATACTTGATCCGGAAACGGTAGTAAAGGCCCTCTTGGCGGCGTTACACGATTTTCAATCACGTGATCGGTCCCATCCGGGTTTGACTGGACCTGGGTATAACTAACCCCACTAGATGGACCCACGACATTGTGAGAGTCGCGGGCATCCAGTGGATGCAAAAGGCAGGCTGTCGTTCACTGTGGAGGTTAAAGGGAGAGGCCTATGTTCAGCACTGGACGTCTTCTGGCAGATGATGATTATGATGATGGGTATAACCGGGTGTAACCGGTTTACATATTCTACCGGGGGTAGAATATGTAAAAGTTCCAGTAAAGGGGCTGTCTTAAATAAGACAAACAAGGGAGATATTGTAAGGTGGCGCGGCGGGTGCGAACGTATCTGGCCTAAATCAGACTTGATGTTTTTAGTTGATCTCACCCAGAAAACGACTTTGCCACCCTTCTTTGCATGTGAACTATTATTTAGTTCTTTGTTGTCGCTACAACTGTACGTGAAAAATTTGTAAGTGGACCGTAATTACAGTTTTTGCGTTAAGCGATTTAGCGGCATAGTAATAAAAAAAAAATGGAAAATCGTTATATTTTAACTCCTACGAATCGTACGATAATTGTACTAAGGCATATCTCCCTTGTTTGTCTGATCTGAGAGGGCAGATATATGCGCGACTTGCGCATTTCAACAGTTTTGAACAGTCAGGTGTAATAATAGAGACGTTATAGGCGAACAAACGAACAACACGGTTTTAAAAATGTACTAAACGCTGCATATATTTACTTACCTAAGCATATATATGTGCATTTTGTGAAGCAAGGGAAAGAATATGAAAGACTTTTTACGTTATATCTGTTGATAGAAAGAGACAAAAATACAATTTGTTGTGGACACTCGGAGTGCGTGTCTGAGAGACGGCTGAACGAAGTCGGGCAGCCAGTCTTGCATTCGTCTAGTCAATATGGTGGCGGGCACAACCTATGTACAAGTAAAAATATCTTAGGGTTTGAAGATTAAAAAAATCACTGAGTGGAAAAAAAACGATTACAGAAATTCAGAAAGGTTTATTTGTGACAATGAAATTTTAAAAACTTTTTTTTTTTTTAAATATATATATAAACAAGCTTGCGCTTAGCCGCCGACTCGCCTGATGTTAAGCGATGATGCGGTCTACGATGGAGAGTGCTTGCCTAAAAGAAACCAATTCACTCTCTTCTATTTAGGCTTTATCTTTAAATTAACAAATACTGTAAAGCAATTTTCGTGTGGTTTTACAGGATGACGGAGGAAATAAAAAAAATACTTGAAAATATAGTAATATATGGAGTACCTACCTTCATTTTAAAAACCTTTTTAATGATATTCAACACGAGGATCTACGATGCTACAAACAGACGCACTGATACACAAATAGACACGTTAAGCTTATAACACCTCTCTGTTTAGATAAATAATAATAATGTTAACAGCTCAGCAAACATTATAATTGCAAAATTCTAAATTATTTTCCAGATAAGGTTTGAAATTAACTTTTTTACGACACACGGGGCTACACATGAATAATGCAGAACTCACTTGTGTGCATACCTCTAGACCTCAATTAAAACTGGCTTTATATTTTAATTGAGTTCATCTTACTTTAGATATCAAAGTAAACAAAAATTATTAAATGCAATTTTACAAAACAAAAATAACCAACTTTTTATAGATTCACGTTTGGCCATCAACTCGCCTGATGGTAAGAGACGGTGTGGCCGACGATGGAACACGTTGATCTAGAAGAAATCTATTATCTACTCTAGCCTGAGCCCTAGATTGTAGTTCTCAGGACCCAAGGAGGACAGCAAGGAGTTCCATTCTTGGGCAGCACGGATACTACGTATCATAAATGACGACCCAAATGAAGTTTAAGAAATGAGATTAATTTAATTAATTTTAAACCCTTAATTTTCTACCCTTAGAGATATTTCTTCAAAAAATGGGACTATCAGATTAACTCTATTAAATAAATAACTGGCCAAGCGCGTCAAGACACGCAAGTCGCATATGGTAGGGTTCCATATCCAAAGCCATATAAATTGGGGTCACATTCATTGTAAAAAAATAAACGAACGAACGAAGCTCTGTGGATAATCAAATTTCAGAGATGCAGCCCGACATAACAACATAATATACTTTTTATGGTTTAGTTAAAAAGAAAACTATTAAAAAACGAAAAAGATAATGACCTCTGAGCTGGAACGACTTGAGTTTATTACAGCTTTATCGCTATAAGTCAAAAAGTTATAATCACAAAATGTTAAATAATGTTGAGTGAACGTTTTTAAATATAACCTATCAGCATGGCAAGTTACAAGTTTATATGTCTGCAGAGGACCGTGTCACCCTTATTTTTGTATGTGGACTAAGTAAGTTCATTGGTGACACTACAAGTTTCTTAAGGTAGCATTCCGATCTTGGTGACCGCGACCGGCGACCGTGTTCAGCGACCGCGACTGGAGGCTGCGACTGCGTCACGCGATCCACTGCTCATTATGCCGATCAAAGTTGTGTGTAAAGTTGTACCGAACTTACATTGCGGTTCAGCCAATAATAATTTATTTATCTTTGGGTTCAGGTGGTATAGTGTTATTTAAATGTAGAAATTTAAACAATCACGATGATTGTACTAAGGCATATCTCCCTTGTTTGTCTAATCTGACATGATGATAATGATAAAGTACTAACCTACCAAGTTTAAATACCAAGCAATAAACAACAACCTAACAACCTACCTACAATTGCCAAGCAATAAATTAAGTGCCGTGAATGGGCTCGCTGGCAATTCATATTAAATCCGCCCCTCCGATCCTTTCACGTTTGATCGAGGTATTAACCATCCTGTGAGAGGGTCTGGAATTCACGTATTTTCTGGATAAAATTTAAATATTAGTACTATACTATTTAAATATCGTTAAAATTTATTATGCACAACTTAAAAATCAAAAAAATAACGTAAACTTAAAATATTAACTCAAAAATATAACTTATGATAACCATTTTGACTGCTCATCCTTTACCGTAAGCCAATGGTACTAAAATGTCAACCTAAACTATTTCGAGCGGGCCAATCCTAGGCGCGAATTGAATGAATGACTATTGAGTCTCGAATTATAAGCGTCGAGTCGCGTCGAGTCTCCAATCACAAGCTGCCCCCCGCAACCGCCGTGGCTTCATTTTGCAAGAGGGAATTTTTGCTACATGCGCGATCAAATGGATAACTAAATAAAAACACCAATAATGGAGGAAAAGGTCCCCAGAATGTTGTTTAATTTTAATGAAGTGTCATAATATGTGATCTATTAAATTGACCCTACTTTATTATACGTCTGGGCTGCAAGGTGTGTGAACCACATAGATGCACCTGCGGTTCCATGGTGGAGGCTGATGGTCACCACGCCCTGAGTTATCGTCGCTGCATGGGTAAGTTTCCGCGACACCATGCCCTCAACGACATAGTTCGAAGGGCCTTCATTTCTGCCAAGGTTCCGTGTGTTCTGGAGCCAACAGGTCTTACTAGATCTGATGGTAAACGACCAGACGGTTTGACTCTGGTGCCATGGAAAAACGGCAAGTGCTTAGTGTGGGACGTGCGTCTTGCGTCAGCACTGTCGCAGCCACCCACCTGAGTCGAACCGTCCATACACCGGCAGCAGCGGAAGATACTGCCTGTAGAAAGCGGCAGAAGTACGCGGCAATGGAGCCACAGTATTATTTTGTACCCATTGCCGTGGAAAGTATGGGCAGTTGGGGCACTGAGGCCAAGAGCTTGATTGCAGAACTTGGCCGCAGATTACGAGATAACGATGGTGACACCCGCTCTGGCTCGTTCCTGGTGCCACGATTGGCCATTGCCATTCAGCGTGGGAATGCTGCCAGTGTTATGGGCACTTTTGCACCAGGAACGATCTGGGGCGGGCTGTTTGATTACACTAGATTTTTTGTAATTAGAATTAAGTAGTTTGTGACGCATTCATTATTTAATATTATTAATATGTCTTAATTGACAAATAAATAAATGATTTATCTCTATTATACTACTATTTTTTTTTACATTAGCCTGTAGTTTTTTATCACTCTTTCCTCGAATCGTCATTTTAGTCCAACCAGCATTATTTTTCTTTTTGTTCTCCTTTTACCGTCACCTCCTCACTGTCTATGACAAAGTTGCCCCACACCCAGTAGAATCGATCCGAAACACCCCCTTACTTTGCGTTGCTTTTTATTTGCGTGCACAGTTTAATAAGGCTTGTGATTTACATAATAGGCAAGGTGAGACCTCGGGGGGTCATCACTGCTTAACATGGATTAAATTCCTGCTGGGGCACAGGAATACATAAATCTTGGGAAGGTGTTTAGTTGGAATGTAGGGCATAGTTAAGATTTTAGTAGATTATTATGCCCGTTTCCACTAACCACGAACAAGGCAACGCCTAAGAAACTCCTAATCTAAGCAGTGTCTTAAGCGTAATCTTCTGTTTCACCAATCCATTTTTAATAGGCGACTCTTAAGCTAAGAGTTGCAATTTTTTTGTATTGTTTTGATATGAGTGAGCGAGCGCGTTGTGTTGCCTATGGCACCCCCAACGACTATGTATTGTATACCCTTAAAGTCCTTGGACACCCCCAAATCGCCGTCGTAATTTTATGTGACGCCTAACGTCACTATAGTTATCACCTAAAGTTTGGTGAAATGTTTTTCGGGTTCCGTACCCAAAAGGTAAAAACAGGACCCTATTACTAAGCCTACTATGTCTGTATGTCCGTCTGACTGTCCTACCTATTAACGGCTGTATCTTTCGAATCGTAATAGATCTCGTCACTCAGTTGCTTAGAAAATAGATATTAACAACAATAACAAAAGTAATTTAAAAAACTTTCGCGATTTGAACACATGTTTTAAATGTTTATCGGGACTTATCACGTATTATTTAATTTAGGTAAAAATACATAATACTTAAACATATTTTTAGGTACATATACATGTACATATTTTTACGTACAGGTACATATTTTTACCTAAATTAAATAATACGTGATAAGTCCCGATAAACATTTAAAACAATAACAAAGTTCTGTAAAGCGAAACAAAATAATTGACCCCTAATTATTTGTCCCAAAAAAATTCCTTATTTTAGGGCTTTTCGATATTTGATCATGCAATATTTGTTTTAACACCCAAACGTTTTCTTCCAAGGGAAAGAAAAATACGTCAGTCTGAATAAAATAGAATCTCGAGGATGAGGAAAAGACAAGTGATTGAAACACACACACATCCTTTGAGATTTCTCTGTTTATTAAGGAGAAGACGGATTACAAAGCGTTTGTCTGATAAATTATTACACTTCTGAGGAAAAGAAAAGAATACATCGTGTAAAATGAGTACGGCCAACAATCTGTCAGAAAGTAGTTAGTATACAGGGTTATCTGCAATTAGCTTCCTTACATCATACATACAGTCCGACCACTGCGCGAATACGTCTGACATCTGCAATAGATCTGCATAATTTCTCTTTTTTTTGTAATAATAAGCTTGAGTTTGACCGCCAGCTCTATGATGTGGTCTACGTTGGAGCACGCTTGCCTAGAAGAAACTAATTCACTCATGATTTGAAGATTATAACTATTGGGTAATACCCTTATGGGCAGTGCATTCCACAAACTAGCAGTTCGCATAATTAAAGTGGAATCAAAGCGCCAAATTTCGGGTTTTCGGAATATCAACCATAAAGCGGTGTCGATTTTTCGTGCCCGCTCTGGCAGTCCGATAGGAAAATGGGCAGGATAATTAGATCATACAGATCCCATGCACCCTCACCGAAATATATCCGATAAAAAACCGATAGAGTAGCAACTTTATTTTTCTTTTAACATTCTGCTATATTATTTTACCTACGAGCTACAACTTTAAGTTAAAAACCCAATTTTACCAATTTTATGTTTATCGGTCAAAAAGAGCTTCGATAAGAGATTACAAGTGCAAAAAAAATGGATCCTCACTGGAGTTTTTAAGAAGTTTGTTGTTATGCTATAGGTAGCAAACAAACTAACGAGTCACCTGATGGTAAGCGATCACCGTCCCCTATAGATATATGTAACATAGGGGGCAACACAGATACGTAAAATAAGTGAGTGTTGTTAAATTTGATGAAAAGAAGTTGCCAGCGAGAGATTTTTGTTATTTAAATAATAACCCTGTATTCTCAAATACTTATAATTTCGTTAAAATGTTTTACATACTTCTGTAATCCCTCGGAAAAAATTCCGTAGCTAAACTCGAAACACGAGGGCAGGTTATAAAGAAATACTTTCGTTCATAAACTTAATTTTGATCGCAACACTTTGTGTTCGAGCAAAATTATACATGATGGCATGTAAATTCTTTGCTAGTATTGATGTGAAATAGGTAGGTAGGTAGGGCAAGCGCCTTTATTAACTAAACAAAATACAAGCTAAAACTAAAACTACAAATACAGTTAGACTGCCCATAGACCGTTGAAGGTCTAAAGACAATCCAAATGCTCAAGCCCACTACCAGTTGGCAGCGTACCCAGCATGCTGGCGGCATTACCACGTTAAACATTTGAATTGTCTTTAGACCTTCAACGGTCTATGGGCAGTCTAACTGTATTCGTAGTTTTAGTTTTAGCTTGTATTTTGTTTAGTTAATAAAGCGCTTGCCCTATAATTGTTAATATGACAAGGTAGGTAGGTAGGTATGAAGAGCATGTGCTATTAGCAAACAAAATACAAGCTAACTAGAAAAGGGTGAGCATCACCATACAACGTGGTAATTGGGCCAGCATTTTGAGAACGATTCCCACTGGTAGCGGTTTAATAGATTAATAGTTACGTTATAGTTTGTTGTTTTTTTAATTTTAATGTTACTATACTAACTATATATAACTAAATATCTAAACTACATAACGTATTACATAAAACTAGACTAAAAACCTAAACTACAAGTACATGACTAACATTTCGGAGAGTGCATCTCCAGCCCTTTTTACAAGCTTTAATTAATTTGGCTTTAGGTAAAATCTTGCAACTGAATTTTAAAACAGTTATCCCTAACCGATTGAGCTGAAATATTGCATACAGGTTTAGTTTGAATGACAATTGGCGTCGATTCTGTCATACCACGCACTAAACTAAACCAAACTGACAGGACTAAAATTATCTGTCTCTCTTTTCATTTTAATATGTGAGAGAAGGATGGCAACAATTTTAGAGCTGTCAAATTTAGTTTAGTTTAGAGTGCATCAGAATCGATGCCAATGTATGGTTAGCCAAGTGACGTCATTCTAAATCCAATATGGCGGACTCCATAAGATGGCTGACCAGTTGTTTTTTATGAACCTAAAGATACGGGTATAAATTAAAAGGTTTTATTAAAAAAAAAAATTACTTCACTAAATTCAATATGGCAGACACCTCAAGATGACAGACAAAATTTTCTTATCTAGCATCATGATATGGGTATCAATTGAAAGGGTTCGCTGAGAAGTATACGTAAAACAAAATTTCATAAAACTTGTTTTTAAAGTTTTTAACTAATAGTCATATTACTATTGGATAGCCACAACAGGCACGAAAATGATACGCCATTTCACAGTTGACATTCCAAAAATCTGAACGAAACGCTTTAATTTCGAAAATGTTTATGTGCGAACCACTAGATTTTTTAATTTTTTTTATAAATAATTGGCTTGCGTTTGACCACCATCACGCCTGATGTTAAGCAATGATGCGGTCTACGTTGGAGCACGCTTGCCTAGAAGGAACCGATTCACTCGTGATTTAAAGACGCCCAGATTGTAACAATCGGGGAACACCCATTCAGGCAGCGAATGGGTGTTCTAAATAATGCACCTACGATGTATTTAAAATTAATATAACATAATTATTAGGCCTCTTTTGATACTAAGCTATATGACCCTCATAGCCTACATTGTCCACACAATATTATATTTCTTGCACCGAGAACTCAAAATCATTGTTATAATTAATATAACAATAAAATTAACAAACACAATGACATCAAACTGAAGCCAAAGCATAAGAAAATTCCCTCAGTTCAATTTGTTTCAAGCCCCGTTCTCCCTATTACAAAGTGACATTTTACCGCAGTTATTTCAATGTCTCATGCAGATTGGCGTATCCTCAAGACTTATAAAAAGAACTGAGGAATACGTACTTACCATCGCATCACGGGACTGGGAAGCGAGAATATTGCATACGAATGTACTGTATGTATCTAATATAGGCGCAAAACACACCCAAAAGACAGTCTTTTCCTTCTTTAATACAATAAAAAACATAAAAGGTCACGCCTATGTCCGTTCTCAGCCGTCGCGTCGCCTCTTTTTCGTATCGCATTACTCACATAGGTTTTCAATTTTACCCGCTTTTTTCCTACCTTTAGGAATATAGAAGCGGTAAAAGATGCAGAAGGGACCCACAACCTACATCTCTTCTAAGCCCAGCTGGTTGGTGATGATAAACAATTCTGGTGGCACGCCACGGTAGTGAGTCGAGAGGCTGCTGCTGATATTCTGGTATATCACATCACCCATCTGGTACACATGATGGGTAACACACACACTTAGTGTGTGTAGCTCCCCCAGGCCATAAAGAACCATGGCCCACTTGAAAAACCTTGAACCGACTTCGGTCTCAAGTGGGCCAAAGTCGGGATAATATGGCAAAGTGGGGTTATATAAAGGGCTCTGACACCGAATGTCTTTGTGGTGTGAACCCTCAGACAATGGCACACTTGATGGACTGTGCAGCGTGTCCTACAACTTGCACACAAGACGACCTAAATGAAGCCACGGAGAGTGCCATCGGGGTGGCAAAGTTCTGGTCTAGAAACTTGATTTGAAAATAGAATTGTATTTTGCGGAACATCGACTCGAAAGAAGAAGAAGAAGTGTATGTTAATGTGTAGGTACGCAGTATAACTTTTCCGTTCTGCCTTGGGTTAAAAAATCACAAATCTTCCTTGTTTTTTTCCAATCCGGAAGCATATTTCCATTCACGTCAAATAGAGATTCATTAAATTACCTAAAATACGATAAGAAATATCACATTTCACTTATAATATCCCTTAAAGTACGTTATCCTATCTCTTTTTCGCCATCTTTAATTTATTTCGGAAAGGAATAGGGGCTTCGTGGGCGTATCAAGAATGCCGCTGTGAATGGAAACTACGTGAACTTCAAAGGCAAACCAATGTAATCACAATCCTACGTGAAACACACAACTGTAAGTTTACAAGCAAAATGCTAGCCGTACTTTTTCTAAAATATGTGAATCGAGTTATGTTTTTTTTTAATGCCATATGTGGCAAACAAGCAGACGGGCTGCCTGATGGTAAGCAGTCACCGTCGCCTATGGATACTTGTAACATCAGAGGCATCACAAATACGTTGCCGACCCTTTAGAATTCGATTAACTCGTCTTTTGAAGAACCCCATGTTGTAGCTTCTCGGAAACACCGTAGAAGGTAACTAATTCCACATTTTGCAGGTATGAGGCAAGAAGGATCGTGTGAATTGCACAGTGTGCGATTTCCACTGATCTATGATGTGTGGATGAGCCTTCAGGCGGTGGCGGCTAGTGCGATGGTAAAACCGTGGCGCCGGCATCAGATCAAACAGTTCTTCAGAACACTCCCCGTTGTAAATGCGACAAAAGATACAAAGAGACCCAACGTCTCTGCGCATGCTGAGCGGCTCTAGGTGTTCAGTGAGCTTGAGATCGTCGATAATTCTGACAGCTCTACGCTGTAATGCATCAAGTGGGTCAAGCTGATACTTGGGTGCTCCATTCCAAAGATGGGAGCAGTACTCCAGGTGAGGTCGGTCTGACTTTACGGGATATTTACCGTGGTAAGGTTGTGGAATGATTTCACAACCCTGAAATCCTGTCCACCAAATGCCATTACATGCCAAGGCTAGTAAAGGAAACTATTGAGATCTCGAAATGCCAGAATTTCAATCGAGGTGATGATTTCAACTCGCCAGTGCGTGGAATCCAGTATTAGATTGCTTTAAAAATAAAATTTCGCGTTCAAAATGTGTTCAAAATACTAGACGCAGTGATATAGTCAGTGTGTTTTGTCGAAACTTAGGTTCGAGTTCCAGTGATAACCGTAGCAAAAGACTAAGAAAGAGGGTAGATCGTTATGTCTGCACCTAACTTTTTAACTGTTCGACCAAACACCCGCATTCTTCAGTCTTCCCGTGAATATGGTGCATGTAACTGCGCCGAAATATCGGGAGCTCATTCCACAACCTTACCACGGTAAATATCCCGTAAATAATCATATAACTTTGATGAACAACCGTGATAGTTTAAAACAGTGATATATGAATCGATCTGTAAGAATTCCGGCCATGCTGGACGTTCATGATTGGCATGAGCTTGCGCAAGATAAGAAAAAGTGGCGTCTTTTGGTATCGGAGGAAAAGACATAATTTGGGTTGCTGCGTCAGCATAAGTATAAGTAGATCCATCCACAGACAGCAGTGACCACTTACCATCAAGTGCATCGCCTACATTTGTATTATTCACGATATTTTTGTTAAAATAACACACACATAAAATACAAGGTTACACGTAGAGGAGGTCAATGTACTTATCATTCCCTCATTTTTAGATAGCCCGTTGGTCCAGTTGGTAGTGAACCTGCTTTCTGCGCTTGGGAGCGTAGTTCTATTCCCACCTAGGACAAACATTCATGTGATGAATATTTGTGTCTGTTCTATATCTGGATGTTAACATCTATTTAGGTCATCATCATCATCATCATCATCATTTCAGCCATAGGACGTCCACTGCTGGACATAGGCCTCCCCCATCGATCTCCAAAAGGGCCGGTTGGAAGCGGGCTGCATCCAGCGTTTCCCTGCGGTCTCTTTTAGGTCGTCTGTCCATCTTGTGGGTGGACGTCCTACGCTGCGCTTACCAGTCCGTGGTCTCCATTCCAGAACCTTTCGACCCCATCGGCCATCTGTTCTGCGTGATATGTGCCCTGCCCACTGCCACTTCAACTTGCTAATCCGGTGGGCTATGTCGGTGACTTTCGTTCGTCTACGGATCTCCTCATTTCGGATCTATTTAAGTATGTATTTAAAAATATATATGTATGTATATCAGTATCTGGCAGCCATATCACAAGGTTGGCTTAGTTTGGGGTCAAATGACTGTGTGTCCAAAAATGTCCCGAATATTAATTTATTTACCATCTAAAATTGGTTTTTAATTTTATAATATTTCTCCTTTATATTTTTATAGTAAACAATTTAATCTATGCGAATATTTTACTTGACCCTACATGTACTTGTAAATCAATGTTAGAGTCCGGCCGTTGAGAAAACACATCTGACAGCTGCAATAACATTGTAAAACTCTGAATTAAAACATTTTCATAACAACTACAATCTTCAAAAAGCTAGTAAAATGATCAGAATTTACTGTTTTCGTTCAGATTTTTACAATTTCATGGCAAATGTCAGACCCATTTTTAGCGGCCACATTTTAGGTTTTCTTTTTGTCGCAAAATAAAAAGTTTGCAACTTTATTAACTCGTCTATCACGCCAATAAAAAAAACATTATCCAATCATAATTCCATAAACATAAACATAATAAAGAAAACTATAACGTGGAATACAAAAAGCGTGAAGGGCGAAGATTGTCCTGAAACGGGCGCCCATGTAAATTGTCTTTTCGGCACAGACAATAAAAACCCTACGTGATCTGAAGGGTAAGCTGGCTGGTGGTTTTTTATTTACCGAATATGAGGAGCATGATGCTAAGAAAATATCGTTTATAGCTTTGGTATGCCGAGTCTTTATAAGTAGTGAGAGATTGCCTTCCTGCCTGTTGAATAACGTGCGTGTAGTTGAAATGTCTAAAGTAGTAGAGCTTCCTATATAATATGGAAAGGTTACATTATTTATTTATTTTTATTACATCATAAAAAAAACCGATCATAAATAGAGCCCATCAACGAAAACAAAATTAAAATTAGTTCAAAAATAAATAAAATATAAGCATTAAAATTTCATGCTAGACAGAGAGCGCACTATACTGAGCCGTGACGTCACACCTCAGGTGCACCATACAAATGCTATACTAACAGACGCTTTGTGAGAAAGGGATAGAGCATCCCCTCTCTATCCCAACCTAAAACTTTAAACACTTATATTTCAGAGATTTATCAGCCAATTTAAATTATTTTTTCAGTATGTGTAATGAATTTAGTTAAATTCATTGCCAAGTCGATTATTTGTAATAAATAAAAAAATTAAGACACATGCCTATTGCCTATTCCTATAGAGTCACAATTTCTCAGAGAAATAAGTCAAAAATCATCCGAGCATCATTATACATACATTGTATCAATTATATAGTTTACAATGCCACATTTAATCCAATTTAGACGTTATTTCGCTTGCATGGTGTTTAACGTTAGTTGTCCGTTCTGGCATCGTAGCTCTGGCATCGCGCGGCGTTGTAGTCGGATCGCGATTACTTTGTAACTAACAAAAAAGTAGGCGCAATTCGTTGCGTGCGCTGAGTTTTGGTTCGGACATTTTTTGGCACGATTGTGACTCTGTAGAACAACTTGTACACATGGCTCAGGAGTGAGATGGGTCTATAATTCTTCAATAAGGTGTTATCACCTTTTATGAAGAAGAGCACCACCACACTCCTGTGCCATGCTTAAGGCGACCTTATCATTTCACCGAATCGAAATGCCATATTTTACTAATTTTGAAGTCGGTTTTTTAATTTGATATTTATTGTATTTTGCGGTGGTACGGAACCCTCAGTGCATGAGCCCGACTCGCACTTGGCTGGTTTATTGTATTTATGGGTTCAATATTTTTGAATAAATATTATAACCAATAAAATCAAACCAACACAATAGTAATAAACTCTGCTATTCAATTACGTTCACTTTTGATACCGATATCCCATCGAAACAATTAAATTAATCAATCAATTAATAAAATGAAATGGTGCCACCAATCAACTGAAAAAGGCAGTAAATATTAACATCTGAATGGTTTCATGTACAGACTAAAATGGGAAAGATGGACAACTTCATTCCACCACATCTTTCCATTAGACAACCTTTGCATAAGTAACTGACATAAACATTATCAAACTTATCTAAAAGGGAAAAAATATTTTCTAGGTGTTGTAGTGGATCACTTTAAGCGATAAAACTACCTTTTGTGGCTCTATTTAAGTTATCTTTCTTGTAATGTCATTTCAGTGGTATCAATAAATTGTTGTTGTAAGTTTTTTTACGTTGGGGTCAAAACATACACTTCGATTATTACTTATAAATTTTCTTACACGCCTGGTTAGGTTATTAATGTGATCATGCCACCTGAAAATGTTGTCTATCAAGACACCAAGATATTTAACAGTGGGTACAACGTCCAGCTTTGGGCATGAACATCTAGTGTTTTTTGACCACAGGTATGAGCAACCACTCTGAAGGAAGCGGCAAAGTACGCGTTTGCATGCAAAAGGTGATCATTTGTGTTGTTTTTGTTTTACGTTAATAGTTAATAAATTTTCCTCCAGCCATGCCATGACAGTGTTAAGGGCCAATTCAGCAGTAGCAAAAGTTTGACCTTTGAGTATACAATCCCTAGGGGATGAGTTGAGCATCTTCTAATTTCTATTCTGTATTAAAGGGCCAGGCTCATTTGTTTGCTTCACTAATGAAAAACACTCAATAAAATACTCAGAAATGTTACGGTCTAAACATACAGGAGTTTGCCTTTTCGTCACTGTTTATAAATATATGTAACTAGCCGTTACCCGCGACTTCCTACGCGTAGATTTTCACCAAAATGTTCAACACCCTTTTAGATCGGACGCTTAGACCCTTTAATTCGGCCCTTTTGCAAAATATTTTTAGTGGACTTCTACACCCCATAAGGAATCTCCTGGCCAAATTGCAGCTTCGTAATAACAAATCTTTCAACACAAAATGAAACTTCCGTTTTTCCTCCTTTTTGGAAAAATCTTACCGCAGTATTTTTATTTTTATATTTACCGTGAACCTTAATATTAAGCTTTTATATAATTTTTCGACATAGGTATTAAAAGCCCGCCCCCCCCCCACCTTTAAATACCTCCTTATTAGGGGGGGGGGGTCGTTTCTAAGCGGACCTTTACACCAGAAAGTAATCTAATTGCCAAATTTCAGCTTCGTAATTACAAAACTTTAAACAAAAAATTAAAACCCACATTTCCCCGCCTTAGTTCATCTTTTTCGGAAAAACAATTATCCAGTACTTATTTATTTTAATCTATTAACCGGAATACCAAATTTCATGTCCCTAACATCAAAAACAAAGGACTTTCAACCTCTATTTGCCCCCCTTAAACTCGGCTCTTTCGCAAAATCCTTTCTTAGCGGACCTTTGAACCCAATAAGAAATCTACCTGCCAAATTTCAAATTTGTGGGTCGATTAGATTTCGTGTTTAATGAGTGAGTGAGTAGTTGAATTTCTCTTTTTATAGATAGATTATAGGTGACATGCAGTTTTTTTGTAAGTTTCAAGGCAAATAAACTGTTTTTAGTTACTATTTGTTGCTCGCGACATCGCACGCGTATTTTTTTATTATGCGTAATACTTTTCATTGAAAGCTTATTTCAAAATCTCATTTATTTATTTTATAAATAATAGGCTTGCGCTTGACCACCATCACGCCTGATGTTAAGCGATGATGCGGTCTACGTTGCAGCACGCTTGCCTAGAAGGAACCGATTCACTCGTGATTTGAAGACGCCCAGATTGACTTTTGATGCAGTTGTAAAATCCTATCATAGCAAATGTCTGCACCGATAAAAAATCTACCTACTGAATTTCAGTTTTGTAGATCTAGTAGCCAGAAGACGTCCACTGTTGGACATAGGCCTCCCCCTTTGACCTCCACGTACTAAGCCAAATGGGGTTGATACTACCCATAATTATGTACAACTTTTACAATGGAACCAATACTGAAATCACGAAAAAAATTACTATTAAAAAACTACTATGCCATATAAATTACCATACCATTCCAGTGCCATTAAATAGGATATAATAATTATCTATCTAGTATCTACTTTGAATATGTAATTATTATACTAAGTCTATAAAAAATGTCTTCTTCAATAAAAATAACCTTAATAAAAGAATTCTTTCGAGTAATAAATCATATTGTAGACTGTCAGTTTGTCTGATTGATAAATAAAATACCAACGTTAGAAATTTGATAACATCAAAAAAGGTTAGAAAAGAATAAAATCTAGTGACGAGATATTATTGATTTATTGTTATTTAAATTCATCGCAGGATAGATTTTTTTTTTATTTATTTAGACAACTGTATCTGATTTTAGGCAATTTTGGGCTATTACTATAAATAACTACCTACACTATTAAATTTCAAAATAATATGTAGTAATTGTCAATGATTCTATAAAGAAATTATGTGTCGCTATTTGTCTCTATTGTTATTAACTTTTCAACACGTTTTTCCATTTCAATCGACATATTTTCCCCTCACTAGTCCTCATAAATACGCCCTTTGACTCGATAGTTGTGGAGCGAAAGATTAATCGTTTCGTTGAAAGTTATTCAGCTTTTTTCAGTAATTATGAAGCTTTGATTAATGACCTTTTCAGCCTTTTGTGTAGTTAAGAAGGTTACTTACAGCTATGAAATGAGTTTTCGTTGAACAATATTATTTTATAAACCGTTATGTTATTAAACTTTTGACGTTTCAAGAGAATTAGTCATTTAGAATATTATAAATTTATGATGTGTCAGGTCCTAATTCATTATCGTCTATGAGATTCCTTGCCATAAACGCGTGACGTTATTACATGAAAAAGTAATAAAATAATGGACTATGTTTCCTTAGTCTCTATGACCAATTCGTTCCGTTTCGTTCATCATCCATCGTTCTCGTAACGCTACCCCGCCCCGTTACGTTATCTGCGTGGAATTGGCAATGAATGTCAAGTTTAATAACGCGACAAGGTTTGTAATGCACTCGTTTTGTACGGTTAAAATAAAGTGAAGCAAGTTAGCGGGTTATGTGCGCCTTTGTCAAGAGGATCGGGTATCGGAATCGAGTATGCAATCAGAAAACGCGTTTGATTTGTTTGACGCGTTTAAATTTTGTGACCAAGGTAATTGTGTTATTTGTGACCATGGTTACTGTGTTCTAACACGTTTAAGGTGTATTATTGGCGTGTTTTGTGTTTGCTTCAGAATTAGGCCCGGAACTGAACATAATTATAAGAAACTACAAAACTTTACATTTAAGACTATAATTATCAATATCATCATAAAAAGAGACTTCAAAATTAGTAAGCGCTCAAAAAATATTGATCGTATATTAAAATTATTATGGCCTTATGTAGATCTACATTAAGAAATTATTTTGCAAAAGGGCCGGTTTTCAGGTGGATTAAAGGGTTGAAAGTTTATAATATGAAAATCTACGCGTACGAAGTCGCATGCAACAGCTAGTTATACAATAAAAAACAGCTGAACGGATTCATTATGAAATTTGGTAATGACAACGCGGCCAATAATTGAGCTAGCTGTACAAAAAAAGGAAGAACAGATTCTAATGAAATTTGGTAAGGACAACGTCGGCGAATTGAGCTAGTAATACAATTTAAAAAAAAATTGAAGATTCTAATAAAATTTGTTGATGACAACGTCGGCCAATTCAAAAACAGCTGAGCGGAATCTAATGAAATTTGATTAGGATTACGTCGGCCAATTGAGCTAGTTATACAATAAAAAAAACAGCCGAACGGATTCTAATGAAATTTGGTAATGACAACTTCGGCCATTTGAAAAACAGCTGAATGGATTCTAATGAAATTTGATAAGGATAACATCGGCCAATTGAGCTAGTTATACAATTTAAAAAATAGCTGATAAGATTCTAATGAAATTTGGTAATAACAACGTCGGCCAATTGAAAAACAGCTCAAGTGATTGTAATGAAATTTGGTAAGGATAACGTTGGCCAATTGAGCTAGTTATACAATTAAAAAAACCAGCTAAACGGATTCTAATAACATTTGGTAATGACAACGTCGGCCAATCGAGCTAGTTATAAAAATTAAAAAAACAGGCTAACGGATTCCAATGAAATTCAAAAACCGCAAAGCCTTGTAGCACCTAAATTATTTCGTAGACGACTTACGGTAGAGCAGTATTTCTGAGGTAGCGTCGCCATTAACGGTCCGACAGGTAATCTCCACTATTACCGTTAGCTCGTTAACTCTACCGTGTGATGCGATAACGGAACTATTCCTTGTTTCACGAACGAATTAACGGAAATGGATGTTGGGACTTTAGAGATTTGTTACGGGAGTTTTTGTAGGATATTTACTATCTTTCGCTGATAGTTAAGTTTTGTAAAGATATTTTACGCGTAAATGCTATTTGTAAGCTTATTTTGTTTTACAATCATCAATAACAATTTGATTCTAGTTCTTAGTTCTTTGTGGCGTTCAGATCCAGTGAGTGCGAACCACCAAGAACGAAAAAAAATTGTGCGTGGAGTCTCTCCGCGCGGAAGAAGTGAAATTTTCGCTCTGTGTCTTTATAAACCACCTCCCCAGGAGCGTTGAACGTTTAACGAAACAGTACTTTCATACCCCCTCCATGATAGCGTTAAACGTTTAACGCAACCTTGTTGGAAGTCGCATGTTCTGCCATCTATGCAAATATTAGTGAACTAATAAACTATGAGAAGGATGTACAAGTTTCAAAATTTCCTCATAGATGGCATCTAAAACTCTCGCTCTGTCTCTTTCTATTCCCCCTCCATGGTAGCGTTAAACGTTTAACGCAACCATGTTGGAAATTGCATAAGAAGTTTCACTTCAAAAAAAAACTCCCTCGTAGTCCTAGAAAGACAACTAAGAATTGGATTTTCTCGCGCATCTACTAATGCAGCAATACTCCAGATATCTTGTCTATTAAAGCTGTATCAAATATTTTAAAATGTTCAAGTAGTCAATCTTCAAGTTTCAAAAGATATCGTCATACATGTCAATGTCAAGACTAAGTCATGCCCAAGTAGTAGAAACTTCTATGGAATTTTAGAAACGATAAAAACAATTAAGTCAGTTGCTCTATTTCACTAAAACAATTAGTAACAACATAATAAACCTCAAACCCAATTCTCAACTAACTTGGAGTAATCCACTAAAACGGTAGGCAACCGAAACTTTAATAAATCAGTAGGTATACGTCGGCATTAATTGGAAGAACAAAGCGGCTTTTAGCTCGCTTTTCTCGGTATTCTCGCATTCGAATCTCATAACATTTGGTCTGGAGTCATTTTACGTTAGCAATAGCTACTGGAAATGTCATAAATGTTTGGGAAAATTTATACAACTGTTTGAGGGTTTTTAAGGCCTTGTTCTGGTAAGTTTCTCAATAACTCAGGGATGGTCACTGAGTATAAAGATAAAGTCATCATAAAATATAAGATGACGACGTGTAAAGTTGAGGTGCAAAAAAAAATTGCTTGTAAAATGTAATGCTTTCATTATGTATCGAAAATGAAGTGTAAGTGACGTTTTTCATGCAATAAATGTTGACCACATATTTTTTGTGTGAATTAAGAAATTTTTTTTTTACACCCATGCATAGAAATGGCATCATACCTTTTTTTACCCTGGCATAATGTGGTGTGATCTGTTTAAAGCTTGTTTTTAATAACAATATAGCCTTTTATTTAGATCAAGTTAGGTACAAATTTGTAAAGAATAAATGATTAAAAATTAAAGTAAAGATTAAACTAATTCTAGTATTCGTTTTTTGCTTCTTTTCTGCAGATCTGTTTGCCAGTCGGCAAAGGCCTCCTACAACTTTTTACTTCACTATGTCTCATATGATTTGTTTTGTATTGTGGTTTTGTTTCAACGCATAGGTTAGTTCCGTGAGATTTTCTTTGTTTTTCAGTGTGAGTAGAGCTTGTCAAGTAGACACAAATATAATATTTATTTATTTTTAAATATAGGGTCCCTCATAGTTGTAATTTTTGGACCCTTTTTGTTTCGGGGTCTATCTCAAAAACTAAGCTGGCTATGAACTTGAAATATATTATACTAATATATATCTATACTAATATTATAAAGATTTGATTGTTTGTTTGTTTGTTTGCATTGAATAGGCTCCGAAACTACTGAACCGATTTGAAAATTCTTTCACTGTTGGGATGCTGCACTATCCCCGGTTGACATAGGCTATATATCCCGACTTCGCCCGTGCGAAGCAGGGGCGGCCTACTAGTATCATATATTTTAGCAACAATCACTAGAAACTGGCAATGTGCGTGTCGGACTCACGTACCAAGTCAATGTTGCTGCATAACTTTTTCAAAAAACAGAATAAATTGTTTTTTTTTATTTTATTTTACGTTTGTGTATTTTTTTAGCTTTGTATTTCTATTCCTATATCATATTCACTCAGGTTACTAGCGCTGCATTCTATAATTCAAGCCACATCTAGGTTGTTTAGCTCCAAATCAAACATTTATGATATTTAGCTAGACGCTCCGAGTAGGAAACTGCGCGCTTCAGCCCGTTGTTCCCAACTTTGCCGTCTCAAATGTCTGCGGTACCACGAATCTATTCATTGCTTAATGTACGATTGTATTATTATTAAAATACTTATCTAATTATTCTTGAGATAATTAAACGTTTTAATAAATAACTACTAAGTAGTTACGTAAAAGCAGTAAATACGTGGATGAATATAAGAATTTAAAACTTTTTATTTCTTATTGAATCGTAAGCCGGCAAAATGTTTTTTTTTCCCAATTCTACCATAATCATATTTAAAGAACTAGAATTTAAGTTCATATTTGTTTACTTTTTTTACGTTTTTTGTTTTCTTTCTACAGATTCACATGACAAACCGTTAAAAGTTAAACAACAAAAAAAAAATTTGTTCATTGTTTTTTTCCTTGCTTATTTTCAAATAACAGCATGTCTTGATTATTTGAAAATAAATATAAATAAAAACAAAAAGGCATTATATCGAAGTACTGTTTCTTTACCTTGTGATGCAATTTTATGAATAATATATTATTTATATTTTTTTATAGTTTGAAAACTAGGCAAAAACTTGCCTCCTTAAAAAACAATCCCCTCTAAATTGATAGAAGGAATTTGCTTGCGATGATTTTTATATGCAAACAAGAAGACAGCTTTTCTAATAGTATGCAATTACCGTGGCCTGTAGCAATCTTGGATTCCGAAGTTTTTATCAAATTGGGTTTAGTAAAAATATGATTTAAAACACGTTCAACCGGAGTGTTTTGATAGTACCTGTAAATAAAATTAAAACATTTTGATACATCAAAGTGAATTAATCTACGCGACATTCATTCGTATAACGGCAGAACAATGATTTGAACAATATTTGATTTTAACATTTTAACATAAACCCTGATTGCAACTTTAAAACTCTGTTCTGTTTCAAAACTATCAAAAACATTTAGAAAATAAAGAAACATTTCCAATTCCAATTCAAAACTTTTCACGTGACAAGGGTTCATTCTTTCTGTCAATAAAATAAAATGTTTCACAGAACTAGATTGAATAATGCAATCTAAAATATATTTATATTGCTGATACACATTCAACATAGAGACAACCTTTTGAGTTTGTTTTTTTAGAAGTAACGAACCACGAATTTCGGTGATTTTGACTGCACGTAGAATTCAAATAATACATGTATATTGTTTGCATATAATATATCAAGTGCCTTTATTAACTAAACAAAATACAAGCTAAAACTAAAACTACAAATACAGTTAGACTGCCCATAGACCGTTGAAGGTCTAAAGACAATCCAAATGCTCAAGCCCACTACCAGTTGGCAGCGTACCCAGCATGCTGGCAGCATTACCACGTTGAATGGCAATGCTTATATAAAGTTAAATCGAGCAATATTAATTTGCTACCAAAAATATTTGGTCTTATATAAATAAATAATATATAAATACTTTTTCAAACAACAAATTTCAATTTTATCACTAGGATTTAATATGGGAAGGTGTAGTTTTGGAGATTTCAATGCATTCTTAACCAAAGTAACCTACTGCTGGGACACAGGTCTTCTTTTAGAGAGGGGATGGGCCCTAATTCACCATGCTGGCCCCGTGCACGTTGGTGAATGTCAATTATGTCTTTGAAATTTTTGGAGGTTCTTACCCGGATTCCTCACGATATTTTCCTTTCCTGTTTTTGAGCGATGGTATCAAAAACTGCATATAATTCAGGTAAAGTATAGTTAAACTCTAATATTTCAGCATTAAAGTAAAACGTGCTGTTACCTCAATTTATGGACTACACTGCAGTAAAACCTAGTTTAATAAGCACGGACCGCGATCCTACTTAGTTCTTGTGATAACACTTGAATCCTGCTTAAGGGAAGAATAAACTACTAAATCTACCACTGTTTTAAACTATCACGGTTGTTCACTAAAATTATATTATGATTATTTACGGGATATTTACCGTGGTGGAGTGGAATGAGCAAAAGAGAAAGAGGGTAATTCGATTTGTCTGCACCTTACTTTGAACTGTTCGACCAACCACCGCATTCTTCAGTCTTCCCGTGAACATGGTGCATGTAACTGCGTCGAAATATCGGGAGCTCTTTCCACAATCTTGCCACGGTACGTTTAGTTTAGATTTTCCACTTTTTGATTTTTTGGTATTGTAGCCATATTTTTAATCACAATTTCCATAACAGTTGCTTTTGTGTCACAGGGCTAAAATTTAATGTAAACAACTTATAACTTTTTCAAGTTTATTGACATCAATTTAGTTTGTTTTACAAAGTAGATATAAGATAATCACACTGTTTTTTTATTATCTTCGGTTTTAAAAGAAACTGGATAAAAAAAACCCTTTCTCTTGAATAGACCAGCAATACAAATGAAATCTCGGCACAGATTCTTCTATAGCCTTTCTACACTTAGCACAATAGCTCTAAAGCCATTGTGTTAGGTTTAAATTCAACACCTACATCCGGAGAGCACAATGAAAAGTGGGATCTTTGCCTAATGGGAGCCAAGCTCGTTAAACCTTTCGATTGTGAGAGAAAATAATATTTGAGTGGAGCAAACTGAGGCCATTATGGTAAAGTCAACAGCTAAAACTGACACGAACATTCATAATATTCAAGTTCATGTGAATCTGTTTCAACTAGGCAAGCGTTTTTTTTAAATATTAGTCGGAGGGACTGGCTTAATCTTACGTAATTCCCGTGTAATATAAAATGTGAAAACCACGTCAGTTTCTATAATAAAACATTGCATATGTACGCCATCTGCTATGGTGCGATCTACAATTGAGCACGCTTGAAAATAGACATCATTTTATGGTTGATATTCTGAGAACCCGTACGAAGCGCTTTGATTCCACATTTATTGTGCGAACTGCTAGTCTGTGGAACTCGCTGCCTGAATGGGTTTTCCCCGTCAGTTACAATCTGGTTATCTTCAAGTCGAGAGTGAATCGGTTTCTTCTAGGCAAGCGTGCTCCATCGTAGACCGCATCGTCGCTTAACATCAGGCGAGATGGCGGCCTATTATTTATAAAAAAAAAAAAACATCTCCAAATTCAAACTCTAAAGTAGTTCCGCCTGAGTGCCGAAACTTTAACGCACCGACTTATACGGTTGGTTTTGGTATATATTTTTTTCGTTTTAATGTAATTTGTATATAGCTACGTTTTTTTACTACAATGTTTTACAAGTTGTGTGTTCTATTTTTATTTTTTTGCGAGGCGTAACTACTCTATGTTTGTTCATGGTCATCTGGTCATATATTTGACAGAGGAGTTAGCATTGGCTTCTAGTTACGAGTAAAATATTCGAACGTAATATATTACATACAAAATTGGCACGCTTCGTTTCGTAGCTTAAGCTACGCGCTACGCTGTAGCATGTAGCTACGAGAGTTTTATGTTGCAAGACAAGATATTTTTACGCAGAAAAAAATGGAAGCAGGAAATCTGTTTTTCCTTATCAAATTAAATAAAAATATATTCACTACGCTTTACCTCGCAATAAAACTCCTACTCCTCAGCCAAAGGATCCTTTGAAGGTAAAGCTTTAGCACATTTTTTAATATCCACAGCTTCTTCTCTGTAGATGAATCGTTTATTTTTAACTGGTATAGATACGGAGAAAAAGGATTTTGATTTTGTAGAATAAAATATACGAAACACTATTGAAATTAATTCAAAACTATAGACTTCGGGGTCTGTGCTCAAATATGTCCCAATTCCCCCCTTTATAATACTACTCTTTGGTCCCAATCTAGTTAAATTGCTACAGTAGAATCCGTTTATTATGACATCGAAAGGAATTGACAAACACGTCATAATAAGTGGACGTCATACAAAGCGTTTTGTGAAAAAAAAAACTTTTTTTATGTTAATGTGTAATTAAGTATTTTAATAGAGAAACATAGTATGTATACATACATATTAAATCAAAATAAAAATTGCACGTAATGCAGTACATACATATGACATACATACATATTTTTTGCGTGACCTTCAAGTGTCAATTACTCACCGAGAGAGAGCCACGTGCCGAACGTCGTCGGGAATCAACGAACATTACCGAAGGTGTAAAGAATCATGTCGGTCATTATAACCGGACATAATTAATTAAAAATGGGTCATAATAAGCGACTTGTCACTGTAAGGGAAGTAAATATATCCGACTTTTGTATAAAGAATTTTATCGGATACATTTCGGAGAGTGTGCATCGGATCTGCACGATCTAATTCCCTCCTGCCCATTTTTCTATCGGACTGCCAGAGCGGTCACGAAAAATCGTCACCGCTTTATGGTTGATATTCCGAGAACCCGTACGAAGCGCTTTGATTTCACATTTATTATGCGAACTGCTAGTCTGTGGAATTCACTGCCTAAATAGGTGTTCCCCGATGGTTACAATCTGGGTGTCTTCAAATCACGAGTGAATCGGTTCCTTCTAGGCAAGCGTGCTCCAACGTAGACCGCATCATCGTTTAACATCAGGCGTGATGGTGGTCAAACGCAAGCCTATTATTTATAAAAAAAAAAAAAAAATGAATACCAAACTTCGTAGTGTAATTACGTCATAATAATCGGTTGGTCAGTATAGGCGGAGTCATAATAAACGGATTCTACTGTATTTAGTTTTATCTCAGTCCATCGATTATGACCTAGAAATCCATAGCAGCCTAAGCCATTTAGAAAATATCTCACGTGGTTCACCTACAGAGAGCCATCTTAATGAAATTCCTTGATACCTCGGTCATAGAATAAATAATAGTTTAAGTGCAGAAGGCTCACTCAGAGATCTTTAAATAATTACCGCCTATCGTAACAACAAAATACAATTAATTTTAGCAGGCATAACAAAGCGTGCCTAAACTTTATAAATACCATGGTATAATAATATACTCCGCCAGGTATAGCACTCTAAGAAATAATGTGACGTGGGCGTCCCACAATGATGTCATCAATGTCATGGATACACGTACACTTGTATAACCAAGAGCAGAATAAGTAATTTACAACAAGTTCCAGAGAGATGACGATACACGAAACAATGGCGGACTCTATGATTTTCTGTGTTAGCAGTAGCGTGAAATTATAACTCCCCAATATTCGTATATTACCTGTGGGAATCCAATAAATCAATGTGGTTTTGATAAAATTGTGTTTAATATATTCAATTTGCGCTTAACTTGCTTGAGCGGACAAACCAAATAACAATTGAAATGCTTTTTGTATTTCATTTAATAGATGATTAACGAATTTGTTTCCCAATATATGTGTTTGTTGCAATAAAGTGGCAACTAGACAGTGATGTAATTCTGGGACGACTGCTAGAAAGCCAGACCTTGTTTTCTTGGATCATGATAAATACCTAAAAAGCGCTAGAAGTGCGTGACAGCTTTTTGTTTAATAATTGCTCTGCCATTTGCCTCCTAGTAGAGTTGTACCTTTTATTTAGCCTGTGGTAGCTCTTTTTTTTAATTATTTCGTGACCATGGATTTTTTCAGTCAAAATAATAATAAAATTACATGGTATTCAATTACGTTAAACAAGTCATAGTCACAGTGAGTGCCAATGCAAAGTGACTGTGTAATAATAAAAGTAGCGGCGGCGGGTAAAAATTGGACGCAGAGAAGTGCCGACCGAGTTCAGTGGCGTGCATTAGGAAATGCCTTTGTCTAGAAGTGGACAGTAAAAATCTGATGATGATGATTGTTTTAAAGTGTTTTTGCACAAACTCGAGTGTAGGTACGTGATAAATTGAGGTAAAACATATATTTTCACTTTGTTTCCTAAACTTGCAGTATTGCGTTTCGGTATGGGGTAGCACCTGTAAAACTCACATGTTAAAAGTAGAGATAGCCCAGCGTGCTCTTATTAAGGTAATACTGAAACGTCCATTTAGATATCCCACAAACAGCATTTATGAAGAGTTTAAAGTACTTCGGGTGCGACAACTCTTCATTTTAACAGCCACAGTCAAAACACATAAAGCCCTTTTAAATCGGGAAGACTATGATTACCTGATGGCTCGAAGAGCCTTCAGGATGCCTACCCCTAATTACGCCTCTCTACTAGGTTTTAGAAGTCCAGAATTTGCCCACCCTAATACCTATAACAAAGTATGTAGAGAATGCGTCATTCTAGGCTGCAACGCCTCAACATGCAAACGCACGGTTAGAAACTGGCTCCTGACGCTCTCGTATGATAAAACAGAAAAACTATTGCTGTACAAGTCTCCTTACCTGTGAAATCAGTAGAAAAATACCTATGCCATAATCATCTTACACACACTACCACACACATACACACACGTGCGGGCACGCACGCACGCACGCACACACACAAACACACACACACACACACACACACACACACACACACACACACACACACACACACACAAACACACATATACATACATACACCATTTCACATCTTCGTATACATCACAGCATGCATCCTCTCACAGACAATCCTTTCACACCCCCACACACCTGCAGAACACAAATTTGTAGCCTTAAGTTTTGTAAGTTTATCTCATGTTTAACTGCTTAATATCTAATATGTATTTATATTTACAATAGCTGTAATAAAATAACTTAACATAGTATATCGCTAAGCTTGCTTTGTACACAACTCTTGCTCAGAACCCCAAAACACAGGCTTCCTCGCCTAGTTTGGGGATCACTGTTAACCTGTACATGTACAAATATTTTTTGGTAATAAATATATTATTATTATTATTATATTATAAACTTTATAGAAATCTCCACCATTTTACTAGGGCATGAGTTTGTTGACTTGACCATAACTTGCTTGCGTCTGACTGTGACTATGACTTATTTAACGATATCCAATAAAACTTGGAAATATTTAAATACTTGACACTGGCAAATGCACAAGATGTGGGACGCCAAAATCTTCCTAAGAGGAAAGACAAAAAAACGAGCCAACATCAAAATTTCACCTACTTCTTACCTTTTGACCCTTTTGTTAAGGCGTCAGTATGGCAAATGCGCTAATCATGTAAAGTCAAAACCCCAAAGAAAAAGCATATAAAAAGGTGTCAACTGTCATGAAGTTTCATATCTCCAAATGGCTGGCTATTATTATAGTTCAGTATATTATTATTTTTTACTTGAAACGTGTTGGGCCACCTTTAAATTATGCGCGCGTGACGGCCCTACAAGTGCTTGCAAAATGGGCCACCTCAGCGGAGTCCACGTGGTGTAGGTATATTTTCAAACCTGAACTGTGGAGTGAGACAAACTGTCAGTGTCAGTCCCATCGCAAGGGCTGTACGCAGTAAAATTAAATATTCATGACTTAATTAATATTTTATTACTACCCAGTTGATTGCTAGAAGCGAATTATGCTCTGAGCTCGTATAATTGAGTTTTTAAGTTATTTTTAATTGGAGATTGGCACTTTGATTTGTTCTGGGGTGTGAAAACGATTTATTTTTGAGACACTTTTTTGTGATCACTTTAGGTTTTCTCAATTTGTTTCTCAAATACTACAAGTTGCTTTGCCAGCTTTAGAGCTACGGTTGCGCGTAGGTTAAAAAAATAAATTAAATAAATAAATAATCGACATATTTTTGCACACACGGTCATCTGATCCCAAACTAAGCAAAGCTTGTTATATGACTGCCAGAGACTGATATTCATACATATATAGAATTTTTAAATACTTACTTAAATAGATGTTAACACCCAGATATAGAACAAACACAAATGTTCATCACATAAATGTTTGTCCTACGTGAGTATCGAACCCACGCCCTCAGGTTCAGAAGGTAGGTTCACTACCAACTGCACCAACGGGCTATCAATATGTTATTTAAATCCAAATCAGCCGAAGCCGGCCACCTGTACCAATTTATTTTGTGGTATCACCTGGTGGCTAGCACCAGCCGCTACACGAATATAGTGATTAATACGTTCTATGTCAGCCTAACGAAGTTATTGCTCGTCCACCGACGGTGGTACACTTTATTGGTGACTGCTAAAATAATTCTAGCTCGAACAGTAACCTACTGCTGTAAGTTAGTTTGTAACGCGCAAAAAGTAGTAACAGTAAGGGAAATTCTAAAGGAAATTCAGATCTTAGCGACCCACTACGATGTATGAATTTATATGGAATGCTAAACAATGCAAGCGACTCACACGTCGTGCGATACGGTCATTCAATATAAATTCGGGCACCAGCTGACGTAGCACGTAGATACCCGTTATGATTTACCACTATATACTAGAGTTATTAACTGTAGAAGGTATAGCAAAAAGATTTTTTTTTAAACCAGGTCCTGTTCTGTTTTGTTCTAGGGCTAGTTGTAGTCATAAATGATGAATTTAAATCTGTTCTGGGCTTGGTTGTATTTATCCTGCCAAAAAGATGATCACATGTCTCGGACAGATGTTTGCATCTGCCTTAGTGGTAATTGAACCCAGGACCTCTTGCTCCTGAGGCAGATCACTGAGCCACCAGACACCGGACAACTTCGTTTTAGAATTGTTATATACGTGGGATCTGTTTCTATATCGATACATTAGTTATTTCGGTTTTAATGTATTTTGTGAGGTGAGATATCGTCTTAAGGCGTCAAGTCTTCAAAGGCATTAAACAGTCAATTGCAGACGCGGATGTGGAAATGCTTCATTTCGTACAGTCATCAAGACTTTGTCTGTGCGTTTACTATCTTCACTGTCCCTGGGGCCACGTGCTCTGTTAACTTTATTATGCCATGTACAAACTAATGGATCATTCACACTAGGCCATTTGACGAGCCATTCTACTAAGCCCAACCACTATTGGCGTTGTATTAATAGATGGCAACAACATTACCAGCCTATCATTTTTCACTGCTGGGACTCAGGCCTTGTCTCAGAGCGAGAAGCTGGGTACTTATCCATTATGGCCCAGTGCACGTTGGTGAATGTTATATCTTTGAACTTCTAGAGGTTTTAGAACACACTGGTTTCCTCGAGTTGTTTTTTTTCACCGTTTTTGAGCGACGGCATCGAAACTGCACACAATTTATTTAAGTAAATTTAGTAGGCGTAACTGCACTTAGAGTTTCCACCAATCCCTACTGGTAGATCTAAGTGGAGCCGGCTTTATAACAACAACCACCTAGCTATCAAAATCAAATCAAATAATTTTTATTATCAGACACAAGTTCCATAAAAAATTACAATTAAAAATATTAGCTATGTCAGAGGCTTTCAAGTAGCTGAAAAGTCTGACATCGGTGGGTGAATTACGGATTTTTGCAACGCAAAATACGTATTGAATACCATACAAACTTCAATTTCGAAGTATATATAATATTTGATACGTATGTTACGTAGCAAATGTACGTACTTTTTGCCCACTGTCTTTACTAACTTTTTAATTTAATGAAGTCTCTTCAAGTTAAAAAGATTAATCGAGTGCCCGTTTCTCACTTTGTCTCGCCTTTGTCTCAGCTCAAGATGTTTCAGTATTTACGGCCAAGTTTGTCCACTAAACTGCGACCCCAATAACGTGTTGCCGGACGGTTACCCGGATATTAGTCTAACGCAATTAATCCAACGCTGTCTTCACACTTGACGACACAAGCAACATGAAAAGTTACGTCAAGAGGAGGTTTTCATGAAGGCAACAAAAATAGATATAGATAGAAACTCATAAAAAAAGCATAAAAAAACATAAAAAACAAAAATAAAACATAAACATAAATAGTTC